>CM073310.1:1232343-4133095 GCA_037043255.1 Diadegma fenestrale
CATCATTTATACATTGGCACAGTGAACTCAAAGTTCAGTTTTTGCATGCCATAAAAAAATTGTGAAAAAATTGCTGACGTGACGGCATTTTTTGCTTTCGTACATCCAATAAATGGGCCCGAGGAGGTCCAATACCTTTTCCCATATGACAGAGCTTGCATTTCGTTCGGAAGCAGTCCCTTCCAACGTCTGTATCGCGAAAAATGTCATTTTCGGAACGGTCATGCCTCTCAGAGGCTGTGTCCGTTTTGCCCCACAAATCTTTTTTCACGAAATCTGGGATACAGGGAACGGGAATTTGTTTCAGTACCTACAGATAGTTGAAACATGATTTATATACCGACGCAAGTGAACTAAGAGATCATTTTTTCCGTGTCACCAAAAAATGGGTTTTGAAGCGATCTGTGACTTTACTCAATTTTTTCCTCTGGAACATCCAATGAATGGGCTCTAGGGGGTTCTATTTCTTGCCTCGCATAACAGAGCTCGCATTCCACTCGGAAGCAGTCGCTTCCAATGGCTGTATTGCGGAAAATGTTTATTTATAACTTTTTTTCGCTCTCAGAGACTGTGCCCGTTTTGCCCCGAAATTTTTTTTTTTGGAAATTCGAAAAATCAGCAACGGGAATTAGTTTTGGGACTCAAATAAAGTAGGAAGACCGTGCGTTTATCGACAAATATGTCTTTAGTTCCTTAAGTGTCTGTTTTGCCCCATGTTCCCCTACCCCAATGAAAAAAAAAAAATATCCCATTTTGACCACATACCCCAATGGAAAAAAAAAAAAAATGTCTCAATTTGACCACATATACCCCAATTGGGTACGCCCGCTTCGCTGGGCACACAATGGTCTCCAATGACACTGGGATCCCAACGAAAATGATTTTCTCATTGGGGTCTATATGATCAAATTTGGAAATTTGACTGACTGACTGACTGACTGATTGACAACGAACACCCTAAACCACTGAAGATAGGATCATGGTTCCAGCCAGTCCTTCCAGTCAGCCAGTCTCTTTTTTTTTGTGTGTCAGTCAGTGAGTCAGTCACTTAACAGTCGGAAAGAAAATTGCGAACATTTTTTTTTGGATAAAGAACGAACGAAATCCTTTCTTAGTGAGCGTCTACGTCGGTCGAGGAGTAACCGCAACAAATTTCGAGTCAATTGCTCGAATATGATTGTGATTTGTAAAAATGTGATTTTGTAAAAAAAGTGATGTTTTTTATCGATACATCAGTTTTGGATAGAGAACGAACAAAATTCGTTCTTCGTGAGCGTTTATCAAAGTAGAAGAGGATAGAAAATAAAAAATGAAAAAATGAGTAAAAAAATTGAAAAAAAAATAAAAAATTTCGATAATTTTTTTTTGGATAGAGAACGAACAAAATCCGTTCTTAGTGAGCGTCTTCGATGCGAGAAGAGTAACCGTGACAAATTTCGCGATCCTAACTTCATTGATTTAGGCTGTGCGTTGTCTGTCAGTCAGTCAGTCACGCAACTCTTTTATATATATAGATGATACATAATGAGTTGCTGCGATTACAAGTTGGTGAATGGAAAGAAACGCTGGATGGTCACTTGTTTTTAATGCAGCACGTACATGCGAGAATTAAGGGCGTTGGAAAATGGTCAAAAGGAGGAAGACGATGTCAAGACGGACATAAAGCTTGGGTGGCACGCTCGAGAGAATCGTGACTCGGGTATAGGGAAGTTGGATTCAGGCTGGAAAGAATAAATCCCAAGGTGGCCAAGGAAGAGTAGGATGTCTCTGCGTACGTTAATTCTCTGTTCTCCCAGATTCGTATGCATACTGCATATGCCACGCGCATGTGTGCGTGTGTGTGGGTGCGCGCGAGCGTTCGTGTGTCTGGTAAATAATGAAACTTTGCATCAGAAGAGTCGACTGGTGTGTTTTCATTGCGTGAAGTGGAGCTGTCTAGACGCATTCACGGCCAACACCGCAGAGCCTCGACGATGAACACTTTTGTAAGGATGTCCGCGAAAAAGCCGAGAGCTTTTACCTCGTTTCTCTCTTTTCCTGTCTCTCTCTCTCTCTCTCTTTTTCTATACACATTTATGTCTAGCTATATTCAGTCATTGCGGAATGCAATTCCATCCACTATTTTCCGCGCCTCGAGTTCGTGAGCATCCTATTCTGTTTTGCCACACCTTACCCTGACGCACACACTCGACTCTGTGCAAATTTGTGCATATATATTGTAATATATTTTTTACACGGATATAAATGCAGTTTTTTCTTTATATTCCAACCACATACTAGACATTCTTTCAGAGCAGATCTTTTACTTCCTCTGGCACATGAGCCCGGATGCGAAACCCATCAGGCATCAACGGATTCAAACGCGAATACACATTCGAGTATACTAAAGCATCCCACTCGTCCCAACGTCACAAGTGAATATTTATACGACAAGATCGTACTTCCCCGGATGAATGTTACAAACCGCCCTTTTTCCGAGATCATCGAACCAAGTATCAGCACTCGAGAGCAGCCGTAGCCGTTTCCAGTCTGCATGTTCTAATATTTATACAGAAATCTTCACAAAGGCGTGAAACTGTTACCCGCTCTGTAATTCTTTCCCTCCTTTCGGATGCTGCATCGAATTCCACATTTTTAATTAGAGTCGAAAAATTTTTTCATTCCGGACGGAGATCGAAAAATAAGCCGAATTCAGAGACTTCGTTTTCATAAGATCAGAACGGATCATCACAGAGCGGAATTTATTATTCAGGTACAACAAAGTTGACCTGATCCGGGTTTTTGTCTTCTCAGAACCGGGTCACGCGATATCCAGAAATAATATCGCGGTCTGGAAGGTCATGCAGCTTCGCCTTGATCAAGATTTGATCGAAACCACACGGTTAACTAAAATCAAAATATAATATAAAAGTTCAGCAAGGTTCGCTTTGAAGAAAGAGGAAAAGAGGGAGTGACGGAAGTGGAAGAAAAAGAAATGAGCGAGGAATCGAATTGAAGGATCATTCCGATAATCGATGAAATTTTTTTGGTAGCGAATAAAACGCGATGGAAAAGCTTTTCGGGCAGCAGAGCATAACACTGAATGTATACTCTGTACAAGGCCGAAAGCCATTGAGAGAAGGTCAGTACCTTATAGCCAAGAGTCCAAGTGGAAAGCACACGCGCGAAGCCCTTTGAAAGCCTTCAAGAATCCCCCGGAACAAGACTTAGGTAATGTGATTTGCGGAATGGACTTTCGAGTTCATGGGCACTCACAGAAAATCCCATGAGCCTTCGAAAAAAGTATAATCTCAAGAGCTTTTTCCTATTCTTGCAGTACTCGCTGATCTCTATAAACTTACGTATGGAAATGCGCGATATATGAGTGAGATACACATAAATATCCAATCCCACGAGTCTCTTCACCGAAAATCGTTCCATCAAGAAATTCTGCAACTGACACTCATGATGAATCCCCGAGTCCGGTATTTATGAATAAACATTATATTTCGATCGGAGCTCGTTGTTTATTTCGAGATTCGCAGGGCATTAATGCTTTTCTAGAGTCTCCCATATTTCTGGTGTTTTTGTGCCGGCTGAATGAAATAATTTCTCAGTCTTTTCCACCACAATTGAAAAGACCAGCGACCCATGTTCGAATTTAACGATATTGAGGAATCCAAAGAAAATAATTGAGGAGGGATGAAAAAATAGCAACAAATTTTAGTCGTGCTTGTAGGAAGCGAGATAAGGAACGAAAGTATATGTATACACCAGCAGTCATGACATTTTTTCCCTGTAATAATGGAAAAAGTAAAGCATCTGGCGAATGAGACTGCGAGGGACGAGACGATAAGAGGAAACTAGGCAACATCAACCGTGGCACTGGTGCAGAAGGAGTCGAAAGAACAGTTGCTGGTATTATCACATGCTGGTAAAAAAACGAGAATTTCGAGCAGGTGTCGTGCAAGGAAAAAGGAAATAAGAGAGAAAAATGATGGAAATAAAAGATGGAGAAAGGAGGAGAACGATGATGAGAAGACTTCCGGGGATGCAGAGCCGAGGAGGGAAACAAATTGCGCATAGAACCAATGGAACTGTGCAAGGACAATGCCAACCACATTGAAGAGCTTTCATCCTGCATATCCATTGTACACACACACACACGCACACACACGAAGGTCCATTCGGCCGAAAGATAAAGAAGCTACGTTGAGGAAAAAAAACAGGCCGCAAAAGCTGCCGCACCAGAGGGAAGCAGTCTCGAAAAGAAAGAGAGGCAAGGATCGTGGGTCCTCTGTGTTAAAGAGCATCGGAGAAATCTCCCGAAGAAAAAGGAGGAGAGTCTCATCGCTCGTGCCGCGATATTGCGCACCGAGGCAAACAAAAAGCCCATACTTCTCTCTCTCTCTCTCGCTCTCTCTCTCCTTCGCTTTCTTCTTGCGTAAAGTCTCTTCTCTCGACTCGCCCTCGCCGCACAGTTACGCCAGGAAGTAAAGGCACGCGGCCGACGCGGAAGATGAGCGCAAGCTCCTGCTATCTTGCCGCGAAACACATAAACTTGGAGAACAGAAGGCAAGAAACTTAATTCAGTGGAAAATACTCGACAGATAAAGCTCCCTCCGCAGAGAAGACTCTTTGTGTGTGTATGTGCCTTATCCACACATACCGGAACTTGTCCTCTGCTTCGCCACATTCCGCTACGCTTTATTTTGTATGTACGTGTGTATATAGACGAATGCTTGTGGTATACGTCAAATATTTATACCCAAGAATGTGTGTATCTGTGTTCATACTCAACGAGCTCCCACGACGACTGTGGTTTGCAATATCATTCCCTAGACTTCTTGCAAAACTCGAGAGAAAAGCCGCACACAACATCCACTCCCTTTTAACCCCCACCCATCCCTTCTCAAGGCTTACTTTTTCCCTCTTCCATCGCTATTTTACACGCTTCGTGCCCGACCCAACTCCACCCTCCTTCTCGCTGCTGCCGCTGCCACAGGTCCCGTTCTATTCGAAAGCACGTTCCTCCCTGTTGACAGGAAACTCCGACAGAGGTAGGACAATCGCTTCCATACACAAAAACCCGCTAAAAAATACTCAACCTGAGAATATAACCACTTTTTTTGTGCATTTCGCCGGAAGTAGAATTTTTTAAATCCCGACATTCAGAATATTCCGAAAATCAAACTATTTCTTTAATTGAATTAATTGGAGGTCCTGGAAACGCAAAATCAACGTAAAGTCAATGAAACTGCTCCAATTTTAACAATTCTCGCCCGAGCTATCAATTCACATGGAATTTGAAACCTTCGTAGAAACAAAAATATCGATAGTTGTTATAGGTTGACTAGCCTTGGGTACGCCCGCTTCGCTGGGCACACAATGGTCTCCAATGACACTGGGACCCCAATGAAAATGATTTTTTCATTGGAGTCTATATGATCAAATTTGGAAATTTGACTGACTGACTGATTGACAACGAACACCCTAAACCACTGAAGATAGGATCATGGTGCCAGCCAGTCCTTCCAGTCAGCCAGTCTTTTCTTTTGTGTGTCAGTCAGTGAGTCAGTCACGCAACAGTCGGAAAAAAAATTGCAAACATTTTTTTTTCGATAAAGAACGAACGAAATCCTTTCTTAGTGAGCGTCTACGATGGGAGAGAAGTATCTGTGACAAATTTCATAACCGTGACAAATTTCACGATCCTATCTTAAGTAGTTTAGAGTGTGCGTTGTCTGTCAATCAATCAGTCACTCACTCAGTCAGTCAGTCAGTCAATCACGCAATAGTTATATGTATAATGATGAAAAAAAAAATTTTGATAAATTTTTTTTTTCATTTTTTTTTTGGTGGAGAACGAACAAAATCCGTTCTCGGTAAACGTTTATTGAGGTAGAAGAGTATAGAAAAAAAAATTGAAAAAAAAAATAAAAAAATAAAAAAATTTCGATAATTTTTTTTTGGATAGAGAACGAACAAAATCCGTTCTTAGTGAGCGTCTACGATGCGAGAGGAGTAACCGTGACAAATTTCACAATCCTAACTTCATTGGTTTAGGCTGTGCGTTGTCTGTCAGTCAGTCAGTCAGTCAGTCAGTCAGTCACGCGACTCTTTTATATATATAGATTACGGAATTGCCTCAATAAACAAAATTTCGAGTTTCGTACTTTTCCATGGAAAAAAAAATTCTCTTCCTCGTTTTTTCGATTTTTTTTCAAATTCGAGGAATTTACTACGGGATAATTTGTGATAAGCGATTTTTTCAAAATTCACGCTCTACTTATTCTATTAGTAATGAGAAAATTATGAAAATTCGAATTGCGAAGCGAGAAGACGCGAGGAATGATAAGCGAGAGAGAGGAGGAACTTAGAAACGATAATTTGGAACAATTTCGGCACATCGGCGTATAACTCAAGGCAGCCCCTAGATTGCTGGTGAAACCGGATATAGGTATCAGAATCTGTTACGTAAGTGGAGCGAGATATGTATACCGTTTGTCGAGAGAAATTGTGGATTCTCGAAACGTTCGTTAAACGAGGCGAGGGTTGGAGAGTATGGAAGGAGGAGGATCGACAATTATTTTCCACGATGCCGACTCGTACGTGAGTGCAATTCGAGACCCAGTTGGTAAGAGAGGCACGGAAAGTTCGTACCAGGGTAGTGGGCGTCCGTATCAGCGAGAAAGGCGACTCGACGCTACGAAGGGAGTTGCATCACGTATAAAAATGTGTATGTGTGTCGAAATATATAAAAGTATCCCACACAGTCTCGTGTGTATATAAATATATATGGAGGAGTTTTTTAACGTCATTTCTGGCTGCTTGCACCTCGAACACGGCCCAGGTTGGGAGCTGTATGGACGAGCAGGCTTCTTGGTGTATTGGCGCGAGTACAACTCGAGTTCTCTTTGGCTACTTGGACGAGCAGTTTGCCCGGCGACTTTCGCACGCTTCGAGATCCAAACGCTTCCCCTCGTTCGTCAACCACCCTCTCATCGCGAATGACTATACATCTCAGCCTCCCCCAATCCTCCCCTCCCAAAAAACAAAAAAAAGCCACTCTGACCCGTCCACTGATACTCTGTTCGCGCTTCGTTAGGTCACGTATTTCATTAATTATCGTTAACATCGACGATAGAGAGTCGAGCGGTAATCGTTTCTGTATGGAACCTCCACAGCAGTCAGGATTCTCCTTTCCAACGCACACACGGACCCTCCAATCTTTTTCTGCTTCTGAAAACTCACTTTTTCCCGCATCGTTACTACGTGCCATCGTGACTTGTTGTTCACTGATATCGACGCAAGAATTTCTCCCAGTATTTATATCAACTTTTATTCTTCACTTCTGAGGCTTTCGAGCTTTTTTTCGCACAACGATAAACAAAACTTCCCGGAGGCAAATGAAAATCAAGTCTGCAAAACGATCATAAAGATTTTCCAGTTAATTTCCATGAAAAATTTCTGCTTCCTTTCGTTTTTTTTTCAGGGGGATTTTCAGAAAATCTTCGTTTCACCTCGATCTTACTTTTTATCGATCTCAGCACATCGAGCCTTCGCCCGAGAACCAATGAGGTCCAGGCAAACCCTGGTCCGTGCAGGGGCTCTTTATAACTTAAAAATAAATCGAGAACTTTCGGAACGACTGCTTCCGGCTTCTGCAATCAATATTCAAACCGATGCCGGGTTAAGCGGTCACCCAACCAAGTATTGACTTTACTAAGGTTGCTTAACTTTGGCGTTGGACGCTGAAGCCGCATAACCGACCGCACGCCCATTAGCGTCGATTCGTAGAACTTGCTTCGTGACGTGGAAAATGCACTGGGCGCAATTCATAATTCGTTCATTTGACATTGAGCCGAACTGTTCGGTGCGGGAAAAAATAAATTTTACCTTCGAAATTTCGGATGAAGATGACGTGATTTTTTTTCACATCGGAAGAAAATTAGCGTTTTTCCCATCGCCATGCCACGAATCGTAAAATCCAAATGTCACGATAATACCAGACGAAGGGGTTGATAATGACGACGTAATTGAGAAGCGGAGACAGGCAGGAAGATATTAGCTCTGTTGGAAATTGAGCCATTAAGGCAAAAGATCGGAGCGATTCTTGACGTGGGCTTTCCCATCGGTGGAGAGAAAAGCTGCTCCCGAAACGTCCGGTCTGCGAAGTCGAAGCGAATCAGATCATGTCAAATTGATTTATTTGATTGGACGAAGCGTGGCAGTGGTTTGTTCTGCGCTCGCCCGCAAATCGCCGCGGTCATATAACACGTTCCCATTATTTTCATTTTATTTCACAAATCCTCACGATCGGCGGTGCAACGTGACGAGATCGATGCGGCCTCGAACTTAACTTTCCGAAATTCACGTATTGCAGAAGCTTTGCACGACACCAGGATTTCTCATTAAAAATTCCTTCCGCCCCTCAACTTTTTTCAAAACTGCAAATCAAAAAGAAAAATAGTTCGCAACTATCAAAAAAAAAATCCCTTTTCATTCTCAAATCAGTTTTTTTTCCAACTAATTCCTTCAGGATCCGAGTGCATTTTTTATTTTTTTCTCGAATGTCGAAAAAAACCCTATAAAGTCTGAATTTCTCTATATGTTCTCGTCCATTTGTTCATTGAACTGCATTCAGCGCTTTATAACGATATACAACGACGATTCGCTCGTGACGACACGTAATTAAAAATATGAGCGCAGACAAGATAGTCCCTCGATTTCAAGGTGAGGCTACAGCCCTCCGGGTTACTCAAGATTTTCTTCGAGAGGATCTCTACCTCGAGATAAGTCACGAACTGGAGCACCTCCCGCGGTGAAAGACACTTCGACACACAACTATAGCATATAAACTTTATGAGATCCAGACACGAGCATACAAAGCAAGATCATAGAGATACCGAGGTCTTTGACAAAAAATAATATAAAGAGGAAGCAGTACATGAATGTTGGACTTATCAAGAGCCGAGGGTATGCAAAGGGTTCCAAAAGGTAGACGCGATGAAATAAAATTACTTTCCATATCACGAATCACGACTCACACACACACACAGAAATCCATTCATTTTGCAGAATGATTAAAAAATTCAAGCCTGTGCGCAAAAGTCGTCAAAGACCTCGATTTGGCTAACGAATTAGCAGAAAGAATTTTCATCGAGTAGTCAGGAAAGCATGAGAAATTAATGAGAAATGATTTTCGAAGCTAACACAGTCCCTTACTTGTGTTTTTCCAGTTTACCAGAAAAGAAATAAAACTTTGAAGGTTAAACTCTCCAAACTCACTAAAAAGAAACAGAGGTTTTTAGTTTCGATCTGCTCAGAACCAGACCAAGTTCCTTAAACTTGGCACGCGAGCAAGCTAATAAAATTCATTCGTTTGATGAAATTTTCTCAACATTTGCGAAACGATTTCCATTTTATTTCCAACCCATAAATTTTGATATTTATCGAGTTGAAAACTTTCCGCTCGAACACAATGGGGGCCGAGAGTTTCCAGTGGATGAGAAAATTTACGAAAATTTTCAATCAATTTAATTTAATTGCAGAACGTTCATTACGAAAATATAAAACTTTCGTTCCGTTGCTATAGAAAAATAATGAATATCGAACGAGCATAAAAATAACACTCGAATGTGAAATGCCAAATATATTTCGCGCGGCGAAGAAATATAAAAGAAAATTTTCGATGATTGGACGGTTTTCTTTCGTCCTTTATGATTTGGTAAAAAATGTGCGTCAATTGAGGAATGGCCCAGTTTTACCGTTTGATCCAAGTTGGAGCACTCAATGGTGCAGCTGTTCGGATTCTGGCTGCATTGGATCTGACTACGTTGGCTCGTTTCTTCTCGTTGTTCTTGAGTAGTAGACGGAACAGTTGGTCAAGGTTCGTCGGAGTCGAGTACACATTGAATTACGGAAGTCTTGGATATTGAATGCCACTTGGGAGGCTTATACAAACGCCATTCGCGTCTTTCCTCGGGATTTGAGCGAGTAAATTGAGAAGTCAGCTACTTCAATATTCAACCCTCGCTGAATCTTGACTTGCTCTAATTTTCAATGCAGCCTTAGAGAGGGCCCATCATTGCTTCAATTCTCAGTGAGCCACCTTTATACTCCCTATTTAACAGTATAATTCCAGCGAGAATACACGAGCGTTGACCTTAATTCAAAAAAGAAAATGAAAGTCTTCAAATTATCGCTGATGTCATTGCTCAAATATTAGAAAAGCTACGCTCAAACAGAAATCCAATTTGTGTTTGATAATGACGAAGAATAAGAATCAAAATAAAATTCAAAAAAAAAAAAAAATCTTTGAAACAGATTCGTTTTACAACGAAAAGTTCCAGAGTTTGCAAAAGTGGATTTTTTAAAGAAATCCTGAAGCCGGATGAGGTTCATCTAAATTTCGATGATTCGCGTTTTCGAAGACACAGGATCTAGAGTGTCCCAGCAAAGGAAGGCAAATGCTTGGGATCTGATAAAGGAAAAGCGAGATGTTTGGCTACGACGCGCGAGCTCGCGCACGGTGGCGTAGAAAAATGGCAATTGAATGGTTGGATTCGTGAGCTGTGCCGAACAAATGTCAGCAATCTCTTGTCGGAAAATGAATCGCGGCGATTCGTTCGCCTGCTGGTTCACTTCATTCGCAGATTTTATCGTTGCAATGGTTCAACCGGTTCTCGGGATTGCCGTTCCGTTCAACGGCAATTCTGTTGATTCCAATACCACGTGGTGCGCGCCGTATTCTCTTCTCGATCCCTCGTATTTTTCGACTAATATACTTTTCTATATAGAAGCCACTCGAAGACGTTGAATCGACCCCTAGAGGAACGGGTTTCAATGTTTATACGTGATAGAAATAATATCCCAGTTTTCGCGATGACGATAACGATGGAATCAATTTCAACGCCAACATATTTCTCTGCGTGCAAAGAAATAGAGCGAAGAAATCTTGTGACCGCGCTAGCTTTTCAAAATTCGAGAATACCATGATTTTTACTAAGAAGCTCCAAATTCTTTTTTGCGCACTTAATTAGCTCTCAATTATTCGATATTTTAATCTTGAATTAACCGAACCGACTCCAAATTATCGAAGAAATATCTTCATCGCGTTTTCCAAGATTTTCATTATCAGAATTATAATTACATTGCGATGAAAATATTCCGACTGGAACGGGATGGAAAAATCCTGATCAGAACCTGATGAGAAAATTCTGAATTTGAGAAACTTAGAATACACACCGTAAACAACCGAAACATTGATTAACGTGTAATCCTCGATGTGATATGCAGATCGCGGTAGACCTGCGTGTAGAAATGAAATTTCTTGATTATGCATCTGTAACACAGAACGATTCTCGTGATATGATTGGAAGTGGTTTCTGGCGCAGCTCCCATAAGTGATCGATAAACTTATCCTAAAGTATATCCGACGATATTTCCGAAAGAAGCAGAAAGAAAAAAGAACAGAGAGTGGTTGAAAGGATGGAAGAAAGTGAGGCGATAGAACTGATAGAAAACCGATGGAAACATTATATCTGGAAAGGTATAGAAGAACCTTTCATATATATATACGTTGTTCGTAAGTGTTCCCGCGGCTGGAGGAAATAGTTCGGGCTATGCTTTCTTCCCTAGAACTTTGGTGAAGGCGCGTTTGCAGCATCCGGTGTGTAAGTGGGACCGATGTATTCCAATCTATGTGTACGTTAGGTTGCTAAAGAAGTCATAAAATTGTGCTGACATCTTGGTCAGTCGCGATGGTTGGTTATATTGGTTGCTCCTGGTTTCACCGATGTCGAGAGACAGTGTGACTCCTTTTACACCCAGGAGCCGCGACCCAGGTGTTTCCATGTCTAAATGACCAGCGATATCGGTTAGCTCGAATGGTCAAGGGGCACTTGGACCAAGATAGAGATTTACGCTTGTGGCATGCAGTTTTCACTGAGGGCGACTGTAAGTCACGGTCCGTACATGTATGAGTGGTTGAGAGTGAAATTATTTGAAGATGGAGAGAGAAAAGTTTGCTCTCACTCTATTACGAATATCCCGGAAGCAGCAAAAAGCGAGATCAATGTCCGTGTATGTGGACATTGGAGTCCTGTCGAGATTCATTGTGGTCAGTGTGTTCAATATTGGATTCACGCGATTTGATACGCGCGTCTGGTCGTTAATGAAACATTTATGCAACGAGGTGTATTTTGGTCTACGCGAATTCAGGGTAAACGAGCACAATATCGTGTGTGTCTTTCGATTAGTATATAACGCTTTCATTACCATTGTAACGAATGCTTCGATTCCAGACGCATGAAGGATGTCATTACGCAAAGCTTGCTATCGGGAGAAATGAAGCATCGATAAAAGGGACAGAGGGAGAGTTAGAGGAAGAAAAGGAGAGCTGATATGTGGAGGTTTATATTATAGCACGCATGAAATGTTCCGTATGGAATGTGGAAGGTGAACACAGCTCGGAATCATCGAATACGAAACACAACGCCGCTTGGGTCTTTCTCGTCATGGTTGCTATTTGGAGCGAAATGGCCGGTAACGACAGCCATAACGGATGGCTACGGTTGCGCTGCAACTCTCGTTCGCCCACTGAATGAACACTTACACACATACGCAGGCCCATATCCGCGAGTCCGAACACACTCGAGGGGCTGCTAAATATAGTACAAGCCAACTGACTTTTTCTGTATGGGGAAAAAAAAGGAAACCGTGGCATGGTGCAATCTCCGTTCCCTTTCCGCCCGCTCATCTGGAAGCTCGGATATAACCATAACTGGTTGCCCCTCAGCACTCTCTATAACCATCAACCCCACCCAGCCGCTCGTGACATACACTTTTACGAAAATTTACCGTGCGCCAAATTTAACTACGGTAAAAATCGTTTCGGAAAAACACCCCCAAGAGCTACATCCGCAAGTGTCTTTTTTTATTTTTTCATTTTAATTGTGAAACTCAATTCCGCTGGACTGGATCGTAGTTCGTAACCGTTCATAGAGATTCGTTTGTATCTTTTGTGCTTTAGTCAGGTCTGATGAGGATTGACTCAGCGCATAACCTGGATTAGAATCAACGAGACTATGAAAAAGTTAAACTGATCGTATTCCATCGAAAGCCGAGCCAGGACGGTCAGAGGGAAAAATAGATTTAAGTATGACAAAGTTCACTCGATGAGGGTTCGTTCGGGACCAGAGCGAAGAATCGAAAAATCGGCGAGAGAATCCGATGAGAACGTGAACCAGGAGCATTGCCCTCCTCGTCCAGGAACCCGTTTGATTGATTCCATGATGCGGAGGTCGGTCCAATGTCAAGCGATAAAAACGCAGCAGAGAGATTCCGCAATCACATCTGTCGAAATGGCAACGAGCACAAAAACGAGAGAGTTAACCGCGGAGCATCATGAAAGTTTTTGTGGTAAAGTCATCAGCCAGCATGCAATTTTACGATTTATCGACGCGATAAGCGAATAAAGCGTTTCTGCAGTAGGTTCGAGGCCGATAAAACGTGTATAAAATGATAATGCGAAACAGCTGTCATCATTGGTCACAATGGGACACGTGCGCAGATGATAAAAGATTGTTTAGTTAGCAGGATTAATTGGAGGTTGTCAATAAGTGAATAAATTATTTGTCGAAATATTGCATACGACGTTGATATCGGTGTAAAATTAATTGTTGCTTTATCAACGGATATAGCCGCAATTACTGCTCATAATAATGCAACGCCCCGACTACATAAACAATATAAATTACGTAGGCAACTGGTCACTATTCGTATCACATGGAAGTGCAGAGGGAGGCGGAAAGAGAAAGCGCGCGATGCAGAGGAATTGGGGCTACAGTAAAAATAATAAGAGTCGTTACGCTACCATTAACGAGTTGGATAATTGTAGCAAAGCGCGCTCCATGAATTCAAATGAGTCTTTAACAATATAAGCGCATAGTTTATGCGTCCAGTGTTTCTGCCATACGAATATCAGGACGTTGCAACGGGGATGGTAATATAGACACCGTAAGCTCATTTCAAAACCGATAATTGTTGGCATTATCTACGAAAATGTGTGTGTGTAAATGACTTTAATTTGCTTTTTGTTTTTTCTTCGTACATTATTGACGTAAACATTTTGTTTGGCCATCACATGCATGGATTTGAAATTCACATGCTCAAATGCTTCGACTCGGATCATTTATCAACAACTTACCCCCTTTTAGAATTAACTGTTTAGGGAGTCTGTTGACGGCTTCATGGCAACCGGAGATCAATTAAACTTTATATGTGCAGCAATTAAAGCTCAAAACCGACCCCACCCTCGCAGCCTTATTGGATTATGTTATTGCAAGTTCGTCATTCGCTGATTGACGATTATACCGAGAAACACACAACCGTGAATCGCATACCATGATCCCAAATTCGACCATCGGATCGTGCGACCTTTTCAAATTTGGACAAATATATTTGCTGATAAACATACCTCGAGATATTCAATGTCCGCACACTTTCGATATATATTCTGGCCACTAGCTCGCACAGTTGATTTCCGAAATCAACGAACAGTAATCAGCTTGTTGCCTCTATCCCACAAATAGAAAATATAATTGTCTACATGCGTTACGAAGTCGCAAAATTTCGGTTTCCCCCAAACATTTCCGGAAATTACTGATTCCGGGATATTTACACCAAATTGATCAAGCGCTCATGTCTGGTCGCAATTGCAAGAAAACTGTCGACGTCCGGCTAAGCCTGATATTTATTCGGAGCAAACATTTTCATTAATTTATTCTCTTGGACACGGTGAACTAAATATTTTTGGATAATTTCAAAATGTTCGTTATTTTGACATTATTTTTCATTTTCAATCAAACTGTCATCAAAATCTACGATTCAGACGACAAAAATTTACTTTTTAAAGAGACTTTCTAGAATATTTCTCGCTGCAAATGGCCAAATTTTTGGGATTCTTCAAAAAAACGTTTAATCGAAAGTGTTCAACAAAATATCGATCTTTTCCAACAAAGTTTTCTCTTCAGTTTCTTTTTGTTTTTAAGTTGATTGTCAATGTAGATAAAATGATGAATTTTTCCATAAATGTGATAAGCCATACGGAAGCAACAATGGAGTAAATCTTCGGTATGAAATTTAGATTGAAAAATATTGTACGAGAGTATGCATCGTGTATATAATTTCCGCTCTCGTAATATACTCGCGAATCGGTATTGCCCTTGAGGATTCCAGAAATGAGAAGAGAACGGGCTCTTTGAAGTTCCAGGCGCGCGATGGGAAATGTTCCTTTTTGAATATTTCACAAATCCCATGTCTCATAAGTTGAGTGCTGGAGGCTTGGAAAATTGTCACTTGTAGTATTCATAAAGTCTTTTCACCTGACGAACAACGCTGCATTATATTTTCGTTCGTTTTTCATTTTTTTTTACACTTTCCCACTTTGGTATGCAATTCGAACAAGAGAAAATGTAAAGGAACGAAAGAATGCAATTAATATCCCAGTTTATTGCGCTTGTTTGTCCCAAAGAAAGGTTCAATGTAATTTTCACACAGGGCAAAAATATCTACGTAGTTTCTCCAAAATCCGTTGCAAATATTCGTCGCTCATAAATTCTCCAAGAGTCAACGTTTTGTCCCGAGTAATGAGAATTTTGTAAAAAAAAAAAAAAAATGGTCGAGCTTCATGATAACGCACGTACCGGGCGCTTCAAGTAACGAACTTTCAATTACCTTTGGCGCTCGTATGCTGCGAAAACTGTTACGATTTAAATCATCGCTTGGAGGAAAGTCAGACGAACAGAAATCTCGAAAAGCCTCGAAAAAAAGGCGAAGAGAAGAAAAAAGCACTATAGCAAGGGTGAAATTTTCACAGACGCACGCGCGCTTATTGAACGTGCATATTATTACAAATTCACGTTGATATGTCGTAAAGTAATATATATATATATATTCAGGATTTTCAAACAACGACAGGCTGAGAGCAAGTACAGAACGAAATTTGTTTGCAGTTGCATACACAAACACAAGGGAAAACTCTTTTGGTAACGCGCGTTGCGAGCCTGACACGGGTTCGTGGAAATTTCTCGTTCGTTATTACATCTGCGAGAGACCTCGCGCCAGTACCAAGAGGTGCAATAAAGTTTCCGTCTCTGGTCTCACCAATATTCGCCAACAATATTTATTCGCAAATGTAATCCATCATCATGTGAATTAATAATATTTTCGTTAAATTTACCTTTCACTGGAAAGTCTTTGCAAATGTTTTCCGTAGCAAATTAATTCGACGAAGACGAAAGTAAATATCACACATCAAATCCTGAAAGCTCGAAATTAAAATTCCGAGCCACGGTTGCAAAGGACTTTTTTGTAGGAGTATCGTAATTGTTTTTATCTTGTTTTCATCCGCCTCCCACTCTGCCAAACGAAAGATCCACAAATCGCAAGCAGCTGACTGCATCTTGAGTGTGTCGAGATTTAAGCTGGTTCAGTAACCGGATTCTTGCGATTCAGTCATGCGAATGAGAGCACTACTTTCCAGTGGCTCTTGGATTGAGTTAAACCTATCTGCTAATTGCGAGGCTCTCACGAAAATATTCCGGTCTACTTCCTCGAAAGAGAGTTTACGACGTATACATATAGACGATAAATCCTCGACCTCTGGATGAAAATCTAGTGGAAATGCATCGTCCATGTTATCCTCTTACAATAATAATGATAAACATGGGCCCAGCGTGGACCAAGCAGCAAATTCTGACGTTTTTATTATTTTTTCATTTTCTCCATTCAATTACGAATTTTCAAAAATTCTAATTGCGATTCCAACAGAGAGCTCATGGATGCGAAAATAATTTCGAGACTTGCACGAAAAGAAAGGTTTTTAACATTAATAATTTAATTCGTCAAACGTTCGATTAAGAAAACGTTTGTTTTTGTCCACATGACAAATTGTTAGTTTATGCAAAATGGGCTTTGTGAAGAAAATCATACATTTACATACGTTGATGCTCTCTCGTGTTGTGTTAGCACTAATAATAGAAGTACCGAAAGCATTATGCTAATCATGATTAGATAGGAGACTAGTCTATGTGGAGTATAAAGTTCCGATGTGCATACATGCACGAGGAGAAGACGTACACAATGAGAGTGCAGAGAGCTCGCGTGCATTTTCTTGGCAACTAGTTGTTTTGAGAGTCAGCAGAGATACCGCGAGGACCGAGGGAAGCGAACAGGATGTATCCTGTAACGAGTACTTCTCAGTTTTCTTTTGACTCCTGATCGTTCCCCGGGAAGCATGTGTGCCACGAGTTATTCTGGAATATCAAGCATAGTACTCGTTTCAGGATCTGCGACTAAATAATTATAAAGTTCCGATTCACGTAAAATTGAGCTGAGCCTCTGAAAAAGTTCAGGACGCATGCACTGATTAAAATGTCGCTATGAGGCCTCAAAAATCTCATGACTTAACGATGAGATTTTCCCCGAAGCGCACCGTGACCTACTCATTAAGAATTCCAATCCGTTAATCGAACGAAATGCAAGCAAAATGAGGTTGGAAAAGCACATTCATGAATAACTGATATAAAGGCGCATGGAGTCGGTTCGAGACCATCGCAAACGTTCGAAATACACCATTACGAGTAGATTCCTTTTAGATTTGTATGTCCATGTATATATATATGAACATAAACACCGTAAGGAGGAAGAGGGTGTACGCGTAAAAAGCTACTTTTCTCTTTTAATACAGGGTTCATGTAACTACCTGATTTTTTGTTCCTTTTTTCCTCGTTTCTTTGTGCCAATAGCTGAGCTCTTTTAGAAGCTTTTACCGAAGTGTCGTCGTCGGCGCGGGAAAGCATACCGAATATACCGAGGTATAAAGACACATGTACGTGTGTGTATATAAAGATATCGTTATAAAGCTCTTTGCTCATACATGTATATAAGCTCGGTATAGAGAGGTAGTGGAGAATATGACAGTGGTTAAGTGCACGGCTTGAAGTGAGCAGCGAAAGAGTCGAGAGCGGGAAAAGCACGCCATTTCATATCTACAGACGAATATATCTGTATGTAGAGTATGAAAAAAGGTTTTCCAATACATCTGCACTCAGGTTGCGTTGTCAAAAGGGATGATAGTGGCGTGTCCCTGGCGGCTGCGGCTTAAAAGTCACGAATTGTCGATCTCACTCGTTCTCCAAGCAGAAAAGGATCTTTTTTCAGGCTCGCGGCCACGTGGCATCACGCGGCAGGCCGAACGACAACTTAAACTCATATATAAATATATATCTACATATATTTGTATTAATATACACGATGACGAGGAGGATACTTTTGCGGGTCGGGGTCGCGCCCCTTTTCGAACGCCACGCGACGTAAAAGTGTATTAAAGGCTATGAAAGAAACGAGGGGTGACCTGCGCCACCCTCAGTATTTTTTTTCTCTATATTTACCTATATGTGTGGCTCTGTCTATGTGCGCGCGCGTTTCCATGCGGGTTCCCTTTGCGAGGGAACCAGAGGATTGCTCTCGGTGTGTAATTTGTCCGCGTTACGGTGCGCGGTATGTCGAAACCCCGGAGCTCTGTAAATTCACCCCTATTCCTATTCCTACTCCCTTTTTCACTCTCCTTGTCACTCGAATCACGACGCCCTCGCCTTGCCTGCGTCTTCCTCCCTCCGTCATCGGACCACCTACGTGTGTACCCTTCGCCAATAAATAAAAAAAAGTTGCAATCTTTCTCCGGGCGACTCCGAGAATCCCCCAACTCCTTCTTCCCCACTCCCACGAGCTTATATCCTCGTAAACCATTTCTATGTTCGACCTGGCCCACTGGATTGTCGAATTTATTAGCTTTTTTTCGACCCACCAAATGATTCCACGCTCTATATATATTCAGCTAAGGATTAGGGCGGTAAATTGCTTCCAGTTAAATTACATCGTCGTAACATTTTATATACACCTATAAATTTATTATAATTGTCTTCGTGTGTATGAAAATATGTGTCAGCTTCGCGTACATATATGGACTCCAAAAATCTTTCAAACACCTCTTCCCACGAGCCCAACCACAGTTTCTCAAAGACCCTGTCCGCAATTCTACAAATCAACGATTCCCAGGGACTCAAACCCTCCGAATGCGAAGAACAAATCAGTGAAAACGGGAAACCACCCCTTATAGCGCTAATTTACGGCCACATTTGTTTCTCCATTTCTATTTCCACAATCTTTTGCCAAAATATTGTACCGGATCGATAATAAAAAAATAAAAAATCTTCACAGAGTCTCTATTATAGTCCGCGTCCAGCCAACCTTTCTCTGCACAATTCTATCGAAATATATTTCAAGAACGGACAGAGAGAATCGTCAATTTTCGCGGCAAGATCGTTGCCAAAAATGAACGTAAGTCTCGTAGGTCAAATCTTGAATTTTCAAATTATCTCGCCATTTGGACAGGGACAGATTGATGGAAACGTACAGAGATGGGGTCAAAGAAATCGTAACAAATTGGAACATGTATGAAAAGCAGTTCCGGTTCATGCACTGTTTTCATTCCGATTATAACGGAGAATATGTCTGAAAATGGTGGAAGCCGAAGTATTCGAAAGCCGGATGAAAGGAAACTCTCATCGGCGAATGTACAAAAATGGATACGTACAATCTAAAACTCGTCAGGTTTTCGGCCAACGGGAAAAGCAAACAGACAGAAAAAAAGGAATCTCTCTGCAGGGGATTCCTCGTTATCCATCGCGGAAAGACGAAAAGTACACGTACATAAGTAACAAGCGATACGCCTGCGGCTTCTCAATGAGTTTCCTTTTCCGCTGCAACCCACCGGAACCTTGGGCCAGCTCTCGGCTATACTTTCAGATATAGTTTCATCCTACGAAAAGAACATACATCTATAGAGATAGAAATATAGTTTAAATTCTACCCAAGAGGAACGCCAGATTTGGCTGCATGTTCCTCCACCCCTTTCTTTTCTGCTCATATCCTCTCTTCAACCAACCATCGTTATGTATTACAAATCACATAGACGTTCTGGCGTTACCAATTATTTATTTATTTACTTGCATTCCTCTCTCTGTCTCTCTTGCAGAGTCCTCCGGGGCTTACGGGAGCCCCGTATATTTTATAGAATACCGCATGAAACGAAGCATACCCTACGGATCCATTTTCTCGCTCTGATTTATCTGAAACTGTTGAGCAAGTTAAAAGGTATCGGCTAGCGGCGAGTTCCGTCCTAAGTTGCTGTAATTACTTTTATGGAGATTTATTCATAGGATGGTGAATTTTGACTCATTTAATATTAACTTGATTGCTCGAGAAAATTCATTCAATTATTTGTTTACGTGTTTACGTTTAGATTGGAAAAGTTGAGAGTTTTGAGCGCGATCGCGAAGCTGTTTATGGCATCGCAATCATTCGGCCAACTTTGGGAGGTCCACAAGATTACAGGACCAACACTCTGACTCTCGGTTTGTCCCCTGCTGCTACTCTGCTTGTAAGGCTGACCCTACATGACGATATATTTAGCGAGTAAAGAGCTGTCGTTGACACGGCCCGAAAATACGTTTTTCCAAGGTGTATGTGCGGACGTGATACTATGAACGTTTGTGCCAAACACACATTTTATTCAGTGGCTCGCCTCGTCAACGAAACCATCCACGGAAATCTCTGTATATGTTGCCTACAGGTGTCCATCACGCCAAACTCAATTATCGTGGAAACCAGACGATTTGGATGTATCTCCGCAATACGTGACCTGAATATTCATTTTTATAACGTCATGATGAAAAAAAAATTATATCAATATACATTAGGTTTCTGGCTGATATTTCATTTATCAAAAATAATCCAATTATTCGTATTTCAAACTATTTTCATATTCACATTGGATATACAATGCCTTTCATTGAGAATCGTCCAATGCATAAATCAGAATAATAAAACTGTCGTTTCTGAAATAGGATGAAAAAACACAATCCATTAAAAGATTAATTATCGAATTTTCATGAGACCTCATCAATCCGTGCACAGGGTGTCCTCGAAATCATGGGCAGCATCACGAAACTTATTAGTCCCCCTAATTATCGCGCTGAATTGGCGTTCAGAGTAGAGAAAAAAACGAACCCCTCCCTTCCGGACAGCTGGTCTGCCATTTTCACCATTTTTTAGCAACGAAAAGGACTCAAGAGAACTAAAATTTCGTACTGAACAGTAGCCATAATGCTGAAAAAATATTTGAATCTTATGCCCTGCTAAGAATCATAAAGATTGCGACATGAAGTTGGGGAGAAATCATTTGTAAAGATATTTCGATTCCAAGGTTTCACATTAAACTTCGAAGCCTAGTGTAGTTGTCACAATCGTAGGTTAAGCTCCTTTGTGCTCAGGATCAACTCGATTGACATATCTTTCGAGATGTGTGTAAAATTACAAAAGCCGGCTGCTCCACTTGCTCAGAATTGTCATCTTCGTATCGGGAAGTCAGCCCATAGACGTCGACAACACTTTTGGTAGACACAGTAATAAGAAACGATAGATTCACCCTTAACTGTCTGAAGCTTCATTGGTAAGAGTATAGATACGCCTTAAGGACTCGCTGCGAGTAACTCAGGGAAACAGGAAAGCCCCGGAAATCCGACGTCCCGATTCTCCGCGATGCTTCCCTCAAAGTAGTATGAGCCACACACGTCTCGGTGCACAAACGACGTTTGTATAGTTTGTACTTGTAATACAAGTGTTGCCTCCAGCGCTCAAAGAGAGAAAGGGAGACAGAGTGAAAGCAAACGGGTAAGATTAAAGGGGAAATAACATAGACTGACGCCGGGCACAAACGTTATACGGCCATCGTAGTTAAGACAATGCTCCCCTTTGAAATAACTCGGTAGTTATACGTAGTTACATCGTCAACTTGTATACGCTGGCACACTTCCTTATATTGCGTATTGCGACGCTACGTACACACGTACGTATGGGTTTTTTAACGTCAATTTTGACAAGTCTATCGAAAATTCTAAAAAAATATTCCGTCCAGTAGAATCGTTCGATCTCGCAAACAACGAGCAAAAATTATTAGAAATTTACGACAAAAAATAATCAGAATAGTTTGGAAGTGAATTGAAGGGTGAAAAAAATGAATAAAAATGTTCTGGACCGAATGTTTCGACATGTCTAAGTCGAATCTTGACTTGTAGCTCGTTTGTGATTCCTGATGGGAAAGTTTCGTCGATAAACAGACGTTTTATAACACGTGGATTTCTTTTTGAAAACGATAAATATTTTGTTTGTTGTTTCGATCGCCTTGACAATCGCTGTACATTATAATTCTGACCTCGTATGAATTTTTCTTTATGGAAAATGGTGACATGAGAATACCCTGTACATGCACGTCGCCCCCATATATAGATGATAATGGGGTTGTAGAGGCGACATACACATAGAGATTCGACTGCGTATTTCTGTGAGCGCTCATCGTATCCTTTAATGCAGCTTCGCTTCTGCTTCTCTTCTTCTATACACTCCAACCTGCCTCGCTACTTTTCTATGGAAACCTTCACTGCACCGCTCTCCTATGTGCTCTCTTAACACTTAGGCGTTATGCACCAAGCGTTATCGTTATCCGGAAGATTACGCCAGGAATTTTCCTATCCTCTCTACCAAGATTTCCCAACCGTCTATACTCTGCTGCGAAATAAAAAATAAAAAGAGCAGAAATGGCGAAAGGAGCAAAGGAAGCGAAGAGAGAGTGCAAAAAACTGCTCATGCTCTCGTACTTTCTCGTTGCTTCTATTCAAGAAACAACCTTACGGCCACGGTCAGTAGCTTCATTTCAAATTATTACGTCATATTTCCCAAATGAGAGCCTTTTGCAACGTGGACTTAAAGATTTGATCGACATTCGCGGCCTTTGATGAGGGAAACGAGAAAAAATATTTCCGGCAGTTTCCAAATTATGCCTTGAATGACCCGACAAAAAGAATTGCTTAAGGACCAGACGATAAAAAATGGAATAAATTGATCAGATTGGAAAAAAAAACTCCATAAAACGAGTGTAAATTTTATTTTACAGTCGTCCGCTCGACGCCCTTCAATCCCATGTTGAAAAAAAAATACAACGAACTCAGAAAAGTGGATTTCTTCAAAAGTCTAGCCACGGATGACGTTCTCCACGTTAATATATCGCCAGAGAAGTAGAGAAATTATATCGAGTCGTAAATATCATGCTCTCAAGTCATTGGAAAGCAGAAGAAAAAAGAATCGTAAGAATAATAAATGTGCCATAAAAATGTCCATATAAATAAACATGTGCATATGGGGAAAACGGTTGTTTGTATCAGCAGAAAAGCTTCTGCAAAACAAAACATCTCTCCCTTTTTCTTCATGGCGTTCGGTTCAACATTTTTTTCTGTATCTTTCCCTCTCCCTGACTCTTTCCGTGGGCATGAAAAATGGGCTATTAGTCCAGGAACCGGGTTCGAAAAAGAGCCTTTTCGTGACACCGAGCCGGAACGATTATAACCGACATATTCTTGTAGGGCTGATGCCCCCGATGAAGGCCTGATACTTTCCAACCACAGATTTTGGGGGGCTTTTTTTTGCCAGGCCGTCAAAGTTGGCGAAACCATGTTTTTGATGAATAGCGTCTAAACTATCCACCGCGGAGAAAAAAAGTCGAGTAACTATTCGTAGATATTAAAAAAACGAACAATTTGGCGGGTCGCAACTCAAAATCGGTTCATTAGTTCGCCCGCAAAAAATTAAAAACCGGCTAAAACAGCCCTTTCTTTTATAGCAAATTATTAGTTTAAAAATGCATGTGCAGAGTTAAAAATCTCAGAATATATGTCCCCTGGGACACTCAACAAGTGTGCAAAATTTGAGCTCGATCGGATAAATAGTTTTTGAGAAAAGCCATTTGTTGTTAAAAAACCGACTGTTTTTGCAAGGAATTTCTACATCGGGAGGGTGTCACAGTGCAATAAAACCAAAGCCAAATGATTCCGAAAGAATCGAACTCTTATGTACACTTTGGGGCAAATCGATTTTTTATAATTAAAGGGGTGAAAAACGGCTCCAAAAATGGAGTACGATTTTTACTCATAAACAAATGGAATTCTATCGCGAATTTTAAAGTCACAGACCCGGGAGTGACATCATTTGAAAGCGGTTATTTTTCTACGAATTTAGAATAAAAAAAAATTGCTTAAAGTTAATTAGGGGGAGATTAAAAAATTTGTTTTTCAATAATTATTGCAGCTGCTCATTTCAACATAGAGAGCTGAAAATTGGACAGCGTACGGGGTAAGGCTTATGCTACCTGGAGAAAAATTGGCGGAAAAATCCCATATAAATTTATTGTTTTCGGTGAAGGTTTTCCGGGAGGCCAAATTTCACGTAGCGTTTGGCGGCAGAGTGGGGGTAGCCGTCTCCGGCTCGCGCGCGCTCGCGCGAAAAGTGAATTCGCGAGTTCAAATTCCACCAACATGGAATATCTCCGGAACTAATGAACATATCGGGTTGTTTTTTTTTTAATTTGGGCTAACTTTTTCCGCTGATCATGATTTTGCTATTAAAAATTTTGAAAAATGACAAATTTACCGCCAAATTCATTGACAATGTATAAAAAAAAATTTTTACACCGTTTTTTTCATTAACTTTTGGGGGGAACCTAATGCGAATATCCTCGTTGTGATGTTCTCCAACCACGGTACGTACGGAGAAAAAAAAATTCGATCCAAAATGTTTTGTTAGCGAAGCACGTGTCGATCCGTGGTCGGAAACAACGAGGATATTCGCATTAGGTTCCCCCCAAAAGTTAATGAAAAAAACGGTGTAAAAATTTTTTTTTATAAATTATCAATGAATTTGGTGGTGAATTTGTCATTTTTCAAAATTTTTAATAGCAAAATCAAGATCAGCGGAAAAAGTTAGCCCAAATTAAAAAAAAAACAACCC
The DNA here is from genome assembly GCA_037043255.1 of Diadegma fenestrale. Classification (NCBI taxonomy): domain Eukaryota; kingdom Metazoa; phylum Arthropoda; class Insecta; order Hymenoptera; family Ichneumonidae; genus Diadegma; species Diadegma fenestrale. The sequence continues at coordinate 1,257,289 of CM073310.1, forward strand.
GATATGTTCATTAGTTCCGGAGATATTCCATGTTGGTGGAATTTGAACTCGCGAATTCACTTTTCGCGCGAGCGCGCGCGAGCCGGAGACGGCTACCCCCACTCTGCCGCCAAACGCTACGTGAAATTTGGCCTCCCGGAAAACCTTCACCGAAAACAATAAATTTATATGGGATTTTTCCGCCAATTTTTCTCCAGGTAGCATAAGCCTTACCCCGTACGCTGTCCAATTTTCAGCTCTCTATGTTGAAATGAGCAGCTGCAATAATTATTGAAAAACAAATTTTTTAATCTCCCCCTAATTAACTTTAAGCAATTTTTTTTTATTCTAAATTCGTAGAAAAATAACCGCTTTCAAATGATGTCACTCCCGGGTCTGTAACTTTAAAATTCGCGATAGAATTCCATTTGTTTATGAGTAAAAATCGTACTCCATTTTTGGAGCCGTTTTTCACCCCTTTAATTATAAAAAATCGATTTGCCCCAAAGTGTACATGAGAGTTCGATTCTTTCGGAATCATTTGGCTTTGGTTTTATTGCACTGTGACACCCTCCCGATGTAGAAATTCCTTGCAAAAACAGTCGGTTTTTTAACAACAAATGGCTTTTCTCAAAAACTATTTATCCGATCGAGCTCAAATTTTGCACACTTGTTGAGTGTCCCGGGGGACATATATTCTGAGATTTTTAACTCTGCACATGCATTTTTAAACTAATAATTTGCTATAAAAGAAAGGGCTGTTTTAGCCGGTTTTTAATTTTTTGCGGGCGAACTAATGAACCGATTTTGAGTTGCGACCCGCCAAATTGTTCGTTTTTTTAATATCTACAAATAGTTACTCGACTTTTTTTCTCCGCGGTGGATAGTTTAGACGCTATTCCTCAAAAACATGTTTTCGCCAACTTTGACGGCCTGGCAAAAAAAAGCCCCCCAAAATCTGTGGTTGGAAAGTATCAGGCCTTCATCGGGGGCATCAGCCTTACAAGAATATGTCAATTAGAATCGTTCCGGCTCGGTGTCACGTAAAAATACCCGGTTCCTGGACTATATCCCATAAAAATATTTTCATACTCTAACCTTTCGTTGTAATATATACGCGCGCGCGATATTCCGTAATGTACTCCATGCGGCAATATCTCTCTTGATAATTTTTTGCAGCACCCACACAAGTACATTGACATGCGCAGGGAGAAGCTTTTGCAAAGCACAAAGTGTGGAAGTTTACCTGCTTTAACGGAACCACAAATATTTGTTTCACATATCACATATCTCTCTGATAAACAAAAGTATACATCGTGGGGCTAGTTCGCGTGTGAAACACTCATCTGTGCATTTCGACTCTCCCCATTACGACGTTAACTTTTATAACCTGCTCGCTCGTACGCCGAACACGAATCTCTCGTTTGTGCGTACGAGGAACTATGGTTATGCACAAAAATATATAAAATTATGAAAAAATTGGAAAACAGAAGCTTTTCCTTGCCCAGTCGCTTTCTTATCGTCAATCTTAATGCTTGAGGTCAAATATCATGACGTGCAGATACGGATAAGTGAAAAGAGCGTTATCTCCGTACAAAAATCGAAGCTGCAGCTCGTCCGGATCCATTCAACTCCATGCTGGCGGAGCAAAGTTCCGAAAATCAATTTACTGCGTAAAAAAAATTGAGTAGTTTTTTTGTATTGTTTAGTTTAGCGAAAAATTGAAACTCAAACTGTTCGATCGACTTGTCATCGAGCCAGCAGGTCATTTATGGAATACCCGAACTTGGTTCTCATGTCCCCACGGAATTTCGTGATCGTCAACCCTTAAATCGTGGATTGTGTCAAAATAAGACCCTCCCAAGTCCCAAACCACCCTCCAATGACAACGTGGACTATTTTTGTGATATCACTGATTTAAATTACGTCAGAATTATCGATATAACAATCGTGAAGCCTTGAATATTAATTGTGCCAAAATAATACCGTTACGAGATATTTTCCTAACGTTATCATCGCTCCCGATAGTCGAAATAGATTTCATTTTAGAATAAACCTGAAGGAGCGACGATTTTCCTCTAGATTTTTGTCGTCATGCGGAGTGTGGCATTCGCGATCCATTGTTTACTTGTCAAGTTTATTGTTGAAGGACCGTTGGTGAGTAATACAGGAGAGAAGTAAAATAGAGATCCAAATTACCACCTTTGGTGAATAAATATAAAGAAGGAAAAGGCACTTCCGAACGCAAACACGTTAAATCACAGGCCGAAGACAAGGGAGTAGCCCGAATGTGGTGAAAGGACGAAAATTGGAGAGCCGCACGAGACACTCGCAGCCAAGCAAGAGCAGAGCTTTAAACCAGTAGGAGGGTAAGATATACGAACCTTGTGCGGGGTGTCTCAACGAACCCTCGTCTTATTTGAATCTTATTTGACGGTCTGAACGCATTGATAAATTTCATTCAGATAAATAGCGAGATGAGAGGGTGAGTTCCAAGTGTGGCGGACCGTCGTTCGTATTCGCAGCTCTCTTTTTCCTCCCTCCGAGCGTTTTTCATTTGTTCGAATGCGACGCAAATCCGTTGAAAGATTTTTGCACTTTCCGCGAGTGAAGAAAGAGTAGAATTGAGCGTCACTTCGGAGAACAAAAAGCAACCCGTTGGTCGTTAGATTGTACCTTGAGAGAAAAAAAATCCATCTCGAAACTCCCCGTAGTTTGTAATTAACTCATTTTTAATTAGTCATTTGGAACTGAGTAATTTGCTTCTGCAGCAGGGAATCTCAGATGCCGATAAGTTTTTGTTGGCTATTTATTTTCCCATGCAACTTCGAGATTCGATACGAAAACCTGGAGCACGATCCATACGGACTTTCTGCTCCGTTGCCCAACAAAAATTGCCAAGCCGATGAAAAGGTTTTACTTTCAAATAAACATCATGCAAGTTTTCTTATTATATGACATACTTGTGCAAAGGCGGAAAATACAAATTACATTTGTGCTCTGTGACGTTGAATTCCAAGCTGGAAGTTTATCCAAGTTTTTCCTTCTTGTCGCAGCCTCAATAACGAGTTCCTTGCATTTCAATGAACAACATATATTTCGATTATTACTTTGTCATACAGAACGAAAGAAAAAAATAAAGACTTCGTCGGCAATGGTCCCGTGAATAACTAAACTTCATTGCTTCTTGGGACAACGACAACAACAGAAAGACGAACATTCAAAGAAATTCAATGTCATTATGCACAGAAATTATGTTGCTTTCGACTTCAAAAATCTCTACAAAGAATGTCACTTTGACACGACGTTTTCGCAACAACAATGAGACTGCAAAGAGTCACGACACAAATGAAAAAAAAAAAATATATACAATTTAGCCAAGATCAAACGGAAGAAATCTCTCACTCCTGGAAATTCTGACGAAAAGGAATTTTGTAACACTTGAGAAACCGCTTCGACTCATACATTCCTATTTACCGTAAAGAAACTCAAAGGCGAACGGATAGAGCGAAAAGAATCTCTTTTCAAATGAAAATGTCACAATTTCAAGGTGGAAAAAAATTCTCAATTGATGCGAAATGAGTGTTCACCAAAGGACGATTCCTTATCATCGAGAATTAAATAACTGGAGGGAACGAAAGCACAAAATTCTACGTAAAGAAAAAAGAAAAGATCAAAAGCACAAAACTTGAAAAAGGGAGAAAGAGAGGAGGACAATGATGCATAAATCAAGTTCGAGCCAGTTATTGTCAAGTTAATTGTTAGTTAACACGAAAGTTCCTGTCACCTCTAATTACATTGAATGGAATGACGACCCGGTCGAGCTAGATCAGTGCATCGAAGCCATCGGAGCACTTTCTGTTTCAATATCAATTTATTAACAAAATAATGAAAATCATGAAAATTAACTAAAAGTAAAAGCACGACCTCGAATTTCGTACAAATTTTTCCAAGCAGAATGCAAATTTTCCTGAAAAATAAAATTGTTTGTCTAACTTCTAATTTTCGTTGTATTTTCGCAACGGAATTCTGCAATGTGCACTGTAAAAATGGCGATAAATTGACAATCGTCAATTCTTGCCCCGTCCCCCCGACGCTCATTAACCAGGACAACGATGATGTTAATAAATCACTGGTGGGTAAAATGATGCCGTCATTAGTAGAATTAGTGTTCATACCAGTTTTTCCATCAGTAGTAGGGAAAGCATGTAGCCACATAGTTTTATGTCCAGTGTATCGCTAAATAGTTGGAAAGGAATTCTGGCAAGCCCTTTGGGCCAGTTATTCACTTAATTACCTCACTGTATAAGTTGGAATAAGATTTTGCCATATATATATTAGAGGAAAGATCGCTCGCGAAGGTTCTCCCTGAACCGCGAGCCTCATTTTGCGGTCTCGCGATACCATGAGAATGGCTTTCATGTATTCGATATATATATTCGGTGTATTCGGTGTATATATACGAAAATATACCTCGTCCGGAATGTATGGGCAGCAAGTTTGGAAGGAGCATTAGCCGAGTGGACGAGAAGGCATCAAATATGAAGATGGCGCTTTGGGGAATTTCTCCGGAGAACAAAGTTTCCGAGTCCAAGAGAGTGTGCAACGAAGCAAGATGGGAAGAATGATGGCCCACATAGATATATAGGTTTGATGTGAGGAGCAATGGAAAATGGTCACGTTGTGCATGAAGCCCAGACTCGCTGATTTTCCTTCAATGTCACTGCTTCTTATCTCTGTCTCTCACTCTCTCGCCCTCGGTTTCTTACCTTTGTTCTCATGCTTCTCATTCTCTTGGCCCAAGAATCTACCTACAAGATCCCTGGTGGCTTTCCATAGATATGCCAAGTTAATTGAGTGTCAAGATAGATCCAGATTTTCTCTATAGCACGTAGTGTTTCCTGAGATACAAAGAACCAACTCCCACGCATATATATTGTACGTTAAATGAAAATTTGATGAAAAAGTGTCAGACCGGACGTAAGAAAACTCGCAGAAAAAACTAATTTCGTTTATTTTTTCTTCATCTCTTTTCATGGCTAGTTCCAGCTCCGAGTTAATTCAAGTCGCATATACATCGGCCTCGCAATGTTGTCCTGATGTTCGCACGGGCAATCCCACGCCTAATCAGCCACTATTTTTTGTATTAAACTGCAAATTTCTAACATCAAGAAAATCATTCACTTACGAGAGCTGAAAAATGAATCAAAATTCCACTGCAAAACTCAATTAAACGCTCTGAACGATCATGAGAACTGCAACGATTATTTTACATTCACAATTTCAGGTCCTGCTGCGGAATTTTGCATATTCGTACCCTGGAAAAACTCTTTTCTAACACGAAGAATGCGTATTAATAATTCCGCAACTGGTGGCGTTCGTAAAATGCAGAAAAATAAGCGTTGCTCAAGTTGGTGGAAATGATAGCATAACGCGAAAGTCATGAATGTCCTCCCCAAGGGTCAGTGTCACGGTAAAAATTCCTCACATGCACAATACATTATATTCACAAAATTCTCATCCCCGTACCGTTTTTGCAAGTATTCACAGACGGAGAAAACCCATGAGAGAGACTTAGTAAATTATTAAAGCCACGACACGCCTAGTAATTAAGTTCTTGAGCTGTTCCATTAAGTGCAAATGGAATTTAGATTACGGAAATGAGGAACAATACGTACACGTTGAGAACTAAGGAATACCATTTAAACGCGCCCTCAATTCTATATTGCAAAATATACACAAGATATTCCGTTTATAATTAAACGGAATTAAAGCCCAAGCATCAGTGTACAAAAATCATTAGCTACTGTATTTTTAACTATCCAGGCCTTGAAGTATTTTGATTATTAAAAAAATATTTCTCAACCAGTGGCTGGCTTCAAAGTCTTGATAATCTATCAAATTTTCATTCATATGGAAGTTCTTCGAGCATGGAAACCATTCGTTAAGGTAGTCTCATGCTCGAGTGTTTTTTTACAATGGATTATACAAAATGTGGAAACGAAGCTTCGATTTTTAAGTTCGAACGAGTGCTTTTTATCTGCGGAATCAGGAATTAATATGTAATTAAAATGGACTACACGATGCGATAAAAATAGGCAGCAATTTTGATGTCATATACACCCGATATTAATGACGTCGGAATTACGAGCTCCCATTTTCCCCCTTTCGTCTCCTCCTCTCGCTCTTTCTCTCCCCGCCTCGCGCTATTCTCTATAGAAATGATTTTCTGTACCACTAAACACGGAACGCAGAGAATTTCGGAGTAAACTTGATTCGCAATGAGAGAAAAGCTGAAAGGGTGTTGTTGAGATGTTGAACATTGCACGAAAGGATGACGCGATAGAGGGGCAAGAGGGTAAAATTAATGAAATGAGGAACGAGACGAATTTTGTCAAGGCTCCGATTTACTACCCGCCTGGTGTGCGAAATAAAGAGAATTTATGGGAGCGAAACTCGGGTCATATAAACAGCCATTAGGAAACTGGAAACCATCAGAAATCGGATGCACGAGAAGGTACGAAATACAAAAAGGGGGCGAAGAAAAAAAACGATCAACAGTTTGAAATTCCAAAGTTTCGATATGGACCATAAAATCCATTCAAAAAAACGAAAAATCTCATCGTCTGCTTTCCAGACAATGTAATTGCTCATGCAATGCGAGGAATTGATTAATCGACGATGAAGATGAAACTTGAATTTTATACTGCATTTCAAGGTGCTCCAAATTTTTAGTATATCTTTGCAAAGTTTTGATTGAACGAAGAAGAGAAAAATTGCTGTATATTTTTGCACAAACCATGAAACGTGTACACCGTAGATTTTTTTTCCTCTCATTGAAAGAGAAAAATTCGTGAAAGGAGAGTTATGCGTTCGAGGGAGACGAAGCGCTCTTGGACTATGGCTCATGCATCCTACGTAGGTTTTTATGTACAATCCAACAATATAGTGCATGGCTCTTTGGACGTGTTCACTATAGAGATAACCGATGCATACACCGAATGTAAAGAGCCACTGTGGCGTGTTATGAATTCTTTACATGTCAATGTAAGAATCGAAAGATATACGCCGCACATATAAATATTTATAGCTTGAGCGTATATGTTCGCATACGCTGAATATATGGAGCGTTTCAGCAAAAATTGACAGATCGTTGGATCCTCCATGTAGCGATTTTTTTTTTTTTATGAATATTCTCTTGAAAAAGTTATTGCAGCGTTTGCGACGAGGTTCAATTCGGGTCGGGAGTTTGTTCGTTCATTTCACATCGAATGCCTGCCGGGACGAAGAAACGTTGGGAAAATTTGCCACACGTAGCTGCATACGTTGGGGGGGATAAATCTCAAAGTCTGAATGCATTTATAGATGTGAAGGAGAAAAAACACCAAGCAGGACACAGTGGGAAAGACTCACAAGTACAATGAGGGCTGCACAACAAATCTGGCCGAGAAAGTTTCCCCCACGGGTAATAAGGCTTGACGATTATTTGGGATTTGGGAGGTATCATTTACCAGCATCATAAACATATATACATGTGACGATGGAGCCGGAGAATGCGAAGAAAGATATAGAGAGAGAGGCCTCTAAAGTTTTCCGTCGTAATCGCAGCCACGGGAGCGCTTTGAGCAAAATATAGAGCATCGTGAAGAATTTAAGCAAACCCACGAGGCGAGCTTCTCGATGTAACTAGATTACAACAATAAGAAAAAAAAAAGTGAGAAGAACAGAGAAAAGTAAGAAGAAACTCCGTAAACGTTGGAGTCAGGGTTGGGGGTCGAATACACTGGAAAATTAATTCCAAAAGCTTTCATTCCGAGCATAAATGCAAACCATAACGATCCATTAAATCAAATGAAAATAAAAATAAATAAATCCACCGGAAAGTCTTAAAAAAGCAACGTTGATGGACCGTATCTAGAAAATGGAAAAAAATTCAATCTCCTTTTTCCCCATTAAGTTCTTCGATCGAATTTCGCGAGAATCCAGAATGGAATTTAGCCTCTTGAATAAAAAAATTTACGCCTAAAGAGAAATCCGCGCGAGGGCGTTGTCACGGATTAAACTTATTTGTCTCAGATGCGTACTGGATTACGCGAAATCGTAGCAGTGCATGAATAAGACGAGCACAATTGTTGCCAGTGGAAATTGGGAACCCCAAAAGCGACAGTAGGGACCAGAAGGACCAACCGATCATATTATCCCTCGCTTCCCCGACGCCTACAATGCCATTAGATTTGCGCACATGTGCGGAACGAATTATAGGCCTCTCTACGTCCACCAGCGACATATACACGACTAACATTTACAGCCAAGAGTCGGACGTACGTGTTGTGTACGGATTTTCGTTAACACGTTGCTCGCACTCTCCGCACTTACCAACGACATGTAAAGAGTGTCTTGAAACTCGCATCCAAGCTTTGTCTCATCTGCAGAATCAATAGGCATTGCATCACCAAAATGTACAAATTTCCACGTTTTTGTTTCGATCGAGGCCTCAAAAAAAAAAAACATTTTTTCAGCTCAACAGAGCCTGCCTCGAATTCTGAACCAAAAGGACTCGAGTGCAGCCGCTCAGCCTTTCCATAAGCAAGTCCACGACGGTGTATCAGGGGAAAAAATTACCAGCAACTTAATGTGTGGAAATAGAAATGAAGGAACTTGGCGTTACAACTCTGGTGCAACTTTTAGGACACCCTGTGCTTAGGAGTAGACGGAGATCGTCACGTGAACTCGTTTTGTCCTCAGAGTTCCCTAGACGACGATAGCTCGTCATCACAGGGAACCAGTAGTGATAATAGGCTCTTAGATATGCCAGCCGAATTCCCCAGAGTTCCCTTTCAATCATAACAAACTCATGAAATCGAATATACAGCCCCGAAATAAAAAAAAGTACACGTCATTCCACTTTCGAGCAACGTCCGATAACTCAATGATTCCCATGATTATTCCAGTTATCCAAAAAAATAGTGATTTATCGTGAGACTCCTGTAAAGAGATAATGAAAATAAAAAATCCGTTACGACGATTTTGTGGTTGAGCAATAAATTATTGAAAATCGATAGCTCCTTAGGTCCGAGCAGGATCTCTTCTCTGCACGATGCTTTCCAGAAAATGCTCGACCCTAGAGGATTTTCGTCCTCGGTCCATGCACACGCGGACAAAAGAGATCGAACCTCAACCCTCCGCCGCTATCTATCAAACTATCCGGTCGGAGGAAGTTTGTTTTTCTAGTTTTTTTCTCTTTCGATCCAATAGACCATGATAATAGAGTCTGGGCGGTCGTATGACGCGTTGAATATATCTATGGGATAGCAATATATTTTTCTAAAATAGTGCACTTCACTTAGCCTAATTGAATGGAGCTATTTTTGTTCTTTTTGTTGAAAATATGCTCTACTTTTCAACTATCGAGTCAATCAATTATCAACAGACAGTCGCGGCAGTGGCTCGACGCCACGTTTTGCTATTGGACTGTATCCAACTACTTTTCAAATTGAAGCACCTGTCCTGAAGGGTATTCAACGAATATGCTGTCAGATGAAAACTGTTGTGTGTAAGTAGTTGTGAATGTATTCACTGAATCATTGCTTTTGCTGTGCCTTTGTTGTTCCAACATACAGGCACGCTTGTCTGTGGTATAGGAAAATAAATGTTGAACGTTTCCATTGACTTTCATTGTCGAATAAATAGCTTTTTTATGGCTATAGTCGTTATTTGATGGAAAAGGAATGAGCAGGAAAAATGAGACTGGGTGTAGTAGAATTTTCGTACAAGGGGCCACAAAATCCATCGACCGGATGTTACTGAGGATCGTATGTGGACGCGGTGGTTGGTGTGGCCTACGTTCCACCCAATTACCAACGTACATCACTGCTCTGGCTAGAGAGAACGTCCAAGTCCTTGGCCAATGTCCTCATAGCGTGATACGTCCTGCGTAACCATTTGTGACCACTTAATTCGTGCCGTGAGTAACCAACCGGATCCGATCATTATACCTGCTCGAGCTACCCTAAAATTCATCCGTATACGGGATATTCTGAGTTGGCTCAACCACCCTTGTGGCAACATCGCTTCGTCACCAGATACAGGAAGAATTTCCATAAAAGTTAAGGAAACGAACAGTTCTTTGAGATTTCAGGAACTTTTTTGCGTATTCATCATCAGATCGAGCGGATCTGAGTGTCTGGCTTCATGAAAACCCCTCAGATTTTATATTCCCTTTGATTAAAACAGAAGCAAAACGTTCACTGATCTTTCAGGGCTCCTCTAACACGGCTAAAGAGGAATTATGGAATCTGAAGATCCAGAATCCTGATGTTGACGTCAAATGAATCTGACCCAACAGAGGCTTGTGGACCTGAAAGAGTCTTGTTCATATTCCACTTGGGGTCGCCCATACATACGTGGATGGTGATTACAATAGTAATAGCACATTTCGTAACGCACAGATTTCATCATACAACTGCAACAATCTTGTATAGAACGAACGATCACCAACGGATGATGTTCGGGGGACCGTTGATTCCGGAGGCCATCACCGTCATATGGCGTTACAACCCTCAACCCCATGCAGCATAAAACTCCTATAGGATCTGTATAGCTTCTACGCAGGTTTCTCTGTACTCTTGTCCCTTTTCAGCATGTTCGTACCGAGACGGAAAAAAGCTCATTATTTATCGGCAACCGCAGTCGTCTCGTTGTTCGATCCCTCTCTAATAACCCGTAACTGCAAAATAGTCGAATATATACGCGTGGCCGGATGACACGAAACTCGTTGCCTACTATCTGGTGGGAAAACCTTTGTGCCCTTACCGAATGGGTGCGGAACTTTTTTTTTTCTATTTCCACAAGTAAGCCCTCTTTTCAATAGCTGAAAAACGTACGAACGGTGAATCGTACTATTTTATGATTTCCTGGCATACGTCCATGAATAGACCCCGTTCCATAAAATCTATAAATCAATCTTCAAGGCAACGAAATAATTGAGTTGGTGCCCCGATACGAATTTCGCAACTGATCTGACAGCCGGAGGAGGTTTTTGGTTTGACTATGAACTGACCCTAAAAAATCATCGTCATATGTCGTAGAATTCTCTCTAATGCACACCCTTGCTCAACCAACTTCTGCCAATTACAGCAAACCGGAAGTGAACCGCTTATAAGTCACACTTGGTGATCAAATTTGTATCCAGCTTGTAAATGCACCGAACGTATGCAACGCAGGGAGTTATGCTACTGTTGAAAAATTCATCTGCTTTGTCCATCGGTCGCTGGGAGGAAAGGCTTGGACAGTGGGAATTTACGTTTCATCGCGATGGACACCGCAATCCTTTCGGATAATGATGTGGCTCGGACATCACGAACTCTGGTTTGAATCCTCGACCATTGAGTGAATTGTTTCATCAAACAAACTACGACTGTTATTGTTATCGTCATCGTCAATGGCTCCCAAAGATCAATTTTATTTTTTCTTCATCTTTAAAGTGGCGAAGGACGTTGAGATGTTTCGGTGTTTTCAGTTGCGGCCCATCGTAGTTAATTCCCCATCAAAGAGACGAGTCCCGTTTTTGGTTATACGAAACGAGCTACAAGAGGCGAGAAAATGCCTGGCAGAGGGCAACGTTCTGCTAGAAGTTTGACTATATAATGCTCGAGCGAGAAATGATATGTTATCCGGTCCAAGCAGGGTAGAGAAACAACCTCAACTTTATTGAAGATCATCTTACGGAAGACCTCGCGCATAATGAACTCCGATAATGGTCATCCTATGCGACAAATGTTCCTTCTACCTTGGGTTAGTGCCCTGTACACTGCTGTAGACTTCAGACACACAAGGGAATCTCCCAAGTGAGCTTTTGATGTGGTACCTCAATGGATAGGCACACATATGTTGCTCCATCGCACTTTGCTACCAGTAAGTCTCTATTTTCACGAGTATCTTTTTGCTACAGGATGTCCCGAACGTCACTTCAAAAGTATCAGGCATTTTCAAACTTCTAAAAAAAAAAGTTACGACCTTCTTTCTCGATGTGTCGTTTCACGAATCGGTGAATTCGACCCTGATTATTAATCTGCTGATAAGAATAACAAAAACTGCAGAAATTTAATTCTGCCTAACAATGATGTACCGCAGGCACTAATTAATTAACAATAATTATTTTCTCCCAAGCAGGACAGTGGACATACAAACGACTCTGTACTTTTGATTTCAGGATTTCGTAAACGTTGTGTCAGGACTTAAAGGACATTGTGTATATCTTTAGTATATTCATCCTTTTTCTACTCACCGCCTTTTACCATCAGCATCGTCTCTCACTTTCTGCTGTTTTCTCTCGTCGTGAAGCAAGTGTGTAACTTACCCCGCTTTTCAGCACTTTGATACCAAAGCGACCTACATATTTCGCTCTCTCTTTCTCTCTTTCTCTGTCTCTCACGACCGAGTTTGTCAGACCGGACATATTGCGTTTGATGTGGTTAACCAAATTTAGCATAAATTTTCGAGGATCGTATAAGTGGCTGGGGCGTCCAAAGGCATAGTCAACGCATGTAAAGTACGATCCACTGCAGAACACACACGTTTGTTCTTTATTTGTGGGCCTGTGGCGAAACGATTCTCTGAAATTAACGAGATGAGGCTCACGGGGTTATCGAAAATGTTTCAAAAACGGAAATCGATCTGAAGTCCTTAAAAATGGCAGAAATCTCGCATTTCTGAATCGCGGCAAGAAAAACGTCGATCGCGTTTTTCGGATAGTCAAACTTGGAAACGAGGCAGCGAACAGTTTTCTCCAAATATCGTAAGAATTGCGAGTCTACAAGAGAATTTTTCAAGGACTCTATTGTAGACTCTCGAAAAACTGATTGCTGCCTTATTTTCAAAATGACGGTCATATGAGCGTGCCATAAACTTAGCTTCTCACGACCTACTATTCGAGTGCAACGATAAATCTGGAATGTTTCTGGCAAATTACTGAAAAATGAGCGCGATCTTCACTTATAAAATGACAATTGCCCAATATAAATGAATTGTCGGATAAAGATTCCATATATATCGTGCAAGGTCGCAAGTTATCGACGAACCGTTATCGCTGAAGGAGGATCGCAATGTTTTTCAGTATCTTTCATTTCCTCGATATCTGATGAAATGAAAAATCGTTCATATCGATATTGGAGTGTCACACGAGCGAAGTACACAGAGCAGAGCAAAGGATTTTTCAAGATGAAAGCTCGCCGATGGAGCTGCACGAACATATTACAAGTTCCAAAGTGAAGTGTGCCGAAGGGTAAGGATCGTATATACCACAGAGTTTCAATATTTCCGCATGTACAAGATGAGACAAGAGCAGGACAGGAGCCCACAATTTTTCTCGTGCAGACTCTCTCCTAAGTCTTTCTGTCTCTCTCCATTTTTCCCTCATTTCTCAATAGAGGATTTTGCTGCTGGAGCATTGAGCGAACTAGCCAGAGGCGAAAACTTGGATTGAAATCGTTGCTCTGCACTGGTATGGGGGGCATCAACCGAGTGAAAGAGCAACTGGATGGCGAACACACCCTGACTGTTCACACGCGGTGGCATCCACGGTATCAGCCAGTATCCGAGATCTCTTATGTTTCGCGAAATAACAGATAGAATGGAAAAAAAACGATAAAACAGGAAAAACTCGGAAAACAAAAGGACAGAAAGTGGGAAATGTTTCCACGAAACACACGCAACGTAAAAAATCGACTATCGCGATACTTCGGAGCGAGTTTTGAAGCACAGCGCGACGGGCAAACATTCTGTAACGATCAGAATTCGCAAAACGCGTACGCGTTAATAGCAAACGAAGGTAATTTCGCATAGAGTATACGTCGGGTCTATTGTATAACAAATCAAAACGGTTCGCTATGTGTTCGAGCCTATTATAACGTCTACAATTCGATCCTTCGACCAGTAATTTCTATGAATTAGTAATTCATCAAAAAATAGATCAAGTTTTCAATTAATTAGAAGATTTCTATCGCGCAGACTCCAACAATCATTTGCTGCGGTGCACCGAGAAAACTCATTCCTGGAATGACCGACAAAACCTGACCAACCAAATGAATGTCGTGTATTCAGCCAACAAACAAAAAGTGAATAGAAACGTCGGTGAATCTTTGTAGAAATCAGATTCTGTCGATCGCATCGAATTTTGGTTCATTTATGAAAAATCTTATCGACCTAATAATTTTAGATTTTCAGTCTACGGGATTTGCGCCTGGAATAATTAATTATTGCATTCGAGCTAAGGACTTCGCGTCATTAATTAGGACATCCATGGCTCCTGCAAATTTTCGATTTCGCCATTAATTATTCGTTTGTTTTCACTGTCTCGAAATAATTTTTCACGCATTTGATGAGCTGGGCATTTTGATTAAAATCCTGTTGAATGTTGCTCGTGCGAATTGGCTGCAAATGAATATAAGCTCACAAAAGAGCGGAACTCTTTGAGTGATGCTCGGAGTAGAAAGTAGTCGTTAGTTAAAAAATGTAATGAATAGATTTCCGGGAATTTTAGTAGGAGGATTTTAATACGGCTGGATGTATAAAAAAGAAAATGCACGTGGCATGGGAGGGAGGATTTTACGTCGTTGATGTTCGCGTAAGTAATTGGAGGGCGACAGTCGAGAACCGAGAACGAAATGACAAACGGATAACGAGAGAATACGATGCGAGAAATCCGAGAATCCATATCCTCGGGAGCTTGGTACACACAAGTTGAAAAAATAAAATAAATGACGGAGAAAAGAGCCTCGTGTTGTCGAAGGGTTTTGGGGGAACGATTTTGGGGGAAATGGTTGGTCGCATTCGCCAAGTAGGTAGCCAACGAGGAAAAAAACGTTCGATCTGTCGTACGAGATGGGTCTCGTGTGTCCTCGCAGTGTAATAGGCTTTCGGGTTTTCCCAAGTGAATTCACATAATCACTTCATAGAGAACTGACAACGTTTTTTTTTCTGTTGGGCGCATTTGTACCCATGACAAAAACCATGGAGGCATTGTCCTTTGACATACGTAAACCGAATGTCGAGGATCATCCTCGTTGACAAAAGTCCTGGCTGTGTATACGTCTCCGTGCCAGCAGGACGAATGACAAAAACCTGAAACCGTTTCTCAGCCGAGCATGTATAATTAGTGGGGGTGGGGTCTGTATTTTGGCCTCGACAAAGAGCCCCGCGAGCGCAGAGAACATCAAATTCCATGGGACATTCCGAAATACGTCTCGATTACGGAAGGAGACAAAAAACATCGAGGCATTTGGGTCAAGCCGTCGGCGCGTAATGAGGGAACGCGCGTAATCGTGTAACGTACATTGGCCAATTTCACGACAGCCCCTTCCGCTGGATCAAGGCTTGAAGACCAACTATCAATCACGACTAAACTCATCGATCGAAAACGATTGTGTTGCCCACTTGGGCACACCGTCTAAGGCGCCATTCCCATAAAAATCCATCATGGAGCATGACTCAACCATTTTTCCGATCGTTATTTCCCCCTCAAACGAGAATCGGGCTTGCGAAAGGGTGGCAATCATCCGGGCAAGCTGAACCAAGACTAGGAGATAATCTCTCCGTTGCGACAAAAAGGAGTGTGCCAGAGTTTTGGGCGAAACCGAATCGCGGAAAACGACTGGACGGAAAGGCTCGTGCGGGCTGCGATCGACGCGTCCAGTAATTACGACTTCCTGAAATTCGCGTGACTATTAGACGTTTATCGTGAATTTCCACAGAATCTGTACTAAACTTGCGCTAATCTTATCCGCACCGCAACTTTTATTCTACCCCCAAACACCCCCGTGTCCCGATAAAGCATCACGAACGACAAAACTCACGAATCCACGTCGCAATGAACACTTATTGTGTTTCTATCCAATAAATATACTTTTCCAGCCCACCAGGAAGTTTCACAAATTCCGTGTCGAGCCACTCGAAAAATTATTTACGAAAACGCAACAGCAGCGTATTTCGGGCCAAAAATCTTTCTTGTTCCTCATGCCATCGTCAAAATTGCAAAATGGTAACGTCATGGATAATATTTTTGCCAATAAACTTACGATTTTAAGAATTCAATCAGCAATTTATCGATCCAGCCCATTTTTTAGATCATCCTGTTCGTTTCCTGGTCCATTTGACTCTGGCGATTAATTAATCGCTTATTCGAGTGATAAATGAAAACTTTTAACGATGAAAACGATGCGTATCTTCCGAGCAACTTTTCTTCTTTGCAAATTATTCGTCGAGTGGATTATTTTCCGAGCTCGTTTATTCTGAGAATCAAACGATCCGTTTACGAGACATATTTCTATGCGTGATTGAGAAACGACTTTAGAGTGTTATTGGGGGAGAAAATGAACACAATTTATAAATTTCTTTGTCGCTAACTAAATATTCACTCGAGCCTTGTTATCCCGATCGTTTTGAAGCTCAGTATTTATATATCTATTTACGTGGGTGTGACATGAGTAATGGGAGTACTGGTCTGGAAAAAGCGTATGACGAATATGAAATAACGAGAAAATTTGCAGATTTTTCTGCATTTACGCACACAGGTTTATATTCCGTATAGCTGTGAAAATCGGGCAGCGTACGATGACGAAAAGAGGAGGTAGAAAATGATAGAAAATCGATCGTTATTTCGGCTCGCGAATAAACTAGCCGTAGAGCGGAAAAAGTTGGTGAATGGAATGATTTTCACGCAAATACGAAAGGAGACACGTGTCTGTCAAATCATGTCTGGTCGAAGGATTCTCGTTGCGAAGATTTCAACGTTTTTTTCATTTCTTTTCTGCTCACTAGCTCTCCCAATTAGAGAAACTCGCTTTTCGTATCAGTTGAGAATCATTTATTTGCGATGTATCTAGGAATTCGCAGGATAACAATTATTTAGTGGAATTAGCGACATTAAATTTTGATGCATCTTCGGAGCTACTTGTAATTAATGCGAGTGTAATTTGTATACGTGAACGATTAGGGATAGAGAAGGGCTTTTCTCACACGTTTCGCAAACAGAGGATCGATATGTAAATTTTCATTGTAGTGCTGAAAGGATGTAATCTGAACTCCATGCAACAACCGCAATATCCTGAGCACACGTATTAGCATTAATGCACCTGATCATTGTTTATCGATGAAACATTTTCATTAATATGGTACTCGCAAATGCACCAGGACCAAATATTCGGTGGCTAATTCCGCTTGCTACGCATCCTCATTCAGTACAAATTTCTGATGCCCCTGATATATCATTGCTTCGCTAATAATGGAACTGCATTAGCTTAGAGTAAAGCTGGCTCTGGAACAGCTCGATAGGAATTATGAGAAATTATCCAAATACTTATTTGTGTCAAGAAGAGGCATTTTTTATCGTTGATGGGAAAAAGCGAACACATAATTCTCTTGATTTGCAATTTGGCTTAAAATTTGAATTTTTTTTAGTTTTTCGTCCATTCACTTGGTAATTCTGATTTTTTATCAGTTTAATTGAAAATTATACTCTGCGGCAGTATTTTTATATTTCTGTCTGTTCGAAACGTTGAATAACAATAATTTCTGGTTTGTGTAAAAAAGAAAAGCTGTTCGATCAGGGATTAAAAATGTTATTCTATAAAATTCATCATCATGGTGCAGCATTATTTTTGTAGCATTAGTGAAAATGGATGAAAAAAAAAATTGGTGCGAATTATTCGTCAGACGAAGAAGAGGAAAAATATTGAAATTTATTGTGACAGTATCGAATGGAGGGGAAATAAAATGAAACAGAATAGTAACACGGGAGGTTGGAAAAAGGGTGGAAAGAGGGCAGGGAATATAGTGTACATTTTTGTCATGAAAATCGTGGTTAAACCGGCACAGTCGTAGATTGTCGTGTTTCGAGGAGTTTCGAGTTTATGCGAGGCCCCCCTTAGTTTATATATTCCTTTTCCATCGCGGAAATAAGCAGGTTGCGTGTCACGTGCACACTCGAAACGTGCTGCGCGAAAACTCGAGTAGCTTTATACTTGGGAAATACGAATTTTATATATGTCCCGGTCTGATTTATGTGGGCTAAGATATTCATGGGTCGGTAAGAGCTTCTCAACCGGAAGCTCACCGGAAAGATACGAACAAGCAGCAAAGGAACAGAGAACCCGAGAGAAAGAGAGAGAAAGTAGAAAAAAAACCCGTACCGTTTTGGATGCTGCGTTCCCCCCAGTGTGTGGTACACAGTTTGCGATTGAGCCACAGTCGAATACATACGTAAAGAAACATGGAAGACGCGTAGTCTCTTGGCCGCATAAATTCTATCAATAAAAAAGTATCCCACGAAAAACAAGTGATGCGTTGTGTACAAAAGGATCTTTGGAATGTACTACGTATCCCGTATTATTACGTGCACAATCGACAAAACCGTTTGTGCCTCTGTGCTGTATCAATAAAATTTCTCCGATAGCAAATCAAGCGAATCGTATCAAATTACTTCGGAGCGCACAAAATAAACAAAGAGATAAACGCTTTATAAATATTCTCGAGGCAAAGAAAATTGAGTAACGAACGATATTGCTTGAAATTTTTGAATTTTCATTATTTACACAAAGAGCTAAATTCGAGCATTTTTTTTCCTCGCACACATATGCAGCGTGAAGAATGTTCGATGAACGGGGAAGGAAAACGAAGCAAAAATATCAACTGCGCTTCGTGCTGTTTTTAAATATCATGTCGTATGGGAAAAAGCGCATGTGGAATCATTACTTCGAAACCCCCCACTTCCGGTTACGTGAGTTGCATGTCCTACTCTCCCTCAACCACGATGCACGCTCGCATGACACGCCATTTTTCGTCCTCTCGAAACTACAAAATTAGAGTTGCAGCTGTTGACCCGCAATTATCGTTCAATGTTTTTTTATTCCTCATTCACCACCTATACGTCATCCTCGTGCTTGTCAGAAATAAAAAATTCGGACGACAAATCATTCTTGATTATTTACAGACGAAGTGAATCACTCGAGGAACAAAAATTACCCTCAAACTTTTTTCCTATCAGTAGCAGAATGTCAATTTAATTCAAACTTTTTCAACTTGCATATTAAAAGAGTATCAAAATAAAATTCCTACGCCTCAGTTGATCCATAGTACGTCATTTTTGTTTCTCCATACATGAGTTTGTGATTTTTACAATTATTTGAATTAATACACACTAATCAAATCTGTGCCATTTTTTTTTGAATCTTGAAATCTTTATAGGACGTACGAAGTCCTGCGTTGTGATAATTCTGGAGAAATGGGGTTGGTAAATGTGTAATTGGGAGGGACTTTCTTTGATCTTGTGAATAAATAACGTATAGCTGAGAAAATTTATGGATATTAACAGCAGGTTGATAGGAACCGATAGTTGTCGAACAAAATTTGAATATTTTATATTTTCTGGAAAATTTTGCGCGAAGGAGTATCGGCAGAGTACGTTTTGAGTTTAAAACTTACTCGTGTATGCCAAGATATTCCATAGAAAGTATAGACACGTATAACACGAAGTGTATAGGATATGTTCTTCGATAACCAAACGCGAGCAGAGTTCATTAAGTATGTTGCACCTTAAGTCTTTCCATACCTTTCAGCCCATTCTCTCCCTCCCCCTCTCTCACTCTCTCTCTGCGTCTCTCACCCTTGTGAATTCCCACCTCGGTCATATGAGCTTCCAACTTTCATCTTGTTCCATCGTTCTCAGGGCTTTCACTTAGTAAAACAGAACAACTTCCGCCATAGAGAGGAGTGAACTTCACAAAAAACAAACGTAGAATATCTAGAGACGTTGAAACCCTTAAAAATTCAATAGGACGGGAGTACTTCGTAGGATAATTGAGAAGATAAAACAATACGGACCGGAAATAGCGACTCGATCGGAAAATCCATTCAGTCCTATTTCGAATTGATGGCTTAATTAGTAATGAAATGAAAAGTTAATTAGCGATCGTCATCGTTCAGGAATCATCGATTAAAAATTTGAATTTCACTAAAAATTCTTTATTTTTAATTACAAACAATGAAGATTCAGAAAACTGAGATTTTTCTCTCGTGGTTGTTTTTTCTGAGGATGAGCCGAACGATTGCTATTGTTTTAAAAGTTTATTTGTTCGGGATAGGCGCCCCTTGATTTTTTTCAAGAGCTTCCATGAACGAGTAGACGAAAATATAAACCTACGAATGAAAACAAGGCAATTGTATCCCCTGTTTGTATTGCGAGGGAATTCGTGCAGGCAATACGAATGACGATTCCAAATTTTCGGGGTGGACATTCATCCGAATTGTTTTTCTTTCGGTATATGCGAATCTCCCACGAGTTGAGGTCGCTGCGTATGAACGCGATGTCTTTCTGTTTGCTTACACGTCCAGTTTTCTCCATTAAACATCTCCGAAACGTGGAAAGGGTTGAGGACGAATCCCAGAACGAAGTCGAAGCTCCTGACTGAAATTTTAGAGAATCTTCCCCCGGTTGTGTGTGCATATTTTTGCATTAACGCGGAGGTCGTCAAATCGCGAAGTACGATTGGAAAGACCAAATTCACTACGACGTGGACGGGTTAGACAGGAATAAGGAAACTCTGTCGACCGTACACACACACATCTGGCTTCCACATTACTAATGTAAATGGCTGAGTACACAGTTAATATTTAACGACTCGCTTTGCTTCGGAACCTCTTCGACTCTCCAAACATCGGAAATTCGAGATGAAGATTGAGACGACGAGACTCTATCGCGTGCTTTCCTTTGCCTCAACTTAAAGGACACGCTCTATACATATATCGGTATATGCACATAAAAGGATGTGAAAGGCTGACAAGCCGCGGAGGTTGCTGAAGTCGAGTCAAAGATTTATTTGGTTATTTACCTTTATTATGTACAAAGTGGCACGAAAAACCACTTCGTACCGACTAACATTTTACTCAGCCTCATCAACTTCTTCATACCCCAGGGCTCCAAATCCCTGACACTGCGGGGACACACGGATCGAAGGGATTAAACTAAAAACTAGTTCAACTTTCAAAAATGTTATCATGGCCACATAAAATGTTGGAATCGATTCCGACATAAAACTCTTTATATCGATAATGTCTAATTTCTCGATATTATATCGACATTGATCATAAATCGGAATAATAAATTTAATTGAAATTTCAATCTAAATATCTATCCGATTCAATTCCTGAAGCTTAAATCGAAATTGAAAAATTCTCTAAAAATCGGCATAAAATCGCGTGGTCTAATGTGAGTGCAATGTGAAAAGGAAAAAAATTGAATCTCGATCCCTTTAAAGTGTTTCATGGTCATTGCTCTTCTTTGGTGTTGAACGAACACGTCACTATGGATGCTCTTCACGAGGTGTTTTTTGCGAGACTTTTCTATTCTTGCGGAATTTCTCTTTCGATTGTTATCTCGTATTCTCGTACGTTCATTCGTGAAAAGAATGTGCAGCAGCAATGTTCATCGACATGGGCAAACGCGTTCGCTTATTTCTATGTAGACGAGAGATCAAAAGGTCTCCCCCCATTCGACTACGTATTGCCCCATAGTCAGTGCAAAAGTTTTGCTGCATGCTTTGGACTTGGGCCTCTTTTTTCGTTTACATCCCAGAGTGCCATTTCCTTTTTCTCTGAACGATGAAGCTCGTTCATTGCCCACAGTCATGACATACGGAGAGACGGACCAACTGACGAGATCATGAACGAAGAGTAAAGTGCCCGAGAGCACAGCTGGTTTATCACAAGCGCAGACAATTCAAAAGCGAATAGATCTGCTCGCTAAAGGCAACAATGTTTTTGGGTTTACTATCGATCGCAACGAATGGTATCCCATCCTCAAATATTGGGCATTCCACACGAAACACACACGTTTTTGACTCTCTCCGTTCTCAATTTGCACTGAAAATTATATGGGAATAAATAAAAGATTTTTCTAATTTTTCTTTGTTCTCCGTATTTATTTGTGCTTGAATAAAATGAATAGTTTTGTTTCTTTTAAATTTTTATCCCAACTGGATCGTGAAGTACCGGACGCAATTTCCATTCGTGTCAATTACCATGATTACGATGAAAATTAGAAAGTTGGCAAACTTGTGAAAAGTTGTATCGCGAAAAAGATGCAGGGAAAACTTTTCTGAAGCCGGGAAAATTGTTTTTCGCGTAAATTTGTTTAGCCGCGGTTCAACAATTAGCATCGTCTGCTAGCATGATATTCGGAATGTATGTTTCATTTAAATTAATCGCTAGAAACGACCGATGTGAAACAATTGGAAGCTGAAACTATTAAATTGATGTAGGCAAGCGCAAGAGTATTTCTGGTGGTTTAAATTCGAAAATAAAGGAGTCGGAATGTGCACACGATCATAGGAGGATTCGTTGGTGTTTAAACGGGTGGATGTGTGCATGCACGACATTGGGGAGGATCGGGAGTGTGGAGAAGAGCATGTGGAAATGTATGAGAGGTACTAGAGAGTATATACGACAATGTACGAAGTAGAGCCTCGGGCCAGTGAATATACCCTCGCGCAAGGTAATGTGTGGCCAAATGTTCACACCCCCGAACACCATTCCAATAAATGGAGTGCGAACGTAATACGGGAGAGAACTCGCCGGCTTTCTCTTCTTCTCGATTCCTCTCGGCCATCCGGTTTTTAGCTCTCTCTCTCTTCATTCCTCTCTCTCTTCGTCTCACCCTGTTCCTCTCATTCCGTTTCCAGTAACCAAACGCAAGTTGAACACTTCAACACACGTGTGAAACATTTCACAGCTATTTTTCCTGCCTCTCGATCCCCTCGATGGGTCGAGCTTCAAATAAATTTGAACATTCCTGTTAGGACTTGCAATACATTTAGCCACTGCTGGGCTGACCAGCAGTCGACTTTTCCTCCGTTAATTTTTCACCCTTTTCCTCTACCCTGAAGAAATCGAGTGCAACACCAGCTGCGAGTTATTCGAATGCGGACCGACCCCGATAAATGTCGAATTCATTGAACAAATTTCTACCCGACGCGCGAAACAATCCACGCTAATTTGTAAGCACGCATTCGCGATACATTTCAAACTCCAGGGTGCGATTCCTACGTCACTGTTGCAGGGGATGCACCCGGAGGGTTCGGAGCCCTGTAAAATTCCATCGAGAATTTTGATAATTAAATACAGTGTCTCGATTTAACACAGATATTCTTTTGATGTAGCGAAATAAAACGTGTGTTGGTTCGTGTGTGAGCTGTGGATGAAAACGTGGTCGAGAGTAAGGCGCGTAGGGTAAATAATGACACAAATGGGGGTTGATCGCAAAGGAAGGGTATGAGAGATGATTCCCCAACATTTTCTTCGTTCACTAGTCGCGCAGGTTCCTCTGGTTTTTTCATCTTGCTCTTACTCTCGTACTTGCATATTTTTTTCGTTGCTAGGTCTTGGTCTTTCTCTCGTCACACCCTCTTCTGGAAAGCGCCATCAATATCGTTCTTCTCCGTCGGTGCTCCGGTTGTTATGTGCGCGAGGGTCCTCCCGCGACGTCTCGCCCGCTGGATAGTAAGTATTCAGAATACCCTTAAAGAATTTTAATGCCCCACGGAGAAAGAATTTATTGCGACATAGAATGTGCAGTAATGGCGGAAGTACGTATAAAAGTCGAGAAAAGGGTGCGCATTGTCGCCGTCTAATGGCCTCTGCCTCAGGGCGTCGTCGTACACACTCTTGGCGACGTTTCTATGCACTATCTTCTACGTGCACATACATCTATGTTTGTAAATGCACGTGAAAATCAAAAGGGCGTACGTGACTTAAATGAGCGGGGAAAAAACAAAGATTCGAGCTTTTTTCCTTGGAGCAGCCTGTCAAAATATAAATATATTCACATTTATGTGTATGTTTGTAGAGAATACGATACCCCAGGCACTCCAAACACCTCTAAACCTCCGCCTCACCTCCTTGCCTAGCCCCTTTTATCAAGCATCTAGCGACAAACATCAAATAGGACACTTGAACAGGTACCTGTTCAGTTTTTCCATTTCGCAGTCGCCATCTTCTCCCTTTTTTAATCTCTCGCTTTTTCCCTAGTCTCAAGACGCTTAATTTTTTCACTTTTTCTACTTTTACTCCCTCACGTTGCAATCTCAAGCCTTTTCCTGTCTGCGAGAAGTTATTAAAAGCTCCGATTCATGAGGAAACTTTTGCATATGAGCGATAAGTTTTTTTCAACATTTATGTTTTCTTGTTCATGTCACGAGTCTGTTGGACGCTAGACATTCAATCCGAATAGTTGGGGCTATTCAAATAAGCGTCCGTTTTGATTGACTTAATTGACATGGAAAATGAACCGATTCCAGGTTCCATTCGAAGCAGCAAAAAATGTCTTAACCTTATGGGACGATTCGTTTCTTTTAAAAGTCAAGCCGCATGGTCTCGTCTTACGAACCTGGACCAAGAGATTCTACAAAACACGGAACTTTCTTTTCCACCCTTTTTCCTCATTTCTTAGGGTTGCAAGTGAAGCGAGTTCAACCGCAATGTTTTCAAAGGCTTCGGTGAAAATTCTGGAAAAGAGAAGAGCAAGGGGAACACGAGATTGAAAATTGGCCGAGAGCCAGAGAAGGCAAGCCACTACCGGTTAACGGAAGCAACTCGTAAATGGATCAAATGGGATTTGCTAGACTCTACGCTTGAACCTATATACATCTTTATACATACATGTATATATAATGGTCGAATGTACACAGATCCATACTTAAGCGAAGAATCATTGAAAGGCATAGACTGACGTACAGGTTTTGAGACGAGGGTGCTGCAAGCAATTTTTTAAATAAAATTTTTGTTAATTATATATTATAATCAAATTTCGTTAATTTATCAACGTCGACGATCACCCCTCGCAGTTGATTTTCCTGAAACGTTTTCGGGAACTCAACAAATTAATAACTTTCCGAATTTGGCGTTATTGCGCAAAAACAAAGTTTGCAGTTTTCAGTTCCCGAAACTTTGCATCGATTTTTGTCAAGGAATCTACGGTGAAAGGCCATGAATAATGTTTTTCAAGAGAAAATCAAATTACTGTGTTTCCGGAAAAAAAAATTGAATCTGCCATTTTTTGAAGTCAACGTTTCGAAAAAGTCAAGCTGAAAAAGCCAAAACGGGCTCGAGAAGCTTTCACGATTCATTTTCATGAGCAATGTCGCATGGGCGAGTGCTCAATATACACAAATTGGCTGGTAGCAATGGTTGAAGGCTTGCGGTGATAGGCCCTTAACAAAAATTGTAATATCAGGTTAGAAGCATGTTCCACTTTGAAAATGTGCGAGGCCTTTGTGCTCGCAACTTTGGGCACGACTTTGGTTACGCCCAAAAAGGTGCGAGGAAGTATTTCGGAGTAGTATGAAAATTGCAGCTGTTAGGTACCACGCGGTGATGCATAATTCATGGGAAAGTCTGGATCTCTGTAAAACGGGCCGACTATCGAACAAATTCGGGACATGAAAACGCAAAGTTGGTTATTTTGTGGACACGCGATCATTCACAAGGCTGTGAAGAAGACGAAAAAAAACAAGCATAAAATTATTATCACGTTACAAAAATCGAGTGAATGGAAAAAAGTTGTGATCGCTGCGGAGCAGTGACACCATTGAAAAAAGTACGTCGTCAAGTCGTAACGACACCGAAATTTTTCCGAGGTCTTTTGGCAACGTACCCAATCAACTTTTATCTTAGCCCTGAAGAAATAAAAATAAAATCACAAACTTCTGATCGAGATAAAAGTCGATAAAAAAGTCAAATTTTCCTTTTTCTCTTTGAAACTTTTATCGAAGCGATAAGGGCGAACGATTTTCGAAACATTTCAAGTTCCTACTTTCCACAACGCAATGTTAATGACGACGTATAGGAACGTAATTGGCAATGTAACGTAAGAACTGCGGTAACTTGCAGGTTTATTTGTTAAGTAAAAATAGTCATGAAAAAATGTTAATTTAAACAATAACGATTATCACCAACGTGAGTAGGTATAACGGGGCGTTATTACGGATAGTTATCGTCTATAATAACAGCGTCGTTAGCGAAACGATCCGCGGTATTACGTGGCCAATTCTTTTTCTCTCTCTCTCTCTCTCTCTCCGCTGTCTCCTTTTGTCGCTCTTCCTCGCTTTTGCACTATATTAGTTCGTATGGTGTGAGATAACTGACGGTCGTCAGCCTCCGTGTCGGCAAACGCTGATGGTAATTGCTCGCGTAATAAAAACGAGTCCCCCGAGCCAGGAAAAAATGAGCCAATAAACGAATCACGATGTGGATCACCGAGCTTGCCACCACATAAACATATCAGTGTTGTCGGCCGCGGCTCATTATCAGCCCAGCCCCCGAATCCAATTCTGAAAGTCACAAAACTTCAAAAACGACCCCTGGAAGAAGCAAAAGAAGAAAAAAATGCCCAACGCTCTCGTTGCTTCCTGTGGACCGTCCAAATTTTAAATCCCATTCGCAATCACAAAAAAACTTGACTTTTTTCCCAAAAAAAAAGATAAATCTATTTACAGTTATTGTTATTGATGCTGAGAACTTGGTAGTTTTTTGGAACATTTCCAGTGAGTCCTTCTTCGAGCGTCGCTGAAACTTGCAGGGTGCGACTTTTCCATGAGACTTACGAACGTCATAAAAATTCGGGAACACGAAAGAATAACACTTTTTAATGCCTTTTCAAATTACTTGGCGGGCAATCGCGCTTGAAGTTGCTTTCGCCTCTTCCCCATAGAGACAGAAAGCTTTTCTATTCGCTTATGTATAACAGGGTATGTAATAAAAATAACGACAACGCGGGCTTGGTTTTAATTTATTTTCTTAATTACTTGGCGTCCGAACGTGCGAAACGCCGCGGTGACATTTTTTATGAGAGACCGAGGGAGACTTGTATGGCGCGGTGTAAAAATTGACACAATAACGCAAACTGAATCTCCGAAGAAACAACACCGCAACGAACACGTCAAGGTTCACGTACCAAAAGGTTTATTTATTTTTCTACCCTGTTATTAAAGTTAAATGTATTTGGCCAACCATATTTGTCCACAAACGAGTCTCCGATGACTTAAAAAAACGAACAGACAAAAAAAAAAGGAAAATAAAGACCGGGGAAAAGTTTTTCCAGTCATTGTCTCTGTACTCTGTTTTCTCATTTTATTCTCACGAGTGCTCTTTACCGTCGAGCAGTCAGCAAAGAGTACACAATAACGATTTCCGAAGTATTACGTGGATTCGGAACTCTCTTGTACCGGGCGTTTCAAACGAATTTTACAATCTTATGCACAATTTTTATTGATATTTCTCCAATTTTCTAGAAATCACAATCAGGAATTTCAATACTATTCAACGTTCTCCTCTTCTGAACGATTGAAAACACAATTTCTTTCCGTAATTTTTCGCTATTTTATTGAATAAATTTCAATACCCTGCACGACCTACGAGGTCTCGAAAAAGTAACTGCGAGTCCCAAGTGAAGAGGCAACTGATAAATGCAATTGAAATCCATAATTCCTCATAATTTAATTTTAGTCAAGAAAATTATTACCCTGAACTTTCGAAATCCTCGAACCAAGTCGAGCTTATTTCCAATTAGAGAATAAAATGAATCTCATTTTCCAATATTTTTATAGAAGAAAAATGCTGATGCTCGATGAAAATTGATCTCGAGAACGATGGGAGAATTTTCTATCATCGAGAAATTTGAATACCAAGTGTTTATAACGATCGAGTTCGTAATAATTTTTCACTGACAGGAATAAGCTTGAAAATCCTGAGTTTTTGGTGCACAAATTTTGGTTAATTTTGTAAAAACAAATCACATTTTTGCTGAAAATCCCCATATGAGTGAAATCCAATAGGTTTGTAATAAGACCATCACTGCAGTGAACGTACTCGGTGAACCAATAAAGTCTTACTCAGAGGCGAGCAGGACATCGCGTCTCCTTGGATTCAGAGTTTGTTTGTTTTTCCAGTGAAAACAATTTTGATAGACGTCTGTTACAATTTGTTGATGCGAATAAATAGGAAAATAGGCGATTTCTTCCCTGGATCCGCGCATGCATTAACTTTTCGAAAAATGCGAAAAAAATTGCATAATTTAGCAAAAACGCAATGAAAACAAGAAGCTGCGCTCGGCCGACGGTATCAAAATGACTTTTTTTAGATCGCTTCAAATGTAAATTCGCTTTAAGGCCGTAAGCTCGCGACGGTCACGTTCGAAAGTTGACTCATCGGTTAATTTTTTCGTCACAAAATTGATTAATGAACAAAGATAGTCTTATTAATTAATCGTGTCAGTAAGGTGCGAGAAAAGACTTTTGCGAAGTGTCGTCGACGTTAAGGAGGAACAAAGCGACGTGCTACAAATATGAATCGACTTCCAGAAGAAAAAATGGCGGTTTAATGAAAAAAGGGGAAGGAGCAGAAAGTATTTAAACAGATAAAAATCTCGAAATCGGATTTCTTTGCATATGTCGTTTCGGGTTATATATCGCACGGAGAAAATCACCCTGCTTAAAATACTGTACATAATCGTCATGCCGCAAATTCCCTTTGGGGACGGGAAAAAAAGACTTATCGGACACTGCTGACTAATTCGTTCGTCATGGATCGCTATCCCCGCTTATATTAACCAAATCTACCCTCTACTCTCTTCCAAATCCCTGGACAGAAATGACGCATAAATCAGCTCTCCTGCTGGTGTGTATCGTGCGGTTCATGCAAAATTGATCTGCTTTATTTTTGTTCATTTGCGATGTTTATACATTTCTCTCAAAAAAAAAAAAAGTCATTTTCCCCCTCAAGTCGTTAAGTCTGTTGCATATTTGAAAAATTGCGAAACATTCTACGATTTTTCCTCGGATTTTCCCCGAACGACTTATCAATTTTTATGTTTTTCCTCATTTTAGGGCGTGAAGAATTTTTTCTCGATTCAAAAATTCATTTTCTCTCTCAGTCCATTGAATCTGTTTAATTTCTTGCAGTTTGCAATAACATGCTATACATTTTTGAGAATTTCTTAACAAGAGCCAATTTTCTCGAAGTTTTTATGGCTAATCGGAATTTCTCTTGATCGACAGGAAGATCGTAATTGGACGTAGAAAAGCCTGTGGCTGTCCGAGAACAAATCCACATATCGAAGTATCTTTTAGATCGGAAGCTCCGCATACATATTTAAAAAGGTTTTTCGATTGGAATCGGAACTTTGGACTGGAGAGAAACGTCTCGGTTAGGTATAATTTTCGTGGAGGATTCCCGACTGATCGTTTAGTTACGTGGTTACGGGAGGAACAAAAAAAATCGATGATCCGTTATGCAGGAGTGGGGAAATCGGTCCCGCGCGGGCGTTGCGCCAATCATTTCGTTCTGGAGCCACTGAGCACAAAATGTCACCCCTTCGTATAACGCATTTTCTCCGACTAGTCTGATTTACTCGATAATCTCGTGGGACAGGAGCAAATCGTCTTGCTTTTCACGTTTCTATATCTCCCGTTTATACAGATATACGTTTCATGCCTAGAGAGAGAGAGAGAAAGTGAACTCGAAGCAGATTTCGTGGACCAATAGCAAAATTTGCTCGTCTCTGAAAAGTGACCCGACGCTGCGGTTCTCTGAAATTATCGGGTGACGATATATATCGTCCAGAACGGAGCAACGACTTGCATTTCCGTTCGATTTACACATACATGTACATTATCACCACTGTGTAGAGCGAAAAGGGCGTATGTCATGCGTATGACACTACATTTCACGTTCCGGCGTTAAATCATCGACACACGTCTCTAGCCACCTACATTTTCATATAAACCCAAACATTGTTACGAACGTGTGAGTCCCACACGTCCGTGAGGGCACACGTCCCACTTTACCACCTCCCAATCGATACAGCTTCTTAATTTATGCATCGAAATTTTACGAGGTGTCCACGTGTGCTCGATCTCCGGTTCATGAGACCCTTTTACTGTTCATCATCCATCAATGTCATTGACATTCATTTTCGTTTCTATTTTGCTGCTCCGAACGATCGACGAAATAATTTTCCAATCATTTCTGCCCGTGCAATCCATGGAAAAAAAGGAGAAGAAACGTTTTCGTATAACTTAAAAATCATGGACTTAATTATCGTTTCAAAACAATGATGAAATTACGAAATTAGACACAATTAGCATGAGAGAATTTGATGATTGATTATGACGAAATATATTTAGAGGTTTCGAAATTTTTATACGACCGCGGCTTCGGCAATGCAGCAGGCTTTCGTCACAGTTTCGTACTGCAAGGCTATCAATAAAATTCGCCAGAGGTGCAGGAAAAATTGAGAGCAGAAGAGAGACAGAAAAGGTTATGCGTATGTGAATGACATTCGAACAGCAACTAGTAGCACAGAAAATTAAAACATCGGTTAATTGCTAAAGCGACGATGGCGCAGAAATCTAGTGGTGCCTGACTCCATGTTTGCCCCATTCCAATAAACCTATCATCCTTTACCCCCGTCCGCTCTCGGCCACCCGTTTCTCTTCTCTCGCCGACATACGACCGCTGTGACTCTAGGCTGATTGGTTTGCGGCGTGTACCACGGGGTCACGAGCCAATTATCGTACCGGTATGCGAGCAGTCGTGAAATATCATTAGCGACACAAAGTGCAGAGTATATCTTGACCACGAAATACCTTTCTCTCCTTCTCTACATCGAGCTTTGCCAAAACAAACGTATAATTATATTTATGTGTCATATTAGCTCGTTTGGTTTTTCTTCGAGCGAAACATAACTCGACTACGCGCCGATCAAAAAACCAATGCAATTTTATTTCTTCCAATCTTCCTGCCTTTCATCTCGGTCACGTTTGTTTTTTGCTCCACTAGTAGAGCCACAAACGCGTCACCGGAATTTCATTCATTCATTAAAATCGCTTGAAAATTGAAACAAAACAAAAACATTTTCTTGTCTCTCACAAAATAGCGAATTCGATAAATTTCTTAACAATCATAAAAAATCTCACGGTATTTGAAGAATTCTACGAAATCATAACGAACGTTGAAGAATCTTAGAGAAAAATAGTGATAAGAATAATTGCAGATTATCGACAACGAACTCCAGAAAAATTAACGTAATTAACAATGATAAATTTCCCCCCATACAAATTCCGAATCCAACGCTGTCGCTTTCAATTTGCTCTGAATTTTCTTGCTCCTTCGCTCAAAACCACAACGTAACATTTTGCGGACATAATACTCGGTGCTATCGATTTTATTGCTGGAGAATAGATCGCACGGAGAACAGTATCAAGCCGAACGGTGGAGAAGACTTAACCTAATTATCAGTGGACGCAGGGAGCAATAAGGTACAGGGAAAGCCACCGTCACAGGAGAAGGAGAAGCAGAGGCTGGTCCGTCAGCCTCAATATTGATAACGAAGGACATTGAATACCTCTCCTAAAATAAAGCCACTTGATGTATATACAGATATGCATCAGACTGTTAAGATATATGATACGGAGTGTACCCTGGATAATTGTTCACACACCGTACTCTTGGAAGTTATAACACTCTCCCTCATAGACACTATCTCTTACTCTTTCTCTTGGCGTTGTAGTCGCTCACCCCTATCGCGTGATGAGAATTCTCTTCGCTAACCCTTCGCCCTAAGTCTCACTCACCCTTTCTCCCTAACCGACGATTTGATAATGACGAATTTACAATTCAACGAAGTGGTTTATGCGTTGAGACTATTGTTATCTAGCTCGATGGCTTATAATCTAATGTACATTTCAATTGGATACGAATCTCCAAGTCGTCACCGCCTCTCAGCCTCAAAGACTTCACTACTCTTAGAATTCCAAGCACTTTATGTCAGATATGCATAATTTCGAAAATATTAACTTTCGGCTTATGAAAATGAAACTCACACCTTTTTCATGCCAAATCTTCGTTTTGAAAACACTTTTTCTAAAATTTGGTCGTGCATCAGTGGTTCAGAATTCGTAACACCAAAATCTAAAACTTTGCTCGCAATTTTCAATACCAAAAGGCTACGAAACAGGGGAGTCGGAAAAAGAAGTTACAGATTTTTTCGAGACTTTGAAAATTTCGTCATTTTCAATATTTCATCGAGCGGATTTTTGTGGAATTTTTTAAACGGCGAGTTGACAATTATAAATTTCTTATTTCTGACGCAGCCGCGCGGAGAACTAACAAGTAAACAAATAGGCGGAAGGAAAAACTGGTAATTAAATTATTTACTGAAAGCTTCGCTGTGTCAATAAATCAATAAAGCACAATCCCGTTTTATGAGGAAGATTTTTCCTTTTTATCAGTTCATTAGTCGTTCGAGATAAAAAAAAAAACGTTGCGTTGTTTGTAACTCCGCGGATATTTTCCCTGTTTTTTTTTCAACGTTACAGGTCGATAAAAAAAAATTGATGAAGAAATTGATTCGTAACTTCTTGGAAATATAAACGCTGCGATTTTCCGTGAATAAAAACGGGAGTAACTCAATAAATTAAAATTTTCAGCGATCTCAAGGAAACCAACAAATTGGTTCCAGGAAATTCGCGTTATTTAGGAAAGAAAATATTCCACGAGATGAGCGGTTCATCGATTCTCGTGAACGCACGATCGCACGTTAATACAACTCCAATTTGTCGGGATTACTCCGAAAGCGAGACTCACCGACGTAAGTCTGATTCTGTTCTATTGCCTGTCTGTCAGAATGAAAAGAACCAGAAGACTTAAAGAGCCGTTTCCGATCGACAAAGTTCGCTATGAAGTGCGTAACAATCGTAACCATTGATGCATAAATTTTTCTCATTTTATCAGAAGGAAATTTGTCTCCGGCTATAAAGCGCAAAAAACGCTCGTGAATAATCGATAAAAAGAGGAATGAAGTCGTTTGCGAAGATTCCTATAACGTTAATGGTGTTTTGGAGGGAAGCTTTACCATGATATATGTATGGGGTATGCGCACGTATATGAAGGGACACATACATGTGTACGAAAGCAATGAAAAAGTTTTAGGAATATGACTCTCTGAACGGTTATCCGAGTGTTGGAAGAAACAGCTTTTTTTCTCCAGCATTTTTCTTTCCTTTGCGCCAGTCATTTCGTTCCTCGAGATGTGTACGTGTGTCAAAGTTTGGATGCTTAAGCAGACTGTCAATGTTTTATATATACGAGAAGAATATCGATGGATATAGCGGATGGTAAACGGGATAAGAACGCAAAACGTCAAACGATGGTTATATTCGTGCTGCTTTGCGTCGAAAATCCAATCTGCAAATCGAGGAGAAAATTGGAAAAGTTCAGTAACTTTTTACCCAGCGAAATGCTACATTAGCCTCGGCCAGTACGCTATCATTCTTCTTCCGGTGAAGTGCTCGACATTTTTCAGTTATCAGCTCTCCGGGAGTCTCCCTTGTCAAACAGGCATCGTGCGGAAAGCTGTCTCGGCCTTTTTTTCCTTGTGCTTTTTTTGCTGACGGAAAAATGTTGTGAATATCTCATCGCTAAGGTCTCGAGAGCAAAGCCAAACGAAGCTGCGAATCTGTGGATAATTATGTGAAAAGAAACTTTCCGAATTGTTGAGTTTTGAAAAACACAAAATTTTGAGACGGATATTGAGGAAAAGTGGACCCGCGAGCTTGTGTAAGAGAAAGAAAAATGCCGAGAAAAAATAAAGTGACTGGAGCATTCGTATACGATGAATATATCGTACGCGGACGAAACGTATGGTGAGGGTGGAGAGAGGACAGAAGAGAGAATCCCCTTTGAGAGTACGGACTCAAAGCTACACACCCAAGATCGTGAGCTGTAAGATTGATGACCCATTGACTATACAGAGGGAAACGCAGTTACGACGAAGGGTATATATGTCACATTTATATATCCCTGGAGGGTCATCCAAGCGAGTGCAACGGCGAGTTCAGTGTCCTTTTCTCCTCTTGCTATCCGGGCGAAAGAGCAGAATTCACAGCGAAAGTGGAGAGACTCTTCGGTATCCTTGCAACGTTTTCAGGTCCACGGAGACCAAATCGTCCAGAGTGGCCACATGCACGAGTACATAAACACGCGATATATATCAATTTGCACGCGATGACCGCGCGTAACCAAGGCTCTCATCAATTTTTTAACCGTCCAGTCTGTACATTTTGTGTGTGTACGCGCGACAGTCTTTTTCCGAACTCTCCTGTGTTTATGTGGCTCATCAATTCTTGAGAATCTCACTTCTCTCCAATCCAATCTGCGACGACACTAAATCTTCCACGTAATTTTTCAACAATCCTCCACGTTTTTTATATTCCCAAACTCGTCTCATTATTTTCGTGGAAAATACGTCATTAATGCGTTTGGAAAAAAAACGTCATCAATCATGCGGACGAGAATTGATCAATCTTTGATTTCTTTATTGTTACGTCGACTTTGAAGACTCAATCAAAAATGCTGCAATGGCCGGACTCGCGAAGGCGAACGATCGCTGCAGAAAGATCGAAGAAAATAGATAATAAAAAAATGACAACTTTATGATAAGGCTCCTGGAGCATAACAGCTCGCAGGAATCTTTCTGCTGCTTGTCTCGATCCAGGCCTCAGTTGCATTGTTTGATTGAAACTCTCAGGCAGCCTCATATAAAATATATATGTCCTGGGAACCGGACATTTATTTATTATTACATTCATGTGGTGTACGTGATAGTACGTAATATATAAATGAATTCTACCTGTCCGGGGAACGCAGGGAAATAAAAAGCAGGCT
The DNA here is from genome assembly GCA_037043255.1 of Diadegma fenestrale. Lineage (NCBI taxonomy): Eukaryota > Metazoa > Arthropoda > Insecta > Hymenoptera > Ichneumonidae > Diadegma > Diadegma fenestrale. The sequence goes on from CM073310.1 coordinate 1,292,035, forward strand.
GTTAGGTTCACGTGTAGCTCGAAATGATAAATAGCATGTTTTATTGTTACGAAAGAAAAAGAAAATACAGTGCGTAAATCCTGTGTGTGGTGACCGATTTATGGTTTGGGTTTGCGGTTATGTGTTTGGAACACTCATGAGGGGTTGACAAGTCTCTATCTCCTTTTTTCGTGCTCTTTCTTTTTTCTTTTCTTTCTTTATGTCTCTCCCTCATTTCGTGCGAAAGTGTCCGTCACACGAGAGCATTACCAACGTGTCTAACTGTATATAGGGTGTTGAAAAAGTCTCCCTCGTGAAAAGGTTCGCAGGATATAAGAAAGTTGCGAAATTCTAATGAGAAAAGTCCTTAACCCTTTTTCTCCTCGATACAAAGTTAATGGGATTTGAATTAATCAGCGAACAGTCAAAATCCGCCGTTGGACCTTCCCATGCACCGCCATGAATAAATTTGTCGCACTTCTCAAAATGACGCATCAGATTGGCTAATTGATCGATATCTCATCAAGCGCCCATCGTAAATCCGGATAATTGCTCCGAAAACTTTTCCAAACAGAATTGCACGACCTGAGGATTTACCGAGCCCTTGGCTACGACTTTTCGGACACCTTTTGAACATTTCATTGCAAAATACTAACTGCTGCAGATGGAACCAAGCGAGCCTCCGTAACAGATCTCCAACCTGATGATGCATGGACGTACGTCAAGGGTGCGAATAAAAAACGATCTTGCCGAGGATAAAAATGCACGATAATCGTAAATGTGCGTCAACGTCACACTAACGCGCGGCCGATGCCGAAAAAGCGAGAGGTGGATCGTCTTAAATCTCCGCGGCTGCAGATTCCAGCGCAGCTTCCTCAACATCTGATTCCCCGTTCCATAACGTTGAACTTAAATTCGCCACTACTGATTTTTGACCCATTTCATTTTTCCGAAAAATTGTCATTACGTTCCTTGGTCTGATTTTCGACATTTCATAAAATTAATAATTCTCCTCACGATTCTCGTTTCCAGTTATCCATTAAAAATAAAAAATTTAATTAAAATTCCTTCGTTTTTCGTAAATCATTGAATAAAAATGAAAATTTGCGAAATTTCAAGCAATCCCGTTCTTCCATAAGATGGAAATAATTTGATAAAAAAAAATAGACAAGTTCGCTCTCATTTTATTTGAAAGAAAGCTTGCCATCATAACCACGAAAAATGAAGTTAAACTGCACGAAGCTTCGAAAACTTCACGGTTGGTTTACTTGGTGGTTCTGCGGAGGCAAACTCGCGAAAAGTTCTTTCCATACAGATTATATGAAGGTGTATACATTATAATGTACACATATATATTTAAAGCAGCAAACATTGAAACTTCACATCGCGAAAAAGGCCGCGATGTGTACTGCACAAGAATTGGAAACAAAACATCTGACCAGGAAAATTTGCCAGAAGCTCGCTCGAGCAGAGAGACAAAGAGAGAATGAGAGAGCAAGAGAGGGACGAGTGTTTGAGTTGGGATCCCTGTCAAATGAGATTACGTTTAGTTGAAGTTCTTGGGTGGAATAGCACCAGAAAGAAAGAGAAAGAGAAGCCAGTCTCCCGTTATGTAATTTGCATTATTCCATATTCATGAATTTCACCGGGCAAGAAGTTTTCCGCGGCGTTCGGGAAAGGTTATTCTTTCCTAGGTATGTCAATCAGAAGCTTGGATTTTGCCAGCTCTAGTCCTGTTTTCTTCTCCTGTCTTGGTTTCTACCGGCGCGAGCATTCCTTGGCCAGAAAAAAAGGAGTCTATACCTTTCCGGGTAGGTGAAGGGATGAAGGCTGGAGTGAGGGTGAGCTCAATCTACTCAAAGATAATATGCCCACTGCTACCACGATCAGACGCAAAGGTTTCTGTATAAACTCATACAAAGATACCATTCTGCAATATTCACTCCGGCCAACTTTTCCAACATTTTCACCAGCAAGTTCAGCTGCTCCAATTTAATTATCGAGCAAACATATCCTCAGACCCCGAAAGATGTTCACCATCTTTTTTTCCCTCTTTTGCCAGATGGCAGAGATATTTTTAGCAGCTTTTTTTACCATTTTTTTTCACGTCATTCACATTTCTTCCCGAACAGGAATCTCGTTATTCTCACTTAACACTTTGCTTGCCCCTGAACCCTTCTGATTTTGAGTGACATCGAGCGAGTCCGAAAATCATTGATCGGAAGAATGATAACAAAGAACTTCAAATATTGCACGTTTTCTGTAGCAGCGAACAAATAAATAGATTCCTGCCAAAATTGAGATCGTTTCAATAAATTCCTGATGCCAACCAAAATCGTGAATCACAGAAAAACGAAAAAAAAAAGACAAAAATATTTCGAAAAAACATTTTTCAAGACATTTTGCTAATAAAAATCCTGAATTCTCATCCAACGACTTTGAGAATTTTTTTTTTAGTTTTGTACATTGAAATAAGAAGAAAGAAAAATTCTGATATTTGGCAACGACGTAGGGGCTCATTAGCTCGTTCCCGATTTTTAGGAAAATTGGACGCGAGTAACGAACAATTGAGCTCGCCGGCGTTATCCGTCGTATGAGCCTAGCGAACTCTCCCCTTCGCGTGTATATTCAGCGTGTCCGATTGAAAATGTAACCCAACGAAAAGCAATGATACACGATTAATTTGTACGCACGTGATACGAAGTACGTGAGTACACGCTCGAGTACACGCGGAGCGAGTTTGAAAACTGGTTAACGATCATCGTAGCCCACGGATGCTTGACATTAACAGTAATCGGAGGACTCCAATATCTATATGCGCAATATAAATTAACGTTCACGGGATTTGGCATCTCTGCGGATTTCCCTGTCGCAAATCATAATCAACACAGCGTTAAGCACGACGACACGTAACAACCCGGGCTATCGCAAGCCCCAACCTCCGTCTGTCCTATGGATTCCAATAATGGTCGCCACGTCGGCTAACGAACTCACCGTTAACAAGTCTGCCTTCGAATCTATACACGTATATGTTCACACGTACGGGTTATAGATTTCTGTGTGTGAGTGTGTGTCAACTTGATCATGACAGTATTTGCGGTATGGCTATCGACATAACCCTGCGTATCGGCCAGATCTATGGGATCAGATCCATCATGGGAAATGGACTTGGCAAAAAACACAAAAAAACAATAAAAAAAAAAAAAAACAAATAAAATCTGCTTCGCCAGAAATGAGTCGCTAGGGAAAACCACGAGGAGGAAACTTTGGTCAAGAAATATCGGGCAAATATTTTTTTAATGCGAAACACGACGAGCTTTTTTACTCCTAGTCTCACTTTTTTTTAATGACCCACTGCAGTTTTTACCCTGAACGTGATGAAGGCGGTTTTATGGTCCCATTCACATGGTCGTCGATGAAAGCTCGTGTCCAAAACCTTTTAACCTCCCTGCTCATAAATACGATTTTTTAAACAATATTTATTGCCTTGGAGTTTATGGAACAAAGAAATTTTGAGCAACTGACTTTACCAGCCGCGAGACTGCCGGGAATACGAGCTGACGACGTTACCCCGGAACACAGTGTCGAAAAAGGGGAACTGCTTTTTCCCTTCCACGAGCTTACCGGGTCTCGATAAATCAGGCAAGGACTCGAGCCTGACTTCCGGAATTCCCTATATCAATGCAACGATCCGCGTAAATGCATTGGCCAATGAATTACACAAAAAAGAACGGAAATTTTGAAGAATTACGTCCTCATCACTTTGGGAAATATTGTAAATACCTTGGAAGGCCGAAATTGACAAATTTGTGTGGAGCAAATGATTTGTTCGTGCTCTTCGATCTGTTAAAATTCACGATATATATACTCGTTCGGTTGTTGGGTCTGGTAAATCTCAGTAAATGAGAGAGACTTTTGTTGGTCGAATAAAGAGGAATAAATGGGATTAAGAACGAAAATTAATAAGATGGTTGAGCACTCTAATGTCTGCTCCTGCAAGAAACTTTGCCTCTTATATAGATTACATTATTCGTCGCAGCGGATTAGAGCGAATTCGTCAGGACAGTTTCATCAGAAAGGAAAATTAATCAAAGTCATTGCAGCACCCTCGAATTTCGATATACTCCAAACTTTATCCAATCCAATAAGCTTTCGACTCGTCAATTACAATAAAAATAAAAATAAATAGCAAGCTCAATGAGCGTCTCAGCATAATTCAGAAAATTCTGTTCAATTCGTGCGAAAAAATGCGTCGCACGAATTTTCAAAGACTTTTCCATTCCTGACGGATTAGACTCTCGATATTGTTCAAAAAAAACACGCACACGCATTGAAACTTGATGGATTACGATCCCCAAGAGTGGAAAAATAATTCGATTGCGCCTTTAATTGTGGTCGATGCCAGAGCGAAGTAATCTGGCTCAATTTTCCCCTCAATTGAGCTAATTCCAGAAAGAAAAACAATTCGATTTTCCTGTCGATTATGGTCGATGCCATTTCGAAAGAAAATAATGCAATTTTCGTTTCAATTCGATTTTTATTCCATTACAGTGAATAACGAAGCGGAGGAAAATGGTTGAATTTTTTTTTCTTCAATTAATCAATTATTTCATCAACTCTGAACACACACTCGGACGAATTTTGTTTCCAAAGAAAAACAAACACGAAGACTAAATGTTCAGACTTGAAAATAATTTAAAGAGACAAACAGAAGTAACGCAAAGTGTTTGGGAGAGAAAATTAATAAAAGTAATGGCAGAGGCTCTAATTTCATGAGAGAGGCGAAAACTAATCAACGTCGGATGAGAGCAACGAGTCTCAGATCGACAATTTAGCTGAAGCATGTAAAGCTCGCGCGCCTTGAACGATCGTTGGGGTGTTTTCGCCCTTTTCGGTCAGCCGCAGCCTCCAGGCTTCGAGTAGTTAATTGGAAGTTAGACATAGAAAGAGAGCTTGAGATTGTCAAGAAGCGTGAAGAGAGATGGCGGAGGGAGGAGCGGGATTCAAGGAGCAGGACGCGGTGAGCAAAGAGAAAGGAGGAAATGACTTTGAACGGGAGAGTAAGGGAAGAATTATAAATAAATGGAGTTGAAAAACGAGAAAAAAACGAAAAAATAGATTTTCGAGTGCGCGAAAAACGGAAAGAAGGAAATGCACAGATCGAGAGACAGTGGAGAACATATGGGTGGATAAATGGAAGGAAATCCAGCCAAAGGGAAGACGAAACAGGGAGCGAGACAAAGGAGAAGAAAAGTGAGAGTGAAAATGAAAGGGGCCAAGAAATAGTGAGAAGGGAAATGAGGAAGAAAGAGAAAAAGCGAAGGAGAGTGGGGAAAAGGGGAAGAAATCATGGGGAAGCGAGTGTCCGGACGTTCGGAAGAGCGTACGGCAGGGATTTCATTCAGGTTGGATGAAAGTTTAGTCGGGTAATACAGGACAAAGGGCGATAGAGAGAAAAGCATCGAGGCGTATCGCAAAAGACGACACGAGAGAGCGACATCGCGCAACGATCGAACAGACTTGTCTCCCTGTCTCTCTCCCTCGAAAACCAGAGACGAAATTTCCTGCCTCTTGGAACTGATTCAGCAATCCTAGAAATATCGGACATACATGAGATCCAAACGGACAGCAAGGAAGAAAATGGGAACCAGAGGGAGCTGCGGGCTGTGACGGATGAGCGCACACCCGAGTCACTCTCTATACATATTCCGGCATCAAAGGAAACTTTGAGATTGACACGACGAAAGCGAAAACCCTCGTACACCCCGTTCAAACGCCTTCCACGATTATCCGACCGTTTCGTCAAGAACCGTGAGATCGATTGCCATTTTTTTTTATTCCACCTCATTCCGTCACTTTCTTCTTAAATCAAAGTTTTACCCATTTTTATATTTTCCAAGAAAATTCGTTTTTCACGACCAATCCAGATCTTGAGCTTCAATCTTTTTCTTTTATATACGTAAACGAACAATTTGTGCAGTCCCGTAATTTTGAGACTATTGACCCAGTCGCGTTTGCGCCCTGAAATAGAAATTCTTCGCGAAGAATATTCGGCACAGAATTTTTTTCTATTTACACAAATTTTATTCTTTCGATTTTCCACCTTGTAGCTTAAATTTTTACGAAATTTTTTTCCCTGCCTTTCTGAACGCCCACGTTAATCTTTTTTTTAATCGTCACAAGTCGTTTTTCTCTCTTTTTTCAAAATTGTCAGGCAGAGACAATGTTTGCCAGTATTTAAAAAAAAGTAATACCTTCGTGATTATTGTTAAATTTTAAAAATACTCATAAACGTATTCGTAGTGGGTTAAAATTTCAGTTAAGTCTAAATTATTCTGAATAACCATTAAACTAAAATAATTGCTCCACTCTAGGCGACTGTGTGTCCAATTTTCGCAGCATCCGTACAAAAAGTTCAATTCCGATATCGAATAAATGAAAAAAACACGAAATTCCACATTTTCACGATTTTATCGACATTTTCAAAAATTTCCCATAGTTTTTTAAGGCAGTTCAATGAGCTTAATTCATTTTTCCGCTCAACGATAGTGCGGTCTCGAAAATCTCTTTGGAAAGGCCTGCAAATTTTTGTTCCGAGTATTTTTCTTTTCTATCGCTCGTTTATAAATAAAATGCGAGCACGTACGTGAAGTGGCAATCAATGACACACATATGGATGATGAAAAAGGAAACTGGCGTCGATATACCAGCCGTGAATGCTCGTCGAGTAGAATGGACTTGAGGAACGTTTCCATGAGGATCGATTGCAGTGGCGAGAGTATCGATGTGTGTTTTTTTTTCTCTTTTCATTTTTGATGTTATCTCTCTCGTCAATGGATGCTAATACTATAGTTTTCTGGTAGTGCGATACGTCACATGCTCGACAATGCAGAGGACGTTTATGCAGATGAAGGTTGATGGTCGTTGACACGTGTACGGAATTCGTAGTCCATTTGTCCACTTGGATATTGTGTTCGCCCTAAACATTGTGACCGTGATCGGAATCAACGATGACGATGATTTTCCTCCAGGTGAATGAGTTTTTGTTCAGCCGTTGCGATCGTGCCGGACGATTTTTCGAATTTTTCTCGTTGGAAAAAAATGATCGGAGGTTCGCGATAGTCAGCGATTACTTTTTCCTGTCCCGCAGTCAGTTGGTCGATTTTCGGGAAATCGGGAATTCTGCTTTCTCAATAAATATTACGAATGCCTGGAATTACGTCAAATTTATGAGATTCCAAAACAAAAAAGAATAAACCAAGCGGGCATGTGTAAATTTTATGAAAAATACCTTTTCTTGTTTGTCTTGCCAGCAGCCAAAAAAATACCGACTACAACACGTTGTTCGATGACGGTTTTTTTTGACGAAGTTTTCCTATGTTCTCTGCTTCCTCGACCGTGTCCGGAAGCTTGCAGCCCAGTGTCTCAGGAAACACGAGCGAAGCGGCGCCCGCGATTATTCCCATGCTGCCGAAAAGTATCAACGGCAATGACTCCATCACCGTTGCCTTATTAAGAAAAAAAAACAAAGCAACCGAATTCAATCGATGAAAATCAGTAATTGAAGAAAATAAACGTCAACCGGACATTTTCGAGCTGAATAAATTGATTCCTCTCTCACGCGCTCGGCGACGTTCAAACCATTTTTGAAAGAAATCGACTCGAAACGAAAAATCGCGAAAAAATGTTTTTCTGACTTTCAGAATGTGAGATTATTAATTTTCACCATCTAAACGCGTGTAAATTGACGTCACGGCTCGTTAAAAAATTGCAAAAAAAATGTACTTGGGATTTTTTTTTGCTGGCAGCCAGAAAAGTCTGTGAGTGGAAATTTTTTAAGAAAAATCTCGAACACATTTTCATGCAACTCACAAACGAAACGCGACTCGAATTTGCACGCGTTTGGATAGTAAACGTAAAAAATTGGAAATTATTTTTCTCCATAGGAGAAAATTGTTAGTGTTGGTGCCAAGAATAATCATAAAAAATAATTAAAGAATGCTAAATAAAGTGATTTTGTGATAGATGTTGACAACTCGAGGTTTGACGTACCAAAAGTCTCGTCTGTGGTGCCAAAATGGAACCGATACGTCCGGTCATGCTGCACATGGCGAGGAGCGAGTGTCTCGCGGTGGTTGGAAACATTTCTGCAGTGTATACGTAGCTGGAGGAAAATGCCATGGAAATGCAGGCTTTGCCCCCGAGGAACAATATCAACGGAATGTAATAGCTCGAACCTGAAAATTGTGAACGTCGTTGAGGAAATTTTGACTTGCCAAAACCGAATTGAGCAATGGAAAGGAGGCCAGAAAACAAAGATAATGACTAAATTACCAGCTGGCACGAATTGAATGACGAGACAGAAAATTCCACTGCAGAAAAAAGCTGCAGAGAGTGTGGCTTTCCGGCCAACGCGATTCATAAAATAACAGCACAGAAAATTGGCCGGCATGTCGACCAGTGTTGCAAGCATAAAATTCACATATTTGTCTCCTGCTATTGCAACTGCATTCAATGATAAACCGTAGTAAACAAATGTGTTTGTCAACCAACACAGACAACATGCGAGCAACCTTACCACCAGTACGGGTCTTCGCAATGCTTTTAACGTTGACACACTTCCTCCGGACTGGACTTTTCGCGGTTCCTTGAAACAAATACAATTATTTCCATTTTTCCTCCTTTTTTTTTAATTATCGTCCATTTCTGTGCAGAGAAAATTGCTACGCACCACGCGAACCGTTCCGTAACTCAATTCTTTGTACATATTGAGCTTTGCCGGATCAATCTTGAATCGATTCATTCGTGCCATTTTTTTGTGAATCTTTTCGACGTCAGCCATCCTCCCATTCGCCACGAGCCATCTGCAATAATCGCTACTTCAAATATTGTTCATAGCAAAAATTTCGTCTCTGACTCGATTAACATTATTTCAATCAATTTAATCTCATGTTTCGTCAGTTCTTCACAGTTTTTATTCGTTTTTTTCGTCTTCTATCGAACCAGTTGATCAGTTTGAATATTTTATTTGGTTACCTCGTCGACTCAGGAACTATCACTGGTAGAAAAACGACGAGAACTCCAGTGATGTAAAACAAGCGGAGCAAAGCTTGCCAGGACTTTAACAACATGGCAGCCAATCCCAAAAGCACTCCGCCGAATGAGAACCAACAGGAAATCACCGCACCACCAAGTACACGATTTTTTTCGCCGATCATTTCCACACCTGTACAGAGCCAAAATGGTATTGTCGATTCACAGAGAGTTTTCATCGTAAAATATCGACCGGAAGGGACTTTATCGTACCCCGTTCTCTTGGTTATTAAAAATCGAAGAAAGTGATGTGCGATTAAACGTCATTACCGCAGACGGTGACAATTTATGGCGAGAAAACTTTTTTTTCACCATTTTCATCAATTTTTATTGTTTCATTTGAATTTTTTCTAGCCCTCAAGGATTTTTCTGTAAATGGTGACGAATTTAGAGAATGGAAAACTCATACCAAGAATGTACGCGGAGCTGTACATTCCGGACGATGCGACAGCTTGCAGAAGTTCGAGAGATACGAACATCGGATAGCTGACGGAAAATGACTGAATGATGCCCAACACGCCACTGGTCGTTGTGATGATAGTCAAGAGTGCTCGTCTTCCGAATCTGTTGGAAAAAAATTGCCGCAAAGGGGCCCATAAGCTTTGTTGTTTTCAATTAAATCCATGTTTTTGCATAAAAAACATGAAAAATTTCTTTTTTAAATTTCTGAACGATTGAACCGACAATTTCTTGTCCCACAAGTTAAAATTTGTATAAAAAGTTAAATTATCTTATTTTTTCCTGTATATTAACGAATATTTCGAACGAAGTGAATAATTGTGATGAAAATGGCTTAATTGACAACCTGTCGGAAAGATATCCAGCGAAAATCATGCCGATGAGCTGGCCAATGTTGTTCGCGGTACCGACCATGGCCAATTTCCATCTATTTTCGTTACACGTGAGGCCAAACTATGCACGTAATAAAGGAACGAAAAAAAATCACTCATTAACGTTAGAATTGTTAGGACACGCGATGGGTTGATAGTTACGATGATCGAATAATTGATTGCTGACCTCGTTCAAAATTGTTCTGTCATTGGGATCGAAGACCCAAGCGTCGCATTTTTCTTTCTCCGGTGTGAAGGACGAGGCCGAGCATGTTCTCGAATCATTGATGTCCTCACGTACTACGTATTTCATACAAGACTCGACTTTGCCTTCGCTTTTCGGGAGTGCATAGTCGATCCATTCTGGATGCAGCTCGGTGTTGCTTACATTTTCGCACTCGGGAATGAGGCATCTAAATAAAAAATGACTCAGATATTTGCCGATTTGAAATCGACTAAAAAATACGAGGAATTTGGCAAATTCACGATCACGACGGATCGTGCAGTCTGATGCTCGAGACGAACATCCCCGTAGCTTTCGAAGGATATTTGAATTGTTGCAGCTAACACCATGTAATTAGTAGACACGGTGTTGGTCGAGGGAGAATTCAAACAAAGAGGATTTACCGAGTCTCTCTCTCTCTCTCTCTCTCTCTCTGTCGATTCGTCTAGCTCCATCTAGCTTTTGCAGAAGCAATCGCTAAGCCCGTGATTGTTTTGAATAAGAGATCAGATAATTGATGGCGCAGGAACGAAGGCTTTCGTAAGCTCGAGCTATATTTGACGTTAATTCGTATTCGGGAAGGAGGAGCAGACTGCACGTTAGTTCGTGTTTCGAGAGTAATTAGGAGAAGCAATTGCTTCTACGAGCTATCGACATATGTGCTCACCGAGCTCTCACAGCCTCCATTATCTTACGAGAGTAAATATATAGACGGAGCCTCGCCACGGAGTCTCTCCACAAATCTCTCTCACTCTCTCGCTCTCTAATTCTGTCTCGAATTCAATAAATTTCAATGAAAATCTATTTGGCAATGCGAGGCACAGTCTCGTGCATTAAAGAAGCATTCTACCTTGTTGGGCTTGAAATTGCAATTGCATTCGGTGATCAAGTCGCCACAGCTTTGTCTCGACAGCATTTTATAAATCCGCAAATATCTCGAGACCCGATTGAACGGTGAATTTCAAATTTTACACGTATGCGAAAACACCCATGCTCAACGCAATCGACTACGATATTTCCTCCCAAAAATGGAATTCCTCGAAGACTCGATTTTCCCCTCCAAAAGTTCAAAGTACACGATGATTAGGAAGAAAAATACAAAAATATCGTTCCAAGCCACGTGGTCGACTGTTGCAATCGCCCTCCAGGGTCGCAAACTCGTAGAGTTTGAAAATTATTTAAAAAATGGTGTAAAAAAAATAGAATTCTTTGAATATGGAGATTCTCGAGCGTCTTCATATCGAATTCTTTCTACTAATTGATTTTCCTTTTTTTTAAATAGTTTTGCTTACGCCCAAACGAGTGGGCCAAAGAGGGGTCAAAAAAACTTACACAAATAGCTAAAATCGTCGTTGTAAATACCTGTAGTCGACTACACCTGCTGTGAAAGCGTAACCCATGCTATAGGCTGCTGATAAAATGAGTGGCACACCAATAATGAGATACATAGTCACTTGGTAGGCTCCTATTGACTCGATCTCGCGCTTGGCTTGTAGTCGCATTTCTTCATCTAATATGCCATGAATTTTCGTTACTCATACATCATCGATGTCACAATTTTGACTGGAATTATCGTGAATGTGAAAACTTACCTTGGAGACTTTGGTCCTCGAATTTCGGAGACATTTTCGAAGCTTTTTATTCCCAGGGAATGAAAATAAAAGTCTTGTCGCCGAAAAGAACGAAAACTCAAGATAAATCTGAAAGTTCATAGAAAAATGAAGAAAAATTGTCACTCGATTATGTCGAGATAAAAATTACGAAGAGACAGACGATTCTTATGATTATGCTGATGATTTAGTGACACTGCACTATAAAAATAGGTCAACGCTCGGTCGATTGCCTTCGATTGATTATTATTTCAACTATATTTGCTATGACTAAATAAACTCGAGATAACTCGGCGCTTCGGAAACTCTGTGAATCTTTTATTCGATCTTTAGACACGAACACTCGTTCTAATATCTCAACTATCTGGCAGAAAGCTGTGTAAGCACGAGTACAAGAAAAAAGTTAAATTTCAAACGTCGTTGCGGGAATTCCTGCCTCGAAAAGTCTGAAAAATGATTATTAATTTTCTTTTGATCTATAAAGTTCACGAATTTTTTATTTCATTTCATTTTCAAATATTTCTACGAAACTAAGGATCCTCTACGAAGGATTCTCAAAAATACAGGCCCGAATAAGCGAAGGAAAATCGAGCCAATTAACGATTTTTGTAATTGCAAGACATTCCGATGAAAAAAAAACCGATTTTTTTCCTTCAATATCAAACTTTTCTCAGAGTGAACTAGGAAATTTGTAGAAAAATATTTTTCAGGATATCGGAAAAAAAATTACAAAAAAAAAAAAAAAATTTCGATTTGTTTTCAACAGAAAAAGTTGAATTGGCAATTTTTTGTGGAATCTAAAAATCCTGGGATCAATTTGTAAGAAAGAAAAACGATGGAAAGATAATGCAGCAATTTAAAAAATTAGTGATGGCACGTTAATGTGAATGCACTCGAAAAGTCAACTGCCGCACCAAGTCTCAAACCAGCAGAATTAATTAAAGCATTTCACTAAAATCGTTGCTTCGTTACGAAACTCGTTAATTTTTAGTCGATAAAAGAAATTTTCTGAATTCCACTGTGTTTGGTCGTTTAGTTATCACGAGAAATAACTCCGGCACAGCGTTAACAGAAACAATTAACGAGACTGGTATTCAAGAGAGTTTCTCAATGCACCTCCATTCACTGAATTCACTCCTTTATCGAGCTCCGATTCCGAGCTCTTGAGACAAACAAAATAATCTCTTGTAATCAATCATGTTCGCAATCACGTTAAAAGTTAATGAACTGCCTTTCTTTTTATAGATTCGATCTCAAACATATTTTTTCTCAATTGCTACTTTATTTTCCAGACAAACAATCTCTGCGTCTGCAATCATCAGGAAAAAAACGAGCTACATAACTTTTCTGTCGCGATTTAATTGCGAGACTATAAATTTTAGGAAACCCGCGATTCGTAGACAACGACCAGAAACCCAGTCACATTCGCTTGACCAGACCCTCGAGTTCGTGTGTGGAAGCGCGATAATAAAATATAAACGAGAGAAAATGTGCTCGCGCTGATTCATCGTGACCCAGTGAGACAAGACTTTGATTATCCGAGCCATCGAATGCCCTAGTATTTGTTTAATCATCGATAATCATGTTGATTCGATTTTTTTGTTTATTCTTTCGCCTTGGTCTACGAGAGACCGTGAGCAAAAGAATCTGTTAAATCTTATACGCGGGAATTAAAATCTTGAAAGTCTGCTCACTCGATCGATTGATTTGCTCAATTAATCGTTACCAATTACTCAACTAATTACGATTATCTTTAGTGTAACGGGAATTATTTCGAACAGTTATTTCTTCCTTTTCATCACTTGCTGAGAAATTTAATTCAGAGTTTTTCTCCGAAAATATCCTTCAAAAAAATGTGCTCGGTATTGTTAATGACGGAATTTTTCAATTGTTTCAATCAATTCACGACAAATACAGCAAATCAAGCCGCAACGACTTGAAGCGAATGAATAATTCTGTCAATTAACCGGAGCAAGAATTCCGAGTCAATGAAAAATAAGTGTAAATTGACTTGGAGCGTGTCTAAAGTTTGTCGGTGTCGAGCATCGACCATTAATTCCTACAAATAGATCAATTGACTCGAACGAATTAAGCCACGCGATGCGAAAGTAACGGGAAAAAACGTACGGATCGTCCCAGGGGGCGTGAAGTGTTGTCGACGTTCGAAAATCGTGATAAAATGTGTTTTTTTTTCTATTAAAAAAAAAGTTGGGTAAAAAGTTTTTCTTTTGACGAATAAATTTTCTTATTTTTATGGAAGAAAATATACATCGAAACTAACGTTTTTGACGATAAATGGAATCGACAGATTGCAAGGATGGCAGAAAATAAACTTAATTACCATCCGAATTAATCGCTTCTCAAGATTTATCGCGGATCGAGTAACTGTGTAAGTTTTGCGATTATTGTGGTAAGATCGCGATAATAATCCACGATATATCGCAGCGTGCTCGATCGCACAATATCAAAATCTTATCTCATTAGGACCTGACGAATTAATAGAAAAACGAATCTTTATGTAACGATACATATTTTTCTCATCCTCCCATCCGAGACCCAAATTTTCATGGAACGCAAAGAATTTTTCAAAAACTCACCCTAAATATCGAACTAATTATTTTTTCTCACCTTCAAATTGTCTCTTTTTGATCATGTGAACATTTTATTCACGGAGTACACGAAGGTCAAGGTCACAAGAAAGGCATTGACAATGTTTTTTGTCATTGAATGAAATTTGTCGATATTTCTGTAACTTGATTTGAAATTTGCAAAAAAAAAAGCATTTTCGAATTGTCGAATCGAGAATGATAGAAAAAATTGAAAATGTTTAGAAAAACTGAGATTTTTGGTTTTTGTTTTTGTTTTTTAAGAAAAATGAACAATTTATTTTTCTGTGCGATTTCTTAAATTTATTCTTTAAGGATATATTTTTAGAGAATTTGAGAATATCAAAAACTGGTGTGTTGGGGAACTCATTTCGGCTGGGAATGTCCACGAACTATATTTTAAATATATATACGAATGAAAAAGTTTTCTCCTCTTGTCAACCGACCGATTGAGTTCATCTTGGGTCATCCAGTATCAAGTGTCCACAATTTGTTCGTGTAAATTGCCAATTAACTTCAATTCAGTAGAACGCAATACATTTTGAAAGTAGAAGACGCGGATTCGTTGTTTACGTCAAAATAAAAACTTCTCTCGGGCCCCATTGAAATTGGGAGAAAACCAAATTTTTAAAGCAAGTAGAACAACGTGTAACTTATTTTCATCGACCACAAAACAATTTTTTGTAATTATGTACATGCAAAATTCCACGATGACAAATTTCTCGCAGAGTTTTTGTGTTTTATTTCGATTCTCGATAAATATTTAAGAAATTCATAGCCCGAAATTCCTACAAAAACGTCGACCACTGTGGCTGTTTTGATTTGGCGAAAAAACATGATTTACAAAAAAATTACTGCAGTTTTTATCAAATTTTTGATAGAAACATTTTTACCTCTTCCTGTGCTGCACGTGACTCTCGACAGCTGAGCGAAGATCGTAACAAATATCGAAGGATGTCAAATTCGATGAAAGGGACGAATCAAGGTCAAAGGGTGAGCTTTGCTCGAATACTTCGGGTGTTGAGCTGTCCAAACAGTTCTTTCGAGTGTTCCTTTTTGCGGATGAATAAAAAATTTACATCCGCTCGATAAAAACGATCGACACCCGAGAGTGCGAATCCTCATCGAGTCATATTTCTATTGGTTTTCGTCGCGAGCACACAAGAAAGCTTCTGTATGGCAATAAAGCCCATAAACACACCATAAGTATCTCACGAGTCGAGTAAAATGGTTTTCTATTCAGAGATAAAAAACGTTGGGTTTTCTATTATCGATAAAGGGAATAAGAGTCAACGCACGAAACACTTGTTAATGACCACCCGCGTATAATTTAAATGACGGCGGTCCGCCCAGCGCGAGCACACTTTGTGGTGTGTTTAACATTGGTGCAAACGACAACTTTCGAATTCACGTGCTGGCGTATACGTGTATACATATGTACATAGGCCGACCAAATGTTTAGCTCTCCCCACCAAAACGATAGCGAGTAAAGTTCAGAGGAAATGCTTGGATTCGATAGCCGCGTATATACGCGAGCTTGCATCTAATCGGATATTCATTTATTCTCCTCATTACAAAAATACGATTAAGTTTAATGACTTTAGATTATGGGACAATTGGAATAACATATTTATAAGCGCAATTACATGTTTTTCCGAACAAAAGCATGAAAAGGGTAAACATCTTGTCGACCCAGTCAGTCATGCATTTTTCTCGGATTATTTTCATTCAATATTTTCGGGTCTTTCATTTTCCTGATAAATATGACGCGTAAACATGCTCAGCGAGCGGCGGTCAGACGCACTGGAACGCGATACAACAACGCATCCTCAGAGATACGAAATAAACAGAGAAAAATTATTTATCGTGTCCCTCGTCAGTCACGCCGCGTACGAATACCCCGTTTTCCCAGTCGATAAGCGTCCGACCTTCCAGAAAAACGTGCGGTGAACAAACTCATTAAAACTTTTGGCGTTTCGGTCAGTTCTTCAATTCATTCAGAGATGGCGTTGGAAGCAATTTCGAGAACGCGACTGCCTCTACGCACGCGCTAACACAGTCACGCGCATTCACGGTCATCAGTTACGCACGTGACACGCCGGTACGCGCGATACGAACGACATTCCAATGTCGTTTTTTTTTTCTTACCATTCTACGCCTCTAACGACACGCGTGTTGTATCACCTGTGATTATTCCGAAATGATGAAATTTCTTTTATCATGACCTTTCCGTGCATCGCGATTGGTGGCCACAATTATGAGCACCAATCGCCGCTTTTCTGCTTCGTTACTTCGATACATCACTCGTGTATATCTCTCGGGATACGACCTGCGTGTCGTTTTTCCGTTGCCCCCCTGAAAAGTTTACGTCTTCCCCACACGACGTCGTAAAAAAATGAAAATAAATACACGAAAACACAAGTGAATAACGAACACATGTGTGCGTGTGATTTTTTTCGCTCTCCCCATTGCGCGACAATGTTAACAACGTTACGTCTCTATTCGAGAGCAAACAAGTGCTTCAAGTGGAACGTGAATTATGTCGTTCGAACCGTCACCCGATAACAAAGTGCAGACCCTACACCAAATACATCATTTTTTCTGACGTGTAAGCACACTCAAGTTTATACCACTAGCGGCCATAAATTACAATCGATCTGTCATTATCCCCTGATACAAAACAAATACAACTGGTCGCAGGTCACAAAGTGATAAAGTTCAACGAAAGGATTTTTCAAATAACGTCGAAATGACCTTCGCAATAATGATACCGTTCAATCGTCATTGTTCTAAAGAATTCCACCACAGAAACGAAAGTCTTACGATCCCAGTGAGCTGTGGTCACGGATCTGTTCAAATACATCGAAAAAAAACTGTCAAACTCGTTTCGCGCCCGTAACTTTTTGATCAGCGACCAGAAAAAAACTCCGAAAGTATTGAAAAATGATAAAGAAAGTCATTGGAATTGAAATTAAACGGTTCGTACTTCATTTTCGTATGTAAACAGCCATGCGGAGTGGAAAACTTCTCAAGGTCATTGGCTATGGACGTTGACGAACTGACTTACAACTCTTTTTACATCCTGCTAAGGGTCAGTTTTGCAGCGAAATGAAACGTCAAATTGACGATTAAATAATTCGAATAAAATTCCATTTAAAATTCGCCCGCATGTTTTTTCAGGAAAAGTTTAGACGCAAGTACGAATCGGCAATTTCAAAATGCTGGACCATCTGCGTACCCTGCAGTGATTCCCTGAAAGGCCTGAATATAACGGAGAATTTCATTGGTAAATATCTGAAAAAAATGGATTTTCTTCCAGCGCTGAATCGCACGAGCAAATAAAAATATCAGCTCGTTTATTTTTCAGACGACCACATCCTCCAGCCGATTTTCAATAGACCCTGCTATTTCGTATCGACGGACAGCAAAAACCGTAAAACCTATAAAATCGAAGGAACATTCGTCAAACTTGTGCAACAGCAAAATGACGGAACGGAGGTCGACGGATACAAGGTCAAAATTGTTAATATCGAACGCGGCTACAACAAAGAATTCCATTCTTACAATATCGTCATCGTGGAAAAACCACTGGACCTGAAATACTCAGCCACATGTTCTCTGCCCAGTGCCAGGATGAAACTGAACCGCACCATCAATTGCTACAAAGAGTAATGCATTTTAAAGTTTTCCACAAAGACACTCGTTTGCTGTTTTTATTAATGAATCTCTGAAAATGTATTCATCGCAAATTTTTTGATTTATGAGAAAAAAACGTTTTTATCGATAAAAATTTCGTGGTAAACTGTTCTGGGGAAAATGTGATTTGGCCACGAAATGTGATTGGCCACGATGGAATTTCGTTGCATCCGAACGGGGCAAACTTCAGAGTCATCCAATAAGTCCAGATTGGACTTTGGGTCGTTAAGTGGTCGGTAAATACTTAAAAAATGGAGTTTTGTGAAAATATATTGAGAAGGTCGGATTTTGTTAATGTATAACTCTGCGTGACCTTGACGAACGAATCTGGAGTTGGAAATAATTGCGTTGAGTACCGTGAGTAATTTAACGAGCGTAACACTTTTGATAACAGGGCGGTGAACTTTCTGCACGAGCTGTCGTCCCAGGAGCATTGTTCGCTGAGAGATCTCCGAGCGGATTTGCAATCAACGGACACGGATCGTTACAACTCGGCGGAGGAGTTGAGGGCCTGTATTCAAGATCTGGTGCGTCGTCACTGGGCGAGAACGATGCGTCGTCATTCGTTGGACGTGCAGCGCGATGTCAGATTCCAAAAGTTGTTGAGCGTCTCGCTGGAGATATTTATAATGCACCATTTGCACGACTCGATCTACACGTTGTTGAGCGACGCTCTTGACCAGGACGATTTGTGCGTGAAGAAGAAAATCGACCAACTGATCGACATCGGAGTGACGGCTGATCAGTTGGGCGCGAAAGAATCGCTCGCAATAGCTCTGCCGTCCGCGATCGTCGAATTAGCAACATTGGACGCTCGCGAAGGGCCACAAGAAAAACTTTCCTGTTTGAAAACCACGCTCGATCTCACTATCGCCGAGATCAAAGGCGCTCTCGCTGCGGTCGAAACGAGAATGGATTTTCCTCGCGATAACGATTTCATAGGCGCCAGAAAATCGATCCTCGTCGTCCCCACCGACGATCTCATTCCTCTCCTCATTTACGTAATCGTCAAATCACGACCACGAAGATTAATCACCGATTTGCACTACATACAGAATTTCCTGTGGTCAATTTCCCCTCACGATGGTCTTTCCTACACGATCGTCACTTTCAAAACCGCCATTTGTGCCCTGCAAGACATCGATCTCAAACGATTGCCCGCAAGAAGCTGCAAAGTCAAAAACGAACTACCCATCAGCGAAGCTCTCGATGTTCTTGGCAAATCTGACAACGAAGCCACTCCACTCGATCGACAAGTTCGCCAACTCGCCGATATGCTTGGCGAATGTACACGCAATTAAAACACAACGTAAACTTTTTCTCTCTCGTCTTGTCGATCAAAACCCGCCCTTGCCGGTTGAAATCTGCCTCTGGAGACTTGTTTTTACTTTTCAAAGCAGCTAATTTTCGTATCGACGTAAAAAAAAATGGTTTTACAGCCAAAATTTGAATCAAAATTTTAGCGATAACTTCCAAGTCGAAGGAAATATTTTATGATTCACTAATTTTCTTCGAGCCACCGATTCCCAATCTTAGCAACGCCAAAAAGTTATTGAACTTCGAAAAACGATAATTGTTCGTCATTCCCTTAAAAATAAGTTTTCGGAAAATATTCGTTGATCGATTTCGAGAATTTCCGAGCCTGATGCTGAATTTTATTCAGAAAAACGGTCAAATGGGTTTTTTATTGAATTTTGTTGTTTTTATGGAAAAACTCTTGGTTGCGAATATATTTGTACATACTCAAAATGCTCATTTACATCGGTTCTCTACGTCACGTTACAAGAGTTGAAAAAAAGTGATAAAAATGGTTGCGAGAAAATGAGGCTGTTAAAAAAATCTTTTTATATGTGAATTGTCTTTTTACGAAATAAACAATTATTTTGCTCAATATTCTACGCGTAACGATTCTTATAAAAGAATGTAATAATATAAAATATATATATCTGTTTTGGTACGACAAAAAAGCACAGTCTCCTCAATATAATTAAGCTCAGATGTCCTCATCGATGAACCTTGACTCGTTCAAAAATGAATTCCCAAAGTTTTTCTTTTGTTTTGTCAATTAAAAAGGAGCCAAAAAGTTGAAATTCTGGCATTTTGGGTAAGTCCGTGTTTGGATTTCGTGGTCATTGTCGATGGTGCACGTCCATGAGTAATTTCCCATCTTTGTCCTTGACTCGAACGCGTCCAGTTGAATATCTTGTTTCTTGGGTACCGTCTGGATACACGAGCTTCACAGTTCCATCCGGATATTCACGTCGCTGCAAACAAATGTCCATCGTTTCATTGCAATCAATGAAAATTTGATGAAAATAAGGAAATTCGTTCATTTTTTATTATTCCTCATTATTATTATTAATTTTAACCTTGTGTTCGGCTGTATGGACTTCGCGTTGACCGTTCGGCAAAGACAGTATTTTATTTCCGTCGGGGAAGGTCTCGGCGACCGTGCCATCCGGTAAAACCCACTTTTCGGTTCCATCCGGTTGTAAAAGTCGAACTGCACCGTCCGGGAATGAAACTTCGTTGGTCCCGTCTTTCGATCTTCTCTCGACCTGACCACTGAAATTCACGAGAAACAAAAATCAGCGACGATGCACTTTTTCTTACGCACTATTCTCGACTGGCTAGAAATTTTACAACGAATTCGATTGAATAAACGAAAAAAACGGGCTGATGTTCTGATTTTATTTGTTGAAAAAAAGGGTCGAAAAATCGATCGTGGAAATTATTCCCAAACGTTTCTACTGGTTGGAAAAAAGTTGGAGCTCACGTAGGGAAATAAACAAAAAAAGATGTTCACAAATTTGATTTATCGTCGACGTCAACTTGTCAAGCAATAAATAATTGGGTCGAAAACTTACTCTGGAAACTCTAGAATTTCCAAACCATCGGGCAAAGTCGTGTGCCAAGTTCTCGTCGAAGCGTAAAAATATTTGACGCTGCCATCTTCGAGGCTCTCGCGAACGTCGCCGTTGTAATAAATCATTTTGATGACATTGCGATCGGGGAATATTTTTTTAACGTTTCCATTGGGATACCAATATTCGAGATGGCCATCAGGACACTGAACTTCTCGAATGTCTTGTTGCTTGATGTCTGAGTTTTTGATGCGATCGTTTTGACAAATTGGAACGTCTGACCAACGTCTGTGGTCGGTTGAGCTACGATTTTTCTGTTCGATTGGACTTCGAGGAAAAGGACTTTGTTGTCCAGAGTTTTCAACGTTTTTCGGAGTCTGAGCAGCGCCCGTTTTGTTCGGTTGGTCGTGGTTGAGTTTTGGCGAATTTTCCCATTTTCTCGAAGCAGACCAATCGCCCTTGAGGCTCTCAGGTGGTTTGCCTTCATTCTGTGATTGTTGTTGCGATTTTTCGCTTTTACCCAAAACGATTTGCTCGTTGCCACGCAAACCTTCGGTCGCTTCGCTCAAAAGATTCGCATAGAGATTCCGTTTCTTTCGCAAGTCTTCGTCGTCCTTCAGCGAAGATTGTCGAGACAAGGAGTTGGCAGAGATTTTTTTACCTTCGTCGACTTCGACCTCGAGGATCAAATCTTCATCCTCGACCGGACGCTCCTCAGCTTCGGGTTTGCCGTGAACTACCAGAGCCGCTTGTTCCTCGTCCGATGAGGATTCTTGCCGCGAATTGACGTTCTTCTTGCCATCAAGATGTTTGCTGATCAAATGGATTGATCTGGTGTTGGCCGAGGCGAGAGGTTTGCGGTTGCGGGAATTGTTGCTTTTTGATGCTCTGAGTTTTTCTAATTCTTGTTTGAGTCGCGAGTTCTCGGTCTGTAGAACTCGAATCTGACTTTTTTGTCTGGCCTGGGCGGCTTGCCATCTGCTGTCTTTTTGGCTAATCTCTTCTCTCAATTCGTCCAGTTTTTCGCGAAGTATTTGTGTCTCTTGTCGTTCCTGCTTGCTCAACAGCGATTTTTCTCTGGCGTCTTTGAGCCGATTTTCCAAAGCAGCTTTTTCCCGCGCCAAACGTTTTTTCTCTTCGTGCAAAATCTCCTCGTTAGCTTTTTTTTCTTTTTCCAAAGTTTCCTCTTTGATTTTGTACTCTTTGTGCAATTGGCGTTCCTCGTCTTGCAGTTTTTTTCGTTGGATAACGAGCGCTGCGTTCTCTTTGCGAAATATTTCGATTTCACGTTCCAATTCGGCGAGTCGAGTTTTTAAAAGTTCTGACTTGAATATCGTGTCGTTAACGGGACTGGAATCGATTCCGGTGTCTCGAATTTCGTCGTTCTCTTGTCCTATCGTGCTTCCTGAATCGTTACAATTTTCAGACTCGCGATCGCGACTCTCCTCTTTTTTATCCTGACTCGAAAATCTTGTGCCTGCTTCGCCTTCGTTTTCTTCTTTCAATTCCGTGACTGTCGTGTTTTCCTCGTCGTACGATTCTTCGTTCGAGCCAGTTGACGTGTAATCCTCGTCCTCGTTGTCGGTCGTTTGGTCGGTCGTTTCGCCGTCACAAGAATTTTGTGCGTTCTCTTGCAAAGTATTGGTCAATCCTTTGCCAAGATAATTCGAGGACTTGGAAACTTTGCTGTGACCAATCTTGGAGAAAAGAACTTCGACGTCCGAGGAGTCTGGACTCGTGGAACGGTCGCTCCAGGGTTTGTCGAGCCTGTAATCTCGCGAGTTATTCAAGTCGTTCGACATGATCGAAGTGTCGGTTAAGTCAATCGTTTTGTACTCGTTGTACTCGGAGAATCGAACGTGAAGACTGACGTTGGCAGATTCTTTTTCAGGCTGGAAATGATCGGTTTTTCTTTTGTCGTTTGAATCGTGAAGAATCTCGTCTTTATGGAGATTAAAGTGATCGTTTCCGGTAGAATCGATCGAAGCTTTGTAATTGTCGTTACCGTTGTTATCGTTGTTGTTGTTATTCAATTGTATCGTCGTATGTTTGGTGGATTTGTAAGTTCCGGCAGCGATGGCTCGGTTCGAAATTCTGTTGGAAATGGAGGAATCGATATTTTCTTTTTGCGATGCGGCATCCCATTGTGAAATAACGAAATCCTTTTGAATGACAGTTTCGCGAATTTTCGTGACTGGCGAGCTTGGCATTAATCTGTTGGATTTGGTCGTTCGAACAATTTCCTCGAGATTGGAATCGCTGCTATCGTGTTTTTTCGTCGATATCTCAAGTTTTCCGTTTTGTATTTTGTCTCGGTTCGTTTGGACGATGGAGTTTCTGTTTTTGATCGGAGTCGATTGTCGCAGGAGAGCAAGGACGGTGCTCGAGTTGGAGCAGAAACTCGAATTCTCAGCTTTCTCTTCGAGCAACTCGAAGATCCTCATTTCCTCTAATTCGCGACGAGTTTTCGTCTCCATATCCGAAGATACGTTCATGTCGACCGGGGGCTTTGCTCGAGGTTTATTCGTCGCCACAGGCTTTGACTTTGGCTCGATGCACACAGACTTACTGCGCACTTTCGGCTTCGGCAAAGCCACTTGCTTTAGATTCAACTTGGCCTGTGCCGTGGGTGGAATTCCCTTGCCGTAGCCACTGACTGCTCGCGAACTCCTCGGGGTTTCTTTCAGCTTTGTTGAGCTATTTTTCGACGCAGGAGTCGACGTCAATCGCATATTTGCCGAGAGCGATGCGCTGCGTCTTCTCCCCAATCTCTGCGACGAATCGCCGTTGGCGTTTGGTTTGAATCTCGCCAAGCCCTCGCCTTTCTTCAGGAACGGACGTTTTATCTGAACCTTTGGATTCTTGTCAACGTTCGTTTCATCCTCGGTCTCCTCGCGCAATCTCTCCTCCAACAGGGTCTTGAAATCTTTCTTCGGCGATGGCACCGGCAGATCGTCCAACGGCACAAACGTTCTGGGAGGCTTGTCCAAAGGCTCCACACCGTCCATCGCGAGTTTCTCATCTCCGTCATCCATTCTTTCGGGCGAACACTCGTTTAAAATTTCACGATCCGCCGGAATTTCCCTGTGCGGACTAAACCCTTCAATGGGCGATCTGTAATTCAGATATCGATTGGACGTCAGCTGCAAAGGCGGAACGCTCAACGCCATTTTCGAGGGACTCTCCATCGCCTGGAAAGCTCCGCAAACTTTCAGGCCACTTTCCTCGACACGATCTTTGCGAGGACTCGCCACGGAAATTCCGTCGCTCTTGTCAACGGCATTTCCTTCTCCTGTCGGCACCGAATCATTTCCTTCCGCAGAAAGAGAATTTTGCAAAACGATATTTTGACCCGACAACCCGAGGGCTTCGAACTTACGGGCCTGTTCAAAATTCAATAAATCTCTTTGCTCTTGTTGCTGTTTCAGGAGACGCTCTTCCTGCTCGACCTGCCATTTCAACAGCTCTTGATAACGTTCCAAAAGCGTAGCTTCCAGCGCCATTTGAGACTTTTTCCTCTACTCGTACGAGGTCAAGATGTCAGGATTCTAAGTCTCTATGAAAAAATTCAATTCGTCAATTTTTGAGGGACTGAATTTCATTGGGATACAAAAAAAATGGAAAAATGCGATCGAGAACAAGAGCATCTGAAAGTTCGAGTAGAAAAGCGATTTTTTGTGATTGAATTGTTTCCGAGACAATACGAAAATCCTCGTATTTTGAGGTTTTCGATCGGATCGTAACAGAAAACTCGACGAATGTTAATAAACCTGAATCTACGGATCGATTCGAGTGGACAATCTCACGATCACGAACTGTTCGAAATAGTTCGAAAACAAAATTTTCATAGGAAGATTCACGTGTTTTGCGACACTGTCATGACTTTTGTAACATAAACACAAAAAAAAACTGGCTTTTTCGCACTTGTTTGCTTCGATTACGAACGAACTCGCCGGTAGATTTTACCATAACCAAAAAAAATGCATCCAGAATAAGCTTTGCTCGTACTTACACACATATTTTCGATTATTCGTCAAAAATTTTACGATTTTTCACTCCCCGCAGAATTCCCTTCGCAACTAATTTTCTTTCTCACTGAAAAGTCTGACTGAAAGCCGTTGAAAGATTCAAACTCCGGTGGAATAATGTAAACGGACACTTGTCGCGAACAGCGTGTGTTGTTGATGCGCGATATGGCACCAGTTGAGAGCGAGTCTGCGCATCTGGCTTCGCGCGTTAAACGCCGAGTCAGTGCCTCTTGCGGTCAGTGGGCGAACTACACGTGTTGTTGTTATCGCGATTAGAGAAAGAACACTTCAAGGAAGTTCGTCGAAAACGCTTGCCCAAAAAGTGACAAATGCTCGCAAGTTTAAACGTGACAACTCAAAAAAAGACTCAACATCGACGCGTATTCAAATATATCTCGATTTTCAAAGGTATCGCAATTCCAAGAACATGCATATCCGCGATCGGAGTAGAAAAAAGTGTCATCAGCGAAAACGTCGTAGAAGCATCGAAACGAAAAAAGTTGACCTTCGAATTCGGCAGTCATCAATCCCCCTCGTACCACGGCGGCTTGGCCGGTAAGAGAATCTCATTCCATTGATTTTGTCAATATTTAGAAAATAAGAGAAGAATCTCGCAAAAAGTTGAAAATTCGTACGCGATCGTTGTTTTTTTTTCTCGTCGTATGGGCGTGTTGAAAAATAAAGGACTACACGTATATAAAATCTTATCGGAAATTTTCAATTATACAAAAACCTACAGCAAAATATTACAAAACAGAATCTTTCATTAGCACCGCCGTCAACAAAGTATTTCCTACTCAATTCGTCAATCTCCATAATCTACACTCTCGCCAATACGAAAAAATTTATTAACTAATTCCTTGAGAAAAGTAGGAAATTTGAATAAAAAGCTAGGCGATGAAAAAACTAGAAACGTGAGTTTGTGCCAGTGGGTCGAGGTCGCTAGGATGTTGGATGAAGAAGTGACATTAGTAGCGGCAATGCCCTTGGCAAGAGTATCATTTGATTTATCTCGGAGAACCTTGAGTTGTTTGTCGGTAAAATGTAGAGCTTGATCGATCGCTCTGTTCAAGCGACGATTCATTATTGCCGGAAAACCTTTCAATCTTGCAAACCAGTTGAACGTTGCCCTGTTGAAGAAAAAAAAACAAAACGCAACAATTTATCATCAAATACATCGAGAAATAAACGAAAAATCGTACACAGAAATTTCGCCAATTTCATTCGCGACTCCGCGACAAAGTTCGGCAATTTCGCCACAAACGGAGATCACTGTCGAGAATTTTATGTCGCAATAATCTCGAATAGAAATATGTTAATTTCTCACTTGATAGAAAGGTACCGGAGCCAAGAGAAATAGCTCATGGAGGCTCGAAGCGTTGGCATCGACATTTCGAGCAATTCCGCGAGATAGAGCAAGCCCTGCTCGTAGGAGGCTCCGGGAAAATAAAATTGTATTCCTTGCGCAACGCATCGAAGCATGTGTTCCCACTCGGGTGTGATTTCCCGCAGATTTGACTTGACCCAATACTCCAGAAAATCCCTCGATCGTTCTTTCACATCTTCGAGACTTCCGGAACAGAAATTGAATCTAAAAACGAATAAACACATTCATTTTGTTTTTTAAACCGAAAATATTGCCGACTGTAGTGATTCAAGGCTGCGGCTTTACTTTTTTCTGCCCATCGTGGCTGGTTTTGTATTTCAATGACATCAGCTAATTTTAATATTTTACGAATAGAATTCCACAGTTTTTAATAACACGCAGTATAAATCTGTGAGGCCCGAGCTCGTAAATATTTCCGTGGCACTGTAGCGCGATTTCGGATTCGGCATCGCTCGAAATTCTAATATAAAAACCTCAATTCATCAATAATTCGATTCTCGAGATTTCTTGGTGCAAAACTTCTCAAAAATTTCATCGACATGATTTTAAATGGAAGCAAAAATGTTCACGTCAAAAAAAAAATGCGTCGCTATTAAGGCGAAACGGTCGAAAAAAAAGAAAAAAGTACTCCCGGCCCGACAATTAGGATTCTTGACGACGTTCATCAATTATTTTATGGACCGTAGAAGAAAAAGGTGCAGAAAAATTGAATTTCGTTGAAAATGCAATATATTTCGTCAATTACGAGTAACTGATCGTTTTTTTTCCTTTATAAAATTCATATTTGAGAGACTTTAACAGTTTGCGTAGTTTCTCCGACGAGTGTCGGAGCAACTGTCGA
The DNA here is from genome assembly GCA_037043255.1 of Diadegma fenestrale. Classification (NCBI taxonomy): domain Eukaryota; kingdom Metazoa; phylum Arthropoda; class Insecta; order Hymenoptera; family Ichneumonidae; genus Diadegma; species Diadegma fenestrale. The sequence goes on from CM073310.1 coordinate 1,319,192, forward strand.
TAAGACGAAAATTCTGTCGTTGAAGAAACGTTCAGGTGAATGAACTGTACACGGAAAATAAAATGTTGTTAGAAAAGATTGATGTTTGTTGTTGAAAACGTTCGACTAAACTTTATTTTGAAAAATCACAAGAATTTAGTCATTGCAGCAAGAAAAGCTGTAGAAAGTCTCTTCGAAAAGTAAATTTTTGTCATTCCAATCGCGAATTTTGCAGACAGTTGCGTTAGAAATAAAAAAATTTGTCAAGATGCCAGAAAATCTTGAAATTATCCAAAAATATTTAGTTGGTCGTGTTCAACGAAATATCGACGTTTTTTGACAAGTTTTGATTTTCAGTGTAGCAGCAACAGAAATTTTGTTATCATCTGAATGTAGTTCGGCAAAATTTCGAGCTTTTTCAATAAATTTTGCTGTTTTTTAAGTGAAAAATCGGGGTGTCGCGCGTCAGGAGCTTCGGAAATGATTTTTTTGGGTATAAATGAAACTTACTCGTCCTCTACACCGAGAAGGTATCCTATGCTTCGCCACAAATGGCAGAAAGCGTCAAGGTCGTCATCGGTAGCTCCATGAATGCCGAATCGTTCGGGATAAAGAATAACTAAGCTGACAAATCCACTTTGGGTGGCAGCCATTTCGCTTTGGTTCATGTTGCTGGGTCTGTAGGAGTTTCCATCGACGTTGTTGGAAGCGTAGGGACATTGTCCGGATAATGGGGCTGGGCAGGAGTTTCGAATGTCATGGCGGGAAATGTCACGGGCGGGACTCCACGAGTCGTTGATTTTGGCTGCTTGGTCGATGTCTTGGATGCTCGAATCGAGCATTTTCCGGCGGACCATTGCATGCATTTTTCTCACCGTTTGCAAGTCTCTGTAGCCGATCGTGTCTTTCCTCCAAATATCTGACGTGTACCAATTTCTGACTTTTACACCGGTCGACAAATAACGTTGAAAAGCGGTGAATGGCTCGCTCGATTTGCCCGTGACGATCAGAGGCTTGAGACCGTGTTCGAAGGAAAAAAGCACATAGAGCGAAAGGAATTGAGCGAAAAAAGTTCCGGCCAAGTTGTCCATCGCGAAACGCTGACCCCGTAGGCATTTTTCATGGTCCAACCATTCGGGTCTTGGCTCGAATTCAGAGCGTTCGCAATCGTCAGCGACGGTCGATGCAACGCACATGAAGATCAATCGTTCTGGCAAGTTTTCGTAGCAAAGGCGGAATTGCTCGTGAAGCCAATCGCGTTGTTGGCGGACTGTCCGCGTCTCCCAATCTCGTGGAATTTCCACGAAACCCTTGAGCGATGCTTCGACCCTTTTTCGAAATTCCTCGTCCACTCGCACTTCGTCCAATTTGTCCTCCGGACGATTTCCCGCTTTTCCGCCTAATAATCTCGACGGTGCAACTTTTGCCGGCGACATTATCGCGTCTCGCAAATCACTTCCGGTCTCCGATGCCTCCATCGCCTTCTTCTCCCCGAGCATTCAAACCTTTGCCACGCTTCGTGATCTCCGCGAACAAAACCTCGTGTACACTAACACGAGCCTTCGGAGATGAAAACAACCGTTTCTTTCAACTGCTTCCAGCCATCCACCTCCGAGAACTAACGCTCACTTTTCATTCCTGCAAAATTATACATTCTGGTCATAAAAAATGAATTACCCTCTCACATTTTAGAATTTTGCATATTCCTGAGAAGTTCGATCGTATTTATACAAAAAAAATGCACTCGACCAATTGCATTGCGAAAAACTCGAATTTATTTATTCATAAGTTGTAATTCAAAGTTTAATTTTTGAAAAATATTGAAACATCACGAACGACTGCCCAAATTTTGCAAAAAAAATCAAAATAATCCATTTTTGAAGATTTGCGTTGATGGATAGAATTTTGCATATTCCTGAGATGTTCGATCGTATTTATACAAAAAAAAATGCACTCGACCAAAGTTTTTCGGCATTCCGGAAAACTCGAATTTATTTATTCAAAAGTAAAAATTCAAAGATTAATTTTTGAAAAATATTGAAACATCACGAACGACTGCACAAATTTTGCAAAAAAAAAAAAAATTCAAAATTAATCGATTTTGAAGATTTTGTGTTGATGGAAAATTCACTGGCCCGTGTATGACATTTTGTCACTTTGAATTTTCTTCCAAATCCTCCGAACAACTCCAACTTTTTTGTTAAAAATATAAAAAACTTACGAGTGACTGGACAAATAAAAAATAAAAAAAAAATTACTCATCGTTTGAAATTTCTGCAAAATTTCAATTGCCATAAGATTTTTTTTTGTTGAAACACGAAAATGCAAAACATTCACATCCACAGTAGCAGGAGAAGCGAATGAAAAACTACGACGTACTCGTATCCGCGGAACTAGCCAACGCAAATGTAATAATCGAAACTGATAAGATTCGCGAACGTGACAACATCGTAACGATGTTGACAAAGCGCGGTTTCCGAGCGAAAATAGTTGAACTCGGAATAAGGAAACACTTGGTGTCTGGCGTGAAGAGAATTCAGTGGCAATTGTAAAAATGGAATTACCATCAATCGTGTCACGACTGTATCGACTCGACGTAAGCGTGAGCAAGCGATGTTGTTCCCGAGGAGCGAGAACCTGAACTACTATTTCAGATCCATCGCTTTACCGCGGGAGACTCGCGGCTCGCGTTGTATACTCGGCTTTAAAGTACAACTCCTGTAGTCCTACGAGAATATTGACATCGACGCCCCTCTACTCGAGATAGAAAACACCGACAGAGTCCGCGATCCATATACCAACGAATATGAACGAGAACAAGAATTATAAACTTTATTCGTCGACGCCTACAGTCCGCAAAGTCCCAATTAACGTTACAAAAATTGAGGCTAAATTGTTGTCAAGTTTTCCAACAACATTTTAAAGTCGCAATAAATTTGGAACTGTATTTTTTTCCCATTCTTTTTTATATTTTTTACCCTCGTTTAGCAATCGTTCACAAACGCGTCGACATTTTTTTGGATAAGCAATTTTGCGATGATTTTAAAGAAAATTCACTTTTCCGGGTCGGATCGAGTTCAAATTTGATGCAGAGCTTCGTTGCATCTTTATCTAGGAGTTTTACCATAATTAGATCGATACAATTGTCACCGTTTGCTTCGTGACTCGTGGAAGGAGAAAAAGTGAAAGAAATTCGTGAAAAATGTCAATTTTTGGTCTACGACTGGTCCAATCGATCGCAGCATCGATACTGATGAAGAATCTTTTTGGTTTCATTTTTTCGGAGCAATAGATCGTCCGAAACCCTGGACACGAGTCAAGAAATTTTTCCCGCAGACGATTTTACGAAATCGTGCAAAACGATGTGATTTTTATTGCACTTTGTTTTTTCATTTCGACAATTCAGATCGTGTCCAAAAAAAAACTGATCGAGAGGAGTACGAAAAATTCAATTTTATCAGGACGGTGCGCTGATCGTTCTTTTCCGCGTGTTTGAAAAACAAAGCATTTGATTGTCGCATTCGCGCGTCCATGGAGAGCTCCTAGCCGGAGATTCTACCGGAGCGTTTTTTTATCAAGTCAAGCAAAACCGGTTTAGTCCTTGAGGATTCTGAAAGTAAAACTGTTCGCCTATATAAAGCCTGACAATGTAGCAAAGTTCTTGGATCCAGAAGGGACAGGAATAAGGGAAGCCCTAGAAAGATTTCATCATAAGATTTTGATACTAATTTTGATTATTAATTAGTTATCGTGCTTATCGTGTGACGCGGCATTGCGTCGCGGGATTGTTTGATAAATATAATAATTCTTTACTTCGTTCGCATCGTGACTAAAGTTCGAAGTCGGACTTTGCGTTGCTACGTAATACGGAATGGAATTGTGCAGCCAGCAGCGAACAATGGAGAGACGGAATGCTGCAATTTCCATTACTGTCATTTTATCGAGAAATTACGACAATGATCTTTATGATTATGGAAAAATGTTTATACATTTGTTAACATTCCATAAAAATTCGCATATCCACGAATCCCCTTTTTCCGACGGCCTAGTACTAGATATTTCTAATGCAACTGCAGCCTGACTGTATAAACAGAGAGTCTACGTTGAAATAGTCACTTGCGCAATGTTGCGGAAGTAATTTGCGCTTTAATAACCTACTGACGCGTAATCCACGATGTATATTCGTGCGTTCGTATCGACAACCTTTTAACAGCACTTTAGTGTTCTTTCTCTCCATTAGCCATAATCGAAATTGCCCCCATAAAATACGAAAAACCTTGATTCCTGCCCACGCGAACGTTGTACGAGAACTCGTGAATAAATGAACATCGCGAAGTGAATCACGAGCCTGATTATCGAATGGAAAATACTGGGAATTGCGTAAAGAATAATGGACCGAAATTTCGTTGGGATTTGCAACGTTTTGCAAGTATTTATTCAACTAATTCCGAATGAGTTTTTTTTTAAATTTGCTCGCATCGAGGAAATCCGTGAAATTTATAGTTGGCCGGATCAGTTTTGGTGACAAACGTGTTCACGGTGAGTTTATCTCGTTCAAGAAGAACCAGTTTTATCGGCGGGAGTTGTCAATGCGCAGGAGTTCCGTCACTCCTGCAATAAGTAGAGCGAGCTTGCCTTGACCTACGAAAGCGAAGTTTGTCTGGGTCAAGTTCATTCTAGCTTTTCACTGACTTGGAATATATTTTATTCCAATGCAGCTAAGATTAGAAACGCAGACTCTCGGAGCTGTTGGAGCCTGAGCGAATCGTGAGAAATCCCATTATCTCCTCGGACCACAATCCTGTCTTTTCTCATGCCTCAGCATTGCTCATATTTTCGCAGTGTAATCTTTTCGTCTCTCATTATTCCGAATTCGCAAAGCCACAATAATTTCAAAATCTCCGCGGAGTGAGAAAGAAAAATAAAACGCAGCTCAGGACGTTCGCATTTTAAATTTCAATCCTCTGGCCTTTAACTCGCTTCTCACGAGGTTGAAAAAAAAATTTTATACCGTCTGCATAGATTTTGTGCCCATGGTCGCTAAAAATAAATTTCCAACGACTTTTTCCGTGTTCACGGCGCGAGTCACTGAATTCTTTCGTTTTTTTTTTTTTATTGAACGTTTATTAAAAAAATTATGTTATATGCCACTTGAACAATTTTGCAGAACGCAATGAACGCAGAAACTTGTTTAGAGAACGCGATTCCTGTTTCTATGCCTTGAAAGGGAAAAAAACGATCCATCATGAAATTTCACAGCATATAGAACAAAAATGCAACGTAAAATTCACTTTTTTTTGCCAGTCGCGACGCCGCGATGGAAGAACAACAATCATTTTAAAACATTGACCAAAAATGTTGTCATTTTGACAAATTTGACTCACATTTGTTTGGGTTTCGAAAAAGTTTCTTTTCGACGAAATCGCGATGGCATGATTGAATGCTGAATGGAATGTCAACAAAATCCGCACTACGATCACACCGACAAATTACAGCCGAATAGATTTTGTTGCACAATCAAAATTCAATGGAATTTAATTCGATGCTGAATTTGCAGAACACTCAACATTTAAATAAACCGCTTTGAGGCTTTGTGAGAAAATTCGACAGGCAAAAACCAGAATTTGTTGGCTAACAAAGTCGTGGCTCGTGACTGGTATCGATCCGCGCTCTCATATTCGCATAAAGAGCATCAGACATGCGCCACACATTCGCTAAATTTAGAGTCAGCTGATATGTCTTTTCTGCGAATGTTTCGCAGAGCAAGTTGCTGCGAGAACGTCCCAATTACGTTCAATCAAATTGCGACTGAAAAATGGAATAAAATAATTAAACAACCGCCAGAAAAGTCTGACTGTCAAATCCACTTTGAATTTGTCATTAAAAAGCCTCGTCGGAGGGTCCAGTGGAAAAAAATACTGAATGCGAACTTGGTCGATCACCAAAACCGATGAAATCCGACCACGATCTTCGCAATTTTGAAAAAAAAATTCGCAATTTTTCATCACTCGCGGTTAATGACGCTGCTTCATTGGCAAATCAGTCTCCACCATTATCGACTGAAGCCCACGCGGTTTTCTTATCGACGGTAGAGAAGTCGAGGCAAAATTTGAAAGTCCGTCGATTCCGCCAAACGCCTTGTAAAGTTCTATTTTTATTTTAAAAATGAAAATCGAATTTTCACCAAATGATCGAAATTTCATCGAATTTTTTCGAAAATTTACATTCTGGAACGTAAAAATTGGGAAAATCGCATGCTCGCTTCACGATTCCATTGACTGGCACGAATCAAATAAATGGGAATGCTCAGGACACGGATCCATTGGTGACTGAAATGATTTCGTCGCCAGGATCATTAGTATTTTTCGGACGAGCATCTCGCACGCATTTTTCGATAAGGATTCAACGAGAAATCAAATTCTTTTATTAGTATAAATTGATATTTATAATAAATCGAAAAAATTAAAATCCAACGCAGTTTGGCCCCGATTTTTGCGTCTGGAACGACGTTTTCATTTTTTGCTTAATATGGTGACTGAAATTATAACGCGTAGTATTTCGGGGAATGCTAATAAGCATCTTAACAAAAAATGGGATCGAAATGCATGGGAGACACGGAGAGAAGTGTAGGCGGCGTATGGGAGAGTTTCGGAGAACGGAAGTGAGTGCCCCGGGGTCGAGACCCTTTCGGCGGTTTGCTCATGGTTCCGTGAGCAGTGTGCGCATAAATCAGCATTCTGATGATGCTGTGAACCGAGAGAGAGAGAGAGAGAGAGAGAGAGAGAAACGCGGGGACTGTTGGTCTTAATTCATGCTCGGTGGCCCGCGGGTTAATTGCGACCCTGGAAGAGCGAAAGTCATTGGCACCCTGCGGCCACGACTGCTTCGATTGGGTTTCGCAAACATCGCTATAGATATGAATATTTTTATTCCACCTATTTATAATATTTCACATGCCTTCCCCCTAAATCGGGCGTTGGGAATAATTACATCGCATACAGCTGAAGCCGGAAGTTGCATCAGTTTGAGGGGTTGAACTTCACCAGCCAAATATTTCGCTGCTAATTATCAAAAACTTCAATTTTCAGTAACGATCCGATTAATTTCGGAATAAAATTCACGCTTTCAAATTTGCAATTATAACGCTCGCAGTAATAAGCATCTGTTACCGCGAGTGGCGCCAAAACCCGGAAGCGACAACAACCGAGCAAAATGTGTACAAAAAAATTGATAAAAATCCAATTTTTTCGTGCCTCTTCGTCAATTTTTTTCGCCAATGACACGAAACGCGATTTCTCGTTGATGGCGATCCACATGGATGGTCTCGAATCGCGAGAATCGACGAATCGCTGAGAAAATCAGAAATAATTTGCCAATTGAAAGCCGGAGCAATTAATCAAAATTGAATAATTTCGTTCGTCCGCATTCCTCAACATTGATGAGCCGACGAAGGTTCATTTTCTCGCAATTAAATACCGAAGACCGATTTGTGAATGAAGAGCCAGTGACCAGGCCAGACGCGACTGATTCGGGCAATTAATAAATGTAGAACATATAACGCAAAAGGGAGAAAGAAGGAGAGCAGGAGAGAGAGAGCAGTTGACTCGTTACCTGCCCACAGGTAGTACAAAGCGCGAGTGCCGGCTGTCGCGTGCCGCGTATACACCTGTCTCTTGCTCTTGTTGCTCGCATCGGGGTTTAGAGTGACCGAAAGGTATACCTAACGCGAAGAAGTCAGACCCCGGAGGTAACATAAGGCCGAGGAGTCCAGAGGCTCGTGGGTCTGTCAGCTGCTGGCGCAGCTGAAGGGGAAAATGACGTGCGTGCGTATAAAAGATCCCGAGAGAGCGGGGTCTGCTCAAATTTCGAAAACAATAAAAAAAAAACGAACGGCAAATTATACGGGCGTGCTTAATAAACATAAAATATTAACTTTAAGATATCCGCGTTCACATTTTTGTCCATTATTCATGTTGTTCACGATGTTTATCGAGTGAGACGAATGACCCTTCAGTTTTTCTCGTTTCCGTCTCAAAAACATGGCCAAATTTTCATCCATTAGCGAAACTCTGCAACGCCATATCGAAATTTCAATTGAAAATACATGCAGAAACCTGAGTCGATGAGAAAATGATGCAAGGGAAGTTTCGGCATTGTTATTGATACCAAAACCCATTTAGGTTGATAAGCACAACAATTGATACGTCGGTAGGACTGATTCGGGTCCGATTGCAGTTTCACGATAAACTGAAATTACAATTCCGTGAAATACTAATAAAAACTTATCGATAAGCACGTTTTTGTTATTCACCAAAATCGAGGTTACGATAATTGAGCTGATGATTCTGAAGTTTGCATCGTTGGAATGCAACGAATTTTTTTTTTTTTATTTAGCAAAAATAATCATTTAAATGGAGAATGTAATTACGATGATAAAATGATCGGTTTTTGCCAGCCGAAAACATATCGGCTCGAAAAATTTGGGTGAAATTGAAAATTGTACGAATCAACAATAAAATAAAATATTTTTCGTTGCATTCCAACGTTGCAAACTTCAGACTCGTCTGAACTTGTTATCAAATTATAAAATGATCAATTAATTGGATTAACATGATAAATAAAAAGTAACGGATTCGTGATCCGATTTGTTCGAACTTTTAAGGTTTTAATTTTTGATAACTCTTTCGAGGACGAATTTTCATTAACATTCATAAGTAACAGGAGTTTTCGCGAATTATACCAGGAAAAAAACTACGTTTATCGGGTTTATTGGTCTGTGAGAATTTTACTAACTATTAATATCGAAGAACTCGTACGAAGCTCGTAAATACTTGACTAGTAATGATTAATTATCAAAAGTTTAAATTAGTACATATTATTATTTTCCCAGAGGACAACTTCGAAGGTTATTTTTATTTTTTCATATTAATTTATATTTCCGTCATATTCTTAATTATTTTTATACGCTAGAGGAGTTTTGAAAAGATTCATTAAAAATGTTGTGCTCCCCAAGTTATTACCGAAAATCTGAATAATTTGTTGAGCAGTTGGAAGGAAAATGAAATTTTTGTTGATCGCGGGGAGGGAAATGATGTGGAAGTGTTAATTAGGTAATTAGAAGGTGTATGTACAAGAGTAATGACCCGACGTGAATGCAGACTGACAACCATCAGAATATTTCGGGTTCATCGATGGTGTGGGGATTTGGGTTATTATACAGTAACGAAGGAGGGAAGGTAAAATGTGGCGAGAGCAGAATGAGAGGGACCGCGTGTCCGGCGTCTGTGGTAGAGCAGCTGCTTCGTGCAACTCTCTCGTTCGCTTCATTCCGCATAGGACCGGGCACGAAGTAACATCGTTACACGATTCTCCGAGTTTTCAATCCGACATAAGAACAACATTGGATTTAACCAATTTTTCTTATAATATCGTAACAAATTTATCAACGAAACTCTCTCAGCGATCGTCGATTGAAACTTTTAAGTGGTCAGTGCGAATTTACGGATCTACGAAGCCTGAAGATTTCGCGGGAAATTTGTAAATCAAACGACGACATGTTGACCAACAAAAAATTGTCGACCATCCTGCTGGCGATCTTTTTCCTCATCGTTTACGTCCAGGTTCGTTTTATTTATATTTCACAATTTTCTACAGCGACACCGACGACCATTAAGCACGTTCCTTTGCAGATACAAAAAAATATATTTAAACGTAATTCTCGTTTGTCTGTGCAAAAATTCCGTTCGTTCCAATCGATCAATTCGAGACCGAGGATCAAAATGAAAATTCCTGGAAATTCTCGTCGAAGGAATATGAAAAATTTCGTATCGCGATTCATCGTTGAAAATTCGTTTGCGATAACAAATTTCAATGAAATTCAACTACCCTCGTGCGTCGATGCCATTCTCGGTATCGATGGTTTCGACATATCCGAATAAAAATCTTGAACCAACGTGTTGAACTGCACTGAATTGCAATTTATAAAAAATTCCATTTTCTCAGGATCGTAAAAAATAGTGAAATTTTATCGAGCAGTGCTCCGTTGGGACCAATAAAAATGTTGACAATCATTTTGCTCATTACAACGAAGATTCAATGATTATTGAATCCACAAATTCTATTTTGTTCGGCACATTCTGTTGATTTTGGGATGACTCTGAAGTTTGCATCGTTGGAATGCACCGAAATTCATTTTTATCTTTGACAAAAATTATTATTCAAATGCAGAATGTAATTACGATGATAAAATGATTAATTTTTGCCATTCGAAAAGCATGTCGGCTCGAGAAATTTCGATGACATTGGAAATTGAAAGAATCTTTGATAAAATTCAATATTTTTCGATGCATTCCAACGTTGCAAAGTTCAGCATCATATTTTGACAATTTGGCTTCTCGCGAAGCTGAGTCAATTACGTACGGCATTATGAGGAAATAACGTGTGTAAATATCATTATTCGTGTGTGGCATAGTTCATGCTTCAGTTCATAGGCCACGATCATGTTCTCGATCGCCATGGAAAGGGAAAGAGAAAAAAAGGTGGACAAACTAATTGCAATCGTACGTTAAAAAGTGACTGTGCTCTAATTGGACATTTTACTCGCGAGTAGTCAACGTCGACACAGTTGGCTAGTTTGGCGTAAACAAGTTTTCCAGTGTGAGGGAAAATGTTGTATATATTTGGGGGAATATATAGATAGGCATTTAAGGGTTTATGTGTTTACACGCGTTTGAGTGGATGGAACCGAAATTGAGACGGAAATTGCTGGCTTGGAGGACAGCAGAGTCTCGTGGCGCGCGACACCATTTCCGTTCGTGATAATGATCATATCCAGATAAATGTATTTCGCGGATATAGTGGCGAGGGTTCCGCAGGAGGCTGGGGGGGAAAGATGAAAAAGCTCTTTCCTCGGTTCCATTCGCACGCTCGAGAATCCTCGTTTGTTCAATGGAATCGAACGAAACGTCCGATAGAAACGAGTCGCGGGACAAACCCTCGATCGTCCCTTCCGGCGCCGAGATAATTCATCCGGAACATGGTCGTCTGTACAATTCTTAAATGTTTTTTTCCATTCGTATAAGCGGCAGAATCTCACGGTACGATATCAATTACACGCAAATAAAACTTTCATTTATACATCGAAACATACGCGAGAAGGAATTTAAAAAAATTCATGGACGCTCTCGCCTTTGGGATTTTTGAAAGCAGCTGAAATGTCAAGGAGGCTGCGCAATATGGATTTGCGTTACGCGGCAATTACCTCCGGAAGCAGTGAAAAAAAATTATTAAGCGAATGAAAAGTTTCCTGAAAACTTTTTCCTTCCTGAATCCCAATTCGAATAAAAAATCGAATAAAGAATTGATTGCTTCCGAGAATAATTCCTTCCGAGGATTTGGGAGAAAAGTAAAAAAATAGGAAACGATCCAATTTGATAAAACAGATCCGAGCGTGCAGAGTTTCAATCCCGGAAATAGAAATCCTTGAAATATCTTTTGTCTCCAATTAACGATTTATTTAACGGCATGAACTGCGACGCTTTTAATTAGACTATTTCGTACGCGAGCTCCCGGCAAACCGAGTCATTATAGAAATTAGATTTTCCGAGAGCACAGCACGCCTGGGACGTAATTTAGTTTTCGCTCATACACGCGACACCACCGATAACACGAACATCAACCAGTTTATTCTAATCGGAGTTTTTTTTCACGAAAAGTAGAAAAAAAAAGAAAATCCTACTAGAAAGAAGCAACGTTTCGTAATGTTGGACGCAAATTAAACGGCGATGGAGCACGATCTCCAAAGGCCAATATATATTGAAAACGATAGTCTTATGGAAAGATGAAACAGAAAAAAAATTAATGCGGAGCTGCGATGCAGACGCAGGAAGCTGCAGTTTAGATCGAGCGCGATCTTAGATCGCTGCATAAAAGCCCTCGCAACATAAACGTACACACAGGAGTTAACTCTATAGCTATAGCCTTGCGATAACATCGGTTCACATGCAAGGGAGTCGATCCCATCCTTACGACCTGCATAAAATATATTTAGCTCACTGAGCCACGAAAAGGCGTAAGTCCCCCAAATTCATCCACCCAATCCTACGACTTACGTCCTATTCTCTCCGGTTTGCGTTTTATGTGCGATGTACATCGAGAAGCTCGCGAAGAATTATGGTTCGAGAGGGGTAACTCGGGTATATCAGGACTTGTTAAAAGTCTGAGGCAAGGGCTCCCTTTTGTGGTGGATCTCGTGGGAGCCAAACTCTCGGGACAATATTCCTTGCCTTTGTTATTATTCACTTCATTATTCACTGTTGCATAGTAAAGAGCACATGCATAGTTCAATCCTCAAAGAGAAAGACACAGCCAAGTTCAAGTTCCTTGCAAAATTTACTCAAAACTTTGTTTCTTTCCTTTTATTTCTCGTCCCATTACTGCGCGTGCCATTATACCAGCTGATCCCGCAATTCTTATACGAGCAATTCACAATCTCGTTTCTATTATTACGGAATTAGTTATTCCGTAATTTTCACCGCAAACTCGTTCCTATTCGTTTTCAGCAGATTGATAATTATATTCAGAATTTCTGCATCCCAACGTAACGCTAATTATTTAATTATAATCAACAACAGGATTTTAATCGGGACAATATTTATTCTTATTTTCCTGGTCCCGATGAATTTCGTAATAAAAATAACCGACTGTCTCCCCAAATGACGATCGCTGACAAGAAAATTCCTGAAAAAAACGAATTCACAGAAATCCAATGATTTATTTTCTCAATGATTTGATTATGGGAAAAATAATTTCATTGCGGAACGTCATTGTTGATGAATATTTTCATGTCTCAGATTTTTTCAGAAAAAATTTTCATTTTTTTGGAGTGAAATTTCGTTTCGATTCAGATGAACAATTGATAATTATCTAACGGTTCGATCGTGCCATTTGAGTGTCAGTTGTTCCCATTGACTGAACATTTTTTTTCAACATTGAAGAAATCAATGAATAGAGTTTTTTCCCTAATTTATGAACAGAGAAATTGTTTGTCTCGAGATTTTTTGAGATCGACATAATTTATGAATGGGTCTTTATTATTTTATTTACCAATAGAATTGTTTGAACTTGGGTAAATATGTAAACACGGACGTCTTCGAATAAAGGTATTTGCCATAGAGTTGATTTAGAATAGAGAAATTATACAATAGAGTCGTCGTCCTGCCTTCTATTCTCAATCGAGTCCATAGTCAAATAACTGCTATTAGTCTTTCTATTTTATCCTTTTTTCGAAACTATTCTTCAACCCTTTGAGCCATATGTCGTTCCTCACGATGAATCGTCTTGACATTTGGAACTCCGAAGTCTGAAGGTTGTTATGCAACATGGGGCTCCAAATTTTTCGATTAAAAATCGACGTTTTATTAATTTTTCATTCTTAAAAAATAAAAGAATGTCGTACGATTTTCGACGATGTCTTCAAATTGGCAAATTGCACAATTAACGAATATTTCTGTTGATTTTTCTTCCGAAATTTGCCAACTCGCCCGAGACTTTGTAACAAAAATGGGAAATCGCGATGGACCTAGTTTTAGGATTCTTGATTACGAATCAACGAAATATTTATGTTCTTTTTTTACTTTTGCACTGAATTATTAGAAAAATAATCAAAGGCATGTAATTGCGACAGCTTTTCATTAATTCTTACGCACCACCTTAAGAAAATAATGATAGGCACAGAAACGAGTACGTGGATTATCGTGCGATCGGTCCAGTGCACTGCGAGTACAGTAGACAGGACTCGTTCCCTCGTAAATCGGATGCCGAGGCTGTGTTATTAGCGCCGATTAAATGGGCAGAACAGATAAAACAATTGACGGGAGCAGCACAAAAACGGAAACGCATCGCGATTCGAGTGTGTGCTTGTAAATCGTGTAACTCGTATCGATGGCCTCGCGGTGGTCGAGACAAGGCCACCGTGGCTTTTCAGCTGCTGGATGAAACTCCTGCAACTATGAACTGTCACAACGGATTCGATACTCGGAGGCAATCCATCGCCTTAGGGCCGTGAATGGTCGAAATTGATTCAAAACTTCAGGGAACATCCCAAAAGTTCGAAATGCCGAATCGTAACAATCGGGAGTTTTATTCGATCTCAAGAACTTTGCCATAAATTGTTAGGAACTTGAACATCAACGATTCTTTCGTTACGAATCTGCATTTTTTCCGATGCATCGTTCATGAGAAATAAATTAATTGATGCAGCGAACCTGGAGCGCTGAATTAATTGACGCTAATTAATTAAGTGATCCGCAGCAAATTAAACGGAAAATTGAACTCCATGGAATTTATTCAGAGCTCAGAAAAAAAATTATTTTTAATTTCGTTTCGAGATCATTCACGAAATCGCCAACGAAAAAAAATTTCTTGGCTCTGTTTCGCCGCCGTGCCAAACAAGGAAAATAATGTAGCCCGGTCCGGAGTTCTCTGACGCTTTGAAAAGAAAAATATTAACATATCAACAGAAAGTTGACGCGGAAAATAGGGCGGAATCTGCATCGGCTATGGCGGTTCGTTGTTATAAAATACATCATGTGGATGCTGATTGTTCCTCGCGCATGAGAACTTCGTGGGCGTCAATGGCTCGATTTCTCATTAACCGTGCGTCGAGGAGAGAAGTGAATGAACACTGATCGTCATCCGAATACCGCGCTGTTTATTGTCTGTGTGAAGCTTAGCGATGTTAATGCAATACATTCTGATCGCGTCCTGACCCAGTGAAACTCCGGAATGCAAAGAAAAGTGTTCATAGAATTTCACGACACTTCAAAATAAACCGAAAATTGAAAACATACAAAGTAAAAACTGAAAAATTATCGTGACGGAATGCTTTTTTCCGCGTGAAACTCCCAAAACCCCATAAAAAAATGTCCACTCGACCGATCGATAACCCGAAAATGAAAATCGGCCAAATGACGTCAGCATTTCGATGACTCTGTGTGTAGGAAATAATCGCTGAGTTACTTTCCAGTGAATAGTTATAGTTTGCCACGATCAGCTCATTAGCATGGCATGGGAACAGAGATCGCGCCCCCGGAGGGCATGCACAATGTGTGCCAACTCGGGCAAAAGCTTCTGGTGCACACGCATGTACATATCCCGTGCACGCAGAGGCTGGAAAACGCGTTTGTGACACAAAGTCGGAAAACAATTACGCGGGAACTTTCTCATTTTTCTGAGCAGAGTCCTTCTCACGAAAATTTCAAACAACTTGTGATTTTTGCCCTCGAGTATCCTCATAGCCCTTAACTACGGAAGAAGAGAGTTCAGCTCCATCGAATAACGATAATTTTCTGATAATCAGTCAGTCCGTTGGAAACTGCTGGCAGAAATTTCTTCAAAACTTTGTCTTTTCGCTATTTATTTATTTATTCATTCGCTCACTTGTTTAAATAAAATTTAGTTTATTCATACATAAATTTATTTCGTTATTCGTAAATTTTTACGTACTTGCTTATTTATTCATTTATTTATTAATTCACATTCATTTATTAACAATCACGAGCGTTGCCAAATTGCTAACACGCGTTCTGGCTCGCTAACGCTCTAACGAGAGTTTTTACCTCAAAAACTAGTACTTTCTATGACTCTGTGGAACCGTTTCGTTATGTGTGTAGAGAAAATCGTCAACAAGAACTACAAACTTCAGTCACGGTGTATATAATTGCGAATGAAAGAAACTTTGACTTTCATCTCCTTGTTATCCTACGACTTTAAACATTTTCGTGGAGCCCGCAAACAACGACGAAACACACCTAACGAAATTATTGCACAGCAGAGAAATGCCCCGAGGGAGTTGTATACGTAGTCGCAGCTTTATCAAGGCTTTTGAAATATTAAACAACTAACGTTCTACGTTTCCTTCCACTCATTCACGCCATGAACAATCAATTTATTCACTTTGTGAGCACGAATGTTACTGAAATTCGTCTATGTTTGTCGTTGGCTGAAAAAAAGTGCCGGAATTTGTACGCTTGACCGTTTCGTCGCTGCCTCAGAGTGCACCGTTGTGCATATATGAAAAACCGGATGTAAACGTCGTTGTGGCGTGACCTACAGTCGTCCGGAGACCACGGAAATGTGCTCCTTCCGGAATCCATGAACGAATAACCCACCTCACGTCCGCCGACCAACGTTCTCTTCCTCCTTTCGCCCTTCGCACCCCCTTTCTCCAGGAATGAACAGTAAAACGTACTTTCCACACGTGTTTTCCGTCTCCGCCATAATTTCTCGTCCGAATCATCCAAACGAACGAGTCCAGTTTTGCACACGATGCATATGCATATGATTCGTTGTGACCCGATGACATTTTGCTCCAATCAGAAATCCCCTCGCGTTCACCCTCGAATCTCATCGATTTTTATATTCAATTGACTCGAAAATTTCCTCAATCGCAGAATTTTCCTCTCATTTATAGAAACCAATAACACGACTTGACAAAAAGCCCTAAATCAGCTTCTAAAGCCTCCGAATATTCATTTTCAATTATTCATTAAACCTAAACGGTTGTCAGCTGTTCACTGAACCAGAAAACGAGTATCCAGGCGAAGCCTTAACGAGATGGTTGACCGTTTCGTAATCTGCGTGTGAAATATTGTTGTTTCCGTACAACAGCTGCTACAATTCAGTGTCTCGATGTTCCACATACGCAATTGCACGTTTTAAATGAGAAAAGGGAAAATATCATGAATTCTGGAATAAACAGGAGGAAAAAGGGTTTCTGTCTCAAGTCACGTGTTCCTCGAGTGTGCAGAAATGTTTATTTATGCATATACATGGATATCGAGACGACAACTTTCCGGTTACCGACTTTTCTTCGACCTCGCAGCACCTTCCATCTCACTGAAGTATAATTGGCCCTGACGCCCCGTAAAGTTACTTGAGACACTTGCGACTTGATGTCCATGTAAAACCCTCTTGTGTGTTTTATATTTATGCACATATGTATTCACATGCATATACGTGGCGCATGGTAGTCGCGGGTAACTCTTGGCAATGCAAATGTGCAGGTGTTCCCTATGAATATATGGATCTTTCGCTAGACACACATCGAAACTCACTGGCACCACGTAAGTTTCCGTATCCACTTGTTGAAATGAAAAATGGCTCGGGTCGACTCTCACGATCCTCGCGAAAGTAAAACTCATTAAAAAAAAATCAAATTCTCTCGATGACATTTACGAAACTTTAATAACCTGGCAACTTTTTTGCAAAATTCGCCTGATGACGTTGTGATCGCTTTTCCAGCTGAAAGGATCGAACCGAATTTGTGCAACTTGGAAAATTTTTCTATGCCGGAAAAATGAACGAAACTTGAATTCTTTATTTGGAGATGTTTCGAGATATCGAGGAAAAGTTGAAAAATTCCTCGTTGTCGTTAAAGAATTGACAAATTTGTCATTTTTTATTACTAAAGTGTGTTCGATGTATTTTTACACGTTCGATATTATCCCGAGGGATTCGATGATGATATTTCGCGTCATGAGCAAAGCCAGAGGCACGGAGAGTGATGAATATTTCGTGGATAATAATGGCAGACGATTATTCCCATTTTTATGAGAACTTTATGGAGAAACCATAATATTCATTAGTCCTGATTATACACGGAGTTACCTGTATACAAGGAAGAAAAACGTATTCGTCTATGTGTGAATGGGGTCGATAAATAATGTATGGGGTATATGCATTTCCCTGGGGCTTGAAATTCAGTTACACAGAATTCTGATAAAGTTTCTCAGAGTTGTTTAAGAATAATAAAACGAGACGAAGTTCGAGACATTTATTTCGAGACCTGGAGCTCGAGAAATTTTCACTATTTTTTCTGGCCTCGTTTATTAGCGGTTTCCACCCTCAAGAATTGTTGAGAATTAATGCAACCCTCGAGACGTCACACGTGCACAAACAAGTGGGCCTTGTTCCACGTTCCATGACCCCATTGTGCGACGAAATGCTCTCTCCCTGACCCTAGAGTCTCCAAGGAGAAGGGAAAAAAGTGAGTCCCCTTTTTCACGTGTCTCTAAAAGAATTTTTCTTGTACAAGGTGGCGCGGAAGTTCAACCCTCGAGTTTGCTGCTTTTCTCGAGCGTGACCAGCCTCGTAGGGGAATTTAAAGAAAAGGAGCACGTGTGGTATTCTTATGGGGTTTTTATACAGAGGAAACTCAACTTAGAGAATATTTAAGCAAACCGATCATCCACCCTATTGTGAACGATTTCCGTGCCGCGTGTCGGGGCACCGAGGAATAAACGACATGCGAGAGGAAAACGTCGGAACCGATCAGCTATTTTTTAAGTCTTTCGCAAAGAACCAAGTGCCGAACACTTTTTTTGCAAATACCATCAAATTCCGCTTTCCCAGCTTTCGTATTTTTATTCCTCGGCGATTGTTACCCCCAACTCCGGAAACGTCTGCTCTTGCTAACCTGCTGGCTTTTGTCGGAGCATAACAATCGTACTTGAGCAACCTCTTTCGCCAACAGGGAGGCACGCAGTATTTTATGTCCGCATGCGTAATAAAAAGAAGAGTTGCTTTTCATCGGAAAAATATCAAAATTTCTCGGATTATTTTTCAATGGATTTTTTAATGTTTACTCGTCCCGGAGGCCAACAATTCATTTTTTCTTTCGAGCATTATTTTTCCATATTTACCTAACCCGAGTTTTTCACTCAAATCGAACGAAATTTATTTTTAGAGTATTTTTTAATCTTCCATTTGCACCGAACGGAAAATATTGACTAATTGCTTTTTTGCTGTGCGTAGCAAAAGCAGGGAGGTCGTATTTCAATGTCGGAACTTTTAACCCTTGCTCAGAAGCAGCAAAAATTCAAGAGGCTCTATCGGAAGTCTCCCGCAACCCCTTAATCTTGGAAATCTCCCCTTTCTGACGTGTACTCGAAGAGTACATTTATGAGTACGACGGAGACTTAAATTAAAAACTACGTCATGTACCTACACACGTGTCACCTGTCCAATTAGACCGAGAAAGTCAAGACCCCTTAACACTAAAAAATCCATGGCAGCTTCTTCAGGAAACTGGGAAAAGGGAATGCCCATAATCGTAACTTTATTGCCTTCGTTTAAATATTCGTTTTTTTTATCAACAGCTGGAATTTGCTTACGAAGTATTTCAAAATGAAAAATATTTTGAAGGGTAGCAATTTTTTTTTTTTTAATCTCCACCATTTGAACTGCAGAAGCACTGCTTGATTTTTTATTTATAATCATTTATTATTTCTTTCATGCAGCCCGATCGCGAAGCTGGAAAACGTGCGAATTTTGCATCGAACTATTTTTTATTTATTTGTATTTTCAAAAGATGTTGAAAGCAGCTTTATCGTTCACGGAGAATTTTTTTTTCATACGTTTACCGGAAAAAAATCGAAATCGCTTCCATTGGGGTAGTTTGGGTTCGTTAAATTTCTTGGAATTTCGAAAAATAACGTTTTTGACTTCGATCTTGAGAGTGAAAAGTTCCGTTTCACTTTCCTCGTGTCCTTGTTATTTGACGGAACGGCGAATATCGTTAATCAGGATATTCATGCCTGTGCGGTAAATAAACTGCAAAATACGGAGTAAATCCACAATGTCAACGTCGAATTCGTAAAGTGTCGAGCTCGGTGGCACGGAAAAAGTGGAACGATTGAAAAAACGTTAATTCTCGAGCGCGTCAATTTTTACGAGCGCTCCCGGCCGGTTTTCTTGTTTTCGTGAAACTCAATATTCATCGTGGTATGAGAAAAAATTCCATTAACCAGAAGCCAGCGGGAGGGCCTGGTGTTTTGACGATTCACCTCCGAAATTTTGGAGACCGCTGGCGCGTGCCGATCCCGTCGCAGCTGCACGAAAAAATCGGCACACAGCTGTGCCCTTACGAGCTCTTTTCATCGTCACTCATCTCGATCCGCTTTGACGCGTTTTTTTCATCGTCATTCCACTCGTCAATCCTTCTGGAAAATAATTCCCCTCCGTATCAGATACCCCAAGATTTTTTGGTCGAGCTCTTACCTCCTCACGTGACGAAACAAAAAATTCATTTAAATATGAGATTCGGCTGTTTGATGCGCAAAAAGAATACATTCCACACGTTAATGAGCCCTAAATCTTCTTCAAAATACTTTTCGCCAGTATTTAATGATTTTTAGTGCCACGCTAAGAAAAAAAACTTTCCGATCAAAACATTTATTTCGATAAGGCCAAAAATATGTTTTCGACTCCGGAAACGCTCGATAAACCATTTTATTTATGACTTTCATTCAATCAATCTTTAAATTTGCACCGCGCAAAGAGAATAGTGATATCCAATAGCTCTTACCGTTCGACGAGTTTTCACCATGTAGAAGTCGAGATATTTATTCATAATAATCACAATTTTCAGTAGTTTCTCACAAGAGTCCGTGTTGGAGGTTACAATTTCCAACATCAAACACATTTGGATTTCTAAACGGTCTAGCCTCTTAAAACTTTGCATACGCTTTTATGTAACATCCAAGAAGCTTTATTTAGTTTTTCAGAAAAATCGGGCATAAAATTTTCAAAATTTTGGTTGAATTACCTCGGACAATCCTGAAATTAGAGTATGTTGTTATTTAGTCAATTTGTAACAACTTTTTCCAATGAACTTTGGCTCGCAAAGCATTTTGTATGTAAGAAAAAGTGGAAATAAAAATTTCAATTTGATCGTCGCCATACAACGTCTTCGTATACGTGACTATGATAAGAAAATGATGAATTATCGAATTTCGGAAATTAGATTATGATCGTAAATGCTGTCGAAAGAACTTTGTCGAAAACTCGATAGTAGCCTGTTAAACGATTTTCCTCTTGGCCGATTCGCATTACGCGAGCTAAACTTCATCGACAGGCAGACTATATACAGAGAAGACCTCGAGGGGATACTCTCTGCTTCGTATTAGTTTGGAAGAGGTTCAAGTTGAAATCGACCGAAGCGCGTTTCTACTTGTGAGTGAAAAAATGGGAATAAATAAAACGAAAATGTACGAGAAGCAAGTTTTGTATTAAGAGGATGCAGCAGTCGATGGAAAATGACAGCGCCCCCCCCCATTCCTGGCGGTACTGCAGAATTCGACGACGAGCTTCTGCAGACTACCGCCAGATGTCACGGCGCGCGTCTTCCATCGAGTTCCAGCGTTCCGCACGAAGCGAGCTCAAGACTCGATGAATGACGTTTGCCGCGTGTCAATGCCTCCGACGGTGGAAACCGTCGGGTTCTCGCTCGTGAAAGCGGTGGAAAAAATTATAAACAATTATATTGTTTATGCGAAGGAATTTTCGTCCTTCGGCGTATTTTCAACGATTTTCACCGTTGAAAAGTTCAATCGGAATTGAACTCTCCGACGGTGAGCACCGTCGGGTTCTCGCTCGTGAAAGCGGTGGAAAAAATTATAAACAATTGTATTGTTTATACGAAGGAATTTCCGTCCTTCGGCGTATTTTCAACGATTTTCACCGTTGAAAAGTTCAATCGGAATTGAACTCTCCGACGGTGAGCACCGTCGGGTTCTCGCTCGTGAAGGAGCGGTGAAAAAATTAGAAACAATTTTATTGTTTATACGAAGGACTGTGCGTCCTTCGGCGTGTTTCCAACGATTTTCACCGTTGAAAAGTTCAATCGGAATTGAACTCTCCGACGATGTGCACCGTCGGGTTCTCGCTTGTGAGAGCGGTAGTATCGAAAAATAATCGATACTTACAATCCAAATGACTGGCCGTCCTTCGAAGTATCTCCAACGATTTTCATCGCGGAAAGTTCAATCGGAATTGAACTGTCCGACAGTGAAGATCGTCGGGTTCTCGCTCGTGAGAGCGGTGGTGTCGATAAATAATCGATATTTTTTATTCGAAGGACTGGCCGTCCTTGGAAGTATCTCCAACGATTTTCATCGCGGGAAGTTCAATCGGAATTGAACTGTCCGACAGTGAAGATCGTCGGGTTTTCACTCGTGAGAGCGGTGGTGTCGATAAATAATCGATATTTTTTATTCGAAGGACTGGCCGTCCTTGGAAGTATCTCCAACGATTTTCATCGCGGAAAGTTCAATCGGAATTGAACTGTCCGACAGTGAAGATCGTCGGGTTCTCGCTCGTGAGAGCGGTCACATCGATAAATAATCGATATTGTTTCTTCGAAGGACTGGCCGTCCTTGGAAGTATCTCCAACGATTTTCATCGCGGGAAGTTCAATCGGAATTGAACTGTCCGACAGTGAAGATCGTCGGGTTCTCACTCGTCAGAGCGGTGGTGTCGATAAATAATCGATATTTTTTATTCGAAGGACTGGCCGTCCTTGGAAGTATCTCCAACGATTTTCATCGCGGAAAGTTCAATCGGAATTAAACTGTCCGACAGTGAAGATCGTCGGGTTCTCGCTCGCGAGAGCGGTCACATCGATAAATAATCGATATTGTTTCTTTTTAAAGGACTGGCCGTCGTTAAATTTGTTGCATTGTTTAACCTTGTTCGGCGCTTCGTTTTCACGATTTTCCGTGTCGTTTTCATCCTCAATTGCTCGGCTCGGCGCTCTCCATCGCCTCGAAAAATATTCCACCGGCACAAGGCAGCTCCCGGAAACGTCGCCAATCACGATCTTGACCGAATACGTGAGCTCGCAACGACTTTGACCATTGATTCAATTTTTGCAATTTTTGAATGTTCGAAGACTCCAATGTCTGCTGTCGCGCTCAAATAACTTCCCTGCCGCAAAACTACGCCGTCTGGAAAAACAAAAGTTTAAAAATGTCCATAAAGTGAAAAAAAATGTCCATGAAAAAAAAAAAAAAAAAAACACACAGTGAAAATGGAAAATGATGGAAATTTTGGTTTACCTGCAATTTTACTCTCGTTCAAACTGCTCGTTCCTTCCTGAATATATTCGGCGGACACGTGGACTTTGGGGAGCTCGATACTCGCCTCGGACGGCAAGTTCGCTTCGGTCACTTGAAGTTTCGTCGTGAAGCTCAAAAAAAAAAAAATTTCAAATTAAGCGTTTTAAAAAACAAGATTTCTGATTAAATCGTTCGAAAAAACAATAATTTTTAATAAAATAAAATAAAAAAAAGACTTTCAAATGATACGTTTCGAAAAACGAGATTTTTGAATAAAACGTTTTGAAAAGCAAGATTTTCCAATAAAACTTAAAAAAAAGGGAAGATTTTCGAATAAAACGTCTTGAAAAACAAAATTTTGAATGAAATCGTGTGAAAAAACGAGATTTTTTATTAAAACTTTTAAAAAAGGGAGATTTTCAAATAAAACGTCTTGAAAAACAAAATTTTGAATGAAATCGTTTAAAAAAACGAGATTTTTTAATAAAACTTAAAAAAAAAGGAAGATTTTCAAATAAAACGTCTTGAAAAACAAAATTTTGAATGAAATCTTCTGAAAAAGCGAGATTTTTTAATAAAACTTAAAAAAAAAAGGAAGATTTTCAAAAAATGTCTTGAAAAACAAAATTTTGAATGAAATCGTTTGAAAAAACGAGAATTTTTAATAAAACGTTTTGAAAAGCGAGATTTTTAAATAAAGCGTTTTAAAAACGAGAATTTTGAGCGGGATTGTGTCCAAAAAAATGCATGGAAAAAAAATTGGCCAAAGTGTTTATTGTTATTTAAAAATCAGCGTACCTGCAAGGTTGAGGATAATTGTTTGCTTCCTCTGGTCATCATGCCATGCAGAGCGACAGGATGTTGTGGTATATCGATGTTGACAGCGCCAACAGTCAACAATCCGCTGTTTTTATCTTTCTGGCGTCTGGTGACGCTGGAATAAAGGGCTTGGGACTTGCCGACGGTAACTTTGACGACAGTTTGTTGACTAGGAGCAACGCCCTCGAGAAGAACGATCATGGTTCTGCCAGTTTGTCCTGTGAGGCTGCACTCGAGGCTCGCGGGATGAGATTTTTTTCGACACCTTAAACTCGCGTGTAGGCTCGTTATTTCAGCCTCGAGTTTCAAACCGCTGAGAGTCGCCAATAACCTCGTTCTGTGTATTCTCGCGACTCCAAAAATGATCAACCGTGTCCGTTTGCCGGTTA
Source organism: Diadegma fenestrale (assembly GCA_037043255.1). Lineage (NCBI taxonomy): Eukaryota > Metazoa > Arthropoda > Insecta > Hymenoptera > Ichneumonidae > Diadegma > Diadegma fenestrale. The sequence goes on from CM073310.1 coordinate 1,343,274, forward strand.
CAACGTCTGAAAATATTGAAAAAGTGAAAAGAATTTTTGAATTCTTGAAAATTTACGAGTTGCTCGAAATTTCATTCCGTTTTACCGCATTTTTCGGTCTTTTTTTTTACTCCAAGCAAAATTGTCACAGGCTTTCGCGATTCCGCATTAAAAGACGAAAAAAATGAGCCCAATTTGAACTCTTTTCGTTGAATTTTACCGGAGATATGAATTTTTCAAAATTTCACTCATTTTTGTGACCCCGGGTCAGCGGAATGGACAAAAAAAAAACAAAAAAATGTGGTCACCGTTTTAGGGCTAAAACTCGTTGAATAAGATTTTCATTTTTGACTCACTCAATTCTCTAGGAGACGGGACAGGAGTCGAGCCACTTTCAGCGTTCAATCCCTTTTCCAAATCGGCTTCTTTAGCTTCGTGCAGATTCTCATATTTTCGTGATCCTTTGTAATGGTGGCCGGAAGTCTCCGCAGGTATGGAAAAACGGTGAGTGATCGTTTTGGTCTCGGGTTTCGTCCTGGTATTTAAGTTTTAACTTCAATTTCCCTCAAACGATTGCGCCTCTCTTCGTTATAATCTCGACTCGTTGAGTCCATGCTCGCGTCCTGCGAATTCGAGTCGTCGTTTTGTTCCAATTCCTCCCATTTACTGGTCGTCATTGCTTGCGCTTCGATCTGGTCGGGATCGACCGTTTCCCATCTCGAGGGCACGAAGCCCGCGGGCATTATTGGTTTTTTGTCGTCGTCCTTTGCGCGCGATATCGCACGTTCGTCCTCGTCGTCCATTGGCACGCCGTCGATGTCTTCGTCCACTAAAAATCGGCCACAAAATTAATTTGTGCAGAAAAAAAACCAACAAATATTTCATGCTCGTAACGGCTGACGGCTAGTAAGCAGCCGGAACGACCTAAAGAAGAAGAAAAACAACGAAAAATAAAGCTTTCGAAGAGTCTATTCGACTGTTGACACTCGATTCGGCTTCCTGGAATCGAAATTTAACGTTTTGTTGATCTTACGGTTCGCCGATCCTGTGCTTTTCAAGGGACTGTAACCGATGTCCAGATCCCATAAGATCTTTGCCGTCACCAACCACTGCTGTCCTTTTATCGCCTGTCAAAAGAGAAAAAAAAAACAAAAATCTATGAATTTCCAGATTACGGAAGAGTCTAAAACTTCAGGACAAGGATGCTGTCTACGCCAAGCAACTCTACACCGTTTAGCATTTGTTGCATGACTTTTGCACAGAAAAATGCTACCGCGTAGAGTTGAGCGGTGTAAACTTGAAGTCTTGCTGAAGAAAGCCAAGCGGTAAGACTCACTGATCCTCGGCAAGGCTTGAAGTCTACACGGGGCAACTTTACTTGCCGGCGACAAGTGAGTCTTACCGCTTGGCTTTCTTTGACAAGGCTTTGACTACACCGGTTACTTGACGCAGTAGCATTTTCCTGTGCGAGCCGCATGACGTTTGTGCAGGAAAATTCTACTGCGTAGAGTTAACCGGTGTAGTTTGAGCCTTGTCAAAGAAAGCCAAGCGGTAAGACTCACTTGTCGCTGCCAAGGTTTGAAGTCTACATGGGGCAACTTCACTTGCCGGCAACAAGTGAGTGTTACCGCTTGGCTTTCTTTGACAAGACTACACCGGCTCTATGCAGTAGCATTTTCCTGCACAATAGTCATGCGACTTGCACAGGATAATGCTGCTGCGTCGAGTAACCGCTGTAGTCTTGAAGCCTTGTCAAAGAAAGCCAAGCGGTAAGACTCACTGGTCCTTGGCAAGGCTCGAAGTCTACACGGGGCAACTTTACACCAGCATTTGCCGTGGCAGGGTGTGTGACCTGCACAGGGAAATGCTACGGTGTAGAGCAGACCAATGTAGACTCGAAGCCCTTTGACACTGTGAAAAAAATAAAAAATTACTAACCTGTAATCCGGGAAATTCTCGCTCGAAACGTCACACTCCAAGGCAACGCCAGCGACCGTGAGTCTCGAGTGTACGATTTTCGGAAATCGTAAAACCTTTCCACAAGGTTATGCGGCTCTCGTTTTGCGGACGAGAAAAAAAAGGGTGGGGAAAATCACAAAAACACACCAAGAGTCACAGGCCGAGTCGAAGATGCTCGGTAAATCGCACAAATCGCGAGAAATAAATTTCTTCCGGCACTCTCGCGGCCCGCTGACACTTTTTTCGAACTTCCTCGCCGGTGCAGCAAGGCAAACGACGAGTGCGCGCGCACGCAGCTGCTCCGGCGTTCGGCGGTCGAGGATCGGAGAGAATCGACTGGGGCGAGTGTTTACAAAAAGAAATTGATGCTCGCGCCACCACGCGGAATTTAAATAAGCTACAATATGTCAAAATCGGTAACATGTAGATAACTTTTTCCGAAAATTTTTCGAAAACGGCTTTTGTCGCCAATTCTGCATCGATTTTGATGCAACAGGGCTCGAAATATTCGTTTCAATATTGCGCGTACGCTGACAGGCCAAAATTTTGATAAATCAATTATTTTCGGAGTTATTCAAAAAAAACTCCGATGGTAACAAAAAAAAAAAAAAAATTTTGGAATTTCGAAAAAACGCCCTGTCAGCGACTTTTTGCCATCCTTCTCTGTACCCGATTCAATTTTTGTCGCAATCGGTTGCACAGTGTGGCCAAATCGTCGTTTCGAAATTTCGAAGCGAACTGCTGCATCCTCTTAAGAAACGGAATACGATATCGGGACGCGAAGCTCGGGGCTGTATCGTCGCAATAATTCATTACGAGAGGCAATATTTATCCTTTGAATCCCGAGGGAAGATTCGCGATGGTTAGTTCGTGGGAATCATATTATGCGGTAGTATGCGGCAGATGGGATTCGAAAGCCCTTTTGGGCCTTAACGAGACACGTTTTTTTTCACGAAGCAAAGGGTAGAAAGTTTAAAAGGATCCAAGATTTATACAGGTGGTCTCAAAAGTTCTAAATATCTAGTGATGTCTTGAGTTGTGGGTCAAATTGACCCGGACGTGTTGAAAGTTTGACTTTTTTGGGCTATTCCTCCCTGCAAAATACTATCGAAGATTTTTTAATTACTTATTACGAAAAATAATGCAGGCCACATTGATAGATCGATTAATTGGAAAAAAAAAGCAATTTCGTGGTCTACAATTTTGTCAAGCTTCAACACGATTTTTGCTACACTGTGTATGTTTGAGTTTGAAAAAACTTGGACATTGTTAGAGCAAAAGTTACTGGCTGCTGGCACAAGCTTCTCCATGAAGGAGAAGAGGATTCTTATCGAGTCTATGCTCCCCGAGGGTGGGAGTGAGCGAAATAAAGGAGAGCTGGACTTGTAGCGATATTGTAGTCACTGTAGCTCAGGTGAAACGTCTTGGGACCGGGCGCAAGGTGTTTTCAAAGTCAGCTGGCCCTCGTCTTTCACGTGCACCTGTTCGCCAACGGCGATCCAAACAGCTCTGATCATTATACGCGCAGCACAGCGTACACAATCCTCCATACAGGCTCTGAATAGAAATCATGAGAACAAAGTTGCAAAGAACAAATTCGTTTCTTATTCTTTTTTTCTTCAAAAGCTCCAATTTGCGTTTTCTATTCATTCATTTATTTGCTAATCGCGGTAACGGGTATTCCATGATTTTTAAGTCTGCGAATCACAGATTTATATACCACGAATGCTTCGAAGACTTTCTATTACGAAAAATCGAGCAAATTCAATAAGAAGGAAAAAAAACTTCGTTCTTGTCGTTTTTTTCAAACATTTTTCGTCTTAAAATATTGCCACCAAAATTATTCATTTTCTTTGGCATTTCGATTGACTTTATCGTTCAGCATGAGAATGAAAAGCAGAAATGAAATGAAAAAAAAAAGAAACACAAACTTTGCTGTTGGTGGTGAAATTTATGGAATTGGTTAATTGGTAGTAATTAAACTAATTGATTTACAGGGCCATTGTAATTCAGACGGTTTGATGTTTATTTTGGCTTTCGCTTTGATCTCAGGTGACAGAGTCAAGGCCACGAATGCGACATCATCGTGATGATTCTGGTTGCAGCAGATGCGCTCCTGGTTGGGGTGTAACGAATCGTTGTACGAGCGATCATGACACCAAATGTGGCAAATGTCCTCGAGGCACGTACAGTCCACACCACAATATTCAACCTTGCTGGATATGTTCCCGATGTGGTCCCGGACTGTACGAGGCTCATCCCTGTTCCAACGGACACACGGACACCGTTTGCGACTCCTGTCATCGTCCAGCTCCTGACAATCTCGATTACCAACGGAAATGCAAAGATTACGTTAAGGAAGTTTTCCTGGCGCCTGAGGACGCGAGCAATACCGGAGAGGAGAGTTCCCTCGTCAACGAAGCCGGCGATTCTGGTATCGACGAAGCCCAGCGAGAACGCATTCTCGAGGAAGACGCCGAAGCACAATTATTCGACTCGAGGAAAAATTCCAAACAGCAGCTCTAATTTCGCCAACTCATGAGCTTCTCACAACTTTTTCACAAAACAATCGGTCTGTCCGTTGAATCTGTTTAAAAAACAACGAACACAGATTGTTATTCGACAAAGTGAAATTTTTCTTCCATAAAAATATTCTCAAAATCTCAGAGATCCAAGAAATTCGAGAAATTTTTCAAAAATCGTACAAAAATTCTCCAAATTTCAAATGCTTTCTGAACAAGTTCTTTTTCTTCAATTTCTCATACCTCCGAGCCCGATAATGAGAAATGCGCGTAGAAACAAACATTTTCGGAAACGATACATACCAAAAAAGCGAAAGGCAGTTCGCGAAAATATTTCTAGGCCAAAAATACTCCTGAAGATTAAATGCAGGTCAAAATGACAAGGTATGTGTCTAAAAAACGAGAAAAAAATCGAATCGTTGTAGAAGACACGATACAAAAACCGATTCTCGTGAATAATATTTCGTGAAAAAACTTTTTCACTATTTTCAAAGTATTTTTCCCACTTTTAACGATCCACGTATGAAGAAAGTAAAGAGCACGATTGACCGTGGTAAATCGTGAAGAAAACTAGTCAATCGATCGTCGTGCGACGTAGAGCAAAAGTCAAAGCTGAAACTCGAAAAAAAAACCCTAAAAATTAAAACGACGTTAAAAAACGATTTAAACAGCAGTGTACATATTGTATTTATTTTCAATCGATCGGGAATTACATTATCGTTCATATCCATCGATTACAATCTAAGAAAATCGAATGTTTGGAAAAACTTTTGAAACTTGAAGGTCGTCTGGGAAAATCCCGATCGATTTTTAATTATTTCTCAACTAATTAGTCGCTGGTTATTATTCCTACTCTATTTCGTATTATCGTTCATCTATTTCGCAAATAACGTGTACAGAAATGATCAACTCCGCACCTTTGTTCATTTTTATTATTATTATTATTATTATTATTATTATCAATATTAATATGAATTTTCATATTTTTATTCGTGTCTCTTCTGGGCTATGTAAATATTATCAATCAACATTTACAACTTTTTTCTTGTACACAACCAAAGATTTGAACTCATCCTCGGTATACATATTCAAATAATATTTATATATATTTTCAGTATATATATACATGTATATGTGTGTATATATATTTCTGTGTATCTACTGTACGTAATATTTATAGCCTAACGTTACAATCAACATATTTTTCGAGCAAGGAACATCCGAGTGTCTATAAAGGGAAAACGCTCACGCGAATAATTGTAATTGAGACTTTTCTCGATCTGATTATCGATCAATCATAATCGTCGTTATTATTATAACAATAAAGCAGATTTACGTTCCGCAGACATTAACGAGAGCAAGCTATTCCGAACGATTCGGCCACCAGTTTCGTTTCTTTCGTAAAGTCACAGGCTCAGGGACTGGCAGTCGAAACGCCTGTGAAATGTTTTTTTTTTTCTTCGATGAGCGAACGAAGTTTGTCGAGTTGCAATCAGAAGAAAATGGCTTTCGAATTTGCTCGAATTTTGGTTGCGAAATACGTCGTTAATCCTGCACGATTACAATCGGTGGAGAAAATCGTTATCAAATGACAAATTTGTTCGATGGTGTGGTCGATTTCGCCTGGTTTTGGGCCTGGACTTTGTCAGGAGGGTGACTATTATCTTCGTAGTTACTTAAGCTTTTAATAATTCATGGTTCGTGCTCAGCGAAAACGTTTTGTCGACGACAATTGTGTATTTTATATATTATTATAAGATTACGTTTTATCGTGTATATATTTCTTTAAATATATTCGTTAATACGGTAAAATCGTAGGTACGATGAATTTGGTTCAGTCCCGGAGGCAACGGGTTTAATTGTATGGTGGCTACTAATCTAAATATGTGAGAGATGAGAAAAACGAAATAAAGCATGATTTTCATTCGACACATTTGCGGATTCTTTTCTTTTACTACGTAGGAAAAAACTTTACAACATCCATTCGACGAGATCGATTCGTGCGAGTCGATGGCTTTGCAACTGGCACGAGAGACGATGAGTCGAAACGCAAACACAATTGCTAAAATTTAATAGCAACATTTTGTCAATGTGGTATTGATGCTCGTCACAAAAAAATATTCCATTCGAGAGCATTTTTCTTTTTACACTTTTCTTCTCTACCTCGTGAAACTCTACAACATTGTTCTCGTCAATTCTGTTTCGTCAAATCGGGGAAATCGATTTCTAACGAACGAGCGCAGTTCTCGAAAAAAATTTATCAAGTCGTGAGAATTTTAAATTTTTGTAATAATTATTATCATTTTTAACATTTTTGCAGAGCTCACTGTACAAAAAAGATTTCTTATTGCATGTGAAAAACATTTTGTTTCGATGATGATTTACGTGGAACAAAAAATTGTGAGATTCCAGGGTGAAGGATGACAGATCGAGTATATTTTTCGAACCCGCTACAATAGTCGGTTTTAATTAGGTTTCGTTTCTTAGACCTGTCGGGAATGTTATTGTCAGATCATTTGAGATGTCGATGAATTTCGAACGAATGGTTGAAAAAAAGGAATTGGAAAAAACGATGAGAAATCGTTGAAAAAAAACACAAAGATGGCGAATTGCATTTTTCCAACAGAAACATTGTGACCGGTCTATTCACACACATATCCACACTGTATCTGCATCCAACGTCAATATATATGGGAACGATGCTGAATAATTAATACAACTGGCAGTCTTGTTTCACTTTCGAGTTGTACGATCGTCTTAGCAAAAACGATAAAAATAAAATCCCTGTGTAAAACGTTTCGTTTGGGTTTTCTATAAAAACAAGTATAAAAATTGGGAGAGAAAAAAATCGGAATAAACCAAAAATTTCCATCAAGTCCACGAAGAAGAAAAAAATTGAGAATTGCCGAATAGGCTCCGAGGACGACCTCGTGTATTTGAGTAATTTCAACTGTGCACACTGTAAACTTTCAGAGGAAAAGAAACGCCAAATATCTCGTAGTCATAGAAATTTTCATGCTGCACAGAAAAAATTACTCAAAATTCAAAGTTGTCGAAAATTCATTATCAAAGTATCGAAATCCATCAAGATGTGAAATAATAATCAACACTGCAGAGACTTCAGGTTTGTACGAGAGATATTATATCGTTTAATAATATAAATCAATAGCGATCTTACAAACATACATGTACATAGAGGGCTCAACGATACAAAACAATCGATTGTTACAGAGAGGAAGAAATAATATAAAACAAAGAGAATAAAAGTCCTCGCACTTGTAATTTTGCATTATTTTCATAAAGCGAGAAATTGTTGGATTTAGTAGTTCTTTCAGGTGATAAACTCAATCAGGCAAGGGGAACATGAGAGGGAATGATAACATAAGGGACAGATATACATATAATAATGCGACGTCTATATTGAGGGACGAAATAATGAGATTTGGGCGCAAACATTCTCGAAGAGCTATAAAGTGCTTTGGGAATAAATTCTATGGCGATCGCAATAAACGCTCTACAGCTTTTCACATATATTAATTATCGTTATCGATCTGTTTCTCTCTCTCTCTCTTCTTCATTTTTTTCTTCATTTCCAAAATGACCCTTAACAATCGTGCTACATTCACGCTCGTAATATTCGTGGATTTCAGTTTCTTTATATACGAATTTTTATATTTATACCATGTATATATAAGATCATATATTTTTCTTCATATGTATATAAAACAGTATCCGTCGGGACGTTCTTAAAGCAATTTTTGTGAATTTTTATGGTCCCAGCACCGAAAATCCAGATTCATCGAAAATTATTAATATTTCGCTGAATTCGTTTTTCAAACTCATTGAGGCTTCGAAACAAATTTTCTGGCATTTCGACAGTAAGTTTTGCAAAGTTTCTGGAAAAACTGACATTTTTTCCACTACAATCGAGTATTTTACTGCTGTCGGGAAATTAATTGCACGTCCGAAATGGCAAAAATGTTGGTAACATTTCGCTGATCGTGGTTAACGAAATATCAACTTTTTTCGACAAAACTGGGTTTCCAGTGGATTGATACCGTTTTATTAATGTACATACGTGAACTGGTCAAATGGTATTTGTCGGGACCATAAAAAGGGACGAAAAATTTGAATCTTTATGATAAAATTGTTTATTATCGTTGTTTTTTTTCTGTCTGTCTTGACCATGAAGTGTTATGGTCCGGAGAAATACCGTTCGATCGACATACACTTTAGTAAAACGGTATTTATGGGGACCGTAAGAATAGGCTGAAAATCTTATGAGAATGTCCCGACGAATACCGTTTTATAAATATTTATATATTTACTTGTGTATTCCTGCACCCGCGAGCACAATTCGAATTTTTTGAGGCCAGCTATGATCGGCTTTATTTTTTACAATGCCCGGATGCTGTATATGATTTTGGATTTTTTCGCGAGATCGATGACTTCGAGGAGAAGTCATCACTACGCGCAAAATTCGCTGGAAATCCATGACTGGCGACGAGGTAATTTTCGTTTTCTATTTGTCAAACTCCTGGAATTGCACTTTCACACTTTGTATAATATTCGTGACGCATACTCCTTAAGGACACGCAGTTTTTATATTTTTCGAGAGAAAAAATACGTTTGCAATTTTTTATTTTTTATTATTTATTGCGACATTATTGACGTGCTTGTTATTAAAACACACAATGAGATTCAAGTGACCCTCGTCCCATTTAGAAGAGAGGAGAGTGTCCGAAGTTGCTGAGATTTTTTTTCTTTTCTTTCGAAAAATCTTGAGGCAGTATCTAAACGCTCAAACCGTCAGAAGACAAACCAACGTACGGACAAACGTTTAGATTATGAAAAAAATGGCCGAAGAGAGGAAAGGACGAAAAATATACATCTTGAGGAAAATCGAGCACGTGCAAAAAAAAACATACAAAAATTTACATGGATTCGGACGATATCGCAGCATAAAAAATCACTGACTTGACCAACGAATCGTCTCTACGAATTATATTGATTTTAACAAACAAAACAAATACTTCGACAACTGCAATTTTTATTAATTTAGCCCCGCAGTCATCGAAGCTCGATCATGTACAATTTAACGGATTTGTAATTTTTAAACTGATCTATTCAACATTTTCGACATGGAAAAACAGGGAAAGGGACGGTGAAGACGATGTGGAAAGCGTGCAGTTGACACACCCGCGCGACGTTGTCTACGAGGAAAAATTGGAGGTTTTTGCAAGGTCATCTCAACGCAAAATTCCTTGGTTCCATTTGCGACTTTTTCTCATGCGTCATTTTTACGGCGTGAGGCAAACCGGAGCAAGAAGAAATCGACGTACTTGGAAAATTGTCTTTCTTTCGAAATCATGCAGCGACTCGAATCTCTATTAAAAATGGGCAATAATTTCAAAAAGAAACGTACGAGATTACGCGCGAGTAAATTCCACCATTAATTAATAACAAAAATTCATTATTCTGTCAAAATTTGAGTTTTTTCTATTCAAGTTCGAACCATTTATGAAAAAACGAATATTTTCAAGGTCCATAATGTTTTTCTGTTGCTTAACATGTTTGAAGAATCTCGATTCGTTTCACTATTTCGTTGGACTAAATTCTCACAGTCTGCAGATTCCCTCTCGCTCCCGAGTGGCTTTTTACGTTAATTACTATTTTTAGTATAAATTAGGGATCCAGTCGTGACCAGTCATGGATCGCCGGGTTAACTACAATAAAAAATATTTGTTTGAAGCGCAAATATAATTACAGACAAAGCATCGAGAGGAAAGTTCGTAACTCCTAAGCGAGAATCTACGTTTGTTTTTCAGAAAATTAGCCTTCCGTTGTTGTTAACATTTGAGCTTGTTTAAATACGAGGATTGTTGTTTTTTCTAAGGTAAATAATTAATAATTAATATCATACAGCTATAATGTCGGGCCGTTAAATACGAGCTGACTAACCTCTCTTTCCTGTATTCTCAAAACACGAAATGAGAAGCGTGCCAATAAAACGTGAACAAAAGATAATACAAAGTTTAGCATGAGCTAATTCGTAGAGGACGATGATCGAGGAAGATTCTCTTGGTCACGAGCCCGTTTTCCAAGCACATGTGCGTCGGTGCGCTGACACAGGGATCGGCAAATTGTCATGCTCTCGAGTGCAAACGTCATTTGGCGTTTTAAACTCTATAAATTGCATCGATGCATTTCTTTGTCCAGGCTGGCTCGAGCCACGCACATGAACTTGACTCAGGTGCTCGTGACGCAGTGTAAAAATAGAAACAAACAGTATTGGCTCGCTTCGCTCCGTACTTTACGAAAGAATAATAAAAAGCTACGCTCAAGATCTTATCGAATGAATTTAAAATAAGACAAATTTGGCTTTCGGTTCTTTTAAAATTAACACCTTTGTTTTCTTTTTATTGTATTATTTCGAATGCGTTGTGCATTTTAAAACTACTGCGCATTTTCAACGTTTAATGTTATAATCTATAGAATTTTTTTTTCCAAATGACTCGCATTCGTTAATTCTTACTTGACTTGAAAATCGCCATATTTTCAGGGTCACTCTATTTTCTACATCCTGACTTTTTTCTTCTCTCTCTCCCTCTCGCTCACTCTCTTTTTACTTCGTTTCGATGAGATGGATGACTGGTTTGTCCATGTTTTTCTAGTAGCAGCTTGGATAGAACGTGCTCGTCAACGAATCATAAGCGTCGTCGGCGTTTTCAACACCGTGAATCAACCTCGGGTTCATCGTCCAACAAGAATTTCTTCTCTCGAATTCAGACGACACGAGAACCGAACGATGCTGAGCATTAATTACGCAGAATCGAGGAACCCCTTAAAACTGATCGACCAGGAGATCGCAAACCTCGATCGACATCGATTCTTTACTCGAACGGACCGTCAACCGGAACATCTGCGAATCGATAAAGAAAATTATCCATGCGATCGCATTTTTTATTGTAAATCTGAAGCATTTTCTTGAGCCCGCTCCGGCGAGTGCTTGAAAAATTGAATCACGAATTTATTTCAAAGAGTTGAGCGAGCAAATCGATAAATCGGTTTTACCTGCGCTTGTTTGTTGGGCTCAAGACGTAACAAACATCCGACTTGCTGAGCTCTCATGTGAACGATTCCGGCACAAACAAAATTGTCGGGATTGGGATCGATGCCGTCGAGGAGTTGCATTCCGAAGCCTTGCAGCTTTGTGCGAACCTGAACCAGGTCCATCGGGGCTTGGGCTTTAAAAATCTTTTGAGAACGCTGCTGATTAGCTCTGAAACGAATTTCAGCCATTGAAAAAGATTGCGCAACGACAGAGTTTTGCAGCAGCCGAGAATTCGTAACGACGGAAACTCAAACATTTTTCAACTCGTTAACAAGATTCTTACCCGCCAAGATTTTTCCATCTAGCGAAGAAAGACTCGCCATTCATTTCCGTCGGCTCGAAGAACTTGTTGATCGTCAACGGGAGTTTCATGGTGATTTTCTGTGGCACGTTGTTGTAGATGAACGAAATTACCATACTAGGCGTGTCTGTGTAAGTAAAATAATAAGAATAATGAGTCAAGAGCTCTTGAGGACGAAGAGGACGAGAGTAAAAAGCTTAGTGATTACCGTTGTAATCGTCGATGCACTCCCCATTGATCATCTGCTGTATCTGTGCACCAGCTTCTAAAACTGGATCTACAGGTTTCACCTGAACCGCCAATTTAGCTTGATTCTCTTCGGACCAAGACAACTGAGGTTGGAAACCGTGCAAAGCGAATTGTGTCTTGTTACCATAAAACAGACCTATGCGACCGAGATTCTGTCGGAATTCCGACTTCACACCGATCTGGATGAGGTCGTTTTCGAACAGGACTCCATTGTTTTTGCAAACGAATCTGGAAGTTCAAATTCCTCAAAATAAACACTTGAAGACTTTATATTGGAACGTGAATATTTTTTTGTTCTTTGCGTCGGCATCGAACATATTTGCGTGGGAAAAACTGAGTCGAGACTCGATTCCGGTGACTCGATCATTGTGAAAAGATTTTTCAGACTTTTGGAACTTTTTTTCAAAATAAAAACTTCGTTTCTGTCGTTGGGTGCGTAGTTTTTGCAAGCGTTGGAGTTTGAGCGAAATTTTGATTATTTTTATCAGGTGAATTGTGAGGATGATGAGATTTTTGAAAGTTTTTTCTTACTTTTTAGGATTGTAGGTATTTTGAGCACCGTTGGTAGCACCGACTTTGTTGGGAGTGTTGTAAATGTCACCTAAAACGTCGAGTAGAACTCCGGTGTTGCTTGTAGGCTGCGAGGAAGGTGGCGTCGATAGACCGAGCAAATCTGCCGAGGAATTGTTTATGGCCGTGACAGAAACGGCCGAAGGAGCTTCGGTGTGATGATTCGTATTTGGCGCAGGGCTTTTGCTCTCTCGAATTTCATTTTCGGGCACACGTCCCGGCTTCTTTTTCTTCAGGACAGCCAAGATGGAAGATTCTCTTTCCGGGAACGCTGGCATTTCTTCCAAAACCGTAGCCTGTTCGATGGAATTTCAATTATTCGAATTTTATCTTCGAAACGATTGAATCGAAGAGTTTTGAAAATTTGAAACAATTCGATTGCCTGCTTTTTTTTTAACGCAATTCGTGCAATTGAATTTTGAGTACGAAAAATCGTGAAAACCGTACGATGGAAAAATCAATCAATGAAGGAGATCAAAATTACCAAAACATCGGTGGATGCGATTATACTAAGTTGAAGATATTCCGATGCCCTCTGTTGCAATTCAGCATCGGCGCTACGAAGATTGCTGTGTTGTCTAAAAACGTCTTGGATCTGGCCTCGTATTTCCGGGAAGAGATTTACGAATTTGATGTACGTTGAGAGCAACAATGCTCGTGTCATGGGAGAGCACAAGTGATACTGCGACGTGACAGAAAAAAACAATGAAAAAATTTAAATATAGAACGACAAGAAACGAGTGAATATTTTTTTGTATTTTTTCAATTTAACTCACTTTGGAATGTAATAGTTGGAACTGCACGGAAGGTGAAGAGCGTTGATCACCGGCGATGAGATTGCCGAATTCGCCGAGAATGTATCCACCGACCTTGACCATATTTTCGTGACACGCCGGTGCTTGGAGGGCCTGAAAAATATTTGTCGATATAAAAGTGACGATAAAATTGTAGCAAAAATCGTAAATTTTTATAAAAACGCCGCAGTGCGATTTGCCGAAGTTTTTGAAGGTGGATTAAGAAACTGTGAAATGTTTTGCCTCGTAGCGGATACGAACTCACCTCGAAGACTGTTTTCGCTGCATATCCTTGGACGTCGTCACGATTGATGACGATTTGAATGACCCTGTACCAAACTTCCTCGGAAACATAATCACCGGCTATCCTGATGAGATTGAGAATAACGTCGACGTACCAAGTGTAATCGGTGGCGTATTTTTCGGCGAGAATAGCGACTTTCAAAACCATTTCTTCCCGGATAGAATAATCGGCAGTTTCGAGATAATTCAGCATTTCTTGAACGATTTCTTCGGCGTTGCTCTTGTCGCACATGGCGTAAAGCAAGTCGACAGCTTGTTGTCTGACGGAAACATCCTTTTCCATCTTCATCGAGAGGATAACAACTTCCTGGTGCTTCTTAACAGCCTCGTGAGAAAATTCGGATGTTGCGAGGTGGCACATTGACTCGAGTGCCAAATAGCGCAAGTTCGTTTCACGGTTTGAGAGAAACTGGCCGAGCTGATTGCATGCTCGTACCAACAGATTAGGCTCACTGTCGTTGTGGATTATGAGACTTATCGCTTCGAACAACACCGCGTTTTTCGCGTTCGAGTGTTGAACTTTCTTCGACTTTGGTGGCTCTTGCGCTTTGTTCAATATCGTCTCAAGACACTCGTTTAATCTTCCACGTACACCGGGATCTTCAGCTGCGTAAAAAAAACATTATTCGAAACAATAAATTAAATGCAACTCGTACGAGAAATTTTAAGCAGCAACACGATTCTCGTGTTCACTAAAATTCGGCGTACCTGGCGGCGTGTAATTTTGCAGTAGCCGGAGCAATTTAACGGACAACCATGGAGCTGGCACGAAATAATACGTATAGTCCTGCAGATCCGTGTAACTCGAAGTAACAATCTTGAATAAAAAATTATCGTTACGACCCGGAAAATTCTGCATCATCGTGTTTTTTCTCCCGCGGACGTTGTAAAATTCATCATAAGTGGAAATTGCGCTCAGAAATCGGAAATAGAAAGTTTTAATTTTGTTTTCTCGCACATTTTTTTCAAATTCAATCTTTTTTTCGCGTTTCTAACGGAAAACTCACTCGACTCAGCCGCGACACCGCTAAGCTCACGCATCCCTTGTATTCATCGGGATTTCTCTTGACAAGCGCATCGATCAAGGACGCAGCTGCTGTTACGACGCCGAGATGTTGGTCGTTGAGAAGATGAACGATGCGAGAAGTCCACTCGCCACCGGGAACGACGTCCGGAGCTGTACGCAATAATCTTAGTAGACATAACGCAGCACTTTGCTTAACGACGTCCATAGTGTCCCTGTAAAAAATCGTGTCCATCGAGAAAACGAATTTGACGAAACTTGCACCTCGAATGACTGAAACGCACAAAAATCTCCATGGATTCTAAAAAGTTTCCCGTTATTATTATGACCACAAAGAATTGGTGGCTTTTCAAGTTCTTCGACAAAGCGAACGTGATCCGCACGACAATTTATCGAGAATTCTATTTGGCAACCTGGAAAAATTATTTTCCGTCGCAAATTCGAAAAGAAACTCGAGAATGCCGGAGAATTTTTTGTTGCCTTTCAGAAATTGAAGTTTCGTTACCATTTCGTAAAAAAACTCGAATATCTATTTTTTGGATGTTTCAAAATTTGAACTACAAAATGTTCGTGTACCCTGCGCGCCCAGTGAAATGTTTGTTAACGAAGCGTTGAAAATTCAGCAACTGCTTAAAGATTTACCTAATGTCCAGCCGTCTAGATCCAATAAGCGAAGAGTAAATGAGGAGCACGTAGCGTGAGTGTAAAATGATTGTGTACAGTGTGAGAGTAATTGAGAATTTAGTATCGTAAGTGAGATTTGGTTTCTGTTGGATTTTCCTTACCCGGATACGAGCAACTTTGGTATCTCATTGCCAAAAGCTTCGGCCATTTCTTTGCTGCCGATGTTGGCGATACACTGGAGAGCGAGATTTACGTGAATCGGATTGCGAGAGCCAAGATCGTTCTTGATACTCTGTATGATGAGTTTTATGAGATCGCTGTTTGTGTTAACTAAGACTGATATGAAGAGATATCCCTGGAATAAAAAACTCATTAATTGCAAGTTTAATCATTTTCAAGTCGCTATCGAGCCCCAAAACGTACGATTTGTTTTTCGGAGTATTTGTTCGACGACAGAAGATTGACGGCCTCCATATGGCCGAAATCAATGTCATGGCCGAGAAGGAAAATGAAGAGAAGTTTGCAGACGTACTTCTTCTTCTGATAGCCATCGAGAGTTTTGTCGCCTTTGAATTTGCTTCGAATATTTGCCAATTCTTTGTTTATCCTTTTGATTTCCGCTTCCTTGCTTTTGCCTGATGATTAACAGAGTCAGAAAGCAAAGATTTATAAATACGCCCACGCCACATCAGATTTACTTGCGTATCCAGCTAATTATAAACTTCTTTGCAGTCGCTATATTTTCAAATTCATTAAGAATATGCAATAGTCTCTCTCTTTGTGAAGCGCATGATCGCGATACCAAAGATGCTGAAAAATTGTGCAATAGCGAGAAGTCTTGATGGCAAAATGCCACCTGGCTCTTGTCACATGTATTGATTTATTTATTTATTGCACTTTACGCCGGTGTCTGCTCAAAAAATCAATGAATACAGACTCGCAGGCTCAATTTCAAATTGATCTCGATCAACAAAGCAGAATCATCGAACGACTCTGCCCCAAGAATGCACAATCTCCGGAATTCGAGTGAGAATTTTGTGATTTTTCCAAAGACTCGCAAATTTGATTGCCCCGGCATCTGCGTAAAAATAATTTTCCCCTGCTCGGCTATTGCAAAACCAGCAAGAAATTACGATTCAAGCTCATTTCTAAACAAATTCATTTTCCAAGCGATTTTTATCGACCGAATGTTCTCTATGAATGGAGATAAGTGGATGGCAAAAACACGAGGTCTATTGGTCACGAATACGGCCACGTTTGTGTGTATCAAGGAGTGAGAGGGACGGAGAGCAACAGATAGGTCCATATCACAGTTCCGCCCCCCAAGGTCCTCACGCAGTGTGCCTCTCGCCACGCCTTCTGTACTCGCTTATCAGCGTCTATTTAGAATACAATCGGCAAGCAGTAGAGAACGTTTGGGCATTGAAAAAAAACAAAGTCTAATCGATGGTGAGAGTGGATTGAATGTACAGCCTGGTATAAATCTTTGCTGTGAACTTTAGCAGTTTTTGTCACTGAGATTTGCTCCACGATGTGCAAAGTCAATGAAAATATTGTCAAAATATCCCAATTGGTGGTTATCCAATTTTTCATACCGAGTTCTTGAGAATTTGGTCAAGATTCTAGAGTTTCTTCGTTTTTATTGACAAAATGAATCACGATGTGTGAAAATGAACAAACTTTTCTTATTTTTTACGCTGCAAACTTACAGTTTCTAATGTCGGAAATGAAGACGGCGAGTCCTCGCATACCGTCCCCTCGTACAGCCGGCATGTTGCTCCGTTTGGTTCACAACAACCTGGAATTGAGAAATATTCATATGCACTAACCATAGGAAAGCATAATGATTAACCGGATGGAAAAAAATGAAAGGCAAGAACGATTTTTTAAATGTGAAGTTATTTTCGATCGATTTCGACAGCGAAACGATCGACCGATTGGCGATACGAAGAAAATATCGAATATTTTCGTGAACCCCATGAATTTTCAAGTTTGAGCAGCAATTATGTTCACTTCCGCGAGTAAATTTGACCACCTTGCGCCAGAACGGAACGAACGTTAGTTGCGGTTATACGTTCGATCGCGATTGTATGACGAGGGATTAGGAATAAAAAGAAAAATAATTCGTACGTCAATCGAAAAGTATGAAGAAACAACACGTTTACGATGAGACTAAAACACGACCGCCGGGTATTAAAATGAGACGTCGGGATTTCTCGACCCAATTTTGATAACGAAGAGCCGATTTTGACAGCAGCCGCCTGTGATTGTCGCCGCGTCGCGCGCGCACACACACATACACGCGCACGCACGTAGGCACACTCAGGGATAGGCTCACACACGGGCAGCCGACGTCCCAACGTATAACGAGACGACACCGTCAAAAGTCAAAGATCGAGGGAAAGACGAGTGGAGATGTGTCGGTAATTTTCCGGTTATTTTACCGTTAAGATTACCGCTGACGTTACTATTCAAAATAGCTTTTACTTTTCTCAACACAAGAATCTCCATATCAGCGTCTTAATTAACGATCGATAAAACTGAGTTGTTTAACGAAGTTTGATATTTTGTTACGAATTCCCAGCAATCCTTCGTTCGGAGCTAGAATTTTTGAGGTTATAATTTTCGCGGCTACTTTAAAACAGCAAATTTTCGGTCCAAGTTTTTTTCCTATTTCAAGGGTCTGCGAAATGTCATTTTCGGTGAATTTTATCGTCATATTTTTCTCGTTTGCGTATTTCAAACGGTAATCTCAAGAAAATCGACGTCATTTGAGACCCGAATTACTCGTCAATATGCCGGTTACGCCCCTCGATACGGTCACAAAATCGAAATATTTTGCCAAAATAAACAAATCCTCAAATTCGAGGCTTTCTGAGAAAACACAATACGGTTTCCCGCCACTTTTCAACAGCGTTCTTCAAGAATATGGAGCTGACATTGAAAAATCGGCGAAATGTTCTAACAATGTCGCAAAAAATCACTCAAACAATACACACAGCTGAATAAATTTCGAAAAACAAATGAAGTTTTTTGTCATTCGGAACGTCAGGGATCGACTTTTTTTCAACAACGGTGTCGAAGTACTAAACGGAGTAATTGTCGAAAATCACTTCTGATTTTTGCTAACCGTAGCTGGCATTTACGCACAGAAAAAAACTGCAATCAAATAATGAAGTTCGCGTGGTAATTTGACGGACCGAAATATTACGGTATCGTTACGTATCAGGCAAAGAGCAGGGTTATTAAAAAGTGCAAATGTTGCACGAAACCACTGATAGACATCGAAGAATACCCTCGATTACTGTTCACGAATGATTATTTTTGTTTGTAATTGCTGCGATCAAGGTTGATGAACGTTTTACCAATATGCACCAAAAGGTCAGCAACGCGCGCGATCGAAGGGAACAAGAAATTTATTATCCTTTCAGGTCAATCGTGTCATTCAATTATTCGTGAATACACATGTATTTTTTGTTGTAATCACTGTTCTGTGATAAGTCAACGGAATTCTTCCTCCTGTCAACGTCACGACGAACCGTCGTTTTTTTTTCAGGCGATCAAGAGACAAGAACAATTGGGATAATAACGTGTTATTTACGATGAAACGTGTGTTACGTACCGATCTGAGACGGAGAGAGGGAGATAAAGAGAAAAAAGAGAGAGAGAGAGAAACAGAAGGATTAGTAACGCTCTATATCGCGATACAACTCGATCACCGAATCCACGGGGAGGCGTTAACTTTTTACTCGCGACTCGCTGCCACAGATTTCGTGGCTGTCGCCATTTGCAACCGCTGACTAGTGGTGTCTCTCAATGACGGCTAGATGTCCACCCCACACGCACGTTCACGTATAATCGGCTTTACCGCCCCTTTCCCCTCGATCCCTTCTGCAACTCCGGCTACAAAACTTGTGCTCCACTCACGTTGCTAACAAAACACGCATGCGCGAATTCACTTTTTATCAATCGCGCGCTTGATTCAAATTTTTGCAATTTTTTTTTTGCAAAATCTTTCCAAATTCATCGTAAATATTTTTCGTACCGAATTTTTTACGCCATAGTTGTAACGAATCAAATTTTACTTACCTCGAGCCAAAATCACTGTAAATCCAATTTTAACGATTTCCGGGTGTCGCCCAGAGAAAATTTTTCCAAATATTGGATCAGCTTTCACAACTCTGACATATTTCGAGCATTTCTCCATTTTGTTTATTTTCCCATAACTCAACAACGTATACAAAATATTACAAAGTAAATCTCATTATTTTTTTCCAACCGTCTGTTTAATTTCTTCCAACAACATTTCTAATCGGTCCTTCATCACTGGTTGGCCCTTTCTCGTTTTTTTCGACAACTTTTTCCACGTTTCCATTTTCTTTTTCTTGTAGTTATTCATCGCTTGGCTCCGTTCTTCTACGGCTTTCAGCAAAAGTTCCTTTTTCGCCTGTTTCTCAGCTTTTTTCTTTTGGAATTCTTGTTTTGCCGCAAAGAAAGGAACTTTTTTTGGGGCCGCGCTGAATGTAGCAAAGAATTGCCGTTGATTAGTTGCAGAAAAAGTTCGACACATTATAATATTCAAAAATTGCAAGGAAAAATGATAAAAACGTTCAGATAGAAGAAAAAAAACACAAGTTTCGTGTTTTCAATGATTTTTATTAGTTGGTATTGTTTTTATTCACTAATTATCTTTACCTGTCCTTGTCAGTGGCGTCCTGCGGCTTTTTCAAAAGTTTTAATTTCTCAGGTACAGTGCCTTGTTCTTTTTGAAGGTCCTTGTAAAAGTGACGCAATGCAGTTTTTTTTCGACGCTCTTCCCACTGATCAACTAATAAGAGAGAATGAACATCTTTGAATGGAGAATCGAAGGGATTTTTAATCACGATTCTAACCTTAAAAAACCACGACAATCACCTTTGTACTTGTTGCTGTATTTTTGTAACCTATATTTTTTCTTATCGAAAGGTTTCTTCTCGCTCGTTGATTTATTTTTCTCATTTATACGTTTGTGGCTTTGGCCTCTTTTATTGTTTTTTGAATTACTCGCTTCCATAATTGAGTCGCTGCTTCAAAGACGCGAACACATGTTTGTTGACAATTACACGAGAAGCAACGAGTGCTCTCGGGGGAAAACACCGATTCACGTTGTTCAAATCACCGATAGAGGCGCTGCGATCATCGAAAAGTGTGTCTCGATTATTTATTTTTTTCTATAACACCTGCGGAGGCTTTGAAAAAAAAATGGAACTCGGTATTTATATATTTATCAAGTGAAAAGGGAAAAATCTATTTGCGATGAAAATCAAAAGTGAAAGAACGAAAATTTGCAAAGGATCGATTTTTTTTTCAATCTGCAAACTCGACAGAGCAACGTCGAGTGATTTGAGTTGTGATTATCGCCGCTACGTCAAAACGCCACGTTGAAAAATAACCAGCTGCCGAATACCTTGTCATCGAAAGTCTCCCTGCCCATCTCTGGTTTGTTATTCCTGAAAACAGTATCCCATGCTCGTTGCAGCTTGCAGCATGGTGCATTGGTGTGTAGTGACAAAGCACAGTGAGGGTGCGCATTTTAATTCGTAACGTACATTGAAAAGTTGATTTTGAAAAAAGGGTCACAATGGGAGACAAAGGTACGTTAAAAAAGTTCAATTTTATTAAAAATTTTATCAAAAATATAGAAATTCGACTGGATAAATATCGCGAAAGCCGTAATATATTTCACACACCGAGTCGATACGTGCAGACGCGAGCTTAACGTACACAATGTGACTCGTTCCAAATACGAACGTGACCTACAAACACTCACGTGTTCTCTTCACCCCCTTCTACCGGAAGCGAAGGGTTGCTCCAGTAATTTGAATGGAATTTTCAAAAGAGCATAAACGTGTATGAAGCATTATTAGAAACTGCAATTTATATGACATGAATATAATTACATTATTTCCATACCATCGAATTCGTAATAACTTGGAATTCCGAGTCGAATTTTGAAATAAAAAAACACCCGAATTTTTAATTGATCGTCTGATAAAAAAAAATTCATTGATTTTTTATAATTTTTTTTTTCGAATTCAAAGTTTTCACTGTCATGGTCAACGTACATTCGGAATTTCCTCAAGCCTTGATCCAATTTTATTCTCAAGCTTTTAAAATACGACTCAAGGGCTTGCGTGCGCTTGGAAAGCTGGAAAAATTCGGTTTCTCGAGAATATTTTCGTGTCGTTTTATAATTCACGTGTCGCGATTCTCCTAATAAGAATTTTCCCTTATCAACGACGAATGCATTATTCAAATGAAATTGAATTTCTACTTGGGCTTTTTCACTGGTGGAAAACTCGTTGTAAAATTACAGAACATCATGTGCACTTCAGCGGTGGCAGCGGAATGAGCAAAGATAATAATATAATGATACAGCCTCAACGTCACGGTCACATTGATGCACATCTCGGTTTCCTACAACTTCATCACAGGCAATTAATTTATTAAATTAAAATATTACCCCGCGTTATTATTTCGTTACGTATGGGGTGTCGTTCGACGCGGACGAATCTAATTAACGCCATTAAATTAATCTGGGTCAAAATGACCCAGTGTGTCAACGATGGGCCAAATGGATATGTAAATTTTCTCGTTATCTTTTCAATCGATCTTGAAGTTGAGTAAAAGTTTGTTTTAAATGAAAAAAAACGTCGTGGATCTCTAGAGAAATTTTTTTTATAGCAAATTTGAATGTGAGGGTGCGAGAAAATTATTAATTTTTTATGACCACGTGTTTTATGCATTTTAAGCATTTTTTTTATTTATTTTTTGAGGAATTTTGAGTACGGGAAATGTTCATTTTGTTTAATTTTCGCCAGATATCACATCGAATTTTCGGTGCCATGGAACGTTTGTATACACGGGGAAGGTCAAAGCATAGCTCCCGCTGTGGTAGTTGGCAACGCGAATCCCAATTGCTCTGTAATTGATTTCGCTCAGGACAAGGACGGTCTAAGGTGAATGAGATAATTAATCGGCCGATTAATAAGTTTGACCGACTTTGTCAAACGGTAGAATTTCCTTTTTCCACCTGCGCGATCTTATCAGAATCAAAATAATTCAACATCTTCCATTTTTTTGTCTTTATCTCTCGAAGAAAGAAAAAGAATTCTGTGTTTCCCATCATTCCCTCCGCAATTGCGAAATTCACAAAAAAAATTCTTTTGTTATAAAATTGAAAATAAAACGATTTTGATGTTGATTTTTTGTTTTGATTTTGGTTAATTCGTCAATTTGCATGAAATCGACATTGACCCACATATTTCGCAATTAAATACATCAAATTAAAATAATAAATGACAAAATGACGAGAGACTATTGTAAAAATATTTTTGGGTAGTTTAAAAAAAAAAAACAAAACATTGAATTAGTAAAATTTCAAAATACAATGAAGAAAATTGCGGAAAGCGATGTAATGTATATAAAAAAAAATTGAGCGGGAAAGATGGATTGAATGTTTGAATTTTTTATAATTCAGATTAAAAGTCGATCTTTTGGCCTACAAGGAAAAAATAATCAAAGAAGAAGTTCAGTTGATGTGCTGCAAATCAGGCTCACCTCTGAACATTCTGATCCATGCCCGAGTCCTTGGCAAGGATAAAGGGACTCCGTTATTGCGGAATGGCATAAAAAGCATAGCGATCGAAGCCAACGAAGACGACGAGGACGAGGACGACGACGAAGTTTCGGAATAAAATATCCTTCAAAGTCATGGATCATCTTCATGTTTACGGTCGTAATCAACAAGTTCTCATAACTCCATTTTTCGTAACATTGCCACGAGTGATTTCGAGAACAAGAAAAACAATATTTCTGGGCGAATCCATAGGGAATAATTTTTTAACGAGTTACTAAAATGCCAAAATTCCAGCTCGTCGTCAGTGAACAACGCAATTTCGTTGCTCAATTTGCATTTACGAAATCTTTAGAAATTTGTCGAAAAAAAAAGAATTTTCTTGCGGATGGAAATAAAAATAAATGTCTCGTGAATTGATAAATTCGCAAGGAGCCAAAAACGCGAAATTTCATGCTCGTCAGAATGAAATTCTAACGAGTCGATCAAAAATTCACGTTCAATCAACCTTGACGAAATGAAATTTCCAGCAGAACACAAAAATAAGAATTTTTTGACGTCTCCAAGCGGGGGGAATTTCTGCCACCTTGAAAAAATAGTTTTCGTCTAAAAAAAGTTTCAATAAATCGTCGAATGCGTTGCAACTGTGCAGATATTTTTTGCCTTGTAAAAATCGGTGTAAGTTGCGAGTTTAAAGAATTTTTACAATAGACAAAACCAAAGCCTGCAATATTTCGCTCGGGAGGAACTTTTGCCTTGACTCCATGCGCGTGTTTGGCTCGAGCGTGCTTTGCCATAAAGTTTAGACGATTCCTCACCATGGTTCTAAACGCCCTTTAGCAAACGATCGATATATCTTAAGAGCGTATATTTTAATATTGTTTCTACAACGAAGCGATTGACCAAGCTCACGTTGAGCGTATGACGAATCAGTGGTCGACGGTGTGGAGCAAATTTTATGAAAATCTCGTTGAATAAAACAGTAAAAATAAAACTACAAGATTGTTCGTCAATTTTAGTCGTTATTGCGATTTTTCCTTTCTTCCGGAACTGCAAGTCGTACCGGAGCGGCTGGGAAACGTTTGGAAGAGGTCGAGACATTTTCGTAAGTCGCCAGGGGTCCCTGAGACCCATGGTTTCATCATGGTCGGAGGAGGATTGCAATCCGGGTCAAAATGACCCAGTTGTAATGGACCTTGAGGCTCTAGCATTGGAATCGTCCCTTTTTCGTTGGAATTCCGGTAGGTCCGTCGACAAACTCGCAAATATTGAATCCAAGTTTAACCAGCGGATGACAATTGCTTCTCGGGTTGCCCCATTTGCCACGAAAACTCATCCAGCCCGGCGACGTGTCGTCCACCTCAACAGGCAGCAGTTCGATTCGTTTCCAGGTTTGCCAAGCGATGCCGAAGCCACTCTCGTCGTACAAACGTGGCAATCGAACGAATTTGTGTTTTCCCGGTGCTGTCCATAACCCATGGGAACCACGAGCGCTGAACAGCACCGGATGTTTCCCCGTCGACGTGAATACGCGCTCCGGGAAAATGGGCTTTTGAAATATTCCCTTTCGAGTTTCTTGACGCTCGTACACGAATGTTCCGCTTCGCTTTTCGTAGCGATAAAATGCTCCGGCGTCGTGCGCGGAAACGTACATCGAGGATGGATGATCGTCACCCTGAAAATCAATAATAACAATAATAATAATTTGCATTAAAAAAAGTTCGAAAAAAAGAAAACAAACTCGAACTTTTTTTGGCCGTTGGAATCGTTTCACTCGGTTCGTTTTTCACAATATTCGTCGTGACTTATTTCGAAAAATCGTGAGAAGCTTGCGCGATTTTTTATAGTTTTAAATGTAAAAAATTAAAAAATTGTCAAACCTAAAAACCGAATAAGAATTATTTTCGGCAGTTTTTAATTAAAAATAATGCGCCAATTTAGTAATTAGACCATCAAATTTTAACATTGGATTCAGTAAAAAAAATAAAATGTCAAAAGTCAACTGGCAATACCTGAAAATTTAAACACACTTAATATGAAATTTGAAACATTTGAATGTGATGCAGAGAGTGGTCCAGTGGCAACGTGCCCGACTCGCAATCCAGAGGGTCCCGGGTTCGATCCCCCTCCGAAACATATTTTTTTTTTTTTAATAGGGATTCCCATCACATGGAAATTGGATAAACTAGAGGACGCGTAGCATCCAGACAAAAATTGCGAAAGGCGACAAATCTGTGTGTGCACCTGGTTCAATGCTGACTAAGCGCGACGCGACAAGATTGTCCGCAGTGAGGGGAATCGTGCCAGAGAGACACAATCGATTGGAGGGATGCCGTAAGGATGTAAAGGAGGCTGTCATGGGTTTTGTATAATGCGAAGAACCGTTAGGAGAAATGAATGAAATTGATAAATATTTCGCAACCTGAAAGTAGAGGCTCATGTGTTCCCAATCGCCTACGTGATTGCCGTATTCCTTGAGGCTTCCGAGACAAACACCTCCCACCCTGGGTATTGGCCAGCTACCGAAAAATCCAAGATCCAGAACGCAAACCGCCTTTCCCTCGCTGAACGGATAGAACATCCAATAGGTCACGTGAAAGTGCAGTTTCCTGAACCTGTTATCCGTGAAGAGGATCGAATTCCCGTCCCGAATCGTGTCAGCTCTCGTCGTAACGACCTCGTTTCCCGAAACATCATTCCTCATCGGATTCTCATGGCCAAGGATCGCGAGGTCATCATTTCGCCTTAATAAATTTCTGTCGTGCTCAACACCGAGGAATCTTCGTCTCGCATCCGACCGTCGCGAATCCATTATCTTTTTGCTTCGTACTATTCGCCGTCTATCCCTCCTACGATTCTCCTTTTTCGCAACATCCTTCGTTCCCCCGAACGAGGACGACAAAGACGTTTTTGTGAATTTCTCCATCGCCGTACCACTCGTACAGTCCTTCACCAACGCGTAGATCGGCACATTCCCCGCTGGCTCTTTTCCGTAGATGAATGACGATTCATTCCGTAAAAGCAACTCTGCATCCGATCAAACAACAAATTTAGAAAAAAAAACTACGAATTTCAATTCAATTTTCAATTTTTCAATCGAAAATTCATTTTTTTTCTCTCAATTCATTTCGATTTCATTTTGTTACTAAAAAATATCTCATCGGGTCAATTTGACCCAGAATCATTAGACGCAAATTCATTTGAATCCAGAATTTCCCATCACAATGCAATGTTGAAATAGCAACGAAAAATATTTGATTTTATTGATGATTCGTTCAATTTTCAATGACATCCGAATTTTTCGAGCCGATATGTTTTTTGAGTGTCAAAAATCGATCATTTAAACATCGTAATTACATTCTGCACTCGAATTATTACTTTTGGCAAAGATGGAAAAGAATTTCGTCGCATACTTCAGAGAGTCATTGAATTTCGTAACGAAAGCGAATCTCGTGATAACGCGTAATTATAATGCGAATGAACAAAAATCTTGTTTGCGGCGTCCGAAGGACCGAACAACGTACTGACCTACGTCAATGCGCGTATGCAAATGATCATTTCCCGCTTTGACGTTATCGAGAAACTCTGGTACACCGAGGGGCAGAAATTTCTCGCCTGGAGCCAGCCAAACGAGAGGGGCCCATGCTCGTACCAATTCCCTCACTGCAAGTAAAGCATAAGACAAAAACTATATGCACGCAAAGTCTTTACATCTTATTGCGATAATAATAGAGGCACGAGTTAACTTAATCTCGGAGCGTATAGGTAATTGAAATAATGACTCGCGGAAGTTTTCTGTATATTTTGTAGTTCGGTAGTCCGCCGCATGCGCTCGCGCGTGTAAACAAAGCGCGCACGCTTTGTACTTTCGTGCGTTCATAAATATATAAACACGTGAAAGGTCCGGTGCACCGATACACACAAAAAACACAAGGATAACAACGATTGCGTACACTTTCTCACTTTCTTCAATTACGAATCATATTTGACTTTACGTAATGTCTCAACGAGAGCCAGATCACACAGATCCCGCAACTATATATATATCGCGTGTTCCACCACATCTCTGTAACGACGTTTGGCTCCGTGATTCACCAACGAAAGTCTCGGGCTCGAGTTATACGCTTACTTTTTATTCCGAACAATCGCGATATTCTCTCTTTTTCTTTGACGTCATTAACGAGCGATAAATTACAGGCTTTTCACAACTTCCATCTGTTAAGAATGAATCCTTTGATGATTTGCACGCAATAATATTTCCTGGGTAATTCAAGGGGTCTGTGGAGCATAAACAAAACATGCGGATTCGTCGCAAACGCGCTGCAAGACGAAAGTTTTATACGATTTTGCTTTACGTCGTCGCTGATTTTTTCATTATTTTGATTTTTCAACAACGTGTCGTTTGAACGAGTTAACGTTGTTGTCGTTCTTGACGTTGTTTGAGATGTCACCGTAATAATGGCGCCACTCGCGCAGTTTGCAATTTATCACCCCGCGATCGTGAGCGCGCGAGAATCGGGTGTAAACAGCGGACG
Source organism: Diadegma fenestrale (assembly GCA_037043255.1). Lineage (NCBI taxonomy): Eukaryota > Metazoa > Arthropoda > Insecta > Hymenoptera > Ichneumonidae > Diadegma > Diadegma fenestrale. Next base: position 1,370,863 of record CM073310.1, read on the forward strand.
CGCGCTGAAGGTCAATGAGTGTAGTTTTTTCTCAAGTGTACCCGGTCTACGCGAAGTAACGGTTTGGTGTGTAAATATAAACAACGAACACTTAACACTCGGCTGTCATAATTGGCATCCCGGGAATCCGCGTCAATTAGAACGTAAACGTGAACCGAACGACATGAATATTTCTTTGTGAACTACTCGCTAAAAACGCGCGCGGAGGCAGAAAAAAAACCGGGGATGGCGGAAAATGAGCAAAGATTTACACGAAATGAGGAGAAACAGGAAAAACTTACCTCTTTTTTCGATCGTGATTCCCGAGCTCGTACCTCGCAGTGACAACAGAAGAAGCGTGAGAACAAATCGTAACATTATTAAAGAGACACATTTTGACAGCGAAACGAGACACTGGCCGATCGCGTCGCTCGTGAATTTTATTGCAAACTGTGATCCATCGTGAGCGTCCTGCTTGTTCATGAAATTTTCAACATTTTTCCTCGATTATCAACGCGCACGTGGTGATGTTAATTTTTTTATTTTAATCCTCTCGATGGCCGGTGGCGCACGAAAAAAAATTAAGAAAAATGGCGCGACGCCGGTAAACGAGAACGAAACACAGTTCACACGTTTCGAAATATCCAAGATTTTTTTCTGATGGTTAGAATTTTTAGTTTAATACGCGAGTTTTGCGTTGAGCACTCTCGTCGCCTCGAGGTTGAACGTTCTCGGAGTTACTGACCGGTATACGTCTCCTCGTATGTGTTCCGAACATTTCCGCGCCGTTCACCACGCACGCATTAGGGTCGCGCGGCCAGACACGCTCTCAGCGGACTGTACACGATAACTATACAGCGTGTAACACACAGTCACAAAAAAAAGGCGAACGTGGCGCGCTGAAGTAAAAAACTCTCTTGCGGCGAGGACACGATACAAATCAACTATTTCGGAAATTATATTTCGATTCATATACGTCCAAGTGATCGCGACTAATTTCAGATCGAACCGGTTTTTTCCAGAGCTGATGATTTACGGGAAAATTCGTTCCAGGTAGACTCAAAAGTCGAGTAGGCAAAACTGATTTGACCTAAAAATTGAGCTTCGAGGCGAAAATATTTCCCTGTTTATTTTTCGGACTTTTCAGCCATTTTTCGTGATTCATTTCCGAAGGACGAAAAAATAAGAGCATGAAGTTGTATTCGATGATTTTTTTGGTACTTTCTTCGAGTTAACGAAAAAAAACGGACTTGAAATTTTTTCAACATTGCGGCTCTCCAGCCGGTCCTGCGGAATAGAATAAATTTGAAAAGTTCTGCGAGTCTGCGCGGCGGGCAGAATACTCGACGCAAATTTCAATACGTCAAAAAATGAAAGAGATTTCTTTCAAATTTCATGAGCACACAGGTTATTAGGTTTTGGATTCCGAGCAATCGTTTAATTGCTACAATTGCGCCGACAAACGAATATGCGTCGTTTGACATACTTACGCGAAATTCTCACCTTCGTTCGAACTTCGATGATACGTGTGCATGGATCATGGAACAATCGCGATGACCAGAAACAAAAATGGATTAGCTGAAAGTGTGAGGGAAAGTATTTTGCGGAACTTCCGGTCTTCCGAGCCGCACGCGATCGGCGTCCTTAAACGAGTCACGTGACCGATCACGAAGCATTGTCAAGTTGAAAAAAAAACAACTAATCACAATTTAGCAAAAGTGCAGGAAAGTTTTCGAGTTGATTTTAAACTCCGGTGAAAGGAGCTGAGCAAAAAATGTCGAAAAATATTCAACGATTGTCGTGAAAAATGAATTCGACGGATAAAGTTGAAAGAAAATTAATTTGGGTTCGAAAATAACGTTCCATTCTTGTTTATTTCGATTTTATTCATTCCGGCGAAGCGACCAATTTACACGGACCATTTTTACATCCTGCGAATCAGTCGTTTCCATTTTATTACGAAATTCTTATATTTTTTTCCAACTAATGTTAAATTCGTGGGTAAGACTGATGACCATGGCGAGAGATATGAATCTTACATATTAATTGAACGACATCATTGTTTCGTTTTATTCCAATGGATTTTTTCTTTTCGTTTGAAGGTGAATTTTCTCCATGATTTCCTTTTCATCTTGGAATATTGTTTCAAAAATTTGGAGGTCCAACGAAAGCCGCGTGGAGATAATCGCTAATTTCCACTATTAATTTTAAAATGTAAGCGCAAGACTCGATTGTTTTTCAGGCTCTACGCTCGCCTTAGTTACGACAAAAGTTTCGTTCGTAAGACTCGAGGGACTTAAGGAAAAGCTTTTACTTGAGATATCACGTACGACTACCTTAAATCACTTTGATCTATAAAATTTACATCGATTCAGTCTCTTTTTTAGTTGGTTTTGTCGCGTACTCCGTACGGCAACATGCCAACAATTTATTTTGTGTTTCTTTTGTTGAACGAGTTTTCAACTCGTCAACGATCGAGTCTCGCTCGTCAATCGACTGTCTGTAAACGTTATTACCATTAAAAACATTCATATAACGAATATTTAACGAGTCTATTCTATTTTTACGCTCTGAAAGAAATGAAAAACAGAAAAAATCTTATTCTGATCTCACTAGAAGTTCAAGGGCTCACATACACCCAGAGGAGCCAAAATTTTGATCCATTTTTTCATACTCGAACAATGTATTCGGTGAAAATACTTTTTGGTTATTGAAACGACGATTGCGTCGATAAATGGGAAGAATTTTGTAAATATTATAGAAAACAATTTTTAAAAAGAGCAGAACGATGATCGGGCAGCTGAGGACGAAATTCGTTAAGAATTTCTGCTCATTTTTTAGGAATAAATTTCAATGAATGATGAGAATTTCTTCTTGAAGTATCGAAACTGAATTTCTCTTTGAAAAAATCCATTTTTTCAACTTCCTCGCGTGAATGTTGGCCCTTAATTACCCAAACATTTTTCATCCCATAAATCCTATGGAGTAATTTATGAAATCATTGACTTTGTATCGTGGTTCGTCATTTTTACTTCGCTTTAAGGAAGTTCAACTCATTTGAGAATTAACAAACAAATATTGATGGCTCGCGAAAATCCGTTGGATATTGATGAGATTTAGAATTGACCAATTTTGCCAGAAGGTCAACTTCAAAGGTCAAACACTGGGAACTCGGATGAACGTCCGCAAAATTGTGAAATCGTCGGTTTCTTGATTTAACTTGAAGCGATCGCGATCTCGAACAGTAAAGAAAATAAATTGAAAATGATTTCCGTTGACATTGATTGAATATTACGAATATTCAACTTATTAATAAAATTACTGATGCTTTAAATAATCGTGAGAATTAATATTATTAATTAATTGAATATTTGTAAATTCAATTATCGAGCAATTGAATTATTTTTAGAAAACCTCAATGTCCATTGAAACGAAGAACGAGAAATATTGAGAATTCAGTTTTTAGTCGTGAATCCACACTCGATCATTATTTTTCCGCTCCCTCGAGAGCCTCGCACCTCCGAGTATTGAAGAAATCCTCCGAAATGTTATTAACAATAATTCCGAATCGATTGTGCGAGACTTTTTCACGACAGTTTTGTTTCTCGTTAATTTTCCCTTTTTTTTCGTTCTTTTCGTTGATTTTTCAACTTTATGAAATTTCTCGAAATCTCAGTTCGTCGCACTTTTCCTTGCGTGGGCCCAAAGCATCGGCCCGACCGTTACTCGATAAAGATTCTCTTGTTTTCTGAACGAGAGCCTCCTCTCATTCAGATCCTGGCTGTTGTTCATCCCATGTGTTTCGGTAAAACTAATTCGATGTTATTTTACCACTTGTTCGATCCGAATATACCTTCCCGACAATTGGGACACGTGTTTCGAGTTTCCTGCAAAATATGAGAAAAACCAACAAATAATTTTAGTGAAAGAATTTTTCTTGGCTTCAACGACACTGTCGCGAATTTTATCCGTAGAAATGTGAGTCGTTACCGATTTTTTGATAAAAACCACAAGACAAAAATTTGCAGTCAAAATCTCTGCTGAAAACTGTGCCAAAATCGAAAAAAAAAAACGACCGTGTACAGAAAATATTCGATTTTCTATCCGAACAATAAAAATTGGACAAAATTCTATTTTTCATGTAAATTTTGAGGACAATCGAATAATGCCAATAGCTGCTGAATTTTAGTGTCGTTTTGCACCGTCCTGCTGACTTATTGTTCCATGATATTTTGAAGCACGATCGATATTCACGAGGAGAGAATTTTGTGCAATTTGCAGCCATCGACTGGCATTTTACGCTGCGCTAAGAGTGAAATTTACCTGAGGACCTTCCTTGTGCCATTTGATGATGCAAACTTTGTGGAATTCGTGTTTGCAAGGAAACAGAATGGATTCTTTTTCTGCGAGTTCGTTGAGACAAATTGTGCAGTCGGATTTGCCGTTGCTGGCGACGGATCCTCGTTTTCTTCTGCGTGTTCTTTGGACAAGAATAAGATGCTCGGATGAGGGGAAATAGTTTTTACGTAATAGATTTGTCGATGGATTATTATTGACTTACCTTTCGTCCTGGCTGGTGCACCACGGGTCGCAAGATTCTGAGGGTGGCGGGCAGCCGTCGGTACCTCCGTGTTGATACTGATGATGCCCGTTGTTAGCATTTCCATCGGCGAACATGTAATAAAGAAAAGCTCCGAGGCCAATGCCGACCATAACCATCAACGCGACTCCCGGATGTGTCATTTTGATCGATTACCCGCTGGCAAAACTGTTTATTCCGTGAGCACGTTATTTCTCGGTTTTTCGAGCTTCTCCCACGTTTTAACTGTTATTTTCTTATTGTAATGGATTTTCTCGTTAACTACGAAGACGCGAGAGCGACTGAACGCAAAACAAATATCAGTACGAACGGATTTTACAACGCAGAATGAAAAAAACGCGGTTATATTCTCGGGTTAGAGTTCTATATCTTGCTCGTCGAACGCTTACGTTGCGAAATCTCCGGCTCTCTCGCCATCGTCTTTTACCGGACACTTGGATAAAAACGTCAAAGTCCCCGCCATCAAGCGATTCCGTTTTGTTGCAACGCACAAGTCTCTACTTCGGTAACCAACCCCCCAACCAACTTGTCAAAAAATAGCCTCAACCATCGCCACCCGATGTGCTCTGCCTCGCTCCCCCCACCCCTCTCATTCTCGCGTATTCGCTCCTTCCTTTTTTCGCACAATATAAACAAACGGAACGGAAACCAACGTCGAACATATGCACATCGCGCTGCCAACTTCAGCAAACGAAATGTTTTTATTCGAGATTTAAATTTACATCGTTCATCTCATGAGATTGTGTGAAAAAAATTCCGTTTTTTTTACGATGCACATTCTATTATTTTCGGAGAATTCTGTACCGTTGAGGGTTCGTCCGTTTGAAGGACATCGCGTCCTCACCGCCGGGGATCTTAGACAAAAAATAATAATGAAAAGGACAGAATTTCTCACGAGATCCGAGAATATTGGCGAGTCTCTGCAAAAGTATTCCAAGAAATTCAGGAAAAATGTCATCACGTAATTACTGCCATCGTGGATACCGAAAAATGTCAGGATCGAACCTTTCATTCATGATTTCATGATGTGAAAAACGTGAGAGTACAATGAGAATTATTTTGATCATCGTGATTGGTCCATTTCCTAAAATTAGCGGGAGAAGTTTGAGACATGGTGGTGATTTTACGAACTACTCGTTCTCCTGGTTTTCACTGCTTGTCTTATCGACTGTTGATAACGAAATGACAGTATACGTTCCCTACGGTAAACTTTTTCGGCGTATCAGTTCCCTCCATTCCCGCGCGTCGCTGCGTCCCTCTCGCGGGAACAATTTTGTCATCAACCTTTCGACACAACAGTGCCAGTCCAGAATGAAATTCGTCTAAGAATGAAAAAATTAACTTACCGTGATGATTTCGGGACTAATCAACAAAGATCCGCAAATTTTTATTCGTAGATTCTCGCCGGGAGTGAAAGAAACGAAACAGAAAAGATTTGCAGTTCGGGAGTGCAACAAAATTCCTCCATGTTTGTTTTTTATGTTCGTCAAAATATTTCGTTCAACAATTCATTGAAATTCGTTCGAGTGACTTTAATGAAATAAAAGAAAAAATCGCAGGAAACGCCATCAGGTGCGGGGTGAAAAAAGTAAGCAAAAGATGTGAAATAAGTGAAATAAATTGGTGCTGATAGTCGACGAGGCGATTGACGATACCGCGAGGAAAAAACCGTTGCGTTTAAAATGAGGCTACAACGGATGGACCCCAAAGTTCCTGTATTTGCAGAAATCGATCGATTGGTAAGTACACGAAAAAGCATCACATAACTTTACTCCTTTAATTCCGTCGTAGGAACATGAGGATCATGAAATTTCGTGTATTTTATTTAAATAACGTGATAGTTACACGATGAGCTATGTAACAATAAATAAAACGGTTCGCGCAACATATTCGAGGGTTCAGACGATAACATTCACTGGTTTTTCAATATATTACATAAATCCGACGATCGTCAGCGCAGACGACAGCGTCTTAAATCATTATCATTATTATTATTATTTACTTCATCTCGTGTATTCGTGTTTTTGTGGTTATATGTGAGTGTGAGCGTTTGTAAAAAGTATGGTCCTCAGTTGTTGTTGTTTTTTTTCGTCCTCGACACAAAGGCCGATTCAGTTTTCTATATAATAATAAATTACATTATAATCATAATTTATCGATGATTTTGACAATCGATGCACAAGTTACGCGCAGACGTCACACAGTCATTTATCGTTTTTTTTATTCATTCTTTCGTCTCCTTTCCGAACAGGTTGCTAAAGCTTACGATCGCGGTTTACAGTGATTATTACATTTCGCAGATTCAATTGATTTCGATGGTCGCGATGATTTCATGAAATATACAATATTCGGGAAATCGCGGCCACTGCAGCTTCGGCAATAATTTCATAACCTCTTTTTTCTTTACCGCCATGTTTTTTCTTCTTTTTTATATCTTTCTCGTTGTCCGGCTCGCGCGACAACAATAGCGAAGCGTATACGAACGAGATATACTTTAAGGTAATAGACTTATTCACAAAGAGTCGTCTCACTTTTTTTTACGAGACGTATGATCGCTCGTAACCCCCATCGCGTCCTATGACAGCTTCGAGATAGACGAGACGAGATCGGAAAAAGTTTTAGAGTTGCAAGCGCTTTGTAGCTGTTATTATTGTATACAAATATTTATATATGTCTGCATTTACGTGCATTCGTATATACTTATGTGTATAGATATAAACTCATCCTGTAGTGGTAAAAACTACCGCGAGTTACGCACGTGAGAAAATGAATTTTCATCCAATTTTTCTTTCTTCACGATTTGACTTTCATTTTATGGGTTAAATTTCATTTTGATATGCCAACATTGCATCTAATCGAGGTCTGGCCATTGTTGCGGATACGGATCACTCTAACCTCGAATTTTCGCAGCCAAACTTTATCCACACCGTTCGTTCAATCGGAACGAAAAACTTGGAGGGCGCTTGCGAATTTGCGTAGCGAAATTAGGCTCGAAATATTCCGTTACGGTTGGAACGAACGGCGTGGAGGAATTTGACCTTCAAAATTCGCAGATCACTCGCTCGCACATTGACCGTCACGTTTTATTCTCATATTTGTCAACGAATTTCAAAGTCATGTTAGTTTGGAATTTTTTGAAAATAATTTGCTGATCGCGACGAATTAAATTCGTGAATTCGCTTCGGCGAGCATTTCGTTATAAAATTTATAACGGAAGATAAATTTCGATAATATTTTCGGATGAAAACGAAAATTCGAATTTTCAGTTTCGGTTTTTCGATGTTTTTACTGTACGCGGCGATTCAGAACTGAGCGTGTTGTGACGAAAGAACGAACGAAATGGAAAAGCAAGGAATAATGAAAAGTATGAAACGAAGAGAGATTCGTTGGGCGCCCGAGCCAAGATTGTCCTGTACAACTTTATCGTGACACCTCGCAATTCCATCAAAATCGACGAGACTCATGGCTCGGCCATTGTACTCGATGGGAGAAATGCAAAAATTCCTCATCCTGAATTCCTCGACGCTGGCGTTGATGAGATCGCTTTCAAGGACGTCGTGAACTTGACAGTCGCACGGAAAGTGATTGTTCACAGCGAGAATCGTGTTGACACGCAAGTTGGTGTCTTTGGCTCGCGGCGCCGATAGCACGTGGTTGCCAGTGAAGCGGAAAACACCGATCGCGTTTTCGTGCGTCAGTCGCAGTTCTTCGATCACGTCGATCTTGTTGTTCATTATGTTGAGACTGTCAACGTGACTCAGACCCGTGAAAGCATCAGCTCGCATCGCACCCAAATCGCTATCTTGAATGTTCAAACGCGCGATGTTACTTAAGCCCCGAAACGTGAAAGGCTGGAGACTGCTGAGATCCATAAAGTTTAATTTTATTTGTCCAACATTTTGCAAACCGTTGAAAGCGTCCGGCTCGATCACTTGTAATCCCGATGGAAAAATCAGATGCTCAACGTTCGTTAAGCCCGAAAATGCTTTGCTGTGTATCGTTATCAACGGATTATTCGACAATAATATCAACTTGACGAAACTCGTGCCCGCGAACGAACTCGACTCGATGTAACTGATGCGATTATTCGCGAGCAGCAGTGACGTCACATTCTGCAACATTGCGAACGAGTATTGTCCCACGTAACGCAACGGTGTATGTTGAATCGAAATGTCCGTCAGTCTGATCAAGCCCCGAAACGCAAATGACTTGATCATCGTGATATTGTTACCGTCCAGGCTCAGCCTACGAAGATTACGAAGTCCGGCAAACGCGTCCGTTTTTATCGTCGTTATGTTGTTCTTCGTCAACGACAATTCCTCCACCGCTGGTGTGAATTGCGATGTTGGAATTTCTCGAAGTCCTCCCGTGTTGCAAAGTGCCTGATTTTTTTCATTATTTTCTTTTCATTATTATAATCAACGTCTTAAAATCGATCGAAAAGATTTTGAGACTAGTTCGTTACTGCTAAATCGTGTAGGTTCAATGATTTGACAGTTTTTAACCCCAAAATGTGACCTTGAGGACAAATTCGTTTATTTTGAAGCCTCGCGGGCATGGAATGGACTTTACGAAGTCGAAAAAATGTTCGATGGACGTTTTTTTTCGTGATTTTTACCGAGTCATTGTTTATTTTAATGGCCGAAATTTTGTTTACCTGTTTGGATGAAAGGCAAATGCATTCTGCTGGGCATGGAATAACACTCTCAGCTGACGTGGAATTTCCCTCTTGTCCGGAGGTGAGCGAAACGCTCACCCCTGTCAAGCATGTTAACAGGAAGATGCTCGAAATCTGTGTGCAAAATGAATCCCGTTCGTTAAATAGATCGCGCGAAACTTGTATGAATCGCGCACGAGTCGCGAACTTTTTCTTTCAGGCATGAAACGATCTTTTTCAATGTTTGCTAAACTTTCGTTTCCACGACTTTTCGTTCTCGTATCTAGGTCGAATGCAACTTTCTCGTACAACATTTTTTTGCTTATTGAGCAACGAAGGGAACTGCGTGGCCGAATAAACTTTATTAGCCAATACGAAAAACGTTTTTCGGTGAAGAAAACATCGAGTTCGTTAAGTCAAACATTCAAGGTCATCCCCCAACACGATCGTATTTCGTGAGGATAATTCGTCGATTTTGATTCTTCTCGCATGTACTCGTGAGCAACGTTATCTAAATTTTCGAGAACCAGCTGAAAAATTATCGAACTAAAACTCGAAATTCTGTCATGACCTCGTATGGCTGGCCACGATCCCGATGGATTTTCGTGACGTTACAGGTCACAGAGTTTACGATCGCTGATTCGCTCAACACAAAATCGCGTCGTTCGAGTTTCTAACCACGAAATAAACATTTTTTATAACGTTTCAATTTTTTTCCCCCACAATTCCGGTTCCCAATTCTTTCGAGACTCAACGGAGCAATTTCCAAACGTTAATTCGACACTATCCGGTATTTGGATCCGGAATTAATATTCAGACTCGCGAAACGTCCAGATTTTTCTACGAAATTACCTCCAGCAACGTTATCAATAATTTCGCGAGAGTCTTAACGATTTTCTTGGGAAACTAATCAGAGATTTGATTTCCGCATTAGACTGCAACGATAAAATGACTCGAAAGCGATGATCGGATTATTTTGTCTTTTCTTTCCCGAACTGTTATAAAAATTCGTCGTGATTCGATCAAGTTATGAGAAACAATTTGCTTTTTATTTCATTTTAAACTCGTTGCAAAAACAATGCATACGTAAACGCGTACGTTGACCTTTACTACTCGGCCGATATATCCAAAGTGCAGAAGTACCGAGATGCCGGAGTCGAGACTTTACGATGGCACCATCTGCTTTAATATTTACTTGGACAGAGAGCGAGAGAGGGAGATGCGCAAAGATTGTGGAGTTGTGACGTGATAAAAGATTGTAAGTCGTGTGGATATGGTATGAGGAAAAATATGAAAAGTCAATGGAAGTATGTAAAAAGTATGGTGAATTTGGTGTACCTGCGCTCCGCGATACATCAATCTCGTTATTTTTACGGCGCATGCCTCAGCATCCGGATAGGCGTCGACAGCTATTCCTTCCTCTGTTTTTCCTCGCGAGTATCCCGCGTCGCGAGACTTTCCGGAGGCTCTCTCTGTCGTAGTGTGTCACTCGCTTTAACGTCGCTCACTGGCACTTTACCCAAAAAGCAGCTTTGGGTAAGCAGATCGTATAGAAATCAGATTTTCTCAAAACTCAGGATGCTGGAGGCTGGAGAAAATAATCCAAACGAATAATCACACTGAGATTGGAATTTTCACGGTTTTATATTCCAACTGGACGTCACGTTTTTCTTCTTTAACTTTTTTCGTCTCCTGGACCAACGGGAATTCGACTATTTGTCAGTCTCTTCTCTCCTGCCAAATGCAGCTTTGCTCATCGCTTTTCTCTCGATGGAAATCGACACTGAATTCCTTGATAAAAAGAATTTGTTCTCCGTGCAAGCTCGTTGATTATTCGTCCCCCGGTTCAGAGACTCATTATAATTTGCCCTTTTTTTTTGAATATTAATTTTTTATCCTCTTGGTTGCTCGTTTTTTAAAATTGCTCACAAGATGACGCGCTCAATCCGTGCGCAATATTGAACAGTTTTTTTTGGTACTCTCGTTGCCTGGGATACGCGCGATCGAGACGACTAGGAGTGAATATCGCGGTGCGATTTTAACGGCCCACGAACGATTCCAACTGCGCCTTCCATTCGGGTGCTATACAACCCCGGGCCTGGCTCTATTACCCCCTTACCCGGTGCTCCACCCTCCCATCCCTATCTCTACATCCTCGTCGTACTTCTCGTCCTCCCTATACCTTCTCGTATATTCCAGCCAACGATGTGCAGAGAGAGAAAGACAGAGCGCGCAAGCTTGTGCGCAAGCTCATAATTATTCTCCCTGTTCGCGTGCCACCGCCGCACATTGCCTCCTTTACTTCCTGGTGTGCATGCTCTTCTTCCAATGTGTGTGCTTGCTTGCTTGCTTGCTTGCTTGTCCGCTGCCTTCTCTATGCTTACTGCCGGGCTTTTCCGAGGCACGTACGCGAGACGAGCTCGGATGGAAGGTGGATCGCGTATCGAATCTCACTCCGCTCCCTGCTCCTATATCACCACATACTCATCCTGTATGTATCCACGTGTACACACACTTAGCCACGTAAAGGGTGCACCCAAAATCGAACCTGCAACCACTGCCAACCCTTCAATTTTGATATTCAGAGCAGAAAAGTCATCTGCCATTTTCCTGTCAGACGTCGACTGTCCATAAAATATTAACGACAAGATTTCTTCGGGTGAAAATGAAATATTTTGCAGAAACTGTTCAAAGGCAAAAATCTTTCTTCATTTTAGTTACGAATGAAACTTCGAGAGATAAATTTTTCCTCACATTCATCTGATTTTTGGAATTTGAAAATAATTTCCTATTCATTTTTTTTTCACTGAAACGACCGGGTGGAAAATTCTGAAAAAATTCTGATATTTGCGTTGCAGTGTCGTGAGGTCGGGGAAAAATTTTCAGCTCGATATTCGGAGTATTTTTATAGTTGATGGAGATTTTTCACGAAAAAGTACGAAATTCGACGGTTTTTTATGTTTAAAAGATTTTACAATCGAAAAATCGTTACGATTCGGATTTTTTCTGGATTCATGAACGTCCCAGGAACTTGGGGGCAGGAAAATTTTTAAATTACGATGAAACTGTGGGAGATAAAAAAAATTGTGGACACTGTGAGCAACACTGAGGCTCACAGGATTAATCCTTTGATCCAGGGAGTTACAAATACGTAAACCCCTTTTTCCTGACAGTTCTCCAACGCTTAAACCTCAGTCTCTAGATATTTTTGCACGCGATGAGTTTTCATGTAATCCTCAGACGCGAATCTGACAGCGCGCAACCCCCTTAATACGAGAATCACACATGTCCCTTCGTTAGAAATAAACAGGGTGTTCGTGAATGGCTTTTTCCAGAATAACGATGAGAGCGAAAGGATCGAGATCCTTTGCAAAGGATTTTTTTGTACCATTCGAAGGATCCCATCGAAATTGACACTCTGCTTTAATGCAATTAAATTCTCCGCTCTCCTTTTTTTCTCCTGACCTCCTTAATTAGTCATATCGATTCCCAAGGACGGATAAGAAGACGTGAGAGCGGCTCTAGCAACGGACAGAGAAGTTTAAACCCATCGTTACGGCCGAATGGTCTCCCGATGCGCTTCCCCTACAGTGGGGCTTTCTTACGGGCGCACGGAATTGGCAACCGCTAATCAAATAACGTCTCATCAACTACTCATCCGAGAAGAAAATGTTTCACGACTTTCCTCGTCGGATTTCCGAATCCCCCCTATTCGAGGTCGCTGCGTAGTCTCTCTTCAGAAATTTCGATCAATATTGCCTGGAAAATTGACCCTCACAAATTCGATTATCGAAGGATGCACAACTTTTCGAAAAATTGAGTTTTTCGTTTTTTTTTCGAAAGATTTTCTCGATTCGGTTCTCACTCAATGTTCGAAACACTGCCGCGGCTACTCGGTAATTTATTAACGACTTATTACGATTTATCGCGATGAATTCGAGCAATTTGCATCTCGACAAAAAATTTCACTTTTTAGATTTCATTTCGTTAGAATTTCGAATTCCATTAGTGCCGTTTCGCGTATCAGTCTCGAATGCTTTTTTTTTCGACACGAGAGCAGACAGGGTCGATAAATTCGCGGACTGGAACTTTCTGCATGAGCTTGAAAATCCTCGCTGCAACTATCGGGACACTCGATACGTGGAAATCTATCTACGCGCGCATCCTCCGCGATGGCTCGATGCAATCTCTCGATCTCTCTCACTCGCTGTTTTTCTCTTCAACTTCACCCTCTGCAGGGTTCGATATAGTTCGTCTACCCTTCTCGTTACTATTTTCCACATCCGGTTGGCACCCAGCGTACACCCTATGCGACAGGGTTCGTCAGAACGTGCGAGCAAGATAAAAGGGACCGAGAGGGAAGATCACGGTCGTACAGAAAAGACGAGGCTACCAACCGCCGGGACTTGCCGCACACGTAGTAGTAAAAATCCCTCTGATTCTACTCCGAGAGTTACAAGCTGAGCAAAAGTCAGCAGCACACGGAGCTTCTTGAAACGCTGTTATATGTGCAACGTTCGAGATATATACGTTGTACTCGTTAGCTCCACCGTACGAGGGTCCACAGACGAATGAGAGTCTTTTTTTTCCTTTATTTTTATTCTTAAGGGTTAATGAATTACATTCATTTGGATGTGGTTATTTGTTAAGCAGTTCAAATACCAACCTTTCGTAATTGCCACTTTTTCACTCCGTCACGAAGCTATTCAACGAATACTCGTCTCTGTACTCACGTTGACAGAAATTCTTCATAAGCTTGTCATTCAAGCGACACATTTTTTTCGAGTTTTCCAAGATTATTCCCTCCATCGTATAAAATCGAAACTGTCTCAAATCTTGTTTCTAAATTTCCTTCATTTCTCGTTCCTCTCAAAGTCTCGGTTCGGTCGAATTATTGGAAAAATACGTTTTTTTAAAGAATTTTATTTATAAATTCGATTTTTACCGCAATCTGATGGAAACCTCTGGATAAATAAAAACTTAATAACGGAATGGCCGAGTGAAAATTTACGAAGTTCTTCGGAATGAACTTTAATTTGAAATTGATTGATTTTAATGAATAAACCGTTTTTTCAGTTTGGCTAATTGTTGCTGAAAAATTCATTTTATGTCGTGCGAATATTCCTATACATTTATAACGAGTGTGACGTAAACTCGATTCCGCTCATTACGAAAATGAACTGTGATCCTTGACGCGAAGAATCATTGCAATTGTCTCTGTGAGCCGGCAGTTCGTGAATGGAACTTTACCTCGTTACTTCGACTATTGAAATCCCACATATGCTCGTGAAATTCGAAACAAAGAGACTCGTATATTCGACCGGAAATAATTAAAAGTATCGATCAGTGAATCTACGTACGTTGATGAACGATGAACGTAAAATCTTGCTATCTGATGGATAGTCGCGTTTAAGGTGACAGGCTCGCTACACGCACGTTCAAAAGTTGAATTTCTGGTGAATTAAAGAAAAATCCCAATATCAAAGCGTAAAAAAAAAAAAATCGATCGTTTTCTTTCAATTTAAATTTGCTTTTCCATTCTCGTTTTGGCGGTATGTCAAAAAATCATTGAGCAACTTTTTTTTCTTCGTTTCTGCTTAAAGTCAAACGATGAATATTAAATTTCTGCTTTCTCGAAAAATCTGCTTCGCGAGCAGCTGCGGAGGGATGAGGGTTCGTCGTAATGAAAAGTCAGACCTCAAGTTTTCATCAAACATCACATTTTATGAATTTCTTACGATATAATTATGAGGTAGGAAATGTTGAGGTTGATAAATCGATCTCGAAGCAGTTGGAACAACGTGCTTGGATGATTAAACATTAATATTACGTGAATAATAGTAGATTGCGAGATTTTTTGCATGCCACGAATTTTTCTTTTTACCCCAACACTTTTTTTTTTACTTCTACATGAACTTATATGAGAAAGATTGATAATAGTGAGAAATAAAAATTTTAGCAATACGTTCGGTACTGTTCGGATATTTTCTCGACGAAATTTCTTATTTTATCTTGTCGAATTTCGATTGCTGGGTAATGGATGACATTTTTAGATCAACGTGACAGACCCTCGATTTCCATTTCTCCTACAATTTTTTTATGTTTCAATTGCAACGAACGGATTTTTTTTCTCGACAATCGATGTTTGTGTGAACCGAACAGACGTCATATTTGAAATTGTGTAGCACAGTAAAAAAAAATCAGTCTTACTCGTAATACAACGTTCAGTTGTTAAGGCAACGTGATTTATTTATCGATAATAAGAATAATAGTAATTTGATGATAGTACTAATTACGGTAAGGATAGCATCGTGTTTGAGAGTTCGAGGGGCTGGAGACGTTTCATTTCTCGAGTAGCAAAAAGTTTTCTCCCGCGTTCCTTCATCATTATTCACGTCGATTGAACTTTGACGTAATAATGTGCAATAAAAACCATTTTTTTTATATTTTCGAATGGAGAAAATTCGAGTTTTCGAAATTCTCGGTAAAACGAAATACGTAAACGAATGCTCGAAAAAATTTGTTGCTGCCCGAGGGAATGGAATGGAAAAAAAACAATTGTCGATTTTTTATTCGAAATTGCGTCACGTGAAACAATCCGCTCATAGATTCTCATGGTTTTGTGATCAACACGATGCCATGCGTTTTTTTTTTGTACTACAAGTTATTAATGTTTTGCTTAATGTTTACGCGATAATAAAAATGGTCGGTCTGATAAAAAACGACCCGACCACGTTGAAATCTCCGGTGCATCGGTTCATGGTTAAACGTTGGAAAATAAAATCATTTTTCCGTGCATATACGTTTGTAACGAGAGCAAGAAAACTAATCGATCATCGCAGCGACCAATTTTTATTCCTCTCGCTCAGTCCGTAAGAAAAACCAAGTAATAGAAACCCATGAATACAATCTATCGAATTTCGCATTCAGAGCACACTTTTCAGAGTTTTTCTCAACGATGTGAAATTTCGAAATCGTCCATCAATTATTTTGCTCGAAAGAAAAAAATTCCTGCTAAATCGGTCGTTGGACGGTCATGATTTGATGAAGAAAAACTCTGATTACAATTACGTGCACATATTCGCGTTCAACACGAGCGTGTGATTGCGATTACAATAAAAATGCGTGTACAACGTACGAATCAATGATGACATTAATGTTTATAATATTATGGGGAATATAGCAAGGCTATATATAGGCGTTTATATATATTTATATAGATATTTGTATATATTTGTATTTATATATTTATATGTAAATTATAAATCTATTCGTAAATTAATGGTAATTGGGAGTGATCGATTGATAACGTAAAATGTTCAGTTTGATAAAGTTTCAATCAAACGTACGATAAGTCAATGTTTACGTCAGGTGGGTGATGTGATCAGTCTTACAATTATGATGAAGCACGTTTTGTACATTTGAGGTAGAGTTGGTCCCAAAGCATATATCTTTATGAATTGTGATATGTACTTGAGCAATATTGCAGCTGTATCCCGGAGCCAATTTGTCTATTATTCAATATTTTTCGATTTTTTTTTCTCAATCCTTAGACATTTTTTCTTTTTCTCGTTTTCTTTTCTCTTCGCTCTCCTTAAAGTCATTGATAATATAATTCGAACTAGTTTACGATTAACAAATTAAAAAAAAAATTAAAGTCTGCATCTCAGTCGTTAACAAAAAAATGTTTGCGAAATATATCGCGTATAGTTAGAATTTTCTTTTTTTTCTCTCTCACTCGCGACGCAGCATTTTCAATGCTGCTGCGAGCGTTTTATATTCTCGTGCTTGTTTTTTGATCTTCTTTTTCATTTCCATCACGCTTTCGTGATTTTTGTTTTTTTTTTATTACCCGTAATTACCAACTTTTTTGTCATATTTTTTTCACCCCTTTTTTCATTTCTCGTTTTTACGCTTTCGTATGGTGATTTTATCGCTGGTCTGGTTTTTTTTTTGGAGTGCGGATGGATATTCCGATTCTCCGTAAGGCCGAATCACTCGTTTTTAATTTAATATAATATTGTTATATTTATCGTATCCTATACGTTTATAGATTGATATTTGATTATGATCATACAACGTGGGATTTATATTTATTTACGTAAGGCCAAATCAATCGTTTCAATCCTGTTTTTTATTTCTGGAGGACTTTCCAGGCGCGATATATTCCCACGGGCGCTGCCACGTGCTATCGGGAAAATGAATTCTTCGTTCTCTCTTACTGCTCATTTGTCTTTTGTATGGACATTTTACTCGCGCCGTAACGAAGGACACTTGAAGTATCTTTTTTACTTTTTTTTTTTCGAATATTTTCTCATTCGCTTTTTTTCGCTCCGATTCGTTTATTCTGCTCGCTCGTATGTAGAAGCGATTTTTATATATAAAACGTTCATTTTCTAACGTCAATTTTTTTCTTCATTCCGCTTACGAACGGTTCTGCCTTAAAGAATAAAAATTCTACGATTAATGATTACTTCGTGATTGTCAAAATGATCGACGTGAAACATTGCCGAGTGAAAAAGAAATCGTGACGATTTAAAAAATTCGAAATCCAGGAAACTCGCGATCGTGCGAAGGAAAAATGAATTTTTCTATTTTTTAGAATTGTTCGGTTGGAATAATCGTTGCACATTTTTAGAGGAGCAAAAATCAACAAAAATCCACGTCATTCTTACTCGCGCGATTTCTTTTCTGTTTGCTTTTTTTTCTTTCATTTTTCCTCTTTGATCTTGACGTTCGGGGACAGTTGTTCATTTTCTTCGCTCGATCTTCGGTTTATCGAAAGATCCTGGACTTGGTCCGTCACGTCGAGCGTTTCTTGGCGAGAAATTCTTTCGATCGGTGTCTGGCCGTGGGCGTAAAGTGGTATCGGTTGATAAGGACTTCGGCTGGCTCGTGTGGCTTCGATATACGATTCTCGGTCGCGGGATTCGTCGCGCGATTCCCCGTAAGTCGTCTCGAGTAATGAAGTGGGATTATCAATTATTAAAGTGGAGTTGTTGTTGTCGACCATCGAAACATTTGCGTAGATACTTCCATTGACGTTGCAGCCGATTCCATTCGGGAACGAAGCGCTGGTACAAGTTGAACTGCGTCTGAAGGGTCTCGTCGTCGTTATACCAAGTTTCTTAACTTTGTCGTAAAGGGTTCTCGAGGGAACGCTGAACTTCCGGGCAGCCTGGAGTGCGCTCATGCCTTGTCTTACAGCCTCGATTGCATTTGATACATCGCCTGGTGTGTATTGTTTGTAGCGCTTCCATCCTGGTTTTTGAGCTTGTACGTGACTTGTTACGGTTGCTATGGCGAAAGAGGAAGCAAAAACAAACAAAAAACATCAATATACTGCATTTCACATGATTGAGAAGCTGTAGCTATGATTTTTTACTTTTTCCACCATAATTCGCCACTACTGGTCCATTGGACCGAGGTTATTAATTGCTAAAAATGCGTCTGTCGGGGTTTGATTGTAGTGAAATCGAAACGCCAGATTCTGGACAATAGGAAAATGCATTCGCCAGAGATTCAAAATTATGCGCTCAAAAGTTATAACGTCTGGAAAAAGGTGCTGTGGGAAAATTCAGAAAATTGAATGTTGCCCTCGGTCCATTAGACCCCGTCGCGTGCACCTGGCGTTTACTGCTCGATCAAGAATCATCGCGTGATTCCTTATAAAGAAACTTTCAGATTCTATCGCTTTAAGGGACTGAGAAAGATTGAAATCGTTTTTGACATTTATGATCCTCAACCATTCGTTTTTAAATTGTAAAAGTTCGCAGATCCAGGTAAGGAAAACAATTTTTCATGTCCGCTGCCCCAGAGTTTGTTGGGATCTCATGCATGCGTTTTTCACAAATATTCGGAAGCACAAAATAATTCCGATTACGAGGTTTTGATTTCAAATTTTTCGTGGCATTTCATTACGAACGCTTAATGAATTTTCAAATTAAAATTGCTTCGAATTAAAATTCAGATATTTCCGAGTAATAACGAGCGAAGCAACCGAACTTCCTCGCACAAATGAACAGAGAATGATGAATTTTTAAATCACGAACCGTCGAAGTCATACATTTATTAAACCCACGAAGAAACGCGATTCGAACTTTGGCATTTCCCGAATTCAGATTGCCAGCAAGGTCGTATTCATTTTTTATTGATACAAAATATCGAGTTATCGACGAATCGAGATACCTCCGAGAATAGTTTCATCTGCCCTACATTTCACTAGCTCTCAAAAAACTTCAATAACAATGCAATTATCCTTTTATTACGTATGCGGAAAGCGCTCGTAACCTGAAAACATTCGGTCTTTGACTGAATATTTATAAATGAGTATTGATCAATTAATTAAAATAATTGCACGCAGCTTGCACGAATTAAAAGTTGAATTATTCATATCTTTCGACCAATCGTGAAAACGACATTGTTCCTAAAGTTGAGTGACCAGTAAATTCCCTATGATGATGAATCGAAAGAACTTTTATCGAAAAATGACTCTGGAGTTTGCATCGTTGGAAAGCAACGAAATTCTTTTTAGTCTTTGGCAAAAGTAATTATTTAAATGCAGAATGTAATTACGTTGTTGAAATGATCGATTTTCGCCTCCCGAAAAGCATGTTGGTTCGAAAAATTTGGTTGACATTGAAAATTGAACGAATTATCAATAAAATGAAATATTTTTCGTTGCATTCCAACGTTGCAAACTTCAGCATCGTTATCGAAAATAGAAAAAGAATTTTGCAGTTTTCCATGAAGTTTCCAAGTTTTGACGATTTTGAGATTGCACAGTTGATAAGGAAAGGGGTTTCGAATGCAATGAATGGACGATTAATTACCTGGTGCGTTTTTGTTGGAACACGAGGGTGGCGAAGGTCGTCTGTCGTCTTCATCGATCATGGTTGGATCGTAGTGGTACGAGCTACAAGAAGGTTGTTCATCGAAAGTTGCTGGTCTGTCCATGGTTGAGCGTCTGGGGTCATAGTTGTCGTAATAATTGGTGGAATCGCTGCTGTGGCTTGGATATTCGTGAGAGTCTGAATGAGAGTGTGGGATGGAGTTGTCGACGTGGCCTTGACCGAGAACCGTGCGGAGGATCGGAGTGTCGTGATTTCTGTTGGCTCTATTGTTGTCCGAAGTTTTGCGTTTCCTTGAGCTGGTGGAGGGTCCGGTTTCGAAGCTGTTGTCGTAGTGAGAAGAAGCGTAGAGAGCGTGTTTGTGTGCGAGGGCTGCTTGTAAGGCGGCCACGTCGATGGGTGTGGATGGATTTTCAGCGGGTGCCATGGGCCACATCGGAGGAGGTCGTTGATGTCGTTTTTTGGGTGGTTTTTTAGGTCCTTGAGATGGGGGCAAGTTGGTCGATTGCGGAGCTGAGGATGGTCCGGGAACGGCGTCGTCGGTTTCGGGGACGGGCTCTGGGTCAGGGCTCGTGGTGGCGGTGGTGCTGGTGCTTGGGCTGGCGCTGGTGCTTGGGCGGGGGCTCGTCGCATCTTCCTGTTTGTTGTTGGGCTTGACTTTAGAGATGGTCAACGATGCGCTCTTCGCCATGAGTCCCTTGACCTGGAGAACGTTGGCGACTCTCACGAACTGGGGCAAATGGTCCTCGGCGATTTGGACCTCGCCGGTGTACATGAATTCCAGGACTTCTTTGAGCTCCGAGTACGAGATATCTTTGAGCACGACGATCGGATGCGGGCAGGGTAATTCTTCGAATAGTCCTTCGAAATACGTAGAGCAAGCCGCCAATACCATTTTGTGACATCTGACGTTGACGCCATAATCAAGCGCCAATGTAACATCGGCGAACGTTTCCTCCATCAGCAACTTGTCGAAAACTTCGACAATGTTCTCCTGATAATTGTTCCATCGCAAGCAGAACAGCTGTTCTCCCTGGAAAGGCATTTTGCCAAGGATCCTCGAGAAACCGGGAGCTGCTTAAAAGACCTGAAAATCGGAGGTAATCGCGTGATTTTTACTGATCGATTTTGGAAGCAATGATGCGAGGATTCTCGCCAATAAGAACGAGCATTGTTAAAAAATCATTAAAAAACGATGCATTAATTATACCGAATAGTTAACGATCGAGCGTGTACGGGACTGTAATGACCCCAAGTGTTTTCTACAAATTAGAAAAATCTTTATCGCAGCAACGAATTCGGCGTTCTAGTTGAAAGATAAAAAGAAAAAAACCCATAAAACCGAGACGAGCGGTTGGTGAGATCTGCGCGAAAAGTTTCGTGGTTTTCAATCTTTTTTCGTCATTGGCCACTCGAACGATAAGTTTCTGCGATATGACTAATCGTCCAAATGTATTTTTCGTTTCTTGTGCCAGGCAGCGCTAATGGCGATAATCGCTAATGAGTAATAGACCGCGCGTGTTTTCTCCTATTTTTATTTCCCTCTCTCATTCTCTTCTCTCATCTACGATCGTGCGAACGTTGCACTTTGAGGGTTTCGGGGAGAAACCACATTTCCGGGCCCCTATCGCGCCGTTGCTAACGTCCAAAAATAGCGAATGTTCGTTTGTTTGTGACGTCTTTTCCATGGGGAACTACATAAGAGCCACATAGGAAAAACGGGCCTGAGCCATGCACGAGCGATAAGAACGAGCCTTCGTGACGAGTGGCGCCCTCTCCGTTCCCCGGCTCTGCTTCCCCCCCTCGCGGTGCCTTATTCCGTACCATTTACCGATTAGAAGAGATACTTTGCAGCGACTGCACTCCGCGGCCACACACGTGACTGGTTCCAAAACTCCTAGCGATATCCAAGAATCGGCTGTACACACGGACCGGCTCACGCACGCGCTGCTCGTGTGTATTACAAAAATGTATATAAAGATAGGAACGCCGATCGATCGTATTTTCGCTCAGATTCCACGAATTTTCTTCTCCCAGAACCTTTCGAGCCCACGCCGCCGGTTTTATGGCTATTACTCTTTTTTTTTTCGACACGCGATGAAACGCCGCTTGCCAAATAAAACGGATAATGTAGCGAATCCCTCAGGCTTTTCATTCTTTTGTTTGTCTCTCGATAACGACGAAGAAAAACATCGAAATCGTGTCGGTTTTAATAATTTTTCGTGGTCGTTTATTGTTCAACGCAATGTCAAACTTTTCTTCTTTATTTTTATCTCGTTGTAGGAAAAAATCGCGAATTTTCCGACCGCTCACGTTATTCTACGCGATATCCAAATCTACACGTGTGCTTATGCGTACGTGTGGGTGCGCGCGTGTGTGTGGGTGAGAGGGGCTTCACGTATGAGTGTACATACACAGAATGAATAGGCGGAAAGATAATGACTAAATTTTTGCGCCGAATACGTCATCCGCAGGGCCATGCGAAGAGTTCGTAAACACGAGTGGAGCGGCGAAACAAAAAAAATAAGCGCGCAGAACCCACCATAGCAGAATTCGTAATCGTCGTCTATATTTGTGTACGGGCCAAGTTTTGCGCGTGTGCGACTATAGCAAGAGCTGCGTAGTTGAGTCGCGAAGACTCGCGATATCCGCGCGTCAGCGCGATTGTATCAGATCGAGAAAAACAAGGAAAATATCGTACGAAATTATTGCCAAGATTTTAGAGATTATAAAAACCCGTGATTACTGTCTGACGAAGCAAAAAATAAAAAAAATATCATCGCCGGCGAAAAGAGCGGCGAGAAAAAATTACGCGCTATATACTCCGAAAAAAATAACAGGAAGCAACGAATGTGGGGAAAATCGGACGAAATCAATGATTTGGGAATTAAATATAAAAGTGACCTTGAAAACTTACGTGAAATAGTGACAATTCGGCTTCTTGCCGAGTCGGAAAATTGCTCACGTACTTTCCTCTTCGATGGACCGCGTTGCGCGCGACGGGTTACGCGTGCGCGCGGGAAAACCGAGTGACGAAGGAGATAAACAACAACAACAACGGCAACGTGATGATAACCGATGTTGAGATTGAATTACAACGCAAAATGTGCGGAATCGTATCGATTGATTTTTCACTCTTTGCCTGTAAAGCAGAGTTGAAGGATTGGCTATCAATGAACGCCCGCGAATAAGACTGCTCGAGCGCAAGTGGAAGGACTAAATTCACGAGTCGACTGTCTTCCCGTATGCGCGGCTGTACTACTGGCCGAGAAGGGGCCCGTCCGAATCTGCCGACCGCGATGCTTGTTTTGTCGCACACAAAACTCGCGAGAGGTCGTTCTGTCCCTTTTAATCTCTCTCTCTCTCTCTCTCTCTCCCCCTCTCTTGCTCTCTCTCTATACTTTAGGGAAGAGGAGCGCGAATACACGACCAACGCTTAAATGCCACATTTAGAAGACTGACTGGGGGCTCCGCTTTTCCGGGGGCTTTCGGGGATGCCGAATCGTTTTCGGCGTTACGCACAACGCCTTTTCTCCGTCCCTCTCTCTCTCTCTCTTCCTCTCTTTTCCCTCTCTCGCTTGCACGGGTTCTAGCCGCGCGCACTTTTTTCACACACGCAGCGAGTTAGGGCCCTATTGACTCACACACGAGCTCTAGAGGATGCCACGACGTGAGCACACACATCGCGCTATATCCGCGCATGTATGTGGGTATTCACGTGTCTATGCGTTAAGGAAAAAACACCCGCACCAATTTTCAAACAAGTTAAACGCGAGAAGCGCATCCCCACTTCTTTTCTTGGCCTATCCGCGTCTCGATTCTCTTCTTCGCGGTTGCCCCTCCCGTTCCCTGTTCCTCCCGCGCGGACTGAAGCAAAGAGAGAAAAAATATACGCCAACGAGTTTTCTAGGATGTTTTTATACGCACCGGGGTACGGCTTTTGGATGATGCACTTTTCGTGGCTCTCCGGGACTCTGCACTATAGCGATTCCTCGCGAGCGCAGCTCTCCGCCGATCGAAGCCCCTCCAGCGTTTTTCTCTCTTTTATTCCTCGTTTTTCTTTCTCCTTCCCCGCTACAGTGCGTGCATAAAGTGCGTGTGTGCAGAGCGAGAGAGAGCAATTTCCGTGGTAGGGGCTTTTCGTGCCGTCGCTTGCACTCGCCGAAATATAAGCGAGCGAGCAGAGAGAAATTCGGGAAGGTAGAAGGAAAAATATTCGGAGGGTGGGGCCAACGCACAGAGCGAGGGGAAGACGCGAAAGAGATGCCAACAACCTAAACTTTTCTTTCCTCCAGCCTAGACGAGTCTCAATTTTGTAGGGGTGCGTGCATCTCTCCCTCTCGGTCTCTCTGGCTCTTTCTTCTTTTTTTTGCTTCTATCTCGCCCTATCTCTGCGGCTTCTATTCGCTCTTGCACTGGAACACGCTGGCACGCACAAACTTTGTATTTTCTTTGATCTTCACCCCTCCCGCCCTCCTCCTCCTCCTTCGGTCCCTCGTTTTTCTTTCCGCTTCTCTCTCTCTCTCTCTTACGAAACTACGTAAAGTTTCTAGTCTCGCGCTCTGCTAGTGTGGCTAGCACACTAACCCACAGTCCCAATCATTGTCCCTGCATATTGACTCCTAAGACGCTAATGGCCTTTTTCCACCACCACTACAACTCCACATCCCGCTTTATCAGACCGTATACATATTTTATTCATCCGTGTATATGTTTGCATATACATGTATATATTTAGCCATCGCATGAGAACGAATTACGCGTTACCACCAACCAATCCCGTTGCGTGTCAATTCTCCGGGCCAATATTCCCCCAAGTCCCTTCACTCTTTGAAAACGCATGCATGTTATGCTACGCCAACTCCCGAATATGTTATGGCCGACTGCCGTGATGGCGGAAACACGAAACTGCTAGAAAACCATTATTTTCCGGGCGCGGAAAAAAAATTTGTTGCTTTTTCGTGATTTCAACTTCCTGTGAGTCTCGAGTGGTCAGAACGTTTTGATTTATCGAAAAAATTAATTTTTTTTTTTTTTTGGGTTTTCAAAAATAGTTTTTGTGGAAAATTGAACATTTTCATTGCCGTTATTGCTTTTTTGAGAATCTGGGAAAAGTGCATTGGTCCGCTTCGTTCGTGACTAATGAACGCGGGTCGCATTTTTCTTTGAGAAGTCTCTTTGATAATGGACGCCGCTCGCACAAATGACACAGTTTTCTGTGCCTGCGTTGACAATTAAAAGAAGAAACTCTGGAGAATTGGCTC
Organism: Diadegma fenestrale; assembly: GCA_037043255.1. Taxonomy (NCBI): domain Eukaryota; kingdom Metazoa; phylum Arthropoda; class Insecta; order Hymenoptera; family Ichneumonidae; genus Diadegma; species Diadegma fenestrale. The sequence continues at coordinate 1,396,213 of CM073310.1, forward strand.
GGACGATAAAGATCGAGAGATATTTGTCGTAATTATCGTCGCGGCTCATTTCGGAAAGATTTTACAGACAAAGCCCTCGGGGTCTGGGAAAATGTAGAAATCATGAAAAAAATCGTGAGTCGACGCTCGCATCGCCAAAGTGTGTGCGTAAAATGTGTACGGACCTCACGATCGCGTCTCTGGCTTTTTGGTCTGTCTGTGTGCGTGTGTGTACGTGACTCTCCTGTCACGCGAGAGCAGCCAGACTTGAGGATGTCTGGATGCTGCGGGCCATCGCTCGGAGAGAAAAGCGTACACGAAGGAAAGGCGAACTTGATTGGAAGAAGGGCAAGGGAAGGGGGCAGAGGAAAATGAGTGGGGTGCATGAGAGCCGAGCAGGATCTCATAGTATAAAACTGGCCTTTCGACTTCGTAAAGAAGCCAAGAAACGAATCCTCTTTCGTATACACACCAATTTTCTTTTTTTCCTTTCCTTCTCCTCGTTTCTTGACCCTCTGCTCCTTTCGAGCTTCTCCATTTCCTCTCCTCTCTTATTACACGGAGAAAACCACGAAGGACGAACCCATCACGCCCAATTCCGCGTCAAAACTATGAACCCTTCGAGACCTCACTCGGAATTATATATTTTTTTCAATAAAATCCTTTCGCGCAATCCGCCCTCCATTTTCTTCGAGAATCTCCACCATTGTTTCCGAATTTCAGGTCAAATCATCTTTTTTTCTTATTTAATCAAATAATTGTAATCGCGAAATCGCTTTTCATTGGAATGCGATTTTTTTTTTAAGATTCAACGTTTTTTCTGCTCTTTATCGCGTTTACACGGAAGATCGATCGATTTTAGTCGTACGATCGAAATATCCGACGAAAATTTACCTCACGACTCGCCATATTTTCGTACACGCGACATCAAACATGTTTTTTTTTTCTTTGCCAATTGAATGACGACATTTCACTACGCAGAAAGGAAAACATCTCCAAGGTTGCTGATTTTTAGTTTCGGCCTGTACAACTATTTTCTGCACGTACTCATCATCCATGTTATAAGTTGAACGGCGGATTTTGCCCACGCGCCCCACGAAGATAAGTTTATTTACCCTGGGCTCAGAGGTCACTTGAATCAATATAAATAAATTGGTAGCAAGGCACGTGAGATTTTCCTTATTCCAGCTAACCAATGTTGATTTTTTCAATTCTCAGCAGCACATTCAATCTCGTTCATTCGTTTTGATAAAAAATTATTGGGCTTGCATCGCATTGATTCGATTGTTTAAGGAAAGGCAGGGGAATCGATGAATTAATTGTTGGAAATCCGCGTGGTCAGTCGCGTTGGGGTACAAGAAAAGAAATTATTGCTAGGTCGAAAGATTGATTAAAAAAAATACACACACACAAAATACCGAGAGGATTGCGTTCCATTTTCGGGAACGTAAAAAAAGGCTCAACAATGGCAATCGATTTTTTTTTATCAGCAAAAAAAAATTAGGTCAGCATTCTCGACAAGAATCATATACAAATGCAGTGAATTACAAAACATTCTTGGCCGCGACCGATCATTGACCGAAAGCCCCTTAATGAGACGTCCGCTTTGTTCGGAGCTGAAAACCGGCCGAGCCGATCTTTGGAAGAGGGCGAAAAGTTACTGGATTTAGTTTGATCTCTAACGCGGCCCAGAGAGAAAAAAACGAGGGACTCGAAGAATGGGAAAGAGAGGCAAAAAATTGGAGAAAAGAAAATCTTTCTATCGTGCTGCAGCGGACCTTATAGGCATATAACGGGTGTCCCAAGAATCGTTTTCCAAGCGATAGACAATAATTCTCGATCCTCTGATTTTAGAGAAGAAAAAACTCCGAAGAAACTTGCGAAAAACTTGAGAATGCATTTTTATCCCCATAGATTTTCACCATTTTTTAAATCGTTTGAATTTATTTCGCAAAGTTTTGATTTTCGGATTGCAAAATTGTGGCATAATTTGAAACATTTCAACGGAATGTTTCGTAATAATCGGATCGCGTTAGCGAATCGAATGCTTGATAACAGAAAAAATGAAAATGGCCTGCAGGGTGGACGAAACCTTAGCCTCGCAGCGAACGTTCTCGACAGTTCGGGGTCGAAAATCGCTAATATCGGAGATAAAAATCAGTCACTTTAAAAAATATTTTTAAAAAACTTCGCGATCCCGTGCCGTTCTCCAAAAGTTGCGCGCGACTTTTTGGGCAGCTTGTATAAAGCTTTAATAGTATACGTTCCCGTAGTACGAAGTCTGCGCCTTAGGCACTTCTTATCGCTTAGAAAAATCGCCATGGCACAGTCTCCTTCCTGCTCTCTCTCACTCTTTCCCTCCCTCCCTCTCGTGCTCCTCCCCCACTCTCTTTTTCGTTTTTTTGTCTATGTTTTCCTAGCCGAAAGTTTGGTTGCATGCGCGTGCGAACCAGTGACGCCCCAAAATTTTCATTCGCCCTACGCACATTTGCGCACGACGTACAGAGCCCAACGAGAGGATGCATGCCTGGAAAATAATCAATTAGTGCTTCCGGGCAACTCGATAGGGGAATTGCTCGAGTTTGGGGAGCTTGTAAAGAATGAAATCTAAACCCCACCTGTTTTTTTGCCCTTATTTCATTTATTTTCCTGTAACTCTGCACGCACCTTCGCAGGCTTCATTTTTATTACCTATTTCGTCAAAACGATGTACGCGGAAAAACAAATCGTTAATTATCCCCGAAATACTCATTAGCACGCTTTTCTCTAATATTTCTTTGACTCATGCACGCAATTCAGCGGATTCGACGACCAATCACCAAGCCATTAGCATCAATTGCGAAATGTACACTGACATTCAAACTTTGTCCCCCGAAACTCATTTCGTTTCTTTCAACCAAATCGTACAGATAAGCGTTTTCGTTAATGCTGAAACAAGTTCGTAGTCGATTCGACAAAACTGCAACGCAGCTGCGTGACATTTTTCGATAAAAATTCAATAAATTTCAACGTTTATATTTTCGACGTTCTTCTTTTTCGTGATTTCGCATATTAATAAAAATTATCGCAAGTCATTTCCCTATTCAATTGGTCAATTTCTCGTTCATCCGCAATTTTTTTCTTATTCCTGTGGAAATTGAGTTTTTGGTTTCGAATTATTGTTCGCAATTGTTTTAAACCCTGCAAAATTTTCGCAGATCGTTGATTCTTGTGTAAGAAAATTTTTTAAGATTCAATTGAATGAATTGCGTCGTCATTGCGTTTCGCGATCGAAAATGTCGAAGGAGCTCGATTTGTTTGTGCAGAAAAAAAGGGATAAAGTTTTTATTGGCAGCCTTCGAAGTTTCTACGATTAATTTGCAAACGAAATCGTTCCGAGACATTTCGAAGGGATTGGAAGGATGCAAGGTGGATTTTTCCACAAGAGCAGTCGCCTTTTGGCTTTTCGTTGGGCCGCGACTGCATCGATTCGGAGTCGATACGTTGGAGAAAACATTTTCGGCGGTATGTGCAAGCGAGCTATGGCGGGGCAACGTACGAGGACTCTGGAGGAAATCGCTCCTTTTCTTTTTCTTTCTCTCCTCTTCTCTGCATAGATGACTTTCGAGTGTGTATATACGCGATTAACCAGCACACACCATTTGCTGGGCGTAGAAAAAACACGAAGAGGGGAACGACGCGATGGCTGGGTATTCAGGAGGAGGAGGAATGCGACGAGGTGATGGTATAAGGTGAATCTTTTTCTTTTCACCCTCGCGACTCAGCCACCTGATCTATCCGCGTGTATATAAATATACTTTTCACACATAGAGCCAAACTTTCGTATGCCCCACCATGGAAAAATGTTTTTCAAACGCAACGCGGAGATCCATGCGAAGGAACGAATGAAAATGTACGATATAAATCATCCTCGAGTCAGGTCAACGCCACGAACTAAAAAGAAGACAGAAAAATAATTTCTATTCTTACATTCTCCATTCCAGCGATGCGATAATTCATGGCGTGCATAAACGGCATCAAAAACTCTATTCAGTTCTCCTTTGTTCTCCGCTTGTCCAAATTTTGTACAACCTTTCAACCGACATGAATAATTATTATATACGCGGCGGTACAAAAAAATCAGCCGCCATGAATTTTTCCAATTTTCTTTGTTCTCGTCTCGAGAGGGTAATTAAAAGCCCGAAGAATACCATTTGAATATATTCGCCAGACCAAAAGCCGAGCCTGTGCTCGGAAATTCATAACGCCATACACATATTCGACCAAAATTATGGAGAACGAGATGTTTGAGTTGAGAAAATTTGCAGTTGAAACTCCTCGTTGCCACGACGTCAGTAAAAATAAAAGAAATGCCATTCCGACGTGCTTGGGAAAGATTGTCGCGTGAATTTTCCTCGTTTTTCTTCGTGTTTGCCAGGAGGAATCGTAGACGCCGAAAATCACCTAGAAAATATATATCTCCAAGTCTCGCTATAAGTAAATACTGTTGCGACGTTCCGCACTATCTTGAGCAGCTCGTCGTCAGCCATTGCGACTAGCTATCGCGTCTTTATACATAACGATGTATATATGCACGCGCGCAGGCATGTATAGGGAAAAAAACGAGACTTTCGAATTCGGAGCAGCAAATATCGCAGCTACGGGATGTTGAGAAAAGTGGGAAACCATGGAATCTATATGTTTTTCTTTATATGTGAAACGAGTGTCGATGATCGAGGACTGTTTGCTCATCGCCATACAGCCAACAGAGTCGCACCAACAACGATAGCGAGAATTCTCCACAATTGTTATTATACGTGCGTTTTAGTTGTCGGAGAGAAGAGACGCTCGTATCATTTTGTAGGTCACGTTGCGTGCGTATAACGCGTTCATCGCGACCGCGTGAAAGAAACGTTAAGACGAGATGCGCGCGGCTTCGATCGGGAACCGCGAGGCACTTTTCTTGCTGCACGCACACGCCGCACCATGCTGTTTTTCGTTGCGAGGCGACGCCATTACCAAAATAACGCTATCCAGCTTTACCGCCATTTTACGCACTCGAGCATGAGCGTCGGAATTATTATAGTTGAAAAATTTACCCATCAAATTCAGGGCAATCATTCTACCTTGTTATCCACCCTTTTTAGACACACTGGGTCAATTTGACTCGGTTTTTTTCGCTTTAAAATGCGACGGCGATTCCGGCGATATTTCGTGTCAACTTTTTCGTTTAAACAAAGTGAACATTTTCTTTTTTCTTTGTTTCGGAAATGAACCAAAAGTGAATACGTTTCGTTGCAAAAATGCGAATTTTTTTGCAATTTGCAACACGGTGCGCTCCAATTTTTTCAATATTAATATGAAAAATGAAAAGATTGTTCTAGTTTAAGTTCATCGGTTCTGCGTAGTTTAAGAATAATTCGTACGACCAAAAATGCGGCCTTGAAAAGTTATTTTTACACGCGGCCCTGGGAATTGTTATTGCGTAGGGCAAACTTTCCGTTATTTTTCTCATTTTTATATTCCGTTCGTTTTTTCCGTGTAATTGCTACATGGCGACGTTTGAGCGAGACTGGGGAATTGTCAGACAATTTTGGGGTACTTGCAATTGACCAAATAAACGGTTGCGATAAAACGAAAACTGCGAAGTTCATTTTCCATCGTGTTATTGAATATTAATCGAGTTTGCGTTCGAGTTTTTACCACGCAGACTTTACACACGTGTCGCCGGGTGTAGTAATTGATAGAGACTATTTTTGTAGCCGATTCTATAAAATTTTTGATTACAGTCAAAACAGTTTCGAAATCAAAAACAAACAACGCCTGAAATAACGATGGAAAAGCGTTAAAAATCATTAATGAATTTCTTCATCAATTATTTTCACTCGTTTTACTGCAAAAAAGTAGATTTTGCCCGGAAAAGTTAACGATCTAGTGAATCTTTGGAAAATTTTACAATCATATTGAGTCGCCGTACTTTTCGCCATGAGATAATTCTTTTCCGGAAGTTCCTGACAAATGGTATGACGTTGGAGTTTGCATTGTTGCAATGCAACGAAACTCATTAATTTTGTGGCAAAATTCTTTATAAAAATGTACAATTTTATCACAGTGATAAGACGATCGATTTTTGCGGCCCAACAAGTATAAAAACTCGAAAAATTTCGATGTTTTATAAAATTCAACAAATTATCAATAAAAATAAGTATTTTTCGTTGCATTCCAACGTTGCGAACTTCAGCCTTATCAGATGGTCGAAATATGATGAAATTCAATAAAAAACAAAAATAATTATTTCGATGACGAATATTTCGTGATTATGATTATTTCTTAAAGAAATATGGAAAGAATTTCCATACAATTTCGTCCTCGTGCATGAAGAAATATGTGGAACATTATTCGATGCCAACAAAATGCGAGATAGAAAGAGCGAAAGAAGTCTAGAGGCAGGGACGAGGCAAGGAAGATAGTAGGAGAGTCAGTGATGCTTGTACGAAACCACGGGCGTATGAAGGAGTGGAAATCTTGTGATAAAGGGGGAAAACAGGTTCCTAATCCCTGAGAGGATTTCCAGTGAAGGGCTCTGAGAGAGGAGAGCGAGAGAGAGAGAGAGAGGGAGAAAAGTTTAGAGGCAACGAATTGGGTGGGGCGTTGTTCGGCATTAACCGAATCTTTGCTCGATGTTGTTTCGAGAGGATACGAAAGAGCTTGAAAGAGCGATGCACTGTGCGGCATGTTGCAGGGCATTTGTTAGAGGTCTGTGATGTGGTCTCGGGCCTCAGTAATCACTCCGTGAAGCATCCATGTGTATGAAACACCCGAGAACGAGAGAGCGAGAGAGAAAATCGAGATAAAGAGAAAAAGATCGAGAGGATCCCGAAAAATGCTCCTCGTCTCCCCCCACCAGCATCAGAGTCACTTGGTTGTAATCTGGCATTCGTGGCCCTCGCCTAGAAGATCGCTCAGCTTTCCAGGGTGCATAATATGAGCATACGATGGACTACGGACCCTGAATAGAGAGGAGGAGGAGCAAGAGGAAAAGATGCGGAGATATAACGTTTAAAACGAACGTGCATTCGCCCGAAATTGACTGCATGCAAAGGCCATTGACCGCTCGCGGTGTCAGATCCTCTCCTTTTCTCGTCTATGACACATCATCCTCATCTCAAACCTCCGCCATACTCTTGTGTGTATTTCATATTCGAGCTATAAATAGATCGATCCAGGTTCCGCTGCTATATACCTGCCGAAACATTGTATTTCGCTCCGTTGCGTTTTTCTCTTTCCCACCGCGAAGCATCATCTTCCTTTTCAAATACAACTGCATATATATTTGCATATGAGAGTAACTGAGGTTTCGAGCACACGAAGAGCCCCGTAAAACGAAAAAAACGATTGTGGATGCAGGGTGTGCATTGCACACGCTGAGGAGGCGTAAACCCGTGCGAAAGAGATTATATACGTGAGAATGGGAGAAGAAAGAGCGTCGACCTGATTAAGCTTTCTTTCGGGGCGTCGTCGTGTCGAGAGGATCTTTTTTCTTGACTCTCTCTCTCTCGCGTTTTCCTCTCTCTGTCCTTAACCGTAGGTCCATTTGTACGAGAAGCAAAAAGGAATAAAAAGTGCTCGTCTGAATGCAAGCAAACTCGACTACTGGGCCACTTAACTCGACATCGTCGTCGTTCTTTCACGGACCAACTATTTCTAGAAAATAGTCATATATATGTCTGTCATTATTCGGTTAAGCTGATAAAAGCCAAGAGCGAAAGAAAATCTTGGTGAGCTTGGAGCCCAATGAGTAAAAAGATTTTGCTCAAACTTTTCGTTGCCATTTGGGAGAACGACATTTTTTCATCTCAAGTTTTGCCCGATTAAGTTGGCACGGTATGAACGTGGCGCGGTGTGCTCATGTGCACGTGCACTAGAAACGAATATTAAAAGAAAAACTGACGTGCGGCCACAAAAAAAAATCACCATGAAAGTCTGACCGCAAGATCGAAGATACCGAACCAAGTTCCCATCCTTTAAAGAGTTATCGAAGATTTATAGAATTTTTTATTGCAGTCAGCCACAAATAACACTGGCTTATGCGTCGTAGCTCTGCAAACTGCAATTCTTTCCAACCACCCGAAAATAGGCATCGTCTAGCCGAGGTTTTTTATTTTCCATCAACAATGCACCAGTTTTTTGGGGTGATAAGAATTTTATTGTCGACATCAACGTCCTTAAATTTACTTCGGTTCATTGTACTCACAAATGATCGCGCTAAACACTTTTTTCTCTACGGAAGTCGCAAGGATTTTTGGGAAATATTCGGGACGCGGTGAAAAAGTTACATTTGAAATTACAAATTCTCTTTTTTATGGGACCCCATGCGAGCTATGCAATTGAAACTTCCTCGTGAATAAGTAAAAAGATTAAGAAATATATAAATAAATAAACAAATAAATTAATAAACATTATCAATTTATAAACAAATAAATTATTAAACATGATTAATTTATAAACAAATAAATTAATAAACATGATCCATTTATAAACAAATAAATTAACAGAGAGACAACACACGCGAATAAATAAATAATTCCGCAAATGATGGTTTTTACAATAGACTCGAAAAGCTGCGACTTTTGAGAATGACTGTAGCGTGTGTGTTAACTGAGCAGCATGCAGCGGTTACAGCCCCGATAGAACGGAGCAAAAGTTTTTCGATTTAGCATCAAGCTTGGTAAAATGGTGAATAATTTTTTAAATTGACTCCATTTTATTGATCGAAGTGGTCCGAACAAGCAGTGGAAAAAGTGGTCGGACGAAGTCGCGTTTGTTAATTTACGAAGTAGCAAAAATATTATTTGAGTCGAATAAATTTCACGAGTCTAAGACTCAACGTTAAAATATTAGGCTCCGAAAAAGGGTCTAGCGATTTAGTCGTTGTTTCGCCTAGCAACGTGTATGCATACGCGAGTTTTTGGGAGGGCAGCGCGGGAAAGGGAGAGGAAAGTCTATAGACACGCACGTTCGCCGCGTGGAAAAAAAATTTCCCGTCATCGTGCGCGCACTCTTTTGGTTGCCCGCGCGGACCAGTTGCAATAAAAGGGGGAAGGAGCGCGGGTGGAAGGGACCTCGAAGGAAACGTGAGGAAAAAAAGCCACGGACAGCGAATAGGGAATATATAAAAAAAAATACGAAACGCGCACACTAGCAACCCTATATTTGAGAAAGGGCGTGGGCTTATCTTGCGCGTTAGAAGGAGCGTTAGTTTCGGCCCATCCAACCCGCAAACCGGTCCCTTCGATCACGTGGAATTCCGAACAACCCGTCGGATTGCCACATGCATGCATAACATGTGTGCAGTCGTTTCGTTCCCCCTTCTCTATCGTCCTTTTCTAAAACTGCATTGGCACTCACACACACACGCTCACACGCAATAAACACGCTATACTTGCCTTTGCTATCGGCCCCAAATATGGAAACCGCGCGCCGTACAGACACAACGTGTATCATGACGGACTAATGTAGAAAAGGCTGGGACTCAGCAGGATACCAGGACGAAGCATGGGGCATAAAAAAAAAATTTGTAAAAAAGTCATTCGCTTCTTCTCCATCATTTTCTTCTAGATTCTCACAGGTTTTAGTCGTTTTTCAACATTTTACGCTGCAGAACGAAGATCGAATGTCTGTCCCTTTATTCCTGTCGATCAAGTTTGCAGGAATCGATCTTTTTGGCTTTGATTGCTTTATGCAATTTTTCATTGCGTTCATCAGCTCTTGACGATGCAATCGCGGCTGCTCGGCAAGATCATGGGCGCCCAACACATGGATCTTTCGCTGTCAGAAATTCTCGTTCCTTAATTATATACTCGAAAGGATACCAATTGTCTTGGAACAAAGAAATCGTTTCCTTTTTATCACGAGGAAAATAATTTTGATTATTGAACATGTCAATAAAAATTCTGTGTTTTCTTAGGAAATTTACTTTTTCTCTTTCTTCGTCTTTTTTGCTAGGAATTTGGGTCTCTATTGTTACGTATGTGTACATTATTTATCGCTGAATTGCAGACGAAACTGAGTTGCGGAAAAATTGAGATATTTACTGAACTCGTACGATATTAGATAACAAATATTTTGTCTATATTTACTGATGAGAATCCATCAATAAAGTTGGGCCGTGATCCACAGAAACGTTTTAAGGTCGTTTCGCTCTTTCATCGCGCACTAGTCAAATGAGTATTCAATTTTTTCACGGTCGTTTTTATTTTTTCGAGCGACAATTCTCAATATTGATTGACGAATACGTAAATTCACGACGTCATGATTCTTGGCCACATTTTTCTAAGGATCATTCATGCTTTTTGTCCGATTTGAACGCACCACCGATTATTTTGTTCCTAGGAAAATTCTCTGGAAATTCGCGCGCTCGATTTTTCTCTCAGATTGTTTTATTTTTTTTTTTATAACAACAATTCGTTGTTGGAAATTTTTTTCCAATTGAAAATTCTTCGTCACAGCATTTGTGACTTTCGAATAATGTTGTTTTTTAGAAACTGAAAATATGTTAATATTAGTTGGGGAGAGAGAACGTATAATGATTGCGAAACTGAAAAAAAGAAAAAATTTCAAGGATTTTGCAATTTTTTTGTCGAGAAAATGATAAATTTGGTAAGGGACGAGATTAATTCAAATTTTCTTGCATTTCGAGCAGCTCATCATTGTCTTATTTGAAGTAGGAAAAAAGTCAACGTCACCAACGAGTTAATTAATGCATCAAGTTTCGCAAACGAATGTTGTAGGATTTTTAAAAATAAAAACCACTTTTTTTCATATCAATGGAAGCTGTGCGGGAGATAAACAAAATATCGTTTTTATCGGTATGAAAAAATGTGGGAAAACAAATTTTCGGAACAGTTTTGTGTATCGTGGAAAAACCGCCTCGCTTTTATTTTCCTTAAGAAGTTTCATTCTGTTCGCTATTTTTGACTGTGTAATCAAAAATTGAAAGGACCGTTATCTCCAACATGAACCACACTGTTTGCATCTACTACTCAATAAAAATACTCCATTGGGAGCGAAACTAAGATTGTTTATTGCGCAAGACTTTTCGACCGTGCCTTTTGCATTATTTGACGTTTAAGAAAAAGAAAAACCAACGAGTTCAAATAATTCCGAAAATTGTTTTTGTTGCCAAATTTCATCGATTCTCTTGATTTCGACCTTAACAATTTTTCGTTCGCTTTTATTCGAGTTCGTAATGGCGATTAGTGCTTGTTCGTTGCATATCGAATTTGTGGGACTAATAAAAACTGTCACGACGAACGGAGACGGTGGGATTTGATGGTTTCGTTCTAAATCTACAATCTGAAAATATTATTTTCACAGTCACGCGAGACGCGGTGCACTGGAGAGAAAGAAAACACAAGTTATCTTGGAATTATGAAGATAATTGGTGAGAACGAAACGGCGAAATGAGCCGTTTTCAAACATTAAAGAATCGTTACCCAACGGATGTGAAAAATAGCTGAATACATGCCCCAATGAAAACTCGCCGTATTTCTCCGTTCCAAAAACGCCTCGGCTTGTTTTTACATGAAGGATTTCACCGTCGCCATAATTGACCTGATTAGCGTTACCGATATGGCCACATTTTCGTAATGAAAACATTTTTTCAACGAGGAAATTTTCCAATTAAAGGGACTCATACTTGAAGGGAGAAAAGTTGCAATTATATTGTTGAAAGTCTATTTTAAGAATAAAAATTAAATAAAAATTCGGGCACCGGCAATCACATCGATTCGTGTTTTTATTCCGAGTTTCCATGAATGTTTATGGCTAACCGTTTCCGGCAAGAGAATTGGCGATCATTGAGTGATAATTATTTATTTTTTTGCCAACGATTCCAGCCTGGGGAATTCGAAAAACTGAAATTTACGATTGAAAATTTGTTTCCTTTGTCTGATTGAAGGAAATTTGTTCGTTTTGTTCTCGAGCCGATGAAAGCCAATGGTTTTGGCCGTTGCTGGATATACCTGCGGGAGATCGCGAATATACCCTACGGGGCAATGACGTCCTAGTAAATCGGTCGACCAATCAAGCCTCTTGCCCCTCCAAAACATTCTCCTTCTGGCCAATCGAATGACTCATGCAACCGCAGCCTTCCGTTCTCTCAATTAACCTTTCCCGTTCTTTTTTTCTTTTTTTACTTTCGTCGGTGGGTCTTGTGACGCGGTTCGCCATAACAACGCAATGCACGCCTGCTACGTTATTGCGTCACAAGAAAAATATTCTCAACGAAAATATATTTGAAAACGAGGCAAACGAATTTTCAATTAATTCTCACGTCGTTTACGACGCTAATTTTTTAACCGCAAAGGAATCACAATCTTGTTCGTCGTACACATTCAATGTTTATTTATACATTTGCAAGAATCTGCGCTCACGATCGACTGGAGAGTTTGAAATTTCAAAAAATCGAAGCCATTGTTGAACTGATAGGAAAATAAAAATTCTTCAACAAATTGAACCCACTTTGTTGGCTTAAGAAATGGCGAATCCAACTAAGATGCAGTTTATTTAACCGAATGGTACAAAATCGTGTATATGAGAGACCAACAATTTGTTTGCTTGCTTAGTCTTTAATGATGTTTTTTCATTCAAGCATTGAATTAAGTGAATTGGATTGTTAGAATTGTTAAAAACTAAGTTTTGGTGCATTCCTGCAGTTTTGGTGATGCGATGATTCACTTTTGTCATTATAAAGGCAGCGGAATTCGTTGCGATAGAAAATGATTGTTCTTAATGTGAAAATATTGACGCGAGCTGGAAGTGAAAATCCTCGTGGCGTATTTGCATCGTCATGATTGGAGGAATAATTGAAATTACGTGCGGCGCACAGTGGCAAGACCGATACGAAGCTTATCATGGAGTCTGGCCGTGATTCGGCGTGTTCAGTGAATAGAGAAATATCGCGATCACCGTGAGATCGAAATTTAAAAAACCCTTCGTTATCGTACGCTTCGAAATTTTTGCCACAATATCAAATAAAAATCTGTTTTTCGTAATTTGGAAGATTCGGGGAATAATTGAAATGTTAACGAAATCGCTGTCGTCTATCGCGGCTTTATGATTAAACAATCCATACTATATAATTCACCGACGAAATGAATATTTTATATTTCGTCTCGAAAAAGCTGCTCGCTGACACGGAAATGTGTATCGATAAAATACGCTTGAGCGCAGTATTTGTCGATTTACGATGCGGGTGCATCCTGAATCATATCGTTTTATTCATCTCTCCCTCTCGCTCCCTCTCTTTCTCTCCTTCTCTGTCTCTCACGGTCGTTCTCATAGTTTTTGACTCTTGCGAGGAGGAGTTTCGAGTCACGAGGCCATAAGGGAAAGACGAAGTGTGTTCCGGTGTGTTCCGTAAACAAATATATATGTGCATCTATATGTATTGCAGAGGCGCATATATCGCGAGTGCAACAAACTCCAGTCCACTCTCGATACTTTCCAGCACGATAATCCTGCCACTACGGACTTTGTATACACTCTACTTACAAGAAAAATCTCCTTGTCTGTAGAGAACTGACTATGTACCTCGAGGAGAACACAGAGTCGAATTATATTCACGAGTATTGGTGCACAGAGGCCCGTGCAGTTCGTGAGAACGAAAATGATTTGCCAACTCTGCATGGTCCAGAGCTTTAGGATTCACATGTATAAATGTACATAAAATACATAAATGCATATGGAGATACATAGGAAGCTTGTTCTCGATACACGTTGGCATCTCGTCTCTCCTGGTACATATGTGAATATAAATCCATTGGCAAGTTCTACGAAAAACCGTGGGCGACAACGTGCCACTGGTTTATATTCGTACCACTTCACAGTGTGTGGTTTCCGAGGGTTAAAGAAAAGGAGGAATAGAGAGTTGAAAAAAAAGACTGTTTTAGCCACCCCTGCAGTGTGCTGAATGGAAACGCGAGGCTCGTCAGCGAACACACTGTGCTGCGCATTTACGCGGCTCCTTCAGACCGATTCAAAAAAATCTCGCATTTTTCTCGTTTTATAATGTAAAAATTCCAATTTTTCTTGCCAATCGCTTTCGAACTGAAAATTTTATCCGATTTTCGATAATTCCAAAAGATCGAACATGAATATTGGAGAATCATTTTTTCCGCCAGTCCATTTGTGTGCTTATTCCAAATTGATTTTTTAAGCGAGTCCCTGATTCGTTATAAACACATGAAATTATTCAACCCCTCAGAAAGAAATGTCTTGAACGAAAAAAAAAGATTTATAAAGCAGAAATTCGATGAATTTCGTATTCGCGTTTCTCTTGACGATATACAATCAGCTGTACGTGAATAAAACCCGCAGGAATAGGATTCGAGGTAGCTCAAACGCCCCCGAGTGTTTTTCGTACGACGGAAAATCCTCGAAGGCCACGTTCATATATCCCTCAATGAATTTGTGCACGCACGAATATATATAAATATATAAACGTGCCAGTATGTACGAGCTATTCTAAAGCGAATCTACTGTTATTATTTCATAGAACGGGATATCATCGTCGATATGTGTGTGAATGTGTTTTTGTGTGTGTATAATCGACCCTAAACCTTCGTCTAACGTTTTTCCACGCTTGGTCAATAGATCGATGAATAAAACAAAAAATTAGGGGAAGGAACCGCAAAACAAAACGAGTCCGCTTGAGACTATACACGTTTGTGCGTATATTTTTACCTATGTGTACAAATGTGTGTATGCACGCAAAGAGAAATCCCGTTACGCGAATTGGGATGTCGGGTTTTTGTCTATCGCGATCCATAGGGCTCTTCGCTCTTCTCCCATTACGTTTCTTCCTTTCTTGTGTCTTCTTTCCTTCCGTGTAACCCCGAGAATCCATTCAAGGCCATACATCCATTTATACGTATGTGCAGATAATAATGAATCTCGTATTATTTTTGTTGTTGTCATTATTATTATGCAGAGACAGAAAACATTCGCTCGATCATGAAACGGATAAGAGAACGGACCCTTTTTCGCTCCTTTCCTTTTGCTGCGTCTTGCTCAGCGCGGACCTTTCGAATTGTGAAAGTTTGCGTTTCTTCGGCTATTTATTCACACACATATATGCGCGTGGAGCATTTTTTTGTAGGGCAAATAAGAAATGGAAAATTTACCGTTACCTCCACGTGGTCGGCACTTTCAGGCCAAAAAATTAACGACTAATACATTCACAGGCTTTTTTTCAATTGAATTCATCCAGTCGCGGGCGAAGAGGCCAAAATACGTTGGACCTTTTTTTTTGCCAAGTACCAATACCTTTCCGTCATTTCCTGCTTTGAAAAAATCTTGTACTTTGCTGGTGTTTAGGCCACAATGGCTGCTCCTCAACGCCATTTGCGATGGTCGCGCTGGATCACAGTAAAATTAAACGGCATGATGTTGAAGTTTGCAACGTTGGAATGCATCGAAAAATATTTAATTCTATTGAAGATTCGTTCAATTTCCAATGTCATCCGAATTTTTCGAGCCGATATGCTTTTCGAATGGCAAAAATGGATCATTTTATCATCGCAATTACATCCTGCATTTGAATAATTATTTTTGGCAAAGATAAAAATGAATTTCGTTGCATTCCAACGATGCAAACTTCAGAGTCATTTAAACAGCCTCCATTTTTTGTCTATCCCATTGAGGCAATCTTCACAACCGCGCGCGTTGGAATCCCTTCGTCAATTATGATGCAATGCAAAAGCTGGCAGATGCAGAGTTTCCAGAAATCCGGGGCAGGCGAAGTTTATAGAGAAAATTTAAATTTTATATAAGCGAACAACGGTTCAGTGGATTCGATTGCGAAAATCGATGAGCAGGTTGTGAAGACTCCGCAGAATGTTGATAAACGTTAATATAATTCGCAGAAAGTAACAATATAAATTTTTTATCGAATTCGCTCAATTGGAAGAAAATGCAGATGAGAGGCAGACCGAGGAATAATTTGTTGTTCATCTCGACAATGATTTTATTTAACAAAAAGCCTGAGTCATTGAGTGCAGGTCCGCGAGTTTCTCCACTGAAAAGAGAATTTCGTTGAAAAAGATCGATATTTTGTTGGATACGTTCAACTAAACGTTTTTTTCGAAAAATCACGAAAATTTTGTCATTTCAGCAAAAAACATTCTGGAAAATCTTTTCTGAAATAAAATGTTTGTCATTCTGATCGTAAATTTTGCTGAAAGTTCCGTTACAAATGAAAAATATTGTCGAAATAACGAAAATTTTGAAATTATCCCAAAATATTTAGTTCGCTGTATTCAACAAAATATCGACGTTTTTTTGACAAAATTGAATTTTCAGTGTCCGATGCGAATAATTTATTGGTCTAGGCGATGACGAGGGTAACTTTGTTATCTTTTTCGGAACCTTTCTGGCGGTATGGAGAAAGGAAAATGAATTGGGCCTTTTTTTAATGAACATGTGCACTCGATCGAATGCGTTACGATCCAAGAGGTCGATTACGGCGGAGAATAGGAAAAGATGGAAAGGGGAAGCGGCTGCGAAGAAAAGCAGGGGTAACAGGTGCCGGGACGTGAAATCGTAGCGTAAAAGACGCGTCTGGACCGCGATGGCGCAACGAGCGCACACAAACCGTGGCGCAGACTTACGAACTCTCGTATTATTCGTTGCTGCAGGAATCAAGGACAGCGCGGACGGAGTCGGCAAGAGCCGCTATTTGAGCGCGACGGGAAACCGCTCGTTCCTGCAGCGATAGAAAAGATATGTAAAGAAAAAAAAACGAAGAAAAAACCCTTCCACTGCTCGCGCAAGATCATAAAAAAAAACGCCAGAACGCACCGCGGGTGGAGAGAAACGGCTGCTTGGGCCTAGCGAGGAAAATCGCCGGGAAAGAGGTATTCAAGGGCCCGAACGATAGATCGAGAGAGGGAAACTCGAGGAGAAGAGCAGGCAAGATAGAGAAGAGAAAAAAAAGAGAAACAGTGGGTTCTCGACCTTGGCGACTAGGGGTGTACATGCGGTGACTGTGGGTGTGATGCGCGCGCAGTTCCCCCAAAGAAAAACTAACCCATCATCGCTCTTTTTTAATTCTCGTGGGAGAGGCAAGAGCCGCATGCACTCGATGCACTTTTCACCAAAGTTTCGCTTGCTTCATAATCTCATTCAGCCAGCAAAACAAATTTTATTCCCCCTAACGCTTAATGAGAGAAAAAAAGCCCATTGTCTTTCATTAAAGCATTTTTCTCTTGGCCAGCTCGTGATTCGATCGATTCAAATTCATTAATTCATGCAGCTCAATCTTTTTGATGCAAAAATATTATTTCGGTGAGATAATCACCGATGAACCGTTTGCAATGAATGGAATCACATAAGAAATTATGATAAAATGTTTTTCACGGAATTGCGAAAAAAAAGTTGCAAAATTTTGACCTCAGGCTCTACTTTCGGGTCTTACTAAAAACCTAAAAAAAAAAAAACGTATTGCTGAAAAACTTGAATTGCATATTCGAGATCGAGTGCATGATGGCTGGAGTTTGAACTCAGAATATTGAAAAAGTTAAAAACGTTTTCGTGAATTTTTATGAAAATTTAAAATTTCGTGATTTTCGGTATTTTATCGAGGATTTTTTCAATGCTGAAGTTTTTTTAGGGGGGAAGCTTAGAGTCTTGATGCGTCTGGTTAGCGAAGCCACGCGGAGAGCTTGAAATGGATTCGAGCAACATTTCAGTTACGTAATACTACGTGGCAGGAATTGGTTGACCGTGAAAAGTCTAGACCCGCGATCTTTGACAAAATAAAACAGAAACAAAAATTGGAGGGAAATAATTCGTTGATTTAAAAAGAAACGAAAACTCATAATTAAATTTTTTTTTGAATTGAAAAAATTAACTCCGTTCGTGATAATTTATGGTAAAAATTTTATCACGGAGAAAAATCATAAATTTTTACAAGAATTAGAAAAAACGACGGTCCGTACCGACGTAATTATTTAAAAAAATGTATAAACTGAACCTCCGGAGTTTTTTCGTCTGAAAATTGTCGCCAAAGTTTGAACGAGCGAGCTAAATTTTCTTGGCTTCGGTGTGGGTAAAGTTTTTTTAATTTTGCGCATGCGCGATCACTATCTCGGAACCCGATGCACATATCTTGGCTGGCACGCAGACGTTGCGTGTCCTAGGCCAAAGCGCGCCGTTCGAAACGCTTTGCAGTTGGCAGTGGGTCCATAAAGAGGGAGAGGAAAGAGAGAGAGATGGAGGCAGAGACAGAGCGGGAGAGAGAGAGAGAGGGAGAAAAAGAGATGGAAAAGTTCTACGACGATATGTGTTGGAGCATGGCGCAGAATTCGCCCCTTCTCCCGACTCGATGAGGGAAGGAAAAAGGCCCTTCGCCCTTTTCGTCCATGCTATATAAATATATAAATGCACATGTACGAAATTTACGAAGGGAAAACGTGTCCTACGGGTTTTCCGTTGCAGCTGAACGTTCCAGAGGGCTTTGGCCTCGCTCGCCCACGCGGCCCTTCCCAAATGCATGAAATTCTCACAACGTGCAGCTAAATTCGCTCTCGACCAAAAAAAACGTAACGAACCTCGTTCGAAGCATAAAAATCGTCCGCGGCCCGAGTGTTTCGTTGCTTAATCAACGAACGTACTGTCATAAATTCATTTCATGTTGATTTCGTCTATTCTATTTAATAAACCGTAGACACTTGGATGGATGTGGGCTCCGAGAAAAAAATGCACGCATGCGTGCGCTCTTGAACTTTTGCTGCGTTGATATAATGCGAAGCGTCGCTCGAACCCTCTGCGTGGGATCACTGACTTATACCGGAAGTTCGTATTCATAGGTTCGGGTCGGCAAGACTTTGCCACTTCTGTATAGACAGCTCTCCTGCATGTTATACACACAGATACTTTTCTATATCAACGCACACTTACCCATACATACACACTTGTATCACTCGATGCATGAGCGGCCTATGTGTGGGTGCTTGTGTTTCATTTGTGCACGTAAAACCAATGTTTTATCATCCAGCCAGCAAAGATGTGATCACGAGTCTCGAAAGTCCCTCAAAGTGGCATTTCCTCGAATTTGGCACCTGAATTCAACGAACTTTTCCTCTTGTATTCTTTTCGTGAATATTCACAATGTAAAATTCTTGTTAAATGGAAAAATTTCTGAAAATTTGATAAAAAATTGGCAAATAGAGAATTTTTTAACGGATTCATAAAAATCTTGACGCAGACATCAACGGGAGAGCCTTCGAACTGGGAAAATATTGGTAATCGTATTTTTGCGAAATAAGTCTTCCATTTTGCGAGCTTAAAAAAAATGGCAGGTTTTGAATTAATTTTGGTCATTTTCATTTTTTTTCAAGGCTTCGGCCTTTTTCATGGCAAAAATCAAGGGTCTTCTGAGTCTTTGTCGAAAACTTTTTGGTTCGTGCATTTTCGAGCTGATATTAAATTTTTCTGTGATATTTTTTTTTACATTTGATTCGAGTGCGAGTTCCCAAGTCTAGGGACAGGTGCGCGTCGGTCATTGAAATGAAAATTTCCACACCCATCGATATTCACGTTTTTTTGGATTCACCGTTTGGTGCTCACGCACACGCAGGTGCTTCGCACAAAGGTTTGACCCAATTTGAGAAATCCCTAAATTTATTTTGAATTTTTAGGACATAATTTGACACCAAAATCATAAATGATTGGCAACTGTAAAAAAAAAACGAGTTGTCACTTTTTTAGTGTTGGAAATTTGGCACTGATAATTTTTCTCCGCTCGTGAATCGATCGATGGAAATGCCGGCATTTTTTTGGGGTTCTTGTTTGAAACGTGAATCCGAAAACCTGCTGGATCTGTCGATGGACAATAAAAATAAGACGTGGCAGGTTCTTGGGACGTTCGCCACGTAACGTGCCATTATACCACAAGCTGCACAAAGGATTAGGGAGCTTCTTTTCTCGCTTTGTTTCCCACCATATTTTCGAGCTCGGGAGAGTGAAAATTCCCCTTTTCATCGACGGGAAGAGGGACAAGAATTTTCGACGATTATTTTTCACGGGTGGATACGATGTAGCGGTGTTTCGAAATGTTCTCTCTCTCTCTCGCTCTCTCTTTCTCGTTTTCGGACAGCGATGCATTTTTGAGGATATCTAGACACTGGCCTCACTGGCATAAATATTATACCTGAACCTGCAGGCTGGATTCACCGATCGTCGAGAAGAAGCGCGAGAGAGATGGAAAATATTTGGGTGAGCGTTGCAAGTTTGTCTATTGCAGCGGCGAGAGCCCATTGGCCGCGCCTTTCTCTCCCTTATAAACCGAACAACGCACACATATGCTTCTCGCTAACACACACACACACACACGCTCGTATATTGCGTGAGCTGATCATCTCTGGGGGTTGATGTTCCCACACTCGCGGGCGCCTTATGCTTTTCCCGACACGTCTATTTCTGGCAGGAAAGTCGGAGAGAACGAGAGAGAGAGAATCTTCGACTGGTGGTTAGCGGCGAAAAATCTTTTCGTCGAGGAGAGCGATCCTCTTGTGTATACCTGCATAACGGCTCGTCATATATATACTTGGTCTATAAAAGTACATATCCATCCAATTTTCTATTTTTTTTTATACCCCGATCTTTTTTTACACCCAGCCCATATTTTTTCCTTGCAAATATGGCCGAAAGCGATGCTCCCACTTCCCATGACGATGGGGGATGGAAAAAGGATTGTTATGGGACGAACAATCGCGAGGCTTTATTTGCGAGTGAGTAAAAAATATCCGACAGCACGTTCATCTGCTGCTGGCATAGGGAAAAGGGCCCTTTCAAATTTTCGTGCATACACACAGACCTTTTCACCAATCATCTTATTTCACTCTTTACGACTTTTTATTGAGGTGTTAAAAGTATTTTTATACGTGAAAGACGCGTCAACTAGTGGACAAAGGGGTGTTAAGGGTCTATGCGTACGTTAAGGGTGTTTCGGTAAATTAGCAATGCTTCACGGAAAAGGAATCTGTAAAATTTACAATTTTACCATCAGTAGCGATCGCCGAAAGGCTACAGAAACAATTTTCTATCCAATTAAGAATAAAAATATCTTTTCTTTTTTATGACAACATAGCCAAGTCTTTCATTGGCAAACAGTTCAAAATCCACAACGAGGCAAAGTCAAATTCACTCGAACTATTGGCATCACCCTTTTGTTAATAAATTGTAGGGAAAATCGTAAAAATTTGAAAAAAAAAGTACACAAATTCCCATCCATTCTTATTGCAATTTTGCATCGTGCATTTTTCTCGTAGGCGTCGTGAAATTCTTTGTGCTGATCTGCAATTTTTACTTTGTCACTTTTCCGCTGTTTTTTTTTTTCGAATCATAATTTTTCAAGCAGAAATTTTTTTTTATAGATTTTCCCGGAAACATTGTAATTCTTGACTGAACGGCTGTAAAAAATCGCTTGTAATTATTTGGAATGTGAAGAGCACATTGAATCATACTTTGCATGTAATTTTGAGTAATTCTAAAATCACGACCTCGGATTTTCGCAGATTGCGGAGCGAATTTTTCCGAGTTGGCTGATTTAGCCGTCTCTTCGATATTTGAGCGGAATGTTCTTCTTGGGGTTGATTTTTCAACCTGCCATTTATATCGAAAGGATGCAAAACTTGGTTATACAGCCGATAGGTTTATGGGGTAAAATTAGCGCCTCCGGGAGATGGCCGACAGAATGTCTGCCCTCTGGAAATTACATTATATAGTTGCTCCTTTGCAACATTCCTCGCCCCCCTTTATCGGGGGGTTGGACGTTGAAAATTGCGGTTCGTACAGCTTTCGCCGGATGTGCAACCAGATGGTATGTCTGTGTGTTCATATTCGCTCGTATATGTGTGTGTGTGTGTGCGGTTGTGTGTGAAGTTGGTATCCTGCGAACCCTCGATCGCGATCGTACACTCCTGCTTTTCCTAGTTTAACTCACGAATGTATGTACAGGGGCCTGTGTGGCCAATTCTCCTCGTTTTCTCGACGAACTTCTCGTGTCTAACCAACCCCTCGTTATAACATACTTCATATAGGGCGAAGCCTCGTTGCCAAAGCCAACCAGAGCCCCTAACTGTTCTAATCGTCTCTATATATATACGTCTATGTATATGTATTGGGAAAGCGAAAAGTAATAGGGGAAAAATCGTTACGTACAAGGGTGAAAGAGGTGCGCCATTTCCGGAAAATTTTCGCCCTTATAACGAAACTTTTTCGGACTGAAATCGTATTAACACACAACGGTTATCGTTGATTTTTATCAGGACACACTTGAGACTATAACTTTGCGGAACTCGTGATTACACACTCGTTATTTTTCAACATACTTTTTTTTTCTCGTCATTATTACCGTTTTTTTTTTACTCTCAGGATTTTCAGGACGTGGTCGCGTTTCTGCTTGAGGATCGCTTGAATATTCTCTTTGTATTTGAATCGTCGGACGTTCTTCAAAGCGAGATTTTTCGTTTAGTTTATGTGAAAGTTTTGGATCCTTTTGAGGTTTTTGGATTATTCAATTTTTGTGATTTTTTCAACTTATTTTGTTGGTCGGTTTTTTTTCCACTTATTTCGGGTTGTTGAAGTTTCTGCGGGCTCTGAATTTTTAATCGTTTCTCACACATTTGCTTTCATCCCTCGCATCGACTTTTTATTTCTTCTCGCAAACGTCCGTGTTTTTTTTTTCTCGTTTCCGGTTTCGAGAAACCGATATTGCCACCGGAAATAGTGATTTTCCGAGGACATCTCAATTCCCCTCGACTGTGATGTGCCTCGAATATGCTGCCAGGCTTTTTCATCCCGTCGTACGCGCTTTGCATGATATTAGATTTGGGAAACGAACGTGCGAACGGTATCCCCCCCGATCCTTTGACGTAAAACTCCTGTTGAACTGACTTTTCCGTCTTCAATATTGTTATCGCGTTCCTCCTCCCAACTACATCCAACTTTGTAGTAGCAAAAAAATCCAACAAATTAACATAATCGTGAAATAATCATTGCGGGATCTGCTTTAACGTAATCCTTTTGCAAAAAAAGCCATAAAATCGACCGGATTTTCGCAAACGAATCGTCCAAACGGACCATCGCTCCCCACGCGATGAAGGAAACCCGAAAATTTACCTTCATGGACAAAAGCACACTCATCCGCAAAGGGACTAATGAGTCGCTAATTACGACGTAATTTCGCACGCCAACTACCATTAGTATACGCCTAGTAATTTCACCAGTGACGTCAATTATTGCTAAACATGTCTGCAGATTCCAATATGTATTGTAAATGAATCGAATTACAAAAACTAAAAGTAGAAATCGCAGGTAAATTCACGAACGTCTAATTAATTCGCAAATGGACTGTTTCCTTTTGGCAATTTTTTGCAGGATAGTTTCTATTAGTGATTGCGAGTAATGTAAGTAATTATCACTTATCGTCACGTAGAGCAGCAGACGTCGGTACTTTTGATTATTCAAAGAAATTGCTCTATTTATGTTAAAAGTGCACAGAAAATTCAATTTTGTCAAAAAACGTCGATATTTTGTTGAATACAGCGAACTAAATATTTTGGGATAATTTCAAAATGTTCGTTATTTCGACAATATTTTTCAATTGTAACGGAACTGTCAGCAAAATTTACGATTGGAAGGACAAAAATTCACTTTTCGAAAAGATTTTCTAGAATGTTTTTTGCTGAAATGACAAAGTTTTCGTGATTTTTCGAAAAAAACGTTTAGTTGAACGTATTCAACAAAATATCGATCTTTTTCAACAAAATTTTCTTTTCAGTGTGCACCTGAGAGATCGACGAAAAATTCAATTGCATCGTGATGCAATGTCCAACACGAATGTGAGCAGAATTCGGTGAATAGTGTAGATCGAGAAGCTGTTGAAGCTGATGAACGTCGATCGATCAATTAATCAAGTCTCCGTTCGAGATTGTGGATGCCAGAAGTTATTGCTAATTATCACTGACTAATCAGCACTTGAGGGACTGACGAATGCTTGGCTAGATTGTTTGATGAATTGTTAATGGCGTCGATTCGTGCTCGTTCCTATATTTCTATAAAAGGGCTAATTTAGGTCAGTATTAGGTTCGTCGTCGTTACATGAAATAATTGAACGAAAAAAAAAAATTAAATATTCCATTCAAATCGGCGAGTTTTCTTCTCTGAAATTTATTTCATGAAAAATCCGTCTCGACGTTTTTGCTCGATCTCCCTTTTCTCTAAATTTCCCTCATTCGGTCGGGGTTTTTTTCTTTTTTTTTTTTACTTCGAACAGGAGCTGACTACGGATTCGACCTTTCGTCGAATGCAATTTTCCTTCTCGTTCGTCCGAGTCAGCATTTTTTTCGCTCATCCCTACCACGAGACTTGGATGTTGAACGAGTTTCAAAAGCTCCAGTGCCCACGAATTTTTTCATCTTACCAAACGCCCCGAAAGCTAGGCCACCGAATAAATCGATCGGGAGGCACCGGTAATGCAGTTTTAACTTCAAATATTTTTACCGATTGGAGTTCGTTTTTCAACGAACTTTCGGAACCATTTGGGGATGAGTTTATCGATTCATTGATTTAGAGACTCGAAATGGGCTTTAATAATTAATTATTAATCGAAAAAACCATAAATACTCATAATTATTAATCGATAATCATGAATTATCAATGTATTATCATTGATATCATTTATTCACAACTATCAGACGTAACAATTATCGAAACAATCGATTTTTATTGGTAATCGCTAATAATTCGTTGTCTTTACGATTAAATAATCATTGGAATGAATTTTACGACTAAAATATTAAATTTTCAGTGACAAGCAAGCGACGTATTTTTCTCTACACCATCGTCGACCAGATATTGTTCAAAAACGCAGGATAAAAACATTATTGTTCATCACGACTGTCGATAAGATAGTTTCTTTCTTATCAAATAATATGCACAGAGATCAAGCGTCTCCTGCTCACACTCGCGAGTTCGCGCAGCAACTCGGACGTTCACGAAAAATAATTATCTCTTAAAGACGTAAACTTCTCAAAATTCGTGACCGATATTGACAAAAATGAGCAATTCGTAAAAATTCCGAGTCTATATTTACAACTAAATGGAATTTAAACAAAAAGTCCACTTGAAAATGGTAAATTACTCGTGTCCTGTGTCTGTTTCCTCACTTAATAACGGACTCTACGAATTCCCTGCATTTCGATTATAAATGACGATTGAAATTGTGAAAAACTGAATGTCCACAGCACAGAACACACTGAAAATGAAATTTCGTTGAAAAAGATCGATATTTTGTTGGATACGTTCAACTAAACGTTTTTTTGAAAAATCAAAAAAATTTTGTCATTCGAGCAAAAAAATTCTGGAAAATCTTTTCGGAAAGTAAATTTTTGTCATTCCAATCGTAAATTTAGCTGACAGTTCCGTTACAATGAAAAATATTGTCGAAATAAGGAAATTTTGAAATCATTCACAAATATTTAGTTTGCTGTATTCAACAAAATATCGACGTTTTTTGACAAAATTGAATTTTCAGTGCAGAAATTACAGACAAAAGCGAAGAATTTAACGATCCATATAGAGACTCTGAAATCTGTAGGAAAAAAAAATCGTGTGCAATAGTTTACACCGATGTATTGAAAATTTAATCAGAATCATTGAACATTAGCAACTAAGTACAACTTTCTATGAAAGTGGCAAAGATGGTGATTACGAATTGGAACTTGCACTGTTTAGTCTCTTAAATCAATAAATTGAATCAAGCAAAACACTCTCGATTTAATCTAACAACTAATCAGTACAACTAAATTATTTTTCAATCAACAAAATATTTCTTGAACGTATTTAACCGTGCTATTTGTTGAATCAAAAAAATTTTGGTTAGCTCAACAAAAATTTTTCCTCAGTGTGGTCGAAACTTGCGGATTCTTTGAAATTCTACAATTCATACGATATTGCAGGAATCGGTGATAATGAATTGGGAATGAGGAGCTTGGTACGACGTGAAATGAGCAGGAATCATCAATTAATTTATCGTTTAATTGTAAGAGATTATAATTAGGCGAAGTACCGAAGATGAGTTCGATTTTTAATCGTCTTTGCGGCTCCTAGCACATCCGGCACATGGCTGTAAAAAAAGGAGTGAGTAAGAGAAAGAAAACAGGGAAAATTTCGATGAAAAAATGTGAAAAAATTACCGTAGAATTTTCTTGCATTCGATGCCAACAGGATTCGTGAACTTGATGCGAACACGATAGAGTTTTTGCATTTTTTGTAAAGTCTTCGTCGCAGTTCACACATCTTCGAAATCTCGATTCTCGGTCCCTGATGCTGAAGAATCGTAAGAAAAATTTTACCACGAATAAAGTGACATTGAAAGAAAAAAGAAAATTATTCCGTGCGGTGTTGTTTTTTCGATTACCCTTCGGTCGAGCCTTCTCCCAGTTCCCTCAAGTTCGAGGCCACACAAATTTTGCACAACTGTTGAAAATCGCCGTTTCATTATTGATCAGGATTAACGATCGAATGGTGAATTTTTTATCGATACTTTTGTTTGTTTTTACCATTCTCGAGCCTCTCAGAACGCCTTTCATGTAAGCCGCGCATGTATAATGGATCGGGTGATTACAGGGAAGTATATATCCGTTCAAGGCGTCAGCAGCCCCAGTGCAATACGAACAATTACCCAGCGTAGGCATGCTACGAAAAGAAAAAATCGTCAGGTACGATTTTCTCCATGTTTTACCTTCCGAAACGCAATTACGTGAAAAAAGTCCTTTTTCTCTTTAAATATTCGACTTTCGGGCAATTTTATCGAGTTAATTCTTGAATGATCTTTGTTCGAGTTGTGGGATAAAAATGTCAATCGATGCAAACTCGAGATACAAGATTTCCTTTTTTTTAATTAGATTCTGGGACTAGTTTCACTGTCACGCGGTTATTTTTCGGTTTGTTTGCAAACGTTCAAAGGCTCGAGACTCGAGACTGTGAACCACTGCGTCGCAGTGGTTCTCTGGGGACCTTCGATACAAAGCGGGGCTTCCCGAGTCTCGGCGACAGGAGGTGAATCACAAAAAATTCCGATTATCATGAAAACGAAGAATCGATAGATTGATAATTGAATTTACTTTGTAATGTCAGGATCGCGAGGTTCATAAAAAGTGGTTTGACTCGAGTGACGAGCAGATTCTACGAAATATTTCACTGCAACTGCGACCGCGAGCCCCGCGGCCATGGCGACACCAAATCCAAGAATCACTGATTGAAGCATTATCGGAAAAACAATAATAAATACGGATGTTTATCCCGTTTCGGTATAATTTCCCAATCAAGCGTGAATTAAATATCCCCGAACGCGTCTGTAGCCACGCGAAATGCAGACGCAACTACGGCGACCGCGATATCACAACATTCGCCCACGTGACCAGCGTGTTTTCGTTTCTATTTGTGCATCAATCGCTGCAACGCTCGCGACTCAACATTTCCGCGATCGACGACGTAAATCTTGAAACTGCTTGCTGCACCGAGTTGTTGCACGGAATAAACCGCGCGTACTAAGTTTCTTTGTCCCGCAGTCGGTAAAACAGATTTGCCAATACACGCGTTTACCAACCGTCAAAGCCGGAGCTGCCGTATCGAAAATCTGCATGCACAAAAATGAAATGAAGTTTAGGGAGGATTGAAAGTGCTTGATTTAAAATTCAGGGACTCAATTTTGGTTCGACATTGACGCGCTGGGTCACTTTGACCCGGAGCGTTCCCCATCCGCGCGAATCGGTCATGCCAGGGGCGATTTTGATCGAAAGGTGCTCGATACGTAAACGGGCAAAAATTTCAGAAAACATCAAATTAAAACGTGTAAAAAAAGATGAAAAGATTTTTGCTGAAAACGAAAGGATGGGAATGAAAAATTCAGTTTGCCTTATTTTATATTTATTTTAAAAAAACACGTAGTACGTTCTGTACAGTCGTAACAACGAGAGAAGATTTTTATACTTGAGTAATTCCGTGCTAGGCAACGTCATAATATTTCTTAGCAATATTTCTCTTAATGCTACGTATTTTAAGACACGTATATCCACACCATAAAGAATAATCAAATTGCGAAATGATAAAAAAAAAACGTATTTATCTATTTTTGTCTGCGGAGCACCGTCGATGAGATATAAAACAATTTTGGATCAGCTAATCAGCTGCAACGATAAGAAAAGAGGGCGTGACTGAGATGAGCGCAGGCCCCTCCCACGCATCGCGCTCTTTTCCTAAAAGAACCGGATTCGCGCGACGTTTCATTATTCCATTTTCATCGACTTTCGTGCATGGGAGAACGAAAAGAAATGTCGAAATCGACTTTTTTCAGACTTACGAACCACACAATGAAAAGAAAAATTCTATAGAACGAAATCGATTTTTTTTTCAGACAAAATCTTCAGTCCTATACGAACAGAACGAAATTGTGTAAAAAAAAATCTCATTAACGCTTGTATGGGTTCCCATGATCCATCACGTGCTCGTGTGGTTCAAAATTGAAAAAAATCGTTCCGAAGGTCAAAGTTCTGAGATTTAACGTTGTAAACCTACAGAAATGGCCAGTCGGTACGGTTGTCTGTTTTCATTTTCTCCGTACAAAATGCACTTTGCGATTAAACTCCGTGAAATGGACCCAAAAGAAAGTTCGATCCAACATTTTCCATGCGCAGCGCATTTTAGTTCGACAAATAAATCCGTTTTCTCAGTGTTCATAAACAATCGTAATGCTAACGAGTACAAAATATAATTTCAGTCTTAATTGTAAATAACCTTAAATTGTGAGGCATCGTTGAGTGTTTTTACTCACAAATAAAATATATACATTTATATATATTGGGTTACTTCGTGTTACCGTTATAAAAAATTTTTCTATTTGATTCCCCGCATTGATGACGTTGATAATTGGTTTTTGTGTTTTCCAGATTTTTACGATAACCTCGACGTGAATTTCACTCGTCAAATTAAAGGTAAGGTTAAAATTTTGCGTGGCAAAGCCTTTCAACATTTTACAACGTCACTTTACGTACCAACGAGTGGTCTCGCTATTCGAGTGGTTGCACTTTTTCGATGCAGCAGTTTTTTGCATCAATCTTAGAACGTCATCAGCGCCAGCAATAACTTTGATACGATTTTCAATTTATTTCGATAAACGCTCGCTCTATATTTTCCGTTTACTTTATCGAATTATCGTTTCCCTTAACGTATTACGTTTTCATCCCAAGAATCAAAGGACTCGCAAGCATTTTTGACTCCGGAACCCTAAGAACAATTATTCCGGACGCAAGTCTTGCTGCTGAGGCAAGGAGACGAATCGCAATTTTTAATTCGACGTGAAACGAGGCCCGTGCCTGGTATCGAAGTTAAAAGGGCACCGTTCTCTTCATTTTTTCATAACGAAGAGCACGACGTTCGATAAAGTTGGATCGCGTGGATATTTGATCGAAAAAAATGTGAAAATCGTGGCAAAGTTGCGAAAATACATGAATAGTCGCGGAATTTCGTAATCAAGGGCCGTCGTTGGGTTCTAAAGATTTTTCGTAAAACTAAATTCTTATGAATCTTTAAGGCTTAGAATTAAAAAATATATATCGCGACTTGAATGCCGATAAAGTGTAACCAGAAATTGACGAATTTTGTAAATATTTCCAAACGAATCTCGTCGATCTCGTGCAGTCGTCTAATAAAATCATTCTTTTTTTCTCACGAGTCTCAACGACGTTGAATCGCCACGTGATTGGCGCAATTCATCTGATTTTTTCAAAGGACACTTGGGCATTTTTCTTGTCTCTACGTATTCAGTCTCTTTAAACTCCGTCACAATATATTTACGCGCGATAACGTTCGTATATTGATTCCTCCCGTTTGCTCGCGACTTTGGACTCGTGATATTTTTGTAATTTCAAAAATCACAGTGTTCGTCACAAATATAGAAAATTGTAATCGTTCTCGCTGCGTAATCGCGGTCTCTGCTTATTAAACAAATGAATAATTGCTTGCGCCCCTGCAAATCGTATTTTTCTCTCTTGTTCGTACGATAAAATTTTTTTTTTTTTTTATAATTTCCTCATTTTTCCAGAGGATCGAATATAATTGTTTATGATTTCGTAAATCGTATACATCGAAACGGTTTGTGCATTGGTCGTAACGAAAAATGAATAAATTCGTAATTTTCGAGAGTCCTTGATCCTCAATCTTTCAATTACAATATTATCCAATTTCGTCGACAAATTGCACAAACCGATACGATGTTGGGGAAGAATTTGAACGTAAAAAATCGCAAGAAATATTGCGTAAAAAAAATTCTAATAAAAATATTCTCCAAATTTATACTTTCCGATAATTTTTCTTTTAATTCGCCTCGATCTCCCATTTTTCTTATGGGATTAAAAAAAATGGCAAAAGCCTTATGATTAAATGATGAAAATAATAAAACGCGAAGAAATTGGATAAAGCGATTCTTTTGTATTTTAACCTCGAAATTTTGACGACGGTAACAAAATTTCGAATAATAAACCGAGTAAAATGAAATTTTATGAACTTTTCCGAAATTCGGTAATTCCGAAATAAGCGAATCGGATTTTTCGGAAATTCTAAGCAAGTCATAGAAATGTTGCTTTTCTTTTCTTTCAATCTTTTTCCTTGTCGGAAATATTTCTCGACAGGATTAAAGCGTTTCGTCGTTATCGCTATTCGCAGAAATTTCGTCGTCGATATTGGACGGTCTACGGCTTACCGTGAGATCTTCGGCTTCCTCGTCGTTGTCGTCGATTTGTAATTCACCGGGTGACGCGGGCTGCGAATTGGCGTTGCTGCTACCCCGTGGCATTGGACTTTCGCGGTCGGAGTCGAACGGTCTTTCAGGAACGCTTGATCGTTCTCGATCTTCGCCTAACGAAGTCTCCACCATGGAGATTGGGTTGTCGATCGTATCGCTCATCGTTTCGTCGTTCGGACTGCTCACCGGGTTTCCCATTGCGACGGTGCTCGCGATGCCCTGGACGTCGTTTTGCACATTCGGAACATTCGTCACCGTTTCACACGATCTCAGTCGCTGCTTGTGCAATTCCGAGGTTTTCATCTTTTTTATCTTGTCGTACAGAGTTCTCGAAGGCACTTTGAACTTTTCTGCTGCTTTGTTGGCGCTCAAGCCTCTTTGGACTTCGGCGATTGCCATCCATATGTCTCGCGGATCGTATTTTTTGTAACGTTTGTTTTCTTGCCTCTGAGCCCCCCCGTAACCAGATACTAAGAGAAAAACAACCAATTCATTGCAAAAATGAATGAAAAATGAAGAAAAAATTGGATAAAATGAAATTTTTGCTCGTATCGTTAATGGGAATGTTAATCAACATTGTGTTCAATTGCTGGAACGAGATCCGAATAATTACGGTTGCTAAAGTTTGGCTGAGTGAATGACACGACGGAAATTGCAACAGAACTTTTCCCTTGATTTATAAATCGCTAATTATGACTTTCTTTGTAAATCGAATTCTCTATGAAAGAAAAAACACACTGATTTTTAATTACCTGATGGCACGGGTTCAGCTGAAGGTTGAGGAGTCGTTCTGTGTTGTTCGGATTCCACGACAGGAGTTGGATCGATTTCGCGAGAGGTTGAAGGCATTTGCTGAAGATCGGAACTGCTGCGTCGTTGAAGGTGTTGCGGAGGTCGATTTTTACGATTGCGATGACGTCGATTGCGAGGCTCTTGACGATTCGGAGGTAATCTCAAAGTTGGATCGATTTGTTCAGGATTGAGAACTGATCTGAGGATCGATGTGTCTTGGATATTGGGGGTTGGAGGGTTCTGAGGGGTCTGGTAATGCGGATTTCGTGTGCACGAAGTGTCGGGCGTGTTTTGATAAAATTGGGACAGAGAATAAGAGGTCGCGGGGAAAGGATGCAAATTCGCGAAAGCCGCAACTGCGGATTGTTGTTCTTCGGTCAAAACCATCGGCGACATCGGCCATCGTTGAATCAGAGGGGGCAGCGGGTTACGGTGAATTCCTTGATGTCCAGCAGGCTCCTCGATCGTTTCGTTCAACCTCCCGTTATCGTGATCTCGCTCGTTCTCGCGCTCACTAGAATTCGCTCCCGAGCTTGCAGAAGCTTCTCGTGGATGAGCTTCCTCGTAACCATTGCCGCTCGTACTTCCAACCATCGGCGATGGTGGCGCTGCTGGTGGCGGAAACCCAAAATTCAACTCCTCTCGCATCGCCAAACCCTTGACCTGCAGCAACGCAGCCAGATCCAACAGAGCAGGCACATGCTCCAGTGACACGTTCACCTCTCCTCTGTACATGTACTCCAGCAGAATCTTCACCACCGGATAGCTCGTATCCTTCAGCAAGACTATCGGTTTATCAGACGTTGCGTCTATGAAAAGTTTTCGAAAATATGGCGAACATGTCGCCAATATGACTTTGTGGCACCAGATCAAAGGACCGTCGTCAGTTCCTAGTGCAACGTCCGTCAGCTTCTTATGCACCAACAGATCGTCCATCACCGAGACCAAGTTCGCCTGGTGATTGCTCCATCGCAAACAATACGCTTTTGGTTCATCCATCGGATCCCTTATTACCATTGAACTGAAACAATCAATGTTCCAACCATCTTTTCTTTATTTCATTCCTGCATATCACTTTTTTGCTGCATAATGAAAAACGCTCTTTACGCAGCGTTTCATCGGTCTCGTTTTTCTACAGGACCGTTTTTAAATTTCGTAAAAACGAAAGTTGCCTGTTTTTTTATTCTCCATCAGCGAAACACGCTCATCTCTCCGTTTAAATCTACGATTTAGTTATTTTCCTCGGACTTAATTTTTGTGCAAATCTTTGCGTAATTGATATTTTATTTTATGCTGGAATTTTATCCGTTTTCGCAAATTTTTACAAAGAAAAACCGAAAAGTTGGCAGTTGCGACGTTTCATTTTTCTCCAGCAATAAGGAAAGTGGCGTCCCAACAAAATTCTGCATTCGCCTGCCGTGAGTGTTTTCAAAATAATCTTTTCTTCCCAAATCACCCTCAAGATACCATTTCCGCTCCGTGGCGACCATGCCTGAATTCTAAAAACAGCAAATGGCTTCTCAAATAACCATATGGTATCGCCGAAAAAAAGCCCTTCCGCGAGGGGTGCAGCGGTACGAGACCCTCGCAAGCTTGAACAACTGCAACGCGCGTGTAAAAAAAAATGACGTGTCGTTTTGCCCCCAAATTAAATTGGAAAATCGACAAAAATTCGCGTATTTTCAAAAAAATGAAAATGAGATTTTGTTGCTTACTCGAGAATGACGTGTATTCTGATAAAATTATTTTTTACTCGTTTAAAAATCGAAAATTTTCACTTTTGTTGTATTTTGATGTCGTATTTGCTATTTTTTGACTCGCATTAATATTTTTTTTTACGTAATCCGAGAAAAAAGAACGAAAATGACACGATGAAAAAAAATGTCGTAATTTTGCAATTTTCCCGAAAAATTTTCTCGAAAATATTTCACATTTTCCTTTGTCACTATTACGGATCAGAATTCAGAACGTAAATGTAGTACTATCTCTTGTTTACACGAGTACGCGGTACGGCATGAGTTGTACGAAGCATGGAAAACAAAAACACTGAATTAATAATAATAATAACGGAGCCACGAAAGATTTCGGAGTTTCTATTGTTTATTTCCGTGAAATAATTACGAAATTCTTCAGTTCAGTTCTAACAGAGACAAGGAGAGCACCGAAAATTTTTAAATTATCGTTTCTGCAGTGATTTTTGAATAATTTCAACTTTTGCGATAATTCGCAGAACTAAAAAACTACCAAATGTTTAATGGAAACTCACTCGTGTGCGGGAAATGGTGAAATCGTGGTGGGTTCCGTGGTCGAGTGAAAACTCGAGTTTCGCAGGTGTCACTTCACTCGGTGTCGAAAAGCAATGGACGAAAGTTGGCCCGAAAATTTGATAGGACGAGCAGGATATTTGCTCGAGAGTCGCGAATCTAGAGAGGGGGAGGCCGCAGTGAAAGGACTAAATTCGCGATGCGACGGTCACCCCGAATTGGCGGTTGTACTACTGCGCGTTTAAAATTCGCGAGCAAAAGTGTCCGGATGCTCGGAAAAATGAATTTTTTAGAACGAAGTATTATTTATTTTTTGCAATAATTATAATTTCCTTTTTTTGTTGCTTTTATTCGCGCGTCGAGTAAAAACGACGCGATGGTTCTTCGTGTTGCGATTCGTAACTGCAAGAATAATATTCGAATGGTGCGAATACGAGAACGTAACTGCGTCACATTTGGAAAAGTCCGACTGAGGGCTGGCTCTCCGGCTCGGGGATGCCAGAGTCGTTCTCGGTATGCCCTTTCTAGTTTTCTCTCTCCCACGCGCCCGCGCGCACTTTTTTCACGCACGTTTCTGTTAGGCCCTATAAAACACCCGCGAGCGGACCTAAGCCATACGAAAAAGTCCCTGTGAATGTTTTCAGCCCTGTGCCTAGCAGCAGATACATAACCCTCATCTATATACTTCGCCAACATATATACAGTCCTTTTTTTTACATATGTTTCGACTCCTGAAACTCTATTGGCCTTTGCCACCACCACCATCGCCACGACTACCACCACCACCGCCACTACCGATTTTCCGAAGCTTTGTTCCATGTGCAACGATATGAAATTACAAATTATGCAACTTTCAGCTAAAACGATCGAAAAAATGTGTTTTCAAATCTAATTTTCAACTATTATTCATCGATTCCGATTTAAAAAATCGTACGAATTTTTCTCGAACCTTTGTTGCATCTGCAACGAGGTGAAATTACGAAAGTTTTCGCTAGGATGATTGAAAAAATGTGATTATGAATTTGTTTTTGCAAAAATTTTCATGGGTTCGATTTAAAAAATCGAGCCAATTTTTTTTTTTGGAGCTAATTTTCTTTATTAAAACTTTTTTCTAGCGATTTCGATTAAAAAGATCGAGCGAATTTTTCACAATGAATATCTTTGCATTTTATTTTATTCAAAGGATAAAAGGCAAGAGGGATGTGCAGTTATTTTTATTATTCGTAAACTAAAGAAAAAAGTACAGACGTACAGACATTCACTTGTTATGGTGTCTTTCGTATCAATCGAGAACCATGTGGAGGAGAAGAGGTGAAGAAGGGAAGAGGGCCTTATAAATGATGATGCAGGACGAGAAAGAAGAAACGAGAACAAGATCCCGCCGTGTTAAAACTCTCCTCTTTCGACATTTGAGAAGCAAGAAACGACTCTTTGACTGCCGAAACGAATTTTCACGCATACACACTTTTGAATTTTTCTATATCTTTCTTTCACTTTTTTTTCTTCCCACATATCTCTCCACATACCTTTTTCAGCCTCTCCCTATACTCGAATATACCACAATTCACCACGCCTAGTTTCCACAAAATACAATGAAATATTATGCACCCCAACTCAAACTTATCTCTTGCAATATTTTATCATTAAAACCGCGTTCTCAAACTCATAGTCTCGAACGACCATGCAGCGCGATACATTTTATCTGATGCAGTCCGAATTATTTGTTGCAGTTAAAATGCAAGTGTACGCTGAAAAGAAAATTTTGTTGAAAAAGATCGATATTTTGTTGGATACGTTCAACTAAACGTTTTTTCGAATAATCACGAAAATTTTGTCATTTCAGCAAAAAACATTCTAGAAAATCATTTCGAAAGATGAATTTTTGTCCTTCCAATCGTAAATTTTGCTGACAGTTCCGTTACAAATGAAAAATATTGTCGAAATAACGAAAATTTTGAAATTATCCCAAAATATTTACTTCGCTGTATTCAACAAAGTATCGACGTTTTTTGACAAAATTGAGTTTTCAGTGTAGTTTCTTGATCAACAAAAAAATTGACTGTCGAATGTACAATCTTCGTATCAGGACCTCCACTCTGGAGGATAAACAATCAATAATTCATGCAATTAAAAACACGATGGAAAGTAAAAATCGAGGAATGATCATTACGTTACAGAAACGAGGGATCACCATAAATTATGGAGAAATATTTACCCGGCCAAATGTAAATTTTCATAACAACGAGATAAACGTTCCATATATGAACGAAAAAAAAATAACAACAACAATCTGTACAGTAAGAATCGCTCAAAGTGAAAATTCATCCCCAGATTCCTATCGTGACTGCAATTTTTTCGATTTCATTCTTTTCGTGCAGAAAAATTGATAAATCGCGATATTGCAGTTCACTTTGGTCCGTGGAGTGAACAAACGATAAGAAATCTGACGATTCCTTGTGCGACTGCAATTTTTTCGATTTCATTCTTTTCATGCAGAAAAATTAATAAATCGCGATATTGCAGTTCACTTTTTGGTCCGTGGAGTGAATAAACGATAAGAAATCTGACGATTGCCGTGTCCCTTTTCCAAAAGAACTGGAAAATTATACCGATCAAGTTCGTGGTTTTGAATTTTATGCTGAAATTTCAAAAATTGTGGATTTTGCGAGATTTTGTTTCCGAGTTCGGAGTATAGCGGAAAAAATTGGATTTTGCTTGTTTCGATTCATGATCCGAGGCTCCCAAGGGGTGGGTTTATGAAAATGACAAATAAACCAATTGGTTGCATTGAATTTAAGCGAGCAGAGAGGGGCGAGATGGGAAAAAGACTTTTGGATCGGGCTGCGGCGCGTATAGAGAGCTATACATATTTTTATACGGGTCGACTATGAGGTTCCATTTGTACGGGCCGCGCCAATTACTAGTTTTCTCATAGACATTCGCCTTATCGGCTAGAAAATCGCTGAGAGCGTCTACTCGGCATAGCTGCGTGCATTCGTCTTCCTGTTTTCTTTTCTACCCTCCGGGAGTTACATGTGCGTGCGGGTGTGCAAACCAGTGGCGTCTCAAAAATACGAATCGCCCTGTTCCCTCGCATATTTCAAATTTGTATGAAAAATAAAGGAGAAGCTGATAATACGATCGATAGTAATTTCGCCTCGAGTTCTTTGGTTTTTTATCTGAAAATCGCTGAAGATTATTCGACGATATTAACGAATCGTGCGAAATGAAAATGCGCAAAAATTTATTTTCCCAAATTCCAGGCAAAATCGAATTTTCAATAATTTTTCTTTTCGTGATCAACGTCCAAGCAATGAAGAATGGCAAGAATGTCACGTCCACTGACTCGAATCTAATTAGCAATTATGAGAAAATGAGCAACTTTAAAAATTGCTTTTTAACGACCAAAATTTCGTTTACGATTTCGAAAGAAAATCGCTCGGAAAGTTGGTCAAAGTTCGGAAAGCGAATGAGTGTACAGAATAATTTGAAATGGCAAAGAGCAGCGAAAAAATTGATCGTTTCAAGCCTCAAATCGGCTTAGCAATTACGAGCGAGTGAACGAGCCCCGAAATTCCATTTTAACGACCAAAACTCAAGTTTTTTGTTTCATCGAAAGGAAATCGTTCCCGAAATTGAATTTCCTAATGTTATAAGAGAGTTCATTGTTTTTCGTTAGTTTTTTTGAAAGATCGTAGCCGGTTTAGTCGTTAGCAAGAAACTGAAAAAGAAAGAGAGCTGCGCGCAGACATTTTCGGGTGCGAGGGTCACGCCGCAAGATCGTAATCTCGTTGTGCCGAGCCTGGGGACCGATAGCTTGAAAATTTTTCGTCTCCCGTTGCAAGATGTGAGAGAGGATTTTTGGGTCTCGCGACGACGCGACGATGCATTTCGACCGACGACGAGACGTCGAGCGAGCAGATCTAGCGAGAGAAAATGGACGAGCGAGGGAGGGAGGGGAGGAGAAAGAGAAGGGGGGGGGACTGACGGAGGAGGCGCATATAACGGCGTGTAGGAAGAATGCGACGAAATGGTAAGGTGAATCTTTTTCGCTCACCCTCGCGTCCCAGCCACCTGACCCATCTGCCCAGCATCACCCTCGAATTATCTACACACACATGCATTTCCGTCGACACACACATACAAAGCGATGCGTATACATAATGTAATTTTCTTCAAAGTTTTCTATTCGCCCCTCCCGAAAAGAATTTTATAAATTCGTGAACCATCCAGCGAAAGAAATAAAGAACGTTTCTATGGCGAATAAAGAAGAAAAAACATATTTACGATATAAATCATTCTCGTGAGAATCGACGAGTCAAAACGTCATGCACGATTTAGAGAAATAAAAATTCGTTTCTATTCACGATTTTTCCCAGGATGCAATAATTCATAAATTCTTTGTATATAAAAAAAAAAAACTTTTCACTCGACTTTTTTAAGCTTCGATCGGCAAAGGACAGATCGCTTGTGAAACAAGTCCCAGTTTCCGAATTGTCGCAACGGTCGTGCATTTTTTGAGGTTCAGCGTTTTGCGTTGTCGCGTTTTATCTCAATACGAAATATCTTTCATTTATTGTTATCATTGTTTATGTTTTTTTTTTATATTTGAGGATATAGCACAAGCTTGTTCTTGCGACGATAGGCTATAGTGATGGATCACTTTGAAATATCTAACAGTTCGTGTGATAAGTCTCTTATTATCAAGACTTTTGTGTTATCTTGAGTTGGGCGATTTGGACGAAACGAAATAGTCGAAGAATTTAGAAAAATCGAGTTTTCGTTGCATTTTTGTTCGATCGTTTCGCAGTCGGGAACATGGCGACGCTCTCGATTGAATTTCCAGTCTCGGAATTTGCACAATTTAGTTGATCGAAGTGAAAGAATTATCGAGCGGAAACGTTCGTGGATTTTATGCGAAATTCAATGAGAAATTAGGTTCTGAAAAGTTTTGGGAACACGCGGACGTAAAAATTGACGCGCGGCTTGCTGGAAAGAGTTTACCACCCTTTTTATATTCTATTTAACTTGCTTGCGTTTGAGAGAAAAATTATCGATCGGGAAAAATGTGGAAAAAAGGTACGGGCACGCAACAGTGCAGCATGTGCAACCCTAGAAAAGGGCGTGGGCTTATCTCCGAGGAACCATACAAGTTTCGGGCCACGCATCAGCCAACCCGCAAACCGGTCTCCCTCCGATCACGTATACGTGGAATGTAGGATCGCGATGTTGCCACGCTTGCATGCGCATATATATGTGCTATATATTCGTAGGAGCATCCTCTCTCTTTTTTTTTATGTTCTTTTCTCTCCACTCGAGAATAACGATCTCCAAATTCATGCTCGCAGTAAAAATTCGGAACGAACAAAATGGACGGACGACGAAGAGAGAATCGGCTCATTTCTCGACCGGAAATTGAAGAGCATTCGTTTTTTTATGTTCGAAAAGTTGATCAAAAATTCGCGCTATTTTGTCCCTTTTTCAAATCCCTTGTATCTTTTCATTGCGGAATTATATTTATCGATTTTTTAGCGATTTTCGAATGATTTCACATTTTATAAAAAGAATTTGTTGGATTTTTATTGATGAAGAATCAGCTCTAACGCGCGATTTTGATTTTCGCATAAAATAAATTTCATGAGAGCTTCGAAAAACTTTCTAAAATTTGAGACTCGGAATTTTCGCGAGTGGCTGGACAACGCCACCTGTTCTTTTCCCAATTCAGGTATTATATAATGCCCACATTCGTGCTATGCAACGGAGGGTTGTTCCCACACTCCGCCGAGTCGGAAACTTTCGAATTTTCTTCTTCGAGATCGAAAAAAACTTTTCTTGACCTGCGCGACAGGCGTCACTAACCTCTCTTTTATGTTGCCTTTTTTTCCTACTTTAAAGTTAGTTCCATCGGCCTTCACCCTTGTTTCTTGTAGACTCACGCGCACCAGCTTATTGTCAATTGCTTTGAGACTCGAAACCTTTTTTTTCATTACAGGATTACAATGAGATTCCAAAAAAAAAGGATAAAATCTGCGAAATATTAGCAAAGACGGCGGAAAGGGCTTGAAAGTCCTTGAAACCCAATTACCTCGGCTTTACGACGGTTTTATTTCGAATGGCTGGAAAATTTCCGTCCGCAAAGTACTTTTAAGGGATGTAGGGAAATGCGCAAGGATCGGTTTATTTTTCTCGAATTCTTGAAGCTTTGGGCACGTTGGTAATTAAGGAAATCGTAGATTTCGAAGAAATTTAATCACCCGACACGGTTTTCGATTTAAAAAATGATTATTTTTAACAAAACAGTTTTTATTGTACATGAAGATTATTTATTAATTACGTTCGCTTAATTTTCGGTACTTTTCTGTTACGATTACGATTCTTGACGTTGCTGACTTCGTAGAAGTTGCTACCGATCTTTTTCCTCTTGGTTGCTCTTTCGATACGTCTTCGCTGTTTGCTCGTGAGGATTTTAGAGTCTCCTTTGTTGTTCGATTGCTTCTGATCCAATGAGGACGAAACTTTGAATTGGCCGCTGGAAGAGACTGCGATTTTGGAGGGTTTTTCTTGCTCCTCGTCGCTCGAATCGAGTGGTTCATCGATTACGTCATAAGCGCTTTGCATAAGATTGTCTTTGATCGGTTGTTGATCGACGGTTTTATCCTCGTCGTCCTCATTTCCCGTCAAATTCGTGGAGTCCATGAGATTTTCTGTTTCTTCTTCGTCCTCTTCGTTTTCTGATTCCACGGGACTCGACACCACGGAATTGGCCATGGAATCGTTCAGAGTCGTGGTTTCACTAACGACGGATTCGTTGCAGTCGAGACCCGGCGGTTTCGTCACGAATTTGTCATTTTCCGTGTCCTCGTTGGAATAAGAAAGAGCGACTCGGATTTTACGGAAATCTTGAACAACTCCGACTCGCGAATTAGTTTTTGCGGTGTTCGATGATTCCTCGGTCGTTGATTCGACTTCCTCGATCGATTTGTCCTCGGCGTTATCGACTTTTTCAACCGCTGCTTCGGGATTCGTTTCCTCGGCCGCTTGGTGACTGAGAGGAACTTCGAAACCGGCGGGTGCAACGAAAAACGGTATTTTGCCGCGTTGCCAATCGTTCAGGACCATGCGTGCGACTTGACTGATATCTGGTTCACCCTTTTTCAACAATTTGCCAGAACGCCTGGCAAGTTTTTCCAAAAAGTCTGTGTGGTCCTCCCAGTCCTCGATCTTGTAAGTTTTCTTCATGTATTCTGGCTTTACTCTCTGTAAAACAGTCTCGATGTAATCCTCCGGGTTGTTGATCAATTCGACCCTGACCACTCCCTTGAGAACCTTCTCTGTGTCCGTCTCTGCAGACGGATAAACGACTCCTGGACAGTCGATGAGATAAATACGACGCATGAGCGTGATGTACTGCCAGACTTTGGTTTCTCCAGCGATTGGTGCGACTTTGCAAACTTTTTTAGATCTCAGGGTGTTGATGATGGAACTTTTGCCAGTATTTGGATAGCCGATGAACCCCACGCTAATTTGTTTCTTGTCGATGTGAAGTTTTGCAAATTGGCGCAGAAGATTGATCAGTGAACCTTTGCCAAAGGGGTGGGTGAGCGAGGCGTGAAAAGCTACCGTTGGGTATTCCGCACTGAGAATAGCGACCCAGCGCTGCGTCACCCAAGTTGGTACAAGGTCGACCTTGTTGAGGACAAAAATGAGATGTTTGTGAGCTTTGTCCGTGCGAAGATATTTCTCTACCGGCGGAGAACGCGTGCCCATTGGGTCACGCGCGTCTAAAACTTGCAACACCACGTCCGAAGAATCGATAACTTTGTACAGCTCGTTCCAAATTCTTCTGCTCTGGCCAGCAGCCATGACCCAATCTCGCTGAGCATCTTTGATTCCTTCGTCCGGACGCACGAGGTCCAAATCTTTTGTGTCTTTTTCTTTGTCGTATACGACTTCTTTCTCCTCTACGAGTTTCTGCAAATCGTCGTAAGACGAGACTGTCAGGTTTGGACGTTTGCGAACTTTCTTCGGACCAAACACACTCGCGAAACTCTCTGTGTCGAGCAAATGGCAACGAGCGTTGGCTGCTTTCTGCTGTAAAAGTGTAACCGGCAATTGGGTCGGTTTCATAACCACTTGGTACGGATTTTTCATCACGGCGCCCAATTCGGTCTGAAATTTTTGCAGCGAATTTTGGGAAATCACTCGCGAATTACCGAACCATCTCTGCGACGGCTCTACACGTGACATCGTTCCTGACGGATGCCAACCCTGGAAAGGCGCAGGGCTTATTATCTTGCCGGATCTGTTCCTTTTTGGCTTTTGACAACGATACATTTGCAACCTTTTGATCGTTCCTTTCGTCCGTGCTCTCGCTACACCCTTCAAACCCTCGGTCGATCGTTCCGGGTTCATACTGTGCCCGGAACGATTGAAACCCTCTTTGCGAGGGCGCTTCGTTGCTGCGCTTGTTTTCGGCATCTTTGTGTCTGCAAAAATGATATTTTTAAGCTGTGTTGATGCCTGATTTCGAGATATCTAGACAAAAATAGATTGTAAACGATATTTCATGCCGATTACGGTCTTTTGGAGTTAAGCGTACGTCAGTTTTTTCTGTTGTCGAAGGAACTCAAACGAGCTTGATGTAAA
Source organism: Diadegma fenestrale (assembly GCA_037043255.1). Taxonomy (NCBI): domain Eukaryota; kingdom Metazoa; phylum Arthropoda; class Insecta; order Hymenoptera; family Ichneumonidae; genus Diadegma; species Diadegma fenestrale. Next base: position 1,438,741 of record CM073310.1, read on the forward strand.
GATATTGACGAAGTTTTGAGAAAATTCAATGAGCTCACGATGTTTTCTTATCATTCTTACCTTTAGAACTAACAAAAAAGTCTTAAAATTCCGATAAATCTGCTCCAAACGCTCGTGTGTTGTGCCTTGAGTGCCAGAGATCTGTTGTTTTAGGTTATGGCCGGCCGATTGAAAAACTCACGTGGAGTTGACGAATACGTGAACCCAGACGAATTTATACTTGAGCGACTCGAGCCAATGAAAGAGAGAGACAGAGCGAGAGTGCATTCAGCCGTTTTTTAAGGTTATGTAAAAAACCGGCTCTAGCAGAGAATAATTCAGGTTGAAAATAAATTAATCGGCATGAAAGCATGAAAGCAAAATTACACTGTCGGGATCGGAGAGATTTTTCTACGACATGACGAAGGGAAATCAACTTTTTCTCAAAAGTCACCGTTGCATGGAGTTAAATGACCGAATGCAGTTCGAGTGCGCGCGCGCGATTTGTCTGCAGTCACGGATTCCGTGAGAAAAACCGCGATGGAGTTCGAGAAAAAAAAGATTTCTACAATGACCGACTGCGGAGCCGTTTGTCGTGTCGTCCAGAAAAATAACGCGGGTCTCGCGCAAAAAACGCAGGCGTAGCCGGCCGAATTTTACAATCGGCGGGAGTGAATCGCTAATCACACAAACATAGCCCAACTTCGACACGTTAAACATGTTGTCCAGGACCACGTATCGTCAAAACTCTCCGTGAGATTCATGTAAAAATACGCCAATTTCCATATCTCGACTTTCCATTTCTTGGAACGATTTTGAGGTACGTGGATTCAACAAGTTTTTCCACTCATTTTTAGAGAAACAAATTTTCCTGTTTCCAATCGTAAAAAAGAACGTATGTGTGCGTGTGTGTGCGTGAGTGTTTGGCGTGCAAAAATAAAATCGGCTGTTTTACAAAGGAATCGCGAGTCCAGCATTTTTTTAGCTTTCCTCCAATGATTTACGTGCATTTCTCGTTCCTCAGTCATGGCAGAAATGTCAGTGCGTAGAACTCCGGAACGAAAAGTTCTCGGTGATCTTGGTAACACGAAATCAGAGCCCGTTTCTCCAACGGCAAATCTGAGGCTTCTGACCTCCTTGGCTTCGAATCTGAAAAGCGCAGCTGACCCGACGAGTCAAAGTAGAAACATTTTGTGCGCGGAACAACTCCCCACGACAACAAGCTCCGGGAGCTTGAAACTTTTACCCAGAAAACAAAAATCTCTGGGACTATTGTGCGACAAGTAAGTTTCGCCTCTTGAATTATTTCCACTGCTCATTTTTGTGTCTCTCGTTTATTCGTAATCTTTGCGCACAGGTTTCTGAGTTTATATCCATTGGATAAGCCTGAAGGATGCGAATCTCGTGAAATATCACTCGACGGCACAGCCAAAGCCCTGGGGACGGAGAAACGCAGAATTTACGACATAATAAACGTTCTCGAGAGCCTGGAAATGGCTACGAAAGCTGGAAAAAATCGTTATCTCTGGCACGGACAGAACAACCTCATTTCGACTCTAATAAAATTCAAATCTCTGGCCATCAAGCTCGGACTTCGAGAACAAATTCACGAAATTCAGAGAATCAACAAAGCTTACACCGGCGATTATTGCGACGATTTCCCCACCACCTCCAATGAGCATTGCACCATTTATGACGACGTGGACGATGAACTTTGCGGCGACGCCGCCATCAAAGAGGACAAGAGTCTTGGCGCCATGTGCCAGAAATTCGTCATGTTGTTTCTCATTTCCCTGAAGGTATTTAAAAGAATCGCAACAAACGAACGTCTGAGTAATAATTTTGCACTCCCTTGATCGTCATGCAGTCGCGACCTCAAGCGTGTCATTCCCAGATTCAGACTCTGGTCTTTTTGAGTGCGAAAACGATCGTTTCGTTTTTTCCCGCACGTTGCATTTCGAGCATGATGCAATACGTTTCTTCTTGAATTACAGAATGGCGTTATAAATTTGGACATCGCTGCAAAAGTGCTGATAACCGACATCGATTCTCGAGCAACTGGAAGCGCCGACGGCAACGTCGGTTCTCGTATAAAAACTAAAGTTCGACGTCTTTACGATATTGCAAATGTTCTCACTGCTATTGGACTGATTAAGAAGATTTACATGTATGACAGAACCATAAGGAAACCGGTGTTCAAATATGTCGGGCCTGACGTTGAATGTGTGGAGTTTGATCGCGGTAAGGGATTTTTTTCTCTGAAATACGAACGAAATTCTGAATAATTTGGGACTTTGGGATTCTTAGAGAATGTAAAACGAGAACAATCTGTTTTTTTTTGCAGAAACTCCCATACGCGAGCACGGCAGTTCGTTGACGGGAATGATGACTCCGAATAAATCGTGTTGCTTCAGCGAAATGCGAATTCCGTTGACGAGCGGCAGCAGCGCAGCAAGCAGTATAGCGAGCGCGAGAGCGAAGGAATACTCGGTGGAAGAGAGCGGAACGCCAGTGACGGACAAGCGAAAGCCTCGGAAACGAAAGCTGTTCGTTGGGGATACGGCGATCGGTCGTACGATGAGTTCGCCGTGTTTGGATGGGAAGAGTCGTTCGCTGGAGCGTTTGGACGATTCGATACTGCGGGTGGCTGAGATGGAGCTTGAGAAGTTGAACTCGAGCGAGGAGCTGAAGCCGAAAGCTTGTACGAAACTCTTTTTCCGATACAATTCTGACTCTTGTATAAGCGATGCGACGAGTCACTTGAGGAACGAGGACCACAATAGTTTTTTGACGATCGGTTCAAACCCGAAAAACGAACAGAACGCCGAGTCTGCGGCAAAGGCGCCATTTTTGATGGTCAGCAAAGAAAATTTGATCACGAGATACACGAACGAAAGTCCAAAAACCCTCCAACAAACCGTCACGCCTCTTCGGACACCTCTGCACGTTACAACGCTCAATTCAACGACCCCGGTGCGGACTCTAAACCGTAAAACCGGCAGCAGCTCCTTCAGCGGACCTCGATCTGCTCCAACCGCCTCAACAACTGGCAATCTAAATGTTTCTTCCATGAGAACAATCGTCCCTAGAAAACTAATTCCCATCAACAGTAACGGAGCATCGATCGACGTTAGAAAATTCGCTCGTGTTACGCAATACAAAATCGAGCCTAAAACAAAAGCCCCGAAAATCATAAGTCTGACGAATTTCGATCCTAAAAAACTTATTCCCATCAAACGAAGCGATCTCAAGATTTCTCTCACGCCTGTTAATCCTATTGTTTTGGATAATCGCGGCAGTCCCGGGTTTGCAATACTCACAAGGATACCAGCTCCTATCGTTTCGCCTGGCGACACTTTTAAAGCTGTCAAAATTGGCAACACTCTGCAGCTTGTGCCCATCAAAAACGATGAGACTTCCGCGACCAACTCAAAATCTGAGACTGATGGCAATACCGCGAGCGACGCGAGTTAACGTTAGTGATACAAAATGTGACCGTATACGAAGTCATGGGTTGGATGAGCCACCATGTGAATTTCGGGGCAACACGGAATCCCGAAACGATGAGTCTGAATCAATTATTTCATCGGAAAGTATATTTTTTATCAAAGTTTAACAAATCTCAATAGTCTGGCAAAATTTAAAGAGATAGAAAAAAATGCATGAAACCGATTTTGTAGAGGTCAAAATTTCCTACAAAAAAGTCCCCGGCAACAATTTTCCATGTCCAATATTTTAGCCCCGGGCTCACTTCAAAGGTAGCACATTGACCGAGCGTTTTGAGATCGTCTTTGAAACGCTCTCACGATTGAATCACCGATGCTAGCGGAACGTTGTCGGGAACTTTTTTGTGGGGAATCGAATTTCCTACAACATTGATCTCCTGCATGTTTGCTCTATCTCTCGCCGTTATCGCAGCCCAGGCGCTAAAAGTGTGCAGAATCGTTAATCGACTTTTCCACTACTTTTTCGCCCCTTATTCGACGTTTACAGCATCAACTGTCGAATCTGGAAGGTCCTCCAGATCACGCCTTACGTATATCGTGTATTCATAGAATCCTGGCAACAACGATGTGATTGTTGTTGCTCAAACTTGCAGATGTTACTCCGGGTTCTCTCTGCAACGCAATCAAGCTGATGGACAAATCTTTAAATGAGACTTTAACGATTATTCATCATAAAAAGTATGAAAAATTAAACTCTATATATAAAAATATATAAAACACACAAATATAAATATTGCATATAGCAAATCTATAAAGATTCATGCACAGATTTATTTCTATACTGATTCGCAAGGGAAAATAATTAACACGAGCCAAAAGGGTGAAATTGTTATACATTGGCAAATGTAATTTACAATTAAATATTTATTTACAATTCTAAAACGAGCGCATTCAGAAGCATCATTTATCAGTTTACATTTCATTAAGTTTGAGTTGTAAAAATATTATATTGTTGTTCAACAGGATATTAAAAGGACTCGTGCTCGTTGTATCCATGTGATTCGATTAGTTTATCGTGTAGAGTTTTATTCGATATTGATGAAATATCATTTAGTATCTTCGCTTACGTTCAAAACGATAAGATTTTCTTCGTCATAGAGAAATCGTCTTTGCAATATCCAATCATCTTCGATTCAAATTATTATGTTTTATTGGTGCACAAATGTCGTTCGTAGTTCCTTAAATAGGTGCAAATTTGTAGGAACTTTTATCGAGTTCGTTACACACGTTGGAAATTATATTTTCTTCAATATTTTGAATAATTCGTCAGAGTTTATAGAAAACACTATTGAACTTTATTTTTTTAATGACAATCAAGAAGGTTAATTATGTTATTTAGAGTGTTTACGGCCAGATTGTTGTCTCGAATTATATTTTTGGAAAACCTTTTCAGGATACAATAAAATTGTAAATGTTTCAGTTATCTTTATGAAACTTTGTACACTTTTTTTTTGGTTTTCTCGATAATACGTTGGAATTCTTTCGAGAAGGACAAATATATTGACAAACAGCTTTCAGAGGCTTTTCTGTCGACTCTCCAAGTTGGCGATCACGATGTCTCAACGACGAGCCAGCGGATCGAGTTCGAATTTGGTACGAATTTTCAGAAATTGCGGGAGATTTGTTTCCGGTTGCTGATCCTTCCGGAATCATGGGAAACAGCCGCGATTTTTTTATCGTTCCCAGAGCGATAGGGATTTTTTTGAACTGCTCAGAGAATTTCGGTTGGTTTTGAAATTTGAGAAGAAAAAAAATAAAAAGTTGATTTTTTGTTGCTCGGAAATGGTGAGCGCCCTTAACTGGTCGAAATGGACGATGTGGCTCGTCGTATCTAATGGAATTCGACGTGCCGTGCATTCCCAAGATTTTCAACGCACGGATATTTGTGTGTGCGAATATTTTATAGTGCCAAAGAACTGCGACGACGCTAATCCTTCGTCGTATGTGCGTGTAATCATTTGAATTGAAAATTGCTGTGAACGCCCACCATCGAAACTGGATCACACAATTATAACTCGACCCATATTCACCCAAACATCTTCTCTGTGTATTATTTAAAGAATGCGCGCGTCTCACCTTGAGAGCTATAAAATCCCCCGACGCTTTTTCTTTCACAGTTATATCTAACTGCCGATGCGCTCGTTTCGCATTATAATATGCCCTCTAATCGTCAATGTCGATGACTAATTCTGGATTATTATGTTACATTTATAGGTCCTCGGATCCACCCCCGCATACGTTCCGAAGAAACAAGAGCTTCGTTTTGCTGCAATTTTCTGACATTCTTGCAATTTTTTTTTTTATTACCAATTCATCGAGAATATCGATTCAAAATTTTTTAATTGCTATTCTTCGCGAATCATTTATCTATCGTTTAATGAGGCAACTATAAGAATCACTTATTAATATTAACTACTAATTTTCCTAAATGGCGAAATTAGTGTCCTCCTCGTCAATTCCTAATTTTGATTAATTAACCAATCAAATTAATTTTCTCGGCTGTGCTGCTCTTTTTTTTTAAATATGCAATTATTGTTTGTTATTTTTATAAAGACAAAAGTAGCAATTACGTAGACTGAAGGGCATTTCTTATTAATTAATCGATTTTTCAATTTATTCAATTTTTCCGGGACATTTTTGTCCCAAGATGCTTTTAGGGAATTAATTTTTGCATTTGGATAGTTGTGCTTGTCAATTTCATTTTGAAGGATTTTGGCAGGATTGGAAAGCTTCGGCAAGAATCCTGAGAAAGAATTGTAATCGCGACTTGATTTCATTCATTTCGGTAAACATCGTTGCCGGTCACCAACGAGACTTTCGAGTTCCTGACCTAAACCTTCGAAGTATCACGACGTTGCGCTTGCAGAGACGTCGTCGATATTTTCACAAAGCTGTCGAGAGGAATCATCCTCGAATCTGATTACGTTGCATTCTTGTGCCGGCGAATCATAAAACTAAGTGCATCCTTATGATTCCTGAGTAATTGCCAAAAAGACGTTCGTGTCTTATTCTTCAATAAAATTCAGAGCCCGACGCCAAATCGAGATGATGAAGACTCCGAAAACTTGCGGTTGGCGAAAAGTGACACATTAAACAAATTTTGGAAAAGATTCCGAGAAACTCTGAGATATTTCTGGTCTGCAGAGTCATAAACCTGACGTTTTTATTCGGCGGTCATTTAATAATCGTGGGCGAAATTTGATTTTCTCAAATATTGATGTAAGGTTTTAAAAATTATTTTCCCGACCACTATTTTTCAGGAAAAAGGCAATTAATCGCGCACCTCTCGGGTCGTGGCGCTAATTTTTTTTAAAATTGCAAAAATACAAATTTTACTCCGATTTTTACAAAAAATTAAATTGCCTTGTCATTCGTAATATTCCTGGATGATTTTGCATTTTTTTTAACATCCTCGAGGTCACTCGTTGTCAAATCATTACGTTCCGGATCTGTCAGTGCATATTTACGTCGTTTTGACAAGAGCTCTTTTTTCAAGAGTCTCGTCTGACCCTCGAAAAGCTCTTCAAGTGCTTGCGGCCAACTTTAAGAGCAGACAATATTTTCATATGGATCGAGGGGTCTCGGAATCTTGAGGAGAGTCCCCTAGGGTTTTGCTCATCGGGCACGAATTTTTCTCGATTTAACACCATCACTAAACCAGTCCACACTGCGTGTATAACTTTCATGCGAACAAGCATAGCTAATATTAGATGTTGAAAATCGTTGGAAAATGGGGGACGCATATATTTTGCTAGGTTGGAAGAAACATCGAAAAAGAGGGAGAGAGAGTGAGTAAACTCCTGAAAGAAGCGTGGGCTGGACACCGATACGCGTTGAGGTTTCTCGGGCAGGCATATAAAGAGCTTCGAGTCAAGAAATTCGGCACTTCAGTGAAAATTCGTTTGACGACGAGATACACAACGAAATAACGAGAAATGGCTCTAGAACGTCAAGTCCGCGCTAAGGTATTGTTCGTTTTGCAATTACAAAAAAAAAGCCAAAAAATGTGTTCCAGTCGTCGATCTTGAGAAGGATTAAGGATTTTCGATAAAAACCAGTTCATAGTGAAAATTGCTGCGCCGATGGCTTCACACGGAACTAGAAATATCGTTTTTCAACCGATTGTGACATTCAAATCGATTATGTACCAATTTGCCGGAATTTGCTTATTCCAAACGAAAAAAACTTGAAATTTTTTCCCAATTTACAAATATAGCTGTAACTTTTGTTTCATTCGAGATTGCAGGCTCAGCCACGGCTCATTCTCTTTGTTTTTCAATTATCTTTAAAATGACCATGATTTTTCTCCTTTTATTGCATTTTTCTATTGTTGCGGAGACTCGAAAGCTTGCCTGAGTTGGCATTTCCGAAAAAAATGATTCATCGAAATTCTATTCAGCCCACGACTTCGTATTTTTCTCGGTATGAGCTTCTTAACCAGGCATTTATGTAGTAAAAATTCATTCGTATCGGAAGATCGATTGGAAGTTGCGGTAGCGTTCACAAAATTCATTTCAACTTTGGTACAACTTTGGAACGAAAATTCTTGTTGTATCACACAGATCGCTGCGAAGCGTGATCCTCAGCAAGAGAAGGAAGCCCAGGAATGGATCGAGGCCGTTCTCGGCAAGAAATTCCCCGCTGGCGAAGCTTTCGAGGATGTTCTTCGTGACGGACAAGTGCTCTGTCACTTGATGAACAAAATTGCTCCGGGATCAATCCCCAAAATCAACACCAGCGGTGGACAATTCAAGATGATGGAAAACATCAACATGTGAGTTGAAATTTATAAACCCACCTTCGTACAGTCGATCACAAACTTGCATTTGGCCTTCGGAATATTAAATTCATTGTTGAATGTTCAAACAAATTAATTTTCGCAGGTTCCAGAAAGCTCTGAAGGAATATGGAGTCAACGACACTGATGTATTCCAAACTGTCGATCTCTGGGAAAAAAAGGACATAGCGCAAGTCATCACAACGCTTTTCTCCCTCGGCCGCACGGTAAGATTTTGAAAAAATTCAAAAATCAACCGATTTGCAGATTTTTCATTGATCCTTCGATTTCAAATGAAAAGATCGTCCATTCAAAAAAATTTCATTTCAAGAACAACAAAAAAACGTTTTTTTCCGGGCATTTTTGACATTTTGCCAAAAAAATGGTCGATCGCCTTGAGAACGTCTTTACCTTTTTTTCACATAACGAATTTGATGTTTTTCGCCTTTTTCTAGACGTACAAACACCCTGAATACAGCGGACCTTCCCTTGGACCGAAACCATCGGAGGAATGCAAACGTGACTTCACCGAGGAACAACTTCGTGCTGGACAAGGTGTGATTGGTCTCCAGGCTGGTTCTAACAAAGGAGCAACCCAAGCTGGACAAAGCATCGGCGCTACACGTAAAATCCTCTTGGGAAAGTAAATCTACGAAAATCAGCAGAAGATTTATTTCCGAAAAACAAAACCTTCGGTTGTCTCACGAAATCCCCTTTCCCTCTGTTGCCCCCATTGTACGTATGTGTATTTATTTTACTCTTTTTTGTAACTGGATAATATAATTTTACGTTATTATTTAGATGATTATTTTTCTTGATTTCATTTTAAAAAAAACCAGTCCCTTTACTCCTGACGTCTCGACGTTTTGTCCTGAGAAAAAATTCACCGATTTCATCCCTTCAAGGAATTCCAAATTTCTCCAAATATATTTTTTTTCAATAATTATCGGAACGTTTTGTTCTCAATGGAAAAATCAACCTTTTTTCTGATTTTATAAATTATTTCTACAAAATGCTAGTCGAAATCTCGAAAATGCCACGTAATTTATTCTTCTCATTAAACATTTGCGAGGCGATTTTTTCTTAACTCGATTCTTGGATGAAAATAAATTTCCGTTGATCGTAAATACAAAAATTTCATCATCAATGCATTTTGAGGAAAAGTGGAGCGACCGCATGAACGATACTGAAACGGAGCGAATAATCTGAGCCGCTTACATAAGCCGAGGGAAGAAAAACTGTGAAATTGTTGAAAAACAAGAATTGACGAGGGATTCATCAATTGACGAAAAAAAAACGACGATTTTTTTTCCTTCACAAAGCCTAGTCATCGGAATAATCTCTCACGCAGCCACGGTCAGTACTTTGCAGATTTTTCGCAGATGACCGAAAGACCTTGGATTCCTATTAATAGAACCATCTGCTCCAGGACATTCCTCACATCTGAACGAATTTAAATGACTCCGAAATGTATTCTCGAAACGTGCTCCACGCAAACTTGCTCTAGTTTTAACTTGAAAATATCGTAGAAACCTTGCAGCACATAATTATTAAGGACGAGGCTTATGGCACAAACTTTTAGCTTTGAATCGGTTCCACAAAATTTTTGGGTTTCTCTTCTAAAATATTAAAAACAAGCATCACTTTTGTGCTGAATATCAAAACTTTGACAACTTCTCCGTGAAAATGACAAGACAAAAAAAAATCGCTGAGTTTCCGGAGGAATGAAAATTCTTGAAGAACTGAAATAGAAGTTTCTCCTCTGTGTGGCATTCGTTTTCGTAATGACAGTGTTGTCAGTGTGATAGACCAAAACACACACATATAAAGTTTGGTGGAAAAGTGTTTTTGGCCACGCTCTCAATGTTTTGTTGTTCTGCTCGTGTCGATGACGTCACGGTGTTAGGGTTGTAATCCACCACGAAACATGCAAACGCGTCAGATTGTCCAGCATTCCACGAAACTATTCTGAGCGATATTTCCGTGATCACGTCGATTTTGACGACTCGATCTTTCTTCGGTTCTATTCGATATTTTTGACGTGAATTTTTATTCTTTTTACAAAATGTCATTCCCTTGCGTTTGCGAGGAGGAGGTTTATCTTCAAATCTTTGCATTTTCAAGTATTTCGAACCATTACAATGCGAATATGATTTTTTTATGGGCACGATGCAAATTTGGTTTGTAACGTTCGTCTCGCCGTTTGCTGGTGAAACTGTTGGATTTTTGGTCATTTTTATCGAAGTAATAAAATTGAGCAATTCGTATGAGACTGAGGGAATGATTTTGTCGCGAAATGACACGCTATCCGAATTGTTCGTCGTATGATTCACTTTTGTATAGTTGGAGCAAATGGCAAGGGACCAGAATTTTTGTCACGAAGTTTTCGGCATCTCAGAAATCGTTCCTTCATAGAATTTTTCTTTGGACATGATGATCATTCGAGAATAACTGGTTTTTAAAAATAATTACTCGATGGTTCGCTGGAATTTTTCGGTGTTTTCAACATTTTTTGGAGTTTTTGAGAAAGAGAAACTCGAAATTACATTTCTTATTGAAGCGTAATAATAATAATTGCAAGTTTTCGAAAATCTTATTTCGATGAGCAAAACTGAAGTTTGTATTGTTACCAATTTTTGTCATGCTCCGTTGAAGTTAAGCCTCGTGGTCCACCTGTTTTCTCACGGTTATTACTAATAATTTCGGATGTAATATTTATAGTCACTTTATTGGCAACGATCTCGCGATACAAAGTTTACTGTAGTCACTCCATTTTTCACGGGTCTAGACTGTTACATGCGAAATTTGACGAGCTTCGCGGCTGCGAGACGAACAAATTAAAATGAGATTCCCCGTTTTTTTTTTACGAGCTTCTAAAATTCGAAATTTTCCATCCATTGGAAAACAACCGGGAACTTTTATTACGAGGCTCCGTGGAGAAAAATTTTGCAGGAATACCGACCGATGAACCGACGAGCTTTCAAAAAAACTCATTAAAAAAGGTTGCTTTCAAAAATCTATAGGGCAACCCCTCAAGTCTCTTTTTTCCATGTTACAAATAATTTCCCACTTAATTCTGCCCAAAACAATAATTGCCCCGACATCTCTTCGTCAATCTTCCGATGAGCGGAGAATTCGAATTTGAAAATGGTCGCAAAAGAGAAAACCTTCTGAACCACTGGCCGGTAATTTTTCCGTCGGCAATAAATCGCCAATTGATACAGTCGAAAGGGACCTTTACCTTTGAGCGTTTTAGTTTACCAACTAACGATAATTCGATAAAATGAAACTTCGAGAATCTACGAAGCCCTTCGCGGTAAGTTATTAGACGAGACACAAGTAAAATAAAGTTCAGCAGTGAAAAATATTTGTAAAGTGCAACAAACCAGAATGAAATTGTAAGAATTGTGGAATTTCCTATTTATAAAACAAAAAAACCAAATTCTAAGTATTTTTCTTTGACTTTCGAATGTCGACAAGTTTTCAATCGCTCATCACTTTTTTTTTCTCGACGAATTTGAAACGTGTCTTGGTCCAACTTTAAATAGATCGTGGATGGAATATCAAAGGTTGCCGAAATTTATGGAAATTTAAAAAATTGGAATATCGGCGAAAATATTTTTTCATTCTTCAGCGACAACGAATTAAATTTGGGCGGTGGTTGGCCACAATGTGAACAACATCAGCGAAGACAGAATAAGTGTGAACGCTGATTATGAATATGTTTGGTGTAGTACGCATCGGGAGACAGAGGACAGTGTGCCGATGTGACTTTTTACGCGAATGAGTCATCCTAAATTTCATCGGTGTGTGGAGATTCGGCAGATGAGTGTTACCGCGTCGGGTCTGTTTCTCTTGCCAAGTGGCTTACTCACTTTATTTTCGTACTTATGCCATCGCGATCGCCCACGCACGCATAAGTAGCGATTCTCTTTCCGTAGAGGTGGATGCACAATATTTCAACTTTTTCAAATTTACTCATTCGTCCCAATTTTTCTCTTCAATTACATAAGACGCAAATGTTTCCCGCCATCTCCCCACAAATTCTTCGTGTCCTGACAGTTTTATCGCGGGGACGATTTTCAAATAAATGAGTTTCGCAAGTTTTTCTCGCAACTGTTTCTCGTGGTTTTTTTTTTTTTTTTGGGAATTTCATGAACAAATCATTAGGAAATGCAACTTTATTGTTTATAATTTTCTTTGTTATAAAAAAATGAGAAAATTGTGTAAATTGAACTTTGTGATCGCCCATGAAATCCCTTTTACGCCGGAGACAATCGTTAGGGCAATTATTTGGCCTACTGCGGGGTTTACGTCCGTCAAAAATTGATCATGGCAATTGAATCGACAACTGAAGTGTCTTCACCATGATGGATTTGCAAGAAAATATCCTAGCGTTGAAAAACCGACGGCTCGTGACCAATTTTCTCCATTTTGTGGATTTTCGTTCCATCGTAGTTAAAAAAAACTTCGATGCCAAAACCTTTGAGTAAATATAGTGAAAATCCAGTTTCTTTAAAAATAGTAACACTGTGTACGCTGTAACTCAAGCCAATTTTGTCAAATTGTTGTTGATTGAAAAAAGTTCAAAAAAAAAAGGATTTTTCAAAATCTCACAGTCTTACACTTCGAAATGTTTATCCTGCGTTGGCACACTGGGACATTCCAGTCTGCAAACATTCCTGAATAGGCGTGGACGATGGAAGTACGAACGCGTGGAGTTCTACTGTCTAAAAAATGATTGAAAATTGTGAAATAATCGGAAAAGTTAATTTTCTTTAACGAAAAAACGAGTGGACAACATTTTGGAAGAAAAAGATCAATCTGGACATTTTCACTTGTATTCATTTCGTCGACATTCTTGAAAAAATGCATGGGCTAGGGATCAGTAGCGACAAAAAATTAGTCCGGGTCAAAATGACCCAGAGAGGTAACGGAGAGCAATTTTGGAGCAAAAAATCGGAACAGGAGTCCAATGAGACTTGTCCCATGTTCGTTTTGATGGGAAAGTGGATAACAATTTCCGGAGCGATGATGTTATTGAAAAAAAAAATCGTTACAAAGCAAATGCCCAATCGTACGCGTTTTGAATGGCCAGCTGTGCGGTTTCACGTGAGTGCAAATTTATTATGTCATAGATGAGTGGGCGGAGAGGCTGCAGCAGAGGAGATCACAAAATGGTTCGAGCGCAAGGGTAACACGGTGCAGTTTCCCGAATTAAACATTCTTGAACTTCCAATGCAAAATGGCCAAGATGCCATCGTGCATATTGTATAAAGCGTATATTCGCGTTTTACCTGATCGAAGAAATTTTAACGATGCGAAACGAAAGTTTTATCATTATGCAGTTTAATTTTATTGGATTCGAGCGAATTAAATGCTAACCCGATTAATACATCAACAATCATATTATTCGCGTGGAAATCGGCGTATAAAATAATCTTTTACTTGAAGAGCCGCTCAAGTTGCTCGAGAAAACGTGATGATCATTTATAAAGATTCGCTGACAGGGAACAAGAAACACTTTTAGATAATATTCACGTAGTATGAACAATTCTCGAAAGAGCCATTTTCTCGTCGTTATAGAAATATATATCCACAGGTCGTATAACAAATAAACCTGTATATGTGTGTGCGTGTGTGTGTATTCCTCGGTTAATCACAGTTTTAAAAATACAGTCAACCCCGCACGTCAAATCGCTCTCGCCTTTTTATTAATAGAACCGTGTCGATCTCCCAAAACTCGAAATCTTCCCCGTCATATTATCTCATCTATTCCCAAATTTCTTCTCGAACAATAAAAAAACGATAAAAAATAAATAAATGAAGGGATCACCCTGTCGTTTATTTTTAGAGATCAACGCTCCGGTTCGATCTCTGCGGTTTTCTCCAACGATGAAAACACTCCGAAACACTCCATAAACGATTGATTTTATACACGAATTTATAAAAGATCCAACTATTTGCGGAACAGCTCCCGGCCGATGTTCACGAATTGATAATTGTTCATCAGACGGTTCAAGGTTTTCCATCACGAAATAATCGATTCTAATCTTCTTTACAATTCAAAGAATTATAAATTGTCGTTCGAATCGTGAAAAATTCACTTGTCACAGCGAAAACATTGTGGAGCTGGAATACCGACAAAATCGTGCATGAACCAGAGGAAAATAAATAATTTTTAATACTTTTCAGTGATATTAAAAATTGTAAACAAAATTTGTAACAGATCTTCTTAGAAAAAATTCGAGATGGAACGTCAAAATTCGTAGTTTGTTTAAATTTTCAAGTTTTCATTTTAATTCATTTACAAGTGTACACGGGAATTTTGCAACAGTATTTTATAGTCCAATTTCATTTGACTGTGAATTATTTTGTAATTTTTAGTGTTTTACCCTGTAAAATTTTTTTCGATTATTTATCGGATGAAATATCGATCGTTTGTTCCTTCGGAAGATGCATCAAGTGAAGGACGAATCTGTAAATTTGACAGTTCATTCTTGACAGTGTACTCAATGAGACTTTTGCGATCTTGAAATATTCTGGGATGTTCCTTCGAGGTCAAAATTAATTCGGTCGCGGATAATTATCAAAAACCGATTATTTGAAGTTGTAGTTTTTTTTTTGGGTCGTTGGTGTTGCGGTGCAAGAAAAATGCAGTTGAAATAAACAAATGGAGATTTTCATGGTTTTTATTTTTTGGTTTTTCATCGCGCTGTTCTATATTTATTGAGTTTTAGTGAACGAATGATCTCGCAAGAAATGATCTAGAATTTAGTTGAATAGAGAGTGGTTTCACGATCCGATGGATCATCGCGAGTGCATCGAGGGAAGAGTTATCGCAATTTCTCACGTGTGCTTGCGTATTACCAAGGACACGTTGCGCGAATTGCATTGCTAAAAATAATAAGGTCCTCCCTCTGCTCCCTCCTCGATCCGATATATTTCTCCAACGTTTTAGCATCTCTAGCTCGAGGAAAATCGAGGATGGCCAAAAATTCGTAAGAGACGAGATGAGATGATTTAACTTGGGCTTGGAAGACGATAGGAATTTTTGGAATGTGTTTTTTCATTTTTCTTCCTTTCTCATTCCCAACATTTTCCATTGTAACGCATATTTATCAAGTGGAATAAAATCATGCGCATGTAAATGTTTCCATATCTATTTTTCGACTGCTCCTTAAAAAACGTTACGGATGGTACAATATTCGATAGGATTGACGCGCAATGAGTTTTCCTGACCGTCGCGAACAACAGTACACATTTGCATTATTGAAATCTGGGCAACGCGACGAGCTTTTTGTCAATTTCCATCACCTCGGCCATTCAATTTCCAATATTCTCTTCGCCATGGGACAGAGCCTCGGATCCCTGGTTTTGTTGCATCAATTTTTAGGCAAGGGTTGTCCATTCTGTCCACTCGATTTTCAATGCTTTTGGATCTGTTTATCGATTCGGAGGATAAAATGCTAAAAGGTCCGCAGTGATTTTTCTGTGCGAATAATCCACGACAATCCTTTGCCTTTTCGGAGGAGAAAAACTCGTTGAAAAAAATGTTGAGTTTGTGTAACTCTGATTCAGGTTCGTCATTACGACTGAGTCATCGAGCTCGCTGCCGTGGCAAAGTGTCTCGAGGGCGTCTGCTAGTCACATGCTAAATTTGGTTACCTTAGGAACGGGATTGTATTACGCGCGTGGGATATTCTAATGTTTTGTGGAGTTTAAGGGGAAGAAGAGTTGCGGGGTGAGGATCGAGGGACCGCGAGAGGACGAGAAAGAGAAGAGGAGCGTTCTGCTATCGTCGTTTCGTCGGGATGTAGAACCAGCCAGACGAAGGAAAGCAGAGAGTTCGAGAGTCAAGAGGGAGAGAGCGAAGAACGACGAGAGAGACAGAGAGAAAAGAGGGAAACGTGAGGGCTCTTTGCTCCCGTAACGCGAGGAACTAGGCCATCATCTCTGTGTTAAGACTCCGGGGTTGAGCGCAAGCTCTTCTCATCTCTATAACATCCTACATACTCATTCTCAACGAGGACCAAGAGCCAGAGCTTTAAACGACTTTGAGACTTATTCAGAACGATGAGCCTCTTCCTGATGCTTACGATTAGCACATTTATCCAAAGAACGTGCGAAACGCATGGAAATTCAACCTCGAATTTTATTTCTTATTCAATCATACGTCGGATGCATTTTTTATCGATACTAGCACGCGTTTCAAGTTTTTCTACATAAAAAATAAGCAAAAGGATTTGTTGACTCGACATTTTCAACTTTCAGTTCCTTCTCGGAAACCAACTGTCATTGACAAGCCAAAAAATGCTCGAATCTCTCTCTTTCCATACAGCTCCTTATCAAGTTCTGTCAGATTTATATTTTCCATGAATGTTCGATGCTTAATTCAATGGCTTCTGTACTTTCCCGTTGCCGATGCGACTGCGCGGTTATGGAGGGTAGATTTCCATTCGGGGATGTTCGAAACGGTCGAGGATTTTTTTTCCTCTTATTCATCGTACCTCGAAAGCATGAATCGGAGCAAAAAGCTTCTTTTAATTATGTAACTTTACTGAAACATTAAATTCCGCTATTTTTTCTCGTTGCATTTTCCGGCGCATAGAATTATCGAATTTCATGCGGACCGAGAATTATGCACGGGAAATCTAATAATAATACGTGGATACGGCTTTTGCAAGAGGCCTTTTAGTTACTTCCTGCATTAATTCAATGAAAGAATAAGCTCGTGGCTAATTTTGATCGAGAATAAATAAATCGAACGTAGCCCCAATTTATTTATATATTCTGGAGATGATTCGTAGGAAAATATATAAATGTACTCATCCCCTAATACATTTTTGCCAGATATGTTGGCAGCAATTAAATCAAACAGATCGATCGAATCTCCAGTCGAGAAGTGGGACTTTTTTTGTTCACATTTGAGTTCGGATGCTCGTGGATGTGCTTCGAGCTGGTTGATGGATATCTCGGAGTCATTCACCCTGGCAGTGCCAGAGAGTGCCATGACCCGGATGACATATATCTCTCTACGCGCATCGCAAGAGAGGAAGAAAAGGAAAAAGAGAGAGAGTGAGGGAGGGAGAGGCAAAGCAAAAATACCTTCGCGAGAGCAGCAGATGAGAAACCAAAAAGACAATCGGTGTGAAGTAATACAGAATGACATTTATTTCATTCATTCATTCACTTGTCGTCACTCGGAAACGCGGATCGCTGTTTGCAAGACCAGGAAGAAAACACACGAGCATTTTGAACTGTCAATCCTTCGACGATAACAAATGGTCAATGAATTTCGTGCGAATGATTCACGAATCAATTAAGTTAATACACGATGGAAATTAGATTTCGATTTCTCGCGTTTCTGTGCTCTCTCGATATTCTCCTGACGAAAAAATCATTTTTTGATAGAAAAAAAAAACTGCATTGATGAAGAGTCGCGAAATCCATGGAACAGAGAAAAAGTCTGTCCATTTTACACCACAAAAGTCTTTCCATTTTACACCACAATCGTGCTGACTCTCACCAGATATAACGTCCGGACCGAGTTATTGCAATTGAATTGGAAAGAGGAGACGAAGGTTCCTGGTGCTTCGTGTTGAGCTCTTTCCACGAGAGAGCTTTCCATGCAGTTTGCTGTTTACCCCACGACGGGAACGGCAATAAAACTCGAGCCCTTCTGTCTCTGGTACATCTGCATAACGTTTCCGCAACCATCGAATGTTATATGCTGCTCTTTCCTCCATCCCTTCGCACCCTTTTCGACTCATCCATCCAGTTTCTCTTCATTTACATGTGCGTTCACACACGCATAGATACATAAATTCTCATAGCTGTATATCCTGATAATATTCGACTATATTGAGTTGAACCAAAATTTCGTATTTCCCGCCGATATAAACGACACAATTGTCACGTGCAATGTTGCTGGTTTCTCGAGTTTTCAACGACTCAAATTCGCCAAGAATGTTTTCCGAGACGAAACGAGATGACGAAGAGAGCGAATGCTGGCCTGCTCGCTGGACCAGATTTCACGGAGTACGTTTATTTCTTGTTTCATGAAAATGGCTGCATAAATAAATGAATATTTTCATTTAAACTTTGCACTTACTCTGCATTTTTGGGAGGTCTTCGTGTATTATGGAGAAGAAAAAATTGTTATTGGTATAACCGTGAAGTTTTATATTGTCGTGAGGTCTCGAGAATTAATCTTCACACGCAGAATTCCTCGGGGATCAAGAATAGAAATAAGGGAGCTGCGAGGAGAGAGAGAGAGAATGAGAGAAGGCGAGGGAGAAAGAGAAGGAAAACCCGGTTTGACAGGGGTGACAATATTGGCCCAACGTTCGTACTCCTGAGTCGTCGAGTCCCTCAGGAATTCCATGTGTACTTATTGTTAGTCCTGTCGTGGTATGGGAACGCACCAGCCAAGTGTTTCATTGGAGACAAAG
Organism: Diadegma fenestrale; assembly: GCA_037043255.1. Classification (NCBI taxonomy): domain Eukaryota; kingdom Metazoa; phylum Arthropoda; class Insecta; order Hymenoptera; family Ichneumonidae; genus Diadegma; species Diadegma fenestrale. The sequence goes on from CM073310.1 coordinate 1,457,457, forward strand.
TTGGAGGACGAAACCTCCGGTTCTGCGCTTCGACAACAATTTGATTTAAATAACGTAAAATTTTCCTGGTGTCGAACCAATTCGAATTTTTACCGAAAATCTTGATCGATATTCATTATTTTGTTTCTCGAAACATCGGTCGTAATAAATTATGAAATTTTTATCGATTCACGTGCCAATTAATAGAAAAAGAGTGCGCGATGCATTCTTGTTAATCGATTTTAATTTCATCCATTCCTCCGTGCAATCATCATGAATGATTTTTATTTCATAATCGTATTTCGCTTAATTTTCATCACTAATTATAACTCTGTCAAATTGAAAATCTAATTTCTAGAGTCATCTGGCATATGATTGGTAAATTAAGTGCTTACTTAAAACTAATCAAAGTTCAATTGATTAATAAATTAAAATTAATACGTTCAACCATATTATTTTCGGATAATTACAAAGTTCTTGTTTATTTCGAGGGTATACTTTCGTAAAAGTTTCCTCGACGAGCAGATTTCTGTTTCCTGATCGTAAATCTTGGTGTCATCCTCGCCAAAAACTGGACAAACTGTTGAGATGCAAAAAAAGTTGATAGTGTGGAAAAATATTCACTCGATTGTGTTGAATGAAGTATATCGAAGATTTTTCATCAGACGTAAAGTTGTCGAGCACGAAGTTGGCGACCAACGGGGGCCATTGTCGTCGTTTTATTCGTGCTGTAATTGGTCGATTGGATGTTTTACACGATCATAATGATTTGAAAACGGTTCTGGGTCAGATTGACCCAGTTTGCACTTATAGATCGGCGTGGCGGAATTTTGAAGTCGAAGGGTTAATAGCGCTCGCTGGGCTTCTCAGTTGCTATAAAAATCAGAATGTTTTTTGATGATTCATTGAAGTTATAAACGGAGTGACAATGCAGTCTAATTATTTAGTGAGTCAATGACTGGGTCTTGCACCTGACGTGTCGGAAAAATGTGCAAGTTATTCTCGCGCGATCAGAAGCCAGTTTGGCAACCGCAGCGATCGTCAGGTCGAGGGAGAAAAACAAAAAGAGATAAAAGGTTGGCTTGAGGAATAAATCGAGAAAGATGAGCATAATTTGCGTTTGCTCTGCTGGACGAGCTTTCGAATAAAATAGCTGCGACCCCCAGCTGTCGTTTCTTCGTAATGTATACCGCACTCTATAGGCAACTAAAGTGAGAGAGCCGTACGAATGAGAATCGCATATGTAAAATAGAATTAGCAAAGTATAGTCATAGCTCGAAGAGCGTCGTAATGATCGCGCGGAAAATTTTTCGTGTACGAAATAACCGAGCGCAAAAATTGCCTATTAATATCCAGTCCCCCAAAAATGTCTGTTTCTCATGACAGTCAAAAATATTCCAAATTCGTAGCAGCTGAAAAAATCATCATCGATGTTCGATGACGTGCGATCGACAGGAAATTCCGTCCAAATGCCAAACCATAAAATTCGTACTTGAGGAATCAATTTTAGAAATAATTTTCGGAATCATTTCAAGATGGATTCAAAAATATTTTCGAAACCACATTAACCATAAACTGGAAAGAACTCCATGAAGTCTGAGAATTCAAATTTCAACAATAAACTGTAAAATGTGATTTGTTGATTTCTAAGCTCTCTGCAAATTCTTTACGATCCTTCAAGTAATTTTATCTCGAATATGACGGACTTCTGATCTGTGGCAATGAACACAATTCGTAAGATCGTTCAAACTTGAAATCCTCTGAATGTTGATCGACGCTAAACCGCTAAAGAAATCTTTTGCAAAATCTTGCGAACGAAAAATTCGTTATTGTCGTAATGAGTTCACTAGAAATGAGAATTATTTAGAAAAAAAAATTAAATACATAACAGTTTGAGAATCAACGGAGATTCGCGTCCTCGGTTTTGCCAGCAGGTTTTGCTTTTATTCATTCAGTAGTATCGGTATAAATTTTCCATTTTAATGCAATCTAACAACTCTGGTGTACCTACCAGTCTCTATCAGCATTTTCCCTCGGTTCGTTCTAATTTCGGATTTATCCGAACCCCCTGCTCCCGCCCCTCTCCCACCTTTGCCTTCGTTTCTACACCCACAACGTTCAGATCCACACGAAGTTGCATTATTGAAGCATTCCATGTTCCAAAGCTCCGAAGCTATTTTCCCTCGGCAGTCTTCTTCGTATTTCTCTTTTATATATCTATATCGGAAAACCACTGTCTTCGATTCTCAACATGATCGATTATTTTGGCTACATCCAAGATTTTCGACGACACGAGGACGATGATTCGAGACCCGATAATTATACACGTCTGCATACACTTTCTCTCTCTCTCGCTCTTCGTTACGTATTTTCAGTCTGCAATATTCACGGGTTTCATGCCCATCAGAGAACGAGGAATATCGAGTAAATTGTACAAATTATGCACTCGTGTTTTACAAAGAGAGATCAAGTGCGGTTTAGAGTTGAATTTTTCGAGAGAGTTGGAGGGCGCGAAGAAAGGATTATGGTACGGAGAGTTGCCACGATTTCCAGCCAGTCTGAGGCAGAGATCACGAGAATTTCGCTAAAAATAAAGTCTCTCTTCTTCCGTCTTTACCATCTTCTGTGTGTACGATGGAAATTGGAGACGCCCTCACGGCCGGTAAAAGTGCAATGATCCGTCGCTTACCAACTCCATTTTCTACCCACGCGATACAAACTCATGTGTATATTTGTTGTTCCAAAACAGAAAGTGTTGGAACTATTCATCAGTAATAACAACAAAAATCTCTGAAACAATTTCGCGGATCTTTTTTCAGATATTCGCCGTGGGGAATTTGGTAAATTGCATTTTTCATTCAACTTTGTAACAAGAATAAATAAAAATTCGGTCCATGCAAGTGCAAGTGCATCTGCATTATTATGAAGAAATTCATACGCAAGCACATGGCTGAGCGGGCACCCAACCAAGTACTGACCTCGTTCGAAGCTGCTCGACTCGTCTAGTGACTGTCGAAAAGGCCCGCAAACTACTTGCTTCCGGTTTTTCTGTATATTTATATACACACCCGCGCAAAGAATGTCCGTGCCGTTATCGAGAAGCTCGATTGGCGTCTCGAACTGCATTGCTCGTATAGACATACGACTTGACCGTGTCGAGGGACAACGTGCTCCGAGAAATAAATGCAACTACAGACAGTGCAACGATCCCAAGCAGCGCGAAGGGTCAGCGAAACGTTGAGATGCCGATGCGTTGCTCAGCGAATTTTCAGCCCCTCAAAATTTCAACACATCGCAACTTAAGCCTCATGTTCTCTTAAATTTATCAGGCTCTCTCGTAATTTCGTGATTCAATGCTCGCACACGTTTTCCCGTCGTTTTTTGACGCGACAACATTTTCCGTCATTGAGAAACCGTTTTAGTTCATCGAATGCAAAAAGAACGTCATCGCCGAACGTTTTGCGCGTACTTTCTTCACACCCATCACATCCTCGTGTGTGTTTTTTTTTCTATATCGTGACGGCTGGGGAAAAATGTCGAAAAACAGCCAGAAATTCGAGCGGAAAAATACAATTGATGAATCGATTTGAAATTTAAGAAAAAATAGTTAGGGTCATGGCTCTAGCGATTTGGCTCTCGCGTTTGGATTCTTCCTCGTAGCTGAAAAGACTCAACATCTTCGTGTCAATATACCTTTTCATTTCCTTTTGGATCTTAGTCACTTATGCGTGTGTATTACATGTTTCATGTATTCTAACGTATAGTACATGCCTCGCGATATCGGAGAGGGAACACCAGAAGTATACGTGCGTAAATTATACACTAATACATACGAGAAAAGCAGAGACTCGAAATAGCATTTTGAGCAAGTTTCTATTAATAGCGGATGAGTGCGTGCCACCATCTTTCTCTCTGCCTCTCTCTCTCTCTCTCTCTCGTTTTCTTGCTTATGCGACACGACGTAATAGTTATAACTTCCATCTCTTCTCCTTCCTCCGTTTTTTCTATCGTTTTTCTCTTTTTCGTGCCATCCAACCGCGAACACACTTCAAGTTCTTTGTATCTACCTGCTCGGATTTTCTCGCTCTCTTGTGACTCGGCTTTGGCACACGAAGGCACAACTTTACACACGAACTCCACCTGCACGCCCCCACCAGGCGTTGCACTTTTTTGACTCCATGTCTCCTCGATCCTAATTGAGCTTTTCTTTCGTCGTACAATCGAGAAAAAATTTACTGGCTTATTCCAGTTTGTTTATTCCAATTTTTGGTGTATCAAGATTTTCTTACGACCTGTCGATACAAATTTTCCTGTTTTATGAACTTTCATTCCTCTGACAGTTTTCACGAGACGGGAGCTCGATAAAATATCAAAAGTGAAGAAATTTTCACATTGTTTCGAACCATCACAAAAATCGTTGTCATTTTTTTTCCGTTTCGAAACTGAACCCAAGCCTTCGTTCATTTCCTGCTTCGTTTTGAAAGGATTTTCGAATTGGTAATTTGCAATTTCCAATTATTCGCATTTTTTTTATCATCGGCGAAGTTTTAAGAAACGGAGACACAAATTTGTTTTTTTTTCTCCTCAGTTCCGTAAAATATAATTTATTGCAATGTCACTTACATTGAGGGACAGCCTGAGTGGAATTTGTATGGATGAAATTGATTGAATTGTGAAAATGATTTTTGTGAAGGTGAAAAATGAAATAAATATTTTTTTTGGTATTTGGCGAACCGCATTTCGCCAAAATTCGGCGTTTCTTACTCGTTAAACTTTAGAGATTCGTTCTACGGCTGAATAAAAACTTGAAATTCTTCTCGTTCTTGATTTCATTGGATCGCTATTGCAACATATTTTTGTAAAGTACAGTTGCGAATTGTCTGTAATGGATGAATTGCACCAGCAGGAATATCGAGATCGAGCTTACGTGTAAAAAAAAAAAAAAAATAGAAAGAAAAATTCATCTCACAAAAATATCTTTGATAGCATAATAAATTTACTCCGCAGGAGGGGAATCCCCTGAACTCCGCTCGTTTCGTGTCGCTTTTATATATCGTGTTCCCTCTCTTTCGTTACCTTCGTTGCTTCCCGCCCTTCTGTCTTGTTCGTTTTTTCTATATGGCCCTTTGCCGCTGCGCCCTCGCGAGCGACCCTCTCGCGCGAGATTCTCGTCCTATCGGAAACGTCGCGCTCGTGGATTTCTCGGGCTCTATTTCTCTCTCGTATATTTTTCCTTGTTTCTCAGCACCCACCACACACGGGTCGCCATCAAAGACAGCGTGTGCCCTTCGCGCTCGCATCTTCCACCCCGCGATCTTCGGGCTCCATCCTTCTCGTCACGTTCTTTCCCTCTTGTTCTCACTTTTGCTGCAATATCGTCTTGTCTTTTTTCCTCCTGTTGGTCTCCCTACGTTTCGTACGTTCGAGTGAAAAAGCGAGGGAGCGAACGCCATGCGGATCAACGGGCTGGGAACAGAGACGCAGGGATGGAAACAGAGCGAGAGCAAAGGGAGAGAGAGAGATTGAAAACGCTGTCTCGCCCTCTCGCACCGGCACTGACGTTCCGATGCACGTGCCGTGTGCAAAGTTCGGTATGACTAGGAGTGACTCGCCGCGGGAACAGCCATTCGAATCCAGTATTAGTGCGGTGCAGAAGTGTGGCAATAATATACTGGTGCGTTTTCAACGAGATATAATATAAAAATAAAAAAACAAATATTCGTTTCCTTGATCATACGTCCTTAAACCCTCTGCTTAACTGGAAATTTCATATATTAATTTTTTCTTTTGTTTTGTTCAATATTCAAGAACGAAACTGAGACGCTCGCTGGGTTTCGCACCTTCGATCGATAATATCCCATAGTGGTGAGTACCGAAAACACAAATCCAAACAAATAATACTCCCAAAGAAAAAAGCTCTAGCTTTCAAGAAATCACAATACAAGCGACGGTGCAATAACATATCGGATGTACATTCGCGAGCGTTTGGAGCAAAGATGAAAAAGAAACGCGAGCATCATTATTTTCCGAGCGGGTGAAACGATCGCGCGCGAAAAATACGATTTCCACATAGAAAACCGGTTGCATCTGAGATTCTACGATATTCGCGCCTCCCAAAAAGTGCCAGCGACTCTCCTTGGTCCCGTTCTTTTATGTAATCGAAACGGAGTAAGAAACTCGAAGGGAAAATAAAAAATTGTTTCGATTCACGGCGAATCAGTGTTTCGCGCGATCGCGAAAAGGGGAGGAGGGAGAACTCGCGAAAAAATAAGAGCGTGAAATTTCTTTCAAAGACTTTGTTCCACTTATTCGTATCGGATCTCCAGAACAGAAGCGCGAAGAGGGGGGTGGGTAGAATTTAAACATCTACGCGATTGTATACAGTTGCAAGTTATTTTTCATCACAGATCTAAGAGAAACGGGGAATGTTAAAAATTGAGACGAAAGTCGAAGATGGAAACATGACACGGGATTAACTATAGCGGGGGGGGGGGGGGGGGCTTGGTGCTCGAAAAGCTACGAAAAAAAGAAAACGTATATACTCGTGAACACAATCGTCGAGGGTGGATGGGAGTCGGCAGCGATTGAGGGATGAGGACGTGGAAAATGAGTGCAGGAGAGAGGCTAAGAGGAGAACGACAGAATCCGCGGAAGAGAAAAATAGAAAAAGATTATTAGGACGGAGAAAAAAAAAGGGACGACGGATAAAAAGACAAAAAAGATAACGAGAAAGAGCCGGAAGAAGACAGAGCGGGGGGAGGGAGAGAGATAGGAGAGTGGGAGGAAAGAGGGAGCATATGACAGAGAACCCGGAAGACTATGATATAACTGGAGGGAAAGAGAAAATCAGAAAGAGAGAGCAAGGGGAGGGCGTAGAGAGGAAGATAGAGAAAGAGGGAGAGAATGGGGAAGAGAGAGAAGGAAGTAATGAGTGAAAAGACGGAATGAGAGGAGGGATTAGGAAAGAGAAAGAGGGAAAGAAAGAGAGAGAGAGAGATGATTGCGGCGCCCGCGCGTGTCGTCGTGGACGCGCCTTCCCTAATACGGCGTCGGTGCCTCGCGGTTAAACCGGCCTACGCCTCTCTTACATTGCCGCCTGCCTTGCCTGGCCTGCACGAATATAGAACTCTCCGCTGGGCCACACTCTTCCTCCCACCCCCGCCTTCCAGGGTGTTTGTTCAATTCTCAAATCGAGAAAGAACATGAGATGATGCTCAAGTTTTTCTCAGGGACTTTTCGTTCCAGCGGTATGCCAGCTAAGAGATCGAGTCTAATCTTCGAGGAATAACCTCGACGAGATTTCACGCTGATTACGAAAATAGACAGTCGTTGCCGACGGCCGAATCTCTACCCCTATTATTGTTTACCTTTCATCCGCCATCTTCAACCCTCTCGTTAAGTCGAGACATATTTCATGCATACTTTACTCATTCGACGTTTCCACGACAATAAATTTCACTCAATATCGTAGATTCGCAAATTTATAGACATTTGCGAATCATCTTCCTGGCGTTTTTTTTTTTGTAGAGCCCAAAGTTGAGTTTCGTTAATTAGAAAAGTGAAAAAAATAATAATTTTTTGCAGATTCATTGCAAATTTGCAAAGATTTTTGATTCGTGAATATTTTTCTGTTTTTAATCGAATTCCATCGTAATTAAGAATAATATATTTTGCTATCAGGAGCGAATTCATTTTGATGAATGTTTCATTTGCTTTTCGAGTCGATCCGTCAAAATTAAGTTCAAGTCAGGATTTCGAAATTTTTCATTTATGAAAATTTAATTTAAACCTCACGACATTGAACTTGTGACTGTGTGTATGTGTGTGTAGATTTTTGCTAATGAATTAGAGGCGATTGGGAATTTATAGTTTTCAAAGAATCTGGTAGACAGCAGGGACGTCTGCTTTGACCGATTTATCCTCATTCCAGTTATTCATTTCTCGTTCGTTCCTATTACGCAAGTTGTGTAATCCGAATTCAACACATACGAGAGTAATCCACTTTCGAGTGAGTAGTGCAGGGAAAAAAGCATCGGAGATTCCGTTCGCCCGAGACTCTCGTCGACCCACACTGACGAGGTCTTCCGCGATCTCGTTACCAGGAATAGAACGCGACTCGGCCAGACGATATTTTTGTTTTCAAACGAGCGACAGCCGAGAAAAAAGTGTCTTTTTTTCTGCTTTTTTCATTAGCGCAATCGTGACAATGATGATATTTCTGAATTTTGAGTCTTTTTCTGATTTTCTATTTTCAAAAGTTCGAGGCTTTTCTCAAGTTAATAAGCCAACATTTTTCTTTCGTCAACCTTCTGTTTGCTCATTTGAAAGTTTCTGCTCCTACCGACGCCCACTCGCGGTTAATTAGGTCGCCACTACCACCAGCCACGGTTTTTCGTTTATTCCACACCTCGATATTTAAAGCTTGCAGGGAAAATTACCTCAAAATCGACGCGAGGTTTTTTTTTAACATTGCAAAGATTGTAACGGTAAAAAACACTTCGATCATAAAAATCATTGGCAAATTTGCAATTTATTTTTCATATTCTTCGTGGATTTTTATAAAATTTCTACCAACGTCAAAAAGTTGTGCAGGAATGGATAAAAATTCACATTAATTATTAAATTTCTTTGATTTATTTTTGGTTACGATAGCGATTCCGCAGGGAGAATTCTGAATCCTGAATTTCGATAAAATCGGAAGAAATATTTTGCTGTTAAATTGAATAGGAAATTCTTTTTTTTCCAGTGCACTTTTTGGCGAATATATTTTTTTTTTTATCTGTTACGAGTAAGTGCAAGTTTTTTCGGGTCTATAGTTAGAGACGGGCGCGCGCAGAACCCCATTGGAAGCTCGGAGAGGTATAGCAAGCGTATCCCGATTACGGAAATAGATTATTGCGATCGCGTTCGCGTGCAACGCACCGACGAAGCTACGTGGCCGCAGCAAAAGCGTATTTGCTTCTTACCGAATCGCCACGAGCTTCGTAATTCGGTGTCGTTAGTCCGATGCGACAAGCTCGCGAAATATAAAATTATTCACTCACACGAGAACCATTTTTTTAATTTTGTTTTCCCGATTTACTTTTTCTTTTTCATCCATAGCATTTCTTAAAAATCTTTTTACAGAATAAACAAAATGCCTTTCAAGCCCGTTGAACACCCCAAGTGCCCGAAATGCGGCAAATCCGTGTACGCCGCGGAGGAACGCGTTGCCGGTGGACTCAAGTGGCACAAAATGTGCTTCAAGTGCGGTGAGTTTACAAAAAAACTTTTTTCCTTACTCTCTATCAATTTTTTTTCACGCAGTTTCCCCATTTGGCAACGATCAGGTTTCGCGATCATTTTTTTCTTCAACGTAAAAATGTCTCCGTAAAATCCACTTTTTTCCGGCACTTGATCAAATATTATGACATTAAATATTCATTTTCCATGATAATTGCGAGAGCTCCACGTTTCGCCTACATTCTCATGACGAATTTTAGCATGAAACGAATTTCTATGGGCAATTTTTATGGGGATGAAACGCTTGATAAATTACGATGACCCAATCATTCCGATTATTCAATCACAATTTTTCCACAATTCGAATCAACCTAAAGTTCTGTAAATATCGAAAAATCTAGGAAACCAAATTTTCTTAAAACTTTCTGCCGAAACAATCCATCAAATTGAACGGTTAACGTTCAATTATACGAACAGAGACTCGTGAACTGCTCACCAAATTTGAATAGAAATAATTTGGTTAAAAATTTGTTACAATTTTCCATTCGTTCAAAATTTTTCGTCTCGTCCCATCAATATTTCGTTCTTCAGGGAAACTGAACAATATTGCTTTAAAAATGCATTCGAAAAACGACATTTTGATCGGTAAATTTTTTTTTTTAAACATTTACCATGATAAAATTCGATTTTCGCGATGTCAATATTTTTTTTTCTCACATTTGAGCATTTGGATGGAAAATTCATTGTAAGGAAATACTCTACGAGTTTGAGTATTGAGAAAAGTACGAAAAAAAACCGGTGGATCGGTTTTTTTCAGGATTGTGCAGCAAACTTCTCGACTCGACGAACTGTTCCGAGCACGAGGGTCAGCTGTTCTGCAAAGTCTGCCACGCCCGTAAATTCGGACCGAAGGGTTACGGATTCGGTGGTGGTGCAGGTTGCTTGTCAATGGACCAGGGTGAACACCTCCAGAGAACCGAGTGAGTGCCGCGGGTGGTTCGTCCCCTTTGCGCCCCCACCCTCCCCTGAAAGTTCCCCAGTCACCTAAGATCAACCCTCACGCGTAAATTTGAAATTTCAGAGAAAAATAATTCAAAGCCTGTTCAGTTTTCTCTCCCGTCGAAAAAAGAACGATGAAAACCCCGAAGAAAAGCCATGAAAGTTGATCAACAAGATTATATCCTCTCGTTTCGCACTTTGTGTTACGTTTTGTACGCCCTACCAATCCGAGAATCATTTTTTTCTAATCAACTGGTCGAAATGACACAATTGGACCTTTTCACAGCCCCGATCGATCGTAGAGATTCGAGAGAACACACGATCAGCATAAAGATATAAAAATGTTGTTTGAGACTTTTCTGGTTTTCTCCGAGAGTTTGGACTCGATATTTTTTATCTAAAAATTGATTCAGCGCGCATGTCCCATGGTATTTATTTATTTATGAATATGTATGAACGTGCTCGCAGGGTTAAACGAAAAAAACCATGAAAATCCGCCCTTTCCCGTCGTCGTTTTTACTGCAACCCCCAAAAGTCTTGTATACGAGTCGTTGGAAAAGAAAATCACGATAAAAAAGCTATGAATTTATTTCTTCTCCCTTGTTATCGGTTAATTATGTGTTATTTATTATCTTTGTCATTGACAAATAGTTTGTATAAGTTGTCACCACACGAAACAATCAGAAAAAACATACACGAAATGCATACACAAATTTCTTCTTTCCTCGACTGTGTTGAACATGCGTGAGTCGCCAATACCTATCCTTACCGACCATTTGAACCCTCTCAAGCCCTACGATTAATAATCATTAATAATTATCGTTAATTTGTTATGAATTTAGTCCAGTGCAAATTTCCATCGTTCTTTCGTTTCCCCGGGTTTAACCACATTTTTCCACCCTTATTTCCCTCCACTGTTTCCGCTCAACGTTGGGTTTTTCTCCTCGTTTTTTAAATACAATTTTTAACGCTCGATTGACTTGAAAAATTTCGTTTTGCCGTTTTTCTTTTATTTTTCAATATTTTATGGTGTATATATTATCGCGAGTTACGTAAAACGAACGAGGCCTTGACTCTCATGCACTTGAGTCAGTCCGAGTCGTCGAAAACTCACGCTTACATACACTCATATATATATATTTATATATATACATATAGATCTCTCATGGCACCGAATTAACGAACAAATTACGCCGGAACTTTGACACAAAAATCCATTTAAATACGTTGCAAATCATAACACTTTTTTGCGAACACGAAAAACCGAAACATTTATTAGTTTTTAGGATCATTTGTACCAGCTGTATTAAGGGCTAGATTGTTATTCTTTTTTTTTGAGATTAATATACATACGTATATATAAAAATACATATATATATATATATATGTGAAGCTACGAACAAAACGAGCCTCGTGTGAAAAGAAGGAAGGAGAAAGTGTGAGGAGGAAAGAACGTCGGAGAATATAAATTTTATAAATCGTATATATTCTCGGATTAATAAATAACACTGTTGAATGTGAATGAGATATTTGGCTGCATATTTTTTGTCTTTTCTCACGCAATTTCATCCATACACAAAAAAAACAACAACAACAAGTCCAAAGTTACTATGAAAAGTTTAATAACCGTCGCCTGCCGAAATGGTATGCGTGAGAGAAAAAAAAAGAAAACCACGAACAAATTCCCAACCAGTCCCCGCCAGCCCCGCCGAGTTCGAGCCACACGGACGCCCACATTGATCGATTCATTTAATGAATTATCGAATCACAGAAAATATAAGACCTGACACACATTCCGTGTACTACGATGGTGAGCACCGAGAAAAACATAAATGAATTCCGAATTCCGCGTGATTAAATGCTTCCCGCGTATCCTGCACGGCCTTACTCTGTCTTTTCTCATTATCTGTCTTTCTCTTCTTTTGCCTTTCTCTTCCACTTTCTCTCTCTCTCTCTCTCTATTTCTCTGTCTGTCTCTTTTAATCTATCTCATTAATTTTTATCATTTTTTTTCATTTTTTTTAATCAACTTTTTCCTTCATTTTTCCGTCTTGTTGTCTTTCTCTCTGTTTATACTTCACGTGCAAATATATACGGTCTCTACAGTATATCGTCGTCTTGGGAACAATATTGTTTAATCCGACTAATCAATTAAAAACCTACTAACGTCAAAGTGCCAAATTCGTGACGTTCATTTCGACAAACCCTTCAGTTATTTCTAACCCCGATCGGTCCTCAGCCACAGCATCCGCACCGAGAACATTTTCTTTTTCTTTCCAACTTTTGATCCAATCTTATTTAAAGTTTACAGTGTCTTATCAATTACGCTCAGATTTACCCAACGACTTCGACGATTATGTTGATGTTTTGAAAACAAACAAGAAACACGTACTTGGTCGAAATTGTTTGGTCAATCAGCTTAACGATTATTGTTACGGAATATGAAAATTAAATTTTCCTCAGTGTGCTCTCTTTCGTTCTCGTTATTTCCCTTCCACTTTCTCTCTGTTCTTCTTCTCAACTCCGAGCAATTTCTCTATCAATGGTTCCTCTTTTGTCTCTATTTCAAACCATCTTTTCAGTGGCAATTCGTTTCTTTTTTTTTTATTTTTTTTTTTTCAAACCTATTTTCACTTCGTGGAAATAAAAAATACCTTCTCGTGGTATTTTTTCAGTCTCAATATCGTTCTCATTATTTTCTTCCTTTTCTATGTATATCTCAAGTACAAATTGTTTATCTTGTAGTACTTTGTTCTTATAGTTCTCGTTATTATTCTTATTGTTATCGTAAACCTCAACATACATATGTGATTGTGTGCTTCTCGGCTCTCCCCCATGGAAAAACGTTGAAACCCAAAACGATCTTTGTCGTGTTGATTGAAATTTAATAAATTTTCCTCTGAAAAAGTGTAAATTTCTGTTCCAAAATTGTTTGGAAAGATTTTGGAAAACTTTTGAATATTTAGCAACGTTGAAAATGTTTTTCGTTCGTTCGGATTTTGGGAGGTCCTTTTTTTCCATGGGGGTTTCTCTCGGGGCTCGGCGGAAGCGACTCGCGTGCGATCGGGGAATTATCACTAACAAATTTCTAACACACTTGGCTTAACACCACACATTGTTGATATTGGGTTTTCGTACCAAGTGTAAAAAACGACGAAATTTATTTTTCCATTGTTTTGCTACGACGACGACTTTCTCATGCACCGTTGCAAGCAAGAGTGCATTCATATTATTTAACGACAATGTTTTCTATTACAAATTTAGGTACACGAGAAACCAGCTGACTCATTCTCAAGTTACTTCATATTCTCGTTAGTCAACACTTGAATGAGTCAATTTGGCAAACGATGCACTATGCAGTCCCGATTGTATTCAAACCTGCAAAAATTATTCAACCCAATATCTTCAATTCACTCAGAAACTCTCTTCGTTTTGAATCGACCACCATTCGTTTGTCTCGTTTAATTTGTTCACGTTAAATCTCATAATTGACTCATCAAAAATCTTGATTAACCAACGCTCGATCTGCGGATAATTTTTTGTTCATTTTGACATTTCCATTGCGCCATCCCGCTCTACGCAGCTGACCTTAACATACTGATACTTTTTTAAGTTGTGAAATTACGTGAAATATTGCGCTGATTTTGATCTTTTCAAAGCTTGACTATGTTTTTTTTTGCAAACATTTTCGGAGTTTATGGAAAAGCTTGTCAATCATTATTTTACTTTTTGCATTGGTTTTGCTAACGATTCTCGATTTTTTAGTGAGAATCGAGGATCGGGCGCCGTTCTCGAAAGCCGGGCCATCGCCAAGGCTCCGGATGGTCAGGGCTGTCCTCGTTGCGGCGGATTTGTCTACGCCGCGGAGCAGATGCTGGCCAGAGGAAGGGTGAGTTCTCTATTTTATTTATCCGTAGGAAATAATCAAAAGCATTTCCGATGATTGTCACATTGAGATCGATTAATTGATCGCGAGAAAAACTTGCAGAGAAAAATTCATTTCCATTTTTATTAACGAAAAGCAGTTTTTTTTAAATAAATTAAATTCGCCAGTTATAGAAAACGACCGTGATTTTCTTTCGACCATAAAACGCGCCTCGTATGGTCGGTATTCGGTTTCTTTTTCGACCATCTTGCTGTAAGAGTCTCGACTTGAAATAGTGGCAGTGAAAAAACATCATCAGTTACATTCGAACGAATTTGTAAGCTGAAACCACCAAATATTTTGAGATTGTCAATTTCCGTTCCAAGTTTATTTTCCGGATGACGAAATAGAAGTGTCGGTAGCGAGAGCGTAGTTTAAAGAGGACAAGGATGAGGGTGAAACATTTTCGAGATGGTTACCAAGTCGTAAAGCAGGGGGAAGTTTTTGTTGGCTTTGGTGATTACCCAAAATTTTGAATTCTACGTCGCTCCACTTTAATGTTCCAAATTTGTTTTTTTTCTCAATTTTTTTTCCGTCTATTTGTGGGGCCGTTGCCAAGCGTGAGAGGATCGCGACACACGAGAGAGAGAGAGAGCAAACACTTAGTGGAGTATTTAAACTAAAGATAGAGCGAGAGAAACTCGTACGTTTACGAAATGCAAGCGCGCGGCTACGCCGATGAGAATCAGGGGGAAGCAGAGCCGAGCCAAAAACGTCAAATTAATCGAGTGACTTTAATTGCTTTTTCCCACATCAACTGCCAATCGAATCACACGGGCGTTCTCGAGAAGGGCAGAACTGATCGAAAAATTTGTATGCATATGTTTCGATTCGGATAATCTCATCACGCTCCGTTCTCTCTCGATCGACAACCCTCAAAATTCCATCCAAAATTAGAAAAATCTGGATTCTCTTCGAATCGAAAAATCATCAGGCGAATGTTCCTCGTCGGGTCGTTAACAATTTTAAAAAAAATGAAGAAACTAATTAGCACACGAAAATAATATGCGACTGAGACTTCGGATAATTATCCGATCAATCTTTGCTAATGAATTTATTCCCGATAGAAACGGTAAATAGATTTTCGAAAAAGCTCGTTACGGTTGCCGGAGAACAAATTTTCTTATAAACGCAATTTTCTTGATAAAAAAAACGAATAAAAGGAAGTTTGGTTGAAATTAAATTATGAAAAGACAATCGAATGACTATCAACGATGATCAAAATGGATGTTTATGGTATTAAAATAGCGAGTAAAATAGTTATTAAAACATTGTAAATTCGCTGGTATAATTTGTTAAGGAATTTTTAAATTGAATGCAGAGTTTTGCATGCTTGTGACAATCATCGTGACAAGGATATGCTTTTGTTACGTCCTACGATTTCGTTGTAATTATTTTCCTAAATGAGAGGAATCGATCGTTTCGTAACCTCGGACAGATGAAAATTGAATTGATTGCGATTCTGGCGAAAATTTACAAATTAACGAGATAGATTTTCGAGCGCGTACGAGAATAAAATACAATTTATGAGTTTTCGTTATCGGAGGCCCTTGACGTCACCGCTCGTTCTTGTGATTAGGGCTACCATAAGGCATGCTTCAAGTGCAAACTTTGTCATCGGACACTGGACTCCACGCTTCATTGCGATGGTCCGGATCGCGATATTTACTGTCGAGGTATCTTTCGCCATCAAAAAAATGCCCGTTGAGTTTTTTTTTCTTACAATTATACTTTTTACTCAGTGTACACGTCATTCAGTATTTTTTTTTCGACCCTAATTGTCTAGTGTCTGTGAGAATTCCTTAAAAAAAAAAAAAAACTTTTTTTTTCACTCTGTTTTTCAATGTCAATTTATCTCGAGCCCCTACTCGCGTGTCCATAGAATGATTGTGATTCACAATTATCCGTCTTTATCGTTAAACGTGGCCCTTAGCAACCGTCAGAATTTTTGGAAATGAGTGAAATTACATACGTTTTCGTCTCGATCTTGGTGACAGCAGATTTGCTCGCGATCTTTGAGAATCGCATCGACAATAATTTGACTCATTCCTCGATATTCGTCACACGTTATGATTTTTAAGCAACTTTATTATTTCTCGTATTTTTCCAACCGTAACTAACACTTGCCTCTTTGCTCTTTGTGTCTCTTTTTTTCCATCCCATCGTCGTCATCGTGTCTCGATCCTCGTCGTCTGTGTATTCGAATGCATACAGACATTCCACAAGGAATGCTTTAAATGTGGCAAGTGCTCGAAACGATTAGACTCTGTCAACTGCTGCGAAGGCCCGGACAAGGATATTTATTGCAAAGGTAAGCCAAAGTCTCGCGTTTACTCTGATTCGTCGATACAGCAAAAATCTAGAGTTGCGATACGATTTTTTCATATTTTTGTTCGCCATTCAGTCAGTGGCAAGAGTTTTGAAACGAAATTAAATGAAAAATCGAATGAAAATCATCGAAATTGTCAGAAAGGACAAAAATCGTATCGTACCTCGTGGCGAATTGACGTTATCGAGCAAATCGTGTTTCGTGACGACACGCTAATCGGTATTCTCTCCAGTATGCTACGCAAAGGCGTTCGGTCCAAAAGGCTATGGCTACGGCCAGGGTGGCGGTGCCCTGCAGAGCGACTGCTACGCCAACGGGTGGGTCTTTCCTCCAGTAATCCTGAACTTAATAAACAATCGCTTAATATCCAAAAGAAAAAAGACTTATTAAAAGAATAGTAACTGAGAATCATTTGATTAAAATGACCACAAAAGGCCCTTAACGAATCAACGAATTCGAGGAAAACTTCATTGCTATGAAAAAGTCCGAGTCGAGTAAAAATAATGACGAAAAATCAAACGATTTCTCAACGAAATAAATCTTTTTTCCGGATCTAAAATTATCATCGCCTTCTGTTTGAAAATAATGACAACACCATTTCCACAGTATTTCGCTCTCTTCATAACTTTTATTCCCAATCTTGCCCTCTCGTCTTACACTCCAACTTTTTAGTCGATCCGCTTAAGAAACAAATAAAAGACAAAAAAAACTCAAGGGCTTTTACGAGATTAAGATTCCTAGCCTGGCTCCTCCGGCTTCTTCACGCTCAATCACAATATTATAAACGCTATGCCAAATGCTTATCTGCCTTAACAGCTTGCTATCCGAAGAAATTTGGTCCGCGAGGCATTGGCCACGCCGGCTTAATCTTCATCGGTCTCCAGTGCGATATTGAGGACGAGGGGTACGCTCCCAAAAAACAAAAAAACATCCCTCCCTCTATTTTACTCGTGTCGTAACAATTTCTCGAATCTAAACAATTCTTAATGCGTTGCTTGTCACTTACACGATGTCCGTGAACCCTTAATAATTGGAGCAAAACATTTTAAAAAACTTCGTTATCCAGCACGTCACTATTAAGTGAAAAAATAATTTTTCCATCCGATTCTGTTGCTCGCAACATTGACACGGATTCAGAATATTCTTGGCTGGTTTTATTTCGATGCATATTCACGTCCCCAATTCTGGTCGCTAATCAGACATTTTTGTCCGTCTAAAGTTTCCCTAAATCACAAAAAACTGTGAGATAAAATTTGTTGATTTTCTATGTGTAAATGTTTTTCGATGAACAAATAATGGAAAAGTTTGGAAATTCCTGAGAATATCAGCTCCGAAAACGTTATTCTGAAAAACATCGTGCAGCTGTAAGCCGAGAGTGTAGAAATTTCTTCTTTTCCTCACGAATCATTTTGTCGTTCAACAACAAATTGACAAATTGTTATGATACATAAATAACTAATGTGTGACCTGAAATGGACATCGCGGAGTGAATAGCACCTGAAAATGAAAAGTAATGCACGTATATCATATTTTTGTTTGGCAAGTTTCCCGATTTGTTGCTGACGACGTTTGACTTTGTAAGAAACATCTAGTGAGTCTACAAAAGAGACGAGAGAGATCCGATGGAAAAACTACCGCATTGGCATGATTCGAGCTTTTTCTAAATTCGAAATTTTCGTCATTTCAACAATATCGGAACTGTCAGTCGAATTGACTATTGGAATGACAAAAATTTACTTTTTGAAGAGACTTTCTACACTATTTCTTCCTGCAATGACAAAATTTCTGAGATTTAACAAAAAGCGTCTGGTTGAACGTATCCCACAAAAAATCGATCTTTTCCAGCAAAATTTTCTTTTCAGTGGGTTTCACAAAATTATGCAAATGTCTCGAGAGCGAGATTAATGAAATTGCAGTGAGGATTCTGTTCTGGTGTCTCTCGCGATCTCGAGCCTGTGTTTTTGAATTCTTGCGTCTAAACGTTGTTTTTTCTGTTTTTGTCCATTAATTCCTTTATCGTTTTGAATAAAAATCGGGTAAAAAGTGAGATGCAAGTGATTTATAGATTCTGTTTGTTTGAATATGAAAAGTGATGCCGCCCCTCGAACGACGGTCGTCGACACTGCCAAAATTCAAGCACCACCCGGCAAGGGTTGTCCTCGTTGCGGTGGTGTAGTTTTTGCTGCCGAGCAAGTTCTCGCCAAGGGTCGCGAATGGCACAGGAAATGCTTCAAGTGCAAGGACTGCACCAAAACTCTAGACTCGATAATCGCCTGTGACGGCCCCGACAAGGACGTTTACTGCAAAACTTGTTACGGCAAAAAATGGGGTCCTCATGGTTATGGATTTGCCTGTGGATCTGGATTCCTCCAGACCGATGGTTTGACGTAAGTTCCTCGAGAAATTTTAATCAACGTATCGCGAAACGAATTCACTCACACTTTTCCTACACTCTCGTATCTTCATGCGCCTTTATCCATTACGTTTCATTTTCATTTCCGAATTATTTTTTCGAGAGTGTTTTTTTGAATTCCCTGATCCCTTAGATAAAAGTTGGGAAATCGTTCCGTTGGCTTTCAATTTCCCTGTCGCAGTTTGTCATGTTCTTGGTGATCGATTTTTCCCCCTGACGAATCGTTAAATTTTGAATTCCATTATTTTTTTTATTATTTGTTCGATTTTTTCGCTGGCGATGTTGTCCCTTTCGCTTAATCTCAGAGCCAGATTCGCGGATGAAAAATTGAAGGATATTTTCAAAGATACTCGGTTCCTGTGTTCACACGCCGGGTCAATTTGACCCGGAGTGTGGATTTGCAAGAGTCGAATCAAAATGTGTCAAGGAAAAGTTGAAGATCAGAATATAATTGATGAATTAATGAAATTTCAAAGATTTGTCGTCACATCCCGATTTTTGCACTCGATTTTGTTAGAGTTTTGATTTTTGTGTTTATTTGTACGATGCGATCAGTGAGGAAGAGATTGCGGCATCAAGGCCGTTCTACAATCCTGACACTACGTCGATCAAGGCCCCACAGGGCCAGGGTTGCCCACGTTGCGGTGGCATGGTATTCGCTGCGGAGCAACAGCTCGCTAAGGGCACCATGTGGCACAAGAAATGCTTCAACTGTGCCGAGTGTCATAGACCATTGGACTCGATGCTGGCTTGCGACGGCCCCGACAAGGAAATACACTGTCGCTCCTGTTACGGAAAGCTTTTTGGGCCAAAAGGCTTTGGTTTTGGTCATACCCCGACCTTGGTCTCAACGAACGGAGACCAAGCACCCTCGTAGTGAGTTTTTTTTTGTTTTTATCCTGTCACGAAGCCCTTACCAAAAATTACTCAAAAAAATGATCCTTACTGCGTAGAAAACACTGAATTCCGAGACTGCATTATCTCGATTAAACGTTTTTTTCTTAAGCTTGATGAGCATTCGTGAGAAAATAGAAATCGCGGGGGCTTGCGATCGTTTTGGTTTTTTGGAACCAACATTTTTCACTTCTCCGTCTCCCTGGTCTTGTCAGCTTACGTATTGCTCCAATTGTTTGCACTTTTGTTCAGCTTTTTTCCATTGGACACTTTCACCAGGTTCAACAAACTTTCAAAATTATCGATTAAGACAAAGATTTTCTTTTTTTTATTCAAATTATTTGGTATTTTTGGTTTGTTCGTGATTCGAAAAACGAATAAAATAAATTTCTGGTTCGTTTACATTGTAAAATTTGGACGGACGTGATTTATGAAAAAAAAAAGTAAAAAAATCATTATTCGTGATTCGAAGTTTTTGATGATCACTCAGATAAATAAATTTGATCAAGACGTGATTATTGGAATTCGGGGATTCGATTACCCAAGTTTTCTATGATGGTCGTAATTATTACGAAAGAGAATAAAAATTGATTGATAATGTTTTTCAGCATCGACGTTTCGCCGGAGCTTGGAACGAAAAAAAACGATGGAAACGGTTGCTCCCGTTGTGGATATCCGGTGTACGCTGCGGAGCAGATGATCTCGAAGAACCGAGTGTGGCACAAGCGTTGTTTCAGTTGCGGATCTTGTCACCGTTCGTTGGACTCGACGAATTTGAACGACGCGCCAGACGGTGAGATTTACTGTCGTGGTTGTTACGGAAGAAACTTTGGGCCACGAGGAGTTGGATTTGGAATGGGTGCGGGAACGCTGACGATGGCTTAGACAAATGGAAAGCTCCTTGTAATCCTGCCACAGAATCCCAAATCCCTCGATCCTTTGCATTAAAACAACGCAATTATTTAAAATTAATAATAATAATATTCATTTAAATAATGTTAATAATAAAAGATCAGGAATAAAATAAAAGTCTTAGGAGTTCGAAGAAACGAGGCATCTTCGCGGGAAAAAACGCAACGAAAGTTTTTCAAATCGCGCCACATAAATAACGAATAAATCAAACAAAAGCAAATACCGATAAAGCAAAATGACGAACTAAAATTGTAACTAAAACACTCGCTGCACCGCAACTATATTTCGAGCGAGACGAACGGCCATTGTTTCGATGCGAGAATTCAAAAAAAAAAACCGAATGAAAACTGTGGCGATTGAAAAATAAAAATCGCATACAATTAAAAAAATCGCCAATTTCGATAACGAAAAACCTCGCAGAATTAATCCGTGTTAATTTGCAGATTCTAAATATCATTTTTTCTTTTCTTTTTTTTTATTAGCGCGCTATCGTAGATTTCGACGAACAAAATTTGCAAACAACACGCTTTAACTGATAACAAACGGAATGCAAAAAATATGACGAACGAACCGTCCACGCCGATGGTGACGAAGTTTCTTCTTTTTTTTCCTTTTTTTCCATTAATATTGCAATGACGAAGATCATCTTCGGCGTCGAAAAAAACGTCCGAAAAGCCGATTCCCTGCAGTGGCTTCAAAGTCACGGGGTCTTGGTGCAAATGCGCTTTTTGTCCTCGAGATTTTTCGCATTCTTTTCGATTAAGTTTATAAAAAAAACTTTAAACACGAGAGAAAACGATAAAAATTGTTACGAACAATCGAGAGTTTCGAAAATCACGAGGATCTGTTCACCAAGACTCCGAGACATTCGAGGAGCCAGTGCGGAGGCTAAGAGCTCATTGAACGGACGGAAGTGGAATACGAATAATCGATAAGCACGAGGAATTCCAGTCTCGGAGAGATTTTCCTACGAATAACGAAAAAGTAAATAAAAAGAAAAAGCAAAAAAAATAATATACAATGGGGAACTCTGAAGCCAAAACGATCGAAGATTATCCAGCCTCGAGAGAAGATGAACATTATTTTGAATAATATCGAAATAATTAATTAAGATTTAAGGTTACGATAAGAAAAAAAATATAAACCAGCCAACATCATCCCCCCCATCTGCTGTATTAATAAAAAAAACTCTCACAATTCGCAGATATTGGCTTCTCCTTCTTCTCACAAGAAAGAGAAACCACCGTCACAATTGTCACACAAATAAATTCATGAATAAACAAACATCAGTGCATACAAATAAACAAATGAATAAAACCTTCGACGCATTGTCACGTCGTTTACAACCATTTATTTAGGGACGACCAGAGATAACTGAGATGGAATTATTTTCAATAAATATACGTTTTAAAAAGTCCACCCTTCGTGTATAATTTTTATCTATCCCAACTTTTCTACCCTTCAATCCAAAAAACAAGCCTCAAGCTGAAACAGCTTCAAACTAGTCAAACAAGTCTTGATTCTGCGCGACAATTGTGTGAAAAGTTCAACACAAAAATGCAATCAATCGCCAGTAGATTTCAACAAATATAACCAAATTCGTTGATTCTGTAACCAAAAATCTTCCAAACGTGTAAAAACATGTTTTTCCTGCTGAGAGGGAAAATCGACTCCAAAAATCATTATCGCAGTGATCAGGTAATCAAGATAATTGTAGAAACATCATTAAATTTTCTCCAGGCAACTTTTCTTGGCTGCAAGACAATTATCAGGACGTACGAATGGCACGAAAGGGAATGCACACGCTTGAGTCGATCGTGTTAAGAAATAATTACGATTTTTGTGTAAAACACTGATTTCATATATTTCATAGCAACAACTGTACAATTTTTTTTTCCAGTCACACATAATGATATATTTATTGGTAGAAGAATCGAATTCTTTGTTTCGTCATTAAGATCATGGCTTATGTACGAATTAGTGCAAGGGCGATGTGAGGAGGGGGAGGGGGGGGGGGGGGGATTTAGGAAGAAATGGAATTCGCGTCTTGGACGACGCCGCTGCACAGTCTCGAATCACTAAGATACGTTTGCACTATACATTTTATTCTATAATTCGACGGTTGCTCGTGTCCTAGAATGTTCTCGTCATCCTGAACCCTTGGACAGATACGAGAAAGTTTGAGTGACGAGAAGGGAGAAAAAAATCTTTGGTTTCTTCTCCAAACACTCGAACTGTTTCGAAACACTGGACGCTTAGGTTGTTTCATTAATATCTCATTTTCGGAGTCTTTGGGCACGTATTTCACACGCGATTGCACCGGAAATACTTCCGACGGACGGAGGCTGCGGTCGCTATTGAGAACTCAATCGAAAATTTCTCCGTTTTTTACGATTTTGCAAATTCGGAAGAAATTTTATTCAGAATGTTGTTCGGGACGCTCGTTTTGGCTCCGTATGAAATGAATTATCATCGAAAATCATTTGAGGAAAAATAATGACGAGGTTTCGATCGAGGAATAAATTTCTTTTGTCAAGTTTTTGATAATTGAGTTCCCAATGTTACTGGAGTCGCTTTCCAACTCGTTAATCTCGTTCGGGCAGTTTTGCCGACGGGATTATTGTTTTTTTTTTATTTTTTATGTACAAGATCGATAAATCATTTTTTCACAGTCGCGCCCCGAAGTTGCTAAAACTGATCTATCGACTGGTGAGAAAAAATGGAGCATTTTGTATGGAAATTTCAAATGAATATGAAGAAAACAAAGTTTTCCTCATGCTTTCGTGGATTAGTACAAATTTGCGGTTTTCAAGGGCAGAGGGTCGAGCAGATAAGGTGGCAATGTCGTGGTGAACGGTCTGGGACTGCACGAACCCCAACCCCCGATGTTTCCCCGTCCGTTGGGCGAGTTTCCATCATGGTGACCGTCCCCACTCAACTTGGCGTTCAAAAGATTAGGATTCGTCATTGGTTTGACCTCCGAATTGGAGGGATGATTGCTCGACGCGCCGTTTGGTGTCGCAGGACTTCTCGGTGATCGACCCTCGGCCTTAACGTTCCCCGACACCGGACTCGAAGCTCCACTTTCCACCCCCACTCCGCCATTTCCACCGCCTTGTTGACCGTTCGATTTCTGCTGGGCAAGACGCTCTTGCTTGCGAAATTTCGCTCTTCTGTTCTGGAACCACACCTGAAATGCGATCAAACGAAAAACACGATTTCAGGCCAACTTCCCATTCAATTTCCACCTCTAAACTACGATTTTTGTGACCCAAGAACGCAAATGAATCTTTTCAGTTCATTTTCATCTATTCAATCGCGAATTTTATATTTGCAATCGATTTTATAGTGACAGGAAAAAAATTTACAATTGATCTCTCGAGTTTTTCCAGGTCATTTTGATCCAGGGATTTGTAATTGTCTGGGTAATTCAATAAAACACAAATTCATGGCTCTCAATGCTGCAGTTCTTCAATCTCTGGTCCAGCTACATAAAAGTACACATAAACTGATCCAGAGCACGTGCACGCGTGCGTTAGCAGGTTCATCGTCGATTCGAATCAAGTTTATTTCGTACGTGAACCAATTTTTGTTTTATCATCCCTCGTCCCTCGTCAATCAGTCAATTTATATCAGTCCATCGTTCATTCTAGGAGCAATCTCGGCAGTAGCCAGGAGGAAGCTTCACACACGCTTGTTTAAGCCAAACTAAAACCTTTTTCTCTCATCGTTGCAAAAGCGTGCAGGGAAAATGTGGAATGCCTCTCTCTCGCTTTTTCTCCTCCTCTGTCTCTCCAGTGTGTGTACGAACGAGATGGCAGGAATGAGGAACGAACGAACCGTACCGAACACCCAAGCATTGCAACGTAATTGGCTCTAGTTTGGGGCAAATGAAATATTTAACGAATAAAACAAACGAGAGCGACGGTGACCTGCATGTTAAAGTAGCGGATTTATTTGCTCGGGCGCGTTTGTCCGCGCGATGCATGGCGAGAGGAACAGAGATAAATGGAAAGAAAAAAGGAAAAAATGATGTTGGTATAGTGCAGCCGAGTTTTAAACGTCAGAGGGCGCGTTGTGTGCTTTGGGCGACTTTTCAACGGTTTTCAATGTCCACGAATCTATGACTGTATGAAACTGCGAGGAACAGAGAGGCAGGAACGAAATTGTTTGCGAAGGAAATTCCACGAGATGCGCCTTTATAAATCGGAGCATTTTATTTTGATGGCCATGCAACGTCTGGTTCTTTTTATCTGGACTTTCACTTTTTCGCATTTTCATACACAGCGTTTCCTACCACAGAAAGTCACTCGGTGAACGGAAAATCGAGTCGGAAAAGTTGAAACTTTCTCTCGATCCTGTTTTGTAAACTTCTATGGGGTTTACCATGGATACGGTTAGAGATAGAGTAAAAGTGCATCAGAGTGATCTTCAAGGGCATGAAATTCTCTTGAAAAAAAGTTTTATACTTTGATTTCCTATTTTCAGTATTTTGGCCTTGAGAGCCAATTGAAAAAAATACACAGAAAAACTGCTCAACTTCTATTCGCAGATCGTGCAAATCATTTCTTCTTTCAATCCACTTTGAAGGTGAAAATACCGCAAATGAAAAATTATCGCCACAACATTTTTCCTTGGAAATTTCATGCTCTTCAATAATGGTCCTCAGCATTTTTTCTCTATCTCTGACCGTTTTCGCAGAGGAAGCGTTAACAGGATTCGTCTCCATCAATTCCAACGATGAATCAATTTGGTCAGAAGAGAATCGGATTGCAGGAACTTTCCGACACTTTTCAACTTGGAATATGTTTCCAGACTTCAGTTTACCAAAACAACCATCTATCCTAGAGCAGCATGTATGCTAAATACCTCCCAATCCATAGATTCAACTGTTAATAGCGGAAAGTTTACTCTTCGTGACTGCTGATATGTGTTTATGTAGGTAGATAGAGATATCCGTAGAGAGTTGAGCACAACCAGTACACAAAACTGTTTGTGTACACACAAGTGTAAAACTAGTGGCGTACGAGCACAAAAAACAGGGAACAGGGATGAAGCCCCACTGGAAAGGGTGGCGTAGAACACCATGACGAACTTGATTGCCCTTTCCGGACAGCAAACACAGGACTATTGGATTTTTATAAGCTCACTAAATCCACTACGGGGCGACAACTGCAACGAACTCTGGTTACTTTTTTTTACGAAAATTCAACAGAGTTGAGAGTTCTCTGTTTGTCATAGATGATTTTTCAAATCGAAACGCGCTTGGCGAATGAATAATTTGCAAGCCTGACCCTACGGTAGTCGAAATCGATTTTCAACCAGAGTATTTTCTACCTCTAGATTTATTACATTGAAATGGAGTGGTCAGGATGTTTCATTGTCATGCAGAATGTAATCTTGGTGGTAAATTTTTCGATGACAAAAAGTCACAATGTTCGTAAATGCATTAAAAAAAACATTCCACAATTCGAACTGCTTTTTTCAATTACAATGATTTTCTGATAGAATTTTCTTATCGCTGTTTGAACCGTTGGCAATGACATCGAGGGGCTGAAGTTTAGAAAAAACTTTTGTGGTCGAATTGAGAAATGTTTTTCGGTTTTCGGTAATTATGCAATTCAAAGATTTGCGTAATGCACGAAAATGCACCATCACTGCAAAATCTTTGCCCTGGAAATAAACAAAATCGTGGATAATGGATGAAAAATAAGAATTGGCATAAAATTTCGTTCCCATTTGCGATGGACTCTGATTCATCATCATTACACGTTCTATTGATGAATTGAACGTGGCATTAATTTGACTTGCGTATACATCAATTAGCTTGAGCTGCTGATACCGAGTCTGACGTTAATCCTTTAAAAAAACCAACCTTGCACACGTGAGCCAGGAGCATGTGGCATCTTATTTGCGCATTAAAAGTATGAATCCCTACTATTTCGGTGGGTCCTTTTTAACAATTGGTACACACTTGTTATTGACGTTCATGGACTGGTCCAGTGTAACGAGCCTAATATTCACCATCACACTTGGCTCGCTACCAAACCTCGACGACACTTTTGGGGTGGAACATGTGCTGGTGTTTGCACACGAAGTACGAGAGGACGGTGTTGAAGGGGGAAAGGGGGGCCAGGCCACGCGTTCAAGAATAATCCGAACGACCGAGGGAGGAAAGAGCGAGAGAGCAATCAAAGAGTAGCGCAGAAGAATGAACGAGAACAACGGAGAAAAAAGACTCGGTTATGGCTTGAAAAATGTTGATCCACTAGAGCCAGGAATTTGATGGGGTGCGCCAATTCCAGGCGTTAATGTTGAACAAATACACTCGGATAAAGTAAAATGTAACAAGGAGGCTGAGGATAAAGAAAGAAGGGGAGATTTTGCGTGTTTTGTGCAGCACCACATTGCCTGTTCGTCTGTCCCCCGTGACAGATGTCCCTTCGCCGCCGGATAAATATTTAATCGACGCTCTATGTAAACTCCTTCTCTATTCTCTTCTTACTTTTTGACCTGACACGCGATAAAACCGACTCTGTTCCATGAACGTCCTCCAAATAAATGACAAGGTGTAAAAAATTGTGCTAAACGTCAATCCATTTCGGCATGACATCGCGATACTTACGACGGCGCAATTTAGAACTCACCGAATTACAAAAACAACATCCAAATGACACCATTCCCCGTGAAATAATTATTCTAGAGAAAAATCTGCCAGAACCATGTCACGAAAAGATCTTTTACCTTCAACTGTCGAAAAGTTCTCTTATTTTTAAAACGCATCCGTTGATCCTTCTGACTCAGACAAGCCAGGTTTCCAGTGTTTTCTGTGGCTTCCGGTCAAAATATCCCATGAAATGATGACCCATGGAAAATCAACTGTATTTGCATTGAAAACCGAACGACAAAAATGAGTTTCCTCAAACGATCATTTTTATTATCGATCGGTTACTTTATCGTGCTACATAAACGGCCTTGGAGTTACCAGCTCGAAAAACACATGCCCACGACGTAGTGCCGCAGTTTGTAGTCCGTTAGTATTAAGACCAAAGACATAGAGATGTAAAGTCCACGAACATCGAGGAACCGAACGAATAGACAAACAATGCAAACACCATAACATCTGTGACTGCCCGTATTGCGGAGAGCAACCGCACTGCTTCTAGTTCGATGCACTTTGCCTCCTCCCGTAGTTTTCTGGCCACTATTTATCTCTCCATTTCTCTGTGTATATAAAAGCAATTCAGTACATATGTACCGAGCCCTTAATATATAGAGAGGAAACATTTTGAGAAACATTTATTTTTCTGCCCACTTTATCGCATTGGTATGCACGAGGCAGTTCCTAACTTGCTTCACGAGGAAAGGGTACGCTTTTCTCCACGCCCAACGATTTTGTTAGGGCCTTGGGCGATATGCAATGTACACGTTGCAATCCCAACTCCGTGATTTCTTGTGCAAACTATCATCTCACGTTTCTGATCCATGCATTCGATTACTCTCCCGATTCAATCCGTTCAACGAGAAATCCTGATCGACGCAAAAATCAAAAGAGTTTATAAACTATCCCAAGTGTTCTAGATGGTTTGTGAGTTTTTTTTTGTTTTATGAAGTTTATGGATATCAGATTTACGAAAAAAAGGAAAAACTTCAGTTTCATGAAAAATTCAGTTCCATGACCTTGGAAATGGGTGGAATTTTAGCGATTGATTGGGAGGGCAAAGACAGAAAAGTTGCAACTGACTCGTTGTTTTTCTCGTGAATAAATTAAAGTTGAAAATTCATAACGTCGTTTACGAATTACCGTTGGAATAGTGCTGGGGAAGAGCGTCTGGCAGGAAATTTCGATAACGATAAGTGGATGCCAAGTGTCGTGCATAAAAGAGAGCAATAGGAGTCTCGTTAAGGGTGGCTGCAACGTTGCTGGACCAGTGGAGGGAGGATGATCTGGCTAAGTTGTTCCGAGAGAGCTAATTAAAAGGATGGAGCCGATGAAGAAGAGAGATAGGTTTCTTCGAGGGTGAGTTTGCAACGACAATCGGACTCGAGCAATTCAATTAGCAAGATAAATTTTCGGGGTGTCCCGTCGTTACGCTGTCTCGTTGCTCAACGGCGGACACGCAGAGAAAACTTTGCGACATTTCTTCTGCTACTGACACAGAATCGCGATCATCTCACTTTTTCACCCATCCGAACTATTTCCTGAATCCACACCCTCGTAACGCGCAAGTTTTCGCGAAAACTGACGCGCGATTATCTCGATGGGGAAGCAGAGAATTTCTTTGCATTTGCGACAATCTCAGGTGCGGAATCATCGTGACTCGGTGTAAATAAAATCTGCAGAGAATGTCAATTCGAGGTGAGATGACGAGATGACTTCGGAAGGGAAAACAAGATTCTGAAGAACTTAAGAGGCGAGATCCAGGAAATGGTGCAGTTGCAGACTAGTCGGGAGGGTTGGGAACGAGCTGATGTTTGGTAGGACAGTTTTTAATCACTGTAAGTGGATCTACATGGAGCTGGTGCAATTACCAGGGAAGACTGCTGGCTGGCTCGCACGGGACCCTCGTGTATCGGCCCATCCTCCCTTTTCTTTTTGCTCTCTTTATTCCCCTCACCTTTGGCTCGTTCTTGCGCGCTCTTTCTGTTGGCAGGGCCGAGCAAACCCAAAAGCAGAGCAGTCGAAAGAGCAACCGAATGTTTTCCCCATTTCGCAGCCCTCCGACTCATTCGACGAAGCCGCACCCTGCTCCCTGTCTCGCTCTCTCACTCTCTATTTATTTATCTCTCTCTCTTTTGTACAGAGCACACCGGATATTGCGAGAACGTTCACTACGCGCTGGCGTCGTTTTTTGTCGCGCTCTCTCATTGCTCGCTTCCTCTTTTTTATTCCGACTTTGCAATGGTCGTAGGAAAGGGATGATTTTGTTCTCTTTCTTTTTTCTTTCGCTGCCTCTCCTTCGTTCTACTTTTTTCCCTTTGGTCTCTTTTTATGATTCCCTTTTTTATCTCCTTCTCTCTCGTTCCCTCTGGCTCTTTGAATCTCATTTTTCCTTCCTTCCCTGCTTTTGCTTCCGCCGTTTATACATCTCTAGATTTTTCTCCGGTGTATTTTTCTCATTGTCCCTCCCGCAATTCCTTTTTTTTTCATCCCTCGGAATTCGCTCTTTTTCACAACGTACGCATCCTCCTGTACCTCATACTTGATTTTATTTTTTTCCGCTCGTTCGCGTAGACAAAGTCACGCGAAGCATTCCCCTCCGCGTATCCCTTCGGCCCTGCGCCCTTGCCCAAGCTGGCGATTTCTCGAGGGAATGAAAAGAACGTCAAAAAAAAAAAATAGAAATTTACCGTTGATTTTCACTCGCGCAGGGTCTGGATAAGTGACGCTGCAGCTTTTCCTGGCGCACCGCGTTCACTTGCTAACACGAATGGCAAATTGACCGAGTTTCTTTTTTCTCGTCCTCCTCGAACTGTTTTCCACTGCAACAGCTTCAAGAAACTAGTTCTCCCTGTAGCTACACTGCTCGATCGAGAAAAAACGTTGGAAGCTGTTCCGATTGGAGTTTTATGTCGCGACACATAAAGAAGACTTTGTCATTATGAAAATGCAAATCCAATCCCCAGGGAATGCCATCGATGCCATAAAATCTTTCGCAAAATGACTCTCATTATTTTCTGAACTTTGATTAATTGATTAATCACGCGGATTTGGTAAATCCGTAAGGCGATCGGAAATTGAGCGCCCTTGGCTGAGATCGGTGCTTGGTTTGGGAAATTTCATTTTTCGATGCAAGAAGCCATGGAAAAAAGTAGAGAATCGAGTCGCAGATTCGTTACCTAACGGTTTCTCCATTTTTGTAATTATTTCTCCGGAGCCCACGTCTGCCATTCAACGAGAACAATGAAGACAATCACTCGCAATATTTTGATTATTTAATCAAGATAATCGTTAGAGCGTTAATTCCACGATTGCATTTGGATTGAGCTCCAAAAAATAATTTCTGTTTGTAATCATTTTAATTTACGGTATTACAATTCTGTCACGTGTTAATCGTATGTTCGATTCGAGATTAATATTTCATGGAGATTTTTCGCGTCAAGTGTACACGAGGGTTGTTCATGGCCGAGGCACGCTTTCCCTTAATTGGATACAATGTACATGTAAGGGCTGTACACGTGCAGTAGAACGCCACACTCGAGTCTGTAACTTATCCAATACGAGTGTAATAAAGCATCCGATCAGTGGTCACGAACCCTTGACCCCCTGCGTCGTCATGTTGCCCAGGCCCTACCAGACATCTAATGTCACCATTAACTTTATCTATGTGTGTGTGTATACGTGTATAGAAAAGATACAGTGGAGCTGGTGGATGTTGCAGTTACCATCGAATTCCCATTGACGCGTGGCGAGAGGCACACGTTCCTTGTGCCACATAGACAACCAATTGAAACTCCTGACGCGCTCTGTATATCTATATATCGAGGGGCTTTCGTATATAGTGAAAGATTAAAAGTGCGTGGATCTCTAGGGTGTGTTGCTGGGAACGTTGTTTTCTGATAAATTTCAACGTAGGACCAAATTCGTCGCCGCAGCGTCCGATGTCATCGAAATTGGAAAAAAATTGTGCTCTTTCAACGCACGTACTGCCAGAACGCTTGAAGATAGAGCAAAAGTCGACTGGACCATTTTTTTAGAGCATCAAATTTCCTACGATTAAGTTCCTGACTATTATTTTCTATTTTCAGTCATTTGGTCCTGAGAGCGGCTCCAAAAACGAAGGAGATTTTTGGGACGTTGGACGAGTAGTTTCGCGATTTATTTTTGATGGCTTCTCAGGACGAAATTACTGGAGATACGAAATTATGGCCAGGAACTTTTTTGCAGGGAATTTAATGCTCTACAAATTTGGTCCTATGCATCTTTGTCCTATCTCCAACCGTTTAGATAGCGGGCGCGCTTAAAGTAGGGGGCTTCGTCATTTAATTCAAAATAACTTTTGTCTTTAGGGGAAATGATTGAAAAACATCATGTGGCTCTGATTCTATAAAAATTTCTGCGTGGATTTCAAGATTCAAGGTCAGCGAGCTGTCCCATGCAGGACACCCTGTATACTCGTGTATCCATAATTGCATCATTTTCCTTCGTGAATTACAATTCCATTAATGCATTTCAATCCTACGACCTACACAGCGATGAGCTCAAACTGCATAATCAAAATAATGTCTCACGACTGTGCAGCATCTGGATTCCATTGAAACTGCAAAGCATTTTTAAGCACATGCATGCATTCGTTGAGATTTATGGCATTTTTACGGTCATACGATTTCTCATCATTTAATAATTCGTCTCATGAGAATTAAGTGGATATTTTCATCTGTGCTTTCAAATGAAAAACTTGAAATCCATTGAATCTTCGGTCGCCCCTTTTATATTCTCGACCCAAATACAAAAAGGATACACAAAATAGAGAGAACGTGGTGAGAAAACTAAAAAAAATATCGCAGGAATGACGATTCTGGTAATTTTTTTAACGCCTCCAACATTTTCTTGATGACTCATGAAAAATGTGATCGCTCGTGACGAGTTTAATTTGAATTAGAGCAACATTTTATAAGCAGGTGATTGGAAAAACGAATGAATGAACGAAACTATCGGAAAATTAGAGCGGAATTCGAAAACGAAGTATTTTAGACTGAAGGTCTTTAACGTAATCAACGTCTTTCGTGGTTTTGGAGTAAAATTCTGTTTGAGAAACTTTGTGGAGGGGACTAAAAAAAATGGCTATGCTTCTTTTCTGTATTTTTCGGAGTAAATTCTCCTTGTGTACGAATATGTTGGTATCGATAAAGTTGGCATTTACTCGCGATATATGAAGGGGTGGGTCTTTTGTCGGCTGAGGGATATTCACGCGAGAATGCCCGGGGCTTTCTCCTCGCACTCGCGCCCACACAGCTATTCTTCGCATCTTCATTCGTGATTCGTTCGTTTCCAACTCCCTCCGTGCACTACTGGAATGGCGTCTGCTCGATAAAACTCATCCTCCTGTGCTCTTTCTCTCTCCCTCTTTCTCTCTCGCTTCGTCTGTCTTTCTTTTCGTCTCTTTCTCCCAGCGTCTCTATCTTTCGACTCTGACTCGCTCTCTCTCCCTTTTCTCTCTGTCTCTTTTGCCCAGTGGCCCCTCGCGCCCCTCCCGCCCTTCGGATCCCTCCCTTCTCTCTACCAATCTACGCTCTCCAGCCTCCTCATCCTCTCCAGCTCTTCCTTCAGTATATAATAATATTCAGCGAACCAAACTCGTATTCCACATCAGGAATGACGGTCCTCAAACCCTCGCCTCGTTTCCGATGATCTTTCTTCTTTTTTTCTTTTTCTTCCACCCTCTTCTCCACATTTGGTCTTCGCTCTACTCACGAGCAGAATCTTTGATACCATCTCGATGAATTTCATACGATTTTCACCAACACAAGAATCCATCCTGCTTTTCTCTTTTTTTATTGATTCACCTGACACTGGGATTCTGCGGTTTCCCTTTAAATCGATTTTACTAACATCTAAAATTTTTTTTTTGATCCAATTTTTAAAAATACACGTCGCTCTGATCGCTTTTTTTTACGAGATTGTTATGATTGATGAGAAAGTTTGCAAAGCCATTGTTCGATCTTTTTTTTGGCTTGAATTCAAGGGAAAAACGATTTTTTCTGAATTTTCCCATTTTATTCAACAATTTTGATTCGTTCATCACGGTTTTTCAAAATCGTCGTGCAAGATTGCGTGTTTCTCACGATGACGTTTGTTCTTGCAGTAAAATCAAAGTGACGCAGGTTCAACCAATGGAACCCTTTCTGTAATTAAGGGGGTTGTTTCAAGTCCTTAGCAGAAAGGATATTATGGTCGGTCCATGCGACCGCAAACTACTAGAAAATTCATCGTAACGTCTCATTTAATAATGCCATGCACGCTGCTCTCTAAATACAAATAAATAAATAATTCACCTGTGAAAACCTGAAAGAATGCGCAATTGTCCGAAAAAACTGAACCAAGTGCATTGAATTTACTCGCGAGAATTTGGAAAAAATGATTTTTATTTTTTCGTAGAAAAATCCAAATAATTTCACAACTTTTTTCCTATTCGGGTAAAAAGTCAAACACAAAAAGCCATTTGCATGGAAATTCGAATAACGAGCAAAATTTTGTGAAAAATCGAATTTTTTTTCACCCAAAACCAAATTATTGAATTTTTCAATGAGGATGAACAATTACGATCACGAATTTTGCAAAGTTGCACTTTTAACGGTCGAAAAATATTGAGCGACCGGACGATGAATCGACAGAAGAATTATCCTTGAATGAAGAAATTGAATTGAGCGGAGAGCCGGGAGTTTAATTTGGATTCGTACTCGAATAAATTCTCGATGTGGTGCACGAGCTTCCTAAAGTTTATTCACCTGGGAACATGTGTGTGTGTGTGTGTGCGGACGAATAACTGGAAATCAGTTCTGCGATATCCGGCAATAGATCGTTCGGGAATTGAATAATGAAGATGTCTTTTTTTGGATTCTCTTATTCGTGAGCAATTCATGATTATGAAGTTTCCCCGACGTCCTCAAAATGAATGATGGATATTATTTATTTTCACAAAACTAAATGGACCACTCAATGGAACGTTCCACGGAATTGTATAACTAAATTTGGGAAATTCATTCATCCGGCAATCATTCAGGATGTGAACAATTAATTATGATTCACCCGAACAATGAAAAATTCTCTTTTACTCGATATTGATAAAAAAAAAATCAGAATCTCTGGAACGAGCACATTTTCCCAAACGTTTAATAAAAAAATTCGTTTCTTCGAGGAGCTGCATTTAATAATTTTTTTATTCTGCACAAAATTGGAGTTTTCTTAGATTTTAAATTCTCGAGACTCTACCATTTGCAAAAACGCTCCAGATTGTTGTCGTTGTTGTTTTTTTTTAAGCCTTGACAAAAATTCAAACTTTCCATGCTGCTTTTCGCATGCGAAAACCACAGAATCGATATCAACGAATTTTTCGCAATAATGAAGCTCGAGATTCAGAATATGACGAGAACTGAATAAAATTTCGATAAATTGTATTTGTGGTATCGCGACCAAAAGACTCGAAATGTTCGTGCCCTGTCCACGGTTAAAGATTCACGAATGAGTAAAAAATGCAGATAGCTAGAAAGCGCGAATTACCTATGCCGATTTAATTTGGGAAGGACAAAAATGTGAAGTGAATTTCTGTTTCGAGGAGCGAAAAAATTAAAAGCTATTTGCGTGGATTGATAAAAAAAAATATCGAGTTTTGTAATTTTCAACGTTTCGTTCGAAATGTTTCTTATCGCGAAGGGACGAATTGATATTAAAAATTGTTATTTTATCGCGAAACTGGTTACGGCGAAGATTAAATCGCAGAGTGTATTGGGGATACAAAATAACGAGGATATTATTGTGTATATTTTCAGTGTGTGGCTGTCGTTGATCTATCGCATCGGCAGCGTATTATATTAGTTCATTATATGCCTCGCCTATACTACAGATATACACGTGTATCGAAATAAATATAAGCGTTAAACGAATTATCGTATCGAGTGCATATGGAATGATTTTCCAAGCGCGAACAGAATGGCGAGCACTCGATATCCATATTTCGCGAATTTAATTGTATTTTCCTATGAAAAGCTTTCGATCTCTCTCTTCGTCGTCTCTTTCCCTTTTTCCCTCTCTACGGTTTTGTCCGACACACGTCACGACAATCCCGTCCCGAAAATGATGTATCGACGTTACGTGTGAAAATGCAAACACACACGAAGCGAAATACACGCAGAGAAATGGCGAGCCATAAGGTAGCAAAATTGTATTTCATGTCATTCGCTATACACACACAGGGCAACGTCCTGTTGACTCTTCGTCACACATATATCGTTGCAAATTCTCACCACCGTCAAAGTACCTCGTACATGATATTTTCCGTGCGTCGTACGTCACCCAAGAGACGAATGAGCCTAACGGAAATGAACGGGACAGTGAAAAGTGTCGTTGATCGCGAAAAAGCAATTTGAAACGCAAAAAACAAATGAAAAGAGCACAAAAGGAGCGAGAAATGTGAAACCTTAAAAGCGGCATTGATTCGGCGAGTTTTTAGTGTCACGCAAGATTTACTCACGCTCCGAATCGACCTCGTGAACGATCTAAAAATTCTTAGGCAATTCTCGCTCGACCAAAATTCACTTTTTTTTAGCACGAGTATTTTTTTTTCAAGTTAAATTCCAATCAATTAATTACGAAGACCAACCGGAACTTTTAGTGAGCTCGAATAATTTTTTTTTGCTATTATTTCCTCGAAATTTTGTGAAATTCTGCAGAAAAACGTTCTGCCGTGCCTGCTGCATTAATATTTACGTTTTTTACGGGTTCGATCTTTTGCACAGGAGTAACTTGAATATTGAATGGCAGAAGTGACGCGCAAGGATCGTTCATACGTGTCTCATATATTTTAGAAGACAGTTTGATTGTCAAGGCGGTTTCTATTCGCCTAGAGGATAAGACACATTGGAAAATCTCAGATAGACGAATAAGTGCATCGGGATCCGTGACGTCGGGTCTCGTCTATGGTTTAACGTAATTATGACAGAGAAGTTATCTCTTCGAGTCCAGACAGACATGTGCATAGAATTGAGCTAAAGTTAACTCGCTCTCTCACTCTCTTCGTCTTAATCTCGATCTAGAGACATGCCGAGAAAGAACGATAAGAGGAGGGGCCGGGGGGTGGATTATCTTAAATGATTAATCGTAAAAAGAGAAGGAAATCCTCCATTCAGATTATTACAATTAGAATGGCACAAATGGTATAAAAAGCATTGCATGATCGACAATGCGGCGATTTCTCGAGCCGACGAGATATTTATGCACCTACGAATTTCCTCGAATTGCGATATTCTCTCTCGATGCAATTTCTCAATCGTGCGATTAAACGCACGAACTTTGATTGACAATTCCGACAAGAATCGTCGCAGGCTGACACTGACTACGAGCCGAATAATATGAGGTTGGGAAACAAATCTGCAGAACCAACCAAACGTTCTTTCGATATTTTCGATCATTTTTAACCCACGAATCATCAATTGCAATTCTTTATCGTTAATTACGAAATGGAACTTCGCATCGTTACGTTTCCACACTCTGGATAATTTTCTGATTGTACTTTATCGTTCGAAGAAGAGCTTTTTATTTATCGGTTTCAATGATTCGTGATGCGAAAAAAAATCAAATTAAGATGAAAAATGCCTCGAATGGGCAGCAACAAATATTTGACTCAAAGATTTGGATTGAAAATTCCACGAGCATCCAAAAGTAAAGATCTTCTCGCATTGGGGTCGCCCAAAAAGTTCCTGACAAGGCACGAACGTAATTTTAACTGATAAATTAATTATCGACGCTCCAAGACACTGTAATTGATAATGAACCGGAAGTGTGTGAATTTCTGTATGAAATTCAATGGCCAGAGATCAATTGAGGACGAAACATCCTCGTCTCAAGAGAAACTCGAGCCTTTTGCAAGTGTCGAGAGTTTTTTTGAGGCAAGAAGAAATCGTTGCGTGCGAAAGCAAAAAGGAAAATGTATTTTCTACTTCCGTGAGCATCGACGTCGCAGTCATTTTGACGTTCAGCGGACGGACCACGAGCGATAAAATATTTCTTTGGATTGAGCTCGCAGACTTGGCATTTCTACGGGTGAGAAAGAAAAAGAGTGAAAGACCAAGATGGGGAAGAAGCGAACGATAATCCGTCAAGAGCGCTGGGCAATATAATCCATCAGAGATCAGAGGAGGGCAGGTGTCCGTGAGAACGCGATGTATAGTCACGACGAGCTCGAGCTAATTAAATTATGGCGGACGTCCCACTGCCAGGAGCAACATTTCGTTGGACGTAACCCCGCGTCAAGACGATCGAGAATTTTTCACTTTTATATCCTCCTGCTTACTCGTTCTCTCTTTTTAAGCTTCTCCCGATCTCTCCGCCTTTCGCAATCTTTTCTTTCATTCCAGCTCTCTAACGACCAACTGCCGGCACCTGAAACGCGCATCATCTTTTTTCGCAGAAGTTTATCCAACCTTTGGCAATCATCCTTTCCGTACTTTCTCTACTTCCTGGACCCTCGCACAATCGACCGGAGCGAGAGTCAGGAAAGGAGAGGAATGATTGATTGATAGTGAATTTACACCACAGGAAATCCATCGGGAAGATAAAATTTCAGCAAAATAATAGCCCACACGCTCGCCTTACGAAAATCAAGATTTTTTAAATTCGTGAAATAAAATCGATCAAAAACGTTTCACATTTTTTTTTTTTACAGTGAATTTACTAAACTTCTAGCTCACGGAAAATTATTGAGAATTTTTTTCACCAAAAAGAGCTTCTATTGGTTGTGAATTTATTTCGAACACCCGGATCGAATTTAGAGTTTTTTTTAATTTCCCCAGAGAATCGCGATCACTGCAAATTCACGAAAATTTATTTTTCTTCATATTTTATGATTTTTTCAATATCGTTTCTGGAAAAATTGTTCCAGCTGCCGTGAACGCGATATTTATGAATTAATTAGGACGAAAATTAATTTAATCGACGCTCAATTTGATTTCTTCCGTTCAGCTTCCGGAAATTTCGACTTTTTCGTAAATTTTGAAGCAGAAGGTGATTTTTCGGGTGCAAATTTGGGCCCTGCCGTGATTACGATACGATTAGAAACTTTTACGACGAATTTCGTATGATATTCTTGAGTGATCGATTTTTTTATTTTGTCGTTTGAATCGAGGGCTAAATTTTCGGGAATATGCATGATGAATGGAAATTATTATAGTTATTTTATCGACTGACCTGTACTCTCGCTTCCGTCAGGTCGATATTTCTCGCGATCTCTTCCCTCGTGTAGATATCCGGATAATGAGTCTCTTGAAATGCTCGTTCGAGTTCCTTCAGTTGGGCCGATGTGAACGTCGTCCTTATTCGCCGTTGTTTCCGCTTTTCCGCTAATCCGTCGTGACCCGAGTACGCTTTGTATCCGAGGCCACCTGAAATATTACAAATCCAAAATACACATTTTGTGTGTTGAAAAATCAAAATTTCTTTCAATAATTCATCCAACGAAATTGACATTTTTAAATCGATATTTTATAGAATTGTCGCGGCTCGCAAAATTCCAAATAGTCAATTCTGACTGCAAAATAAAATTAAAATTTCAAAAATTAAATATTTTATTCGAATATTCTGCAAGTTAGTTATTTAAAGTTGTGATTTTTTGTCTGTTATCAAATTTTTTGATTTTCATTCCCTAAAATTACATTTTAATCATTTCTGAGTGTAAAATTAATTATGGACGCGATTTCGATTGTCGTCGTTTCGTAAAATTGTGATCGAACAAATTTTTTTTGTTTTTCGTTTTGTCAAATCGAACGTTTGACTCTTTCCGGTCTCATGGTTTGATTTCTGCCAAATATAATATCGAATTGAATGCTCAATTCGCGTAGAATAGATGCGAAATTTTCGAGGTGCTTGGAATCAAGAGGATAGAGACGGTTTTGCAGAAGAGGATGCGAAATTTGACCGCAGTAAACGCGAACGAGGGACGTAACCATAGCGATGAATGAGAGAGGGTGAGAGAGGGCCATCCATTGATTTTCAGTGCCATCTTGTCGTCGGTATCTATACCATCACACCATTTCCTACACCAAATGTACGAAACCTTTGAATTCTCGTTGTAGATTGGAGAAAGTGTCTTTAAAAAATCTCGAAAAAGTTCAATTTTCCCTCGAATATTATTTATCGAAAAATTGTAATAAAAAAATAATCAACGAATTAACTTGGACGCTTTTTGTCAATTCCAAATGTCAAAATTTCTAACTGTTTTATAATTATTGACGATTGTAATGGAAAAACAATACCGTCGTTGATGTTTATTTGCAAAACGTCTCATAAACGTTCAGCCAGTCCATCAAAACTCAAAATCAAACATTTTTGACGAATTTCGGTCAAAATCACTCGAAAATGAAGCTGCACAACGATTTTCACGGCGGATTTTCGACCATGCTCTCGACCTCAGTTTATCCGGAAAGATTTTCGGATCTTAAAATGTTGAGAATCGAATCTACATTTTTTTTTCACAATATGCAAAAAAACTTTGTAATTACGTTGCGAGTTGGTCGACACACCATGAATTTTTAATTAAATAAACATTGAACCGTCTACAATAAAAAATGTTGATCTCTAAATGACGAATCAACGGATTTTTTATGAGATTCAACGAAGTGACAACAAAAAAAACAGAATTCATCAATTTCCTTCCGAATAAATGGAATTTCGTTCCTTCGGCGACGATAAGTTTATTTTCTTTCGCCTGATGGAACGGAAATGAAAAATAATCAAAATATAATCGAAACATAGCAATCGGATGAAAAAATTGGTGCACAAAAAAACTGAAATTGTTGAATAAACTTTTGCTCAATGCGAATGAAATTTACGATCGCTAAATCGTTGCGCGATCGTTGATATTGAGAATTTTTCGGTTTGTTATCAACATTTCGTCAATTCTGCAAATTTGGGTTTTTTTTTTCATTCGATTCAAATTTCTAATCGAATTACGTTTCGATCGGATGAAAATAAAGTTGCAAATACAGGGAGGAACGATGATTCATTAAGCGGGCATCGGAAATGGCTGAAATAGAGGAAAATAACGATTTCGCGATTCGGCCATTACCTTGAAGATTGATGGCCGACGGGAAGATGGATGCTGCGTGTCGATGAACGTCCTGAGTTCTGGCGGCCATTACGGAACACGGGGTTGCGTGAGCCGCGTGATGCGCGTGGGCATGACTGTGTGCGGGATGATGGGAACCGAGCGACGGGCCATTTGTGCCACCGGTGGTTCCAGCATTGCCAGGATAGCCGGCAGCCCTCGCTGCTGTGTAACGATATGCAGCTTGGCTCATTTGCGAGCAGGAGCTAAGATCGCCGTAACCACATTGCATCTCGCTCGCAGCGAGAGCACAACTCGAAGCTTCAAAACCGGCGGCTGCTGCGGCAGCAGCTTGATTCAAATACGAATAATCCATTATCCTTTTCCAAAGTCCTTAGAATGTTCAACTAACGAGCGATTTCCTGGACAGTCACTTCGATCCCAATAAATGTCATTTATTGATGACAATTCCAATCACTCCAAAATTGCCATCGAATTCGAATTTTACAATGGACAAATTTCACTATGACTCCGAACTGAATCGCAGCTCCAATTATTTTCCCTGAATTACTCCAATTTTATCAACCCAGCGATTCAACAATGATTAATTAGGCAGCTTGACTAATTGGCTCTACGAATTCCACTAAAATTTCAATCTACCGCGTTCGGTGTCTCCGACTTCACTGTACATCCGATTTACGTCTCAAAGTCGAACACAAAAAGCCATTCAATCATAATTCAACCGTAAAAACACTTCCGGTTTCGTCTGCGTTGAATTCATTTTCCTAAATATTAGAAAAACGAGTTTTTCTCGACGTACGTGTATAACGTTAGGGAAAGGATCGTCGTTGAGAAATCAATGATGCGAATTCATCGATTGTTTCGCGGCGATATCCACTGCAAGCGGAAGTTCGCAGACAGGGAGGCGAGCTCCGAATCCGACAAGGAGTCTGAATTTTTATCGGCCGTTCTTACGATCTTATTTTTGCATTATTTCCAGCTTGCTCTTCCTTTGCAGTAGAGAATTGGAAGAAACGTTTTGCCTTCTCGAAGAGACACTCACAGTACGAAAACAAAAAAAATCACGTGACGCGTGGACACAATTTTTACAAAATTTCGAATAATAACACTGTGTTTTATTTATTTATTTATTTCATTGTAAACAAAGATGAGAAAGCTCTTGTGTCACTTGCGACGTGCTGCATGGAAATTCCGTACAGACGCCCTCTAACGAGGCCCGAATTGCACTGGGTCAAACGTAGTAGTTTGAGGTTTAACGACTTTTTCTTTCTTTTACTATTCAACAATTGATTTATAACCGATTTTGAAATGACAGCGAGCGACGGCTCGAAAACGCGGCTCTAATTGAGTATCGAAGGATCGCGGCTACGGACACGAGTTTGTCGAACAAAAGGTCAGTTTTGAAGGAGCCAAACAAAAAGAACGTGGAGGAATCGGTTGCAACTTGAAGAATCACGTTCTCCACTTAAGTTGTGAATTGTCTCGTGCCTCGTTCGCGCGACTCTCTCTCACAAAAGTTATCTCTCCTCTATGTCAACGTTGTTCGCGTCTTATCTTGTCTATCCTCTCCTTTACGTCTTATCTTTCGTTCTCCTCCTTGAGCGAGAGTTTCTGTGTTTTCTCTCCACCCTCAAAGGTGTATCTTCACCTTAGCACTTAACATCGAAACCGCGATCTCTTGAGTTGTCTCTCTCGATCTCTTTCTTGCACACGGTCACACAGACATGAGCGATAAACTCCCTCTCTGTTGGGCTGGGTACACGTTGCAGAGAGTTTATATCGGTTGCACAAGACCGCCCAGCAGCAGGCTATGCTTATACACAGGTTTGATTATAATCGTATCAAAAGCGAGAGAGCAAAGGCCGATATCAAATTATTGCGATTATCCCCCAGATCCGTGTGATACGAAAACTTTTTTGCGCGTATATAGTCCCCCGCTTAAGAGCCCAAAGCACGAGACGACGACCGACTGGTGGCTCTCCTCAAAATCAAATGATAAGCTTAATTCAATAAGGGTTGAAGGGTGAACATACAGCAAGCCGAAGCGCGGAGAAGAAGGAGGAGGAGGAGGAGGAGGAGGTGGAGGAAGGGAGAGAATCGTAGG
Organism: Diadegma fenestrale; assembly: GCA_037043255.1. Taxonomy (NCBI): domain Eukaryota; kingdom Metazoa; phylum Arthropoda; class Insecta; order Hymenoptera; family Ichneumonidae; genus Diadegma; species Diadegma fenestrale. The sequence goes on from CM073310.1 coordinate 1,500,012, forward strand.
CGTGGCTATCGTCGCTGGGAGAATCGTACGAAGGATGCTTAGGGTGGTGAGTTTGCACGTTGATGATTGGATCCCTGCGACACCACCCACGCTCTACCCCGGGGACCATAACCGACTATTTCTACCCTCGTTCGTTGCCGCCCCCATCCACCCTCGTTCTCCATCCAACGACTCACTTTCGGATCCATACACTCGAAGCTTCCCTAACCAAGACTTGCAGCACCAGCCTCGATCATCCCCTCTCGTCTATACGACTCGCTATCTATCCGTGCACACCACCAAACCCTCTCAGCTTCACCCTCCTCGCCCTTTTCCCCATTAGGGCAACAAAAACACACACAAACACCGTTTCGCCACTTTTCTCTCATCTTCCCCTCATTCGTTCACGTTCCGTCCGGCTTCGCCAACTTGGCTAAATCCTAACCATACACCATTCCGAGGCTTCTTCCCTCTCGATGTCTTCCTCATGCCGCTCCAAACGCTACTGCCGTATTTGCTACCCCTACCAACTTCTCCACACCGCACGCGCCAACACCTGCGATTGGCTCCCCAAACAGCCCGCCATGTGTTTTTTTTTCTTTTTACCGAGAACATCGCCGATAGTTCTGGTGACGTTTCGCTGAGTAGTCAATGCTGATGGACAATTTACTCTTTTGCGCTATAAGAACCCATCAAAGTTGCAGGGATTTTGTGTTTTGATCAATCGTACGACTCGAGGAAATCCGGTCACGAAGGGCCGGACGGTTTTGGGCCCAACAGCTCGCGCTACACTCGTCTATCGATAACTCTAAGTGACTGAAAACCAGCGAATCGCCGCTGCAATACACGATAAACTAAATTTTTTGCTTGATTCCGTAAATTCAATTTTTTTCGTCATTTTTTCGAAGCCTCTGGTCGATGGAATCGCAAGTATCGATATGCAGTTGGAGACGCGTACACATGCACGTAATCCTCAGAGTCTCGAGGGATGCTGGACCGTGCGACGTGACCATAAAACGATTTGGGTGTGCGACACTCGAGCGACACTTGTTCTCACGGAACGTCGTAGAAACAGCGAGGGAAAATTCGCATACGCCCTTTGAACCCTCGTTCCGATTAAATCAACTCCCGCTGTCTTTCCCTTGAGATTTTTCGCTCGCGAGATCCGCGTACACACGTATCGCAGGCGCGATCTCCCTCTCGCTCTGCGATATTTCTCAACTAAAAATTTCTACTGGCCATGGACGAACGCCACAGGCGGAAAACCTTGTTCTGACAACATTGAGCATAACCACCGGATCGAACAGCAATGCCCGATTCGCCAGACCTTTTCAAGTGTAAGAGACACTCTCGTGTGTACAAACCGAACACGAGTGTGGAGCTCGTGGTACAATGGTCGGACGTTAGCAGCCACCCTTGTGGCTTGCCCCGTCCCATCCCCCGAAAAACACTTGCCCCACGCGGTCCTTTGCCTACATATGTCCTTGATTTGTCCCGAGAATAATATTCTCCCTACAAAAGTTGATTAAATATCGGTTCGTGTGTTCCGCCCTTGCCTCACCCCCCTCGCTGTCCTTCTTTTCGACCCCTTCGCAACGAAATACAATATTTCATCTCTTTTCTCCCGTCTCACTCGACTTCACAATTTTCTTTCTAAAACTATCGGTAAAATTTTGCCAATCCGCCTGCCACCCAAAGGAAAACTGTTCGACACAAGAAATGACTCTCTTTCGCTACAATTCGCAGATTTTGAGTACGAACCAAACGCAAAAAACTAACGCAACGTCACGAACTCCAGGAAATTATCAACCAGGCAGAAATTGTTTTTCTTCAATGCAAAATGATTGGGAAATTATTATGAATCATAATCCATAAAGCAAAGTCGCGTTGGATGGGAATTTTGGCCTTAAGGAATTTTGAAATCTGCAACTTTCGCGCGTTTTTTTTTTTGAATCTGTAATATTCAGAGATTCTTTTCGTGCTGCAAATTCTCGGTTTTTCAAAAATATTCCGAGTTTTCAATCAATTTGAAATCCGATACCAATTAACCAAAATCCTGGCGTGAAATATCGGTCGAATGTGGAAAAACACCCGAAATGTTAGATGATTGGAAGATTGTAATTTCATTAAGGGAGGCTGCTGCCCGAAACCGAAAATCCGGGGGATAATCGGAGCAAGAGGAGGAGTATGGTGCATTGGGAATAATCAGTTTAGCAACGGGGGGTGGAGGCAAGAGGGTTAACGTTCCCCCTCCGCCCTTTCCATTGGGGAACTGGAATACGAGAAAATTTGAATCGGCGTAGGGGGGTAAACGTGTTATAAATTATTTGAGATTTCGGAATTTATCGATGCTTCGAATTGAATTGAATTTTTTTCCAATATGCAAAGAATTTTGCATCATTTTCCAAGAGCTTACTGAAAATCTCGAAATCTGAAACCCCGAAGATTTGAATGTGTGAGAGAAATTTTTAAAAATATTTTTGTGCTCTCCTCGGCAATTCAAAGTCTCGGAAAAATGGAAATTTCAAGATTTTTGAATGGAAAATAAAATTTCAACAGTTTTCACGTTTTCGCAATTCGTGCCGTTGACTTGACATTTCAGTAGAAATTTTGTTGAATTTTTCATGTTTCGAGTGGACGGAAATTTACCATTTTTACGTAAAACTAAGTTTAATCGAAATTTTCATCAAATTTTTCATAAAAAAATACGAAATTCGATTTTTTTCGTATCTGGAAATTATGCAAATGAAAAATAATGAACGTTCATATTTTTCGTACGTTTATGAACATCCCAGCGACCTTTTGTAATAAAAATAATCTCGAATTTGTATATCGCGACAGTTTAACAACCCAAAAACTATAAAAACTGGTTCTCAGTTTCTCTCCAACGACTCAGGTGCAAATTGGGAAACTCGTAAATCTTTTATGACGTCAAAGGTGTCGAGGACTTAATAACGAGAAATGAAAAACTTCAAGACATAATTATTTATTGTACGAACAATTAATCTTGACTCGCGTCAACGTTCTCAGTCTGGAGACCCTTGAAGGTGGCGACCGGGATGTAAGTTACAAGAGTGTACAGCTTATTGACAGAATCTTCGTCGTCGTTCCTCCTTCTGCTCAGACGAACTCGGACGCGGAACGGTACATTCCTGTATTAAAAACAGAAAAGGTTGAATGAAATTCGGTCCCTGATAAAATCGCAAAACATAAACTTGAGCTGAGTCTTCAGGATCAACTTTTGGAAACAATTTTCTAGCAGCATTGAATAATGAAAATTGAAACGAATAGAAATTTCGACAATCAAACAACAAAATTCTTTTCACTTGTTTTCTCCAAGGGAAAATGAAGTTTTTTCTAATTTTTTTACCGCTCAACGGCGTCTTTCTGCACCCGGAAAACTTTTATGAGTCGCTAAAAAATTCACTTTGCTTAAAATGTATGGAGAAACGCGCAGAGGGATAAGCCGCTGTGCAAAAATTTGTCGACGGAGATTTTTGTTATAGACGTATCGTAGGGATGATTGAAAATTACCTGATTCCCTTGGACCAGAGCTGTTTGTTCAACCTGGTGTCAATTCTGACATCGGGAGTTCCCATTTGTTTTTCAGCAAACTTGCGAATTTCTTTGATGGCGCGAGGTGCCCGTTTCTTGAAACCGACTCCGTGGAGTCGTTTGTGGAGGTTGACAGTGTATTCACGAGTCACAACCTCATTGATGGCACTCTTGCCCTTCTTTTCGCTAGTTTTCGGCATTTTACCTGAAAATTGATGAAAAAAATTGTACATTTATTATTTTGTTCTTGTTTAGGATCGAACTTGAAGCGATAGCGATGACAGTGTCATAAGATTTGTCAGAAATTGGTTTGTGTAGATCGCGATCGTTGGCAACGTTCGGAATTGAGGTTATGTTCTAAATGGAGTGATTATTTTTTTTTTAGCACTTGGATGATAAATTTGCATGATAGAAGTGAATTTACGATTCCGAGGTAAACAATATGATTTTTGAGATTTTATTAAGTAATGTTATCGCGCTATTTATCACGATCATTGTAAACAAACGTCGGTCACATGCGGTGGTCCATATTTCACAAACTTGATCATTTTTCACATAAATATTTCGACGCTCGGACAGAACGAAGTCTCGAGAATATTTCTTTTTACATTATAAACAAAACTGTCAATAACTCGCGAGGATGTTTAGCGATTTTTATGCCAAGGAAAAACCGTCATTACCTCTCCGACAAATGGATCTACTTGAAAGAGCTTGGCACCGGTGGAATTCCGAAAACTATCGAAATTGCGCCTATGGGCGGATTTTTATGAACGCGTTGCGTCCGCGCATGCGTCCTTCCAAAAATGCAGCTCTCCGATTGGCTGGTGTTTCTCACGTTTCAACGAATCGAGAGTATCTTCACGATTGTATAAAAGTTTTCTAAACCAATCACAAACGGCGTAGCCTCGTCCTTGACTTCAAGTTCAAATGTGTTTATTGTTCGACTTTAGACATATTCCATAACATTGGAGGTCATTTTTTCTCTCGTTCGTCTCAATTCGATTTCCTGAATTTCAAATCAACAGAAACGGGATTAAATAACGTTCCGTGGAAGTTTCCGCAAGTCGACTGAAACATCAAGAGCTTACATTTGTTTTTTATACCGAAATTCCACGGCACAACAATAGTTATTGTTTTCTGATACTTCATTTTTTTATGCACACGATTCCTCAACATTATTGTTAACTTATTTGCTCGTATTTATGTCCTCATGGCTCGGAACAACTCAGCGGACTCGAGATCGTCATTTCGTAAGTAAATTCCAAAAATTATACAGTTTTCTATTTTTCTCCAACGTATTCAGAAAAAATTCGTTGTGTCTGGTTTTTTCAACTGGAAATTAGCGTTTAATGCGCCAGCATATAGTTTTTTCTAAAATCGTGCCATAATTTGAGAACAGAGCACAGGAAGCCTAAAAAAATGAACAAAAATTCGATTATAGCGCGAGTGACAAAAAAAATTGAACTTTTTCAAAGAATTTTATTTCCGACGTTCCTTTCTCGATAATTCTTCCGATTGTTTTGATAGACGAAGGAATTCTTTCATTATCGCAGGTGAATCAGTAGATTCGTGTTTCAACGAAGCGTTTTACATGTCGACGCACGACGCGGCTTCCAACGCGACTTCAGATCGCACAGAAGATTTTTCTCAGACTGTTTCAACAGCAAGTTTTATCTCCAACACTTCCACCTTGGAGCGAACGGTCACTTCTCAATTTGCCGCAGACTCAACAATGACTTCTGAATTTCCAGAAAACGATCCGTCTGCAAATTGGTCCGACGTTTCTTCGATCGAACGGGTCGAGGTGCGACCAACGAAATGTCGCAGACTGGCCACGGAGCCTGAAAATGATTCAAGGCCAAACATATCATGGAGCGATACTGGAAACGTAACCTTCAGGGCTTGCAACACTCAGGAGAGAGCAGAAAAAGGATGTTGCCAAAATGTGGATACAGCAGCAGCAAGTACGAACAGCAGCTTGGAGAAAAGTCATCTGTGGCCCATTCTGACGAGTCTTCAAAAGAATCTGACCGGAAGCAGCGACAGCGAGGAAGGGAAAGCCGACGATATAGTTCACGATTTATATCATTCTTTTAATTCTGATCCCTGGGAATTCACTGACCATTTGCTAACGATAATCGAAGAGTCGAGCGTGCTTTCAATGTCAGGAACATCGGAAGCGTCCAGCAGTCTGCTGAGCAGACTCGGGCACACGGATTCGACTCAGTATATGGGCCTGAGAGGGTTTGGATCGAAGGGAACGGAGGGATTGGATTGTTCGCCGACTATCTTCGGCCCCGAGACACCGGAGAGCTCGAAAGTCGCGAGTAATTCTGCAAAAAAAAGGAACTGCACGCCGATGGTGAGAAAAATAGAAAACAAAACGTTCACGAAAACAACGAAATTCTACGAAGTCTCAAAGACCTGCGAAACTCCAGAGAGCTCAATTTCGTCGATCGCGTTCGAAGAATCCTCCTCGAAGAATTTCGACCAATCGGCGTACCGACAAACGCCGAGACTCGGGCGAGAAATCAGGACGAAAAGCTCGACTCATCTCTCGAGCGTTAAAACTCCAAGAAGTTTCGACCCCTCCAAGCCGAGAAACGCTTCTTACCTGAAAGTACCGAGAATCGTTCTCATTCCCGACACCCCATGCAGAGATACTTCCAGGGTTGAAGAATGTTCGTTGGAAACTGATCCGGAAAATACGACGTTCCCAGAAACTGACGCATCTGCGGACGAAACGCTCCCCATGAATAAAGCAGTATCTTCGCGTCATGAGGACTCGGGGGAAACGTTGGAAAGCAAGAAAGAGAGAGAAACTGCGTATATTACGAAGTTCGAACGGCGGTGGCTGCGTCAAATGGTGAAAAAACGAAAAAAATGTTACTCGACGATCCTGAAATTGATAGAAAGTGCAACACTTGGCGAAAACGAAGAATGTACATGCGACGACTGCATCGTATTAACAGATTTTTACAAAACGATGATCGTCTGTGACGATTATTACATTTCGACAAATTGCGTGACTGATTCTCGTAGCCGATCGGAAACGAGAGTAGTCAAAAAAAATCGTCGCTCAGTTTCCCGATCAAGAAAATCAGCGAATCCAGAAGTTCCCTTGAATTCTCAGACTCCTGGCAAGTCTAAACAAAAAGTATCTAGGAAGTCGATCGGCAGGAAATCTCCAGCTGGAAAATCAAAAAGTCCTCGTCACAGTGTCGTCGTCAAACCTAATATGCGATCACCATTCAGATCAAAGGGCTCGAGAACGAAACCCATGTCGGAAATCGACCGCTCGTCCATTCGATCGGTCGCGCAACTCAGAAAAGTTTTTTCACCGGGTCCGAAAAAGTCAGGTAATTCGGACACCAGCAACCAACTTCCCTATCGCGATTTTTTTCGCATATTTTCATGCCTTTTCAGCATAATGCTTTCTCGTGTGCGATGAAAAAAGATCCTAATCGATCATTATTTTCTCTTTCCAGGTGCCGCGGTAACAAAAATTCCACTTCCGCAAAAAGTTACTCCGACAAATTTTTTGACGACATTTGTCGTCAGCAATTCGGCTCCCCGTACATCTCCGACGAATAAATTCATTTCCAGTGGCTCATCGAGCAAGAAAAATTTCAGCCACGTCAAATCTCCGGTTGGAGAATACATCCGAGGAACAAAAGTCATTACAACTAAAAATGCAGCTTCTCCGAACGAGAAGTAACTGAAATCATGGAAAAATTTCGAACAAAGCAAATCGACAACATTTTATCTTTTCAGACTGTATAAAAAAAATCGACTTTATTTATAATTATTCTAATTATTAATGTCTGCGTGTATATTTTCCTGTAATTTTTAAGTGGCAGTCGTTGCATGTCGAATCAATAAATTATTTACATGTACAGCAAAGAAACAAATTCGAATAGTACATTTTTTTATCAACAAACATTTCCCCGTCCCACGAAATTGTACCAAACCGTATAAAATTGTGTATTTTTTATTTTTATTATAATAAAGAAAAGATCGTTTCGGTATACCTAAAAAAAAAACATTAATTATCGTATAGGCAGGAAAAATTCAATCGCGGATTCCATTTAGCAACAAAATCCAAATTCTTAGTCCAATCATCGCGGACCAATCGCTTTTCATGCTCGGAGTTGGCCGACCAATCGGAATCGTTGTGTTTCATGAAAACGCGTCCACGTGACATGGTCGCTGTTCGATATTGGACGGACAATGAAATTGTCGAATTTGAAGGCATGTAAAAAATGAGAAAATAAACAAAAAATATAAATGATTTTAATGCAGTTGAATAAAGATGAATTTGTGTGATTATTTGGATCATTTTCGACGCTTTAATCCAGCGGGAAACCGTCGGATCCGTAGTGGAGTGGGGGAAAGAGGGGGAAGCGTTGTTTTCATAAAAGAAACCGCGTCGTAAAAGTGATTGTTCCTTGTTTTTCAGAACACGCGTAAAAGCAGAGCGGTCTAATGGAGTCTTGTTAACCTGCGATGTTGATACGGTGGTTTTTAACATAAGAAAAAAAAAATCTGTATTATAATTTGTTATAATGGCCGGTAAATCGTGGAATTCGGATATGTGGAAAACGTGGGATAAACACGGGAAAAATGATTTGTAAGTGGTATATGAAAAAAGGCAGAGAATTGATAAAAAATCAAACAAAGTAATATACGAATAAATAAACGAGCGTTTTTGCATCTACCGAAAGTTCGGAGTTTGAGGGCTCGGTTCAAAGTTATTTTCGATGTTGAAATTCATATCTCTTCGTCGTTCTGTTCTGTGAATTAACGATCGCCGCAACATTTGAATCTCTCTCTCTCTCTACTTCGTTTATTTGCGCTCTACTGAAGAGTTAATTCACCATTAACAACTGTTTGCAGCCTCAAGCTAATCAAGCACAAATTTAAGGAAGGTGACGCGCCAGGTAAATTTTACATTCACCATTTTTACTTTACGTATTTCTATCCTTTTTCGACTTCCTACTTTTCATTGTCCTTGCAATTTCGACTATTACACAAAGACTTTTCGATCACCATGTTGACAATCTCGATTTCCTTTGTCGTTTTATAACCAAGCCACGTTTTTTCCTCACCATTTTTTCGTCTGTAAATCAACATTTCGTCAATCTCAACTCTTTAGAAATGAAATATTCACATTCCTTTGAATCACGGAATGTCGCTTCATCCCAAAAAATAAAAAAAGATCGAAATATTTTTTTTGCAAATCCTGAATTCGTTGAATTTCACCATTTTTTCAGGTAACCACGATTCGCATTTTTCACGTTTAATTTTTCTCTCATTTTAGAATGGAAACGAGGTTTATACGAATTAATTTCCAACGGAGTTCGCGGGAGCTTAAAGAAAGACAGCGTCGTCCTCACCCTGGGAGAACTCGTCGTAAATACATTTTTTCCTTCTTTTTCACTAAAAAAATTGATAAAAACGGACAAAATTTGTTGCAATGATTTTCAACGGTGCAAAAAGATGAATTCTAACCTAAAAAGTCAGAAACTTAAACGGCAAACAACAAAGTTTCAAGCGTACAACTTTTTTCGTACGTTTTCCAGAACATCGACGCTGCCATTCCATCGGCGATTGTAGATATTTTCACGCTCATTGACGTCGAAGCCCAGAATGACGAAAGGAACAATTTCTATTACATCGTAAAAGAAAGCGAGAAGGTATTTTGCCAACATCGATGACGAGTAATTCGACGTAAAAATGCATGTTTTTATCGTTTTTTCCTGAAACTCTAAACAAAATTTGCTATCTCGTTGCAGTTTTTGACGGATAGGATTTTGACAGAACGCTTGGAAATCGAAACTCTCCAGGATGTTGGAACGCTTAAGAATCGAAACTTTCAGACGAAATTCATAAAAGTGAAAACGAAACTCTAGTACGTACAATTTTGTGCACTCCGGGTTGGAAGCAAAGAAAATAATCCGACAACAGTAACTGCTAATTTGGTTTCATCGTTAATTTTGTTTTCTCCTTTTTTACAGTTACAAACAGAGAAAATTCAATCTCTTTAGGGAGGAGAGCGAAGGATACTCCAAACTTATCGTAGAATTAAACCAAGATCGACCGGCCGAGGGAGTTACGGGAATCTTGGAAATCGTGAAATCACTAATCGGTAAGACGATCTCTTTCAACTCTTTGAGCCATTTTTGGATTTTCAGAGTCTATTTTTCTGCAGTTTTTTGTTTTTTCTGGCACAGGATTAAAAAATTTCGATTTTTTAAATAAAAGTTTACCAGGTTTTCTCGGCAATTCACTTTTTTGCACGTTTTTGAGAAATAATTTGATCTCTGGAGGAAATTCTCGGATTTTTTCTACAGAATATTCAAACTCATCTTTTTTTTCTGCTTTCCAGGATATTTTAATTTAGATCCCAACAGAGTACTCGACATACTGTTGGAAACGTTTGAAAATCGGCCGCAGGACGATGCTCTTTTCATACCGCTCATTCGTTCGTACATGAGCGACCAACAAGTGCTTTGCGAAGTGCTTGGCTTCAAGTATCGTTCAACCGCGGATTCAACTCCATTCTCGTTGCAAAAAGTTACAGCGTTGATGCTGCAGCACGAGGTAATCGAGCTGGACGATATTTTGCCTTGGCTTGTCCCTGACGACAAGAGCATTGTCAAAGATCATGCTCTGGCGATGAAACAAGCCAAAGAATACGTGCGGAAGATGAGTGTTATTTCTACAAAGGACAAGGAAGAAGTTCCCGAAGAGAAGGAAAACCCGCAGGTAAGAACGAACGAGAAATAAAAATAAAATAATAAACTTGTCATTTTTACTTTCCAACGAAAGATGTTTCGAGATTTAAGCGACCAATCCAACAATTTTTCAATCAATGATTCGTGACCAGGACAAATACGGGAGCAATCAGAAATTCGGACTTTGCGAGGCGTTGTTAGAAATCGGTGCCTGGCAAGTAGCTCAAAATTTATTCAACCGATTGCCCGATCATTGTTTCACCGATCAACGACCGATCGCACTGGCGTTGTGCAAAATGATTCAGTCGCTCATCGAACCGATTTATCGCAAGTGAGTCAAATTGAACTTTCATTTAACGGAAATTAAAACAGACTTTACAGTTTCGAATTACCGGACGATTCGAAAAACCAAAAAATATCGAAAAAATCGTGAGTTTTCATCAGTTTTCTGTAAGTATCGTGGATTTTTTTGGATTTTCCAGACACTGTATTATATCGCCGAAATTGCCAGGTCGCAAAGTTGCCCCTCTTCAAAGTGCATTAGCTCCGAAGCCGATGGAGAATTTGCAAAATATCCACGAACAATTATTGCCGATGTTAATGATTCTCGGTCCGAATCTGCATCACGATCCGATTCTCATGTACAAAATCATGAGGTTGTGTCAGGCGGCCGTGAAACAATGCCCGATCGATGCGAGCAAGCAATTGGTCGACAAAACGAACAATCTTTATTACGATGTTCTCACCATTCTTGATGTCGCACTTTTGCCATCGCTCTCGTTCATGGACTGCAATTGTTGTGTCGCCGAGGAAATGTGGAACATCCTCAAACATTATCCATATCAAAATCGTTACGCTCTTTATGCTCGCTGGAAAAATGACACGCCCCAACAGCACGCCGCACTCCTGAGGAAACGGGCCGACGCCGAGAAGAAAATCAAATCCATCATGAAACGGGTCAGCAAAGAAACCATCAAACCTGTCGGAAGATCCATCGGAAAGTTGACTCACTCCTCCCCAGGAGTCTTATTCGATTATGTACTCATTCAGATTCAACTCTACGATAACCTTATCGGTAAGATATTTTCTTTAACCATGCAATCAATTTTGATCTCGCCATTGAAAGAATGTTTCAAAATAATTGAGTTCTATTCTATTTTTATGCATTAAAGACCGTTTTTACGACGTTCATTCAACGTTGATTTGTTCAAATTTTGCTCGAAAAAGTCCCTCAAACATTTAGAAAATACTTACGAAAAATTGACTTTGAATTCTTCAAACTTTGCTCTCATAAAGTTTCCCAAAAGATAAAAAAAATATTAACGAAAAATCGACGTTGAATTTTATAAATTTTGTTAGGAAAAGTCCGTCAAACATTTAGAAAATGTTTACGAAAAATTGACTTTGAATTCTTCAAACTTTGCTCTCATAAAGTTTCCCAAAAGATAAAAAAAATATTAACGAAAAATCGACGTTGAATTTTATAAATTTTGCTAGGAAAAGTCCGTCAAACATTTAGAAAGTGTTAACGAAAAATCGACGTTGAATTTTATGAATTTTGCTCGAAAAAGTCCCTGAAAAATTCAGAATTTGTTGACGAAATTCTTTGAATTCTTTAAATTTTGCTCCTATAAAGTTCTTCAAAAATCGACGTAGAATCGTTTCAATTTTGCCCTGAAAACTTTTGTGAATGTCGTTACAAAACGTTACGAAAAAAAGGGAAATAACAAAAAAAATCAAAGACGTCGATTTGAATCCCGCGAAAAATTAACGAGGGATGTTTTTTTTTCTTTTCTAGGTCCCGTAGTGGATTCTTTGAAGTATTTAACAAACATCTCGTACGACGTGCTTGGTTACTGTTTAGTGGAAGCTCTTGCAGGTGCCGATCGAGACAGATTTAAGCACGACGGTACAAGCATATCACTGTGGCTACAGTCATTAGCCTCGTTCTGCGGTGCTATATTCAAAAAATATAATATCGAATTGACTGGCCTCCTCCAGTACGTAGCGAATCAGCTAAAAGCACAAAAAAGGTAGGTCGCCTTTTTTGGATGTGCGAAAAAAATGTTCCCAAGGTTGTAACGTCAATAGCGGAAGCAAAAACAAAAATGAAGGAGAGAGAGAGAGAGAGAGCAAGAAAGGTTCTCGGAAAGAAATGGCATTTTTCCCGAATTCTCACGACTTAGGCGATAAAAAGTTCGAAAGTTTGGAGACAATTCAACATTCGGCATTCCTTCCGGAAGAGACCAACTAAGGATTTTAATTTCCTACGAGATTCGATCGTGTGCCCATTATATTTGAAACAAAAAAAAAACATGATAATTTACACAAATGCGGTTAATCGACCTGGAAAGTTTGGAGATACGTTCGGCTCCCGTGCGGTCAAGGACTTGGAAAATTTGAGACGAAACGGATTGAGAATGTGGCAGTGTTTAGATTAAATGGTGTTTTATGTCGAGTCTTTGAATAATCCACTCGATGAAATGAGAAAAGAGGAAAGATCTCGTAGGCAGAGAACGAAAACTTTGACTGCAACTGATCAACGTACCGTACAAAAAATGAATCGAAACGTGGGCAAATCGTACCTTAAAAATGTGAAAATTGTTAAGAATTTGAATCGATGGCTTCGTTCAATAATCTCAACGACACAATCAATACTTTCAAGGTTTGTCCATCAATCACAAGTCACGATCAACATTCTCGATCGATCTACGACTCAGCTGCATCATTTTTATTTCAGGCTCGATCGTAGTTGGCCTGAGACGTTTTACTTACGGAATTATTTGAGAACGATGGCTAAAAACTCCGATTTATCACGAGACAAAGAGATTGGTAAATTCAAGACGGTTTAGGACGTGAAAATGACTTTTCAATCAACATTTTCAAAAGTTCGAAAAAATCCTCTGTAACGTAAAACAGTGGACACTGAGTTACGAGGATCACGTCATCCCTGCTTCCGCTTTTACTCTTAGATTCCAAGTTTTCTTGACCCTTCGGTTTTGCCACGAATTCTCTGCCGCTTAATTCACAAGCCCAAACGTAATCTCAGACTCGTGGCGATATTTCCAATCGAGTAACATCGGGCTCCACTTTTTTTCATTCCAAAACTTATCACTCCATTGTTTATTCATACTTTGCAGCTTGGATCTTCTTATCCTCAAAGAAATAGTACAAAAAATGGCCGGCATCGAAGCAGCGGAGGAAATGACCGCCGACCAACTGGACGCGATGGGCGGAGGCGATCTTTTGAAAAACGAGGTAACGTCCATCGTTTTCGGCTGTCAATCGCGTTTTTTATTCTTTAGAAAACATCATTTTGACCCAATTTAGTTTGAGCAGATCCTGAAGCAAAATTACTTCGGACAACGATTAACGCTCAAACATTTTTACCATCGTTTATTTTTTTTTTTTTTCAGGCCGGTTACTTTGGTCAAGTACGAAATACGAAAAAGTCGTCGCAACGATTGAAGGAAACTCTGGCCGAACACGATCTGGCTGTTGCACTTTGTTTACTGATGGCGCAGCAAAAGCACTGTGTAGTTTATCGGGAGACGGATCAGTCGCATCTCAAACTCGTCGGTTAGTTAAAATTCCAAGCTTTATGGAAAAACACAATTTTAATTTAAAATATTGTTCTCGTACCCTTTTTCCTGGTTCACAGAATCGTTTACGACTCTCTCGGCCCAGAAATCTCGGCCCACAGCCGTTTTTTGTCTCGATAAATCTTAATCCAAACTTTTTGTGCAGGAAAATTGTACGACCAGTGTCAAGACACTCTCGTCCAATTTGGAACGTTCTTGGGTTCTACGATGACGGTCGACGAGTATGTGGAAAGACTGCCGTCGATACACTCGATGCTCCAAGACAATCACATACATTCGGACGTGGCCTTTTTCCTCGCGCGTCCAATGTTCGCTCACGCTATTAACGTGAGTAAATTTTTCGGTCATTCAAATACAGAAAAATTATCGGCAGCGACCTCGTACGATTTATTTCCCGAAAAAAAAAAATATAGACGTCCAAAGTTCAAGAATATGACATTAAATTCTCAATTATAAACTAATTAATCATTATTATAATTATAATAATCATTATTTATTAATTATAATAACTATTGATTGATTTATAAAAAATTATTGAATCAAGAAGTGACTGAAATCAAATAAATGAAATCAAAGGATTTCTATGGTGGAAGGTTCTCTGCGAATGTGGAAAAATCGATTTTGCTGCATAATTTCAATGACACTTTTCATCGCCAGATAAAATATGACGCTCTCCGGAAAGCCGATCCGAATTACAAGAAAATGTCGACATCGATGAAACAGGCTAAGTACGCGCAAGCCGCTCAATTCGTGATGGCGCCGGTCGCCCAATCGGTTCGTCCCTTGCATCCTCTCAAAGTTTGGGAAGACATATCTCCGCAATTCCTCGTGACATTTTGGTCTCTTTCGATGTACGATTTGTTCGTTCCTACTGAGAGTTATCAGCGAGAGATTAACAAATTGAAACAACAAGCTGCTCAAGCTGCAGACTCGAAGGAAATGGTATTGATCATTTTTATTTTCTACATTTCTCGGTTTTTTTTTGTGCAACGACGACTTTTTTATCGTTTATATTTTGATCCTGTTTTGATTTGCCACTGCAGAACGTCAGTAAAGTGAAGAAAGAACAAGAACGCTGTGGCACGCTGATCGAAAAGCTTCAGGACGAAAAAAGAAAACAGGAAGAACACGTGGAAAAAGTTTTCGCTTATCTTCGCCAAGAAAAAGACTCTTGGTTCTTGTCGAGAAGCGCCAAATCCGCCAAAAACGAAACAATCACACAGTTTCTACAACTCTGCTTGTTTCCGCGATGTACTTTCACCACTGTCGACGCAATGTATTGCGCCAAATTTGTTCACACCATCCATTCACTGAAGACTGCGAATTTCTCAACGTTACTTTGCTACGACAGAGTAAGTCTCGATCTTTTTACATGGCAAAATATCATGATGCTGAAGTTTGCAACGTTGGAATGCAACGAAAAATATTTCATTTTATTGTTGATTCGTTCAATTTTCAATTTCATCTAAATTTTTCGAGCCGATATGTTTTCGGGTGGCAAAAATCGATCATTTTATCATCGTAATTCGATTCTCAATTTAAATCATTATTTTTGCCAAATATAAAAAAGAATTTCGTTGCATTCCAACGATGCAAACTTCAGATTCATAAAACATCAAGCTTTTCGTCGATTATATTGTACATTTTATGCAAAAGATTCTTTCATTTCTCGTTGAATTGATTTCCTCGTTTCTCGTTATTCGAACCGCTGCGCTCCTTCCGAATTGAAACTTGAAAAATACCGTGTTTTTTTTTCTTGCAGCTTTTTTGTGATATAACTTATTCGGTAACTTCTTGCACCGAAAACGAGGCGAATCGTTACGGGCGATTCTTGTGCGCGATGCTCGAAACGGTTATGAGATGGCACTCGGAAAAAGCGATATTCGATAAAGAATGCAGCAATTATCCTGGCTTCGTGACGAAATTCCGCGTCAGTAATCAATTTTCCGAAGCCAACGATATGGTCGGATTCGAAAATTACCGACATGTTTGCCACAAGTGGCATTACAAAATCACGAAGGTAAGTTTTAGAAATATTTACAGAATTATACGAACCGACGACGTGGCATTAGTATTTTTCGTGGGGGGCGGAGCGAATTTCGTTCAGGGGCGACAAATATTTTTCTTCGTCGATTCATCGATGCGAAGCTTGTTAAAAATTGAATAATGCATTTTTTTTTGCCCCCAGGCAATCGTAGTCTGTCTGGACTCCAAGGACTACGTGCAAATAAGAAATTCTTTGATAATACTCATCAAAATATTGCCGCATTTCCCGGTGCTTGCCAAACTCTCGTCGATCCTTGAGCGCAAGGTCGAAAAAGTGCGGGAGGAAGAACGTGGACAACGACAGGATTTGCACGTGCTCGCGACCTCCTACAGCGGACAATTAAAGGCGAGAGCACCCAACATGATCCGTGAATCCGACTTTCATCACGTCGGTGAGAAAACTGGAAAAACTCAGGAGACTACGAACAACGAGAGTAACGACAAAGTCAGCAATGGCGTTGTACCCAAAGAAGTTTCTAACGGCGAAACTAAAGTCGAAAAGGACACAAAGGAACAACGAGAAAAACGAAACGTCGCTAATCAAGTTCACCAGTAAGTCGCACTTATAATTAAAATTTTTCTGTTCTCCATTTCCTAACAAAGTTCCGAGTCCATGGAAATGAAAAACATTCTCCAAATTTCACAATTCATAGGCTGCAATGTCTCTGTTGACGAATTTTTCACTCTTTTCGGGATAATTGCAGTCAAGACTGATTTTTCATATGAATGAGTTCAAGAAACTTTGAGTGGCAACGAAATTTAGCCAAATATTTCGATTTTTTCTGGATACCAAGTTCATGAACGTTAATGATGTTTTTTTTTTCCAAATGGCGCAGTGAGACCACTGAGAAAGTTCGGAAAAAAGAGGAACCCAAGGAAACTCTGGAGGTCAAAGAAAAACACGTGAAAAAAGAGGAAATCAAAGAAGAGGAAAACGTCGAAAAGAAGGATCGTAAATATTACAAGGTTCGTTTACAAGAAAAATAAGTTCGAGCAAGAAATTCCTCATCGTCAGGAAACCAAAAAATCATTGACTCGGGGGCATCTTTTTTGTTTTTCTAACTGTCATTAGTTGCTGTGTATTCTCGAGTGTGTCGAATTATTTTGTGGTTGAATACAAATCTGCAATTTACAATTCTGCTTTCAGGAGGAACATTATTACAGTGGTGGAGTAGATAATTTGGATCGAGATCTGTCGAGTGTATCGAACAGCAGCGCGAGTTCCGGACCGCCGCAGGATGGACCTGAAAGAGGTAAAAAAAAATCCACTAATTTTTCCCATTGACAAAACGAAAAAATTAACAATCGAGCCAGAAAGAATTTTGCGCCGTTTTGTTGATATTGGAATGTAAAAAAAAAATACGCATTATTAATTATTCATCATCAATTATTAATCTCAATTATTTAGTCATAAATTATTAATCTAAATTAATTATTTATTCATCGATTATTAATCTTGATGAATTATTAATCGTAATTTTTCAGTTACCGAAACAAAGCGGAGAAAAGTTGAGAGCATTCCGAAGGTGAGGCATTTTTTTTTTATTAATCGTAAATAATTATTGACTCGTCGAGAGATCCGGAAAATACGCCCTTTTCGTTTCGTTTCAGCAGGAAGGGCGTCGAGCCGAAGTCGTTGTCGACAAAAAGGAACGTTCGGCCAAGGCGAAAGTGCGAGATGAACAAAAAGAGTTGAGAAGAGAAAAGAAGCTCAGCCGTAAGAGGGTGAGTTTAATTAGAAACTTTGAGACACAAACTTTTGCTGTTTTTGTCAAATTTTGAGATTCACGATGTATTTTTATTTACGGTTTCGTTTTTTTCTTCAACAGGATCGTACCGAAGAAACGGCAGTGGCAGCCGAACAAAAACGACGAAAGGACGACGACAGGGGTTGGTGACAGACTTTTAATTCTCCCAAAAAAGCGCGTCCAAACGTCAATAATTTTTATTTTTATTTTTCTACAATAACTGGAAGCAAACACGGATTTAACGGACTTGTTCGAGAAATAAAAAGGATTTTTATTTTCTGAGATTTTTGCAGATCTCTGCACCACTTTTCGTTTTTTTTAAATTCCCCGCTTTTTTTCGACAATCGACAATCCGTGACCTACCCGTGAACACTCTTGTCGCAAATAGCCAATTGATTTTCGCTTCGTCACGACTGT
This sequence comes from Diadegma fenestrale, assembly GCA_037043255.1. NCBI lineage: Eukaryota > Metazoa > Arthropoda > Insecta > Hymenoptera > Ichneumonidae > Diadegma > Diadegma fenestrale. The sequence goes on from CM073310.1 coordinate 1,518,096, forward strand.
GGAGGAATGTTCTCATGAGGCCTTCGTTTTTCAGCGAAAGGAACCCATCAAAATGGTGATCTTCCGGAGCACAGAGAAAAACATCATTATAGCAAGGTTCGTATTTAATCTTGCAACCCTTTTTTCTCATTTTTTCATTCAAAAATATTCCGAAAAAGTGTTTTCCAATGAGTTGGAACGTTTGACACAATTCCTTAATATTTTCCATCGAAAATTTCGCCAGAGTTTCGATTTTGTGGACCGCAAATTTTCCAGAATTTTTTGCATCCCATTGTTTTGTATTTTTTTTCTGATGTGCATCGCGTTCATTCTGTTTGGTGTTATTTTCCTTTCGGAACAAGTCAGTTTGGCCCGAAATCCGTGACTTGCAAAACAGTCAGCAATAAGTGACGATCCTGATAATTTTCTGCTCCGGATTTTTGAAGAAATCTCTCCAAGTCGTTCGAAATTTTGATTTTTCTCATTGAACTCTGAAAAAGGATTGAGCCAGCTCTAAATCTTAGAAATAGCAGCGAGCAGATTAAACTCATTGACCTTACTACTTGGCTCTTCAGTTGATGAAGGCGTCGGTGTCGGGGGTATCGAAAAGACGAAACGGAAGACAGAAACAAAGTCGAGAAAATTAAGCGAGTCGAACAAGTATTGAGAAGAATAAAAAGTAGAAAAAAGATAATAAAACGATTGTCACGAGCTCGTGTTTCTTACAGACCGAACGTTTAATTTCGCCCTCTTTCAATTGCAGGAAAAATCGCCATACACGAAGGAACGCGCTCATGAACGGGAAGGTCGCGAAGGACGGGACAAACAATATCCTTTAATAAAACAAAAAAACGATTCGAACCAATCGTCAAAAATAAAAACCAAGATTCGTTAATCGCATTTGAGCTTTTTTTTCTCTAAATTTTGCTTTACCAAACGCATTTTTCGACGAACTTTGATTCAAGCCACCAATTAAATACTTCACTTTTTTTTCTATCTCGTTGATTGAGTCGATTTTCATATTATTTCCTTAACTACAGCGCACTAGGAGAAGTTCGGATCCGAAACGAAGATGATGTAAAACGACGAATGGAATTTGACTTACATTTTATATGATACGTTTGAATGTTGTATGTAATTAAAATAGAATTCAAAATAATAAAGAACAATAGCGAATAAATTTTATATCAAAGTATTACATCCAATTTTATACAATAAATCGTACAAATAAAAGAGTTGATTACATTTTGTTAAGCAATGTTCGGAGCAATAAAGATTAAGAGGATTCATCAGGTACACACGATTGATATTTGGACGGTTGCTTTTTTAATTTTCCATGTTTTTTAACGTGGGGAAATTGGAGTATTCATATCGGTGGACGTCATAACGGTGACGTTGTTATACAGTTAAAATAGCACTGATCGGCTTTCAAACTCTCTTCCTCCAAGCGCCTAAGCCGCATTTTTGCATCTTGTAAAATGTCCTCCGTCGAACTCGATTCACTTAGATAAGTATTAGTTTTAGAAAATCTTACTATCGTCGTTGGAATCTCGACGGAGGTTCTTTTGAGCAATTGAGCTTCTTCGAGTTGTCGGGATAGAGAGACAGTTCGTTTTGTTAACTCTTCGATTCTCGATTGCTGAACTTTTACGAGAGTCATCAGTTCCTCTCGTTCACGATTCAGCGTCAACTTTTCCGCGTCCTGCGGATTCGTCTCGGTTTGCACTTGAATGTCCTTGTAACTCAGATACTCCTGCGGCTCACGATTCGGAAGTTCCTTTTTCACTTTCGTCAACTCGTCCTGCAGCTTTTTCAAATCGCATTCGAATTTTCTGTAACTGTCCCGCTCCTTCTGCAATCTTTCAACGAAAAATTTTCAGTTCGATTATTTGCGGAAATGGGCGATTTCGCTGGTTCAAGGATTTCGTACCTTTCCGCTTCACGGGCGAGCGCTTCTTCCTTCGTCGACAATTCTATCTCTCGACGATAAATCCGACGATCCTCCTCCTTTCTGTCCTCCATCATTTTTTTCTCCTTCAGATTGACCGAATGCATCAAACTCTGAAAAAATAATGTTGGTTTTGCGAGTGCGGTTTCGATTTTGAAATAATTTTGTAAATCCCTAAAAATTGGGATATTTTCAACTTGACATTGAGATTATTGTTTCTTCCAATTCAATAGAATGTAAAATTTGTCGGGCGATAAAGCGCAGAGCAATGTTTACCTGAGCTTTTGCTAGTTTATCGTTAAGTGTCGTCATTTGATGTTCCATGACAGCGGCTTGTCTTTTCAGTTCTGTTTCTTTGAGAGCAAGCTCAGCCGCAAAAGTTTCTTTCTGACGGAGCAGTTTTTTTTTTGCCATTGACAATTTGGAATATTCTAAAGAATTTTTATAACTCCCATGAGTCTGAGTTTCGCAATTGTGCGTGTTATTTTCTGCTGCAACTTTGGGATGGTTTTGATCTTTGGTGTTGGGATGCGATCGACTGGTGCATTTGAGAATCGCCAGCAAAAGCGGAGTGTCGTCATCGGCGTACTCTTCCATGACGAGTCGGCCGATAGGATCGTCAGGCTTGATTCCCAAAGTTTCGAGAGTGTGTTGCACATAATCGTTTTGCAATTTTTCCTTCCTGCCGGGACTCTCAGAGTTTGGCAAGTGTTTGAAAAAATTAACGAGGAGCGGAGCTTCGCTGGCAAATACCGACAAGGTATAGGTATAATTATGATTCCACAAATATTCTGCGACGAGCAAGTCGTAAACGTATTGTTTTGCTGATTTCGGCAAAGCGTTGTCTTTGTTCAGAGTGGTGTCTTTGCTCTTTAGAGCATTGACAAGGTTTTGACGCAGATGCGTCCGGACGTTTGATATTATGCCACATTTTTCGAACCTTATGAATCGGAACAAAAAAAATTACAACAGTAACGCTGCATTCTAAAAAGCTGTACGTGAAGTCGTTATTTTTACTGTTTTTAAAATAAATCGTGCAATAAGGAGAACGAATTGAAACATTGAAATATTCATTTTGACTATCACGTCAATAAAATGTCCACGAATCATTAAAATATCGTACTTGTTCGAAGTCTCGAAATTTTCAACGTGGAGCATCATGTTTGTACGATTTTTTAGTATGAATAAATAATTTTTTCGTTAGATTATCGATACACTAGATAAATTTTGATTTCACAAGACGAAATGTTTGTTTACTCACCAAGTATAGACAGCTGAATAATAGTCGCCATCCATTTTACTGTATTCGTTTATTTTTTGTCTCTTTAAAATATACGCTACGCGTATTTCATTTCTCTCAGTAAAAAATACTTTCTACTTAGTTGGAAATGAAAAAAATTCATCACAATTTTGAGAACGAGCGTATACAAACTTATTTTTCCAAGCCGTCAAGCTTTTCCCTCCATCCGTGACTTGAAAATTACAAAACGATCGAAAAAAGCGTGTTTTTATGGCTCAACTACTTTATCATCCGATGATACGACAGATGTCGCTGCACGTCAAGTTCTAACCTCCAAATTTTCAATGTATCACAAAATTGAGGTTGATGACGTCATCGTCGTTACGGGATGACCAAAATGAAGGTTCTTTCTCGTAAAATCCCACTACTAACACTAAATATTTCTGTACAAACACACCTTTATTCCCGAAAGATCTCTACGTACGCATAAATACATTTTGCCACTGTCGTCCATCGTATGGAAGAATATTTTCTTTCGTCTACATCATCAAATTAATACCTCAAACGCGAAAAACGTTTGAGAGACACGATAGAGAAAAACTAAGGCGATTCTCTTTGGTTCTAATGACGACAATGGAGAGAATAGTCGAAAGCTGATTCGCAATAATCGAGGAGTATATCATGCTTTTAGGAGAGAACGTCTTTATTACAGATTCGACGTAATAGAAATAAATATTGTGCTACACGTTTAGCTTTTGTACGCAATGGATTTTGGTACTCTTCTGAGCGTAGCTCAGAAAAACAGTGCCAATAAGCAGGTCAGTGAATACTTTTCTTTCAACGTTCGCGTACAACATATTTTGTTGTTGCACGATTGAGTAAGCATCAGAAAATGTTCGTTAAGTGTCAATAAACATAAATCTTCGAATATATTTTGTGTTTACAGGGCAGTTCTTATTACCCTACGAAATTTACTCCGCCAAAAAAAGAGTCCAAACAATCGAGAAATCTTTCTAGCAATATCAAAAAATTTCTGGCCAAAAAAGAGGAGGAGGAACGACAAAAAGCTCTTGAGGAAAAGAAAAAGCGCGAGGTAAGTAAAAACAAGTGCGAAACAAGTTTTTCCGTGTCTAACCTCCATTCATGAATTCTTTTATCATCCGCCGTTTCTTCAACAGAATTTGTTGTCCTTGCGCGACCATAAAGCCCAAAGTAGGATAAACAAGCACTTGAAAGTTTGCAAGGCTGCGAATAAATCTGTATTAGCAGATGCCGTCAATAATGACGATACCGCCGTCACAATTGCAGGTACGAATATGGTTTATCCCCATTTTTTCATCCAGAGGCCATTTGCTTTAACGTAACCGTTTACTGCGAAACGTTATCGGAGAAGTTTGCGAATCAAAACAGTATCAAAAGTGCTCAAAACCAAAGATTTATCGTCTCTGGAGTAATCGTGTATGAAAAACGATTTTCGCAATGAAGTGTTCATGCCACGATTGGAAAATGTTAACAACCACTTAGCGGCTTGAGTCACATTTCGTGCGGCTCTGGAATTGAATCCGATTTCTGCGTTTGAATGACGTTGATATTTGCTTGAAGTTTTAGGTCAAAGGAAATACATTTTTTTCTTTATTCGGTACTTTAAAACTTGTGGCCTGCCGGATGAAAAATGGAATTTCAAATAGGGCAATTTATGTGTTCAGTGATTAAGTTTTTGAGTAGAAATTCTGAAGATAACTCTTGCCAAGGTTGCAAACGTTTGTTTTGTTCAAATATATAAGTAAAACGAGATTTTTGTTGGTTTTTGTTTGAGACGTAGATCACATATTTGTCCATAACATGGGCAATGTTTTTGCCCACAGGTTTATGCGCTGGATTCTGGCATAGTCGTCGTTTCCAAGGGATTTTCAAGGTCAGCCGCACCAAGATAAAGTAGATTTTTTGCGAGATAAACAATAAAACTGGAGCTTTCAAATGTTTCGCGAAATTTTTGTGTGCGTCCTAGAATTCGTTGGAAATCTTTGCACTATTGGACTTGATTGTGCACTTGATGTTTGCGCAAAACAAATTCAGTCACCGTTAGAGCCGGCCAGAGTTATCTCAGAGATTTTAGATTTTTTCTGGCGAATTTTGCCCCTCGAAACAACAGATTTTCAATTCTCATTTCTGCAGGTCCTTCTCAACCGGATGAGGACGATTATGGCTACGTATCGCAAGAGGCTTCTGCTTTTTACAATCAGCTGATGAACAAATACAGCAATTTACCGCCTGAGAAACCGTTGTTCAGCGAGACTGGGAAAAAAACTGTGAAAGATATTGCCTCGACGAAGGTACGAGTAATTTTTAAATAGAAAAACCCAAAAAATGATTTTTTTATCGTGAAAATGCAATGTTTGTGTGCTGAAATTTCAGGATCGAGTTCGTCAGGCTCTGAAACAGCAGGAACTGGAGGAAAGTTTACCGCACCGGAGAAAACGCAAATCTACTTCGACAACGGGCAAAGAAACTGACCAAGAAACAACAAAACCGGAGAAAGAACGTGCTACGGAAAAGGACAGAGAAACTGAGAAGGATGAGAAGCCAAAACCGAAGAAAAAACCACCGGGACCACCGCCTCTTGATTTTGTCTCGTTGCTCAAATTGGCAGAGAAGAAACAGCACGAACCAGTCGTTATAGAAGTGAAACCTAAGCCGAAGGTCGAAGAACGCGAGCGTCTGATGACGAAGAAACAGATGAAAGAATACATGAAGGAAAAAGAGTGGCGGGAGAGAAGAGATCGTGAGAAAAATGGCGAGACTGTGAAACCAGCGAGTAGTGGATCATCCACAGAAACGAGCAAATCTTCTAAATCGGAAGTGTCGAGACCGTCCCCGAACAAGATTCCCAGATTGAGTAACGGCAAGTCGGCGCCGAGCTCGATTTTGGAAAGAACTCTTACAAAACCGACGAGTTCGACGTCGAGTCGGCCACCCGAGAGAAAAGCCCCGGAAAGACCGCCAGAAAAATCTTCGACATCGAAGATTTCAGCCAAGGATGAATTACTCGAAGAGCGTAAAAAGCTCGAGGCTGAAAAGAAACAATTAGAATCGATGCGTCGCATGATCGAAGAAGAAAAACGAAAATTAGCCATGTCGAGAGCCAGCAGTAAAAAAACCGAGGACGCTAAATCTACGTCTGCAAGTTCGACGAAATCCAAATCCGACTCACGCTCGGAAAGAACGTCGATCGAGTCTAAGGACGTTAGACCTCGACAATTTCCACCTCCGGACGTAAAACCAAAACAATTCCCACCCCCGGATGTCCGCTCCAGGCAAGGAGCGCAGTCCAACGGTAAAACGCGTCCGTTCCCGCCGCCGGACGTGCGAGGCCGAAACATGAAGCCATCAGTCAAAAGACCAGTGAACAGACGTAAGTATTTTGGCTCCGAATCGATAGCAATCACGGAATTTGGCTCATACAAAAAACCACACAAAAATATTCCTCAAAATTACTCGTTAAAAAAAAGTTCGGGTCAATATGACCCAGTGTGTCAACCACGGGCATTTTTCATTATTATGTCATCAAACTGGTTCAAAATCCATTCGAGTAAAGACTCAAAACAGAGCAATGAGTTTTCAGCTGAAAATTCGCATTTCCAGGTCGCATTTACGACGATGACGAGGAAGAGCATGACTCGGAACTCGATGATTTCATCGACGATGGTCCCGAGGAGGACGCGGAGGATTATAGCAAATACATTAGCGAGATATTCGGTTACGATAAAAGCAAATACAGAAATATGGACGACGACGATGGGGACATGGAGAGCACGTTCGCTCAACAATTGAAGGAAGAATTCGTATCCACGAAAATAGGTCAGTCGATCGATGTGATTGCCATCAAAGTTATTTCAATACCACCCTCCAATAATTCTAAATCATCTAATTACATTATTATCATTTCAGGAATAATGGAAGATCTAGAAGATATGCGAATGGAGGCGATGGAGAACAAACGAAAAGCGATGATGAAGAAAAAGTCTAAAAAATAGTACAGCCGAATATCCAGAATATATTTTTCCGAACTTTCGTCGATTATATCGGTTGCGAAAATCGTTCCAAGCCCCAACGAGTTCACAATCGTGTTGCCTGAGACGAACTGATTTTTTTTACGACACAAACTCGTCCCGAGCATTTGAGCAACAAAAAAACCAACGAAAAGACAATGAAATTCCGTTTGAATTCAGCGCGAGGATTCAATCGTTGCTGTCTGTGAAAAAAAAAACCCGAAACTCGAAATGCAACAAAAATTGTCACAGGCTCAATGATAAGCAGCGCGAATGCGTTAACTTTGCGAACGTGACCTTGAGAGTAAATACTGGCTTGTCCAGTCGAACTTTCGGTCCATTCGTACGACTAAAATATCAACATTTTCCATCCGCCGTTTCTTCCTGAAACGACTTTGCATCTTTTCATAGAGTCACCCGAAGTGCTTGATTTTTTTTTTTCAATTGTACGAGCCAGTTAATAGATAAAAGTGGTGCAAAAAATTATTGTGACGAAGAAAATAAGGAAACGTCATTCGCTCCACCACGTCGTTGCTCTCGAGAAACTCCGATTCCATTTTCCCCTACAAAATCCAAGTTCTGCCCGTGTCGGGCTGCCTTAAAAACTTCTTTGTTCGTTAGTTGTAAAAAAAATATATCTGTTGGCTTCGCGATTCGTATTTCGAACCATAGAACTGCCCAGTCTTACGAAATAGCATTTACGTAGCTTTTCCAGTGCTTTAACCCTGACACATGAGTTCCTGGCTGTCACGTTGTCCTCGAAGCGATTTCAGATCCCGTCAGGTCAATGGACCGAAGACAATTGATTCGTCAAAGTGTTTCATACGTCGAAACATCAAAAATGAAACAAACTTTTGTTTCTAGAAATTGTAAAATAAAAAATTCGAGGTGCAGAGTAAATTTCAACGCGATGGCACTGTTAATATTTTTGCCACGGATTCTCATTTTTTTTATTAATTATTTTGTCCGATCCGATGGGCGAAAATTTGTTTTCCATCTCGAAATCATGTCTTGTGGCAAAAATATCTCGTCAAAAAAAAGTTTCATGTGTGCAAATGTTTGAAAATTCTTCGAGCGGCTATGCAGGAAGCCAGAACGGTTTTTTTCACATTTATTTCGTATCTCGTTGTTAATCTTGACAAAGATTCGAATCAGCCTTAAATTATTGATTGTTTTTTTAATATATCGAGCCCAACGCCACTTTCCCTTGTCGAAATTTCAGTGTCCATTGAAAGTTGGTAACCCTTAAATCCCATGAAGTGGATTTTTCCAAAATTTGCGTGGTTCGCGTGGCCATTCCTTTCCCATTGATTTTGAACCCACCCTAAGGTCGTTTTGCTCCGAAAAAAAAGGAATTTTCAATGAAAAAAAACTGTTTCACGTTTTTTAAAGAAAGTTATATCATGTCAATTCCATCACAATTATACATAAATACATAAATACATGGAATATTACAAAACGTTCATCTATTTGTTCACGTCTATTGGAAATATATTTGAAAAAAATGTATCGAGCATAATATATTGACGATTCGTACAATTTTTCACGTAATCAAAGGAACCGAATTTTCTTGGTGGAGTTTCAATTGTTTTTGTTCATTATTCACGTCGATGAAATATTCATAACAAGTTGAATACTGCACACTATCACTGCCGTATTATAACAAATAATTTGTACGTGTTTCTTGAGAGTTAAAGAAACGAATCACACGATTTTCCGAACGATTGGAAGGTTACCGAGGGGCGAAAATTATTAATTTACCATTTGTTTTTGTTTTGTTTTTGTTGTGGAGGTTTTTGTAACGCTTCATCTAACGATGAAGCGATCGAATAAATAAATAAAAAATATATATATATGTAAAGATACACGAAGAGTGTTGAACTTGTGTCCAAGATTTGTGGGACGAAAAGATCGTGAAAATTTCGCATGGGAAAACTCCGAATCGACATTTCCTCGCAACGCCTTCATAATTGACCTAGAACTTTCGTACCAGCATGGAAAATGGCTCAATTTTTTTCCGTAAAAAACTCATTTTTCCGAGACTCGTCCCTGTAGAATTTTCCTGAATTTTTCCGGAGCGCAGTTCGGAAATTTTGTTTGCCGATCGCTCCCGATCAATCCCGCTGCCAGGTTTTGTCCTACGGGATTGAGTTTTCGGGAAAAAAAATCAAAGTCACTGCTCCATCTCTTTTTGACGAAAAATAAAGTGTAACTTTTCGTTTTCTTCGAAATATCAATTTTCCGCACCATCTGACGGATTAACAAATCGGCCGAAGTTTTCTGCCTTAATAAATCTTTGGAATTGAGAAGACAAAAGATTGACAGAGATTTTCTTGAGAATCGTGAATCCAACTGCTCACTGCCCCGGGAAAGGGGTTGCGATAAATTCCATTTAAAATCCCGACGATATTGTCATTTCTGTTTGGAATCAAGAAAGATTGAAAAAACAAGTTTTTTTATGAGAATTCATTGGTATGATGAAAAAGTAGAGCCGAAGGTGTTCTGATCGGGACCAATCGACGGTCACCGTCTTTTTCCATTATGATCCAATATTCTCGTCCGTTGACCATACCTTTTTTGACCCTTTGATTGGGGTAAATATTCTCGAAAGTACTGAAAGAATTTTGTTTCGAGACTACGAATTGTTCGTCAAGATGATCCGCGCTGGTTATCGGTACTACCGGCGTTTCTATGTTCGTTTGACAACATATGAAATCCGAACAACAAGAGCAGCATTTCTTGCGAATGAGAAAACTCAATATGACTTCACAAAGAAACGCTACAGCCGCTAAACTGAAACCCAAAACCATGGCTTTGTACGTCATCAGTAAATCTCTGTTCCGCAATTGTCTTTCCTTCGACTTGAGATTCAATGGGCAAATCGCCACTCCAGGAAGTCCCTTCGTTTCCAAATGCTTCACTATCCCCGTCTCTGCTATGAACATCAAACTGAAAATAAATAAATATTTCGCATTCAATTTTATCGATTTTTTGCTGTGGGGTCCCTTGGACCCAGAGATGCACTTGTTTCTCGAAATTTCTTCACTGCAGCGAATTTTTTCAACTTTACGACACGTAAGTCAATGAATTTCAAGTTTTATTGATCGCGTTTCGATGAGACGTTATAAAATCGTAAAGTCATATCGAAAATGTCTCAACAATCATGCGACCTTGACACAGTTTTTTTCCCCAAAATCCTGCGTTTTTTTTCTTCAATTTACTCACTGTTTGTTCATTTCCTTGTAGTAGGGCGATCCTAGGGGAAAAGCAAATGCGCGACTCAGTACGTAGAGGTTGTCCGGCTGCATGACGAAAGGACAACGATATTTCTCTTCTGCATCTTCGTCAGTCCATTTCAGATAATCGTTGGCGATGACCTTGACAATGGAGTATCGATCGCCCAGAAATAAATACCCTAAAGCGGTTGAAATAATTATTTTTAAAATTTATCCAATTCTGGATCGATTCGATCGTCATCGATCGGTGGGAAGAGCAAAAAATTGTAGGAAATGCGACAAACTTTTTCTGATCCAATTCAAAACCTCGGGAAAACCGTCCTGGTCGTCGATGAAGGTTGCTTGTTTCCGTTCCACGGAGCGTCTTAGAGGCTCCAAATAATCGGACGTGTCCTGCAATGACGCCGGAAAGAAAAATTAACAAATTTTTTATTGCCATGGGAATAAATCGTGGAGAAAATTCGTCGGACGCGTTTCGTCGCGATTTTTGTCTCATTCCTCACTTTTTTCAACGCCTCATGAATCGCGTGATTTTTAAAGGCCACCCAGTGTTGATGGTCGTCCGCGATGTCCTTTGCGGTGTTGTACGGCAGCGTGAACTCCGACAGCGTCAGAAACGCTGTGAGATTTGCTGTGTAAAACGATGTCAAGATCGTGATGAAGATCCACCAAGTTGCGAAGATTAGTCGCGTGGAATCTTGAAAAAAAATAACGTAATTACTGTCACCGTCGTCTTCTGCCCTTCGACGACTATATTTGCAAATTCTTTCCACGATTACTGCGGAAATCGAAGCGACGCGGGCGCGAATTCTTATGATTGAAAATAAAATTGATTTTTTCAATTATCAGATTCAGAAATTTTGCTGGATCGATTGGCAAATTTACGGTGAAATTTTTTTACCATTTATATTCGAATATTGCGCAGTCAGTCATTTTTTTCGCATTATTTTACAAAATGCATTATGTGAAAAAAATCGAATTTCGAGTTTAGAAAACCGCCGGAATTGAATTTGATAAAAAAGCATAGAAAATTGATGTACTTGTTTCCGGCTCGGTGGTGGTTCCTTGCTTGAGCAAAGCTCCGTACGTGAACCACACGCAGGTCGGGAAAGAGTATCCTTCGGGTTTTTCCCTGTCCGGTATTTTCGATCTGTGAATAAATATTGATAAACAAATTTTTAGAACGTGAATCTGTCAATTTCGTTCGGTGGAGCAAAAAAACTGACTTTTCATGTTTTTCAACCATCAGAATCTCACTTCGTGCCCATTTTTTTATGCACACGTGCATTAAGATTCGTGCATCGACGAAAAAAAAACATTTTTGTCCCGCGAAATTCGAGAATTTTAAACATTTCAGAAAAACACAGAATTCGATAATGAAAAATTTGAAATTGACATTGATTATCGCACCGAATATAAACGAGAATGTACATGGTCGGTCCGAAGATGAGCCACGAGCCGAGAATGTAGTACCACACGATGTCACTGAAAGGCGCTAGAATTCCTTGTCCCGTTGCCGATTCAAGAGGCCTTTTCATCATGAGAGTGATTTGAATCTCGTTCAAGATGCTACTGAATGTGCACAGATCGTAAAGCTCCGTCAAAATCGGAATGAAAGCCACAGCCAAATCGACTTTCTGTAAAGTGAAGTGGAAAACCATTTCTTACCGAAAAACGATACGAGAGTTCGCCGATGCATCGCGATCTACCGGTTTCATATCAATAAAAAAATCACAATTAAGGATAAATTTGAATTTTTATGTATACGTGGTATTTGTGCAATAAACAAATAATAATTATTCACATTTTTCTCCTTTTTGTTGGTGGTTTAATGATAATAATTTTGAAAAATGGAAAAATATAGTGCAACAACTTGCCACTCGACCGAGAGATCGACAAATTCATTTTACCGTAAAGATATTTTTGAATTATTTGTTTCTGGAACAAGTTTTGTAAAGCCTGATTTTCTATACTGATCTACAAAGTGCAGAGACTACGTGATCGCATACCTTGTTGTAAATGAGCTTCATCATGCCCGATGTTTTGTCACCAATCGTCATCTGTTCCGGAAGTACGATGGTGTACGTAAAGTTCATTTTTCTTTGAACTAAATGTAAAACATCGAATGCATAGCCTAGTCCGACCAATTTCCCATTGATTTCCATGAAGCCGGAATAAGGCATGTCCTGCAAAATAAATTGGCAAAGGCGGATCGTAAACTTCAGTTATCTCGGATCTCCGATAAGTTGTCATAATTACTCGGGTCTGCTTTAGTTAACGTTTCGCGAAACTTTAAACGAGTGAGTCACAATTCTGCTCGCGTGTGTACTTGTGCAATTACGTGAGAAACGTACATCGTGGATCGCCTCTGCTGCAATCATTTCTGTGTCATTTTTTCTTTTAGCAAAAGACATGCATGTACGAATGCAGTTAATTGCGATATACATTACGGGGCTCGCGATTCAGTTGTCACGAAGTTGAGGTCAACTTTGGATATGGATTAAATTCTCAAATACAGTGCCGATACAACGAAAGCAAATCGATCTTTCTCAATTCTTACCTGATACGTTGTTACTTTGATTTCTATTGGTTTCTTGTCCTCGGTATACTTCATGTTAGTATCGGCGAGGGAGATATTGAAATTGCTAATGTCAGTGTTTCCTGGAACCAATTAATCGTTTGTTAAAAAAAAAAAATACGAATAATTCGGGTTTGTCTTTTCCATATGAATTCCTAATGATTCGGATAATCCTCGTCAAATTTCTACCTTTTTTCGTTAGCAAAAGAAAAACTGTAGAACAACAAACTGACTCAACGCCTTATTTAGAATATAAAAAATGAACGATTTTATTAAATTTCGCGACAAACGATCGAATTCGGATAAGAAAATTGCAGAAACTAAAAATCGTACAAAAATTGTATTCGCTTTTTCATTCAAGGAGGAATTCATTTGCAGAAACATCACGAAAAATCACAAACTCTGTTGGAGTTGAAAAAAAAAAAACACTTTTTCGACGAACGAAAAATACACGAAAATGGAAAAATAAAATGTAGGTCACCATCAATGTCAATCAACTGTCGATTATCGGTGCAATTAGTTCCACTGTGCATCGCCGTGCAAAGGCCGACGATCATCACTTCAAATCCCTTCATGGTTCGTCAGAGAGGTTGCAAGAAGACGGATCTTTCGACAGCTACATTACTCGGAGGAATATTTAATTAGTCACAGGAAGAGAGAAGTTTGTGACCGTTGCGGATGGCCCAGCTAGGGATAACTTTGATAATCGTCATCGTCTTCTTCCCCATCGTCGTCATTTCTATCGTCATTCGATGGAACGATCATTACAGAAGAAAAAAATCGAGTCAAAAATAACAATCACTCATTTTTTGATTCGAGGCGTCGATGAACTTGCGACAAGAGTTTCGGACGTCGACGACGTTAGACAACGTTACTGTAAAACAACGGCAACGTTACTGGTAACGTGTGTGACAAAAATGATCGGTTATGGGAGAGAGGTGGAGGGTCGTGAGGAAAAGGTGGATCCACGTCCTACCCATCCGATATGTCACCTATCAGCAACGACATGTTCGTATAGTCATTCGTAACGCCGTAGCGTCTACCTGCCCCTCATTAGTGATACGATCGAAAAGTGGTGTCACAAGTCACGCAAAAAGTACGAGAGTGAGGGAGAGAAAAAGAGAGTGAGAGAGATCAACGGAAAAAAGAGGTGGAAGAGCTAAAAAAGTTGGAAGGGGTGGCCAATTTTTATTATCACTGATTCAGATGCAAATGCGCATTTGAAGGTCGATTATACGAAAGATAATTGAAATTATACCCGAAAAAGTAGCACCTTGTTGTTTAAATACTGAATGCTTAATGAATCGTATGAAAACGATAAATTACATGGTTGTGCGATGCCAGACTGTGTCTCAATTGGTTCGTCCACACTAAACGATAGACGGGAAATGACTTTCAATTTGTTATACGAGTATTTTTCCATGACTAGTCTCTTTGCGAAGAAGAAAAAACTTCGAGAATGTTACCGATCACTTTTCTCGACCAACGTTTCGATCAAAATGTACTCGTCGTCATTGGCAAACTGGCAAAATCCTTGTCATTGAGTTTTTTCATTCCATGGAGTCGTGATTTATTTTCCAGGAGCTGATTCTCAGCCATTCAAATTAGTCCCAATTTTGGAGATTCCGAGAGCACGTAATGACTTAATTAGACACTCATATGTTCGTTTTTCCATAAGGAAACGAAAATGTATCCCGATCAATGCAAAAAATACATTTTAGAATGAAAGAAATGGGCCTTGCTTCGTACCTCGTTTTTGGGGACTCGAGGATCAGCTACGAAACGATCTGCAAAGGGCGGAAGTCGTAAAAATAGTCTAGAAACGATTTTTCAGCGATCCAACGTCGCGTTGACCAATCAACCTTATTAAGCCAAAAAAGCGAAGGCAGAAAAGCAGCTGAAGGTTCGGAGGAGATCGAGAAACGACAATGCGGGTGTGTAAGCCTAGAGGATCGTTCGAATGCTTTATTTTGGTGTAATATTAATAACGTCCGACTTCTGGGAGAAGCTGAATGTAATGAAAAATGAAAGAGAGGCGGGGGAGGAGGTGATGGAAAGGAAGTAATGAACGAAAATCCTGATGGTCGAGGTGGTCGATAGATATAGCAGCCGATAATCGCGTTGTCCTTGTGACTTTTTTTATCACTTTGTTCCTGCACGGGGAACATGAGCCACGATATGAACGTGACGTTACACTGATCGCAGATAACAATTCAATCGAAAACGATTTTTTCACGATTCCCCTTAGAAATAAAATTGCATCTACATTATTTATAAAAAAAAAAAAAGGGCCGAAGAGATTGAAACAAATAACTCGGATCAATGTTCAACAACTCGCCTCATTTTTTTCTCTGGACAGTCAAGCTTCGTTGCCGGAAAAAAGACACATTGTTGAAGTACCGCCCGTCCCTATCGATCTCTGCTGCTATCTCGTCGTCTCATCGTAACAGAAAAAAAGAATAATGTATATGCTCGATATGTGCAAAAGTATGAAACATAAAAAAGAAGCCTATCGCGGAAATATATCGCGCGAGAATTCGTTTTATGTTTTAGTTCAACGTAGTGGAAAAGTGAAGTGATATGTGATGACGCTAATTTCATTGAAACAATATACTTTCTGCCACGCGGATGCATATCGATTCTACTCGACCACGTGGCCGACCGAGAATATCTCAACTAATGACTCTTACAATTGCAGTATACAATATGACACGTAATCCCCATAGCGTCGCGGTAATAAGGTCGCAAAATAATAACTGTCCTATCAGTCCTTTTCTCGCTTATAATATCGCGAGTGGGATTCAGTAACAGTAATCACGATGTAATTGCAACTCGGTATTATTAATTACTCAAGGAAAAATCCGTAATTCATTATGTTTTTCTTCGATTCGGAGCAAAATTCGGATGCAAATTTTGACCACGGAATTCCTGTGATTTCATTATATTTTTGCTGTCGCCGTTTTTGAAGCAATGAATCATGAGAAAAGCGAAGCAATTGTCGGAATATCGTTTTTTATCAAAATCCATGATTTGTTAAAAATAAAAAAATAAAATTATTAACAGTATTCAAGCGGAATGAAGTTGATTTTAATTTTTGTAATTTTTCAACATCGACTACGAACTTTTCGTCCGAATTTCGGACATTTTTGAACCCCAAAATCGAATTTTTGGAATTTTTCTGTTACTCATCAAGATGAAGTGAAAAAACGTATGAAGAAATGGAAAAACCTTCTTCGTTTATGGGATAGAAATATTTTATTGCAACGAATAATAATTTTTCGATGAACCACAAATTGACGACTAGTTTGTAATAATTAAGTTTGTGTGCATGTGTGTGTACCAAGTTGTAATCGGTGAGGGAAAAGGGGAAGAAATTCTAAACAAGAAATATACATCGTACGAAGAAGTGACGTCGTGTGACTCATAGAACTTGTTCTGACATATTCAACGCTTTATTTTGTCTGTCAATCTGTCAACGTTTAGTCAAAATAACTAATGATGAACAAGTGTTACTAAAGTGTGTACATAGAGACGTAGAAAGAGAGAAAAATCGGAAAAGGCGAGGAGAGGGAGAGAGAAAGTCTCAAGCCTCCAATAAATTGATTCGAGTTGTTGTTTGACCAAACATTGGGAACGAAACTGGGTCGGAACATACTTCTTTAAATGATAACTGACATAGCGCTTTGCGAACTATAAAACTCTTCTTCTCTCTGCTCTCTTTTATATTTATCGCTCTCTCTCTCTCTCGCGCGCTCGCTCTCTTTGTTATTATTATGCAATTTACAGCGTTTACTCCGATTCTCGACTAGTCTACCAAGTTGCGATGTCTCGACTGCTGCTGCGTCGTTGATTTGGCAAAACACGAGATAATAAGCTGCAAGGGACTATAATCGACCTAAATTCGTAAACGCATCAAAGCTTTGGAACCCACGCGTTCCACTGCGATAACAATCTTGATTAAAATCAAGTTGAGCTACCCATTATTCAGACATTTTTTATCAGTCACGTCATGTCGATCTTTTTACCCTTAACAATCGCCTGTTATTCCGATTGATCATCGACTTTCCCATCTTTGTTATGCCCTCAATATTATTACCGAAAAATGCGGTTTAATATTTCCCCCAATATTTGTTCATTGCAGCGGGTCCAGCCATGCACGCGAATGCAACTTTTTTTTTTTTAACAATAAACATTCCATGCGTAGATTCTCCATAATTGTTCCCAGCAACGAAATTTGTCCTACAAATCTGGAATTTGACTCGGAATAGCAACAGAAATTCCGCTCTACTCAAAAACGTACATTTGGGAATCTAGGCCACGCAATATCGAGCCAAAATTCATAACCATATAAAGTGTTACGTAGAAATTAATGGTTTTCGATGAATTTATTGTTAAAAATAACAAGCAACGATTAAAATAAATGGTGACTATTGAAATTCAAAATTTTACCCGTTGCAGGCAGTGTGAATGGATTTTTGGATAAATTACGTGACCGAAGAGATGCAGCTAAATTCCCACAAATCGCAGGTCCACTCGACAATTTGCTCGGCATGGTTTCCAGATTCTGGCGATATTTTCCTGTTTTTAATTTTTGTTTGAACGTTGCTTCGTTCTTTAAAGTTTCGTATACAAGGGACGGTAATCTCGTTTATAAATATTTTTACATTCACTCTAGCTCCACACAACCGGGTCCAGTGGACCCACCAGAAAGACTGAGTTTTCAGCTTTTTTCTTACTTGATGAGTAGTTTTTAGAATTAGTCAGAATGTGACGTTTCGATTTCACTACGATCAAACTTTAATCCAGAGGTTCGTTCAAAAGTTACAGGACGATAAGATCGTCGGTCCAGCAGACCCAGTGAGTGGATGGAGGAACGAAAATTTCTAACGTCTAGCTCATTTACCTATCGAGAATGGACGATGAGACATTGACATCTCATGTAATTCGGACGCCGTTGAGAAAATCTGCGAAGACGACGTGATTACATTTTTCTGAATGCCTCGAGCTCGATGGTTATCTTCGCGTACGATTTTCTCCTGATTTTCTTTTAATCTTGAGACGATGCATGTTTCGTCTCCGGCACCCTGTAGGATTATGTCAAGTCGTTCAAATTGAGGATTTGATTGAATAGAACGGAATGAGTCTCATTTTTCTATAATCTCATGCTTTTCCTTGCCAGATCGCGAGTCTGCTGCTGGGACCGGAGATCGCTATTTATTTCCGAACACGAATCTTCTTCGTAATTTTTTTCAATCGCCATCAAAGAAACCTCGCGATTGTTTTCCTCGGATATGAGATTTGAACTTTCTTTCGAGAGCGCTTCATAACTCTCGGTCGTTTGTGGTCCGTCGATACATTTTCTGGACCCTGCAATTTGTTCTCCATCGAGAACTCGAAGTCGTGGCAAGAGATTCTACGGAATTTAACATTTTTTCGTTATTTTTGTTCATGAAAAATCGACGATGAAGAAATCCGATTGGTACGTTATCCCGTAAAAATAAATCGACCAACTATCACGAAATCTCGGTAATTATCGAATCGGTTTCCAGCCACATGGAGTTCGCGTAAGCGCTTGCAATTTTTGAGAAATGCAAAAGATGAGACGTCGGCGATCTCGTTATTCGCGACGTCCAATATCGCGAGCTTATCGACGCTGGAGCATTGCGAAATATCGGAAATCATATTGTCACGTGCTAGGAATACTTTGAGGTTCCGGAAGCCCCATATACCGTCCAAGGACCTCAATCGACATCTGGACGAACGCAAAATCATTTATTTCGTTGGACATCGAGGAGGGAAAAATGTAATTGTCCCAGTCAACTTCATCAAGAGGGAAATACCTGCAGACACTCAAACTCTCCAAGGATTTCAAGGATGCGCCAAGATCGCGAAGAGAATTGACGCAGCTGTCGTCCAAAGTGAGAACTCGCAGTCTCGGTGTCAATTCGGCAAGTCGATGAAGTCCGGCTTGAATCGTATGAACTTTCAACTTCACCGCTGTTACTTTTTCAATGTCCGACTGCCCAGTAACTTGTACCTGTTCATCGGACGAATTGGACCCTCAATAACTGCCAATACGACAAGAATTTAGTGAGAAAAAGAAATCTAAACTTGTCAAAACGCAGCATTTTTGTCTGGCGATTGATCGTCAGCAAATTTTCATTCGTGACCAAAAAAATCTTGGATTCGACCCCAAAATGTGAAATCTCGATAAAAACATTTCGAAATTCCGTAATTAAGAAATTGATGGATAAAAAATAAAATGTCTCGTCGCTTTTCGACGATAGGCGAACTGCAACAGAATTTTTCATGCGCCACGACAATTTCCTAAGCGATCGAAAGATCGATCGTTTTACTTTCTTCGATCTTTCGTAATCTCATAATGTTCTCGATGTGCTGATTATCTTTGAAAATGCACTGCGCTACTGATCTTCATCTTGCCGACAAGGAAGAGGGAACTGAGTGAGTTATAGCGAATAGATTCCTCGCGAAGGTCAATGTCAAGTATATACAAACGATCCTAGTACGTCGTATGACGTGAAGTATATTGTAGTACGCCAAGTGCAGGGAAGAAGTATGGGATTACATAAAGACACGCTGAAGGGGAACTTCAGCAAAGGGTTGGCATGAGTACGACGATGCATATGTCTCTGAAATATACACACATGGGTCATTCCGCGTCAAATCACCAACTCGCGTGGACCGAATAAGAACTTATCAATAAATATCTGCAATAATTCGTGGTCGAGATTCGAAACGTACGAAAATTTCATAAAAATGCAGTTCAAGCTGTGAATAGATTTGATGACAGAGAAAAATCGATGAAGCGAAAAAATTACAAATAAAAACGAAGATTGACGCTGTGCACCGAATCCAAAATTTATAACGGAAAGAATTTTTATTGTAGACGTAAATTTCGATGTATTTTTGTAGAAACTTGATCGATCATCAAAATTTTGACATCCTGATAGATTTATTTTCTGTTTTCTTATCACGAGGAATTTTAATTAACGTTTTTCCTTGAAACTGAATCCAGGGACCATGAATTCGTGAGAAGATGGTTTTTGGGACGAGATGCCCCATGTGCGTGGTTATATATAATATGTAGATCGCTGAGTGAACGGCATGTAAGCTGAAAATTGCACTGATTGCAAGATTAATCCATTAAATTGGCAAATTGTTCGGGTCAAGGACTACGAGCGTTGTTATTCTTGTGTCTTCGGCCGCGTGTTCGCCCACTCGCGACTCAATGTGGATCGCGGAAGAACTTTTGTGCATACGTACTTGTAGACATACTTGTGCAGGATTCCTCGGGAGTCGCATTGAAAAGCGAGGGCGGTTGAGATGCAAAAAGTTTCTTCGTCTGGCCCATTGATCAGAATTAAAAAAGAAAAAAGTATGACGACGAGCAGGAATTGCTAAAAAAATAAAAGCTTCAAAGCATTTTCCCACACGACCATCCGAATTGAAGGGCCGCGTATGGCTGAACGTGAAATTTTTTTTAAATTTTGATCCAACGTGATCGTTTAATCGATAATGCGATAATTTCGATTCAAAAGGTTCCCGATTTTATTTTGCAGCATTTATCGCATCGATTAGAAATTTGTTTACTGATTGCGAGCGCAAGTTCGAGAATTTTCCTTAAATATAAACGTTCCTGTTGTGTCATGAATTTATTTTTCGTTTGTGTGTTTCTTTGGGGAAAAAAAATTGCGAACGAAAAAGGAACTGACGTGGCCGTAGAAAAATCGATGGACAGTTTACACGTTACGAAGAACCACCGATATTTTCCACGAGTATGACATTTTTATGACACAACTTATGTCCTGCACGTATTTGCAACACGCTCTCGAGAAAATTTCTTTGCACTTGAGTATCGTGAGTGAACTTGCGACACGATACTTATCGCTCTACTGACATTTATATTGTTATTATTTTTATTGCGTTACCAATAATTCCCGCAGATCAACGCCCAGAGGTAAAAGATCGAAGTCAAGGTCTGCTCGTTCCGGCATTTCGGGCTGGTTCCACGTTGTGATCGTTTCCATCGGCTCCTCATCATCTTCCAACTTTTGCATCGCCATTATTTGTCACCTCCAAGGATCGGTGTTTTCAAAATCACGAAATCCACGATCCTCACTAGCAATTGTTCGTGTTTTGAGTCACGGAAACGTGAAACTTGCCACGAATCGAATTCTTTCTACTGACAATTGGTAAAAATCTCAAGATCGAATGAGCAGACCGTTAAAAGCAACCGCAGCTTCGAACAAAAATTGATTGCGGGAGGTTTTCAGATCGAAAAAAAGTCTCAAGTTATTTGCACACAGTATTTAATTTTTTTTTTTTTTCATTTTTAAATTGAAGTACATTTTCTTACAAATCGCATGGCGTATACGTCGTACAGCGGACAAACGGTGCGCGGGTGTTGTTTTTTTTGCGATCACGTTTTAAATAATTTTTGGCTTGACATCGACTAGCGCACGATCGTCACAGGGAAAAATAAATGATTCGGAAATTCGGCACACGTCACTGGTAATTGGAATATCATTGATATCGTGAAACGCAGTCGCAAACATTGATTCGGATATGAAAATCAGACGCAAAGAAACAAAATACAGACGGAAATAAAACGCGGAAAGGGAGAGAGAGAAAGAAATGAAAAGAGAAGGGTCGAGCAACGATCGAAACATCGTGACAATGGATGATGGACGACGGATATTCATTATTAATCGAATCACAATAATTATTTATAGAATAATATGAATGCAGACACATTCGCGTGTGTATGAATGGTTGAAAAAACTAATTTATGATGGAGAAAAAAGTGGATTCCTGAAACGATTCATCGATGAAGAGATAAGCAAGCCAAGAAGCATAATAATTACAAAAAGTATGGGTGTGTAGAAAAAAGACAAGTGGCTGAGCTTGTAATTATAATTGGCTATCAAACAATTCACAACACGAGAGTGTAAATCCCTCGAAATTGCAAAACGTTCGAGACGACGGTAGGAAACTGAATAAAAAAACGACGAAATGAAAAAAAAAGCACAAGACCAAACTTCGTATCGAATTTCCGGAGCAAATCGTCCAAAAACACACAAGGACCTCTATTTTCGTAAAAGCAGCGAGACTGGCTCGCCCTCGGCCTCATAAATACAGATTATTGGGGTGGTTTGGTCCTTCGATCTCTGTGAATCGGTTGTGTCGCCGAACTGAGTCAGGAGTTTGGGCGCTCAGCGTAAGGATTTGATACCGGACAGAGCACGGGGAGTCCGTAAAGTTACGATAACAGAAGTCACGACACAAAGGTCCCCGCGAATATATATTCAAAGGTATTTGAAGCGCGTGAGGATCGAGGATGAACCGGGAATTGAACATGAACGCCGAAAAAAAAACCAAATATTTCCAATAACTACCACATTTTTATATTTTGGATTCGCGATAATTCGCTCCTCGCAAATCTCGTATATTTTAATGTAAAACAAAAATCCACCATACAAACATACGCACGTATATTAATGTAAATAAATCGCCGTATACGTGTGTACGTGCATGTAATTCTGATCACATTTGCGTAAAGAATCGCTGGCTCAGCATCGAAAAGAGCAAAAAAAAAAAAAGAAGGAATGTGTCGCGCAATACTGAGCAGAGAAGAGGCAATGCTCAAGTTTGAGAAAAATGAAACGAGAGCAAAATATTAATATTTAAATTATTTATAATCATAGTGACAATAATAATTTTAATAATAATAATAATAATAATAATAATAATAATAATAATGAATTTGCACCAACGGACTGCCGAAAAGCAGACCAGCGAGATCACAATGAATTATCTATACGTAAAGTAATAATTGTTTAAACTTAAATCCGTGTAAAGGTGAAAATGAATTTTTTGTGTATTCTAGTTCGAGGGCGATTGAGATCGGGACAAGATACAATGCTTGTTTTTATTTAATCAATTACTAATTGGATCTAGTGTTGTTTATTAATGAAGAGAAAAGGCGAATGAAAACAAAAAAAACGAACGTAATGAGGCATTAAATGATTTGTTTAAATATATAGATTTATATATATTTATATAGATGTATCTATATTTATATATTACATAAGTTATATAAATATATGTATATCTATATGTCTTGTAGAGCAGTGTATGAATCGTGCATAGTGGTCGTTTTTGTTATTCTCTTTCGCTCTCGTTGCATGTGTGTGTGTTTTATTCTTTTGCATTATTTTTCGTACGGTTATGTGAGTGTTTCGTTTTAGTGGTGATTTTTGTCGTCTTAACGGCCGCAATAACTTGTCAGCTCGTCAATCGAGCATGGCTTTGCGCAACACTCGTCGTGAACTCCGCGTGTTTCCCGTCGAAATCTCGCCCCACCGAAACGTCCCATCATTGCGTTCGCGCTCGCTCTCGATCTCAGAGGATAGTCGTATACGTATGGATACTCGTCCATCTCCATTTCTGCCGAAGAAGAAATATCAAGTTGAAAGCTCCGAACAACTTTTTACCCATTTGGCAACTTTGAAATTTCATTTCCACAAATCGCGTCGTTGCCTGAATCGAAAGTCTTTAACGGAGCTCAAACAAATTTGAAGAGTCTGACAACGGGTTTGTCTCTCTTTACAGATTTTCTGGATGCTACGGTTTTGTTTTTCGCTCATTCACTTCCCCGCTGACTCTTGACAATGAGCAGTTGTTCAGATTTAGATTTTTGCTATTGCGATACTGACCTTGGCCGCTCTTCTTAAACATCGAGTTGTAAACGCCGTTGCACAGAAGCTGTAGAGCATTGGAGAGATGCTTGCCACAATATTTGTACTTGGAGTCGCTTTTCTGACCATAAACATCGGACTGGGCTTGCGATACTTGGATAACGGCGAATGCTACGGCGAGCACCAGAATGACGACGACGATCGAACGATACGTGGACATCTGCAACGACGATAAAACAAAAACAACAAATACAATTAGCAATTACTCGTTTTTTCAATCGATAAACTCGTCCGGAGGCCCAGCACAATTTTTATCGGTCTGTAACATCATCATGGGATTCCGCGATTTGGACAAATTTACTCCAAAATCACAAGCGCGCTATGTCGCACAGTTTAAAAAGAGTGAACGTGGTCCTTACACTAAAGAATGCGTGTACATTGGCGCTTGCGATTTTCCCAGCGTATTTATCGACGTAATTATGATGATCGTGCTACTTTTTCCTCGTCGATCGGGCCGTTCGGAGCAGAACGATTATTATTGTCTCTGGCATTGTGAAGAGAAACCAGACACGCGAATTCTCAATATAAAAGAGCTCTGATAACGTGTCTGTACGTCCTCGACTTTCCGCTCTCCCTCTTTCTCATTATTACAATTATATCCTTGTGTCAAAAAAGTATCCTTGTTCGATTATTACTACGCCGGACTATCGAACCTCCGAGCATAATTTCCTTCCTACTTGCATCATTAATAATAGCGAAAAGAACAACAATAAACAATTATGATATTAACAATTATTAGCGTTTTTATTATAATAGAAAGTGTCAAGTCCGTTCACTCCGATTGGGTCACACTAGCCAGAAATGACGGACCCAGTTTCTCGTTTTTCATTGGCAAACGAGTTTGTTGACCCGAAAAACAAGAGGATTTTTGTGTGTCGACGATTTCGTCTTTTTTGTGATGAGCGATAAACAGGAGGAGAGTTTAAAACGAATGAGTGACTCTGAATTCATTGGATTAATTAGTGAGTAATTAAGAAAAAGATCGAAGGGCGGAATGTGCGAACGAAAAAATGCATGAGCTGATGCAAAATGTTTAGCCCGATTCATTGGAACGAGCTCATTTCTGTGGCTTTGTGGCCACAACACGAGAAAATGTTGATCCGAGTGAAGAGAGTCATCTCGAGGAGAATAATCAAATGGAAGAAAAAGGAAGAATAAGAATGAGGCGCAGCGACAGGGTGCGGGAGGGCTCGTTTAGTCTCTCGTTAAATTCGCTGAATCATTAATTTTCTTTCTTCGTACTTGTCAGGATATATAAAGTTAATGGAAAACTTTAAAACGCTTTATTTCCATTATCGTGGCTTTATTGAATAGATTGAAAACGCTTGGGGTCCGGTTAAAGAGCATTTGGCGCCTCAGAAACGTTGCTGATGCGCTCATCCTCGCAGCCCTCCTTCTGCTCTTATTTTCTCTCCTGCTCGCCCCCTCGACGCGATCTCGTACCCGTCTCGACATCGCGCCTCTCCAGGGAGAGCGCTTCGGACTTGTTCGTTTCTATTTTTAGATATCTACCGTTTAAATATAAATCATGAGCTAACGCTATATTTCTTCCGATGTATATATTAACGTCCCTGACGGACCACGTTGCTGGAGACTGCAGCTGAGCTTTACAATCCCTTCGTTAATCAACTTCACTCGATGAAGAAATCACCGGTAGGTAAATAAAAGGCGTTGGACAATGAGAAATACGTCGGACGATTCGCGCACAATCGCTCGGGGTTTCCAACACCCGTTTTCCATGGGAATTCCTTGAGATTAATTAGAAGAAATTCTACTCGACGCACTTTCTTTTCATCTTGAGATTTCCCTCAACTTCTCGTTGTTCAGCATTTGGAAAACAATTCCCTCATTTCACGTGTTTTTCTCGCGATCCCCTTCTCCTTGAGCAGACGAACTTCAATGCCTAATTCAAAACGCGCGCGTGTCCCAAGGCAACCGTCTTGAAAACAAGTTACGCAACGATGCACGAGGAAATTGTTGGTCCGATCGTATAGCAACGTACGAATAATGTTTTCATCCAACGAATTTGTTCGTCCGTCAATCAGCGAATTGTGTGTACACGCACGAGCATTCATATTCAAAGTTTCTTCGTTGTTCACGTGCTTTCGAGGCTGCGTCCGATAAACTCGATTACATTTTATTCGCAACTCCAGTGCATTAGCCATTGCGAAAAAAGCGCATCGTCGCCTCTGGCGCAACCAGAGAAAATGCATGTCTCGGCCGGAGCTGCCGTTGGAGGCGGAAGCACCTTAATGCGTAGGAAATTGTATGAACAAGTTTAACGGACCGTTATCGAGCTGTACGAGAGATTGACTAATTTTAGAGTCGTATCATCGGATTCTCGGTAATATTTCCAGATAAAATGTACACAAATACGCGCTACGGAACAAAACGAGTGCATACACTCATGTTTCTGCATTTAATGAATCTATTAAAAAACGAAAAATAGTCGTAAAAGTGTAAACAACGATATGAGAGGGGGCTGGTCGATGTTCTCGTCGCAAGGGGCTCATCGTCGTGGGTGCAAGATTTTCTCATGACGCAGTGAGAAAACTGCAACAAATTGAGAACAGCAATGAGAAGCCCGACGTCTCGCCAATTGCAATCGTTCGGCGGCGTGGTTGCGGATCATTGGGAGAGGATGGGAGAGACGGAGAGCGAGCGAGAAAGAGAGAGAAGAAAATGCAGGAAAGAGAGGTCGTGCGATTCCCAAAAAAAGAACCAGACAAAAGACGTGAATGACAAAACTTAATACATAACGAGAAAGAAATAAAACGAACTGATTTTTATAGCCATTCCCTGGTTCCGGCAGCGGTGCGAAAACAGATTTGACGTTTATCTCCGACAGAATACTCCAAAAAAAAAAACGCCCCATGAAAATGTCAAAAATTACGAAAATTTCATTTCCAAAAATATAAAAAAGCTCTCGATCTCGGAAACAGTCGTTGGCTCCCTGATGGTTGCAGACAAAAAATCTGTCCGGGTCAGAATGACCCAGTGTGTCAACGGAGGGGTCAAAATCGATACTTCTTGCGTAGCATATTTACGACTCGATTTTAACGAGTGCAAAGTGTTTTCGATGCATTCATAATTAACACTCGTTATTTTATTGCGGGGTGATCAACTCAGACGATATAAACAAAAGTTTGCCTGACTTTTAACCTCACGTGCGTACTGTATATACGAATTACAATGACTACGAGTTACTTAGTCTCTTTCTCGCGTTTATTGATTCTGGTGAGAATTAACATTCAGCGAGATTTTAAAAATTGAATTAACGACACTAACCGAATGCAGTGCAAATTAATTATTAAGATATCGCATCGCGATTGCATCAGACATCGTTTGGAATACGAATTTTGTGCTCTGTCGATTAAATTGAGGCTCCAACTATTTATAGTTGTTTTCTCGAGCCAACGTATCGGAAAAACAGCTGAAACTGCGATTTCGAGTCCCGGAAAATTCCCAGTCAAATCGCCTCGGTAATTTCCAGTTGCCGATTATTATCAAGGCCACAAGAATTCTCCTCGTTACATTCGATAACAAGAAAACTGGCAAATGTCACACTTTTCTTTGCCAATTTTGACAGGCGGGTTCGAGGCTTCCTCAAGGGCGAATTAACCAGTCAACGGGACGGATATTCACGTTAACGAGGTTAATGACCTTATCGTAAAAATCTCAATCATCGATTTATTACAGAAACGCTCCTTCACACGAGTTTCAAGAATTTCCATCCTGGACCTTCTGTAATGAATTAAAATTTGTCAAAAAACGTCGATATTTCTTAAAAACGGTAAAAGTTTTCGGATAATGAAAAAATTCTCGTGATTTTGACAATATTTTCCATTTCTATTGGAACTGCCAGCAAATTTGCGATTGGAATGACAACAATTTAGTTTTCGGAGAGACTTTATAGAATATTCCTTGTCGCAATGACAACATTCTTGTGATTTAAAAAAAAAACGTTTAGTCAAACGTATTCAACAATAATATCGATCTTCCACGGAATTTTCTTTTCACGAATGATATTTTTTCGTCACGGTTTATCTGAACACTACAGTTTCCTTATTCCTCAATTCAACGAACGTTTTACTCGGTAGTTTTTCGTTTTTTAACTATCGCTCGTAATATCGATTGGAAAGTTTGGTCAATATTCAACTTCGAGCTCGTTCAACAGCTTGTAATCGATAATCTTGTGCTTACGGAAATGGCCAGTGTCAGGGATAAATATCGTTTGAATTATGATTAATGTTAATAATGTTTAGAGTAATAATGATCGTCCAGGTTATCGTTCTGGGTGGTTCTTCTCACTTTCTCGATGTTTATTATTAGTGGCTGCAGTGAAGCATCAGTAACGAGTCTCGCGGTGCAACGAGATACTCATCGAATTACTGAAACACGTACGAGCTTCGTGACAGCCTGAGATGATGACGATGATTGTCTAGCTACCGTGTAGATATTACATTTATATGCCATATAGATATGTCACATTGAGATCGTAAATCAAGAGACCACGAATAGTCAAGAGAGAAAGAATTGTCAAGGATCTATATCCATGTGTGTACGTCGCTGCACCTTAATGACTCTGGAATTGCGCATGAAAAGATCACGTGGTCCTTGCGACTATGACTGCTATATTCGATGGTGTGGGTCGATGCATCGTGTACGCGAGACCATGCAGATGAGTGAGCGTTTATTGCTGCACACCGGGATATTCGAGAGTTTCGTGTTTTTTTTTCTGACTTACAATTACACGACACGTTTCGTGAGTCTGGAATTTTTAATGAGAACGAAATTTCAGGGAAAACGAACAGAGCAAGTCTTAACCGAGCTTTTTGAGAACTTTAATTATTGCACTGGAGATTTTCGGTTTTTAGGTTTCCCGGTCGGTTCAGGGTTTCTGTGTGGGAATGTCTGAAGGCCAGAAAACTCAAAGTAGAGTTTTCGGGAGCAATTTCCAAGTCAGCGTTGACGCAACGTTCAAAAATGAAATTTTCGAGACACAGACGGATCCGATAATTTCTTCTGAAATCAAACGTCGATTTCGCTCCATTTTTTTCCATTTTTTCCTCGTGAAATCTCACATTCCCAGTGCATGGCTCGCAGCTGCCAGCGAGACCACAATTTCGAACGAGAAATTATTGTCTTCGAGCGTGCAGTGGTTTTGTATCTGCGCAAAGTGGTTACATCGCATCGAGCCAAGAATGATTCGACATGAAGATTTAATCAACTGGTTAATTACTTTCTCGTTTCGAGACGAGGATTTCTTCATGAAAAAGGGTGAAAAGTTGGAAGATCGAAGAGGAAAATGGTCCAGAGAGAATGTTAATCTGCAGAACCAAAAAGATGAGGGAAACGAAATGAAATTTCTCGATTCAGCTGACGATTGACGCGAGTGAACGACTCGAATTTTAGTCGCGATGAGTATTATGATTCGGAATCTCCAAATTATTTCGTTGCTTCAACTTTTTCAGTGCAGAAATTCGAAACACACAAAGAAAAATAATGGAAAGTGGAATAATTGAAAAAATAAAAAATAAACTTACTTAGTATCCTGAGATTGGACTCATTCACAAAAATCGAACGTGAGGAAAACGTAAAATGGAGTGTATCACTTGAGAGACAAAAAAAATATCACAGTTGGAAATTTAATTAGATATTGGCATAAATCTTCTCGCTTGATTCTGCTTCGATGTTTATTTTCGTTTAGCTCCGTTTTCGTTGCGAGCGCAGCTTTTGTTTAGAAATAATATTTAAAAATGAATAAATTCGATCGACGCGTATGATCGCGGGATCATGAGATACTTCGTAAATATCGTACGAACGCGATCTTTGTATACTTCGTGACGTCACTTTTCGGCACTATGAGCCCTTTCCGCACTCTCGGATACATTTATACTCGTTCGACTCGATTTACGTTCCGCGCCAATTTCTGCTTCCCCGCGACTTGTTCGATTCTGCGGTTCTTTTTTCTTCGATCTGTCTACACGTTCATCGGAAACTTGATCAATTACCGAGGTCGTGTTGTGTAAATGTCCGGCGTTGACTCGATGCGCGAGAATTATACTTTTCAAAGTTCATCCCGCTTTATGACTTGACGTTTGGACATGAAGGCTCGTGATTTCCGAAACTAGAGAACGAGACGTATTCGACAATTGACGCGAAAGAATAAAAGAAAGAAATCACAGACACGCACAAACCGAGCGAAGGAGGACGGACCGAGGTGGCTGGACTCCGCTCTGCTGGAATAGAGAGGAGCCGGAGAAGCCGCGTTAAACGACACCGGACCGCTCGAGAGGGAGGCCACGACAGAATGCAACGATGATAAGCCCCTGAACGCAACGAGAGCTTCTCTCTCTCCTTCTCTCTCCCTCTCTCTCTCTCTCTTTCTTTCTCTCTGTATCTCGTTCTTGTTCATCCGTATCTATTTTTCTCGTCTTTCTCTTTCCCTGTCCGAGACGTCGAGGTGTCCACGACGTCTCTCGGTCCCATATACTCTTCACCGCCACACTTTGACTCTCTCGATCCCGTTTCAAAGCCCTGCCACGAGTGCGCTCGAACTTTAATACGAGGGCAATATGCGGCCCATCCATCCATGTCCATGCACGGATTATCCGAATTGTGACACGGATATCGTGTCACAATTCTAATAATTCATTATACGAACCACACTGAAAATTCAATTTTGTCAAAAAAAACGTCGATATTTTGTTGAATACAGCGAACTAAATATTTTGCGATAATTTCAAAATTTCCGTTATTTCGACAAAATTTTTCATTTGTAACGGAACTGTCAGCAAAATTTATGATTGGAAGGACAAAAATTCACTTTTTGAAAAGATTTTCTAGAATATTTTTTGCTGAAATGACAAAAGTTTCGCGATTTTTCGAAAAAAACGTTTAGTTGAACGTATTCAACAAAATATCGATCTTTTTCAACAAAATTTTCTTTTCAGTGCATAAATGAGAGGATAATGCATGCAAGGAAATCCTTCCCAGGAGGCCCGTAACTGTTGGGCGCGACTATATAAACTCCAGACTATACGACCGATTCCAAATTCGATTACATCTCGGAAATGAAAGTACAAAAAAATGATTCGTTCTCACAAAAAACAAAACTCGAAAATTTTGACTCAATTTTGACGCAAATATTTTGATCTGACCGTGGAAGAAATTTTCCTGAAAAATCAGCACTAGATTTTCGTCGCTAGATTATTTCCCAGAGCCAGTAATTTTCAAGTTTTCACGAATCCTCGATCTGAAGCAAGATAACGAGTAATTTCCAATCGTCCGCAACGAATTCCGTGTGGAGAATCACTTTGAAGAACTTAATTAAAATTCTCAGCATCAAATCCGTGCCAAAGTGCCTGGACCATCGGATATTCGAAAACTCGTGAATTTTTCCCGAAATCAAAAATTTTGGGAACGATCCAAAAATCAATTTGACTCTTTGTCAAAAACGAATTTGGAGCAGAAAGAAACACACGCGCTTCTCGCGTTCTTGATAAACGAAATAGTGCAACGAGCATCGCCGAAAATACCATCAACCCGTTTTTAAATGAAATCTTGAACGAATCTATGGTTTGAATGATCCCAGAACGAGAATCGTGCTCGAATAAGGATTTTAAGTAAACGATACATTAATTATTCCAGGTTCTGGAGAGCGTAATTTTTCTGCACACACGACATATTTCATGACACACAATGTACGTACATGATACATAATATGGGGATTATAGGTGGTTGTTGCGTTGATGTATGTGATATAAGACGAGTCACGCTACTCTCACGAGAGCTTGACACATATACATCACACGTACACATATACAATATCCACAGCATGTATTGTGCTAATATCGTAAAAGTTTTCCGCTTATGTCACGTGGCCCACATGGGATTCGTACGTAACAAACGAGTGTACTGGACAGTTGGCATAACCAGACGAGTACGCGAGTATGAGAGCTCATGCTGGCAAACGTCAACGATCGTGCAAACATATATTTCGTGACGCAATTCTCCGGGGATCCAAGAATCACATTATTTATAACCGTCTCCATGGGTTTTGACCAATCACTGTATACGATTGATGGGAAGTTGACGAAAAATGCATGCGTTTCATTGTTTTGTTTATTCAACTGGTCCAGAGTGCGAAAAGAAAAGGAATCAGTAAGGCGAGGAATGAATCAATGAATCTCGTTACTTTTATGAAACTGGAAAAATTCGTCAACACACCATGAGGAGGAAATTCTTGCACTATTTCCGGTTCATCAAAATAGCGATTGATGGAAATGAATTTCAAAAAATCGTTCAAAACATCGTGAACTTCCGATTTTCATGGATTTTTTATGCCTTTAAAATCTTTATGTTTATATAGAGATAATTTTCGGTTCAGTGACGATTGCGACAGGGAGAATTGGTCACACGATTGCCTCCGAAACGTTGAGGTCCATTTTGTTGGGCAAACTGCGTTGCTCCGCAAATATCGACATTTGCGTATGGGAAGAAAAGCACAGATTTGCGAGATCGTGGGCTTTGGGAACCTCGCGCTAATGACTCGTTAGATACAAAGGTCAATTTTCAGTTTTTTTCGTCGTTTATCCAATTATGCGTAAAATGAGCGTATTCTGTGATTACAAAGCACCGCGACACCATAAGTGATGTGATATGGAAGAATAGAATGAATTTTTATGGTGTGGA
Source organism: Diadegma fenestrale (assembly GCA_037043255.1). Classification (NCBI taxonomy): domain Eukaryota; kingdom Metazoa; phylum Arthropoda; class Insecta; order Hymenoptera; family Ichneumonidae; genus Diadegma; species Diadegma fenestrale. Next base: position 1,550,601 of record CM073310.1, read on the forward strand.
AGAGTAAAAAATACGAAACTATGGTTTTACAGTGTAAGATTGTGGTTTGTGCAGGGAGAAAATGATCGCGGAAGGAGAGCAGTGAATGGTTGTTACAGAGAGCTCTACGATATTGTCAACAGCAGTCCGATGCACCGGGAGCCTGCGACAGCGGTTCTCACCGAATCTTTTCTATAAAGATCTCTTCCTCTCTGTCTCTCTCTGTATTTCTGTCTCTCTCTTTATCTCCGATGACTCCGAGTCGTCTCTGGCGTCGTTAACTCGTATATTACGCCTCGTTAAGGACGCGCGCCATGGCGTTTGCACCATCCCAGCCGATTCAATCTCTTCGTCTTTGCAAAACCCATAAAAAGTTTTACTTTTTTTTCTCGTATCTTTTCGCTTTTGCTCTCTTTGGCTCCGATCGTCCGGGGACGATCGCTGTCGTGTAGAAATTTAATTTCCCGTCTGGAACGTGCAAACTGACAAAAAACCTTCGGGACAATGGTTCCGGGTTGTAACGACAAAACACGAGCTCACGTCATCGCAAAGACCAGAGGCGATGGTCCCCGAAACACGCCAATTTTTTTTCTCATAAAACACGTAAACACGCACGAGGTTATGAGTTTAATTATGCAAAACAACCCCTTAATGGTGCCACTCTCCTGTCACGCAATTTATGCTCCAAACTTAATCAACGATTGAGCCACGGGAAAAGAATCCCCGGCTCGAGATAAGCTCGCTGGGCGCGATCCTCCTACACATTGACTCGTCATTTCATGAATGAGATTTTTCGCAAGGAATCCAAAAGTTCTCAAAAAAAAAAAAATTGGAGTATAAATTCCTTCGTACTGTGTAACAAAAAAAAAAAGATCGAAGCTCCGATGAGTTTGCTCGCTTCGCGTCCAAGATCGAGGCAATTGCATACAAACAATCAGTCCCAATTATTATAAAAAATACGTTCCAATAAGCCCCACAACGAGCATTTGTACAGAGGAAATAATTGAATTTACACCGCAAAATAATTCATTGTAAAATCAATTTTTTTACTCCGAAAAAAAAAATTTCGAATTTTTTACATATTTTTGGGTTCGTCTCTCTCGGATCAATCGAGCAAGATACGTTTCATTAAGTAAAACGACTAATTAGTCCAACTGATGCCTGTTTAATCGGGACGCAGTTCCCCAAGCGTTTAAGTTGACTCTTATTTCCTGAGCAGCGTGCGTTGCGGCTATTGGTTAAACTGTTACGATTGAGAATGTGACGAACGGCACGTCATCCTCGCGAGTAATCAGCCATGTAGACGAAAATCTCAGAAAACTTGTTTCCCCCCATTCCCGATAAAATCGTTATTAATGTGTACTTTGTGCTTGCAGGAAAACACACACACTGAGAATACCGAGGACCTCGACCTGCGACGAAGAACGCAGACGATCGGAGATAAAACTTGAAAGGCCTTAAGGTAGTATGACTGCATTTAGAAATACCTTAAGACAATAATTCTGGCACTGAATTTTGCAGGAAATTCAACTCCATTCGTGTATCAAAATTAACCCTAGAGCGGTGAACCTTTTTTTTTTGCCTATTTCGGTATCCTGGGGTCAAAAATGACCCCAATTTAAAAAAATGCACATCTTCGGTAATTTTTAACAAAGACACATGAACTTGAGCTCATTCTTTTCGTTTTTTAATGCAGGATCACTTGAGCCTGGGGGGGAATTTCGCTCCGAGTCAAAAAATTAGTTAAAAATGCGGTAAAACGATGAAAAACGCGTGAACGAAGGGCAAAAGGGCACGGGATTCAAAGTTTCCGTCGTTTTTGACTCCAGGTTACTGTTCGAGGATTAAAATGTGATTTGAGCATCTGAATTTCAGGTTCTTCTGCGTTCAATGATTTTTGCAATTTCATAAATATTGGTTTCGAGATCTCGGCCCTGGAACCGAGTGTCCGGACTCTCTGTGGCCAAAATTTCAAGTTGTGTATTTATCTCATTACAGTGAAGCGGGGCCGGTCAAATGAGCGACGACATTGTCAGTAGGGGAATGTACTTTGCAGCCGAACGATTTTCTGCTTTTCTTTTTGTTTATACATCGTCGACGATCGCTTATTGCCCAACGATTAAATAGCGCAGTCGATTATTTCGCGTGAAAACTCATTAATGAGGAATCTAATTAGCCAGAAATTTGTATATTCGATAATTACGTGTCGTCGTTCTCGATTCTTTTGGTTTTTTGATAATCCAGAGACTCCAGATGCATGGCAAAGTGCATTTTATGGGCGATCGATAAAAAAAAATCCGGCGAAGTCAAAATATTCATTTTGAAATACGTCGAATAAAGTAAAATTCGTAATTTACGTTATTTTGAGGAAAATATTGATTGATAAGACAAAAAATATTTGCAGCTATTTGTTTGCATGAATTTCGACCAGTTAATTCATCATTCGCTCGTTTTCCACTGTTGGGGAATGAAAATTGTCGTTGGCTACATTTTCGAATACACTTTCGTACAATTCCGAGGGTTGCTCCGCGCGGGAAATTTATATTTATAAGCATTGAGCGCACAGACTCACAAACGATGTGGTCAAATGTAAATTAGTCACAGGAAAGATACGTAAGTCGACGTTAAGCGTTTGTTTACATGAAAAACGAGTATCGACGTTTCCGACAGCTGCTGTCAGAGGACGATTCACACGACAGTTAAACCTCCGAATGTCTTCAGTCCCGGCGTCAATTGACTGGCAGTTATACCAGCCTGAATGGGCAGTCGGAATTGTAGGGAGAAAAAAAAACATTTTTACACTTCTTCACGGTTATTTACTGTGTTTAACAACATAAAAAAAAATAATGTGATTCCAGCTTGTGGTAATGACACTTGGGCACCGGAAGTGATAGTGAAAATCGTGTTTTTCCTGCGACCAAATATTGTTTCAGTTTTCAGTGGCAAAGAGGCACGAGGGACGAGCAGATGAACGTTTTCCTCGAGCATGTTCGATTCTCTCAATAAAATTGAAGTGCAACTTTGATTTTTGCCTCAAATTTCCGAGGAAAAGGTTCATCTGTTTGTCCGTCGTGTTTCTCGCACAGCCGCGATCTAGGGATCGACAAATTGTCGAGTTTTTTGTTTCGCGACGGTTTTTAATTGCAGGAGCGCAATTGTAGGATTTCTGTACGAGAAAAGCTCGTCGTAGAATTTTCGTAGGATCTTTGTAGTTCTGGTACTTACCGCAGATAGTTTCTCAGAGGGTTGGTTACTGCAGGGTGGATGAAGGACTTGTGCTGCTCGAAAAAGGCTCGCGTTGCTTTATAAAGAGGCTCGAGAGGCGAGTTATGCTAAGAAGCTAAGACGTGCTCATTAAACATGTTACACGGGTGCATGTCAGAAGCGTTAATAGCTTGGGCTAATATGTCGGTGGTCATTGGTGAGAGGGTAGCAAAGCAACCATGCGAAGAAAGTCCCTCTAAAGCTTCTGAAATATGTTAATATCGATACGTATATTTCAAGACGTCACGAAAGAGCCTCCGCGCCACCTTGAATGGACCGCACGCTCTTGCTTTTCGTGGGGCAGATTCACCCACGCCGCGCGTTCATCCAACTATTGTTTTCGAACAATCGGGTCATTCGGGTGAAGCCGGAAAATCCTTGATACGCGCCAAAGAACGTGATCGACCACCAACATATTCCGCCGAGGGGATGAAAAAAATTTGAAAACAACAATAACCTCCGCTCTGCCGTCTTCGATCTTCTATAAAAGTATACAAAATGCATGTCGTCTATTTTTGGCCTCTCGAGCGACGACCCAACGTTTCCGTGGGTCGTCGCTCGAGAGTCCAAATAAGTCGCTCAAAGTCCACGATATTTTCAGCATTTTTTTCCCATTCATCAATGTCGAATAATTGTGGCAAACCATGAAAACTTTGGGAAAATATTTTTTTTTTTTTTTCATTTTAATTCGATTTCACGAACGTTTTAAATTTCTTTCATTATTTTATTTCGATTCGATATGTTTTTTTCGTATAATTGGAAAACCATGCGCACCGAAAAACTTTCCGATCGCCGAACGGGAACGAAGCCAATAAAAGACGTGAATTCGACACGAATCGGAACAGTTGAAACCATTTTTTTATCCATAACGACGAGAAAGCTCGAGCCTTCAATCGCCGGGTATATGTGGACGAAATTTCGGAAAATAACCAAATATTTTTATATTTTCGTTATTTTGTAATGTTTTTTTTTTTAAACAGTGTGCGCGTTTAATTGCGTGGGACGCGTAAAGAAATTGATGTCGCTTTCTGCAGAATTGCGAACTTTTTTAATCCTCAGGCTCGTAGTTCTTGGAGACAAAAACACGTTTGACAATTCCGTTGTGCAGTCTCTTCTCCCACTTGAGTTTCGTAGTCGCGGAAAAATTCGAAGACAGCAACGCATGTAGCTGCGAAAACTATGATCCTCCTCCAATGGGGAGCCTCATTTCCTTCGTCTTTCCATCGTAAACAACGCGCATTTCAACCGTGAAAAAAATGGCCAGGACAACAATATATATAAACTATAGACACACGAAGTGTCAAGGCGAGAATTAATCGTGATGTATTTTTTCTTTTTGGTTACAGCATGAAAAATGTGGAATTTTCCGATTGGATACGCTCCGAAAACGAAAAATATGATTTCAGAATAATTAACAGTCGAAAGTTACACTAATCTGGACCCAAATAATTGACCCTGAACTGATGTTACTTGACTTATTGAATTTTTTACGAGAATGAAAATATTTTCCTTGGAGTGGCAGTTTTTCTTGCTCTTCCTCATCCTTTGGCTCAGTTACGCGAATCGTTGTCGTAGGGAATGAAAGATTTTGTTATTTAATGTTAAAAAATGTCATAATACGATGTCTAGCCAATAAATCAATTTTTTCGGCATCTGAAATTGCAGTTCGGAGAATAAGCAAATTTGAGTTGTAGTGTCTGCGTGAGAGAATGAGAGAGAGCGAGAGGGCGCGAGAAAAAGTGCGAGGGAGTGAGAGAGTGAACAAAGTTTAGACGAGCGGAGAGCCCACGCGAATTATCTGCTATGCGAAATTGAAAGAATGAGCTCCCAATTGGGAGAACAAGAGTTATAAAATCTTCATGCTGTAGAGTTTGATGTTACAATAACCATCACGACAGTTTACAACAATGTACGACGTGTTTGAACTCGTCATTCACCGCTCCCGTTTATGAGATAGATATATATGTCTTCCCACACTAAAGTCCCGGAGGCACTAATTCCAAATGAAATAAAAAGAAAAAAAAACAATCGGTATGCATTTTACGAGGGACGACCTGCATTTCCATACCACGCGAGGTGGTTAAGTGAAAAAAAAAAAAAAAAACTTGTTCGGCTCTCGTTACGCAATGGAAAGATCCTTGAAAAATAGTTATTTCTAAAATACTTTACGATCGCGTTTTAAAAAATGTCATTGTCTAAGCTCGATCGACCTGGAAACAAGTTTTGCAGTTCGAATCTTATGCTGCGATGCTAGTCAAACGACGAGAATATTTTGAATCAATTCTTTCTACATTTTTCTGGGTCAAGCTCAAAGTTTACAATATTTTCGGTGCAACGGACTGATGAACAATCGCCTAAGGTCAATAAAGTTCGCGGTCACTTGTATACGGAGCGCTGAACAAGTTTTTGTGGTGGGTAACGTCAATATTTTGTACTTCATACTCGTCGCACCCACCGCGCACGAGAGTTCTAATCTTTTGTCGGTCGTGCAGACACTTTGCCACTCCCTTGCCCCTATAGCCCCGTTTCGGGACACGATTTCGGGCTGTGTGAATTTCTGAGCGTTAATAAGTCGTTGTCACACCGAAGACAAATCGTTTCTGTGATCGCGTCAGTCAAGCCTGGACGATATCGCAGCGACGAAATTTCTCAAATATACATTTATTTATTTACATCTCGAGGTTTCCCTGCGCGAAGGTTACAAGAGCAGGGTCGAGTCTCGCATTTAATTGCACACGTGTCAACAAATAATTTCTCTCCACCACGACGCTGAAAACATTTTTCGCACGTAGCTGCAATCGATTTTCCAGCGTGTTTTCGACCCGCGTGTCTTTTTTTTATAACATTTCCTATTCGAAGGAAAAAACCTCAAATCGATTCGATGATCTGGCCAGGCCGAGTCCCAGTCCCAAAAAGCGATCACGAACACATGGAAACGTACAAAATTTCGCTACATTTTGGAACGATACGAATATAGAAAAATTTAATAAGCTCACGGAAGAAAATGACGACGATGGACCCAAACGTTTTTATCTCGATCGAATTTCAACATTGCAGAGTGAGACAAGAGCTCGATGTCGTTTATCTGTAGGAAATCTCCATCAGAAAAAACGTAAACCCGCGCGACGTACATCAAGACAGCTGGAAAGTTACGGTTCGAACTTTTCAACCGCGATTACTTCTGACTCTATAAAAGTCGGAAATATTCATGCCGACTTTTCTCCCGCTAGGTACAAAAGCTGTCTGCTGTACCGAGCGGGCGAAAAGTTTCTGGTAAAGTTTATGAAATTTTTTTCTTGAACGAATGCGTTAGAAAAAAATGTAAATTAACACACTTGTGAATGCGTCTGAGGACAACTGCACACGTGCCGAATCTACTTTTTGGTTATCGATGCACTCACGCGACTGCTAGATCACGTTTTAAATGTTTTTATCTTTTTCCCCGTGAAGGGATTTGTCAATAATGATTGGATTCTTCTACCTTTTTTATATTTATTGCATGTTGGTACAATTCGATCGATGATCGGTCACCCAGAGAATCTCAAAACATCGAAATTGTCTCGATTAAAACTCATTGCGCCGGGTTATATTTTTTCTTCCAGTCAGAAAGGCAAAGGGGTTACTAAGTATGGAATTACGCTGAGGAAGCAAAACAGCCTGGAATAATGGTCACACGAACATGAATTAACAAAAATTGATTGGGATTTTTTTTATGCTACGTGCGTGTATTGATCCGATGATCGTAAAAATTGTTAAATATCTACTGTCGATAAGGTCGGGTTTAAATCGTTCACCGCTACAGCTTTATGGTGCGCGACAAGAGGATGAGAAAAGGGGGAGAAGCATTAAAAATAAAACGGAACCCAAACTAGACGTGCATTTTTTTTCATTCTCCGTTATCAACTCGTGCAACATCATCCAAAAGACGTAACATTCAAATTCCGAAAAGAAATTCGAAATACTTTGGACCGCTCGAACGCAGTCTCGTCCGGTCGGTTTAGTTAGCGGTCGGTAAAGTCGCTATCTAAATAATAATAAAAGCTAAGCACAGCGTATGGTACAAGTGCAAAGTTCATTTGCGATCCTTGCGATCGAAATGATTGAATTTTCGATATATATATATATATGGCACTGATTGCTCGATCGGTGTGACATGCTTCGCGCTGTTTTCGGCATCACAAGCGTTCGGTGACTTTCAGACTCGTCGACGATTGATACATTTTTTCCTCTCATTTCTCTCAAAGCTCAAAATAAAAACTGCAAAAGTCAATAAAGACAAAAAATTTCACAGACAGACCAAAGTTGAAAATTTCCAATAATAATCATCAATCCACGAGCAGACCGACAGTTAAGAAAAAATGGCAGATAAACAAATAATTGAAAAAACTGCAAGAAAACTGAAAACATTGAGTATAAAATAAAAGATGCAACGTCCGTGTTATAAATTGTCGAGGGGTGAGATTTGTCGCCAACTCCGTCAGAGCAAGCAAAAAAAAAGAAATAACAAAAAAAACGCGGTAAAAAAGCATAAAATCAAGAAAGTTGGAGTCGGGGGGCGATGAGTACTGCGCCATGCTAGCCAGGGCGACGTACCTCCGCGCGCTCGTGGTGGTTCGTGCGTTTCCGTAGGAGCTCGGGATGTTCACGAGGGAGGGGGAAGCGAGTATATCCGTGACGTCACATAATTAGAGTAAATACAAAGTAGTCTTGATGGGACAGTGGCGTGCGCCACACCGTGAGTCGCAGGTCCGCGTTTCTCGCTTTTTCGTACGATACATCATCGAAATAAATATACACACACGCACGCACACACGTACTGGCGAATTATAAAAATGAATATAATTGTTTACTTTTTTCAATTCAAATGTATTAATCGATCTGCACAAATCAACGCTCATGTGTAAATAAATGAATATTTTTAAACGTGCGCGCGTGTGTGTGTGTGTGTGTGTGTGAGCGCGTGTGCTCTCCATGTGTATGCAATGTATATTAATATTTTCGAAATATTTTTCTATATTGTCCGTTTCTCTACAGGCGTGTGTTTTAATTTCTAAGTGCGCGCGGAATAATAATATTTCACACGAATTCGATAGAATGAATTCTTCTTCAAACGTGTGCTTGTGGTTTATAACGATTAATAAAAAACAGTGCTGGTGAGACGATAGTGGTGTGTGAAAGTGCTGGGCTTTATCAATTGGAAAATACACACGTATACATACACACATATATATATAATATCTGCATATATGCATATATGTATGAATATCTATATATATGTGTATATACATATATACAAAATTTTTATGAGCGTGAAACTAGTGTGTGAAACACAAGGATGGAAAATATGGATAAAATAGAGGTGGGTGGCTTATTGTCGTTTTTTTTTTTTCGTTTAGTTTTGAAAAATTTTATCGTAAAAACGAGGAATCTCGGTGGAAAATGAAAGAGTGAATAAATTTGATGGGAAAATGCGAGGCGAAAAATGTTACGAGATCTGGTTGGTTTTTGTCGAATTGCGGATCGCGAAATATTGCCAATTGTTTAAATATGACAGCAGCAGTGCGGTGTAGACTTTATTTTCTAAAGATCGCGAACGTGGAGGACACAGGAAGGGGAGGGGGGAGCCGTGGCCCTAGAGTGGGGAAAGTCCGATTGTGCAGTTGAAACATGTGGCAATGGATAAATTCGTGTGTATCTCGAACTAAGAAGACGATTAGATGGACTCGTTACTCGCTCACTCATTTTCTTACACTCTCGATCGCGGTCTCATGCGTCTCGTCTATACTCGGTACCATTCGGGCTTGCTCTGCGCCACTCGCTCTCTGCTCTCTCACCGCGCTCAGAGCCTCGTCCCGGCCCCCTCCTCGCTATTTTGTTCAATTTGCGCGCTCTCTATCCACCTCTTGCATTCTGTTTATATTAGATATAACTCCATGGCGCTCCTCCGCGCGCGGGGAGGGAGCTCCCCCCTCCCCTAACTATTCGTATCCATGAACCACTCGTTTTTTTTCGTCCGCGATGTTATTTTTTTCTTTTTTCAGTTTTATTAATTCGCTTTTCTCGTTTTTTTGAAATTTTTATCTCTCGATGGAGTTTCATTTTTTTTTGAATAAGTTTTTCTTTTATTTTTTTCGTTCAATTTTTGTTTTTTCTCACTCATCGCTTCTTGCTCGCGAGCTTCTCACTCGACCTTCTATAGTTTTTATTTTTCTTACTCCATCGTTTTTAATTCCCTCGTTCGCCAAAGAAAACGAGATACAGAAAGAAATTTATTTATAGATTCGTCTTAATTCGATTCTACAGATCGCTGCCAATTCATTTTTTGTACTCGCCAAAATAAATTCGTGCAATTCATTTGAAACTACGGAATCGGAAATTTTCATCGACTTCGATTTTACCATTATTATCGCTTGATGATAATCAATAATGGAACCTCCGCGTTCTCTCTTGTTAGCATGGGCAAAAATATTCTACGCTACGCCCCTCGAAAATTCAGGAATTTCCAGGCCCCGCTCGAATACCGTGTGGCTTTTACGTAGGTAGAACCAACATTCCGCGAGACTGACATTTTTTCTCCTTTGCAATTCACTCGCGATTTGATTGTTATGAAAAATACACAAATGTAATTCGAAATATTGATTTTTTTTTCAAATAACGAATAATAAATGGAGGACGAATAAATTATAAACTCGGGTGAGAGGAAATATTTGAATTCCCTTGATTCGTCGTAATGCGCAAATAAATATCGAAAAGTCTGCGAATTTGAACGATTTCAAATGAATAGGCGATAATCGTTTCGTTTGAATGATGCAACCTCCAAATTCGTATAACTCTGAAGTTTGCAACGTTGAGATTCAACGAAAATTTCTATTTTTATTAATTATTTAATGAATTTTAAAGATCGTGGCATTTTCTCGTCTCGATTGACTTTTTGGAACTCGAGAGACGATCGTTCTTTTGTCCGGAGCAAAAATCGAATGATAATTATGAGCATTATGAGCCTCGATGAAGAAAAAACAAAATTTCGTTGCATTCGAACGATGCAAACTTCAGCATCATTAAATTTCAACGTTGCGAACTTCAGAGCCATCAAATCCGTTTATTCATGCACACGGAATATAAATATTAATCAGTATTTATACAAAAATCGAGAAAATTCATAGATTTATATGAAAAAAAGAAAAATTTTGCAGTCACCGTGCCAAAAAATCGTGCTTGATTCAATTCATTTCATTTTCATGAAATTATTAAAGTTACGGATACGAAATCAATAATCGTCCGAGAAGCTTCGAATATTATCTCGCACTTTCGCCACGTCTATTCGCACGAAAAACGTTGGATCATTTGTCCGGAATAATTAATTTGCATTGTTCACAGTCGAATTATCACGTTGCATCAATTATCTTGAATTTATCATCAAAAACAGCTGAAAAAAACATTCTATTTCCGAAGAATGTTGCACCCACCAGTGTAGTAATTGAATTAATTCGTTGGTCATGATTCACGATGACCTTTGAACCTTCCCGAAGAGCCTCGAATATTCTAAATTCACTCGTAAAAAAACGGAGCATTACTCCGTTTCTTTGTTCTGCAGCGAATTGATTTTTCTCCAATTTTTTATTTGGAATTAAAAATCAAAATTTCGAGCTGAATTTTTCCTTATTAAATATTTCCATTCAATATCGAATCGGGACAATGAAAACACGTTTTTTTAGCATTTAAACCCAAAATCGATACGAAAATTGTCATGGTTTTTGGAATTGAACGAAAAATTAGAAAGAAAATGTATTTTTCGTTCGACATCGCGAATTCAGTGTCATAATTTTTTCAGATTTTCGAAATTTGACATGAAATGACTGGAGCTCGGTTTACAGACGAAAGGGAAAAACGTTTACGCAGACAAAGTGTTAAATTGGATGTAACTGGACGTAGTTTTCGTAATTTCGATTTTTCATCCGTTTAATTAAATTCTGCACAAGCCCCGAGCCACCCAAGATGAAAGCGAATTAGTTTGATCCCCGAACTTTGTGACCTTTGGACATCTCTCTTCACGAAATACACAATCGCGAGGGCCTCTCTCTCTCTCTCGCTCCGTATTATTTTTTCGGCCGCCTGCAAAGTCGGTATTATAAGCTGAAAAAAAAATTTAGTTCTCTCATAGTTTTCGCCTTTGTCACACGCTGCTTCGCGTTGCTTTGGCCCTTTCGCGGACAGGCACACGCGGCGCAGGGAGAGAGAAACTCGAGGGTTTCTACTTGCTCTTTCTCGAAACGTTGTTTTTTTTGTCTTTCTTTTGTAACGGGTATTCTAGGAAGCGGCAGCGAACCCAGTCATTTACGACTTTGCACGTTGTCCTATAGCGTCTCGAGACACTTAGATTTTTCCAAATAATCCGTTTTTCATTCCATCGACTTATTTCACGAGGAATTTCGCACATAAAAAAACGTTCTATTTTTTCGTTTATTAAATCAATGATCCATAACATTGCGCGCTCGTAGATTTTTATCTCGGCCTCGTTACACACTTATCGATCTATATTTGCATTCGGAATGTTTCGCTTCCTTCCCAACGTCCTCGTTGGCTGCTCGCGAGACGTTCGTGACTGGGAAAAGCCTCGGGAAAGAAATTTCATCAAGGAACCAAAAATTCAAAAGTTAAGCAATAAAAATCGCATTTTTTCATCATCATAGAACGAAATTTCATGAAAGATGAGGAAAAAAATGGATAGAAATATAAATACGACGTGAATAACAATTTTTCAATGACGTTGAAGTTTGCATCGTTGGAATGCAACGAAATTCATTGATTTTGTCACAAAACTCTTTACAAAATGGAACAATACGTCATTGCAATGATAAAACGATCGATTTTTGCGGCCCACCAAGTATATAAACTCGAAAAATTTCGATGTTTTACAAAATTAAACAAATTAGCAATAAAATTTCATATTTTTCGATGCATTCCGACGTTGCAAACTTCAGCCTCATCAATTTTCACCGTGTTCACGAAAAGTTCTCGCGTAACGTCGAACTTTCGTACAAATTTTCAAGAGCAAAAATAACTCGGCACTAAAGATCGTTATATATTTGGATATTTTTTAACACGTCAGCATTCGTGGCGACTCAATTTCGTTTTAAAATTCTCCGCGTACGCGTTGGTGCTGTACACTACATTAAAATACAAAGAAAAAAAACCCGTGCCAAAGAAGAAAATATATAGATACCGAGGAACGTCGTCGACGTTTCTTATGAATTCGAATCGATCGATTTTTGCGGCCCACCAAGTATATAAACTCGAAAAATTTCGATGTTTTACAAAATTAAACAAATTAGCAATAAAATTTCATATTTTTCGATGCATTCCGACGTTGCAAACTTCAGCCTCATCAATTTTCACCGTGTTCACGAAAAGTTCTCGCGTAACGTCGAACTTTCGTACAAATTTTCAAGAGCAAAAATAACTCGGCACTAAAGATCGTTATATATTTGGATATTTTTTAACACGTCAGCATTCGTGGCGACTCAATTTCGTTTTAAAATTCTCCGCGTACGCGTTGGTGCTGTACACTACATTAAAATACAAAGAAAAAAAACCCGTGCCAAAGAAGAAAATATATAGATACCGAGGAACGTCGTCGACGTTTCTTAATTCGAAAAACGATGCAAAAACATGCAATTTTCTGTGCTTCTTTTTTTTATTTCTTCTTCGATCGGTTACCAGAAAATGCAAAAAATCATGGGTAAACCCAAAAGAGGTCAGGGGCAAATGTTGTCCCGTCCGGCCAAGAATACGACACGACGAGAAGACGCGCGCAAGCGCACATAAATTCAATTATATTTCGAGGTTGGATAGAAATAACGAAAAAACGCCATATCTGAGGTCGATCACTGGCGGTTAATCAATCCGATTAAATCAACCTCTCGGAATATTATATATGCGATTCTTCGTACACTCCAAATAATAACACAATTGTCTCGAATTAACAATAATTCTTAAAAAAAATTCACAGTTTTCGAAAATTGTTACGAATCAATTATTATAAATGATGAATAATCATTATAAATTATTATTATTGAATTAATTATCACTTCGCGAGTGCACACGTTCTATAAGGTGCACATTGGGTCAATCTGACCCAAGGCCTCGCCCAAGGCGTTTTCCAAATCATTGTATTCCGGAAAATATGATGTAGTTTTTTTTTTTGTAGAAACGTTTTTCGTAATAAATTGGACGATGTTGAAGTTTTCATCGTTCACTGAAAATTCAATTTTGTCAAAAAACGTCGATATTTTGTTGAATGCAGCGAACTAAATATTTTGGGATGATTTCAAAATTTTCGTTATTTCGACAATATTTTTCATTGTAACGGAACTGTCAGCTAAATTTACGATTGGAATGAAAAAAATTTACTTTCCGAAAAGATTTTCCAGAATGTTTTTTGCTGGAATGACAAAATGTTCGTGACTTTTCGAAAAAACGTTTATTTGAACGTATCCAACAGAATATCGATCTTTTTCAACAAAATTTTCTTTTCAGTGTTGGAATGCGACGAAATTCAGTTTTTTCGCTTTTTTTCAATTGAGATTCTGATTCAATATTGGGTCAGGACAATAGATCGATCTTTTTATAGGGTCGAAACACAAAATCAGTACGAAAATTGTCATAATTTTTAAAATTTGACAGAAAATAAATAGAAAATTGATTTTTCCCTCGATCTCAACGTTGCGAACTTTAGAGTCGTATAAATTGGTAAATTTTATGGCCCAAATAGTTTTTTTTTTACGATAATGCAAATTAAACGCCGAACAATCGGTAAAAGGAATTCTTTCGGGTCCAAAAGACCCAGTATGTAGTCGAAGGCTCAAATTACTAAAAAAAACAAAGCGACATTAATGAATCTATAAATTTCGTAAACTTCGTTAATCGTTGCTGCAATCGTCGGCAAATTTATTTTAGTGTGTGAAATTGCATCGTAAATTGGAAAGATGATGATATCCGCGGTATCACGCGCGCCCGAGAGAGCCCGAGAGTCTTGAGTAAAGAAGAGCGCGACTGAAATACCTAAATGGAATTTTCGTCAAGTTGGTGCTTGAAATCTTGACGAGCCTTTTTACATGCCAATGCATATACTCGGCCAGCAATTTTATTCAATCAGAATTTTACCGTTTAGCCATTCAACAAAGATTCATCAAAATTACAACAAAAAAATACATCGTAACCGAATATTAATTCCGAGATAATTACAAAAACGGAAAACTGGAGAATTCATTTCTGACAGAACTGATAAAAGTGACTCTGTCTCATTATTAAGAACTGATAACTGCGCGAGAAGCATTCAAAATCAGAAATTACCGGTACAGAATATAAAAACGGGGAATGACCTCGATGACTCTGAAGTTTGCATCGTTGGAATGCAATGAATCTCATTTTTATCTTTGACAAAAAAATTATTCAAATGCAGAATGTAATTACGATGATAAAATGATCCATTTTTGCCATTCGAAAAGCATATCGGCTCGAAAAATTTGGATGACATTGAAAATTGAACGAATCTTCAATAAAATTAAACATTTTTCGATGCATTCCAACGGTGCAAACTTCAGCATCATATGACCTCGAATGTTGAGCGATTTTTAACTGTGCAAACGTGAATTTTTATTCTACTTTAAATATTTTAGATTTATCATATTTTCAACATTTTAGACGTTTCAGAAATTGAAGATATTTCAGTTATTTTAGAATAAAATGTTTCAGGAATTACTATTATCTTGTTGTACGCGGAATGAACGTCATTTTCGTGAGAATTTGGATTCTGCTCAGTAAAAATTGACCTTCTCCTGGTAATTTGCTGTTTTTATTCTCTCAGGGTAAATTTTGAGTTTTAATTCTCTCAGTGTGAGTATATTTGGAAAAATAGCGATAGAAACGAGATTTGCGAGGGGAAGGAGAAGTTTGATCGTATTTTTATTGATTCGTCGAATACCGAAATTGGAATAAATGAAAATGTTGGCAGGGAGTGTACGTGAAAAGCATCGTTAAAGAACGGCTGGGCTGCGGAGGGGGCGCGGGGAGAGGGAAAGAGAAACGATCGAGTTCGGGGATTGAAGGAGAGCGAGACAAAGAGCAGGAGGAGCAGGAGAGAGACGAATGCTCGGCGCACCATCACTGTATAGTGTAGCGCGAGGGAATTGTAAATTGTGGGAGGGAGGATTGTTAGGGGAGGGGGAAATCGGAGGATCTTATATCGTATATACACGTCGCTGTTGAGTTGGTCCCTCCCGCTTTCGATTTTTCCGTCTCTCTTGGTCGATCAATTTTTTTTGCTACTCGCATTCTATCCCAAAATGCGAAGATCCCAATGAAAAAGGACAAACAAAAAGGCTTAAATTTATTTTTCGGGCTATATTCCGTGCTAAAATTCTAATCTGCAAAATTATTCGCCGCGGGGGCACGAGTGACGCGATCTCCCGGGAGGGGATCGAGAAGCAGAGGTAGCGACGTACAGTCCAACTTAAAAGTCTCTCCGACCGCGATAATTATCGCATTGTTTTAAAATTTGAGGACATATCAAAATTCAGAAAACAACGTCGTCGCGGCCTAAGCATCACGCGCTCACAAACTTCACGTTTATTTACCGAAACTCAGAGTCTCGACACTTGTCATACCGCGTCGATGCATTGCTCATTAAATTCTCCATTTTTATCACCTTGCCGCTTGAATTAATTGAGATCAGGTATAAAAATCGCCCCAATCCGTTACGAAATCATTGCGCGCAAACATTTATGAAAGTTATATATGACCAATGACGTTATTCCCCTCCCCCCTCCCCCCTCAATTCAAAACGAAGTTCTCATCGTTGGAATGCAACGAAAACTCGTCGTTTTTTACAGCAGAGCGCCAAATTTTCATAGAGAATTCGTCTACGATACGGAGACGGTTTTCTTTGCCATTTGCAAACTGGATTTACTAGAAAAATTGAAACGATCCCATTAATTATGAAAATAATGAATAAAAATGATTATTTTCATTTTCCAACGATAAAAACTTTAGTATCATCGTTCGAGAAAGATCAGCAACGATGTGAAATGCATTCTCGACGATTTTCTTGACTGCACCTCGAAACGTTGCGCTTGGAAAATAAATAATGTTCATCAAATCGTTTAAAAATAATGATGAGTCGTGGAATTTGTTGAACTTGGACAAAATGGACGATGCCACGAATTAATAGTTGAAATAGATGTTTTTTTTTTTTTTTGAGATAAAAAGAAAATAGGAAAAAGGATTAAATTAAGGCGTTTTATATCTCTGCAAACATTGCATTTCCATAACGTGTTTGGAATACTGAGGACATCTTTCGTTCCCCTTTACCTTCGATTCTCAAATTCTCGAGAGGAAAGTACATCTGGAGACTCGCTCGGCAGTGTCTCGCGACAAGTACATTTATGCGCGTGACTTGCCAAAGGTTTATAATACGCGAGCCCCTCTCCTGTATATACGAGCAGAAATACTTGTTCGCGTTTGCATCGTTAAAACCAACCGATTTTTATTCCCCATTTTTTTCCATCCAAGCAGTTTTTTTTTCTGCAAAATTTTTTCCGCGGACTCCTCCAATCAAATTATTAATTCATAAATTAATGAAATTGATTAAATTAATTAAATTCAATGACTTTCCATTTAAAATTGTTCTTTCTTTCGCTAAATTATTTCCGGCACCTAAAATTGAATAATTAATGAATTTATTAATTCATTAATTCATTAAATTGATAAAATTTCGTTAATTAAATAATAATCATAATGAATTTTTAATCTTCAAGATTGAAGCTTCGTTGTCATGCGGTCGCTTTTTTTTCTCAAGTTGGCAGCAGCAAGTGCTTCGTTAATGATTTCTTTGATTGTCGACGAGACGTGTTTAATTTTTAATCATCAAAACGTTTCGTTGACTTTAGAAAGGGAAATTTTCGCGTCAGCGTAGATTTCTGAAAGCTCACGAGTTCTGCCGATCTCCTAATTAACAGATGGTGGGGCGAAATTTCAGGGACGCGTCGAAATACGCGCGCACACGTATGCGACTGTTGAAGCTCACGTTTGAAACGTTCCGGTGCATATATATGCACCGGAACGTTTTAAATATATTCGTCGTGCTTGCTGTAACGACGGAGATTTTCTTCATTCTCACACGAAAAAATCTCGAGTTTATTCCGCTGAAAAGCCAATTAAAACGAACCAAAAACAGTTTTTCTTCTTCTGTCTTTGCCGCGACCAATCAAAACGACAAAATACACAAACGAAAAAGGAAAAAAAACGTGGTGTGTTTATGACTCGATGACTGACTGATACGAGGCATTTAAATAAGGTTGAGAGAGCGCGTGAGCGCACCGAGTGATTCGAACAAAAGTAGCGACGTGCGTGGTGGCGAGTGGAGGAAATCAAGCGAAGCCTGCGCGAGCGCGAGAGAGAGAAAAAACTTCGTATCGAGTGAGAAAGAAACAAGGGGCGAGAGAGCACGATATCTCGAGCCTCGATACAAAAAACCAGTGGGGGGAAGCTCAGGGCCGGACTGTTGAATTCATTCCCGACTCTCCCATTCTCAGATATACCTAATATCCCAACATTACGAAACACAAAAGGATATGAATCGTATTCTCGTGACAAATAAATTATCTCTTGTGATAAAAAAAAAGGAAAACTTTAACTTTGCAGCCAAGCAAAACCAACAATAGTTTCGTCGTGTTGAAATGGAAAAAAAAAATTAGAATCAATAGTTCACAGAAAACATTCATAAAACCGAGGATGACTACGAACAATCAATTCAATTCAATTCTCAATCAAAATCCCAATTCCCATGAAAAATTGAGTGAATTTCTTGTATATAGAATAAAATGAAATAATCTTTGCTAAAATATCTTATAAATTTAACTAGCATCCAAAATATCTAAAATATCCAGCTGAAGTATCCAAAATAACGATGCTGAAGTTTGCAACGTTGGAATGCAACGAACAATATTTCATTTTATTGATAATTCGTTCAATTTTCAATGCCAACCAATTTTTTGATCCAACATGCTTTTCGGGTGGCGAAAATCGATCGGAGAAAGTCAATTTTCATTGAGCAGAGTCCAAATTCTCACGAAAATTCCGTTCATTCCGCGTACCAAAAGATTATAATAATCCCTAAAACATCTCATTCTAAAATAACTGAAATATCTTCTATTTCTAAAATGGTTAAAATATCAAAAATCTACAATATTTAAAGTAGAATAAAAATTTACGTTTGCACAGTTTAAAATCGCCCAACATTCGAGGTCATATGATGCTGAAGTTTGCAACGTTGGAATGCATCGAAAAATGTTTAATTTTATTGAAGATTCGTTCAATTTTCAATGTCATCCAAATTTTTCGAGCCGATATGCTTTGCGAATGGCGAAAATCGATCATTTTATCATCGTGATTACATTCTGCATTTAAATGATTACTTTTGCCAAAGACTAAAAAGAATTTCGTTGCATTCCAACGATGCAAACTTCACAGTCATCCAAAATATCCAGAATATCTAAAATATTCAGACTAGAATGAATTTTTTTTAAATATCACATTCCGCACACTAAAATATCTTGTCCGAGTAAATATCTAGAATATCCAAAATATCTAAAACATCTAAAATGAGTGAAAAAAATCTGGAATTTCCAAAATATCTAGATTTTCTACGATATTTGAGATAAAGTGAAAAATAAAAATCACATTCTGCACAGTATTTCATCCAAATTATCTAAAATATTTTGAATTTCTCGGACATTTGAAATAAAATATAGAGAAAATTTACTTTCTGTATGGTAAAAATCGCCCAAAATCTCAAGGTCCCCGTTTATATTCTGTAACGGTGACTCAAAATTTTTAATTCCCTTCCTGCAGAGACTCGATAGAATGAATCGTGGTGATTTCAAGGTCTCCCGAATATATTTGGAAAAAGCATGTATTGCATATTTTGAGATAATATATAACGATAAAAAAACTGACAAGACGAAATTCCAAATTATTATTTTATGACGCGTCATCATTTTTGTGTGCCTCGTATTAATAGTCGTATGGTTCCCCATTAAAAATGTTGAGTATGTTATAAAATTGAGCATTTCGAAGCGTATATTTCAAGTTTGAAGTGCTCCTATTAACCCATAACTTTTGAGCTCTATAAAAATGTCGCACTACGAAGATTCGGAGCAGTTAATTACTTTTCATAATCTATATAGAAAAAAATTGTTTGAGATAAAATTTAAAAAGAAAGCGACACTGCTCTCGATCAACTTGATTATCGGTCCTTCGTTAATCTCGTTCTATGAGTCGATTAATAATTGAAAAACTGGTATCGAACGGTTGAGCAATTTATAATTACATACAAGGAATTTAATCGAAAACTTTGAATCATGGAAATTGATATTTTACGACAATAATGGGAATTTCGTCGTTCTGTAGTTCATCGGGCGAATCAGGAGAAAAATCAAACGTTGGTTTTTGGAAATTCTGGAATTTTTGGTGAATCGCTCGTTGGAAATTTGTTATCTTTATGAAGCTCTTCGATGTGAAATCTCGTCGGTGGTAAACACGCCGTTCGACAGAATAAAGGACTTGCGGAGACCACAATGTACACAATACATGAAAATTATTTATCCAATGACGCGCTACTTCGGAACTTTAAGTCATTTGAAGCGTTACGTGTGCCTGCGCCTGCTTTTCTGTCGCGACAGATCCCAATAAATCGTTTACAGACACAAACGCTTTCAATCCGCAAAAAAATTATTCAGGCTATACATTTTACTATTCCGATTCGCAGTCCATGACGTCGTTGGAAAATTTCAACGTCTACAGCACGAAAATTCTTTTCTTTTTATTGCCATAACGCAAACCGAAAAATTCCTTCAAAGAATGAATTTGTCGAATTTTTACACTTCAATCCAACGAATCAATATTCCGTTTGGCTACAGAAACCCGAGTGGATTGCAGTCCATAAGGTCGTTGCAAAATTTCAACCTTCACAGCTTGAAAATTATTTTCTCTTTACTTCCATAAAGGAAATTGAAAAATTTGGTAAAAAACTGCTTTTTTTTGTACCAATTCCGAATTTCTCGGAACTTTTTCAATTTAATTCAACGAATTAACATTCCGCTGTGCCAGAGAAATCGACGTGGTTTTCGAGTTATTCTAACGATGCAAAATTTCAACTTTCACAACTCGGAAATTCGTATTTTTTTTTTATATCTATTGAAGGGAGCGAAAAATTAGTAGAAAAACTGTTTTTTTTTTGCGAATCTCGAATTTTGGACTTCGAGTTATTTTTTATGCGAACTCGAAAATTGCTGGTTCAGGGAGGACAAGGATGTTTTTTATCGTCGAGGAATGCAGAATTTTTCCTCACAATTATTTACTCTTTAACGATTGTTCGAGCGTGTTTACTCGCTTTTCCATTTTTTCCTGTTATTTTGAACATCATTCGGCGCTACGAAATTCGAGCGAAGCTGGTGCGAAGGATTGTTGTATTTATCGGAGCACATGTTAGTAATCGAGTGGGATAAACAGTTGAGGTTTTCGCCCGCAGAGCGCGCCACAAATCTTCGGTGTAACGCACACATCCGATGAAACGAGTCACACACAAGGTGAACCTTCGCGCCACATCTTTTCATAACCTCTGGAGTTTCTTTCGTACCGACGCGCGCCGTACAGGGGCGGCTTATGCACTAGGCCCGCTAGGCCCGAGCCTAGGGCGCCGTGGGCGCCGTGGCAGAAGGGGGCGCCACGGGCCGGCGAAATTTCGCAAGTTCGCGCGCCCCCTTCTCTTATGCACCAATACTAATCGTATGCCCATTGCGACACATCCTAGCGCCGTGGCAGAAGGGGGCGCCCCGGGCCGGCGAAATTCGCAAGTTTGCGCGCCCCCTTCTCTTATGCACCAATACCGATCGTACGCCCACTGCGACACATCCTGACAAGCGAATTTAAGTTTTTTCGTGCTCAATTCATTTTTGTTGTCAAACATTTCCGAACGTTTTAATCGGGTCCACTCAAACGTCAATATCGCCAATATAAAATATATACACTGCCGCTCAAAAGTTTAGATACACTACCCAATATTTCTTGCGGCACAAAAAGTTTAATAACTCTGTCAAAAAAGAAGATTTTCCAATTTTCGAAGCGGCGTTTTGAAGGGGATAAATCTAGCTTCAGTTTGCTTCGTTTAAATATTTTTTATGATTTTTTTTCGACTCAGTACAGACTTTGGTTTGTGACTGTTTTTAGGCTTTTTTTTGACCATGGCAAATCAGGCGCACAGCTTCCGGATTTTTTTGATTTTTTCTTTAATGATGACAAACTTAAAACTGCATGCAATAGCTCCATCTTTGTTTTTTAGAAAATTTTTTGCGATTTTTTTTCGAAAAGTTATCTGATTTTTTCCCAAAATCAATCAATTTTGAAAAATTCTAAATAACCCGAGAACTATAGGGTTTAAGAGAAAATGTCAAAAATGAAAAAAGTTGTGTATTTCGATCCTGAATCGCGTCGAATTTTTTTGGAATTATTCTTTGAATTTTTTTTTTTTCAGTATTTTTTTCGAGACTTAGTTTTTTTTTAAGGCCGATAAAGTAATGATTCAACGCACTCACCACACTTAGATAAGTTAGAGAAACTTATCTGAGTCGGGTGAGTGCCTTGAATCATTACTTTATCGGCCTTAAAAAAAAACTAAGTTTCGAAAAAAATACTAAAAAAAAATTCAAAGAATAATTCCAAAAAAATTCGACGCGATTCAGGATCGAAATACACAACTTTTTTCATTTTTGACATTTTCTCTTAAACCCTATAGTTCTCGGGTTATTTAGAATTTTTCAAAATTGATTGATTTTGGGAAAAAATCAGATAACTTTTCGAAAAAAAATCGCAAAAATTTTTCTAAAAAACAAAGATGGAGCTATTGCATGCAGTTTTAAGTTTGTCATCATTAAAGAAAAAATCAAAAAAATCCGGAAGCTGTGCGCCTGATTTGCCATGGTCAAAAAAAAGCCTAAAAACAGTCACAAACCAAAGTCTGTACTGAGTCGAAAAAAAATCATAAAAAATATTTGAACGGAGCAAACTGAAGCTGGATTTATCCCCTTCAAAACGCCGCTGCGAAATTTAGAAAATCTTCTTTTTTGACAGAGTTATTAAACTTTTTGTGCCGCAAGAAATATTGGGTAGTGTATCTAAACTTTTGAGCGACTGTGTATGTGCTCCATTCCTACCCACAAACCTACATAATATATGTATGATTGAAATTCTGTTTCCGTTAAATTGTTTTTGAAATATAAAAATTATATATTCTAGCATATGCTTTTTCAACTATTTTATGGAGAGGGGGCGCTAATTTCGTCAGGCCTAGGGCGCCCGTTTTCGTAAACCGCCCCTGGCGCCGTATCCGATGCAGCAGCAGCTCGCGGGCCGATGAATTATAAAAATTGCCTCGTTGGAACTCGATGTTTCTTTTTTCTTTGATTTTGTTTTCATTGCCCTCGAGATTTTTGGTCCCGAGACGCTGCGCGAGAAAAAATTTGCAAACTTTTGACGATTTTCTCGAGCGGAGGATCGCGGAGGAAAAATTGAAAAAAAAATCTAATAAATCCAGACGAAAATGAAAAAAAAAAATGGCAACTGCCAAATTTTCATTCCTGTTAATTTATTCTGCCGTCGTTGGTCAGAATCCAGCCAACTACGAAGCACTTTGGAAATAAAGAAAATATCTAATCTGCAGAAAAAAAGGAGCATGGAAAAATATATTTCCGCTCATTTTGGTGTCGATGGCCCGAGGGAGGCTGAAGCGAAGGGTGCGAGGAATTATTTGACCCTGGGACGTTGCTCGTCGGTAGTCGGGGCGAAGGGAATGGGGACGAGTCGGCGGAGGGGGGGAGAGGAAACTCGCTCCATGAGGAAAATTCATTGGAGGACCGCATGCGCTTTGACAATTTCTATGAATACGTTTTTCCCGTCCCCATCCCTCGGTTCACCGAGTTTTAAAGCCTGGAAAATCCCATACGCATTTTTATGTCGAATTAGAATAAAATTTTAACAACTCGAATCCCCTTTAAAAAAAAAAAAACAAAAACACATGACGCTGGACACTTCGTTCGTTCGCGTTGTAATTCTCAAATCGTCAATATCCGAACGACAAAGAAAATAATAAAACAAGCCAAAGTACGTTTTTGGCTCGGCTTCAGAAGCGAAATTTCTCGTGCTTCTTCGTGTCCAAAGATGCCGAGATTCCGACGAGAACGAAAGAATTTCATGCACAAAGAAAAATATGTAAATATAAAAAAAAAATAATTCGCTTTACTCGTCGTAATGCGCAAATGAATATTGAAAAGCCTGAGAAATTGAACGAAATCGAATGAATAAGCGATGATCGTTCCGTTCGAATGATGCAACCTCCAAATCTGTTTATTTATGCATTCGAAACATAAGTATTATTCACTCCAAATACAAAAACCGATAATATTCATAGATTTCTAAAAAAAAAAAAAATTTTGCATTCTCCATGCCCAATTGTCGTGGCTGAAGAATTTCCCAAGTAAAACGATAAATTCGGGGAAACGGAATCGACGTCAGTTGCACGACAAAAAGCAACGGAAAAATAATGATAGAGTCACCTAATTCGTAATTTAATTATCCAATTAAAATAAATCCATCAAAATCGAGAAATAAATTATTTCAGCATGGAAAAAAACGACGACTACAATAGTATGGAAAGGCAATTTTCAATCTCAGCATCGAACGATAAATTTCTCGTCTTTTTTTATCATTTTAAACGCGCGATGCGGAGATTCTGAAGCGAGAAGGAAAAACGTAACACACAAAGAAAAATATGTAAATATAATGTTTAAACGGTCCCAAGTGCTTTGTTGGGTGTTGAGTCAAGTGTATCTATCGATAGTATTACTGGCTTGGTCGCTTGTGTCTTTGCACATCCATATATACGACACACACGTAATTACGATTGTGAGGAAAGCCTGAGCTACGAGGGCTCCGAGTCGCCAGCAGCGTTGTATGCGATTTAAATTCAATGTGTACGTGACGACAAGCGCACGTGCGTTTGTGTAAGTTTCGAATTGCTTGTATGTGTGGGGCTTTTAAAATCCGTGGATAAGGTCGTGTTGGTGTGCGGCGCTCTGTGCTGTTCGTGTTGGAAAACATTCGCACACCGAGGACCAAAGCGCAAGGGGAGGGGAACTGAGCGGGAGGGGATGGAGAAATATGTGCGTGCGCACGGCTCGGTTTTAAAGGCCCGTTCACAAGCGGAAGGAGTTTTTACGCGACGAATTTTCGTATATTGATCCATGCTCGTTCCTTCTCGTGGGGGAGGGCGTAATAAAATAAATATTTGTATTTTCACGCTCGAGAACCATAAACCTCTTTTTTGTCAATTTTTATTTTCCCTCTAAAACTTTGAAAAATTCTATTTCAATTAATAATATTATTTTGTGCATTCTCGTTCGCTACGAAATCAGCTTCGCATTTCTCTGCTGACGAATTTTTAATTAGTGGAAAAAATTCATTAATTATTTTCTAATTTTCGAATTTCTTTCATTCTCGAGAGATTTTTTTTCCTCGTGGAATTTCTTTGTGTCTTTTGACCTCGTGGAATTCAACGACGATATTTATCCAACAAAAAATTCACGTCAGAGAATTTCATTTCAAAAAGCTCTAAAAAGTCTTCTTTGATGGGAAATAAAAGTTTAATCATGTTTATCGATCTGGCAATTTTATTAGTCGAGCCTCGAATATATAGGATTTTTTTTACTTTAATTTTTTTGTCTTTTTTTTTATCTATACAACTCCGACGACGGCCTCGAAGTGTCCGCATTATAAGCCCGAGAACAGCTCGGGGCACCACTGTCCCACTCGACTCGCGATCTCTCAAGTGATTCATCCAACACGAACACTCGATAAATGGTTATTTAAAGTATAGCTCCAAAAATTTTGCGAGTTTTTTCGAAAAACACCGAATCGTTGTCACTTCCGACCTCGAAAAATGGGGAAAAGTTTTTTTTTCATCGAAAATTCGTCACCGAATAAGCAGATAAAGAATAAATTTGATAATTTCAAGAAAACGATGACTTTTCTCAGCTTTCCTGCGAGTTTTCGAACTTGCATGCAAAAAAAAAATTCCATCGAGCGAGAAATCACAAAAATATACAATTTTTTTCGCTAAAAGGAAAATGTTTCCCAATCACGAAACTTGGTCGAAGAAAAATCATATAAAAACGCAATTATCTCGGAAGGAAACGAGGATAATTGAAAATCAATTATGAATGCAATTAAAATTGAGAGCGTATCGATCGTAAAATGGCGCCGGACGCAGACACAAACGAGGAAAATGTTTTCGAGCTTTAGTAACAAAAAAACAAAAAGAAAAAAAAGTTACCAAAAAAAAACCTCGATCGAACGATGACGATGATAATGAGAATCAAGCAGCGCTATCAATGGCGAAATAGTGTGAGAATAAGAGACAGGCTGCACCAGTGAGTGCAGCTGCTGCATGAGCGCAATTAACGCTATAAATATACACACCAGCAGTTGAGAAAGAGGCGGAGACACAAATCCATAAATATATAGAAATCTTGGTAAATAATTTTGACGCATAAAAAAATAAAAACAACAAAATATGGAAATGAAAAATAAATTAATAATAAAACAGGAGGAAAATAAAGCAGACGCTGCGAATGTACGAGCGAAAATTTCAGGCGAACAAAAGCATTGCACTAAATAATTTTCTCACCGACTGTACTCTCAAAACATTGGAAATAGTTATGACAGCGGTGCTCATTTTGGAGGTTCGCGACGAAATCGAAACGACAGAGGTAACCCGCTCACGAACCCGACCGTTTATCGATTCAATTATGTAAACCGACTCGATTAGCTGTTATAACGTTTGCAAAACTCTTGGACTGTCGGCCAGTTGTTCTCTGTTTACATGCACATTTTAATTTATCACTCTAATGAAGCATTTTCCGAGATAACATGAAAAATTGATTCCACGCGGAATTTCGGCTGCTCGAAAAAAAAATTCATCGTTTTTCATCGATATTTTCATTGTTTCGATATCCCGATGCGATCGCAATTATTATTTCCGATTTTTTTTTCTTTTTTCACGTCGATTTCGAGAATTCGGTTCGCGGATTGCGTAATCATTATTCTTCGCACGATTCCAATGCTGATTACCGAGTCGCTTGTCGAAAATCAATCCCGATTTTGCCAGACTCGAGCTTTCCAATTAAAAAATTCAAGTTTGTGCGACAATTTTTATTTTCTCCTTAAATTTTCATATTCTCCGTTGTTCGAGGTTGAAAAAACATTTTTTCATTTATTTTGAAATTCTTAATGTTGTTTTTATCGAATTCCAATTGATTTCTCGCGCAAACGAGTTTAATTAATTAATTAATCAATTTATTATGATTATTATTGCGTCCATCGACACAGGCACGGTAAATTTCTCGAGGACTTGTACATGGCGTTCGAAGTAATCTGCACTGTCGATTTGATTGAGAATTTAATTGGAAAAAAAATGAAAGAACTTGAAACATTAAAATTGAATCAAATATTTTCGCAACCGAGTTGTGCATAGTTGAAATCGGTTAAATTTCAAATGCCCGTTAAATAAGGCAAGAGAGGCGTAGTGGGCAAAGTCGCTGCTGCAAAAGCATCGCTCGAGCTGTTCAAGACCCGGTCGTACAGTCTGTGCAAGCAACTATACGAGCCCGCGCGGTCGAACGATTTTCTGGGCTGCCAATTTCCCCTTCGTCCATTCCCTTCTCTCTCTCTCTCTTCGTCTTTATGCCTGCACCGTCTCTCTCCCTCGTGTCATCCTCGCGCTCTCTCTCTCTCTCACACACACACACAGCGACTCAGGGAATCTGTGTATGTGTGAATTCGTCTCGTGAGGTAAAAAAGAAAAAAGTAATAATAAGAAATAAAAAAAATGAAAAAAAGAGCAAGAAAGACAGAAAGAAAGAAGATAAAAACTTTTAGTCAGTTGTGTACACTTCTTGCTGATATTCTCGAGTGTTTCGTTAATCATTGTCTTCCTGTTTTTGTTCCCTTATATTATTTTTTTATACACATATTCCTTTGGTCTCTTCTTACCTTCCTGCTCTGCTATATAAAACGTCGAAAATGTTTGCAATTTTAACATCCGACGCTGAAATTGGACTCGATGCGCTAACGAAAGAAAAAACAAAAAAGGAAGAAATAAATATTACGAGGTTACACGAATTTACATATCAACTGTGTATACACTTTTTTCTATTTCTTTTTTTTTCCTTTCTTACATATTTTATCGGATCAACTGTTGTATAGTTTTTAACTCCATGCTCCATGTTTCACGTCCCCCCCTCAACGTTTCAGACTCTCGGGAGGTGACGTATTTATGCTTTCTTGGCCTTGGCAACGATACGTTTATGCTACTATTAGATAAGTGCCCCATCGCAGCCCCCCCTGTTCCAATACACCGTCATGCTAATCGGCGATGCAGTTCTCTAACCACAAGTTTAGTAATTAACTCTCTAATGCAGATGACACTGCTTGAAAATTTTTTTTTCTGTTTTTTTTTGTTCTTTTCTCTCATTATCGCTGGATTCAATCGTCGTTTATGCCTGGAGAGAATTTAATATTAAAAAATACTTTGACATCGGAACTCCCTGTAACCAGGTCGTCCCCCTGAAGGAATTTTGATTCTGAAGTTTGCATCGTTGGAATGAAACGAAATTCTTTTTCACATTTGGCAAAAATAATTATTTAATTGCAGAATGTAATTACGATGATAAAATAATCAGATTTTGCCACCCGAAAACATATCGGCTCGGGAAATTCGGATGAAATTGAATATTGAGAGAATCAACAATAAAATAAAATATTTTTCGTTTCATTCCAACGTTGCAAACTTCAGCATCATAAGGAATTTACCGAAGACATGGTCATTTTTATTCATATTCTATTGAAAATAGCGGACACTGACATTTTTCGTCAAATTTTTGCGTTTTTCGTCAAGGTTTGCGATTTTTTTTTCAAACTTTGACGATTTTTATTGAAATTTTCATATTGATTGTCAAATTTCCATATTTTTGGTCAAATTTGCCATTCTCCGATCAATTTCGGATACAGAATTGCAATTTGTTTATAAAAATCTCTCAGAGGGATTGTACGACGAAACTACGATTTCATAGTAATTTTATGACTCTAAAGTTTGCATCGTTGGAATGCAACGAAATTCTTTTTAGTCTTTGGCAAAAATAATTATTTAAATGCAGAATGTAATGACGATGATAAAATGATCAATTTTCGCCACCCGAAAAGCATTTCGGTTCGAAAAGTTTGGTTGACAGGGAAAATTGAACGAATTATCAATAAAATGAAATATTTTTCGTTGCATTCCAACGTTGTAAACTTCAGCATCGTGTAAGTTTTTTATATTATTTTCTCTCCGTGTGTACGTTTGTGGAAAATGAATAATCCCGCGAGATTCGATGTCAGGACTGCGCGCCCTCTTTTGTCATCTCTATACCGTGGTATAAATTGCGCTGGAGTGAGCGATATATTTGCGGATGAAATATCGGATAAATATTGAGAGAATGAAAGATTGATTGATTTATTTGAAAAGTTGATAAAAGGCTGTTGATTTGATTTCAGTTACTCGGCGGTGCTTGCTTCAGCCACGGGCCTTACACGTTTTACAAAGCCGTAAGAATCGGCGATGGCCGTGTTTTACGACTCGGTAATTTTTTCCTTACTAAATTGTGGACCGACGCCGATCTCGTCAGTATCGGCGAGTTGCAATTGCTCTGGCTCGACAGTCGCGGCTCCAATCAGCCACTTGCATCCTTGCGACTTTACTTCCTGCCGGAAAACACGCCTGACGGTCGTAGGAGCACCCACGGCGAGGTGAGTTCTCTATCATTTCATTCTTTCTCGCACAATTCACTCAAAAATACAACACGAAACGAAAACAATATAAAAAATGTCGCATCCTCATTTCCCTGCTCAATTTTTTAACCAAGAACTCAATTTTTTAATCATATTTTCAACTTACGATTAAAATTTGCCATTTGACAATTGACCGATAAACCGATGCCATAGAAATTTTGAATATAATTTTCGATCAAATCGCGCCAGCGAAAGTTGCGAATCTCGCTCGATTTCTCGTTATCACGCGACAATTCCCAAGTTCACTGAAAATTCAATTTTGTCAAAAAACGTCGATATTTCGTTGAATACAGCGAACTAAAGATTTTCGGATAATTTCAACATTTTCGTTATTTCGACAGTATATTTCATTTGTAACGGAACTGTCAGCTGAATTTACGATTGGAATGACAAAAATTTACTTTCCGAAAACATTTTCCAGAATGTTTTTTGCTGAGTTGACCAAATTTTCGTGATTTTTCGAAACAACTTTTAGTCGAACGTATCCAACAAAATATCAATCTTTTTCAACAAAATTTTCTTTTCAGTGTTTCATTTACAAAAAACAACATTTTCCCATAATGTTGCATTATTTGATGTTATTTGTCCGAGCGCGAATATAAATTTATCCTCTTGTTGGAATTAAATCGATTTTATCAAAGGTGGAAGGCGCAACTATAATTGTACTTTGAAGAGAGAGAGAGAGAGAGGGCAAAAAGATAATGTTCGTTCACCCTGGGATTCACCGGTGGATGTGCGCGTGCGCTCCCACTTTTCCTCCGCTGTATATACCTCGCTAGTACATTCTATTTACATATATACATACGAACACGCGGCTCGAATGTGAATATTGCGATACGAGAGAAAAAAAATGCAACAGAGTTATTTTAACTGCATGCAACTCGGTTCGCTGCAATTGTCATTTTTTTTCCTTAGCTTGTCCCACATTTTTTGGCAGTTTCTTTTCATCCAATTCCCATTGGATTAATTATATCGACCAATTCGTTCAATTAAATATTTTCCCAGGGCTTTATTTTCTTTTGGATTAATTTACAATGTTTCATTAGTGCA
Source organism: Diadegma fenestrale (assembly GCA_037043255.1). Taxonomy (NCBI): domain Eukaryota; kingdom Metazoa; phylum Arthropoda; class Insecta; order Hymenoptera; family Ichneumonidae; genus Diadegma; species Diadegma fenestrale. Next base: position 1,580,889 of record CM073310.1, read on the forward strand.
ATGAAAAATTCAATTAAGCTCGCTTCGTTCGCTATAGTTGACACGTTTGTGAATTTTACTCAAATTACCTCAAAATGTTAATTTCATCTCATTAAATTGAATCAATCCTTGTCATTTTACATTATTTCATTCAAATATTATTCCATTATGATTCCGCGATTAACTGACGACGATGTATATACGTGATGACTCTGAAGTTTTCATCGTTGGAATGCAACGAAATTTATTTTTATCTTTCACAAAAATAATTATTCAAATGCAGAATTTAATGACGATTCTAAAATGATCCATTTTCGCCATTCGAAAAGCATATTAGCTCGAAAAATTTGGATGACATTGAACATTGAACGAATCATCAATAAAATTAAACATTTTTCGATGCATTCCAACGTTGCAAACTTCAGCATCATTAACGTGTTGCTGCTGTTCTGTGTGCATGGCTTCGCTGCATCATCTCCCATGTCGAACAGCCTCGAGCAATAAATTAATATTATTATAAAAACTCGGCATGCTCACATTTTCGAGAGGAAGTTTATTTTCCATCCGATTCTCGTGCGAGTGCTCAGCAGAGAAAATAATTCCAGAAATTATTATGGCATCGTGGTTCCCTGGTCCCTTGTCGCCTCTCTAGAGAATTTCAGCAAATACATAGCAAATTTCATCCATATTCTGATGAAAATAAAGGAAACTGATATTTTTCCCCAAATTTTCAAATTTTACGTCAATTTTTAAAATTTTTCGTCAAATTCTCACATTTCTCGTCAAATTTTAGTTGCAAAGTTACTTTTTTCGTTAAAATCTCTCAGACGAACGACGTGATACGAGGAAACATTGATTTGGTACAAATGTTTGATAGAAATTTCTCTCCAAGGATCGTTGGTTTTTTTTCGTTCAATTATTTTTTCCCCTAATTTGTATGTGCTCTGGGCCAAGTCTAGCGTTGTTACGAAAACGAGACTAATTGTATTCGGAGACACTCGTTCTTGCGGTTGGGCTATCGTAAAAAGAAAATTGAATAAACGAAACATAATGATAATAATCGAGCGTATGTAATAGAATTAAGGGAAAATGAACGAATAATGAATTCAATTAACTTTTTTTATTGCGAGTGTATCCACCAAGCTCCAATAATTCAAGATGTGTAATATTTAATCACGTTCCGCAATCCGAAACTATGGAAAATCATATTCCAAAAGAAAATTCAGAATGGCGGCCGACCCCCGAGCCTCCTCTTCCTCCTGTTTGAGGCGCATGTGCAATATATCAGTTTTGCCTCTAGTCGACAACGATATTGAACAACAACGAATTTGCAATTATCGATTTATCAGTATCTCCCTGCAATTCATTGCTATTATGAAATTCAACAACACTTCATGGCAAAACCAATGTTTTTATGATACCGAAGCTTGCATCGTTAAAATCCAACGAAAAAAATTAATTTTTACTTGTAATTTTGATAATTAATGGAATCGTTTGAATTTTTCTAGTGAATTTAGTTTTTTTATGACTCTGAAGTTCGCAACGTTGAGATCCAACGAAAAATAAGTTTCTATTTATTTTCTGTTAAATTTGAAAAATTATGAATCAGAATCTCAATTGAAAAAAAGTAAAAAAACTGAATTTCGTTGCATTCCAACAATGAAAATCTCAACATCGTGTTTTTGGACCAATCTGTATGAAAATGTCGCGCTCTGCTACAGAAAATTCAACTCTCTGGTAAATTCACTTCTCCAATGGTAAAGCAGAAGATCCCATTATGTCTGCATGAAAATTTTGGGTTCTGCTAGAAAAAAAAATCAGTTTCCGTTACATCCAATGACGGAAACTTCAACATCGCATATTTCTCGTTGTCGAAAGAAATACGAACGTTTCTATTGCTTTTTTTTTTCTTTTTTTTACACAATTTTCATTTCTTTCCTCGATCATGCTGAATATATTCATTTTCGGAATTAGAAAAAATTTCATCGCCCGGAGATAATTGTTTCTGATGATGTATAAATATTAACGTGGAAATTCGTCCGTGAGATTGAAATTAACGAATGACATTTAACGGATAATAAAGTAGAGCGACATAACGAGAAACCCGATGGCGCAGTCCTAGCACCAGGTTGGCTGTATATCAGTTTTCCTTTTTTCCTTAAATGTCCCGAGGCGTTTTGGAATTTAATATCGGAATTTCCGTTCGGTTTAACCGAAAACGACGGAACACGAATCCCCAATTTGTCTCCTTTCCCGTATTTTTCCTCCCTCCCCCCTCTCTCTCTCTCTCTCTCTCGCTCTTTCTCTTTCGCTTCTCTTATCCAGCTTTTTTCGACCTCCGGTTCATTCCGTCTATCGACGGACCATCTATTTTACGTTTTTACATTGTGAGAAACGCAGCGCAATTCTTAGGCATGAACGAGCCCCTTAAGCGCGCTATTCGTACGTTGACATAATTGGAACAAAATGAAAAATCGTTTTTTCTCAAATAATTTCTCAATTTCAAATGAATTTTCCGCCTCGAAAAAAGAGGCTGTAATTTTTTCAGAGATTGGAATTGGCCACGAATCCCCGAGGCTTGAGGAAATTCTTTTTATCGCCTTTCGAGAACGAGCCATTATATTTATCGATTGATGACTGTGTGTTGCAAGAAAAATGTATCGTCGCTGCCACATTCAAAACTCGAAATGGAAATAGTCGTAAAAGCGCTGCTAAATGCACGTTGTGCTTTCGATTGAATTTTCGATGCTAATGACCTTTTTGATGAATTATCGAATTTCAAACGAGATAAATACACGGAGAGACAATTATGTCAAAAAATACTGCAACGTCATAGTTCCCTGGTATTATATCGTCCCCCTGAAAGACTTGAGCAAACATGTGGCAATTTCTCATCGAAAATTTGACAAAAAATTCAGAAATTTGTCAAAAATATTACAATTTGATGAAAAATTTGCCTGAAAATGTAAAAACCCGACGTAGATTGAAAAAATTCGACAAAAAATGTAAAAACTTCATGAAAACTGTGAAAATTTGACGAAAAAGTAAAAAATCTGACGAAAAATTTAAAAATTTCGTGAAAAATAACGAATTTTCCGATATTTTGAATGGAAAATTACTGTCTCTGCTGAAATCCTTAAGAGGACATGTTACCAGGGAACTCCATGACTCTGAAGCTTGCAACGTTGAGATTCAACGAAAATTTTTATTTCTATTAATTATTTAATGAATTTTAAAGATCATGGCAATTTCTCGTCTCGATTGACTCATTGGGACTCAAGAGACGATCGTTTTTTTGTCCGGAGCAAAAATTGAATAATAATGATGAGCCTCGGTGAAGAATAAACAAAATTTCGTTGCATTCCAACGATGCAAACTTCAACATCATGGGAACTACGATGCCATAGTAATTATTGATATAGATATTGATATTATTGTTTTATTAGAGTCGCACTCTCGGTTGTTGATTTAGCCTGAAACAACCTACACAGGCGTATCGTTGATGTGTGTACATAATCTGTGATAAGGACGGGGTCGGTTGGGGTCAAATAATATAGGAAGAAAATAGGGAGTAAAAATGGTATTAGGGGGAGTTTCTCCCTCGGTACGAGGCTGGGGAGGGGTAAAGGCGGCAAGAGGAGAAAAGGGTCGCGAGTATTAGGCGGGAATGGAGGAGCTTGGTTTGTGTGGATGTAAAGGATGCTGCTGCTTCGGTAGGGACGCTGCCGCGAGGGCAAAAAAGATATGCGAGACGGTCGAAGAGGCGGGGGTAGCAAAACCAACGAGGCATAGGGTGCTATTGGCTTTTGTTGCGCATGCCCATTCGGCGCTACCATTCCGTCGAATTATTAGCCAGATTGGTGGACCAGCCTGCAAAGGGGATTCTGTGAGCTTTTTTCCCTCTCAATCCTGGTCCATGTGTGTGTGTGTGGGTTCCGTTGATTTTCGTGCGTGTTTGTAAGGTCGTCGTGTGATTCCTTGGCTTTCGCTTTTCTCTGCATATTAATGTGGGCGCTTCTCTCGGCGTATCCGTCAATCATTAAATTCTCTGGCACAGAATAATGTAAATGTATTCCTTGAAAACGGCCCAAACAATTCTTCGATTCCGTATCAACTTGTTCATTTTTTTTTTCGTGAATATGTTGAATCACGACTCGACCTTGAAACAGCTCCAATTTTTTTTCCTTATTCTTTCTTCTGTTTTATTTCAATTGCCTCAATTATTATTGAAATTAAAAAAAAAAAAACAAATTATAATATTTCCATTCAGATTATGAGAGATTTTTTGCTTGCATTTCGATGAATAGTCGAAAATGACGATGTTGAAATTCGCATCGTTGGAATGCAACGAAAACTCATTATTTATTATAGCACAGCGCAAAATTTTCATCAAGTATTTGTCAACGACAATGGGACAGTCTTCTTTGCCATTTGAAAACTGAATTTACAAGAAAAATTGCAACAATCCCATTGACTATCAAAATCATGAATAAAAATGTATTTTCCGTTGCATTTTTTATAGCAGAGCGCACAATTTTGCGAGAAATAGTGAGACAGTCTGCTTTGCCATTTGAAAACTGAATTTACGAGAAAAATTGCAATATTATCTAATTGCATTCATTATCTAAATAATGAATGAAAAATAACATTTTCGTTGGATTCCAACGATGCAAACTTCGGTCTCATTTGAAAGTTTTAGTTTACTCACGGTTCGATACACATTTCGATGCGATTAAACAGGCTTACTTGTATATTATCGATAACGGAGCAAGACAAAGTGCTCCGCGGGGATGGGGAAAAGCAATAACCACGACTCGGTGAAAACTCAAACCATAAACTCTCAAACGAGTAATTTTTGTCTTGCCGAATTGTTTTCTCCATAATTTCCTATAATATTTTCATTTCTTCATACTTTTTGATAGCTCGGCGGAATGAGAAATGAAGAACGATGATTGCCTTAAAAAGTGGAGAAGGAAATCGGAGTTTGTTTGGAATTGAAAAAGAAACAATTTGGAAACGGGAAAATTAATAATGTCCTCGAAATTGGAAACTATATTGATTTTTTTTTTTCAACCGGTTCACGAGTTTAACATTTTCGCAGAGTTTCCAAGGTACGTATATCTATACGTACCTCGGAAACTTGGCGCATGCCTCGTCAATACTTTCCTACTTTCGTGCGGAATGAAATTATAATTGGAGCCACCGTGTCGTCGTATTCAAGACACAACTTTACACAGAGACCTTGCCAATTGACAAATTAATGACTTCCCAATCACGTTTTTAACCCTCCACGGATCGTATGGGTCTTTTTGACCCAAGTCACCTTTTTTCACAGAGACCTTGCCAATTGACGAATTAATGACTTCCCAATCACGTTTTTAACCCTCCACGGATCGTATGAGTCTTTTTGACCCAACTAACAACTTTTTTAGAAAATTTTGTTTCTTAAAACGTTTTATTTGAAAATAAAAAAATGCAACGACCATGAAAACTACAAAACCTCAAAGTTGACTCAATGGAGAGTATTCCAGAATTTTTTCGCGTTTTTTTCTCTCCGAAAACGTGAAATATTCGTCGCAATCGAGGGTGAATTTATTTTCGAATTTCTATGTTTTTCGATTTCAGTTATTAACCCTCCGCAGATCACATGGGTCGTTTTGACCCGGGCGATAACTTTTTTTCGGAAATCTTGCTTTTTGGAACGTTTCACTTGTAAATAAAAAATGCAACGACGAAAAAAACTATAGAATCTTTACGAAGAATCAGTGAAGAGTATTCCGGAATTTTTCCAAAGTTTTTACTCTCCAAATACGCGAGATACAGCAGGGCGAAAAGAAGCACCCAAATGATCCATTGGCTTGATTATTAATTTGCAATTATTCTATAGCTCATCGTTGGTGCGTTACGACGAGCTCGTTAAACTTTAATCATCAACGTCACGAGGCGATATACATTTGCTGATCCGTCTTTTCACGTCGTCGACACTTTTCTATACAGAAAAACTGAAAAACGTTTCAACAGATTTATGAAATAAGTAGATGACAGGATTTCGAAGAGAAAAGTCTTTTTTCATTATGCTCTACGATGCAAACTTGATGGGATATTAATTAGTTGCTGGGAATATCCAATGCGGCGCGCTACGTATTTGGAGTGGGGAGAGCGCTTGCTCGTCTCTCGCCCCAGTCGCCGCCCCGTCACCGCGCTCCCCTCTCGCCGTCGACGAACCGAATTGGCCACTGCTAATTTATCAATATTTCACAGCAAACTGCGTGAATAGAGTGAAAAACGATTGGAAACTTTTCTCTTTAGAGTCCGTTCGCGATCCTAAAATCCCTCAAAGCTTGGCTCGATTAATTTTACATTAATTATATTTCCAGCTAAATATTTTATCGCAAATTCGCGGTTTAATCAAAGAAATTGATTAAAAAAACGAAAAATTGCGTTCAACTTGAAAATTTCGGTGCTGTTCGAATTTTAATCGATATCGAAATCGATTGTGATCCCCGGAACGTTGACCTCCGGCGAAAATAAACACTCTGTACGAGAATCGTATCGAACAATAGTTTTCCGATTGAAAAACGATTTTTCTAATAATTTCATTGCATTCGACACGCTGAAATTCATCGACACGATGATCCTCGTCGACGGCTCAGTGTGTATACGAGCCAAAAGGCGAATTTCCTTCTCAGGAGGGTTTCAGCAAATTGTTCCACGCCGAATTGTGTCTCACTCGGCAAAAGCACATCTGACGTGTATAAATATAGCGTGTGTACGTCCTTTGCAGGCCTTTGGAATTCGCTATGTATATAACGATCGAGCCTTCTGGCAGGCCTCGGCCCTGCATGACTGTCCCTCTCTCTCTCTCTCGCTGCTTTCCTGCCGGTCTTTCGGGGCGACGTTGCCGGGCGCATGCGCACTGGCGCTGTCTCTCTTGCACAGCTCAGTTGCTCGCCGGCCGTCGAGGCGGTAGTATGTAGCAAGTAATAGTGTACTAAACATCGTCTTCAGCTGACAGATGTCACTTTTCATAATCTTCATAATAGAAAAAGAAACCCTCTACCGTGGCATTTTCAATTCCCTATTAATTCTTCACCTTCCTGTGTCGTCTCGATCTTTTTCATCCGCAGTCTTTCCATCAAACATGTTGCGATTAATCGTTGCGGTTTCGTGCAGTTAGCTCGACACATTATCGCAACGAGTGATTAACGGTTTTTTTTTACTGAACATGGACAGCCCCTTGTAAAGCGAGTGTTTTTATTGCTTTTTTTTATTCAGACGATAATTTGATCGCGAAAAATCACGAATTTACGTGTAAAATTTCCATTTTTTTTCTCTATGTAGTCTTCGAGTACACACTGGGTCTTTTTGACCCCGACAAAATAAAAGAAAAAACGCGTATTTACCAGAATACACCGAATATGAAAAACGTCTCGGGTCAAATTGACCCAGGGTACACTTTTAGGAACTCCCTCTCGAAAATTCATGACCACGAGTTTTTTTATCGCTTTTTTCCATCCAGGCAATAATTTTATCGAAAAATTACGCATTTGCGGATAAAATTTTCATTTCTTTTCTCTTACCCTTCGAGTACACACTGGGTCTTTTTGACCCCGATAGAAAAAAAAATTAAAATACATGTTTCCCGGAGTACAGCGATTTGAAAAACGTCTCGGGTCAAATTGACCCAGTGCGCACTTTTTGGGAGCCGTTCACGAAAACTTTCGTTGGCCATCGAGCAATTTAATGGCGTACAAAGTTCTGACGTGAAGAATGAAAAAAGGCGGGAAAACATCGAAAAATTGGGGAAACAATTAATCGGAATATCGATCGAGATGCTCCATAACCGAAATGCGATGGATAATCGTTCAATCAATTGGGCAAGAGCTCGTTAAGTAAATTCATTGTTGTGCGTTTGTCGCGACAGCAGAGCAGGACGAAGGGAGAGGAAAGGGTAAAAGGATCCTGTCCCGGCGCCATTGAAATAAGTCCCGAGGTCCATTAAAGAGTTGTCGGACCCTTATCCTCTCCCTTCTTTTTGAGGGAGCGAGATAGGAACAAGAAAAAAGGAGCAAGCCAGGGAGGAAAGGGGGAGAAACCGTAAAAGGCAAAAGCGTTTGGTTGGAAACCAGTTCACGCGAGTTTATATCTTCTTATTGCCAATGGAACGTATAGTTTTGTTTTGTTTACGTGTATGTGCACTCGAGTGCGCATGTGTCCTCGTACCAGCCCACAAACATGTAAACACTTGGACATAAATATAAATATATATATTTTGTATATAAATTTTGTACTCCCCGGCGAGCGTCGAGATTCGAGACGACAGATTTCTCTTTCGAGCCTTTGTCTACGCCAATGTCCTCTCCCAGACTCTCGTATGTTCTCTACTCAGCTATTTCTCAACTTTTCAAATCTATACACTTTTCTCTCCGCCCGATTCACTCACGCGATTCTTCGATCCTCCGCGGAGACACAATCTCATTGTAGAATCAAATTCAAGGAAAAATATTTCTTTTTATTGATGATTTTTGTTTTATTTTCAAAACGATACAAATTTTCCGATCCGACTTACTTTCCAGGTCGCAAAAATCGATCCTTTCATCGTCGTAATTACATTCTGCATTTTAATCAAAAGTTTCGCCACAGAAAAAAAATGAATTTCGTTGCATTCCAATGATGCGACCTTCGTCGTATGGAAAACTGCATCTGGCACGACTTTGTTATCCGCTTTTTCATCAAGGGAAACCCTCATCATCACTGAAGATTCAATTCTGTCAAAAAAACGTCGATATTTTGTTGAATACGGCGAACTAAATATTTTGGGATGATTTCAAAATTTTCGTTATTTCGACAATATTTTTCATTGTAACGGAACTGTCAGCAAAATTTACGATTGGAATGACAAAAATTTACTTTCCGAAAAGATTTTCCAGAATGTTTTTTGCTGAAATGACAAAATTTTCGTGATTTTTCGAAAAAATGTTTAGTTGAACGTATCCAACAAAAAATCGATCTTTTTCAACAAAATTTGCTTTTCAGTGAAGGCTCTCATGAAATTATGCGATTCATTACGATAATCAATAATCATGAGGAAAAAAGCTTTCAATTACGATTCTGCAGTATTCCACTTTTTATCAAGAGGCGGAGTAGTGGCTTAAGGCTGAGGATTAAAAAGAGAGAGAAAAAAAAGTAGCTCGAGCCCTGCCGCACTCTTATTTACGCGATTGTGCCGATTTCATGACGTCACACAAACTTCAAATCGTTTTCACGAAAAATTAGATCCAGGAAACAATTTCATATTGGATGATAATTTTTTTAATGATAAAAAAAAAAAACTGAATCAATCTTCAACTCTTCGAGTACACACTGGGTCTCATTGACCCGAAAAACCGTCCGTCACCGATGGTTTCGCATTTCATGGCAACGAATGGTTTTTAATTTTCGTTTTCCTATAAAAACAAATTCAGGACAATTAAATATGGATAATTTACTAAAAAAAAGTCTCTGGAAAAAGGTCTTGGGTCAGATTGACCCAGTGTGCACTGGAAGGGTTACACACATTTCATTTTTCTCACATCGTTTGTAAATGCGGCTCGGTCGGTTTGTCATTCCTTTTCGAATTCCATCGCCCAGCAGCATTCGCGCGTCAAGGACGCGGTGGAAAAATCCGGACCTACCGTCAATAAAGACGGTATTCTCTTGAATTCCTACACCGACGTAAACCGCGAATTAAAGGAAGAGAATTATTCGCGGCCATCCATCCAGACAGCAATTCGTATTTCCAGCATTAAGAAATGACCAAAAAGATTTTTCTATTTTTTAATTATCGTAAAGAAAAAATTGAAAAAAATCGTTTTAAATTTGTCAAATTCCGGAGACACTTTTATTTGTTTACGCACCAGAAAGCTGGCCCAAGATGGGAAAAGTTTTTTCGTTCTGTTTTGATGAATTGTAAAAAAAAATCGATGATTCACGAACAATTATTGTTTGTTGCAGGACGAAGTATTGACGATCTCGGAAAAAGTAGTCGTTCGCGTACACGATCTCATAACATGGCTCGCCCCATCGGTGGAATGGTCATGTGGCAGGAAAACACCATTTGCAATGTCACCAAAGTTGTCATCGTCCTCGGAAAAATGTCTTGGGAAGCAGCAGCTCGATGGAGAGTCTCCTCGAGTACTCACAGATCCGGGTATCGATTTCACGCAAGTTGACAAACAACAGAAAGAATTTCAAACGAATCTCAGCGGTGTGAAAAAAGAGGAAGACGAAGAGGTGAAAAAGGAGGAGGAACAGCAACAGGAGAAGGAGGAGGACGATTATAATGATGGGGTTGATGATGATGGAAATAGCTCACAAACGAGAGTGATCGTACTCTCGTATCCGAGGTACTGTCGTTATCGCGCCCTTCTACGAAGGCTCGAAGGCACCGAACCCTCGTGGCTCTCCTCATCAATTGCTGCTGCTCTCGGCGGTTTTACAGCACTTCCCGGTACAAAGGTTTTATTCTGTAGAGACACCTTTGACTACCCTGATCTTGAAACGCACGAACTTCTCTGCAATCACTTGGGTAAAAATATTTTATCATTTTTAGAAAACTTTTTTCCAAAATCTTCATTTTTCTAAATATTTTATTCAAACATGGAGAGCATTTGAGAATTTTTTCAGATTTTCTTCTCTCCCAATCGAGACTGTATTTATTTTCGAATTTTTACATATTTCTCAATCAGAAATTAACCCTCCGCGGATCATATGGGTCTTTTTGACCCAAACGTCACATTTTTTGCAGAAATCTTGCTTTTTAAAACATTTTATTTGAAAATAAAAAATCGCATGACCATAAAAACTACGAAACTTTGAAGTAGAATCGCCGGACAGTATTCCAGAATTTTTCACATTTTTCTCTCTCCAAATACGTGAGATACAAGAGGCAGAAGGAAAAGAACCTTCTGGGCGTCTTGAAAAATCATTTGATCCCCGGAGGGCGAAGATAATCCTCGATAAACTCGATCGTAATTGATTTGCATTTGTGAATATCCAGCACCAAAATTGAAAGGAAGACCAAGGAGAAAGAGAAAAAAGCGTAGTGTCTCGCCCGGTGAATCGAGCAACGAGAGCGAGGCATCGGTAGTTTCAACATCGAGAGGATCTGTTTCGAGCTTGAACCTGGCACCTGCGCTGGGACCACCGTCCGGTGTTCGCCGCAGCGAAAGAAACACGAGCGGGGACGAAAAAAGATTTCTTACTGATATCAACAGTTTCATGAGGTCGCGAGGCACGCCAGTCGGAAAAATGCCCTTGCTCGGCTATAGGCAAAGTTGGTATTTTTCTTTTTCCCTTTTTTTTCAACACTTTGTGCCGATCGTGCATTGCAATTATCGTCTCAATTTCTTCACTTCCAGTCGATCTCTTCCTATTTTATACTAAAGTGCAAAAACTCGGAGGTTACGACTCCGTCAGTGGTGGAAGGCTGTGGAAAAGTATTTACGACGATATTGGTGGAAACGTTGGATCCACGAGCGCCGCAACAATTACCCGGAGACATTACGAAAGGTACCAAAGGATCGAGCTATTTTTTTTTACGTTCATTTTGTTCGACACTGTCCCAAGGACTACTGAAATTTGGTCGTTGAAATCCAACGAAAAATCTTTTTTCGATCCATCATTATTTTCATAATTCATGCGAGCGTTGCAATTTTTCTAGAAAATTCAGTTTTTTAATGGCAAAAAAATGACCCCATTACATAGTTGACGAAAATGTATAAAATTTTTTCACTCTGCCATAAAAAATTCGACAAAAAATAGATTTTTCCTTTTTGATTTTGATAATTAATGGTATCGTTGCAATTTTCCTGGTAAATTCATTTCTCCAATATCAAAAAAGATTGTCCGATTATGTCGTTGACAAATATTGTATAAAATTGTTCGCTCCGCTATAAAAAATAATGAGTTTTCGTTGCATTTTACATATTTCGAGATTGCGAATAATGAATTATTGGATTGACCGAAACAGGTTGTTGTTACCTTACGAGAGGCATCAACGCGGCGAGGAAACAAAAGTTAGACCGATCTACGGTAGGCGACTCAAATACGCTTGTTTGTCCGGAGATTCGAGTGAATCGAAACCGGAAATTGGAAGGATACCAAGTTCGGAGACGGCATCGCCACTGGAGGCACCGACGACACCTTCGCCTGTTCTTCCGCTCCAGTCAATCGCCGCAGCAGGTTCCTCACCGGTACGAATCGTATTCTCCAAACTTTTTCAATCACTTTCCCACATTTTTACGGAAATTTACCGAATTTTTATGGAAAATGGGCTTAAAAACTGAAAACTTGATGAAAAATGCGAAAATTTAACGAAAAATGTCAAAGTTTCCGGTATTTTCAATAGAACACAAATTAAAAATGATAATGTTTTTGTTAAAATCGTTTTTAAGACAATATTTTTTTATTTTGTCTAAACTTTATGCAGAAATTATGAAAAAAAAGTGATTAATTTTAAATATAATTGCAGCCTTTCCTACCGGGCGACAAGCCAAAGACCGAGGGGGGCAAGACGTCGTCATTGCGGAGTGTCCGAGTGAAGCCGGAACGTTTGAAATCGTTAAACACGATAGGATCGAATAATTCAACGATTCCGAATAAAAATATTCAACTGGCAAGTCCGAGTCCGCCACCGTCGTCGAACGTATCGACGTCATCGAGTCTGAGTACGCCGAGCAGTACACCATCGACGACACCGACGAATATCGTCGGAGTATCCTCTCAAAACGTAATCGAGCGTCAGTCGAGCAGTCCCTTAATATCTCAGCAAGTGCCAACAACGACATCGGGCCCGAGTTTGCCGGTGAGCACGAGCCACTCGACGATGGCGACGACACCGATCGTGACGACGTTAACGCCGCCTCCGGAAAAGGACATGAAAGAGATTAAGCTCGATCCAAAAGCAACCAACATTCTCGCTCAGGGAAAAGAAAATATTCCGGTATTTGGGGAGAAAGCAATATTTACGGAAAAAGCTCAACCGCCAGCGAAATCTCCTCCGGAGGTGATTGACCTTGAGCTGGAAAACGACTCGAGTCGAGACAAGATCGTAATACCGAGTTTCAAGAAACGAAAATTGGAGATTCTTCGAGAGGGCGGTCTCGAAGTGACACCTGTCGAATTGGAAGGACGTTCGAGCATTATCCAAGCAACGATAATTCCGGTGAGCGCAGTATCGGCGACAAAAATCGAAAATCCGAGCAGTCCCTCCTTTTCAACCTCCTCGACACCCAATTCTGTACCAAAATTAATATCCGTAACAGTTACTCCAGACATTGGCCATATGTTACCGTCCTCGACCCCCGAACGAGCCAATTCTCGAACGAACCAGCAGCAAAACAACCAAATAAATAACAATAGCAACAACAATACAGCAAACAGTCGAATAATAAACGTCGGAAGTCCAAGTAATTCGAGTCTTTTGCAACTTTATGCAAACGCAACGAGCCAACCGAGCTTGTCGAGATCGCCTCCGGCACTGAATCATCGTTTCGTACCAGCCTCGACAACCAACGAGAGACAAACGCCTCCAAAAGTCACTCAATCCCGTTCGATATTCGCTCACAGTGAAAAAATGGTTTACGGCAATCCCAAAGATATTCTCATTCCCCAAAATTATCCTTCTTCGCCCCATGTCCCTCCGCCATGCCAGCCGAACCAGCCGAACAAACAGACCAGCATTCTCAACCTTACCCACAAGTCGACCGATCGATCTTTCGTCCGACCGAACCTCGAAATCGTCCGAGTTCCCGTTGTGCCTCGTTCCGCTCCTCTCAACCTCGACATGAAAAATTCAGTCAGCCCAAAAAACACGCTCCACGATACCAACTCAAGGAAAACTTCTTTTCCTTGTTACGGCGGCATGCTCGACGGTCGGACAATGGCCTCGAACAATCTTGAGATCACGCTCGTCAGCCCGAAACGTCGAAATCATCCGCCAACTTCCTCACAAATTCATCAAGTCTCCCCGAGCCCTCCGCCGATATCGAGGCTTCAAAACAGCCCCAGCAACAACAACACCTCGGCCAACAATCAACGATTCAACCTCAACAACGTCATGGCCAATCAACAGATACAGAGGCGCCATCAAAATGGCAAATTCCCATCGAGGCTGGAGCAAGTTTCTTCGTACATATCGAGAAAAGCTCCGACCGAACAACCACCGATTATTCCAAACGTACCAAATCTTCATAATCTCAACAATCCTCCTCCTTACACGAGCTTGAAAAGCAACTTTTTGTCGTCGCAACAAAAAGACCAAACACAGCGGAAACAGCACGAGGATAACGACGATATAATCGCCGAAAAAATCATGAGCGAAAGCTCGAATAATCATCACGGAGGATCCAACGACTGTGACAAAAATGCGATCGTCGATGTCGTCGATCCGTCGCCCACGCGGATCGAATCCTCCGGACGAAATGATCCACCGACCACACACCAACATTCCAACGCTTACGTTGGAAAAAACTCACAAAGCTCGCCAGGCTTTCTCGGCCAACTGCCCAACTCGGCAACTAAGTTCCTACCGATGCTCGATCCGCTTTATTATTCGGCATGTTACAACGGCCTTTTTCCACCTCCCATCCCACCGACACCGTCCCCGCAGCCTTACATGTCGCCAGAATTCACCGCTTATTACAAGGAATTGCTCGCCTCGTCTCAGCCCAAATTGGCCATCACGGGACAGCATCAACCCACGGTACCGACCTCCAAGTAGAACGATTTACTCGATGACGAGGAAAAATCGTTTTTTCCTCATTTCTCCGACGAAAAATCTTAGGAAACCCGAAAAATGTCACATTTTCCTCAAACTCCAGTCAGGAACAAAACTGCAGATACATTTTTCCGGATTGATCGAGTGCAAAATATCGGTATCGAAACAACAACGAAAAAACGTCAAACTTTTCGTTGCATAAGCCAGGACTTTGACTAGTTTAAGAAAAATATAGCCACTTTGTAAATAGGAATATGAACAAGGGCTGCGATACGTGGATGGCCAAAGCTCGAGGCGTTTCCATGTTTTTTTGGATCTATTCTTCATTGCGAGAAAAATATAAACGTACGCGAGCGAGTGATGGAGCGACAAGTTGTCCAACGACGCGGAGCTCGTGATCGGGGGAAAATTTTCTGCTGATGAAATGCTTGATTAGCTCGTTGTTGCATTGAACGATTTGTGAGACGAGGAAAAACGGTAGGATGCGCGAGGGGCGATCAACAACAGAATCCGCGACTGGATGACACGGCAAACATTTCGTAGTTGCTCCACAATTCAGCGGTATATGTATATATGTACATATATTATTTCTTTTCCTCATCCTTGCCTTTACGCGAGCCTGTGATTGACGAACGAGGTGATTTTCTTTTTCGTTGTTGTTAATTTTTTTAATCTTTCTTTTAATTTTTTTTCTTTTCTACATCACGACTAACCCTCGTTCTGCTTTTTAATTCCCTGCCTCCTTGCCCCTTCCTTGCCCTCATTTTTCACGGCCGCGAATAAACTCGAGAGGCATGTCACGTGGATATTATTTCGTCGCTGCACGGAGAGAAGAATTGTATCACAAATTATCACGGCGTTGGCTCTGGTCCCATTCTAAAGGATTTTATCATACGCGTAGTAAATTTTTTTTATTAATATTCCATCAAAAATAGAGGAAACTGACAATTTTAATATTTTTCGTCAAATTTTCACATTGTTTGTCAAATTTTCATATTTTTTGCTCTATTACCGACAACAAATTACTACGTAATTGCTAAAAACTCTCAGAGTGTCGATATGATACCAGGGAACAATGATGCCGTTGTTATTTGTGATATGATATTCGCTCCATGTACACTCGTGGAAAAACAATGTTAGGATCTTCGTTGTTGATACTTGATTAAGACGAGCACTTCCTTTTTCCAAGATTCGTCATCGTAATATCGTTAATTAGCCAATTTTTCATTCTACCAATGTGTTACGTATACGGCGGAATAAAGAAGGAAGTGTAGAAAGTCGTAGAAACGAAAATGAAGTTGAGAAAACGCATGGAAAGCAGCATAGGAGGAAATAAATTACTGATTCGGAGCAGTCGTGCTTGTTGCATCGCCGCTATAAATTCTACTGATGTAAAAGCCCAATTTCCGATTGTACATAATGTATATATTATACATATGAATATATATATACATACATATATATATAAATAAATATCGTCGCGTAAAGAACGATGATTAAATAGTTAAATTTAAAATTTAGTGTATACATGAAAATTAGGATCGTAGATATTTAGCGTTTATGCTGTACAGTCTGCATGGATTTTTTCGTGGCACGTGGCGGTCCTGAGCGACATTCTTTCCGAGAGGAATAATTGGAAAATTGAAAATAAACATGGCCAAAAAAAAAAACAAAACTGCATGAAAACACAATGAAAAGAAAACCGTCCACGTTTTGCATCGTCGTGATAGAATTTTTTTTTTACTCAAACACAGAAATCGGAGTTAATAACATTTCTGGCAACGATAACGTGGAGAAGAAAACGATTTTTCATGTTTAGGCTCAAAATGATGAAATTTCGAGTTTTTTTTAATTAGAGGATCGAAGCGATTTAGTTTTGTGCGCGATTCACACTTTGTAACGATGCGAATTTCAATTATATTTTTTTATACGAAATTTGATTTTTTTGTTGGAAAATGTTTCCATCATTTTTCTCTTCCTCTCTCCCTTGAAACGCTCATGGCGTGTTTTGTGAGTATTATCGAATGGATTGTATGCAACTGCTGACCATCGCCACTTGCCACGATCGTCTTTGCACTCTGAATCGTAAATCGTTCACGTTCGAGAGCCGCCGACATATTACCAAGAAAAATATGTTCGTTTTAGGATAATCTAATCAAAATGAAGAAGGAAAAATAATAAATAAAATAAGAAATTCAAAAATATGAACCTGAGACAACAACTGCAAAAATCTACAAAAATGAATTCTCGTAAGAAAATGAAAATTAAGTCGTTGAGAAAATAAGAGGGAACAAGAGAAAAGGCTGACATTTCGTTTGCGTTCGGTTGACGTTTCCCCGCAATATTGCTCATTTTTCCTCTCAAGTTTCTTTGTTTCTGGCCATTTTTTTCGTCATCCACGTTTTTTTCGTTCACCGAATTTAAGTTTTTTGTAAATAAGATAAATTTTCCTTTTTCGAATTACACTAAATCCATCGCATCATTCAAATGCAAGAAAAGCAAAAGAAAAAAAAACTTTTTAAATATTATTCCAAGTATTCGAGCTTTTTCCAAATTTTTACCATTTTCTTCTCACTATGTCACTTCGTGCAAAACAGATTTTTTGAAAATAACTATTCGGGGAAAAATAACCAGACTGTCGAGAAAAATTCATTGCAATAATACATCAGCAACGAACGTTCCTTCAGAATCGAACATTTAATTCCGTAACGTTCACATAATCCATCAAACTGCCAGAAAATTGGTGAGAAAAAGTGAAAACTGTTTTTCATTTTTTCTTCTTTTCAAAAACCAAACATTATTGCAATTGGATATTATCGAAACTAAAACTACATATTAGGTCAATCTGACCCAAGATATTTTCCAAGTCGTTGTACTCCTGTTGTGCATTTTTGGTTTTTTTTTGTAGAGAAATTTTTTTTAGTAAATCATCCATATTTTATAGCCTTGAATTAATTTTTTTATCGGTGACAGAAAATCGTTGGGGTCAGAACGAGCCGGTATGCATTCGAAGCGTTGAATTTTTCCTCGGATGAATGCATCTCAGTCTTTCGGAGCCATTTTTGTTATTTTTCAAATTCTTGTCACAACGATTTGTTTTTTTTCTATGGGAAGATCAAAAGAAATGAGATTCACCACAGACCTCGGTAAAATTTCTTTTTTTCTTATGATTTATTATTATTTTTCTCTTCTTCTTTCCTTTGGATTCTGAATGCTGCTGAACACACACAAACACACACACACTTGCGTGCAAAAGTTACGTGCCATAAAAAAAATTACACTCTCGGTAAACGCGCGCATTATCCGAGACCAACCAAACAGTGTATACTATAAAAAGAAACAAAAAAGGAATAAGAAAACCACGCGCAGAAAAGTCCTGTGAGAAAAAAATAGATTTTAAAGAATTATTAAAGGCAAAGTCGTTTGTTTACGTTCTGTCGTAACGAAAAGTTGTTTTTAAAAATTTTTTTTTTAGTTGAGAAATTTTTACAGTTTCCTGAATGTATGAGTAAAACGTAAATATCGATGTGGCAATGAGACAAGCCGGGTAGAAATCGGGCCTGGAGATTTTTGCGAGAAAAGCTTGAAAGACTTTCTCTCATCGTTTTTTTTTTTTATTATTTATGTGTACTTTTTTTTCATTTTAATTTGTTCTTTATTTTTTCCCTTTTTTACCAACTTTCACCATATTTTTCGGAACTTTTTGTTCGTACATCGACAAACGTGATTTTTAGTCGTATTCCTTGATTATTTTGATAATAATAATTATTATTACGATCTCGAATGTTTTTGATTATGTGGGCATTTCAGTTCCTAAGTTGAAAATAAAAATATTTACCATGCAGAATTTTCTTTTATCATTGTGAAAAAAAAAGAAACGACGACTTTTATTCTGTTTTTTGTTTCTTTACTCTTTTTTTTAGTTTTCTCAGTCATTTCGGCAGGTGCAATTTTTTTTTCAATTCTCTCTCGTGTCAGGAGGCAGCGAAAGCCGCAAATGTCACTTTTCATCGGAAATAATTTAATAAAGATCTTCCAAATCGTAGTCTGTTATTATTTTGTTGACATATTTTTTCAAGAATATTCGCAATCGGCCATTTTGTTTATTTCCGTGATTATTTCACGTCCTAATTTATTTGATTTTTGTTTTTAATCTTCATTTTTCTTTTGACATTTTCTAATATTTCCTTCATTCACGATCATTCACGTATAATTGTTGCGATAATATATCGGATGCAGCAATTGGCTGCACAAGAGCCATGGCAACCTGCGAGTTTCAAGGTCAAGGAAACGATGTGACGCGACAATTCGAGCAGGTAAGAAACTTTTCAGCGTGCTTTTCAGTCCTGCTGTCTTGTAAAAGTTTTCGGTGGAATTCGTCGCATTTTGTTGACAACTTTTGAATATTATTAATTTAGTACGATCGAAAACTTGTGACGCTCATAGTCTTGATTTTTATGAAAAATTTCATTGAAAATAACTTCCAAGTATCAAAAGTAAAGTATCAAACGCAGCCCAGCAGAGGTTATGGATGTTTTTGTAATTCGCACTACGTGCGAGTGCGAGAGAGAAAACACGTGGGACGTGAAGGCAAAATCACGTATTTTTCTTTCGAAAATAATTATTTTTATGTTTAAAAACAATTCAAACAAAATTCCGGTGGCGATTCTGGCCAAGCTGCAGAAATTACATCGCGATGATCAGTTGAAGAATTGAATAATTTTTATCTACGCGAAAAATTCGAACTGGCGTCCAAGCCAAGCATCGCAACAACTTGAACGTTGCCGCAGGCGTACATTTTTTTCGAGATAGGTCTGAAGTTGGACTATTTTGGTCTGTGGAATATTTTTCATTTTCTTTTGCTTGTCGATTGACTACAGAAATTCGGTTGTGCAGAGGGCGCATTTTTTTTTCTGATGCATTTTTTGTTGGGCGTTTTTGTACCGAAAGGCACGTCGGCAATGTATAGACGCGCGGCTCTTATTGCCATGAGTATAGTCGCTGTACATCCCTAGGATTTCATTGAAATCCACCCTCAACTCTTTGCCCGCCCTCTCTATTTCGCTCGCACACGCGGCCCCACTTTTCCGTGGGTTATAGTTTTTCATGTCGCTTGGGCAGGGGTAAAAGGGCGAGAAAAGTGCCGGGGTTCAACCATATATTGATTTTTAGGGTGACACTGTCAACTGGTGAGCAACAAGGGCAAGTGAGAGAGAAAATACTTCAAACTCACCCTGGATAGACGCAGCAGAGATCGAGGCAGAAAGAGAGAGCAGAACGGAAACGAGAAAGGAGGAATATCACTTTTTTTCAATATTTTTAAATAACGCGAGATGACGTCACGGGCCGAGGAAAAGCTTGGAGCAAATTTTCTATTTCATGACGGGATAGAGAAGTAGAGAAAACGACGGCGAGGGCGGGACGGCAGTGCAGGGTCATTTTTATTTCTCAAAGGGATGGCTGAATGCATTTAATATTTTTTTAATATCAAATATTTAAATTTCTTCGTGATAATGATTTTTTTTTCGAACAAAAAAATTTTTTTCCCCGTTTTTATTTACTGAACTTATTTTCGGTGCCTCCTACACGCGATCGTCGCGCGGAAGAATAAATTGTGCTGGTTGCATGCGGTTATGGGAATAGGTCGATGATCGTCTCACTTGAGACTCGTGCTCATCTGCTTCCGCGTGTACGCTGCTGAAACGGAGAGGCGCGTCTTGTATCCAGTCCGGGATGCAACAGGCGACACCCGCTTTGCCAAAGTTTCCCTTTTGATTAATAGCGGCAGAGGTCTTGGGATGAGTTACATATATACTCTCGAAACTCGAAGTCGAGAATTTATACCTGTATACACACGCACACAGATCATATATGTGTGTGCGTATGTTTTCGTAAAGGGTTACACGCGTAATTTGTGCGTCGCTTTTCCGCGGCAATGAAAAATGGCTGTCTTATTTCTCTTCCGTTCGTTCGTCGTAATTTTTGACGCGTCGCGAGTAATGATATTTTAATTCCGACGAAAATCGAAACGCAGAGTATCGAGCAAAATTCTTATTTTCAATAAAACTTTATTGCGACGATGTGTTTCAAAAATGAATACGGCAAGGATTTCGCTTGAATAATTTTAACAGATAGAAGGAACGCACGTGGTCGCGGAGAAATATCGAAAGTCACCTGTACGCAGAGAGAGGAAAAGACAGCGGCTCCGAGAAAGGGGGGAGAGGAAACCTTCTGTTATTGTGTGGTCAAAGCAGAAAACTCGTAAACTCGGTTTTGCAACAGCAGCAGACTTTCTGCAACCAAGTAGCAAGCAGGCTTCTGGATTGTACATGGGAGAATAAAAGGGTAGGCGCAGGCACCTGCGTTACTGGCTAAAAAAAAAAGAATTACATTTTTGTTGTGTGGGGTGTACTAAAATGAAAAACTCAAGGTGTCCTTTGTTCCGGGTACGGAGGCCTTGCAAAGATTGTACGAAGTACGCGAAGCACAACGGTAATCATTCTGCTACCGTGTTAAGGACGAAGCAAAAAAAAATGGAAGGAAAATTGAGATGAAAAAAAAGCAGCAAAAGTGCGTGATAAAAAGCGCAAAAATAGTGTAATTGAGCAAACAAGATTGTGAAGGAATAGCTCGCGAATAAATAGATGATTTTATTTCGTAAATTCATAGTGTCTTTTGCGCGGTAATCTGCGTAGTTGGTCAGTATATCGTCGCGAGTCGGTTGCCGAACTGACTCCGGTGGTGTTTATTGCACTTGGCTTCTCCGTCCCGCGCGCTGTCCTTCTCCCTCGCTCTCACGGCGCAGGCTGCACACTACAACCGTGTTATGGGATAAACGCGAGAGAGGAATCGTTCCTTTTTTTTCAGTCTTTGCCAAAGTGACGCGATGAGAGAAAAAAAAATATATGTAGTGCGCCAAGTGTAGTATTTGTGCGGAGATTAATGAAGATATGGTGAGCCAGTGTTTATACGTAAGCGTTTATTCCGCCGAGGATGTATTTACGCGTGCCTAAAGTTTGGATAATATGAAAAAAATGCCGGCAATTGTGTTGCCCTGTCGCGGTTAGAAAGGGATCGACGCGTTGTAAACACTTTCGCTTGTGTGTTATCATTCCGACTTTATCAATATAAACAACGAGGATTAAACAACACACGAAAACTTTGAATGAAGCAACTTTTGGATACTAACAAGAGGATCGTGCCCGTCGTCAATGCCGCGTTCACAAGTTAATTCATAGGTTAGGTCGCCGGGGACATAACCTAAAATTCCTTTCTCGACAACATTCGAAAGTTTATCAATCGCCTCGAGCACATTATTCTCCGCTGTTTTTCGCGCGTGTTCAAGTGTTTTCCCTCGTTTTTATCACCTCCCCCTCGACTTTAGAAACTTTATTCGACTTTCTGGACTCTTTGGATCATCCGAATGTGATATGGAGTGAGCTCGGGCTGCTCGGCAACGATGAAGGCCAATGGGACTAACAATGGTGATTTTTTTACTTTTATACATCGATTTATTCCCGTTTACCAATATTTCCCCATTTTTATTTACTCAACCTCCCAATCGCTTCGCATAATTTTGAAATCCCTCGTTCTCGTCATCCGAATAACAACGTCCACCCTTCCGAGGCTCTCGCCGTTGTATCATTCCCTCCCTCCAAGTAAATGTCCTAAAATGTGCAAAATCGAGCTCGCACTTTTGGGTTAACCGTCGATTGCATTTTCCTCGCTACCGAATGAGGTTATCGTTGCAGAAAATTTCACGTAACGTACCCACAAAACTCTTCCGATTCTTTTTCAACTTTCCATCAAAATCTAAACGTCGTCAGCATCGGAAACCAATTTCCCCGTCTGCCAAATTCCAAATCTATAAATTCCGTCTCAATCAAATGAAAACTGTGGCTAATGCGCTTGATCGTTAAAATTTCTTCTCGTCTGTTTCAGTTGTTCAGAGTATGCCGACGCGATAATAATGATTTTTTAGCAATATCGCACAATGACGCAGAGTCGTTGTGAACAAGTAATTGTGCCCTTGAGCACAAAATGTCGTGTGCGGACAGTTTTACGAGGAATGCAGACTCGCATAGAAATTGGTTGAATAATTTGCACGATACTGAAGTTTGCATTGTTGGGAATTGACAAAAATATATTTTTTCTTTATCATTTTGATAATTAATGGGAAAGTTGCAATTTTGCTAGAAAATCTAGTTTTCCAATGGCCAAGAAAATTAGTTCGTTATATCGGTGGCAAATACTGTATGAAAATTTTGCGCTCCGCAATGAAAAATGGGTTTTTGTTACTTTCCAATGCTGCACACTTCAACATCGTTGATTTTCGTACGTTGTTTGGAGGTTTCTCAGAAACATTACAAAAAGACTTTGGCTACTCGGGCCTGATGGAATTTGAATGAAAAAGTTTTTATGGAAAGATCGAGCAGAATCCTTCACTTGGATAATTCATAGTTCGACAGTATAAAAATCGCGTATGCACATTGGATCAACACTCGCCTAGAATCCTAATCGCCCATCCTCTGATGTTTATTCTGGTCCAAAATGTATGACTCTGACGTTTGCAACGCTGAGATTCAACGAAAAATTTTATTTCTATTAATTATTTATTTAATTTTGAAGATCATGGCAATTTATCGTCTCGATTGACTTTTTGGGACTCGAGAGACGATCGTTTTTTTGTCTGTAACAAAAATTGAATAATAATTATGAGCCTCGGTGAAGGAAAAACAAAATTTCGTTGCATTCCAGCGATGCAAACTTCAACATCATCCAAAATGTAAAAAATTGAACAAGCTGAAATAATGTCGTTTTAACCCTCGATCGATCATATGAATTTTTATGGGACCCTGCATCACACGCGGTTTTTTTGTCCTGCCGCTTATATCTCACGTATTTGAAGAGAAAAAAACTGAAAAAATTTTGGAGTCCTCTCCATTAATTTGGCTTTATCAAGATTTTCGATAAAAAGTCGTGGCTTGGGTCAAAAAGATCCACACGATCCGAGGAGGCCTAATCGGATCGCGGTTCTCGAATTATTACGAGAGTGTGATATGAAAAACTGAATGAAAATGAGGGAAAGATTCGATTGGATTGATATTAACGCGTGGATTGATTTTCGTAGGCTGTAGCCGCCTGAATACTCCGCTAGCAGCAACTAGCACACTGGAGGACCCGGGAACACCGGCGTCCTGGAAAGGACCGCCACCCGGATCGGAGGCATCGCCATACACACCGAATTCCGTGGGTCCAGGTGGTGGCGGAGGCGGGGGTGGTCCGCAATCGGGAGGATACAATAGTTCAGGAGGGCCGACGAGCAACGCCGGCGGTTTTCAAGGGCCTGGGTCGTTTCCTGGTGGAGCAGGAAGTCCGGCAGGTGCACCACCTTACCAAGGACCACCTCCGGGCTCGGGAACGCCGCAGTGCACAGCGTCGCCGGCACCGAGTGGCTCATCGACACCGGGTCCTGGGCCGCCACCCAATCAGGGTGGATTCCAACCGCCTCAAAATAATACCGGTCCCGGTTACAATGGGCCAGGACCAAGTCCATTCGGTTCGCCGTCCGGTGGTCCACCGCAATTCGTCTCTAGACCCGGATCTTCGGGACCACCTTTTGTACCACCCGGTGGTGGTAATCCTCACTTTCCTTCACCGGGACAAGCCTTCGGGGGACCGCAGTATGGCATGCCACCGGGAAGTCCATTCGGACCGGGCGGACATCCAATGGGCGGACCAATGGGCCCGGGTCATCCGGCGATGATGGGTCCCGGCGATAGAATCGATCAGGGGTAAGCGCAAACTACCGATTATTAATTATCAAGACACCAAAAAATAAAAACCCTTCGAGCAGTACACACTGGGTCATTTTGACCCCAATAATTTTCCGTGGCCACGCTATATGGATAATTTACTTCTCAAAATATCTTTAGAAATGTCTCTAGAAACAAAAAAATCCCTATTTACCGGAAACAACGCTTTGAAACACGCCTTGGGTCAGATTGACCCAATATGCACTATAGGTGTGCCCTCGAAGGGTTAAAAATTACCATTACGGAATAAAAATAGTCGAGGACCTCGAAAGTTGGGCGATTTTTACTATGCAGAATCCAAATTTTCATGAAATCAATATTATTTCTTTTTTTTTTCAAGAAATTTTACTTATTTTTCATAGGAATGTGAATTTTGCTTGCTAAAAATTAATTAATGAGCAAAAAATCATCCCCTGTTTCTATTCTGTAAGGGTCACTTTTAACTTTTGTTTCTTTCAGTCCATTAAAAAATAATTTGTCCATCATCGTTGAGCACGAAATTTCGAGCGATTAGACGCTCCCGGGGACGAAAATCGATGGAAAATTCAATTGAAAGCGAATCGATCAATATTTGGTCGTTATTTTTTACTGGGGAATGCTAATTTTTAGTATTGGAGCGATTTTTATCGATTGAGTTGACAAAGTCGAAGCCAATGAGATCCATGGTGCGATTAAGTCAATCAATCCGGAAATCTATTAGCAATGATTTCATCGATCCTTATCAATGAAATTGTGCGGTGAAAAGATCATTCATGGCAGACATTATGGCGACCTGGGTGGAAAAAGGAAGAGAATAGGATTTAAATAACGATTCTCGTTCGTCCCGAGACGACCATTAATTCCCGGACTGAGCCCAGACTCGTTAGTAGTCACGCAAGGTTCAACTCGGGTCAGCGGTAACATTGTTCACGAGGGTTTCGAACAGAGGGCAGGAGGAGGGAGGGGCAGGAGTCAAAGGCAAACTATGGGGAAGGGTCATAAAGCTTTACCGGTTGCGCACGTGACAAGCTTTTTCCACTTGTTGTTGTCGATATCCCATGATCCCGATTTCCCCGTTGCCGTTCCATCAGTCCGAACGTTTTTCATTTTCTTCATCATTGCGACTAATTTTCCTTAATTAATTCATCGGCCCTAGCGCCGTTCAAGTTACAGAGCATCGCAAAACCGAGCTCGTGTTTTAGGCTCGCGAGAAACATTCGCTCCCAAAAGAAATTTTGTCCATCGCAGCTTTTCCTTGAGCATCATCCTCGTTTCCGATGTGTCTTTCAATTTATCAAGACGATAATGACCTCGCGGTCAAAAAATTACCGTTACGAAATATAAACAGGAAATCTTGAAGTTTGGTCAATTTTCACTAAGCAGAATGTTAAATTCCCATGAAAATGAAGTAAAATTTTCGTTCAAGTTCGCATCGTTGAGAATCAACGGAAACTGATTATTTTTTATTAGCAGAGCGCAAAATGTTCATACAGTTTTTGTCAACGATGTAATAGGACAGTCTCCTTTGCCATTTTTAATTAAAATAATTATTGATAAATATGTTTTCCGTCGATTTCCAACGATCCAAACTTTAGTAACATAAATTTTTTCTATATAAAATGAAATAATATTATTTTTTCATGGAAATTCACATTCGCTCAGTCAAAATCGCACCAAGCTTTGAGCTCATCGCCCGTTTCTATTTCGTGAAGGTAATTTTCAATTTTTAATCATTTTCCTGCAGTCATTTAATTCAATATTGTCGCCGCGACTATGAATTACGTTTAATATCGATAAATTCGATACAAGCGATAGAAATTCTGCCCACAAAAGTGTCGATCGTTGAGTGTATGAAATTTCAACGATTCCGAAAAATTGCGACATCGATCGAGATGCGAATTTTCGAAACTTGCTGAACATTTCGACGAATCAAACGTTTGATTTTCGAAGCCCAAGCAACACTTGATAACGAGACACACAATATTAACGGGCGATAAAAAAGATGGCTAAATCCGTTAAGGTAGCGGTCTCGTTATTTAAGACAATGAAGAGACTTTATACGGCGCGCTGCCGGAGTTGAGCGATGTGAGAAGGGGATGGATGAAGACAGAGGACGGCCAATTACTTCGCAATTAATCGTGCAAGCAACAAGTGTCAAATAGTCTCGTTTTCGTACCTCAGAAGCCCCTCAGCACTCGTCCCTCCCGGCCCTCTCTTTGTTCCACTTTTGCCGGTCCCTTTTTCACTCCCAACAGACAAATTCGAAATTTTTTTCTCTCCATTTCCTCTGATTAAATTCTGCAACTTGTGGAATTCATTTTCCTTTCATTTTTTTCATGAATTGCTAAAAATGCATAAAATGCATTATCGCACATCACGATGAAGTAATTCTTGAATTTTCCAAATTGAATTGCCAACCGAGTAATCGAGGGGACTAGATCAAAATATCTTTTCAATCGAACAGCCGTACGATCTCATAGAAAATCCTGTTGTTGTCTAGCCAAACTGCTAAGAGTCAAAACTTGTGCCTCTTGCGGTGATTGCTTATACCGCGCTTTCCAGATGTGCTCTAAAATTAACTGCCGCACGCTCGTGACTCGCTCCCGTGGCTCTTTCTATTTTCGTGGATTCCACTTTATAGGCTTCTTGCACCGAGTCTTGGCCAACTTTGGAATTCATACGTACAATTCGATCTACGATATATACTTATCAAATTACGGAAATTACATTACGACATTTATCGAGTTTGATTCGCCGTGTCAAAAAAATGAAAAAATAAACAAGAAATTACGTTTTTTCTATCGAAACTTTGGTTCTTCTATAAAAATGGTCGATTCTTTGATTCAATTCGTCAAAAATGCTAAAAATTTTGAAAACGAGTTTTTTTCACTCGAAACTTTGTTCCTCAATAAAAAATTTCCATTCCCCGGTAAATTCTTTGATTCAATTCATCAAAAATGCTAAAAAATTTGAAAATATGAAACAAATTCATTAAACGTTTGATTCGCAGTGTAAAAAAAAAACAAGAAAACGAGTTTTTTCACTCGAAACTTTGTTCCCAATAAAAAATTTCAATTCCCCGGTAAATTCTTGAATTTAATTGATCAAAAATGCATAAAATTTGAAGAAAACAAAAGCAATCGTTTTTCCAATTGTTCTTTATGACAAACGCACAAGGCAAAATTTCGTTCCGGCCGAAATTCCCACTTTTCTAATTGAACGCCGTTTTGAATAGTGTGTACGAATCCCTTCGGTCGAAAAAGACGCGCGAGATGACAGTTCCCACCTCGGTCCACAGGCGGCGTTCTGTTTACAATCGCGGGGCTCAGTCGCAGCTCAAATTTGTTTCCCTCATAGCGGCAAAGTCGACTGCACTCGTGGGTACATCTCGATTAACAAATGGTAATGCAGAAAACATTTTTACTCCTGGTGGAGGATTCAAAAATTCGATCATGTGCGTTTGGAGAAAAATGCGGCGCTGATCTTGCGCGGGAGCGAGAAAAATACTCGATTTTATTGATAATTCGATTATCTTTTTTTTTTATCGGTCGAACGACCGACGGATCGAAATTCAATTGAAAATTTTCGTTCAATCGTTCGAGCCATCAGTTAATTATTGGTAAATAAATATTTCAGGCTCTCATATCGCGTCCCTTGAGTCACGGTCCTTCGTATTCGAAATTAATAAATTAGAAAAAAAAAACGTACAGACCATGATCCAAACTCGAAGGACTCGAAAGAATTTCTCGAAAATTTCATCATTTTATGGTGTTCCCATAAAAATATGACTGAAGAAACGTTCGCTATTTAGAATTGGTCGATTTCAAGTTCAGATTCGTAATCAGTTGCACATTTTTGTTGGAATTTTCACAACCATCGGAAATTATCGACTAAACTTTGCCACATAGGACAGAAAATTTCCGAAAAGTTTTCTCACGTTTTCTCAACCACAAAGGAACTCGTTCGAGAGTCATTTTTGCCTGGCAATTTACATTATTCTATCGAATTCGTCATTTCCGGTTCGAAAGAACTTTCTTCAACGTAATTATCTCGTATTTTTCGTTTCAAACGTCGAAACTCAATGTCACGAGCGTTTCGGATCTTTACTCAATCGAACTGATCACAATTGTTGAATTTCACACCTTCCACGTGGACGTTTTCGTAGTCGGTATCTAAAATAGTGCCAAAATGCTGTGTCATGTTCTTCTCGGGTATGAACTCATGGCTACTAAGACGACTCCATACATACAACTCCCTAAATAGACATGCGTACACGCGTATATAACACTCGCGTTCGTCGGTCCCAGACACGTGCTCTTTATATATAAATTCATGCGTGAGACATTCCATGCCCCGTTCTATTCGATGATTTTGAAAATTTCTCAAAAAGTCACAATTCTCAATTTCTTGCATCAGAATTTGTCCCTGCGAAGAAAAATATCGTTCGAGGATCGAGTGCAGGTTCAAATGGATGATGTTGAAGTTTCCATCGTTGGAATGCAACGAAATCATCTCTTTTCTTGAACAGAGCTCGTGATTCTTATTCAATATTTCGTCCGTACAGTGAATGGATCTTTTTTTAGAATCCAAACGCAAAATCGGTACAAAAATTGTCATGGTTTTTGAATTTGAACAAAAAATTCATAGATAAAGTATTTTTCGTTGGAACTCAACGTTGCGAACTTCAGTTTCGTTCAAATTGTGGGAGATCGGTTAGGTCGTTATGATTCCAATCGTCGTCAATCCCATGAACCGTGAACCACGAACCCATGAACTTTGTTTGTTATAATGGAACTTTAACAAAAAGTAAGGATTTTTATCCATTTTTTTTTGGTTTCTTAGCTCGATTTTACGCTGTTGAAGTTTGCATAATATCAATGCAACGAAATTCTGTTTTTTCTCGAACAGAAATCGAGATTCTCATCCGATATTCGGTCAGGACAATAAAAACAATATTTTTTTATGATCCAAAGACAAAATTGAGTTTTGAAATTAAACGAATAATTAATAAAGAACAAAATATTTCCTGGTGAAATCGCAACGTTGCGAACTTTGGTGTCGTCTCAATTTTTTGATGGAGCTACAAGGAAACGTTTGGAAATTTTGGAAAAAATATCGAGGGCTCTGAAAAGCCATCAACGCCACCAATCGGGCATTAACGTTGTACAAAGAAACGTAAAATTCGATTCTGCAGACCTTCGGCAACTGCTTCTGTAAATTTGATATTTTTCCGATTTTTCTTTGTTTTTATTTTATTTTTCAATTCTCATTTTCCTGCTCCGTGCAACTCGAGTCTTAGCTCTCGTTCTGTCCACTGCCGTTGCGTTTTTCCGCTCTTTTTTTCCTCTTTTTATCCTCTCCTCAACTTTCCCTCGGTTCCATACCGACAACCACCGAAGTTTGTGCTTTTTCTTTCCTCCCCTTTCGTTCCCTTAGTTTTTCCCTTCGTTTTTTCTCAACGTTCTTCAACTAGCCACGGACTCGGGCAATTTAATCGCCGTCTCTCCGGCAAGCTCCACGTCCCTCGAACGCGCTAGTTGCCACGGGCAACACTGTTTCCATGATCGAACAAGTATTGTCCTCGGCGCGAGAGAAAAAAAAGGAGAATGAAAAAATGAAGAAAAAAGAACGGGGAAAAAGAAAAAAAACAGCCTCGACACGGCGCATTGCACGTGAGAGTCAGCGGGGGAGGACTTTTGCCAAACGGAGGCTTTAGCATCTCAGCGACGGTGAGAAAGACAGAGAGGGAGATAGTCGAAAGATATATAAGGGTTGTGCATAGAACGAGGACGCTTCGCCGTTGCAGGAGCAGGTGTTTCGGGGTGGGGGCAAAAACGAGGGTAAACGGGGATGGGGTTGCGCGCTCACTCATCGTTCCTTTTTTTATTCGTCCTCATTCACATACTTGTTTTCTAACCCAAAAACAAAAAATTCCGGCCTCAGAAAATGATTAGCACTTCGTCCGTAAACGTTTTTTCCTGATATTACATTAAGAAAAGTTGGAAAAAACTCCGGCTGCCGTTCGAAATCTTCATTTTGGAATTTCGATTGTAAAATTGTGGAAAAATTGATTTTTCCATTCATGATTCCATACATTGACCTCACGAGCCTATCGGCAACGTACGTTACGCTCTCAACTTAACAAATCCGCGCCGTTCATTAATTCGGCTGGACGTAATTTAATCCAGTGCTTTAGAATTCTCGCCATCAGGCCCCCGATATCTATTCAACTTTCCATATTCGAGGATCAGACCCGTTTACCATTTTCGGCTCCCGTTTCAAAAGCCAAAACTTTATTATGACATCGGAGCTTTCGTTCTTCCGCGATTCTACGGAACCCCCAACTTCGCCCCTTTCGAAATCTATTTCTTCGGAAGGTGTAACCTGCCGACAGGCTCAAAAACGACCCGAATGTTGCTCTTTTGCGATATGTAAACCGTTTTATTCCTTTTTTCAAAACGAAGAGAATGGAGCCCAGCAAAATCGAGTTTTTTGGTAATTCGATGATCAATTCTTCGTAAAACAAGATGAACGATTTATCAAAATGCAGGATAAAGGATTTTTGTAGTGACAACACAAATGAGGCTCGTCTCCGACGTTGTTGGATGTTTTTTGGTCGAAAATTCAGAGAGCTCTACAAAGTTTTTCTCTCCTTTCATTAATTTCCCTTCCCCGGGAAAATTTGCTGTGCATAACTTTTTATTGATACGAATCCCGGAGTATTTAAACCAGAACGGAATACATTTTTTCGCGCTTCGGCGTTGTTTCCCCCGCACACGCATGTTTTTCAAACTTTTTTCGTTTCTTATTTTTCTTCCTCACTATCTCTTTGTTCTTTTATTTTTCTGGTATCGTTCCACTGTTGAGAGAGCGAGAGAGAGAAACTCACGACAGACCGTACATTGGTTTGTTGTAGCCGCGGTGAAGCTTCTCGCGATTGCAATCCTCGGACGTCGGTTGGCGACTGGCTTTCTCTCTCTCTCTCTCTCTCTTTCTTGGTAGTTTTTTTCTTTTGAATTTTTATTCCCTTTCTTTCTTTTTTTTTTATTCTTGCGTGCGTCTCTTTTCTTCTCTTTTTACTCGTGCCTCTCTAACTCTATTGCTGTCTGCTCTGCAATCTGGTTTGTCCAGTTCTTCGTTCGTTCTTAACTACTACTCAGCTCCGAATCTCCTCGTTTCTTATACCTCGAGGTCCTGTTAACCTCCGCGCGTACCAACTAGACTCGAGCTCTTCGCGTCGGGCTAGAAAGCCGCGGAGCGAGAGAAAGAGAGAGAGAGACAATAGAAAAAATGGTGTACCGGCGAGCGAGACCCGAAGAAACACACGTACGAGGGTATGAGATGGTGAAAGCCAAAAATGAGAAAGGGGCAACCTGCTCGACACAGTTTAGACGGAGAAGGAAGAAAAAACAAATGCGTTGCTCATTTTTTCTCTCGCTCTCTCTCTCTCTCTCGATCTCGCGGTGCATTTGCAGATTCTTTTCTTCGCGTTGTCTTCACATATACATCGCGTAACCCGTGAGTCTTCTTTTCTACATACCCCGGGTGCTCTCGACCCGTAAGAATGTTCGGGCTTCGTGTATCCTCGGCATTCTCACTCTCACTCTTTTATACACCTGTTTCATCCTTCTCGTTGTTTTGCTTTTGTTTCCGAGGTTTTCTCACTTTTATCGTGTTTGTCGCGGCTCGCGCGCTGTCAACGCAGCAGCCTCTCGTGTCTCGTAGCCAGGGTGAAGGAAACACGAATGAATGACTCGTTGCTATCGGCAACGAGCGATTGATAAAATTCATGGCAAATGGATCAAGTTACAAACCTTGGAAAATTTTTTTTGTTCCCTCCATTTGCTCGTGTGAAACCCGCTCAAGAGACGACTAGAACTCAACAAAGATGAATATAGAACGATCGGCGATAGCGTTACCGAGAGCGAGCGAGAGAGATTGTGGGAATAAGTGCGAAGAAGAAAAGAGACGAGGAGGAAAGATGCGGGAGCGACACGCGGCAAACAATGGTCGTGCGCGTGCACAGACTCTGCGAGTCTCTCTCTCTCTCTCTCTCTTTGGCTCTCCGCACTTGACAATATACCCCTCCAGCGAACTACTTCCCTTCTTGCATCTCTGCTGTCTCTTGCTCATCCCTCTGCTTATCCATCGTCCATCGCACGCTTACTCCTTCATTATATCGCGCTGCTTATTCTCGTCGTCCTCCCCACCGACACTCACATGCCCGCGGCCACCACACACGGACGTGCGTGCACGTAACGAGTCACTGCTCTGGCCCAGTGTGGGTGGCTGATACACGAATACGTAGCATGCCTGGTGGGGTGGGGACGCCAGAGGAAGAGAGGGATAATCGGTGTGGTAACGGCGCATAGCAAGCTGAAAAGAGACAACTGCGAAGGTATGACGATGAGCGAGCAAAGGATGGAGCAACGACCCGAGGAAGGGTGTAGAACAGGTTTGAGAGAGCAGCGAACACGGGGCGGTGAGCCAGCGGTGGCAACATCGTCGGTTCCCCACGCAGGAAAAAGGAAGGAAAGAGAGAAGAAGAAGCAAAAAAAAGGCGAGTATCGAGAGGGAGAAAAGGGAAAGCATCGGGAGCTCGCGCGCGGTGTAGTGTACGAGTGAAATAGTAAGAAAACCATCGGCCGGAGAAGCTATCGAAAAAGGAACGCTGAAGCGGCGGAGGAGGAGGAGGAGGAGGTGGAGGAGGAGGAAGTGATGGAGAGGTTGGTAGGGCGCAAAACAGGAATTCTGAGTAGCAACGGCGTAGTCGCCCGAGAACCCTCAGCGTGCCTCCTCTTTAAAGCGATGGATCACAATGTGGGAAAATCGTCTTCTCACCAGAGTCACCGCGACCATCGACATTCCCGGCCTACGAAACCTCTGGACATCCTAATTTCCCTACTTTCTTGCAAATCAATGAAAATAATCGATTCACCATGACCAATTTTCGTGGTCAATGCAAGATTATTATCTTCCGGCGTTGCTATTGTAATGCCAATCGCTTCGAATCCTCCTACATTAAGTCCCCTGTTCGCAACACCCCGCCGTGTGATAAGTTAACACTCTCGGCGTGAGATTTCGTGAGCTGTCTCCCGCGCGGTTCTTAGCGCTTGAATGACGAGCCTGTAACAAGACCCGGTTCATTGAATCCCAGCTGAGAAAATCCCTTCTGACCTTAACGCCTCTGGTGGTCACGCTCCGCTTTACCCTTACAATTACCTTCTGGAACTTGAACAGTCGCCGCTTTTATCGGCGGTTGGTCAGCTCCAGTTTTTCCTCCCTCCTTCCGAATGTTAAACAGCATTTATGAACAAATCATATTCACGATGCGCACGATATGTTTAGAATCGTTCACACACGTCCATAATTTCTCCCCTTTCATTTATCAAGTTCGATTCCGGAAATAAATCTGCGGGCAGCAGAGCGGAAAACTATTTTCTTTCCTCTTAGAATTCGATGCATATTATAGCATTTTTTAATTTTTTCGTGGGTTAACAATTGCTCGCCAGTCGGGGGTAATAAAACACCCCAGGCGTACGTCTGGCAGGTAAGGGCCAACTTTGATAACTCGTTAAATATATTTTAATTCAATTTTCAGCTTCACTTCATCTTCATGATGCTGAAGTTTGCAACGTTGGAATGCAACGAAAAATATTTGATTTTATTGATGATTCGTTCAATTTTCAATGTCATCCAAATTTTTCGAGCCGATACGCTTTTCGGACGGCGAAAATCGATTATTTTATCATCGCAATTACATTCTTCATTCACTTTCAAGCAAAAATACACAGTAGTTCATATTTTTCAACACATTGTTGACGCTGGAGTAGAATTTTACCCCAGAGTGGCGAGTAAGGGTTTCTGTGAATAGTTTCGTGTTTTGGATCATGAAACACTTTTTTTTTCATTTTATTTTTAAACTTCCGAGACATTGGGCGATGAAAACGCGTATTACGTGTCAGATGTACGCACGTATCGGAAAGACTATCGACTGTGTGTGCTGTTCGTCTTGTAGGTATGCGTATATGTAGGTATATCGGAAAAGCGTGGCGTTGAAAGCTTCACCGCTACGCGGTTTCATGAGGGTCGCAGGGCACTCGACCGCAACGTATTCCATGTGCATCGAGTGTGCGAAAGTGCCGCGGATCTCTTGTCTCGATATGTATATCAAATTACTTGTAATGTTCCAAGTGAAATCGACAAGTCCATGACCCTCGCACCGTTTCAAGTTTCGATCGTCTCCAACTTTTCAATCCACGCGATATACATCTAGTATATATTATATAAGAAGCCTAAAAACGAGCTCTGGAGAGGCAGGCGTAAGAGGTAAACTTGAAGGAAACTATGATCAAGTTTAGCGATAAGAATTATATGACTAGATAAAGAGATAACGTTCCAGGCGCAACTTCAGGAAGCAGACTAAACCCACACGCCGCATACGCTTCGGCAAAATTTCGGTATTGGAAAACAATTCAGCTTTTTCTATTTTCTATACGTGTATACACGAATCGCGTTGATCGTTATCGCGATAATCGCCGTTGGGCATTCGGCTGTTGTGATTGATGCAAGACTTTCGCGAAGGGGTCTTGCGGCGAGTATAATGCAAAGATGCATCTAAAAAAGGGACTCTATAGTTCGATGACACGATTGCACCGTGTATTTAATCTGTACGTGGTCGTATGTTTAACGTTGTTCGTAACGCTGTAAGGCGATAGAGGCGTCGCGTAGAGTTGGTGACAAAGAAGGCTGTACAAGCAAAACTCATACAATTACAGATATGTACGTGTGGAATGAAGACAAACAGAGCAGAGAGAGAGAGAGGCGCATGCATGTGAGAAAGCGAAGGGGTATGGTGTTCCACCAACGAAGGGTGGAAGAGGAGTGGGGGCGAGATATTGATCAAAACCTACCCTGGCACCGAGCATCCACCCCCCCTGCCTTGCTACGTCCGACCCGCACCCTGGCTAGCTCTCTCTGCCAGCCTCTCTCGCCTCATCCCACCTACGCTTCTCCTCTCCTAACCCGGCCGAAGCAACGCGCTCCGAGCAGTGGCTCTCAAGCCGATTGATCTTTTATTTCAATTTCACAATACCACAATACTCCATTCGTAATATCTATGTAAAGGCGTTAATTAACGTGATCGAACGACAAGCCGATAATGCCTTCTCCAATCTTCTCATTAATTGATCAAATGCTCTCCCTGCGCGGTTGTCGTTCTGTGCTTGCAGTAACAAAAAGTTTACTTCAATCAATTACACTACCAACATCTCGCGTTCTTTCTCCCCGTTATATTTAATGGAAGGGCTTGGTGTGTAAAAGCGCGGGTGCGTGAATCAGCCCCGAGGCGACGCGACATCATGTGCCCCCCCCCCCCTCCCTCGGTCCTTCGTGAAAATCGAACCGATGAGATTTCGCTCTTGTTCGCACTTGTTTCTCAGGTCCACCGGGAAATAGTATGCGATCACTCGATTCGCACTTTCTAAACAATCTCAACCACCTATATCGCGCCAATCTTCACCAGAATCTTGTAATGACAAGTTGATGAACTTTCATTATGAAAATCTCACCAAAAAGTCGAATAAAACGAAAAAATCTTTCATAAGGGAACAAAACTTCCGGAGCATTTGCTTTTCCTGATTTGAAAAGATTCATCGATAAATAATTAGACGATAATTATCATAGTTGATAAAGATTTCAGCGGATGTTGGAAGAATTCTCCTGCATCTTTCGTGCACAGTCTTTGAGACATCTGCCAACATCCCCTGGAACATTTTCAGATCAGAAAATCGACATGTTCACGGAGTTGTTTCATTATCAATTATTCCCTTGTTTAATTTTTTTTTAATTATTTGAATCTTTTTTGTTTTCTATAGTTGACCTTGCGCGATCCGAAGTTTTTCAAATATTTTTTAGGAACAATCTTTGTTTCGTACTTTCTTTTTGCTCATGTTGTCATTGAAGCGAAAAATATTCTAGAAAGTCTCCTCGAAAAGTAAATTTTTGTCATTCCTATGGTCAAGTTTGCGGTCAGTTTCGTCAGAAATCAAAAACATTGTCGAAATTACGAAAATTTTGAAATTATCAAAGAATATTTAGTCGGCAGTATTTAGTTCAACAAAAATATCGACCTTTCTTATTAGATGGGCTTCTTTTTGGTTCATTCTGATAAAAGGTAAACCACACTCTGAACGACAAGCAACGTGCTCGACTGCCTCATCTTTTGGCTTCTAATTGCCGGACCGTCCTTCCTTATTTCTTTTCGTCAGCCCTATGAGACCCTCAGTGAGCGATATAGCGGAAGAAAGTCTCAAGAAATTCAGGCCTGACTTGCCCTCTCGTCTTATCGGCTATCTAACGAACTGCCTCGTACACTTTTTCTCCGTCTAACCCATCGGTTATTTCTTTACGTCATCCAGCCTCCGAGTCTCATCGTCTTTTCCATCATAATACACCCAGAGCCTGTTTCGCTTTTGTTATTCGTAGTGCGATTTACATCTGTAACCAACCTAAATCGCGCATTACAACGCTCGTTGCATCCCGATAGAACAGCGTCAGGCTGACGAGACATTGCCAACGAAAGGAAAATTTTTTTCAATTCCTTACCAGCGCGCTAATCACTTGGTTCGATTCTTTTTAATTAACTAACGAATTAAGCTTTTCGAGCATTTTTAGGCTTGATAACACGTGGTGCTTCATTGCACCACGTGGTATCGGGCATTTCTCATGACGAAGATCAGAAAGTTGGTCGTGGATACATCTGTATTCTATATTGATGCCCCTCAAAATCGCTGGAACCGAACAAGAATGATTTTCCAATGTTCTTTTTGTTCCATTCCTTACCCAATTGGTTTTCGAAAGCTCATGAACTTCTACTTGTTCCTTCAGTCTCGAACGTCCCATTATTA
Source organism: Diadegma fenestrale (assembly GCA_037043255.1). Lineage (NCBI taxonomy): Eukaryota > Metazoa > Arthropoda > Insecta > Hymenoptera > Ichneumonidae > Diadegma > Diadegma fenestrale. The sequence continues at coordinate 1,618,328 of CM073310.1, forward strand.
GCAGAAAAAATGCCTCACGTCGTACCTTTTCTGAATCAGCCCGTAGGTATGCATATTCTCCATCAAAGCATCTAAAACTTCTTATAGTACGTAGTGGAGCACACACTTTCCCCTTCGACCCACTTTTCGAATCTATTCAATAGAGAGCGCGGACCAACACATATTCATTCTCGGATGACCATCGTCATCCGTTCTATACCGTTCGAATCTTACGCTTCCATATCCATCCATAAGATGATTCTGAAGTTTGCACCGTTGCAATGCAACGAAACTCTTCTTTATATCTGGCAAAAATAATTTTTTAATTGGAGAATTTAATTAGGATGATAAAACGATCGATTTTTGCTACTCGAAAACATAAAATTTGGATGACATTGAAAATTGGACGAATCAACAATAGAATAAAATATTTTTCGTTGCATTCCAACGTTGCAAACTTCAGCATCATTCCATAAGATATATTTGAAAAGCAAGTATCCTCGTGATGTACATCCTTGATAATCGGCTACAAGTTTCTTTCTAATTAATTTCATCAATCTTGAATCTTTATCATCTTGCTTCACAACCGATACAACCAATTAGCTTTTTTCTTCTTCCAAATTTTTAGTATTCACTCCCCAGGCTGATACGTAGAAATTATGAAATTTGGATTCATCACGTTTTTATAAGATTTCATTTGGAAAGAAGCGACAGTAAGACGAAGAGGGAAGAATTCATTCATGAAGGGATATAACCGGTTCGCCCACTAGTCTCCTGGCGCGCTTGTAATAAGTCATAACGACTCGTAATCGTTCGCGTGGGATGTCCAACACCACGACAAAATCACCATAGAAATATATATTATTTCTTCAGCTTAAAGATTCATACATACATCGATCGTACGTCGCCCTTATTTATGCGTTTTTCATGAAACTCCAGCATTAGCTGATGTGACATTGAGAAAAAGCGAAAAAGTTAACAAGTGCAATTGTCGAATGCTAATTGGATTCAAATGAGTTGTCCAATTCGACGATTTCTTGTCGCACTTTTGTAAAAACCACGTACTTGCCATGATCCTGAAGGTTGCATCGTTGGAATGCAACGAAGTTTTGTTATTTCTTCAGCACAGCCAATAATTATTATTCAATATTTGGGCCGGCCAATAAAACGATTCTCTCTTGCGACCAAAAAACTCAATCGACTCAAAAATTGCCACGATTTTCGAAATACAATAAAATTCAATTTTCAAATTCAAATAATCAAGAGAAAAAATGTTTTTCGTCGAATCTCAACGTTGCAAAGTTCAGAGTCATGTACTTGCCACACGGCGGTGAAATTCTACGTCAGCGTCACCAAAAACTGTTGAAAAATAGGAAACTACGTAGGAATCTACTTGTAAATTTTGTTTTAACTCATGAAAAGGTTACTTTAAGAGATGATTAAGGTCATGAAGCTACACATTGAATCTAAATATATTTGACGAGGTGTCAAAGTCGTCCCTTTATTGTCGCACTTCCGTAAAACCACGCACATCTGTCGTATTTTATTACCCCAAAGTAGCAGGCAAGGGTTAATGATTTAGTTGTCGCCATCGGTTTTCCTTTTCCGTTTAATTGGAATAAACCCCAACAAAGTTTGCCGCTTCTTCATAGTGCAAACTACGGTAATTTTCCACGGAAATTTCCATCCTCCTGCAGCGGTTGTGAGCGGCAACTGAAAACGTGTCGCTAACTGTGGAAAAATGACTAGGTACATTGTGAATTTTCGTATTCAAGTTTGACAACGTTGTTCAGGATGAGGCACAAAGTTCACTTCTGATTCAACGCTAACGATTCTCTTCGACCGTTGTGCCAATTGGTAAAAGTGTTTTCCTCGTGTTATTCGAGTAGTGTCTAAATCGCAGTTGCTCCTCCCTCGTGCCGCATTAGCTCGGATCTGTCTTCGCAGACGCGGTTGTTGTGCATAGTTGACCATTTCGTTTCATCTCGTTCTCTCCTTTGCTCTTGTTCGCACGTTGTGTTCTCTGTCGTTCGGTGTGGTAAACGCGCGCGGTAGATGCCCCCTCTGGTTTTACAACTCTTCCGCCGCTCGGTCTCCTTATTCTTTTCCCTTGAAGCCGCGCGCTTTCCACAGGTACGATGAAACCCGGTGACACCCTGTGGCTTCGTTTTGCTTTCTGAAAACGACAACTCCGACGAAACAACAACTGTCGGACAATCGATATTTCTCATGATGCTCAGAAATCGGAACCATTAATGAAATGTCGTGAAAAACCACGCGAGTTGAGTAGCCTTCGTGTGCCGAGTGGCGCCGTGGGTGCAAATTTCAAACAAGTGCGAAAAATAATTCGACCGGAACGGCCAAGCGATCGTTACGAAAAGGTTAAGCCCTTTGTCCCTTTATTCCTTCTGGCCGCAAGGGTTTTCGTCCTGGTCAGCGCTCGTCCCAGTCCCGGAAAACTTTATTTCGGTCCTTCGACGCGCGGTCAACGCATATCGCATCTTTCAAATGGAATGAAAACTACAATTTGTAGAAATTATTGAAATATTCAGCGCTTCGGTGACTCGGATCGTTGTCGATGATGCGAGTGAATGAACATTTTGTAAACTACTACGGGCCACAGTCGTTGATCCTCTATCGATGTATAAAATTGTGAAAAAAATGATACATGTATAAGAGGCGGGCTGCGAGTTTATTTCAACGACGAACCTTCGATATTTCTGTAGCAGTCGCAGTCGTGCGTGAGGCTCTGACCTCTCCCCTCCGGCTTTTCTTTTTGCGCTCGTTGTAGTTGCCGCTGGTGCTCTCCACCGCGCGCAATCTCTCCGTCGCGAGAGACCCCCACGCGCACCTCTACCTCAGCCCCTCACGTTTTTCTCCCCACTCCAAATTCATGAACCCCCAAGGAGGACTGCGAGAGCAAATAGCAGCGAGCAGCGAGAAGCAGCAGCACCGACGACGACGACGACGACAACGACGACAGTGGCGACAGCAGCGCCGCCACGCCCGCTGTCCCGCAGTAATGTGACCGCTTTCGAGAGGTGTGCTTCGTCGATGCGAGCGAGTGCTTAGAACCACGTTGTGTTTACCGTGCGGTTTACAAATACGCGGGGCGTCTTGGGTCCGTTTAACGCGTGTACGAGTCAATGTAAACTTTCAATTGTCAGCCTAAACATCAACCACAATAGAAAAATTCAAAGAGAAACGAGCAAACGATCAAACAATAACGCCACACTCGTAAAAACAAAGTGCATCGCTATTCATAGACCCGGAAAACTTGAAAGGCTCCGAGTGACAAGTTGAAACAAAGTTGGAAATGGTGCTCATTTAAATGTTTATTGGCGTTGCTGTTAATTTAATCGAACGCTGTGGGATCCAAGGAAAAGGAGGGAAAAAGCGTACGTCCAAATTTCGAGGCTGAGAACCGCTGTTTTTTTTTTTAGTGTTTTGCCGAATGACAGAGTTCTGAAAGGGAAGCACAAGATTTTTCAACGAATTGGCGGCATCGGAGGCAATTTTGTCAGGACAACAACAAAAAAGCTCGAGTGATATTTGTTTACGTCAATTAGTGATTGCAAGAGACGCATAGATAATCGATGTCATACAATCTGCCCGTGAAATGCAAGGTCAAGCGCGTGCGTTGCGTGCCGCGTGCTTACATGAGGTCCCGAGGCTCTCTTGCAGAACGCCGAGCGGCGACTGATCGTCGCAACTACTGAGACGTCGAGGGCACCATTGTCGGAAGGAGACAGAGTCTGACCGGTGGCTTGCCGAGGGGAGTGAGAAACATACCAGCGAGATATCGCAGACATCGTGGGAGACCTCGCAATCAGTGAATACGACACTGTTGAGCAGTTCGGTCGACGTAAACACACACACACACGCCCCCCACGTGTGTGTGTGTGTGCGTGTGTCTCGATGCACACGAATGTTTTCGCGTTCGCATGGTTTTTTCGAAGCCAATCGTGCCCTTGTAGATTAGGAGAAAGAGTTTGCGATCTACGAGACTATTTTTTGGGCCGATGTGTCGAAATTTTCAACCGCGACGAGAACCCTTCTGCGACAATAAAACAACCGCATTCAGTTGGCGGACTCTGCGATGATCGCAACGTGACAGCCACGTGGTAAAAAGTCTACGGGATACCGTGTATATTTAGCGTGTTTCTCGGGATAATTAAATTTTAGTACAATTTTCGATCAATGAGAATAATATTGTGCATGAAATCAAGTGACGCGTCAAAAGTGTTTTGAAACTGGAGTGCACGTGCGAGTGTAGCTGTGTGAAGATTGAATTTTGTGCAATAGATTAATGGAAAATTTATCTCAGGTTTATTAGTGCGAGTGAAAATTTGTTTTCTTTCGTTTTAGCCAGTTTTTGGATTAAAGTGACACATTGTTTATGCGACAAGCATCGGTGTTTGGTGTATTGATAGTGCAAGTAATTATTTCGTGCCCAAAATGCATCGATGCTGTATGATTTTGCCGGAAAACTTAACTTTGTCAGAGTGAATTGACCGATTGAGTTGTCAGTGAGGAAACGAAGAGAAAAAAGGAAAGTGAGAAGGGAATTTTGTGGAAAGGGAGAGATCGGGCAAAGAATCGTACGCTAGAGTCTTTCGGAAGAATCGGCACGGGGACGTCGTGGAGGGGGGAGTGATGCCGGTAAGGGTGGCGCAGCGCCCCCCAGGTGGAATTCTCCACTCCGGCCCGGTACCGGTTACGGGAGGCGCAGGTCCGTTGGGTGGCGGAGGCCCGGGCCGTTGCCTCGGTGGCTCGTCGGTGGCATCGCCACCACTGCCACCGTCCCTCAGCAGCCTCGGAATACCACCAAACAACAACACCAACAACAATAACAACAACAACAACAACAACAACAGCAACAACAACGGCAACACGAATAACAGCAACCATCATCATCCGAATAATCACAGCAACCCTCAACACCAGCATTCACTCCAGCAACAACATCATCATCATCATCATCACCATCATCATAATCATAATAATCATCACGGCATCAATAACGGCAACAGTTTGGGCAATAGCGGGAATAACATCGGCAATATAAACAGTGTCGTTGGTAGCGGTGGTGGTGGTGTTACTGGGCCGAACGCACAAAACCCCCTGCAGGCGATGGCCTCGGCAGCGGCGTCGCTTACTCAACTTAACAACATGGCGAATGGCCCATTACCGCCGCTCAATAGCGGCCCAAGCGGCCCGAATTTAGCGCCTCCCCAACCAGCTACTACCCCGACTCACGGGGGCCCACCTACGCCACACGGCGTTGCCAGTGGTCCCAACGTCGGTGGAACGGTCGGTCCTGGTGGCGGACCCGCCGGTGGACCCGGCCCCCATCTCAACGGCGCATCTCCGAGTCCTCATTCTATGCCCTCTCATGCTATGATGACCGGTTCACCGCATGCCTCGCATCCCGCTCATATGGGCTCAGGGGGACCCGGTACCGGTGGACCCTCGCCACATTCGCATCATCCAGGCTCCCACATGGTTGGCTCACCCCATCAACCCGGACCTCACATGGCTCCTGGTGCTATGATGGGACCAGCTGGTATGCAACCCCAAGGGGGACCTGCTATGTGCGGCCCTGGACCAGCTGGACCCATGGGACCTCACCCTCATGGTCCTCAAGGACCCGGCGTTCCTGCACAACCTCACATGCATAACGATCCGTTCTACTGCTCCCCGTTCGGTTCGCCCTATTACAGGTAAACTTCGCTTTTCCCTATCTCGTCGATCGCAACTACTCATTTTATCAGCTTCCACCAGTACTATTTATTTATTTTTCTACTTTCAATCGTATTCTTTTGAAAATTCCTACTTCGAGCATTAATTCCCGCGCCTAGATATTCACTCGGCTACCACTAAAACTCTCGACCCTTTTCTTATTCTTCATCTCACGGTTCGATGCCCCGTTCCGTGCCAATCGTCAACCCTCTACTCTGATGTTCCGGCCTCAACTGGTTGCTTGTATCGCTCTCTCTCTCTCTCTCTCTCTCTCTCTTGCTCCCTCGTTCGTGATTTCGCTCCGGCTACGCTGCTTTCGTACCTACGTTCTGCGCGGTTGCCGTTGTACACTATACACACACCGCGAGGATCCGTTATCATAAAGATGGCGTCTCTCCGTGTGAATTCAATGCACGCGTACACACATGCATATTCACGCACGACATGCCAGTTGTGAACATTGAATCTTCACTGCTTCGTTCCTCTTGACGAAGTGCCGTCCTTCTTCCAGCAATCAGATGGACGACATTGTATCGTCATCCGTTTATTTCTTGCCCGAGAAACCAGCGTTACTCGCCTTCCAAAATCATCCAATCTATCCCGAGATTTCAACGTGTTTTCAAACTTTCGCTGCGATTCTGACGGATGATTCATATTAGCCTCTAAATATTGGACGTCGCGCGTACAGCGATCGGAAGTTGCCCGCCGTTGTCGCTCGGTGTACGCGATGTGGCATATGCTCAAAGTCTTATCTTATCGTTACCCTCGCCAAGAGGATAAGGTAGACCTTGATCGCGTGAATCGCCGTCGTCAAGAAACGACGCGGAGATGTATATTTCGCGAGTGAATCATGCATAATACACCGCCATTCCGAATTTAATCTAGCGTGCAAAGCATCGCTTATACGCACTTATTAAATCCATGGCGTACATTTTTCATTGATACTGAAAAAATATTATTCAACGACAGGAAACGAGTGATTAAAATCAAACAAACTTCTATCCTCGTTACAGTTCTCGGCATCGAAACTTACTCAGGCCTTCTCGGTCTCTCTTTCTCTCTGTTCGTTTGTTCTCTTCCCCCATCCGGGGATTCGCTCCAAAATTTCATCTCTAGTCGCTCGAAAATCATTGTCAACACCGATCGACGTTCATTTTGCAATTCTTTTGTGGAAACTGGTTCACAAGTTTATTCACTTGTGTTGTGACTCGGTACTTGTCACTTTTCCAAATGACTCTGAAGTTTGCATCGTTGGAATGCAACGAAATTCTTTTGAATCTTTAGCAAAAATAATTATTTACATGCAGAATGTAATGACGATGATGAAATAATCGAATTTCACCAGCTGAAAAGCATATCGGTTCGAAAAATTTGGTTGAAATCGAAAATTGAACGAATCACAATAAAATAAAATATTTTTCGTTGCATTCCAACGTTGCAAACTTCAGCATCATTTTTCCAATACGAGCCGATTACTCGCGTTTAACAATTCTTTGCTGTTGTCAATGAGTTTTACATTATTTTTTATCGATTAGATCATTCGAATCCTATAATAACATGCTCTCTGGCGATTGTCAATTTGACATCCCAGCACATCGCTTTTTCGGTCTGTCCACTCCTGTCTTGTCCGACACGAGAAGTACAAGGAAAGCGCAACGACAGCGACGTGCACGTCGCAGTGATCAGTGACAGTGAGCGATTAAGAGCTTTTTCCGCAATAAAAAATAGAGACGATACTCGTTCTTATCTAATTTTCGATTATTCAAGAGTTTCGATCGACTTAGCGCATTGTTTCCATTGGTATTCTTAGCAAATACGAATAAAAGATGAATCTATTATCAACTATTACGTAAAATAATGCTGGCTCGTTATCAACGATTTTCAAGGATAGTGCCTCATGTTTCCCTCTTTCTTTCTAAGCCCAGCCCAGCTCATACGATCGTAATTAGAACGACGCGGGCTGTGTGTACCTCACGCGGCTGCGTTATCATGCCTTCGCGGTCTCCTGATAAACCACCGCACACGGGTTATCATACATGCCAATGTGTGCTCCTATCGTTCGGCTCACTCTCCTCGTTTCTATTGTTTTCGTCTCTCTCGTCGCTACTATTTTTACCGATTGTGTTCCCAGCTTGAGATCTCCTTGTCAACAAAACCTCTTTCTAGCTTTACTCTCCGCCCGCACCGGCCAAAACTTCGTTAGTTTTTCCTCTCAACGTTATTTTAAATGACTCTGAAGTTCGCAACGTTGAGATTCAACGAAAAATTTCATTTCTATTAATTATTTATTGAATTTTAAAGATCATGGCAATTTTTCGTCTCGATTGACTTTTTGGGACTCAAGAGCCGATCGTTTTTTTGTCCGGAGCAAAAATTGAATAATAATTATGAGCCTCGGCGAAGAAAAAACAAAATTTCGTTGCATTCCAACGATGCAAACTTCAACATCATTTATTTGTAACCTTTTTTATTCACAAGATTTTTGGGGTGGATGGGAAGTACAAAATTAATTAGAAAAATGTTCTCACGTCTCGGTCACATCCATGATTTTCCAGCGTGTCTAATTATAACGCGACAACTAAATTCCTGGCCCAAGACTCATCGACGTAAACATTCCATCTTCTTCGTGGCTCTCTCTCTCGCTTTGTCATTCTTTTCCTCTTACGGGCTCCCTGATTCTGGACATTGGTGCACGAAATTTTTTTGTGATTCCCGTTCCTCTGTGATCTTTCTTGGCTGCTTTTGCCAACGGGCGCGAGAACACGATCGACAGCAATTATTATTTTTTCCGCAGGGAAAGAAAAATCTTGTTAGTTCAGTTAAAGTTTTATGGAGGAATTTGCGGAAAGCTCCTGCCATAAATAAATAGATATGGCATAAAAATAATAATGCTGGCAATGCCTGTCCGAATGTGCCTCTTCCAAACAGCAAAACGAACGCGTGACCTCGCGAGGGCCTATCTCCCCACTCTTTACACGCCAAGTGTCCATATTATACATACACACTTGCACATTTATACACCTTTACCCATACACCCTCAAATATATAGCGTCTCTCTTTCTGTGTGGGTATATATCCGCACATATTCGTAGAAAGGTTGCCAGAGCCTTCGAGCTGCGGGTTCAACCGACCTACCTGAAGTTCTCGTACACTTATCCACGACGGTAAGATCGGATCAGAGTTTCTCAACCTCACGTGCGATGCACATTCCCCGCGCATTCGTGCTTAACCTTCAAAATTCCTTCTTCCAACAAACTTTTTCCATTTTCCCCCTTTTTTTCCGGCTCGTTATTAATTTCGTTATAATATTGGAATTATTTGAATTTTTTATTTCCATCGTGCGAGATTCCAGCTCGAGAAAATGTTCCATTGTGTTTGGCGCGCGCACCAATGAAATTCGAATGGAAATTGCGTGAATGGAGATTTCGGGAAAAAGCTGAAATTAATTGACAATTAATATTTGACGAGCCATAAATGCTCGACTTATTGATGATGTAAACGCATTTTTATCGATTATTCGGGCGGATTTTGCGGCAAATATATTACCGCTTCGAAATTCGTCGATATTTGGGTTTATTTATATTTCGTTCCGCATATGAGTCCTAGTTTCGGAAACACGGGACTCATCAATGCATTTATTATTCATATGCACATGCACGTATTTAATGAATGCAGGATGAGAACCGCAAGTGATTTGCCAGTGAAGCGGTTCGTCCGGGTTGGAATTGTGGCTCTCGGTTGTTCGCTCTCTCGAGGTTCTTGAGACCCACGAGAGAGCCTCGGTGGGTTCGTGTTCTCAAGGCCGCCTCCTCGAATCCTCCTCCTCTCCCCTCCCTCCCTCCTCTCCTCTCCTATATTCTTCTCTTCTTGCTTGTTGAATTCTCTTCGCCCCCTCCCCTCTCTCTCTCGCACTTCCCCACTTTCCATAGTCCGAATGAGAGCCGATCGTCGCTTCCCTCCACCATCCTCATTTCTTCCCACTCCTCAGCAGCCGTTCCACGCTCGACAATGACAGCAACGACTCACCTTAACTTTACTCTGACCGCATATCACTAACGTCGTTACTCCCTACGCGAGAGCTCCCAATCAACCTCCCTTGCTGTAAAACAAAAAAAAGCAACAATTAGACGAGCGCCGAGGAGGGAAAGGCCGAAATCTAACTCATTCGAACGAATTTTGACATTCCTTGTTGGATTAGTTTTATTTGGTGCTTATTTTCAATTTTTTTTCCACCATGTAATGAGGTACTGACTAAAAACAAACGCGGCAAAATAATATTTCCGCTTGGAATTAGCTACAACGTGAGAAAGATCTAAACCCTTTTCGGATTCTCAGTCTTTCACTCATCGCCGCACACCGCAGTGCCCACACTTCCGCCTATTCTCCCGCTCCTCATCCTCCTCCTGCTTCCACCGGCCGATCCCCTTCCTTGCTCGCACTCTGGTACCGAAAGATTCGAAACTTTTGTTCTCGTATGATAACGAATTTACCACAAAAATGAAAATATCTTAAAATTATCGTTAGTGAACTCGAGTTGTTTCAAGCGCTTACCGATTTATCACATTGTTCTCTCGCCAGCCTATCATTTTGTTACGCTTTTTTAATGCTCACCATAAATCCCCTTCCTCTTCATATTGTGATATGATTTTAAATCCCGTTTTTCAAGACGGAATTGTCAAGTTTGCGCCACGGTGCAAAAACCATGACTCTGAAGTTTGCAACGTTGAGATTCGACGAAAAATTTTATTTCTATTAATTATTTATTGAATTTTGAAGATCGTGGCTATTTCTCGTCTCGATTGACTTTTTGGGACTCAAGAGACGATCGTTTTTCTTGTCCGGAGCAAAAATTGAATAATAATTATGAGCCTCGGTGAAGAAAAAACAAAATTTTCGTTGCATTCCAACGATGCAAACTTCAGCATCATCAAAAACCATGACAATTCTCGTACCGATTTTGTGTCTGGATCCTCAAAAAATATCCTTTTATGGCACTGATTGGATATTGAGAACGCTGGAATCTGATTAAGAAAAAACAAAATTTCGTTGCATTCCAAACATTCAAACTTTACCGTAGAGTTAATTTCTACACCCACAGTTTCGTTGATCAGCTGGACTCATTTTAATGCGAGTACAGAAAATATGAGAAGGGAATGAGCGATGCTCCGCGTTGCCGGAGTCACGGCTAGATTCTTTCAAGCGTGTCCAGAATAGTTACATTCCTTGGAGCAGGTGGATGACACGCTATTTCACTAAGATGAGAACAATACGTACAATGGAAGAATTAGTCGCAACTCTGATTGCTCCGATAACTGACGGCCGCACATACGCGCCCAATCATTTGTTCAGAAACAAACAGGAAGCTAAAAAATGTCAAGTTTCCTTTCAATACTGGCTCAGGAGGTTCAAACTGAAATGGGCATTGAAAACAAGCCAAAAAAAGAAAATGTTGATAGATTTCTATACTCGTCTCGGTTCTACGAAGCACAAGTTACGTTGTTCCGATTAGCCATCAAAATCTATTTGAGTCTGGATCTATTTTGAGAATAGTCGACGCCGTCGCGCTCGTAGGAAAGATACAGGGGGGCGGCAGTCCCTGAGACTGCTGCGATGGATCAAAAGGGGTGCGGCTAAAAAGTACTCCTCATGAACAAAGAAATGCCACCTTTTTGCGAGCGCCATTCTTCTTATCAGCCACCAAACGATCCGGCATCCCAAAATACTCATCCACGAGCAACCTAAACCATTCGTTTTACCAATAATCCGATTATTATGTAATTCCATGGCTGATCATTAAATAGGCCATTCGAAGAATCGCAAATAGTTCGATGAAGGCTCTAATCCGTATTAGCGTCATTATCATAATCATAAATTACCCTCAAATTACACGGAAAAGAAAAATTTGTTGAAAAAGATCGATATTTTTTTGGATACGTTCAACTGAACGTTTTTTCAAAAAATCGCGAAAACTTTCTCATTTCAGCACAAAACATTCTAGAAAATCTTTTCGAGAAGTGGATTTTTGTCCTTCCAATCGTAAATCTCGCTGACAGTTCCGTTACAAATGATAAATATTGTCGAAATAACGAAAATTTTGAAATTATCCCAAAATATTATGACCCTGAAGTTTGCATCGTTGGAATGTAACGAAATTCTTCTTTGTTTTTGGCAAAAGTAATTATTCAAGTGCAGAATGTTATTACGATGATAAAATGATCGATTTTTGCCACCCGAAAAGCATATTGGCTCGAAAAATTTGGATGATATTGAAATTTGAACGAATCATTAATAAAATTAAATATTTTTCGTTGCATTCCAACGTTGCAAACTTCGGCATCATAAAATATTTAGTTCGCTGTATTCAACAAAATATCGACGTTTTTGAACAAAATTGAATTTTCAGTGTATGTATCAACGAAATGAATGTTTAAAAAAGTAGCACACGCTACTTCTTGCTGCTTCGCTCCCTAATTCAAGCAAACCCAAGTCGTTTTGTAACACAAAACGTGACCGTTTATTTTGGAAGATCTGTCATTCTTTGGGCGGAGAACGATGTACGATGTAGAGGAAAATAGATAGTCGGTGTTGTTGTTAGCACGGAGAAATGTAGTTGAATATGTCTGATGGTGCATGCGTGCCGATCATGGTATATATAGTGACGTTAATGTGCGATAAATTAGCCAGTCTGCTCCCACGTGGGAGGAGCGCCACCATTGTAATACGATGTACTTGGTACTATTTAGTCACGCTCGTAATTGTTATAATCTACCGCAAGTTTTAAGAAGCTTCACTGGCTCACGATATCCAAGGTTCAAACGTTGCCATATATTCAAGATGTTTCAACCCTGCTTAACCCTCACTTGCCACACCGGGATACAATTTTACTTCGGCTACAAGAAACCGCTGAAAAATATAAACTATTGATTGATTTTATTTGCAAATTTTGTCGCAACTCATCAACAGCTTATGATGTTTAAGTTTGCATCGTTGTAATGCAACAAAATTTTGTTTTTTCTTCACTGAGGCTCATAATTATTATTCAATTTTTGCTCCAGACAAAAAAACGATCGTCTCTCGAGTCCCAAAAAGTCAATCGAGACGAGAAATTGCCATGATCTTTAAAATTCAATAAATAATTAATGGAAATAAAAATTTTCGTTGAATCTCAACGTTGCAAACTTCAGAGTCATCAAAAGCTTTCTTTGAAAAATGGTGGAGGTTGTGAAGGTCAAAGTTGAATTCATGTATATTTTAACAAGTTGACCAAGTCGACCCTTACTCGCCACATTTCTGACTTCTCTAAAACCGCCTACGTCTGAGGTATTTCATTACCCCATAGTGGCAAGTAAAATATCGCCTAAAATTTACCATTTTTGCTTAAATATTCGAAACAAAATAAGAAAATTTGTTGAGATTCCAAAAACCTGAAACTTCATGATGCTGAAGTTTGCAACGTTGGAATACATCGAAAAATATTGAATTTTATTGAAGATTCGTTCAATTTTCAATGTCATCCAAATTTTTCCAGCCAATATGCTTTTTGAATGGCAAAAATGGAGCATTTTATCATGGTAATTACGTTCTGCATTTGAATAATTATTTTTGTCAAAGATAAAAATGAATTCCGTTGCATTCCAACGATGCAAACTTCGTAAAAAAACAAATGAAATCGCATCAAGGCAACTTTGATACGAGCACGAAATCTTGCGGTCAGAAAGAATTCTTCGTTCGAGCTCGTTTTGGTTTTAAATTGATTGGCGAATATTTTTAGGTCTCTTCTTTAACGAGAATTGCGGGGGTGACGAGAATTTTCGATTGAATCGGGACAGTCTGTTTACGGTGTGGATACGCGTGTAGATTTATACAGTGAATATCAAACGTATTAACGGACATGTTTTCACTAGACGTACGTTATTACTCATGCACTTGCTCTCGAGCCACCAAAATAAATACATACCTCCATCTAATATACATACACATGTGTGTGCCCATGTATATTTACAATGAGAGGGTTAAAAAGTGAGGATGGAGGGGGTTTACACGTGTGCTCTGTCTGTATATAGATTTCAGGGGTGACTGGCATGACTCTGGCATTGATCGCACACTACCACCCTAGCAGGAAGCAACCCCCTGATAAAACCCCTCTTGCGAGCCCCTTTCTACTTCTTCCTATCCTGTCTATACACCGCCAAACTCTGCACCCTTCGCCTTGCTGCTCTTTCTCTCTTTTCGATTTTTCCCGCGCCGCTTTTTTCCTTCATTCTTTTCTTCTTCTTTCTTTTTCGTCCTTTATTAACGAGAACCTGTCGTACGAATCCAGAGACGTTCTCATGCTCAGAGACTCCACGTGGTCACGCGGTTTCTCTTTGGAGTGTCAAAAATTTCTGTACTTTTGGTACGTTTGTTTCTGCCTAAAATTCACGAAGCTCGGAATACGATTTTTGATTCGCGGTAATCAAATCGTATCACGGTAGGTTTTGGATACGATTTCCGGATGGATTCGATGAGGTTTCCCAAATTCCATATCGAATCCTCTCACATCTTCTATCTGTACGGGAAACCCTAAAACCTCTTGTGTACTTATTAGGGAAATGAGGGATTCCACCTGGGCTAAGCTATTGAAACAGCAACGAATCCTTGGAAATTATGTCGACGTATCATTCGCGTATTATTCTTCGCTGAAAACTGTTATATTATGGAGTTACGTCGTAATTCGTTACGCAGGATAGCCGACAAAAGTTGGGCTCTGCGTGAGGCAGAGTCAGAGATTTCATTGCTAGAACACGACGATGGACGAAACGATAGAGGGAGAGAGGAAAGAGAGGAGTAAAATCAGTCACACACGTATGTTTGAAATTACGTAAGTCGGAAGGACGCAAGTCTCTCGATGTATCGCGCTTTTTTATTTGTTCAGAAGTTTCAAAGTATTAGACTCTGCGTCGTATGGAAATTCTTTTTAGAAATCTTCAGTCGTTGACCCTCCCCCCCCCCCTCCCTGCCCACGTACGCAACGATAAAAGGTCAAGAACTATTGTACACAACATCTCAATTCGAGTCAACTATTTACCAAATGCCCCAATTTCAATCTGGAAGCTTTTTTTTAAAAGTTGTGAAAACCATGGACTAGCGTATACGTTTCGGCACTAAATGATCATTAACGATGTTGAAGTTTGCACCGTTGGAATGCAACGAAATTTTGTTTTTTCTTCACCGAGGCTCATAATTATTATTCGATTTTTGTTCCGGACTAAAAAATGATCGTCTCTTGAGTCCCAAAAAGTCAATCGAGACGAGAAATTGCCATGATCTTTAAAATTCAATAAATAATTAATAGAAATAAAATTTTCCGTTGAATCTTAACGTTGCAAACTTCAGATTCATTGATCATTACCGCATTTTTTTGCTTTTTAGATATCATCGAAGATGAGATTACAATTTTTTTAAATTGAAAGTATGTGCAACTTGTTTGTTGGGCTTGATTAGCAACGTTATTTCCAACCAGCTGGTCCATGCACCGTTGTCAAGCCTTTAATTGTTTATGTCGCGATCACTCGTTACCCTGAAATAAGGTTGTTTCAATTTCGATTCCCAGGTTAGCTTCAACGCTAACGAGGATTTTTTTGAAACAGCCTGAATTTTTATGAAAATTACATGTTCTCATGTTCGTTTTTGTTCGCCAAAGTTGGGCGGGTCGGTCTTTTGAAAATTAACGAATAGTTGCAATAATCGACCGTAAGGTGTGACTTTTTTATATCGTTCTCTCGACAACTGGTCGGTGTCGATTGAAAAATAATTCGAATAATAGAGGAACAATGAATTTTTTTACGCTATTTCCAAATTTGAAGTCTCAATTTTGGAATTTTCGTTAACCATTGAGAGCCGCGTGATCGGCCTGAAAAAACTTTGGAAGAAACAAACCCGAAGAAAATTTTTGTTTTCTCGGAGCAAAGACGTGTCGACTAGTTTCTATTAATTATTCGATAAAAAAAAACTTTGCGATTGATTCTCGTTGACAAGAGCGATTTTTTGGTGTGCCATAACTCGGCGCGGCTGATTTTGTGGTTAGCTTGTCCGAACAACAGAATCGCTTCTCTCCCCGTGGTCTGTCTCGATCAATATCTACACCAGTGAAATGTTGAGTATAGCATTTAGCCCAAATCAAACGTACTGGCATACATAATTGATGGCACTTTATTTTATTTTATTCACGTGTCACATTTTCACGCAAGTTTTCAAGTCCCTAACTAAACTCGCGCGTTATGGAGTAACGTCATCCCTGCATAGCAAATGACACAAAACTTGCCTGCGAAATTTCATTCATTTCTGAAATAATCATCGAAGTTTTCCAAACCCCTCCGTAAAAAAATCGTCGCCGAGTTCGTCTCATTGGCTCATGAAGTCCCTCGCCCGAAACTCCGTCGTGGATGTATCTAAAAAAATTTGACTCCTTGATCTTAATATTTTTACGTTTTCGGTAACCGGACAGTTTTTTTTCGTTTCCAGTCGAAAAAACTTTGAATAAGAAGTTTTTTTTCACCTGCACGGCGTTACGACGTTGTAGGACAAAAGAATTCGTTAACCAAACATGTTTAGCCGTAGACCTCGTAGTGGAGGGAAAAAAATGAAAAAAATTGCATGCTTTACACTCGATGACAACTCCTGAATGAAAAAAAAGAATATGAAATAAAACACACGGTATACTATCATATATACTATACAGTAATACACAGCACCCTAACATGACCGATCGGTCTGTGGTCTGACAGATCGTTACCTGTCCCCAGGAGGCATACTCCGTACTTTGGACAACCGGACTACCGACTCTATGAACTCAACAAGCGATTACAGCAGCGGACCGAGGTGAGTTATTTGTCACGCTTTATTTTAATTATACATTTATCGGATTTTAGCAAGATCCGACATCAATCTTCTCACGTATGGGATATTCCGTCGCGGATAGCAAACAAGTTTCCAAATCATGCACTGAAAATTCAATTTTGTCAAAAAAAAATGTCGATATTTTGTTGAATACGGCGAACTAAATATTTTGGGATGATTTCAAAATTTTCGTTATTTCGACAATATTTTTCATTGTAACGGAACTGTCAACTAAATTTACGATTGGAATGACTAAAATTTACTTTCCGAAAAGATTTTTCAGAATCTTTTTTGCTAGAATGACAAAATTTTCGTGATTTTTCGGAAAAAAACGTTTAGTTGAACGTATCCAACAAAATATCAATCTTTTTTAACAAAATTTTCTTTTCAGTGTATTCAATTTCTTCAAATTTATTAGCGGAGCCCGCCAGATTTCTGACGTTAGCCATTTTTTTGGTGCTATTTTCACGGAATATTTCATAACGTTTTATAACTTTTGTCGAAGTTTGCATCGTTGGAATCCAACGAAAAATATATTTTTTATTCATCATTTCGATTGGCAATGCAATCGTTGACATTTATCTAGCAAATTCTGTTTTCCATTGGAAATGAAACGACCACGTTGAAGTTTGCATCGTTGGAATGCAACGAAATTCCGTTTTTTTCTTGAGCAATTGTCAAGATTCTCATTCAATATTTATCCAGGACAATAAAACGATATTTTTCAAGGTTTCAAAAACAAAATCGGTACGAAAATTTGCATGGTTTTGAAAATTTAACGAACAATTAATGGAAAACATTTTTCGTTGGACCTCGTACGTTGCAAACTTCAGTGTCACAGAACGATTCTCTCTTGCGATCCAAAAAGTCAATCGACACGGAAAAATATCGTGATTTTAAAAATTCGATAAATAATCAAGAGAAAAAAATAATTTTTACGAGATTATTCGGTGTCCAGGAGAATAAAACGATATTTTTTGAGGATCCGAAAGGAAAATCGACGTTGCACTAAAAATTGATAGAAAATGGATTTTTTTCGTTGTACCCCAACGTTGCGAGCTTCAGTGTCATTGATTTATGCGTGCGGGACGCCTATCGATCATTATCGCAAATTTTTCCACGAGCTTCGGTCATTTTTTGGTTTATGGCGTACTCAGTGAATATGCCACGTGGATATGGTAAAAATTATAACAAGGTGTCATCGCCCTGTGGTAGGGAAAACGGAGAAAAGCAATGCGTGTGCCTCGGAGCATAAATAGCGAGAAACAAACAACATGTAAAAGAATAAGGACGCTGGCCCTGTCCCTCGCCCAGGACATTTCGTGCTGCGGATACTTCTCTTAGTGAAGTGAAGCAAACTCGTGCATGGGGTTAACGGATATATAGATGTGTGTATGGGGGTATTCACAGTTACACACTTTAAGTACTTCCACGTACTTTCTCGCGCGGTACGTTTTTTCAACGCTTATGGAACTCCCAGCAGCTCTCTGCCTTCCTCGCGTTCGGCCTGTCGAGATAAGAAAGGTGGCTTAGGCCTCGACACTCTCGCACTTTAAACCGTGAACCACCTTTCTTCCTCTTATTTTTTTTTTCCGTGCATTTTATTCGACACTCCCGATCGCCCTCGAACTCCTCATCCGTCCTCCGCCTCTCCCTCCCTTCTTTGGCGTTCCTCCAAAAATTCGGAGCTCCAGCAGTGAGCTAACCATGTTTTACACACACGAGACAAGCTAAAAATTCCTCGCTCAACGATTCGACGAAATTTCATAAAATCTCAAACATTTTTACTACCAACCGGAACAAATCTACCTATTTGTTTGGCACGAAAAAAAAATCAAACCACGTATCGTAGCTCGAGGATGAAAAATGATACTTTAGTATCGTTTTCATTATCACTGAAAATTATCAATGAATCATCAGATAAATTATGATTTAGTTCTCCAGTGACAACGAAGACTATCCCATGATATCGTTAACAAATACTGTTTCACAATTTTGCGCTCTGCTATCAAAAAATTCACCAAAAAATATATTTTTTATCCATAATTTTGATAATTGATGAGAACGTTTCGATTTTTCTAGTTAATTAAGTTTTCAATTGCAAAGGAGACAGTCCCATCAAATCGTTGACAAATACTATTTCCAAATTTCGCGCTCTGCTATAAAAAATTCATCAAAAAATATATTTTTTATTCGTGAATTTGATAATTAATGGGAACGTTTTGATTTGTCTAGTTAATTAAGTTTTCAAATGCAAAGAAGACAGTCCCATTGAATCGTTGACAAATACTGTTGAAAATTCTGCGCTCTGCTATAAAAAAATTCACCAAAAAATATATTTTTTATTCATAATTTTGATAATTGATGGGAACGTTTCGATTTTTTTAGTTAATTAAGTTTCCAATTACAAAGAAGGCAGTCCCATTATATCGTTGACAAATACTATTTCAAAATTTCGCGCTCTGCTATAAAAAATTCATCAAAAAATATATTTTTTATTCGTAAATTTGATTATTAATGGGAACGTTTCGATTTTTTTAGTTAATTAAGTTTCCAATTGCAAAGAAGGCAGTCCCATTATATCGTTGACAAATACTGTTGAAAATTCTGCGCTCTGCTATAAAAAAATTCACCAAAAAATATATTTTTTATTCGTTATTTTGATAATTGATGGGAACGTTTCGATTTTTCTAGTTAATTAAGTTTTCAATTGCAGACAAGACAGTCCCATCAAATCGTTGACAAATGCTGCATAAACATTTGGCCCTCTGCTAGAAAAAAAAATCAGTTTTCGTTGCATTCTCACGATGCGAACTTCAACTTTTGTATGAAATAATTGTTGCAACAATCTGATTGGTAGTTTCATGTATTTTGTGGCGAATTTAATATTGTTGAGGAAAAGAAAGTCAAGAGAAAAATTGAGCGAACCTCTGTAGCGTATGCGGTGCATGAAAAAAAAAAGAGAAAGAGAGAGACAAAAGTTATAACTGCCTCAGTTGCACACCGGATCGTAGTTTTACTATCGCCCACCGCCTATAGCAGTATTAGAAAATCAGATGTAAAAAGATTGTGAGTAGCAGTGAGCGAAGCTTACACAACACACTCGAGCACTCCACCACACTATGCTCGTTTCTAGACCTCAATATAGGATCGTGCATGGTCAACGATAGTCAACGCGCCGCCTTATAATATCGCTGATATCCAGTGTGTTCTAGATGCGCTCACAATACACGCCAGACTTTTCCTTCAAAACATCGAATAATGACGCTCGAGCCAGAGGAAAACAATAAAAATCGCGCGAAAACGATAATCCTTGTGGATTCGAAAAAAACTAAACTCGTCGATGGAAATTCAGAAAAATTCGTTATTTTTTTTTTCGAAAAAAATCTGGATTCAGTTTTCTCTGCCGTTTAGTTTTTTTTTCCCATTCGTCGCGACCGATCGCCATTGACAAAAAAAAATTATCGATTGATCAGATTTTTCGGTTTTTTTTTGCCGCCAATTTTTCAACTGATCGGGGAAATATTTCAAGATTTTCGTTGTCCTCCAATTAAACGAGAGTTTTTTCTGTTTGGACATATTTCCATAAAAGAGAACAAGAGATATTTGAGACAAAAGAATCGCGAGATGTTCTCGATCTTGCTTTGCCAAGAGAAGTCGTCGCGGACCTCATAATTTGCCGGAAATGTTGAACCACGATCGGCACGAGACGAACGACCGGCCAATTTATTATGCTTCGATCGTAAAATTCACTTTTACTCGCTATAAAAAATTAATTTGAAATTCAATCCGCATCGTTCCATCTTCTTGATTTCTGGAACAGTTACGTTTTTTCAATTCAACTGCGACGAAACTTTGATCTCGAAAATGACTCTGGATTTTTGTCTGCACCAAGATGGAGCAAGTTTTACGATAGTCGCGGCAACATTAACGCGCGCTCGATACTCCGCGGACCGGGAACGACGTAGGATTTTGTATCGATGATCCAGTTCTTATCAATTCTTTGCAATCATGACGATGAACGCTTCCGAAACTGGAACTACGACTAAAACATTTTTATCAAATTGTTATTTTTCACGCAATACGTGGCATAATTGAGCCTCCGCGGATCGTATGGTTTGTCATGGCAACCCCGAATTGGAACAAAATGAAAATTCGAAAATAAATTTAGCCCGCCCGTGTAAATCCTCGAATTCTTTCGATTTATTCTATTTTGAGGCTTCTTAATTGTTATGGTCGTCGTATTCGTTCATTCTGAAATAAAACGTTTTCAAAAACAAGATTTTCGAAAAATTAACGTTGTCACTTGGGTCCAAAAGACTCATCCGATCCGCGAAGAGTTAATTACCGAATTGGAACAATATTAAAATTCCAAAATAAATTTAGCCTGCCCTTGTTTTTACGTATTTAAGGAGAAAAAATGTGAAAAAATTCTTGAATTCTTTCCATTTATTCTATTTTGAGGTTTCTTAATTGTTATGGTCGTTTCATTCGTTCATTCTCAGAAAAAACGTTTTAAACAACAAGATTTTCGAAAAATTAACGTTGTCACTTGGGTCCAAAAGACTCATGCGATCCGCGGAGAGTTAATTACTGAAACCGAACAATATTAAAATTCCAAAATAAATTCACCCCGGATTTTCACTTGTATTTCACGTATTTGGAGAGAAAAAAATCTGAAAAAATTCTGGAATACTCTCTATTGATTGTACTTTCAGATTCCATAGTTGACATGGTCGTTGCATTCGCTAATTCTCGAATAAAACGTTTGAAAAAATACGCGATTTTCGAAAAAGAGTTTGTGGCTCGGGTCCAGAAGACCCATATGATCCGCGGAGGTTAAGTAACGCAAGTTCAATGAGACTTGGTTGCACGTAAGATGTGTGACAAAACTCAAAAGTGCGCAATGTGTCCTTTTTAGAGTCCGCACGAAAATAGTCGTTGGGCACGATGTTTACAATGCAGGAGCATGAAATATATATGGCACTCGGCGCCAAGCAGTAGGAGGCGGACGTTTAAATTTTCATGAAAATGCATTTTTGCTGGAAAATATTAATGAATCCGCATGCAGACGGTGGTACCAAAGTAACTCGGAGAGTGGAATTTATTGATTGACGTTCGGAATTTCGTAGTGAAAATCAGAATCAACGAATAATTGATATTGCTGGCCGAAGTTTTTCGTGTGCCCTATTGCGGTCGGTATCAAAACGATATTTCGGGAAAAAAAGGTGATTAAATAGTTTGCGTGAATTTTTTCGGTTATGAATTGCACGTGTGCGGTCAGCACGCGTCAAGAATTGGTTGCCCGTTCCAAAGGAATATATATAAAGACGCGTTTACACGACATAATCCTCGGCGCGGCCAAGTTCATACGCGCGGCTTGAAAGTGGCATGTGGACACACGCGTACATGCCTAGGAAAAAAAGGCATGCACACAGGCAGACACAAGAATCGCGAAGAAGGGCGGACGAATAAAATTCTTTCCAACTTGGGAAAGTTTAGTAGTTTTGTCGAGCGGGGAGCGGCAGTTGAGAACCTTTGGGTGCGAGAGAGTGAGAGAGAGAGAGAGAGAGAGAGACTGGCTGTAATAAAATGAGGGCCCCTGATCCTCCCTCAGGGATGCTACCGCCCCCTCCCCCCTCTTCTTTGATAACCCATATTGTACCCCCTTTCTCATACCATACCCCGTCGACTATGTGTCCCCCTTGCCACCCCGAAAGCCTCCGGCAGCCCCGCTCGCGGCCGCCCCTGGCCGTATATACTCGAGCAAGTCGCGTCAGTTTTGTCCTACTTCTACGAGCCAGAGACAAATCTTGCTATTTCATTGCTTCCCTCAATAACCACGTTAAATTACTCAAAAATGATGGCTCATTATCTCATAATTTTCTTTTTATTATCATCTTTATTTACTCACGATCGGTCAATCGGTCATCGAGATAAACTTTTTTCTTTTATACCACAGAGGTGGAGTGCACCGACAATACTTTACCCGCCCCGTATATACAGCATCATATACCACCCCCCAGTCTCCCTGCTTGCTTCTCTATCACCCTCTCCACCCCCTCACCACCCCCCTACATCTCTCCCTCGGTCGCCCCTCGCCCCCTTGCCCCTCGCCCCTCTTCATCGCCGCAACAACACCGGGGTAGTACAGTCCTCACAAAAGACCCTGCTGCTGACTTGTTCAGACTCGTATAGACCATGACAAAAATCTCCCCCCCCCCCTCCCCACACCCCTACTTCTCCCCTACCCCCTTTTTTTCTTCTTATTCTTTCTCTTTTCTCCTCGCTATACCCACCGCGTTCGACGAATCCTACGAATTCTTCACAGGCGCCAGGCTTTCTTATTCTATTTTTATACGTTGCCAGGTTACTACTCATCACCAATCTACACCTTTCTTCATTTGTTTATATCACTGCAAATGATATTTTTGTAAACAAAACTTTGATATTTTGCCGAACACGGTAAACTTAATGTTTTTTCAAAGAGTTTCGATTATTTGTTTCATTTTGACAGTGTATTTGATTTCTAACGAAACTGTCAGTTAAATTCACCATTGGAATGACCAAAATTTACTCGCTGAAGAGATTTTCCGGAATATTTCTTGCTGCAATTACACATTTTTTGGGATTAGTCAAAAAAAAATAATTCAGTTTCATTCATTCAACGAAATATTCATTTTTTTCAACAAAATTTTATCCTTCGATTTAATTTGTTCAACTTTTGCAATAGCTCGCTGCACCACGAATCGTCAGAGCTCCGAGTTATGCATCCCGGTACTCGCGTTTCCATTCTCCGGGTCTAAACCATACTGGGAATCGAATGAAAATGATACTTTTTCTTTTTATATTTTTTTTGTTGGTTTATTTCGAAAAATCTTTTCCGTGCGGACTTGAAAATTCATTTGGAGGTTTTATCTTATGCACCTCATCCCAATTGAAAAACTTGAATGGACCAAAATACATTTCCATTGTTTGGTATGGGGGAAAAAGATTAATTAATGAATCCAATTTTTCAGCCAGTTTTGCGGATTGCAGGAATTTGATATCGAGTGTATTTTCGGTTCTACCAAAACCAACCATCAGTTCGGTGAAAATCGAATTTTGTCAAAAGTCGTCGATACGTCGATTGAACACGGCGAATTAAATATTTTTGAATAATTTCCCGTAATTTAGACAATATTTTGGACCTCTAACAGAATTGTCAGCAAAATTTACGATTGAAATGACAAAAATTGACTTTTCCAAGATACTTTCTAGAATATTTCTTGCTGTGATGACAACATTTTTGTGGTTTGTCGAAAAATACGTTCAGTCGAACAAAATATTGATCTTACAAAGTTTAAAATTTATTCTACAAGTTTTTCAAACTTGGTCAGACTTGATCGATTAATTAATTATTTGTTTTTTGAGATAAAAATGGAGACTGATGACGTTCAAGTTCGCAACGTCGGGGGCCAACAAGAAATACGTTTTTCTATTCATTGTTTTTTCAATTTCGAAGACCGGGACAATTTTTGTATCGATTTTTGGGTTTAGAATCTTAAAAAAATCGTTTTATTGTCCTGGACAAATATTCAATAAGAATCTTGGAATCTGCTCGAGAATAAAACTGAATTTCGTTGCATTCAAATATGCATTTTGCACTTGTCACGTGAAGGCCTTAACGTGAGATATATTTAATGAAAAACCTGATGAAATATCAAGAAAAACTCGTGTAATTTATTGAAAATTATAAAATATGATGATGTTAAAGTTTGCATCGCTGGAATGCAACGAAATTTCGTTTTTTCATAAGCAGATCCCAAGATCCTTATTCAATTTCTGTCCAGGACAACGAAACGATTTTTTTTCACCATCCAAACTGAAAATCAATACGAAAATTGTCATGGTTTTTTAAATCAAACAACCAATTGATTGAAAAATATTTTTTTCGTTCGATTCCAACATCACGAACTTCGGTGCCATGAAACATGAGAGTTTTTGATTTCTTCGAAGATTGTGGGTCATTCGAGCGAGTAAGTGACAGCGAGCAACGCATAGGAATGCGTTCACTCGTGCAAACCATCCAGAAACGATGCATCAGCGACAAATTGCTGATACCTTGTTTCTCAAATGCACACATGCATATATATATTTAGTAGCGAGTGTATATCGCGTTCGCGGTCTAAATTTGAAGTACGAAGCGAAAAGGCAATGCACTTTGTGGAGTAACATGAGACTCGTATCAGCATCGGCTCTTCTAAATCGTATGAATTTTCTTATTTTGCAAATCCATCCCGGATTTGACCTTTACAGAGCGACTAGGTGAGGTCGACAAATATAGCCAGCGGGCTTGGCCCAGAAGAGAAATGACACTGGAGTTCTCAAAATACTTTTTTTATTCGTTATTTCCAACGATGCAAATTGAAACATCGTCAGAAAAATCCTTCCGAACGAATTTTTTTCGCAATTTTCCTGAATTTTAATTTTATAACTCAAAAGTGCGAAAAATCTTTGTTAATGACCCCGATTCGTATTTGATGGTTACAGGACAGCGACAACCTCTGGTGGGACTCGTTTGCGAACGAATTTTTCGAAGACGATGCCACCTTTACCCTCACATTTTGCTTAGACGATGGACCCAAAAGATACAGTAAGTTTCACTCGAAAAATACAAGATAAAATTTTATTTAAAAAAAATACTCGTTCCCAATCAGGCTTTTTTAATCGAATTATTAAAATCATGTTTTATTGTGTTTTGCAGCGATCGGTAGGACATTAATACCAAGGTATTTCCGTTCGATATTCGAGGGCGGAGTTACGGAACTTTACTACAACATGAAACACCCCAAGGAATCTTTTCACAATACTAGCATAACGCTAGATTGCGAACACTGCGTAATGGTTACGCATCACGGGAAACCGATGGTTGCAAAGGTAACGAAGGCAATTCTATTCCGTTACTATTTCTTTCCTCTCTTTCTCTCTCTTGCTCTCAATACAGTCAATTGATGCTGTTCGAGAACTCTGTATAGAGAAAACTGTAAAATTTACATTTATTAACGAATTGATTCATTTTTTCTTGAAAAACGATTCCAACAACTTGAAAAATAATTTCACGTGTTTATTTTCATGGGAGAAGAATCTTTTTCTCTCTTGCTCGCTCTCAATACCGTATAAATCATATCCATGCTCGGCAAGAACTTTGTATAGAGAAAAATGCAAAATTAGCATTTATTAACCCTCAGTAGACACACATGCGTCCGGGGCGCCCAGCCCATTCAGCGCATGGCGTGAATTTCTAGTTTTTCGTATCAATTATCATTAAACAACAATAATAAAACAGAATTTTCACTCATCAGCCCCAGCAGGCTGATCCAAAACTACTTTCCTGCATTTTTTTCGCGATCGACGGCCCAGACCCATGTGTGTCTAGGCAGACGCGCTAATTGCGATGTTTCTACGGAGATTCAACGAATTTATGCATTTTTCAAATTGAAAAATGACTGAAAGAATTAAAAATATTGGAAACACTTTTTTTTTTCTCTATTTTGTGCGATGGTGAAAGGAAATAATATGTGGCTCGTGATTTCAGGTGTGTACGGAAGGAAGGTTAATACTGGAGTTCACTTTCGATGACCTCATGAGGATAAAGTCGTGGCACATGTCCGTGAGGGGCCATCGAGAACTTGTTCCCAGAACGGTGGTAGGCATGAACGTGTCGACTGCTCAACAGGATCCTTCGGGACTAGAACAGCTCACCAAAAACATCACCAGAAACGGAATTACGAATTCTACGCTTAATTATCTTAGGGTCAGTACTCTTTGTAACGATTATTCTCTTCAACCAAATATTCCAGCACGAGTATTTCAAGGAGGTGGGATCATGACGATCTTGTCATGCTGATCCATTCTAAAAACATGAAAAATTTCGAAAATATGAGAATTTAATGAGATTTGGTAAAATAATATAATACAATACAATTTTTAAAATATTTTTCCAACACGTAATAATTCACGTGTATAGGCATAGAGTTCGATGCATAAAAAATTCGATTTAACTCTCAATTATTCGCTGACCATGTGGTTAAAAATTTGGATAAAATGTTTACACTCAATGCCAAAGAATTTTATCACTAAATTTGATCGAATTCTGATTATTTTGATTTCGTGATCCAATCTCTTTAAAAACGCACGTTTTTATGGGCGATTATGCTCGTTTTTCGACGTCACAGAAACTTTGAATCGTTTTCAGTGAGGAACGGTTGGAGGAGACAAGAATTAATATCAGATTTTAATATTCTACGATTTTTGATCTTTTTAATGGTCCCTGGTAGAAGAAAATCCGTCCAGGCGATCCCGAGAAATTTAACACTTGAAATTTTCATCCCTCGGTCCAGCAGCTTTTTTCTGTTTCTTCACGTTTTTCAATGAACAAAAAAAAGACATTTCTGTACTTGAAAAAAGTTTGTGGCAATTCGGTGATTTTTTTGAATCGATTGAATGTAATGTTTGTTTTTTTTTTGTTGGTCGACAGTTATGCGTGATATTGGAACCGATGCAGGAACTCATGTCAAGGCACAAAGCGTATGCCCTTTCGCCACGGGACTGTCTAAAGACAACGCTGTTCCAGAAGTGGCAGAGGATGGTTGCCCCGCCGGGTAAGAGAGGTAGACGGACAGTTGCTTTACATGAAACACCCCTCCACCAAGTGGAACCACTTCTCGCGACAGGAACAAATTTTTCTCGAATTTCAAACGCTTTTCGCGCCATTTATTAACTTTTTTCCAAGACACATTATTCCGCTTAGTTTTTATCATCATGTACGCAATGCGCTTGGAGACCAAAAAGAACTCAGTAACCGAAGCTTAAAATCTTTCGTTCGTTATTTTTTATTTTCATCGCTATTCATGAATTATTTTCAAACTCATAAATGAGTAAACTCGAGAAAACAATTTATTCGGCTATATTAATTTTTATTCGAATTTTTCTCGATCGATTCGTGGACTTAATTCGTTGGGACTCGCCCCTTCCGTTTCTGCGATCGTGGCACATGTTTTTTTCTTTTTCCCATCAAAATCCGTACCTCCAAAAACTTGGAAATTCATGACATTGCAATTTTCATCTTTGCGTTGATGATCCTGAAGTTTGCGTCGTCGGAATCCAAGGAAAATCGTTTTTGATTCATTATTTTGATAATTAATGAGATCGTTGACATTTTTCTTGTGAATTCGGGTTTTTAATGGCAAAGAATCGCATCACATCGTTGACGAATGCTGTATACAAATTTTGCGCTGTGCTATAAAAAATGCAGCAAGAAAAATAATTTTTTAAATTAATTATTTTGATAATTGATGGAATCGTTGAAATTTGGAAGGAAAATTCAATTCTCCAATGGCAAAAAATCCCATTATTGATTATTAAAAAAAAAAGATTCTCTTTTCGTTGCACTCCAACGATGCAAACTTTAACACGATGATTTTCTCGCGAGAATACGAAATTAAAAATCATGGAATTAGAGGTTTTAGCTACTGCCGCATTGCACGTTTTTCTAAGCTTCTGCCAACGATTTTATCCAATAGAGACTAAATCCAACGCCAACTGCGTATATGATTATCATTTGATCTGGAAATTTGACAAATTTAGTGCAAAGAATAAAAATTTCATTCGAAATGTATAAGACAAGAGGCGACGTAAAGTACCTGTCTATTTGTCTGTGACTTGCATGCAAGATTGTGTGAGACTAACCGTGCATTTGTCAGAGACCTTTGATATCGAGAAAGGTTCACAGCTGGGTAGAATAATATTGAAAAATGTTTAATGAAAATCGTGCTCCTTAGAACTTTGAAAATAATTATTACCTATTTCGTACCTACGGATGGCTAATGAAGGTTTTTTTCGTCAAAAATTGATTTTAGAATCTCAAAGACCAACGAGTAAAAGAAGAAAGCGAAAGGGCAGCACATCGGGACCAGGAAACGCGGCTCCTCCCGCCCCTAGTAAAAAAAGATCACCCGGACCAAATTTTGCACTCGCGTCGCAGGTTCGTTAAACATTTTATTTCCTAAATTTCATCCTAGAATAAAAAAGAATTACAAAAAAAAGAAATGGAAAAATGGAAAAACGTTGAGCTCGCTTAATCGTGAAAAAAAAAATACCCACAACAGGATGTAATGGTCGTCGGTGAACCGTCCCTGATGGGTGGGGAATTTGGTGACGAGGACGAGAGGCTGATAACGAGGCTCGAAAATTCTCAATACGACGCCGCGAACAGTCTCGATCCTCACAGTCATGACACATCCGGTGGACAGCCACAACATCCCCACCAATTTCATTCGGAATCTACACCGGGTAACTCTTGGCCACCCGATCGTGGTCCAGGCCCACCACAAGGAGGACCCGGAAGTCAGGTAATTAGTTTATTCGAAAATGCACATATATTAATTACGAAAATTCTAAATGTCATTAAATTCACTTGTCTTAGGAAAAATGTTGAATTTGCAAAATGTTTATTTTGTCATTTTTTGTTTGCAGGGCGTCCAAGGACCTCAAGGCGGTGGGGGAGCGAGTGTACAGGGACCTCAGGATACGAACCAGCAGCAGCAAGACAAGAAGAGCCCCGCGGTGAGCCAGTGAGGCCAGGAGTCCCCGCGGCCCTCCACCAGGGGCCGACGGGGGCGCAGGCCCAAAAACGTGGCTCCCTAGCGGGGCGAGAATTCTAGTATCCCGACTTCTTATCTGACTTCAATAACGGCCTCGCGATATACGTCAAATCCCATCGGTCTTTTACCCTCGATCGGGTGTCACCCTGGACTCGCGGTTTTACCCGATCAACAGCAGCAGCAGCAGCAGCAACAACTTTCCCAACTGGATCACGCTTCTCCAATGGGTATGGAAGGGAGCGAAGTTGCAGTTGCAGCTCATCACACAGCCCAGCAGCAGCAACGACAGCAAAGATTTCTCGCGGACAGACTAGCCGCTGGAAACTCGATGCTTTCGAATACAAATCAGCCTACTGGTGGGGGCTTGACTCAACCTTTACACCAAGGACAAGCTCAGGCTCAGGATCCCCTGCAAAGTATCGTACAGCATTTATTGTACTGGCAGCAGCTCGACCGAATCCTGGGACAGCGTGGGCAAATGTGATATTCGTTAAAAAAATAAACAACAAAACAAAGCAGAAATAAAAAGACAGTAAAGAATGGTAAAAAAATTACATAGCCGGAGAAAGAGAGAGTGAGAGAGAGAGAGAGTCGCATGGAGAGACACACACGAAGAATGAATGTACGAGGATAGGGATTCGAGGAGACTTCCGGTGGTCGATCTTCCGTCTAGAAAATTCTCGTTGCTCCAACGTAACCCAGAGCGTTAATAATTTCTTGCTCGATACCGTTTCGATAACCACGTCTAAAAATTCCAACCATTTATCCGGCTCCGAGGAAATATCCACGAGCAACAACGTTACTCATCCTTGGGCATACAAACGCAAGATAAACAATGAGAAAAATACGATTCGGAGGAGAAGGAAATCGAGAGGAAACTAACGCGCTTCCTCCACCGTCGTCGAATCCTTTCGATCTTCGTCCCTCCCTCCCTCCTCGCTGGCCAACAGAACGAATTTGCCACCACGACCAAGCAAACTTCGAATCGAACGATCAACCGTGTGATAATACCGATATCTCCAAGTTATATATATATATTTCTATATATATGGATTCCGCGTGCATGCGAGCGTGTGTGTGTATGTCTGCTGCGTATTTGTATGTAAGACACCGGGCACAGTGGGCGAGACGTAACGCGACTGCTTGGATTCAGTGATGAAAATACCAGCCGAGTGGATTCAGCAACAACAAACATAAACAAAACAATATAAATAATAATAATAATGGCAGAAAAACGTAAAATAAAATGGAAACACACACACAAATGTTGCTAATTACGAAAGTGATGAGAATTACCCGCGACAGAGACGATTTAACCGACCTGCTACGCGTGGCTCCGAATGAATCTCTATCCGTCAACAGTATTGATATAATTATAGGATAAATGGATAATAATATCGTAAGGAGACGTAGACTAAGTACGTATTGTGCAAACGAATTTAGACGACAACACAGCACACACCGAGCGCAAAAGTGAGCTAAACCGATATATTAAAACAACAACAACAACTACAAACTGTGCGAACGAAAGCGAGAATCATGTTTGTCTGTCGTGGTTAAAAAACGGAGAATTTACTTTTAACTACTTGCAAATTTCTCTGAGGAGCGAGGATGTGCACGCGCGTTTTGCTCGCAATTTTTCTAGAGACCAGACTTTTATTCACAACTTTGCAGTCTTGAATTTCTCATCTTTGGGAACGTAACGAACTTTTTTTTTCTTCAGAAAAAACGATATTTGCACGGAATTTTTGAAATTTCAGACATTTTTCACGTTCCAATCATGTCGAATTCAATGGCAAGGGGACCGCAAACTTTGAAATTCATTCCAATCATTTACTTCGAATCTTTCGAGGAAATGATTGGAATGCGAAATTTTTTATCTGCGGCTATATGGAAATTGGAAAATACAGTCGAATTTGGATTTTTCGGGGCGGTTATTAATTGCGATTCTCAATTATGTCTCACGGAATTGAGATACTATTTAGAATCTCGATAATATTGAGCCACTCGAGTCTTTCGATCGGTTTTCCAATTTTCATTGCTGCTTTGTGGTCTCCTTGCGCCTCGTTTAGATTTTGACACGAAAAACCGAATTTTGCTGGAAATGTGAGTTTCGACATGATCGCGAGAAATAGTTTGGCATCGAAAAATGTTTCTTTCTCGTTGCAGCCTCGTCATTGTGACCGAAATTCATCGTGTAAATAATATTCGGAGATTATTGGTATTGAAATCTTGCACAATGAGAAGGCGATTGCTCGAGCATCAAACGATTTGAAATGGTCCCCAACAAATAACTTTGTCTTTAGAAAAAAAAACTCAATTTATCAATTAAATATTCACGACGTTGAAGTTCGCATCGTTGGAAGCCGACAAAAACTGTTGTTTTCACAGCAGAGCGCCAAAATTTGATCCGTCTTTATCGAATGGGCAGTTTTCTTTGACGTAGGGAAATTTAATTAACTAGAAAAATTGCAACGATCCCGTTAATTATCAAAATCACGAATAAAATCGATTTTTTGTTGGATTGCAACGATGCAAAATTCAGTATCATGAATATTTTTGCCTCTCAAACGTTTGGCAAAGTTCCTCGCGCATCGTATATGTTCCTCATTATATTCGTTCCTATTTTTCTTAATCTTTCCGGCGAATGCTAGCGACTCTTCGACGTTGTACCCACTTCCTTGACACGTTTTACCTTCATTTCGGAACTTGCAGTCAAATTTGTTGGTCACTATTTAAAAAAGACGATCGTATCGATACAATGAAAATCTCCGAGATACAAAATCCGAATAGTCGCGAATATGGGAATTTTTTTTTTCACCAGCCCAGAGAATAAATTTTAGTTTTCACTTTTTACTCGATCGTTCAAACAATTGAACTTTGTCTTGGAGAATTCAATGAAAATCAATTACTCTTGCTACAAAGTGTATGACATTTTTTTTGGGATTTCAAAATTATGCAAAATATCATGAAATCGATTGAAAATGAGATTTCCGATGAAAATAAGCTTTTTTTTTTCTTTAGTCTCGATTATCGCAAGTGGGCACAACTCTCACGGACAATGAAGAGTCTCTCAGACCCCGTCAAATTTGCTTAGACGATCCGAACTACTACTTTTCTTTCTTTCGTCACTCGACTTTTATTTTCTTTGTAAAATCATTGGAAACGAGGCTCAACGCGACGCCAAAAAAGGGCAACGATGGGGGAGGGGGATTTTATTTGTTTTTATCAAATCATTTTGGACTAAAGTCAGACGATCGTTTCGTCTCATCCGTGTCAATCTCACAGAGAATCAAGACTAACTGTAAGGCTGCAGGAGGAGTATGTGTCCGATAATCGATACGAATTTGTAGAAAGATTAAAAACGAAAAGAAAATAAACGTCGCGGAAGCCAATCGGTACCACATCATGTACAAAGTCATTACACGCCATTTATAATCTTCCATTGAGGTAGAAGTTACGTAAAAAGGCCATGAATTCTGCGAGTCGTTGGAAAACAACGAAATTTCTTCCTTTCGAGTGCAAAAAAAAGTCCCAGTAGTCTAAAGTAATTGGCATTTTTTGAGCATAAAACGACAGGAAAAAAATTTAGTTAACCCTTCGATGCACACGTAAGTGCATATTGGCTCAATCTGACCCGAGGCGTTTATCACATCGTCGGATTCCGGTAAATATGCATTTCCGTTGTTTTTTTTTTTTCGTAGAGACGTTTCTAGTAGTAAATTATCCATATTTTATGGCCCTGAATTTATTTTTAGACGGAAACGAAAATCAAGAGTCACCCGAACGGTGACGAAAAATTCTCGGGTCGAGAAGACCCAGTGTGTGCTCGAAGGTTGAAAAAGTTATAAAAAGAGGACCATGGACGAATTTCGGTTTTTCTGAAATCAAATGCCAACCAATCGGTGACGAAATATTGTTCGGGTCAAAAAGACCCGGTGTGTGCTCGAGGGGATAGAAATTTGTATGATTTTTCGTTGATTTTTCAAGGCTCCCAAAATTCAATGACGCAAGAGTTCAAAGAATAAATTGAAGAATAAATCACTCGACACAAGTTTTATCACAATCAAAGCACGATCAAATTAATAAGGATTTTAAATGAAAGGACATGCTCCCCCTCCGAGGTTAAGATGACGAAGCCCGCACAGAGTTTACATTAAAGTGAAAAAATTAAATGAATGCCAAGATCTGGCATGGATTGAAAATGTGAAATTTCGTCGATCCAAGCGAGATCTCGCGTCAACCGAGCCAAGTCACTTGACCGCGATGCGTATTGTAAAAAAAAAAAAAACGATAAGAGAGAAAGAGCGAAAAGGAATTTGGACATTTTTGGTGAATTTTCATCGCGATCGAGCTCGCAAGCGCGTGTATGTCCGTGCGTTAATATATGACTGTGAATGTGAGTGTGCGTGTTTCAATCTGCATGGTTGAGGAGACCGAATGAATTGAAGAAGAAAAAAAAACGAAAAATAAAACAAAAAGGACGAAAAAACAAAAGAGAGAAAACGGAGGGAAATTTAAAATGATGTTTGTCGTACGCGGGCTGAGGTGGGTTTTAGAGTAAATGATCTATTGACAAATGTTGTATATTATTACGAATTATAATGACACTATTATAATTAATTAATTGTAATACTATAATAATGTGAATTGACCTTAAACGAAAAACGAAAAAAAAACACATACATGATTGATAAGTAATAGGAAATTTTGAAT
This sequence comes from Diadegma fenestrale, assembly GCA_037043255.1. Lineage (NCBI taxonomy): Eukaryota > Metazoa > Arthropoda > Insecta > Hymenoptera > Ichneumonidae > Diadegma > Diadegma fenestrale. The sequence continues at coordinate 1,652,287 of CM073310.1, forward strand.
TGTTAGTGGAAAAAAAAAAACAAACAAAAAGCACGGGATGAGGCCATTGCGACAGCTTGAATTTGAATTCGATAATAGAGCAGCGGTACCACAAACGCACATGGATCTTAACGACCCAATTCGTTTCGATCGACGTGCGTCTTTTAATAAAAGTAAATAAACAAATAAGATCGAATCACGATCTGTCGATGATTATTCGATCACTGTTAAATGGCGAATCGTGGATATCCATTTTTTACAAAGCGTGCGGGATGATTGATAATAGGCCGTCTATTTCGTGGGCTTTAAATTTCTATTTTATTTATTTTATTTCAATCTTTTCCTTCGACATTTCAGTTTTTTTTTCTTTCCCGTGAAATAAACTCCCCCCGTTCGAATATTTGTGAACAAAGGCGACCGAAGCGTGTCACGTTGAAATTTCAATCGATCCTAAATCGGTCAGTATCGATGCCAACGATTAAGTTATCCTTTGTAAACAAATACGTACATTGTTCATGATTTATTTTCTTAATCGCGTCACATTTCGAGAAAAGCGCAGGTTTAAAAAAACATCATTTCGGAGGCAATTTATCAAAAGCTAAAATAATTAAAAATAAAAACAAAACAAGAAATAATCATCGGTCGACAAAACATTTTTGACCGATCGTTATTTTTTCCTAAAACTTGTAATACAAACGGCCCCGTCGATGTAACTCATCGTCGAGATCACCCCAATTTCTACAGCCTATTTTATTTCTACATTTTTTATTGTACGATCAACAAAAAATTGGCTTATTCAATTATAACCGCGTGCCGTCGAGACGGGAATATATGTTTGTCAATTTGGATACGATATTGCAGGATTTCATAAGAAAAAAAATGCAAACACTAACAGACGAAAAAACATGAAAAATACAAAAAAAAATTGTCAGCAACAATGTCTAATTGAGGACAGACAAAATGTGCTGATTTTCAATCGATCGTACGCTTTTATTAATCAAATATTCGCCTCCAGAATTGAGCAAGAATGTTGAACCGACCCTTTTTTTTTTGTATATTATATTGAATTTCATTGTTGTCGGCGATGACTGCGGATTAAAGTGGGTTGCGTGTTTGCGGTGATGATAGTTACAATTAACAATTATGACGATCACGGCGATTATTATTATTATTATTATCATTATTATTATTATTATTATTATTATTAATTCATTATTATTACATGTTCTGAAGCAGTGTACAAATAAAATTTCCAATCACTTACAAAAATCTACAGTAATTCGTGTGCGTTCGATCAACGCATTTGTATTTATTCATTAAGCGATGCTTTTGTATTTGCCGCCGCCGAGCGAAAGGATTTTTTCTGTCGCTCGCATTTAAATTTGGAGCTCTGTGTTCATCGTCGTAAATTGTATATATATTTTTTTTTTTCAAGAATGGAGTCAACATGGCTCGTTCTTGTGAGAAAAATGAAAAATGCCAGGGATTTTGATAAACTAAGGTTTTTGTTGTTGATATTTTTATTCGCGAGCCAGCAAAGTGTACAGGTTTTTAGACGATGTCCCATCATGCCAGAGTTTCGTGCGCGCTCGTCAAAGTCTTCAGAAACTTCGCGGAAACGCTTATTTCAATAGTTTTGGGATTTAGCGTAGGATTATGATTTCAGTCGGATCCATCGGTACAAAGAATTTTGACGAGAACGAGCGGCGAATTCGCAAGTTTTTTGGGAAACATTTTGGGGAAAAAATGTATCTTAACGTTTGAGATTTTTCTTTGAAAATTTTTCACCGTATCGTTGTGCTCGAATTTCACGAAAACTAAGCTCAACTTGACCTTGAGCGCGGTTCAATCGCTTAGAAACGACAACAAAGGCTTTTTTGAGTTACGCAACTGCACACTCGTTTATTTCTATACCCGGAATAAAAAATACGAGTTTATAAGAGACTGAGAGACCAAGTTTTCGAAAATAGTTAAAAGAAAAAAAAACGCGGACTACACGCGATTCGACAGGCGCGGTGCTTATCGGTTTTTTTTTTTTTTTCAATAATATTTTAGAATCTGCTGCCGAATTCGGAAAATAATACGATAGGTTTATTATATGGCGGTTTCATTCTCCGAGTAACTCGCTGCATATAGAATATAAAGTTAATTAAGGTATTATATACCCGTAATAAGTTTGTGTGCTCCTTTACGCGCACATTTTTTGCTTCGAGCAATAAATTGTATATATCGTGATGATTTGACGAAAAAAAAAGAATATACATGCGATTGCTAAGTCCGTTTTCGGAACTTGGTGTTGAAAATTTCCCAATGTCTGTGATCCACCGGAGCAAAAAACAAACTGGGATAGTGATTCTTTAATTAGGACAGTTTTTTCATGATAATATTTAATTTGTTAGATTTTTTTTTTTGCACAATAATGTGTCCGGATTAGCGTGTAAAATTTTGGAAAAAGTATTAGTTGTTTAAGTACTATTGATAGAGCCGTGAGATTTAACGTGTTATTCTGTAAGTAATTATGAGCCAGTCCGGTATATTATATTAATATACATTTCAAAGCTGACTCGCCATCATGACCAATAAATTAATAAGAAACTAAAAAATTGTCTTCAATTCTGTGAAACTTTGAGTCCCGGTCTGTCCCGCAACCGTTTGCAATTTCGAATTCGAGGATCGTGATTTTTTGAAAAACAAACAACAATCGTCGACGTTAAATTGTAAATCTTTAAAATAATGTACGATGATCGTAAAGAATTCTCGTCCATTGTGGGCAATTCTTTCAGCAAATGGCCAGAGTCTTAGTTAGTTCGAGAAGGCACCGTTGTTGGCGCTGCTATCAGGCGCTGCTTGGGACGGCGTAATATTTTCTGCTGATATTTCTCAATTTTGGTAAAATCTTTTTTTATGGCAAAATCATTGCGATATGCTCTTTTGTTCGTGAAACACGATAATCAGTAGATTCGAGTGAATTTATTAGAATAATCATGGCATTGAACTGCTGGCACGATGCAACAGTCTTGCAGGAAGAAGAGCAGGATTGAATGAACGGAAATGGTCAGTTGAACGACGCAAACTATTTAGCGAATTACAGAAGCGAAATTTATCGACATGATGGTCAATCTGGAAAAGCGTCGTTTTTGTAATAGAATCATTTGCTGTTGTGTTTACGAAGAAATCAGCGATGATTTAGTGCTTCTGTTGATACACATTGGTCGAACATTCGCGATCTTTCCGGGAAGAAATTCTCGGGGAAGGGAAAGTTCGAGATGCCACTGGCCACGTCTTCCAAAGCTCTCACGTGATTGGCTGCTTCGGAAGCGGCGATACATTCTCCCCTCCGAGCGGCGTATCACAGGCTCAAATGGACGCGAAGTTGCCGGTGTAGCGTACACTACGCAGCGCATCACAAGATCATCGTGAGCGGTGAGAGTTGCATCATACACGTGAAGCACAAGCCTATTCCGCGTTTTTAGTCGCACATTAAAATCTAATATCGCGAATAAATTGACGACTTATAAAACGTAATTGATTTATTTATCGAAAATGTTGAACGCTGCGAGGTTATTGTCACGCGGGTGTAGCGGTGTCACCCACGAAATAGCCAAGAAAAACCAATTCAACACGATCCTCAAAAACGTGAGTACTACTTGGCTATTTATTCTTTTCCCACACCATGTGAGCCATGGCAGGCTCGGCCTTTCCCAATGGTTCAAGGTTCACCATTTTTCACGTTATACAAACATTCCCCATCTTTATTTCGGCGATTCGACAGCATTTTCTTGTCCCTAAACTCTGACCTAGCATCGAATTATCTATTCTTGTGTTCCCGACTCCAAGAGCCGGCCTCTGAACGAAATTCTTGCCTTCCACTTATTTTAATTCTCGATCATGCTATTTTTTCACTCTAATCTCTTTCCCCATCATTTTGAAAAGTCCGAATCGTCTTTCTCCGTGGACATTAGAAATACCGCGGTGACGCTTCGCTCAATTATTTCTAGAATCGTTACCGGAGCGACACGTGCCGACACGAATTTCCCAATTTATCTCGTCAATTCGTCCGCTTTTTTCCCATAACTCTGAAGATTTTTTCGAATCTCTGGACAAATTTAATTCGCTGCCTAGTTTCGTTCTCATCGTTGCATTTTTTCATGAAATTACAACAAGTCAAGTTGCCCGATATCGCACAAATTTCTTGGTTAAGTTATATAACCATCGGCCGAACTAACCCCACTTTTTCTGGAGCCCCATTCATGCCCAAGAAACACTTTTTATCACAGTCTCCCATAGATAATGAACTATTTTTAGAAATTCTCCATACCAGTTTCACGTTTTGTACCAAATACGTGGAATGTCATTTGAAAAAAGATACGAAAACGTTATTTTTTCATCCCCCTCGGATCGAACTGGTCTTTTTTGTCCTGCCACTTGTATCTCTCGTATTTAGAGAGACAAAAATCAGAAAAAATTCTGGAATTCATGCTACTCTAAGGTTTCATAGTTGTTTTGGTCGTTGCATTTTTTTATTTTCAATCAGAACATTTAAAAAAACAAGATTTTCAAAAAAAACTTGTCGCCGGGTCAGAAAGACCCATGTGATCCTCGGAGGCTTCATTACCCAATTTGAAAACTATAAAAATGCAAAAATCAAATTATCCTGGGTTGTCAATTACATTTCACGTATTTGGGGAGAAAAAAAAACGGAAAACTCTTCATTGACACTATTTTGAGGGTTCATAGATTGGTTATAGTCTTCAAATTTGTTTTATTTCTAAATGAAACAGTTTAAAAAACAAGATTGAAAAAAAAAAATGTTGCTCGGGTCAAAAAGACCCATGTGATGCTTAGAAGTCAAATTTTACAAAATTCTAAACAGTTTTGTGAGTTCAACTGTTGCGGAGATTTTTGCTGCAAAGCGATGCTAGAATTGCATATAGAATTTTGAAAAGCAGGCTCGACAGATAATATAATGTGATTTTTTATTTAACGCAGTGCATCGCACCAACCTTGACCACCGGAAGATCCCACGATGTGCATCAGTACAGATACGCGTAAGTCATTGGCTCGTAAAAAAAGCATTTTTTTCTCTAGAACAATGTCGATACAGTTTTTTCATGCAAACAGCTCGGACGGAGTCAAGGGTGCGGTCATCGGTATCGATCTTGGCACAACATTTTCATGTACTGCCGTTATGGAAGGAAAACAAGCCAAAGTTATTGAAAATGCAGAAGGCTCGAGGACGACGCCGTCTTACGTAGCTTTCACAAAGGGTCAGTACCGATCAGCACTTTTCTAATTAAAATAGCGTCTGCTGGGTGATTCTGCTTCGACCGATTCCTCAGGCTGCAGGAAGAAAATAGGATATAAATTTAAAAACTCGTAAATACAACGGTTTCTTTGTAACAGATGGCGAACGATTGGTCGGTATGCCCGCGAAACGCCAAGCAGTAACAAATTCGGCCAACACTTTCTACGCGACAAAGCGTTTGATAGGACGCAAATTTGAAGACAGCGAAGTGAAGAAAGACATGTGAGTGTTATGTCAGAAAATCTGGTTTTTTTCATAACGAACCTGCAGCAGAATAAACACGATGTTGAAGTTTGCATCGTGGGAATGCAACAATTCTTATTCAGCATTTGTCTAGGACCATGAAACAAAATTGAACAAATAATTGATGGAAAAAAAGTATTTTTCGTTGCCCCCCACTTTGCGAACTGTTGTCATGAATAAACATACAATGATGTTATTATTTTTCGTCTCTCAAAACCGCAAACGATTGCTGGTTGATGTGGAAATAAATTACTGATTCCAATCACCATAAAAAGATGATGAGGAATTTTCAACTTTGGAGAAATGAATCTGAATTGTTTTCTTTTTTTAATGCTACAGGAAAACGGTTTCGTACAAAATCGTCCGAGCGTCGAACGGTGACGCTTGGGTACAAGGAGGCGACGGAAAAATGTATTCTCCCAGTCAAATCGGAGCTTTCGTATTGATGAAGATGAAAGAAACCGCAGAGGCTTATCTGAATACACCGGTGAAAAACGCTGTCGTCACGGTCCCGGCGTACTTTAACGATTCCCAGAGACAAGCGACCAAGGACGCAGGTCAAATCGCGGGTCTCAACGTTCTCAGAGTAATCAACGAACCGACTGCAGCGGCACTGGCTTACGGAATGGATAAATCTGAGGACAAAATGTAAAAAAAAAAACTAAAAATACAAATTTTGAGCATTCAAGTCCACACTGGGTCATTTTGACAAAAAAATTTTTGTTTGTTTTGAAAAAACGCCTTGGGTCAAAATGCCCCAGTACGGAAAATTCGATATGATGTTAATATTTTTCGTCTCTCAAAGCCTCCCATAAAATTGGTGGCACATGTGGAAACTTTTTACTGATTCGTCGCATCACTTTTAGCGCTACAATCCGCTGTAACGTTGCGTTTATTTGAATGAGTGAATTTGGGCTTTTCAGAATCGCTGTTTACGATCTCGGCGGCGGAACCTTTGACGTTTCGATCCTGGAAATCCAAAAAGGAGTGTTTGAAGTAAAATCGACAAACGGCGACACATTCTTGGGCGGTGAAGATTTCGACAACGCTCTGGTCAACTATTTGGCCAACGAATTCAAGAAAGATCAAGGCATCGATGTCGCCAAGGACGCAATGGCGATGCAACGATTGAAGGAGGCAGCTGAGAAAGCGAAAATCGAATTGTCAAGCTCCTCGCAAACCGACATTAATCTGCCGTATTTGACGATGGACGCCAGCGGTCCTAAACATTTGAATCTCAAACTTTCACGAAGCAAATTCGAGAGTCTGGTCGGCGATTTGATCAAACGGACGATCCAGCCTTGCCAAAAAGCTCTTACCGATGCCGAAGTCGCCAAATCCGATATCGGCGAAGTTCTCTTGGTCGGCGGTATGACTCGTGTCCCAAAGGTCCAAGCAACCGTTCAGGAAATCTTCGGAAGAACGCCCTCTAGAGCTGTTAACCCGGACGAAGCTGTCGCGGTCGGTGCCGCTGTTCAAGGTGGAGTTCTTGCCGGTGACGTCACCGATGTCCTGCTGCTCGACGTCACTCCCCTTTCTCTTGGTACGCAATCTCTATTTTATATCAAACCTACTAATTTTCACGACCTTGAAGTTTGCGTCGTTGGGATGCAACGAAATTGTTTTTTCTTGACCAAATCTCAAGATTCTTGTCCAATATTTCGTCAGGATGACAAAACGATCTTTTTTTAAGAATCCGAACCAAAAATTGGCTCGAAAATCGTTAAAGTTTTTGAAATTGCACCAAAAATTGTTAGAAAAAAAATATTTAGTTGGATCCCGACGTCGCGAACTTCGGTATCATCAATTTTCAATTATGACCAACTCATCATATGGTACTGAAGTCCGAATCGTTGGAATCCAACGAAAAATATAATTTTTATTCATTATTTTGATGATTCATGAGAAAAAAATTACGTTTTTCATATAAAAAGTCATGCAGAAATTGGAATTGTTGATCAAATGAAAACAAAGGCAGAAAAACAAATCTGGAAGGCGTTTGGGGATGTTTTCACCCCCGATGACTTTTAAGAAATATGAAATTGCAATGTTTCGATCGAATTGTTTCTTGAAGTCTCTCGTGCAAGTTTTCAATGATACTGAAAATTGCATCGTTGGAATTCAACGAGAAATCCATTTTTTATTAATTATTTTGCTAATTAATGGGATCGTTTCCATTTTTCTAGTAAATTCAGTTTTCCCGTGGCTTAAAAAGACGGTCCCATTATATCGTTGAAAAAAATGTACGAAAATTTTGCACCCGGCCATAAAAAGAGTTTTCGTTGCGTCCCAACGATGCCAACTTCAGAATCTCCTCAACATGATGTTTTTATAACTAATCTTCTCTCTGACTAAAAAAAAACTGGAGAAAAAGATTTAACTGATCTTTCATTACGAAGAAATCGTGACCGCGAAGTCACAGTGGACGCATTGCCACATTTTTAAATGATTTTTTCTCGACGGTTATTCGTCACAGGAATCGAAACTCTCGGTGGCGTATTCACGAGACTCATTTCTCGCAACACGACCATTCCAACCAAGAAAAGCCAAGTTTTCTCAACGGCAGCTGACGGTCAAACTCAAGTAGAAATAAAAGTACATCAAGGCGAACGTGAAATGGCCAATGACAATAAACTCCTTGGACAATTCACCCTGGTCGGTATTCCACCTGCACCCCGTGGAGTGCCTCAGATCGAAGTTACTTTTGACATCGACGCTAACGGCATCGTCCATGTGTCCGCGAGGGATAAGGGAACCGGCAAAGAACAGCAAAGTACGTTCTTAAAAAAATTTCTTTCAGAAAAACCGAAATTCGTTCATGATTTTTCCCTTTTTATAATCGTTTTTGACCCTTCGAGTACACACTGGGTCGTTTTGACCCCAACAATTTTCTACCACCAATCGTTTCATTTTATTTTCGTTAAAAAAAATCGATTCTTCAAAAAAAAAACAGAAAATGCATATTCACCGGACAAAGATTTGAAAAACGCCCCTCGGGTCAGATTGACCCCTGCAGGAGCCGCGCACTCGTGGCGCGAATCTTTATCTCACAAATCAATAACACTTGCTCGGTTTACAGTCGTGATTCAATCGAGCGGTGGCCTCAGCAAAGACGAGATTGAAAATATGGTTAAGAACGCGGAACAATACGCCAAGGAAGACAGAATTAAGAAGGAAAGAGTTGAGGCGGTTAACCAGGCCGAGGGAATAGTCCACGACACGGAGGCCAAGATCGAAGAGTTCAAGGCTCAGTTGCCGCAGGATGAGGTAAGAATTTGCAATAAAAAAATGAAAATTTTCAATGCTTCTTCTCAAAATATCCCAGCACGAAAAAGCTCGTTAGACAAAAACTCATGAATCCTTTCGCTCGCATTCACAGTGCGACAAATTGAGGGAACTGGTCGCAAAGATGCAAGAGACTTTGGCGAAGAAGGACGAGACCGATCCGGAAGAAATAAAGAAACAAACGAACGAATTGCAACAGGCGAGTTTAAAGCTTTTCGAGATGGCCTACAAGAAGATGGCAGCGGAGCGAGAAAGTGGCAGCAGTCAAGGAGCTCAACAAGACCAACAACAGCAACAACAACCAGAGGGTGAGAAGAAGGAGGAGAAGAACTGAGAGATTCGACAGACAAAACAAAAAAACACCGTCTTTGAGTCAATAAAACGAAACAAGAGAAAAAAAACAAATCGAGAACGAGCATAGCCATATTGGTCATTGTTAGTGATTACGATTATGATTTATGTAGGAAGAATATTTATGCAGTCCACTACGTTACATCGGAATTTGGTTTAGCTCCAAAATGAAAAAAAAAACAAAAACGTGACTGACAATTACCAAAGTTTCGCCCAAGTATCGTGACAAATTAATTGTCTTTTGATACTTGGCGAATTGACCTGAGAAACCGCAATCCAATTGATGAATTTCTCCGCAGTTTCACGTCCCCGAGCTGGAATCCAATTATTTAGTTAATACCAAACGTTTTTTTACGTCGATCATTTTCAGCCGATGGGTGGCACAAATTTTGCACTCTTTAAAGAGACGTAGAACAAAAAATTCCGATTCCAAACGTATTTGCTTAAACGCACTATTCGTAATGGACTTTCCTCACGAGAAGACGACAAAAAAAATGAGAAACACGGAGAAAAAAAAACAATATTCATAGATCGAGACAAATCAAGTTTGCTCGTTGAGAAATCATCCTGTAAATTGTGTACATATTATTGATCGCGTGACTTTTAAGAGTGCGTCTCAGTCAATGGCACTGAAGATTGAATTTCGCATGAAATGCTCGGAAAACTCGACGTTGAAGCAAAAAAAATCATGAAAATTTACAAGAAACAAGAATTCCGGAGCATTTGAAAAATTCAAACTTCAATGACATTGCGTTTGCCACTGATCGACGATCGAAAAAGCAGAAGAAGAACGAGACACCGGAGCTTTTTGTAACGTTGCAAAAGTCGATCAAACGTTTTGTTGTTTTTGTTTTACGCACGAGTTTTACGGACGTTTTCCCCCACAAGATGAATCCTATCCCGCTATTAACGAAAACGAGAAAATACAATAAACATAACGAGTTTTCGCGGCCGGTCGCTGGAGCCGAACAACATCGAGAAAACAAGAAAAACAAAAGATCCTGTTCCGTGTTACCCCGAGCCGAAAACACAGCGTGGCTTGTCCAGAATGAATGAACGATTACGATGCACGAGATTGGAGAGATTGATAGTAAATGGATGCGCGTCCAAGACACGCTGTTTAGGTTAAGCGAGAAAACAATATTTAGATTATTTCGTTTAATAATGACAAAAAAAAGGAGAAAAAAAGAAAAAAAATTGAAATAATGACTAAACTGTTATCACATTACGATGTAATCCGCATACTCCATTTTTTTATTTGCATTGTACGCAGGTATAGTTCGTGAAATGTTTTAGTTTACTTGTTCAATAAATAATTACAACTTTTATTACGTTTATCAACTGTTTATTCAACGTTGCCGTAATTAACAATATTCTCAACCGCTGAGCTGGCTGTAGCGAGCAAATATACGAAACGGTAAAAATATAACGCTACTCGGGTACTCATCGAGCTGAAAAATAGACTATTACGAAGACATGGTTCCGAGTCTGGTAGGAAGATTGCGTCGAGTTTTTTTTTTCTTGAAATATACAAAAAACAATCGTGGCTTGGATCTCGCAATTTATTTTTTCGATATTGCATTTCCGTGTTTCACGAGAAAATGCAAAAAAAATGAAAATCAGTCGGTTTGATGAAAAAAAACTGATAATTGCGACCGTTTTCGCGCATTATCTGGGTCTTTTTGACCCGAGCGACAATTTGAAAAGCAACGACCATAAGAATCACGAAAATCTTCCCCAAATACGTGAGATATTGGGGCGGGACGAAAAAGATCCATATGATTCGGGATGCCGTAAAAAATTGTATGATCTGCGGAAATTTAAATGTTGGCCATGGAACAATCGGATACAAAGTTGCTTATAGATCGTCGGAAACTTTATTGACAAGGATCATGTTCGGGGGATGTGGAAATTCTCGCACAATTGACTCTCAAATTATTTTCCGCAGTGACCGGAACTCGGAAGAGTTTTCCTTGCGGCATGCAAACGCAAATCTTGTATTGTCCGGCCATCTCGTCGCCGGTGGAATGATGAGCATTCGTTCGGCTGACCGGCATTTTAGCGACATCGAGAAAAACGCCTTTTTTTCCATCGAGAACGATACCGTGATTGCTTTTTATGGAAACATTGTTGTCGGCCATCCACACGATCGCTTTGCTCTCCATCGTCGTACTTTCCGCCCCGTGAATAATTATTTCTTTATTAGACTCGAAAGTCAAACTCGAATTAACCGGCGAGACGACTCTGTGAGTCTGAGCCAATTTAACAGCCAGTTTTCCCACTCCGCTGGGCAAACCAAAGTTTGGATAATTAGTCGAAAATAAAGAATCTCCGCTTCGTGAATCTTTCACTTCGAACGACTCGACCAACGAAAATGCTGTTCCGTTCGCTTGCACACTCATTTTTGCCTTCGAATTGTTGTGCCGACGATTTCTAACCGACAACGACACACCCGAATCGTCACCTACTAATTCCACCGGCTCGTCTCCGTAACCCTGGCAAATACTTTCTTGAACAAAGACCTGTAACAAAAATCAGGTAAAAATCCGCTCAACTCGAAAAAGGCTCATTTTTTTTACACGGAAAGAAAATTATATCAAAAATTTACGATGACATTTCATTATTTCCTGATACCACGTCGTCCCTCTTGGAGATTTTGGCAAAAACGTATTCATTTTGCGTCGAAAATTATGCGAAAAATGTCAAAGTGTCGAAATTAACGAAAAAATATGAAAGTTAGGCAAAAAATGTCAAAAATTGGGCGAAATGAATCGAAATTGGCCCACAAATGTTCGAATTACCCGAAACATTTCGGGATTGGATAAAAATATTAAAGTTTTCGATATTTTTGATAGAATATCGATTAATTAAAAATCCCCAATGGTTTTCCTAAAAAAATCTCATTAGGTAATACCAGGGAATTATGATGCCATATTATTTTCTCTCCGCGTACGCTCGAGTCTGGAAAGAGGTGAATTATCTTTATTTTATTTACTTCGTCGAGATCGGTTCTGCCATAGAATTTGACGAGATCCGCTTCCGGTATGACTTCCATTGCCTCCATTCCATGGCTGACTCTCAAAACGGAGATAATTGTGATACTGAGAAGAAGGTTGCAAAGGCCTACGATTCCAAGCAGCAGAGTCAAAGCCCATAAACAGTAGCGTTTTTTCGAGGACTCGTACGTCGTGTCGGCTTGGCACGACATTCGCGACGAACTTTTCGTGCCAATACCCGTCCCTGTTCGGCTCGCGTTGTCCGAACTACCAAACATGGAAAAATTCGTGTTTGTTTGACATTCGATAAATAAAAAAATATAAAAACTATTTTGTACGTTTTGGCTTCCCAGCAAAGCATCGAAAACGAGTAACTTAGAAAAAAAAAGTGGAAAACGAAAAAAATAAATGGAGAAATTTGAAGCAGCAGTATTTCTAACTTTGGAGTCGACAAGATTTATACCTGACGGCGTGATGATTGTGTCCGAGGTTCCGTTTGAGAAGGGGACCTTCGCTGTTGGACAAATTGTCTTCGGTTTTCGACATCGAGGGAGATCCAGTGACATTGCAAGTGTTCAGGAAGCTCGCCATCCTCAATCGTAGCTGTTCAGTCGAGTCGCTGATTTGCACATATTCTTTTTTCTACACGCCTCGCGATTATTGAGATTTCGTCGACAGTACGAAGTTGAGAAAAAAACTCACGCGCTACACTATAGTGTTAAGATTAGAACGAAAAGACGAGAGCAGAACGGAGAAGCTTGCGGAGCAGACGCTTTCTCTGGGGCCGGACGAAGAACAAGATCAACGAGAACGAACGAGCTTTTGCCTGGAAAACGGCGCTTGCGCGCCATGCTACGGTATCGACGTCAACTACATCATCCCTGCGCTTCACACAGCATTTTCCCCTGCTGCTTCGACTGCGTCCTATGGAAGCCCATAAAATTAAACAATTTTTGACTCAAAGCGCCCGCTCTAAGTTGCTTTATTTCTCCCACAAACATTGCGCTGCAATTTTTCTACTTGCTTTTTCCCCTCCAGCTTCGAAATCACGCGAACTCTTGCACACTGAATTGATGCACTATTTTCGATCGTTCCGGAACATAAAATGATCGGAAACTGAACGAAATTCTAAACAATCGCAAAATTATATATTTTCGATTTATTTTCATCGTGCCAAACTGATCATTTACAAGATCGAAACGTTAAGTCTCACGTCAGTGATAGGATTTATTGGATGAAGGGGAATACGGAGCATAATGGCCTCTTGAGGAATTGGGAAATGGTGACGAAAAAAATAAATGGTCGTTGTACACAAAAATTATGAAAACTGATGCATCGTTCGAGCAACAACGATATTTGCAACTTTATTTGCACATAGTTGGGAAATTTTGCATCCCCATTTTGGGTGCGTGGCGCGATCACCTAATTCCTATTTCTTGTGCAGATGAAAAAACAAAAGAATACGTGAATGTAACAATAAATAATAGTCCAAAATTACTTTGATCTTTGCTCGTATAACAATTAATTTATTAAACTGAGGTGCGTCACGTTTTCTGCTTTTCATACGCCAACAATTTCCTTAAAGCACTCAAAATCTTCCGAACAGTCTAAAAATACGACTTTCAGGAGCACGTGGACCGGCGTCTGTTGTAAGGTTTTTGTCAGTTTGTCACAACTCTATACGGGAATGTACAGCTTATCTATATTATGTTCCACTTATCTCAGAGATTGTAACATGCATTTTTGTACGCAGCTTCTTTTTATATGGAGCCATTATAAATAAATTCATTCGTATGGCGTAAGAGGATTTCGTGTCTGTCATCGAGATAAAAAAATTATCGAAATAATTTGACGAACATTTAAGTCGCGATGATTCAGACGACCTCAACCTCAAATACAAAAAATCTACGCTGTCCTCGTCGTTATAAGGCAACACGGGAAGCTTATACGTGTGCGTAAACGGAAAACGTCCGTATTTGGACGTTCAAGGAGCACATATGTGCTCAACCGTCGATGATTAGTTCAATTTGTCCACGTGTATTTAGACGTAAAAAGTATCGAAAAGTCTATTTTACTCTTGATGCGATCGTAATTATACATTCGTCATTTTTAATAACAAGTACAAAAAGACAACAAACACACGAGACACGCTCAAAGAGAAAGAGAGAGATCGAAGATGGCGCTTTCCGTTTCGATTCGATGACTATATACGCGCGCACTCGGAACTTTCGAAAGCAAATGTTTTTCTTTAACGCGATTCAAAGTTTCTGATGCGATTCACGGGGGTCGGGTGAATACGCGCTACGGATTTTCGATAAGGTTGCAGGATATTTTGTTTGGATTCCCGCTCGCATCGTAGAACACGTTGAAAAATAAGGCAAAAAATGGTCGGAAAACATACAGTGCATGCGATACAAAAATAATGCCAAAGTTTCAAGGTTTCTCATTTATTTCCGCCCTCGTACTCGCGGTCGCGAAAAAAATACGAAAACAATTAGCTTCGAGAGATGAGGTATAGAGAGGTAAAGCAGGAGTGCGGTGTACAGTACGATCCACTGAAGCGATAGTGGGCTGCGAAGAGAGAAAGAAGTGAGAAAAAGTGGGGGAAGTTCTCTCACTTGTTTCTCGTGCTGGCGGCGCGGCGTCCGCAGCGTTTGCTAACTCTCGTGCGCACCACGAGTTTTCGGACAACCGCGCGACGAGGCGGTTCTCTCCGGCGACATTTCTTACGAGCTCACGTTATTCGCATGCAATTATTTCGAGTCTCGATTCAAAAACGCGACGCTCAAATATCGATGAATCTTTCATTAGTGTCGTAAATGGATTCGGCGAAATAATCCAACATAAAACCATTTCGTCTCGTTTTCATTGCATCGTCACGCGACTCCTCGGCTTTCTCATAGTCCGTATCATTTTTTTTTTCATACACTACTCGAGTGCGTGCTGCTGCTGTGTTCGCGAGTGCAGTGCAGTGAGATTGTTTCAAATTCACGAATGCCCGAGATAAAAATAGAATCATACCCAGTGTCATTTACCACTAATTAGCCAATGATTGTACAACAACCTTCGCAAATACCATGTCGACATAATGTTTCGACTGTAGGAAGTATCTTTTCGGATTACGAGCAATTAAGGGGTAAGAAGACAAAAAATCATGACATTAAAGTTCGCGATTTTGGGGTCCAACGAAAAATACGTTTTTATATTCATTTTTTGTTCAATTTCCAAAATCATGACAATTTTCGTACCGATTTTCCGCTCGGACCCTCAAAAAATGTCGTTTCACTGTCCTGGTCATATATTGAGTAAGAATCTTGAGATCTGCTCAAGAAATAACGGAATTTTGTTGCATCTCCATCGATGCAAACTTTCACATCGCGAAAAAAAATCAGCCCTCGTCATTTTTCATATCCAGTGCTTTTGTTCAATTCTTAAAAAAACTCCGTCATCGAAGATCGATTCAGCTTGTGGAGATTTATCGATTCCATCTATTTTTTACTCTCCAATTTCTTTGTTCTTTCCTTTCCGTACAGGAGAGACATTTCGTGTGAACGATGGACGATTTCGAATCCAACGAAAAAATATATTTTTTATCCGTCGTTTTGATGACTGATGGGATGTTTGAAAGTTTCCCAACGGGAAATGAAACTGTCTCATTGTCGTAGAAAAATACTGTACGAAAAATTGGCGCTTTGCTCGGAAAAATTCAACAAAAAAAAACATTTTTTATTCGTGATTTTCATAATTCAAGGGATCGTTGTAACTTTTCTAGTATAATTTCAGTTAATTTCAAGGCATTAAAAAAATCGGTTTTCTTTGCTTTCGAACGATGTGAACTTCGACTGGTGCGCGACAAAGGCTTAGAGTTTGGAAAACTAGATCGCGTATGCTCGAGTTATTGTAGCGGAAAACCAGGAAATTTCGGATATGCAATATAACCTCAAAATTTACTGCTTTTTTCTTTTTTTCCGTTTCCCGTGTTGCCTATACTAGATTTTATCGCACCGTTATAAATCTTGGAAAAAATACGAAGGTATACGCGCCGGGTTACGGGTTTTCCCGTTATAACCTCAAAATTTAACCGGAAACGTTGAAAAATCGTGTATTATTTGTTGATACACAAACGGAAGAGCTCGGTAATAATTATAATTTACAAAACAAGACGCGATTATCGTTGACAATAAAAATTGACGACTTTTAGTCGCGTCTTGAGAAACGTATAAAAGATCGCGGCTGAGTACATCGAGAGTTTAGTAAATTCTGTGGTACAGGCGTGGAGGAAGTTGAGATCGTACGTACGACGTAAAAGGCCCATCTGGGATTTGGGTAGAGCGACAGGAAGGCAGGAAAAAGCTCACGTTTTGGTCGTAAAGTAGAAAAGAGAGAAAGAAACGGGGGAGGGAAAAAAGGAGAAGGTAACGCATGGGCTAGACTGAACGGAGACTGCAAAGTGTCGCGTCTCGTTTGGTTGGCATCGATGTACTCACACGCGACGACCGCCTCGAACGTCCCTGATCGATCCTACCACGAGCGTCCGGTCGCTCGGCCGCGACCAATGATCCAAACTGCTTATATACCTACAAATCGACCTCGCAGCCCGGCATATAATATGGATGGAAGTTATAGACACGCAAAGATCGGTAGAGCCTTTACACAAAGGTCGTTGACCGGTCCTACAGACCTTCGCCTCTAGGATTGCTAGTGCAAGTTTCCGAAGAAGCCGCGCCGCGCCGGAACAAATATTCAATCATTCGCTCGATTTCTTTGAGATTTCGGAAGCCCCGGATCCAATGGCTCTCCGTTTCGTACCGCCAATTATGCATCGAAATAATGAATGATTAGCAATGAATCCTGTTTATTTTGTTTCCAACGTTAATTTGTGCGGTTTATCTTGTTTCTTTTCCTTCTCGCCCATTACCTCGAATTGTTGGTGGAAATCGCGATCGATCGTTCAATTGTCGAGGGGAGAAGAGGGAATACAAGAGCAAGCAGCACGGGAGCGTGTACACCGCGTGCATGGTGGTGGTTGTGCTGGTGCGGTTGTTGTAACTCGCACGCCTGGCGCTCTAGCTATTCCGCAATATAAGGGGAGGCCTTTGCAAAGAGGGGTTGCAGTACTTTTCGGATTGCAGCATGCGATATCTACACAGTGGGTGTCTAAAGCCTGTGAAAAAACAATCTTCCAATTCGCATTTTACAAGGATTTTTAGCCAAGACAGAAATTTTATGGAAAAATACTGAAAATTAACTACTACGCCCAATTTCCGATGTAAAAATAACATTAATAGTATCATTATCATGACTAATAACATAATCCTAACAAAAAATACTATTACCAGTAATTTTAACTATTATCTTTAACTATCCATAGTAATTTACTATTCAGAGTCGTTTATTTATATTCTATTAAAAAACACAGTAACTATTTCGCCCAATTTCCGAAGCAAATTCACTATTAATAGTATAATTATTATTGCAAATGAAAATGAATAGTAATAGTAATAATAATTATTATTTTCCACTATTTACACTAGACTATTCATAGTTGTCCATAGTTCAGTAATAGTTGATAGTTAATAGTGTACTTTGGCACTAATAGTAATTATTATTATTAATAGTCATTTTAGTGGTCATTATACTAATAGTTATTACGCTATTAATATTCATTTCGATAGTAATTCCACTTTTAATAGTAATTTACTGTTTTTAGTGATTCGGCTTTCAATAGCAATTTCAACAGTAATTTCAATAGTATCTTAACTATTGACGGTAATTTTACTATGTAAAAATAGTAATAGTAATTCGATGTCGTTCGTGCGTCAGTTTTTTCCGTAAGTTTCCAGTAATTTTAATAGTAATTTTACTAATGATAGTAATTTCACTAATAATATCAATTTCAAAAGTACTCTAACTTTTAATAGTATTTAACTATAATGGTAATTTTACTATGTAAAAATAGTGACAGTCATTTGTTGTCATTGGTGCGTCAGTTTTTCCAGTAATTTTCACGGTAATTTTACTAATAATAGTAATTTCAATAGTATTTGACTATTAATGGTAATTTCACTATGTATTAATAGTGATGGTAATTTGATGTTATTCATGCGTTAGTTTTTCTCGTAATTTTGAGGACAGCTTGTACGTACGTCCGGGTGCCGTGTATTATTTTTACCCTGCAAACGTACAATCGCGATATGCGATAGGCCGTTGTTGTCTGGAGAGGGTTCAAGGTAAGATTCGGAAAGGCGAGGAGTGCGGTGGGTGAATGTTCCGGAGCAGAGAGTGCAAAAAGCAGCAAGGGTGGCGAAGCTACTCCTGCTCCTCGAGTACCTTTTCCCTCTTTCTTTTTAACTTGATGCTTGCTTATTCCTAGACCCTCTCTATACAGCAAACGAAAAGCGTGTGTCACTCCGAGTGGCACGTGGGTCATTCAGTTTTCGGTCTTTGTCTCGACGACATGCCGCACACTTGTAATACCTTGTAATGCATAGTATATGTGTACTGTATATGAGGGTATGAGTCACGATGAAAAAAAGGGGTCTCAGAACTCTTCATCGCACGTTCCCCTATAGACGATGCAGCCCTTAAAAGGTCTTTGGAAAGAAAAAAATGCAGAAAAGTCCCGAGTTGTCGACGAACATGTTTGCATCGTTGGAATCCAAAGAAATTCATTTTTTTCATAAACAGATCATAAGATTTCTACTTAGCGTTTAATCCAGGACAATGAAACGAGATTTTTTTCTGGATGGTTTTGAAAATTGAAAAAACGAATAGAAAAACGTATTCTTCGCGTTGGGCTTCAACTTTGTGAACTTCAGTGTCACCGAAAACCTTTTTTCTTTTTTTTCAATGCGGAAAAACGTTTTTCGAGGGACCTTATTGCTGGTTTGTTGGATTAAGCGTTTGCTTTTTACAAAGCAGGTGAGAATCTCCGTGTAAAGGATAAATCTTGGAAATCTTATGGAGGATAGACGAACATCATCGAGGCGCTACAGTTGGGAGTGTGGCAAAAAGCCTGCGAGAGGAAAAAGCTATGACGTTGCCAGTTTCTAGCTACGAAGCTCTTCTCATTCAAGTCCGTGAGCTCACCAACGAAACAATATTGCTGCAACGACAATTATCCTCGGATCTTTATAACAACGTGGAATCCACTGACCTCAATCACAATCTCAAGCATTTTCATGACAATTATCCACAAGGTGAGCCAAACGGTAATATAAAATTTTATTTAATGTGTCAAATTAATTGGAACATCGAAAATTCGTACCAAATTTCAATTTAATCATCGGCCAAAATTGATCCTCCGTGGATCACATGATTTTTCATGTGACTTTCGAATCATGTGGGTCCTTTTCGTCCTGCCATTTTTATCTCACGTATTTTAGGAGAAAAAAATCTCAAATAATTCTGGAACACTCTCCATTTATTTTACTTTAAAGTTTCATACTCGCTATAGTCGTTGCATCCGTTTTATTCCAAAACAAAACGTTTTAAAAAACAAGATTTTCGAAAAAAAGTTGTCGCTCCGGTTAAAAAGACTCGTGCGATCCGCAGAGAGTTAATTACTGAATTGTAAAAATATCAAAATTCGAAAATAATTTCACCCTAGATTGTCACTTATGTTTCACGTATTTTGAGAGCAAAAAATATGAAATAATTCATGACCTTGAAGTCTGCAACGTTGAGATTCATCGAAAAAAAATGTTTCTATTAATTATTTATTGAATTTTGATAATCATGGCAATTTTTCGTCTCGACTGACGTTTTCGGGTCTCGAGAGACGATCGTTCTTTGTGCGTAACAAATATTGCATAATAATTATGAGCCTGCGCTGAAGAAAAAATGGAATTTCGTTGCATTCCAACGATGCAAACTTCAACATCATAAAAATTCTGGATCGGGATTCTGGAATTCTGCATCGATTCTACTTTGGGGTTTCATAGTTGTCATAGTCGTTGCGTTTTTTATTTCAAATGAAATGTTATAAAAAAACAAGATTTTCGAAAAAAAAAGTTGTCGCTCGGGAGGAAAAGATCCAAATGATCCGCGGACGGTTATAATTCATTGTCAGAATTTCTGGTCTCGTAAGATTCTTACGGATCCTCCAGCCTCGTGATCTCTGCACGTGGTTCAGTGATCGACGTGCCAGACTCGTTTCGCTCTTATGAATCTACTTTTTAGTTTCGTTCTATTTTTTAATTTCACTCAGTGTGTTAACAACAGAGACGCCTGGCTCTATTTTCACTCGGAGAAACGAGACTGGTGTCTGGCGCTCTTGTACATTTCTGCAATATCGATAGCTCTCTTTCTCTTCTCCTCGGCTCTCGCTTTCAGTCTGCTGATTTAACTATCTCGCGTGTACAATCGCCCCTGCAAAAATATCGAGCATCTCTCTCTCTCTCTCTCCGTCTGGCTGCACTTTTCGGAACTACATGAGCCTGGGAGAGCCTCTCGTCGCTCTCTCTCTCTCTTGCTCGTTCGTCACGAGCAGCAACGAGAGCGTTTGGAACTTTGCCATGAACGACGCAAAATCCAAAACTGAATGCATATATACGAGCTCGCACAACGCTTTGTCGGGCCCGTGCTTCCCTAGGGCTTGCGCATCAAAAACAAACATAAAAGCAACTCAACAAAATGAAAAAAAAAGTAATGGAACAATTTAGAGAGAACCCAGAAGAAAAAAATATAAAAAAAACGATAAAATTAAACGAAAAAGACTCGAGCACGAAAATTCGAGAACAACGAACAAAAAATATCAAATTAAAACAAAATTTAACATCTTTTGACAAAAACTCTTACGAAAGCGGAACGTCCAAGCGATAAAAATACATTTTGAAAATTCAAAATAGCAAATAGGAAAAAAATAATAATTTTTTTAAATTGAACAAAATGGAAAAATTGATGAAAAAAAGGTTATGAAAATAAATCGAATCATGTAACCGATTCGAAACGAAAATAAGACAAATGAAGCCGCTGTGGAAGAAAGAGAGAAGCGAAAAACACTTGAACGCATTGGGTAATCGCGAAAACCGTAATTTCGACAGGCCCAGACTGTCGGTAGTTTTTTTTCGAGTTCCCATTTATACTGTACATACGCGAATGTTGAGCATGAATTTTGGTTCGACTAATAAATCGTGGAAATTGAACGTAGCAATGATAATTTTCGCGCATGTTCGGTTTGATAAAATAAAAAGATATTGATGAGTCATTTCGATGTTTGGTCGTTCGGATCGGCGAAGCGTGAAGCAGGTTATAATAAGCCAAAATGGAATAATTGTTCGGGGCAAAAAGCAGGATTTATCGTTTCGATGATCGGCCAACGCTCTTCCGAACGATTTGCCTTTTCTCAACGAGCTTTTTTAATGCTCGATTAAACGCAGTTATGGAATTTATCAGTGAGTTTTTCACTCGAACGAATCAAATTTTTTTCCATTGTCACGAAACATTTTTTTTCTACGATATAACGAACATGTGCTGATTTTGATTGCAGAAAAGTTGCTGTACGATAATCTTATCCAGCGGTGCGATACGAACATTGACATCGATCACAGCAACCCGGTCGATCGAAAGTGAGTAATCATTCGAATTCTCTCCCATAATATTTCGCGTTTTTTATTCCGCAACAAGTTCAATCGTTGTTAAAAAAAGTTGAGACAATCAGACAAAAAGTTTTTGTGGTAAAATAGTTTTTTCAAAATTTTCGCGGACACTCAAATTTGATATTTTCAAAATATGTTGATTGATGCGATTTTTTTGATAAGTTATTCGTCTCTTGGAAAAAATAACAAAAGTAAATGTCGCGGTGTGAAAAAGAACGGCCAAAACGAGAAAAAAAATGTGTATAATTAATTTAATTAACGAATTTACCCTCCGCGGATTATATTTTGATCAGACCGACGAATTTTTTTCCTAAATCTTGTTTTTTTGTGAGTTTCATCGGAAAATAAAAAATGTGACGACTATAAGAACTATGAAACCTGGAAGTAAAATGATGCTGAAGTTTGCATCGTTGAAATGCAACGAAATTTTGTTTTTTCTTCACCGAGGCTCATAATTATTATTCAATTTTTGCTCCGGACAAAAAAACGATCGTCTCTTGAGTCCCAAAAAGTCAATCGAGACGAGAAATTGCCGTGATCTTTAAAATTCAACAAATAATTAATAGAAATAAAAATTTTCGTTGAATCTCAACGTTGCAAACTTCAGAGTCATGAAGTAGAAGCAATGGAGAAAATTACAGAATTTTTTCTTTCCAAATATGATCCGGGGTGCGATAAGAAATTCTGCGATCCGTGGAGCGTTAACATGTTGCGGTTTTTTTTATTTTTTAAGACAACATCTTTTTGCGATACATTTTTCAGCGAGTTTATGCTCCATTCCCGGTTCAAACCACATTTTGGGCACGGCCAAGAGAATTTTAGTACGGGCGAATTGACGGCTCGACTCATCGCTTGGAAAAATAAAAGTCATCGGTATTCGTTTCCAGCTGAAGTAAGTAAACTTGAATCAAAGCTCGCAAACGCAAGTCTCGACGTTCTTTTCACAACTTTTTTTGGAAAATTCAGTTTTTTAAGCGTTTTATTAAAAAATTAAAATACACAACGATTATGACAACGACGAAACCTCAAAGTAGAGTCAATCGAGAGTATTCCAGAATTTGTCCACATTTTTTTCGCCCCAAATACGTGAAATATAAGTGACAATCCGGCCTGAATCGATTCTCGAATTTTCATATTGTTCCCATTCAGTAAAAAACTCTCCGTCGATTGTATGAGTCTTTTTGACCCAAGCGACAACTTTCTTTTCAAAAATCTTGTTTTTTAAAACGTTTCATTGAAGAATTAAGAAATACAACGAGCATAGAAACTAAGAAAACTCAAAGCAGAATAAATGGCAAGAATTCCAGAATTTTTCCACATTTTTTTTGCCCGAAATACGTGAAAACAAGTGACAATCCAGGCTGCATCGATTTTCCAATTTTCATATTGTTCCAATTCAGTAATTAACCCTCCGCGGATCATATGGGTCTTTTCGACCCAAGCGACATCGTTTTTTCCAAAAATCTTGTTTTTTTTTTACCGTTTTATTCAAAAATAAATAAGGTAATGATTATGACAACTATGGAACCTTAAAGTAGTATCAATAGAGAGTATTCGAGCATTTTTGCAGATTTTTTTCTCTCCAAATACGTGAAATACAAGTAGCAATCCAGAGTGAAATTATTTCTGAATTTTAATATTTTTCGAATTCAGTAATCAACCCTCCGCGGATCGTCCGGGTCTTTTTGCCCCAGGCGACAATTTTTTTTCGAAAATCTTGTTTTCTGAAACGTTTTATTCGAAAGAGAAAAATGCAACGACTATGACAACTATGAAATCTCAAAGTAGAGTCAATGGAGAGAATTCCAGTTTTTTTTCTTCACAAAATGCCCGAGATATAAGTGGCAGGACGGAAAGGACCCATATGATCCGGGGTGCCATGAAAAATCCCATAATCCGTGGAGAATTGAAAAAAATCGTAACTCCCCACCAATCGAAGAAGCTCGGGACACCCTGTATAGTTTTGCGGCATCAGGAGCGGCGGCCTTAGGTATAATGCGGTTGCGAGGGGTGTGATTGGAGAAAGAGAAGCGGGAGAGGGCCGCACGATGAAACGATAGAGAAAGAGAGAGAGGGGGGGGGGGGGGGAGACCGCGAGGGACTGCACAGTGAGTGAGTCAGTGTGGATGGCGCTCAGCTCTCAGCAGCCATGCAGCAAGAAACAGAGACTGCGAGACACGGCGAAACAGTCACAGACCAGCTGTTCTCTCCTTCGCGCGCGCATAGTCTCTGCAATTCCGCAACGTCAATTTTCTTTCTCCACTTGTTCCACGCGCCTGTAATTGCGTTGCCTACTTTTCCTAATCGCCCAACACAAAACCCACTTCCTCCTGCATAATAAGCGGTTGAACGTCTTTTTCGCGCGACCCAAAACCGACCACTTGACCAAATCCAAAGTCTTCGTATTACCTTCTCCTTATCCTAACGCGATACACAGACGTTCGCGTCGTGTGAAAACAAAAATTAGAATATTTGGACAAGTGTGCGATGTGCGAGGGATTCTCGTGTCGATAAAGCAGAAAATTCCTCAAAATCCGACCCAAACGTGCTGCGCGCTCGTTTCAAATAATAAAAAGTGCACGATATTTTCTATCGAGTCTTTTTTTCCTCCGGGAGTCCGAGCAAGAGGTTTTATTTTTATCCTGCTGACTAAAAAGATCGAATGAAGAATATGACACCGGGGTTGTGCATCCGCGAGCCTAGTCCCTTGTCGTGCCTTTGAGAACTACGTCATCCACAAACGCTCGTTCTTTATAGGTGTGTAACGTCCGGTTTGTGTGCGCGCTTACATTTTAATGGTATGAAAACGTGCTCGCTGCCGGACTGTGGTCATTGCGCCGTGAGCATGTTCATTTTTTCACCAAGTCAAAATTCTCTTTCGTTATTTTTTCATGCCATGAAAATCCCTACGAAATTAGCTGAATATGCAAAAAAAAAAGAAAATATGGCGTAAGAGCTTCGGCGCGATTGGCAGCGTTACGTAAATCTTAATATTTCGTGTCGCGCATCGCGTCATTACTGTCTCGACAATAATTACAATGACCTATCGTGCGTTTCGTCCATTATCGATCTTTTGCGCTGCAGTGATGATTTTTCTCGATAAAATTTTATCAAAAAACGTCTTTGTCGCGTCAACTCGGGGGAAATTTTTTATCGTTCGGCTCGATGACGTGACGTTTCGTTTTTGGGTGTAAAGCTCGTCATTCTTTTGCACTGGAATTTATATTTATGGGGAAAAAACAGTCAAACTGCTTTTTAACTGAGAATACGGAATAAAAATGACACTGAAGTTCGCAACGTTGGGGTCCAACGGAAAATACGTTTTTTTAATTCATTGTTTGTTCAATTAAAAAAATCATGACTATTCTCGGTTTGACTCTTAAGGAAAGATCGTTTAATTGTCCTGGATAAATATTGAATGAGAATCTTGAGATCTGATCAAGAAAAAACGGTATTTCGTTTCATTCCAACGATGACAATTGCAACGTCGTTAATAAAGTTGAAACTCGCCGTGAAAACGATGAGAATTGTGAGGCCCACGAGGTTGAAGTTTTCATCGTTTTCTTTGCCATTGAAAAAGTAAATTAACCAGAAAAATCAAAACGATCCCGATAATTATAAAAATCGCGATTAGAAGTCAATTTTTTTGTAGATTTTTTATAGCAGAGCGGAAAATTTTCCTTCAATATTTGCCAACGATATAATTGGACGGTCTCGTTTGCCGTTGTAAAACTGAATTTACCATAAAAATTAAAACGATCCCGATAATTATAAAAATCGCGATTAAAAGTCAATTTTTTATAGCAAAGCGGAAAATTTTTCGTACAGTATTTGTCAACGATAATGCGACATTTTTCTTTGCCATTGGAAAACTAAATTAGCCAGAAAAATTCAAACGATCCCGATAATTATAAAAATCGCCCATGAAAATCAATTTTTTGTTGGATTTTTTATAGCAGAGCAGAAAATTTTCATTCAGTATTTGCTAACGATATAATGGCATGGTCTCGTTTGCCATTGTAAAACTGAATTTACCATAAAAATTGAAACAATTCCATTAATCGAGATACTGAATAAGAAATAAATTTTTCGTTGTATTCGAACGATGCAAACTTCAGTATCATGGGAAAGAGTGAAGAAAAAATGTGTAGAGTTGGAGAAGCGATGAGGGATGATGACGAAAGGAGGCTGCTGCTGGGAGAGCCTTTGAAAATCTTTGCTTCGGCGTCTGCGCGTTGAGAAGGTGGTGTTGTAACTTGCTCGGCGAGTATCAGTCTGATCGGGCGAACGGTGTACGACCCCTCGCCACTAAATCCAGAGGCATCTCTGCGGAAATGGAGGGTGCGAGTGTCTGACGAGAGACAATGACGACGTTGTGCGAAAAATAGTGCGAGGGTTTTTCAATATTCATCGCGATCGCGCGCGAGTGTCTCCGCATTGTAAAGGTCATTGAAAAAAAAAATCAAAACATGGAGATGGCTCATCGTTTAGCTGCGTCGGCTCGACGTTCGCTTTACTAAAAAAAAAAAGAGGAAATTTTGTTTTTTTTTTCTTTAAAATGCCGGGCAGACGAGATTCTTCGGCAAATTTCAGCGGCACAATTCCGGTCGCTAAAAACTCGACGATTCTTCATCACATGGACAAAATCTCGCAGAACAAAGACCAAAATCGTGAACGCCATGTTGGAAGTTGCTCGATTCCTTTGCCAAAGAGCACTCAATTTACAAACGTCGATTACACCGGAAAAATTGACACTAAATTAGCCAAAACTGAGCAAAATCGATTGAGGCTCGTTATGCGAAATAATGAGAAAGAAACGGCGGAGGAGGACGATCAAGTTTCTTTTGTCGCACCTGCTAATGACAAACAGAAAAGCAGCCTCGTTTTTACGCGTGACACTCAATATAACGGCCGTCCCACCAATAGAACGATTCCCCGCTATCAACCGAATAAATATTCCGACGCCACTAGAACCCTGCTCGATCGAAAGGTGATTATCATCATCATTCCATTCCGTATGATTATTTGCTCGTCCAACTGTTTCAACATTTTGTTGGTCGCATAAACAATGACGACTCATCGAGTCGTTGTAATGTTACGATTTAGTGTTCGCACTGAGACTCGAAGCGCAAATATAATCCTCCGGGGATCGTATGGGTCTGTGCGACCCGAGCGACAACTTTTTTTTCGAAAATCTTGTTTTTTAGAACGTTTTATTTCAAAATAAATAAGGTAACGATTATGACAACTATGGAACCTTAAAGTAGCATCAATGGAGAGTATTCCAGCATTTTTGCACATATTTTTCGCCCCAAATACGTGAAATATAAGTGACAATCCAGCCTGAATTAATTTTCGAATTTTCACATTGTTCCCATTCAGTAAAAAACTCTCCGCGGACCGTATGGGTCTTTGTGACCCAAGCGACAACTTCCTTTTCAACAATCTTGTTTTTTAAAACGTTTTATTGAAGAATTAAGATATACAAGGAGCATAAAAACTAAGGAAACTCAAAGCAGAATAAATGGAAAGAATTCCAGAAGTTTTCCATATTTTTTTTGCTCCAAATACGTGAAAACAAGTGACAATCCAGGCTGCATCGATTTTCCAATTTTCATATTGTTCCAATTCAGTAATTAACCCTCCGCGGATCATATGGGTCGTTTCGACCCAAGCGACATCGTTTTTTTCCAAAATCTTGTTTTTTTTTTAACGTTTTATTCAAAAATAAATAAGGTAACGATTATGACAACTATGGAACCTTAAAGTAGTATCGATGGAGAGTATTCGAGCATTTTTGCAGACTTATTTCTCTCCAAATACGTGAAATACAAGTAGCAATCGAGAGTGAAATTGTTTTCGAATTTCAATATTTTTCGAATTCAATAATCAACCCTCCGCCGGTCGTATGGGTCTTTTTGTCCCAGGCGTCAACTTTTTTTTCGAAAATCTTGTTTTTTGAAACGTTTCATTCAATTGGAAAAATGCAACGACTTTGACAACCATGAAACCTTAAAATAGAATCGATGGCGATGTTTTTAGAATTTTCTAAACATTTTTTTCTCTCCGAATACGTGAGATATAAGTGGCAGGACGAAAAAGACCCATATTATCCGGAGTGCCATGAGCACGGTTGTAAATGATTTGAATGAATGGAAAACGAGATAATAAAATACTGAAAGAAAACAAAGCAGAGTCAGTATTGCTACGCGAATCGTCTAAATCTGACACTTTCGTGCGAGTCTAATGTTACTTGGATCGCCAACCTGTTTTACCCTCTCTTTGTTTCTCTCTCGTTCCCTCTCTGTGTACGGAAAAACGCGAAAGTTGTGAATTTCAACGGGTACGACCTCTTTAACGTTGCCAGCATCCAATTTCACTTGCGCCCGCTTTACCTTCTCGTGCAGAGCATACAGACCCGCATCGTATTATCACTACTTGGCTGACTCGATGTTTTTATACGTCAAAGTACAATATACGTGCGTTATTTTTATGTGTCTGACCCGACGAGGAACGACCCAACCGACCCTTCGATCTCTCCTGTAGTCGATGACCTTTTTCATACGAAACTCTTGAGGCTCAAGGTCATCGCAGTTTTCTTTTTTTTTTTACAGTTTTTCGCAGACTTTCCAAATTCTAGGCCATTTTTTCGGTGCTCTAAATTGTGAATCGAGGACGACGATTCATTCGCGCGATATGCAACTTTTATTTCTTGTTAAAAATCCTCAATTCGCAATCTTCAAGGATTGATTTAGAAACATTTAGAAAAGTGATCGTTTGCTAAAATGTTAATTGACGCCAAATTAGTTATGCTCATTAGCGCCACAAGCTTTTCTTTTTTTCTTTCCAGTTCCCAGGTTTCTGTTCCATATGAACGAACTCACGAACAACGTTATGCGATGCGATTGCTTCGCAGAATGAATGAGCTCAGCAGTCGCTCGCAAAGTGCCATAGGCACAAGAATCAAATAAATAAACGGTGGTTCATTTTTTTTTTCGTACTTTTGCCTCACTGTCCTTGAAAGCCACGATGGCACATTTTTGTGCATTTACTAGACGATTGACCCAAAAAAAGGCAGCAGAGCTCACGAAATTACGACGTTGAAGTTTGCATCGTTGGAATTCACGAAATTCCTTCGTCTCTTGAGCGGATCCCAAGATTCTCATGCAATATATTTGTCCACGACAATAAAACGATCTTTTTCGGGATCCAAACCGAAAATTATCATGGTTTTTGAAATTGACCGAACAATTAATAGAAAAACGTATTTTTTGGTGGACACCAACGTTGCGAAATTCAGCGTCATAAAAAAGTCGAACGATTCAAAATTTGGGACTCTCGAAACCCCAAAATACGAGGAAATACAAAAAAAAGTCGAATTTTTGAAGTTTCCAGACGATAATTCCCCCTTAATATTTCAAAGCCACACTTTTTCGAAACCCCAACCCATAAGAAACAGAAAAAAACGTCGAATTTTAAAAGTTTTTAGACGGTAATTTTTCCTTAAGATTTTCTCGAAAAAATTCCGATACAAAAAGAAACGAACGACGACACTACGAAAACTCTCGATTTCACCGAAATCCTTCTCCACGCCCACCACCATTCCCGCGCTAGGATTGATAAAAAAGGGAAAAAAATGTTTGTATCTCTGTTGAAATCAGGAGGAAAGGTTGGGAAGTGGGAAGCAGCAAACGTTTACTATCAACCCTGAGTCAAGCGGCAGCACCACGTCTGTTGCGAGCATCGGGCGCGTCGGCGTGGAAGCAGGCAGTGGTGGTACGTCGTTGTTACACTCCTCTTGGGGCACAACAGCGGCTCATCCACCACCACCAGCGACAAATAATACTAGAGAGGGTCGTGCGATCGTACGCCCGAACTACGCCGCGGGAGATCCGCCCCTGAGCCCCGGCGAACTCATCACGAGCGAGCCACAGTCCGCATCTACCATCAGACTCGGTCCAACATCTGAAAGTTGCTCGTCTCATATTTCGAGGTCGATCGAAACTCGAGATTGTTATCGCGAGCGATGTCATTCTTCGAGAACGAATTACCGCAATCAACGCATCTCATTTCCTCATAAAGGTCATGACATGGACACGACTGACGGGAGTGGCGAGAATTTGCCTAATTCTGGCACTCCGAGCCCCGAGGTAAGCAGAAACTTTTGTTTATTTTTATTCAGCTATTCTACTAACGCACGCGTGCGATCTTCTGTGTCTACACGCGTATCGATCGTTTATTTCGCTTCGAACTTCACACCTTTCCTCTTCACGTGACATTCCAACGGATTTTCGATTCTATTGATTTTCAAATATTTTCTCCCTTCCCGATATCGAATCTCCGTCCTCACCGAATCCAAACAAAACAACACCCCAAATTCTTCGTACACACGTGTCCGATCCCAGTGTCATGCTTCCGATGTTTTTTTCCCTTCTTTCCCGATAAATATAGTTCTCTGTCTATTTTTAGTTTATCCGAAGCTTCATGTTATTTTCTCGTCGTATTAAATACTTTTCCGTCATTTTCAACTTTTCTCCCCTTTCCAGTTTTTTTTTCGTTGCTTCTTCACTATTTTCCACTCATTTTCTTTGCAATTTATGTCGAAGGTACAGAAATTATTAAAAATTAATGTGTCATTTTTCGAAACCGAACCCCGCCGTCTGTCATTTCGCCATAATCCCCCCGTGTGTAAAGTGACAGTACAGAGGGCGAATTCAGCGAGTATAAACTGTCCGTAGGGTGGCGCGCGAACGCGAACGAATCCCGAGCGTCCATGATATCGTCGCTGGCGCGTATTGATTTTCCTCATGCACTTGTTCCATTCTTTGCCTATCTTTTCGAACGTTTTCTCTCCGCAAACTGTTCGAGCCCCCCGTCCCCATGTACAGCGATTCGACATTCGAAAATTCGGCTCCGATCATTTGCCAACTCATTTTTTCCTCATTCTAAACTCGCTTGTAGGTTATTTCTTTATGGGCCGCGAGCGAGTTTGTACATCGGAGCCTGAATGTTTTGCTTGAGCCGAATATCGACATTGCGACCAGGAAACGGAACAAAATGCGTGAACCGATTTTGGTCCTAATATTCAAGTAAATTTCACGTCGTGTGTGTGTGTGTCGACTTAGAAAAAACGTAAAGACAATTAGATCGTAAAATTTTCACTCTGATTATTTTCATATAAAAAAAATGTCAATCTTTTCGAAAAAAATCGTAATTTTCGAGAAATCATAAAAAAAATATATCGATATTTATTTTTCGGAACGAAACATTTTTTTTTCTATAATTTAATGTCCGACGGAAAGTTTGGAACGAAAATCTCATTTGCCTTGCCGCCTGGCCCAGAAAATTGAAAATCTCGATTACGGCAAATTGTTTTTATCTTTCAAGCTCTACTCGAGGGGCAGCAAGTGCTTCAACGAAGATGGAAGCAGCGACGAGGATAGCAAACACGACAATAGATCAGAAAGTTATAGATTGTCGTCGCTGTATCACGGTACATGGCCGGTCAAGAGGGATCTTTGGGCGGATCAACAAATGAGCCTGGCCGGAGGGCCCGGCAGCTCCGCAGGGAGCCAACAAAACGTAAAATTCTTATATTTAAATAATCTTGAATAACCAGGGCAATCGCTTTGTGTTTCACTTGACGGTCACACCTCCAGACTCTGACGCAATGGTCATTGGGGCTGTAATCAAGTCTGCCCACTTTGGAGATTGATAAATAATTGAAAAATTGAAAAAAGGAAGGAAAAATCGATTATTTTCGAGTCGTGAATTTCTAACATAAAAAAAATGCCGAAAAAAAAACTTTTTTACAAAAACTTACATAGAAATTTGATTTTTTTAAATTTCAAAAACAAAGAAAAATTCTAAAACGCATTTTCAACCCTTGTGAGTACGACCATGTCGATTGTTTCCGAGTCGTGAATTTTAAACACTAAAAAAATGCCGAATGAATAACTTCTTTGCTAAAAATTATCCAGAAATTGTAATTTTGATTAAAAAAACCAAGAAAAATATTAAAATGCATTTTCAACACTGGTGAGTAGGACCATGTCGACGATTTTCAAGTCGTAATTTTTAGTATAAAATAAATTCGGGAAAAATATTATATTTATTCAGAAAAAATTATATTTACACAGAAATTTGAATTTTCAATTGAAAAAAAAAAAGTTTCTGGAAAATATCGCAGGTTTTATACCGGCTCGAGTTGATTCAACCCCCGATGACTGTTGGGGGATACGAAATTACAATGATACCGAATGATAATGAAACCGAAGTTTGCACCGTTGAAATTTAACGTGAAATACATTTTTTTAATGAATTATTTCGATACTTAACGAGATCGTTGGAATTTTTCCAATAAATTCAGTTTTCCAATGGCGAATAAGAAAAAAAAATGCAAATTTAGTGCTCTGCTGGAAAAAATGATGATTTTTCGTTGCATTCCAATGATACGAACTGCAACATGGTATTTTTCTTATAATATTTGTATTCGTTGAATTTTTCAGGACATGGCCAGCGTGATGAGTTTTTCATCGAGTACCGGAGGAGTGAGCAGTAGTTCCGGGGGGATGCACGGGCATCGCCGTTTAGGTGCGAAAGTGGACGTGGTGTACAGTTTGTTGGGAATGCTGGGAAGTAGCGAGGGGCGGGAGGACATGAGCGCGACCCTGTTGGCCATGAGTAATTCGATCGAGAGTTGTTTGGTCATGAGACAATCGGGATGTTTGCCATTGTTGGTGCAATTGATACACGCGCCGGGTCAGGATCACGACACGAGAGAGCGAGCTTCTCGAGCTCTGCACAACGTGATTCACGCGAGAAGCGACGAAAAGGTGGGCAGAAGAGAAGCTCGAGTGCTGAGGTTGTTGGAGCAAGTTCGAGATTATTGTCAGGCGCTTCGAGCTTCTCTGGAGACGGTCCGACCGCCTGACGATCTCGAGAGACATCCGGGGCCGACGATAGCGGCTTTGATGAAATTATCGTTCGACGAGGCGCATCGACACGCCATGTGCCAATTGGGTGGGCTTCACGCCATCTCCGAGCTCATAGAAATGGACCATGCGTCTCATGGCAGCGGTTCGGACGATCCGAGTTGCATAACGTTGCGAAGATACGCTGGAATGGCCCTGACAAATTTGACTTTTGGCGACGGCAACAACAAAGCGCTGCTCTGCTCTTTCCGCGCTTTCATGAAGGCTCTCGTCTCACAACTTCAGAGCCTCAGCGACGATCTTCGCCAAGTAACTGCGAGTGTTCTCCGGAATTTGTCCTGGAGAGCCGACAGCAGCAGCAAACAAACTCTCCGAGAAGTCGGAGCCGTTACTGGCCTCATGAGAGCCGCGATGGAAGGCAGAAAAGAATCCACGTTAAAATCGATTCTCTCCGCGCTCTGGAACCTCTCGGCGCATTGCAGCACCAACAAAGTCGATATTTGCGCGGTCGAAGGAGCTCTCGCCTTTCTCGTTGATATGCTCAGCTACGAAGCCCCTTCCAAGACTCTTTCCATAGTCGAAAACGCCGGTGGAATCTTGCGCAACGTTTCCAGCCACATTGCCGTCCGCGAGGACTACCGGAAGATCGTACGCGAACGGGACTGTCTTCAAGTTCTTCTCCGACAATTGCGATCGCCCAGCTTGACCGTCGTCAGCAACGCCTGCGGCGCTCTCTGGAATTTGTCCGCTCGTTGTCCCCACGACCAACGATTGTTATGGGATCTCGGAGCTGTCCCGATGCTCCGAAGTCTCGTTCATTCCAAACACAAAATGATATCGATGGGCTCGAGCGCCGCCTTGAAAAACCTCCTCAGCGCCAGACCCGCCGGCAGCAATCTCGTCCATTTGGACTCGACCGCACGAGGTCTCGGACTCCCGACGTTGCCGAGCCTCGCAGCTCGTCGACAACGAGCTCTCGAGCAAGAAATCGATCAAAATCTCGCTGAAACTTGCGACAACATCGAGCCCAGCACTTCTCCGATCAACAAAGACGATAAATTCTCATTCAAACTCGATCAAAACTTCGGTGACGTCACTCCGCGGCCTCCGCGATCTTATCAGACTTGCCACAATCAATCTCTATTGTCTGGCTCAAAATTCAGCGGCGTTCCTCGCAGCGATAGTCGAGAATCCATGCGTTCGGTAACCAGCACGCATTCCGACACTATTTTCGAAAGATTGAATCGCAACGGGCCCCCCACGGAGTCCCAAATCAAACAGCAATCCTCGTCCCTCCATTCCGCCGGCGCGTTCAATTCTTTGGCTTACGCAGACGCTTCCACCAACAAAATCAACCACCCGGACAAAAAATACGCTCTCCGTTACAAAAACTGCATCGCCGAGCGTCTCGGACGACCGACCGACCTGGGAGTCACTGAAATCGGCGATTTGCGGTGCACAACGTCGACCATGTCGTGGGCAGCGACAGGAGCCGATCAGGAAAGCGCGTGTTCACAAATTCTCACTCAGTCCTCTCACGAGGATAACAATTTGTCTCCGATGAGCTTGAGCCGATTGTCCATCGGATCCAACAAACCGGAAACCTCCAAAATAAGCGACGATCCTTCCGCACGAAATTGCCGTGCCGACTACAAATTTTCAGCCCTCAAATCGTCGCCCCAAGGAAAATTAAGCCTCGCGAGCAATTTCCTCCCAGAAACCAACTCGCCCGGACAAATAAACCGCGAAAAACCATCGCCCACTTTCCCATCAACCACCGAGATCGATTCCTTCGACGCTTATGCCGAAACCGACATCGACCAACCCACCGATTACAGCCTCCGATATGCCGAGAGAAATTCCGACGAGGATGACGAGAAAGCGAGCTCCGCATTCCTTCACGAACGCGAGCAGCGATTCGATCGACCTGAAGAAATTCCCTACGAAACTTCTCTCGGTTCGTTCACTCCTCTCCCGGACAGTGTCCAACAACAAGATTTGCACGATACGCACAAAAAAGATTTCAACACATCAGCCAATCGTTATGCCAACGAAACAGCTTTGCAATCGGAAATTATCGGCTCCAGGTATTTATCGCTAATTCCAAACCGTCGTGTCCGAGTCCACGGCGATTATTTTCGACGCATGCAATTTTTTTCCATGCAAAAATTCGGAAAAAATGACTTTTTTTTACAGAGTCCCGCAAAAATCAAAATTTTCAATTAAAAAATAAATTAAATATCCCACAACGCATTTTCAACTTTTGTTTGTGAAGCTATGCCGAATATTTCAAAATCTCGCAATGTTTTATATTTAAAAAATCAGAAAAAATCACTTTTTTTTTTCAAGTCATGCAGAAATTAGAAAAAATCGCTATGTATCGGCTCTGGGTATTTATCGCAATTTTCTAATTGTGTATAAGGAGCCGAATTTTTCTCATCAATGTTTTTTTTTACAATTTTTCAAGATCTCGACCGAAGGAACGTCTTGATTCGTCGCTTTTGGACGACGAGCCAAAGATTATGAACGATTCGGTACCGACTACGACAACCGCGATCCCCCAAACGATCCAAAATAATTCGGTTCTGAACGGTCGCCCCGTAGACGACGAAGACGACGACGACGACGAAGATTTACTGGCTGCGTGTATTCACATCGGAATGCAAAACAACAGGTATTTGTTTTTTTTCATACGCTTCTGTAAAAATCTAATCAAATCCAACGAAACTGGAAAATAAAAATATTCTTAACCCTCCGCGGATCATCCGGGTCTTTTTGACCCAAGCGACAACTTTTTTTCAAGCTCTTGTTTTTTAAAACGTGTTTTATTTGAAAAAAACGCAACGACTGTAAAAAAATGTGAAAACTTGAAAAAAAAATCGATGGAGAGAATTTTATAATTTTTTCTGACTTTTTTCGCTCCAAATACGTGAAATATAAGTCGCAGTGAATTCTATAAGAATTTTTGTATTTTTCCGATTCACTAATTAACTCTCTGGCGATCATATGGGGCTTTTTGACCCAAGCGACACTTTTTGTTCGAAAATCTGGTTTTTGTGAATGTTTCATTCAAAAATAAGAAAAATAAACGCAACTGCATAATATTTTTTCGTGACCCGACGGATCCCATATTCCGAAATGCCATGAAAGAACGTTAACAATTCCATTAAGAAATAAAAAGGAAGTTTTTTGCGTTTAAAATTGAAAATGGTGATTAAGAAGAGAAAAAAACTTTTCCAGGCACCGACGGTCTTTCGGGCGAAACAGCTTGGAAAAGACGCCTTCCCCGGAGAGTAATTTGGCACGATACCAGACCCGGACAGCATTGAACCAAGTGGAGACTTCAGCATCGACGGAGGACAAAGACGCGGCATTATCGTCCGATTGCTCAGTATTCAACATAAAAATGTCATCCGGCGAGTGGAGCGAATGCCCCAAAGAGTCTGTGGAAAACGGATATGCTTCCTTCGAGGATAATTTTAATGTGGCTAAACGCGAAGATAAAATAATGGGACGTTATGAGAAAAAACTTGAGGAATATTCGCGCGACCAAAGAGAAGAATCGAGTATCGATTTTTCGACGAACCGAGTGTCAGAAAAAATTGAAACGCCACAGACTGAGAAAATCCGTCAAACACGTGCCAACTCCGTAGAGGACAACGTTCTCGCGCAGGACGAAATGCTGCACGATGTTGCGACGAATTTAGAGTCTGGCTCGAATCTCGAGGCTCGAGATTCCGAGAGTACCGAGTCGTTCGATTCGGTGGAGAGATCGGAGCAGGCTCTGTTGCAATTGTGTATAAAATCTGGAGTTTCGAACGCGGAATCGATGCCGATGGGCGAGGTCGACGCGGTCGATGCTACGGCGGGGACGTTTGCAGAATCTCACGAGGCCGAATCTGGCGTTAAATCGTCGCGTGGCAAAGAGGAGGAAGGAAAAAACGTCGAGGACGAATATCGACGTCAAAGAGATCCGGACGCGATGATCGCGTCGCTGGATCGTTTGACGGCAACGCTCGTTCAACAGACGGAAGCGATGCGAGAGCGCGAATCGTCGACGATGCGACAGAGCGTTTTGAGCGACACGTGGACCGAAGATTCACCCAACGAAGTTTCTTATCCGAGCATCAGCGTGAGCGCGCCTTTCATCGGCTCCTTCAAAAGCGACATCGACGAGGAAGAGCCTTCGCCAAAGGAAGAAGAAATAATTGAGCAACGAGAACCCGATAAAATTGACTCCTCGATGACCAACTCGAGGATCATCGAGCGCGAAGCGATACGATTGGCCGAAGCAGTCAGCGCCGAAGCCTCGCGTCAACAATCCCTGGACAGTCGAGCCAGCAGCCTCGCCACGTCGAACGAGCTGGAAACGACAGTCCGAGCTCCTTCGTCTTTGGAAAATCTAGTGTCGTTGACGGCACTGAGTTACATCGGGACGTTCGAGTCCCGTGATTCATCTTCGATCGATCAATCTCACAATCAATCCCATTCCTTGTCTCCCCTTCGATCAAAAACCCATAATCAGGAGGTTCGTAACCGAAAAAAATCTCTTCCCGTTGGCGTGATGGCGAAACGCGCTCTCGGGCATGGCAT
The DNA here is from genome assembly GCA_037043255.1 of Diadegma fenestrale. NCBI lineage: Eukaryota > Metazoa > Arthropoda > Insecta > Hymenoptera > Ichneumonidae > Diadegma > Diadegma fenestrale. The sequence goes on from CM073310.1 coordinate 1,689,572, forward strand.
CAACAACGCCGGGAGTCTCGAAAGTCTCCTGAACGATTGCAGCACAAATTCCCAACTGGAAAACGTCATGCCGCCTTCTCTGATGGACGAACTACTCGACAACGCTGACATGGAAAACAGCATGCTCAGTGTCGCGAGTATAACTTCCGAAATAGCCGACGCCAAAGACCAAGATTCCCACAGTCTAACAGGCAACGATTCGATCTTCGATCTCGTCCAACCTGTCGCCAATGTTTTATCGATAACGTGCATGAGATACGCCATGAATCACAGCGCCAACGACAGCATAAGCGAATGTCTCGAAAACATAAATCCTCCCTCGTTACTCAACGAAGTCAGTGACATGGACGACTCGACAATGGACGCCAACACGGATACGATGTGCAGCGAGACTCTCTGCATCGACACGGAGCAAGTTCCTCGCTCGATCGTCGTCGAGCGAATCGAAGACTCCGAGGACGAGGACGTCGCGACCTCCATTAACACCGAATCCTGTTACAGCAGCTCCGCAGAATCCACGCCAAAGAAACGCCCCCACAAAAGTTACTTGACCCCCAAACAAAAGAGACAACTGGCCAAAGAACGATTTAAAACTTACACGATCGCCGCGGAATTCGTGAAAAAAGAGGAAGACGAACGACGGAAAAACGAGCAAACCGATCCAGCAGGAACCTTCAAAATACCCCGAAGAAAATCTTCACCTTTCTCAAAACTTACCCCTAAACAACGCAGACAAGAAGATCCTGCCAGATTCCAGACTCAAGTTTTGACCAACCCGTTCCCCCAGCTCGCCAGCCAAGCCGAACCCGCACGACCATCCTCCAACTCGGCCATTCCAACTTTGACCAATCTCTGCGGCAGTAAAACGTACAGAAAGAAACGAGCGGAAAAGGAGGAAGAAGATTCTGCCTACAGAGACGAAATAGCGAGCGATTCGCTCGTCGGCAAAGCTGACGAAATTCCGGAGCCTCAATCTCGTCCCAGTGAAATTACGAATTTTGCTTGCGAAGCGATGCAAACGATGTTGCAGCAAAACGCCGACATAGTTTTGCACACTCTGAACGAAACGAGCAAAGTTGTTGAGGCCAATAGCGAAGAAGCAATGATGTTGGATTGCGAGACTTTGAGTCTCGTTTCCAACGATTCCGAATGCGAGCAAACCTCGCGAATCCGTCAAGCCGTTGGATTGACCAAGAGATTCATCGCGACGAACATTGGCCAGAAAGTGAGCAATCTTGCGGTCGATCGTCAGGGAGAATCGGCGGCGATGCCGGCCGAGGAAACTTACAGTGACGAAGAAAAGCCGCGAAAATACGAGGAAGAGGAAAGACCGAAAGAGAGCGATTCGGAGAGCGAGGAAAATTTATCGTGCGGCGCGGAGGAACAAGCGCAAGAGACCAAGCGACCGAGAATCGTAAAACCGGGCACAGTCAGTAGAGATCGGAGCGCCGATTCCGAAACTGCGGATAAATCCGAGCCGGCGAGTCCCAAGGGAATTCGAGGCCGGAGAAGAGCTCTGTATTCGACCCCAAACACAAGAAAAGTCACGCCGCAGTCATCGCCTTTGAAACAAATGAGCCATCCAACGGGAATCCCCATAGGACGAAGCAACACGTCGCCGGTTGTTCGAGCAACGAGAGCGACCACGCTGCGCCAAAATACCAACGTTTTTTCCAACACCAACAAAGAACTAGCGAGAGCGAATTTCGTTCAGAGGATTCCACAAGCCTCGAATGCAGACAAACGCTCGAGAAACGTGGCGCTTTCAAAAAGAAGTTCAATCCCGCAGCGTGGATCGACTTGCGCTTCGACCAAATATGTCAAACGTCACAGTACACCGCCTGGTTGCACGGTGGCCCAAAAAGAAACGAAAATTGAATTGCCACCGAACGCCAAGCCGCTCGAGAGACAAGGAACTTTCACGAAAGATGAACCGGAAGTCGAGAACGCACCGACCGTCGTTTCGTCTTCCTTTTCTCCTACGAAATCAAAAATTGCCAAGCCTACGAGAGGCTCGCCCGTCCGGGCCAATCCGGCGACAGTAAAGTCGAAAATTCTCGTCAGAACTCAGGAAACTCAACAGCAACAATCGAGAATAACAAAATGCGCAAGTTCCGAAAGAATTCAATCGTCCCGAGTCTCTCCGTCTCGGGCAGCAGGAAAAAACGTAGCGACTGTGGAGCCTGCAATTTTCTCGAGATTCGAACAAACAAATGTCCCGGTGACACCGACCGAAGTCGGAAAAACTACAAAACGCTTGGCGACTCTTGGTCAGAGATCCAGCAGCAATTCCAGCATCGTCTCGACCCCTTCGACCCCGTCAACAGGCCGCAAAATACCCAAAGAGACTGCCAGCAAAATAGCCAGTCTCTGGAAAAAGGTCGAAGACAGTAAAGCCAAACAAAAGTATGAAAAAGCTGACACGAGGCAATGGATCACAGCAGCGAGTACCGAACCGACGGAAACTTCGACGGTGACACGAAAACCGCCGGCTTTCCGCCTCTTTCGAAGCTCGACGTTCGAAGGCGTTCCTCAAGAATCGAGCGCAATAGCGACTGCGATTGCCGCGCGATCGGAACAATCGACAAGGACCGCCGAAAGCCCTGGAAACCCTTCGAAATACCGAAATTCCTGCGATCTTTCGGGGATGGCGCCGGCGGATGCTCCTTGCAAAATTCCTGTCAAGTTATCCGAGAAAAAATCCTCCAAAGAAACGCCGATCGGTTACGGAACGATCGTCCTGAGAAAACAACGCAGCGTCGATTCTACAGCGAGCACCGAAGTCACCGACGGTACTAAAAGACTATCTCGCTTGGGATCCTTCATCCGAGTCGAAGCGCCTCAAACAGACCAAACTTCCGGTCAATCGCTTCCGGATGAACAAGTCGTCCGAACACCCGTTTCCGCGATCGTTCCTCCCTTCAATTACAACCCTCGACAGGAAACAGCTTCGACGAGAAAAAACAGACAAGCAGAAGAAAACGGTGATATTTACGAATACCCAGGAAAAATCATTACCAGCTCGGCTAAAGTTACGACCGTTTGAAGCTTCGAGGAAAAACCCTGACAACGAGCACCATATCATTGTTCAGCGTACCCCCTCCCCCTTCACGCATATTACACACGCGGAACCTTAATCCAGCCGTTTACTTTTCTTTATTCTTCGATCGATTATTCCAGGCTAGTCATGTAACGTCCAATTGTAATTATTCCGCTTAGCGATCAGCCTCGCTTATCTATACCATTAGCATTTAATTTGTTTCGTCGGTTCAACTCTCACCACGCGCCCAACAATTACAATCTCATCAAATTCGATTTACCACAACGCGATTCATTGTCCTCGTAATTCTCGCATTAATGACCCCCCAAAAACGCCCTTTTTGTCTCTTTCGTTTGGACGAAATTCCCAAATTGCAACAAATTCATTTCCATACCGAACTCAGCGAGCATTTTCCTTGCCCGCGTGTCTACATGTACATAATCCAACAGACCGCACTCAATTCCTTGCAATCTAAAGTTTACGTCGTTGGAAATCAGACTTTTTGGTCTCTTCACTAAAAAATAAACATTTTCCGTTTTCCCCAGTTTTATAAACTTGGAATTTCGTCTGGAGAGGCTTTTCGTAGTTTTCCAACGATGCGATACGACTTTTTGCGAGAGATCGACATTTAACAAGGTCCATGAAGAGTTTTAAGACGTTTGCTGGGTCGGTTATTTGTTTGAGTGTATAAATATAGTTGATTGATATTACAAAAGTTTACCGTGTGACGTAACGACTCGAGGCAATCGATGGAAGCAGGTGAAAAAAAAAACAAATAACAAAAAAATCGTGTCCACGGGCAAGGGCTCTTCCCTGATTATTAAACTATCACGGTTGTCATCCGATCGGGACGAAAATTCAATTTACTTTTTCAAGACTGATAGTAAAGAAAAAGCAAACAAAGAGTAAACAAAAATCGATAATAATTTCGGAAATGTAATTTGTCGATAAAATTGTCCAATGCGATGATTTACTCACCTCGAATTATTGTTATTGAGAGAACGCTGGAGATTGGTACGTTCTCGGACCTGCATTATCGGTCTATGGGAATGGTAGAGGAGAAAAAAATAATGATACCATGAGCAAAGGAGTAAAAGGTTTATAAGCATTACCTTAAGTTTCTAGTCTACATGCAAATTTACTGGCAACATAGCGTCTATTTTCAACATATATAAACCCAAAATAACGCGGCAAAAATGAAGAAATGGATATACCAAAATATACACGCCGGTCGCTAAATTTTGAAATCGAGTGCACGGACCAAATATATGATTTTTCTTTTGTCTCTCTATCGACAACGGGTTTCTATCGAATATTTCACCACGAGTTGTTCTTGTGATAAGAATTAGCACTTTTTCTTATTTTCTTCGTCGTTGCCATAAACGCTTTCTATATCCTTCTGCAGCGAACAAGTTTCGCCGTTCCAATCCGAAGGAAATTTTCACCGCTCTCCGTGACACTGAACGGACGAGCATTTCGTATTAATTTTCTTCCTCGAAACGATGATAAACGTTTCGACTCCTTGTCTCCGCTTCCAGTTCGGGTTAATTCGATTTAACTCTCCCAACTTGGATCAGGCGTGACAATTGTTTTCCTTTTCTTGTTATTTTATTATTTTATTTTTTTTCGTTATTCATTTTTCAAGTTATATCTACGGTCTCGCTTGTGGCATTTGGTCCGTGTCCGGATAAAAACGTTCCCGTATGTAAACTTCGTCATAGTCTCTATTCATATTAATCAGGACTAAGTGTATTATTTTTTGCGTTGATCTTGTAGAAGTTGGTCGCGACGACTACGATGAGTTGTATATTATTGAAATCTGATACAATAAAATTTATAGCAAATACATTTTCCTAATGATTTTACACGTTTCTACGAATCTGGGCCCATTTTAAGCCTCCGTAGAGATACAAATGGGTCTGGGATGTTCATGCAACGAATCGCACGAATTTTTGCCTTTTCGTATCGATTACCATTAAATTACAATAATAAAAAATGATTTGCAATGCAGGCTATAGATCCAAAACTACTTTCTTGCATTTTTCCGATTTTTTGAACGGTAAAACACTCCGGACCCATGTGTGTCTAGGGAGGCGTGCCAATTGTAACGTGTCAATTGTCCGCTCGCAAAAAATCCCGCTGCAGCTTAAAAATCGTGAATACTTGAGATTTTTCAACAGTTTTTTGTCGCTGAGCAAGATTCCCGTTCCCGTGTAACGAGTAAAGGTTCAAAAAGAAGAAATTCTCGGTTAAAAAGAATATCGTCGAGGAATTTATTGTTTAAAAAATTTGGCTCCATCGTTGTATTTATGGTGCTTTCGTATTACAGAGGATATTCGTATAAATTAATTGACTTGTCTTCGGATACCGATACCAACATGTTATTTCGGCTTGGGTGATATTTTACCGACCATACTTGATCGGCGTGATCGCTGAACGTATGCAAGCATTGTCGTTGTGCCAGTTCCCAAATCTTGACTGTGTGGTCCGAACTACTCGATGCAAACTTCTTTCCATCTGGAGCAAAAGCTACGCCGAGCACCCAAGACGCGTGTCCCGACAACGTCCCAGCCACGTTTGCATCCTTACTGTCAAGTCCAAAAAAAAAAAAAACGATTGGTGAAAATCAGCAATTTCCATGGCAGAGTTTTCGCGATAATTTATCAATTTTTTTATTTTTTTTATTTCTTTTCAATACTCACACGTCGTAGAGCTTCATGTGACCGTCGTCGGACGCGGTCAGCAGTAACTGAGAATCCGGGGAAAAGCTAAGGGACCGAATGGGCATGGCGTGGCCTGAAAAATTTAAAAATTACTCCAGAAACACGTTGCACGAAAGAGACTCCGAAAAGTTAAATGTAGAAATAATATATTTCACCTTCCAACGTTCGTAATACTTTTCCGTATGCTACGTCGAAAATGTTGATTATACCATCGATCGCACCACTTGCTATGTACTTGCCATCGGGACTCTATAAACCCAAAACATGTATGACATTTTTCTTCTTTCTTTTTCTCTTATTTTTCAATCGAAAACTAAAATTTCTGCACGACTTTTTGTAAGAAAGATTCATTTCTCTCTAAATCCTTTTCTCGACACTTTTTTTACATTCAAAATTACACCCATTGAAAATAATCGACATGGTCTTACACAAAAGGCTTGAAAGTGCATCGTAGTGTCATTTTTTTATTTTCAATTTTTCGATTATTCATGACAAAGTTAACGATTCAACGAGGATTTTTTTTCAAAAAATGCATTTAATAGCACTGGAGAAATGAGAGCCGTTCCATTTTCTTTTTTTTCGAACACGAAGAGCAAATGAAAAATCGCAATATTATTAGAGTGCAGGGCATTTTCCATGTTCACACTCACGTAAGCAACGCTGAGTGTAAATTTTCCACCTCTTGTGTCCAAGGTCTGTTGCTGTTTTCCAGTCTCTGTACTGTACATGTGTATTTTGCCCGCATGACTACCGGACACTATGGATTGATCGTCCGGGGAGAAGACCACGGTCCAAATGTCCACGGGACCAACTTCAATGCTCGATATTTTCTCTCCCGTCTCCAGGTTCCATAGTCTGAGGCTCGAGTCCAAGGAACTCGAGGCGCATTCTTGAATTTGGACAAAAACGAAGCTTCAAACTTTGAAACACGAGACCCCAATTTTGACCCTTGATCTTCAGAAAATCCAGCGATTTGTGTTTGAGAAAAAATTGTTACAAACTCACTGCTGCCGTCTGAGCTCACTGCGACCGAAACAACACCGAGGGAATGTCCCGATAAAATGTGCTTAAGTTTCAACCCGCCGTCTTTTCGCTCCCAAACTTTGACGTTATCGTCAACGGAGCCTGTCACGATATATTCCACTGTATCTTCGTCATTGGAGCGCATGGAATCTCTGCAAATAATTAAAACCTCAAAACTTGCTTTTCCGGTGATATATTTCCAGAATTTGGGAAAATTTGGATCGAAAAAGTTTTCAAAAGCGAATGAAAACAAAATCGGTACGAAAATTGTCATGATTTTGGAAATTAAACGAACAATTTATAGAAAAAATGACACCGAAGTTCGCAACGCCAGGATCAAACAAAAAATAATAATTTAAATCATTTTCGTACCGCGATTTCCCATTTGGATCACCTTGAAAGATCGTTTTATTGTCTTGGACAAATATTGAGACCTAATCAAGAAAAAATGGAATTTCGTTGCATGCCGACGATGCAAACGAGCTCGAGTGTCACAAAGTTGGAAGTTTTCAATCACACTTACCTCGAATCCTCATTATCAGGTTGTGATTCTTTCGTCTTTTTTGGGCAGCCCCAAGCACAAGTCCAAATACTGTCTTCGTGAGCATTTTCTGTTTTGTGTATCAGCGAATACTGAAAATAAACATAGACACACGAAAAACCTATCAAGCCGCTTTCCTAACCTCTAAAACGTCAAGAATATGTTATCCACGTCATGTACTGACCATATTGTTTCACCAGAAGACTCGATTCATTAAATAAATAGAGCTAACGAAACGATTACATTTGCTTTTCACAAGTTATTTTGCACAATAAATTATTGTTGCTTAATAAAACTCTCGATCGTTCACAATATTCCCGGCAAATATTTTACCGGACTGCTGATGCTGACACATGAGCAAACACTAGATAAGAAAACTCGAATTTCAACGAAGCCAATTTTAACATTGGTCCCAATGTCGTTCTTCGTTCGCTCGTGACGTCGTGCCCTTCGATTAAAACTCCCCATGAATTAGTACCGGCTGCAATCACCAGAGGTTGACGAGCGAGAATTTCGCAAAAAATCTGTGTACAGTCGCCTCCACGCCGTCATCGTTTCTCGTAAATATACGCGAGACAAATAACAATGGTGTGAAATACTTTAATAATATATTCGTCACGTTCGATGATTGTTTCGTGTTGAGTGCGAAATGTGAAGTTTGACCATCAATTCGCGATAAAAATTGTGTCGGCTGTCATTGTTATGAATCGTTTTTGATTCCGAATCGAAATTTGTGGGATTTTTTGTACCCGGAGATTTATAAGTGCTTCGGAAAAGTGTGACATATAGTTTAGTTCGCTGCATATGAATCCGTGCACGAATCATACAAACACAAACGTATACATGTACATCTATAGAGACGTATAAACAAAGGTAATACAAACGAGGGTCTGTTGACGTGTTTTGCGGGTGTGGGTAAAATAGCACATGGGCGTGAAAAGCAATGGTTTGTTGGCGACAAGTGTAATGAGAGTGTGGTGACGTTCGATTCTCATGTGTACAGCCAGCCCCAACAATATAAAAATTGGATCGCGACATTGAGCAAGTGCGATATCGCGCAATGAGTAGGCGTGAGAAAATCCGAGTGACAGAAATATCGTGAATTATATTTAAGGACAAAAATGATAAGAAAGATTAGGAGAAGTGCGATGATAAATATCCCGATTGAATAATTCCTCGCGTTACTGGCAGTAAAACGCCCATCTGCTTTAATCGACCGTCGTTCCTCTGTCGCGGAGGATTTGTGTCCTAAAACGGGTAAAGTCAAGAAGAAGCGGAAGAATAATAAGGGAAATCGAGAGCTAGCGGGGGCGGGGATTTGCGTAAAAATGAGTCTGAGCATATCAAAATTTTTCTCCAAAAAGAACAAAAGTACGAGCACCGATCACGCGGTCGTGGGAGAAATAGGTTTGCCGACAAATGTATCCCATCAATTTCACGTCAGTAAAAATCAGGAGACCGGCCAATTGGAGGGTCTTCCTGACCCTTGGATTCGTCTCTTGAACACGCAAATCACTAAATCCGAACAAGATTCACACCCGCATGCCGCGCTCCAAGCAATCAAGTATTACAATTATTCCATCAAACGAAAACCCCAAGAAGAAGTCTGCAAACCTTTTGTCACCGAAGATCTCATAGAGGAAGAATCCCAAGAAATAGACAAAATCCTAACAAAGAAGAAATATGGATCGAGAGGCAGCGACGGTTCGACTTCGGCCAGTTCCACAGACAGTCAAATCCACAGACTCCCGGAATTACCCCCAAAGATGAACAAGCCTTGCAAACCTCAGCCCAGGCGATACATCGAACGTGCCGAAAAGACGTTGACGGAAGTTCTGGAAGATCTTGACGCCGTCCAATTGGAGGTAGAAATCGCGTACGAGGAGGAGAGAAATCGCGAGGAAACGCGTTGCGAAGAGACGGAAAGTCCTATCCTGAGAAAAAAGTCAGAAACGAATTCTGCGAGATTAAGTGACGAGGAAGTTTTTGAAGAGCTAGGAAGAATCTGCCAGCGCGGCGATCCCCACAAGCGATTTGTCAGAAGCAAAGAAGTTGGTGCAGGAGCGTCAGGCACCGTTTTCATAGCGACGGATTCACAGAGCAACGAGAAAGTCGCCATAAAAGATATCGACATGACGAAGCAGCCGAAGAAAGAATTGATCTTGACGGAGATCAAAGTCCTCAAGGAATTCCGCCATCCGAACCTCGTCAACTTTCTTGACGCTTATCTAGTTGACGAGCATCTTTGGGTCGTGATGGAACTGCTGCAAGGCGGTCCGTTGACGGACGTGGTGACGGAGACCGTGATGAAGGAAGCGCAGATCGCCGCAGTTTGCCGAGAAGTTCTCAAGGCCATCAGTTTCCTCCACGAAAAAGGAATTATTCATCGAGATGTAAAAAGCGACAACGTCCTGTTGGGTATGAACGGAGCCGTCAAAGTCACAGACTTTGGATTTTGCGCAAATATTGACGGCGATGAAAAACGACAGACCATGGTGGGCACTCCGTACTGGATGGCCCCCGAAGTCGTCACCCGCAAACGTTACGGCAAAAAAGTTGATATTTGGTCTCTGGGGATCATGGCGATTGAAATGATCGAAGGGGAACCTCCGTATCTTAAGGAAACTCCCCTCAGAGCGCTTTACCTCATCGCCGCGATCGGTAAACCCTCCGTGCCTCGTTGGGAAAGTCTCAGTCCAAATTTTCAACACTTTTTAGAAAGTTGTTTGGCCGTTGAAGTTGACGAAAGAGCAACAGCCGAGGAACTCCTGGAACATCCTTTCCTCAGCAACTGCGCGGAGCTTTCCACTCTGACGCCTCTTATTAGGGCCGCGCAAAAGATACTGCACAAAGTTTTTTAGTCCATATTGCTCCTCAAGGTTGTATTCCGATTAATTGGATCTGTTTGGCTTCGAGAAGTAAAACGACTTTTCAACGTGATTCGATACAAAGTTCGAAGCGTTTTGATTCATCAATCATTTCCACAAACTTTGTGCGTGCGTTCAAATCTCGACGGGATTTAATGCGCCAAAATTCCAAATTCCAGAGTCATTTATGCAATTTTTATGATACGATTTACACTTGATTTTGTAACAATTTACACTGACAATCGTTTATCGTTGTATGGAATAAGCGAGACGAGAATGATACTGAAGTCTGCATTATTGGAATCCAACGAAAAATTTATTTTTCATTAATCATTTTGACAAATAATGCAATCGTTGCAATTTTTCTGGTAAATTCTCTTTTCCAATGGCAAAGAAAATTGTCTCATCTTCGTTGACAAATGCTGTATATAACTTTTGCGCTCTGCTATAAAAAAAAATTAAGTTTCGTTGCATTCCAACGATGCGAACTTGAAAATCGTAGACAAGATGATTTCATGTTTTGGTAGAACGTGCAAAAAATTGAAACGAAAGCCTAAATTGAACCAAGTGCCAAATGAATAATTCTAAAAAATTCTACGCGTATAAATGTGAACTATATATTTAATAAAGAGTTTTTTAAGCGCAGCGAAATAGTTTAAACTACTGCAAATTTTAACGACGATCATTTGTAAATTAGGCTCGCGTTTTAGAAGAAAATCAATTCCTAGTTTCAATACCATGACGAAGAGTGCAGGGAAAAATGTTTATAATCGATTCGAGATTAATTAAGTGCTGCTTAAACGACCAATTAACGAAACGTATTAGCGAGAGACGTATTTTTAAGGATAGGACCAAATATTTCAAGGAAACGTCTGTGAGACGAACTTTTGCAACATTTTAGACACCAAAAACAATCGATTTGTATTCGCACATACCGATTTTTTTACCAAATCTACTTTCTTTTTGTAAACGGGAACGGAAATGGTGCCTCCGAGCATTGTTGTGCTCAGCCAATCACAAATTAAAATTACAAAACTTAAACTAGAATTGTATATATATCATGAAAGCAATGTTTGTATTGAAATAATATTAAATTTGCAACATCACTTGAAACTCGACTCCAATATATTTTTAGAATTTCCTCCAAGTCTGCACGTGACGATCCCTCGAAATTTCCTGCCGCCTTCTTATATCCGCAAATATGCACGTTTCATGACGTCATAGAATCTTCAACCGTTTTCACGGAAAAACCGGTTGACGAAAAAATCTCATATCGAACTTGAATTTTTTATCTTTGAAAAATTCACGAATAAATTTGAAAAAACGATCGGTCAATTGATAAAGATATAAAATATATATTTTCTTATTATCAATAAAAGCACGTTTAAGATTGTCTACGATATATTTTTGTTAATATGTTTAACATAAGCGATATTAACAATTAATATTATTACATCGAGATTCAAGTTTGGTTAATTATTTATCGTAGCTTTTCCATCTTCAATGTAAAAAAACGTTTCCTCCTCGTTAATCGGTTTGTCTACAAAAGTACCTGGCCGTAGAAAAAAAATCTTGGATAACTGGATGGCACACATTTTTAGCATTCAGGCAAACAAACATCATCGTGTCTGCATCTTCCAAATGCGAGCGAGTTTGTTCAACCGCGGAAGACCCGGTTTCCGCTTACGCCGTGATTTTTAAATGGAAATCAATGAAATGTCTTTTTTCCTATTTTAATTTCATTATGTTTTTTTTTCTGAATACTGGAAATAAGATTTTGTTCGTCAGAATGAATAAAGGCACATTTTGGCTTTTTTGTTTAGCATGAAAAATGCGCGGGTATCACAGAAAACAGCGCATTCAAGAATCTCGCCACCACGAGGGATGGATTCAAGTCCCTGATCGATCTCTTGCGACAGTCTCAGACTTTACCTACAACTAACACACGGGTTTCCTTTTTGAAAAAAAAAAAAACTTTAAAGAAATCGATTTGGGCAACGATAAATTTAAAAAAATCGACATACGCGTGTTGTATCTTCAAAAACAATCGGCAGCGAGCGCTGTCGCGACTCGCTGCGTCGCGATCCAATGAGCCCGATGGCTAAAAATTTCGAATTTGTACTTATTGTTCTCAGGTTTCGCAGGTCCCTCAGCGGTTAAGGAAAATGTGGTCTTTCCAACAACGGAAGAAACGATGAAATTCTCATGAAAATCAAGACAATCAAAAGCATGTACACGGAAGAAAATTTATATAAAAAATTACAATGATATCGTTCGCGTGGCTTTTGATGAGAAAAAAACGCAAACTTTGACATTTTTCGTCGAATTTTCTGATTTTTCAGATGGAATTTTTAAAATGCTTTTCCTCAAATCTTTTCTCAACTCTTCTCGTAATTTTTTATATAATTTTCTCTCCGCGGACTTTGAAATGTCAGCGAATTTTCGTTCTCATGAGAAATTGGAGAAAAAATGGAGACGAGCAAAATAATGTTACGAGTAGAAAGTCATGGCAACATTTTTTAAAAATCGAGGGCATCAGCAAAGATGGTTGAGTAGAAAAAGAAAGAAACTACATCGCCACAAATTCCTTAAACGATTTTAATACTTTGATCGGCTCGATTCAACGGTTGTTGTCGATGGAAACGTAGCTCGGATTGCTGAAGCTAGAAGCACCACCGTCTTTCCGTAAATCATTTTTCTGCCTAGGCATGTTAACGTAATTGTCAAGTGTCCTGATAATCGAAGGAACGTAATTATTCGAATCTTTATTATTCGTATCGTTATTTTTGTTGGACTCGACAATACGATCGTTTGGATTAGCAAAATTTAAGGGAGTATTGCAATAGCCAGAACTGTTGTCTTCCAAATTCTTCGTGATTTTTGCAGCGTTCTTGACGGCGTTGCGTCGCGCAAATTCAGCTCGACGCTCGTTGACGTTTATCGGCTTCAAGTAATGTTCCTCGTCCTCATCGTTCAGCATCGGTGAATTCTCCACGGCTTCTGATTCCGAATCCGTGTTGCTACCGTGTCCGTCTTCCGCCTTGTTCCCATTGGGAAACGCAAATTGATTCTTTTCCGAATCGACTCTTGGGCTAAAAATGACCGATGGGTCGTTGTCCGATTCACCGGAAGGACTCATCGGCAAATACGAATCTTGCTGACCTCCTGCTCCGGGTGATGTACAGCTCGAATTTACGTAATCGGGATTATGCGACGTTAGAGTGCTGTGATCGGGCGCTGACATCATTGTCAAATAATCGTCTTTTCCATTCTCCAAACTCATTGTGTTCATGTCCAAATATGGAGCGTTCAAATCCACGTAATGCTGTGTAGATGAAAAAAAAAAACATTTATCCTTCTCATTATATTCTCCATTTAATTGATTAAACGAGCTTGAAGTTGGCATCGTTGGAAAATGCAACTAAAACTGATTATTTTTTATGGACCAGAGGACAAAATTTTTACAGATTATTTGCAACGATAATCAGACAGTTTTTTTGCCATTGTACAACTGAATTTACTACAAAAATTGTAACGATCGCATTGATTGACAAATAAAAAATGTATGTTGTTGAATTTTTTACAGCAGAGGGCAAAATTTTCATACAGTATTCGTCAACGATCTTATTTGCCATTGGAAACGAAAGTTACTAAAAAAATTGGAACGATCGCATTAATTATCGAAATAATGAATAAAAAATATATTTTTCGTTGGATTCCAACGATGCGGAATTGAGTAAAATTCTGTTTACCTCTTTTACACTCTCTTCGAGCAAGTCTCCGATGCTGGAGACCAATGATGTGAAAGTTGGTCTCAACGTTGGTTTTGCTTTCCAACACCGCAGCATTATGTCGTATCTGGAACGAAGGAAAACAAACAATAATTGCATGGAAAATTAGACAGTTTTGTTTTCCACGAATTGCATGAATTATTCGATTAGAATGAAAATTTTGCACGTACACTTCATCGGTCGCGTATTCGGGCTGCTCCATTCGGTATCCTTCGATCAAACGCTGATATTGTTTCTCAGCCTCCAAACCAGGATACGGAGTTTTAGCCAAAGTGAAGAATTCCCAAAGTACTATGCCAAAAGACCAAATGTCCGACTGTGTCGAAAACACGCGATCTCTTATCGACTCAATGGCCATCCATTTGATCGGCAGTGGAGCATCGCCTTTTTTCTTGTAATTATCGTCTTTGTACATTGTTTTGGCTAGACCAAAGTCACAGATTTTCACGATATTGTTTTCCGCCAGAAGAATGTTTCTGGCTGCGAGATCTCCGTGTAAAACCTGACGAGATAAATTATCAAAAATCAAGTTCTGCTGTGACGTTTTTTTTTTAAACTGACAAACATCATAAAAATCTTGATCCTCCGATAGTCGTTGCTTTTTTTTTCAATTTTTGAATTAAAAGTTCAAGAAAACAAGGTTATCGAAAGAGATTTGTGTGTGGAAAGTTAATAGCTGAATTGGAAAAATGTCTAAATTCGCAAATGAATTCAGCCTAGATTGTCACCGAAAAAAAATCTGGAAAAATTCTCAAATCCTCTCCATTCATTCTACTTTGAGGTCGCACAGTTTTTATAGTCGTTGGATTTTATCATTTTTGAATAAAACGTTTGAAAAAATAAGATTTTCAAAAAATACGTTGTCGCTCGGGTCAAAAAGTCGCAAATGACCGCAGAGGATTAATTACTGAATTGGAAAAATATAAAAATTCGAAAATAAATTCAGCCTAGATTTTGACTTATATTTGACGTATTTGGAGTGAAAAAAATGTGAAAATATTCTGGAATACTCTCCATTGATTCTACTTTAAGGTTTTGTAATTCTTTTTTTAAATCGACAAATTAAACGTTTAAGAAAAACAAGATTTTCGGAAAAAAACTTGTCGCTCGGGTTAAAAAGATCCAAATGATTGGCGAACGATT
Organism: Diadegma fenestrale; assembly: GCA_037043255.1. NCBI lineage: Eukaryota > Metazoa > Arthropoda > Insecta > Hymenoptera > Ichneumonidae > Diadegma > Diadegma fenestrale. The sequence goes on from CM073310.1 coordinate 1,704,700, forward strand.
AATTTGGATCACTAAATGGCATAAATTTGACCACAAAAATTCCAAGTAATAATCATGATTCACTGACTTTTCTCTGACTGAGATATTCCATGCCTCGGGCGACTTGGAAAGCCCAAGATAACAAGTCCTGTGTACAAATGGGTTTGAGATTATGATCTTTATAATCGCCGTGATAATTCGAACGCCATCCGGGTTGGGTCGAGTTGTTACTGAGGACGCAGCCATCCGGTGATAAGCTGACGCTTGGAGATTCCGTGCCACTGGTATATCCGACCAATTCTGCGCCTGTATTGCTGTTGTACGAGACTGCGTTACCGCTGCGAGAAAATAATAATGCCGCGTACTTAATTCTATCGTTGAGAAGAGAAAAAAAACAAATAAAGAAAACACAAAAAAATCGTTCGAAACGATTGACGAATTAGGACAAAAGCAAAGATTAATTTTTTTGTTACAACCACCGACAGCATGCACCAGGTTCACGTCGTTCGAGTTAGAGACGGTACGTTTGTGAGTGCCGGATCGCGAAGATTAATCAGCCGAAGAACATGAAATTAATTCAAACAAATCACATTCATTAGTTCATGAATTTTCATGAAAGTTTATAAGGAAAGAAAATTTTACGCTTTCCAAATTGACCGACGAACTTGCATTCAATCGAAAAACGATTTATTCATTAATCGCATCACTCAATTGTCTTGAATGACGAAAATTATCCCTCCGCGGATCATGTGGGTCTTTTTGAACAGAATTTTTTCACATTTTTTTGTCCCCAAACACGTGAAATTTAAGTTGCAATCCAGAATGAATTTATTTTTTGATTTTTATGTTTTTCCAATTCAGTAATTGACCCTAAGCGAATCGTATAGATTTTTTTCAACTGGGCGACGACTTTTTATAAAAAATCTCGTTTTTTAGAACGTTTTATTGGAAAATAAAAATTTTAACGACCATGTAACGACGAAACGTTTAAACAGAATCGATGGAGAGTATCCCAAAAAATTTCCACATTTTTTTCTCTCCAAATACGTGAGGAATATGTGGCAGCACGAAAAGATCCGGAGTGCCATAAAAAATCATGATCCGCAGAGGATTAAATCTCTGTTTACTCGTTAATTTTTAATTCAACATTATTGTGAAGTGTTATCGAAAGTGCTAAAGTTAAAAAAGACACGACGAGGTAATAAACGAGTAAACACATGATAATAATGCAAATCGGTTTACCTATTGTTGCTCCCGACACTGGTAGTTCTCGTGAGTAAATCCAGTCCAATGGTAGGATCAAATTTCCCCGTGTTGGGATCAATTTGGTTGATGAAATCGGCACGATGTCTGAGCAGAAAATTGTGTAAATTCCCGAAGCGACAATACTCCACGATTACCAACAGTTCCCCTGCAAAAATTTATTCAGCCCTTAAAAGTCATCGGGAATTGAGTCAAACCCAGCGATGCATTTCAGAAATTTTGTATTTTTCTATTTAAATTGAAAATTCGAATTTCTGCATGACTTTTCGTAAAAAAACGTCATTTTTTGCGAATTTTTTTTTTTCGACACTTTTTTTTAATGGTGAAAAATACACGACCTCGAAAAAATCGATATCGTCTTACATACAAGGGTTGAAAATGCATCGCGGTATTTTTTTTCTGGGTTTTTACTGAATTCTTCAATTGTTTATCCCTCTCGAAAGTGATTGGAGCTGATTAAACCCTCAAGGACAATTAGGTCACAATCTGAAGGTGCGATCAACGAGGCTTAGTATTGATTTTTGTTAATTGGCTCAATTTTTTAAAATTTTCTTTGAAAAAATGAGAATTATTAGATTTTTACGTTTGGCGATGTTTTTGGTGCATGCGCCGAGAAGATTGACGACGTTGAGATGTTTGCCAAGATGTACCATGATCTTGAGCTCGCTGGCCAATGCCCTGATGTAAGTCGATTCGGTCGATCTTCGGACCATTTTGACAGCAACCGTGGAAACTGCTTCGTCCTCGCAAATACCTTGAGCGTCGGCTTTCATAACGACTCCGAAGGCACCGAAACCCAATTGTTTGCCAAATTTCAACTTTTCCCGTGGGAATTCCCACTTTTTGTCGTACGGCAACAAGTCCGCTTGATCATCGACCGTCAAGTCTGGATTCAAACATTCTAGAGCGCCCTCCTCGAAATGCGTCAGGCCTGCCTCCATCAATTGTTTACGAATCACCTGAAATAAATATATGAATAAATAAATGAATAAATAAATAAATAAACAAATAAATAAATAAATTTTCGCATTTTCGAGGTTTTCGCGGTTTCGATTTAAAATGATGGGGGAAAAAAAAGCATTCCGCTCACCTTTTCGCGATGCATTTTCGTCGCGAAGTAAATAACGAGGATCACACAAATTACCACGAGAACTATGATGGAGATGATCAATGCCTTTGAAACTTCTTTAACTGAAAAATAATAAAATCGGTAAAATATATTTTTCGTTGATTTTCTATAGCAGAGGAAAACTGAATTCACCAGAAAAATTGAAACGATTGCATTGATTATCAAAATAATGAATGAAAAACAAATTTTTCGTTGGATTTCGACGATGCAAACTTCAATGTCGTCATAATCGTGGTTTGGAAGCAGGAACGAAATGTTAATTTTGGACCTACCTTTGATGACGATCGTTTGATAATTTTCCACCTTTCCAAAACGATTGCTAACGCGACACGCGTATCTTCCGCTATTTTCATCAAGCAAGTATTTTATATGAAGTTCTTGATTCTTGTGGAGACACATGTACTGTTCACCGGCTTCGATTTTCGTGTCATCCTGAGTGAAGATCGAAATTTCATTAAAGTTCATTCAATTTCATTTGCATAATGATTCAAATTAGGATTTCTAATTGTTTACCTTGTACCATGCCACGTCAGGTATCGGCATTCCTCGTACGTAACACTTGAGAATAACAGTTTTATGTCCCTCGGTGGAAAGGTCCAACGTCATTACTTCCGTTTGGTTCATATTCGTCTCGACGATGTACGGCGCAAGGGGATCTGTCAAAATATCAATGAGATGAGAAAAAACGGCCCAAATTGACTACAAAAACTCATTAACTCTCCGTGGATCGTGTGATTCGAGCACCAACGTTTTTTTCGAAAATCTCGTTTTTTAAAACGTTTTATTTGGAATGGAAAAAATGCGACGACTGCAAAAATCATTAAACCTCAAAGTAGAATCGATTCCAGAATTTTTTCACACTTCTTTCTTCCCAAATACGTGAGAAATGAGTGGCTGGACGAAAAGACCCATAGGATCCAGAGTGCCATAAGGATCCTCCAAACAATCACGAGACGCGGCAGCGACTCGACGCTAACATAAGTATTAAAAAAAAAAAGCGTAGCGCGAGGCCGCCGCACTCTTATATACAGTAAAATAGGCGTTTTATGACGTCACAGAAACTTTAAATCGTTTTTACAGGAAAACGGGGCGACCGAAAAATTTCATATTAGATTTGAATTTTCTATAGATCAGTCTTTGAGAAATTGCATAGTTTTACCTTTGATGTCGAGTTTGTATGGGAAACTTTCGGTAGTTTCGTCGTCGGTGTTGGTGGCGCTGCAGATGTAATAGCTGTTGTTGTCAAACTTTGTAATATTGTTTATTTGCAGTGCCAAGCGATGTGTAAAGTTGGTTGTCTGATTAGAGAGTGAAATTCTTCCTGCAAGTAAAAATTATTAGGACGCATTAGACGAAACGCAATAAAGAATAATGAAAAAAAAAAAAAAACAAAACGTTTGCCAATGAAAATGTTGTTTTGAGTCTTTTGACTTGAGGATTTCTCAAGCGACTCGATATCGTCGTAATCGATTCATTATATACAATTTGTTTACCAGTTTCCACGACTGGCTGCTCGTCCTTGGTCAACCATTCGACGTTCGTGTAATTGTAAATCGATGCTGCGCACGTCAGGACGACATTGTCACCGATAGTGTGCACATCGCGTTCCACGATTCCAAAGCCTCCGGGAACGTCTGTCGGTTTTTTAAAGGGGAAATGAGAAATTTTTTTGAAAAATCGGCGAAAAGTGGGAATTACATAATATTTTGACAACTTTTTGGGTCAATTGGTCAATAATGACTTACCAGTTACAAGAATGACAGCGGTATCCTCATCGCATCCGAGCTCGTTGCACGCGGTACAAGTTAAAAGACCGGACATGTCGATTTCTGTCGAGACGACGGACAAAAACGTCGTCATTTTTGGGATCATTAGACCAGTCTGAGGAATTAAAGTTTATCGTTAGTGGTGCGTCGACGTCTTATGGGTCTTTTTGACCCGAGCGACAATTTATTTTCGAAAATCTTGTTTTTCAAAACGTTTCGTTTGAATATAAAAAAATTCAACGACTATAAAAACTATGAAACCTGAAGTAGGATTATTGAAGAGTTTTTCAGAATTTTTTCAGTTTTTTTTCTTTCCAAATACGTCAAATATAAGTGGCAATCCAGAGTGAATTTATTTTCGAATTTTTATATTTTTCTCATCATTAATTAACTCTCCGCTCATGGTCTGGGTCTTTTTGACCCGAGCGACGACTTTTTCTCGAAAATCTTGTTTTTTTAGAACGTTTTATTTGAAAATAAAAAATGCCACGACTGTGACAACCATGAAACCTTAAAGTAGAATCAACGGAGAGTATTCGAGAGTTTTTTTGGATTTTTCCCTCCCCAAATACATGAGATATGAGGGAGAGGACGAAAAAGACCGACATGATCCGGAATGCCATAAAAAATCATGATCCGCGGAGGGTTAAGGATGAACAAGATTCGCGTTTGGTATAGTGTGAGTTATCCCACCTTGAGAGATGTCACTTTCGATTCGTTGAGAGACGGATAATTGGGTGCCTTCAAGAAATTCCAAGTCACGTTTGGTGCTGGATGAGCTGCGACTTCACAACGGAAAGTAGCCTTCTGCTTTGGCATGTAGAAAGTATTCGCTTTGTCAAGCATCGGAATAGGTTTTGCTACGCGTAGAAAAAATTAACGTGTCAAATGAGACCTTGCGCGTTTTTAAAAATATTTTTTTGTACATATAAAACTCTTTCGAGCAACTATTTTGGAATTTTAACCTGTAACGTCCAGAGTAAAGTTGAGAATTTCAATGCGATCGGCGTTCGTAGCTTGAAGAGAATAGACTCCCATGTCGCCAAGGTCGAGACGATTTATCCGCAGAATTGCCATCGACGATGAAATGTTTACCGCAAATTTCGATCTTTCCGGACTCATCCATGTGCCGACTATCTCATCGCCTCGGGGACTGAGCCTGTTGCGGAAAAATATCACAAAGACTTCAATGCAAATCTTTTTCTCCCAAAAGCGTAACATTAAATCGTTCTCGCGGAGAAACTGGTTAAGGAAAAAATTCCCATAATAAATCTCAATTTTCTACGATTTTTTTATCTTTCCAACCGTCCCTGGTAGAAGAAAATCCGTCCAGTCAATTTCGAGAAATCTAACATTATAAATTTCGAAACGGAAACGCATTTTTTTTTTTTTTATAACGAGGCGCGAAATTTTCATGCAGTATTTGTCAACGATATTAAAAAAACCGACTTCCTTGGCATTGGAAAACTGGATTTACTAGAAAAATTGGGAGGATCCCATTAATTATCAAAATAATGAATGAAAAATAAGTTTTTCGTTGGATTTCAACGATGCAAACTTCATTATCATTTACCATTTCAATGCCGGCTGTGGATATGCGTCAACTTCAACCACCCATTGAATTCGGTCACCGAAATTTCTCTGGTAATTAGAATCGTCGTCCATCGATTTCAAGTGAATGTACTTGACGTCAGGATCTGGAAAAAAAATGTTTTTCATTTTCCTGAAGAATTTAGAATTTTCAACAACAATAAAAAAAAACTCAGTATGCTTGAATTCGAGGGGACTATTAATACGAACCATGAACCGTTATGTACGTTTTTGTTTTTTTCATGTCGGAATAAGTTGCGACTATGCATTCGTATTCGCCATCATCGTTATCATTCACCCCATCGATAACCAACTCGCAAGTAGATATTTGTAAGTTTTTTCGGAATGGCTCTTTGTAAAGACGCTGCGATATTCTTGCATCCTGAAAAAATACTGGCAACATTTTAGAAACAGTTAGCAACGTCGCTCTGTAAGATACAGAAGTCCTCATCGTGCAATGCAACGTAGATTATTATTTTTTTGAACGATGCGAACGTTAAGCCTCAGCGAATCATGTGTTTTTCATGGCATTCAGGATCTTGAGGGTCCTTTTCGTCCTGTCGCTTATATCTCGCGTATTCGGAGAGAAAAAATCTGCAAAAATTCTGGAACACTCGCCATTGATTCTACTTTAGGCTTTCACAATTGTTATTGTCGTTGCATTTTTTATTTTCAAATGAAACGCTTTGAAAAAGAAATTTTTCGAAAGAAAGTTCAGGCTCGGGTCAAAAAGACTCATATGATTCGCGGAGGGTTAAAAAAATGCATGAATTTTTATCATATGTAATTCCACAGGTACGCACCCTTTGCGGAGTCGTCCAGTTGAGAACATATTGTAAATCAGTTTCAAGCGTTATGGAACAATTGACGTACAATGTTTGTCCTCGTGTCACGTGTTTCAAAGTGTTAGTATTGATTCTCGGATATTTTAGATTCTGACGTTCTGAAACACAAATTGCCATTTTTCCGTTAGTGCTTTTTGAAATGTTAAATGTTCTAGACTTTTTGAAGTCTGAATTTTCGTTTTTTTAGTACTGGGAGGTTGAAAAATCTTACTGAAGACGTTCAAGTGATAATTTAGTTCTTGGGTTGTTCCGGAACTATCCTCGATCTGGCATTTGTAATATCCACTTTTTTTCAACGTCATATTTTGCATCTTGAAACCAAATTTAGGATCGTAGGAAATGTCCGAGTTCATTTGGACTTTCTGATAAAAAAAACAGAACCAATGATTTTTTATTATTAAGTTTCGATTCAAAATTGAGTAATTTCTGATGAAAATTTCATTTTTTTCCATTGTTTTTTAAAGGAATTCAAACTTGAAACGTCTTACCGTGATGTGATTCGAGATGAGCGTGACTTCGTACTCTGGCGAAGTTGTTCGACATGGAATGACCGCTGTTCCTCCTACGGAGACTCTCATGGACTCCAGAGCATCGGTCTGCACGAAATAACTCGTGTTCGCTGCAATCGCGCGTTTCAATTATTTTTTTTTATTCCCTTACGATTTGAATTGATTTGAAACAAATCTGTAATTGGTCATTTTCGACATTTTGAGAATATAAAATTATGATTTATTAATTTTCTTATTTACTTGCTGGAACGTGGCAAAGTCGATGATTTTTCCAAAGAAAATTTAAATAAATAATACGAATTGAAAAAAATCCATACTTTAGTTTTTTCCTCAACCTGTTTTTCCGTCAGAATCATTTCACGTTTCTGTGACGTCATAAAACGTCCAATTTTTTTAAATAAAGAAGCGCGGGCTACACTTTTGTGTTTTTTTTTGAATATTTGTCGTCAAGCCGCAGCCGCATCTCTCGATTAATGATTATTTGGATGGATAAAAATTGTAAATTGATGAAGAAGAAATTTACGTACATTGAACCCAAACGTACGTCCAGCTCGCATCGGGCTGATCATAAACTTCTGGTATAATTTCAACATCCTTATCAGCACATCCGTACCAGCCGGTGTCGCCGGGAACGGTGTCCTTTCTCGAGAAATTAATCCTTCGAATGCTCCCCAAGTCCTGCTCGCTCAGATTCGCTTCCGAGGTTGCAATCTACGCGCAACATAATTGATTACTAGAGAAAATTAATACTAATTATAATATTAGGAGAATATATGGAAATTTATTTAACTCTCAAAATTTCCAGATTTTTTTCCTTTTTCATAAATAAAAAATTCAAATTTCTGCACTATTAAAAAAAAAAATCATTTTTTTCGAATTTATTTTCAACATTTTTTTTTAATATGAAAAATTGCACGAACGAAAAATAATCCGGATGGCTTTTCACAAAAGCGTTGAAAATGTATCGTGGTATTTTTTGTTAACTTGTTTGTTCAAATTTTAAATTATCAATTATTTATATTAATTGATTAATTAATAATGAATGTTAATTAATTAACCGTCATTCCGACATCCGTGGGATAATAAAATTGGATATCGTTTGGACTTGTGCACGCCAATTCGAGGGCTTCGCCCTCATTTATAAAAATCTCCGGGTCATCAGGTGACAGCAGCGGTTTGTGTGCTTGAGAATCTAAAAAAAGAAAAAAGTGTGAGAAAATCTCACGTGGATACAGGGAAATTTTTTTCGCTCGATCTAGAATTTTTCTTTCTTCTCTTATCGGCTATCCATTAAAATGTTTCAAATTTATGTTTGTACGTAATTCTCTCGTATAGGAGAAACGAATCTCTATACAGTTAACGACGGAAGTCCTTTCTTTCCTCTAGCGATAAGGCTCTGGTATCAACCTCCGGTGCACGGGGACTACAAACTACGGAAACGCATCATTAACCAAAGCATCGGCCAAACCATTTATTATCGTTTCCCAAATCTTACGTTACGAAGCATATATTTTTTTTTCTCCTATCGAATCTCAAGCTTTCATTTTCGATTGTTCACAGTGAATTTCTCGAACCAAAACTGATTCCTAAAAAACCTTTCGTTTTAAATTAATATCGAAGCCAATTCCGAATAATTTTTCGATTGGAAACCATAAAACACTGGACTAAATATCAAATAAATTTGGCGCAATAAATTGTGTGCATAATTAAATGATTATGGAACTAATTTCTACAAAATCGCTTTTAAAAAAAATTAATATCGAAGCCGCTAATTCTTAACAATTTTTCTAATGCGTGCAAAATTGAATTATTATGTAAAACGTTTTCACGAACGTTTCATATAATTCAATAACAAAATCCAAATATATTCCTGATGTAAATAATTAAAAAGAGGGTCCAACACGTTTCATGGTTTAACCGAGTTTATTAGTACGTAGTAACGATCCAATTTGTTAGCTCTGAAGCTACGAACTATTTTTAAAAATGTTTTGAAAGCTCCAGTTCGCAGCCTCCCACGAATAAACAACACAAAGATTTTCTGGAAACAACGTTAAAGTTTGCATCGTAAGAATAACGCTCTCGAAATATATTTCGAAATTAATTTTCTTTTTTTCGTTTCATTCATTTTCTTCATTTTTTCAAAGTTACTCTTCAATCACTGTATTCAAATTTCGTAATTTGGATTATCGCATTTTTGTCAATACGATTCAGCAATAAAAATCATCGAGCCTCATAACAATTTTCAAGGAAGTCTGAAAAGTTCAAAAATTCAATTTCTTTTTGCATTTTCTTTGAATTTGAGGTTTTTGAGAAAATGTCTGCAATATTAAGAGGGAATTGGCGTCAAGAAACTTGAAAAATTCCATTTCGCTCTTCATTTTATCATAATTTGGGGTTTTGAGAAAGTGCCTCTAAAATATTTATAGAACTTGAAATATACAGCAAATACGTAACGATAAAATACACGACAAATACGTGAAATACTTGGCAGATAACAAAGTTACGAAATTTCAATATCTTCTGACCATCCGACAATCCGGAAAATAAAAACTCAATTTTCGTCATTTTTCAAAAATCGTAACGCGTCCTCGATTTTTAATAAAATTTTACCAATAAAGTCAACAAAGTCTCCTGCAGGTATGATAAATATTGACGCTCTCTCGATAATAAACTGCATCATTTTATTTACGTGTCAAAATCGATCTTCACCGGCGTATAATGAACGAAATTGAACAAGCTTCAAAGTTATAAATAGTCACGGTCGGAAGAAAAAAAAACTTGGAAAAACGTGAATCCGGAAGATCCCGCGAAAGGTCGAAAATATTGAACAAAAACAATTTTCGAAAATTCGAACTTTCATTCGGAGCCGAACGGAATTTTTACTCCCCGTCCGAGAATTTTTTTTTTATGAATGGAAGAAAACTCCAACCTGTTGGTACATAACGGGATAGAAAGTACGCGACGTTTCGTAGGAATGCGTGATGCACAAACGGTAACGAGACGCGTGCGACCTGCTGTGAGCGAAACGCATCAAGGCCAAAGCATCGAAAGCATGTGGCAAGAATATTCGGTAAGCCGGCTCCAGTGTGTTATTCTTGTTTCGTAACCACGTCGAAAACCGTTTAAATGGATAAAGAGAGAGAGAATAAAACCAGTAATTAAAATGAAAGAGTTGAACGAGTGTATGGAAAAAGTTTCCATTTTTAACGGCATGTCTGCGGTATTAAAAAAACAGGATTGTATGATTCAATGGGCGTCGTGACCACGTGACCGGTGAGTATACACAGTCACCGCAGTCACTGGCGCTTGGCTCATCGAATACGAGTCAACGAGTCACTTGGCCCCCCGAGGCATGAAACAAGTGTATACGAAGATCGGTAAAGCCGAGAAAGAATTGGACCGAAAAAAAGATCGCTGTTGTAAAATTGTTAAATTTGAATTATAAATAAAAACACGTTGTTTCGAATAATATTTTTTGTAAAATAACGATTCCATATCAAAACAAAAATTACCTCCGCATAGTAGAACGACGATTAAAAATGCTAAAGATTTATTTGATAAACCAAACATTTTTCATTCGTTAGTCATCATAAGCCACGATTCACACAGAATAACCGAGCACGCGATATCATTGGATATTCAGAAGCTGCAATAATTGCGTCACCATTTATCTCGATCAATGGGATCATTGATTCACACACCAATCGAAAAAAAAATTCAATTATTTTTTATTTATTAACATTATTTCGTTTATTCATTCGCTGTTTCTGCACGAACGGAGACACGAATGTTGATAATATTACATGATCAATTATATTTATCGAGTTTTAATTACGAAAATACCGATGCAAAACGTTTAATATAAAAAGTAGGAGCTGCTACGGAAGTTTCGAAAGTACAGGACGTGTCAATTGGAATTGAGACTGGCGCGCTTCAACGTCAACTCCATACTGACGGGACCGCGACTCGGGACGGCACGAAGCCGTCATACGAGTTTGATAAAAACGCCTTCCCCCTCCGCCGCGCACGAACGGGCTCGACACACACATCGCGCGACTCTATCCAGCCACGCGCGCTCTCCAAGCCACTGTATTTTCTTTTTTTTCCCGCAACCAGTTGACAAGAGTTATATCGACAGCGAAAAAAGGAGGAGCAGGCGATTTCGAAGGCGATTTCGTTGTTGTCATTGTGCGACAGGCCCTCTGCTCAACGAAACACACAAAAAAAAAACAAAACAAAATTCATCCTACACCGCCCACTTTTTCTCTCTACGCGAGCAGGCGAGGCTTATCCTCCTACGCTAAACAAACAACGAAACGACTGCTTCGATGTATTCTGCTCTCTGACAGATTAAATAATTGCGATAATAACTTAAATGGTGTCTTAATATGCACAATTAAAGTGTTTTTTTTTTCTCAATGGGGTGAACATTTTAGACTGAAAAATTATAGTTTCAACGTGGCGTTCCTTATGTGACGTGTGTTCGTAGAATTCTCATCACATCAGCAGTTGGAAAACAATAACCTCATCTACTGTTAGCGAAATACGAATGATTTTAATATATCAGAGAGTGCAAATGATTGTCGAATATTTAGTGTGAATAAAAAACTGGGCGATCGTCCACGAAAAATTTCGTATATTCTGAGTAAAACGAATTATTATTTTTCTGTTTGATTTCGTTCTTAGCGACCAGAAATATAGCGAAACGATTGAAACTGAAACAATTCGAATGATTGTGCGATCTGCGCTGCTCCTGCGCCGACTCGGATTATTAACCCGCCAAGTTTGAAAGAGTCAGATTAGTCATAAAAAGTAGAGAGGGAAAAACTGGCAAAGATTAACTAATCATATTTCCCTATGAAACAACTCTCTGACTTGCAAAATTCTATGAGTTGCAAAAAATATGTGTTGAGGCTTTTTCTTAAAAAATTTTGGCATTTCTGGCTATATCTGCAAAAAAAAAATCGTACATGGGCTTTTTTTTTGGAATTCCATTTCCGCAACTTTTTAACGAAACTATAGCGAAACGAGCGGTCTTTGAGTAACGCGGTAGCGCTCCTTTCATACGTAATAACTTAAAAAACACAAGTTTAGGCAAATAGGATTCTATTTCAAGGATCAAATACTTTTTCTAGGTGAAAACAAACACAAATTTTTCGGGAAAATCGGCGAGTATTATCATCGCCGCTACCGCCTCAGGCTAGTGTCAAATACGACCGATAGTGGGCGTTGCATTGCAGTCAAGGACCTCCGTATATAGTAATACTATCGTGACTCTACATGAAACTGACCGTCATGGCGGCACCACCTTAAACCACCTGTTGCAGTGTTGCACACCAACGCGCTGTCACCCACGGCAACGGAGCTAACGGGGTATGTACGTGAAAAAAAGCACGTTTGCATTTATTCGAAAAACGTTCATATCAACAAGTGTTTTCTCTCGAGTATCGTTTATTTTGGTTTTGAATGTTTTCGCCATGCCTTTGGCGCGTGTCGATAATGAGAATTGTAGAAATGTCAAATTCTCGTGCATTTGCGTGCCGGAATGCATCTGGCAGAGTCGAATCGGTCAACTTTTGTGTTGTGATTTCTTTTCTTGTTTTTTTTCGTTTTTTTTGACCTGTGTACTTTCGAATTGCGACATTTTTTGAAACTTTTGAGTAAAAACGAATATCGTCGATCAACTTACGCGAACTTCCGCTCGTAAACTTTGTATTTTCGAGCACTTATTTCCCGCTCTTGCTGCACACAGCGATACAAAGTCGATGGACATTAGTGACAAGTGCATTATCGCGATGAAATATTACCACGAAAACCGTAAATCATAGTCGTCCAAACACAACGTCGTGTGTCGTTTCAATTAGAAATTGAAATAGAGTTTTTCGGAGATTAAAATTATGGCAAATCGAACTGCCAATTTACGTTTATTTTATGAAATACTAACCTATTTTTTCTACCTTAAAACTATAAATTGTCTAAACATATAATTCGTCCCGCGAGTACATGAATCTTTTCGTCTTTTCATGCCAAAAGCGAATGGTCCGGAGCAAATTCGATTTCATTGAAATTCTGTTGGCAATACATCGATTTATAACCTAAAAGTGTCGAAAAAGGAACATAGAAATGTAATTCGAACTTTTTCTAGTTCCAGGCTCAATGAATTTTTTATAAAAAGCAGAAAAAAATGAACCGTAATGTAAAAAAACATTGTCGAGAGTAAAAATTTCTTCTTGCCACAGATTCCATGAAAAGAATTGACGAGCGATGTTGATGGCAGTGAATTCTTCCACGTCGATGCGCAATGTGGCCCTGTTCGGCAAAACGAAAATGCGTCTTTGTTGGCGGCTTTGTGATAGGCTTTGCTCTAGCGATTTTCATATTTTCCGTTGACGAGGAGCATCCACGCGACAAAATTTGCAAGCCTCGTTATTCTTGGCTGTGCAACGACCACAGATATTTGATGATGCAGAAGCAATTGTTATCCAAATCGGGTAAAAGTATTTTGGAAGAAGCCAAAGAATTCGGATCATGGCTGAAAGAAGTTCCGTCAAAGATGCAGACAGATTTGACGTACGAAAGTTGGCGAGAGGCTCAAAACGTCAGCTCCGTAAATATAAACATGGATCGTCGTCAATACGGACCCAAAGAAGCTGCAAAAAATGTTCTCCCCGAGTCGGAATGGCTAAAGACAAAAATTCACGTAACGTGCGTCGTTTTTGTAGAAAAATTAAAACGCGCAAAGTCGGTAAAAGATTCCTGGGGAGCGAGTTGCAACAAATTGTACTTTTTCAGCAACCGTGTAAACGACACGAATTTGTCGATCCAACAATTCCCTATGAAGCTCGTCTCTTCGTGGCAAATGTTGTGCGAGACGATGAGATATATTTGGAAATTTACGAATAATGCTGGAGACGGTGGGAAAGAAATTTTAGAATGGGCCATTTTTGTCAAGGACGATACAATGGTAATTCCTGAAAATTTGAGATACTTGGTCGCTGCTTTGGATCACAATCGAGGACACTATCTCGGTCATCCTGTTGTTTTATGGGGACAGGCTTACAATGTTGCTCAAGCCGGTTTTGTCCTCAGTAAATTTGCATTCAGCAAAATCATTGAGAAATTCAATACCAGCCAAAAGTGCATTACCGGTGGGAAATATTGGAAAAAAGAAGATTATTATCTTGGTGAGATTTTTATTTCTTTCTTTTCTCTTTGGTCAAGGCTCCACGAATATTTTCCAATTTATGGCATTACGTTCTGTGTCCATTAATTATCAATCTTCTAAACCATTTATTAACCGGCCGTGGATCAGATGGGTCTTTTTGACCCAGGTGACAACTTTTTTCGAAAACCTTGTTTTTTAGAACGTTTTATTCATAAATTTAAAAAAATGCAACGACTGTAACTGTAAAACGTTAAAGTAGAATCAATGGAGAGTATTTCAGAATTTCTCAGATTTTTTCTCTCCAACTACGGGACACATAATTGGCAATCCAGAGTGAAGTTATTTTCAAATTGTTATAATTTTCCAATTCATTAATTAACTCTCCGCGAATTATATGAGATTTTTTGATCCAAGCGACAACTTTTTTTTGAAAATCTTGTTTTTTTAGAACGTTTCATATGGAAATAAAAGATGCAATGACTGTGTCAATTGTGGAACGATAAAGTAGAATAAATGGAGATTATTTCCGAATTTTTTCTTTCGAAATACGTTAAATATAAGTGGCAGGACGAAATCTTGTTAGATTCATATAAAACCTTTTTATTCGTTAAGAATCTATAAAAAATGGCTGTTGATACGTTTGGTTTTAAATTCATATTCATGCGAATATGAATAAAAAATTATTTTGAGCGATTTGGCTCGTTATTCAGAATTTTTATAATATTTTGTCTATTTTCCTTCATTGATCGAATGTGCAGGCAAACATTTATCGTTATTGGGAATTCATCCATCGGACACTCGGGATAATCGGATGAGAGGCGTCTTCCATGGCTACGCTCTGCAAACTCTCTTATGGGGGATCGCCCGTCCAGGAAGTTACTTCACAAGAGCTTTGTATCCACCAGGACCAGACTGTTGCTCACCGCGATCGATAAGCTTCAGTACATCCGAACCAGACAAAATGTACACAGTTAATTACATGCTTTATCATCTGCACGTATATACGAGGGCCGGAATTTACGGAAATGGACCGGCCCCAACGCCAATGCCCGAAGAAGAGGTAAAAAAACAATATTTCATTAAAAAACTTCGTCTCTACATTTAAAAAATCATTTTTTGCGCTTCGCGTTTTCTTCCAATTGTTCCTAATGACAATAAATTTGCCAACAGGTGTGGAAATCAGCTCTGCGTGAAGAATTCAACATTACAGATTTCAGTGACGTCGACAGTGACCGATATTACAAAATTTGGAGCTCACGATATTCCGGACCTGAACAACTGATTCGTAAAAATATCTGGAACTTGAAAAACGCCCGACGATTTTTACCCTCTGATTATACGACTAGAAGCGTCGATGATAATTAGAGAATTTACGATTTCAAGATTTATGACCGGACGAGCCGAATCGCTCATAAAATCTTTTCCTGCTGAAACGTTCTCCAGAGTTGCACGAAAATGGGACGATTTTAATGAAACTCGGCGAGCAAGCAAGACAGAAAATTAATGTCTCCGGAATTGAAATTGCCAAGAAAAATGATTTCTGAATTGTCAATTTGTCAATCCTCCGCGGATCACACGATTTTTTATGGCACCTCGAATCATTTTGGTCCTGCCATTTATATTGCACGTATTTCGAGTGGAAAAAATCCGAAATACTCGCCATTGATTTTATTTCAAGATTCCATAGTTTTTATAGTCGTCGCATTTCTTTATTTTCAAATAAAACGTTTTAAAACCAAGATTTTTGGGAAAAAGTTGTCGCTCGGGTCAAAATGACCCATATGATCCGCGGAGGGTTCATTAGCATGGTCTTCCATTATGAAAAATCATAACATGACCGGTGGATCAATTTTTATCGAAGTAACTGCGGGCACAAAATGAATCAGGAAAACGAGGAAAATAGAGAAAATTCATTTCTTCATTGCGAGAGAAAATGAAACGAAATCATAAAGAATTTCCATTGCAGTTTACATGGAAATTGAGACTTTTTAATGCATTTACAAAAACCACAGAGACCTGAAAATAATGAAAATCATTTCCACCCATAAAACTCCGTCCAATATTTACAAGATTACTACGTCGAAATAATATATTTATTATAAAATCATTCGATCTTCGTCGTTCAAGCAAGATTAATTGCATGTGCAATATAAGGAAAAAAAAACAATTGAATTCAATCAGTACCTGTACTTTTTATTTTTATAATTTTATATCAAGTCGTAAGACTAGCGTTCACTAATCATTCGATTAATTTTTTAAATCCACCTATCAAAGTCTACGAATGTTTCAACTCTCTTTGCTCTATCGAGATTGTTTTTTATACGCGACAACATGGATAAATGTTTATTTTTTTGTACAAAATGTTTTCGAAACGCTTTACAATAAAATATGAATTTTTTAAACAAAAACTTCAATCATTTTAATGATTTTTTTTTAAGAGTGAAATTCGTCATTTGGGAAGGAGTTTGAAAAAAAAAAATTATCATGCGCGAAACCCTTTCCCTGGGAAAAATCCTGGAAAAATATATTTATCCCTACGTCGACCAACTACAATGAGCGCACGTTCCTAGACAGACATGGGTCTGGGGCGTTCTACCGTTTTTCACGGTACTCGGGCTCGTTCAAAAAATCGGAAAAAAATGAGGAAAGTACTTCTGGATCGATAGAAAAAGAGCCTGCACTGGGTGATGGATGAAAATGATTTTTTATTGTTGTTTTTCGATGGTACTCGATACCAAAAACGAGAAATTCACACGATTCGCTAAATGGGCTGGACAGCCCAGACCCATGTGTGTCTACGAAGGATTAAGATTTTTATTCGAACGAGATGTCGAATCAGGATGCAACAATGATATCCAAATAATAACTAAAACTATAATACAAAAGGATGGAAAACGAAGTAGAGTGTCGAATTAAGGACGTTGTATGGCGACGATCAAATCTAAACGTTTGTTTTCAGTTTTCTTTACATACAAAATGGTTTGCGAGTCTATAAGTCAATTAAAAAAGAAAAATTGTTACAAATTGACTAAAAAACGACGTGCTCTAAATTCAAAATTGTCCGCGGTAATCTGGATTCGTTCGGGGAATCTTTACAACAAATTTTTTTGAAAAACTAAATAAAGTTTCTTCGCGATGTTACGTGAAGAGGCAAAAATGAGAAGAAAAAATTGAAATATTTGATGCTGAAAATTGGAGCTTTTAGCACGCGCTTTTGTGAGAAAGTGAGACTGAAAATTGTGATTTTTATGAATAAAAATCTCGGCTTCACATGATGAAACTTCTTAAGATTCCACAAGCCATTAGAATCTTTATTTTTTTGCGAAATTTAGCATACAACGTCCTGAATAAAAATCGTTTTCCCATTTTTGTCTTTTGATTTCTTCTCCACAGTGTATTCATTCTCACAGACTTGTCTTCTTTTCTTTTTTACACGTTACTTGATGATGTGTCTATATACAATGGAATAATGTAAGTCACGAGTACGGAGTCCGTGCGAGAAGCGCGTGAAAAAAAAATGATTCGACTAAAGTTAATGAACGGAAATGGCTGGACTCAGTTGTCGCATGAGTTCGTAACATTCCTGGAGGCGTTTTCTGTCCCCGATCCTTTCGAGTGTTTTCGCTGCTTCGACGAGCATGCCCGCGCGCTCGCCGGGCGAAGTCAGCAACACCGTAGGCAAATGACGACACGCCAGACACAGAGCAGCCGCGTGTTCCCGTTCACCATTACCGTGCTCTTGCGATCGATCTTTTCCACATATTAACGATGTCCGAGAATTTCGATGATGAAGACTTCGGTCCAAGAGAATTTGCGTCTTCACAGGTGCAGCTCCTGCTATTATGCGAGCTGTGGCTTCGTAAAGAAACACTCGCTGCATCACCGACTGCGCAATGACCAATAAAAATCTTATTTATTATACAAGTAAAATGTAAATCGAGAAATGATTTATTAACTCTTTCGGAAAAACGATAAAAGTTTCTTAGGACGTGAGTTCATTCTGTATTTTTCTTTCTTATATCGTTAAGGAGGACGGCTACACGCAAAAATGTTGCAAAAGCATAGGAAAGTTCGAAATGATTAGAATTTAATGAAATTTGGCGAGGAAATTATTTTTTGAGATTTTTCTTCTACACCGTTATCGAGTAATTGAAAACTAGAGTTTACATGCATAAGCATAGGATTCAGATATATTTTGCATATTGTAAACTCGAATTAGCGGCCAACTATGTAGACAAAGAATTTGAAAAAAATTGTGTCATTGTATTTGATGCTTAAGAATGTTGTCACCAAATTTTATTGAATTCTTATCATATCGTCGTATGTAGCCAACCTCCTTTTAACTCTTCGGTGCTTTTCTGCCACTTATATCTCACGTATTTGGAGACGAAAAAATCTGAAACAATTCTGGAGCACTCTTTATCGATTCTACTTTAACGTTCCACAATTGTTGCAGCCGTGGCATTTTGTTATTTCAAAAAAAATCTTCCAAAAACAGGATTCCCGAAAAAAAGTTGTCGCTGGGGTCTAAAAGACCCATATGATCCGCGGAGAGTCGATTAATGAACCGAAAAAATATAAAATTCGAAAATAAGTTCACCCTGGATTGCCACGTATTGGGGAAGAAAAAAAAACTGAAAAAATTCTGGAATACTCTCCGTTGATTCTTTCAAAAAACAAGATTTTTGAAAAAAAGTTGTGGCCAGGGTCAAAAAGACCCATGAGATCGGCGGAGGGTCATATTCGTAAAACGAAAAATGTCCACGAAGCTTGAATCTGCTTTTGGGCTATCGCCATTGGACTTGCGCAACTGAGCGAGAGAACTTACCGGAATATGTTGACACAGTTGTCGAAGTCGGGCAAGATCTCGTTGGAATCCAACCAAGAAAGAACTGGGCGTTGGCTTTGAATCCTCACCGCCAATTTCTTGCCACATGGTCGTACGGAGCTCCAGCAGCCAATCGCATACCCAGAGTTGAGCCAGCTGAAACGGAAATTCGATGAGCCCTATAATTTGTTCTACGAAAATACTTTAGTCGCGTTTGCGTCAAGTTCGATCTTCACAGAGCGTGGGCTCGAAATTTACCGTGAGAGTGCATGTTTTTGTGCTGTCATTGACCAGCCACGGGAGTTGCACTATAGAAGAATTGCACAGTTTCTATAAACATGCAATGCAACTACAATGCACGCTCGTAACCGGAAATCGAGTGGTTCAGAAAAAAAAAACAATAACAACAAATGAATCATGTTTATTGCCGGAATCAGCACGAGGCTGCAACTCACTTGAACATTGTGAGAGGATTGTTGTTTACAGTTGGAGTAAACCATAGAATCTTCGAGGAACATGCCAGCTTGTTCGATGAGGCGCATTGAACCTCTGCAGTTGGAACTTTTCGCTGCCTGTAGCACCGACATTACAGCGTGCGGCAGGGGATTACAATTTCCTGTATTCCCTCCGCATTGTTGATTCTTATCATAAGGAAAACGCGACTCAACGATCGTCCACGATGCCGAGTCGTTTTCCCCGAGTCTCCAGCTTGCAGCGACGCACATTACCGCTCCCCACCATGCACCAATATCGTCCTCGCATTCTGCAAGCGATCATTTCACGTCAACTCTATTCCCGATACTTTTTTTTTCATTGCAAATTACAATAGTATTCGCACTGAGAAAGTTAGCCCCTCGAGTACACACTGGGTCTTTTTGACCCTAACAATATTCCGTCCCCGATTCTTTGGCATTCAGGGGCAACGAATGTTTTGGCATCAAATTTGAATAATTTACTACAAAAAAAAAAACGCCTCTATCAAAAAAACAACTGAAAAAAAAATATTTCAGGGAATACAACGATCTGAAAAACGTCTGGGGTCCCATGGACCCACTAAGCACTTCCAGGAAGTGTTTACTCGAAAGGTTTAGACTTAAAACCGACCTTTACAAAATAGAAACAAAGAATGAACTTGACCATCAGTTAATTTTTACTTATGCGAAGTATTAATTTTCATGGAAATTTAATACTTTATTTTACAGAGAAAAATGTTTACTTCATTTTTATGAGAATTCACATTCCGCTTAGTGAAATTCACTAATATTCGAGATCATTTGTTGTTTCTGAAAGAATAAAAAATGACGATTTGCCGTTACAGAATCCAAACGGAGGAATGCGTAATGAAAATTTTCATGAAAATTCAATAATTTCATTATATATAGAAGAAATTTTGGAAGAAACTTTGAATTTCAAAAAAAAACTCTCAAAAAATAATTTCAGGAGTTGCTCCCCCCGCCTCAATCATTTTTTATCAGTGTTGAATGTAAAAAAATTATGATTTTTTTTAATTGTACGTCAGTTTTATGGGAATTTATATTCCGCGTATTAAAATCCCCTAATTTTCAAGGTCATTCTCTGTTTGTATCCTGTTACGGTAATTTTTAGTTTTTATTTCTCTCCCTGCGTGTAAAATGCATCAACGTCTTCGGCTCGCAGCAAATACGAATGGAAAAATCTTGACAGAATATTGTATGGAAAAAGAATTTTTGTACAGATTTTCCGATCTGAGATCTGAGGATTTTTGAATCCTCAGTAGACACACATGGGTCTGGCAAATCCAGCCCATTCAGCGAATGGCTCGAATTTCTCGGTTTTCGTATCGATTATCGTTAAGTAACAATAATAAAAACAAAATTTATCCATTGCCCGGTGCAGGCTTTTCCTGTAAATCCAAAACTCATTTCCTGAAATTTTTTCCGATTTTTTAAACGATTCCTAGTATAGTAAAAAACGGGAGGGAGCCGCCGGACTCATGTGTGTCTGAGGAGAGTTAAAAAAGTCTGGAAAAAAAATGACTCACTGTAAACATTGAGGGCGCAATCGCTGGAAAAGCGTGTTTCGACATCCGCAGACGTGAGGATAGTTTTGGCGAGTTCGAGAGTGGCCGAGGCATGGGAATCGCCAACGGTGCCGGTGAGTAATCGCAAGCACTGGCCGACGAGATGTTCGCGATAAGCTCTCGCGGCGTACGAGAGAGTGTCGGTGGTGCTGTTTTGTGAGGTGAATTCGCTGGGTCCGCGATTTCCGTATTGCCATTTTTGGGAAGTAATAAATCGGGCGCCTTCGTCGGTCATGATCCATTTCAGTCTGGAGGGCACGACGGTCGTGGACAGAATCGATCGAGCTTTGCCGAGATAGTATTTGTGGATGAAGGGAAAAAGCGACTGTTTGAAGCACAAGGCAGCGGTCAAATAAACCTCGACGAGGCTATTTTTGGGCATAACATCGAGTGCAGCTTCGGCGTAATTGACAGAGGAAAGTGCGAGGAAGAGAGTAGCTTTGCTGGAGCCCTCGGACATCCTGAGGCTCAACATTCTCTCATAAACGAGCGAGAGTTCCATCGCCGAAGTTTCCGCCTGTCCTCGTTCCGATTTCTCAGTCAGCCACTTTCCAACATGCAAAACCCACCGTCCGATCCATAGTTTGTGCAAAATCTGCCTCACGATTTGCCACAAAGTCGCCAGAGCTATTTCAGCCCGCGAACTCGGCAACGTCCGGTCAAAGTACCCGAGACAACGCCGAAGATCCGCATACGCTTTTTCGTACTCGTTCAGCGACATATTGAACTCAGCCTGACGGCGCCAACGACGAAGCTCCAGAAAAGCTTTGCTCGCTGACGGTATTATCGGATCACCGTACAACAACAACCGACACAAACCACCTGCCAGCACTATCGCGTTCGTCAACCACAGTATCGCACTGCTCCAAATCCTCGAATCCGACTCGCCAGGCTCTAGAATTAAAGCAATTCATTTATTCTCATTCTTTTTTTATTATTATTCCTGCCTACACCGTTTCGAGTCTTCACGACTCAAAACCAGCCCAATTAATTTATTATTTCCTAAAATAATTCAATTTCAATACGCAGCTCACTTTTTTCAATCATTCGTGGCCAATTGATGACTTTCATGTTTAATTAGAAAAATCTTAATCAAACGGTCAAGTCACGAACTCAATCCAGTAGAAAAAACGGGAAATATTCATTTACCGATTCAACGGTAATTGCCATGGATCGGTGAATAAATTTTGAGTTTAACGTCGTTCCAGGGATGAATAAAGTATTTTCATGGGGTCGGTGTTGGTAAATACCAGTACCGGATTCCAGATGATTGTCGTTAGGAATGAATCTTTAATATGAATTTATAATAATAATGATGATATGATTGGGAAAAAATAATAAAAATGAATAAATGAATGTGTGATAATTGTAATAATTTGATTAAGAAAAAAAATATAACGGAAAAATTCTAAAATTGTTAATGAATGTAAACATTGGAAATTATTGGGGTCAAAATGACCCATCGTGCACATAAAGGGTTAATTAGACTGCAAAATGTTTAGTGGATTTTCTTTAGATTACAGGCTGCTCGTTCGTTGCCACATTTTCAGGAAAAGACGAAAAAGGAATAATCACCTGGAAAATTGAGTATAGTTCTGCCCTCGACTCGCGTGCTTCCCCAGTCGTTGCTGAATTTTCCCACGTAATTCATGAGAAAGCCGAAAGGATTGAAAGCGAAAAAGGTGAACATTACCGCGCATAGCGTCAGTCTCGTGTGATCTCGCAAGCCACCGGTCGCGGTCGCTGTAGCGCGATGAGGACTGAGAGGAAGGTCGGAGACTGGCTCGTCCTTTATCGATATCGGTGAAGCCGGTGAAAGAGGCGCTGGAGCCGGCGACAACGACGGCTCACTAACGTCCGAACGCGGTGGCGTTAATTCTCCACACGACAACAAATCTCGCAAATTTTGGCGTTGCGCCGTCATCTTCAACGACATGTTCTCCGCTTTCAATTTGGCGTTCGAGTTTTGCAGGAATCTAATGGATAATTTTCGTATTATTTCAAAATAACTGCTAAAAATATTTGTCATTATGATACGCAAGTTTGTATCGTTGCAATCCCAACGAAAAATATCCGTTTAATTACATAATAAAATAATAAAATATATTCATTGTTCGTTTCGATTCGTTACCTTATGTAATCGATAGTTTTACGCAAAATCGCGGATTTATTGAGCTTGGCATCCACTCCCACTATAATATTCTTCAGTTCGATTATTTTGTCATTTATCGAAGTCCTGTAACGCCTTTCTATGGCATTGTGAGCGCTTCGCTTGACTTCCCGAACTTTTGGCACACCCACGTGAGCATTTGTGCTAATGCGGTTTATCTGTACCTTGTCGGTGTCGAGTACTACAGGGATTCCTGGAGAAAGGAATAAATACGTCAAAAATTGTCGAGTTACCCTTAACTTATTGAACGATTCACCAACTTTTCAGGATTGTTAATAATTCAAAAAGCATTCATGAGCCTAAAAAGTTTCGGGCATCCTGAACAATTTTCAGGCAATATAAAAATATTTGAAATATTGAGAATATTTTATCGAAAATCACATTCAATTATAATCGATTTATTGTATTCAATTACGAAAATTTTGATTGAAAATGAGTAAAAATTTGTCAAATTCATTAAAAAATCTAAAACTTTTTCAAAAAATTTGTTTTGGAGAGGAAAAAAATTTCCTACCAGTTGCCAGGAGCGTTCCGTTCGAAGTGTTGACAAGAGTGTGAATCTGGTGAGGTACGGGAGTGGAGGTGATGGCCTGAGAGCCGCGCGAATAAACGATGGACTCGGACTTGATTAATTTGGCTGGCAAAATGATTTGGCCTTGTTGGGCGGTAACCGGGGCTAGAGTCACGACCGGCGACTGAACGTTGAAGTTCATAGCCCGTGGGATAGCGTATTGTGTCCCAAAGACCGTCGGAGCTACCGGAGCAACGGCAATTCTTTGCGGAGCATTTTGAGTTTGGGTCGGAGTTTCTTGCGGCGACTGGACAATTGTTTGTTGAGTCGCTGCGTTTTCCATCATCGCAGGGACATTCTGAGTTCTCACGGGTTCCATGAGATGGGAATCGTCAAAGTCACTGTTGGACGACATGTTTAAAAAATCAAAAGAATCGCCGTCCATGGCCATCGGTTCGTCCAGATCCGACAGCAAAGCGTCATCGCTAAAGAGATTCCCTGTCTTCATCAATTCTGTTTCGCAGTTTTTCAAGAGATCTAAGGAAAAAAAAACATGCAAAATGGCCATAATTTTTTTTTTCCTGTAAAGGGTCAAAAAAGCAAAAAATACGCGATCGAGCAAAAATGTTTTCTGTAAAAACTCGAAGAGATCGAAATTCACATAGAAAATTAATAAAATTTGATAAATCGCGTACAAGGTTCGAAGAAGGGGGGCGCGCGAAAATTGGAATAGAGATAAAATGAAAACAGCTTGAGAATTGTTCGATTTTGATTGATACGAGAAATCGTCGTGTCGAGGTTTCGGAAAATTCATCATTTAGGCCAATTTATTAATTGAGTATTGTTCGATCAAAGTTGAAATTTAAGGAATCTCGCGTGTCGTTACGAAAATAAACAATTTTGCTTAATAAAACCCACGTACCGTCGATGCCAGATACTTCGTTGAGGTTGAAACTGTCGCTCGCTGCAAAATTAGTAAATTCATTATCATGGACCTGGGCCCAGCCTCCCGGGTCCGTCATATTGTTGTCGTTGTTTATCCTGTCAGGTATGAATCCCTCGCCTGCACGATATATTTTTCCAAAAGTATTTTCAATTACGAAAAAAACACGCACCGTGTGTCAAACGCAATAGTTTCTATACTGTGATAGAGAAAGGGTAGGAAAAAAATTACAAATGATCGTCCGACATCTCTGTCAGCCAATCGCAGCCTTCGTACGGATCAGACGATATTGCGTCACTACGGACGAGTTCGTAAAGTCATCTGTTCAAAGTCCTGTTGCCGACCGTGCTTGCGGCGTTCGTAAAACTATTTCTTTTCGATTTTCAGCCGTTGTTGCTCTTACGAACAACCCGAACAACTGAAAAGCAGCCGTAAATGTTGAACTATTGCATTTGATTGCTGTTGAATTTGATTGTTGAACTATTTAGCATTTGACTAAATTTCTAGCGTGAAAATTATGCGATGTTCGTCGGCTGTTTGATCGATAATAATATTTTTATTAATTACAAGATAATTAACGACCACCGAACATTTTTATTGCGATACCAATAAACACCGAACGGATACTCAAAGGTATGATTAATTTCAAGTTCGATGATTCAATTTGTTCGTCTTATCGACGGACGAAGAACCTCCCGCCATCTATCAGAAAAATCGCGAACTGCAATCAAATTTGCGCAGCGTTGCGCGCATGAGAATACATTCCGACCGCGATATTCGAATTGGGTGACGAAGTCGCCGATTCAGAGCGCGCCAATTGCAAAGACAACTATATCTTCCTACTAATAGCGACTGCCCTTTGTTCGTTCTCCAAAAGAAAACATTAATCTTTCCGGAGCAAGAAAAATACTGGTAAATTTCTCTACAGCCTTATTCTAGCTCTCCCATTACAGGTAATTGACCACCTTCGCATTTTCTTCTCCTTCCTTTTCTCCAAGCACCAAATTGCTTTTTTCCTTTGGCCGATCAACACCCTCTGCCCTTGGTTCATCCAAGTTGCAATCGCACTCGAAGCGCGCGATTCCTTGTTCGCTCCCCCTCCCTCTAATTCGCTCGACGATATGTTGAAGTTCGCATCCCTGAAATATGCAACAAAATTCCGTTTTTTCTTGAGCAGACCTTCCACGACAATAAAACGAACTTTAAAGTTGATTCGTCTTTGAGATTCCACGTCGAGAAGAAAAAGCTCGATCGTTCCGAGTCGACATGCAAATTCCAATGCCATAGAAAAATATAAAAAGTTTAGTCTATCGAACTTTTTTTTTCTGTTTCTCTGTATATTTTTTCTCGTTTCTTCACTTTATTATAGATGCAATGTATTTGAAATAAATTTCGAACACCTCCCATTGACTTTGATAGCAAAGAAAAGAATTTTCATTTTTTTTGGTCCATTGGAATTCCAGCGTCGCAATTGTTCGCGTACGATAAGGCAATATTAATAGAGAGAGACGTATATATGAGAAAAGGAGTTGGTCAATGTAAGTATCCACCTCCATGCGTCTGACGCGCTTCGTTTCACAATATTTCCGGGCCCGTCGGAATGATGACCAGCCCCCAAGTGCAAAAGAACAAGAGACTCGCGGCGGTGCAATTACGGAGTCGTAAACCCTACGCAGCTGGTTTGCCGCTTCGCAGCCAGCGCGGTGCCGCAATACGCGAGACGTATTATGAGCAAAAAAAATGAAATGAAACGTCCGGGGGAGTTCAAAAGATGCGATATTCTTATCAGACCAACCGGAGCTTTCCAAATTGCTCCGACGGCGGACGTTCGGACGAGCAAAAATTCCTGATCGAAATTTGTCATTTAATACGAGAAGGAATATTCAAGGCAAATTGTTCTTGGCTCCCAATCAACGTTTTTATCTCGGAAAAATGAGAAGTTTGTTATCAAAATTTAGTTTTACACGAAAATTCCAACTTTTCCTCATTCTAACCGAATTTCTCATTCAATATGAAAGAATTCTCAAGGGAAATTTCGTTCTCGCTGCCAATCGGAATTCGTGTCTTTATAAAAATGCGAAATTTGAAAAAAAAATTGAATTTTACATGACAATTTCAAATTTTTTCATTTTAACATTTTCTCGAGACGAATTTTTGTTTTGAGACAATTCTCACCATCAAATTTATACCAAATACGACTTTTCCGCACACCGTTTTGCTCCTTATAAAAAAAACCAAGAGATCAGTTCAAATCAAACTTTATTAGCACACGCGAGAAGAATTTTACTGACTAATAAGTTGACCCAAATCCTCGTGTTTACTCCCAAAGAAATTGATATATTGGGCTTGAAGAATTGAACGACTCTGGGCTTGTAGATTGAATGACGAATGACAACGACCTTCTCCAAACACGATTGATCAAAATTAAAAAGAGTTTCCCTCAATTTTCACGGTTGCACAGTCATTTACAGTTAAATTTCGTCTAATTGTTACTTCAATTTTCTCAAATTCTGCAAACAACTTTTTGCACCGTTTTTATTTATTTTTATTGACGGCAAAATAAAATCCGAAGTCAGTGACAGCGATTTCATAATTAAAAAATTATAAATACTTAAAATGAATAAAAGAAAATGAAAAAATTGTAATTAAGTGGAGAATCGATTGAAAATCAATAAAAATCGTGATTCTTTCAGTTTGAAAGAAATCTTTGGAGTTGCATTTCGTTCCCTAAGTCCCAAAAACGTGAAAATGTTTGGCCCCGAATGAATCGTGTCGAAAAATGCTAAAAATCGAGAAAAATTTCACAAAGTTTCGTTCCAATCCTGCAGCAGTCAAAGGAGTCGCGTGTGATCGGATCTGGAAAGTAAAAAAATCGTTGGCGATTGCAAGCACCGAAAATGTTGTCCGGATCGAGATGAGAGTGGCGGGAAAAATTGAAAATTTGTTGATTGCTCGATGTCCGATGACGAATGCTGGCCGAGTCGATAATGGTTGAAAAATATATTGCAGGCCCAAAGGATGAATGCGTGTACAGAGAGATAATGAAGCGGTACTAGATAAAAAGCACGTCGTCGGTTTTGCTGGCTGCTGAACGATATGGTCGTGGCTGGTAAGGCTCGCTATAAGCGTCATCTTCCCAATATTGGTCCGTATTCTCGTGTGTGTAGGAGTGGGAAACGGGAGAGAGGAGAGGCAGCAGAGCAGGGCCAAGTTAAAACAGTTTGAAAAGCGTGACGAGTATATAAGTATAGTGTGTTCCCGATGAGGGAGGAGAGAAGCTGATTATAAGCGAGAAGTGGCCCGCGAGACAAGTCAGAAAGCAGCATCGAGGGTGGGGCGAAAGCTTGTCCTCTTGAAAGCCGATACACATAACGATACCATACTGCCATAAGCCATCGTCGTGTCACTCCGATTTATTGCCACTCTCGAGGAGTTTGTATTCCTCAAACTCGAACTGCAGAGAGAAAAAAAAAAAAAAATAGAAAAAAAATCAAATAAAAAGATAAATAGTTGTAAATTTTTTTCTTCTTAAAGTCGTAAAATCGTTAGCAGGAGCAAAAATACGATTAGAAATTTTTGAGTGTTATCCCGAGTGTTCCTCGTCGTTCGTGACGACGACTCAGTCGCCTCGAGTCACCAACTCCGTCAGGATGGATCGCGGCGCGAGTTCAAAGTTTCTTATTTTTATATCATTTATTATCGCTTCTTTATCCACCGGTGCAATCGCTCTCTCTCGTGAACATTTGTACCCTCATGCTCTGCCCGGAACTTCCACCCTGCGAGCCGATTCCTCTGGCCAACTCATCTCTGCCGAAATCACCCTCAAAACTCCCATCGTTTTCTTCGACCGGACCTACCCGAGCATTTACGTAAGTAACGCACATTTTTATTCTTCATTTTCTGTAAAAAAAAATCTGCATGAAAATATACACGAACCAGCCAATTTGCTGGATTAAAAATATCGATCGAAATTTTCTTTGATAACGTTCGGAGTCTTCGCTTGTTCGAAATTTTCGATCAAGCCTCTGGAAATAATTGAGATCGAGTTCGACGACGAAATTTTTCACCGAATTATTTTGCTCGTTCCTGCTGCAAACTTTTCCATTCGCCAAATTAATTCATTGAAATAATTAATTAATAATTGCAATAATATGACGCATTTTTTTCGGTGCGCCGCTAAATTTGATTGGCCATCGATCGAGGATCGATAGTCGAGCCTTTTATCGCAGAGTAATGGCTCGCACGAGGGAAAAAAATAGTTTTGGGAACGTTTGTCATGGAAAATTTGAGTTTTCTGTTTTCTGCTCGAGATCGATGATATTTCGAGAAATGCTTGCGAAGAATCCGAGTACTAGAAGGTCTTTTGTATACCGAACGATAATTCCAGATAATTACGGGTCAGTTGTCACGAGAACGAGAGCAAAATGAGAATGAGAAAACAATTTCTTCGCGTAATTATGCAATTACCCGAAAAAGCGAGCTGTTTCGTTGTCGCGTTAGAATTAGCAAACAAAAAATGCCCCTCAATAATGAAAACGTGGTTTTTGGGCTCGAATTTCCTGGTGCAAATGGAGGGAGGAAAAAATTGCCGTTAGTTTGCAAAAACAGAATTTTGCGCGCAAACTTTTTTTTGTTAATTAAAAGGGAAAATATTTGAGGCTTTTTGTCCTGCTTTTTTTTGAGGTTTTATAAAGTACAGTCTCCGAGAAAGATTAATTCGTTTATTGAAGTTGATTCGCACGTACGTGTAGCCGTGTGTATGGATATGATCTCACGAGAGGTTTTACGATAATAATGCGAAGCCGCGCGGACATATTTGGTCATCCTCTTAATTCACGACCGCGTGGTCTAATTCGTCGTCATGTGGTGCTGTGTGGCATGACACGAATTCGTTTGTGGGGCTGGCCGAACTGCATCGGGATATAAGGAAACATATACAATTATGTTATTCGTATCTGTAAAGTGCTTAAACTGCAGCTTCGTCGAGCCCACACACACCCTCGGCACGTTCCTCGAACGTTCGAATTGTTATGGCGCCAAAAAGTCCATTATTTTCTTCCCTTATCTTCTCATTTTCGTTGGGAACAAAATTCGGAGGAGTAAACGTTCGTTTTTTTTTTTTATTTTTAACAAAAATAATCAATTTTTTTTCACTTTTTTTTTCTCTGGCTCTTTTTCTTGATCGAAATCACCAAAAATTCTTTTTTTTTCCAATTTTTCATAAAAATGATTCACTTTTTTTCCATCGAAATTGTTTCGCCACTTTCTGTTTATGTCTCAATTTTTTTTTGTCAATCAATCGATTCTCCATCAAAATGCCGAGCAGAGTTATTTTTCTTGGAAGAAATAAAAATAAAATAGTTGAAATTTGGTTTTTTCGTGTTAATAAAATTTAAGAAATCGACGATCCCACTAATTGGCTCTCGGTTTTCAACGCAACCCGCGACGTCGTTTTTTGTTCACTTCTTACTGTTAAACTCGCGACATTTCCGAATATAAACGATGTTTACGGAACCAGCTGAAACTCTCGTAAGTTATTGCACTTCGTGACTCCGGAAGATGCGCGATACCACGTGTGTGCATGCCTGTGTAACGGGAAGCTCTCGTTCTTGTGGGTGAAGCACCACGACACATCCCTCTTGATTTACAACTGCACCATGTGAAAAGGCTCTCGTCTTTTCCGCTTTACTTATAACCACGAATAAGAGACGAAAGCGATCAGCAACGATAGTGCGACTCGTGTTGAGTGTTTTCTTCACACTCTTGTCTGGTATATCGATAATGGCACCGGAACTTGATTCGTCGACGCAGAAACGTCGGGCCACTTGCAAGTTTTCTCGAGTCAAGAAACTAAATGATAGTAAAAAAAAAATTGGAGCAATTGAAAAATAAAAGACACAAAAATTCATCAAATTTGAAATATTTGCCAATCAATTTTTTACTTTATTTTCTCCTCCAATTCTAATCTCTGCAAACAACAATCGAACGCGTCCAGATAAATCGCAAGTTAATGTTGCTGAGACGAAAATGCAGCGGGGATTATTGATGAAATAAAAAAAATTTAATCCAATTAAATAAAGAAAATAAACACAAAATGAAATCGCTGATTCGATCCGCCCAGATCCATCATTGCCGTGGCTCGAATACTGAATAGCATATCAACAAACGCGTGAACACACCTCCATTTACAAGACACAAACGCCAATTAGGCCTCGTTCCTTTCCCACATTAATTATCGCATATGGCATCTCTGTGAAGCAGTTTCAAGCTGCGAAAAGGTTACGGAATGCGACGACATCGTTGAAGATCTCCCGCGAGCTGCGGGCGGATAATTAGTCTTCGTGAATGATCCTCGACTAATTACTTTGTTGACGCTCCTCCAACGCTCAGCCGAGCATAAAATTCGTGTAAATACAACGCGAACGTGCAACATGCAAAACTTCTTCTAGTCTCTCGAATCAAAATGATCCCCGGACTCTCTCACGAATTAATCGAAAACACGACGATTTCCAGAGAATTCAAAAAAACCGAGAAACTCTCTTGTTTCCTGTTCTTTTAATTATTCGCACCGCGCAATTCGCGCAATTAACCCCGAGACTTTTCAATGTCACTCACAAAAGCAATAAGGCCTTTGAGTCTTGGAATTTCCGATCGTCAAACTAATCGTGGGAGTCAAATATGACGTTCATGGCCATTTCGTCGTGTACAGCAGTTGCCGATCAGAATTTCAAAGCTCTACGGATTATGCAAACGCATTTATATGCTCGTGCGTTACGTCGTCCCGTGGCTCACCATCATCGTCGCTTCATCGTTATGTACGATGCACAAAATATCGACCTCTCTCTCTTTGCTATACAGATCGACAATTCTCATATAAATTTTAACATTTAAATGTGCGAGTCTGTGGCCATTATGAAAAGAAGAAAAGCGCGTCTAGTTCGGACGACGTTCTGCTGCCTACACGACAATCATCTCCATTCCGAGCTATCGCGCGCTCATGCTGATTCTCTTCATCAAAATGATTGCACCCGCGATTACACGATTGCGTTAACACTCCATTGGCCCTCCGGTCGCTCCGCTCGATGGCGAATCGTGTCGCATTGTTTCTGAACACATTTTTAACGAAAATATCGTCAGGATCGAGACATCTTGAGTTTTCTTATTTTTGGAAATGAGTGACTATGATATTTGGGACGTTTCGATGGATCGTGGGAATTCCTGATTTATGAGGACGATGGCTTTGGATGCTGAGAACAGTTGAAGCTAAATTCTCATTGGGAGGCCGAAAAAAACGATATTTTGAAGGATTTTTCCGAAAATTTCTTAATTCGTGCCTCGAATTTTCATCGAACCGAAAAAATGATGGGTCACCCAATTCCCGTGAAATTAAACAATTAGAAATTATTACTTTTTACCCAAACGTCAATAAAATTTGTTGGCATTTGGAAAAAAGAACGATTTTCATTTTTTCTATAAGTTTTCAATGTTTTTTTCAGATTTTTTTATTATTTAAAAAGAATATTTATACACGAAAGAAGTTTTCGGGGAATATTTGAGTTTTCAACGAAACGAAAAAATAATGGGCCACCTCTATTTCGTTACGGACAAGTTTTACGATCACATAATCGCTCTCGAAATCATCGAGACTCCGGAGCTCCAGAGCTCGTGATTATACTTGGATATTTGACGAGCCTGAGGCTCGTCGAAAGTCGAGCTGTGACCCACGACCTCGGACGATAGCCCCCTCAGAGATATGGAAATATGGCACTCGACGTTTAACCAGTGTCAAGAGGAACATCCAAGAAAGCCCAGCAAACGCGAACACATTCACTTTGCCTGCGATTCAATTTTCTATATGATCGTGCACGATTCTCTTTCGCTATCGCAGAATTTTTCATTTTCACAGCAAATTTGTTTGATTTTCGTTCGAGACAACTCGACCATTGAAATGAGCCAACGAAAACTTGGTTCGAACTTTTTCATTAATTGACCAAAGCTCATCGAAAAATTTTCGAAGAATTAATTTTTCTTCTGTAATAAAGTTTTTCGAAAATTGAAGGAAAAAAAATTCGAGCCGTATTTTCGTCGGTAAGTTATTAAGCACTAGGGAAAGAGGAAATTGCTACGTGTAACAAATTCGTTTTGGTCAAGACACTGTGAGAATGAGTCTTGATCAATTCGTGTCAATTTAAGGGGGCGTCGTAAGTGGGTCAAGCAGTAATTATGCGAGGTACACAGTCTCTACGATTCACCATGATAATTTCACGGAAGAGATAACGAATGAGAATTTTCTGGAATTTTAAAGCGCAGCCATAACATTAACCTTTGACGTTAAAAAAAAAAAAAACAAAACGATTCGAAATTCTGAGCATCGTGAAGGAATTCGATTTATTCAAAAACGACGAATCATGATCATCGACCGAATGAAAAAGACAAAGAAAAAAAATTGAATTATTCGAGGAATTGTTTTTTTTTTTATCAATTAATTTTAATTTTAATGAAAATGAATTATTTCTCGAGAGTCTCGAAAAATTTAGAGACGATCGGTCGATCCACGACCCTGCTGATCGGCCGAATCATCTGCGAATCACACATCAACGTCACGAGGGCTAAATAAATATGTAGCTGGAAAGGTCTCGAGTGATTGCAACGCGTGACGGACCGGGCTAATTGAGTGTCACGTGGCGAGAGAGGCTACGACATCGCGCCGCGAAGCGAGCCCCATAAAAATACATTAATCAAAATGAATTTATGACTTATTTATTTCAACTAATCTGCGTGACAATGAAGGCGTCAAAAAAATGTTGACAAGAGCAAACGAAACTCTTTGATCGTTTAGACAAACTCGCGTTCACAAGTTTCGTCGGCATGGAAAAAGGATGGGAAAAAAATAGTCCGAAAGATTCGGAGTAATTTCGTAAAATATGAGTTTGCGTACTTTTCCCCATGAAAAATAATCCCTTAACGTCACTTTGAATTTTCCACCAGCCAACTGCCTTGAAAGATTTTTTTTCTCCAATAAAAAATCTTTCGTTTCGAAAATCGATATTTTTTAATCGAAAAAAGGAAAAGATTCATGAATTATTTCGCACGACTTTTTTCTCCGTCCCTGAATTTCGGAGTAATTTTGTAAAATAGGATTTTTTTTTACTTTTCCCCATAAAAACTATCGAAAAACTGTCGAAACTTCGTTTTCCAATTTATCGAACACCCTGGATCGTGCCCATAAAGTTGCCTTTGGTTTCCCACGAGTCAAATGCCTTGATAGATTTTTTTTCTCGTCCTTGAAAAAAAAATTTGAAAATCGACATGTTTCTGTCGAAAAAAAAAGATTTGTGAATTATTTCGCATGAATTTATTTAGGTACGAGTAGAATCGTTGGCGACTAGTATTTATAAAGGAAACTCGTGGTGCTCGATGGGTGAATGACTTCTCGACGTCAACATTAATTTACGCGCGATCCAGGGCTCGCAATATGCCCAACTGCGACGACTAAATCATGTGATGATGGTCACTTCGTCACTTCGAGGATAATTGAAGCGTGTGCTTCTCGTCGGGATGACCAAATGATTACGTCACTTTTATCACAGACGATTGGTCGACAAACACGTGCCGCGCGGGTTGTGCTTCATTCAATCTGATCTGCTCGGCGTCGTTATTGCGTAAAACTATCCGCCGAGCGAATGAGAGGATTTTGCACCGACGAGCTTAATGTTTTTTCGGGCGATGTTAAAAACCGACAACAAAAAATTTGGAAATTCAAAAAATTATGCTGATTCCCAAAATATTCAAAAAACTTTCCAGGAAAAAACAACGTTAACGTTATTCATGAACATCGATAGCGCCCCGAAGCCCAAAATCAATTTGATCTCGAATTTAACAACCAAATGTTCACCAACCTCTGTTTAGCAATTTTAATTGCAAATTTTTATTCAGAATGTGTTTGTTTTTCTGTTTTTTGAATGTAGGTCAATGGAAATGGAATTCTATCGTTTATACGATCGATGCAGAGGTTCTTCAACATTGCTTTCCCACTGGACGATCCGGTGATCGCCCCACTTTACACGCACGTCGATACACGTGGCTCCGGAGCTGTTTACTATGGAGAAACCGATGTCAAAGAAATTGTTCTTCGGGCCAGTGGTATGGTCAGAAGTTCCTTCAAGGATGCCATGGATTTTGTACCGACTCATGTCTTCCTGGCAACTTGGATCGACGTCGGTTATTACAATGAAAAAAGCGACAAGGTACGCAAGGACAAAAGTTATCGAGATTTTTTCAAATGTGTTTACATTTTTTTTGGCATTTGGCTTTTTTCTTCGTCTCCGGTTTATTTTAATTTTCGTTTTACCCCCAAATTCGTAGACTTTACGGTTCTCTCTCTTGTCCACTTTTGTTCCTTTTGGGGTCGCTCGTTTGTTATCGTGAGAATTTTCGACTTCGTAGGTCAACACGTACCAAGTGGCTATTTCTTCAAACGGCACTGCCTCGTACATCGAGCTACTCTATCCCGAGGGTGGTATTCAATGGATCCAGGGCGAGTCCCATCCCAGCGGACTTCCGGACGCCAGAGCCCAAGCTGGCTTCATGACCGAAGGCAGATTGTACACCCTCAAGGGATCCGGAAACGATCAAATTCGTAACATCGACAAGTGAGACCATTTTTTGAAAATCTACCACTTACGAACGATAATTTTTCATTAATCGAGACACTTTTTTTATTAGTCGAGAAAATTAAACGAACTAAACACATTTAAAAGAACGCGAGAGATAAGATTTTGTTTCAAATCGTTCTTCTCGACTTTATTCCTTCGAATGCTCAATCATTATCACCTGTTCGATAATTTAGCCCGCACGGTGGCGAGGACAGAAATTCTAAAGTGACGAAAAAATATCGTTTTAATGATTTTTCAAAAAACTCAGAACTATTCTTCGCCATTCCGAAATGGAACAAAAAAAATACTAAAATAAAACATCAAAAAAGTTTGATCTTTGGTAAGAAAAACTCCCGCAGAGGCCGAGGAATTATTTTTCGATGAAAATGAACAAAATGCTAGATTTTTTTTCAATAATTACAAATATTCAAATCGAACTCATTTTATTTAATATTTTTTTGAAAATCAAGTCAAATTTTTTGATACACCAAGAAGAATGGATTTGCCAAGAAAAACGTTTAATTTTTAAAAGGACAAACGCTATGAATTTTTATATTTTTCCAGATGGTCAAACGTGAACAGACCCGGTCAATGGGTTTTCAAAATCGGCCCAATACCCGATGGTGAGAACATCAAAACCCCGGACGACGTCGAAGGTAACGCAAGGAAAAATTCAAACAAAAAATAAAAAATAAAAAAAATAGAATAAACCGTGAAAATTGGCTGTAAAAATGAAAATACCCGAAACCAATCGATCCACTAAAATATCAATAACCATTTGATCAAAATTGATCCGTTCGATATTAATGGCGACGTGTTTAACGCGTGCGCGTCAAGTTCTTAACGAATTGTTTACAGACTCGAGTATGCAGAACGGAGCGACTTGTTCCTCCGGTGCAACGAGTTGTCACAGCAAAGCAAACTGCATCGATTACGAGGTTGGCTATTGCTGCGAGTGTAAAACTGGATTCTTTGGAAATGGAAAATCTTGTCAGCCGAACGGTAATTGAACGAAATTCCCATCAAATCTCCTGCCAACTGCATTCCTGTCAAATCAAAACAAAAAAGAAACACAAAACATAAAAAATCTACCGACGAATTTCAAAAAATCGAGATCAAAAACGAAAATTCTGTCGTTTTTTTTTGTTTTTGCTCGGATTTTTTGATGTTTTTGAAACGAAAAAATTCCATGTTTTGAAAAATTGAAGATTTCTCTGGATCTTTGATGATTAAGGGAGAGAGACGTTTAGAAAAAAGAAATTTGAATGAGAGCACGTGGAGGATGGTCCCTGCGTGGTCCGAGACGCGATGTTTAGCTGCATGAGCCATTAAAGTACAACAAGTAGTTCCAGTCAGTGTTAAAGCCAACATGTATGAATTCTCTCTCTGATTTATTCACAGAGAGCCAACGGAACGACCGAGAGAGAACACGAAGCTCTTGCGAGCTTTGTCCGTCGACAAAGTTTCGATCTCTAGCGATTTCTCTCTCTCTTTTCTTCTTTCACGATTTTTATTCGTAGCCCAGATGAAGTACCAATTGAAAAACTTTGATTAATAAGAAAAATTGAGGCATTACTTGATTTTTTTTATGTTTAAAATCCAGGAAAAATAATCGAAATTTTTGAGTCACTGTAATAAATGTTTAAATAGATTTGCCATTGCGAGTGATCGGCCGAATCGAAGGAAAATTGAACGGAGAAGAAATTCCACCGAGAGATCTTCAGTGCTACGTTCAAACCAAAGATGGAAGAACTTACACAGCGATCTCCAGAGTCTCTCAGACGATCGGACCCAGCTTCCAGTTGCTCGGAACTGTCGGTGGCATCATTGGTTGGCTTTTCGCTAAACCGATTGGCTCCACAAAAAATGGTTATCAATTGACCGGTAAGAATTATTTATTTGAAAACTAAACATAATTCGTCGTTAAAAATTGATCAAGGGCTCAGGGAGAAATAAGAAACAAATTCAAAATATCAAAATCTTTAAATATAAAAATGGAAAAATATGAAATTTTTTTCCAAAAATCACTTTTTAGACTATTTAATTTTTTCAATAAAATTTTCTGATATGTATTGAGTGAGTTTTACCTGAATTGGAAAAAAAATTTCCCTTAAGACCCCCTTTAAGCCTTTGATGCCCAGAGGAGGCCCTTAAATCGAAAATTATTGGGGCGAAGGTTCACTAATTTTGAATAACTCCGTCAGGATCTTGAAATCTCAAACTAATTAAAAATTTAATTATAATTCAGGTGGATTGTTGAATCACACGACGGAGTTGGTTTTTGGAACGACGGGCGATCGCGTTACGATAAAAAGTATTTATCTGGGCCTCGATGTCTTCGGACAACTGAAAATGAACGCGGAGATTCAAGGAACGATCCCAAAACTGAGTTACGACGCGAAAGTCGATTACGGAGACCACGACGAATTGTACACGAGAAGTCAAGCAGGAACGATCCGATCGCACAGCACGAGATCGTACAAGCTCGTCGGCGACGCCAACACCGATTACCCCTTCACTCAGGACCAAACGATCACTTATAACGACTGTCCTTACGACAAGGAAAACGCCGAGGAAGATACGACGCGATTGAAATTCTCACGGGGCGTAACAACTTACGAATCTACCGAAGGAATCATTCGATTTGCAATGAACACCAAAATCGCTCCTCTCGAGGAAGAAGATCCTTGCATTCAAGGACGTGCCACCTGTGGGGTCCACAGCTCGTGCGTTATTGATGGAGATGATTTCAAATGCGTCTGCAATCCAGGGTAAATTTTTTTTCCAATTTTTGTTTTCCCAAATCTTGTTTTTTGAAACGTTTCAGTTGAAAATTAAAAAATTCGACGTCCATAATAACTATGAAACCTTGAAGTGTAATCACTTGAGAGAATTCCAGATTTTCTGAGTTTTTTTTCCTCTCCAAATACGTGAAATACAAGTGGCAGGATTATTTTTCTAATTTTGCCAATTTTTTTGTAAACAAAAATGCAGTTTCCAATACCTTTACGAAGAAGACAACACGGCGAATTGCGTGGATGTGAACGAATGCACAGCTGGAGTTCACATGTGCTCACTCGATGCCCAATGTGTCAACAACGAGGGTGGTCACAGTTGCCACTGCCGACCAGGATTCAGTGGAGATGGAAGAATATGCGAGAGTAAGAAAACCAATTTCTACCCTACCGCTTTGCGATAAGATTGATAACGTCACTGTGTGCCAAATGCTCTGCTCTTTATGGTTCTTGTACCACGAGAGGGTTGGAAAAAGTATTTGTCCATGCGAGCCTGCTTTTCACGTCGTATCGATCCCCTTACAGGACTCCAAACTTGCGAGGATACCCGCTGTGGAAATTACGAAGAGTGCACGATGGTCGACGAACAGCCGGTATGCTCGTGCCTTCCTGGATTCATGAATACCCAGAGGGGATGTTATCCCGTTCAAGGTATTTTTTATTTATTTATTTATTTATTTATTCATTTTTAAATTTTTATTATTTTATTATTATTTTTTAAAATTTATTTTATTTATTTATTTATTTTATTTATTATTTCATCATTTTGTTTACTTATTTTTCAATTATTCTTTTTTTAGTTCATTATATTTTCCAAAATTTACAATATTTTCGATTATTTCAACTTTTCGACTATTTATATTTTTCCAGAATGTTTTCTTTTTCCAATTATTGACATTTTTGAATGATTTCTATTCTTCAAAGATTTACAATTCTCGATTATTGACATTCTTTAATTATCAATATTAACAAAATTTTGATCCTTTCCATGTTCCAATTATATTTATCAACGTTCAATTATTTCTGTAATCTAAAATCCAAGAATTTTTAGTACCTACTAAAATTGAAAACTTGGATTTTACATTGAAATGATCGTCTAAAATCTTTTCAGGTCCTGGCCAAGCTGCTTGCAATCTTGCTAACAATTGTTCGCCCTACGGAGGTTGTATTTACGACAGTGATCGACAGGGACACGTTTGTGTCTGCCATCCAGGATACATCGGTAAGTTTCAATCAGCTTTTGCGAAAAAAAGCCCCATGAAACTTGCTCACGTACGCTCGATCTTTTAAGCAACAAAAAAATTAATTTTCATTTTAAAAAAGCAGAAAAAAAATCAACGTCGCGGTAAAATTATTGCTTCGACCTGCTATTCAATTTTTATTCTCGTCAATGACAATGAAAAGAAGAAAAAACAAAAATTTTAATTTCAAAAAAGGGGATGGATACACTTGCCATCCGGAAACCGAGTCCACGACCCACGAGAGTGGTCCACCGAGTCCTCGATGTCACGATGGCATGTGCTGGTGTCCACGTGGTTGGGAATACCGGAACGATATGTGCGTCCAAGCGGAATATCCGAGAAGCAGCACGACCGTCTTTGCACCTCATGGAAGTGAGTACAATTATTTATTATCACTACGGATTCATTCGCATTTCCTTGTCACGATCACAGGCCCGAGAATGTGCAGCAATCTCGATAGACCGAGACGAGGCCGAAATAGAAATTCTGCAGGATACGAATCAGCTCAGTTCATTTTCCATTAACATTTCTCAGCATATAAAAATTCAACCCAGTGACCCTCAAATGTACAGACAAAAATTATCCTTCGAGTGCACATTGGGTCAATCTGACCCCAGGCGTTTTTCAATTTTCCTCCGGCAAATATGAATTTTTCCGGTTTTTTTCTTGTGGAGACGTTTTTTGTAGTAAAAATTAATAGAAAAAAAATGTTGGGGTCACGAAAACCCAGTGTGTACGCAACGAAACCTCGTGGAATGCACTTTTTAATGCATCGCCAAAAATGCATTTTTTGCTGCACCCAAAAAAATGCACGAAAACGTCGCAGTCTCAAAAAATTCCACTCAGCTCTGGAAACTTAACGAACGCACGATTTTAATTACGAACAGCAAACACTACGAATCTCCCGAGATGTACTGAAACTTTTTGCTGTCCCGAAGCTCACGTCTTCGATGCATCTATTAACGATTGCATTCCGGAGTCAGGAAATACTTACGAAACGACTGTATCCTCAGGAGGTAAGTTTTTTTCTTCTATTGATTTCTTCGAAATTCTTTGCCCAATGTTCCCAGCCGAGCGTGCAACATTTTATGGAAGGACAGTAAAAAAACACTCTCGCTTTTGTTTATTAAACATTTTCCAATAAAATCGATAACTTTTTTCTGTCAATATTTCGAGCATGTTAAAAATAAGCAAAAATAATCATTGCGCTTTGAAACAAAATGAATAACTGTCGACACTTAATTGAAACCTCTTAAGGGCTTACACCTGAGTGAATAGAAAATATAGGAAATTCGTTTTTCTTCATTTTCCTCGAAACAGTCTCAAAATGTGCCAAAAAATTCTGAACGAAAAGTTGAAAAATCGGAAAATGTTATAAAAATCGATTTTCACGAAATTTTCGCTTCGACCTAAGCCCTTTAAACGCATTTTGGCTCCGCGAACATTATTTCTTACAGTGTAACTCTTCGCTGGCCATGAGAATTTATTTTTTGTGCAATAATTGTTTAGCCAAAGCTTGGCACCTTTTTTCCCAAACTGAGGAAATCTTTTTTCCGTGCAATAATTGTTTTTGTTAGATCTAATGAAAGCCAAAGCTTGACGATCAATGTTTTAATCGCACACGCTTGTTCCGATAGCTTGCAACGAGGTATCGTTGTGTCATCCGTATGCTCAATGCGTTTTCATGACGAGAACGGGAGATTACGAGTGTCACTGTAATCCGGGCTACGAAGGCGATGGAATCGAGTGCGTCAGGTCAGGTACGTCTTTGCAATTTATGCTCGTCCGAAAACTGGTGGAAATACAAAGTTCCCCAGGTGGGGAATGAATTTTTATGAGGATTCACGTTACGGTACGTTTCTCTAATCTCTCCAACAACTTTTTCTACATTTTCTCTTCGGAAACAGAAGTCTCGTGTCTCGAAGTCGATATTTGCGATCCTAACGCTTCCTGCCGTCCTGATGATTCCGGTGCCAAGTGCGTCTGCGACTCGGGATACGAGGGCGATGGAACAATCTGCCATTCTATCGGTGCTTCTTCTTTTTCCTATGCCATTCATCATTCTTTTAATCGTTTATCCATTCGCCAACTCCGCCACTGTTCTATGGGAAATATGAAGAAATCCGTACACTCGAAGCAAATCTTTTTTTCCATAATTAAAATTTTTATAATAATTAAATTGGTTTACAGTTTTCTTAGAACTCTCAACATTTTTGGATTTTCCCGAAAATTGTGAAATTTTGATGCAGATTCTTCTAAATTTGTGGATTTTTCAAAATTTTGTAGATTTTTACAATTTGTGGAATTATTGAATATTTTAGAATCTTCAAACTCGCGGAATTCTTGAGATTTGTGGATTTTCTCAAAAATTGTCGATTTTTTTTATTTTGTGAGTTTTGTTTATCATGCAAAAATTCAATTCCAAAGAAAATTAACAGCCCGGAAGTGATAATTTTGATAAATCACAAGATTTTATTGCATTTTTGTCTACGATCGAAAATCTTGAATTTTCGAAAGATTCGTTTTCTGAAGCCAGTTTTTTGGTCCATCAGACGAATGCAGAGACAATACGGAATGTGAAGAGAACGAGGGATGCGCGTACAATCCAGCGAGATCGCGTTACGAATGCGCCTGTAATCCCGGTTACGGGATCGTCGATGGTCAGTGCGTGGTGTCCGATTGTTCGGTCAATCCATCGCAGTGTCACGTGAATGCTCAGTGTGTTAGGTCCGGTGGAGAAACTTACAAATGCGTTTGTATGGGCGGTTTCCACGGAGATGGTATGCGGCAATGCGTGGCCGACAATCTGAGCTGCAACGTTGTCAATACCTGCGGGATTAATGCGGTTTGCACTCACAATCAAACGTCAGGGGATTACAATTGCGTTTGCGAATCGGTGAGCCGTGGCAATTCTCGTTGAATCCATTTTACTAATAAAATTGCAGCGATTCCCAAGAAAGAATTATCATGAACTGACCCTCAAGTCGTTCGAACGACCGAATTGTATTGAATGATCGAAACGTCGATAAAAATCGTTTTTAAGGGCTACCACGGTGATGGCTTCGACTGCGTCTCCTACGTTTCTTGCCTGCAAGATCCGGACATTTGCTCGGAAGACGCAACATGCGTACAAACCGCTGATCAACATTACGCCTGCGTTTGTAACGAGGGTTTCGCCGGCAATGGCATGACGTGTCGATCGAGGCCACGACACGACTCCAATTTTTTGCTCGTCAATCAGGGAATGGCCACTCATCGTATTCCATTCTTCCCCACGATCGTTAATGCCGGCGCTCCTATCAATATCGCTTACAGCCAAATGGCAATTGGTCTCGACGTCGATTGTCTCAATGGAAAAATTTACTCCAGTGACATCGCTGGTAATTACAAAAAAAAAAAAACATTTCCTACATTTTAAACATTCTTCAAGCAATTTTCTCTCAACCATTCAAGCCATCGATTGTCCCTTGGAGGCAATAAACTTGAAATCCAGGACTCGATAAATTTTTGGGCCCGATGATCACGAACTTGACCTTGAAACAAAAAAAATTGAAAATTTAGCGCTTCTCGATTTTTTTAC
Source organism: Diadegma fenestrale (assembly GCA_037043255.1). Taxonomy (NCBI): domain Eukaryota; kingdom Metazoa; phylum Arthropoda; class Insecta; order Hymenoptera; family Ichneumonidae; genus Diadegma; species Diadegma fenestrale. The sequence continues at coordinate 1,747,728 of CM073310.1, forward strand.
ACAAAAACTACCGGCTCATCAAAAATACCGAAAAAACTCTGTAATATTCCGTAAAGTGTATAGAATCTGTGAAAAAAAATTCCATTCCGAGAGTTCATGATTTTGAGAAGGAATTTTTAAATGTAAAATTACAAAATTTATTTCAACTTTTTTCGTTAAATATTGAAAAATACTCTTGCGTCGAATTTTCATAAATCGTAAATATATCGAAACGCTTGCTTTTTTATAGGCAACAGAATCACGACGATGCATTACAACGGCTCGAATGTGCAAACATTCGTGACCGGAGTAAGCAGCGCGGAAGGTCTCTCGATCGATTGGGTATCGAGAAATATATTCTGGACCGATTCGGGCAAAGCGACACTGGAGGTGGCGAACATGGAGACGAAGAAGCGGAAGGTTCTGGTGTCGAGCGGTCTCGTGAACCCTCGAGGAGTGGCGGTTCATCCGTACCGAGGGTACTCGATTGTTTTTGCCTGAAATAAATTTAAAAAGAGTAAAAAAAAACAAAAAATTTCATCGAATTTCATCAAAACAATTCAAATCTCGAATTTCCAGAAAAATTTTCTGGTCCGACTGGAATCGTCTGGCTCCAAAGTTGGAATGGTCGAACGAGGACGGTTCCGGACGCGAAATATATTTGCACGGTGACAACGTCAAGCTGCCAAATTCCCTGGCGATCGATTGGGCCAGCGACGAACTTTGCTGGGCCGATGCCGGAACCTTCACCATTAGTAATTATTTTTTTCACCCACAACAATTAGTTAACGAGTTGAAAACTTATTTAAAAAAATGAAAAATGAAACATTGAAATTTAGGTTGCACGCCAATCGACACCAGACAAGTCCACGTCGTTGCCAAGGAACTTTCCTACCCATTCGGTTTGGCAATTTCCCAAAATCATTACTACTGGACCGACTGGAAAACGTAAACCATTTCAATCCATTTTCTTCCACAACTTTTTAACAATTAACGAGACAAAATTCAAATTAAACAACAAAAATTAACAATTGTCCCAGGCAAAAGATCGAAGTTGCAGCAAAAAGTACAGGCGAACGACACAAGGCGATAAATATCCCACCAGGAGGAAGCGGAAAATTGTATGGCATCGTTGCAGTCCCAGAATCTTGCCCAAGAGGTGAATTTCATTTTTTCAAGTTTTGTTTCCCACCCTCAACGAACTCAAAATGCTCATGGAAATTGTACTAAAAAAAAAAAAACATAATTATTTTCTGTTCTTCAATAATTTTGAATTTTCCGTAATTATCAAACAGTCAATTACGAAAATTGTTACGATTTCTTGACGCACAATTAATTTGAAAGGTCACGAAACGATCGTGACGAATTTTGCGATTGCCCAGTCGAAAAATGACGAAAATTAATCCGCGAATTGGGGGACGAGTAATTAATTAGCTGGTAATTAATTTTTCTCTCATTTGCAGTATCAAATGTGTGTCAATACGAAAACGGTCGTTGCCACAAGGATCAGTTGTGTTTGCCAGACGGGCTGGGTGGAAGGACATGCGCTTGTCCCGACGAGAGTAAAGGTCCATGCACCGAGTCGAGATACCGCGATCCAGTTTCGTAGTCACAAAAAGAAGAAAATACATCGTCCTGAAAATTGTACTGTAACACATTTACACGATCATTTTTCTCTGCGTTGTCCCCGACGAATTCTCGAGATGTTGGCGGAAAAAAAATCACCGGGACAGCACAAAAGTGCTTGAAAAAAAAAAAGAAAAAGAATCTCATGCAGCATCTTCCAAATGATTAGAAAAAAGGAAAAAAGTGCATGGACGTTTGAAAACATTTGTAAATTCATCCTGAACCTTTCTGTATCAATTTCCTCATCGATGAGATCGCGAGTGTAATTTATAACTTTATTATTACCCAGATTATTATTATTATTATTATTATTATTATTATTATTATTATTATTATTATTATTATTATTATTATTATTAATGTTATAAATATTATTATTAAAGTAATAAATATCATTATTCTTTGTTACGATTAATTGGAACGAAAATAAAAATTGTTCCTCAACTATTAACGTTTGAAAAAACAGTATTTTTTTTTTTTTTTAATCGATCATTCGGAAAAACTTCAATCCCGAAATGGACGAACGTTTCTGCATTATTTGAGACCGAAAAAAAATAGACGCAGATTGGAGAGTCTCCATTATGAAAATTACTTTTTTTTTCCATCGAACTGAATTTTTTATTTGCATTTATTTTTCAAAACAAATTTATGTAATTATTTAATAATTTATGTAATAATTATTTACATAATTAATAATCGACCCGCTCACGGTTTGCGAGGCACAAGTCCACGATTTTCCAGTTCTTTCTTTAGTTTGAATTTCTGCACTTTGCCGCTCGTCGTTCGTGGAAAGCTCTCGACGAATTCAATGTGTCGAGGAATCTTGAAATGAGCAATTCTGCCTTTGCCATATGCGCGCAGTTCGTTTTTCGTCAGTTTTGAGTTTTCGTTCAAACGAACACACGCGCATATTTCTTCACCGTAAACTTCGTCATAGATAGCAAACGCGTGAGCCTCTCGCACCTCGGGATGACTTTCCAAAAACTGTTCAACATCCTAGAAAAAAAAAAATTAATTTTTTCAACTTGATGATCCATTAAGAAATTTAAAGACTTTTTGCATTCTGATAGAATTACGTGAATAATTTTTTTAAATATCGTCAAGATTTAAAATTTAAAATTGAAAAAATAATAATAATAAATGTAAAAAAATTGGGACTTTTTTCAATTTAAATTTAGCCAGAAATAATATTCTGAACAATCTCCCATCCAAATATTTCAATACTTTATACATTTCGACAGAAATGAATTGGAAAAAAGTCAATTGCTCCGAATTTCGTACTTTTGGAAATATATTTTCTCCTCCTCGGATGATCATTTCTTTGAATCGCCCAACAATGTGGCCATAACCATCGGGTCTCAAGACGAATTGGTCGCCAGTTTTCAGCCAACCATCTTCCGTCAAAGTTTTTCGTGTGTTCTCTTCGTCGTCCCAGTATTTCATCATCGTCGCGTATCCTTTGACCCACAATTCCCCCATGGTTCCCATAGGAACTATCGCCCCAGAGTTATCGACGACCTGCGACAAAGAAAAAACTTGCCCATTCACTGTTTCTAATTTTTTTCGCGTCCGTAGTTCATTCGGTTAATTCTTTCAGGTAATTATCGTCACCTTAACTTCCAAGTGATCCGAGACGTGGCCCACTGTGTTGTCAGTCAACTCGGTGCTCTCGTTTGGCAACGATTGAAACACGATGGCTGTAGTTTCCGTCAGTCCATAAATACTCTATCGTAAAAAAAGTATTTTTTAAGGTATCGGTCAGTGGCCGAAGTCACATCCAAAAAAAACGAGACATTTTATTGGCAAAATTTTCGAAAATCCTGGATTAAGGCCGTTACGATAAAAATATTTTTGAAAATCGCGAAAAACGTGCTTCGGGACTTTGTTCACGAAATTCGATTCCTTTAGATTGCCACAGCGTTGATTGAAAAGAAACAAAATCAACTAAAATTTTGAAAAACTTTGTCAAAATCTGAAATTATAAGTAAATACTAGAAAAATCGAATTTATGAAGTTTTTAGACGATAATTTTCCCTTAACGTTCCAGAGACACTTTTTCGAAACCCGAAATGGTGAAAAAATGTAAAAAAATCGAATATTTTGAGGTTTCTAGACGGCAATACCCCCTGAAGAGCAAAGTCCTTTGGTGCAAGAAATTCCTAACATCGAAGAGAAACAGAGAAAGGAGAAGAGAGAGTTCGCAAAATATATGCTTTGCGGGCACGTTGCATTCACACGAAGAATATGCGCATGAATCCCCTCCATTCTCTTGAGAGATATGTGCATAGATAAGGGATGTATTGCCCCTGGAGTCATCGACCTCTCTCGGGGCACTAAAGGCTTCACCTATATTCCTCGTGGAACATAAAGAACCCACGAAGAAGCCCGCAACGCCTGTTAGTCCATCGATCACATGTTAATTTCTTCGATTAACATACTCGCTTAATTAATTCGAAACGCCTACCGATCGACAGTGAAAAAAAAACTGGATCTTTCACGGTTCATTAGTTTTCCCATCACTAAACACGCCGCAGTGACACAAAATGTTGCTTCAATAATTAAGTGACTGATCATGAAAAAATTAAATTTTCTTTAACGCGGGTCAGGTCGATCTAGAGCGGGAAAAATCGACGTCACTAGATGCAACCCAAATCCTTTCCCTTTTAGTCTCTCTCCGTGCTTCTGGGTCATTTATACACGGACCCTTGCCAAACGGTCACCCAACTAAGTACTGAACTTGCCTGAACCCTTTTAGAATCGATGAAATCGGTATCGAATTTTCAATTTATTAAATAATTAATTCTGCAATTTTTCAGTCAATTCAACGAAATTTAAATTTAATTGGGTCGTTCACTTTTTACCTGAATTCCAATGCGGCCGAATTCGTTTCGTATTTTTCAAATGGATTCAGATTAAGTGATCGATCAAGTTGGTATCTCAATAATTAATTAAATTTTAAATTAATTAATTTATTGAAGTTCAAATTTTATTAAGTCAATAATTATTTACCTGAATCCCACTGCAGCCGAGTTCGTTTTGTATTTTTTAAATAATTCATGGGAAATGATCGATCAAGTTGGTATCGAATTTTCAATTAATAATTCATTAACTTTCGAATCAATTGAATCGAGTTGTAATTTAATTGAGTCATTAACTTTTTACCTGAATTCCACTGCAACCGAGTTCGTTTCGTATTTTTTGCATGAAATTAGGTGAAATGATCGATCCGCCAGAAACACCATGTCGAAGAGTAGTCACGGGAGCCTGGAGCTTTTCACGAGCATCCAATAAATGAATCTGCGAATATCGCCAACAGAATAAATTAATCTCCGATTATTTCCTATTTAATTAGCAATTAAAAAATTTTCCAAGATGATCAAAGCATCGAAACGCTCCGGAGACTTGTCGTTCGAGTTTCGTACCCACATCGTTGGGGTCCCATAAGCCACGGAACACTTTTCTCTCATGATAGTCTCGATCGAATGCTTTGGGTTGAACGATGCCGATTCAATGACGATTGTTGCTCCGGAATGAAGGGCAGCGAATTGGCCCATCACCATTCCAAACGCATGGAAGAAAGGAACGTTCAAACAAATCTTATGGTGGTCGTTCATCAAGCCCAATCTGGCTGCACCCTAAACATTGATTTCATCGATAAATTTCCGATCCCCTGCTCATTAATGTTTTCAATTATCCCAATTATTGGGAAATCAATTAAAAAAATAAATAATAATCATCAAATCGATCGATAATTATGAGATTAATAAAAAAAATGGAAATCATGATAAATTTTCATAATTAACATCAAATCATCAAATAGAAAAATCATAATAAAAAAAAACCGAATCAAAATGAAAAATAGAATGGATAAAAATTGAAAATAAAGAAAAATCTATGATTACAAAATATCGTAGAATAAACGAATTCATTTTTACGATGCAAAAGGCACAAAAAAATTGAATAAAAAGGAAAAATTGGACCCATGATTTGATTCCGGATCCTCGAATCTAAAACACATAATAAAAAGCTTCGAACTACGCGGCACTCCTTCAAGCCACACCCCAGATTAGTTCTCACTCATTAATCAAATCCACTTACAAGACCTTGCAATTACTTTTGAAACGATCATTTACAATAAGTTCGTGGCTTCCGAATTATCTGCGATTTCTTGAGAAATAAAAAAAAACGAGGATTTCCGGTTCTCTATTTCCCCCAAAAACACACAATCCTTGAAATCCATTCAATTTTTGTTCATAATTTTTTTTTTCCCCATTATTGACATTCATCGTGTTTGGATGAGAGGAAAAAAAATTCGCAACTTTTCTAACCTGCCTGCTGTTGTTGACGAAAGATTGATGCGAAATGAGCGTGGCTTTTGGATTTCCTGTCGTTCCGGAAGTGAATTGAATGTTGCATCCGTCCCATGGCGATATTTGATCCTGTGTCGCAGCAATCGCTTCCACTTGTCGATTGTTGGCGACCGATTCGATGTCCGCAAAGCTGCGAGTGCCACTTTTGACAAAAAAAAAACAGTAAACTGTCGAATATTTTTGTCGATTTTTTGTTTCCACGCTTTCCATGCACTTCCGCAGCATTGAGCGGAGAATTTGAAGAATACAGGAGAGACTTTCTTCGTGCCATTAGGTTAATTGCACCCGGAGAATCCCATTAAATGCCGCAAGGCGATCAATCAGTTCAATCGGAAGTTTGGTATACGCTCCCACAGTCACGCGGAGATCGATATTTAAGCACGGGAAAGCACATTGCAACGGATTACTCAAAGAATTATTCGCATTTCTCTCCAGTGACTAAAAAAACTGTCTAAATTTTTTGGTTTTTTATGTAAACGAATAAAAATTCAGAACATATAAATGTAACAACGACATCAAGAATGTCAAGTTTCAATTTAATGCAATGCTGGAGAGGCTCGCGATCGAATGCCTCGCGAAAATAAAATAACTGGTCTATCGAATTTTTTACTGTGTCAGACAATAATATTCGTGCATCACGAAATTCCTGAATCGATACAACGCAATATAGGCCAATGAGATTGAACGGTTCGGACCAGCTCAGCTTTTTCTCCTGGAACGTCAACTTTTTATAAAAACTAAGAATTCTGGGTGCACCCGGCGCGCTTACGCGTGCAAACGGTTTTCTATAATAGCGCTGCAGCGCTCCTTTCAGATAGTGACTTATCGAAATATACGACAGCGTTTTTAAACCAACCGATTAACCAACCGATTTCGAAGCAGTTCGATAAGAAAAAACACAAGTTTAAGCAAAGAGGATTCTATTTCTAGGATCAAATACTTTTTTTCTGTGGAAACCATGCCTCAGGCTTTTCAGAGTCATCCTCACGTACACGGAAAGAATATTACATCAAAATTCACTATGTTCTTATAGTTCCCTGGTACCAAGTCGTCCCTCTGAGAAATTTTAGCAAAAACATAGTAATTTTTAATTCCTTTTCTATCGCAGTCGCGGAAATTATGAAATTTTTCGCCCTTTTTCAGATGAAAATTTACTATGTTTCTGCTCAAATTTCTTAGGGGGACGACATGGTACCAGAGAACTGTAATAACATAGTAATTTTTAATGTAATATTCTCTCCGTGTACTGTTGAAGTCTCGTCTAGTCCAACTTTTGAAAACTGTATCATCACCATATAAGATGTTGTGGAATAATCGATTCCGAAATGAAAATTTTTTCTTATAGACGAGTCTACCCTGGAAGTAATTTTTGTATTTTGATTTTCACGGAAACTCCCGCAAATATGTTTGGAAAAATGTTGAAAAAAATCTGGATCAAAGTAACAGGTGAATTTATATTCGTAATCAATAAGTGAGATTTTTTGTGGTCACCACGTGTGACCGAGTGGGCTCCGTATGTGGTTTGACACGCGGCAAAGTGCTTGATCCGTTTCGCGAATACATAGACAAGGAACATCTTCGGACGCACACGCGATATTCATGAGTCAGCAGAGAGCCCAAAACACGTGATCACAGATGCAATAATAACGTAGGCTACGAGTAATGTCAAGCTTTTCTTACTCCAAACTTCCAGCCTCTCGAAAATCATTCAAAAAAATAAAAATAATCAAAAAAATTACAAAAACAATTTAAAAAATTACAAAAGTAATTAAAAAATTAAAATGAATAACGTTTTTTTTTTTCCAAACGGATAAAAATTGAGAATCAGAAAGAATTTTTTCGAATCCGATTCCAAACTAAAAATCCTAAACCATTTGGTCCGATAGCTATAGAAAAAAATTGTAATGGTGCAAAAAAAATGCTCACGCAACGCGATCTTCGGAGTAGAGAATAATGTGTTGCAAGCCCGGGCAGCTTTCCTTGGCCCTCGCCAGCATTTCCGCATAGTTTTGAGTCTTGAAGCTCCTCGGACTTATGGCAGCTCGAGCGTCGACTTTTTTCAAACAATAATTCACTTCGTCCTGCTGGTAGGCAGGATTTATTCCAACCATAATGAGACCAGCACGAGCGGTCGCCAAGAACGAGATGAACCACTCGATCTCGTTCGGTCCCCAAAGAGCTACCCGATCGCCACCTTTCAAGCCCAAGCTCAAAAGACCCGCAGCCACTTTGTCAGCTCGACGAAGAATTTCCCCATAACTGAGCCTTTTTCCCGCTTGGGAATCGATTATACACTCCCGATTCGGCCATTCTTTTGCCGAATTTTCAAACAATTTTCCTGCTGTCATTTCCAGCAGTGGAGTCTCGACTTTGTGACAAAAATACGAGGGATTTTCCACATTTTTCGAAGAATTCCATCGTCTCGTGATCTTCGTTTCTTCTCCGACGAAAAATTCCTCCGAACTGGATAATCCTTCAATATTAACGAGACGAAAAATTTGATGAAAAATGTCGAGAAGTCACAAATTTGTAAAAATTCAAATCAAACAATTACGCACGTCGATTCCAGAGCGAAAAACACTTGGATAATTCTTTGACACTCCCAAATTGATGATTCAATGTTTGGAAAATTCGGCTGGAGGAAACTCCACAGTGACGCGACGATCCGAACATTTTTTATTTACTGTTTCGATGCCCGAAAAGAAAAGTGAGCAAACTTTTATCGGCCGTTGCGCGTTCTCAAACGAAACTGATGACGAGCCATGAACGTTTGACCTGCGTGTACGTAACTTGAACGTTCTTATATTGAATCCAGCATTTGGTACGGGGGCTGAACCGGACACGATAACAGCGAGAGAAAACGATGAATTCGTAACGAACGTAATATCTTATCGACGGATAAACAGACACATGCAGCGACGTATCTCTCGAATTTAAATTTCATAGTTTTTTATTTCAGGCTGCAATGGAGACTATAATGAGTGCGCGTCACTGAAAGTAACGATGACTTTGTAGAAAACCTGAATATGCCTTGGGAGTACTCATTCGGATGAAGCATTGAGTAAATATTGAAAAAAATTAGGAGCAGGACACAAATTTCTAAACTACGCTAAATATTGAGGGTATCGTTCTTTTTTCTTTTTTTTTAAACATATATCGTTCTCGTTATCATTCGGTGACCTACAAATTTAAATTCAGACGGATTAGTTAAATTGTCTCATTTATTTTGTACGTATTCATTGGAAAAAAAAAATCAAAACAATTTCGTAACGAAGAAAAATGAAACATCGAAAAATATCGAAATAAGAGTAAAAATGGCCTTGACCACGACTTTTTTATCCTCAAATTGGCACTTAATTATATTTTACGTATTTGAAGAGAAAAAAAACTGAATAAATTCTGGGATAATCTTCATTGATTCTATTTTGAGGTCCCACAGTTATTATGGTCGTTGCATTTTTTTATTGTCAAATGAAACGTTTTGGAAAACAAGATTTTCGAAAAATGTCGTTGCTTGGGTCAATGCGATCCCCAGAGGGCTCGCCAGAGGGTGAATAACTTTGCTTCAGTGTATTTTTTTCTTACTCTAAGGATCGTCGTTGATCAACGTCGTCACAGCAGTTTCGTCGAATGAATCACAAAGTGGAACAATGCCCGGATTCTCCGGTGATTTACAAGGTGGTCAACGTCGCGTACGACGTCGTTCACAAGTAGTTACGAACACTGCTCAGACACGATTTCTGTATCTACTGCAATGCGACCGAGCCCGAGAGACGGACGAGCCAAACTAAACACACAATTTATTGTCGTTCACATTGTACCATGCACATTTATTATGCACGTTAATATAAACATGTGTAAATATATTATAAACACGTGAATATGACTCAGAAGTTTTGCATAAGTGTCGAGCAATCTTTGAGCGTAATGAGGACAAGGAAGGACACGCACGTTGAGCAATCCCTTTATCTTTCTCCGTCTCTGTTCTTCGTGCAAATAACTGCTCGTGTATCTCGATGCATTGCTCTTCGAGATCATCCGCAGCTCAAGAAACTGCAACAAAAACCACACGTTCGATGGCGAGTGTCGATCAATGCGAGCGTTGGATCTCGAGAAATGACTCGCTGACCCAATTTCCCAGGAGGAGTTTACCTTGACAAACCGTTCTAATCAATCGCGCTGACTTAACTGCATCTATAAAACTTGTGCAGCATTGCATTATTGCCCAATCGTCAAACTCACCGCTGCAGAACAATTCGTACGATTCTGTTCGGAGGGCAACGAGAAATTCGAGAAATTTCACGGGTAATTCGAGAAATTTGCAGTGTCAAATTTTTCACAAGTTAAAAAGAAAAATGTACTGTCATTATTTTCAGTTTCTGATTAGAATCAGCTCGAAAATGTTGCGGGATTCAGCGAAAAGGCATTTGAACTTGACTCAGGAAAAGCTGGGAGCCTTCTCGTGCTAGAAACCTTGTCGCAACGAGTCGAAAGTCAAACGAGATTTTGTCAAACAGGCACTTCGACGACCGACAGTTTTTTGTACACTGAATTTTATTTTCTTGCAGTGCAGAAGCGATTCCACGTAGAATCGACATCCTGCCGTTGCTTCGTGCGCCATTTCACACTTTCCCATAACATTTTCACTTTTTCCCATAAAATTTCCATGTATTTCGCATATCATCGTCGCAAACCTTTGCATTTTTTTTTCTTTATACGATTCCACGCAATTTATTGGAAAAATCTCGAACTACCATTAGAATCGACGAATTCGAACACCAAAATTGCTTTTATTATTTCCCAGTAATAAGAAAAACTGCAGTTGATTCCAAAGGAGCGAAAAATTTCCAGAACTATTCGCAATCAAAATAAATATTTAAAAAACACGAAAAGCCAAGGCCAGAAGCGACGAGCGTCGGCGCAAGAATTGAAAACTATAAATCGATCATTCGCACATTAATTTTTGATAATTATACAGAGATGAAAATCAAGCAATTCAGAAAATTTCAATTGTTTGGGTGAAAAAAATGGAAATAAAAAAGGATAAAAATCAGAGATTAATCCGGCGTCCTTGACCGAGAGAATAATCCGGTTGATCGAAGCCAGGAAAATGGTGATTATGAAAATGCGTTTCCAGGAAAGCGAAGGCGCGGTCGTTCGGTGGTTGGAGAAATTTGGGAGTCGGACTCGCGTTGGAGGTTTTCCCTGTTGATGATTAAGACGGAGCGGCCTGTAGGCGCTGAACGTATAACGAGAAATTTGAATACAGACATACTCACAAGCAAGCTTGTTTCTTGGTCTGGCTTGTCCCAAGCGATGGCGTGCTCGCGTCTACCCTCGAGCGGAAGTCGCGTGTCGGCGTGGCCGCCGTTGGTAGCGAGGAACCCCCTCGAAAAAGCTCCCCCGTCCAACTCCCATTTCTTAGCTTCTGAGACGAGGGACGTGTATGAAAACACACACACACACACTGCGCAGCAGTCCTCATCACAGAAGAACTATTCCCCTTCCCTTATTCTCGTTGTAAAACGCGATCACAGTTGCAGCCTCACCAACACCAACGAGTCTCGATACCATTTGCTGGGAGAGTGTGTGCGTCCGTGTGTTTCGTATCTGAACAGATTGTATGTAAAGTATAGGAGCTTAACGAAGCTCGGGAGCGAGGTTTTCATTGGTCGAGCCTCGTGCTACAAAGGAACGCGTCCTAAAAGCCTCCCTCCGACGTTTTCAATCCTTGAAACAGTCTTCAGAATCGCGAGGATAACTGCGAGACGAGCACCAGAGTGAGGAGCCAAGGATCATCAACCTTTTTTGCGGAAAAAACGATCCTGCCCATTTTTCAATTGAGATAATCAATTATTTTTTACATCTAATTAAAAAATCGTTTTTCACTATTTTCTTACGATCCCTCGTACCCACTCCGACGATTTCTTCGCCCTGGACTCGAGGCTCGATCCTCCAAATAACGGGAAACAAGTGCGATGTGTTTTTACTCTTTCCCAGTGAGTGTTTTTCTCTCAACGGGCACAGTGCGCGATTGTGACGATATTTTTTAAACCGTCAAACTTGAGAATTCGTGCCGACCCTCAATCGTTGCAATCGCCACCTCGAGATCCAACGTTGGACTCGCCGTAACGTGCATTTCGCACTATCGCGTGAGCAGGGAGACCGAAAATCTCTCCACGTGACTCTCGTTCAAATAGTTCCTCGAAATTTCGACAACTATTGAGATTCTTTCTCTGGAAATTTTTCTATCCGGCGTTTCTGATCGAGGACCGAAATGATAAAAAAATAAAATGGCATAAAAAAACAATATTCGTGTAATTTTTGTAATATCAAATAGAAAAAGTGAGAGAAGATTTCGAAAAAATCATAAAATATTGAAAAACCTCATAATTTTTAAAAATGATTGAATTTTCGAAAAAAATCCAATTTTGAAAGACCGTAAAATTTGAAAAAATGATCAAATTTGGAAGAAAAAAAAATCATTGAAAATAATCGAGGATTGGTCGTCGAAATGAATGAATTTGGTGAAAGGTGCGTTGAGGGTATAAAGTTTGAAGGAACATGAGCAGCAACAATAAAAAGTCGACGGGCGTCAAGGACGACAAGAAAACTTCATCGAGCAAAGAGGAGAGTCCTGCGGGTGGTAAGGACGATGGAGGATCAGGATCAGCCGGCGGAAGCAATGGAGCAGCGAGCGTGGAGCCATCGCAGCCGGGAAGTAAGCCAGGATCGGCAGGAGCGACCGCGAGAGAAGGAGCCCAGAGGCTGCTCGGTCTGGCGAGTCGCGGCGAGTGGGCCCCGTGCGATCAGTTGCTCAAAACTTTGGAGAAAAGTGTGCAAAGCGCCGGCGAGGATGGATACACGACGCCTTTGGCTGGTGTCATGGATCCGGTTGGTCTCGCCGCTCCTTATTCCACTCGATTCTCTCCCGCCAAACCTTTGGACCTTCATTTACAAAAGAAATTGATGATTTTCAGACCACCGGAATGTCCCCCTTAATGTACGCCGTTAAGGACAACAGGACAGCATTTTTAGATCGTATGATCGATCTTGGGGCAGACGTGGGGGCTCGGAACAATGTAAGAGACAATGAAACACGTAATTGTTCATATAATTAATCAATTTAGCCATTTTTCCATCGTCTGATTCATGATTTTCGCGAGAATGAGTTCTGAACGTAATTTCTTTCAATTTTCGCACTGAATATTTTTACCGGCTAGTTCCTCTTCTTGGTTGGGATCTGGCGTATCGATTGCACTACAATTAAAGCTCAACAGACCCATTTGTTACGTCGTAACGGCGCACACAATTCTCGGTCCCACAGACCAAGTGTGTCTGAGTGATAAAAATTCAACTTTCAGCCCCGTTAAAACGTGCTTCCGGGTTGGATAATTATTTTTACAGTCAATTTGATAATGAACCATAGAAATCCCATGAAAATTGAGCCCCAACAACAGGCAAAACGAGTCTGGTGTGTCTCCCGAAGTAACGAGACTTTTATAAATAAGTTTGATTAATAACGTCCCGGAATAATAAAAGTTCTCCCTTGGAATTCTTGGAACCTGAAATCCCCCTCTTGGCTCGTGATGTATTTGCACGGAGTGCCATAAAATTTAACGCCGCAGCGTGAGTCATCTTAAAAGGTGACAAGCCGGCAGTTTTCTGACATTACAAAAGGCGTGGGCGCTGTACAGAGTTAATGATGAAATCCGTGTTGAGTCAAGTTGATCGGCGAAGGGTTGACGTGGTAAAAAGGCTGGCGAGGAGGGGGGCGTAGAAACGTCGAGTTGCGTGAAGGAGGGCCAAGGCCAAGGGGCTGTTCTACTAAGCTGCACAAGCACAAGCGAGTAAGCAATCGAGCAAGCCAGCTCAGCCCAGAGTCTTGTGATTATAACTAGGCCGGTCAGTCAGTAGAACGAAAAGAAAGTAGTTCGATCTTCTGACACGATAAAAACGAGAAATATAAAGCCGAAGTCGAGGTCCTTTGGGCGGCGGACGAAACTCCAGCCAGAATATCTAATTAACATCGCGACCTAGTCATTTCGAAGGAATCATTGGCCACTCATTAACTTTCAAGAATTTTGGGGCTCATTTTCACAAGTGACCCAGATTTTTCTTCAATCTCTTCCATGATATGCTGTTTTTTTTTTTTTAAATATATCCAATCACATCGCTTTGACGAATAGCACTAACGAGTGGAATTTTTGGAACTAATGACCCTCGGTCCCTATCAACGAGCAATCTTTACTGCCTCGTTGACCGCATCCTTTGTATTTATTTGCCACTTTTTATTATCGCGACTCCCCATGGATAAAAAAATGAAAAATTATTATTTCTGCGTTAGCCTTTGACCTCGATAATAATTCTCGAATGGCATGCTTATAAACCGTGATTGAAAAAGCGCTGCGAATCGCTGGAGAAAGCTCCCTGGGCCAGGCGAGGAAAAGGCACAATTTTCTCTCTCACTTTTGTACTTTTACCATCACGCCCCCCTCCCTCGCTATTATATGTTCGCCTGGGCGCGGCGAAATGCAATCAACCGACTTATTACCTTATTGCCTGACTAAACCAAACCTCACAAACGACTGCAACAGGGCTATCGCGCTTTTCGCTCCTCTTTACATCACGGACGTCCGCGACGTCTATTTAATCTCCCATCTTTTCTTCTCTTCCATTTTCTCTTTCCTAATATCCCTTTGTCCATTAAATTCTTCTTTTGTATACTCACGTAACACCTGACGGCGTGACCTACTCTATTTTTTATCTTGACTCGTTAGCTCATCGTATTTTATGGAGGAAAACATTCTGTCAAATATTTTGCAAAGTCACCGATTAATATTGACTTTAAGGACTTGCGTCCAATTTAGAAGATTAAACGAATTTAATGCTGTTGAAATATTTTTATTCGGTAATGATAAAACTTGGCAAACGATCATTCAAAATTTCCCAGCAAATTAAGAACGTATTTTTGGATAATTTTGACTCGTTAGCTCATCGTATTTTATGGAGGAAAACATTCTGTCAAATATTTTGCAAAGTCACCGATTGATATTGACTTTAAAGACTTGCGTCCAATTTAGAAGATTAAACGAATTTAGGGCTGTTAAAATATTTTCATTCGGTAATGATAAATCTTGGCAAACGATCTTTCAAAATTTCCCAGCAAAATAAAAACGTATTTTTCGCTAATTTTATTTTTGTCGATTGTGAGCATTCTACAGAGGAGACTGAACCACCATTTGGGTGGAACTTGATACAGAAGATCATTACACAATTATCGAGAATTGGCGGCGCAATTTTTATAGCGAAATTATGTTTTTTTTCTTTTTTTTTACGAAGAGGAAGAAAAACAATTAAATTTTTTCCAAATATCGATCACATATTTGCCATTTTGCAAATTGCAAACTGCACGCCCTTAATACACTGCGTAATCATGAGTGAAATGTAATGAAAAAATTGGGGGAAAAAAAAATTAGCGCGAATTAATTTTTTTTCAAATTCTCCGGACTGATTTTGTTTTGCAGGACAATTACAATGCCCTCCACATATCAGCGATGTACTCGAGAGAGGACGTCGTCAAGTTGCTGCTGTCGAAAAAAGGAGTCGATCCTTACGCCACCGGTGGAGTAAGTCTCGTGCTTCATTATTTTTCGAATTTGCTTCATACGTTTCGGAAATTCTCGCAAAATAGTGTGCGAAATTTATTAAATAAAATTAAACGATATGCCAGGAAAATTATTTGCCAATCAAAAATTCGTGCACGCACGATTTTAACATTTTTTAGAGACGAATTTTATAAATAAAATCCAATAAAAAAATATTTAAAAAAAAAGAGAGAAATGATGAAATTATTTTTGGATAAATATTCAGCCACGACAACAAACAGCCGTTCACTTGGTCGCGTCGAGGCAAACGGGTACAGCGACTTCGATCCTCCGAGCATTGTTGGCCGCCGCCGGACGAGACATCCGGCTAAAAGTTGACGGCGTGAGTATTAACAAAATTATTCAAAATCATTAAAACTTTCGTGTGTCTTTCGCTGCAAAAATCGCCGTCGGATACACCAAAAAGAATTTTCTCCTTTTAAATTGCGCGGAACCACTGCAAAAAATTACTGAACAACGAGAACCGGAAAAATGAAGTTCCGATCAAAAAATTCGATCGAATTTTAAACAAAATGAAAAACAATAAAACAAAACGAAATCATTGTATTTGCCAGCGATAGGATACGCTTTCGGGCGAGGTCAATAATCGGTTGGGTGACCGCAACCTTAGGGCAGAGTAAAGTAAGCGCAGAACTAGAAAAATGTACAAACTATTTTTAAAAAACCGGCAATTATTATTTCAAGATATGGCAAAAAAATCCCTTGGTCAGTGATCGTTCCGCAAAAGTTTCTACAACTTTCCATACGCTAATAATCCCTAAAAATCTATACGAACCACGCGACTTCCTTTTCCTTCCGAAAGTTCAACCGCGTAAACTTTTCTTTTGCCCGTTAATTGAAAAATTTGGAGAAATTCCTCGAGCCAAAGTTGCAACTTCAAGTCAAAACTTAATCAATTGTCTAGGCTCCCATTAAACCGTCGTCGTTATAATTTTCCTCAGCCCCTTCCGGCCATCGTTTTCTAGTCCGACCGTGATCGTATTCCGAATTAATTTTTCAACTTCCATAATATCCGGTTGGTTGTAAAATCGGTGAGAAAAAATTGCAACAATTGCCATAAAAATAGGAAATTACGAGTATTTTTTTATTTTATTTTATTTTTCCAACATGTGGCCGTAATTATTCGATGAAAATTTAATCGATGCAAAAAATTGGAGCCACTAGAGCAAGAATTATGCAAATGTCGGTTGCAAACAAAATCGTCCAGATCGATCGGATAATTGTATCGGAAATTGGTGCTTGATGTGTCCTCCGTGTACTGGCTGGATGTTTCGCTGCGAGAACACTCGAGCCTGCACAGGAAACGTGAAAGAAAAAAAAAGTTCACCTTTGGTTGAGTTCGTGTCAGGCGATTTTTGGCAACGTGATAGAAAGTCGCGAGCTCGATTGTGAGTTCGGGAACGATGTAACGGGTCACCCCTCCGAGTTTATTCGGAGATTCCGTCGATAGAGCGGCTCAGGATGAAGGGAAAAGAGCGAGGGAGAGAAAGAGAGAGAGTTACAGAGTTACAGTTGCATCGGAGAGTTTGCGTGACAAGACAATCGCGAGGTATCGCAGCCTGGCACGGGCAAAGCTCGTATTCTCTTCTTTTCTCTACGCTGTGTCCATGCTCGACTCGATTTTACCATAATTCATCACCCTCTCTGGCATATATTCATAGGCTTTGATTTGTTTTATTTGTTTCGCCGCAACTGATGGCTCGGTTGAGGGAAATTTGGTTTATATGTCGAAAGCTCGGGAGCAGCTCGATCGTCGGTAACCGCGACGATTTTTTATCGATCGAGACTCCATAAATTGGTCGGAAAATTATAGCCAATAGATTTATGTGCTCGA
Organism: Diadegma fenestrale; assembly: GCA_037043255.1. Taxonomy (NCBI): domain Eukaryota; kingdom Metazoa; phylum Arthropoda; class Insecta; order Hymenoptera; family Ichneumonidae; genus Diadegma; species Diadegma fenestrale. The sequence goes on from CM073310.1 coordinate 1,765,205, forward strand.
ATAACGAGGAGGAAACTCGATCCGAAAACGTGCGACACTGCAATGACATACAAAACGATGCGGAGGTTGCACACACGATGCAGCGAGAAATCGCGTTATTATTTTTGCTGCTCGGCAAATTCGTCGTTATGTGATTTTGGCGATTCCCACTCGCGAGCACGAAGCCACGAAGCTTTAGTTGTCGCGGTGAGGTCGTCGATGAACGTACGAAATGTAACCGCTTCCATATCTTTTTTATTCAAAAAACTTGGCTTTCCCGAATTTTCCATTTCGAGCTTTAAACTGTGTGAGACCGACGTGCAGTATGCATGGAAAATGTCGACCAAATCATCCGAGGAAACCGACAGATCCTCGGAACTTTCCGACGCTGCAACTTTCACTGACTTCATTCAGAAAAATCGGCTTCAGGCTGGCATTGCCAGGCATTTGCGAAATCTCCTCAACAAAACGGAAGTTTCGACGAAAAACGACTATTTCGAGGTGATTTCCTCCTTTCCCCCTATAAAAAATCATTTCGAGTTCAAATTTTTCGAATAGAAAAAAAAACAAAAATTATTCTGGCTGCTAATTATTTTTATCGATCAAACAGCACGACAGTTTCCATGTAAATTCATTTTTCTTGCTTCGTCCCTCGAACAATAAGTGCGAAACACCATGGATTCGTGAATTTCCATGAAAAGCACCTGCCCCAAGGATTATTTCACTAAATTCTCAGGATCCCGTGGATAAAGTCCAGACCTTGAGAAATCAGAATCAAAAACCCATAAAAAGTGACAATTTCTACATAAATTCATTTTTCCTACTGCACGCCTCGAAAAATCAATGCAAAACCCCATGACCTCGTGAATTCTATAAAAAGTTCCAACCTCCAGGATCATTTCACCGAATTTTCGGGATCCCGTGGATCCAGGTTCATGGACCTTGAGAAACCCGGAGCAGAAACCCATAAAAAGTGACGATTTCAAGTTCATCCTGCTGATCGAAATGTCGTGGACAATTTTCATCGTTTAATTGTGATTAATATTATTGCAGAGAGGAAAAATTCCTCTTCTCTTGGCCGTGGAAGCGGGCAACCAATCAATGTGTCGCGAACTTTTGTCGCAACAAGCAACGGATCAACTTCGTGCAACGACGCCGGCAGGAGACACAGCTTTGCATCTGGCTGCGAGGAGACGAGACGTCGACATGGTTCGGATCCTCGTGGACTACGGTGCCTCCGTGGACATGCAAAATGTAAGTCTCGTGGCTTCGTAAAAAATGCACGTCTTTCATATTTTGCATGAAATTACTAATAAGAATTTATTTTCTAATGAAAAAAATCATTTAGTTACGGATTCCAAAAAGGCATACGATTTTTTTTAGATTTTTTCAAACGTTTTCAATCTACAAAATAAACGAAAGTGACGAACGACCAAAATCTTGTTTTTTAAAACGTTTTATCTGATAATAAAAAAATGCAGCGACTATGACGATCATGGAACTTCAAAGTAGAATCGATGGAGAGCATTCCAGATTTTTTTTCTCTCCGAATCCGCGAGATATAAGTGGCAGGACGAAAAGGTTTCTTATAAAAAAAAAAAACGTGTGATCCGCGGATGCTCGTACGACCTTTTCTGTAAGAGGGAAAATCACCAAGTAGCGAGGGTGAAATATATCGCTGGAGAAAATACTGAAGTCGAGTTGATAAAAATAGAAGTCCCCCTAAGGAAATAATCCCAGGAAAGCATTAATAATTGTCATCAATTATTTTTTATTTTAATATGAAAGAACTTCAGCCTCGAGAATTCTCGAGTCTCGAAATACCTTAAGAACGTTTTTTCTCTTTGATAATGGAGAATGAATTGTAAATTTATTTCTTGTACAATGAACCGAATCATCACTCTTTGTCGTTTGCCACTTTATTCTCTTCTTCATTGTGCTCAACACGTTTCCTTTTTTTTTCTTTCTTATTTTTCAACGCGTCATAGAAATTTAATTACTATTGTTATGGGCTCTCTCCGGTAACCACATAGGCAACATGCATGCGTAATGTATGAGGCTAATCGTCGCAATGCGTCAAGCACATGTGTGCGAAAATAAAAAAGCGCGAAACGTCACACACACGCAGAACTCCAGAGGCAGCTCCAGGAGGCCTCGTCAAAACTGGACTCGTAGTCCACTTGGTCGTTCGTCCGAGTGCGAAGCATCTTTTGCCTCTCGAAAGCCTCGTCGAGTCGTGTCTGAAAAGCCGCACAATACTTTTCCCTTCAAAATTTATTTACAACGAAGAATTTCAATTTTTTGGTGAAATTTTCGGTGTTTCTTTTTTTCTCTTCAGTTTCGCAAAAAGTAAATTAATTTCAACAAGTCGCGATTGTATGAATTGAATTTTTTTCTCCTTTCAAATTTATCTACAACGAAGAATTTGAATTTTTTGGTGCCGGAAAAAATCGTACGTCGTATTTTGAAAAATTCCATATAATTTTTTTTTCTTCTTTGCGCGTTGGCATCGCCAGGGCGAAGGGCAAACTCCGTTGCATATCGCCAGTGCTGAGGGTGACGAGACTCTCGTAAAGTATTTTTATGGCGTAAGAGCTTCAGCGTCGATCGCCGACCATCAGGATCGAACGCCGATGCACTTGGCTGCTGAAAACGGCCATGCGTCGGTGATTGAACTCTTGGCAGATAAATTCAAAGCCAGCATCTTCGAGAGGACCAAAGACGGCTCGACACTCATGCACATCGCTTCTCTCAACGGACACTCCGAGTGCGCTACCATGCTCTTCAAGAAGGGCGTTTATCTTCACATGCCAAATAAAAGGGGCGCTCGGTCCATTCATACCGCAGCCAGATACGGCCACGTTGGAATCATCAGCACTCTCCTCCAGCGTGGAGAAAAGGTTTTTTTTCTTTGCATTTTTCCACTCACTGTTTTAAATAAATTCAATGAACCCTCATGATAATTATTGCACAATTTTTAAGTGAATTATTGCGTGAAAATGCAATTCTGAGTTCTTAATTATTCATTTCGAAATTCAATAAACCCTGATAATTATTCGAAAGAAACTAGAATCATTGGAACTTAAATTTTAAGTTCTTAATCATTTATTTTGAAATTTAATCGACCCTCATAATTATTGAGTTTAGATAAAAATCAATTCCAAACAAATTTCAATTGCGTTTTGTTGAGTTCGATTGAGTTCTTAATCATTTAATTTGAAACTCAATCAACGGTGATAATTATTCAGTGAATAATTGGACGACGATGGATTCCGAAGAAAGTAGAATCATTGGAAATTTAACTTTAAGTTCCTAATCATTTATTTTGAAATTTAATCGACCTTCACAATTATTAAGTTTAGATAAAAATCAATTCCAAAGAAAATGGAATCATTGCCAATCCAATTTTGAGTCTTTAGTCATTTATTTTGAAATTTAATCAACCATCATAATTATCAAGTTAATAACTGGATAAAAATTAATTCCAAAGAAATTTCAATTGCGTTTTGTTGCGATCGATTGAGTTCTTAATCATTTATTTTGAAATTCAATCAATCCTGATGATTATTAAGTGAACAGCTGGATGCAAATCAAGTCCAAATAGTTAATGATTCAGTAAAAGTGTGCATGGAAAAAAAAAAGTTTTTTGTCGGTATTGAATAGCGTTTTCGAAGCTTCTGTGGATATTTCTAATCCACGTGGATGTATGTATTGAAAAAAAACGACATGCAGTCAAAAAATGGAATTGCGTCGCCCGACGAAGAGTCCCATTCAGAATTTTCGATCGCTGAGTCTTTTTTACTCATTTTGAACAACTTTAGGTCGACGCAACGACCAACGATAATTACACGGCGCTGCACATAGCAGTGGAAAGTGCGAAGCCTGCGGTGGTTGAGACGCTTTTGGGTTATGGCGCTGAGGTGCATGTCAGGGGTGGAAAAATGCGGGAGACGCCGCTGCACATAGCCGCACGAGTGCCCGACGGAGACAGATGTGCTCTGATGTTATTGAAATCGGGAGCTGGTCCGAATCTCACGACCGATGATGGACAAACCCCCGTCCACGTGGCTGCGAGTCATGGCAACTTGGCTACCCTCTTGTTGCTCCTCGAGGACGGTGGTGACCCGATGTACAAATCAAAAGTACGAAACTCCATCCCAATTTTCATACAATTGCCTAAAATGCTCGAAAAGTCGTTTCGACAAAGTTAAATTTTGACCATGATGCATTTTTGACCTCGAAAGGATCATTCTTAAGCTTGAAGGCTTTTTTTTTATCTTGAAAATAAAATTTAGACGTTCAAGGCAGGTTTTTTGGCCTTGAAGGTTGACTTTCGAGCTTAAAGGTTGATTTTTGGCCTCGAATTTTGACCTTGGAGGTTGATTCGTGACCTTGAAGAGAATGTTGTGAATTTTTCACAGAACGGAGAGACGCCCCTGCATTTGGCGTGTCGTGGTTGCCGATCAGCGGTCGTTCCTCACCTGATTCAGTTCGTAAAGGATAAAAAAGGAACGGAAGTTGCGACGGCGTACGTGAACAGTGTAACGAACGAAGGTGCGAGTGCTCTTCACTACGCGGCACAAATAGACCCTGCGGAAGTGACCGTGCCCGGTGACGATCGGGCCGTAGTGAGAGCTTTGCTCGAAGGTGGAGCCGACGTTTCGCTGCAATCTCGACAGGCTCAAGAGTCCGCGTTTCATTATTGCGCACTGGCCGGGAACAACGAAGTTTTGTCGGAAATGATCAGTCACATGTCGGCTACAGAAGTGCAAAAAGCTTTGAACAGACAAAGCGCCGTTGGCTGGACGCCGCTGCTGATAGCAGCCCATCGCGGACACATGGAGCTCGTAACTAATCTGTTAGCCAATCACGCACGAGTTGACGTTTTTGATTTGGAAGGCAGATCCGCTCTTCATCTTGCCGCTGAACATGGCTATCTCCAGGTCTGCGACGCTCTGCTAGCCAGCAAGGCCTTCATCAACTCTAAGTCTCGAGTTGGACGAACCGCCCTTCATCTCGCAGCCATGAACGGATACACTCATCTCGTCAGGTTCCTCGTCCAGGACCACAGCGCAGCCATCGACGTTTTAACTCTCAGGAAACAAACTCCTCTCCACTTGGCTGCGGGCTCAGGACAACTCGAGGTTTGCAAACTCCTTCTCGAACTCGGCGCTAGCATCGACGCCACTGACGATCAAGGACAAAAACCCATTCACGCTGCTGCCATGAACAACTACTCCGAAGTTGCCCAACTTTTCCTACAAAGACATCCCAGCCTCGTGATGGCCTGCACCAAAGATGGCAACACCTGCGCCCACATCGCCGCCATGCAAGGCAGCGTTCGCGTCATCGAGGAACTCATGAAGTTCGATCGACAAGGCGTCATCACCGCCAGGAACAAACTCACCGAAGCTACACCTCTTCAACTCGCTGCTGAAGGCGGACACGCCGAAGTTGTCCGCGCACTCGTCAGGGCTGGGGCTTCTTGCGCTGATGAAAACAGGGCCGGATTCACCGCTGTTCATCTCGCTGCTCAGCATGGACATGGACAAGTCCTTGAAGTCATGAGATCCTCTCAATCACTTAGGATCTCCAGCAAAAAACTTGGCGTCACGGCCTTGCATGTTGCTGCCTATTTCGGCCAGGCTGGTGAGTCCAAATTCCCTTCGAATTTTTGTACGACTGTTTTTCTGGACCTCAGTGAATCCGATTTTCCCAAGATTTTTTTCCTGAATTACTGAGAATTAATCAAAACTCTCCAACTACTGTTGGAGTGCGCAAAAAAAGTTTCCGGAAGATTTTCTTGGTGAAAACCATGCCTCAAGCTTTTCGGAGGATTCAGGACCATTATTGTAGGAAATTGAATTCTCTAGAAAAAACGTTGTTGGCTGATTTTCAATCAGATCCACGCTGAACGAGATAAATGCCAACAAACTCATCAATTTATTTTTTTTTTTCCTTCATTTTTCCGTAGCAACTGTCCCCAACTGACGGATGCAATTTCCAGCGTCATTTACGTTCAGAATTCCCGTCGCAGATCCCTCCCATTGCTCTGGTCCGCTAGGAATAATTTTATGAACAATCTTCCGGTGCACGAACTTCTCAGAACACAAACTCGCCTGCACTATTCCGCGTGAATTAGAAATTAGCGTGGAAGTGTTTTCTTATCGAAGCCTGTACGTGCCCCCGAGTGAAAACAGAGGTGGCGTGTCTCCGATCTCCCAAAATAGACATTTCGATTTTCGCTCGGCTGCTCGACTCGGTAACGCAATAAATTTCCTGCCATCCAGCAATGCAAAGAGGAATTCAAGTTACGAAAAATCTGCAGTTCATCATAGTGAAATGTTTTTATTTTTTTTTTTTTTTTACGAGCCAGTACAGACGACATTTAAATTTCAAGCCCAAGTTCATTCTGGACAAGCGAAAGCCACACACGAGCAAAAGAAACCAAACCAAACTGCACACAGATCGAACCCATTGCCTGATAAAACACAGTCCCGAAATGCCCACGAAATTTAAATGGAATGGCAAGAATGTAGGTCGACTGCCTTTTGCAGCTACGATTAATGAACGTCTCGAATCTCCTCCAACAAATAAAGCAAATGCACTGATTTATAAAACGAATTCCCAGCGACAACATTTTTTCCAGACCATTGACATTATTTCCAGCAATAAAAAATCAACAATCTCAAGTTTTTACCTGCCAATTAGCAAATTTCCAATTAAAAAACATCGATGCCTCTGAAATTATTGGAAAAAGTTTCTATGAAAGAAATCAACAAAGTCACAAACATCAAAAAAATATAAAATTATGTAAAAAAATCTAAAAACGATTTTAAAAAGCTAAAAAAATTATATAAAATGATATGAAAAAATGTAGAAAACACAAAAATGTGTATACGCGAAAAACGCGTGTCTAGACAATGGTTGAAATCACGCGAACGACCCATTGCTTTCCCAGACTACGTACCGTTGTGGGTGCACCACATAAAACTGTGAAATAAACGCAACGAGAGTGAAGAAACGACACAAATGATTCATGGAAATGAACAACGAACAACGCGAGATAATGGCCACAAAAAAGGCGTATACTGATCTTTGCATGACACATTGGACGGTGCCGACCGCCGTACCAGTCTTTGAAACAGTAAAAAAAATTCTTCATCATTTCTAACGACCGAGAACGAGGCCGATGGGCTAACAAATAATTCGATCGTACCGCGAATACTGGATCGATGCTGTGCAACAATTTACGGCGCAATTTGTCTTGCGTGTCATTAAGGTATTAAAAAAAAAAAAAATGAAATTAAATAAAATCGACAAACTTGATGAACGCGCCTCAATGCGTGAGAATTTTCCATTTCCGGATCATTTTTTCGAATTCTTTCGTCTGTTTCACTGGATCGAAAATGGTAGAAACGGTTTTCGAAATTGCTCAAAGTTTTTGTGTCGATCGTGCTTCACGAGACGGAAGGAATGAGTTCGAGACATTAAGAAATAGCGAAGCAAGATTTGGAACAAGATTGCAGGACCTTGCCGCAAGGTCTCGGATAATTTGCACGTAAGGGGCAAAACTTCACCAACCCACGTGCAATAATCCCGTGCACACTCGTTTCAATTTCGTGTTTACCTGCGAGCCTCAAGCTCAACCTTCTCGAGCGATTGTATATCGCTCGAAGCACCAGAGAAAAGCTCGCCGCTCTGTGACTTTCTTTTCCTCACTTTTGCCTCGTTCGCCCGTCACAGCCTTCTCGAGTTTAATTGATTGGGGAAAACTTTATAGCATTTTTAACTCCCTGCATTGTTGCACGTCAACTTTCGCCACGTGTAACTTTTTACAATTCGAATGAATTAACATTTTCCCATTTTCTTGGACGTCACATAATTTTTAATACGCATAAAAATTTTCTAGTTATTTTAATCGTAATTTCAATTTTAATTCCAATTTTAATTCATCAAAAATCCAATGCAGTCAAATTTTTTACTTGGATCCTTCCCAAAAGTTGCAAAGCTGGGTCATGATGAGCGAAGATCGAACATTTTTCAGACACCGTTCGAGAGTTGCTGACCCATGTGCCCGGTACCGTCAAGTCGGATCCACCGACCGGCGGTTCCTTGGTCGGGGAACTGGGCACGGAATCCGGAATGACGCCCCTTCATCTCGCCGCTTATTCCGGCAACGAGAACGTCGTTCGATTATTGCTGAATTCAGCCGGCGTCCAGGTACGTCGATCAAAATTGAAATCGATTAATTAATTGATTAATTAATTAAACATTTCTCGCTTCGGCATAATTTTACGAAAAAAAAGCCGGTAATTTTTACTCAACGAGGAAAATGAGCAGCGAATTAAAATCCTCGCGCGTAATTTTTTATTTGTCATCATTATTGAAATAAAATGTTAATTAATTATTAATTTTCAGAGAATTTGATAAAAAGAGAGTAAATTTTACGAACAGCGTAGAATTTTGAAAAAAAGCAAGGAATTAGAATAGCTTAAAATTAATTTCTGTTTATTAGTATTTGAATAATATTAATTACCAATTTCGAGCCGAGTTTACAAGGAATCTGGTAAAATTTTACCAGCGACGTCGGATTTCACGAAAGATCAGGGAGTTAAAATCGATCTGATCAATTTTTCGTTCATTTATTTGATAATTATTGAAATAATATCAATTACCGATTTGGAGAAAAAAAATGACAAGGAATGGGTTTGGAAAAATCAGGTTGAAGCAGCAACAACAGAGAACGGATTCAATCCATTGCATCTGGCGTGTTTCGGTGGACACATAACGGTGGTCGGGCTGCTGTTGAGCAGATCGGCCGAGTTGTTGCACAGTGCGGATCGTTACGGAAAAACTGGGTTGCACATTGCCGCTACCCATGGCCATTACCAGATGGTCGAGGTCCTACTGGGTCAGGGCGCGGAGATAAACGCGATCGACAAGAACGGTTGGACGCCACTGCATTGCGCAGCACGCGCTGGTTATCTCGACGTAGTAAAGCTTTTGGTCGAGAGCGGTGCCTCGCCGAAGAGTGAAACCAATCTGGGCAGCGCGCCCATATGGTTCGCAGCTTCGGAAGGCCACAATGACGTACTCAAGTATCTCATGGAAAAGGAACACGACACTTATGCACTTATGGAGGACAGAAGAGTAAGAACGATCACACTTATTCATTGACCTTGAAATCCTTGAAATTTTTGTGAATTTTTTTATTTTTCTATTTTTAATTTCCAACTTTTCTCATTAGAAAAAAAAATTTTGTTGTTGATTGACTCGTTTGCAATTTTTGTAATGTTGTGAATTTTGATTTTTTTTATTATATTTTTGTAATTTTCTATTGGCTCCGTTTCGTATTTTTTATTTTCTCTAATTTTAATTATATTTTTGTGCATTTAAACTTAATTTTTGGTATTTTTCCGAAAGTCGTCGCTGAATCGAATATTTGTCCTTGAAAAACCATAATCGAGAGTAAAGTCTGAAAATCAATAAAATCCGAAGACGATCTAGACGAAAGATTGGAGGGAATATTTCAATTGAAAGTTTGTCGAGCGATAGAATTCTATGGCAATAGAGATTCGATTCAATTCCTCGTAATTATCGTTCCGACGATAATCGCGATCGGAGTTAGAAACGAAATTGGCACGAAATCGGTCAGTGGAAAAGTTTACGAAACCGATACCAAACGACTGCAGCAGCAGCGGGAGTTTTTGCCTATATTTTCTTAAAAATCGTCGATACCACGGGAAGAATAAATAAATTTCTGCTCTAACGTTTCATCATCACGCGATCGTAGGCTCTCGTGGGGCTTTGTCGAACTTCTTCCGCCACGAGAGACACCGAAAGACAATAAAAATCAAAACGAGACTCTCAGCAGAACGAGAGACAAAAAAAACTGTTGAAAAGTTAAATATTCGCAATTATTATTCATTTTGTGCTTTTTTCATGTCCATTTTAAATTTTCAATGAAAATATCGAGTCAAGCAACAATGGGATCGATGGCAAATAAATTTTGTCAAGTTTTCCTGATATCGAGAAAATTTGCTCCCAATTATAATTTTTTTTGTCCACCGAAAATTCGGTAAGACTCGATACTCGATTTGGAGTCGAATAAAAAATATCGCCCGCCAATAAATCGGTTCGGTTACTGTTAATGAAAAATGAAATTTTTATAATTAATGACAAAGTTTGTTAGAAAAAAGGAATTTTGTTCGTCGAAAAGTCTCGATATTCGATTCGGTGTCGTACGATTATCGATTATCATTGTTGTTATCAATTTTGAGCTTTTTTCCTGTCAATATTCAAAATTTTATATGAAAATACCGTCAAGCAATGATGGAATCGGTGAAAAATGAAATTTCTATTCTTTCCAAGGAATTATGCTGGGAAAAAAGTTTTTGTACATTAAAAAGAAAATTGATATTCGATTCGGAGTCGAAAAAAAAGTACCGATCGTTAATAAATGGTTGGGTTATTGTGGCAAACAGTTCGTTTACAACATGATGGTATGCAGCAAAAGTCACAACAACAAGCCGATCGAAGAGTTCGTGTTGGTGTCACCAGCACCGGTCGATACAGCGGCCAAGCTGTCCAACATTTATATGAAGCTTTCGGAGAAAGAAAAAGAGCGAGCGAAGGATTTGATCGCGGCAGGTAAACAGTGCGAGGGAATGGCAACGGAATTGTTGGCCTTGGCTGCTGGAGCAGACTCGGCAGGAAGGATTTTGACGTCGATGGACCGAAGGAACGTTGAGTTCCTTGATGTCCTTATAGAAAACGAGCAGAAGGAAGTAATCGCTCATACAGTCGTGCAACGTTATCTGCAGGAGCTCTGGCAGGGAAGTCTGAACTGGAACGCATTCCGTACGATGTTGTTGTTCATTGCGTTCATCATAAATCCATTGGTTTGGATCGCCTTCGCTCTGCCACTCGGTCACAAATACAACAACGTGCCGATCATTAAATTCATGTCTTACTTGACCTCGCACATATATCTTATGGTGTTTTTACTGCTGGTTGGGATAACGCCGATTTATCCAGCATTTCGTCACAATCTCAATCCGTACTGGTACGAATGGTGTTTGCTGGTGATGCTGTCTGGCCTGTTGCTCTTCGAGCTGACTAATCCGAGCGACAAGAGCGGTCTGGGCTGGATAAAGCTGGCAGTTTTGCTCTTCGGAATCTTCGGTGTGGCCTTCCATCTCATTTGCTACGTCTGGGTCAATCGATACTATTGGCCGACGCTAATCTACCTCAGAAACCAACTTTTCGCTCTCAGTTTTCTTCTCGCCTGCGTCCAGATTCTCGACTTTCTGTCATTCCATCATCTCTTCGGACCTTGGGCCATTATCATTGGAAACCTGATGAAAGATCTCGCTCGCTTTCTCGCTGTCTTGGCCATTTTCGTATTTGGATTCTCCATGCATTTCGTCGCCCTCAATCAGGCCTTCGAAAATGGCGAAAGCACCCTCAAGCGTGGACCTGGCAAGAAAGTCTTCGCCGATGGTAAGTTCTCCAACAATTTTTAACATTTTCTTTCTTCAACTTTTTCTTCGTCCTTTTATCCTTCGAATTATTTAATTGCTCATTATTACTTACCGGCCGATCTTCGGTACTCGGGACTATCCGGAAATACTTTTTTCACCGTCGACGTTTCGTATTAATCCCTTCCCTGGTGGACCCGCATATGGCGGTCGAGCACGACTTGCCCCAGACTGTCCAAAAAATTGTTTTTTTTACCATACAAAATTAATTTTCAACGGATTTTTATTTGATCAAGTCCGTTAATTGATTAATCATTGAAATGATTAAAATCATAAATAATCAGTATTTTAATTTATTAATCATTCCAGGAAATAGATTAATTATCTTAATTAATTAAAAAATTATGATAATTAATTAATTTAATTAATTTTGATTTTTAACATCGATGATTAAGATTCTCCCAAAAAAGTAATGGAGCAAATGTCCACCTCGCTCTGGAATAATCCACCAGTAAAGGGGCTAAAAGGCAATAGTCTCACTCGAGCATTTTTTCCTTCTGAAATATAAACTCGATTGAAAATTGAGAATTATCGGTTTTTTTAGAAACCTGGCAAAACCGTATTTTGTAAATTTGGAATCGAGAAAAAATCGTCTATTTTCTTGACGGAAATTCGTCGGGATCGGCCGAGAGTATAACCATCGATAGATTCTTTTTAAATTTACGATAAAAACTAGAACTTTACGCCTTGTCATTCAATAGGTGTCATTTATTTGATGATTTGATCGCCATTTCGTTTAGTCAGTTATTAGAGTCTCCATAATTCGTAGTCTGTAAATACATCAATGATCAAAAAAATCATCTTAATAATGAGAAAAATAGAAAAAAATATAGTTTTAAAATAATTATTTAATTATTTGTAATCCAGCTGAGTTTTTTATCGACACAGAAGCCCAATCACACTCACATATTTGTGGCATTCCACGCTAAATCAGAATATTTAACTCCTTAAAGTCCGACGAGATTAATAAAAATGAATTTTCAGCATTTTTTCCAGAATTTCTAATCCTTTGTATTTGATATTTTATATTTTGACCTCAATTTTTATTTTCTTGTAATTATAAATTATAATCATAAAATCATGAATTATTTTCACCTATAATTATTGATATAATTGTTGAATTATTATTTATTCATTTGAACCATAAAAAAATTGTGAAAAATTGCAAATTATTGATAAGCAATTTATCAATCTTTGCTGAATTGACCGATTTTACGTGGAATGCCGCACATATTGATGTATGTGTGTATGCGTGTGTGCGTGTGTGTGTATGTAAATATCTGGAGTGACGATACGCTCAGTAGCCACGTTTTATTGACATGATTTAACGCTATTAAGGGCCTAAATCATATATTTGTAGATCTCGGTACATTTTTCAAATAGAAAAAGCAAAGCCCCCATGAAAATCCGAAAAAAAATATTAAAAAAAAAAAAAACAAAATAAGAATGAAGATCCGAGAACGTAACAGAGACAAATTGCAATGATAGATTTGTTGGCCAATTATACGGAGTGGATAAAGACGCCACCGCCGGCGCCTCAGCGACGCTATGGACGATACAAGAAAAAGAATGAGTGTTGTGACGATAGCGCCCGAGATTGTAAGTCTTGCCGGACTGGCAGTCATCACAAAAAAAACAAAGCGATGCAAACAAGCATTAAAAAAAAATTCAACAAAAAACCAATAAACAGACAAACATACGCAAGTCAATAAAAAAAAACGCCATGAGAATGCAGAACGTTGCTCCGCCTCGGTGTTGTCGTCCTCGTCTGCAATGCATTTTTGAGCGCGCCCGCGTGTGTGTCATTTTTTTGTTGCCTGCTGAGACTGCTGCCTGAAATTAAATTTCAACAAAACAAAAGAAAGATACAAAAAAAAAACTTTCTCAAACGTTAATGAACGATCGAATTAATCACAAACGATTATTAACAACGAACATTTTGTTGTTTGTGCCTCGCTCTCTTGTTTGGGACGTTGCACGTTGCACTTTGATCGACCTTTTTTACGAGAGTGAGGATAATCAATATCATCGCAACTTTTTTTTCGTTTCTCTCCCAATGAATGGTTTTTTTTCCGACCCCCATTAGCCCTAGAACCTCGTAATCAATTTTTCTCGGAGGCAACCAATCGCTCGGTCTTTTCTCTTCGTTTTTTATTTCAACGACGAGAACGACCTGGGACAAAGTTGCATCGAGCCCATTTTTTAACCCTCCGCGGATCATGTGGGTCTTTTTGACCCGAGGGACCAGTTTTTCTCGAAATTTTCGTTTTTCCTAACTTTTCATTATGAAAATAAAAAAATGCAACTACTAGAATTGAAAATTTACCATTTTAATTTGCATTGAAAATATCGTTTTCTAAAACTTTTGATCTGAATGTTAAAAAAATGCAACGACGATAAAAACTGCGGGACCTCAAAGTAGAATCAATGGCGAGTATTTTAGAATTTTTTCAGATTTTTATCGCTCCGAAAACGTGACACATGAGCGGAGGGACAAAAATGGACCGATATGATCGCGGAAGCCATAGGAATTTGAATGATCCTCGGCGAATCGATATTTTTTCCATTTTTCTCCGAGTCACGATATTGAAAAGTGTCAAAGTCAATAAATTTTGAAAATCTCGTGATTTTAGTTCCGATTTCGTGTTCTAGGGTTAATGATCCAAATTGTTTTTAAGTTACGATTTGAAAAACGATTGAAAAATCGTCCAAATGACCATTTGAGATTGACCAAGTGCACCGTTTGTCCAATCACTTTTCATGCGTATGTTTCATCGAATTTATTTGTCCACAGCTCCAACGCCCAACTTGTAGGATTGTCCTCATGTGCCCGTGTCATGTGCAACTCTATTAAGTGTGCAAACCCTCCAATTCCTTTTCTTATATTTTGACGTTTTTTTTAAACTGCAACCAAAATTGTTATGCGTTTTTTGCATAAAAACAACATTTTGTGCATATGTATATGTATGTATTCGTGTTGCGTTTACGTATATGAACATATATGTATTTTTACCATAATTCATTGATCGCGTGATCTGAAAAATCGCCAAAAATCGTCAAAAATCGCATCGATGTGCTCGCTACTGATTGTGAGTGTCGTGTCCATGCTCGCGGCATCTTTTTTCGTATTTTCCGTACGTCGTCTCTGGATGCACCCGACAAGAAAAAAAAATAATAGAGACTCGTGATTTTTATTGGACACGGATCAGATTTTCAAATAAATTGGAAAAATTTTCAAAAACCAAACTGCCGCGTGCGGTTTTGTCCGAAAATCATAATTTTCTTCGAGCGATTTTCCTAATTCCTCAAGTTACAGAAAATTTTTGTGAAAATTCGAAAAAAACAAGAAATTTTTCGAAGATTAGGAAAAATTTTTTTTTTTATGAAATCGCAAAATTGGAAACCCCATGATCGATGAATTCGCGGACACACATCCACTTCTGTGTGCGTGGGTGTGTGTACGTCGAACGTCACATTAGCCCGGACTGTTTTGCATGAATCCACGAAGTTCGAGTACGGCTCGTGTTCACGTCAACATCCAAGAAAAGCGCAACTCAATAAATTTTTTTTTTCAATGCATAACGTTCGCAAAGTTAAGGCATAACGAGGTGGAAAGAAAATTTGTTCGAATTTGCATGACAGGCATCGGCTGAAATCGGGCCTGGGCTCGACAGACCCGAAGATTCGTATGGCCGAGGAAAAACCTAAAACAAGGAACCAGAAAGAAAACGAAAAAAAAGAAAAGCCTTACGAGTGATTTTGTGCATGCCGCTTGAATCTCAATAGGATCGAAGTTCTAAACGAAAAAAAAAAAACGATTTTCCTCTGGAAGCCACAGGATTTAGAGGGGAAGAAAAAATTTTACGTACAAGTCACTGGAGTGCAACGAGGAAGCTTTTTCATCGATGCATCGTCGCCGAATGTTCGTCCATACGCACGGACGTTTATTTATAAAGATAAAAAAAAGTCAATATCTAAAAATGTCCATACGTATGGCCAAACGTTTGAAAAAAAATAAAAATATGACGTCGGCCAGAAAATTGGAAAAGTGCATCGATAATTTGACGAAAATGCATTCGACACTAGATGCAAAAATTGCAGTAAAAAAAAACCAAGAGCCATGGAAAAAAAATCATGAGAAAAGTGATAAACTGAGACAGGGGATTATCGGAATGAAGAATTCCACAAGCTCGAGCTACGAGGCATGAAAAATGCAAGAAATTTTTGTTTTGTGAAGGAAAAAAAAAATTTTCTACAGTCCGAGCATGGCCACTGTATTATTAACGTCTATAAAGCATGCGCATGTTCGTTGGTTCGTTACACGCGTAGCCAGTCTCGCCTAAGACACCCCCTTAAAGGAATGAACAAAAATCCAATCAGCAAAGCCTCAGAAACAAATAAAAAAAAAACAAACAAGAAAACAAACACGTTAACTCGAATTACAGTAAAGATGAATCCTGTTCTCGCCTTCGAGTATCTCTTCTTCGCCGTCTTTGGCCAAACTACTCACAGCGAGCTCAAAGTCGAGAGCATGCAGCCCGAATGGACTTCGGTCCTCTTTAAACTCGCTTTTGGAGTTTATATGTTGGTCTCTGTAGTGGTGTTAATTAATCTTCTTATCGCTATGATGAGCGATACTTACCAGAGGATACAGGCACAGTCTGACATTGAGTGGAAATACGGACTCAGTAAACTGATCCGAAATATGCACAGGTAAGAAGGACTTTGTTATTTTCTCTTTTTTTTAAATCCAATTTTCACCCATTTATGTCTATTCCTTTTTCTCTCCAGTCATAATTCTCTGCAAATAATTCTGTGCGATTTTTCTACATCCAACTAAACAAGAGAGCACTCTTCACTTTCGGCAGTCGCTAATTGCCGCTTAAATCTGTCCCATTTATCTCTATTCCTCTTTCTCTCCAGTCATAATTCTCTGCAAATAATTCTGTGCGATTTTTCTACATCCAACTAAACAAGCGAGCACTCTGCATTTTCGGCAGTCGCTAATTGCCGCTTAAATTTGTCTTTTTCCTTGAGGGATTCTTCTTGACTTTTGGACCAAAAAATCGACCATTTTTGCCCTTTTTTCATACTATCTTTTTTGAACTTTTTCCAGCCCAAATTCTGGGGCTGGGACGACAGAAATTTACGGGAAACTGGAAATATAAATAATGGGCGGAGCAAAAAAAGAACTGGAGACTTTTTTTCAACTCCGACGATCAAAATTTTGCATTTTCGCAAAAATGTCGGAATTTTTTAGTCTATTTGTTGCAGAATTTATTCATTACTGTCTAAATATTTTTTTTCAACTCCAGGAGGGAGTTTCTTTTGCATCTCCGGAAAAACTCGCTCAATTTTTTTTTATGGTCCAAATCGGAGTATTTTTTTACCTGGACCAGCCGGAGCGTTCGTTGGACGTGAGAATAGGAATAAAAAAAAAGATGGATTTTTTGATACCAAGAATCGGATGAATCCCTTGAATTTTTCTCACGAAAATTGGAATCGCGTTGGAAAATTGTCCTGAAAGTTTAATTCGAACATTTGCCAAATCAAGGAGGTGTTTATTGAGATTTTTGGCCATTTCAATGAATTGCGAATCCCCGAAAAATAGAGATTTCTTGTTCAACGTAAAATTTCGACAAAAATCGCCTTTTTTCGAATCAGGAAACATTTTCGGGGAAATGACAAATGGCCAATTAGACGTTTCAGGGCAAAGAAAGAGACTAAACTTTCTAGCATCCTAAAATTTTTAACTTTATACTCAAAACGCTTGAGCCTGTTTTCTTCAACTTTCGCAACTCTGCCTCTCACTTTGTCTTTTTCTACCGACCACTCTTGGCGATAAAATGAAAGAATTGGGCGGAAAAAGTAGCTTCACAGGAAAACCTGAGGAAAAAAAATTCCTCGGGCATCGAAGAGAGTCCGAAAAATCTCAAATCTCAATAAGTTTCTTCGGAAACGTTTTTCACGGTGCAAACATTTATGAGAAGTTCGGAAAATCGCGACGAATCCTTGGAATTTAATTCCAAAGTCGATAAAATGTAAAAAAAAGAAACTGACGACTCGTGAGGAGCAGAAAAGGCGACGGAGACTCGAGAAATGCGTTGGAATGTTGCAGAACGACGACAGCCCCATCGCCCCTGAACCTCATGACGACGTGGATCGTTTACTTCATAAAACTGTGTAAACAACGAGCAGCCAAACGAAAGCGACCATCGTTGGTGCACATGATGGGATTGCAGCGAACGGGACGTTTATCTCCGCGTTCAAAAATGGGAGCGAAATGGTTGGCCCGAGTGAAAAAAGGGCAAGTTCGTCCAAAGGACAGCGTGACGTTGTCCGTGGTGCATCTGAGTCCATTGGGAAGTCAATTGTCGTTCAACAGCGCCTTGAGAATCGAGAGCGTCGTGGACTGGGACGCGATAAGGAAAAAATATTTAATTTTGACTGGGAACGAGCCGGAAAAAGAGCCTGAGAAGGACGAGAAAGAGGAGGACAATGAGAACGAGGACGATATGGGGGCCGGACCAACGGCGTCGAACGCCTCGACGGTCCCAGCGACGGCGTCGACGCCGCCAGTTTGATTTTCCAAACACGATAATCAACGAAAATCTCATCGAAAAGTCAGAAAAACCGAAACTGCTTGTGTTCAAAATAGAAATTAAATTTTTAAATCGTAGAAACAACCAACAAGAAACGAGAAGATAAATAAATAGTGCCAGAGATTTTTAATACGAGAACGGTGAGAAGATTCGCCATTTCCGAAACCAGTAGAATTTTCATATGTAAGTAAATCGATCAACATTTATGAAGCAAACAAATTCGAGGAAAAAATTTCGAGTGTTTCGTGGACTGTGTTATGGCAATTACATATTTTTACACTATTTTTGTGATCTACTGAAAACGAACGACTCGTTTTTACGACCGAGCATGTGACCCAATTTTCTATTTTTTGGAAAATGTTTTTCGCATTTTTTCAAAAAAAAAAATACATTTTTTATACATTTTCCCATAGAAATCTCGCGTGGACGATATCGAGAACGTCATTGCACACTTTTTGGGTCTCAGGGCATGGACCAGAGTCCCTCTGGTCAGGCGGGAAAAGTCGAAAAAACATTTCCCATCCCCAAAACCGTCAAAATCTGACTCAATCTTTTGAAAACCTCCAAAAAGTGGAAAACATAATTCGCCAAATTTACAACTCACTGTTCCATACCCTTAAGGCGGAAAAATCGAGACATTGACCAAAAACGAACTCGAAATCGTCCATAATCGTTAAATTTTATTGTCGCAAGATCCTGGGAGCTTCGAAACCGAAAATAATCACGAGCGAATGCATTGCTAGAACGTAAAGCACGTTGGGAGCCTAAAATCGTGATTGTGCTGAGAATCGAACGTTAAAAACCGAGAATTTCGTAGCCGAAAAGATTTTCAAATTAGTTTAATATTTTTATTTAATAATTGATTAGATTGTTATTTTATTATAATTTAATAATCAAAAATAAAACGATATTTTTGCTGATCCTGCAAAAGTGGCATGTGAGCAAAAAGTCAGTAGAAAAGAGAGAATGCGAGAAGAAATTAGAGCAAGTGGGAAAGTTTCCTGGGCACGATTTTGGCTGACAGATGGAACGAGCCGAAAAAAAGTCTGTGCATCCGAAAGTTTTGAATTTTTTAGTGTCCAACTCGGTCCCTGGCCTCGTAGAAATTAGCCACGAACTTTGTGATTCGTGAGAAAGCGAAAATTAGGCGAATCGAATGACGAAAAATCTGGTTGTTTACTTGTTTTTTCTGCTAACGATAAACTAGCTAGTGAGAACGAAGCGATATAGTGAATTGCGTAGTAACGGCATGGCCGCAGGACCGAAAAGAATGGAACGGTGCACGATGAAGAAAATATTTGACGTGTTTTGTTTTGTTTTTATTTATTTTTCTTGAAATCGTCAAACGTTTTGTTCGGACGTATTTGCAGTCATGGTGGATCCCATTCTTATCGTCGAGCTACTTTTCTTCGCCATCTTTGGACAAACCTCACACGTCCAATTCAAAAAAGTTCATATGAGCCAACCCACCTGGACCGATGGACTCTTCAAAGTCGCTTTTGGCATTTATATGCTGGTTTCTGTTGTCGTTCTCATTAATCTACTTATCGCTATGATGAGCGATACCTACCAAAGGATTCAAGCACAATCTGACATCGAGTGGAAATATGGATTGAGCAAACTCATTAGAAACATGCACAGGTGAGATCCCATCGACATACGCGACGTCCCTACGATCCTCCTTCTTTTCCTCTCTTTCTCTCTTTCTCTCTCTCTATCGTTTCTTGCATGCAGTTTCCCTTAAGATCAAAAGGGAGACGTGCCTTTAGCCAGTTTCGCTGAATCATGCCTGCGCTTCTTTTTTTTATCAATAAAAACCTACTGAGATTGAGAATTTTCTCAAAATTCGTGTGGCAAGTAAAAATTGGGATTTTTTGGCTGTGGCTTCTGAACTTTGAGTCTGAGAGGAAAATGTCCGGGGACATTTTTGTAGAAAAATGAATTCTCTACGATAAGTTTGTTGCGCAAATTCGGCTGGGATTTATAATTTTCGAGATATTTTAGAAAAACTGATTAAACTCGTATTTTTGACTTTGCGGTGAAACGAGACTAGCCGACCCGAAAACTCGGTCAAACCCCCAAAGAATAATTGCCCTGCACAGAGAAGATGGGAAAAATCTCATTTCAGTAGTTTCCAAATCGATGTGGCTATTTGAAAAAAGTTTGAACGTACGTCATCGAGCTAAAAATCGGTTCCTCGTTTTTTGGCAAAAAAAAATCGCATGGAATAAAGTGAAAAATGAAATTTTTGAATTTAGAACAACGACCGCGCCCTCGCCGTTGAATCTCCTGACGAGCTGGATCACATATTTCTTCAAGCTTTGTAAAAAGAGAAAAGCGAACAAGAGACCATCGTTGGTGCACTTGATGGGCTTCAATCGCACAGGCCAAATGTCTCCGCGAACAAAAATGGGCACCAAGTGGTTAGGAAAGATAAAAAAGACGCAGGTCGCTCACAAGGACAGTGTCGCGTTGTCAGTGGTGCATTTGAGTCCGCTGGGTAGTCAATTGTCCTTTAACAACGGGCTGAGAATCGACACGGTAGTCGATTGGGACGCAGTGCGAAGAAAGTATCGAGAGCTTTACGGGGGAGAGGCTGAGAAGCAAATCGTAGAAGAAGCGGCGAAAGAAGGAGCCGAAATGGCCCTCGCAGCTTCCCAGGAGAGTTCCTCGTCAGCAAACTTCGCAATAACCAACGAAGTGACTTAATTCGACCTAAACGAAAACAAAAACGTAACGATAAGACACAAAAAAAACACCAAAGACAATTAAAACCGCAATAAACTCATTCGAAATGGCTACAAAGTCGACAATGTCGAGCCTCGACAAGTTTGTACTCATGCAACAATGGCAAACTGTACCCTCCGACGTTTGCATTTGAAAAAAACGATAAAACGATAAATAAACAAAGTTTCTTAACGAAATAAAAGCGCTAGGAAACCTGGAGTGTTTTCTGAGATGGAATCAACATCGAACAACGTGTATTTACCTTTTCCCGACGAATCTCTCATTTTCAATGTTTTTAACGACCTTCTACAGGCGACCTGGAAATCACTGCGTTCTTGCGGTTGGCCGATGATTACCCGTTATGGTTAGTCGATTAATTCTGAATTATGTCATGTTTTTTTTCTCTCTTTTTTTTTCTAGATCGAATGAAATTTATTGTTTAATCTAGAGTGTTGATTTTTCATGTGCACAACCGTTGAATATGTTTGTGTTTATATATCCAGCTGCAAAATCAACTTTGATGGGGTTTTATTGCCTGCCGAATAAATATTCCATCGAGTGGCATGAATCCCAGTCATTCATGATCCGTTTGCCATTTTTTTTTCCTTGGGAAAACAGATTGAAACGTTGATTTTTGCCATAGCCAATTTTTATGGCAATTTCCATCATGCAAGAAGTGTTTTTTTTATGTGCTTTGTAGAGATCAGGAAATTTCGGGATTTTAAGGTATTTTCGTTGCTTCCTATGGGCCAAATGAGTGACTAATTTTCGCAATCGTTGTCAGCGAAATTTTATCGAAAAAAATCGCATTAATCGATTTTTTTTTGCACAATCGTAAATATTTTCAACGACAAATTTCCAGAGATTTTTACTTGTGAATTCGAAATTTGTTCAGAGTGAAATTCTTAACTTTCGAGTAATTTTTATCTGTACAACACAATTTTGTATCCTTTTTAGCTTTTGGTTCTGAAAATTTAAAGTTTTCGATAATTTGCTGCGTTGTAAAACCTGAAATTCAACTTTTGTGCAATGTTTGACACTCAATCAGCAAATGGGGAGGAAAAAAATGGTCTGGAGCAACAATTTCCCCTAAAATCAAAGGAATTTCGTGGTTTTCAGAACTCCAGAGTCTCCAAAGCCCCACAAATTCAACGAACAATCTTTTCTCCCAATTTTCAGCTGTTATGGAACGTCAGTATCCTCTAGGGGTGCCCAAATTGCATTTTTTTTCAACACCACACTTTCCCTCATTCATCCAACCCAAGTGGCATGAATCAAGCTGTTCGAGAGCTAAACTTTACGTTACGTAAAAAAAAGCTCAACCATCGAAAGTGCGCCTTGTCCACGAGGACTTGCTCGATAATTCATTAAAAATCGAATAATTCTCTGACGATTCTAATTAATCCCGATTTTTTAATTTTCAAGACTTTTTTTATCATGAAAAATTGATTTTTGTCTCGCTACGAAAATTTTGGCCAATCGAAATGGCAAAAACTCTTGTTCACGTCAACATTTTATTTCGATTAATGATCAGAATGGACTTTTTGTTTTATGATTTTTATTTTTTTCTAATTTTTTTACTCGAATGAGCTTTTTGACTTGTTACTCAATTAAAAACCTTCGAAAAATATCTAAGAAAATTCGTGGGCCTTTTTTGAAACGTCAACAAAATGATTAGCATCGGAAAAAAAAAATTAATGAGAATTTCATGAAAAATATGAAGACGTGCGTTTTCCCCGACAAGCCTGGACACGAGTGACCCAACGTTGGCGTTTGAGGGTTAAAATTCAGTAGATAAACATCGATTTGACAATGATTCATCGAGCGAGTGTCTCTGGATGGCAAAAGTGGCGAAAACCTTATAGGGGTGCACGAAGTTTTCCTTGTCGTTAGTACACAAATTGTTATGAATGGAAAAAGGCATGAGAACCCACAAACCACAAGAATAGCTGACCGAAAAGCTGCCCGTTTTTGTTGATTTAGACCGACTGCATCGTGCAAATCACGCGGATCCCTTTAGGGGGCATGTGTGTTTATGATTTCAGCAAATTATCATTTCCGAAGCGTTTATAGACGTTCGTGTACACGATTCAAAACATTACTTCACAGCTCGAACCGAGAGGCATGAAAAAAATCGATATGAGGATCGAGTTCCGAGATTTTCAAGAGGAACAAACAAATCGGTGTGGCATGATGTTGAAAAGCTTGCTACACACTCACCCAAAAGCCTTTAGGGACACTGGACAATGAACTTAGTGATAGTTTAATCTAGATTTTCATTTTTCCATTCGTCAGAAAAACGTTCGATCGCAAGTTTTCGAAACGTTGCGAATTACGTGTCGGTCGGACGATCGAACTCACGTGTGCCTCTGCTTTCGAACTCGATTTCAATACTTTTTATCGTTCCAGTTCTAGCGAGCCCAATCGACGTCACAGAGAAACTCTTTTTCGCTATTTTTGGCCAAAAAGATGCCGATGACTTCATGACCTCGTTGCAGAGGAAGCTGCAACCTCTCTGGACTATTTATCTCTTCAAGGTACGATCTTGACAAAGTAAAAAAACCAAAAATACATTTTTTTCTATCCATTCATTCGAGAAAATTTTCTGACCGTTAGATTTCGCTCTTCACGCGAAAGATTGACATTAGCAGCCTCACGCTTTTTATATTCAAAGGCCGAATCTGATTTTTCAAACGAAATATCGACTGAAAGTTACAGAATTTTGTTTCCAGATATCAAAACACAATATTCTAGAGCCACGAAGCAATTATCCCACCCAATATAATTCAATTCAATGCAATTGAATTTTCATGGCAGGAAATTAATTAATTAAAATTTGATTAATTTATTTTGATTAATTCAAATTAATTTAATTAATCTTTAATTAACTTAATTTGTTAATTTAATTAATCAATTTAAATTAATTTTCGATTAATTGAAATTTTGACTAATTAAAATTAATTAATTAAAATTAATATTAGTATTAATCAATATTAGTATTAAAAGTTTAATTTTAATTAATTAATTAGTTACAATTTAATTGAATAATTTGTTAACATTGGATTCGTTTTAATGTAGTTAATTCCAATAAATCATTAAGTAATTAATAATCGACTCAATAATTGTATGTCTGAGAGTTTTTTTATATTTATTTTTATGGGATTCAAATGTGTATATCGAGTTTCTATAATGAATTCAGGTGTCATTCTCCGTCTACATGCTCGTGAGTGTAATAATCCTGATAAATCTGCTGATTGCCATGATGAGTGACACTTATCAAAGAATCGTATCGCAAAGTGACATCGAATGGAAATACGGCCTGAGTAAACTCGTACGAAGCGTGCAGAGGTTTGTAGGAAGTTTGTTGAATATTAGTTTGTTTCTTTGATTTTTTTTCCCTCGACGTCAAAAGTTCCTGGTAAGACAATGGCCGCTGAGGGGAGTAACAGCTTTCAAAGTTTGTGGCCGTGTGACCTTTGCAAGCAAGCTCTGGTACGCACGTGAGACTCGTCAAGATCGGAATGCCGATTAGAAAAAGAATTTTTTCTAACATGGAACAATCGCAGCCGATGGAGAATGCGGATCGCGTGGAAATATTTTTTCTACCTTTGCCCTACGTACTCGTGCCAGTTGCCAATCACGTTCCAGTCTCCGACCGCAATTTATTTTTTCCACTTCCTCCCACTGTACAGTGGCTGCAAAAAATTGGGCACGAACGGAAAAACTTGGGTTTTTCGCCTCCGACACATGGGAGAAAAAATATACGTTTTTTTTTCTCCAATATTCAAGGGACTCGGAATTTCGGTTCAAGAAATCACGAAAATTCGCAGTTCGAGGCTTGAAATTTGGAAATAAAGATTATTTAAATTTCGAAATGGGATGAAAGTTTGGTTCCTGCTCAATTTTTTGCAATTCACATATTTTTGGTGTAAAATGGTGAAGATTCGACAATGCTGCATAGACCAGCTGGTTGAAAACAACATTTTTCAAATATTGTTATTGCGTTAAACAACAATTAAGCCCAACAAATAAGTTGCACGTAATTTCAATAATAAAAAAAAGAAATTGTTCTAATTTCTTGAATGATTAACTTTTTAATGATTAACAGAACAAAGTTCAGTTGCTTTTTTGACTGCCAAGTAAGAAGCGATCATCCTCAATTTCCATTGACTTGCATTTTTAGAGCTCGGACCCCGCCGACGCCTCTGAATCTCTTCAGCACGTGGATTAGCTGGCTCAAGACTTCGTACGAGGCTCGCAAAGAAAAGCAAGGGAAAAAGAAGGAGGAGAAAGCGCTCGTCTCGCAACAGAGATTCTTGAACAATCAGGTAACATTTGTTTATTATCGATTTGTTTATTCCTATGAAGAAACGCCAAAAATCGCTTTTTCACAAAGATTCTCTGCCTCTCCTTGCATTTTTTGTCTTTAAGGGCAATAATCTGGAAAATGGGAAAGCGGCAATGAAGCCGAGCTCAGCAGGCAGTGCATTTACGTTCGCAATCGTGCCGGGAATCAACACGATCGTAGATTGGGCGGTCGTTCGAAAAAAGTACAGAATGCGTTTTGGCGACGAGCCCGAAAAACCTTAAACCGAATTGGTCCCCGGAAAAATTTGATACTTCAAAAAAATATCTTTTCCCAATCAATGTTTTCTCGGCACAACGAAAAATATTTTTATCCAACAGCCGAAAAGCCAAAAAAAACGTAAAACACTGAAAATTTATCTTTCGTGTCACAAAAAATCGATTTTCATCGAAATCACGCGCACGTGCTTGAAAATATTTTCCGAGGCACAGACTCCGAGAGAAAATCGCAAGGAAAGGCCCGAAATTACGTTCCAACGATTTCGACGAAGCTCCACTTTGTTCATCTCCCAATGAGGCTCAAAATTTCCATCATTCTTTCATCAAAAGAAAAATAAAGGAAAAACGATTTTCGCAACAATAAAAAAGGCAAAACTTATCGGCAAACAAGAAGCGCGCGATCCTAGACCGTGAGGAAATCGCCACTGGGCATTCCTTTGGCAAAGGGCGTCTCGGAATTGGTCTCCAAAAAGAATTTCCCTCGTGCATCGTCGGACACGTACTCCCCCATGGTCGCCGCCATGTTCCCATCGCATTTCCCCGCCTGGAAGGCTGTCCAACTCTCGCACTGAAAAGCGATGAATTCTTTTGGACCGACGATTGACTCTGTCATGAACTGATGGGATCGTCCATGGCTGCAATATTCTGTGGAAGAAGATTCCAAAATCCCATTAAACTCGATAGCCGACGTGCAAGATTCCGAGGTTTTTTTTTTACAATTTCCAAATAATTAAGAAAAAAAGGACTGAAACGAATGAAAAAAGAAAAATCTTTGCAGAAAACCGAAATTAAGAAACAAAATTTTGTCATTCTCTTCGCAATCCTATGAATAAAAATCTGTTTAAGAACCCCATAAAAATCGCTAAACACCGTGCAAGATTCTAAGATTATTTTCCTTTTCCGAATAATTAAGAAAAAAAACGGCATCGCAGAGAATGAAAAAAAAATCAATTTCTTCGCAATCCTATGAGGTTTTTTGTTACAATTTCCGAATAATTAAGAAAACGAGGACTGAAAGGACTCATTGAAAAAAAATCCTCACTGAACTGACAAATTTGTCTAAATTTTTGTCACTTTTTTGCAATCCTGTGGATAAAAATGTGGAATAAATAGAATGTTGCTTGATCGACGAGCCGGTTTTGGGAGATTTGGAAATATTTACGTGAGGCCAGGACGGAGCATCCGGGTTGTCGAAAACTTCCGCCGTTCGGATAGAAATCCACGTGGCCAACGGCCCGGACGAAACCGGCGGTGCCGGCGCACGTGTGAATGACGTCAACGAAGCTCGCGTCACTCGGATCCAAACGATCTTTCTGGCCCTTTAATATTGGAACTTCGAAGGCTGGCCTCGCAGGATCGAGGCCAGTAATTCGGCCGATTTTACTGTGAACCAACGAGCCCGCGTATCCAGCAATGTGGGCGCCTAAACTGTGACCGACGACGTGCACATTCGAGAGCGAAAGATTGCCCTGGGCTGCGAAATATTCGAGAAAATCGCCGAGGTGTTCGCCAACCTGGAGAAAATAATTTCGCGATTATACCCATTCTTAACGCAGTTTCCGATATTTCTGTCCAGCAACTTTGCTCAGAAGCGGAATTTTTTCAGAAGAAACTCGAGCCTCTTTTAGGAAAGTCAAAGAAACGAAAAAAATCGATAAACCGATGTGAAAAAATCGAAATTTTGGAAAAAAAATGAAACTTTTTAAATGAATTTCTAATTTAGCAAAAAAAAATGAAACTTTTGAACCGAATTTCTGATTTTGCAAAAAATTGGCCTTTTGGGAAAAAAAATCTTGATAAATTTGGAATGTGGACAAAAGTCAAAATATAGAAAAATTTTACAGACCTGTCGTGTCAAGCGAGCGGCTACAAGATACGCTTTCGTGGATCCTGCGGACCAATCGACCGAGACGACGTTGTAATCGCCAGCAGTAAGGAAATTTTTTCTCATATCCTTGACCCAATTAGTGTCCGCACTGTCGGTCCATCCGTGGATTATTATTTTCGTCAATTTGTCCGATCGAAATGGAGAAATGGCCAAATTTTCCGGATCGTTGAGTTTCAGAACGAAAGACTCGACGCTGTTTTTTCTCGTGTGGAGATTCAGCAGCACGTCCTTCTCCGGGACGAACGTCGGATCTCGCAGGGTCGATACGATCGTGCGATCGTCTTTCACGAGCATCAGCGAATTCAGCAATGCCTCGCGTCTCGTCTCGTCCGTCAAATCCTCTGGGAAACTTATGTTCGTCGGAAGAAAACGAAAGGAACTTCTCGCAGCCAAATTTAACTGCACAAGTCCTTTTAAAAATACAAATAGCAAAAAATTAACGTGTCAGAAGCTCGACAAAAAATGGGGCTTGACCTTGAAATTCATGTTATGCCTTAATTTCAGTTTATTACGCTTTGAAATATTTTCACAACAATTTTCTATTAAAAATTTGGAATTTTCGAGTCCGATTGTTTGGATTTTTGTTGCTTTTTCACTGAAACCGGAAAATTAATTCTTTACGGAACTCAAAAATGTTTTGTCACCAAAATATCCGATTTTTTGGGTTCGATAAAAAAAAAAAAAATGATTTCAGACTGAAAATATAAAATAAATTTCTTTACGGAACTCGAAAATGTTTTCTTATGGGAAATTCGGACTTTTTTAGTTTGATTTTCAAGAAAAATGAATGAATTTTCACTAGAAACGAAAAAAAATTCTCCACGAAACTCAAAAATGTTTTCTTACCGAGAACCAAAAATGCCCAAATCCTTCGTCCAGCCATGGTGAGTTCTGCGAGAGCTCGACGGCGTCTCTGACCCGAGCGATCCGTCTCGCCTATTTCACCTGCACAAAAACTTATCTGGCAGAAAAATCTGTACGATAACTTGACGTTATCATTGCGAAATCGGGGATCTGACATCGAGCAGAAAAATCAATTTTCCAAATCGCTCGATTGAACGGTTGAGCGGAACGAACAATGCGAACGGCGCGACAGTAATGAGGATCAAAAGGCAAAACGTGACCAGAAACACGGAATCGGAAATCTTGTAGAAAAATCATTTTTTATTCGATCGTCTCGGAGCTCGTTGACGTTACGTGCGCAAAACCTCCAACTCACGTAAAAACTAGACGTAAGTGAAATATTTTTATGCCTTGAGAGAAATATTTACCACTAGGGAGAACAGATTTGAAGAAAAACAAAAACAATTCGCCCGATTGAAGATTTTTATTAAAAAATGGAAAATTTTTAATAAAAAATTCTCGACCCCAGTCGATTGATGCGACTCGAAAAACGTTAATTTGCACGTTTCCCAAATAAATTTGCTCCACTCGCATTGACAACCTCGATTCCATAGACTAATTGTAAAAAAAATATTTCACTGTTCCCTCCAAAACGATTTTTACTCGAAAAACCAAACAAAAAAAAGAAAAATCATTCGAGAATTGGATTTTTTGCACCAAATAATCTTTTTGGTTTTATTCTGCACTCAAAACTTTTGTGAAATAAAACAATAATAATCCTTCGTAATCAACTAAAAATCTAACTTAAAAAAAAAGTTTTCTACGAATTTGGTCAAAAAAGCAGAAACTTTCGGAAAAAAAAGCGAAAAGTCGTTACAGAATTTGATTTTTTGCACCAAATAATCTTTTTGGTTTTATTCTGCTCTCGAAACTGCGGTGGATCGAACCGATAATAATACTTCGTAATAAATTATTCATTATCGACTAAAATTGTAACATAAAAAAATAGTTTTTCGGACGGAAAATCGAAAGTTTTTCAATTTTTTTTTTTTTTGCTGAATTCGATCGAACATGAAGAATGTTTCGAGATTAAAAAATAATAATAATTGTCGCTTGAAAAACAAAACGGAATGAAAGTTGATTGGATTTTTGCTCGAGTTGCTCGATATTTTTCTTTTTTCTCCAAAAAATCATTGTATGGAATGACAAAAATTATTTATTGAGTTTTTCCGTCCGCGTGAACTTCACTGTGTGTTCGTGTATCGGGATTTCGCCAAGTATGTAGTTTGTTTTCCATATCTGACTTGCTCGACGATGTTGAGACCCAAAAGTGCAGCTTGTTGTCGCATGCATTTGTCCTCCTTTGTGCTAAGGCCCTCGGGCAAGGGTTGGCGCAAAATGGCGTCATTGTTGGCGAAGTTCTCGCAGAATTCTCGAGCTATCGCGGCGTATTCGTTTACCTCTTGGTCGCCTGATCGCAGCTTCAGACAATTCTGCCACAAATGTCTTTCGGATTCGAGGTATTTTCGCTGTAGATCGTTCGCCTGCAATTTCGTTCCAATCGTGAATGGAAAAAAATAAAACAATGAAAAAAACTTGGAGAATCGATTGCAATGAAAAAAAAAAACAAATCGTACCAATTGGATTTCGTGTTTGGTCGCGTGGTTCCCAGGCTCCAGTCTCAAAGCGATTTGCAACTCTTGCAAAGCTTTTTGGTATTCACCCATTTTTAGCAAAGCTCGACCGTGACTGAAATCAAGTCGAAAATTGACCAAAATCTGAATTCCACGTATTTTTGACATGAAGGAAAAACTTCATTTTCCGATTAACTCGGACACGGCTAAAAGAAATTGAAAAATAATGCAAAATCGAAAATTCCAAAATTCGTAACATCGACGAATAATTCAAATTCCAACCAAACGCGATTGAATCGCGAAATATTGCAAAATTTCAAAAATGTGTGAAACTGAAATGAAGAAAAATTTCGATATTACGAAAATTATGACGTAATTTTATTTTATTTTTTTTTAATTAAGTTTTCTATGCAAAATTTTCATTTTGGCAGTAAAAATGCCAGGAATTGATGAATGACGATTGAAATTCCGCAAAGATTGGAAAATCATCGAAAAAAATGATGTGAGACGATGGTTCGTAGAAACGATTGTTTTCTCGTGTTTATCAAAGTCCCAGGCGCATGAGAGGCCTATGGGCTTGAAAAATCTGGTTTAGAATGCGTGGAGACGCGATTGTACTCACTGGAAATGTGTTTTGGCCGTAGGATTCGGGACTCTCAAGCAATTCCTGCAAGCCTGTCTCGGTTTGTCTTCCTTGTTGTAACATATTGCTAAATTGCCATAAACTCTCGATAGCAAACGTTTCAGTTCTTGCTCTTCTTCGTCGTTATCCAAAGGAGCTTTTTCAAGAATTTCTGCTGCATAATTGTACCTAATAAAAAATAACGAAACGAGCTGATCACAATCGGCGATTCCCCCAAAATTATCTTCGTGATTTCGTTGAGAAAAATTCCGCAAATTCGTTATTTTTCGATCGATTTTCGTCCAGGAATTGAAAAAAATACACGAACCGGTTCGATGATTGTTTATCTGGGTATTTTTCTAAATAACCAAATAAACAGAATCCTCGATCGTGCTCATGGGAGATTTTTAAATAAATTTTTCGCCGTCAAGAAAAGTAAAAAAAGATTTTCTTCAAAATTGACTGAATTATAGCGAAAAACGCCAAAAATTTTCGTTTATTCATCAATAAAATCTTTCCTCGTGTAGAAATTCGATGAATACTCACTCCCTGATGGCTTGTCTGGCTTTGTTGCGTTTGACGCTCTCAGCAGCAGTTTTGATTAGCGCCATTGCACGCATTTTGGCAGTGCTGAATTTTTTGGCCTCCAAATTTCTGTTGAGTGGTCCCTCGACCGAGGCACCTTCCATGATATCGAGGACACGAACGATAAAGACGACTTCAGCGGATTCGGGGATAAGAGGCAAGCAGCCCAGAGCGCCCCAAGCGTAATCAGGATGAATAACAAAAACGGCAGTCTCGTGTTTTCTCATTGTGGTCATTCCGTACTCGAGGCCCCAAATTAATTCGCCCTCGCCGAGGTGATACTTTCTCGGAGTGCCGAAGGCAAAAGTCGAGTCAAACGGCTCGTCCTGATGCTCAAAATACCCGCCGTAATGGACGGTAACTAAACAACCTTGCCCTGCGACTTCCCCGACACCGTTTTGCCTTATCAATTTCGTGATTTTGCCGTCACCCAGCAAATCCTCGGACTTTGCTCTTATCTTATCAAAACTTATGCTCCAGGGTGACATCACTTCGCCCAAATCCTGCGTCTCCTTTTCGTCGTCCTCCGCAAATTCTTCCATGTTCAAAAGTTTGATCATCTCGTCGTTTGTCAAATGAACGTTTTTGTTGTAATTTATGGGCTCTACAGATTCCTCCTCCAGTTCGTTACCCATGTCAATTATCAAACCCTCGTCCGACATCAAATCTCTGAAGAAAAACGAATAATTCCTTCAGCTAATTTCGCCGGAATCTCTGGATTTCCATTTTTGTCGCAAAAACTACTGAACGAATTTGGACGAATTTAGTGGCAGAATGAAAGTAACAAATGGGACTGAGCTCTGGATCGTTAAGGATTGGGAAAAGTTATTTTTCACACAAATGTCATTGAGAAATTCGAAATTTTCATTTTTTAGGGTTTTTATAGAAAAAGATCGCGATTACGTGTGAAAAATTTCGCGATTTATTTAGATAATGGAATTTGGGGACTGCAAAGGTCTACCAGTTTGGATAATGATGGAAAACTTCGATGTTTGGGATCGTGAGATTTTTGAAGTGCGATTTTTAATTGTATAAATATGAAAATGAGATTTTTCGAGAAAACAAAATAGTTTTACGCGATTTGCAGAAAATTTGACCAAGCGATCGAACTTCCGGCCAATTTCGAGTTGAAACGATCATGAATTCTAGTTAAAAAGTTTTGGCATGCGGCAAAAAAGTTTTTGGAATCGGGATACTTTGTTGCGAGAAATAGTTCGGGGTCAAAATGACCCAGATTGTCGAGAAAGAATCGAAACTCTGTCTGTAATCACATGCTTGCGGTAAAAATGAAGCGAATTTCCGATCGGGTTGTGGAGACGGCGAATTTTCGAGAAAAAAACCTCCACAAGGAGATTGTTTGTCGTGCATTCGTATTAACGTTTTCTACACTTTAACTCATTAAAAATTGGTACATACTTGAGGGTCAAGCCTTCCATCGCGTTCATTAACTTCGTCATTGTTAAATAGTCGAATAACAAACTGCAGAAATTTTCGTAACAAGTCGGTGAATCTTCGCGATAAACACGTGTTCTCAAATCGTAAAGAAACTTGCGTTTATACGCTCGACACAGCTACGCGACTCAGGAATGTGCTCAGTATTGTACCGGCGAGGCGAGCTCTAAAAACAAAGAAACAACAAAGGATCGCACTGTTAGCACTTTATTTTGATTTTCAATTCAAATATCTCGAGCATCGGTCCAAAAAGCATGAAAGACTGGGAAAAATCCGAGAGAACTTTTGTGGAATTGATCGGCAGAGCCGCGCCGGCATCTTTCAGAAGCTCCACGCAAGCCACGTGACCTTCCATAACAACCAACGGCAAGGGTTTCACGATTTTGAAGTTCGCATCGCGGTCGAATACAATGAAAACTCATTATATTTTCTTTATAACCATTATAGCGCAAAATTGAATTATTTTTTATCATTGGAGAACGGAATTCATCAGAAAAATTGCAACAATGGCATTTATTAACAAAATAATGAATAAAATAGTACATTTTCGTTTGATTCCAGCAAAAATTTCAGCACAAAGAGTTTTTGCGTAATTTTTACGTAAGAGGGCAGCACTAATGCAATTCCAGGCTTGAAAACATCGCCGCTAGCTGGCAGCAGCGGTCCAGTAGACTGCGCAGTCCTCGATCGTCCGTCGATCAGCTGTTTATGTTTTCATCTCCACAGTTCGTAATTTTTGTTCCAAAATATTGTCCCACCATGTTTATTAATTAATAAATAAATATGTGAACGTTCGGCTCTAAAAAAAAGTTCATCCGATTATCCAACAGCGTCCTACGCGTTCGTTGAAAAAACCAGTGTGCCGTGTTCAGTGAAAAATGTGTCCGAATCGTGACAGTGTGCGTTTGTGAGGTTAACCCCAGGATTATCGAGTTCCCGAAGCGTCTGTTGTTTTCGTTCGCCACTTTCGTTCACGTCACGTTCGTCACCAAAGGATTTACTGTCATGTGAGTTGTCAATATTGATTCTTACAAGAAATAACGTTCTGATAGGCTCAAAGAACTCCAGCAACAAAGAAAAACAAGGACAACGAAATTACGAAACTCCGATCACACGTTCCCATCTTTACTGTTTTTTTTTTGTACGTATTTTGGGATTTCGTATCACGAGATGAAACTTTTCGTACCGGGAAACCATGAAACTCGAATTAATTTCCGGTTATATATCATGACGACCATATGCTCCAAAAGCCAATTTATAACCTAAAAGCGTTACAATACGTGAACAAACTTCGTCATGAGATTCTCGTGTTTCTGCTGAAGTTTTAGTTGTCTCGCGTATGAAAACAATATTCCAACCTCCTGCCGTTCTACTTTCGCAAACACACGATGCGAAGTATTCGAAAAACTTATCGAATTGTCTGCGTTTATTAGAATTGTGATGCGGGTTTTCGCAGCACATTTTGTCGTTGAACTTTTCGCTCTTGTCGATGCGCACGTGTCGCGATGTTTTATTTATCACGTGCATTTCCAAGTCAAAGTGAAATATTTTATTTCTCCGACGCCCGATTCTTTCTCGTTGTGTAAAAAGTATCGGGGAGACGCACGGGAAAACGATTTTATTCCTGCGTTCCGAAAAATTCTAAAACATTTACGAATTCACAAAAATTCGATTGACAATTCTTCGATCTAATCATCGAATCATGAGAAAAATGCGTTAACAATTTCCGAGGGAACGTTCGGAATTCTCGGAAATTCAATTCCCCGAAAAACTTCGCGCCTATCGCGATACAATTAACCCGCCGAAAAGTAGCCAGTGCGAGAGAACTTGATTTGCATATATAGCGCGTTTATTGAGCATCGTGTGTGTCACGTGACTGGAGAATGTGCTTTAGAGAGCTTTATCTGTGGAATTCCTCTGTGCCTCGTAATACGGGGCAATAATGTAGAACAGAGTGATATAAATGCTATAGAACTATATGTCTATTCGTTGTATATGTATTGCTCGGCCTGTACTACGTTCATTGTTCGTTAAACGCGCTCTAGCGTCCTTAATAAACGAATCTAGGACGCACAACCGACTAAATCCCTTCATTCGCATGGGATAGTTATTTCGTACTTTATACTCGAGCCTCCCTCATGCATAATAATATATATATATGTCGTTCCAGAAACAACGAAATTCCGTTTGACAATTAACTAAATAAATAAATAAAATTACGAATTCTTTCTTTCTGGCATTGGTCGCAGATTTCCAAAAAATTACTTGGCAGTAGGACAACTGTATTCATAGAATCTCTCTTCTTAAATAACTGTACGGTAAATATCTTCCTTCAAAAATGTCTGAAATCATAAATGTCTACAATTAAATAACTGCGTGAGTAATGAACTGCAGTCTCGAACAACTTTCTTCTTAAACATCCGTAATCATGAAATTTGTCTATTCATAAATATATTTACGTTTAGATTTCTTCGTGCTGAAATTCCATTCATAAAAAACAATCGTATTCTTAAATATGTGCATGCTGAAACAACTGTACTGAAAAATAATTAGAGGATAAGACAACTTCACTCGCCAATATCTCTTTGGTCGGCAGTTGTTCTCCATAACAGCAGTTATTTTGGAAAAGAGATTGGCGAGTGAAGTTGTCTTATCCTATAATTATTTTTCAGTACAGTTGTTTCAGCATGCAGATATTTAAGAATACGATTGTTTTTCATGAATGATATTTCAGCACGAAGAAATCTAAACGTAAATATATTTATGAATAGACAAATTTCATGATTACGGATATTTGAGAAGAAAGTTGTTCGAGACTCCAGTTCGTTACTCATGCAGTTATTTAATTGTAGACATTTATGATTTCAGATATTTTTGAAGGAAGATATTCACCGTACAGTTATTTAAGAAGAGAGATTCTGTGAATACAGTTGCCCAACTGCCAATTACTTCCTCGAAATTTCGTTTTTGAACAATAACTAATCAAATTATTATTCATTTTTAATAATAAATAATAATAAAACCAATTATTATTGTTAATATTGACTAATTAAATTATTGTCCATGATTTATTATTAATTAATAATTATTTAATTAGTTTATATCGACAATAACGATAAATCGAAATTCCAAAAAGATCGACAACATTTTGACTTTTCGGTTCATTGGAACTTTTTTTTTACGTTTTTATTTGTTTGCTTTTTCCTGATGGAGATTTGTTTTTTTTTTAGTTTTATCGTTTTTTTTTCCGCGTATTTTTTGTTTTTTCTCCATTGTTGTGTTTCTTTCTTTTTGCTGTATCTGCGTCTATCTTTGTCGCTGTTTGTTGTCCCTTTCGCGAGAACAGTGGCGAGAGCACGAGCCACACGACGATTGAGTTTATACGTCGTGTCCGGTTGTTGGCCAGCTTGTCGCGTCGTTTTCGTAGACGCAATGCGTCGAGAAACTCTGCCAGAAAGACCGCAATCGCCGCAAAGACAGAGAGAGAGAGCGAGAAGCAAAGTCAGCGACAGAGAAACGCGATCGGAACGAGCGTTCCTCGTACTCTCGAGTTTCTCACACCCACCAAGACTAGCTTTTCACTCTTCGCAATAACCTTTCTCTCTACAGATAGGTAAGCGCACTTCTGCACGTTCCACTGAGCTTTTCCCTCTCAATTCTCATTCTCTCTTCCCCTCTCTCCTTCGCTTCACTTCTCCTCTTCCTATTCTTTATCTCGTCTATTCTCTTCCTCGTGCCCCTCTCGGGATTCGTCGGTCTGGCGATCTGTCTGCCCCGCACGTATATCTTTTTCACGGCCACAGTCGCATTGCTGTCAATTTCAAGCACTGCGACATCGCCAATTTTTTCTACGACCTTTTTATTATAGACGAATGTCGCAAACTTCTTCCTCATATATAATCGAGTTTGCTACTGGGTCTTCAGGCTTCAGAAATTTCTCTAAATCTTTTTTATCTTGTTTTCTTTTGTTGTGACGCGGGCACGTGAGTTTCTTCGATGACGTGAAGTTCGACTCGTTGCCACAGGCAACGAACTTCCCCTTCGGAACTGTCCGAAATTTGAATTTTCGTTTTTATTTCCAAATTTATTTTATTGTCGATCGAATTCTTGAAAAATTTGATACATTACGAAAAAAAAAAACGGAAAATCGATTGGAAGAAAATCTTTTGGGAATTTAAAGTGAGGCGAATTTTGATGCCATTTTAATCCACGAATTTTTCATTCCATTTAAATATTATAAATCCGATTGAAAAATGAGGAAAAACAGAAAAAAAAATATTTTTCTCAGTTTCTTTTGTTATTTTAATGTTTTTTTTTCTAAATGAATATGAAATTCGAGAATTTTTCGACTATCGAAATCTGAGAAACTTGGAGGTTTGAATTACAGCCCGAGAATTAGTGGGATCGAGTCTAATGAGCTCGAATTCTTCTCTGTGACAATTGAAACGACAAATTGGATTAATTATTCGAATTTCTCTGCGAGTCAAGGTTTGCCCTGTTTTTTTTGGAAACTGGCGTCGTTCCTTCGAGAGCTTAGTGGAGTGAATTTTTCTGATTCGATTCTCCGTGCGAACGTTGGGGAATTAATTGGAAATAACGCAGTCTCGTGAGAAAGAAAATTGAAAAACAAACTCAGCGAAGAAACGAAAATGGAGAGAAGCTCGAAACGGTTCGCGAACTTTGCATCGGCTTTTTTCGTCTTACTCAATTAGGCGAATTTGAGAGAGGAGGAAGCCGAAGGAGTGGGGAGGGGGAGGAAAAGTTGGGGCAGCAGAGATGGGGAGAGGCTTCAAGAACGTCACGAGTAATATTCCAGCAACAGAAACTCTGTGGATGATTCTCCACACTCGGTGGCTCGCTCGACATGCGTGCCTGTTTATTTTTTCATCTTTATCCTTTCATTTTCCACGTGTCTCCTTTTCCCCCTTTTTATCACGTTTAATTTCATTTTTTTTCATTCGCTTCAACTCTTCGTCTTCTTGGCTCGGTGAATCATGTTTTCTCCCGTTTCATCTGTCGAGCTTTTACATTATTTCTGCTACCAAAGCTCCAGCGAATTTTTCATTTCATTCAATTTTTAAATTCGTTTCCTTTTTCTCTCGCTCGCCAAATCCTTCTGTTAAATAATTCCATTTGTTTATCGAGCCAGGCGCTTCAGGCGAAAAGCCCATGATGTTGCTCTGGAAAAACACCCGAAGGACTTTTCAACTCTGTTTTCTATCCTCGTGTAATTCCTGCTTGTTATTTTAACTCTGATTCACCGACCCTTTCCAGTGGTTCGACGACCAATTATCGCAAATTGTACAAACCAGTCTTGCATCAGGCGTTTGTTGAAATTTTCTCTGTGCTCTCTCTGTTTGTTTTTCTTTTAATTAATGAGCATGGATTTTCAATGTTATTCAATAAAAAAAGAAAAAACACGTGCAGCTAAACGACATTTCAATCAGTTTTTTTTTTCAAATTTCGCACAAACTTTAATTAATATGCAAATTCGAAATTAATTCGAGAGACTTTAAGGGGCAACTTCGGAACAGCGACTCGATTTTTTGTATTTTCATTTTGTTCTTCAATAGTGTGTGAAAATTCTAAAAAACAAAAAAATGGACGTTCGATTAACCGAAAACGAGAAGCCCCTGTTGCTCGAGACTTGCTCCGAACGCAAAGTTTTCGATGCGACGCTTTTCCAATCGATTTCGACAAATCGATCACAATTGTGAGGCTGAATCGTAAATTTCCAAATAACGGCCATCCGTCAAAGGATTTTTCTTGCCGTTAAAAAAATGGTCAATTTTTTTGCTCGATCTTTAAGCAAAATTTATAATTTTGGAAATTTTTATATATTTCGGAAAAAAGAATTGTTTTTCTTCGTTTGAGCTTCGCAGTCGCGCTTTTCTCCTCAAATACGAAACTGACTACGGAGAGGAATTTCTGAAAATGCATTTTGTCTGCACTCTCAGTGATCGACGAAATCGATTAGTCGCAAAATCGAACGAATATCGTTTTTGTATCCAGATGGGACAATTTGAGGGTAAAAGATTTCAGAAAATTCGAAAAAATTGACGTCGGTACAGCTTGCAGCATATTTTTCCGGAAGAGGAATGTTCTCCTTATGGAAACAAATGTTCCATCTGGATTGGACGGTACAGGTGGCTTTTTTCTTCCGCGCCATCCATTATCACGTTTCCGACAATCTGTCACGGAGAAACTGTGTGGGATCTTTTCCCCTTTGCCACAATCACCCCCCTCTCCTCTTGCTCTGACGTTTAGCATCGATCTGCTTGCCACAAGTTCCTCAAGCTCTCTCTCTCTTTCTCTCGAATGCCCAAAGATAAAGAAGTGGGCGATGAGTATTTTATCTCGTTTCAAGACTTTCCACGAACAATGCAGATGAGACGAGCGCCAAAGATGATAAAAAACAAATAACTCTCGACTCGGAAATCTTTCGCTTCGAATTCTCTCTCGGAGCTTGCAAAGATAACGAGCCGCTAATTGAACCAAAACCTCGATATTTTATTCCCGCAGATTCGGAACTTTGATACCTCGCGAGAACTCTTCACAATCGATTGGGGAGGCTGAACGTGAAAATGCAGCACGAAACTGCATTTTTTTTCAAACTGAAGTCCGAAATATTTTCAAGTTCCTCGAACGATTTTCTCCTTCGAGGATTAAAAGTTCGATGAAAAAATGGAAATTCCATTAAAAATCAAAAACCTTCGGGAAAAATTATGATAAATTCGACACGATAAACAAAAATC
Organism: Diadegma fenestrale; assembly: GCA_037043255.1. Classification (NCBI taxonomy): domain Eukaryota; kingdom Metazoa; phylum Arthropoda; class Insecta; order Hymenoptera; family Ichneumonidae; genus Diadegma; species Diadegma fenestrale. The sequence continues at coordinate 1,804,419 of CM073310.1, forward strand.
TACAAAATTGCAACGTCAAAATGCAACAAAACTGCATTTTTTCATTCTAAGAAAATCGCAAATTTTCCTTGCAGCTTTCCTCAGCCATGACTGAACAATTTTCTTCTTTTTTTCTTTCCAAAATTGAAAATTGATAAAAAAAAAACGAATAAAAATTGTTATTGTTGTTTTTTTTACGGTGCACCGATGTAAATTTTGCAATTTCGACGCTCTCCAAGCAGAGGAACGATTTTTTGCATTCTCGACTGCTTTTGAAGTTCTTCGTATCCTCTTCGAGTGGATATCGACGTCATTGCAGGCCGGAAAATAAACTTAAACAAGGGAAAGAGCGAAAGTGGCCGAACCTGAGCCGCGAGAAACAATAAAAAAAAAAAATGTGCACGTGGATTCGAGTCGGGGATTGAGTTGAAAAATGGCGCGCGCGGAGGAAAAAGATTTAAGGGGAACGTTTGAAATTGGGAGAATGGAAATACGATGAGCTGTTTTGGCGCTCGCGAGGGGTCTCGACCACGAAATAAGCGCGCGATCCAAGTAAATCTTACGAATGTGTGCACCAGAGAATCGCATCACACAAAGACGTGGAGATACAAACGTAGAGGTGGAAAAGCTCAGGGATGGGGCGCAAGCGCGAATTTAGCGCGTCGGAGTCGCGGCGACGAGCAGCCTCGTGGCGCGTGAGTTAGAACTTTGGCTTCGATGCTCATGTTAGTCTCTCTCGGTCCCTTCGTTCATTCTCGTCCTTTCACTCCCCGACGAGATCGCCAACGACGAGAGAGAGAAAATTTTTGCTTTTCCGGGCCACGAGAGAGAAAAAGAGAAAAAAAAATCGAGAGTCGCGCAAGAAAAATGACATTTCGTATCGGGAAAAAATCGAATTTGCCGCGCGGCTCCGCGAGCCTCCGGAGGGATAAGAAATAAGTAGCCTCGGGGTGTTGCGGAGGCTGCGAATCGGAGGAGAAAAAAGTTGAGAATCTGAGTGAAAAAATAAAAAAAAATATGTCAAGAATTCTGCAGTTTTTTTCGTCTGCCAAAAACGTCAGGGAGTTGCGTGGATCGTCAATGAAATTTTAACCTTAAAAAGGTTGAAAAAGCGAAGAGAATGTCCCGAGAGATTCTCGGGGATGCTGACGAGATGATCCTCGCGAAGGTCACGCCGCGGAAGCAGGTGGAAGGAGTGAAGAGGGACAGTAACAAAGCTCAGAGACGATGGCGCTTGTTGGCACGTGCGTTGACACGTTCCCCGGAGTTATCGGTGGAGCTGGAGGACGAAATATCGGTGCGCCGATTCACATCGTTCGATCTGGTAAAGCCAATCCTGATAGAGAACACTCTGGCAGATCCGGACTCGACTTGGTACGATTATCGAACGATTCTCGATCACGAGATGTTCGAGGTCGAAGTTCGTCGTATAAATAAAAAGTCGTTCACAGCGAACGAGCTGATGGGATTCAACAATACGGGCAACGTTTGTGTCTGGCCTTCGGAGGAGTGTTTGGCTTATTATTTGCTCAAAAATCCTCAACTTTGTCGCAACAAAACGGTGTTGGAACTTGGCGGTGGCATGAGTTGCCTTGCCGGTGTGTACGTTGCCAAATATTGTGAACCAGCTGGTGTAACGTTAACCGATGGCAATGTCACGAGCGTTGACAACGTCAGATGCATCATTGCCAGAAACAACATGGCCGAGTTTGTCAAATGCGGTGTCGTACAATGGGCAAGAGCAGCCGCTGTACTGCGACAGGACAACGCTGCGAATAATCCAACCTCCAATCGTATTCAGGTGATTACCAAATAACCTGCTATACGCTCTATACCCTCCCAACAACTCCACCGAAACGTTCATTGCCAAATTGCGACACCAGAACACCATTTTTTCAACTATTTTCATTTTATTTGTTTATTCATACGTTTTTTGTTTATTTCCTTATTCATTTGCTTGCCAATCCATTTATTTATTTGTCAGATTTATTATTTATTTATTTGCTGATTCATTTTTTTGGCCTTCATTCGTTCGGTTTTTGTTTATTCATTAATTTATATTCATAAAAATCAATTTTTGATGAATCCAAATTTTGCATTTCCCTGCCCAGTTTCCGGACCGTCAATTTCGAGCCCCAGTGATTTTTGCAACTTTGCAAAATTGCCGATTCCGAAGATCGTTTTTATTTCATTCGATCCCCCGATTAATTATTATTCCACATAATTAGACGCACGTCCGCGATCGAAAAGAGCTCGCGAATCATGCACTCCGTGTTTTATCTGCCTTGCTTTGAATGACCTTCAAGGTCATTGAGTGACCTTCAAGGTCATTTGATTGATGAAGAAAAAAAATGAAATTTCCAACAGAATCGAAGCATCGAGAGCATAGACGAATCGAGAAGAACGGAAGGGCTTTACGACGTGATCCTAAGCGCCGATTGTCTCTTTTTCGACGAAGCTCGTCTTGACCTCGTCGAGACGATTTACGGTTGGTTGGCGGAGAACGGAGTCGCTCTGCTCATGGCGCCGAGACGAGGAACGACATTCCAAAAATTTGCAGAAGCTGCTGCCAAGCGCGGATTCATAGCGACGGTCACCGAGCGTTACGATCTTAACGTTTGGTCCAGACATCTCGAACTCATGGAGAACGGTCAAGAGTACTCGCCCGATCTTCATTACCCAATTTTGCTAGAATTAACCAAACAAACTAAAATATCGCCCGGCTGACGACGAGCCTTATCCAGCAGCCTTAACCGCGTCAAGTTCTCTCGTTCTCATCGATAAAAACTTTCTCGTTGTTGTTTATACGGACGTAATCAACTGCCACGATTCTCCAACACATTTTTTTTCTCATTTTTCAACTTCCTTCCTCGTCCCCTGAATCTCCTGAACTTGACCCAAAAGCCCAATATTTCCTTCTAATTTTGTTATTGTTAAGAAAATGGAAACTCTTCTTCCTGTCGCCTTGCAAAAGCCCCAAAAGACGAGAGTCCCCTGAAACATTTTCCAGCTCCATTTCGCGACTCCCGAAAAAAAAAAATCCTGAGAAAAAATGAAAACTTGGACGGTCTTTCGAGGCTGGCAAAAAAAATGCATCTGCATCTGCATCGACGAACATGACGCTAAAGTTTCCATCGTTGGAACGCAACGAAATTAAATTATTTATTCTATTTTTAAAAAACCGAGCTAGAAATGAAACTTTAGTGTTTGGCTATGAACATTTTTGGAAATGAAAACGTTCAAAAAATGAATTATTTGATTAATTAATATTTTTCGATCAACTCGATGCAATTTGCAGAATTTCTTGTTCCTGGCGCTCGAAAAATCCGTCGGGCATCGCGATCGATAAATATCGACGCGACGAATTCAATATTTCTATAAACGTTGAAATACATATAATTATTTATAAAAATGACGGCGTGGAAAAAAAAGCGAAAAAAGACACTAATCCCAAAAATTATGGTCTCGAACGCGCTGGCCGCGTTCCCGATTAACGTTAATAATAATAATGTTTAATATTGATTCTCCAGGTCGTGAAGACCATTGTCGAATGTTGTGTAATTGTATTTTGTTATCCTCGTCAGCCACACCGGGTCAAAAAGACCCGAGCGATTTTCTAACCCAAAAAACTTTGAAAAAATTTGTATTCTTTTGCAAATTTTTTTTTAAGGACTAAAATTGATTTTTTCCGAAAATTTTCAACCTGTTCTCGCGGGGACGGTCCAATAAGAATTCGCAGTATTTTTCCTTTGATTTGTTTTTAATGTGTCGATCATTTATCGCTTTGCAAAGTCACCGGGTCAATTTGACTACAGAACGATCGGTACCTCGTTTTTCCGGAGAGTGACTGACGAGTCTTGACTAATTGAAGAAAAAAAAAAAAAACACAAATTCCCTTTCAATCGTGACCGCAATTTTTTCGAATTTTTTCGAATGATCGATCGACCACGTGCCTGGCGTTCGGAGATGCTGATGGAAAAACAAACCAACTCGATCGAATGTGAACGAAACGTAAGAAGAAAAATGAGAGAAAAAACTGTCAAGACGAACGGAAATTCCGGTCGGACGCAAAACTTTCCATTGCGTTTCGGGTCAAATTCATAATCCGTCAAAATGATGGAACACGTTGCGTGCGCGAGTCCTTCCCAACGTTTTTTCCCTCCATTCTGCTCCCTCCGAAAATCCGTTAATCACTCGATAAATTATTACGAAAGTGCGATTCCTTGACGCAAAATAGTAGAAATTGCGCTGTTTTTCATTTAAGGGCTTACGTGCTTAAGGAGGTCCTTGAAAACTCAATGAATCTTGTCAAATTTCTCTAGACCGCAAAAATAAAAGAATTAAACAGAAGAGGCGTCCCTTCTGTTTATTTCGACAAAAAATCGAATTTCGAATTGAACAAAAGCATTTTTTTCCTAAAATTTGTTTAGAAATGATTATTAAAGTCCGACAAGGACAATTGTTATCATTTGTTCTCAAAATGGCCGACGTTTGAATGCAAAATTCAAAATTTCGTGAAAAAAATCATTTTTTCAGTTTCAATTTATTGGAAATGTTCATTCTGAAAATTTTTACTCAAAATGGCAAAAGTCGCAATCAAAAATTTGAAATTTCGTGGAAAAAAAAGTTTTTTTCAAAAAAAAATTGATCGAGAATGTAATTCAGAATATTTTGCAACCACAACACGTGGCAGAATTGAATGAAAACATTTGCGAAAGCTCGCAGATTCGTTGTGGAGCTGGCAAGATTGACGTAAGCCCTTAAGACGAGCGAGACCTTAAAATATAAGGAAAATACTTGGCGCGAAGGGTGAAAACTGCCACAGCGTTGACGAAAAGTCCAGGTCAATTGCCTCACGAAGAAAATCGATTTTCCTCAGAAAAAAGTTAGCATCGACTTGTTCTTGCCATCCACGTATTTTTCTCCCTTCTTTACTTTTTTCTTGAGTAAAGCTTTTGTCTCTTGGATGGTGGGACAAGCCTGAGGGATTTCCACCGGAACTCTCGAAATTTTGGTCTGCGAAAATCCCCAAAAACAACTGAAAGAAAAAAAAATATTGATACAGTTTTGTGAAAGCGCGAAATTTCGTAACGAGGCGTCGCGTTCGCTTCGATCATCCGACACGGACGAGCCAGCGATTAATCAAAATCGTCGATTCCACGGGAAACGTCGAAAATACGATACACGTCTGGCTCAAAAGTCCTTAAGGACATCCATAGCTTTCTGGGGAGATCGAATGTTCGTGGAAGAAAAAAGTACGTCGATGGCTTCCGAGTTTACGTCAATTTTTTGCCATCCTATCGCTCCCGAACTCTCATAAATCCTTCACTTTCAAACCTTTCCTGTGAAAGGACGAAAACGCGAGGACGACGTGGAAAACGAAGATTTTTCATCAGCCAAGACGAAAGAAAAGGAAAGAAAAAAAAACGAAAAATTAATTTAAAAAAAAAGCAGAATTTTCGCAGTTCAAGTTTGTTGGATAAGTCTCCGAAATATAACGAGGAAATTTTCTTAATGACCTTTTTTTCGACCCACTTTAATCCGAAGCGTTTCCAAATTATTCTCCTGTCTCATTTTTTCTCTCTCGCGTTGAGACACTTCAGCCTCTGATCTTTGCCCCTCTCAATGGACCAATTTATAGTTAAGTCTAGTCACCTAAATAATAATCGATTTGCGGACGAGAAATTCATCGGAAATCTCGATCCGACGTTTCTCGGAGAGCTTTCCGAATCTCGGATAATGAAACATTATTTTTAACATGAATAATCAAAATTTTAATCAACATTCAAAATTTATCAAAAGAGTCGACGAAGATTGTACAGAAAAATGAATAAAAAAAATTATTTTGAATTTATCTCCCGGATTTTTGCTTCCCCAACGATTTTTGTCTGCAGAAATCTCAGCTTGTTCGATTCTTCCAGGAGAAAAAAAAAGGGAATCGGAAAAGTGACCAGAAGAAAAATCTTCACGTTGCAAAGTCAAAAATTTCGATTGGCCCTCATGAAACTTTATGCAGAACTCTCTGCACCTGCGAATATTCGGTCAAGCCATTAATCTGCCTCGGCTCGTCGCTCGCGAGATTTCTTAATGGCCCGGTTCACTGCTCTACTCTCTTGACAGTGAGACGAATGCAAAAGCTCTCGCGCCTTATTCACGAAGCTCACGATTTCCACGACGCGGCGGAGAAAGCGTTCGAGGACGAGACAGGCTTTTTCTGATGCTCAACAATTCTTTTCGCTCTCATTTCCGCCACGTTTTCTCGCGTGCTCGAGCCTCCGCACACAATTTAAGACAAAAGTCTCAAAATTAAAAACGAAAAACAACCGGCGAGCTTTTCTCGCGAGGCGAGCGTTACAATTATCCATCGGAGTCTCCGAGCCAAAAGTCTCTCGAAACGTCAATTTTAACGAGCCCGTCACTTTCTTAAATCCCGCCAATTTCGCTCAAAATGGATTCAAATAATATTTCCAAACAAAAGAAGGCAAAAAACACAACTTTCGATCCAATAATTCCTCCTTTAAATTTGTCTAGAAACTTTTTCCTTCTCCCTGATTGATTCGTAAGATTTTTTCATCCTCGAACAATAAAAAATAAAATTTCACGACTTTTTCTGACAACTTCGAGTTTTTACGAATTCCTTTCTCAATTTGCCGTGAGAAAAATCATTTTTGTCGATTTTTTTTTGTTTTTTTTTCCTTCCACACGATTGATTCGTTGAAAAATTGTAGTCTAGATAATTTTTTCATTTTTTTTTCCAATAAATTGGGATTTTCGTTCGTGCTAACGATCTCATTGTGAGACTCGATTGCGTAAACAGAATTTGCAATCGTCATAGCGACTGGACACCCCTCTCGCTCTTCGCGATTTTCGTTTATTCGCTTCTATTTGGCGTTTTTTTCCTCTTGGTGTTCTTTCTCGCGCTATGCCATTATTTAACTCGCGTGCGCTCCACAGTAACGAAATATCTATTCCGAGCTCTCTTTCTGCTCCGAATCTCTGTACAAAAAAAGTACTCACAGCCAGACTCTTGCACGCACACGAGCTGCTCGCAGCGAAATGCTGCTACTGCGTACAAAGCCAAACGGGCCAAATGTTATTGGACTGCTCTGATAGCTGTTAAAGTCGATCGTTCGTTTGTCAGTCGTAAAAAGGCTGCGTAGCCTACTGTCGAGAGAGCTTTTCCATCCAAATTTCTCGATATTAGTCGCTCTCGTTTCCAAATACCAAAACGAAAAACACTTTTTCCTTTTTTTTTTTGCACGCTCCCTGACTTTTCACTGCATATTTATGATTCCTGGTATTTCTCGCTCAATAAACAATCTTATTTACAATTCTATTCTCGAGTCAAGCCCACAACAATGGAGACTCTTTAAATATCCCGGGATCTCCGCCATGTCGATCGAAACCACCCATTTTCGTTATTGTCTCAAAATTCGTGGCAAAACAATCACGAAAAATGACCCTGAAGTTTCCATCGTTGGAATGCAACGAAATTTTGTTATTTCCTCAGCAGAGCTCATGATTATTATTCAATATTTGGTCCGGCCAATAAAACGATCCTCTCTTGCGACTAGAAAAAATGTTTTTCGTTGAATCTCAACGTTGCGAACTTCAGATTCATTCAGAAAAGCTGGATCGACGATCTCTCGAGCGTCGATTTTCTATTTGAAAAAATGTGCAGCCTAAAAAAAATCGTTTATCGTTTTTGTAAGAATGTCAGAAAATTCGAAGACCCATCAATTTGTTTATTAATCATTGTTGAAAAAGTACAAAAATCTTTATTTATTTTGGCTGAATTTAATTCCAACAGCTTTTCAAATTGCTGTAACTTTCTCAGACATTAATAGATTCTTGTGAGAGTAATAATTCGTATAACAAAACGAGTGCAAGAGATTTCGTGATCGAGAGCCAAGAAAAGAGTATAGTTCCCTAAATGGATTTTGCTATATCGAATGCGATCATACGCACGTTAAAAGTTTCTCGTGCATGTGTCCATACGTCCGTGCACGAAGATACATGCACGATCGCGTGCTCGAGAAGTTTATAGACGTTGAATTTATTCCAAAATCCTACACATCGCGACTTCCTGTCGTTTATCAATCGGCGAGCGAGAAGCGCAGTGTGCATTAGTTTTAATTAGTTGTTGGATTCGACCAATCAAGATGAATTCTTTTCAATGTAGAGCTCTCTGTGCGAACCAAATCGCCGGGTAAAATCGCGTCTAAATTAAATTCCTAAAAGAGGTCTTGCAGGGAGACGAAGCCTCGAACAATTTGGCAACAAGTGCATGAACTTTGGCCAAACTTACGTAATCCTCTATTTTTGCTTGAAAATGATTTCATGTCTCATTTATCCGTTCAAAATAAAACACTGAACAAAAATTGTTAAAAATAATTTAAAAACAAAGCGACGAAAATTGAAGCTTGATTTTTTAAACTTTAACTGCGCAACTTTCGCTGGCGTTAATTAACATTTTGTGCAATTGAATAATCAAAACTTTGGTGAATGCCTGATCCAGGAAACGCTTTTGTTCAAATTTTGCGGATATTTTCGGGCAATATTGTTGTGGAACTACGTGTCAAATTTCGAAACGGTTTACCAGCTTCTCGTTCATATGGCGTTCTTATGGGGAACAGTGAAAAAATTGACGTTTGACTGAAAATTTCCGCAACTTTTCAAGGGATTTCTTTCCATTTTTTCTCAATTGCCAAGAAACGTGTGGGGAAATTTGTCCACAAGCATGGAGAATTTCGATCCATGAGTTTCGGAGTTTTTCACATTCCCCATAGACACGATGACTCAATCAAAATCTTTGTCATTGAAATTTTCGACGTGGCTGTGATGAGACCTTTAGAAAAGTTTACGAACGTATAATTTTGTTTGTTTGTTTTATTACTGCAAATTGTCGAAATAACTTGTCTGGTTAGCCAGTCCGATGAATCGCGAATTGGATAAACTAAATATTTCCCTTACCGCCCACAACTACAAATTTCCTTAATTCTGCACTGGCTCATGCACTCGGTGCAAGATTTGTCAGCAATTTTATGCTCTGCAGAGTTTATTGCCATTAAGAAAAGCTGGCAACAGCATTCAACGTACAAAACACGTGATTCACTCAGCAAATAACTTTCTTCGGTCCACCTTATTTTCATTGTTATTCCAATCAATCGTAATATTTTTAGGCCAAAAGTTATTCGAACCTTTTTTCCCCTCAATATATCCAAAAATAAAATTAAAAAACAAAAAAATCAACGTCACAGATTTGATTCAGGCAATGACCTTGAATCAAACGCAATTTTTATTTCGCAGACCTTAATTTTTGATAAAAATGGAATGATTCGTTTTGTCTATTTTCGAAATAAAAAGTTTCGTCTCGAATTTCGTTTTTTAAAATTTTAATTTCTCCATTCGTAAAAGTCAAAATTTGACAGCATTATTACGATTTCGTGGTCATGAAAATGCCCTCTACGATTTAAAAAAATGCATGTAGTAAAAAAATTGGAGTAAATTTCTGTTTTTTATTTTTTTCATTTTGACATTCGTGAAGCTCGAACTCTCCAAAATTTTTTTCACACGTTCTACTTTTTTCGAACCAGTTTTCTCGACCAGAGATCGTTGATTTTATTTCTCAACTTTGACAAAACTCTTGGGAAACCAAGTTTTTCTTTCTTTTAGGAAAAAAATTGGATTTCCCTTGCCCTCCCCTTGTCTTCGAGCTCTCGTACCATGAAATTTCGTCAATAATCCAGCACAGTATTTCCTGAGCTTTCTGGAGTTTATACTTGTGAATAAAAATTGTAACTTTATCCTGAAACATGTCGCCTTGGAATCTTTGCAATTTACGAATATTGTCTGCACAGAAAACCTCGAAGAATAATTTTTCCTCAGCATTTTTTTTCTTTTTTTTTTCTTGAAGCCACCGATTCACGAGTTTTGACAAATTTAGAATTGAACGATTAAAAAAACTTACCTAAGCAATTTTTCGTCCTAGTCGCAATTTATAATTTAATTTTCATTTTTTTTCAAGCTCAATAGAAATTTTGATGGCTCAATAAAATTGCATCAGTCACTTATCGGTAATGGGTCCATTAGCAGAGTAGCTTCATCAAAGTTGAGTCGTAATTCAGTGATTTCATGAATTTATCTGGATAATTTGATGGCACGGAATAATCCGAATAATACAAATAGTTCTTGAACGTTGATATTATTTCTGGGAATGGAAAACATGAAATAACTATGTCGAGCACGCGATCCCATTTCCGAAGGTGTATACCGCTCGCATAATCCGACTAGCCATATCGCGGACGAACTTGAGAGTCTTCTTCTGTTGACTTTTGCTTGTTCAATACGGAACTTTGCCGCTGCTTCTGTTTTCCTATGCTTGTATCTCCAGATCTTCATTTCAACAGTAAACTTGACTCTTATTTGACAATCGGATAAGTCACACGTGCTCGATCGTCTTCGTACCAAAAATTACGAAACTTGTGCCAAAAAACGTGCCCGAAATTATTCATAAATCAGTCTACACGTGAAAGTGTCAAAATCACTAAAAAAAAAAGAAACGCCGGGGGTTTTTGGATTTTTCAACCATTTTTGAGAGCAAAATACAAATCTTCGTGGAAGGAAAATTTTTGGAGATATGACTACGAAATGTTTGTCCGTTTCGGGTTTTTAATCTGAACCGATTTTCCTGCAATTCTTATTTCAGATGAATTTAAAAAAAGAATTACATTTTTTTTTTTAATTTTTTTTTGCATGATTTACACTCTTTGCGGCTACAGTTGACTTTCACCCCACTGTATCGCATTTGCCGAGGACGAAGCCTGTCCCGGGATCGCCGCGCGGTGCCGGAGCTCCGTAACGCGTCTTGTCAAGAAAATATGAACGTGGACACAGACATTGCCGCAAACATCATTTCTTATACTTTTGCCGCCACATATTTACGTTCGAAGCCAGTCACGCCTATATTTAATTTGCCTGGACAAAATTTCGGGTCCGAAATTTGAACCCGGGCCTTGCCGAGTCGCTCTGGTTACCGAGCAAGCACGTTAGCCACGAAACCAGAGCACCGGTCGGAAATTGAAAATTATTCTGTTTCAATCATGAAAAGAATGAGAGAAAATTATTCGGAAATATGGGGAAAAATTCAAAAATTCGACATTGTTTACCGTTTTTAATCCGAACGGATTTCTTTTGAAATTTTCATTTTAATTAGAGTAGAATTCAACTTTGTTCAATTATTCTGTTTAAATGATTGAAAATACGAGAATGAGACTCCATGTCGAGTGATATCGAGGCGATTATTGTTCTAGATTTTCTCTTCATTAAAGTGATTGGCTACTCAGAAGCAAACATGACCAAAGATCTCGGTCGATAATTCGACAAAAGTAAAATTCAACGAAATTTCTCCCTCTCTCCCTCGTGCTCGAGTTTTCGAGATCGACGGACGTGTGTGAAATGTGCTCTCGCGAATTATTCGAAAATTGAAAGATTTTTTTACCAAAAATTGCATTTAATTGTAAAATCAAGTGCTGCGAGTGTTTTTCTTTCGCGCGTGTCAATTTCCGGGACGATTTAATGAAAAATTTCGCCCAATTTTGACTGATAAACCGATGAAAATTTTCTCGCTACCTGAGGCCGTTATCAGTCGCCACGATTTTGTGTTCGGAGACGTTGAGTCGCGCTTGCGTTCCGTTGGCACAAAGACCGCGAAATTAGCGACAACTTTTACTGCCAGGCAATAATTGCTCAATCCAGTAAACTGGCTCGTCCACTCTGCGATGCTGAATTTTGTTTTTGCCCTTCCGCACTGCACTGACTTTCGATTCTGTATGTGCATATGAAAAATTAATGATTTTGTGTGCGTGTTTTCCGGGCGTGAGCAATCTTACAGTTTTGGCTGCTCACGATCGATATTTATCGACCATAGAAATATTCGTCGATTATATTTATGTGCTCGGTGACGTCAACGTGGCCCACTACAGTGATAAACATAATACGCTGTATAACCTCATTATATACACGCACGCACTACCTTGAGAAACACACGAAGCACATTCACGTGTTTGACAACAAAATCGATCCTTCGTAACTGCTTCCGAGCAATACTGCGGGCGACACATCACTAAAGGCAGCATTTTTGTCCAAACTTGTAAGAGAGGACTCACTTCGCTGACCCTGGTACACGTTAACTCCGTCACAGCTGTTGGAAACTGGTAGCCAGTAGTAAGTTTTATTTGCATGACCTCTGTGGCATTTCAAGCATTTTCCAAAGACTACAAAAAGTAACGATGTTGAAGTTTGCATCGTTGGAATTTCGATACTCGATGACTCTGAAGTTTGCAACGTTGAGATTCAACGAAAAACATTTTTTCTGTTGATTATTTATTGAATTTTGAAAATCGTTGCAATTTTTAGAGTCGATTGAGTTTTTTGGTCGCAAGAGAGAATTGTTTTATTGGCCGGACCAAATATTGAATAATAATTATTGACGCTGCTGAAGAAATAACAGAATTTCGTTGCATTCCAACGATGGAAACTTCAGGATCGTGATACTCGATCAGGCCAATGAATCGATTTTTTTTTATCTAAACGCAAAATCGGTACGAGAATTTTCATGGTTTTTTTTGTTAATTGAACAAAAAATTAATGGAAATACGTATTTTTTATCGGATTTCAACTTTGCGAACTTCAATGTCATGGAAAATACAAAAAATAACATTGTGTCCATGTTTTCTTTTGGGCTCTTGTATTCCAGAGCTGATGCCAACTATGAATGCACGGGAATCTTTGGATCTCTAATACGTATCGCCACTGGAATCAAAACTTTGGAACTTTTGCTTGCTCACCGACTCTTCATCCTCGTCTTCAGTCGATTCCATTCTGCCTACGATTTCATTATTCTCTATTAAGTGCATTGTGTCGTTGCTCACTTTTTCATTTTTCTCGTCATTTTTTTATGCATTTTTGTCTATTAGGCTGATTGTGCAAGCGATCATTGTGCTTGCTGCACTTTTTATCGCTCATTTGATGATTTTTTCGTAATTTTATTTTCGTTTTGTACAATTTTATTAATATTCAAGGCGTTGCTTATTGTAATTGATCATGACGAACAGGTGCGCTATTTGTAGACGACCGGTGGCTCATGCCGAAAGTTTGAGATGCTCAGGGGAATGTAATCGTTTATTTCACATCGATTGTGCAACGCTCGAGTTTGTTTGCGAAGTTCCCGATGATGGGGAGCCGTTTTGTTGCGATCCTTGCGACATGGACGCGGCTCTGCTCGATGTTATGCGTCAATTTGATGCATATCAGGATTTTACAAATGCTGAGATAATCTCTATACGCAATGCGATGACAAGGGCAGAAAATGCAATCAAATCGCTGCAAACCCAGGTCCGTAGTTCGTCCGATGCGAATCAAGTAATGGTCGCTAAATTCGCTACTTTGGAAGATCGTCTGGTCAACTTGAACATGGCGCTATCCCAGCAAGTGCTGGATTTAGAAAAGCGATTGGATAATTTATCACTATGCGCAAGATATTCGCACGAACTAAACATCACCGGGACTCCGGCTACGGTCACTGGTTCGCCCGAGATGATTGTTCGCAAGATCTTTGATGCCCTTGGCATTTCTGAGCTGTTTGTTCATATTTTGAAGATCCACAGATTTGCAAAAGAAACGCCAATTGCAAACGATCCTTCCAATAACGAAACCGAGCTCGCGACTTCTTCATCGTCACGTGTCACGTTCGTTGTCTCTTTGGTCTCGGACAGTGTCAGAAATTTTATTATCGAAAAGAGAAAAAAGAGACACGATGAAAATTATTTAAATTACAAAAATGTATTTGGGCTGGATCTCCCGGGGAGAGTCTTTGTCAATGAAAACTTGCCACCTGAAGTTTATAAATTGAAGAAACTGGCTGTAGCACGTGCGAAGCAATTCAACTTTAGATTCGTCTGGACGAAAGGGGCCAAAGTCTGGGTTCGAAAAACTGACGTTTCTGCCGCAATATCGATCAGCACCGAGTCCGATCTTGATAAGATGCAATAGTTTAATCGTCTTTATTCGATGCTTGCAATTACGGACTCTTAATTCGGCTGAATTTGATTCAAGGTATTGGGCTGGTCCGTACCTGCAATTATTGGCTTCGTTGCTGGTCTCGAAAGCCTTCGTTCTTCATTCAAGTTTATACATGCGTTTATTCCAGACTTTTTTTTGTTGCCAAAGCTGTTTCTAAACTCTGTTTTTCTTGAGCAACGCCATTTTTTTTTTTATTTTATTCCATACTTAATTTTTTGTCTTTCCTATGAAGCAAATATTGTTTTTTTTTGTTCCCGATGAATGGGATCTTGTAAATCGTTGTTGGAACTCTACGTGCGATTTTTATTGAAATTGTTCATTGTCATTCAATTTGTATTTCTATTTTTGATTATTTTATCATTTCGTTATGCGATAATGCGAATTTTTCTTTTTTTCATTTTTTTATTGTATCTTTTAATGGAATTTTTCATGGATTATGAATTTATTGTTTATCTCTTGTTATTATTTTAAAAAATTGTTTCTGTATTGTATTGATTACATTATTTTTGGTTGCATTTTTGCACTTTTCATTTTTCACTATTTTCTTTGGTATTATGATTTTTTTGTATTATTTTGTTTATTTGAGTTTTATGTATTTTGGTTTTGTATAAATTGTTCAAAATTGGTCGTGCCTGGTGGATTCATCGTAATCATAATAAAAAAATTTCTCTCTCTCTCTCTTTTCCTTCCAATTAAGGGCATGAGAGAACAATTGAGAGGCTTTTCCCCCGGTGCTTTTGTTCGTTGTAATAGAATAGAGATAGTCGCCGGAAAAATATACGCGAGAACGTACACATTCTCGTCTAGTCTCTCCAAAACTCCATCTGGTTGATGCGACCGTGCAGTATCTATTCCTTTTTCCCTTTGCCTCGTTTTTTCTAACTGTAAATGTTATATATCCGTACTTTTTCGACACTCAGCTGCATGCGGAGGCGATAGATGAAAAAAAAGACACGAGCACCCGCGAGTTTTCGCGAATAAATTCAATTCCGCTATTCCCTTTTTTTTTCGCGTCTTTTTAGTGCGATCCTCATCCTCGAGCCCAACTAGCCTCAATTTGATTCTCGACGTTTCCGAATCACCTCCTTTCGAAAGTACGAAATCATCAAGGCCACACGTAACGTTTTTTCTTCTTTTTTTTTCGTCGCTCATTTTTAGTGTCGCATAGAAATGAAAGTTCGAGGGGTCGGGGAAAATTGACAAAGTAGATTGTACTGGATCATCAAAATATCAGCGCCAAGTGTATTTTTTTATCAGTGCCAAGGAAATTTCAGTAGGTTAACGAGCTTTTATTTTGTTCACAATTATCTCGAGTTTTTGAATTTATTTATTCTATAGTAAATTAACGAGATTGGAATTGATTCCGCAAAATGAAGGTGTTAATCACGATGATGCGTACCACCATAATTTCGCGTGTGTCGAAGCGCAGGATTTTGGTACAAAAACCAAATTCACTGGGGCGAACTGAGCAGTGAACGGACGACAACAGTTTCGTGTTGGAAACAAGCGAGCTCCATAAATCGTCGATAAAAATCTGAATCATTAAGCTGTCAGCGAAAAAATCGCCTTTTCCCCCGCGGAGCCAATCTTTCAGATTAATTCTGGACTTCGATCTCGCGTCCATTCACTGGCGTTTCAAGAATTTCGCTGCAGTATCGTTCGCTGCGATTGCTCGAACGTTGTTTTTGCCAATGAGAACACGACGCCCTTAAAGCTCGGACTCCCGGAGAAGAAATTTTCATAATATTTCGATTTTCCACCCAGTCTAAATACTTGCGTTTCGTTATTCGTCAATTCACTGGTCGATTTATCTTACCCGAATTAAAAACGATTCCTCCGAATCTGCCGGTCGCGGGAAAAACGCCTCAGGCACGGAGCATCGTCCGTTCGGACTCGTTAACCGTGCCAAAAAAACGTCAACAGTATCAGACTCGAGAAAGTTTGAGAAATAATTGAATTTCCCTATCACATCGCTAGCGAAGTGAGTCCGGGATCGCTAATACGTCGTTAGCTCAGTTCCTTATCCACTCGTTCACTCTGGCCGCTTTATTCTCTTACCTTAGGGTAAACCCTCCGCGGATCATGTGATTTTTTTATGGTACACCGGATCATCCGGCTCCTTTGCGTCCCGCCACTTATTCCTCAAGCATTTCGAGAGAAAGAAATCTCGAAAAATTCTAAAATACTCTCCATGGATTCTACTTTAAGGTCCGATAGTTTTTATACCCGTTGCATTGTTTAATTGAGAAAAAAAAAGTGGTCGCTCGGGTCGAAAAGATCCAAACGATCCGCAAAAGTTAAAGACATCCCGGATCATTCGTATCTCGCTCATTTCTGAGATTATTCCAAAAAGCTTTTTGCAATAGATCGATAGTTTATCGCCGGAAGCGCTCTGCCACACACAGAACCTAATTTGGGAGCAACGGTTCGTACGTGAGAGAGTTATTCCGTGCCCCGAGGCCTTTATCGCCTGATTACGCTCCCGAAACGCCCTGCTGACTCTGATTGATTTCTAGCCAAACTACGGTCAAGCGCCATCAACCAACGAACCTGCTCCTGCGCTCGTTGCTGTACGAGGCTTCTCCGCAGCGATAATAATTGCTTTTGTATCGTCGACCATCAGCTGGGTCTTGGTCTTTCGTAAGCCGATTTGCGTATGAGGCCAAATTTAAAACTGCTCGCCAGGAAATTTATAATTCGATGCTAAAAAACCGATTCAAAATTGCATTTCCCAACGAAAATTCTCCATGAGCTACAATTTTTTTGTGTTTAAAACCGAGACAAAAAAATATAGAATTTTATTGTCAAGAAATTAATTTTGAAAACTCCGCGAACGATCCGTCATGGATATTTTTATTTTTCACATCGCCGCACTAACACGAACCACGCGGGGGCTGTCATTGAACTCCGCGCAATCCCGCAGAACAAGCGCAGCTCGAAAAACGTGTTCGTTGTTTATAAATCAACCATTCATCACCAGTTCATTGATTTCCGGTTCAAATTAATCAAGAACAGAAAATCGAACAGATTCTCTGTCTCCTTTCCCGAACGATGTTTATTTGTCGAAAAAATTCTCGATCTATAACAAAAATCTTGAAACTCCATATTAGCCGCCTTTGAAATTTACTGCAGTCACTTTTTTCACGAGCCCGAGTTTCCGGGCGTAAAAATCATTCAATACATTCCTAAAAAATTAATAATTTTTCGAAACATTGAAAATAAAAAAAAATTTAATGAATTTATGTATGAAATGGTTGAAAATTAATCAATTAATTCATTAATTAACTGATTTTTATTTACGGCTGACCATGCAAAACATTTTCCAGCCAAAAATAAATTCCGATCTCTCATGGGTCTGTGGGACCCAGGGTGCGAAGGAATATTTGACAAACCATTTTCCCAAATGCGTTAAAAATACCAAAACCTTATTTTTTTGTCCGCTGATAACTTTTCGTGAATTTTCATTAAAAATTCTCTATATATGTTAATGAAACGACGCAATTCCTTAACTGCAACGGGCCATCCCTGGACCACGAACACGGCAACGAGAACGTTCGTATTTATACAATTTTTTTGGTACGTGCATTCAACGTCCGTGATGCCGAGATCACGCGCTGTTGGTCCACACAGCAAGAATAGCAGAATAAGAGACCGGACATGAATTTCAACGTATAAGAACCATTTGTTATTCCGGTACACTCCCCTTCGTGTGTGTTTGTGTGTTCAGCATTAAATACTCTCAGTACCAAAACGCTCCAGGAGACTGTTGACGGGCGTTGGGAAAATTCCTTGCTTTTCTCTTTGCATAATGTTTACGAATTTGTCCCAAGTTCGTCTAGATAATTCCAGAGGCACGTGAAATAATTGTAAATGACGAATTTCCGGTAAATATCGTGATATAAATTTCACACAATCGTGATTGAACTCTCTATTACTCTAGCAACTTTGCCTTTTAGATTGGAAAATCGAATTGGAATTAAAATAATTGATTAAAAAGTTGAATTCAAATCGAGTTTAAATTTATTTTGCCATTAAAATTAAAAAATTGATTGAATAATTACAATTAAATCAAAATCGTGATTAAAAATTTATTTTGCCGAGGGAAAAGCGTTTTTGGTCGCAAGAATCTTATGATAAAAATGATAATTAAGCAAAAATTTGGACAGTTTCGAGCAACTTTGGAAACTGCAGTCGGGATCGTTTTCACAAACTTCTGAAAATATAAGCAATTTATTTCTGGCACCTACTAAATGGCTCCTTGTAAAACGAAGCATTCTTACCACCTGGGAATTTTATAAATATACTTTGACACGACTCCGCGGAAAAAGCATCCACGAGAATCGATCCGAATCGCATGGAAAAGGGAAAAGTTTCGTTGGATCATAAGTTAATTCGTCCATCATTTTTCCACACTCATAAATCATGAGGCTCCAGTTATTATGGATTTTATCAATGCAGCAAGCTTTTATGCGAGCCTCGTGCGATGTGTTTGTGCCACGTCGTTCGTACATCGCCCCATGCATTCTTCAACCGTGTGACAAGTGCTCGAGTTACTAAGCACTGTCGGCTTCAATAGCCCGAGTCACTCGCGCTGCACGCGAGGCCGACCATTTCACCCTCGCGTTTCGAGAGCCTCTTGTGACTTTGCCGCATAATGTAAATACACTGAACATATCTGCAAATAACGCTCCAACCATTTCTGACCCTTAACTCTCTCGCAAGTCAGGTCACCCATGCACCGCCTCACATATGTCATTTGACCTTATCAATGCGCGGGCTCTATTTTTATGGAAAATTGGAGTCCGAATTCTATGGTCTCGTTATTTCTGCTGTTTACGAAACAATTATAGAACAAATCTAAAGTCGATACATTTTTTTTTACTGAATGAAAATGAAAATTTATAAAAATTCATGAAAATTTACAGAAATTTATAAATAACAGAAAAAGATGGAGGAAAAATTAAAATTTCGTTGCAGGAATTCCTTAAGGGCGTAGGTGAACCAAAAGACACCAAAATATTCGGTTAATTTCAATTATTTTCCTCGAAACCCAAAGATTTTATCGATTCTACATTTTTTTTTTTTTGAAAATCTGACTTTCGAGAGGTGGACGACAAAAATTCGAGGATTTCCGGCCTTCAGGGTCTTTTTTTGAATCTTTTGCATCGCTTTTCGAAAACTTATAAAAATTCATGCAAATTTACAGAAATTTATAAATAACAGAAGAAGATGGAGGAAAAATTAAAATTTCGCTGCAGGAATTCCTTAAGGGCGTAGGTGGACCAAAAGGCACCAAAATATTCGGTTAATTTCAATTATTTTCCTCGAAACCCAAAGATTTTATCGATTCCACATTTTTTTCTTGAAAATCTGACTTTCAAGAGGTGGACGAAAAAAATTAGAAGATTTTCGCCCTTAAGAGTCTTTTTTTGAATCTTTTTTTATCGCTTTTCGACGTGTGCCATATTTCGTAGATTTCCGAAGAATTATTTTGCCTCAATATTTAAAAGGAAACAGTGTCAATTGAAATTACTTTTGCACATTGGAAATTTTGGATTCTTCGTGAACGAAGTCCTTAAAGAGACAGAGTCCGTACTTTATGTTTTTATAAGAACGAAATTGACTGGTATCAAAAATATAAAGAATGAAGGATCGGACTGAAAGAGGTCGAAGGTCACAGACTTGTAAAATTGGTTTGGAACGAGACATGTGCAGAGATTAGAGTATCCTTGATTAAAAATCTACGACGGTGAAGCATGAGGCTGTCAATAGTTCATAAAGAGTAGGTCCGCTTCGATTGATCTAATCCGCAGCCTTGAAGGGAGACAGAGAGGAAAGATTCGCAACAATATTTTTCGACGATAAAAAAATATTATTTTTTCTCTTCAAAATTGCATTATTACGCTTGAAAATTTGGCAGAAAAAAAGTCACCTCATGGATTTCGTTGTCCTGAACAAAATTCGCTTTTCCAATCGTTTATTTTATCGATTTTTTTGGCCGATATCACGCGCCGGTGATGTCGGACCAAAATTTACCTTTTCTACTTAAAATCTGTCCCTCCCGAAATCCCGAATCACTTTTCACCCACGATCCTTAGACCGAGGAAGGAAAAATTCGGTAATTCGTGTTAATAAAAGAAAAACGCAAAAATAAGAGAAAGGAAGGAGCAGGGAATGAAGGAAAATTGGGGCGGAGAGAGATGGATCAAAATAATGAATTGAAAAAGAGGCGCAAGGCTGGCTAAGGCGGGAACGAGTCGCCGGGAGCGACGAATGCATAATTGGAAATAGGCCAATTTTCTCGTATATCTTTGTCCGAGTTTGCTGTTTCTCATGGCGACACAGAAACTCGTTTATGCAGCCGCGTGCTCGTTATGTATTTTACGCATGCATAAATGAGTTATTTTAAGGGGAAACGCGAGTTCTCGAAGGAAAACACAATTTTAATTACCCCATAGATTTGCGTCGGCAAATTTGTCGCTGGCAGAATAAAAAACATGAAAATTGGTTCGTTTATCACAAATTCACGTAAAGCCTCGTTTATTGTTTTGTTCCTTCGATCAGAAAAAAATTTCCTTATCGAAAATCGAGTTTTCAGAAAAAAAATGGAAAAATTCGTTTATTTTTCGGCGCGAAAAGGTCGATGAAAGTTTTGCTAATGGAAATTAAAGAGCCGCTCGGTATCCACAAATACAAGTGCCACGTACAAATATTCCTTGTGCTTTCTTTATAATACCGGTGGCTAAAAATAAAATCACGTGGATCTATAAATACGAACGCGGCACTTCTGTCCGCTTGATGGATTGTCATATATAGAATTCATACGATCAAGAATAATATTGCGGGGAGACTGAACAGCGGAGTAAAACGAAGCGAAAGAGCTGGAGGCAACGTAAACTACTGTGCTGATTGTTTTTATCCTAACGACGAATGCTCGACTGCACGAACGTCAACTGCTGTTGGATCGTTGAGCTAACGACGTATTAAAATTCCCAGACTCATTTCGTTACCGATTCGATAGGGAGATTCGATTATTTCTGCGTGCCTGAGGCATTTTTCCCGTGATCGACAGATTTGGAGGGATCGTTTTTAATTCGCGTAAGATGAATCGACCGGTGAATTGACGAATAACGAAGCGCAAGTATTTAGACTGAGTGGAAAATCGAAATAGTATGGAAATTTCTTTTCCGGGAGTCCGAGCTTTGAAGGCGTCGTGTTCTCATTGGCAAAAACAATGTTCGAGCAATCGCAGCGAACGATACTGCAGCGAAATTCCTGAAACGCCTGTGAGTGGACGCGAGATCGAAGTCTGGAATTAATCTGAAAGATTGGCTTCGGGGGAAAAGGCGATTTTTTCGCTGACAGCTTCATGATTCAGATTCTTATCGACGATTTATGGAGCTCGCTTGTTTTCAACATAAAACTGATGTCGTTCGTTCACTGCTCAGTTCACCCCAGTGAATTTGGTTCTTGTACCAAAATCCTGCGCTTCGACACTCGCGAAATCATGGCGGTACGCATCATCGTGATTAACACCTTCATTTTGAGGAAGCAATTCCAATCTCGTTAATTTACTCTAGAATAAAAAAATTCAAAAACTCGAGATAATTGTGAACAAAATAAAAGCTCGTTAACCTACTGAAATTTCCTCATGATCCTCGCTCTAAATTTATCGAATTTTTCGTATTTTCGTAGTCCGTAGAGAATTTGTCGGGGCTCTTGCCATTGGCTGTTGAAAAAAGCTCTTGAGAGCCTGTCGCTGACGTTGACGAAGGACCAACACTATCCATGCATTTCGTCATCATCGTTCTTTTTACATGTTTTTTAGATTTTCTATCCTATTTTTCTCCCCAATATAAAAAACGTCGATTTCCTCGGTTTTCTCGTCTTTTTTCGTCTTTTTTTATTTCTCAAGCAGAAACTTTCAACGCCTGGACGCACGTTCTTCTCCAGTTTCGCTGAAACTTTTATGTCAGCAATTATCGATTAACTTGCGCACTTTGGAGAGAACCTGTTGCTTCTGTATATCTATAGAAAGTACTAATAAGAAAGACGTGCAGCTCCTTCTGCCCCTTGTCGTGGGGTACGTAATGCTCGTCCGTCACCAAAGCAAAGCCAGTCCTCTACTTTTTCCACTTTCGATGCATACAAACGACTTGGTCGCTCTCTGTATATCCACGCCATCCTCAGCCCTTAATTCACATAGTTATAGACGAGGCTCGCTGAATTATTAAATTTAGAGACTCAAGCAGCACCGAGCCACGAGGCATCACCTCGCAAATTGTTAAACCCCTCCGAAGGAAACTGACGTAAACGTAAAACCCATTTTATCCTAAACAGAAAAAAACGCGTGGGAAAAAAAATATTGTGCAAAAAATATATCAAAACTGCTAGAAAAAATGATACGAAATTTAAAAAAAAATCAAAAACATCCGCGATATTCGAGAATGTATGAAATTGCAATCGTTTTTAAAGTTCGACAAAAATTTGGCGTCGATATTTAAAAACTATTGAAAAGAAATGAAAATAAATTTGTCCAAAATCGAAATCATTTTCGATATTCGAAAATCAATAATATTTACTCATCGAAACTGCAAATCAATTGTTTTCGCCGGCGGCTCATTACAAAATAATTGATTCAATTAAATTTCATGCACTATTCGAACAAACTTTCTATTTTTTTCATTGTTCGGAAATTTCTGAACGTCCTTTCAGCGTGGCCACTTTCAATTCAACTCCCTCGCTTCGTGAATCTACAAATGTTAACATTTTTTTCTTTTCAATGCAAAACGCAGAAAAGTTCTAATTGGAAGATGCAAAATCGTGGGAGACTAAAAGGTTTGTTTCATATTCAAAACTGTTTCGTTGATTGAGAAGCAAAATTCGCTGAATATGAATAAATTGGTTTGACTCTAAGGGATCGATTTCCCTTTGAATTATTCACAAAGAAGTACTTAAGTCGGTTCTGTGCCGAGCTTTTATCTGGGCAACGGTACGGTTGTATTTTTCCCTCCGTTTTCGTGCTTCTGTAGGTTATGCAACTCCCTAATGCATCGGATTTGTAAAGGATGATCCGTCGCGTGCTCCTCTCCTCGTATCCGAACGTTAAGTCTCGCTGATGTAATCCACGACAAAGTTGAATTAATCCGAGGATAAGTTGGATCTCGTGCGGTGGTCTAAATCACACTGAAAACCGTGGATCGGCCCAATTTCGTTTCCTGACATCGCGACCATCGAAAATTCATAATTTTCGACACGAAAAACGACCAAGAACAAAAAAAAACACGAAATTTATAAATTTTCATATAAAAAGGCAGTAAAAAATCGTCGTTTTCCTCAGCACAGCTGAAAATATTCTTCTCGATTTCTCGTTCCTCCTGAAGAAGTCAAAGATTCTAGTTTTTTCACATTTCTTCAGAAGCAAACTCCGCGACCATCGGAAATTCATAATTTTCGACACGAAAAACGACCAAGAACAAAAAAAACACGAAATTTATAAATTTTGATATAAAAAGGCAGTAAAAAATCGTCGTTTTTCTCAGCACAGCTGAAAATATCTGTCTCGATTTGTCGTTTCTCCTGAAGAATTCAAAGATTCTAGTTTTTTCACATTTCCTCAGAACTGAAAAGATAAATAAAAAAAAGTAGGAAAAAGTCTGCTCGTCGTCGTCGTCGTCGTCACTGAGGACAGAGAGTGCTTTTTGCTCGAGATGTTGAGTACAATTTTGCAGCTCCCGAAGGCCAAGTGCATCACAGAGTTGCTCTCTGGCCTGAGGCGACTTTGAGGGGCGACCACTAATTGCCAACTATATATAATTTGGACTCGCCTCTGTAGGAACTGCTGAACCTGCCGAGATTGTGTCACTCTGTTTTATACTCTTTGCCTGCTATCGACGTTTTTTCTTCTTCCTCTCGCTCTCTTTGATTTCTTCCCTTTCTTCACGTCTCTTTGCTTTTCTCTTTCGAGTAGCCACAGTGCACGAATTTCCATGAGAAAACTTCGGAAGAGCAAGTCCGTGCGTAGCTGCGACAACTTGTTGTTCCCATCGAATATGCGAGTTCGAGGATAAACCTGACGACCTTTTGACTCGCTGCATGAAATTTCATCGAGACTCCAAGATCAAAGGACACTTTTCGCAAGGGTTTTCCTCTCCTGCGAGACATATATGTCGGACAGAATTAATAGCATGAGAAGTCACTTCCTGCATGTGTGTCAACCTGAAATGTGCATTAGAGGCATGTGCACACTATCGAGGCTTACTGCTCTCGAATAGAGACACTAAGTGCATCAGAAACGAGCACATACATACACTTTCGTACTCAGTACTCGATTATCAAACACACATTTATAAATGAGGGCTTCGCCTTTCCTACCGTGTAAATTGCGATATTTTGAAATCGTAATTTTCGATCATTCAATCGAACTCTCAATCACAAACTATTGAAACTATATCATCCGCTTCCGAATCACGTTTCTGAACGAGAGGATCACGTGTTGCTTGTGAGTCAAAAAAGCAACGGAGCGTTTTTGCTTCTTTATTTATATCATCGAAAAAATTATTACTATTTTTTTTTGTTATTGAAATTATCGGCAACTTATTTGTGGCGCTTTATTGGCGATTAACGTTTATTTGGAATCGACAAACGATTGCGCTGTTGGAAGAATTTTAAAAATGTTCGGGTATGTTCAATTTTGAAAAACTGTCATAACTTTTCACGAGTTTTTTAAATTCAATTCCCTCCAGTGCCTGCCACGAATTTCGTGGAATTTCAATATTCAACAATAATCGCAAACGGGATTGTGAATTTTCTGCGCTTGACAGTCCGGTTATGTGAAAATAATTCGTTCAAATTTCCAGTTGGATGAGCCAGGCTCATCATTTTCAAGAATCCCATGAATGACTGTATTGTTTTTCAACCCTGGGACCAATTTGAATTCTATTTTTGCACGTACGAAGTCTCGAGGCATTAAATTTATCGAGATGCTTTGAAAATTTGGTAATTATTCGGTTTCGTGCCACCAGTCATTTGAGGCTGATTTTTTTGCTGCACTACAAACGACTAGAAATGCTTCCAGAGCTTGGAAACCACTTCAGAGCTATTTTGGAGGATCACTTTGCGGATACATTTGTTTTTGCATCGATGCCCCAACCCTAAACCGTTGTGACAATTTTTGTGCATCGATTGAACGTCCTTTACCATTTTTTTCTCAATTTTTTATCATTTTGCAAGTTTCTACGTTTTGTTTATTAAATCTCGAATTTCAAAAACGATAAGACAATTTTTTTTCGTGGCATTATTAATTGTTCTTCTTTTTTCTTGACAAACGTTTCAAACTGAGAAATCGAGCCTTTGGAAATGGAAACTGCTGACCCGAATGCTCCAGACATTTAAGAGAGAAACTCGCGTTACGTAATATCTCATCGGCTTCGTCTCATCATCATGGAAATGTTTTAGAGCGTTATATACCCAGTCGCGATGCATTTACATTATCGAGCATGACAGAGAAACGTAATCATCAGCCTACATCGGGGACACGATACAATTTGATTCTCCCACTGCTCCGCAATCACAGGCAACGTTTCGAATACGAGAAACATAACAATACGCTCCGCAATGAGTGGATTGATAGTCGATTGTAAAGCCTGATATTCCGAGCAATGAAATCGTCTTCATCATGAGCTTCAAAGTTACCGCGATGTTTGATCATGCATGGGATCCTTTCAAAATCATAAAAAATCATTAAATAAAAATAATTGCACGATTTTGTGGCCACGATTGATGATTTTCTCACTACTTTATTAACTTTAATAGCAAAAATAGTCTCGAACAGTAAATTCCACTATTCAGACTATAAAAGTTCGTTCTGGAGGCTCGAAACACAAAGCTCCCATGAAAAATTCGTTTTCTCTTGATTATTCGTTCAATTAAAAAAACCATGACAAAACTTGCCCTGAAACTAAACTTTTTCTTGAAAATTAATAAAAATTCTGTCATTGCAGCAAGAATTATTGTAGAAAGTCTCTTCGAGAAGTAAATTTCTGTCATGTGACATGAATTTTGCTGACAGTTCCGTTAGAAATAAAAAATATTGTCAAAATTCCGAAAATTTCGACATTATTCACAAAAACTCAGTTCGTTTTTTGAGAGAAATTAAATTTTTCGTGTATAATTTCAAAGCTCGCTCATTGGCTGGAATTAAAGTAAATAATCAGGTCAGATCGAACACGTTCCATTTTGCCGAGTGCACCGTAACGTCGTTGCAAATGTTTACAATGCAGACGAGCTTACGTGTCAATTATACACGTTATAATCTTGAATTTTTTGGATCCGCACAGATTTATTTGGTTAAATAAGTCGAAGATTTTTTATAAACTGGAATAAATGGCTATTGTTATGAAATTGGTCAGTTGCACTTTTATCGTCGCAATTAAACAATGCAATGGCGATTCAGTTATGCAAATCGCTCGGGTGAATTGCGAGAGAGACACGCCCAACATCTACGAGTTAAACCGCCGCCGCAGTGCACGAAGAATCATATATTAAGGGGGAATAAGGAAGATCGTATATATTATTTCCTCGAGATAAATCGGACGAGAGAAAAAGGAGCAAGTCATGGGAATCCGAGTATTTAATTGTTTCCACAAGATAACGAGTCCTGCGGGCTTGTCATACTCACGGTTTAGATAAAAATGAAATATTCTTTGTGCAGAAATTTAAAATTACACTTTCCGAAATTGTCCTGATAAATTTATTTCATTTTCAATTAAAATTTTTGAAAAATTTCCTAATTTTTTAAATTTCTTTGTTTTTTTCTATTAATTTTTCGAGGAATATTTAAAAAATGTCCGAGCACTTTTCGTCCAGAATATATTTTTAGGGTTTGCCTTCGATTGAAAAATTCCAAGGGTCCCCGAGACCCCGTTCGTTCCAGGACAACAAACATGGCCTTTTTTTCGCTTAAACTGTAATCTCGTCTTGCTCTTTGACATTTCTCTGTATCTCTGTCACAATCGCGAATACGGGATCGTGAGTTTACGAGTTTTGAGGAGGGGTATGGGTGCATCGCGCGTAAAATCCTGTCATAAAGTGTAAGAATAGACGAGCCATAAGAACGAGAAGAAAAGAGGGGATGTCTCGTTCTCTTAAGCTTGGGGAGTCTCGTGGAAAACTCAGACGACACGAGGACAAACTTTTATTGTCTTTATTTGTATTTATTTATTTGTAGTCTTTTTTTACAACTGTCACGAAGATTTCAGGGATCATGCTTAGGAGGCATCGAGTGCTCGAGGAATTTTAGATCGTCGCGTACTTTGTTTCTTGTTTTTTTTTTCTTTTAGCAGAATTTCTTTTATTTACTCGCAATTTTTTTGGTTTTTTTTAGGGCCGACTACTGGAAGTCGCAGGGCCGAAAGTTTTGCGACTTTTGCAAGTGTTGGATCGCGGACAACAAGCCGAGCATAGAGTTTCACGAGGGCGGCAAGAAACACAAGGAAAATGTGGCCAAAAGGCTCAAGGAGATCCACAAAAACAGCGCCAAACAAGCCAAGCAAACTCGTAAATTTGAGGATGATCTCAAAAAGATGGAAAACGTAATTAGTCCAACCAACGATGCGCGATCATTAATCTTCGTTGTACCTTTTCTTTTTACCTGCTCGCGCGAGCTCAATTCTTATCTCTCATGCACCCTTTCGCCTTCCTTTTCAGGCTGCCATGGCCGCTTATCTCAAAGACGTCGAGAGCAATAACGTCGATCTAACGGCCGAAAAAATCATGCGCGACAAGTTGAACGGTCCTGTCAAAACTGAGGTAAAAAACGATCTTCAGAAATTCACATTTAGTCGAAAACGCTACTTAATAAACGTCGCGATCTCACTCCAAATAATTTCCTATTTTTTGTATTGTCTTTTTTTTTTACAGACGCCGGAAAATCCCAATCAAATGCCGTCGGCTGCGCCGGATACGATCCCGAGGTCCAATAAAAATCGAAGTTATCGAGATGTGAGTGAATTTTTATTCATTTTTCTCCATATAAGTAGAAAAAAAATTACCAAACACTATAAATAAATAAAAAATTATTCAATAAATAAATCAACCGTCGGAATTGAATTTCTTTGAATTCAGCGAATGGCTATTTTTGGGTGACCCGCAATTTTTTTCGGTTAAACTCCAATCAACAATTTTTAACTGCAATTAACTGCATACCAAGCTCTTTAAGAATGCGCAAAGAAAAATCGATTTTTGCAAGTCGTGTCGCGAGGTTTACACACGTGAATTTACGTCTCGCGAGTCTCGGTCGAAAATTTTGTAGAAAAGATTCATAGGAAATGATTCATTTTTACAGCATCCCTCGGATCTTGATGATTGTGATCCGTACGCCCAGGCGAAGCGAAACCATCACCAGGCGAAATTGGCGTCTCAAGGTGTTCCAACAACTAGCGGCGAGAACAAGACTCCGGGGAAAAGTAATAAAGCGTCGCGTGAAAAGCGAAAAGGAAAGAGGCCACAAGAGGACCAACCGAGCGCCATAGCACACGCCCAAAAATTGTGGTACGAAGCTCGCACTCCCGAAGGATACACATATTACTGGCACGTAGAAACTAACGGTAAAAAATTTTCCCATCAATTTTCTTCGTTTTCTCTCTTTTTTCGCAATTTTTTATTCCTAGTCCATTTTATTCTCCAATTTTTACCTTCCCATCCAACTTTTCCCTCAACGATTCACACCTGGGAAAAAATACTCATTGAATATCATCGAGCAACTGCTTGCCAACGTAAATAAAAAATTTTGGGCAAAATTTTTATTGATCATATTAAAAAAGTTAATTCGAGATTTTTCTGGAAAAAATTAATTTCCAAGTAAAATTTAAGCCCAAATTTCCGCTCCGTCATCGACGAATCCCAACGACAAATATTGATTCCGCTGATTTTCTCCGCGAATAAAATTGAGTAAGATATTTCACTGAGCATCAAAATCCTTACGCGAAGATATGAAAAATGTAGAAAAATTCATTACGTTTTTCAATATTCGTGTCGCTGCAGTTCAGAATATTCCATTTTATGCATTCATTTCTAATTTTTTTTTATCTTTTCCATTTCTTTCCCTTCGTTTCTTCTTTTGTCGAATTCCATCGATGTTTCATTTCGCGTTTCACGTCTCTGAATCAAGTAACAGCATGCATGATCGAGAAAGGTTGAAAGTTCCCGTTGCAGGGACAGAGATATCGAGTTTCACGAGGGAGTATCGGTTCGATCATTGCAGCGGCTCGTATTGTCGTTACGATTCGTTTTGTTCGTGCCATTTCCTCTTTATCTCAACAATTTTACTTTTTTCCAAATTCTGTATTCAATTTTTGTTCATTGTTTTTCACTTTTATTTTTTATGAATTCATTTCATCTTTATTTCCAGGCGCGATGAGTAAAAATGAAAAATGTATTTTGTTTCGAATCAAATAAAAGAAAAAAGAAAAATCGATTAAAAATACGGAAAATTATAAAAAAAATCAGATAAAAGTGACAAACAATAAATAGAAATAAAAAGAAGACTAAAAAAAATTACGAGTAGGAGGCAGAACGAGCGAAAAAGCGAGTGAACGAGTGAAAAAAGCTTCATTTTTATTTTCGCCCGTTCTGCCTCCTACGCGTAATATTTTTTAGTCTTTTTTTATTTCTATTTATTGTTTTTCACTTTTATCTGATTTTTCACAATTTTCCGTTTTTTTAAATTGATTTTTATTTTTTTCTTCAATTTGGATGAAAACAAAATATATTTTTCGTTTTTACTCATAGCGCCTCCCATTCAAAAATTTTCCTGGGGCTTTGTAGGTGAAGGGAGAAATAAAATTATGTTGCCGACTTGTAGAATCCGTTTGGGAAGAGCCGGCCGAGGGTTTCGTGTCGATAGCCGAGCAGGAGAACGAAGCCAAGGAGCAGGCGATACAGGAGGAATTTTTGGAACAAATTGATAAAGAGAGCGCTGAAGAAAAAGCTCAACTCTTGGAGGAGCGGAGAGCAAACGCCGAGCGCGAACGACTCCGAGAGATAAGAAAGCGCAAGAATGAGACAAGAAAAAAGGAGGAGCACGTGGATATAAAAAAAGAGAGCGACTACGATCAGCCTGGAAAAACGATCGAGCAAGAGCTTGACTCGGAAAATGAAGAAAAAGTTCCGTACAGACGAGATTACAGTGTCCCAGAAAAACCGGATCCTTACGGCCCTTGGCAAACCGTCAAAATCATGTGAATAACGATTTTTCATTTTTTTTTTTACCATCTCCGTCAATTTTTTATTTCATTATTTCGAAAAATCGAAAATTTCCAATATTTTTTTTTACATCTTTCGTTTTGAATTTTTTCTCGAATTGAATAATTTTTTTTAGCATTTTTCGTTTTTTATTCCACATTTTGAAATAATTTTGTTTCCTCTATTCTTAGCGACCAAAAACCCGTGGATCTTCAATTGCCAAAGAAAAAAGCTCCATTGGCAGTTCCATCGCTCCACAACCCGGACCCAGCGCCTTCGAAAAGAGTTTTCACGGAAAAAGTTGTGACTCAATTATCGACCGGCGATAGCGACGACGAGAAAACACCAACGACTTTCAAGAAACGCAAATTCGGAACGAAGAACGTTCGCAGAAGACTCGACGACGATTGATCGAATTATTTGACCATTTTTTTCCCTTCATTTTTCTACACTTACGAATTCTTGCATATAAAACATAAAACACGCGATACACGAGCATAGTCTCAGTGACAGACCATCGAAGTTTTATTCGATGGCACGCCACGAAATAAATCTTGGAAAAAAAACATTTCACGTTTGTCTATTATTTGAAATTCCCACCAGAACTTCATTCCCTCCCCGCCGTTCCGGATTCATCAACTTTCTCATTTGTAAATCTCCATTTGAGCCATCCAAAGACTTCAAAAGCCATGGGAGGCCATGAATATTTCGAACTTTTTTCATAACCATAAAATTCCAATCTCCAGGAAAGATGGACCGAGAATGGAGCCAAATTTCTGTATCTCTTGAAACCACAATAACCTTCCGGAATCGAGCGATCCAAATAGTTAAAAAAATCCATGGGAGGCCATGAATATTGCATATTTTTTCGTAACGATGAATCAAATTCAAGGGAAATTGGACCGAGAATGCAGCCAAATTTCTAATTATCTCAAAACGTCGATTATCTTCCGGAGAAACAACGTTTTTTTCTTTAATGATTTACCTCGCACACTCAAAATTGAATGAACGCATTTTCGTAGCGACCGCAGTTACCGACGGTCGATAAAACGCGGACTTTCTTTACCGACTGCGCGATGAAGCGCGATAACCAAAAATCTTGGCGTTGTTTCGTTTCTGCGTGATCTTTGTCAGTTCTCTGGTTTTGTGTGTTCTGTGTGCTTGCTTGAGCTTTTCAAATTTGAACAGAAAAATCAATCAACTGTCAGTCACTCGGTATACGCGCGGGTAAACCGCGTCCTGCGACTTTTTATCTACCCAACATATACACTAATTTTAACGAGATTTAAAAAATACGAATCATTGATTGCGTGCCCGAGGAATTAGAAACATGGAAGTCGGCGAAGAGACACAAAAACCTCGGAGATTAGTCTCGAAAAGTGGAGCCGATTTAACCAACATAACAATTATGGGCACTCCGCGACCTCAAGCCACCTCGACCGTCGAAAGACGAACGTGAGTTTTTCCATGAAATCACGTTTATTATCCACGTCAATAAAATACAATTTACATGAACAAAAAAGCCCGGAGCGTCTCTCTGTTTCTTTCGAGAACTCCGGCCGCAACCTCGTCAGTCCCACCTGTTGCAGTTTTTCTCTATTTTTTTTCATTTTCCTCATAGATACGGGGCTCGAGATCTCGTGCATGATTTTTATTCCAGGGAAAAATACAGACGTTTGTATCACTCTCCGCCCCATGGGCTCGATAAATCAAACAACGCGACGGACGAGTCGCTGGGCATCTTGGAAAATCTGCCATCGTGTGAGTCTTTTTTCAATCAAACGTCATTCCCTCGTTTTTTGCTTGCACGACCGTCAAAATTGCTGTCTATGCTTTACGTGACCCCCTGAGTCCACACTGGGTCATTTTGACCCCAAAATTATTCCGTCTCCAATCGTTTGGCAATTGATTTCGTCCCAAAATAAATTATGGGCCACAAAGAATGGATAATTTACTGATAATAACGCTTCGTGTCAAATTGACCCACGATTTGCTTCCGGGCGATTCTGAAAACACGTGAAGACTCGACGTCGTCGTCCTTCGTGCTCCGAATAATCCAATTACAGACTTGCCAGTTTTCAGTAACGAAAGCGCATCGGAAAAAAATCATTCAAACGCCGCCAACGGCTCGGACGAGCGAGAGATGGCGAGGAAATTGCTGCAAAGATGCAGCGAATTTCATTTGTCGAATCCCGTTCTCGGTGAGTCGAAAAATCGATACATTTCGGACGATTTTTGGGAAGTTTTGAAACCATTTTTGTTAATGAAAATGTTTGACGCAGATGGAAACAAGGAAAATAATCCAAATTCTCCAAACCTGTCGGAGGATCGGACGCCCTCGACTCTCCTGGACTCGGGACAGTCGTTTAATCTCTCACCAGCCACACCGCAAGAAAAAAGCACCCTCCGAAGCTCAAAAGACAAAATCAGCATCACAAGTGTGAGGATTTTTAATATTTTGTCCTATTTTTTCATCGGCTTTGCCTGCTGCACTCTGAAAATTTTTTGATACTTGAAATGATTGGGGAAACGAGGACACAAACGTAAATCGTGGCGACAATATTTTTCTAAGGGACTAAAAACAATTCGTTATTAAACCCTTGAGTACACACTGGGTCATTTTGACCCGAACGATGTTCCGTCACCGATTGTTTGGCATTTAATCGCAAAGAATCTTTAAGCGTCAAATTTCCGTTTTCGTAAAATAAAAAATTGAACATAAAACGTCTCTACAAAAAAAAAAAGAAAAAACTGCAAATTTTCCGGAATTGTTCAATTTCAAAAACACCCTGGGTCAAATTGACCCAGTGTGAACTTAGACGAGCTCTGTACTCGATGGGTCAAATTAATGAAACATTTTCCCGTTAAAATTTAACGGAGATTGACATCGATAATAAAATTGCAGACGAGTTTTGAGCCAAGCGAAATAACAGCCCGTTCCTCAGCGATGAGTAAAAATCTGGCAACGAGAGACGATCAAACGTCGCTGGAAAGTAGCGGCGGAATAAGTTTCGGATCGGCAGCTGCGCAGCTGATGGCGCAATTTGAAAGCGAAGATTTCAAATCGGGATCGTTAATGTCGAATCAGTTTCTTGCGGACGAGCTCTCTTTCCAGCAAAACGCAATGTTCGCGCTGCCTGTGGCCACGAGCACGGAAAAAGAGCATCTCTCGTTGTCCTGTTTTTCTGGAATCATCGGAGACATGGATTTGACGGTGGAGTAAGAATCGCTGAAGAAAATTCCATTTTTCACGACATTCGGTTGGGAAATTAATCGGAAAATTTTTCTGTAGGTCCTCCGTCGGACGGAAAGTCTCGGTGGGTGAATTTTTCAAGAGAAAATGTGGCAATATTGGTGAATTGGAGGATGAGGAACATCGTGGCGAGAGGCCAAGCTTCGGTATGAATATTAAGAGCCCTTCAAGGATCGGACAGAATGTGCCTTTGGTGGATCTCACCACCATGACCGAAGGTAAACGCGAATTCATTCAGCCAAACAGCGACTCAGCTTTTTCGCTTTTTTGATCATTGCAAAAATTATTACAAAATGTGTGAATTGCCAAAAAAATTGACGAGGAACCAAAATTTCATCCATTTTCGAATGTGATTAATCGTTCTACATGATTCTCCTGAATTGAATTTGTTTTGATTAAATTGGATTTGAAACTTGCAGATTCGACGAGCGACGATAAAAGCGACAAAATGCTGAAGAGTTTCACGGAAAGTACGAAGGAACATACGATCATGAGCCTGAGTACGATCGCCCAGGCGCTGAAGGACATCGACAGTGGAACGCCTCGACGTCTCGTGGATCAGTTGCTGCTGGCAAAGAAGCAAAAAAAAAAGTCCGAGGCGGTTCAAACGCATAATCTGACGAGCGACACGTACACATTGGCGCATCCGAACGTGCGGACGTCGCTGCCAGTTTGTCCGTCGGTCGACAGTACAAAAATAGCGAAAAATGAGATATTTCAGGCTCGAAATTCGAAATTGTCGCTGGACAGTAAAAGTCTGGGCCAGACTTTTGCCGCAAAATATAATCACGCGTCTCGAACTTCCGGTGTGCTGGACGAATTTGGAGAAACACTGGATTACGAGGCGGAAAACACATTGGCCGAAATGCTTGGCAAAAATTTCCCATCGAAGGATTTCACCGTACCGGAAATATCGAGCCCGCGTCCAGAAAAAATAGGTACGGTTTGGAAATTTCCATTTTTATCATCCCCCAAATGGATTTCCAACTTTTTCCTTTCCAGATGTCGAAAATTTCGCCAGAATAAAGCAAGAACAATCTCAAAACAGTGCAAAAATCGACACGTCCTCGAAATCCAAAGAATCTCAGGCCGAGGCCATCACGCAGTCGATGATAAAAAAAGAAGAAACTTCGGCTCATCGTTCCGCATTGGAAGCCAGCGTAGGGACCAACAGCTCGAACGAACAGATTTCTGCAAACGGTTCGTTAAGGTTTCTCCTCGTATTTCTCGATTTCAATGACCAAAAAAATTACGGTCATTATTTTCATTAATGTCTGTAATTTATTATCAATTTTTACGCTTTTCTCATTTTTTCATTCATTTTTATTATTATTGAATTGATTGTTATCAATTAAAATTATTATTCCATTGAATTTTTGTGAATTATTATTTATTCATCAATTAATATCCAGAATTAATGAACAATGTAATTATTGACAAAAACTCAATCGTTCAATATTATTTTTCTCGTATTTTCAAAAAAAATATAAATCCGTAAAATCGTAGATCACGTTGAAATTGGAAAAAATACCGAAGAACTGCAACATTGTATCATCGGATTACGCAGGGAAGTGGACATTGAATTAGTTAACAAAAGTCATCGATGGATTATATGCTCCTTGAGCTTGACTCAAATTCAAGGCGACAAAGACGACATAGAATTCGAAGTTACACCGAAATCGATGCTGATTCCTGATTCCACCAAAACTATTAAGGTAGCCTGACAAAAATGCAGGATCCTTGACTCTTCGTAGACACATTACGCGCACCTTCTTAGACACACATGGGTCTGCGGCGTTCTACCTTTTTTCACTGTATTTGAACTCGTTTAAAAAATCGAAAAAAATTCAGGAAAGTATTTTTGGAACTGTAGAATGAAAGCTGTACTGGATAATGGATAAAAATTCTTTTTTGTCATCATTTTTTAATGGTAATCGATACGAGAAACGAGAAATTCACGCCGTTCCCCGAATGGGCCCCCCAGACCCATGTGTGGCTACGGAAGCTCAACAAGAAATTTATTTACGTCCTTCATTTATTAAAATATTTATTGATTTTCTTAAATTGTTTATTTTCTTATTCTTTATTTGTTTTTTTTATTTAATCGAGTTTGCAATTTTGTGCAATTCGCTGTGGAGTCCGGCGTACATTGTGCAAAAACGGCCATGATTATTGATCGTTGGAAACAAAATTGTAGATCGGCGTGAAAATCCTACGGCAAGGGAAGCCAATCCGAGCCACGATAAACGCAGAAATGTCAGAAATGCCGACACGTTCGACGTGGCAAATGCAACACACGATGTGGTTCGTTCCCGAAGAGCCGAAAATCCTCGTCAGCCCGCAGACTGATGGGGACCAATTGGAATTCGAAACAACGCAAGATCGGCCAAGTAAAACGCAATCTATCGTAGTGGAGAACAAAAATAGCATCGACGTCCCGCTCGAGCTCGTCATCGCCAATGTAAAATTCACAATTTCGTTATTTTTTTGGATGAAAAAAAAAAATACAGCAGGAAATTATTACTTTTTTATTTCTTCTTTCACAGAATAACGAACACAAATTCCAATTCGAGTTTCCCGATGACCATCCAAACCGTGAGGCACATCAGAACAACGATCCACTACGAATCGTTCTCAAGCCTTCGAAACCGGTCAAAGTTCATGTTCGATTCAACGGAATGGGCAACAGCGATCGGAAAAGTGAGCATTCTACTATTTTTGAGATAATTTTATTCCCGCCGCTCGCAAGAACGATTCAAAACAAAAATCTAAAAAACAAAGTGTGATCATTGGCATTTCCCCTTTGAACGTAAAATCGACCACGAAAGGTTCACAAAAACGAGGCTTTGTCGACAAAAAACTGCATGTGATTCGGAGAAATCCGAAAGAATCGTAAAAAAATGGACTTGTTCGAATTCACAGACACCGAATCGTCCAAGCACACGGCAAAATTGATGCTCAGCATACACGAAAAAGAGCAAAATCTTTTTATCAAAGAAATTGCTCTCGTTGGTTGGTGGCAAACTGCAATGAAAACGACGCCTCACGCAGCAGAGAGATTGTCCGAGAATTTTCGTTGCGATACGCCGCAGCATCGAGTGCCTGTGAGTTCGCCAACTTCTCCGCACAGCTCCGCCTCGAATCGGTACGTTTTGAAAGATAATTTTTTCTCAAAGTGTTCCCGTTTTCTTTAGACCCTTCTTTTTCTGGATTTTCCATTTGCATTCTCTTGCCTAGGTCTGGAATATCCGGAAGGAATTCCCCGCTGAGTTCAGCGTCCGGTGGAACTGTAGCCGGAGACGTTGTCTCGATACGAGCGACTCATGCTGCTTTGGTGTGGAACAGTATCAAAGTCGGTAAGACCGATTTGAAAGAGTTTACGATACGAAACACGAGCAACAACAAGATCAAACTTCAAGCTACGATCGTCGACAATGACAACAGCTTCAAGGTAAAAATTATTCGTCCTACAAGAACTTTCCAAAGTTTCGAATTTTTAAACGAAAAAAAAGTGTTTTTCGTTCACGTTTTCGCACGATTTTTGCCCTACAGTTTTTACGAGAAAGACAACACCACGTGCCGAACATTGTGTTGAGCCTGCAGCGGATGGAAAGCCGAACTTTCGCCGTTCTCTTTAATCCGAACAGCTCAGGGCCAGCGGCGGGAAGAATAGTCTTCAAGCATTACGAGCCTCAGAGACGGGAAGGCAGAGAGTCTCGGCCATCGAAAGTCGTGAGTCATTTTCATGAAAAAAAAATATCAATTTTTGCCGGAACGAGATGAATTATTTCTTCGCGACTGCGAGCGTGAGAATAGCTGAAAAAATTTGATCATGCGGGGGCCGTTAAAGCCAATATTTTCTGTATTTTTTGAACGTTGATTTCGCCACGGAAAAATGTTCTCGAAAAATAATAATCGGTCCGGTTCATCCGTACAGATTTTTCTTTACGGTTACGGAGGCGTCGGGAGAGTTGAAATTAGCGAAGCGTTCAAGGACACCGGAGGCCAGTTATGGTTGTCTCTGGGGAGCCTGAATGCGGGAGGCACTCTCGATGCAAAAATAAAGCTCCAGAACACCGGGGATCTGCATTCATATGCAAAAGTAAAACTGACCCCGAAAGGTACGCGTTATGAATGGATTTTAAGGAAAACGAGAATTCGACGTTTGAAAAATTCTGAATTTTTTATTCATCCGCGTTTTTAGCGGTCTATCCTGCTATGGTGTCCAGTTGGCACGTCGAACCGACGGAATTGTTGCTCGGACCGAAGGAAGTCCGATGGGTCACGTTAGAATTTCGGCCCAGGAAAGAAGATCTCGCTCTGCTAAGGCGAGCCAACGTTTCTCATGTTGGCACGTTGTCGATAACTCATGGCGACGAACCAACGCGACTTCGAATTCGTCGGTTAGTCAAGGGGCAATAAAAAATTATGCCAGATTCGTATTCATTTCGCAAAAACTATCCACGTGTTCTTGTTTTCTTTTTCTCTCGACAGACTGTATAAAAAACTGAGTCAAAACGGTCAAATGAACGGGAAGGAAAACGAGGCGTTCAGAAACGTCGTTTATCCAATTTGCAAAGTTTTCCCTGGCGAAATTCCCATCAATAATTTGAGCATCATTCGTGATTCTGTGGTAAGTTTTCATTTTTCTCCCTAGACACCTGCAACTTTGAGGCTTGAAATTTGGAAATAAAGATTTCAAAAATTCCGAGAATCTATGATAATTTGGTTCCTGGTCAATTTTTTTGAATTTCACATATTTTGGCTGTAAATTTTTAGTTTTTAATCATTAACGTCAATTTTGGGAATTTGATTGGGAATAAAGTTTGGGAATAATATTGAAAAATCGTGCATCTGCCCGAATTATCTTTTAATGCACCGTCGAGTTCTCAAAAGAGCCATGAACATTAAATTTTTTCAAGATGTATTTTCCCGACTTTAGCGAACTAAAAGCGAACATGAGAAAATATAATTTTCATACAAATCAACGCTGTCTCAAAAAAGCCTCGTTGCTGAAGAAGCCAACCTGGGAATTAAAATTGGAGCAAACTTATTTTAGTCTAACGAGTAATCGCGACATAAAAAATCTATTAGGCGAATTATTTTACGATCCACTGTCTAGTTCTCAAGAGAATGATACATAAAAGTCACATTTTTTTGAATCCTCACACACAGGACTTTATGATAGACACGCTGCCTGTGCAACTATTTGTATTTTTCTCAAGATTCTTCTTTCCAACTTTAACCGACCAAAACCGAACATAAGGAAATATAATTTTCATAGAAATCAACGCTGTCTCAAAAAAGCCTCGTTACCGTAGAAGCCAACCTGGGAATTGAAATTGAAGCAAACTTATTTTAGTCTAAGTAGTAATCGCGACATAAACAATTGAATTTTTGACAACCCTGCATGGACCAGCTGGTTGAAAAAAAAAGTTTTTAAAAGATTGTTTTAACGTTAAACGCCAATTAAACCCGACAACCAAGTTCTCCATGATTTCAATAACAGAAAAAAGAAATTTTAATAATTGCTTCCATGATGAGAAAAGCAAAAAAGTTCAATAGCTTTTTTGACTCGCACAGTAACACGCGATCCTCCTCAAATAAGAATCAACTGAACTTTTTAGGAAAATCTTGGCGACTTGTGTCGCGGAGTACTCCAGCAAGAAGTCATGTTAACCATGGAAGTCAACGCCGAAGAAACCATGTCAATATTGCACGACAACGCCGACGATACCCAGACATTTTATTCTCTCTGCAGCGACAACAGTCTCGTTTTTCCAGCCACCGACGAGAGCTTCATGCCATCCGAGTACGTGAACTTAATAAAAAAAACCGAATCAAATTTACAAAAATCGAAAATTCGTCCTATCGATAGAAAATGATCGAAATAATCGAAATTCCCTCTTGCAGGACTCTCATGGAATGCAGTGTCGACCAACGTCCCTACGAGGACGAGTTCAGCGTCAATCCATCGACCATAACATTGCGTCCACCCACAATTAACGAAGCGACGGTTATCGTAACGAGTTCGTCGAACGTCGCTCAGCCTTTCGACACTGCAGTGTCGCACAGCGAGTTTCTACACGTTTTACCTGCCGAGGGAATGATTCCAACGAAAAGAGGATTTCCCATTCGAATACAGTGTAAAAAACGGATTCCTCACAGTATAAATGCAGTGCTTCAAGTTTACACCGAAAACGATAAACGCGACGTTCATATCAGAGTGATCGTCTGATTATTGCCGGAGAAAAATCGCCAAGAAAGCTGTAAACTTTTCTTCGCAGCAAAAAAAAAAATGTTCCAGAAACTCGAGCAACGAATCGCTCGATTTTTCTGCCGGGAACATCGACGCAGTTCGATGCAATTTTGTACATCTTTCCGCAATGTGAATAGTGATAATATTTAAGCGTGAAATAATATTCAAGTCCGAAAAAGCAAGTGTAACTTTAAATATTCTCGGTTTTTTTTTTCATTTTCCAATCTAAATATTCGCATTTATGCGTCAGGGACTTAATATCGTATAAAAGTTACTCTAAGTGAAACTTCGGATAATTTTTAATGCTTTTTCTATCCAACGATTCTTCAGCTCCTGAGAATTCGAGTGAATTTTCTTTATCCTTTCGTATTTTTGTATAAATTCATGTTTCCAGCGTAATTTTTAATTTTGTTACAATTTTTTTAAACAATAATGGAAACTAATGAAAATCGAATAATTCTAAGAATTTTTTTATCCCATAATGAACTGCCTTGGAACAGAAATCACGGAAATCCACCGCGCCGCACAATCCAGTGTTTTATTTTTTAATAAAATTCAATTTTCTAAAGCGATTTTTTTTTCTCTCAATCCCGAACAGATTATTTTCATTAATTCAAATTTTATTCTTTCGGCTTAGTCGTATTGGACTTGGGCATGAATTATAAATAAAATAAAATTCAGACGAGTTTTTCAAGTGAATTTTTAGGTTTTTGGGAAAAAGAAATTATCGAGCTTGGAATTTTCAGCAAATAGGATCAAAATTATGAGAATTTTGCTGCGTGCTCTTGGGAAATTGAAAAATCGGGGCGTTTGCGATTCTTTTTCTCTCGATCCCGAACAGATTTCTTTCATTTATTTCAATTTTATTCTTTCCGCTTAGTCGTATTGGACTTGGGCATGAATTATAAATAAAATAAAATTCAGACAAGTTTTTCAAGTGAATTTTTGGGTTTTCGGGAAAAAGCAATTATCGAGTTTCGAGTTTTCGGCGAATAGGATCAAAATTATGAGAATTTTGCTGCGTGCTCTTGGAAAATTGAAAAAACGTGGCGTTTGCGATTTCTTTTACTGTGAATCGCAGAAAAAAATGGTTTTTGGGTATTTGAGAGAATGAGATTTTCAGTGCAATGTTTTTATTTTAACTTTGGTAGAGGATGTGACATTGAAAATGAAATTGTGACGTTGTTGGAGTAGCGTAGCAATGCGTGCCATGTTGTAAGTGTCGCTGATGCCCGAGTGGAGTTTTCCTTGATGAGGAATGTTCAACCTGAGGAGCATATCGACGAGACTTCTGGGATAGTAATTGGTAGCGTCACAAAACGATTTTTTGAGATCGATCCAATTTTCGAAATATTTTGGAATTTCTAAGCGATCGAGAGCGCACTGATTCGGTAACATGACTTTAAGATCCCAATCGCCGCACGTCATCAGAGCGCACGGATTTTTTTCATCGAGGAAACCTCGATCGTCGAGCCAGTGTTGAAAATTTTGAAAAACTTGGGGAAAATGCGGTTGACCATCGAGCATTTCTTGCATTATTCCTGTGAGCTCCGTACAAAATGGTGTGAGAATCGGATTGATTCGCGGCTGGACATACTGATGGAAAACGTCTTTGATTTGCCAGTCTTGCGTGCTGAGAGCTACGCAGGGAAACTCTATGATTTCTGGAGTTTCCCAAACTCCACCTTTGTCACACGTTGCCTCGAAATCTAACAACAACAGGTAATTGAACACTTGACCTGAATCGCTCACTTTTTTCCCGGCGTTTGTCAAACCACGGCCGAACAAACGATGCGCCATAATCTTTCGAGATTCTGCTATTACGATTTGCTTGTGTTTCGCGACCGCGACGACTCGAATTGAGGTTATGTACGAATTTTTAAAGAAGCGCCGTCTGTGCACACGCTCCGAATGCTCCGAATGAGAAAATAATCGAAAGGAATTTCTATGCATGGATCGATTGAATTTGCTTTTTTTTTGTCATCAAAGAGCGAGCGAATAAAATAAATCTAGACAAACTCTCCATTCTTCGGCTATTCGCAGCCCGGTGCATAATTCACAAGGCAAAACGACCAGTTTGTCAAGACGAGCCACGTTTGAAAAGAAGGCGCGAAAAATATGATGCTGTCCAAACAGGAAACGAGGCTGCGACCATTTTCGTATGGAAACGAAACTGAGTGCGTAGTAAACTTCCGGTACACACGATAGTCCGGCACATGGGCCGATGCGTACACAACGAGTTTCTTTGGTTATAGCGATAATGCTGTGACAAAAAAACGCCGATTAGTGAAACTGCGTGTTAAAATTGTGTCAGGCTTTCCCGGAAAAGCGTGAAAAATGGTAAGACTAATAAACATTTAATAAATTGATAATACGATCGATCAGGCATGTTTTTCATGATAAACAAAAGGTCGACTTTGTCCACCCGCATGTTCGGAAGCCCTAACAACGCACCGAATGTCCCGTATAACAATTTTCCAGCCCAAAATTCTCAATTCACGAAATTCTTAGTTGATTATCAAAAATTCCGAAATAACAAAACGAACAAAATTAAACTCCGATAAATAAAAATGAAAAATCGGAAATTCACGATTTCTCTTTGTCCCAGGGCAAATTTTACGTGCTCTACGAGCACGCGGCGGGCTATGCCCTCTTTGCAGTGAAGGAATTCGAAGAGGTAGGAATGCTGTTACCTCAGGTCGAGGCGTCCGTGACGGATCTGTCCAGATTCAACGGAGTCGTCAAACTCGTAGGATTTTCTCCGTTCAAAACGGCGTTGGCTGCGCTCGAGAACATCAACAGCATCTCGGAGGGCATAGTGCCGGAAGATCTTCAACTTTTCCTTGACTCGTCGCTGCCGAAACCAGGAAAAAAAGAGAAATTTGTGCTGGGTGTCGGAGACCCGAAGCTCGGAGCCGGAATCACGGAAGCTCTCAATATAAAATGCGACCACACTGGCGCAGTCCCAGAAATCATCAGGGGCATTCGCTACCATTTCCATAATTTGGTCAAAGGCTTGACGGCCAAAAGCTCCGGCGTCGCTCAACTGGGTCTTGGCCACAGTTATTCCAGAGCAAAAGTCAAGTTCAACGTCAATCGAGTCGACAACATGATCATACAGAGCATCGCGCTTTTGGATCAATTGGACAAAGACGTCAACACGTTCAGCATGCGTATAAGGTAAGAAATTGTCTCTGTTCATTTTCCCCATAAGCCTGTCCGGAAAAAATAATCTTAATGAAAAACGACGTTCATTTTTCATCCTTCGATCCAACAAACCGTCAGGGCAAGTTTAATTTGAAAAATTTGCAGCTTTTTCTCTTGAGGAGAATCGCGTGTTACTGTGCGAGTCAAAAAAGCTACTGAACTTTTTTGCTTTTCTCATCATGGAAGCAATTATTAAAATTTCTTTTTTCTGTTATTGAAATCATGGAGAACTTGGTTGTCGCGTTTAATTGGCGTTTAACGTTAAAACAATCTTTTAACAACTTTTTTTTTCAACCAGCTGGTCCATGCAGGGTTGTCAAAAATTCAATTGTTTATGTCGCGATTACTCCTTAGACTAAAATAAGTTTGCTTCAATTTCAATTCCCAGGTTGGCTTCTACGGTAACGAGGCTTTTTTGAGACAGCGTTGATTTCTATGAAAATTATATTTCCTTATGCTCGTTTTTGGTCTGTTAAAGTTGGATAGAAGAATCTTGAGAAAAATACAAATAGTTGCACAGGCAGCGTGTCTATCATAAAGTCCTGTGTGTGAGGATTCAAAAAATGTGACTCTTATGTATCATTCTCTTGAGAACTAGGCAGTGAATCGTAAAATAATCCGCCTAACAGATGGACGGTATTTTTTTCTATGTTATTTCCAATTTTCAAGTTTAAAATTTGGAATTTTTGTTTAACATCAGATACGCGTGATGCTCCTCAAAGTCTTTATTCATCCAATTGGACCGCCAGTTTTCTTGATCTAAATGATTGAAATCGTAAAATTCACAGCTAAAAGCTGACGTGCCAAAAAATTGACTGTAAACCGAATTTTCATTGATTCTCGAATTCTGATAAATCGTCGTGTCCAAGTTTCAAGCCCCAAAGTTAGAATTTCAGTTTGGCATTAAATACGCGTGATCCTCCTCAATAAAAAACGACGGCAACTTTTTATCCTCTTATAAAATGGAATCGTACTTGGTCATTTCCGTTTAATTTATGAAATTTGCATCTTTTTTTCTGAAAGTTCGATAATAAGGAGATTTTCACGTTTATTTTTTCCATTTACAGAGAATGGTACAGCT
Source organism: Diadegma fenestrale (assembly GCA_037043255.1). Classification (NCBI taxonomy): domain Eukaryota; kingdom Metazoa; phylum Arthropoda; class Insecta; order Hymenoptera; family Ichneumonidae; genus Diadegma; species Diadegma fenestrale. The sequence goes on from CM073310.1 coordinate 1,848,522, forward strand.
ACCATTTCCCAGAGCTCGTAAAAATCGTTCCGGAGAATTATTTATACGCAAAAGTGGCTCAACTGATAAAGAACCGAAAAGAGTTAACGTCGGAAAAATTGGAAGCTCTGGAAGAGCTCGTGATGGACAGTGGCAAAGCCCAAGCGATAATCGACGCTTCGAAATCGTCGATGGGAATGGACATAAGCCCCGTCGATCTCCTCAACATCGAAATGTTTGCCGGGCGAGTAATCGCTCTCGCGGATTACCGCAAACAATTGGCCGGTTACTTGCGAGCCAAGATGGCGGGTGTGGCGCCGAATTTAGCGACGTTGATCGGAGATCAAGTGGGCGCGAGGCTCATCGCTCACGCGGGTTCGCTCACCAATTTGGCTAAATATCCAGCCTCGACGGTGCAAATCTTGGGCGCTGAGAAAGCGCTGTTCAGGGCCTTGAAGACCAAGGGAAATACGCCGAAGTACGGTTTGCTTTTCCATTCGACATTCATCGGTCGTGCGGGGACGAAGAACAAAGGAAGAATCTCGAGGTACTTGGCAAACAAATGTTCGATCGCTTCGAGAATCGATTGTTTCGCGGACACGCCGTGCAGCGTTTACGGCGAAAAATTGCGCCAGCAAGTCGAGGACCGTCTCAAATTTTACGAGACGGGAGACGTGCCGAAGAAAAACATTGACGTGATGATGGAGGCCCTCGAGGAAGCGTCGAACGTCATCAACAACGCGGAGGAGGAAGAATCCCCGAAAAAGAAAAAGAAGAAAGAAAAGAAACGCAAGAGCGAAGCCCTCGAGAACGGCCAAACCAACGGCAACGGCCAAACTCCCACTAACGGTACTAATGCCCCAGCCGCTGAAAATAATGGCGAAGCGGAGGAACCTCCTAAGAAAAAGAAGAAAAAGAAATCCAAGAGCGTCAGCGAGGCGGAATGAGCTTCCGGGAGCTTCTCGACGTCCATCGTCTCGCTCGTTATTCCATTTCGTTTTGATACATATATAAAAAACACATATTATATATAGAAAATACACGAAAAATTCATTGCCGCGGTTTTGTAAATAAAAACCACAAAATTCAGAAACAAGCGACAGTTTTTTTACCTCAAATTTACCGATTTATTTTCCCCTACGAATTCGTACGATTTTTCTAAACTGCGTGGATAATCATCACACATTTGCGATAATAAACAATATGACGAATATAAACTTTTTTCTTTACACCATTTTCCTGCACCATGCCGTTTCTTTTTGCAATTTTATACCAAATCATATGAAAAACCGCGACGTCACGATTTAGATCGAAATACAATTTTGTGTTTCCGAGAGCGATTCCTTCGAGTACAATAAACGTTGATGAAAACTGTAAAACAAGAAAATTTGAGAGAGTTTTTCGTATAGATTTGAAATAAAAAGAGCACGAGACGATGTGGAGAAATTTTTTCGATTTTTTTTGCTCGGGAACGTGGGGGATTGGGAGAGAATAAAAAACTTCATTAATACCAGCACCAATGAGCATTTTAATGAAGATAAAATAATATAGACTGCAACATATCTATAAATACTCGAATTAATCATATAATTTGTTTCCTCGATAATAATAATGAAAGAAAAAACAAAAAATAAATTTTTCTTTTACTCGGCACTGCTGAGGTCCGAATAATTGGCGAGAATATTCGTGCAGTAGAATTTTCACTTGAATATCGATCGTGGATCACGATCGTGTACTGCGTTCTTTAAAATTTATTTGTCCGGGCGTTTACAACATGATTTTTTTCATACTAACACGAGCAGACGTTCTTTTTGTTCCGGATGCCAATACGATGAGGCTGAAGAGTGGAAATCAGTTTTTCTTATTTTAATACAATTTTACCGAAAATTGTTGGAATGCTCCGAAATTTGCACGAATATCTTTTGGTTTTCTTTTTTAATTCCGACATAACGATCGCCCGCTGCTCGTGCAAGAACGTGGTAGACTTTTTCTGAGCATGGTAAATCAACAATTGGAGAAATCCAAGTTTTCAAGGATCTAGACTTGTCTCGATCCTTGAAATGGTCGAATATAAATGGTCGATTTGCGATTCATCGCAAGTCGAATTTTGCCTCATTGTTTTCACGTGCATTCCTCGATTCAACGCTGTTTTCCTGCGTTTTTTTTTTTTTTTTACATAATTACTTTCCACAATGTATTTACAGCGGGATATCCGGTACTCAATATCCCCCGAATCACATTCATACGGAATTTATATTCGCAGATATATGTGTCGCTCTCCAATAAATGCGAAATAGACGGAAAAATTAGAAATATCCAACATATGAGGAATTTCAGTCTCTGACAAAATATGCTCAGCTCTCTGAGCCACGAAAAGAGCACGATAGAAAAAATGTCTAGGGAACTGTAGAAAAGATCGGCAATTCGCGCGACGGACAATCATCTCCGCGGAAAAGAAAACAAAAATTCTTTTTCCCTAAACGAAGCAACTCGATGGAGACTGAGCGTGGAATTATGTTTATCCGGCTAGCGGACGTTATCAAAAGTCTTGGAAAAATCTTTGACCGCGAAAAGACCGACGCTTTTCGACGGAATTTAAATTCAACGACGATCGATTTAAAAATGCAAACAAGACTCTGACATTTCTGCCTCGAGAAGGAACAACTCGCCAGGCCAAATTCAATAATTGGCACTAATCACGAGATAATTCGAAGATGAAACTATTTTTTTTTTCCTCAACAAACCAACAAACGAATAAGCTTGGATATGTTTCAATTGCCTATCGCAGTTTGTGTCTAGAAAAAGAAAACAATTTTGAGTTCCGAGCCGGCTTAAGGTAGTGACGTCAGTTTTTAAAATTACCGTTCAGGATTCCATTCAATTTTTCACGTTAGTAGATGACGATAAGAAGAAACCAGTCAAATTTTCAAGAAAAAAAAAATCAAGACGCTACAGAGAACCAAAAAAAAAATATTCGCCATGGTAATTTCGTACATTCGTAGACACGCATATGGACTGTCCAGCCCATTCAGCGAATGGCGTGAGTTTCTCGTTTTTCGTATCGATTACCATTAAAGAACAATAATAAAAGAGAATTCTTATCCATCAGCCGGTACAGGCTCTCTTTGTATAGTTCCAAAACTACTTTCCTGAATATTTTCAGAATTTTTTTTACGAATCCAAGTACAGTAAAAAACACTAGGACACCCCAGACCCATTTGTGTCGAGGGCCGTGCGCTAATTGTGGTGCGTCAACGGTACGAAATTACCAATAGAAATATTTTTTTTTCCTGGTCCTCTGTGGCCTCGAGGAAATTCGACTGGATCTTTTTCTCATCAAAATCGACTACAGTAGGAAATTTCACGCTTAGAGTACACACTGGGTCATTCTGACCTGAACAACTTTCCATCACCTGTTGTTTGGCATTTAGTGGCTCTGAAAGTTTTCGAGCATCTCATTTTCGTTTTCGTAAAGCCAGAAAAATTAAAAGCCACAAAATATGGATAATTCTAGAGAAAAAAGGGCTCTAAAAAAAAAAATGCATATTTACCGGAATAACAACGATTTGGAAAACGTCTCGGGTCAAATTGACCCAAAATGCACTTGTAGGAACGGTAATTCTAAAACCGATCGTACCACGTCAATAGTCTTCGTCGTGAGTCACGAGCAAAGAACAAAATAGCCCAAAATGCATTCACACCTTTCGTTCCTTTTTACAATGCTAAAGAAACTTTTATCTCTGGCTCTTTCTCACGTATTCCCGGAGCTCAGATAACGCAATAAAAACAAATAATTAGTCAAAGTTAATAACGCTGTAAATCTATGACTCCACGGTTGCTTATTCGTGTATATATATAAGGTCGAGCTGCGTTTTTGACTGTGATAGGGCTGAGGAGAATGGTCAAGAAAATAAAACACGATAATTTCGATTCCCTGACGATTCTCCGTGCAGCTGAAAAGATAAAAGGCGAAAGCTCAGCAAAAACACCGTAGCGAAGAGGCTTTATTGCTTTATTGCCGGAGCTTTCTTATTCGCGAGACTCCCTCGTTTTCCTCTTGTTCCAATTTCCATGTACAAAGGACAACCTCACAGCTAAGTAATTTCCATTCTTTCGTTTTTTATCGATAAATTAAACACTAATGAACCTGCCTTCGTCTTAAAAACTATGGTAATAATAATGGTAATAATAATTAACTACCATGACGAGCTAATCAGTTAGTATCTTAGAGGCTAATAATTATCTTTGTAATTAAGTGGTTGCTTCAATATTTATCGTTTTCTACTTGTTTCCTGTTGTTTTGTTTTCGTTCCCGAAAAGGATATGCACTTTTTCCTGTCCCTTGTTCCGAGGAACGGAGTAAAAGCTAGCGATTTCGTCTACATTTTTATTTTCGATCCCTTAATCCCGGCCTCCTCGGTTTTCCTTCCTCTTTCTCCTGTTTTCACTTCCTTTACAAAAGTCTGTGTACTTTTTGACTAATTGCGGCTTCCGGATTGAGCGCACTTTACTAACAAGGCGACTTGTTCGCCCGATCCATCCGCCCGAATCATTTACACAATATTTTTTCGTCTTTTTGCGAGTTTTTTTTCAAGAGGCTTCCCGTTGCTATCACACAACCGCGACAGCTCTTTCTTAGCATCTTTGCGATGATTCCGACGTTTTTTTCCTCGTATAAAATCAATCGTTCGCTCAGTGCACCCAGAATTTCTCGTTTCCCACTAAATTTCGTCTTTTGTGCCACGGAAACGATCGTCGTTTTTCCAAACCCTTGGAAAACTCATCGTCATTTCGCTTTTTTTCCCCTGAATTCCCACTTTTCGGCTTAATTTACTTTTTCGCTACATTCTCCAGTGTCTTTCCCGCTTTTCCGCCGCAATTTTTTACATAAATATTATGCAACTTACGCATTACTTATCGTGCATTGTTTAATTCGTCGTTTAAGGAAGCACGTATTGTCAACTTTGTTTATTCTTCTGCTTATCCCGCCTCGTTCTTTCCCCTTTTCTCCATCCCGCAGTGTCGACGTTTTACTTCATCTTTCGGCCTTCAAGAGCCCCGCATTTAACTTCATCTTGAGGGTGCACCGACTCTCATCAAAATTTCACATCTTCTCATTGAAACGCAGGGAAGAACGTTGGGCTCGCCGGACCTGGCGATTGCATCATCGGGCCTCCGAATCTCATCGATGTACCACCTGCAACCAGGTCCTCTATCATAGGAGAGCGATCGCCGGATTAGAATTTTACGATAACAATAAAACTGACGAGCAAACACAAATGTATCGGGAAAAAAAATCTCGTGTTCGAAAAACGATTGTGAACATTTTCAAACAGAAAAAAATTCAATTAAATTTCATTAAGATTGAGTTGCAATTAACTTAAAAATAATTGAATTAAATTTCAAAATTTCTGGTCAATTTTGCCAGTTTTGGCAGGAGATTGTAGAAAAATTTCGGGAAATCCAGAAAAATAATTGTTCACTGAATGTCCTGTCGAAACTGACAAAAATTCAGTAAATTTCAAATTAAATTTAATTAAGATCGAGTTGAAATTAAATTTAAAATAGTTTAATTAAATTTCGTCAGATTTGGCAGGTGATTTTGCGAAAATGAAAAGAAAAACCATGATTTTTCCTGACTTCATTGACGGCTTTTATGGAGGATGAAGAGTTAAAATGGAAAATGAGAGAAAAAAAACGCAATTTTTACCCAAAGGTTTGGCTTGATGCTGCGGACTATTGCTGGCTAATTGATTCATGGTTGGTGCCGGTCCCGACGGTTTCGATTTCCCGCCCATAAGATTATTGAGATCGATATTCAATCCCGCCCCTGCCCATGTCGAGCCAATGGGCGTAATCGTCGAATCGTTGGACGCGGTGGTTGCATTAACCGGTATGGGCGAGAGAAAGTTGCTCGCCGAATCTGGAAACGAGTATTTCATCATTGCGGAGCCTGGCCGAATCTCTCGCACGGCCGCGACAGGTGCATTACGAAAAAGTAGAACGTGCGAATACGAAAATAAAGCCAACAATAAAAAAGCTTCAAGAAGAACCAAAATTTACTGCGTACCCGTTGCAAATACCGAACTCGTGTCCAACGCTGACGTAAGATTGTACGCGTTCCCTTGACTGTACACATTGCTGTTCGATAAAATCGCGTTATTTGATGAACCAACCATCTGCGAATTGAATCCATCGAAATCCGCCAACAGATCCGTGCCCATGGACGCTGCAATGGAAATTTTCATATTTACTCGTGTCAAATTTCTGTTAACTCGAAGAAAACTGAGTTTTTTTTCAAGATTAAGGGGATTCTCGTGTTACTTGGCAGTCGAAAAAGCAACCGAACTTTTTTCCCCTTTCAATCATCAAAGAAATTATCACAATTCACTTTTTTCATTATCGAAATTATGTGCAACTTATTTGTTGCGCTTAATTGGCGTTCAACGTAATAACAATATCAAAAAAACTTTATTTCTAACCAGCTGGTCCATGCAGCATTGTCAAAAATTCAATTGTTTATGTCGCGATTACTCGTTAACCTGAAATAATTTTGGTTCAATTTAAATGCCCAGATTGGCTTCTACGGTAACGAGGCTTTTCAGAGACAGCGTTGATTTCTAAGAAAATCAAATTTCCTTATATTCGTTTCTGGTCTGTTAAAGTTGGGAAGAAAAATCTTGAAAAAAATACAAATAGTTGCATAGGGAGAGTGTCTATCATACGGAGAGAATTTTACATCAAAATTTACTATGATATTATAGTTCCCGGGTACCAAGCTCGGTGAGGAATTTTACTAAAAACATAGTAAATTTTCATCTGAAAAAGGACGAAAAATGTCATAATTGTCGCGATTCCAAGCCCTCTGAGGAATTTTACCGAAAACATAGTAAATTTTCATCTGAAAAAGGGCGAAAAATGTTATAATTGTCGCGATTTCGATAGAAAAAGAATGAAAAATTAGTTTTAGGTAAAATTCCTCAGAGGGACGACTTGGTACCCGAGAACTATAATAACACAGTAAATTTTGATGTAATATTCTCTCCGTGCATGAGGTCCTGTGTGTGAGGATTCAAAAAATGTGATTCTTATGTATCGTTCTCTTGAGAACTAGACAGTGGATCGTAAAATAATTCGATCAATAGATGGACGGTATTTTTTTCTACGTTATTTCCAAATTTCAGGACTCGAAGTTGGAAATTTCGTTTACCATCAGCAACGGATGATTATCCTTAAATTGGAGATTCATTTTTACGTTGTCTGGATAATTGACCCAATAATTGGATGCCAAAGGAAAGAATTTTGTATGGAAAAATGAATCACTCACCGGAATTGTTGTTAGCGTTGTTTCTCAAGACATTTTGATTGTTTTGGCCTTGCGCTTGCATAGTGTTGAGTAAATTGCTTCCCATGGTGAGATTCGTAGACAAAAGATCAGTGGCGGAGCTCGGGACAGTTGCGAGACTGGGTGCCGATTGTGCTGGATTGATAAGCGAAGAATTATTGCTGGTTTTGTTGGCCGATGGATTTCCGATGTTGGGTATGGTGGAGCCCATCAATGAGATTTGGGCCTGAGACGTCGCGGACCAATTGTCGTTCGTAATTTTAGCTCCCGAATTAAAAGCTGACGTGAAGTCAGCAAATTCGTCGTTGTTTTCCGGAGCTTTCGTAGCTTTGTTCGCGCTGGGGTTCGTAACGCCAAAGGCACTGCTAAAGTCTCCAAAATTCGAATTAGGACTCTGAGTTTGTATGGGAGCGTAGGAGTTTTCTCGGGGATTGAAATCGTCGTCCTCGTCGGCGTTATTTTCGCTGCTCGTTTTTTTCTCGCTATTTTCATTTTGGGAGTCGAAAATGTCGTTCAAAATGTCTTCTTTGTTTTTCAGTGCGTTACCCGGTGTCGAGATCGCGTTGATTTTTGGGCTTGATGGATTTTTCTGTCGAAAAAAGGAACGAAAAACACATTTTTTTCTGGCAAAATCAATAAATTATTTTTCAAGCTCGGCAAATTCTTCGCTCCTCCATCGTTTTCGATTGATCTCCTCGCTATTTTATTCAACAAACTTACGGTTGAGGGTTGATCTTTTCCATAATTAGCTGCCGCTCCCAGATCTACTTTTTTCACAGGACGCGCTTGTCGGGATGGCGAAGTTTGGGCGCATCTTCGCTGCATTTCGTACCTCCTAATTTTGTCCAAAGTGTCAAGTTTGTCACGGAATTCTTTATCGCTTTTCTTTGGACTCGAGGGATTGTCGTTGTCGGAATCTTCTCTCTCGCCGTCGTCACTGAATTGCAAACAAAAATTCAAATCTCTTCCAAATTCTCGATCATTTATAAACGAAAAAACTAAAATGAAATGAAAATAATAATAATATAATAATAAAAATAAATGGAATAAAATCCAGAGAATTGAAAAACGTTCAGAAATTCAGAAAAATTTCAAGAATTGCGAAATGTTCAGAAATTTGAAAAAAAAAATGAAACAAAAAAACGATAAAAAATTGGAAAATGTTTAGTAATTAGTAAAAAAATTAAATAAAAAAACAACGAACCTGTTGTTTCCATCTTCGAAGCCTCTGCTGCCCCGACTCTCTCTTTCCCAATCGTTGTAACTTTCTATGCTGGGTTTGTTCCATTTTGGATTATCGGTCCACCGATCGCCACCGCCGAAATTCATGCCCATCGCCTCGCTCGACATGCCCACATATTTGTCCTTGTTTTTTTTCGCTTTTTTCCTCTCATCCCGGAGCTTGTCGTCGTCCTGAATGAAATCAATGAGCTCGCCAACTTTGTGCCTCACATTGATCCCTTGATCCTTTCCGAACTCGTCCACGTACGTGTAATTCTCCAGGGAACGGAGATCGTAAATGTGCTCCCGAGACGACGTAACCACTCGTTCCGATCCATTACGAACCAAATAATTCAGCAGCAGAAGCGACTTGAGAAAAATTCATGAAAAAACAAAACTTTTTCAATTCGCCCTCGCTATTTCGATCAGGAAATAATTATCCTTGCTCCTCGGAAAACCAGTCTCATTACAAGATTCGAATAAAAAAAAAAAATTCACCAATTTACCGTTTTACAACTTTGCCTTTATCAAACCAGTCTTCGGCCGCACTCGCTTTAATTACCTTGTAAGTACGACGCCAGTTTCGCTTGTTTTCTTGCAACATTCGCTTCCACAGCATCGACATTACTTCGGGAAATTGTTCGTACGTGAACGTCGACTGAGCTAATTCTTGCATCATGGCTCCTGATACGAAACAGACAAAACCGAGAAATTCTTCAATCGAGACAAACGAACCTCAAATCTCAATTATTCCGAAATTAACCTTCGCGAAACACACTCTCATTCAGCGCACGTCCCTAGACACACATGGGTCTGGGGCGTCCTACCGTTTTTTACTGTACTTGGTCTCGCTCAAAAAATCGGAAAAAATTCAGGAAAGTAGTTTTCGATTTATAGAAAGAGAACCTGCACTGGACCATGGATAAAAATGCTTTTTTATCATTGTTATTTAATGGTAATCGATACGAAAAATGAGCTGGATGAATGACTCTGAAGTTCACATCGTTGGAATGCAACGAAATTCTTTTTAGTCTTTGGCAAAAATGATCGTTTATAAATGCAGAATGTAATCACGATGATAAAATGATCGATTTTCGCCACCCGAAAAGCATGTCGGTTTGAAAAATTTGGTTGACATTGAAAATTGAACGAATTATCAATAAAATGAAATATTTTTCGTTGCATACCAACGTTGCAAACTTCAGCATCGTGCTGGATGACCCAGACCCATGTGTGTCTACTGAGAACTAAACCTTTTCTGAAAAATTTTATATTTCACTCAAAATCAAAATATTTTGTCTCTGTAAATTCCTGCCAAATGGAATGCAAATTTTTGGTCTCCAATTAAACATAAACAAACGTAAGTTTTGTTTTTCATTTAAAATGAAGCAGAGGCTGAAGTCGATGATCCACGATGATTGGAAAATCTAGTTTGGCAAGCAAAAACCAAATCGACAAGAAAAAAACGGCAAAGTCTTCGAAAATGACGAACAACCAGAATATTTCTTGTTAATTTGCAACAAATTTATTGAAACATAAAAAAAATTTATTCGGCAGCCAAAAAAATGAGCCAAAACAGCAACTCTTCACTCGCCACCCAAACGTGAGTGATTTTTTTGCTGTGTGGTGAGAATTGTAATAAAAAATGTTTGCGCAAAAATGCCTGTTGCGATCACGCAAAAGCGTAGGGTGCTCTGTCGTCTAATAGACGATTCCAAACAAGACACGACGTCCTCACCGAGTGTTTTAGAGTTTCGTTTGATATTTGGCGATGAAAAATTCTGTATAATGAAAATAACGAGACAAAAAAATCGTTAACAACCTGTGGGTCCCCAGGCGTCGTCGTTTGTGGCTTCGCGGACTTTGGCTTCGGTCTCGGTGTAGTTCATAACGACGTTGGTCCTGTTAGCGATAAAAAAAGAGCCTGTGAGCGTAGTACTTTGGATTGGAGTAGCCGGGGAGTCATTACGGAGCCAAAAAGAAAGGAGGGGCTCCATTGACGAGAATAGGAAAGTGAAAATCCTCGAGAAAGTTGGAGGAAAAGGGATCGTCAGGTTAAAAGGCACAGGAATCAAGAAAACAGAGTAAAACTTACGCCTTATCCATCAACTCTCGAACTTTCCACATATTCATCATGATTTCGTACGTTAAAACACTCGCCACAAATGCTGGATCCTCAGAACACACGACGTTTTGCCACGAAGTATAAAAAACAATGGTTTTCTATCGGATGACGTGAAAGAAAAATAGTCTGGTGTGAACCAGCTGTTTGTCACTAAAGGGCATTTGACTTATCGGTTTCGCGATTTTGCATGCCCGCGAGTACACACACGAACGTCATCAGAAGGTTGCCATGTTTTATGTTCCACGTTTAGCCCAGAATTACCCGAAACACACGAGAACGAGGGAGCGAGAGAGGAGAGAGATCGAGAAAGTGAAAAAGAGATAAATTTTTTATAAGTTTCCGATTTCTATTGTTATCGCGTTTTTTATTTATCTCCGTGAAAGTTACACTAGTATTGCTGTCCCGAACGCAGAGTTCGTATAACTGAGTAATTACGTGTGAAATGATCCTACGGTGGGGTACGTGCAACGGAAGTCGAATCAACAGTCTCTGTGTGTGTGTGTCTCTCTCTCTACGTGTGGTACGTTTATATCTGTATATAGAAAACTACGTTTGTACGCGTATAAATATGCCGTATCGCTGTATCATTTGTACATTTGTACAAATGTCCACGTTTCGGTATGTGTGGATCAACGTATACGTCAAATATGCACACGCTCGCAATACCTTATAACTACACGCACCGTTGAGTCTCCCCCTCCTCTTACCCTTCACACTCCCTAGCGGAATACTAAAAACGCATTAGCTCGCGCGATCTTCCACGAAAGTCATAGGCAACGACAAACTCGCTCTATTACATGAATTTTTATCTGAATAACGGAGAATTAAGGCCCCAAACTATCATTACCATCGGAAAAGAAAAAACGAATGTTCTATAAAGTTCTGTGAACGTCAAATTTTTTTAGATTCTGCCAGCGAACTGTCTCCATACATTTCCGTCACTTTTGCACGCTGCTGATAAGACGTTCGAACAATCTTAAATTTGATAAGCTTAGACTTTTGTACACGTTTACTTAAAATTGATACTGCGCGCGCGATATCCAAGGTGGACTTTGATAAGAAATAGATTATTTCTTTTATTGGCCTACAGACATCGCAATTGAAATATGTATAGATTTACGTATACATTTGTAATACAATGGAAATTCATCCATACAGATGTGCGCCAGATCGCTACAGGTGCAGGTTTTTTTTCGTATGATAAATTCGAAACAATTGCGAAAGAGCCTGGAATTGAATATGATAATGCAGAGAGAAGAGAAATGAATGCGGTAGATCCTCCGAAATAAAAACGCAGCGTATTTATTTATTTCGCATATACAGAGAAAAGTTTATTCTTGTAAATTTAATCGACTCTTTTATCTTGTCGCTAATTATGTAAACCGGCAGTTTCTGGAACTGTCAGTCATTCATGTTTCTTGCGTTTTTTGCTCGGAACGGAAAGGTAGCGGACTTTGCTGCTGCATTTTTGTTCGTCCTTGTTATCGACGGATGGTAACGCAGTTTTCATTTTCTTTGCTGAAGTTCCTGAATGACCTTGAGCCGATAACGTGATCACAGCCAAACTGCGAGGACCAGCGGCGAGGGGGGTGGGGATTTCTTTTAGGCGATCGGTGCGTGGTAAGTTGACATTGTTTAAAAACTTCTGTTATTAATCCATTTATTTCCACGTTCCAACAAACCATCCGATCCTATCCTCGGTGAATGGAATGAATCTATGATTTTCTTGATATTCTTATGAGCTTATTTTCTTCGATCCGATCGTAGTATCTCTGAAATCGAATTGTCAAACCAACCTTTTGACAATCTGAAAAAAAATGAATGTTTCTTAGCACATTTTTTGAAATAAATCAATCTTTTCCATTCGTCAATCTATTGCTTGGTCTACCTTTTTTTTCCAGTCATGCTTCTCTGATCAATAATTTGTTTTGCAACAAAATAATAACTGTCGTGCTCAAGATGAAAAACATAACCTCGAACAGGCTCAAAAAGCTGTGTGGAAAAGTTGCCCTCAGCGGAGTATCCATCGATAAGTTTTCAACAGCAAATTCCTCAGCGACGTTCCCCATCTCAAATTTACTCACGAAACACGATCGAAAAATAAATCAAAAAACATGAATTTTTACGTAATTTTTCATCGTAAACAAAAATGATCAAAAATGGCAATTTTTTTGTGGTTGTGTTTTTGTATATCCCTTCATGTCTTAGCAACGCGGTTCGCATTACGAATGAACCGTGACCTGTTCGGAAAAAGTCACAAATTCGAATTTTTTTTACCAAATCCTCGAATTTTCACGCAATCGTCAAAAATTTATTTTACAAAAATGATTCTCAGAGTCTTTTTCCACGCAATTTCCCAAAATCCCATAATTTCGATACAATCGTCAAGAATTAAAAAAAAAAAAAAGATTTTCTCTTTTTCCTCAAAATTTCGATCGTGAGAATCGTAGGAACTCACAGAAATGGGAAATTTTCAATTGAGCTCTAATTATTCTTAAATTTCTACTAAATTTCCAGATGGCTGAAACAAAGGCGACCGCGAAACCCGCTGCGGCAGGTGCGCCAGCAAAAAAATCAACTAAAAAACCGAATCGGAGGAATTACGATTTAGGAAATGGAGTGTACCGCTTCAGTCGCACGAGGATGTTTCATAAGAAAGCCGTTTATAAATTCTTGAATAAGAAGACCAAGAAGACGGTAAGTTGAAATAACGCCCCAAATTTTTCTGTAACGGAAATCTGTTGGTTTAGTTGGTGTAGGTCAAATTTGCCAGATCCAAATATCCATGTTTGTGTCAAAAAACTGCAAGGAGCAATATTTTTCTCCTGGAGTGTCAATTCTCGTAAAAAAATTATGTAACAGAATTTTCGGCACCTGAACAACTGCTCGACAATCTTAATCTTTTCAATTTCAACGTTTTTCGATTTTGCCACTTAATATTTGGAATATATGATGAAAAATAACGTTCCTACAATTTTTGAGCCTTCCAACGATTGCACAATTTGATTTTGATGAGTTTAAAGAAGTTGAAATATATTTTTGCACCTTGATCTACGAGAAAATCCATCAAAATTGGTTCAACACAATTCTCAAATTTGCCAATAGTTGAATTTGATAGAAAAAAGCGATATTCGATGACTTTAACCTGGAAAATCCACAGGAAATTACTTTCAACGTTCCCCGTTGCTTTCCACATATTTCCAGCACACAAATTTTAATATTTTTTTGATCAAAATTTAACCAATATTTTCAACTACATGCTCCGTCCCATTTGCTCACATTTTGTGTTTTTTAAATTCCACTCGCATCGTTTTATCAAGAGATGCAATCTTTTCAATGAATTTTTACAGTAAACCGTTTTGTTTTTTTGATATTCAAGGTTACCAATAAAAAACCAGTAACCGTGGTGAAAAAAATCAACGGAGACAAAAACGGAGAAAGCCGCGTTGTGCGGTTGCACAAAAGGCGGGCGTTTTACCCCACATCGGATCCGGTGACTGTTCACCACGCGAAAAAATGCTTCAAGGACCACGCTAGGTACACGAGACCGTCCCTTGTTCCGGGAACGGTTTGCATTCTTCTCGCTGGTCCTCATAAAGGCAAACGTGTCGTTCTTCTGAAAACTCTGCCGAGCGGATTGCTCCTTGTCAATGGTAAGTTTCGTTCCCCTCTTTTCCACCATTTTCCCCAACATTGCTCGATTATTGCGACTTTTTACTTGCGCAAGAAGTTCTCTCATTGCTTCAACAATAAAAATGTCAAACTTTCATATTTTTTCGAAGAAAAAGTGAAAATTTGAAACTTCTCTTAATTTTTTCGAAGAAAATTCCAATTTTATTCAACAATTTGTAATTCAATTGCCTTTTTTTTCTATTTCAGGACCTTTCCTCATCAACGCTTGCCCTCTCCGGAGGATGAGCCAAAGATACGTGATCGCAACCTCCACAAAGATCGACGTTTCGGGAGTAAAACTTCCAGAACACATCGATGATGAATATTTCAAGAGAAAACGTGACAAGCGCGCAAAGAAGGAGGAAGGCGATATCTTTTCCAAGAAAAAAGAAAAGTATGTACCCAGCGAGCAAAGGAAAACGGACCAAAAAGCGGTCGACAAAGCGCTGATCGCTGCAATCCGCAAGAGAGAAGACAAAAAGCTTCTCTATTGTTATCTGTCTGCTATGTTCGGTCTACGTAGCAGTCAATATCCTCACAGAATGAAGTTCTGATCTGCATTATGGCGGAAATAAAAAAAAATGCAAACATCAAAATGAGAAATGAGTTTTTGTCGAATTTTCATTTTTTTCCACTCGTTCACACATTTTTCATGATTTTTCGTGCAAAAATCTTCCTTGCGGCTCCCGTTATCGATTTTTCCTAGACGCGCGTTGCTCCAAAAATCATGGGAATCAAAATTGACGTTTGGGTCTCAGTGACCCGAGTATTTTCGAGAGAATGATTCACGTGCAGCGTCAACCAGACTGACTTGAAAATAAATGCATTTGCATCAAGCAAGTGAAAACGCGACCAGTGGCTCGTCGCAAAAAACTCACGATCGAGCTCATCGAAACACGATCTCAAAAACGCAAATTTTGCATGAGAGACATCGAAAGAAAACTAGGAAAATTGCGACCCACTCAAAACGAACGGCCCATGAGAGCCGCAAAGATTTGCTCATAATTTTCCTATTTTTACGCATTTGTGCAATTTTTCCGGGAGAGTTCGAACTTTTACTGTGAAGGGCCATCGAGTTCTTTTGCCTTTTGGTTTTTGGATGAAAACTTGGTTCTCGGGGGCTAGAAATGAACAAATAAAAATTCAGACTGTACATTTTATTCGGCGATGCTGATTAATTGTACAAGTGCTTATAAATAATTGATGGAAAAAGAAATGATGGTTCCACCAGGGTCTTCTCACTCGCAGTAATTTTTCAGTGTCAGTCTTGGCACGATGTTCATGGATTGTAGTTCCTGGAAGAGTAGCTTGCACGCGTATGGCATTGAAATTGTCGAGACGCAAGCGCTCGATCTACAACTGTGACACCAACCACTGTAGGCCATGAGGCCGCATTTGTTACAAACGTCAACGTCAAAAGCGTCACTAGAAATCATAAGACGTTCGACGAGCATCATGCTGGCACCGTAACCGATTAAGCAATCTCGTTCCATTTCGCCCAACCGCAAACCGCCCTCTTTCGATCTTCCTTCCGTGGGTTGTCTCGTTAAGACAGCTCTTGGACCGCGAGCTCTCGCGTGCATTTTGTCCTGTACCATGTGCTTCAATTTTTGGTAATAAACCTGTTCCGGTAAATAAATTTCAATTTCCATCAGAACAAAATGCAAGAATTCCGAAAAGTCGAAATGTTTTCTCTCAATTGAAACAATCGATAGAAAACCTAATCAATTAAGCAAATTAATTCAAAATTAATTGATTAATTAATTACTTTGAAGATAATTAATTTAACTAATTAAAAATTAATTAATTTAATTCATTGAAAATTGATTAATCAATTCAATTAATTAATCAATTAATTAATCAAAAATAGAAAAAATCGATAGGAGAGCAGAGATTCACAGATTCCTTACCGGTCCGGAATAAATATAAGCTTGAAGAGGTTCTCCCGTGATGCCAGAATAAAAAATATCCTTGCCCATGTAATTGTAACCGTGATTAACGAGTTCCTCGCAAACGTCCGAAACTTTGGAGCCACCAAAGGCCGTACCATAGTGGAATTCACCTTTCAAAACTCCTGCCTTGCCTGCCAGCAACTCTATCAGTTTACCGACCGTCATACGAGATGGAAAACCATGAGGATTCATTATCATGTCAGGACAGATGCCAGAATCGTTGAACGGCATATCTTCTTGTTCAACGATCAGACCTTGTAAAGCAATCAACTTTATTATGTTGGGAAAATAATGGAATAAGCAGTGCAAAGATAATGGGAATGAAAAAAACCTGATGGGATTTTTGAGAGAAAAAGTTCAAGAATGTTGAGTAAAACTGTGAAATTTGTTAATGTTAATTGTTCACTAAATAGCTTCTTCATCATCGCAAAATTTGTACACGACCTTCTGAATACTTCACGTAAAAACATGCCAAATTTGAAGAATTCCTCGTGTAAAAATTTCACGACAATTGGGAAGTTTGTTGTCAAAAAATTACCGTTTTGTTAAAAACAATTCTTAAAAGAAAACCGAAAAAAATCGTTTCGTTTTCGTTGTTTTTAGTGTATGGTGGATGTTAAAAAATTGAGAGGCAAAAAAAAAAAAACTCGTCGCAAAATTATACCAGTTTCAATAAACCCGATTTGACTACATTCAATTTATCAATTTTGATTGCTCAATCGGGAGCTTCCCAATGGCCACGAAATTTTGACACCATTTCTCAAATATATTCATGAAAAAATATACCAAATTTTCAGAATGCATCATTTGTGATTTGGGGCTCAAGATCCTTAAGATCGATCAAATTTTTCGTCAAGGGAAATTGTCGCTCAGAGATTAGAAATAGAAATATTTGCAATGCTCACCAGTAACTCCTTTCTGGCCGTGCCGACTGCTGAATTTGTCGCCGATCTCAGGTCTACGAGTTTGTCGTAAAAGAAGTTTGATAAGAAAAGCGTCTTCGGCGTTGCTAGAAATCATGACTTTTTCAACGTAAGCTGGAACAGGTCCCTTGAATAAGACTGGTACTTCGCGGTATTCCGATTGTGGAGGAACATTAGTAGGATTAACCGGACTTATAGTAGTCGAGGGTATAGATTTGTTGACCATGACTTTGCGATTTTCGACCATTTCGCCAGGAGCAGCGATGCCGTCGGAATCGATGATGTCGTGTTTCCAAACTGGTTTTTTAGTCGTCGCGTCGATCAGAGGTCCCATAACTCGGTCGTAAGTTTGATTGCCATACCTTTTGAGGGTTGTCTTGGCGTTCCTGTAAACCAAGCATCGACCGTAGCCTCGATCGATCGAAGCTTTGTTGAGAATCAAGGCGTCTTCGATGTCGTAACCGCTGTACGACATTACCGCGACCGTGGCGTTTTGTCCAGCGGGTAATTTGTCGAAATTAATAAGTTCGATCGTGCGTGATTTGACCATCGGCGCTTGTGGATAAACGAGATTGTACATTAACGTGTCGATTCGATTTCTCTGATTGTAGCCGATCGTTCCCATCGCTTGTTTCCCCATAGCACATTGATACGTGTTTCTCGGACTTTGATTGTGATGTGGATATGGCACGAGACCCGCGCAAACACCCAAAAGCGTAAAAGGCTCGATCTCCAAGTGCGTCGTTCTCTCGTGTATGTGAGACTCGTTGAACGCTATGAAACTGTCGTTTTCCTCGTTCACATCGAGATACTCGATCAGACCGTCCTGCAGAAAATCTTCAAATGATTTTACTCCCTGCTCCAAATCTTTTATGTCGCTGTCTCGTATCAAAGGCTCGGCTTTTTTCACGATTATGTAAGGACGACACAGTCTTCCCCCGTCCGAACTGATCTGAACGCATCTGGAGGACGAAAAAAGCAGCAAAATTGAAATTATAAATAAAAAAAACGCTGCTTTGGTGAATTTTGGAAAATATGCGAGTTTCGTTGTTTAAAATTTTTGAAGAATCTCGTTTTGGTGTGTTCGAGGAAAAAGGGGAAACAAACGACATTTACCTGTGTTGATGCTGCAAATATATCGAAACGAAGCCATTCACGAGACCTTTTCGTCTGAGCATTCTGAAGACGGTGACAAGTCTGTTGTAATTCCTCACAATACCCAAAATGTTGCCGTTCAGAAAAACCATGTAACAATCTTTATTGTTTATTTCTTCGCCACCGAGAATGTTGACGTTTTCAACGCCAAGATTAAAAGCTAATCTGACGATCGGTTCGTCCTCAACTTCCGTAGTGATGTGGGTCATGAGAGCCAAATTTTTCACCAAGCCACAACCCTGTAACGATAATTGGTTAGTCAACGTTCTATGGAAAGTTCCATCGATTTTGTAACGATAATTCAGCGTCGCCATTCACTGACTTCTCCTTCGGGAGTGTCGCTCGGACACAACATTCCCCATTGCGAAGGTTGCAGTGATCGTGGGCCCGAAACTTTTCGAGTTTTTTCAAACTGCGAGTTGACTCTCGTCATCATCCCCAGAGCCGAAATGTAAGACAATCTTGATAGAACTTGAGTCACTCCGTGACGTTCCATTTTGAAACGTTTGATTGTCCAGTTGCCCTAAAAATCATCGTTTCGTCGACAACAGTTGATGAAATGACAAAAATATGACTCTGAAGTTTGCACAACGTTGAGATTCAACGAAAAACATTTTTGTTCATTGATTATTTATTGAATTTTGAAAATCGTGGCAATTTTTCCAGTCGATTGAGTTTTTTGGTTCCAACAGAGAATCGTTTTATTGGTCGGACCGAATATTGAATAATAATTATTGGCTTTGCTGAAGAAATAACAGAATTTCGTTGCATTCCAACGATGAAAACTTCAGGATCATATAAAAATGCATTTGAATTTTTCAATTTCACAGTTTTTGACAAAACAGGCTGTACTCACGGACGATATGGCAAAGGCCAAACCATTGGTAATCTGGTCCTGTCTCATGTGTTTGACAATGTCGAATTGTGCGGCTTTTATTTTCGGTATATTTTTGTCAGCAATTTGTTTCAATTCCCAATTGAATCGTTTGAACAAATCTTCAAACATGAGAGACAGAAGTGATCCAGCCAATTCCAACCGTTTGTTACCGTAATAATCGCGATCGTCGACCAATTTACCGTCGACCTGAGCTCTCATTACTCGTTGTACCATCAGGGCGAGGTAAGTTGCTTTCATTTTGAAGTTAAAATCCACGACCTGCAATAGGCCAATTTTTTTTCAATTTTTCCAAGTAAATAAAACGATTTTCAAGAAAAACGATGAATGGATTTTTAGAAGCATCGAGTTTTCTTACAGGAACGTGAGACAGGACGTTCGTCGCCAACAGATCCTTGACCTCGTCTACGACATTCGATTTTATCACAGAAGCGTATCGTTTTTGTTTTCTTTTATTGCTAAGGTACCTGTTGAATAAATTCGTTTAAAAAAGTCTCAATAAACGAACACAATCTCGCCGATAAATCTAGCCCGGGAACGGTAACCTGGGGTCAAAAACGACCCCGGGCGATTTTAAATCACGCGCTCTTTGGCCCGTCGTTCTCCAGCTTTTTTTTTTTATAGCGTTTCGCCACATTTTTAACTATTTTTTTTAACTTCAAGCAAAATTGTCCCAGGCTCACGTAATTCTGCATTAAAATACGAAAATAATGAGCCATATTCGAACTGTTTTCGTTAAAGTTTACCGGAGATGTTAATTTTTCGAAATTGTGGTCATTTATGGTTTCAAGGTTACCGGAAATGGGTAAAGAAAAATTAGGGCACCGTTCTAGGGCTAAAACTCACTTGAGTGCTTGATTCTGGGCAAAGACACTGAGCGTATGACATTCTTCCAAACTGGGTGAAAATTTTTTCATAAAATCTTCTTCCGTTCCTATGAGTTGAACTATTTCCTGATCCGAAACGATTCCCATTGCTTTGAAAACCACTGTTACTGGGATGTCCTGAAAAGAATAATAATAATTTGACTTTTCAGGCGAAAAAGAAAATTTTTGTTGTCCACATGAACTTGTGACTGAATTAATTTTTAGCGAAACTGGAATTTAATATCTACGATGAAAAAAAACTGCTTCGATAATATTTATTCAAAGCCTTTCTCGATCGATGCTCAAATATTCGTCTGGACCAATAAATTTCACGCGGCAACTTACATCCTGAAAAATATTGTGTCTCATGTAATATTTTCCACTTTTTCCGATAATGTTTGTTCGCGTTTTTCTCTCGTGAGTCGAACTGTTACAAGAAGCGACGATGCATCCTTTGCTATCTTGTTCGAGGATGATCCTGTTCCTCAACATTTGTTCTTGAATGAGAATAACTTTTTCTTGACCATTGATGACGAAATAGCCGCCCGGATCGTGCGGACACTCGTTCATTTTTGCCAACTCAAAATGGGACTTGTCGGTCAGGACGCAGTTTGAACTTCTCAGCATAATCGGCATTCTGTATATTGGAAAAATGAATCGTCCAAATAAATGTAAAAAAAGGATCAAAGTTCAGGTTTCCATTTGGAAAAATTTTCTCTTGCTACTTTTCCAATCACCTTCCTATCAGAAGATTGTTTCTGATTATCGGCTGATGTCCCCGCGTGTATTCTATGTCCACCGTTATCGGTGCCGAATAATTCAAGTCTCTCAAGCGACATTCGTGCGGCGTTGTCGATCTCGTCACATTAAAACCTTCCTCCACGTCCGGAGAACCGATGTACACATTCAAATACCTTGTCAGAATAGATTTTGGGTTTAGATCAATTTTTTTTCGTACGTAAAACAAATTTCTCAAATTGCGATTCAAGAAATGTGCTCAATAATAATTTTACAAAGTATTGCTTTCAGAATATTTTGATTATTCATTTTTCTCCTGATATTAAAATCAGGTCAAAGTTGACTTACTTGAGATAAAAAAGCGGATCGGCATCACTGATGACCTTCTCGTTGGCCTTGACAATTTTTTTTATTTCTACGTTAACAAAGTAGTTGAAGGAGTCAATGTGTTGCTTAACGAGGCCTTTTCCCTTCAAAAACGCCGGTACTAATTTCCATTTATCCTGAGAACATCATAATTATGCATCAAGTTATAATTCGTTATTTCTGCGGGATAGAATTTCGAATTGCAATTCGTGTGGCGTGCTCGTTTGGTCGACGAGAATTCGCGGAATAAAATAATCCGTTTTACAATTTTACGGGAAACGTGCGTGGGAAAGGATTTCTAAATTTTCGGAAACAATTTTGACAAATTTTATGGTGTTACAAAATATAATTTCGTGATTTGTTTAAACCGAAAAGCGTGGATGATAAAAAATCTTAACCATAAACTTACTTGAATGTGTTTAACAACTTTGTTATACTTTTGCTCCGTTTTCAGGCCATCGAGGCCATTCAGTTTCATTTCACCCATCTCTACTTATTAGGAATTATTATTGTCATAATTCCTTATTGAATAATTAGGCGTTTAAAAAATTATCAACATCGTCCACGTTGATCCTAACCTCCAATCACAAAAATACCCACACGCCGCACATTCCAACCAACATTGAGTACACTGGCCACTTTACACTTCACCACGTCGTTCTGTCCTGCTTCGTACAGTCGAGTAAGAAAACCTTCGACACGTGTTTAACACGCACCGGGAGACAGAGAAGGAGAGTAGACACGGTATAGGAAAATCAGTGGTGGAGGCGTCGCCAAAATTCCGTAATTGAAGCGATTTTTCCTTCAACTATCAGGTGTAATAATCCGACACACGTATAAATTATATACATTTATATATTCGTTCGATAATTGGTTTTGTATGCAAGGTGTGCAAGCGACACATTAATCCTGGCCGCTACAGACCAGTCTCGTCCAATTAACTCTGCCAATTGTTGTCAATTTTATTTCATTCAAAAGGTTTTATGATCGGGCTTTCCCTAAGTCGTACATATAATGCTAATGGGTTACAGAACCGCCGGTAGTAAATCAGACAAAACATTCAGAAAGGATTCTCACGTAGGCACCAACATCGTTTTCTTCACCTTCTGTTAATGAAAGTAATTTTAATAAAATTGTGTTTTTCAATATTTAGTAAATTACGAAAAACATTATCGGAAATCCAACGATTACAAATTTAAAAAATGGTTTTGTTTTTATAATAAAAGTTTTTGTTTTATAAGTATACCGATGCGTGAAGTGTAAAAGTCGAGGATTGAATTTCGAGACTCCCTTTTTGAAAAAAAATGACATAAATATATAGATTCGTAATTTTATCAGCAAAAACTGCGATCTCTCTGTCGATTGACACACAGGAAATCACGATTAAAAAAAAAAAAGAACAAGAACTAGTTCTTGTACAATTTTGACAATTTGCTGGGATAGCGACAGGGGATCGAATCTCTTGGCCCGAGGATGATTTTTTTTTTTTTTTAAATCATGATTTCCTGTTTGTCAATCGACAGAGAGATCGCAGTAACTGTTGATAAAAGACTATAAATCCGTTTTTCTGACGTTTTTGAAACAGGGACACGCGGAGAACTCATTTTTGTATCAGCCAACGAATATATATGTATATATTTGTGCGCTTCTAGACGGAATTTTGAGAACGCTCCCCCCCCTGCTACGTCTACGTCTACTGCAACGTCTACTTGTGGTCTAGTAGTCTCCCCTGATACAAACTAGGGTTCCAGTTCCAGTTGTAATTTTGAGTTCAGTAGTCTGAGCGCTCTCTCCATGGTTGTATCTTGACTTGACTCCTGAGTTCAGTGTGACATACATTTTCCAAACGTGCCGGCGCGTTGCCAAACTTCCAAGCGTTTATCAATAAAGTAATGAGGATTTTCGGGCTTCAAAAAGCAGCGTAAATGTTTGTAGAATGTGAGAATCGCGATAAATTTGTGCGGAAATAAATAAAATAGAGTTGTTTCGAAACCGAGTTGAATTTTTGTTCTGCAGTGCGTACAACCCAAATTGTAGGTTATGTTGTGAGCCCAAAAACTCATCGACGATTCGCACAAACGCATTACATGTTGATTATTTTAAATCTCAAGAGTGTTGGAAAATAAAGTGAAAAAAATGTCGTATTTAACGAGAAAAGAAATCGACGAGATGAAGCCGCAGATCGAAAAGGCGGTCAACAAGTTTTTGGGTTTTGGCGAACCAGCCATTGTCACTGCTGCTGTCAATTGTATTACATCGGGATACGACAAGCGTAAAACGGCGGGTATGTATGAAAAAACACGCATTCCAAAAATTCCATAACTTTAGCGCAATTCACCATAAATTCTGTATCCAAAAAATACCATTAATTGCAAAATTCTCCATTGTTTCATAGACAAACTTTCCGCACTCTTGGAGGACAAGAGAGCTACAAAGTTGACGGAAAAAATATTCACCATTTACGACGATACCAAAGCCGCCCAAAAAAGCAAAAAACGCATTCACACCGACGAAAAAGATAAAGATAAAGATGCGAAAAAACCTAAATTGCGAGAGGATGAACTCAAGAACGAGGCCGTTGTCGAAACCCAATTGTCCCCCGATAAGGTGAGCATTTTATTTTATCGTGCCAGAGCTTTTCTCAATGCAATAGCGATTTTCTCGGCATAAGGAAAAAATGTGCGTCGGGGGGAATTTCCATGAATCAAAACCATTTTAACTCGACGCTATCGTGTTAATTCGCATTGAGCGGAATTTCCGATCGGCCAAAATGGCTTTTTGTATGGATGTTGAATATTTTTCATGCATGAATATCATTTTTGTACAGATAAAGCAAATGATGGCAAACGCGCAGAGAGAAATAGAAGAGAGAAAGCGAGCGTTGAAGGCGATAAAGCAGGAGGACGTGCAATCGATCAGGCCGGCGTTGAAGACTCGTGAGCCAACGGCCAACGTCGCAAGTATGTACAATCAGGGTTTACTGAGCAAAACGGATTCGGACAAGGCGCGTAAAATAGCTGCTCTTCAGGCACAAATACGGAACAAACTGAGCTCCGGAGTATTGAACAACGTGAGTGTGCCGGACAAGCCGACGCCGTTGATACTCGACGAGGCTGGAAGAACCGTCGACATAACGGGCAAGGAAGTTCAATTGACTCAAGTAGTGCCAACCCTCAAAGCGAATATACGAGCAAAAAAGCGAGAAGAATTCAAGGCGCAATTGCAAGAATCAAAAGGACCGGAGGAGATTCAAGACACGCACTTTTTCGACACGAGAATCGGCGTCAAATCCGCTATTCGTGGAAAACGCGCTCTCAAGTTTCACGAGCCCGGAAAATTCCAACAGATCGCTGAACGCATACGCATGAAAGCTCAATTGGAAAAACTGCAGAATGAGATCAGCCAAATCGCGAGAAAAACTGGTATTAGCTCCGCTACCAAATTGGCTCTTATTGCACCTAAAACAGAGGCTCAGAACGAAGACGTGCCCAATGTCGAATGGTGGGATTCCGTCATTCTCAATGGAACTTACCCCACCGATGAGGATTCCTCCTGCGTTAAAAACTCCGCGATTACCAATCTCGTCGAACATCCCATTCAAATGAGACCGCCCAGTAAGTCTGCAGCACAGTTTCTCATTTTTTCTTGCCAGAATTCAAGTAAAGTAAAATTTCAATCAAAACGAACCTTGAATTTCGCCCACAGCCATTCCACGTAATCTTTTCTGACGTTTCCGTCCAGCTTTCCAATTTTTCGTGCAATACTCATTACCAAGTCGCTTCGTAATGTTTTTTTTCCCTAATAATGACGTATTTTCAATCTAAAAATTTGCATTATTTGCATCAAAAAGTTTCACGCAATCTCGATCACTAAAAAATACAGAAGAAAAATTGACAAAAGGAGTTCACGTGTTTTAACGACTTTATTTGGAGTTTATTTCAAAATCCTGTAACAGTTTGCTTCTATGACGATACATTTTTTAGAATTTGAGATATTTACTTGCAATTTTTTATTTTCCCCGTATGAACGCGTGCAAATCGGAGTCACGTTTCGTTCCAAAGTTGCAAAAAGGAACGCATTGAGGATTCTTTTTTGCTGATATCCGGAAAGGCTATGAGTCGAAATTATTTAAGAAAAATCCCAAACACATTTTTTTTGCTACTCGTAAACGCAAAGTTGTTGCAATTTTTACGCGTTTAAATAGGAGAAGTAAAAAATTCGAAATAAAATATTTCAAAATGTTGACGTCAGAAAAATTTTCTTCATAGGAGAAAATTCTTGATTTTGATCTGGAGAATTTCCCTAAAAAAATTATTGGAGAATCCTCAATAAAGTAATTTTGTGAAAGTTAATCGCTCAACCGTGAATTCCATGAAAAAAAAGTTTACACACGAAAAACTCTTTTGAAAATTGGTATTTAAAATTTTTTACACGTTACCTCGTGTAATTTTTTTTCAGCCGAACCTCTGAAGCCAATTTCCATGCCAGTTCTGTTCATGACGAAGAAGGAACGAAAGAAGTTACGTCGTCACAACCGTCGTGAAGCGTGGAAAGAGGAGCAGGAAAAAATACGTTTGGGCCTGGAAGCGCCACCGGAACCAAAATTGCGAATTTCCAATTTGATGCGAGTTCTTGGAACGGAGGCCGTCCAGGATCCGACAAAGATCGAGGCTCACGTTAGACAACAAATGGCCAAGAGGTTGAAAGCTCACGAGGACGCAAACGCAGCGAGACGGCTCACGGTCGAACAACGACGAGAGAAAAAAGCCAGAAAACTCAAGGAAGACACGACTCTCGGAGTCCACGTCGCTGTTTACAGGTTCGTTAATCTAAAAGTCATAAAAAATATCAAAATAAAAGAAACAAGTATTCGTTCGGTTTGGAAAAAAGTTTGAAGTAAAAAAAAAAACAATGGCAATTGAAATTCTTGGAATTCGCCAGAAATATATTCGAAAAAGCATGAAATAATTCTCGACTCTTTCACAGAATACGCGATCTCATAAACAACGCATCAAAAAAGTTCAAAGTCGAGACGAATGCGAAGCAGCTTTATTTGACGGGCTGCGTGATGCTTTTCCGCGATTGCAATGTGGTCGCGGTTGAAGGAGGCGCCAAACAATTGAGCAAATACCGGCGCCTGATGTTGCATCGTATCAAATGGGAAGAGGACATTGTGAAGGACAACGACGGTAACGACGTGCCAAACAAATGCGTTTTAGTTTGGCAGGGAACGAGTAAACAGCGTCATTTCGGTGAGATCAAATTCAAGGTTTGTCCGATTGAAAAAATGGCTCGTGAACACTTCAAGAAACACCAGGTCGAGCATTATTGGGATCTCGCTTACAGTGGAGCAGTTCTCGACAATACGGACGATGTGCGATCCTAGGACTTTTCTTAAACATTTATTTCCCCTGTCTCCAACGCGCCGTGCGTGATTTCAATCTTAGGCTTTACGAAAATGCAACCGCTACGATTTACCAATAAAAAAATAAAATAAAAATCAATTCAATTGCAATTTACAAAATTTCCAGTTCCTTTATTTTTCATTCGCCGTTTCGGTCCCAAAAAATTAGTCAATTTGATCAAAAATTCGTTCAACCAGAACAAGATTTCGCTATCGCCAAGTTACGCGCTTTTTCTCTCTCTCAATTATTCGCAAATTCTCCGGGGGGATAAATTCAAGGAATAACGGCTCGAAACAAACACGGACAGAATATTACATCAAAATTGACTATTTTTTTATCGTTCCCTGCTACAAAGTCGTCCCTCTGAGAAATTTCAGCAAAAACATAGTAATTTTTCATTCCTTTCTATCGAAATCGCGGAATTCGCTCTTTTCGCGGATTTTCGTCCTTTTTCAAATGAAAATTTACTACGTTGTTGCTAAAATTTTTCAGAGGAACGTCATGGTACCAGGGATCTATAATAAAATGGTAATTTTTTATGTAATATTCTCTCCGTGAACAAATAAATCCTCAATAAATAAAAAGAAAAATAATACAACAGGAAGGAAAAGATTAAAGAAGGATAAGTGTGAAAATGAGACGTTGCGCTGTAGTTACGTTTAACGGCACATTACATTCGCCGTTTTTCCGTAAAGCCATCGTGGAAGACAGAAAGATAAACATCTTCCTGATTGAATATCTCTGGTTTATTAGCGAACAACGAACGATCGATGATTACTTGGTCTTGAAACAATCGACCGATTGATTTACCATTTCCAGGATTGTTTCGGAATTGAGGGGAAAACTAGAGAGGAAACGACTGCGGTCGACGATAAATTCAAATCGAGCAGAACGCCAAGTTTTTTTTTACGACTGCTCCAAAATCTTGACCGACGTTGCCTTGCTAAATAATGTTGGAAACTTTAAAAAATTGCAGTTCACGAGTTTCCGGACTCACGACATTTGATCGCTTGAATTAATAAAATAAATACGATTGTTTTGATCCAACGACTTACTTGAACGTTGAATTGAAACTTTTCGTTGACGCTAAACAAAATGGGACTTTGATTTTTTAAAATGTGGTTATTAAAAATAAAATTAGCTGATTCTTTTCTTTTTACGGTTTGTTTTGAACGTGGAATTTCCAACGCTTCAGTGTAGCATCCGTGAGTGTAGAAAAACTAAGACGTTTTAAGTTGAGGATATTATGCAAAAACGATCTAAAGGGGATCGTAGTCACGAGGTGTCTCGTGACTACAATCCCATCCGTAAATATATAAGTTCGAACGAGGCGCGGCAGCAGCAATGTTCATCCGTAACACAACCAGCTCCAATAAGGATTGAATATTCAATGGATCAACGGTTCATTTTAATTGCGACTCTCAAAGCGACTGATCTCGAGATTTGTGATCTCAAGATGACTTGAGAAAATGTGAGACTACAAATTCGATTGTTTTTTTTTTTCACGAACGTTTTGTCGTTGGATAAATCCTCAAGTGGGTAAAAAGGTTGTTATTTTTTCAGTTTCTCGTCAAAGTGAAGAAAAAATGATAAAATTGAAACAAAACATTTTGACGACCAAATTTAATGAAAATAATGAGCAACCCTTTGCATCGAGTCTTCGTATTTAATTCAAGGTCAACGGAAATGAGAAATCCTTCAAGATCATTATTCCGAGAGACTTCCCCTCGAATTAAATAATTCAACGGTATAAAAACATCTCGAACAATTTCCTCCTCGATAATTGCACAATTTCATTAATTTTTTTTCTCCACTTATTACTAAATAATCTTCTCATGAAAGGCAGCAGACGAAATGATGAAAAAAGTTTATTTTATCAGTAATTAAGGGTCGGGTAACGAGAGTGAATTTCTTAATCGGCGTTTCTCTATAACAATCGAAAATACCAGTTCAGGATCGAGGAATAAATGCAAGAATAGTAAAAAAAAAAGATGGGAAAAAAATTCATGGGTTAACGATTGAAACGATCGTAATTATACCATAATTTTTTTTTGTTTTTTTTTTTGCTACACTCTTTTTTACGTCCATACTCGTGGTGATTGTATTGGATCGTCCGCGTACTTTCCATACGGCGTAAGTGCCCGATTACAATCCCGCTTGTTTGGGCCCCACTCTCGTGCCTAATGTGAATACGTCTTGGTCGAATCCCCATAAGAGTCTCATCGATCGTACTTTCGTTCTTACACTGGTCTCTTAGTTCAGGTTCGACTTCGCTACGTTACGCCACACGATTGCAAATTCTCCGAGAGTCACGTGACTCCGTACCCGGTAAAATCGTCAAACATTTTTCAATCGTGTTTCCCAAGTTTTATTTTCCTCCCCCAAAACTATTTGCATTTGGACTCCTTTTAGTGTAATCTGTGAAAATTTTCTCCATGCAACATTTTCTCACGTGATTCCTCTTTTCACGACTTGTCCTTTATTGGGAAGTTTATTCGTTGATCGGCATATGACGGACCCGCGATCTTAATCACTGGCCACTTCATTTTCGGTCTCATTGTCGCCTGCGGCGATTCCGCGGGACCCAACTCATAGCGGCGATATGTTTTTCTTTGTAATCAGGTAAGACAGAATTTTTCGTAACGTCATTTATTTGTAACGAACACAAAAACGGAATCCCACCTGAATTTCATCAAGTTCTCCCTTGTTTACGACGTTGAAGTTTTCGTCGTTCGAATGCAACGAAATCCCGTTTTTTCTTTAGCAGATCTCAAAATTATTGTTCAATACTCGGTCGGGAAGATGAAAAGATCCAAACTCAAAATCGGTACGAAAATTGTCACGGTTTTTTAAATTGAACAAAGAAGTAATAGAAAAAATACATTTCGTTGGATCCCAACGTCGCGAACTTGAGCGTCATTCTTGTTCGTGTTTTTATTTATTTATTTTCATTCATCGAGCCAAAAGTAAGAATCGATCGATTCGTCGAGTGTCAAACTGAATTTAATTTGCACCATAACCACGAAGAGTTCTCGTCTCGTTTTTATTATTTTAAAAATGTTACTTTTTTTGGTATTTCACGTTCAAGGCTGAAGACCCAACTAAATTCTGTATAAAAATGTGCTGGAGCGTCCAGATTCTTTTAGTATCATAATTTTTTTTTTCCATTTTATTGATTACAAACCATCTAAGCACACATGCTCGTTTGATCCGTCATCATTGAAAATAACGATGATATTGGCGTTTTTTTTCTTCACGCTTCGTTCATTCACATTCGAGCGGATAAAATAATTTGTGATTTTTTAAATCAGCATAATTAGCGACGAAAATACAGACAAAACGAAGAAATGATAATTGTTGGTAAAAGTATTTAAAAAAATCATTATCTCGACTCATTCAAGACTAACGAACGAAAAATATTCGCCAGTTTTGAGTCGAACGGTTTTGAAACTGTATCGACCAAAAAACGTTGAAAATATTTACAATTCCGAGAGAGTTTAAAGAGTTTTGTCGGCTCCTCGTTATTTCATGTGTCAGACCGTGACAGACGGAGAAGAAAAGGCGAAAAATCGTTGTCTCTATGGCGCGTGACACACTTAGGAGTACGCAGAGATTGCACAGATTGGAAACCTTTTTTTTATAATTTCTTCTGCCATTAGCATCTGGAGAATGAGTATCGAGAAACAGAAAAGAAGAAAAAGCAGTCGAAGAAAGAGAGCGAGAGAGAGGGGATTATTATGTGCCCAAGTTACCGTATTTGGAACAGATTTTTATGTACAATATCTCCCGGTAGGCCATACGTAATTCAACTATAAGCGTTTATGCAAGTGCGATAAATGGTATTCGTGTCTGTGCACAAACCTTATAAAAAATACCGCCCACATAGAGTTTTATTCACGTGCTTACAATAGTGATGATAATGAGTCAAGCTTTAACAATTTTCGAACAATTTGCATCATCTTTTTATTCATCTCATTGACCATGGATGCATTTTTTCTTAATCCATTAATTTTCGCTCATAATCAAAAATCGACTACAACTGTGATGAACCGTTTTTCGTCATGAATCAACATTTCTTTTCAAATTTTTTGCACTCGGTTGAGAGTTACTCAACGGATCGTTGGCAACGATTGTCGAAAATTTGTTTACAATTCACATGACCGCACGTTATTAATTTGTTATAAATAACACGAACCATGTCGTTTTTTTCGTGTCACACTTTTTAAAAATTAATTATGCTTCTCAAGTGATTAATCAATCGACAATTTGGGATGTCGAAATAATAATTAATGAAAAAAAAGGCAAACAGAGCGGGGAAAAGAATCTAGGTCTATGCGACGAACTTTAGCATGGGATTGTAGAACCAGTTGCGTAAGGAAGTCACGAGGGAACCAGGAAGGATTCGTTAAATGTCAACTGGGCTCGTTCAGATCTAACTCGGCTGGATTTATATCGATATTCACGTATTTATTGTACGGGATATTCATGAGTGTGATCATGAGGTATCGAGCAGGTCAAAGCCCAAGTCGTATGAAGAATGAATGGGATCAAAACAATAAAAATCACTTGGCGCCATTTGTGTAACTCCTCGATATATAAGAAATTTCAGGGACTGTATAAAGCAGGTAAAATCTGCGATCACGATCGTGTTTCTAAATGTCATTCGATATGAGAACAACGTGAATTTATTCAAACACATCCAAGAGCTTTTTTTCTTCATTGGAATCGACCTTGTACCTTTTTGAGACATATTTCAAATATCTGTGGATAAATCTGTACCTCTTTCTCCCAGATATTCAAACTAGGGACAAAATTATCGTCCCAAACTCGCGTGACCTAAAATTTAATCACTTCGATAAATATTTCATCATTTTGAATTAGATTATTTTAATTCGCTGCTGGCACGTCTTGAGAAATGACGGCTCGAGTTTTTTTTTATTTTGAAAAAATGATTGACACTTTCGTTTTTAATTTCTCGTGGAATTTTGAACAAGCAAAAATTGATCGGGGCTAAAATACGGATTTTTATATCAAAAATATTTTTTTTCATTGAGTTATTGCGAGTTGGTTAGTACGTGGAAGAGAATGGGAAAGAAATTTCATTACGTTGTTCCTAATCGATCGTGAAGATGAAATCTCACGCGTCAAAAGTTGCAGAGGTGGCTCGTAGCGTTAAAAAAAATTAGGACAGACAAATATTGGGCGTGAGCAACGTAATTTGAGTTGCGAAGTTATGGAGCTTGGGTATTTTTCATTGTTAGCGGTGAATATTGAACGAGAACTCTTCGCCTTATTTGGCGAGCTCAAAAAGTTCGTAATCGATTGCTCAATCTTTTTCTTCTACTCAAGTTCATTCAGCGTGTTCGGCAGAGTTTTTATTACAGTCCATTCATACGCACAAACCAGGCGAGAGGCACTTTTTTAAGGCTGCAAAGAGTTTTGCATGAGCCCAGATCGGATCAGGGAAGATCGCCAGCTTTCTTTTTCATTTCCTCATTCTATTGTGCTTTGGAATAATAAAAATATCAACTGGAACCATAAATGTCAGTCAAAGCGATTTTATATTGTGTGCAAATTTATCAGGTTTCGAAAGTTGGACGTCGAAAAAAAAACTTAGTTATCTGTCCATCATTCTTGCATAAAGAGAAAAAAAGTTAATTCATGTGTTCGTTTGCACGTTTGACGTTCCCTGAGACGCGTTCAACCGATTTTAATGTATTTTCTACAGGAAAAACGTGCATGAACTACGATAGCATCGAGGCTGTCGTTCATATGGATAAATTGCTCGAAACGACATTGCGGAAGTAGAAACTAAAAAAAAAATCTGAGTCTAGTTCTTTCACTTGAAAAATGAATAAATTACAAAAATTTGTCGATGAATTTCGAGAAACTAAAGGTTTGGATAGAGTAAGAAAAAAAAATCGAAAGGAATCGAGTCTTGCGTGTGAATAATGACGAAAATCCCCATAGATTTGCTTTATTGAGAAATTCCATTGAGTCACGTCGAAAACGTTGCGGGCAATATGACTGAATTAATTAACGAGGTCATGACAATTATGCGTTCAGTGACATTTATTTTACGATCTTCTCTTTACGTTCAAAATGACGAAACTCTTGTTTCAGAAAAGAAAGGAAACAGATCTTGCGACTGGTGATCGTGAATGTCTCGAGTTGCACCTGTTGTTTATTCATTAACTATTATCATTATTTTTACCGGAGCAAGAAACGTGAAGAAGAATGAAAATTTTCGAGGACTTGAAGGACGCAGTGAAAATTGCCAGCATCGAGAAAAAAGCCCAGGGAATCGTCTAATTTTCAGAGAATTCAAATGTTTTTGCAGACTTTTATCATTTCGAACTCGTTCAGTAAAAAATTCCCATTAGCAACCCCCACGAATGATAATTTGATTGAATAATTTATCGTAGGAACGAGCCCAATTTCGTAGGAATTGTTATGGCGATGCCCTGATGAATTATTATTCCCTATTCATTAATTATTGACTAATGATCTCATGGAGGTCAAGTTAAAATGCATTTTTCGTGTGCTTGAATTTTCAGTGTTTTTTCATTATTAACATTTTCGCAATGTACGACTCTACCGCCTCGGATGCTGCAAGATTTAACGCTGCGAACAAATCTCTCGATGGAGAAATACTACAAGACGGAAGAGACGATACGAAACTCTAAAACACGTTTGAGCCCAGATTCGCCGTCTTGGTATTTAGGGGCATCGCACGAGATGAACGAGGGAGCGAAAAATCTATCGCGACGTGCGTTGCGAAGTGAAACGATGGCGATGATCATAGTCGAGGCTTTGAACATGCCGCCGGAAGACGTTGTTTCGCTTTTGCCTTCGGTTGGGACTTTCGTTTGTTCCGGGGATACGGCGATCGATTATGCGAAAAATAGCGTCGAGTGCAAGCGTCGAGCTACCCAGCGCTATCGAACTCATACCGGAAGATGCAACAATTATCTTCATCCGACCTGGGGCGGAGCTCTGGAAGCGTACGCGAGATTTTTACCCCCCGAATATCAGGACGGCGTTTCATTGCCACGGACAAAACTTCCGAGCGCTCGTGATGTTTCCACCAAAATCCATGCCGGTGGACCGGACCTTAAACATCCTCATCTCATGGCTCTCACTGCACTTTTCGGACAATTCATCGCTAATGACTTGGCACATACGCCGAGAATGGAATTAACCGGTGGCATCAGACTCAAGTGTTGCGACGTCGATTACGAAAATTTTCATCCTGAATGCTTCCCTATCAGAGCTGATAACAATGTCGGATGCATGGAGTACTCGAGGTCGGCGCCACATCCGGGAAACAGCCTGCAGGTGAGTCTAAGCCTTGACTCGCAGTCTCTCTATCGATTCCCTCCCTTTTTTCTACTCCTAGAGGCATCAGTTTCATTAACTGGTCGATCAGCCGTTGGTGCAGGTGCAAAAAACGTTTTTCCACACGCAAATTCTAATTTATCGATTTTTTATAACGTCGATCAAGAAATAAATAAAATATCTTTCAAATCGCCCTGTGAAGGGATGTTTAGGCCCGAGACAACAAATGAATCAAGCTTCTTCGTATCTCGATTTATCAACGATCTATGGCAACTCCGAAGAAACGGCAAACGCCTTGCGTTCAGGCAACGGAGGTCGTTTGAACACACAACGAAAGAATCTGCCAATGCCGTCCACCGACACCGGAAGCTGTCGATCCGAGAGCAAATCTTTGCCTTGCTTCTTCAGCGGCGATCCCCGAATCAATGAGAATCCTGGGCTTGCTCTCATGCACGTACTTTTCCTTCGGGAACACAACAGAGTTGCCGATCAACTCGCTCTCCTCAATCCAACGTGGGACGACGAGAAACTTTACCAGGAAGCACGACGCGTCGTCGTCGCTGAAATGCAACACATAACGTACAACGAATTCCTGCCAGTCATTCTCGGTGAAGGGAATCTCGATAGGTAAAGAGTTTTCGTTTTCTAAAGCGATAAACATCGTTAAAAAATTGTCGTTTACGATTAATCGTCAGTTCCCGAAGAGATTTTCAACAATTTTTCAAAAGGTCGATATCGTTTTTTTATTTTTTTCAAATTTCGTCCCAACGAAACTCAAATTTCTGCTTCGTGTTTCAATCAATTATGCTGACGCTCCCATTTCTGCATGCCTGTTCTCATAGCTACGAAAAAAATTATTTAATTAGAGGCACTAATTTGTCCATAAGGTTCGATTTGCGCTTGACGTCTCGGGATTTCTTCCGCGGATACGATTCAAGAATCGACGCGACCATTTCGAACGCTGCAGCATCCGCAGGTTTATTTTTCGTTGCTGCTCTCACACCGAAGACGCTTGACCTCGTTGACACGAGGTCAGACGCCAAGTCCGGGGAAAGATCACTCCTCTCGGCCTTTTACGCTCCTCAGGAACTTTACGAGGCTGGAGCCATCGATCGATTGATCGCGGGCGCAACAGGTCAGTGTCACTTTCTCTCTGCTCGCACTCGGTTGGTTTTAAAATTTCAGAAAAACGATAACTTCGTAAAAAACAAAGAATATAAAAATAAAAAATGGAAAACGCATTAAGGATAAAATTTGAGAATGGAAAATTAAGAAAACGTAATAAAACTAGAAAGTAAAGACGAAATACGGATTCATACACAATATCTTGAGAAACTTGCCAAAATTAAGACGGATGGACGGTTGTTTTTTCCTTGAGAAAGCAAAAATGTTTAAAAATGACGAATATTTAGCAATAACGAAGAGAAAGTTAACGAATAAACAATACGTCACAGCTGGCCACTCAAGAAAGCCACTGCCGCCTGGGTTGAATGAAATATTGTTAGAAAGATATTTCCACGATGGAAAAACTCGCGACATAGCAGTCGATTATGCGGCCCAAGTGATCCAGCAAGGAAGAGATCATGGTCTCGCACCCTACGTGCGTTGGCGAGCTTTCTGTGAGCTTCCGGAAGTCAAGAGCTTCCGGGATCTCGAAGGTACCATCGCTAGGCCAACGATCGAGAGGTTGCAAAAAGTTTACAAGTATGTATTTTCTTCCGACTGCATAGCAATCAGTTTTCAATCATTCATCACTGCGTTTTATTCCTTTCCCCCTGCTGTCGTAATCGATAACCTTAGCCTCGAAAGTGCCATCTTTGATTTATTATCGTTGCATCGATCACAGGAACGTCGAGGACATAGATCTCGTGAGTGGTGCCCTGTCCGAAATTCCAGCCGAAGGATCAGTCGTTGGTACAACTTTCCTGTGTCTTCTGGGACGTACTTTCCGGAATGCAAGACTCGGTAAGATGGAATTTCATTAGTTTTAAATACCCTGGTGAATTTTCAATGTGCCAAACATCGACAAAGAAAAATTCGATTTGCAAAATGAAATGACCAAGTCATGCGATATCATTGAAAAACGTTCAGGCGACCGCTATTGGTACGAGAATGGAAATACTCCGGGATCTTTCACGCCTGAGCAATTAGAGGAAATTCGGAAGAGCACAATGGCGAAAATTTTGTGTGACAATGGCGACAACCTCAGGAGTGTGCAGCCAAGAGCCTTTATCCTAAAAGATCCTTTCCTGTGAGTCACCTAAACTTTTCACTTCAATTTCATTGCGTTTGAAACGTGTCGACACTTTGCCAGCAAACGCTTTGATATTCCAGAAACGAATTAACGGAGTGTTCGGCGTTCCTGAACGGAGCCATGGATCTAACGTTATGGAAAGAAAGAAAGAATGGGTCCCAAGTAAATAATTTCGGTTGATGTTCGACCAGCGTGATTGTTCTCTTCAGCATCCATTTTCTCTCGACTCTTTTATTCATCGTCGTCTGGAGTGTTTTCATATGTGTCTGGAGCTTTCCACAGACATCAACGTCAGTCAAGGTCGACATGACCAAGATTATCAGCAAATTGTTCATATTTTTCTAGAATATTTTCAATGTACATAAATCGATTTAAGAATAATTATAAAAAACGACGAAAACTGTGTATTTTCTTTAATAAACAAATGCGTGAACCTCGATCGCATTACAGGGTACCATTTCTCTCAATTCGCTCCTTATCTCCCAAAGCGTTTGGTCCCCAATGACGTGGAGAAACCTCGTTTGAGGTTCACCCAAATTCCGATAGATGGCGCCGAGCAAAGAGTTTCGCGTAGACGAAGCATGGCGGTCTAGACTATAAGGTAGGCAACAAGGCAACGGCCAGAAATCTCTACAGAGTTTTTTCTCAAACTTCCTTGAATCCAGATTATTCATAAATATTCATGATAATCGACGATTTCACAATCGTTACTGATTTATCTAAATAAGAGTGAAAACACCATCATCAATCAATTCTATAATTTTTCTCGCATCATTATACTCGGAATGACTGCAAATCCCATTATGACAAATTAATCGATCGTCTTCGCTCCTGCCTCATCGTTAATTATGGAAGTAAGGTAGCATTAGTTATCATAAACCTTCACCTTTATCAAGCAGCATCCGTTATAAAAAAAAAAAAAAACAGCAGCCTACGATTATATAAAAGTACTGTGGGTATTAATCTCCCAACAAGTGCTCTGTAGTTTACACCAGGTTCGTCGAAAAGGTCGATGAAAAATCATCTTACACTTAATCAACCATTTTGCCTGACGTTCGTGATCCTTAAATGCGAAGCACAACATATAATATTCATCTTTATTTTTCAAATCCAATAAGTGTTCGTAGATAATTTTTTTTTATCACCCATATATTTTAATTGCCCTATAAATTATTCTCGAACGATCTTACATAACATGTTTTCTTTTTATTTCTCATTGTCGATGCAAAAAATCATATTCACGTTTTTTTTTGTGGTCCAGTGTTTAGGGTAATTGGCCGAGTTTTTCGGATCGAAAATCGTGATTTCACTTTTTGCGAAAAAAAACGAACAATTTTTTTTTTCAAGGGCCTTAATGAGCGGAGGAAGAAAATTGCTCAATTATCTTGAGTAAAATATAAAAGCCTGTGAATAATTCGAGGTATCGAAAATTAGTGTACATCCGCGAACTACGAAAAACTAACAAAATATTTCTCACGACCATTGTAAAAAGCCACGAATAAATCTTCTTCTCGTTAGTGTATAAAGTAGCCAAGCAATAATTGAAAAATAAATGAAAAGAAGCGTGTGTTGGTTGAATCGCCTCAAAATGAATCGTGTAGTGGCATTTGCAATCGGGCGCGAGACTGCGTAACGCGTTACCATTCACGAACAACATTATAATATCTATGTATATTCAGTTTAACACGTAACATCGTATAGCTGTCGTTGTTCTAAGCAAAAACGACGAATCAAACGCTGAACGGCCTTTATCGTTATTTATCGTTATGAAAGCCGGCGCTTATTCCACGCGCCAACATAAATATTCATACAAATAACGACAATCATATCCGTCACTTTGAAAATAAATTATATAAATGTGAAAAATTAGGCAAAACCGAAATTTCGTCTTCCGAGCCCTCGAGCAATGTCACCGAGCCACAAAAAGCTTTTGAATCTCTTTCCAAATTTTCGAAATCGGACGGCTAGCTTACTCATATTACGACAAACTTTTCCTCAGCGACAATCGCTGCGATGCGGTGGCGTCCGTGAACTACAGAATATTCCCGCCACGTGTTTTCATTCTCCAGTTAACGACGTTGTATGAAAAATAGCTCGCGGAGGTTCCACAAGGGAGAAGTCTAGATATTTATTTATAAAAATCACAATTTTCAATAGATTCTCGCGAGAGCGCGTGTTGAAAGTTGCAATTTTCAACATTAAATATTTCGATGTATATATGACGAAGCCTCTTAAAACTTTGCATACGCTTTTGAGTAACATCGGAGAAGCTTCGCATCTAGTTTTCCCAAAAATCGGACGTAAAATTTTTTCGAAATTTTCGTTGTTATATAACAAATACAGATTTTCTCGGATAATCTTGAATTTAGAGCATGTTGTTCTTCAGTCAATCTGTAACAACCTTTTTTCATGTGCTCGAAAAGAATTTTTTATGTGAGAAAAACTAAAAACAAACATTTAGATAAAAAAAACGTCATTTGCAATCGATTTTTGTGTCAGAAATTGTGCGTAATAGCGAAAAACTGATTGGAACTTTATCTCAAGATACAGAAATAAAATCATTGGATCATTTTGTTTACGGGAATAAAAAAATCACAAAGTATCCGTGGCAGACTTGACGGAATGTGTCTCGACAGCGATTATTTCGACGAATGTAATTTCGCGACCTCGCTTTCGCGCACTTCAGAATAGTGAATGAACATCTCCACGGGCGTGATGATTGCACAACCTACGGAGAAAAAGAGTAAAAGACGCAGGACAAAGAACTCGAGCCGTGAAACTTGTTGCTATAGGCAATGCAGCACGTGCGTGACAAAACGTTCAAAAAATCCATTGTTTATTTTCCATACCGTCAAGAAAAATCATTATAATTTGACGTTTCTCTAAAATGCATGTAAAAAATTCAGTTGCAGTGCTTGAATTTAACATTTTGTTGACTCGGCTCGTTACCGAACAAAACAATGGCACATTTGTTTTCAACCCTTAATTAGTGGCGATGACAGATCGAGGCAAATATCATCGAGGCAACAACCTCAACTCGACTCAATTAACATAACTCCGTTTAATGATGTAACACGATTTATGCTCGAGATAAAAACATTACGAGAGTAAACAGAAAATAAAAAATCTTCAGCTGTATCATTTAGAGATAAAAATCATCACAAGATCATACGCAAATTGTTTGCATAAATATAAATAACTCGTTATGAATTTTCATTTTTATTCGGAAAAAACTTTGACAAATTGATTAATAAATTACTGGCAAATATTCGATATAAAATCAATGAATAGATCGACTCGACGACACCAAGAATTAAAACGCCAATTTTCTTTCTTTTCGCTTTTTATTTAGTTATTTTTTGTATATTTGCGCGTCTGACAGGCGAGAATGAGTTTTTGCAATGGCAAAGGAAATGCAAAGAACCTTGATCCGTTGACCCGGTTGTCTTGGTTCTTTGCTAAGGTACGAGCAAACTTGCCACTGAGAAATCGTGAATGGCGTGAAAGCCGAGAAATCGTTAATGTCGAGAACAACAATACCCACAGCTCATGAAGTGGCAACTCAAGAATCTTATGACTCGTGAATCCAACCAACAACATCGCAATTTACGCCGACTAATGGCAATTCGAAGAAAAACACATTTTTTACTTGCACAATAATTGATTTATACGCGTTTGATTGAAAAAGAAAGTAGCTCTTGTATAATTGAACGCGTAACAATAGTTCAAACCGATAATCGAATGAATTTGAAATCGAGAGTAAGAGAAAAAGGAAAATTAACAACTTATTTTTTCGTATCTTCAGATTCTTCAATAAATATATTTCCTCGCAAGAGTATCGACAACTGTTTTATTTTCTATGTTTTTGGATCGCCTCAAAGCTTCAAAAAGTTCATGGCAAATGGATTTATCTGCCAGGGACATGAACTCGATCGCCAATTTAAATCTCTTGCATTCAGTGAGTGTTGATAAAATTTCAATCACGAGGATATCGTTCCCGGGAACTGTGAGACTCTCGAGACACGTGACGACGCAGTCAATTAAAATATCTGGAGGAATGTCAGTTCGAAAAATGTCCCGAATGAGAAATAGTCTGAAATAAATCATTTGTTTATTACGTAATTGCAATTAATTTTTAGTTCTTAAGTTTATTAGAGATTCACAATTTCATTTACAAACCTCGTTTCGTTCAACAATCGAAATTTGTTGTTGTAATTAAGATTTTTCCAAATTTTTAAAAATTCGTGGCGTTTTTTTGGTATGGATTCGGGAAAAGACTGATCGTGTCGATCGTAATTATTTCCCGATCCCTTTCTTATCGACTGGGAATATTTTTTATCATTTGCGATGGCATTCCACTTGACCCCCACCTTCGGAGTCATATCTTTGCGATCTAAGGGTTTCAAGTGAGCAGCATTGACCTGTGACCCAAACAAAACGAATTCACAGACAAGAGAAATCATTTTTTTTGTTCGTTCCAAAGTGTTCGATATTTTATGAGGAAATTGCTGAGTTCGTTCTTACCATTTGTCTGAAGTCTTCGTAAGTGGGCACAGACTGTTCAATCGCACGAAATTTAGCATCGTTCTGCAAACTGTACAATTCGTCAGCCCTCAGAGCTTCGTGTAATTCTTCTTCGAGACCTTGGTAATTAATGGGCTCCTTAAAAGCTTTCATCATCGAGAACTTGGCAGATTAGTTATTAAGGCGTTTTCAGAGCGAATCACACACTGGCAAAGACACTTTTGTTATCGTTCGTTGTCATGGCAACAGCAGCCACCTTTTCGATCTTGCTCCTAATTTATAAACGACTGTGATTCGAAATGGCTGAATTCAAATGCGAATGACACGTTTTGTTAACTCGTAGGAATTTATTCACATTATGGAAGCGAAATGAGTTTGCACACATTTTCCTGATGCTCTTACACGAGCAAATGATGGATAAATTGCAGGATTGACTTAGCTCGAAAGCAGCCGAAAAAAATGTTGACTGGGATCGAAAATGGTTGCATGCTCGATTGAACGAACCTTCTTTTTTTTTAATCCAAATTATTCGGTCAACGTCACGTCTACAACGTTAAAATCATGAGGTTATAAATGTACAGAAATTTTTGCAAAAAATAAACGCCCCAACGCAATAATGTTTCGGTATTGCTTACTAAAAATTACCACGTCATTATGAAAGTGAGAAATTCGTTGCATTTACGATCTCGTAAGTATGTTTCTGTTGTTACAAAAATCTTTTACTCCCTCGGAGAAAACTCTCCCTCGGAGAATTCCTGAAAAAGGAGAGATTTTCCGAATGAAAAATCAATTGAGCTTTAGAAAGAGGCTGCAATTATTTTAGTATTTTGTTAATTACTAATTCCTCATTAATGGCATGGAGGTGATTATGATTGCAGACGATATGATCGATAATTGGAATTTCACAATTTGTTTAAGTCACAGCTCTGCTAAGATGGAGCATTAAAAATTCTTCGGACCCTACTGAAGGCTGTGAACCTCCTTGGTTCGAGGCAGTTCCGAGTGTTACGTATTTTTGGACTCACAGACCTCAATGGCGAAGAAGACATAAAAAACGCAAACGATCAAACTCCCCTCGATTTGCTGCGCTGACGTGCGGGCGACTCAATGATCAAGACCTTTTGGACAGCCTGAAAATAGTCGACAGACCCCTATCACGTGCTTCCACTTCGCCCTATGAAACTTGCTCTAGCCGACAGATCGTAGTGGACTCGGAATCATCAAGAAATTATAACGACTCGGATAATCACGACGATTATGATATTCCGTCCAGTCAACAAAAACGAGAATTTGATCGAAATCTCAGGGCCATCGAATCTCGCAGCGATTCCGGGTAATTCCCTTTCAACGATTCGATTACCTGAAACGACACTTTTTAATTATCACGTGGTCCACGTGGTCCAATGAAAAACGTAAACGTAAATGGCGTAATTAGTCGATTTTTGAGACAGTAAAAAATAAGTTTTGTCGTCAGTTGATTGATCAATTGATTGGTAACGCTAATTAAGCGATCAATAGAACGCCCACACGTTATTCGTATCATTCCGTTGCTCATTAAGGAGTTATCCGACGATCAAAAGAACTTTGATCAGGCAAAATTGTGAGAGGTGATAAGTTTTATGTTTTCGAAATGCGTTTAAAATGTAGCGAAATATTAATTATCACGCGTTTACATTTGATCAGATTGCGAAAGTCGAGGGAGCAGCAAATAATTCGATTGATAAGATCGCAGAGACGGCTCGGTACCGCGAGAAACGCGGTCAACAATGGCCAAGCAGGGACGATGACATTTAGTAGTGTGGAGGTCAATCGAATGGTTGAATCGTCCGAGCAACGCGAATTTCAATTGGGCTGCACTGTACCGAAGCGAAGGGTCACTTTCGATAATTCCGTATCGACAGAATCATCGATCGATACGAAAAATCGAAAAAATAACAATACCGATGCTCGCCAGTGGCAGGAAAGTTACGTCCGATTGAGCGAAGACGACGACGATGAGCTTTCCTTGCAAAACGATCTCGATCACTTATTTTCCTCGACCATTTTCGACTTGTCCTCTAGATCCTCGCTCTCAATAACGTCTTCGCGGATCTTGGAGAAACCAAAAATAACGCAATCGCATTCCTTTCGAAAAACCGGCGAAAGTATTTTTTACGTTAACTCGTCGTACCTGCGAGAAAGCTCCTCCGACCTGCTGCCGGTTAAAAAGATATTTTCGATCGAAAGTCATCCTCAACGTGATGTCTCCATTCTCCAAGATTTCGATAAAAACGATACAGACGTAAAA
Organism: Diadegma fenestrale; assembly: GCA_037043255.1. Lineage (NCBI taxonomy): Eukaryota > Metazoa > Arthropoda > Insecta > Hymenoptera > Ichneumonidae > Diadegma > Diadegma fenestrale. Next base: position 1,891,567 of record CM073310.1, read on the forward strand.
GTCATAAAAATTTCAACAAAAAACAACGCAAAACACGAAATTTCATGCAACCAATACAAAAAATCGTTAAACAAGAAAAATGACTCTCGTTACCAACGGAGCATCGAGCGCATGATCTTAGAGCTGGAACAACTCACTCATAAAGAGATGGCACCACCGCCTCAAAGAATCATCGATCATAGATCGATACTTGGTCCCTCGGCCCCTAAAAATCACATCTCGACCGATACCAGCGATCTCATTGAACTTTATCGCCCTCCAAAGCTGTCTCCAGTCTCTGACCTTCCGACGAGGCTTATCAACAACGTGGGATTGAATATCAGCGACATAATCGACTTGATAAAGCCGCCGATTGGTCGAATGGATAAGATTTTTCAACAACTATCAACAGTCGATAAAAAAACAGTAAAAAATTTTGAAGCTGAAAAAAAAATCGTTCATAATGCTGAAAAGACTTGCAAATACGAATCCAGTGAGAGTTTTAACTGTGGACTAGAAAAAATTGATCTGTTGAGAATCGAAACCGAAACTGATGGGGAGTACGAATCGCTTTTCATCGAAATGACAGATCTTGACGACGATGATCTTGGCGATTCAGGACTCCTGGAACATTTACTCCCCCTGAAGACTGAAAATCATTCGGAATCGTTCTATAAACCGATCGTCCATGAATCACCTCAAGTTCGAAGAAATTCCGAGTTGATAAATTCAGCGCGTCATCGGAACGATCATAAAACGTGTTCGATCGACGAATGCTGTATGATTTGTGGGCGAACGAAGACTGACAATCCTCGGTAATCAATGATATTTATTGACAATCAATTTAAGGGGTTTCACCGAGGTCAGATGTTGTTATTACAACGTTCCATGATTACAACTCAAATAAATCGAAACACAAAATCGATTAACAATATTTTTCACAAAATTGATTATCGTTTGGTTACGGATAATTCAAAAAAGGCTCATGGTATTTTTTTAAGTTTAAAAATTTTCAAATACGCGATTGACATGAAAGACCCATCGTTAGCATTTCATGAGGTGACGAGGATTGAAAAATCCCCAAAAACAATGACGATTTCCGGTTACTTACGAATCTGCCTGAAAAATTGTACTGAATCCCGAATTGCCAGGTACTTGAGACCAGTTTGTCGTGTTAAGGGTGCAACGATGACTCCGCGATTGGAAAACGATCCATGGATCAATGTAATGAACAGAATAATTAAGAACGAAAGTGGCAGAGAAATAGCTCCGCAGGCTCGAAGAAACAACGAGACTATCGAAACCTCCAGTCACGATGAATCTTTGAATAATACGGAACGTGTGAACGAAGACCACGGAATCAACGTCGATGATGAAATTGTGGCTCATCCTGATGAAGAAGACTCGGAAGTCATCGAAAAAGACGAAATAGAGTGTTTCAGTGTTTTTGTAACGGAAACCGACCACTCGATCTCAACGGATGATTCAAACGTATGATTTTTCCCTCACAACTTAATAAATCGTTCGTTCCTCAACATCATTTTGTTCAAATGACAGAATGGCCTTGTTGATCAATTAAAAGACGAACGTTTAATTGCCATCGCTTTTCAGTGTTGCAAAATAATTATTACGTCCTAATCGTAAACATTTTTTATTTATTGGAGCAAATTTATGTCATGGTGAACTGTTTCGATACACTGAAAAGAAAATTTTGTTGAAAAAGATCGATATTTTGTTGGATACGTTCAACTAAACGTTTTTTCGAAAAATCACGAAAATTTTGTCATTTCAGCAAAAAGCATTCTGGAAAATCTTTTCGGAAAGTAAATTTTTGTCATTCCAATCGTAAATTTTGCTGACAGTTCCGTTACAATGAAAAATATTGTCGAAATAACGAAAATTTTGTAATCATCCCAAAATATTTAGTTCGCTGTATTCAACAAAATATCGACGTTTTTTGACAAAATTGAATTTTCAGTGTAAAAACTTACGAATTTACTGAGGGAATTCTTAAGATTATGTGAAAATCAAATAAAATGTGTGTTTGATGTGTCGATGAAATTTTGGAGGGTGGAATCTCGGGACGTTAGATTTTCATATATAACGTGTGTATTTATGGGTTTATTACGCACACGCCATCATAAAATCCGGTGGAAACTTTTTATTGCCGAAAGGGTCCTGGATCGAGGGACCAGTCGACAAGTTGTTCGTCACCCGAGTCCGGACTCGATTCGTTGAGTTCCTACGACAGTGGGACGAGACTGCGAGGGCAATTAGCTAAGGCTTATTGCACGCGGGAGCCCGTGAGAACGGTGAATGTCACGAGCAATAGACTTTTGTGCGTCATTTCCGAGAGCGACACGCTGATGGGTTTGCCACAATTGTTGCCAAAAAAAGCACCCGACTGGTTCGCTCGTCAAGTGCCAAGAAGAAAATCATCGCGAAGATGAAAAAAAAACGCAAATATTTTTTACAGTAATGCCAAAAATGTACATTAAAAAATTTATTCAGCATATTGAAAATCGACAGACTTTTATTTTCACTCAAATCATTTCTCCTGATTCGCAACAACATTTTTAACTTACAAAAATAAAAACAAAACACTTCCGCCGAGTTCTCACGTTATTGAATATTCAGGGTCTCGAAATCTTTGCCCAAAGTTGCATTTTTACGAGCTTCTTCTGCGAGCAGTCTCGCCTGCCTCTTTTTGTAAAGCTTGTCGTGGGTCCTTTTCATTTCCAGAATTTCTTTCATTTCTTCCTTATCCTCTTCCTGCGCAAAATAAATAATTATACCACGAAATTTTTCAACTCCGTAATTTTCATAATTAAAAATATAATTAAATAACCGTCCTCAGTAATTATCCAAATATTAACATCATTCTTATCATTCGAATGTGATTAAATTCCTTGGAAAATCGTGGGAAGCTAACTTTTGCAAAAATGAATATTTTATCAAATTTTTCATATTTTTGAGATCGGAAATTGAGAATGTTCTCGGGGAAAATGATTTTACCTTTTCTATTTTCTGGGATTATTAAGATCGATAAATGTGTCCGGGTCATATTGACCCAGTGTATGGACGAAAGGTTAATACTCGTTAAAACTATGAACATATTTGCACTAATCTCTTTTTAGACTCGAAATTTCATACCGATTGATTTAATCGAAGCACAAGTGCTCTTCGGCCATCAGACATGGGCTGAGAATAATCGTTAAGCTTTTTGAGCCTCTCAGCTGGGCTAACGCCTCGCTCAACCACAAGAACAATTCGTGCCCACTGTGAATATAAAACATGTATTAAGCTGTGCACGGTGGATTCGACAAGGATCTTTAAGGATCGTTCTCCCGCGTTTTAAATGGTGCATGACCATCGTACAAGAGTGCATAACTGTTTAATGCAATTTGAATTTACACACAATTACATTACATACTGAATGTCCCGAATTTAAATGTGCAGATTTACTGTACCGTGCGGAGAATTCATAACATCATTTTTTTTTATACCAACACATTCCCAAAAGTTTTTCTACATCCTCAAAATATCAGTTATTATTGACTTTTCCAAAAAATTTCATTTCTTTTTATTCGGTAGCATCAATAATTGGTGATAAAAATTATCAATTCTCCATCTCTCCAATTACTTTGGTTATTATTAATATAGCCATTGCATAAAGTGTTGAATCAAAAAAACGAATGCACCACGTCACGTTCAAATTAATTCAAATTTTTGGAGCGGAGATTTTTTCGAGGAATCTAAAAATGTCATTTTTCTGTATTTATCTCGTTGTTTTTATCTTACGGGGCCTTCTTTTTGATAAAATATAAAAAATGGAATGGAATCATTGTTTTGTTTTGTGTTTTTTTTTTTTTTTATGGAAGCCGCACTCCCACACATTGCACCTCGGCCAATCTTGCCGGGAGCTACTGAAATATTTACGCAAAAGCAACCACCGTGCTACTTTCCCGGAGAATTGTCATCGCGCGCGTGTATCTCAAGATCACGAGCTCCATATCAAGTATTTATAAACGCGTCATTCACTTCGTAACGATTTAAAAGCAGCGATGACAAGGATTTGCGAAATTCCCACAACAACGATTTAACTGTTACGCGACCCCTGTCGCCATTTACATTTAAATGTTAAACCGGAGGAAGAGAAATGGAACATCTTTTTCGATCTTGTTCGCCTTTTATGGAAAAAACGTGTAAACACAAGGACGAATTGCTTTCGATTCTATCGAAATATTACGAAATAAGATTTTTAATTGTACCTGTCTCTGCCATTCGTTTCTCGTTTCCGCAATCTTCTGATAAGTATTTCCCATCATAGCGATCAACATATTAACGAGCAGAATAGCAACAATAGCCATGTAAACGACAAAAAGGCACTGAAACGGATGAATAATGTTAAGAAAAGAGTGAGCGTGTTTGAAGAGAATTGAGTTGAGGTCACTCGTACTCGATGGTCGATTCATTCGCTCGTAATAACGACATAAACGTATTCATTGATTCGAATCATCAATATCAATGTTATATCTGAAGGATAAAACACCTTCTTGTTAAAAGTGAATCGTCAGAGTTTCACAGAATATCGATGAACGTTTGAATTGCTACTCATTATTTTTGACTTAATCAAATTCTCCCGCTCTTTTTAAATGGACGTGCGTCTTGCGCCCTCTCACGGATTAGTACACTATTCAGGCAATTGCCATGAGATTGGCGCGGCAGCTGGCAAATATTATTCTTGTACAAGAATGTGAAGGAAAAGCGGGAGAAAATGGTGGCACGATCGTAAACCTAAATAATGTCAGACGGATACCACATTATATCGTTGTCTTTACAAACACTACAAGGCAAAAAGCTTTTTATATTAAGATGCATAAAACTCTCAACTCCCATCCGTTAATGTCTTTTTTTCATTTTGTTTTCGTTTGTATACTCTTGTGTGTGGTTATTCTTTCCGTCACCTTGGCCTCCATCTCGTGTTCTGTTCTCTCGAAAGCCCCGTAATAATCTCCGAAGTTCGTCATGCTCATAAGAAACATTGCCATAACGCTCTCCATTGGCGACGGCATTGGATTGCTCACCGAGTCGTCGACACCTTCCGGTGTGTTTGGATTGTCAAAAGACAAAAATATTATGTAGTACGCTGCAAACCACAAAATGTACATCCGTTAAAACATAAGAATCTTATCAGAAGCAGATTTCAACGTTTTCTAACACGTATATGAATCGCAAACTTCATGATGATTCGTTTTTCGCTATTTGACGAATGTTCAAAAGTTTTTCAGGCTGAAGAAAACATCTGGGGCCATTATAAGTCTACAAAAATTGATCGTTGCATGGTTCCGAGCCTCCCATGCGAAAAATCAAGCCTGTTGGATAATACAGCCTTCTAGACCTAAGAATAATTCATATAAATATGAGTTTACGATTCGGAAACCAATCGACGCAAAGGTCGATGTAAAACAGTCACCGCACATATACAAAGAAGAAACTCTCTGCATCCGCGGTGACGTTATTTCTTTAAGGGTTTTTCATTATCAGATCTTACACAGTTTCGTCGAAATCTTTGAACAGTATAGACGTTTAGCGCATTAATTAAAAGAACAGATTAATTGATGAACTTAATCTACAGCATAAATCATATTATTTCATAATCTATATCCAATACAGCCCAATGTCCACCATTTTAGGAAAGCCAGCGAAAAACCAATAACAATAAAAAGATCAAAGTGAAGTTATGAGACATTCCGATGTGCCCAGGTGTTGACAAAATGGTGCAACGTTGTGGTGAATAAAAATATCCGTTAAAGTCAATGGCACTTTGCCGAGTGTGGAGGTGGTGAACCGACGAGCGAGTCTCGAATAGTTAAGAATGGATGAATCAGTGCGCGAGCGTAGGTGACTCGAATAGTATAGTACTATTATATCACTCAATGTGAATCTAAGTTTGTGTACGTGACTCCCTCGTCCGAGAAACATACGGAGTGTCCCAAAATCCGGGCTCCGAATAGAGCGCGAAATTTCGAAGAGATCGGCTCAGAGGCAGTTTTTACTCTGACTTTGAGTTCGTTCAGTATCAATCCGACAAGTCCCAGCCAATTCGATGCGTTTCGAGAAGGAACCTCGGCTAGGATAGGCTCCCACGCACGGGATTGGTTAGCAGAAATCGGTTCATATCTCACGAACGGCGCATCGGAGAGAAAAATCGCCAAAGACTTTTCCCTTTGTCCAATCGAGATCTAACTATGGCCAATATTTTTGAAACGGATTTACGGACAGCCTGTATGAATATGCATATACGAATGAAAAGTTGCACAATAATAATGATTGTTCGGCACGCGCTAACGTAACATGACCTTGACATAATAGAAGAGTGATGAAAAGAGGATGGACCGTGAAGATCGGTGGCAGAATGAGCTTGGTAAGTGATCATGAAAATACACATATACTTATACATAATATATCTCAAGCGGATTGTTATTGTTATAGGATGAGTTTCAGTTATGTATTTGTATATCTAATGACAGAAGACGAAAAAAAAGATGTCAATGTCGCGATCAGACTAACATGGTCCGCGTCAAGAATCTCTAAGAAGAAAAAGGATGGCGTCATAGAGCTCGTGCTTCGATCATAAAGCTTCTGACGCCCGCTCATCGCGATGACTGTTACGTATTAAACGTGATACGTATGGATTTCCTTACTCCCTGATGATTAGATCGCTCGTTAAGTGACGCGAAGAGCACGTGTGTAATAGTTTTCATCGTATTTTTATCGGAGGAAAAAAAATTCCTTCATTCTTTTAAAAATTGAATTACGACCATTTTTCTTCGTGTTTTTTTTTTCTTCATTACAATATCGAAGGGAAATTCATGTTTCCTCTCATTCGCAGAGTTGGGAATATTCGCAAATTACGTTACAAATATATCGCGCGAAAAGTGACGCCATCGACTTTGCAAACGCTTTTTCAACTCATATCCATTATTGGCTAGGGATGTTCTATTTTTAAGACTGTATGTGAATTCTGCTCAGCTGAGAATTCGTACTCTATACATAAATATACAACTAGACATATATATTCGTACACAAATGAGGTTTTTAAATAAATTAAGTTTTCAGTTAAATTATAAACTTTACCGGTTGTCGCCACACTCGGTCAAATTGACCCCGGACTCGTTTTTCCAGAAAAAAATCATTTTTCGGTGAAATTCCCTCTTTTCCAAAATGCAACATTTTTTAATAATTTCGAAGCCTTTTTTTTATTTTCCATGATGCACACGTTTCGAGGAATATCCAAGACGTAGTTTGGAATTTTTGTAATCAAAGTAAGCTCCGGGTCAATTTGACCCAGTAAATGCTTCAATAAATTACTCACTATTTTAAATTGAATTACTTCAATTAAATTAGTTTTTTTGGATATCTATTTACCTTGGGAAAAGCCCATGACGAAAACCAAGTAAATCGAGACGAATCTCAAAAGATCGCCCATGATCATGCGATATATCATGACAACGAATGGACCAACGGTTTTAAAACCACGACAGAAAAAGAGAAAATACGGTGCAGTCGTAAGCATGACGACAACGGCAAGCATATCCTCGACTTTGTCGGCACAGGAGAGTCTCAGAAATGGAAAAGACATGAGAATGCAGCACGAGAAGAGAAACATTACTCTGGAAGGCGCAGTCATCTGGAAAATAGATTCAATTAATAATTTTGCGAGTTATATTGATGTGAATTTTTTTTTCTAAAATGTAAACGTGAATTTTGAGAGGGAATTGGGAAAAATATTTTCGTTCTCTTCCAATGCCAATCACAATCCTTGACGCACTTTCGTTCCGATCGGATATTTTGGTAAAAAACCAAAATAATCGCGTCGGAAATAGAAATTGATTATTCGCTCGTAGCAGATCAAGAATTGGATGAAAATAGAAATGAATTTGTTTGGAAACTTTGATTTTTCTAGATATCATGAAAAATTACCAGATTCTCAATAAACATGTTGAGCCCAAGAAAACGAGCTTCTCGAAGAGCAGCCGCTATGTAGAGTATTGCTCCGACCTCCATGCAAATTTCAGCAGTCAAACGTATTTTTGCCACTGGATCCTCGAGATGCATGAGTCTGCATTCCTCAGTCAAATCTCCCCACCTTCGGAGTCAGACCACCGTGATTAAAAAAATAAACTCCGACCCGAAATAAGTAGAACAGATCCCCGCAAAAGTCTCATACATTATTTTTATATCAACGATTCGTTTTGATGAACCAAAATGTAATTCAGGCAAAATCTTCAATTCGATTGAGCGCAACGTTCCAATAGGAACGAGAAATATGACATATTATTTTGGTTTCAATGAATAATGATCCGAAGAATAATTATATCAATGAGTCATCGTACCAGTCTCCATTCTCTCCATCATGATTTTTATCGTCTAAATTATAATTCCTAATTAGTGTGGTAGGAACGGTTGAACGAAGATTCCTCAAAGCATCATCATTTCCAACACTACTCTGTTTATTCTCGACGTAAGAGGATGAGCTTAAGTTTTTGCCAAACGATGTCCCAGATACGTCATTTATAATTTCCGAGGCATTTGATGCGCCCGACGAGACGAGACCTTGAAAATCCACGTCCGAGTTAATAATTACGTCCCTCAGCGTCGTCGTTAGATTCGACGTTATTTGAGACGTTAAATTTGCGAGTAACGACAAAGATGACGTCACGTTCAACGAAACAATTAAATTTGTTGCGAGATTGGACGCGAGTTGATTTATCACGTGATCGAGGGATTTTTCACTCGCCAAAATTGAACTCGAATTGAAAACAAACGTTGTGCTTTTCGTCGTCCAAGTATCGTTCCCAGGCGCCGATGCCGTCGTCGTCGATTCCGCCAATTCGATTGGACCAGGACGGAGTGTGAAACTCACCAATGACAGAACGAAGTAGAAACAGAAGAGAAAAAATTGTCGGTAAAATCTGAAAAAAAGAATTTTGTGTTTATCGCAATTTGTTCACGTCCGGAATTCTAATTGCGATTATTTTCGTTTTAAAATCACGTGGACGAGCTGCAACAACGCAATAATTCTTATCTCTCTTTTATTATTTTGAATCTTTCCTAGAAACGTTTCCACTACGGTGAACATTCAGTTAATTGAATCAATGTTTATTGCAATATTCCTGGAAACCACGCAACAAAGCGTCATTGCCAAAATGTACGACGTTGATCAGAAATCTAATTAAAGCTCTTACCTTGATTTTACGAACGTGTTCCACTTAGCATTCAACAGATCAACCAAAACTCCGTCCATGAGCTCCAAGTGTTCGTCTTTTTCCTTTAAAAATGTTTGGCTCTTAACCCAATCTTGATTGAAGATAATTTTTAAATTTTTTGTTTGCATTATTTAAAAATGTTTAATGACTGACCCCAAAGACGACCAAATTTAAGGCAGAATTGTTGCTTATTTGGCCAGTGTTAACGTCAATTGTGTCGACTTGTGAGAGTGGATAGGCAGCGCACGTAATGCTCCCAATTTGCCAGTAAATTTCTCTCTCTATGTTCAAAATGTGAAAGAACAGTTCGATTCTCGCCAATTTCGCTGACAGTGTCAACGCGGTCAAATGTTGGACATTTCTGATGGACAGAGATGCCCCAACTTCGTAAGCCATGTCGAAAGTCGACTGAAACAAATAACGCTTTTTATTCCTCTAATTACTCGCCACAATATTTTGGAGTAAAAAGTTTCATTAACACTGATTGACAACGTCACTTTCGGATGATTAATCACAAGCTGGACATGCGTGGACGTAAACACAGCGTCTCAGCGAATCGAATCATTAATTTCGGATTTCTGCAAATCTTCACTTTTGCAAAATGAATTTAATTCGGAAACGTTTACGAAATGTGCATTTTTTTCTTTGGTATGACTCACGAGCTTTTCATATATGACGAGCATATGCAAAACTGTATTGCCATTGGTGTCTTGCTTGTCAGGATTTGCACCTCGTGCCAACATCAAACGATAACATTCTTCCTGTCCCAGACAAGCAGCAAAGCTCAAAGGATATTCGCCCCAGTAGACGTAACTGCGATCCAAAAACCAAGAATTATTCTTCATCCACTGTCTTTGGTGATTTGTGGAAAAAAAAAGAGCTCAATTTCGAAAACGAACAACAATTTAGATAAACGTGTTTCGACATTTTATAATCAAGCCTGTTTTTTAGAAAGGTTTTCAACCATGCAATTTAATTTAGAGGACGTAATTAAAAACAAACAAAAAAGAGCAGATTGTGAGCAATTGCGGTTCAGACGTTGTACGTCATCCATTTGACTCCCACTCCAAACGATAATAAATAATTAAGCAGAAAAAACAGTTTAATGCCCAATTTATATGTTTGCAGAACGAAGAGAGTGATAAAAGTTTGTCTTGTGCTGTTTTATGCAGTTCTCGTGAAATATAACGTGGTTGGGTTAAACAGTCACAGACGTAAAATGCATCTTTAGTTCCAGGAGATGAAAACGAGCGCATCAAAAGTCACAAACTGCTTTATAGGCGTAAGTTCTACTTTCCTTGGCGTCCAGACTATTCTCGAGTACCAAGAATCAGTTTACCAAGGCAAATTGTACCCATGAAGAGTCTAGAAAGCTTCTCCGAGAAATTGATACTATTTTAATTAAAAAACCATTAATAACGATCACAGACGAACAAGTAGTTCTTTCTTTTTGTTGAATCACCCAATTGTGTCTTTGACAAGGCACTTTTTTCCATTATACCGAAAATTCAACAAAATTAATAACAAAATGTAGAAAATTCCAATAAATCGCTTGCTCAGATAATTTCAGGCACACGAAATTACTTCGAAATTAAAATAATTAACAGAAATCGTAACTGACATAAAAATTTTCTACAAATCACGTTTCTTTTCTTTCTGGTGAAATGTTTTCTTTGGCTGTTGATTTACCCATTGTAATTGGTTTCCGGAGCAACACTGACCCACTCGTGTTCGAGGCTGTCGGTTCTCGAAGCTTTTTGGTCCTCGGGACACATGAAATTGCCGAAACAACGCTCGTGAACGTCAGCACCACTGTCGAGTAAATATTTGACCATTGCTGGATCCTCGTTTACTATTGCAATGTGCAACACATTTTCACCTTTGCCCAGTATAACAAAATCAATGATGTTAATATTATTTCATTACAACTCGCGATTATGATTTTTTTCAAATCACCAAATACTAAAAAACAATCAAATTTGTTGGTTTCATGAAAAAATTAAGTTCGTGGCCACTGCCAAAAATTCTTTCTCGCATCAGTTCGTCTTGTTGAGAAATTTTCGCCAAGTTTAGTTTAAAAAAAGGATAAACGTGCAGATAGGGCCGTTGCTTTTTTTCGGCAAATATATATATATGAGTCTAATTTACATGTGGATGTGAACGTACCGTAGTATTCGTCACTGATGTAAATGTCGTTAATGAGCTTAGGATAAAAACGTAATAGACGTTTCGCCAAATCTGCGTGGAGGGCGGTCGCGTTAAGCATACACAGATGTAAAATCGTTTCTCCAACCGCACCACGTTCGTTCAAGAGCCAACAAACTTCACGATATTTGCTCTTGTCTGAAATTTCACGTAAAGAAAATCAATTCTATTTTGTTCGGTACTATGCGGAGCTGAGGCGATTCCGCGCGCTGTTTTTTCTTCCCAATTGAATTGAATTTACCTATTTTTGTTTCGTCCACGTCCTGGTCCCCCAGGTCTTTCGTAATATCATAATCATCAGGTTTTTCCATTGCTCTTAGAACTGGCAACTGCGTCGATTTCATTTTCCGGTTAATTCAATTGATAATAAGAAAGGTTGAAAAAAAAAACTGACGTAAGAACTTTTTGTTATTGCACTAATGGAAATATCGTACCATTTTGTGACGAGGACGTTCCTTGTTCCTGAGTAGAACAAGTTTCTCGATCGGTATCCATTTGCCTTTTCCCTTGTTGTATAAAAATGGCTCGACCTTCGTTCGCATTGCGTGATCTAATTCGGCATATTGTTTCGTTTGGGATGCCCGTTTCATCATATCGACGAGAAGCCCGCCCCCTTGAATAAGCATCAAAAATTAGTTGCAATTCAAAATGCATTTCGAAGCATTCCAATGAACGTGAAAACTATTGAGAAATAAAACATTTGGTTGTTCCAATGAATTCCCAATCATGTAGGCGATTGCCGCGAAGTATCAAAACGGTAAAGAAAAATCGCGAGAAACTTTCACACGTTGATAATTTCGGAAAAAAAAATCGATTCAACGCATATGAAACTCAAAAATACTAAAAATACTAACAAAAGAAAAGTTGATGACTTTACAAGAATTATTGACGAGATTCAGAGTATTTGGATATACACATAGTATGGCGGCCGATCACTTTGATCTCGTCAGATCGTTCGGATGAAGCACTTGTAAACGAGAACACGACGGAGCAAAAAAAATACACCAAAAGTATGAAACCGCGTGTCAGATTATAGCACTTCACTTTCCAAATTGGTATTCTGACTCATCGGGAATAACGGATAACTTCGATGATCTGTTACGTATGCACGAGAGTTGCGAATTCAAAGCGTTGCATTTCATTTGGTGCGAATTTGTTTTCGATCCTGATTCATTGATATTTTTGTTTGGACTTTAAAACTATAATGCAAAAATATTCACTGCACTCGAGGATTTCGTTCAGAAAGGACAACAAAAGAGTTTTTTTTATATTTTGAGCCCCGAAATGCACTCTTTCGTTCGAATTTCCACTTGCCTTTCAAATCAACTAATTTGTAGAGTAAAATTGACGAAGTGTCGGTCTGTTTTTTCACAGCACTCGCAACATTACTTTCAGTATTTCCCATTGTTAATTATTGCAGGTAAAAATAATAATAATTTATTGTACGAAGCGCAACGAAAAGTGAAGGACCGTCGAAATTCGTGTGACGCACGATTCTCGTTCTCATGGAAACTCAGCGTTATCGATCACACAAAATGTGCGTTGAAATAACCTGGCGCAGATGAATTGAATGCTTGGTCCAATAATTACCAAGGATACTGAATAAATATTTGAATTATTCAGTAACGAGAAGCCAATTCAACAACAATTTCAAAAATGCATCGTTTCGGGTTAATAATTCGATGACAACTTTATTCAAGAGTATAAAATTCATCGTTTTCCTTATAAAAATTGTCAGGATGTGGATCCGCGGGATAAGAAGAAAAGGATGTCCGGCTGTTAACGAACAGGAAAAATTGTAACCAATAAATCCTGGATATGAGGATCATTCTGATAACTTACCGCAAGCTAATGATAAAAAAAATCCCATGGCTCTTATCTGCGGCATGAAACGATAAAAAAAATTGTGAAACGAACTAAAAATAAAACGCGATTCACTTTCGATGTTGTTTCGTTTTGAAGAACAAAAATTTCTCGGTCCAAAGAAAGGAGAATTGCTTAAATAACTAAACAAAAGCCTGGAAAAATCTCGCAGACAAACTTCCTTGTTCGCTTTTTATTATAATTAAACGACCATTGATCAGCAGTCATTGAAAATTTCGTAACTTCTCTGAGCGATGAATAAAAAAGGATCTATATAGATCAAGATCATGCAGAATGGTATAAATTTTTTCGATCGAGCGTTAATCGATGATTGACCTACAAATTCATCGATCGTGTGAGATATGCGACCGAGTTATGCACTGTCCGAGACCATATGAAGCGTCTGACAAACTTTTACTGGAGTTCAGCAGGGCGTCACAGCTTCTCACACAGAAAAAGGACTCTCCAACATGTGCTACTGCGTGCGAGATTCTACGCTACTGATTCTCCACATGGTTGTCATTTCTTCGCATAATAATATTTCCTGCACTATGCCCTCATTTATTCATGCCCGAGAAGATATTCTACTCGCATTTGCGTTTCATATTCTCACACCGAATCGTCCGAGTCTCATATAAGAAACAAGTTCACAAGAATCTGCCAAAGAAACACATTCATAATTGTCGAGACTCGGCTCAAAAAGTCCCAACGTTAATTGCACATTAACTGGGAACTCGAAAGCGTTGTAAAAATCTCATTTTCTCGAGTATAAACCAATTTGCAGAAACGAATTTCTAGGGAATTTATCAATGAAATTCGTGATAACTGAAACTTTTTATTTTTTCAACAATCAAATTGTGCAATGTGACAAAAAAATGTCACATGAATACTTAAAAAGTATTCAGTCGAATTCACGTTGGAGGGAAACACGAGAGAGTCAATTTAAAGATTCGTCGTTCCTGACCTTTCCCTCTACTCTGGAATAAATTTTCTCCCACAATCCGACGAAATGATCGTTCGACGTTTTCGTCAATTTTATTTATAGAAAACCACTTAGACAATATGTATGTTTTGAGAATATCTCGTTAACGGTCTAGTCGAGGGGGCGATGGTCGATAGCAAAAGCCGTGCTGATCCACTTTTGGATTTGTTTGCCTCGTAAACGAATCAACGAGGGGCCAAAATATCGCGACAAGCGCGTGATTCGAATGCTCGTGTAACTTTACAGTCCTTCGGGTTCCAGAGTTATAAATACTTGAGTACGCGTGCAACCTCCAGCATATTTTGAGGTGGCGCCTCTTGGTATTTTCATCCGCTTACACAATTCAAGTTCTTTTAATTGGACATTATATTTGACGACCAACGGAATTCCAGGGAAACAAATTCAGAAGGATATTTCGGCGAATAAACTTGAAATTTGCGCATGATTTTTCAAAAAAAAAAAATTCGATCATCAGCCAATTCTGAGCAGTTAAAATTTCATTTACACTCACAAAAATACGATCGTTCCACTTATTGAAAGAGCTACCGATCAAAATCCCATAAAAATCGACCAGATTCGACTCGACCAGGGCGCAGAATAAAATTAACGCGATATAATAAAATATACTTCGGAATTTTTGGCAGGGCAATTAAAATTCGGATCGGACTTTAGGGCTACATTTTGAATTATTTATTTGAAACATACCCGGGGGCGCCTGTATCGAAATCTGATGAGGCAACAAAAAAACACAAATGTAAAACCCACGCACGCAGCGAGACGCAGACAAGCCGTACCGTTTTTTTTTTTTCATTCTTCTAACTTCAAATCATTCCAGTCATTTTCAAGTATCGTCTGCTGGGGGGAAAAAAATAATCTGAGATGATGATAAAAAAATGTGGAAGTTCCTCCATGAGGAAGCGAAATGTCAAGAGCTCCTCCAATTGAAAGATCGCGAGACGCGTGTGTTTGCAACTGGCGCATCGAGACATTCTCCAGCGGTTTATAGTTTAGTGACCGCACTATCGTGGAATGCTCGACGCGACGATTTATTTCTTCAATGCTTTGTATAAGTTCCGGATAATTCGTAATACGTTACACTCGCCTCGCATCCATGTGTGCTGCGTGTCGACTCGAGCTCTAATATCTCTCATAGTCAAGTTCTACTCCAATTCACGCACACACACCCTCATTGTTATGTTTATAATATGCATTACAATTATCTATTTAATGTACACAAAGTAAAAGTACCAACGATAAATCGAGCTAGGCCAGTTGCTCCAACATTTCGTATCGTATAATGAGAATCTCGAGAGCTCGTTATTATTTTTTTTTATTCTATACATACAAGAGGACAAGTTATCGCTATATCGCGATCTCACTGCGAGCTCTTTCTGCGCGACACACTGATGAAAACAATTTTCCATTTCTCTCTTCCTGAACGCTGCAAGCAAACCTCCCAAAGTCCCGTTTTATTTTTTTTTATTTTTCTCACACGGGAAAGTAAATTTTATTGAACGAGATCGATATTTTTCAAAGTCAACACATTCTCGTGGAATGCGTTTTCCACGCATAACCACTTAGCGAAGGCGCCGGGCTAGATGTTTAGAACTAGGAATAATCGTCTATGACTCGGGGACGTATCGGAAGGTCCGGGGTCCTAGCCGTGGAGCGGGGGAATAGTGCACAACGAACAGCGAAGTGTTCGGGTCAAAGGGCTCGAACGACACATTCGGCTTGGGGACACCAACGGAAAATATTCTAAAAGCGCGACGCCGAATATCGGAAAGTTTCATTGCCTATCGATCTTCCAAGTGTCTCAGTCTTGTATTGATAATTGATCGTTAGTATCGTTTTATATCTTGAGTTCATATCCATTTTTACATACTGGCATCATAATAAAAATTATTGTGTGCACTTTACAATATTATTTACTACATTTTGTTGGATACGTTCGACTAAACTTTTAATCACAAAAATGTTGTCATCGCAGCAAGAAAAGTCCTGGAAAGTCTCTTCGAAAAGTGAATTTTTGTCATTCCCATCGTAAATTTTGCTGACAATTCCGTTAGAAATAATAAATATTGTCAAAATCCAAAAATATGTTGTTCACCGTGTTCAACAAAATATCGACGTTTTTTGACAAAATTTAATTTTCGGTAGAACGAATTTTTTTCATTTTTATTTTTTTCCAGAAAAATTGGCAGTGGTTTTGCTCGAAATCGCGACCAAAGGGACAAAAACGAATCGAAAACGAATTTCAGCAAAAATAGACTCGAGAGTCTCCATTGTACAAACGGAAAAGTGAGATTTGGTTGGTTATTATAGAAATAGCAACATTTTGATCACAGAAACTAAAGTTTGTCTCTCCGGATGGCGACTGCACGTTGTCTAGAAATAAAGGAACGAAGCATCTACAGAATTTGACCTTAAACACTTTATTTTTCGTTCGGTTTCAGATTGCGTCTCACGAGCGCGAGGCTTTCGTCATAGCTCAGCGACGCAACAGGATAATAATCACGTCAATTACACATGGTGACCATGCTATGAAATGCGATTTATTGAATCTGTCGTCATAGATTATTTTGCGCCTCTCCGGACTTGAATGATATCAGTTATGCTGCGTCAAGGTGAGTCACAAGATATGCAGGTGTATAAACTATATATATATATACGCATATATGCATATATTAAGTGTACCATAACCGAGTAATCTAGAAGCTATTTTAATTGAAGTCATTTTTTCATAACTCGTATCTACTTTTTGCTTCGTATTGAGTTCGACGATCTTCTGCTAAAATATTTCCATAGTTATTATTTTAATTTTGATCTGCGTTGTTTTCTGTCATTTCTTTTCTCCTTTCCTCTCGTATTATCAGGATCGAATTAGTTATTGACAATAATGGTTTAAACGATATTTAAATGCCTTTCGTAACAATTGACAGGTCGCATTGCGACAATTGTGACTTGAACTGTTTCACATCAACATAACAACTTGGGACATTTATCGATTCATTACGCTGAGGTCATCGAGATGAACTGTTCAATTGGATTAAATTCTTCTAGCGGTGGCACGGCCACAGGTAGACTTGGTTGTCACATTGTGACGCATCCCAGTCAGTAAAAACAATTCGAACACGTGTCGCGTCCTTTGGAAAATGGTCTTTTAGCTAAACGCCCTTATTATGGTTGTCAGTGCTTTTATGTTACGCTCGGCTGTTATCACAATGACTCTGAAACGATATCGTTCGGGTGGGTCGTGATTGAATACAATTTTGGAAACTTTAATGAATTCAACGTCCTGGATTTAGAGGCTATTGATTTGCTCTGCTGTTTTCAGCTTTTTCAAACCCTCCTCTGATTCCTTTTAGGGCGATTGATTTGGGTTTCAAGTGTCTAGGGGTGTAGGTCCAGAACTCAGTTTGTGTGCATGGCTTTCAAAATAGCCATTGCGCGCTGTTATATGTATCGAAATTGTCGTAATCATTCTTGGTGATTTCTCTTCACGAATGTTGATGAAAAATTTGTCCTCATGAACGTTATTTTGCATTAGGTGTATGGACCCTTTGGTCCCCTATGGATCCTTTATTCGCGTTTACCTGTTTGCGTAACGCGACGGTGGCTCCGTCTACATCGTCGCCAGACTTTCTCTCTTCAACACTCATTTTGTGTCGGATAAGCAGTCGAAGCGGTTGGTAGTTGCGGTATTAACTGTATCGACAGTTTTGAGGTGTTCAGACGGTTTCTTAGGCACTTTAAATCCGACCTTGGTACCTGCCACGATAGGGCTGTCATTGCCCGGCTGTTGGATTCATACTTTTCCAGGCTTGTCCTAAAGGAACTCGGTTTCGGCTCGATGTTTTCCGTATTCGAGCCCGACTTGCCGGATTTGGTTCATATCACCGTCGTTGCTTTCCTGCTAATCACAGTATTGTCTGATGTTTGTTTTGTAGGTGCCGGAGTCGCGGCAACTCACTATTTTCAGTACAGTTGCCCTCAGGCAGATCGTACTTGTTGATTTCACTTGAATGAATTGTGAATTGTGAATAACTGTAATTAGGCAATCGCGAAATTGAATTTTGGAAATTGATTGAGAACTTCGTACGTCCGGGAATCACCTACGGCCATTCAACCAAGACTGATGGCTCGTTGGTTTTTGTTTTTGTTGTGAAAAGATGGTTTATAGAGTCCGATTGACATTGATACATACATAAGTATGAACTTTATTGCAAAAACGTCAACACAACTGACTTCTGTGAAGGCTCGTTGGTCTAGGGGTATGATTCTCGCTTAGGGTGCGAGAGGTCCCGGGTTCAAATCCCGGACGAGCCCATTTTTTTCGTTTTTGGAGTATTTTTATATACTTAGTCGTGAAGTTCGGAGTATTTTCACGTCATGTATTACAGTCTCGTTTTGGCGGATGATTCGGGGGGACGGAAAAGGTGCAGTGCGCATCCGGTATTAAATTTTTTTGACCGTGTGCAAAGCAAATTGAATCAACCGTCATATTTTATATTAAAAAAAAAAAAAAAAAATGCATCACCTGCTCCGAAATTTCTTGATTAACCAAAATATGGAAATACCCTTGAACAATTTTCTACCAAGGATTATGACCGGAAGTTGATCCCTAAAATCAGTCGTTCGATTCAATTTTTTAAATTTCGTATTTAAATAATTTTTTTTTTTTTTTTTAGAAGTCACTTTGAAGGCTATTTTTGAAAATACATTCACAACGTTTCTCGAATTCCAATTGACATTTTGAATTTTTTCGTTTCACATGGACGATTGGTAAAAAATTGACGTGATCGACGTTTTATCGATTTTACCTTCAAAAGTGAAATGCTCAGATATAATACAACGAAATGGATACAGAATTTTTTTTTTACGTTTCATAGATTCCGGACCGTAGGAATTTTTATCATACGGATCGAGTCTCAGTATTGCCGTTCCATTGGGGAAAAGGTTCGGGGTCCTCGTTTATTATGACGGCGTCTGGTCGAAAAAACAATCATCATTATTTCCTAGCGAAGAGAAAATCCGTAGTTGGTCATTTTGACGAGTTTTGTCTCGTATGCAGCGTTATGTAACTGCGTTTGGTGACCGACCAGTTTTCGGTACGAGATTGGTCCCATTTGTCAGAACTTTTAGCCAAATTGGGAGTGACGTAATTGTCGTTAAATCGGCGTGACTTTGAACGTGGTCCAATCTACAGAAAAAAGTGATAATCTTGAAAAAAAAAGTGTACATTTTTATCATTGAAAATGACGTGAGAATTAACTCCGATGGGTTGCGACACTCGTATAAACAACGTACTCGATAAAAAAAAATTAGAGCATGCTAATTACTCATCGAGAAATGTTGAAAAATGATCCAAATCATTTTCTGATAATTTATGATGATTTTTTATTTTGTATATAATTGTCAAGGCGGACTCGGGGTTAAACAGAGCGATTAACCGATGCGGCCTTTCCCTTTTCACGATACATGCAGTTTACGCATAAATATTGAGACCCGAGATATCAGCGTAAAAAAAGATTGGATCGATGATAATTTCATTCACGGTTAACGTGTTCACGAGTCATGCAAAAAGTAGATAATATTGAATGAACCTTTTATGGTCTTGTTTTTTGTTTTTCTACGTGTTTTCGAAACTTTTGGAGTTTTTGTTCCAATGCTGGGACTCTGGCTCTTAAACTATGCGTCTCATCGTATTTTAATGTAAGCAGAAAAAAATACGAGAAGGAAATGAATTTTAATGAAGGAATTTGTGTAAAAATTTGTCTTAATAAAATAAAATAATGGAATGATAAAAATCCCTGTAAACATCACTTTGTATCGTGTCTCATGAAACTTGGTTTGTTTTCGCAGTATTACCAAAATGTGACACAATACAAATTTTTATCGAAAATTTAACGTTTAGAGAGATTTTTGATGATATGAACCTGCAAACAAACTGGAAAACGATTGAGTCAGGAAGAAAAAAGGACAGAGAAAGGTGGAGGGAGAGAGAGAGAGAAGAATGAGTAAGACACGAGGGAGTATGTTTTAAACCGAATTGTGATACGACAACGAGAAGACTTAGTTTAGCTTTGAACGTTTACCTCCGCGAACGTGGGTCAGTGCGGCTCGCGCTTTCGAGCGGCAAGCACCGAGATCTTCTTAATCTTTCGATCTACATAAACGCTTAGAGCTCGCGGATCCGATTCGATCAGTAAAAAACCTCCGGTTAATCGAGCGAGTTAAAAGAAAAAAAAATTCTATTTCGTCGAAGTTCCTCATTTTTCACGACTAAACAAAAAACAACAAAAATAATCAGTGTTTATATTGGTTAATTGAAAAACTTTTGAAACTGACGGGGAACGACAACCCCCTAATCGTGGCAATAGTGAAAATCATACGTAAGTGTACTTGCAATTTTTTTTTATGGTGTCAAAATTTGTTTATTAATTTATAGTGATTTTTGACATTTTCTTGAGTGATTTTTTCGATTCTCGAGCTCGAGGCTGAAGACGTGAAAAATATTTTCTATGCTCTCACCATGTGGTTTTTCGACGGTGCATTATTTTTTTTTCCACTCTCCATTGCGATTTAATCTGGAAAAATTCTCGCGACTGTTATTCTCACGCGTACGATTCACTCCACAAATTTCTCGAATTAAATAATAAACAGAACGACGAACAAAGTTGCGAAACTAAACGGTCCCAAAGAATTTTCTAACTCACGAAAACTTTTATAATTCAACATGAAAATCATGTTTTACGAGTTTTTTTAAGTGATATCAAAATAAGAGGACACTCAAATTTTTAGACACCTTGTATACCTCCATGAAGTACGCGTTCAAGTTCGTCAATGCCAACGACAAGATATCCACATATTTTTACCTTTTCCCATATCGCCGAGTGCCCCTTCCGGAATTCTTGCTATCACCCCTGCCGACTAATCGTTAAAATATTATTTTGAAAAAAAAATCTCGACGCAATATTCAGAGAAAGCCCCAAGGTAGGGACACGATTAGAAAAAAAAATTCAAAGTCCGATGACTGCATTAAAAAAGTTCAAAGAATGCAGAAATTTATTTCAAAAATTCGAAGATCGAATTTCTCATTTTATGAGAAATCATTTCCACATGAATTTCCAGTCATTTTTTTTATTATTTTTAGTACCGTAAATACGATTTTACAAAATTGGTCAATTTTATTTCATAGTTTATAAAATTATACTCATGGAAAGAATGATTTATTTACTCAATTATCTAAGTGTCGTCTGCAATGATGTTTACCATTCTCAAACTGGAATAATTGTTGACGAGCTATTTGACATTTTTCTCGACATGTAGCCTTCTGGCTGACAGATCCGGCTGATTCTTTGATCGATGACGATGAGTTTTTCTCTCTCTCTTCCTCGCTCATTCCCTCTCACTCGTCACACCCGCAAGACATTGTTAGAATCCCTGCATATCACGATAAAGCCCACGCCTGTTTGATAATAAGATTCTCGAGGGGATCTTGAGACTTTTGACCATTGTACCTTCAATTATTCCACGATAAAATATATTTCTCGAAATAAGGTCAATAAAAAACGAAAACAGAATTAAGGCAGAACCTCGAAAAAATACCGAAAGTTTTTCCGTGAAATGAAAATTCAATTTCGAGCTTTTTCTTATAAATTTTCAAAAACTACAGTGAACAGATATATTTTGAGTCTCGTAAATTTTGTTCTTTCAATTCATCGTATTCCGAAAAATAAAGTATGAATATTCCTTGGAGAATTGTAAATTCTTCAAGGTTTATCGTCCGATATTTTTTTCTCGTATCGCTGATATCGATGAGTGCAAAAAAATTCTTGTATAAATCGAGCTGTGCGTCGATCAGGTTTGGTAAAAATACAATGATTGAAAATCAAATCTCGCGAAGAATTTTGTAATCGTTAATCCACGAGTACTCGAGACTTTTCAATTCCGATATTCTGATAAATAGCCATTTGCTTCTTTTTCTTTTCTTTGTTTTCATTATTATTATTTTTTTTTATCGTGTGCCGTACACGAGGTGGATACAAACGAACCTTGTGAATTTATCTGAGCTTTTTCGAATATAATCATCGATTTTGATCGCATGTTCGAACACGAGAAAATATTGATAAAAAATTTGAAAATAGAAGGAATCAAACGAAAACCTGGACCATGAGGTCACTGTCACGAGGAAGTAATATTGAATGTAATATTTGTATGTACTTAGATAATGGAGTTTGAAGAGCGTTCATCAAACATTTATATACGACGTTTGTGTCGACTCATGGATATTGGCAGGAGTGTGTAAAATAAATATGAGACTTCCGGTATCTTTCAGTGGCGATAAGGTTTTGCCGGATATTGTTGCTAAATAATACTTTGACCACGATTTCGAATAATTTTTCATTTCCAATTCGACAAATGGTTTCGAACGAAAATTTTATTGACTGAAAATTCATGACGTTAGAATCGGATTTTGCTTCATCTATACAGCATTCATTCAAACACTTCAAAGTCTTCGGTTTATGAATGAGCTTAATAAGATTTCTGGAACGTTACGCAAGAATAAACACATAAAAAAAGGTATTTTATTTCTTGGTGAATCGCGTGCTACTCTCTGTTTTCTCGGATGCTGCTAAATAACTGTTTTGCTGATAAGCAAATTTGGACACTTGCGCTGTCGAGTGATAGCGAGAAACTGAGTTGACGAAATATGACGTTAAGCTCGTGGCATGTGCATCATGCAGGTATACAATTTTTTCAACTTTTTATGTACGAGAATTCGCTTATTCGTGGAGATTGAAAAAAAATCGTAATCAAAATTGATTAAAAGTAAACGTAAAACTGAATCTCTTCACGCCACAAATAAAAGGCAAAATTTCGCAAATTTGTCATCGAATAAATGTGAATCCAAGAATACAATGAACAAAATTGCAAGATTTTTTCAACTCGTCGGTTTTGTTCGTTCATTCGTACCTGAATAATCATTAGGTCGAGCCAAAATTTACTTCTATCGAGCAATCCTTGTCATTCCTATATTTGTAATTGGCTATTGCGTGGCAAATGGCAACTCGGGGATTATAAAATGCCTCGGGGTCAGTACGAGACTCGAGGCATTGTTGAACGGTACTCTCACGAAGTGACAACACTCAGAGATTTGTTTATATTGAAATTGTAATTGTATCGACCGTACAGTCGCCTCGTTCATCCTCGAGTGTTCCCTAACAATTGTCGATTCGTATGACACAGTGAGTGCTGCTATGATGTTCTGATAACAACCGTGAGACATAACATTCCGAGCACAGATAAAAATTTTATTCAACGAGTGAATTAAAAAATGTATTTTTGTTTTTTTTCTCCGATTTTTTGCTCTACTGGAGCAGTAAACTTTTTTTTTCATGATTGTTTTGATTTTGATCATTTCTTCCAGTTGATTGATTTTACCGGGCGCGAGCATTTTCCTTTTATTTCTTGCAATTGATTTTTATTTGTATTCTTCTATGAATTTGCTCGTATTTCACTTATTCTCATCCTTTCATTTTTATTGTGCGTATTAACCAATCGTGTATATTTTGAATTCTCCTAAAATCCATAAAAATAGCAACAGGTGGTTGGAAAGGTACACAGCATCATAAATCTGACTCGGTATTTCAGGCTCTGCGCAGAGCATCTCTCTCGAGTATGAAATATTGATGACTGATTCTGTCAACATTTGTTCTCGGCGAAGAACAGAATAATTTCGATGTGAAACATAGATTTTCTTTTGAAAACATAAAGATCCGGATGATTGACGAAAGTGGAACACATCGCCGAGAAATGCTTGAATGACGATCATGTTTTGTGAGAAAATATACAAATTGAGGTATTTGGAACGAACTCGCGTTGAAATTTCAATCCGCCTCAGTACGAAACATTCTCCATCATCGGAAAGACACGAGCTAATGCAGTTCTATTTTTACCTTCCTTCAAAAATACATAACTATATACGTATTAATATCGAAAAATTCTCCGAGGACCATTTTTCCATATAAATAAAGAATAGGCACAATTTTTTCGTACTCCGGAGAAATTCAATGGCTTAAAAATGAAAATGGTTACGTGACAAGTTCCGTAGCGAATAAATTGCCTGAGAAACCCGATCCTGTATCTTTCATGATACTTAAAAATTGGACGATAAAAATTAAACGAGTACGTTAAATTAAATGTTTAGAATAAACATCGTGTGGTATTTTGACACATTTCGTATCAATTAAGATTAATGCGAACTTGATTAAAAATGATTCTATGACGAATGAAATAAAATACGAGTTTGACGTTTATTGTTGTTTTATTGGTTCCACGTCGCGTGTGGGACAGATCAGACTTGGCAAAGTCTTTTTACTATTCATAAGTGATGAGACACAGAAGTTTGTCCATTGCTCGAACGCTCGCGAAGCCTTCGACGATTTTTTGGCACGGATCCCGAACTATTACATACAAATTCGACAAATTTCAAGTGTACAGAGCTCTCCAAAAACAGCGAATCCCTAGAACGCTATTGCCGCGTGAATGGATAAAGTTTTTTACTCTTGCTTCGTTTTTTCTCGATGTCGAATAAAAACAGAATTTTTCATTGATTTTGCATCAAAGACGATCGCCAACGTGAACCAATCTACGTCCAATCTTTCGGGCCATTACGTCGTTTAGTTTCGAAACGTCCTAGACGTATTGATAAATATACAAAAGTAAAGACTGCGACATCAAAGTACTAGATCATCAAGTTGATTTATGGCAGAGTTGGTATTTTATGGGGGAATAAAAAGCTCGAAAACGATCGGTTACTTCAAGTATATCCCATAAAATTGATTTTTATTACAAGCATTAAGATATTACTAGGTGTCATTGAAACAAAGTCCACTTTTTCGAGAACCGCATCGAAGACGTGAGTCTTGTTTCTTTAAATATATTTTAGTCATATTCTCATTTCGAAGAATTGCTTGAGACGAAAAATATCAAAGGAATGCTTGACTGTCTACAAAGCGCTTTTATTTCGAGGTGTTTACGAATTCCGTTGGTCGAACGTAACTCATTGGTAACTTGTTATCTATTGAGCAATCGATTGACTTGATGTTTCTCGTTTTAACAACGAAAATCAACGGAGAAATAATGAAAATTGATATTTCATCGAGTAATTACTCCGACACGTACGTCCTGCACCAAGATCGACATCGTACAGAGCTCCTTTTCATTATTTGAGTAACGAAAAAGATGACATAAAGCTGATGCATTCTTGCGCAATTCAATTTCTTCCGTCCTGTTAGAGCTGTTTTTGTAACAATTTTCTCAAGCGCATCCCGTTACCAGAGGAAACGATTTTCTCGTCCATGTCAAACCTACCGAGCACGTGCAATTATAGTTGAATCACTTGCGAATATTTTGACGCGTTGAATATTGCATTTAACATGCAAATCGAATGTCCTGAGTCACTCGGTAAAAATAACATGCGAATAACGAGTGACCGGCAGGACTCGTCACTTTTATACATAAGCAAATGCTCCCGAAGAACTTTTCAGAATATTAATTAATATTATCTAAGAAAATTTCATATATTTTTGTTCATTTACCGAATTCATGCGAACCGAATGATTTTTTAAAACTTTATCGCATACTCATGTTTTCAACAAATTGCAACATTTCTTCACAGCAGTCGAAATGTACTTTTGGACGAAGCATCGCTTTGACCTCCTGACCCTCTTTTGAACTTGCTGAAGCCCCACAAACATTCGGCAACCCATTTGAAAATAGTAAATACGATGGAATCAAGATGAAAAGCTTTGAAAAAGCGAAACTGTCGTAGAATTTGGTTAATGGGAAATTGCATCGCGTCTTTCGTATGAGAATATATTTTCTCTGGCCACTTATCCGTTCATGAAAGAAAATATGGGTCAAGAACGGTTTATTACACGGTCTAATCGCCCGTTTGGCTTTGATAGACAGCCGCTTAATTTTCCCGCGTGCTCAAAACGCACGCTAATCCGTTTAACGCAAGCTCCTCTCGCGCCACAAACCACCATAACTATATCGCAATCGATTAACCGGGTGTTCATATGGAAAATTGGCCACGAGCCAAAATTATTCAACGGACACACAGCAGCTTGCCAAAACATCTCATTTATTCGCGACTCGACTTGTATACGAAATCCCAAAAATTTTGTTCCCTAAATTCTTGCATTCAAAACCATTTTCGTTCTGATTTTTTATTTTCCCCAGAAAAAAACGAAAAATTTGGTGTGAAATTTTCGAAGCAGGAGACGTTTTTCAAAAATTTCATTTTTAATTATTAAACACGATTTTTTTATTTCACAACTTTGTAATCTTTCGTTTGTTTCATTTTCTACTTTAGTCGGACTCGAAAATCTACGATACGTCGAAGCGGGTCGTTGTTTTTTGACATCGATAGGAAAAAAATTGATTCCGACCACAAGTGAGTATTCTATGAAATTATTCATGGCGAAAAATTACTCCGATGTCTTTTTTCTTTTACAATTCAACGGATTCTGAAAAAAAAATCTCTTTCGATCTCTCACTCTTGTAATCGAAGTTCCAGTCTGGTACATATCATCAATATTGTAATGGATGGTGCTCACAGCCTCGTGGGCTATGGGCAAGAAATTTGTGCTGTATCGCATTTATGAGAGCCTTGTACGAAATAATCGATGATCCGTGCGATCGGAACAAAAATTCAATATTATTACAGGCTTAGAAACCGCCAATGGCCGAGCAATGCATCAAAATGATAACGTGCGCAGAAACAACAAGAACGGGAATAGGGAACAGGACTCTCGTGTACTTTCAAGCCAAAGGCAAATTAGCTGACCTCGTTTAGTGTCAGTTATTCATGATTTTTTTAACTATCTTTTGCCCCTTGAGCTGCAATTAAACTTTAAGATAGGGTGAGAGACGAGAGAACTCCAACAGAAATAGTTTATAATAATAGCAACAATTGCAATTACATTTACGAGCAATTTTTCTTGTTTTTTTTCAGCTTCAGGCTCAATCGTTTGTTTTTCCTGGAAATTTTTAAATAATTTATTATCGTTTTTCAGAATGGGGACCAAAATCTATTTAGGGATTATCCTGCTGGCAATTTTCCATTCAACCACGTTATCCGAAGCGATACCCAATTATTCGGGGTTGCCGCCCGGACCATATTGCGGCGGTCGATTCCGCAGTGGCCAATGTTGTCCAGGACGTCAGGACGACTGCAGTGCTCCGATTTTAACAACGACCTGTTACTGTGACGATTTTTGCAACCGTACACGCGAAGAAGATTGCTGTCCAGATTATTGGTCGCACTGCCGAGGAATTTCGTTGCCCGATGAACCGCAAGCACTCAGACGTAATTTTTCTCTTCGCACTACTATTTTGTTTCTTTTCGATGATTTCCCACCATCTGAAAATTCGTTTGACCATCCGAATGAATTTTTTCTTTTCCAGAATGCTTTTTCCGGGGCAAGTACTACAATCACGGAGAAACTTTCAAACTGAATTGCAACACCTGGTAAATGCGACGATCTTTCCCTCGAACAATAAAAAATATAATTCTACGTACTTTTTGGCAAAATTTTGTTTGACGTAAAAGAAACTTTGGGATCGCCTTATGAACGTTTGACTGTACTAGTTGATACACTGAAAATTCAATTTCGTCAAAAAACGTCGATATTTTGTTGAATACAGCGAACTAAATATTTTGGGATAATTTCAAAATTTTCGTTATTTCGACAATATTTTTCATTGTAACGGAACTGTCAACAAAATTTACCATTGGAATGGCAAAAATTTACTTTCCGATAAGATTTTCCAGAATGTTTTTTGCTGGAATGACAACATTTTCGTGATTTTTCGAAAAAACGTTTAGTTGAACGTATCCAACAAAATATCGATCTTTTTCAACAGAATTTGCTTTTTAGTGTAGTGATTATTTTTTTCGAACTCTCAATCCGGAGTACGAAAAAAAATTGATGACAAAATGGGAAATTCTGTTTGTTGATAGAGACGATTTTGTTTTTCATCAACAGTAAATGTTCGTCGCTCGGAGTCGACGCCAAAGTCCTGTGTGAGGAAAATCGGTGTATCGTCGATGCAGATTTGCTGGAAGAGCTTCATCTTCAAAATTATTATCTTGGATGGCGAGCAACCAATCAATCCAAATTCTGGGGCAGAACGCTCGAAGATGGAGTAAACTTGCGACTGGGAACACTAAACCCTGGAAAATCTGTGAGTTTTGTTTCATTCAAAAGTTTCCTACACAAGCAGCACATTCCGGGGGCTTTTTTCTCGATGCATATCGTCTCGTTGTGACAAAAATGACGCTTTCGTTTCATAAGGTTTATCGAATGAATCCCGTGCGAAGAATTTACAATCCCGATGCTCTGCCGAAAGAATTTGACTCGAGAAGGGAATGGCCTCGGTTTATCTCCGATATTCGCGATCAAGGATGGTGCGGTGCGTCATGGGCTTTGTCTACCGTTGACGTTACCACTGACAGATATGCAATAATGAGCAAGGGAGCTGAAACGGTAGAACTGAGTGCGCAACATTTATTGTCTTGTAACAACAGAGGCCAGCAGGGATGCAAAGGTGGATATCTGGACAGAGCCTGGATGTTCCTGCGCAAATTTGGGTAAAGAAAAATAAATCTGCAAAAATCACAATATCTAAAAAAAAAAAAAAAACTGGAAGCAGTAAAATCTGAAAGATGCTTTGAAGAGAATTTCGAATATTTTCTGGCGATTGTTTGCAGTCTCGTGGACGAAGATTGCTATCCATGGGTCGGAAGGAACGAGGTCTGTAAGTTGAGAAAGAAAATAACTCTTCGAACGGCTCACTGTAAAAATCCGGTAAATCCGTTGAGAACAGAATTGTATCAAGTCGGACCAGCTTATCGGCTGGGCAACGAGACCGACATAATGCAAGAAATTCTAACGTCCGGTCCCGTTCAAGGTACGTAAAGCAACCGGTGTTTAAGAAATTTCTAACAATTATTTACGCGGTAATTGAAACGTTCAGAACGGATTTGCGAATTAAACTCGCTCTCACTGCTAAACGTTCTCGCCTTTATTTGCAGCCACCATGAGAGTTTATCAAGATTTCTACGTGTACGAGGCTGGCGTTTACCGGCATTCGAAACTCACCGAACAATATCTCAGCGGCTATCATTCGGTGAGAATTATTGGATGGGGAGAGGAGCAAATCTCGAATGGAATTCCTGAGAAATACTGGGTAAGAAAATCTCGACAACAAAAAACTCTTGTTAACTACATCGAATCAATATTTCGATCAATGAAACGTCATCGCTTCGTGTTTTTCAATACTTGCGGTTGTTTCAGCTCGTGGCGAATTCGTGGGGCTCGGATTGGGGTGAAAATGGTTTTTTCAGAATCCAAAAAGGAACGAACGAATGCGAAATCGAGACTTACGTTCTTGCCGCGTGGGCAGAAACGATTTAACCAAAGTTAGTCCTAAATATTAAAAGTAACATTAAGAACCAACAAAAATTATTATAAAAAGCATTTATTTGAATCTCTACGATTCGCTGCTGATTGCTCTGCAGAAAATATCCAGTGTTCTTTGACTCCGAGTCAAAAAAAACGTTTGAAAACCTAAACAATTCGTTCAAAGCGAATTTTCCAAAATTGTGTGATCCGGTTTACGTTTGTACTGCTTAATTTAACATAAAAATATATAAAATACTTTAATGTTATTGGTACGTGTGCGAAATGGAAAAGTCCAGACGAGAAGATCTCCATGAACATCTCGATGTATCAGCAAAATAAATCAATTTGATTCCTCGGAATAATTACGAATTTACGTAAAAAAAAGGGTTTTTAAAAATTCAGAAAATATTAGTCATGTACCGAGTATTGTCGTTTTCGACTTTAAGGATTAAACTACTTTTGCCAGTTGTACAAGTTCATTGTATGTTAATTAAATATTCTAGGCATTAAGAATAATTAAATAGATTTCAAAAGATTTTACGATTCGTGTTTGATTTTCTTTAAAAAAAAATCGATTTTTTGTGAATTCGCTTTTTTGCAAACAATTCTGACAATTCCGATGATTGTCATACTCGCGACGATCGACGTTTTTTCAAATTCCTCTCCCAACCTCGTCATTCATGAATTTTTCACAATCTGCTCATTTTTTTTTCAATCCACGAAATTCTTGTTACGTCAATTCGAAATTCAGTATTGGCGTTTTTTATCATGCTAATTGGAATTGAAAGAAAATGAAATTGGGCACGAAAGACGCCTGACAGGATAAGATGCCAGAAAAAAAAAAGTTTGAATTGTTTGCATTTACCGACCACCACCGGGGACGAAAAAGTGAAGAAATTGTTTAGTTGTTTTTTTTTTTTTATAAGATATTTATTTTTCGCATCGTCGATCAAACTTTGCACGCAAGAAATGAATGTCTCGATGAAATGAAACATTTTATTTTGCGTGAGATGACAAGTGTCATGTAACCTATCGTTTCCTTCGGAGAGAGAGGGAATTTCTCCTGAGCCATGCCGCCTTTCTCGATCCACCAATGGTCTGCGAGTAACGATGTCCTTTACCCAAACCTCGAGAACTTTTGCCGGCCGATGTCTTGCCACGGAGTTCGCGGTGTTTGTGAACAGCGTTGCACAGCCAGTTCACCTTAGCGTCATTACGGATAGCCTGGAAAAATGCCGCAAAATATTAATTTATTGGAACTTTCAAATCGGATCGAGAACGAATTCAATTCGATAGTTGACAAAAGTTTGAAATTCATTTTGTCGGTCACCAGAAATCGATCAAATAAAATTACTGCATCGGAAATCCGGAAAACGAAAGATTCGGAAAAGATTTTTCACGTGGAAAACTGGAGAAAATTCTCACCTTGTGTGCGGGGTCGACGAGAATCACCTCGAAATATTTGTAAGAGGAATCCTGGGCTACCCAGTAACTGTTGAGAACTCTCAATCCACCGCAACGACGACCAACGCGTTCCTGTTACAAAATTGAATTGTTTGTTAACAATGTAAAATCAGAATTTTTCGAAATTATCGATGCAACAAAATTTGGTGGATAATCGTTATCAGACATCCAAGGAAGTTATGCAGATGAATTCATCAAGTCGCTTATGATTCCTGGTTATCATCACTCGACGATTTTTTCCGATTTATTTTATTGAGCAATTGTTTAGGGGAATTTAAATAATGTTTACCTCAGCAACGGACTGCAGTTTTCTCGTGGGCTTCAACTGGTTGATTCCGTGGCTCTTGGGTTTACCGTAAGTCGCACCTTTCGGCACCGGACGTTTACGTCCTCCACGACGTACACGAATTCTGAAGATTACGAAACCTGCGATACCACAAGCAAAATTATATCCCAATTTTATTTCTCCCTTTTTTCTCGCGACCTCAATCATTTTTTTGAGTTTTTCCCTCGAATCAGACGGTACATATCTCCACGATTGAGTAAGAGTGGTGCATGTACAATTCATCATGAAAGTCAATCAATGATTTTGTTCATCAAGCAGGTATTCAGTTTTTTTGCAGGTCGAGCTGACCCGAAAACTTAATTATCTGGAATCTGGCCGGACATCGCTTTTCGTAAACTCGGACATTTTTTTTCAAACTTCGCTTCGTCTTCGTAATTCCGAAAGTATCAAAAAAGAACGAGAAATCCGAAAAATTTAGTGGAAATTTGTCAACACGTCAGTAACGTTACAAATCACTACAAAATTTAGTCAAAATAGAAATAAACGGATGTATCGTCAACAACAAACGTCCGGGAAGCTTGCAAAAAAAACGGAGTTTACAATCAATGTCCAATTATAAGGTTCACAGAATGAAACTTCTTGCCTTTGAGATTCACAAATGTTCATCATGCTTGAAGCGATCGACTTATTTCGATTTTCAACAAATTTCAATGCCATCAAACATGTACATGACTCGTATCTCTCGATGAGTAGATTTTCAAAAATCATATTACAAGAATTTTCGCTACCCGCACAACAATATTTTCAAAATAAACACGCGACCCGCATTTACAAAAGTTTCTCTACTCCATTTTAATAGACTGGTACTTTAATCCGTAGACTCTAATCAAACAATAATTCAGTTGAAGCGAAAAGTGAAATTTCATAGAGAGAGTATTGCTCCAAAAAAATGTTCATTTCGGTTTTGAATTTACAAATTTGTCAAGTTTTTTTTTTTTATTCTTGAAATTTTTACACTGAGATTCATCAGACGTACAGATCCCCACATAAAAGTAAGAGTGGTGCATGTACAACTCATCATTTACGAATCAGCTTGTAGTTTCAAGAAAAATGCTCGAATAGAAAAATAAAAAAATAATAAAAATGCAGGTGACCCTAGAAATCAAAGAATTTTTTACGTTGACGATAATTTCCCCGTGAGTTTCCCAAATTGAAAAAAACCAGCAACGAGTTGACGCGAAAGGAATTTCACTGCGTTTCAAGGTTGGGAGTTTGCGGTTAATAAAAACTTGAGGCAAATGCGAAGAATGCGAATCATGGATTGATAATTTTGGTAGTTGAAATTTGGATAGACGGAATTGAAAAAAAGTGGATTTCAAAATTACCTTGTTTGGCCTTGTATCCTAGACGACGAGCTTTGTCAGGGCGGGATGGCCTGGGAGCACGGTGCATTTTGGTAAGCTGACGGTATTGCCAGCATCTGACACGGAGGAGGAAACGGAGCACATCGCTCTGTTTCTTCCTGTACAGCTCTTGCATGTACTTGTACGCACCCATCGTGAGTACCTGAAAGAAAAAAAAGAGAAGAATTAAGACCAAGGAAGAGGGAAAAGGGAGTTGAGTGTGAGAATCAACAGGGAGTCGCGGAGAATCGTTTGTTCAATAAGATCGAGTGTTTTCGTCGGAGAATATACGATCACTGAGAATTGAATCGCGAAATAATGAGGACAATGGGGAAAGAGGTCCTCGGGGATGTTCGGAGAAATAACGAAAAGTAAATAAAAGTGTCACGTTGTGGGTTTGAGAGTATGCGAGGAAACATTGAAAACACAGCGCGCTTCCAAGTTTAGGTTATGAAAGAAAAAAGCCGATAAATAAAAAAACTCGAAAGAAGAACGGAAAAACGTATGGAATCACATATCGCGGAAGATGACGATGTAGCACTTGAACAAACGACGAGCTTTGAATTATGTCGGATGCGGTTGATCCATGTGGATTTTAATACGCGGCCACTCACCCTGCACGATCAATGTACGAAAGGAAAGAAGGGACATCATCACGAAGACCCATGCCCGTATAAAACGTTCAAGAGTCGCCACATCCGGTTCGGATTGATGATTTGAACGAGAAGCGACATCTACAACAAAACTGTATCACGTGATCGCGTTACCGACCGAATTTCAGGCACTTCCGGTTCGTCGATTCCACCCGATATTCCCTCGCACTCGTTCGTCCGCTTATTTCGTGCTTTTCAATTTCGTTGATTCATAAATCTGTCTTTACAAATATTATTATGTGATTCTTATCCATTATTATCGTTAAATAAAATAAATCGCTATACGAAACATTAGGAATTCTAAAAGATTGAAAATGCCGGTAAGCTATTTTTTCAACAATCTCTTAAACAGAAACTTTTCTGGTCCGAACACTCAATCTTATCTGTCAAAAGGGCGTGTACGAAATTCATCTCCAAAATTTCAATTATTATTTAAATAATACAATTCATCGTTCTTTCTGTCAATTCAATCGTCGTAGGCTTTCCACTCCAGCTTTACCGAGAGCAAAAAAGCTCTCGGAAATATGGCACTTTTGCCATTGAAAACAAATTTCCGAGGTCCTGCTCCACCTCTGACCGGAAAGGATATGGACATTGTGGATGAAGCACTTTATTATTTCAAAGCCAACGTTTTCTTCAGAACTTACGAAATAAAGGTAATTTATCACTCATTTGTACAAAAATACAAAAATCTCAATTATCAAAATATCAAATAAAAAATTAACAAAAGTTAATCAGCATCGACAATGTTTCCAAAAAATTTCATTCTGGAAATGTAAATTTCTAATGAATAAATAAAACTTTGTTCGTTAATAATCAGTAATGAATTTTCTGTAGAGCGAAGCAGACCGAGTTCTCATCTACATTACTTTGTACATAACGGAATGTTTGAAAAGACTTCAAAAATGTGCGACCCGTCACCAAGCCAGCAACGAAATGCATTCTCTGGCATTTGCTAAATTCGATATTCCCGGCGATCCTGGATTTCCCCTCAATTCGGTTTATGCCAAGCCGAGCAGTCCTGACGAAGCAGGTAACGTTTTTAAAAAGTCTGATCCTCAATAATTTTACAAAGATTGTTTTGGATCATCATGAACTTATCACCAGCAAATTACTTCTTGATTTTCTTCTTTAATTTTGTTGAGGGCAGAAGAAATTCAATCGGAATCGGTTTATTTGTTAGCTGATTGCATTTTTCTTGTGTACGTTTCAGATAAAATGAGACAATATCTGCAGCAAATAAGGCAAGAAACTGCGACGAGATTAGTAGACAAAGTGTACGGAGAGGATGGAAAGCCAAGCAAATGGTGGTTGTGTTTTGCCAAAAAGAAGTTCATGGACAAGTCGTTGTCAGGCCCAGGCCAGTGAATTAAAAATAAAATATATGCAATATGGACAGGAATATGAAACGAAAAATTCTACTATAAATGAGTTTCTTTTTCTAGGATAGACGATTACTTTATATTTATGCAGTATGTACATTCGTTTTATTTCCCTCGTTTTTTCTACTTTTCGAAAATAATTCGCAACAGTTTGGTAGTTTTGAAGGAATGTTTGGTCGTATGAAGACTCAAGGGACGAATAAACCAGTTTGAAATTCGTTGTATATCGTTGGCGATGTTTGAATTTAATGAGACTGAAAATTGTTAATAAATAATGACATTTTCAAGACTTTGGCAATCTGTACAATCCACCGGAAAATAGTAACTGATGTTCGCGAACTTTTCTGTCCAAAAATTGTCTCAATTCGGGTAATCCACACTCGACAGCTCCGGGACCTTGAGACGCGAACATTTTCAGCATCTGATAAATTCTTTCCAAAGGCATTGAATCGAGATTCGTCAGCATTCCAACGATGTACGACCAGAAAACTTGCAATTCTTCCTCTCGCTGATCGCTCGCAGACGCCATCGCACTCTCAATTTCCTCGTCGTCGACGATCTCCGCGATAGAACGATTTTTCGACGAACTTTCCTCCTGAAGAAGGAACACGTCGTTCGAGGTTTCTTTCAAAAGGCCTTGAGATACCCAGAACGTCATTTTTCGACGCAAAACTGTCGCCGGTGCGTGCATCACTTCAGCCAATTCTTCCAAGGCCCATTTATCTTTAATGGAAAATAAAACAAAAATGATCGTCATCTCGAACCGAATAATTCGCATGCATTAAAAGTTTCAATGCTACGGCAAGCAATACTCACTTTTTTCCTGAAAATGTAAGATAATGGTAGCGTGAATGGGAGTGACGTTAATTTCGAATTTTCTGTCTTTCATTTCAATTTCTAAATTGACATTCCCAAGATGAGGTTTCCAGCAGAGAGTTCGGTTGCCTTTGAGAGCTTCGAAAGCTTTGACGTACTTCTTCAATTGTTCTTGAACGAGGCTCGGTAATTCAAGTTTCCATTCCTCCTTGAAGGGAGGCCAGAATTGTGCAGAGAGAATAAGTGCCGAGGTAGAGA
This sequence comes from Diadegma fenestrale, assembly GCA_037043255.1. Classification (NCBI taxonomy): domain Eukaryota; kingdom Metazoa; phylum Arthropoda; class Insecta; order Hymenoptera; family Ichneumonidae; genus Diadegma; species Diadegma fenestrale. The sequence goes on from CM073310.1 coordinate 1,927,609, forward strand.
AGGGGGCCATTTCCATGCTGTAAATCGCGTCCGATTGTATGTTTCCATCGATTCTTTTTGAATCGCAAACATCCTTGAGCATAACTTCGCAATAATGTAATTGATTCTCGCCGAAACGTCTTTTCAACAATTCGAGATAACGAATTTCTCGCTCGGTGTGATAATTCAATTGAGACAACAATCTGTCGGCCAGCAGGGTTCGGTACTCGTTTACAAACAAATCTTGACTCCCGTAGACATTCACCAGCATCGATATTATGTCGGACATTCGTCGTTGCGTCGATTTGGCTGAAAATAAATGTTGTTGAAGCTTTTGTTGGCAAAGAAAAGTCCCCAGAATATTTTCATCGTCTTTTTTTTTTTTTTTTACCAGGATCAGCGTCCACCGGGTCTGGCATCCATTTCTCCCAATCTTCGTTCTCTTCGTCCACTGATCCATCATCCAATTGCAAAGATTCTCCCTTCACTAGCTCGTCCGCCAAATCGCTCGGCGAATCGTCCAAAAGGCCACTCACTACACACCTGACTGTGTCCTCTCTGCTTCTCAAATAAACCCTGAAAGGAGAATCGAATCGCCAATGAAAACTGATTCAAGTTTTTTCAAAATCCCGACCGGAACCGACGTTCTAGAAAAAACGCGCTGGTCACACGGGATCGCAATGACCCCAGCTATGTTTGAACGCATGGCGCGTTGCAAATATCGTTCCGAACGAAACATGAAAATTCAGGATATTAGTTTGGACCTTTCAGATCGAGAATATCGTGCTGAAAAAATGTTCAACCATTTCCAAATGGCAAAAAAAAATCAGCAAGAGAACGGATTCGGTGCAAATTTCGACGTAGAAATATTGACAAACATTTAGAAGTCCCTGATTTAACAAAATTGCTGAAGCCAATGCTCAGAATTCTGAATTCTGTCCGGCATGTACGAACTGAGGCAATTATCGACAAAGAAATCATCAAATGTATAAAAAGTATTACTTAATTGGTTCGGTGACGGTTTCCAGGAGGACACCAGTTGGATCCAATTGTCGCAGTGCTTTTATTGCGGCTATGTAAGCGGTGAGTATATCGGGAGTGTTGACACCAGGATGTAACAAGCGAGTCCTCAGAGCCTCTTGCAAAGTTTGAACCAGAACTTTGCGTAAGTCGGTTCTCTCCAAGCAGATTCGTAAATCGTCAACGGCCGGCTGCGAGTCTGGATATTCTGAAAAATAATGCAAATGTCGTTCGTTGGTTAAGTTTTCGTCATGAAAGTTTGTCTACGTCAATCGCGGACAAGTTTTCAACGTTTTTAAATTAAAAAATATGAAAAATTACCTATGATGATGTTAAACAATTGATCGATCCTAATTCTCGTGTACGTTTCATAGAGATAATGCGACAATTTGCTCTTGAACTTGTAGAAGGTACGAATTCTCTCAGAGACGGTAACGGACTTGGTTGAACCGCCTGAGAAGATTCTCGTGAGCCAGCTGAGCACGACATTCCCGAGCCACTGCAAATGAATGAATTTTTTTCGTTACAGGTCAGTTCAAGAAACGCGTAAAATTAAATGGCAGCGAAATTCAAACGTTTGAGTTCTTACGTGTTCGAGTGGAACGAGTTGCGAGATAGAGAACGGTCGTTCGCACGATTGAGTGACGTGACTTTTGATTCGAATGTGGATCAGCGAAGTCAGCACATTTCCAACCAGTCTCTCAAGCAGTTCGAGCTCGTTCAGCTTTCTGTTTGTCTCATGGAACATGTAAACGATCAATTGGCATTGACAGCTGTCCAATTCTTTGTTGCAGCCTCCGCATTCTGTAATCTCTGCTTCGTTGTCTTAAAGAGAAATTCCATTGTCGTCAAAATCAGCTCGCCATGAAATTTTTTCATTTTTTTACAGTTAAAAGAAAACACGATTTGTCTTACCAACCGAATTGACATCGGTGTTGCAGAAAACGTTGAAAGCTATTTTATAAAAATGTTCGATTATGACTTCGTAACACAACGGTAAACAACTCAGCAGCGTCGATCTCACGACTAGTTTGAACTGTGCCAAAATGTGTGGTTGGCCATACAGCATCGATTTAGAATCTTCCTCCATGATGAGCAGCTCCAGTCTCTTCAGAATTGGCAGAAATTTTATCGAGTTTGAGTACAAATCGTCCACGGCGCTTCTGAATAATTCAAAGCCTTGTTGTTCATCCGTGACTGCGGTGAACTTGGCCCAAAAGTTAGGAGCCACGTGTTGTCTTATATATTTTTCAATGTGATGGATCACGAGCTTCCGAATGCTACTTGTCAGATTCAAGCTTTTTATCTCATTAATGACATCCAGCTGTTGGTCTTCTGTGTAATCTGATTGCACCTAATTATCAATCAAAATTCATAAGGAATAATTACAGTACGTAGAAGTTCGTTGCAAATTCTCAACAAGTTTTGTCACTTTTTCAGTCTCTCAATATTCTATATGGACCGAAATGTATTTATTTTCGTTTTCGCAAGTTAACGAGACAAATATCTGACAGATGAACGATTGGAAATTCAATTCGATTATCGACATATCCGATTTCAGGCCTGAGCATTTTTATTGCTACAGTATTTCTGATTATCATATTTTAATTAGTGATTGAGACGGTGAAGAATTATGGATTGTGTGATATTTAGTAATTAATATAAAAAATCCGGTGTATTTTGAACTCACCTCTCCTTTGAGAATGGGAAAAGCGTTTTGCACTCGCGATAAAAATTCATTATGATCGAGAGCACTTGTCATTTTTTAACCAATAAATTGACTTTAGACAAAAACCTCTAACAATGCATGTCAAGTGACAGAAGTTTGGTGAGAAATCTTCAATATTTATAACTGTTTACAAAAGGATCTTCTGTCACCGCAGAGGTTATAAGTTTGTTGTTACGTTCGCACCGTTGCGTGAATGAAGTTTTCGTTTACGTGTTACCTACGAGATGGCGGGACAGTTCTCTTCCGGGGGAACGGGCCAAAAGTGTGTTCTGCTCAAAGAACGCGGGATTTGTTTGAAATGAAATTTGAAACGAACTCGAATTACGATAAAAATGAATAACAAAAGTTAGTTTTTGTCTACTCGAGCCTTGAAATATTTCTGCCTCCTCGATATATAAAAATTCTCGACTCTACCATCAGTCGGTTCGCACACAACGAACGTCTTTGTCAAAAGATCAAATGCAACGACCCATTACATTCCATACATATTTGTATACGTACTGGAGAGTGTGTTTAATGCTTTAGGTCGAATACTAGCTAAGAATTATACATTTGTATGCAACACACATGTTATCAGCTCGTAATAGATATAACGCGAGTGCAGTGCAGTGTGCAGTCGAACTGTGTGGGAAGACGAGTGATGCAAGTTGGTTTTTGGTTCTAAAGAAATAATTCGTACGAAAGGAGAGTGTGTGCGATTGTGGTGAATTTGGAGTGCACGTCATGCTTTTTATATGATTTGGAAATTGAATAAATATATTCTTCATGTCGACAAATCCGTGTACATGAGTTCATAACGGTGGGAAATATTTTCGTGACAGCATTGAAAAAAGACTTTCGCCTTCTCGGCAAAAACTATTGTCTGCGAATATAGTAACGTGTGCTCTCGCCTCTCGACTCGACATTTATTTCCATTGTGTCGAATCGCCGCATCGATCGCGATCGCTGCTTCGACGACTGGCCCGAGCAGGACTTTTGTTTAATCGCAAAATCCACGAGCGAGAATAATACACAATTTCAAAATGCCCGACGAACAGGAAATATGTGGTGAGCATTTTTAATTGATATTTTTTTTTATCCTCGTTCTCACGTTCGACGTTATCACTCGCTTTGTAGCAAACATCACCATTTATTCCCACGTTTTCTTGTTTTTTTTTTCCAACTCGTATTCTCGTGTCTACTCGTGTACTTGACAGTCTCGAGGAACGAGTACACGAGACGTTCGCAAATCGTCATGCTCCCCGATAACAAAATACGCCTCTTTGCCCTCTTTCCGTTAGCAATCGAAAACGACAACTCCTTCTCCACTTTTAAAGCAATTATGAATAAAATTTCGATCGTATTTAAGCCAAAACCGAGGAAAATCTCTCGAAGCAGAGCTTCAGGGAAAAAATTTGGAAACACATGAGAAAAAACGAACTGAGTGATGATGTTCAGCCGAGCAGACACAGGAGAATCCCAGATTTCAAGGGTGCCGAAGAAGCTGCTCAACGAATTCTCCAACTGGAAGAATTCAAACGAGCCAAAGTGATAAAAATAAATCTTGACAAGCCTCAAGAGCATATCAGACTATTGGCTCTGGAAGCCAACAAGGAAATCTTAGTGAAAATCCCTCGAGTCAGGTTTGGAGTGTTTCTCCATGTGGTGCCTGGCGCGGACACGAGCAAGCAGGATCTGAAGTACATGGCAACGAGACGAGGTCTCGAAGAATTTGGTAAACCCGTCAATTTGGATTCCGATATCAAGGTAGCGTCAAAATCTTTCAAGCGTTTTCCCTTCCCTTATAATATTTCGATTTTTGGACTGCGACGAGGCGAATCATTTGCGGTTACTAAAAAAATTTGTTATCGTTTTTTTTCCAAGGTGGATCTGGTGGTGCTCGGTTCGGTTTGTGTGAGTCGAACTGGACGCAGAATCGGCAAGGGTAAGGGTTTTGAAGATCTGGATTTTGCTGTATTGATGAAAATGGGTGCAATAAATAGCGAAACGCGCGTAGTGTCGACGGTTGACGATTGTCAGATTTTGGATTCATTGCCGGAGAATATTTTTGAAAAACACGATTTACCGGTGGATGTAATTTTGACACCGACGCAGACACTTGCGATTGGTGAGAGGTTGAAGAAGCCGGACGGTATATATTGGGAAATGTTGACGCAGAGCCGAGTCAAGTCGATGGAGATTTTGCAGCAGTTGTACGAGAGAGAAGCGCAGAATGGGCAGACAATAACGCTGAAGGAAAACGATAGGAGGGACGAGCGGCGTTCCCACGGGAAACGCTGGTTCGGGAAGCCTCGAAGCGAGAGGCGTGCTAAGGCGATGCGAGAAGTAACGGATTCCGAGGATACGCCCAACGCGGAGACGAGCGAAAAGTCCGTGAAGGAGCTGAGTGATCGTGATGCGAGGAAAGGACGTTTGCTGAAGCGGCGTCTACGGCGCCGGCGCAAGTCCAAGGGCGATAACGAAGCAGCTCCTGTTACCGAAAACAATGAGAACGATGTTGAGAATGAGACAAAGCCACCGCGTCGTAAATCCATTAAATCGCGGGCACGAGCGGACATTGATTTTTCATTGAAACTATCCAACATCAAGCCGGATGTTCGTGTGAGACATTTGAAAAATGCGCTTCTCGAGCGTGGAGTCAGAGCCAGGCACATAACATGGCACGGTCAAAGGGGCTACTGCTATTTGCATTTTGGAAAATTGCGAAACAAAGATGCCAAGCCCGATCAACCGGTCCAGGTCGACTCGATCGTCGCAAACTTGCAACAGCTCAAACTCTGTAATCCAGATTCCCCAGATTCGTCAAACGAGGCGACCGAGCAAGAGTACATTGTGGTCGAGCCAGCGAAACCAATAACCAGAATCGAAATAACCGACGTCACTACCGTTTAGTCGCAAAACAAATTATACGATTCTCTCTTCGTCTCTCTTTCTCTCTATCTTTAAGCTTAGACGACGCTCCGTTTTCTCCCAATGGATTAATCCGAACTAAACAAATACGAAAAGTTTATATTTCAGCGAAGAATCATAAAAAATTACGAGTATTTCCACCAAATCTATCCGAAGCTCAGCGCGTTGTTTAAATTGCCGATGGGAACAAAATAAACCGCTGAATTAAAGAAAAAACAATATATATATATAGTTTGCAAAGAAACTGCAATAAAATAGATTTGCCAATGGGGATAATCGACCATCGTATCGTGTGAACGATAAAATGTGAGAACTTTCCATATCATGTCTTATTTTCTGACATATTTACAGTTCAAATTAAACAATTTAATAAAACTTAACAAAAAGCCGCGATAGCTTTTTCGCTGCAAACGCCCAATTTTGTGCTGGCATCTTACCGGACTATATGTATAATATTAATAATAATAATGATAATAACAATGATGATATAACGAAAGAGAATAACGTAAAAATAACTTGGATAATCATTGTTCCGCGGTGCTTGTGATATATTATTATATTAAAGGGCTAACGAAATAGCCGAGCTATATTGAACGAGTCTCTCCAGCGCAAGCTGAGTCTCTCGTGGCATTTGGTGAACAAACGAAAAAGTGAATAATCTCACGACTATCATTGCTATTCACACATAAGAATGAAATTGGTACTGCGATAATTACAAGATGAAATTCAACTTCCCGATACTACAGATAGAAAGAAACTTATCCATATTTTTCTGAAGAGATATTTTCACATCGCTTTTCCCTTGTAATTTCGTGAAAAATAAATAAACAGTTGTTAAAGAACAGAGAAGGAAAAATAGAAAAGCAGGAAGAATCGTAATTATAGAAATGAATCGATTATGTTTTGGATGCTTGAGCCACTTCGAGGCGGGCAATTTTGCGAGCTTCCATGTTGTACGGACCTCGGACAAACGACAAAAGTAAACGGATAGCGCGTAATTTCAATAATATACGATTTAGCCGCGTTATAGCGACGATTAAGCGGCTATACTTTGTGATATTAACGTATATAATTTCTTACATTTATTTCTCTTTCTCATTCTCTTATTTTTTCATTAGTCATAAAAATGATACTTTAGCCCTCATTGATTAATCATCGTGATTTTTTTCTTATAATCGAGATATCTCCGTAATCTACGTAACCGAGATATTTACACTTTATCAAGAACTTTTCTTGTTTTGGTGAAAAAACACATTGACCCTACGGAAATTTTCGTAAAAAAAGGGGAAATGGAAAAAGCGATTGAGATCGCGTCTCAAATCAATTGGTCGCAATTCGCAATCGGTGCTTTCAGGCTCTCTGAAAGTTTATCATTTTCTCATTTTCAGTGGCCGAGTCTTCAATCATATTTACTCGTACCGCTAAGACAAATATTTTTTGTGATTAACCGATAAAATAAAAATTTAGGAAATGTTTGTCAAATGCATATTTTTCTATCGTTTTCTATCTTTAATTCGATAATTGCATTTATACTTAGCCTCGTTTTTTGAAAATTGCAGTTGCAGCGAAAAATGTTTTTTTTTTTTCGTCTCTCTGTTGTGGAGAGTTGACAACAAATAAAAGTTATAATTTCGAAAAAATGTACGACCGTTGTTTTCTTACCGCCTTTCTCGTAATCCAACAAATGAATTTTATTCCAAAAACCATTTCGTATATAAAGTTTCTCAGTGGAGTTCCGCACAGCGCTTTATTGACATTGAGAATTACATAAAAGAGTATCAACATTTGTCCACGCTCGCTGAAGAATTGTGTGGCTAAAAAATCGATCGTTCGTTAAGTTTTTCCGTTTTTTAAAGCAGCGAACTTGAATCGATTTTTGTGAGTTCGTCCTCATTTTAATTTATCCTTCTGACACTAGCAACGCTTTTTTGCTCGAACGGTTCGATTAATCGACGCTGTTTCTCTTACTAAAAGGCTAAATTAGTCTGTAAGGTTTATCCTCGTAATTGCCAGCTCTGAATGAATTCTTTGTACGCTGATAGGAAAAAGTGTGCGCGTGCGGCCGATTACGTTTTTACTTGGTCCAATAATCGACTATGATATTCCACCGAGGCATTTTTTACTCCAAAAAAAAAAAAAAGTTCGTATTTATCAACAACACCGTTCGAGGGACCTTCCCAGTGAATCGAGCATCAATTTTTAATCATCCTGTTGCTGTAAGTGAATTTTATGAATTTTACACCGAGAAGGTTTCTCGAAACCTTTTGCACTCTTCTAAAATATTTTTGTCGACCAGATCGAAGGACGATATTAAAAATCCATTAAGTTACTAAAGGTACTCTCGTACAATGTGGATGGATTACCTGCAATATCAATTATTTTGACTTTTAATTATATTGAACGAATACAAACGATACAAAAAAGAAAAGCTTTCCCATTTCTTTCATTCTGCGAGCACCTGCGCCGCATACTTATTCCATAGTTTTGAGTGATCGCGAAGCGGCGTTATGGGAATCGTTTCAAACTCTTTCGTTACTTGTGCCAAAATTACCACTCCACTCGTATAGCCTGCACGATTGAGCTTAACCGTCCATAATGAGTTAAGTATTTTATCACAAATTGCAACGAATCTCGGAGCGTTTAGAGAGCTGTATCCAGTTTTTTCGTCGTAGGCTTTAATTAGGGTAAAACGTCGCTGTGTGCAGACACAAAGTACGTCACAATTAATCTATCATTGAATTATTGACTCGAAAGAGATTCCACCAATCGACCCGTTACCCTGATGAAAAGCCTCAAATTATACAAAGTCGTTGATAATATTTATTCGTTGCGAATTAAAAAATTAGTAATGTGCGTTTTAAAAAAGAGATAAATAAGATTTAAGAAGTGGATGGCTCTGGACTAGCATCGATGTAATCGATCTCTGAAGACGACGTCGTAGCACTTCTTCGTCGATGTGGTTTTGGTGATGCACCGATTCGTGCTTTAACATTAGCTGATGAAATTCCCAAACGGCTGCCTGGTCTGACCTGTTGCTTGTGTCTTTGGTGTTTTATTCTGTGAGCAGAGCACGCGACGGTTTTTAAACGTTTTATCATCCAAATGAGTGTATTAATTATGACTCTGAAGTTTGCAACGTTGAGATTCAACAACAAATATTGTTTCTATTAATTATTTATTGAATTTTAAAAATCATGCCAATTTATCGTCTCGATTGACTTTTTGGGACTCAAGAGAAATCGTTTTTTTTTGTCCGGACCAAATATTGAATAATAATTATGCGCCTCGTTGAAGAAAAAACAGAATTTCGTTGCATTCCAACGATGTAAACTTCAACATCATTGTTATTTGAATATTTTTCATCTCGTTACCTCAGTCTCTCTTCGGCACTCATCATGGCAGTGTTAAGTTCATCTTCCCACTGTTTTTCCTTCTTTTCACGCTCTATTCTCTCCATTTCTCGTTCACGATTGTAAACTCTATACTCGGGTATATAAGCGAGTCGTGTCACATCAGTCGCTGCCAAACCTCCGCCGTTTCCGGTATTCCCGAGATTCTGATCCTGCTCCGCTTGCGAATGTTGCAAATCGCTGGCTCTGAGCGATCTAAATAATTCATGATAATTAGTCAATTGTATTTTTTACAACTGTACCGTGTTGTGTCTTCCTGGATAACAACGTGATACCGACCTTTGTTTAGCCAGCCGTTTCTTCTTCTTGTGGAGCGGTTTCGTCTCGATAATCATTTCTTCGAGTTCGAAAGTCGGATCGCAATTGAGATGATCTTTGGGCGGTGTGAACAATGGTTTTATTTGTTTTTTCAAAACTTTATCAAAATCGAGGTTTTTCATTAGTGACATTTGCTTCAATTTCGCGAGCGTTGATATTCGATTTTCGGGGGCTTCCGTTAAAAGTCCATCCAGCAGCTCGCACATACAAGAACTCCAGTGCGCTGGGTTGACTCGTTTAACCTGATTCAATGGCGAGAGTTAGAGACCGTGAACTTTCGGGACGACGATCGAGGTGAGCGATTTTGAAATATTTTTCAGCTTCACTCTCCAGACTCGTGTACTGGCATTTTACAGAAACGTCGTTAGGGCATTTTTTATAGAAAATTTTCCGAGCTACAAGATTGGTCCTATGCATTTTTGCTCCATCCTCGACCGTTTTGTCGGTATATGCGAAAAAAGAGTTCGGAGTAAAAAAAAATGGGAACAAGCCATACAAAATTTGATTCGATCGTTTGAATTGATTTCCAATGAAATTTTGACGTACGGGGTGAAACTTTTTTATAGAGAATTTTCCGAGCTACAAGATTGGTCCTATGCATTTTTGCTCTATCCTCGACCGTTTTGTCGGTATATGCGAAAAAAGAGTTTGGAGTAAAAAAAAATGGGAATAAGCCATACAAAATTTGATTGGATGCGGATTTAATTTATTTCCAATGAAATTTCGACGTACGAAGCGAAAATACGTGCCTGGATGATAGATAAAGCTTCCCTGTGGGTTGTAGCAGCGTGCAACGAATATGGACGGGAACCAGCGAGTGTTTCCCACGCGAGAATTCCAAGACTCCACCAATCGACGGGATAGCCATATCCCTGGACGTTGTGGTCGTCACACGAGCACTTGTAAATCTCCGGAGCTGATTGAGCGGCAATAATGATTTGTGTTTGTTTTTTTTTTATCTCTTTTAATTCGTCTATGATAATAACGTGGATTGAAAATCAGCGAAATAAATCCATTGAAAAACAATAGATAAATCGATTGAATCGAACCGGTTGGACGAGATTTGTGCGCTTTTCCTTTTCGTTATCTTTCTATTCTTGCTTTAGAACAACGTCGGTCGTTTTTCACAAGAGAGAGACTGAGAGAGAGACCGGAAAATCGGGAGAGAGAGAGAGACGAAGAGCAAGAGAAAAGGAGATCATATTACGTATGGTGTAAATTGCCTTTTTCATAATTGTGCCCGACACTTTGAAGAAGAAGGAGTTGGAAGGCAATAGCGCGCGTTATAGTCGAGTAGATAGTAGTATGTAGTAGCGAACCGAGAGTTTGTCCCTTCACCTATGTATGGCTTAGTTCCCGACATCGAAGTTGCTAGATGTTCACCCTCCAGCACGGTCGCAATATTGAAATCCGTCACGTGAGCATGCCCTGCAATTTCAATTAAACAAATATTTATGTTACGCGTTCACGTACAAACAGCCGACTCAGCCAACGTACTATATCAATTGTTTCGTTCATTATCACCAACGAAGATGGCTCTGATTTCGAATTGATTACAATTTGCGCTACACAAAGCAATTTTGCGAGATGTCACCGGGTAAAAGTCAAAATTTTCATTTATAAAAATCACAATTTCCAGTAATTTCTCACAAGAGCGCGTGTTTAAAGTTGCAACTTCCAACATCAAATATTTCGATCCCTAATTGGTGGGGCCTCTTAAAACTTTGCATTCAGGCTCGCAAACCATTTTGCACGTGAGGAAAACTGACGACGAAAATTTTGAATTGACCGTCGCCACACAATCCTCCGTCATCCTTAATGCCCGAAAGCGTCCTCGTGAGACAGTGGCAAAATGAGCTGGAGTGTCCGCGTAATTGCACATTGGCTATTTCGTCACGAGAGACACACTTTATACGCGAGCTATTTTACTCCCTAAACACATAGATACACACAGATTCGCAGAACTACGCCCCGGTGCACTATTATGTTGCAGCTGCGTATGTATATACGTGGTCGTTGTGCATATAGAACGAAGCTGGCTGAATCAGAGACGCGGCGATGGTGCCTAAGTAATGCAAGAGCTATTTCAATCGTCAAACAAGCCTCGAGAAATTTCCCTGCAGAATAGAACGAGCCGGTTTTCTTTACATTCTCATGAACATTTAAAACCCAATTTTCGTCATATAGTGCGGAAAAAAACGACACGAATGTTTATCGTTATTCTTTGAATTTTGCGACTCTCCATCACGCGGGAAAATGTCGAGATTTCTTTTGGTTTACAACTTCACAGGTTACGGAGTTTATTCGACTTTCCAGGACAAAAAGCTCTGCGAATGACAGCCAAGCAACAAAGATAAGAGTGATTTCTTTCAACGGATAAACTTCCGTTGCTCTCTCGCAACACAAACATTCCACAATCAGTGTAAAGTTCAAAGGGATAAAAGGAAAGGAAGTCCGCATTTCCTCTGCTACGTAATCCTCGAAGCAAAAACCTAAGCTCCGATGACAGCTGAACAGAATATCCCGAACAGAATATCCCACGACAAAGTACTCGCTGGACCAATTGTTCTTTTGACAATAATCTCGTGTAATTGTACTGACCATGCACATAGGGCAAAACCCATGGGATATTCAGTCGGCAAATATTGTGTCGTTGGGCCAAAGCGACTTGTTTTTTATTCAAATTAAATGCACTTCGACTTTTAAATTCCTGGTGAATGTAAAAGCTGCTTATTCCAGGACTTTTGACAGGAAAAACCTTCATAGGGTGATTTAGAGGTTTTCGCAAAATCCGGATATTAAATCTACCGAAAGAGCGCGAGAAATTCTTCCAATTTCGACTCGCTTGAGGAACAGGATATAATGAAAACATTTCTATCGTAGGATTTCTCGTTACTGCGCTTTAACTCTTCGTGCTCGGTCGAATAATGTTTCAGGGAAACCGTAGAAATAAGCCGATTCATGGTATATAATGACCAACAATTGAAAAGGGTTTTTTCCGAGAATTGGTTCGAGCTCGTTTGAACCGTATGATAAAACAAATGGCGATTAAATGTCCACGGAGAGAATTTTACATCGAAATGTACTAAAAATAAAAGGGCGAAAAATGTCATAATTTCCGCGATTCTGATAGAAAAAGAATGAAAAATTACTATGTTTTTGGTCAAATTTCTCAGAGGGACGACTCGGTACCCGGGAACTATAATAAACATAGTAAATTTTGATGTAATATTCTCTCCGTGTACTGCATCAAACAAACGAGAATAATTTGGGACATGCAGGTACATATAAACATCGGAGGTCGATTGACTATTTAACGAGGAATGAATTTCGATGCAGCGAGTATGTCGTTCGTTTCCATATGTTTTTGGTGTGCGAATCTGCCGCGATTGAACTGAACACCGCAGTGAAAAGCGAACGCGAGGGCATGGAGTCGTATTACGAAATTCAGTTGGAATCCCAAGCTGCGTGGGATCGATAGCAACTTGCCGAGTATCGCAAACACCATTGTTTATATTCGTGGGTGTGTGTGTTTCGTGTTTTTGTGTTTATGTAACGCGCAGCGATTGTGCCAAAAGTTCCAGAGATCTTTTTGTTGCAGGCAACAACTTTCCTTCAGCTTTTTTTTCATCACAGACTTGAGAGATATATATCTAGAGAGGTTGATGGGTCTCGAGAGATATCGTTGAATTGCTTTTCCAACAGCCATCTCGTCTTGTAAGCCCAGGCTCGAGGTCTCTCCCTCGCCGTTTAATGTAACTCACGTTATTCTATAGCTTTAATATCAAAACCACCCAAATCCGGCTTTTATCCAACTTCCAAACAAAACGCTGCTCCCAAAACGTCATAAGATTCCCAAAAATATATTTCCGTCTGTGTTCTTTCGATCTTAAGGTAGAAACGTCGGTTTTGGAATCATCGTTCGGAGTACTTAACAAAATTTTATATTGTAAATTATGATGAGAAAAAAATCCAGTCCAATTTTCAAGAGGCTACATAATAACGCCATAAAAAGATGTTTGCATCGTCAATTTAATGAATTTGACATTGATTTTATACATTTCATTGTTTTCTCCAATGAAAAGCGTCATTTCTCGAATTAATAGCAATTCACTTTGTAAAATAGAACGAAAACTGAAATTGATCATAAAATTCGTATATCGTTCTTGTGATTCTTTGTTCACCGAAAATTGAATTTCGTTAAAAAAACGTCGATATTTTGTTAAACACGATGAACTAAATATTTTTGGATAATTTCAAAATTTTGGTCATTTCGACAATATTTTCGAATTCTAATGGAATTGTCAGTAAAATTTATGATTGGAATGACAAAAATTTACTTTTCGAAGAAACTTTCTAAAATATTTCTTGCTGCAGTGACAAAGTTTTTGCGATTTTTTAAAAAACGTTTAGTCGAAATTATCCAACGAAATTTTATTTTCAGAGTAGCCCCTTGAAAAGTTGACCGGACATCTCGTCATAATCTATATAGTTCTGTACCAAATTCCATTAAATTCTGATCGGAATATTTTTAAGTGAGCAACGTGGAGGCAACAATTTTTTTTTTTCATCAACAAACTTTATTTTTCCATTTCTTCAAGCCTTGTTTACGTTCTGTTGCATTACGATAATTATTTGTTCGCTTCGGTATTAAAAAACCCAGTTGCGAGAGCGAGGGAGTCGCGGGAGGGCGTTTAAAGTGTGCCTGATGGCTCACAAGTTGTCATTCACGCCTTTTACATTCAATTACGATTTTATTTACAAGATATTTCAAAAACAGCACTCGCACGAAATACTCAGGCGAACGAGAACGCGACCCTGATCCTGGATTCGCGATAAAATTCGACTAGAAATTTTTATTTCGTGACTATTTTCAAAAGCCGGGCAAGTCGCGTTGTGTCGATTGATTCGATACGAACTGCGAGTCAATCGATGTAATGGATCAACGTTGACGTCCGATTGCGCCCACGGATTTCAATCTCCATTCTCCACTTCTCAATATCGCTGAAAGTCTTTCGCTCTTTATTTACGTTTGGTGAAGAATCGATGAGAAAATAAGCATCAGTCAGAATGCCATCGTTGATTCATGGACTGTTTGGAAGATTATTATTGTTTTTCATTGGTCGTGGGATTTTCTGCTGCGCTTAAAATCAAGTATTTTCGCAATATTCGGTGCTGCTAAAGTGTCAAAATGCAAATTTTGAGCTCAAATTTAACGTCAAGGCTTTGCCTAATTGGGACTTTTTTTTATTGAAAATCTCGTTTATGCATAAATTTGTCACTGTCAACACGTTTTTTCCGTCCGTACGTTTCGCCCGAGCTGAGAGGATCTTAGAAGAGATTCTATAAATCGCGTTCACGATACGATCCACAGCAGGCGGACGACTTAGCCATTTTGATAAATTGTCGTCATTATACCCGGCGACAAGAAAAATCGAGTCATCCGAACTCGTCTTCATTTACCAACCCGTAAGATTCCCTTGTTACTTTAAAAAATAAGATAAAAATCGAAAAGAGAGATGACTCGATGAACTAAGCGTCGTTTTAAAGGGGATGTTCGAATATTATGGAATATCCGCAACCGGTGGAGTCTCCGAACGAGGAAACTGCACATGGTTCCTGAACTATGTGTCTTTTCAATGTGTTTCCAATGCATAAAAACCAATCACTCCCTAATCGTGAAATTTGGTCGACAAGTTTTGCAACGTTCACTCAATAATTCATCGAGTAATGAAATTTTTTGGAAATCTGTCAGAAATACTGCGTTGTTAACAATCAAAAAGAAAATTATTTCTCTACTGAAAAGAAAATTTTGTTGAAAAAGATCGATATTTTGTTGGATACGTTCAACTAAACGTTTTTTCGAAAAACCACAAAAATTTTGTCATTCCAGCAAAAAACATTCTGGAAAATCTTTTCGGAAAGTAAATTTTTGTCATTCCAATCGTAAATTTTGCTGACAGTTGCGTTACAATGAAAAATATTGTCGAAATAACGAAAATTTAGAAATCATCCCAAAATATTTAGTTCGCCGTATTCAACAAAATATCGACGTTTTTTTGACAAAATTGAATTTTCAGTGTCCGCATCATCTGAATTTCCAAAAACCTATAAAGACCGTCGTCGCGCACAGCGTTGGAACTTTTCGATGTCGTTACCGCAATTATTATTGATCTTACCTTCCTCGTCCAAAAGGATATTGTCCGGTTTGATGTCCCTGTGTAGAATCCTGTGGGTTTGAAGATAATCGAGAGCCAGAGCGATCTCAGCGACGTATAGCGCGATGCTCTCCTCGGTGAAGATAACTTGTTGCTGTATGTGATATCGTAGATCGCCGCCGAGCAAAAGATCGGATACCATGAAGAGATCCTCTTCGTCTGTCAAGTTGAACAAAGCATGAGCAGCGGCTCCATCGTATCGTGAAGGCACGAAGAAACTTCAGATATTTCAGTAATTATAATTCGATCCATTTTAGGCGAAATATTTCTTCAGCAACCGTGAAAAACTTTCGACTCTCCATGTATACAAAAAAAGAGAGAAATTCGTTGAGGTTGCGCTTGAAAATTACACGACAAATTTCTATTTCCAGTAGTGATGGAAATCTGTATTGCGCGAGATTGCAAAACGCGTATACTCCAGAGAAAACCTGAGATATTTCCTGACACTGGACAGCGAAGTAAACCAAGCTAAGCAAACATGGTAACAGGTATTTATAGACCGGCAAGAACTCTGGAGGCAGTGGAATAGGAACGTGAGGTTTCGTAGAGTCGAACGTTGCACCAGTGAATCCATGAAAATATCGAGTGTATGCGGTTACACATGGAGGGTCAACAAGACGCTTTTCAAAAACGTGAAATAATAAGATCAAAAGAGGCACGAGTTTAATCCGATTTCGAGGTTTGCCATCGAATCAGAAAAGCTGCGTTCTCCACGTAGTGAAACGAAATCAACGGAATGCTTTGACATAATTCAGCCGGTCTTTCGTAAGAAATTTAATCGCGTTTGAAGAACACGGGTCCGTGGATGCATGAGATCAAAGTGTTTTAAGGTTTAAGGGCTGAATACTGAATCCTTTGAAGTTGGAAACGTACCTTGAAAGCTGAACCAGAGGTTTACGAGACAAGGATGCTCCAATTTTGAAAGAATCTCGACTTCCCTCGCCACATTTTTCAGCGCACCTTTTTCAGCACATTCACCCTTGTGAACGTATTTCATCGCGTACATATTGCCCGTTCGATCACGTTTCTGAACGATGCAAACCTTCGATCGAGACCACAAGCAAAAACAGAATAAACGAATAAATAAAAGTGCTTTTGGTCATTGAACAATCTCAGTGTTCGTAAAATAATTCCCAAAAAAGTTAATGATCGTCATTGGATTTTTTAGCGAAAGGTAAATTAAGAATCTCTGTTGGCAAAAATAATTAACTCACTGAAGAGTTTAGACAAGATTCAAACACAAATTGGATTTATTATTTGGCGATCCGATCAGCCGAATCAATCAGGCACATTCACGATAATCCTGTTTGAAAGTTAAGCGCTCTATGCATTAATAAATCACGTTGACACGCGACGCTTGCCGTGAGAAACTTTTATAAGTGTATCGTAGTTTGGAGTGTATAGTTCAGGTTTAGTTATGCATGAGTGATGCAAGTTCTATACAACTTTAATATTAATCATCTTAGTTTCCAGCCCCAGCTTCATCATCAAAGCGAGCAATCGTTATTGCAATAAAAGAAAAAAAAACTGGTACGAAAATTCATCGTAAAAAAGGGTTAATTCTGACAAAATATCGAAAAAAATTATAAAATGAAAAAACAACGATCAAAAACTACACAGAAAAATAGAGTCCATCGAGATTTTCAGATTTTAATGATTCTTACCTTTCCAAAACTACCCTTGCCGATGGCTCGCAAGATTTGAAAATGATCGAAATTCACTGTGAAAATAAAATACCATGAAAACGAATCATCAAGCAGGATTGATTGTTGACCGACGATTGACACTTGCAAACGAATGTTGTAAAAGACGAAAAAGACTTTTCCCGATTTTTATCTTAACGATATGAATTCTTCACGATCAAGGCAATCGAAAGATCAATCGAATATGCATCACTTTTTATAACGATGTTCATCAATGAAAACACGAAAACACAGTAAATGAGAATTCTTTGAAAACTCAATTCCAAATTGAATCACATCGAATGAGTCAAATATGAAATAAATTATGGCCATTAACAGGTTACATCAAAATTTGTCCGGAAATTTAATTATAAAATTAACATCAACCTATAAACCTCATTTTTGGAGTCAAATTCATAATGAAACGAATTCCTGTCTATCCGGTCAAAGAAATTCATTATGAATCGTTACCAAATTCGTATATTATGCGGTCTAACAACGGCCAAGTGGTTTCCATGATAAAATCTATGTGATAGTGATACGAGGGAAGGTAAATTTCCATTCGAGCGTACTTAATATTCATATGGTTGTCAATCATAGATTCAAGGAGACATAATCAATGGACGTCGAAATTGTATGTCGAAAATTTGGAACGTCACATAACATCGACCTTTGACCGTGTAATTACATACATTTAGGGGAAAAAAGTAAAGAGAGCATGTTAAATATTTTTTCTCGAGTTTACTGCGTTTGACGTTTCATATGAATAGCAAATGTCTCGTGGCAAATAATGACGCGAAATTTATTTACATAGAGTTCTGTTAACTAAACGAGTTTCCTGATTATTTGAACTTCTTATCAAAGGTTTTTATAAGCACGAACGAAGCAAAAGCAAAGAAGAAAATATTAACTGAAGAAAAATAGTTTTTTTTTTTCAACCTTCTTCGCCGGGGGTTGGAATGCTTCGTGCTGATTGGTTTCCACCCATTTTATGTATTCAATGTTCCACGCGATAGGGTGTTGGAAGCCGAGTATTGGAAAAAACACGTCGCGACGTCTTGGACGAGATCCCACCAGTAAGTTTAACAAATTTATCGAATAGCTCGTAATTCTCGGTCATGATAGCGATTTATATTTCAGTTTGTTTTTCTACGTCGTTAGAGATGAATTATAAAGACACTGACACCATTATAACTCGCCGTAATGAATATAAAATCACAAAAACGTTTTTAAATTATTCATAACGGAGATGGATTTTTCGATTTTACTTTTAGAATCATTTGTAATGAGGTTTATGTTTTACGAGCGCAGAAAGTTCCTCGTGCAAGGTCGGGCGCTGTCGCGGAAGTGAGTACCGATAGCTGCGGTCGCGGCAGCGAGGATGCTTTAGTTCTGAACCCTCGCAAGCTTTTTAGCGTCTGCGTCGTTGAGGCTTTGGATCAACTGGCGTTAAACGCACGTTTTCCCTCACTACCCACAGGCCTCACTCGTATTTTCTCTTTTCCAGTGATTCAAACTGCTCTCTCAAGCTTCTGCGATAACATTTCGAGCTTCATATCAATCAGGACATGTTTTTAATTGATTTCCACGCTTTCGGTTTCGGCGATTAGTTTAACGAGTTTTTCTCACCCTTTTCAGCTCCAATTTCTCCACAATTATGGGGCAATTTTTCGTAGAAATGATAGTCACTACGTGACACCCTTTCTATACGTGTACAGACGATATTTCCCACTGAATACGTGACGAGCGCCTTTTTCGATAGCAGTCCAAGCCTTACCACTCTTTTCCCTCAAACTCATTCTCGCTTCGTTTTGTTTTCCCTCTTTCTTTGCTCCCGCCACCCATTGATCGATATCGTCTCGACCCCACGCCTATCTCGAGGGCTATTATAGAGTATAGCGAGGCGCTGAACAAAAATATAATAACGAAAAGTTGGCACGGCCATTTATATTGCAAAACTGCAAAGAGAAAAATTATTAAGTCTGCATGTCTTTTCGTCGGTGAATTTTGCTTCGCGTTTTCTTTCCCCATCCCAACAACTTTTCCCCGTGATTCTGTTCGATATTCAACTAATAGTTGAACATCGATTTCCCGCTGATTCTGCCCACAGCATCATGAATGAAACGAAATCCATTTTTAAGCTGGCAACAGCAGAGTCTGCCGTTTTCATTTCGTCCTAAAAATAAACCTACTCAATCGCGTTTGTTTGAATATTAAACGAGCCATGAATGACGCTCCGAAACACTCGCAATTTGACAAACTCGTTGATCACACATTCAAAATAATTGATCTCCCATTAAAAAAAAAAAACGTGCCAGCATCAGATTATTTTTCAGCACGTCCAAAATGCGTTATCGTTCCAGATTTTTTTTCCACGTCCAATTTCCCTCCGCTTGCTTCGTTTCTTTGCCAATTCTGTTCGAATTAAGTATACAAAAATTTATCTATAAAAATGATCAATACTTTACTGAAAATTAAATCGTGTCAAAAAACGAAAATTTTTCGATATTTTCAAAGATTTCGTAATTTTCACAACATTTTTGATTTCTAACAGAACCGTCCGAAAAATTCACGATTATAATGCCAAAGATTTACTTTTCGAAGAGACTTTCCAGAATATTTCTTGTCGCATAACGCCAACATTTTTGTGATTTTTCAAAAAAAAGTTTACTCGAACGTATCCACCAAAATATCGATATTTTCAAAATAAAATTTCTGTTCGGGATTGCGAAAAGTTTGACGAAAACTGAAATGAAATGATAAAAAACGATTGGCATCGACGATCGGCTATTGTGAATAGTCTGTGGTAAAAAAAGGAGTTCACGTTTAGTGTGGAAACCGTTAGAAATGGAGTAATTCTCGAAACTCAATTCTAACGAGGCTTCAACGTATTACCAATCGGAAGAGAATCCACGCGATTAGATTGCTGAAACGTTTCCACCGCGGGTTAATGGATCTCGCCGTAGGATTTCAGGAGAGACGAGGGTAAGCTCAACAGACTCCGGGAAAGCATGGAAAATACATGAAAGACAAACGTATACGTTGGGGGAAAGACAGGAGCAAGATCTGCCGTTATATGAAGCACGATAAGTATGAGGGCGACTATTCCTTGGAGGAAGAAAATCAACCAACAAGCTCGAGATATTCCCTATTGCCTTACATTGTCTTCTTAACTTTTGCCAGAGTGTTACGCGAACTCTGAAAATCCCTCTCAGCCATGAAACAAAACTTCTCCATCAATTTTTTCGCTTTTTCCTCCTTTTTCTTTTCTCGATTAATGTTTTTTCATGACGAACGATATGCCTCTAAAAAAACGGCGAATAAAATTCTCATACGCACGATCCTAAACAAACAATTCTTGCAAAACTAATCTCGGTCAAAGAAATTTCTCTTTTCAAGACCTTTTCGTCGATTTTATCGTCTCTATTATTTCTTGCATCCTGAACGAGACACAGATTATTTAAAAAAAAAACCTAATTGAAAAAGCTCTCGGTGAATCGGATGCAAATATTTTGCTTCAACCGTGTAAACGTCATTATTTTGTCAATTTCATCCATTACCGTCTGTGTTCATAACTTTCGTTCTCTTGCCAATTATCGGAAAATTTGTGCACGATGCAAATAGCACTTGATCTTGTAACGTGAACGTGGTCTTTCGAATTAACAGCCAAGACACCGAACGATATGCAGAAACTTCAAACTCTGGAACTTCTACAATTCGTAACTTTATCAATTTTTACTTTTGTCAAGCTCAAAAACTGCTTTATTTGCAACAAAGCCTGAGATCTCACGAAACGCCGAAAGGAAAGGCTAAAAATCACTTTTCTTTCATTTCGAAATGCCCAGTTCGGATTGAATCCAAAAAGTAAAAATGAGAAAAAAAATATGCGACTTTTTTTGTTATGATAATTGTCGTAGAAAAGCTCGTCCGAGGTTCCCAAGTGTTCAGCGTTTTCTACCGAGAACGCAAGTTTCGATACTGTCAAAAAACAACGTGGAAAAATTTCATAACCGATGAGTACCCCCGGTTCGATTGGGAATAAGTTTCGGTATCCATGGTAGAGTTTATTCAATCTGTAGGGAATTGAATTTTCGTGGACACAATGACCGGAGGAGATGAATTTTAGTAGCTGTGGAGACGTTCGGGTAGGGAAGAGGAGGAAAATAAAGTTTCTTCGTGGGCGATTAGTTGGTGAATGAGAAGAGCGAGTGTATGGGGGTCCGGAGTAATGGGAAGAGAAAACTCGTGCGTTCAAAAGGGAATATCGATTGGTGTTGGTTCGGAAGTTTGCTTTTTCATTCGTGTTACTGTGTTCCATGGTCTTTGGGAGAATCCTGTGTTCGAAATGATTACGATAGGGTCGCACTACGTTATCCACAATCAAGATGAATTTAATCTTCGGAATATACGATCGTCCACGCGGCAATAATCTTAATGCATGACTCTGGATATATATGCATTGACATGGAGGCTGTCCTGGTATGTTTGGCCAAGATACACTGTGAACATAGGATCAGCGTCAGATTTCGAGGGGAAGAGTCTCGTGCCATATTTTGATCAGACATTTTGTTGATGGTTCATCGAATATTTAAGTTCACGAGACTGGATCCTTTTTCGACGCCTCTAACGAGGAAACAGTGGGAGATGGAGTAAAATTGCATAGGACTAATTTTGTAGATTATGAAATTTCCTGCAAAAAAGTTCTTGCGAAGATTTTTCTATCTCTGGTAGTTTAATGGGAAAAGAGCAGATTAGATCTTTCCAAAAGGCAAGCGTAAAAACCAAGTTTCCTTTCAACCGTTCTCTCCGCCAAAATATCACAGATACGAAAAAAGTCGTAATGACCTTTAATGTAGCAAATTTTCCGTTCTACAAGATTGGTCCTATGCAATTTTATCCTATCTCTCACCCTTTGCTCAGTATGCCCGATAAAAGAATCAACCGTCATCAACTTTAATTGAATTACTCATCAGGACGAAATCTCATTGAAAAAAATATTTGGCTCTTTGGTTCGAGTGTCAGAAACTGTCGAGTTCACAGCATCGACTATTCAACCTCGGTATATATTTGTTATGGACGTATATATAAGTAGATACATGTATACACGATGTTACGAGAGTTACGGCGAATAATAGGACACAGAGCTCGAGTTTCAGGATCAATAACCGTTACGGTGGTAAAACGCCGTCGAGCCCACGACGACGACGCCGGTCTGTCGGCTAGAGATTCACACACACGCCTGTGTCTCTGCAACGCTTCACTACAATCCTCTAAATCATTTCTTTTATCTAAACCTGATTTATATTTTTGCATCGCACTGAAACATTTCTTCGCAGTTTTTATCATCCTCGAATAAAAGCGCCAAAATTTAGGAGCACAAGATTCCTCACTACGTTTTATTTTACCGCATTCCAAATATACCAAATTCCGCTATAAATATTATCACTCGACTGTGACGAATAATCGGAGCCTGAGGCTCCAAACGTTCGACAGATGTACGGCAGTTGCACATGCTTCTTCAATGCGAATTCCTCGATCGAGTGCTTTCAAACATTCTGCCTACCGTATGGCTTATCGAAACGCTTTTCGGGATCTGCAGCTGCCAATGAAACCGCTTGCGAATAACTCCGTACGCTGCGCGCGTAGAATATGGAACTTTTGCTCCTTTAAATTGAACTTTCGTGTGCTTTTTTGTTAAAACGCCTTCAGCCATGGCAGGTGAATCTCCGTCCTAATTATTTTTACCCTCCGAGAGTGCAAACTCGCTCGTTTTGTCGGCAACAACTTTCTGTCACCGATTCCTTGACAACTAAGAGCCAAAATTTACAGCAAAAAAACGTTTCTACGATAAAAAGCACACAAAATGCATTAAAAAAAAAAGTTTATTATTTCTCGATTTTCCAAATATAAAAATGTGTACTTTTTTATAAAAACTCAATTTTCTACTAAACTCGTGTGAACAGTGGAAAAAAAATCGACATTTTTCGTGCGATGGTTCGTAACGAAAAATTTAATGAAAAGACGCGATTTTTTTTTAATTTCAATATTGCGCTCGTAATTAACGAGCCTGAAATCCCCCGATATTGAAGTTTGAGGTATTTTGCGCGCAAGGAAAACTGGCTCAAAGGGTTCAACCTTTCCTAGTGTTTCACGAACCTTCTCTGCTTCCATTGATTTTCTGTCTCAACACTGCTCGTCACAAAACAGTGGCCTCTCTATTTTCGTTATTTTCGCGTTGTTAAATTTTCCATGAAAAATTCGCGTACCTGCCATTTATTAATTATCTTTACCCCATTCATACGCCGATCCATCAATTTAGCCGTGCGCACTCGCAAAAAAGGAAGCGGAACTGTCGTTGAGCAAAAATTGAATTTCCTCGTGTTTATGCGGGTGATGCCAACGATTTGATTATAAAAAATCGGAACGAACTCTGAGCAGACTTCAGACTAGCAGCCTGTAAGAAAATCCACCATACTGCGATTTTTCGAAATATATTTACGAGAAATATCGCTCCGATTCGAGGCAACCGAAATAAAAAAGCATAAAACTCGATATGACAAGTTGTGTAAGCGATGAAGGTGAAAAGGGCGAAAAATTGAGAAATTAGCGTGCAATCCGATCGAATATATTGGTTACCCATAAAAATTGACAACCCCCATAAATCGTTCGCGATAGAAAATCCGTACAAGTTCTCCAGCAGACTTATTCGTAAATATCAATTCGGCGAATTCGCACAAACGATTTCCTTACCCTCGACGACGCTGAAGTTTGCAACGTTGGAATGCAACGAAAAATATTCCATTTTATTGATAATTCGTTCAATTTTCAATGTCAACCAAATTTTTCGAACCGATATGCTTTTCGGGTGGCGAAAATCGATCATTTTATCATCGTGATTACATTCTGCATTTAAATAATTATTTTTGTCAGAGACTAAAGAGAATTTCGTTGCATTCCAACGATGCAAACTTCAGAGTCATTAACCCTCGTGTATGAATCGCTGTGAATTTTCTTTCCGTAATTCCTTGAAAGATTGATTAAAAAAATTAGAAGCATCTCGATTCACTTGACCTTGGATAAGGTAGAGAGAGGTTTGCGAGGTTTTATGTTCACGAAAGCCTGATGACAAAGCTCTGCACGGAAAAGACCGAAAGGAGCAGAGGAATGAAAGGATAAAATGTATGAATAGCCATTTTTTTTACGACCGGAAAAATGTGTCTCGGAAGGATGAAAAAATTGTGGATTCCGTGTACGAGATGAAAAAAGATTTGAGTGAGAACCTCTGCGTTTTTTTTTTCTCTACCTGCGGCAACACACGCTCCGTTTGTCCGAAGAGCATGTCGGTTCGTTGGCTGTTTATATTCTCTTGGTTTGCAGTACGAGAGCACTATAGCGCGAAGAGAGCGTTACGAGTAGTGGTGATGAAATTTACAAGGGCAAAGGGAATGTATAGTGTGAAGAAAAGTATATAGTGATAACGTTTCGAGTCAAATTATTGAAAATAGTGTTAAAAATCTGTGGAGCGATGAGCCAAAATATATACGAATGAAAATGTAAACTTACGAGATGCATGTCACTTTATTTTCCGTTCCGCTAGAGTCTCGCGGTGGTGCGATGGAGTAGAAGGCACGAAAACAAGAAAAAATATATGCAGTCATAGGTACAAGGGCAACGGAGAAAGGATAGAAACAAAACACGAAGCTCTCGGCGTTCTAATTCAGGCTCTATTTCTATTCTTCCTCGCGTTGTGTAGTGTTTCTCTC
Organism: Diadegma fenestrale; assembly: GCA_037043255.1. NCBI lineage: Eukaryota > Metazoa > Arthropoda > Insecta > Hymenoptera > Ichneumonidae > Diadegma > Diadegma fenestrale. The sequence continues at coordinate 1,952,638 of CM073310.1, forward strand.
GAATGTTACGAAGACGACCAATGAAAAAGGGTATAGACGGTTAGCTCGTAGAAAAAAAATGGCGGTTTAGTTGAATCTGAAATTGAGAGCGATTAATCAGTCGGATTACGCGTACGGCGAGTGTGTCAAAGCGAGTCAGCATCATCGAGCACTTCCGGCCCCTGATACACACGAGCACTTGGGAGTGTTTTCGTATACGTGAGTATGCATTTAGATTAATAGGAGATTGGTGGGGGAACTGGAGACGAGGCCGAAGAGTGTTATATATAATAAAGAGAAAGGGGACGTCGGAATATGCTGCAAAAGGTGGAAAAGGACGAAGAATAGTAATCGTGACTACGCGAGAGTGCATGTTTTTTTTTTCTTTTTTTTTCATCCGTTTTTTCAGTATAACACGAAAGTACGAGGCGAGTTTGTGCAGCAGGGTATATCGTCGATCCAGCGAGGTTTCCAGGTGTTTCGGAGCCTCGTCGACGTCAGTCGGGCCTCGCACGAGCCTTCGAGCGATGCGACCCAGCGAGAAATAGCAGCAAACTTTTTTTCTTTCGATCTTATTCTCCTTTTGTTCTTTCTTCACCACCGCACGCAGTAGCCAAGTATTTTGTAAAAGCAAAAACGTCGGACGTGCGGCTTTGCCAACTTGCCCTGTGCTCTTTGACTGCGAGCAGAAAAAAAACTGTACCGCCCGGTGGTATGCGTTCTCTTTCTCTCCGCCTGACTTTTCAGCCGCACACGTACACACCTACACGCGCCTTCGATTCTCCTTTTTTCGCCGGTTTGCTGCTGCCGCTGCTGCTCGCACCGTATTCCTTTCCCTCTCAGTCGTTTTCGCCGACATCGCGGTGTGTTCGCACGCACATCGTGCCTCGCGCGTCTATTCCACGAGGAAAACCCAACACTTTTTTGTGTGTGCTTTAGAATTCATCGACATTTTTAACCGTCTCTCGCAAATACGTATTTTTTTATATTTTTTACGGATTCATCAGTATAAAAGCCCGAAAGCGTGTATCACGAATGTTTGTGCGAGTCTTCCATTCTCCGCGTGAAGGAATAAATAACAAAACATTCGAATAAACAACTCTATAATCCTTCAAACGTGCAAAACATACAAATGTATTGAGAATTCTGCTTTATCTTGTGAGCGTCAAGAATCCCAGCAGGGTTATCGGCGACTCGTTCGTGCGTTCGATTTACATTTTCAAAACTGTGCCCTTCGCCCAGTCAACATTTCGAGCAAGCAGTCTTTTTGCAACGTGAAACGACAGTTGCGAAAAAACGTGAATAAATAATAAATGAGACGTGCGAGAAATGCTCCGATATCGCGTACAACCGCATGTGGTTTGCTGACAGAACTTTCTCTCGTTGTGTTAGTTAATATGATTCCTTTGTTGTGAAGCCAAGTATTGTTGCGTGGTGCTACTCGATAAATATAATATTCGAAAATGTTGCTGTGATCCGTACACAGCGACAGCGAGGAAAAGAGAACGACGCGTGTGTACATGCTCCCTCGTCTGGGGAGCTCGAGAGAGAGTTTAATACCCCGGCATTAGACTACACACGTGCACTCGGTCACGTACGTGTGTGTGTGTGTGTGTGAACGCGCCAGGCACGCAAGAGTCTTCACTTTGTATAACTTTGTAAACAATAAGGCTGTGTGGGGTACGAGAGAACTGAGAGAACGAATGAAAAGACGCGGTACGACAACGAAGAAAAAGTAAAAGAAGAACGGAGACGCGCGGATTGTCGATGTTCCGAATGGGAGACGGTCAAAAGGATCTATAAATGTATGTGTCGAGAGGCAGAAAGAGAGAGGTATAAGAAAACGTGGAAGAGAGAAAAACGAGTCGAATCCAATAGCCGAGCTTCGTCATCCCAAGCGGTCTTTCTCTTCCCCTTCTCCCCCCTCTTTCTTTCTCACCGCGTGGTAGACATCCCAGCAAGCAAAATACCGACAAAATACCCGAAGCTGACAACATCCAGTTCCTTTACGTGACTCGTGTCTCTTGCTTCACCATTCTCATGGGAATAAACTCTTGTGATTCCATATTATTCCCAACTACGTATTAACGCGCTATTAAAATGTCTTACCAGCAACGGAGCTCTCGACATTTTTAATCCAGCAGTGTGAATATTATATCTAACGGTGCTCTCATTGTTGCGGCTTATTCGCCGGATAAATTCGCCAATTGTGCCAAGATATCGATCCCTCGAGATCGATAAACAACGATACAAGCGTGGATCGCTGTATTATTTCAGTTATCAAGCTGGATTCCTCCAAGGAATTGGAAGCAAAGTGAGTCGATTTTTCAATTCAATATTTAACGGTTAATAAATTCTAACTCCATTTTATGGCTCTCGATATTAATTCCGTCCACAATCGACGTTTCTTCGTCTCAACGAATCATCGCAACAATCACTTTTATTTCCGGAACTCGAACTTTTTCTCGAGTATTCGTAGCCCGCACCGTTTTAATTTTTCTTTCAGTCTCTGCATCCAATATTTTCAAAGAAAACTGAAATGTTTCGTGCATCGTGATAAAAACTTTAAAAATCTTCGATCCACAACGTCTATTGCTTTTGCTCACTGGATCGAAAATGTTTTAATCATTTCAGCAATTGCGATTCTCCCATGAAAATGCAACAGATATTTTCTTTCGATTTCGGCACTGCGTTCAATTCATTGACGCGAACTCTACGGTATGATCGATCACGAGTTCGATGCACGGAACCGTGATCGCGACCTTTCGAAATCTCATGCAAATTTCGTGCTGCCTTTTTTTTATGAATTTTGTTTTTCTTGTTTGTCCCGAGTCCACTCGAAATCCACGAGTTTTTTTTCGGATTTCCCGTAAACAATGACGCGGCGTCCTCCTAGAATTGGTCAGGATCGAAAACATAGTTGGGAGGACTTGATGTTGAGAACGCGAGGGTTCTGGGGTTTTTGCAGCAAAGCGAGTAGGAAAAATAAATTTTCGTGATTTTGACAGAATTTCAATTTGATCCTGGAACGGTAACGTTATTTTTTTTACCTCTTCCGGTAACCTGGAGTCATAATTGACCCCAGATTTGAAAAAATTTATATTTCCGGTAAAATTCAACGAAGGGAGTTCAATTTGGGCTCTTTATTTTCGTTTCCAATGCAGGATCACTTGAGCCTGGAGCAATTTAGCTCGAAATATAGAAATTAATTAAAAAATGCGGTGAAACGGAAAAAAAACGGGAGAACGAAGGGAAAAAATGACTCTGAAGTTTGCATCGTCGAAATGCAACGAAATTTTTTTTCATTTTTGGCAAAAGTAATTATTGAAGTGCAGAGTGTAATTACGATGATAAAACGATCGATTTTTGCCCATGAAAAAGCATATCGGCTCCAAAAATTCGGATGACATTGAAAATTGAAGGAATCATCAATAAAATGGAACTTTTTTCGTCCATTCCAACGTCGTTAACTTCAGCATCGTGGGGAGTCGTTTTTGACCCCAGTTTACCGTTCCAGGGTTAAATTCCAAAAGAATCGAAAAACATTGGTAACCCGGAACATGGGGAATAAATATGGGCAGAATATTTCTAACCATGCAGGGACAAAGGATGCGAAGTCGCAGGTAATGCTCTCGTCATAGGCTCGGGCATTGTTGGGGATTGTGTAGTCGTCGGAGAACCGATGGGAGAGAAACTCCGCGAGCAGCTCGTAAAAGCTGCAGTCTCGATATTCTCATAGAGCTATGGCAGCCACCGATAAGATACGAATTCGTAGAATAAATGGACCTGTTAATATCTTGCCGGAAGTGCAGCTCGCTGCAGTAAGAAATAAAAATGGCCAGACATTTTTCAGGCGCAGGAGATTTTTATGAGGTTTTTCCGAGTTTCTTTCTTTCTCGCTTTTCCTTATCGTTTTTATTCACCGTTTTTCCAGCGTTTTTTTCGTCTCCAAGTTTTCTCCGGAATGCAACGAATTTTCAAACTTTCCCAATACTTTCGAGCTCTTTCTTGGATAAACGTTTTCAACGTTGGAATGCAACGAGATTCTTAGTCGAGCTCAACATTATTCAATATTTCGCCGCGACAATCCAACGATTCTTCTTGCAACCTAAAAACTCAATCAACACGAATAATTGCCAAGATTTTTAAAATCCAATGTATAATGAATATTCCAAATATTGTTCGTTTAATCGCAACGTTGCGAACTCCAGAGTCATAACAGCAGTAAAGCTCGCTCCCAGATATACATATAACTATTCTGCCACCCATTTATAAACGTTGTTGTACAATGAAGAGCGTACTTGACTGGAAAATTGTGTTCTTTAATAACACCGTAAACATTGCGCACGGTAGAGCGTCGTTTCCGGAGTTTTGAGAGTTTCAAGAATTTCCTCTCCCATGAATTCCACGATTAAATTTTACTCGCGATATTAATTTTCATTGTTTCGTATTAACGGGCAAGACCGGAAGTTTTTAAGCTGCATTGCTTCAGATTGAATGGGAATTGCGATAACATTGTGGCCAAAGATGCCGTAAGATGGGGATGAAGTTTCAGGAGGTCGAATTCCGCCTCTGAAATTTATTTCAAACTTGCGTAAATTCAACAGTGTACAAATTTACTTTTTTTCTTTTTCTAGAATGGCCGGTGTAGGAGCCCAAATGGTCCCCAACGTGGTGCCAATTGCTCCAACTTCCGTGGTGACCTCGACCACCGCAGGAACGAATCTTAGCAACAAAAAATCATGGTGGCGAAGACTCGCACCTTGCCTCGCCTTTTTGGCTGCCTTTTCAACCGCAATGGCTCTTCTCCTCGTGTGGAGCGAAGCCGCTGCTTTGAGGTATGCGAAATTCATTTTTACTCTGAAAAATCGTAAATCTCCACTCCAAAAAGTATTTTCACCATCTCAAGTGCTGCGAAAAGAATTTCTGATGATTTTTTGAAACCCAAAAGAAACGTATTCGAAATGAATTCCATTTTCATACTGCACAAACGAAATTGTTACGTTTATTTTTGGTCTACAACAAAAATACTCTGAAAAATGACTCTGAAGTTTGCATCGTTGGAATGCAACGAAATTGTTTTTAGTCTTTGGCAAATATAATTATTTAAATGCAGAATGTAATCACGATGATAAAATGATCGATTTTCGCCACCCGAAAAGCATATCGGTTCGAAAAATTTGGTTGACATTGAAAATTGAATGAATTATCAATAAAATGAAATATTTTTCGTTGCATTCCAACGCTGCAAACTTCAGCATCGTTCTGAAAATGGGGAAATTTTTCACACTTAGATTTCAATTTTAAAATAACGCTGCAGAGGTTGCTTTAGCGGAGATTCGCAAATTCCGTTCAGACTGAAGAAAATATCCGTCCAATTAATCTTGACTGGAGTGCGGTCCTGATTTTCACTTGTTCCTTTTTTCTTGCATTCTAGGCGACAGGCTTTCGACGCAAACATGACCAGGGATTACGTACTTCACAGCGTTTCCATGGACGACCCTCAATTAATAGCGTATATACGGCAGGTTCAATTAATACCGACGACCCGTCAAGATCCTCCGAACGCGACCCAGACTGCGGAGGAAAATTACGTCGCCAATTTATTCAAGGGAAAACGTGATGGAGTTTATTTAGAATACATCAGTAGAGTAAGTTTTAAATATTATTTTATTCATATTTTTTACTTATTCCGGTAATCTCGACTCATGAATGACGCCAATTTTGAAAAATTTACATCTCCAGTAAAATTCAACGAAAAGCTTTCAACTTGGGCTCATTCTCTCTGTTTTTTTAATGCAACGTCAAGTGAGCCTGGAGCAATTTAGCTCGGAGTAAAAAAATTGGTCAGAATCGCGTAAAACGAAAGGGAGAAAGGGCGCGGGATTCAAATCCGTCTGGGGTCGTTTTTGACCCCAGCGTGGATTCGAAATTTTCACGCTTTGCTTGTGACGATTGAATGATATTGTTTCGTAATTAACAAAAGCAATTTACTCGGAAAATTGGGATGTCTTTGAAACGTGCCAAAATAATTAATAATGAACAAAGTTTTGATGTCCATTATTTAGATTCGTTCGAGCGATTTGACAATTTGGATGTGGAAATTTGTTTTTATGGATTTCGTGGAGTAAATTTGTTTGTATCGTGATTTTCTTCAGGCCGGAGCACCTTCGACGACTTCGTGGCTAGAATCGACGTACAGCTGGCGAGGAGTTCTCGTACTTACGGATTTCCACAGCTTTTTTGAGGCTCGAAAAAGCAGCAGGCATCGGGGGTCCCGAGTTCTTCACGCTTGCCTCAGCACTGACAAGGACACGAAAGAGGTAAGAGAAGCTCGAACGATAAATAATTTCTAGACATCACAAGTGCTTCCTGGATCGGAAGGAACGTTGACTTTTTTTTCTTCCGCTTTTGTTGTTATTTTATCGTCTGAATTTTTTGTTTTTCTCAGATAACTTATCATCAAGAATCGGAGGTTCAAGTTACGAAGCTCGGCGAAGGTCCCAACAGTCTTGTCTCGTCGGACGACGGCCTTCCTACAACCAGAATCAAGTGTTTTCCGCTTTACAGTGTATTACTTGCGTATAACGCAACCAATTTGGATTATTTGAGCTTGGACAGCCCCGACGCCCCGGATGGCCAGGTATTGAGCAAAATCTTCAAAAAAAAAACGTCAAATTTCATTTTTCTCAGAGAATTTGATGGAAAAATTAATGAAGACCCGAATCGAAGGTCGAAACTTGAAATTCTCTTTGCAATTTCCTATTAAAAATAGAATTTTCAGTAATTTTTGCAAATAACGGTTGCGAAAAAAAGCGAAACCTGCAAAATGCAATGAAAGTGAATTATTTTGTGCAGGTTCTCGACACGATACCATGGGAAAAAATACGAATAGCGGTCGTTTCGATACGATGGGGATCGCATCGAAGCAAGTCGGAAACTAAAAATCTGGAGGAAAAACTTGCGGCAAAAAGATACAAACTCGTGCACAAAACAGACACGGGAAAGCTAATATTTACGTACAGTATGATACTGAAGATCTGATGAATTGATAAATTCCTGCGAGCCCTTTGGTGGGTAACGGCGTTGAAAAAAAGTCTCGTGAAAAGAAGGGACAGTTTGAGCTGCAGATTAATTTTAAAAAAGTCTATAAAAGCTCAATTTTTCTATCCGAAGTAGAAACTTCGTAACAGCCTAAAAAGGAAATAGATTCTGTTTCGTACGATTTTATCGTAGGTATTATTAGCTAATATTTCGTTTTTTTTACCTTCTTTAAAGAAAACTCTTCTTTGAGAACGTCGAGTTATTGTTTTCGTAAGTTTGGTATTTGTCGAGACCACGTGGTCGTTTTTACGGATGCCAATGCTACTCGATATTTTATTTTTAAGATCGCGACAGATACAACGGACGTCATTATTGTTACGGTGTTAAGACTCGTCTAATTTCATCATCACCGCACTCAATTTACTCATTTCGTCCGTTCTCAGCTGGACACACGTCTCAAGTGATAAAGCTACATCCTAAAATTAATTGTACCAAAATAACGCCTTAACTAGTTTTGTATACGGGAGAAAGACGGGCAAAGTGTGAAACGTCAGTCGGGCAGAGCGGACTGGCCTGCGAAAATCATGGAATATTTGCTTTTTCCAAACCTCAACAATCTGAAAATTTCGATGAGATTTCAATCGAAGAAATTAAGAAATTTGACATTCAGAGAAATGGAAAAATCTTGGTTTCCTGGGAGCGTTTCGCTTTGACCGACTTTTCTGCTTGGTTCGCCTCTCTCCTACACTTAATTTAGGCAATTCACGCATACACATGTCGTAGATATAACTATGAATAGTTCAGTGAGCTAATTTGACTGTTAGGAATGAAATTTTCAAGAGAATTAAAATAATTCGCCATTTCGGAATGGGATGTGGCGGACTTATTGAAAAAACTATCACATGACAATTCAAATCGTGTGAAACTGCATTTTGCACGATACTAATGAAGGATTTTTCAAATTTTGCTATTTGTATGAATATTTATATTTTGGAATATAAAACGAGGAGAAAATCATTGCCGTATGTGCCGTTTCGAGCATCGTAGGGGGTCGCGATTAAGTTGATTCGAACAATTCACTTCCCTGCGATTATTTTATTTTAATTGTCAGTCAAAGACTTGAGCTCTCATGGCCGTTAAAATTACCTGAAATATCGACGAGGAACGAGGTTCTCTATGTCTCGGCCTTGTTTCTCGGGACTCGCATTTTTCCAAAGCGTTGTTGTCCAGTTCAGCCGAGCAACGTTCCTCGAATCGTATCGTCAGGCGAGATAACATTTTTTTGCATTTATTTTTTACGATTGAAAATAGTTTCAGCGGACTGGTGCGAGGGACGGATTTCCTTTCGCAGGAATTGATTGAAACGAGAAATAAATATTTTCGCAAGTCTACTGAACTCTGGATGTTTTTTTTTCAATCGCTCATTTTTCCTCTGCCTCCGGAAACGTTACCAGAAAATACGAAAATTCCTGTTTCTCACGATGAATTCAAATTTGATTTTAATTCGCTCAACTTTATGGATCAACGTTGAAAAACAAATTTAGTTTCTTCGTACCATCATTTTCGCTATTGAACCCGAAAGCCTGATTCGTTGGTTTCATCCGAAGAATTGGAGCTCGAAACGTTTTTTTTCTTTCCACTCATGATCAATCGTTACACTCTGTCATTTCCGGTGGAATTCTTTACGAAACACTCACCCGCGTTAGTGGTAATGGCACAAAACGAAAAATAGTTTCTTATTTCTCGATTGGTTTGTCAAGAACTTAGATAAAGTCGTTTAACCGAGTATGCGGTTGATACGAAAGCACGCGCGCCAAGTTGCGATATCGATTGCATTGTCAAATATTGGTTTACAGTGGTGAATTTATTTCCACAGTGATTTTCATTGCCAACTCTCATCGAGTGGTTCGCGCTATAATTATCTCTCGTTAAGTACATCCTCGATGTCAGTTCCTTCCGTTTATCCTGTATTTTTCGTTCAATACACTATTTTTCCAAAATCCACTGCGCGAGATCGACGATGTCTGTCGGGACAGACATTGACAGGTTTTTCGAGCTTTTGCGGCACAGAAATTTCGATGAAATGGAATAAAATAATTGGTGCATCATTTCGATGACGTTTTTTCTGGAAATTGCAGCTGCAGAAATTGGCGGTGAGTAAAAACTTGACATTTTGACGCTCACCAATAATTGGACCGCGAAAAAGCTTTTCTTAGAACAAAATTGAATTAATGTTGCACAGAATCTTGACTTTTCAATTGTCAGCTTGTAAAAATGAGGCTCGGTACCGAGGATGCAAATTTTCATTGTTCTTTTCAAGTTTTCACGAGGAGGAAGCTACGCCCACACAACATAACTGTGTTACAAGTGTGCAAAGAGGAAAATACAAGTTTACTCTTACAAGATGCAAGAGCGGAGAGGAAAATATAGGAAGAGAATGAGGTCACGCTCAAGAGCGCTGAGGGTAATTACATTAAAATTTCCTTCGGTTACTGATGGTGAAAACTGCGGGCACACGATGGAAGAGTCTCTCGAGAGGTCGGCTAACGAGGTTTCGTCGTCGGAGAAAGAAAGAGTGAAGAACGAGGAAAAAAAAGACAGAAAACTCGACTTTATTCTTTTTTTAGCTCGTTGCTGTAAAACACGACATTTCGAAGTTGCAGGCAAGTATTCCACGATCGTTGCTGCATTGAGCGAAAACACCAAATGGAAAATTTACAGCAAAACATGAAGGATGAAACGATGGCAATTTAATTTACACAATTTTCAGTTTTCCTCACACAGAGAGTGTTCATGATCCGAATAATAATTAAGAAACCCGGAGAAATCACGGTTTAAATAATCGATCAAAAAGTAAACATGTTTTTTCGTCGTTTTCTTCACTTTCCACAGAGCCGGCAACCTATTTTTATTTGGAATAACGTCGAGTAAATATTATTTCAGTTTCAGCGACGGAACTTTTGAGGAAAATTCTTTTTTCGAATTATGGTTTTATAATGCCTTTATAATGATCGTCTAATCTCCACGACTTCGTCTTAAAACCCACCTTAGATATTTTTCGGCCACACGTGAGCCCCGTTATGTCCCAAAATCGTGTACATTCCGACCCAAAGTTGAGATTCCGAGAGCATTTCAAAACCTTCGTGTTGGCAGAACCATAAAAAAGTAGACGTTCCAAAATTTTAAACGTGCTCAGTCTAAATTGTATTTTCTATCATACGATTCGTGAAAAACGAGGCACCGAGCGAGTCCGTTAATTATCCGGTCAACAGACTTTTCATTATTCCTCGGAAAAGTAAAAATTCCAGTTAAAAGTTCAAAAATAATGTAGTGAATTGATCGAGAGCCCATAAAATTCAAAATTCCAATAACGCAAATTCGAGGATTTGTTCGCAAAAACGATGTGAAAATATTGGAAAAAATGTATCCGTCAATTATGGGAATACGAACGGATATGGACGAGATTTTTCCCCATGAAATTTTGGGTCAAGGTCGTCGATAATGAATGAAAGTAAACCACACAGCGGATTCGCGAGGCGTGAGGAACGAGGATACATTAGGCGAATAAACAGTGTTATAAAAATGAAAAGAGAATAATAAAAATAATTGGGTAAACGGAGCTCGAGTGACGAGAGAGATTAGTCAACAAAACTGCAGGCGAGTTTCGTTGATGGGGGTGATAATGGAAAGAAAAGAGGGAGAAAGACGAAAAGAAAAACGAAAATGGTTGTGGAGAAACAGGTGGGATGCAAGCCATTAAAGGTAGTTTGTACTTTATCACGACAAACGCCAAGCGCCGATCTGATTCCGAGTGATATTTATTATTTTTTAAATAGATTTTTTTAGTCTCCGGTAACATAGCAGATAAGTCGCAACGATTAGTGATAAATGTTAGTTGAGATAAGTACAATCGTACGAGTAGCGGTATTATACGGATGACCCTTTCCGTCGAGATTCATTCGACGTCGATCATTTTCATCGGGAGCGCAAAATTCAAAAGATCGTAAAATCGGGTTGAAAATGATATTAGTTCGTGGATTCCCCTCAATACATTCGGCATCTTGCTCGTCGCCGTAAATCGAGTGTTTTTTCCTCTCTTCAGAATTAATTTCATTTCAAAATCAATTTTCTTATTAACGACGCATCGGTTCGTGGCAAATTGCGATAAAGGTTTGAGGAAACAGAACGAAAGGAATATCATCTTCTTTGATCATCTGCGTAGTGAATAAAAAACTCGTTATTTTGCTATTTGTCTTCGAAAATTCATATTCGGTCGAATTACGTCTTAATTCCCATTGGGAAATGGAGTCGACGGGGATGATCGATGGTAATGAGACGACGGTAAGACAAGAGGGCCGGAAATTGTGGCAATATCTTGCTGCGTGTTCAGGTAATTTTATTCACTCCATTCATTTTCTTACGTGCGTCGCCCTCCTGCCAAAAATCTCTGAACAATCGAATGCCGTGTTTATTCCCCTCGGAAAAATGGTTCTATCTATAAACTAAAACTTTCTAACGATACAAGAATTTTTTTCTCTTGCTCCGGTAACTTCGTTGAAGCTCGCGGTCAAGTTTCCTACGTAATTTTGAGAAAATTTTCTGCTCGGTCAATCGAATCCTCTTTCCTACTCGTTCACCCCCTAATTCATCATTTTAACTCGTTTCATTACTGTAAAGGAACGTTGGATTCGATATCTAAAATTTATTAAGCACGTTGTACGACGAAGGTCAAATCTAAATATTTGTTTTCAGTTTTTCTTACATACAAAACGGTTTGCGAGTAAGTTCATGAAATAAAATTGTTACAGTTTGTTATATAACAACCAAAATTTCGAACAAATTCGATGACTGATTTTTTCGAAAAACTGAATAAAGATTCTTCGTTGTTATACATAGAAGCGTATGCAAAGTTTTAAGAGGCTTAACCACTTAGAAATCGCGAATTATTTAATGTTGAAAGTTGCAACTTTCAACAACGCGCTCTTATGAGAAACTTCTGAACATTGTGATTCTTATAAATAAATATCTCGACTTTTACATGGTGAAACGTCTTAAAATTTATACAAAGAATTTTGTTAAATTTTCTATAATTTATTTATAAAAGAATTTTACCGATAGAAAATTTTGCATACAACGTCCTTAACCAAGTCAATTAAAAATGAACTAATTTAATTTTCATTTTTCCAAACGTGCGACGATCGATTGTGAGGTATAGAGAAAATTCGAAGTGAATCGATCGGATAGCCGACGATAAAGGAAATTGATAATATTAATTTGAAATAATTGAGAAATTGATGAAAAAATAAATAAAGTAATGCATGATGTGTACGATAGCGAGTCTCCTGGCAGTCGGAGTTGGCACAGCTTTGGCCTGGACATCGCCAGTATTGCCAAAGTTGAGCGCTGAAGGATCGTGGTTTCCGGTGACCGAGGAGGAAGGATCCTGGGTGAGTTCTCTCCTGGCAATTGGCGCGATAGCGGGCGCCCTGCCATCGGGTACACTGTCCGAGAAAATAGGACGAAAGAAAGCACTTTTGATATTGGCCGGTCCATTTTTATTGTCATGGGTGATGATAATATTGGCTCGTGCCGTCTGGCTCTTGTGTCTGGCGCGCTTCATCGTTGGCACGGCGGTTGGCGCCTCGTGCGTGCTTGTGCCGACTTACATCAGTGAAATCGCGGAACCATCGGCTCGTGGTAAACTCGGCGCTATGTTCCAACTCTTTCTTGCACTTGGAATCGTCCTGGCGTTTGGTGTCGGGGCAACAGTTCCTTACATCGCTTTTGCAATAACTTGCGGAGTCATCGAAGTTCTCTTTCTCGCCACATTTTTCTTTATGCCCGAATCTCCGACTTGGCTAATCGTAAGTCAATAACGATCGATCCGAGATCGTGCTATTGTTAATTTTTCCGGAATATTCGTAAAGCGCTTTAAACTTGAAATTTTCATTAAAAAAATGTGTTAATTGACTTCCGAACAAACGCGAAGGGTCAAGGAAGAAAATCCGAGGCGTCGCATGCTCTTGGAATATTTCGTGGTGACGTTTATGACACGGATGTCGAATTGTCGAACCTGGAGGCCGAGATGGAAAGCAACGCTTCGAAAAAAAGTTCTGTATTCGATTTGATTAAAACGCGAGGTAATAGAAAAGCAGTTTTGGCGTCGTTCGGTATGATGGCTTTCCAGCAATTGTCCGGTATAAACGCAGTCATTTTTTATACCGTTACGATTTTTGAGGCTGCTGGTAGCGATATGGACCCCGATATCGCTGCCATCGTAGTCGCGCTCGTTCAGGTTCGTTCCGTTTCGTTTTTCCATTTTTTATCCGATTTTTCATCATTTCGTTCAATTAATCATCATTTTTTCTTCCGATTTTGATTCTCGATCGAATAATGAAACAGGCGGTAATGGCCGGTGTCGCGGCTCTCATAGTCGACAGAGCTGGACGAAAACCCCTCCTCATTTTCTCATCATTCATCATGGCAATCAGCCTAATCGCACTTGGTGTGTACTTCAAGATACAGGCGAACGGTAGCGACGTCAGTAATCTCGGCTGGCTGCCACTCTCATCGCTCGTCATTTTCATGATCGCGTTCTCCGTGGGGTAAGTTATTCATTTATTTTCGCAATTCTTTCAATTCAATAGCCAATTTGTTCAAAATAATCTTTCGATCTGACATCTGTAAATATTCGAAACTATACATGAAAGAGTTTTCAACATTCTTCCATTCAAAAAGTACAATTTCTCGTACAATCAGCGAAAAATCGTGAAAATTCGAGTTGTTGAAAAAGGAAATTCAAAACGTAATCATTATTTTAATTTGTGGCAAGATTTTTGACAAATTTTCAATCAATATCGCGGGCTTTTTTCCATTTTTTATCGTGCACAATAAACAATTTTTGTGTATATTGTGTGAATATACGAATTTGTGAAATTTTATGATCAGCATTGCGTGCAGAGTGATATGAAAAACTTTTGATTTTAAGGCTCGGTCCGATTCCGTGGATGTTGATGGGGGAGTTATTCACAGCAGAGACTAAAGCCATAGCATCTAGTCTCGCTGTGATGCTCAATTGGTTTCTCGTTTTCCTTGTGACCAAAACGTTCCCGTCGATGAAAGAGGGGCTTGGCGCGGCAACGACGTTTTGGATTTTCGCCGCTATCATGGGAATTTCAACAGTTTTCTCAATGCTCGCATTACCAGAGACGAAGGGGAAGACCCTGCAAGAAATCCAGCTCGAATTGAACGGGATCGATCCAAAGAGATCGAGGAACGTTTAGTCACCAAAACGATTAATAAATCCACGAAGTTATTCACCAAAATTAACGATTAACTTTTTTCTCATCACCGAACCGCGTAAACAAACGATTCCAAGCGTCAACTTAGGGTGTACATAGCAAAAGAAATATGAGAACAATTTTGTATTTTAAATTAGCAAACTTTTTTAATTTTAAGCATGTCAATAGGAAAATAGCTCGACCATGTATTTTATATTTTTTAAGAAATAAATAACGCACTATCACCGCGTCTGATTTGCACAGAATTGTATACGGCCCTTTGACACATAAGCGGGCATTTACGTTATTTTCGTTCAACGATTTTCTCCACAGTCCCGGTGCGTTTAAAAATTTGAGAAAAATTGAAGCATTAATAATGTTCTGATTGGGCTATCGCATTTAAATACCACAAATAAAAAAAATAACATTATTTGCTGAACTTTTACCAACATCGGAATGGCAAAACCGAGCGATTTTTAATTTGCGAACTTCTAGTTTACTGGAAGCTCATTTTGAAATGGAATTTTGTCTCAGAAGCGCCCTCCCTGACCCGCCACAAATTTTTAATTATAACAGTCGAGTGGCATAAAATAATCAAGAAATATTCCCAAAAACGACTCATGACGTAGTAAAATCTCCTAATTAACAGAAATACCAAAATGAACGATCCGAGGGAGGGTTCGAAGTTTTTTTTAAACAAAACTCCGTCATAGCGACATTAAGAAATTTTGTTTCTCCAACAACGAAATTCTATGCATGGGATTTTGGAGTAAACTTCGGCACGATGATCATCGTGCAATTCGTTGTGCAAAAAATCGCGAGGATTTTCGTTGGGAACAATTCCCATGGAAATGGACGCGAACAAGGTCGATAATCAAAGTACAGATTCGATGGAAAAATGATTAATCAGTCCTCGAGCTTCTCGCTTATCGAACACGTATCTATGGATCGATTACGAATGGGAAATCTGATATGAAACTCGTACTCATCCATATACACAGATTTATTGTTTGCCAAAAGATAATCCATCGATCACAGCTCGCGACTGCTTTTCACGTAAGATATTTGTTTACTTTTCTTCATTCGTATATGTCTGTGCTTTCGATGAATTCCAGATGCGAATTAAAACAGGATCGAAATACGGAAACGTCGAATTCCATGTCACGATCATTGGTTCCTAGTTTTTCATTCAGAGGCTGAGATTCATCAATTCGCGGTGGCATTTCATCGTTTTTTTCAATCAAATCTACAAACGAACAGACAGAATCTACTTTGGCGTTAGATTTACGATCGCAAAGTCGAGATTAAATTTTTCACCGTTTTCGAAAGTCGAAAAAAGAGAACGATGTGTTCGTTGAACGATTATGGTTCAATGAGATAAAAGCCTGATCTTCAATCCTCGTGGTACATATTTGACAACTGTTGCACGTATCTGTCCGCTGTTATGCAGCAGGTGCAAGGCGAGGTGCAAGGTGAAGGCTGGATCGACGAGAGCGGTGCTAATAGGCAGCTTTTCGTTGCAGTTTTTCCCGATGTCAACGATTTTTAAATCCTTTACCTCGTTGTAAAGAAATTGAAATGAGACCCAGAAATCTTGGTGTCCTTTGACATCGGGTTCTGAACTATCGAGTTTGTAGGACAGTGTCGATTGGTTTCCGCACCATGAGAAACTCAGGAAAGATGCATTTCGCTTAATGGTCGATATGCGAGTCCCATGCGGATACGGGAAATGGAATGGTCAAGGAAACAGCTGGGAGCCTGGTTTGAACTTTTACCCGGAAGTTTCGAAGTACCGCGTAGTTGAAAAATAATAACCCAAGAAAAATGAAGTTGTAAAAAGCTCTATAGTCTCGACAATGCTGCAAAATAAAGTTTCCACTTGGCGATAACTCCGGAGAAACTTAACACTGAAAAAAACAGCGATAGTTTATATTGTTCGCACATCGGAAAATATTTCCGTACCAGTTCTATCCCAGATCTGATTGGCTGTTAGAAAAATAATCGCAACGATCGATTCTCATGGATCGTCTGATCCAACGAACGTGTGAGTAGAAACGGTCTCGTTGTGTGATGGGATCTGTGAATTCTTACGAGCACAATAATCTAGAGAAGCTTTTTGATCTTGGGCGATAAGAAACTGTCCACTCCAGCGACTATTCTGCGAGGAGATGATAAAAGTAAGTAAAGCAATAAAGAGATGTTTCGCAGTGTGTTTTAGTTTGAAAGAACCAAGAATCGTCACTTACACAGTCACAGGTCGGTACAAAAACCGGTACATAATCGTTTGTACAACATATGTACGTAAAACGCTTTGCACAGTGGATCTGGACGATCCCCACCTCATCGTAATTGCCACCTACTCACTTATGACACAAAACTTACACACACACAAAGATACATGTGCATTCTCGTTGATATACACTTCGAGGAGGGTTTGAAAGAGGGGCACGTGTATAAAACGTAACGAGTGGTGGATTAGCGGAGTTCGAATATTGAAGCGCCAGAGTGTTGTCACGCATGAGACTGTACGCAAGCGGGACCACCCTGAGACATCGGGATATTCAATATCCTAAGAGATTGCATTGGGAATATAACAAGCAACAGATTTCCTGGACCAGACGTTTCAAAACCGAGTGAATGAATTATTGCAAACGCAGAGCGAAGACTGGAGACGAAATAAGTTACGAAATTTCTCAATCAGTCCTCGTTCAAATATCTCGGGGCATTTATTAAACTTCGGAAGTCAATTAACCGCTAAAGATCAATAAAGAAAGTTTGAGGAGAAAAGGATAAATATTCAGCCACAAAATGACGGAGGAGGGCTCGAAATTTCTTCAATATTTTGCCGCGATGGCTGGTAAGTTTAAAAAATTCACCACCTTCTCCACCCGCGCACATACGAATAGTGATGATTTTATCGATCGACAGATTTAAAGAATTTCTCGTCGCTGATTGGCCATTCGAAGAAAAGATTAGATATTCATTCGAATTGAAATATTCTCATGCGCAAAAAGAATTGTTCCTGTAGAAAGCAAAAAGTTTGCGCCAAACACGACGTTTTTTTTTCGAGTATTTTAAAATTCAACAGGTACCGAGCGAAATTTTGACAATAGCTTTGCTATTTATCACTCGCAAATACCCTCAGGCCGATCGACGTTATCCGTATTTGCGTAACAAAGTGTGCGTGTGTGTGCTTTTGGATTAATTTGCTTGATAAATTCTTTTTTCTTCACATTTCGTCGTTGTTTGACACAATAAAATTCAAATGTACGACTGTACATTACGTACGACTGTATACGAATTACAAAAGTGAATTTTCATGTATTACGACCTCGGTGAGATACGAAATCTGAATCGAAAATATACTACTCGCTTCTCCTCGCAGACTCGTTTTTTTTCTTTCATTTTCCCCCAAGCGATGATAAATATTACGGAGATGTATTCATGACGAAGAATTGAATTTATTCCACGCGCGATTGAGCACTTTCAAAGAATATATTTAATGAAATGTTTCATCGTACAGATGCGTTAACTTTCGGACTTGAAATATTCATATCTCGGACAAAATGTGTTCGAGTTTCGTGTTTAATGAAAAAGTAATTATTCCTTTGTAGAAAGATTATATTAAAATATTTCAAGTTCTTCCAATTATCGTACATTTTTTATTCGTCGGGTCATCGCGGAATAGTTCTCAAAAAAGGTGGCTCGATGGTGATTATATCGAGCTCACCGATAAGCGATGCCTGGGGTCTTAACAAGCACTTTGCTCGTTCTTCAAAATATTATGATGGAAGTTTTTTCATGCAATCAATACGGCTCTCCTTTCGTTGTAATTACGTAAAAAGAAATTCTTTTATTATTTTTTGTAATTAATAGAAATAAAGAACCAAACAGAAACTTTTTTTTTCATTTTTTCGTGATCCACATCCAAAAATAGAAAAAAGTTCGGTTTGACAGTAAGCCACAATGATAAATTCTCCTAGCTGGAGGAAGCAAGCTTTTAAGCTAGATCAAACAATAAACCTGCGAGTCTGACTTACGCACGAGCGATTGCATTCGAGTCACAATACAAGGACGCGACCGTAAAGACACCAATCCCAATGGCCGGAGAAGAACATTTTCAGTTTTTACCAAAAAATTTATTGGCAAAATCGTCGTTTCTGGTTAATTCGATAATATTTTGTTTCGATCGAGCTTTTGTTTGGATAAAATTATATGGCAAACCGTGGACAATTTTGTCTGGTCAACTTTTCACTGTAAAGCTTACTGCGAAGAGCAAAGAAATTAATTCGAAGGATTGAAATCTTCGGGCAACCGAAAGGCACACGCGAAACGTGTGCAATTCGTTTTGGGTTACGTCGACCGAGAGTTTCGCCGGATATTTGATAATGAAAAACGTCCGGTTGTGATCATGTAAATTTGCTTTTAGAGTGGAAACTAGAGAGACGAAATAGCAGTAATGAATAATGTCGTGAGGGATTTCTCCGTCGACAAAATGCAGAAAAACCTAAATTAAAAGTCTGTGATTAGTTTAGTTAGTTCGTCTCTGGTCCTGATGTACTCGCATACGTTACATGCAGCCACACCGGCATTCGATCAAAAGTTCTAAGGACCCTGTAGTCGTTCTGGCTAAATAGTTGAAAATGGCATGAAAAAAAAAATCGCCACCCAATTTAGCAAACAAGAATTGTGTCATGGACAACCAACTTTGCACTTTTTGTTACTCCCAAAAATTGGATGCTGTGAATCCGCGAAAACGTCGACTGAGATTTCAAGAGGTAAATTTTACAAAAAGAAAAAAAAGATCGCTCGATACGTTGGACGTTTCCAAAAATTTGTCCGTAAAAAACTTGACGATTCGTGAAACAATTGAGACAAAAATTGTTGAATATGACTCACTCGGCATCCAGATTACAATAGCAAAAAAAAAACATCGCAATCCCGCGATAATTGGAAATGTAGGCTTTACTTCGACGCGAAAAATGCGATTACCTCGAGCATGTTCCGACAACAGCAGTTGCCGTATAACGAGATATTGCAACTGCAACACATGGGATCGAATGTCTGGAATTAAAATAGAAGAATGCAAACATGGGCGGGATTTATTGGGATTGCATTCTCCGGGTTCTATACAGATCGTTACGTTGTGAATGTGTGCAGCATTATAGCCGCGTTTTCAAATTTTTTTATTTCCTGTTTCAAGGCAATTTATGTGTCGTCGCTGGTGGAGCTATGCTAAGTTGGACCAGTCCAGTATTGCCATACATGAAATCCGATCCAGTGGATGAAGATAATCCCTTGGGAAGACCAATAACTGAAACTGAAGCTTCATGGATTGGCTCGCTCGTTCCTCTCGGCGCTGTGTTTGGCAGTTTTTTCGCTGGATATATCACCGAAAGGTTGTCGACATGCGTTTATTTCACATGAATAATTAAAAAGTCTTGAAACAGATCTCGTCTCGTAATTTTAATAAATTGCGGACTCTTGTCTTGACTCAGCTTGGCCAGAGAAAACAAACTCGTGAAGAATTTCATAAAATATCTTGCAAAGCTCCGAGCGAGCCAATTAAATCGTGTTTTATAGAAACTTTCGCTAATTTCAATTCCGTTAATTGTTCAACTAGATTCGGAAGAAAACTAACATTACTCGGAAGTGTTTTGCCGTTCACGATCGGTTGGGCCCTCATTGCAACTGCCAGTGATATAGCTCAGATATACGTGGCCCGGTTAATTTCCGGTTTGGCCCTCGCTATACCTTTCACAGTTCTTCCCATGTACGTTGGTGAAATCGCGGAGGTAATGAAAAATTCATCGTTTTCTTCAAGGATAATAATGAACTATGTCGAATATTAACAGCGCAACTTGAACTCGATAAAATTCAGTGATCCATGTACCTGCGATCACGTTATTGATAACACGCGAATGGGGATCTGACTCAACGAATCAAAATTTCTCAAAATCCACTCGAACTACTGATTTAGTTTTGAAAAATACACCGAGACTCAGGAAATGAAATAATCGATTTTCCAATGAAACGACGTTCCTTGGCTCGTTGGAAATTTCATTATCAGACTCCAGCGAGATTTTTTAATGCACTTTTATCAGAACTACTGCAAGGTCATATAATTTCACGAGTTCTCGAGTATAGCAACGGGTAAAATATCGAGAAATGCGTGTTTGTTTTACATTTTTCCTAGTTTTCTTGTCTTATCAGGACGAATGTTTTTCCTACTTGTTGAGCTTATCCCCGATTTTTTTCAATATTCCTTGATTTTTGCTTGGAATTTTTTATTTTGTTTTTCACTTGGCAGACATCGATCAGGGGGACTCTGGGCTCGTTTCTTCAACTTTTGATAACCGTCGGGTTATTATGGTCTTATTGCATTGGGCCCTACGTCTCGTACATGGCACTCTGGATCGCGTGTGGCGCTTTGCCTTTCCTATTCGCAGCTAGTTTTGTCTGGATGCCAGAGTCGCCATATTGGTTACTTGGACAAAATCGACGGGAGGATGCAATCGACAGTCTCGCCAGATTGCGTCGGAAGAGCAAAAATGCAGTGACAGCCGAATGCGATGAAATGCAAGTATGTTTTATTGAATTGTTTAAATAAAAGATTAGACGAATCCGCGAACTGCCGTGCAGATACGACTTTTCACCATAGCGTTGTGGTTTTGATTGATCGTTTATTAATGAACGAGGAAAAAATTGATTCCGCTAATGCGAGGGTAATTTTTCTAGTCGCACAAAGGTTGAAAATTTAGCATTCTCATGTTTCGTGCGATCGCACGATCAAAAGAACAAACATTTGGTTTGGATCTTTACATCGGAATGTGCGAGATATGATACGATACGTTTTATAATTGCGACTACGATGGATCTCTATCAGGCAGCGGTTGAGGAAGCTAATCGAAGTGCGGCAACTTGGCTGGATCTGCTCCACGTGAAGGCCAATTTCAAGGCACTTATGTACACCTGCGTTCTTGTTACGGGTCAGCAGCTGAGTGGCATAAACGTCGTACTTTTGTATTCGGAAACGATATTCAGGGCGGCCAGCGACCCAGACGGCGGCCTAGACCCATCGATACAAACAATAATCGTTGGCGTTGTGCAAGTACTTGCATCCTGTGTAACACCCCTTGTGGTCGATAGACTAGGAAGAAGACTTCTTCTCGTTATTTCCGGAGTCGGAGAAGTCACGAGTTTGGTGAGTCATACACTGAAAATTCAATTTTGTCAAAAAAACGTTGATATTGTGTTGAATACAGCGAACTAAATATTTTGGGATAATTTCAAAATTTTCGTTATTTCGACAATATTTTTCATTTGTAACGGAACTGTCAGCAAAATTTACGATTGGAAGGACAAAAATTCACTTTTCGAAAAGATTTTCTAGAATGTTTTTTGCTGAAATGACAAAATTTTCGTGATTTTTCGAAAAAATGTTTAGTTGAACGTATCCAACAAAATATCGATCTTTTTCAACAAAATTTTCTTTTCAGTGTACGATTATTCATAATTTCAAACGATTTTCATCTTGGTGCACTCGTTTGTTGGATGATTTTACTGACGTAGTATGGAATGCAGTTTAAAAAAATGAATTGAAGTTGAAATTTGAGCAAAGGGTTATTTTTCAAACGACTCGGTTTGACTGAAAGTGAATTAGTTCATTTTAATTCTTCGGCATGATTTTAATTTGGTCGTTTCTTAAAAAAATCTAGACTGCCCTGGGATATTTCTTTTACATCAAGGAACAATCGGAAACGGACGCAGACGCTGCCTTGCTTGTGGAGAGTATTCGATCGTGGCTTCCAGTTTTGTCGCTGGTAATTTTCATGGCGACATACTGCGTAGGTTGGGGTCCTTTGCCATGGGGAATCATGGGTGAAATGTTCGCATCCGACGTGAAAGCGAAAGCTTCTTCGATCACCGTCTGCGTCTGTTGGACACTCGGCTTCATAATCACGAAATTCTTCAGCGACGTAGCCGCCGCTTTTGGCAATTCTACAGCTTTCTGGATATTCGCTGTTTTTTCGGCCTTTGGGGTTCTCTTCGCAATATTTATTCTACCGGAAACTAAGGGCAAGAGTTTAGAGGAAATCCAAGCTGAGCTCGGAGGCAACCCTCACAGTAAAGGAGCCGCTGTCGATCTAAAGGATGTCGCGGAAAAACACTAAGTCTCTCCTCGTCTACAAATGAACTTTCATTTTGATCACTCCATTTTTCCCAATTTTGACTTTCAAGGCGATTTCGCCACGTGAGTGCTACGGAGCAATTTTTAAAATTGAATATTTTTTCTGATCAATCAAACGACATCGGAGAATTTTTATTTCGAAAATTCAAAGTTACTGATTCATCCTCTCAATGTCGTTTAGTGCCTCACGCGTGAGTATGGATTTCCCGTACCAGTGAATTCCATGGTTTTAACCCAAATTCCCATTTTCTGTATTTTCCGTTCAAACGCAGTTTTGCTATTTACGATTATTATCTATTTATCCGTTTTAACCTATTTATTTGTTAATGACATCGATTAAATAATAAATATGTGCCATCCGTCGTTGTTTGTTTTTCTCCCTTCCGATACCTTTCCCTTCCCTTCTCAGTCCTGCTGATACTTCAAACACGTGAGAATCGCCTGCTCGCCCATATTTTTTTACGCGATCTGGTGTTTCTGAACGTAAAAGCCTGCTCGGTCCTCGAGGAAAACGCGAGTCTAACGACGCGATTAAAATGAAGACGTGCAAGGAAAAAGAGATGGTAAAATTCTTCGGGATTCCATTAATGTTGTGTGTTTTGAATGAATCGAAAAAATACGAACGATTTTGTAGAGCGAAGATGACAAGAGGCTGCAGGAAGAACTGTTGCGTCTCGTGGACGTTCTTACGGTTAGAAATGAAAAAAATGCCAAATTTCCTAACATTTTTAATTGGAGAATTTCGTTCATTGCCTTATGCGCATTCAAACGGAATAATTGCAGTTTCTCTGAATAATTTGTGGTTAAAAGGCCTGCGAAGAATTCAAAGTATTTGGTTTGTTTTGTAGAAAACGAGCCACGAAGACGAGGCTTTTTTCAAATCGCTTGTGCAGTTAGGAACTTTGATAAAAACATCAACTTCCTCGATGACCGCCGTCCCTAAGCCTCTCAAGTATCTGAGAAACTCGTACGATATTTTGAAGAGCACTTACGAGAGCATCAAGTCGAGAAAAGACGGCACAACAAGGAGCAAAAATTGCGAAAAAATACTAAAAAATTTTGCCGAAATCTTAAGCGTTTTAGCTCTTGCTGGTTCCAACACAAACTCGCGGGAATGTCTCGAATATCGTCTTCAGAGTTCCTCGACAAACCCGGGCGACTGGGGTCACGAATACATCCGACAACTCGAGGCCGATGTCGTTGAAGAATTTCTCACTGCGTCGATCGAATGCGAAGAAGAAATAAAGTTTGCTTTTTGCTATCAAATTATTTTCTGATCCACCAAACATTCGACTCGACACCAAAAACGATTCTTAATTTCAAGGGAAAAACTCATGCCTCTCGTGAAGAGTATCGTGAGTTTCGACGTCAAAGATAACGCTGAAATTCAAGCTTGTGACCTTTGCCTGGAGATCGACCAACTCGAGCTCATCGAACAACATCTCGACAAAATGAACTTTAACAGGATCTGCAATTATCTTGCTAATTGCGCCAATTACAGGTTGTTCGATTTGTTTTTCAGGAATTCAATGAGCCATAAATGTCCGGCTCGAATAAAATTTCTTCCTAAAAGAAATCCATAAAAAATTGTTCTCCAACATTTTCCCGTTCTCTTCGCAATTTATTTGGAAAAATAAAACTTGAGGCTATCAGCTCATTTCGATTCCTCGGGAAATTTGCGCCATAGTTCGATTTATTTGAACGGAAAAGTTGCAGGCTTCGTGGGGAAAATGGTTGAAATGGGTCGCGCGAACTGTGTGAAAAGTTTTGATTGAATTTTTGAGAATTTTATAAAAGTTCGTGGTGGTTGCAGCGAAGAGACCGAGAGAGACCGGATTTTGAATCGAATAGCAATCCATTGTATGAAATTTGGGGAGTACAGTAAAGCGATCATGATCGGCCTCCAGCTTGATGATTCGACGTTGATTGATAATTGTTTGAAAGCCTGTACGGATTCTTCGACGAAAAAACAATTATCATTCATTTTAGCTAGACAAAAACGTCGTCCTCCCGAGGTAAAGAGACTTTTGTCTGCAATTTTGTATTTATTAAGAAAAGGTTAAATGTTCTTGATTTCATTCACCAGCTCTCAATGTTCCAAAGCAATGAAAAGGGAAAGGAGTCCTTAGAAGACATGAAGAGCATTGAGATTATTCTCAGTAATTCCATGATTAATCCTCACTTTCAAATGCTGGCACGTGAACTCGATATTCTCGAACCTAAGCTCCCTGAGGAGATTTATAAATCGTGGCTCGTAACTGGAATACCAACGAGACGACTGATCGAGCATCACGATTCTGCGAGAGCTAATTTAGCTGATAGTTTCGTTTCGGCTTTCGTTCATGCTGGCTTTGGTCTTGACAAATTAATATCAAAAACTGAAGATTCTTGGGTCTATAAAAACAAGGTGAAGAATTTTCATAGTCGATTATAAAGTAACGAAAGTAAAAAGTCCCAGATTATTCGAATTGACGTACGTCGTACGAAACATTTGCCTCCGGTAATTCGCAGCAAATCGTCGGGACATGACTCTGAAGTTTGCAACGTTGAGATTGAACGAAAAACATTTTTTCTATTGATTATTTATTGAATTTTGAAAATCCTGGCAATTTTTTGAGTCGATTGAGTTTCTTGGTCGCAAGAGAGAATCGTTTTATTGGCCGGACCAAATATTCAATAATAATTATTGGCTCTACTGAAGAAATAATAGAATTTCGTTGCATTCCAACGATGTGAAACTTCAGGATCATCGTTAAGACTCGAGAAAGCTGATTTCATCAAGCTCCAGCATCTGCTCAAAGTGACGAAGATTGTTTTTCTAACGTAGCTAAAAAAAATTTGTATAAAATTTCCAGCACAAAGTTCTCAACGTTCATGTCCTGTCCATCGCTAAAATTCATCAGAACTGAAAAATGTGTACAAATGATAAAAATTCTAAATGTTATGAAGATTCCATAATGCATGGTTGGGAATCCAATTCCAAATAGCAACGCAAAAACATTGCGTTGAGTCAAAAGTTGATTTTCAATATTTCATTGAACATAGTTTCTGAATTGCTCGATTAACCCCGCAACGTTGAGCTTTTTTTTTGCCTATTCCGGTCACAAATGACCCCAATTTTGAAAAATTCACATTTCCGGTAAAATTAAACGAAAAGGATGCAACTTGGGCTCCTCCTATTCGTTTTTTAATGCAGGATCTCGTGACCTCGAGGAAAGAGCACGATTATCGTTGTAGGATTAATATTTTTTTTAAACTGGATTTTCATTTGGAGACGTTCATGCAGGATCACGGAATGCTTTCAGCGACTGCAGCTCTCGGGCTTATTCACATGTGGGATGTGGACGGCGGGCTGGTGCCCATTGACAAGTGAGTTTAGCTGTTCCTTCCGAGTGTCGTCGTTGTGAGCATGGAAAAAAAATGTCTATGTTTTCAATCGCCAGATACCTTTATACGGGAGAAGATTATGTGAAATCGGGAGCTCTCTTGGCAATTGGTATCGTGAATTGCGGTGTGAGGAACGAGTGTGATCCAGCGTTAGCGCTTTTAACGGATTATGTCTCATCGACTAGTCAAACTTTGCGGATCGGAGCAGTTTTGGGTCTCGGGATTGCATATGCAGGCACACAACGTCGCGATGTCTCGGAGCTTTTGAGTGGCGTTCTCCTCGACAAAGATAGTCCGTTCAATCTAAAACTTTCGTATAAACTTCATTTTTCAATAATTTGCCAAGGCGCAAAGAAAAATTAATGGAGTTTTCATTCAGGTAATTTGGAGGTTGTTTC
Source organism: Diadegma fenestrale (assembly GCA_037043255.1). Lineage (NCBI taxonomy): Eukaryota > Metazoa > Arthropoda > Insecta > Hymenoptera > Ichneumonidae > Diadegma > Diadegma fenestrale. The sequence goes on from CM073310.1 coordinate 1,978,917, forward strand.
CCTGTGTGCAATTTCCATCGGGCTGATCAACGTGGGTTCGGGAAACGCCGAAAGTTCAACAGCAATACTTCAAAAATTACTCGAACTTCCGATCCCTGACTTAGCCAACACTTATACTCGGTAAACGCACTTTTCCAAAGTTCCCTAAACTTCAAATCCTCTCGAAGAATTTTGATAGAGATGGATGATAACAATTATTTCCCAATTTCCAAGGAAATCTTTATTAATTAAGGAATTATAATGAATTTCTCATCAAAAAGATTTCTTCCCTTGGGATTGGGTCTAATCTACATGGGCCGACGAGACGGGATTGAAACGTTATCGACGGCTCTTGAAGTGTTGCCAGACCCTTACAAGCTCGCAGCTCAAACGATGTTACAAGTGTGCTCTTATGCTGGTACCGGTGACGTACTTATCGTTCAAGAGCTTTTGCACATATGCTCTGAGCCATCCTTAGATGGGCTGACCTCGCCCACTCAATCCGCCGAGACATTAACTCAGGCGGCTTCGAGTCCGCGAATTATACACGACGACAGTTTTTCAAACTTGAAGAAAAATGCAAGGAGCGAATCTGAACCAACCTCGTCGTCCTTCGACAAGCTGCGGAATCAATACAAGTACGACGTACAAATAAACCGAGCTCATCATCCTTTTTAATTCCTCAATCGACGAGCCATAGTCATCGAGCTCTTGTCATGAAAGTGTCTGTCAACCTTCGTTTTCCAATTTGAGCTTTACAATTTTTTATAACTCGTTAAGGACGTTCTATGGCAACGATCAAACTTAAATTTCTGTTTTCAATTTCTCTTTACATATGAAATGGTTTTCGGGCCTGAGTGCATTTAAAAACGTTGTTACAACATTTTCAAAATTCAAGATTGTCCGAGGTAATTTGTATTTGTTGTAAAATCACCAAAATTCCGAAAATATTTCCAGACCGATTTTTTTGAAAAACTAAATGAAGCTCGTTCGATGTTACATGAAAGCGTAATTACTAAAAATTGTCGAATTTTTCGTGGTGTAAATTTAAAGGAATTCAATCGATAAAAAATTTCCCATACAACGTCCTTAAGGGCTGGCATTCATACGTAAAAATTGATTCTCGGTACTTTCTCGGAACTCATTTTTTTTGCACATCATTAATTCCACTGTTTATCGGTGACTTTTGGACGTTCGTAGCTGATTTGCATATAATTTCCAAAGTTTTAAACCGTTTTTCATAAAAAGAGAGTGCGATTTGAGTGCCCGCGAAGAATTTTGATGTTGGCATGGTATTAGCAAGAGATATTTTTGCTGCTCACCAAATCCGTTGAATTTTTTAATTTCCACAACAAAGTGAGATCGGGCCGGTGCAAGCAATAGCGTCTCTAGGTGTTTCGGTCGTTTCACTGGGCGAGGGTAAAGAAAACGCAAGGATATTTGGTCAGCTCGCGAGATACGGATCTCCTGCTTTACGTCGTGCCGTGCCTCTTGCCACGGCTCTGTCAACATTGTCAAATCCCGAAGGCTCCGTTGTCGATATTTTAAACAAATACAGTCACGACAACGATCCCGATGTTGTGCACGCTGCTATTTTGGCTCTGGGCCTCGTTGGTGCCGGTACGAACAACGCCCGACTCGCTACGATGCTCCGCCACTTGGCGGTCTATCATGCCAAAGATCCAGCCAATTCGTTCCTCGTCAAAATTTCCGAAGGTCTTGTGCATCTTGGAAAGGTACCCGCGCTTGTCATCCATTGCGTGCTAATCAACAGTTAAAAGCACCAAAAATAGATTGAATTTCAATTTTTTATTTTCATACCAAACGTGTTTATTTGAAATAGCCGAAAAGGCGAACGTCGATGCAAAATTCGTAAAAAGGATTGTTTCTACTTTGCCAGGGGACACTTTCATTGTGTCCGTTACGTTACGACACGAAAGTTCTTGATTACACATCCCTAGGCGCATTAATGATTGTACTGGTCGCATGTCTCGACTGCAAGAATTTGATACTCGGAAAATCGCATTATCTTCTCTACTGTTTGGCAGTCGCAATGGAACCGAGGTGGTTGGTCACACTCGATACAAATCTACAGGTTTGTTGCTTTTATAAATTATCATAATCTCAAAAAACTCTCCATCGAAAAACAAACATGGATTAGAAAATGGAAGAAATATTTTTCTTCGGCTCGGACATTTTTCTTTTAGCAAGTAAGAATACGGAAAATAAATTCGGAATAATCTCGAAAATTGAGTTTGAACTGAAATGTCGCGAAAAGAAAATTTTGACAAAAGTTTATCGATGATCCATTTCAACGGTTTTGAAAAATGGGAAGAATAATTATTAACCCTTCGAGTGCACACATGCTATAGCTGCATATCGGGTCAATCTGACCCAGCGCGTTTGTCATGCATTTTTTCTAGTGAATTATCCACATTTTTTGAGTCTAAATGAATTTTTTCACGAAAAAAACGAGCCAGTGTGCACTGGAAGGTCTGAAAGTAAAATAATTAAATGAAATTAATTACGGCGATGAATTCGGGGATAAAACAGACTGAAACGTTGATTTCGCAGGCTTTGCCAGTGTCGGTACGAGTGGGTGAGGCGGTGGACGTTGTCGGAAAGGTGGGAAACCCAAAAGTGATAAAAGCCGGTCACGTCCATACAACGCCGTTGCTGCTTGGAGCAGGGGAAAGAGCCGAGTTGGTGGACGACCGTTACGAGCCGTTGAGCAGCGTCCTCGAAGGTTTCGTGGTGCTTCGTGAGAAAGTAGAAACCGAGTGAGCGTTGAATCAAAACGAAGGAAAGAACAGACAAAAAAATGTAGCACCAAACTGCGTTTCTTTGACATAGTTATTTTGTTATTTGTTGTTGTTGTTTCGTTTGCATTTTATAATTGAACTTTATGGACTAGCGAAAGCGGTGTGTGCTTTATACAACAGAAACCTTTACGTCGGTTTTCATCGCTAATCAGCGAGACTGTACATGTATATCTATATAAATGTGTATGTACGTAGAATATATATTTCCAAATATGATACGCATACATAAATATATAAATATACATGTAAGGGGTCTCTTGCATCTGACGCTGAATCGCGAAAGCGTCGAAAACACCGAGTTCTGGAGCAGGCAAGTTTCGAACGAAAAAAAAATGTTCGAACTGATAAAAATTGTAAATAACTTTCATAAAATAGATAAGTTAATAAGGTTGGAGATGATGTTATTGTTAATTTTTGTTGATTCTAGATCGATGTTGATTTTGCAGAAAGAATCATATCGAATATTGTTTTTTCTTCCATCAAAAATTGCCGTTTCTGCAGTCTCGTATACAACAACATTTATTAAGTTTATTCTCGCAGCAAACCAACGTTGATGCACATGAGACCCTCACAAGACTTTAGTCACACTATCCCTCGGTTAGTCAACTTGTTTTTGTTTGTTTGCTTGTACAGCTATGAGAATTCGACGATTATATACTATGCAGTAATAGTACAATATAATATTATGTATAACGATTTTCTGCAAAGAGTGCGTTAAATGTCTATTATGCATGGACATTTATCGATAGGCACATGACTTGGGGAGGGGGAGGGAAAATGTGGAAAAGGATTGAGGATGACGGATCAAAAGTTTGTCGTTTGCTGTCAAGATAAACTTGCAAACTGTTTTTCATGCTCCGCTAATTCTTCGGGATTATCATTACTAACGAATTGCATGCGACAGACGAAAACTCCAGTCCCTGCGGCTGGTTTCCGCCAACTAATAATAATGGTAATAGTAATAATAATTATCATGACAATAAAAAGTCAGAATGAATTGAAAGCGCTGACGTTTCTCTTTCTTCTTCGTAATGTTACATTATGCAGAGTTATTATCGAGTTTCATGGGACTCTGTTATTTTCAAAAACACTTGAAAATATTTGATTCCTTTCAGATAAAATCGTCCCGCGTCCGACGCTTTTGCTTTCTTTCCTTTTTCTTTAATTACTCTAAAATTAAGCAAGAATATAATTAATCAAACGTATGGCCAAACAATAGTAACTTCGCTTCAAAGATAATCTAACTTTGCCGAATAGCTGGTGGTTCTTTTTTTCGTTTGTACTGCGTAGTGTTCGGCTCTATTCATAGGACTTGGGGGACTTTAAAGTCTCAAAGAATTTCCCATCTTTCTTCTACATTCCCATAACTATAATTGCTTTGTTCGTCTTTTTCTCCTTTCTCCTTACAACTTCTCCATTCGTCGGTATTGAAATCGTTTATCCACTGAATTAGAAATACAAGTATTCGTGGTAACGGAACCGACGTCGACACGTGTCTTTTGTTTCTTTTATCCCATTCGTAACGTAATAAAAATAGCAAATTGTCTTCTCTTGTTTCTCGTTATAACTCATGACTCATTTTTCATAAAAAAACGAGCCGCGGCTGTTACCCACGGTTGGCGAGAAACAAAAGAAAACTAACAATGTCGAATAACGAACTAAAACAAGGGAAAAGAGCAAGAGAATTCGACGAGCCTACACTAAATCGTTTAGTTCGAATTACCCTTGAACCGGCGGTTCAAACTGGAAAATAAGAAATTTCCTAAGAGCGATTTCCAAAGGGGGAAAGGGGGGAGTATGCGCTTACGCGGGTATCATTTGTACAATGAAACTCTTCAATTTTTTTCATAAACTAATCTAATCCCTCCGATATCGAGCGTCCAATAAAATTTAAGCTCTGACAATCCACGCGACCGTAACAACGCGATACTAGATATTTCAACGTTTCCATTTCATATTCGCGTGGAGCGTTTGCAAAATGCGGGAGTTTGAAACCGACCGGAGCGGCTGGTCTCGTGGATTCTTTGCGGAAAGCGGATTCTCTCGGAATTTCATCAACAAAACACAAAAAGAAAAAAAACCTTAGAAAAATTGAAGTAGTGAATAGTGTACGCATCGACGGGATAATAATGGCAGTGACTTTTGTCTGCTCTCCGTCCCCTCGGTATAATACGAGAAATGGCTGGTTCCGATGTCGAAAACAACTTTAAAAGAACACACAATTGTCTCTCTCCCCGTCTAACATCGAAACACTTGAATAGTCTAAAACTTGTAATCGGCAAATATTTGTAAGTAATTGAGAATTCGCACAACGAATAATGTGTGTTGAGTATAATTGGTGTACGTGTGTTTTGTGTTATTATTCGGTTACAATTGTTGCTTCTGCATTTTTCATTTCGCCGAGTGCAGCCTGGTAATTCTTAAGCGATGCTTTCTCTTTCCTATTCTTTTTATTTTGTGTGGGAATGTAACACACGCACTAACAAACTCACACATGCACACATACACACACACGCGCGCGCGCACTCTGTACCGAATATTCTTGCGGCACGACGGAATTGGGTGACATTTTGGTGTATCGAAATTATGTATAGAACGGCAGTTGTCGTTGACGCATTCCTTTCATTTTTTTTTGTTACTTTAAAACAAACGGGCGCGTCTTTTGATTTCGTTACGACGCCATTGTGGTAGCCGATAAAATTCCGAACGGCTACACTGCAGTATAGCTTCAAATTCAGCATCCGATAGATGGCGCTGCAATTCACATTGTCAATATTATTGTAAAAGAAATGAGCATTTCTTAATAATCGGGATTTTTTAAATTCTTTTTTCTGGTTCGTTAATTCGCAGTTTTGGCTGCGTTTAAATCGTGTTTGTTGGAATTTATAATATAATAAACAAAAGCCGAAAAATGAGAACCGAGGACGAATAGTTTTGCAAGAAATTATTAACTGTACTTGGAAAATTGCAACTCGATATAAATTTGCACGTTTCTGACATTTTCCAAATCTATTGTTTTCATTGTTTTCTTTTTTAATGGGCGTTTTATTTGGAAATTTGTTGGTTTATAATGCGGATGTGTGACGGTAATTTGCATGGATATTTACCTCGAGATGACAGCGATCGACGTCAGCGGGGAGTCTATAGTTCGTTATAACTAGCAAGTGATAGGGATAAAGTTTGGGTGGTTCGGTGGGTGCTGCTCCCATATCCGGCAACGAGCGTCTCACGTGATGACCGTGACTTCCGCCGACGACGGAGCCCAGACCTCCCGTGTACGTTGTCGACGATGGTAAAATTCCACCGTCATTCTGAGTGGAAAGCAATAAATATGAGCAATAAATATACTTCATAACCAAACATTGCTATTCAAGGCAAAAAATTCAAATAAAAATGTAAAAATAAAAAATCGCCTCACTATCATGCACATGCCAAACTGAACATGCCATTCAAAAATTTCATTTCCATTCACGCGTCGTTTTTTTTTTGCCTAGAACTGCAAAATTTTTTTTTTACGAACGTAAACATTGAGATTTGGAAATATTTTCGTAATTTACATTACACGACGAAGACACTCAAGAAATTATTGACGGACACAAATTTGTACAGTGTGCCAAATGAAACTAATAAAAGTCTAAAGTTTCGTATGTAATAAATGACAGATAACGATGGCGACATAGCAACTTTTGTACAGCCATGCATTTTTGTGAATTACGACGTGCTATGAAGGTTTCCAGTGCTATATGTCGATGATTTATATAGTTGATGGTTTAAAAAATTCAGAAAAGTATAATAAAACGGATTTACCGGATTTCTATGTACAAATTCCTCTTTCGAAATATAGAATTCGCTCGATTTGTTGCTCGTACTGAGTACAATGAAAATAAACAACCAGAAAAACATGGCATAAAAAAAGTACATGTGAACACGCACGATTAGTTTGGTAAAGTGTGGGCTTCGATGAGAATATTTTGGTGCAAAAGCAAGCTACAAACCATGCTAATTCGCCGGGAGCAGAAGGGGGCAGTTGTCGTACATACCAGTGCCCGCCGATCGACATCTGTGATGCTGCCTGTTGATACTAAATTGATGTGGTTGTTAAAAAAAAAAGGAACAAGAGAAAAACATCGTCAAACCGTTTTTTTTCTTACAAGGCAGTTAGATCGAAAGTGATTGCGTTCTTTCTTCTTGATCGTGTACTTGATTGTTTTTAAAACTTGATCGCACGGGCTTGTGCATTTTACGTATTAGAAAATTCAAGTATCGGAAGTCAAACTGGATATAGAATTTGAATTAAAATTGCTGTACAGTGTAAGGAAGAATATGGAACTTTTTGTTACCCATGAGATTATTTCCCACTCTTAAAAATATCACATTCGGATTTTCCGCGTAATTGAGTTCGTATAAATTGAAAAAAATAAAATAAAAAGTCGATCCTTTTATTTTTTTGGGTATTTTCAATTTACAGATTGGCAAAATCGAAACTCTAATTTCATCAAAAAAATGAGTGGTCTGAAAAATCCTTATTCTGCAAATTTCGAATAAAAATTACATTTCATCCAACTCCTCCATTTTTGAAAAAGTTTTCAAGAAATTTTATCTCACTGTTACCAATGCCAATTTATTTTGATACGATCTGCGATTTGTAGGAGTGAAATTGTAACACGAAAACGAATATCGTAAATAGGGACGATTGAGAGTTTTCGTCCAATTGGCCAGAGTGTCTTGAACGTTGAAGAACAGGAAAAGTAATGGGGAATGGTCAAAACATGCACGTTGGATCGAAACAAAAATTCAGAAAAAAAAGTCGGAACTCTTAAACTGAGAAAATAGTCGCGGCATAAAAATTCAACGATTATTTGATTAGTATCTACCGTTCAGTAAACTAGTAAAAAAAAAATGAAAGCGCAACGTGTTGAAAAGAATTGTGGGGCAAGAAAACGGTAGTTTATTGTATTCGTTCGTTTTTGTTTTGACTGGAAAGTATCGGAGGATAATAATAATACTCACTGTCAGATTTGCCAGAAGAAAAATCTGTGCTGTGCGTCTTGTCACCCATTCCGCTGAACGAGTAATCACCCTATGAGCGAGAAGAATTTATTCAATTTCGACATACTTGGCGAGTGAGGTAAATATTCTTAAATACACGAAGAAATATATAGAAATATTGATGTATTTTTATTGAATAATTCGGATGATTATTCGTGGCGTCAAGAGCACGGTGCAATATCGTATCTCTCGTTGAAACGCGGTGTAACTTTGTTTTTTTTTATTCGTTTTCCAAGACTTACAGGGAGAGCAGATACGGAACCCCCGGTCGAGGAGAAGGTGTGACTTCGCGGTGCCAGACCGTATCCCGGCTTCGGGATGTGCCGAAGTGAGCTCACAACTGGTTCCAAATTTCAATTGACATTACTCATCAGTCATTAAACTTTTCAAAACTTGGTCATTTTGTTGTTGTTACGATCATTTGTTCTCGATCCCATACGAGTGCCCAACGTTCGCAATTTTGTAGTAAAAAATAAAAACAATGCACACAATATCTCCGTTCGAGATCCAAGATGAAAAAATAAAGACCGTAAGAACTCTCGCCCGCTTTGCCACCAGACTCGTACCAACCCTACCGTCGAATATCTCACGGATTAATTTTCTTCAATTGTTTATACGTTTCGGGTTTATTCACTACCGGCCAACGACGCGTTTCCTATTTAAACTGCCCGCTCAATCTCCACCTTCCGAATAATCCGTCTTAGCAAAGCCTTTCTAGCTCCTATGCTTATTTTTTTCTTCTCTTCATTGTTACAATTACGTTTTTGTACTGTGAGCGCCTGGCCCCGTAAGAATTCACGAATGTACCGACTTTCAGGTCGAAGTTGTTCCTCTTTCTTTTTTCTCCGACAATCTTCATCGCTTTCATTCCATTTCGTCGAATTATTATGGGGCGAGACGCGAGCGCGGTTCAATCTCCACAACTCACCGAATTATAATGCCTAGCTGCGTTTGGTAGAGTGAAGGCTCGCTGATTGCCAATGGGTGGATAGTTTCTGGGAGCCGGGGAACGTGTTGATGATCTCCCGGCTGTTCTCAATCCCGGCTCACGCAAAAACGACACGACACAAACACACAAAAAAAAGAGAACACACAAATAGAGAAAGATAGAGACAACTGGCTAATCGAATTTCAAGAGGGTGTTCGTGATATTATTTTGCGAACAACGAAACCATTTTTCCAACTTTCGATAAAATTCTATGGGAATTTAATCGCGGCAATTTTTTCCAATATTTTGAAGATAAACCATGGCAAATAGTTTCAGAAACAAGTTTATGTCATTTTGTAACAAGCGCGCTTCAAGAATCCACAGTTTTGGTTGCTTATTTGCTCATTGAACGAATCATTTCTATTTTGTGACAAAATTTTAGTTCCAACAGTTTTATCCGGTCCACGAATATTCCAAGATGTCGAGTTTGATGTGGGCAATTTAATTTTTTTTCTTGCTAAACAATGAGTTTGAAAAATCGTTTCGTTGCTCACCGAGTATCATTGTGAATGCACGATTGTCATGGTTCTATGTCAACGTCCAGGGTGCGCAGCAACATTGAAAGAAAAGAGAAAACTGTTCCCGAAAAAGATGCGAGTTTCAAAGAATTTTTTTCCCGTCCGTCAATGTTGCGGCGTTGCAGATTGACCGGCGAAATTTAGAGTACAGAGTTTGAAAAAAGGAGCGCGTGGTGTTGATAATTATGTACGGTGATAGATTTTCGTGTAGGGGCAGTAAAAAGTGCATCGGAAAATTGTGTGTAACGAAAACATGCGCAAATCGAAGCGTTACGAGAGAAAAAGTATCCAGAGCGATCGAACTTGTGCTTTATCGACTATTTTTTTTTTTCGCGATCATGTGAAATATTAATTAGTGTTTGTGTCTTTGAATTTATCTCGACGACGCAAAGCAAAAGCGCTTGAATCGAGGAGGACGAGACAATTGAGGAATCTCTGTTCGATTTGAAAAAAAAAAGAATGCCGACTGTCTTGTTGTTAATTTAAGCGTGAAAAACATGGGGAAATAATTTTTTAGCAACAGATTTGCGGCAAAAGTGATCTCGCTGCGTTTTGCTGCAGTTCAGATTGAATTTTAGGAGTTGGATCGTGTGCACAAAAGTGAAGCATTCTTGAATGAAAATAAAATGGCGTTATTGCATGCAAAGGCTTGGATACATCACCTGATTGATAAATCGAGACCTGACCAACCGGTTTCTCGGGCTTTTGATCGATCGATTATTGGAGTAAAAGCAGAGATTGTTGTTGATTTGTTGGTTAATTATTCGCTTCGTTTAAAATGTAAAAGTTTATTGGAGGCAAAGAATAAAGTAGTGCCAAGGCTTTTGCTATAACGCGCTTGCTCCGGTAGCGAGGACCGAACTATTCTCACCTATATTAACGATCAGAAAGAAGAATCGTCTGTACGACGATTGAAAAACGTGCGCTCATCGGCATCGGTCTATTTCTTCATTCGACATAACGAAGAAGACGAAATAACCAGAGAAATAAAATTAACTAATTACGTACGTTCTCGCTATTTCATTCGAGGTTCAACGGTAGAGGTGGTGGTTCATGTTAGTGTTATGTGCGAACGTGTGGACATGTATGAGATGAGACATACGCATATGTGGTTAATGAAGAGAGAAAAACAGTGAAATCTCCTCTATAAAAAGTGGAAAATTTATATACGTATGTGAAGAGTGTGTTTCCTTGAGCATTATTTCATTTGTTTATCGATTTAATGAGTCCATCAGTCAGCCAAAGTGCAAAACTCACCGTTGTAACTTGGTCCAGTGCTGGATTTATAACTAACGCCGTCTTCGTCCTCCCAAGGTCGGGCATGATCGATATTTCTCGAAGGAGCTGTAAAAAAATTCCATTTTACCAATAGACTTTGCGAATCGCGGAAGAAAGTTTGATTCTGTAAAAAACTTACAAGCTCCAACCGGGCTCTCGTAACGTAGTCTGTAAGTCGGTTCTCGCGCTGCCGATGGTGTTCGCGATGCATTTCTCGGATCGACATTTGCCGCTCTGTGTCGCAAATTCTCACGATCCTTTTCTCTGTCTTGGAGAAATACTTTAGCAATTCCCGTGTCGATTTTGCTCAATTCGTCGTGCTCCTTTTTTAGTTTCTGCTCAACCTCCTTTATGTATCCTTTGTGATCAACCTCATCCTCGTCATCAGATTCAGGTACTCCCTGTTACGAATTCATTTATTTCATCAAAAAATCCAAATGATAGTAACGCGGCGTTAAAGATCGAGAAAAGAAAAATGTTCATTTCCGAATCATCATAATTTTCATGAATTTGTGAGGAAAAAAACCACTCGGAAAATGGATAATTTCGAAATTTCAATGATTTTTGTCGCTGATAATTTGTAAATTTTTTTTAAAGACAAACGCTGCCCGAATCGGAGCGAACCTTGTAAGTGTCGGACCATCGTCTACGTCTTTCCGGATCGGTGTAAGGATAAGGAGGTGCAGGGAAATCGTCTCTTTCGATAGGTGGTTTCGAGCCAGGAGGTGGTTTCATTGCATCGGGATAATGTGCTAATTCGATCGGTTCGTCGTTGTCGGCTTGACTTCCGGCAGCTGGAGATTTCGGTCTCGCATCGCTGAGCGCATCGACGAGAGCTCTCATTCCTGAACGGCTGCTGCGTCCACCGCTACTTCTTATCGAGCGCGATGCTGTTAAAAACGTATCGAATTAACTTTGTTGAGAAAATTCTCAAATTTTTCACTCATTTTCAGAATTCCTGCAATTTTTTTCGCATCGACAACAACGAGAATATTTAATTACAACGTATTAACGTTGTGGACTCTAGAGCAGAGATTTCGGGGAGCAAATTTGTCGAGAAACTCGTTGCAAAAAGTATCATCGTCGTTCTGCCGTCAGATTTGATGTAAACGAGAAAAAAATGCTTTTTGTTATTGTTGCTAAAACTCACAACTGGGTCTATGAAAGTGTGGACTCGTGGGTGGTTTGTCGTAAGGTTGTATCGGACGTCGAAGATATCCTTGACTAGGTGTCTCGGTAAGATAAGAATACGTGTAAATTCTTGAAACGTCCTCGGCTCCCCCGCGTCCATATTCGCGCAAGATCAATCCGGGACTTCCGGTTCTGGCTGGATAATACTGAGAAAAATAAATCGTTTGGTTTTCCAAGAATTGATGGATTGAGGTTGTGACGCGAGCGGGAAAACCACTATGAGAGTATCAGAGGATTGAATGTTGGAATTAAAAATAATATGTTGTTTGAAAATAAAGTAAAAATGGAGCAAATGGAAGCAGCAGAAAATAAATAACACGAATGAGAATGGCATACCTTGCGACTGAGGCTGCTGTAAGGGCTGCACATCGATCCGTTCAGGCTTGGTGTGCGTGATCGCATCGAAAACTACACGCAATTATCGTGCGACAAATAAAATCAAATAAATTTACGAACGAAAAAAAAATAACAAATACATTCGTACGTGTATATACAAATGAATGAATCGAGCAGTAACTAAGAAAAACGTGTGATGGAGGAATGAATGAGGAGGAAAAATAAACATTCAGCGGTGATTTACTTGGGGCAGTGACGAGCGTGGTGTGGAAGAGCGAAGCAGGATTGGATCTTCAGTTTTTCCATGTGGGATCCTCCATCTTCGACACTCTCTAAACTATTATTTATAACTCGGTATATACAGTTAACTTATATTAACGTTCACATTAGCGTGCACTCAAGAGGCGTAAATAAAAATGTGTGAAACGTCTGTGAAATTTGTAAGGACCGCACCGAGATTAACCTTCGGATCTCTTTCCAATTTAAAAGCGAGATTTTTCCTATACCACCGCATAGCGAAACTTGTCGAAAAAATATGTCAAGACTGAAAATTCAATTTTGTCAGAAAAACGTCGTCATTTTGTTGAATACGGCGAACTAAATATTTTGGGATAATATAAAAATTTTCGTTATTCCGACAATATTTTCATTTGTAACGGAACTGTCAGCAAAATTTACGATTTTAATGACAAAAATTGACTTTTCGAAAAGATTTTCTAGAATGTTTTTTGCTCAAATGACTAAATTTTCGTAATTTTTTGAAAAAACATTTAGTTGAACGTATCCAACAAAATATCGATCTTATTCAACAAAATTTTCTTTTTAGTGAAGTTATGAAAAATCTTGGAAGTACGTTCCGGAATCGTATTATTATTATTGTAAATTTGTATTTTTTGTGAATGGAGAAATAAAACGACGATTTCGGTCGATTTTTCAACGCGAATTTGCCCTTTTTTGAAGAATTTGTTTGGAATTATTTTGATTTCATGATTTCCGATCGAAGGTTAATCAGATTTTTGGGAAACGTTATTTCCACGGAGTATTTATGTTTTTATTGGGAGTTACGATGGGATCGTGGCTTCACCTGCATCTCCGAAGCGCTGCTTGATATGCGCTCGGATTCACGATGTTGAGGAGTGTGAGGCTCGGCAACGTGTCCATGGCCATTGACGACGCCGTTCGGTCCCGTTGGCCCAGGGCCACATCGCGGATGCCATATCGCTGCCCCCTGCAGATACATTTCCTCTCCATCGCCAAATGGATCTCCACACTTGGTGCATCGTGCGCACGTTGGATGGAAATGATGATTCTCACCTGCCTGCAATACTTTGCCGCTTATGTAGCGACTGCAATACGCGCATTTCACCCCAAACTGTTTTTGATAATCTTTCTCGCAGTAAGGCACTCCGTCTCTGAAAAATCGTCCAATTTTCACGATTAATTTTTGTCGTATTATTGCGATTTGCGAAAAAAGAGAATTCTCGAGGGCAAATTTGGTCTCAGCGTTCCATTAGCGAAACTTCGTAATTGACACACTGGATTTTTCTCCTTCCGGACGTCCTTTACACACTTTTTCGTTATGATGGAATTGGAAAAATCACTGGAATTAGAAAGCGTGATCGGACGCGATCATGGCGTATCGGCGATACGTACTTTCCCATGTACTCGCCATGTAGAACGGTGTCACAGCTATGACACTTAAAGCACCATACGTGCCACTGCCTATCGAGAGCCACGAGCGCCTGACCCTCCTGCAATCGTAGACCACAACCGGCGCATGCACCGGGATCCGTCGATCCCGCATTTCCCGGAGTTCCACGGTTATGATCATTCGTGCATACAGGAGTCGAAGCTTCGCGTACAGGAATGCCAACGCAACGATGGCAAAGAGCTTGACCTGCAAGTTTAAAAATGTTTTTATTCTCCAAGATTCTCCTTCGAGAATTTCCAATGATTCATCGAGATAACTCTGCTGGTAACGCCGACATTATTTATGCAGTCTACGAATTCTGTGTCCCCGTTCTTTTTGGCACGTTTCAACTCGAGAACAGAATAAAAATGACGAGTCTTTTTTATCGAGGCGTAAAATAAAACAGCCATTCGTCAATTGATACGTGATAAAAATAATTTGATCGATTGAATTATCGTCATACAAACAAGTTTATACATTTTTGTTATTCACAATAATGAGAACATTACTGTGAGAATATTTTTAACTGGAACGTTAAAACGAAATTCATGGAGAAGCAATTTTTTATGCACTGAAAATTCAATTTTGTCACAAAACGTCGATATTTTGTTGAATACGGCGAACTAAATATTTTGGGATAATTTCAAAATTTTCGTTATTTCGACAATATTTTTCATTGTAACGGAACTGTCAGCAAAATTTACGATTGGAATGACAGAATTTACTTTCCGAAAAGATTTTCCAGAATGTTTTTTGCTGAAATGACAAAATTTTCGTGATTTTTCGAAAAAACGTTTAGTTGAACGAATCCAACAAAATATCGATCTTTTTCAACAACGTTTTTTTTTCAGTGTGCATCGGAAAAGTCATCTCGTTTTATTAGACGGAGGAATTTGTCGGAATTTACAAACCTTGGACTAGGGTCACCTTAGTTCCTTCGCCAAGGAGAGGCTGTCGACACCTCTGGCAGTGAAAACAATTCGGATGGAACGAATGTTTGTCTCCGGCAGTGACGACATCGCCCTCAACGTATTCACCGCAGCCAGCGCACCGAGTACCCCAACGTTCTCGGTAATCCTGGAAAATTCGACATCAAAATCTAATGAGATGATTTTTTTTAAATTGATGGATAAATTAATCAATTTAATTGCTGGACAAAAGTTAAATCGATCGGTAAATCGGAATTTTATTGATTGCTGCATTAACTCGCGGATTTAAAATCAAGCCTATATGGAAAAAAAAAGTTTCCTCACCTTCGTACAATAGTAGGAACCGTCACGTGGGAAGAATCCACCTTGGGCCAGGCTCGATTTGCATTGAGCACATTTGAAGCAACCAATGTGGAAATATTTGTCCTGTACCCGCAGCACCTGACCGCTGCATTTTTTCTTGCAACTTTGGCAAAATGTTTTCACTGAAACACACAATAAAGTTGGTTTTTTATTCAATCAAAAATTGCACGAGCATCTAATCACCGAATATGAATCTAATCTTCCAATTCAAGCAAATTACTGTTTCTCGCTCGTTTCTCAATTCAATTACATTTCCATTGAGTTAACAATGCTTCGAGGAAACTTTCAGTGTCATCGAAATTGTCATAAGGGCTCGAAGGCCGTTAAACCGTTCTGTATCAAATCCAATGTAACAAATTTTTTAATCCACACAATGGGTTCGAAGAAAGACGAAATGTGATTTCATGCTCTTGGCATTTCCCATGTGGCATTTAAGGGGCAACTTGGGACAATGGGATTGACATTGGTGTGGATGAGAAACGTGGAAACCTCCGGCAAACTCTATCCCTCTGTCGTTTTCAGACACGAGGTGCTCGAATCTGATGGAGAGGCGAGGGGAAAAATACAGTTGATCGTAAAAACAGCAGAAATCACGAAATTAATTGAAATAATTAAATTCGGTGTTTCCTCTTGTCGATTCGGTAACTTCTTCGTTGTAAATTCGGACCAATGAAAAAATGTTTCACGTTTTGGCATTTCTCTTCAACGCGAAAAGCCCCATATGCACATACACACAGGCACATATAGAGGGCGTGGCGGAGACGCGTGGTTGCCCTGACGATCCTCGCGTGTCTCTACGCCATATACTCGATAATGTATATAGCAATGTAATGGCTTTTTGCTGAAAGGAGAGAATCTGCAGCGAGCTTTACAAATGCTTCTGTATTTTACGATTGCTATGCAAAGCACATGCGCGTTTAATTTAAAAACACTCTCGAGTTTCTCCGGTTTCCAACACATGGTTCGAATTCGAGCAGGTGGGGGTGCAACGACTACTGTACAGTCATTTGTTAATGTCGGTGGCCGTTCTGTGAGGCTCGAGCTACACAACTTTGCTGAATTTCAGTTTTTTTTCCCACTGCGATAATAAGTTGCTTTAGTTTAAGGAAAAAATAAAAATTAATGAGATTCGGCTAAATTGGTCTCGTTACACACTCTGAAAAGTACTTCCTGGTCTCGTGACCGTACTTTTTACATATTTCAACATTCTACTCAAAATTGCAATGACTCTGCTGGAAATCTTTTTGTTCTTTATATTTATTTTGCTATTTATTGAACCGATTTTTTATTTGAAAAGTAATTTCGTCATTTTCTCCACCCAACACGATTTTGATCCATCGACAAATCGATCTTTTCGTAAATGGGTCGATGCGATGATTAAAGTCTCGTCGATTCATAATCAAACCTTAACGATTCTAATTTTTCCCTAATTACGTTGTTTTCATTGTTTTGGCTCGAGGCAAAAAACGTGTCACGATAAATAATTGATTTCCCTAATGACTTTTTTGAATTCCGCTGTGATCCTAGAAATTCTCGATTTTTCTAAATACCACGATTGTCGGAAAATGAATTGCCTCGCCTGCGACGGTTTAAAAAATGATCAATCGCCATTGTGTCTCCTATTTCCGCGGCAACATCAAATTGCGGAGATTCTGAAACACTGAATTTTGAGTATATTCGTATACGCTATTTTGAGTCATTTTTCGTGAACCTCGACTTTGGAACCGAAAAGATCGATAAATTGTAAAAACCAAGGGCAATAAAAATTCGATATTTTGTTGTTGTTTTCGTCGTAGTCGACGGTCACAAAGCTACCTCGATGAGGAAGCAGAAGTAACTCGCTTCGAAACCGCTCGGGGAAACGAGATTATAAATACCACGTGACATCACTCTAGTCACACATATTTTGTACATACGACGTCATGCTTTTACCTACACCAATATATATGTCAGGCGGGTAAATTCGTTGGAATATATATACATATACATCGGGTGACTCTCCAGTCCCGTGACGCTATATCTATTATTACATCAGAGAACTCCGGTGATATCCTGCGTGCATAATTGCGTACATATATTAACCGTGAATGCCCACAGTGTCAGATTCTCATTCGTTGGCTCGGAACACCAAGATTTCAAAAAAATTGAAAGCAAATTCGTCCTTCTACGCGATTGACGACTGACTTTTTTTTTGTTTTCGAAGGTTGCGAGTCGAACGTCAGATTTCCATTACAGTTTGCATCAATATTTAAAAGAAAATGGAAAAAAATGAATGGCGGAAAAAAATCGCAACGGCGCGGCTTCACGCAGAATTTGGGATTCATGTTTCAAAATTTGTTTGTGTCCGAAAAAATGGTGTTGGCATGGCGTACTGAAAAATTAACGGAGGCTGCGAGTGGTGCAGCTCGTTAAATGCAGTTGACCGGTATTCGTTGGTGTGATACTATGTTAATGTGATTCGTAAGTGGACTAAATAGGATGTCGCTGAGTGGGGTCAAACGTCAAACTCGACAATTCCCCGTGGTAAATTTTTTTTCTCTTTCTCTCTCTCTCTCTTCCTTTCGGATATTTTATTTCGTCTCTTTCGACGCTGCCTCTAGTCGCGGTATATTCTTTCTTATCAAACGGCGTTATCTCACACACGTTTCGATATACAAATGCAAGGTGTCACGAATTGGCACGTGCGTTGCTGATTGGAACGAATCAAGACCGGCGTCTTGCTGCCAACCGGACAAAACGGATTTACGATATTTCCAAACAAGTACATTCGAATCTAAATGAAAAAAATTATCGCGATCGAATTATTTTCGTGTTTTATTCTTTGTGCCCACGGCTTGGCTCCCGGCTCGGAATGTCGTTGACAAAGCGATAAAATAATTAACCAAAATTTCACAACTATGAAAATGACGAAACTTCCAAATTTTTCATCAGTTTACAAAAAATAAGTGCAACTTTTTGCATTTACGTGCACGTTTCGGTTGCTGTCGAACTTTTTAAACTTTTTTTCTTTTTCTTTTTCTGGCAAATCCGTGAAAACTGATTTACCAGAATGTTGTAAATTCACAATTAAGATTCATCGGAATCGATTCTGACTTTTTATATAAAATTACAACGCGAACCAAATATTTCTTGACGATATTATTTTTCAATTTCGAACGGGACGGTGTGCGAATGAGAGAATTAACGATGGTAAGAAACAAAAGAGAATGACATACTGACATGAAATTCCGGCGTCCAGTGCGTAGGTAGATTGAGGAGGAAGAGACGTGATTGACTGGGATACTTGAGATTATTAACAGAAGCTTCATTCTTACTGACTCCCACAACACGTGCACATATAAACGTAAATACGTGCAATAGAAAGTCTCATTTTTCAAAACAGGGGAAAGGAAATATTTCAGTTTATTGATGATTTGTTGAATTTTCAAAATTTAGTTTTAACCTCTACAAATTTTTTAGTTTTAACCTCGTAATTACATTCTGCATTTTAGTAATGAGCTTTTGGCACAGGAGAAAAAGAATTTTGTTGCATTTCAGCGATGCAAACTTCAGCGCCATAATAATCGTTGGAGGAATTTGAGATTCAGTAGAGAAAGAGAAATTCAGATTCTCTGCAAAATCGCAGAATGGTATTGGTGAAAAAATCAGTGACGATATAATTTGTTGGTAATGATAGAAATAGTTCGTATCGGGAGTCATATTTATGGCCCATGCATCTGGAATTTCGATTAAACGATCAAAATCTATGAGCCAAAGACTCGAAATGCAATTAATACAAATTCCAGAGGCTTTGATAGCAAAAAAAATCAAAAAGTATAAAAGTGGATTGTGTTTTTTCAAGGAAAGTAGAAAATTTTTGATTACAGACTGAGATAAAATAATTAATATCGTTATGATCCGGAAGTTTCCATCGTTGGAATGCAACGAAATTCTGTTATTTCTTCAGCAGAGACAAAACGATTCTCTCTTGCGACCAAAAAACTCAATCGACTCGAAAAGTGGCCACGATTTTCAAAATTCAATAAATAATCAATAGAAAAAATATTTTTCGTTAAATCTTAACGTTGGAAACTTCGGAGTCATATATCGTTTGCTGACGAGATCCTCACCCTTTTTTCCATTCTTAGGCTGTTGCTCGAGAGTCTCTGAGTCGGATAGATTGTTCTTGACCCCCTTACTTTCGCCGGCTGATAAAGTCTTTTTTTTTGTACGCATACTGAGCTCGTTATTCTCGCTCTCTCTAAAACTTTTCTCGACAACTGACCAATAATCAACGACCTCGTTATCGAACCCTTTTCCAAAGAGGATAATTTTGTAACGACGTAATTTTATTCGTATACACGCTTGACAGTTGTGTGTTTGCGATTTGAAAAGCGAGTTTTATTACAACAATGACATAATAACGAGACACACGGTAGTCTTTTGTTAAAAACTTGGCTGGAGAATTTTTTTTTCTTTCCTACTCGCGGAACACCTCAAGGTTTCTTATCTCTGATAAAACACTACGTCATGTGTGTTCAGCACGTATAAATAAAATACTTGGCAATCGTTTATTTTATTTTTCTCGATTCGTTTTTCGCAGAGCTCGAGACGCCAACGTTCGAACGCCGAGGACGATAATCGACTGACTTTTGCTTCTATGTGCTAAAGTATACACAGTAGTATTATTGTAATATATAGAACGATCGACTATAAAGAGGGAGGTAGAAACGATATATTGCTCGCGAGGCTCGAGGGCGTGCTGGAGAGTGAAAACCTCAACGAACCGAACACAGAGACGACACACAGAGAGCTCGTTTGCTCCAACAACTCCGCCACGACTCGTTACGTACCACTTTAATTACATTCTCGCTCTTTTTACAGTTTTTTTTTCCTACATTTTTTACTCGCTCTCTCGCATGTCCCACCTCTGTGAACAGACGCCAGTTCGACCGTGATACGTCACCACTGGATGGGTACAAAAAATTCGAGAGCTATGGAAGATGGTCCAGAGTTCAGAACTCAACAACATCGCCCGGGACGAAATATTTTTTTTTTTTCGACATTTATTTCTTGAGGAGTCTTTTCAATGGCGATTTCCTTGGGAAGAATTTGAATTCATTTACGTAAATTTTCAGTATCGATGTGGAAAATAATTTTTAACTTTTTTTTTTCCCATTTCTTCGATAATCTGCGTTAAGAGACGATTTTTGTGCAAAATACTTGAAGAAACTTCTCTGATTCAACGTCATGTGGAAATTTTTGTAAAATGACAAATTTTTACATCGTGGAAACTCATTTTAAGGAAATTATCTATTTTCGTATTAGAGTGAAGATATTTTTGGAACGGTGTTTTTTTTTACAAGGTATTTTCGTGGATGAGTCAGAAGCACCCGAACTTTTTAAGCAATCGAAATTCCTCAACTTCTTAATAACCTTCGAGGATGATTTTCTTGTAACTGAAGTTTTGATATACATTAACCGACAAAGTCGCGATCTTTATCTAACAGTTTTTCGTGCTTTATCAAAAGTTGTAAAAAAATCGACAATCGAGTCGCTTTTGGGAGGTACAATTTGTGCCAATAAGAGTTTTATCATAAAGCTCTTTAAACACGCCGCCAAATGAAAGTCTTTAAAGGAAAAGTTTCTCCACGGATTATAATCTTATCTCTGAGGATTTTGCTTCTCTTTGTTAATTTCGTACCATCTCTGTGATTCATCGCCGCTATTTTTTCATAAAGTCATTAGACGTTACGTTTCTTAACGAAATCGAAATTCCATGAACGTCGAGATTCAACGAAAAATATTGTTTTTATCAATTATTTATCGAATTTTTAAAATCATGCCAATTTTTCGGTTAGTTTTTGGATCACGAGAGTCGATCGTTTTATTGTCCGAATCGAGTATCGAATAACAATGATGAGCTCTCCTGAAAAAAAATGACTCTGAAGTTTGCATCGTTGGAATGCAACGAAATTCTTTTTTATTTTTGGCAAAAGTAATTATTCAAGTGCAAAATGTAATTACGATGGTCAAATGATCGATTTTTGCCACCCGAAAAGCATATCGGCTCAAAAAATTTGGATGACATTGAAAATTAAATGAATCGTCAATAGAATAAAATATTTTTTGTTGCATTCCAACGTTGAAAACTTCAGCATCATAAAAAAAAGAATTTCGTTGGAAAAATTTCGAACAAATTCTGACAAATTCTTGTGGCGAGTTTGAAACAAAAATTGCGAGGCTGGTAGCACGAATTCCAACAAATTTGTGCAATTAACGAATATCTAAATTAATTGAATTATCTATTTTTCTCGAAACGAAAACTTGTCCACGATAAAATTCTGAAAAAATCTTGTGGCGTGTATCAAATTGCGTATCAAAAAGAAAAATTGCGTCGAATCTATGGGAAGTTTGTGCAATTAACGAATAACTAATTTTTGTCCCAATGATTATACGGAGGCAAAAAAAACTTGGACGTTAGTTTTCGAAATCCTAATTGGCCACGCCGGCTCAAAGGTTTAGCATAATAATTAGATAATACTAAACGTTGCACAGTCAAATAATCTTTCTAATAAACAGTCAAATAATCTTTCTATTATCTAATAATTAGATAATACTAAACGTTGCACAGCCAAATAATCTTTCTAATAAACAGAGCGATAAAATTATCGGACGAAAATGAAACTAATAGGATTAAAGTGGATCCACTTTGATTCGTGACGATCTGCCGAATTGACCTTGAAAAGATCTCATGACGATTTATTCGGGTGTGTATCGGCCAGGTTGCTTTGCGAGTCCGTGTACTCCGAATTTAGACGTTGGATCATGCATTTTTTTCTGTTTTTCTATACGCACACAGACACAGAGCGCGAGATATCGAGGAGACTTTGCCAGCACGTAGCACAAAGGCCAATGTCGTTTCGTTTCATCCTAAAATCATGTTTTTTTCGCTTTCGTTGTTAAAAAATAGTGCACGCTTTTTAGCTGCATGAGAAAATTTAAATTTCACGATATACGAATTGAGTGAATGTCGATTTTCGCGAAACTTTCATTATTTTCCAAGTCAATTTGAATCGAAAGTGAATTATGTTCGGAAAAAAGTAAAAAAGCGTGAAATTCTTCAGAAAATTCACTCCCAATTACAATTTCATCGTGTTTTCTTAGTTACTGCGAGAAATGTTTTATTTCAAAAGAGAAATTCGTGATGGGGAATGAATCACTGACCGACGTGCCTGCGGTGAGAAAAAAGTGGAAAACGTAAATATAAGAGAAAGAGAGAAAAACTGGTTAAAGTTGTGTGCGCTAAGCAGAAAGCGATGTCGATGCCCCTAAGATTGAAACTCTCGTTTTCGCTACTGTCACGTTACATATCGGGTGAACGGTCTTTAGTTGGCAAAAGATTCGTCTCTCGCGGCAATGCAACCTGTGGCCGTTATCGTTGCCGTACTGGAGACATCGATTACGTAACGCAATGTGTGCCAGAAATACACGCGAACGTATTGGTGCACGTACATATACATCGTGCCATCAGAATTGAAGATATATTTATATGGAATATGAGTCTGCATGAGGCTTTTCACGTCAAACTCTTATCCAGAAAACCAAAACATCGAAATGCAACGAATTTCTGTTCCTTTTTCGGTCGAGCTCAAAATTATCATTCAATATTTGGTCGGGACAATAAAGCGATTCTTTCTTGCAACCTGAAAGCCCAATCGACAAGAAAAATTGCCATGATTTTTGAAATTCAATAAATAATAAAAATACGAAATATTTTTCGTTCAATGACTCTGAAGTTTGCAACGTTGAGATTCAAGGAAAAACATTTTTTCTATTGATTATTTATTGAATTTTGAAAATCGTGGCAATTTTTTGACTCGATTGAGTTTTTTGGTCGCAAGAGAAAATCGTTTTATTCGCCGGACCAAATATTCAATAATAATTATTGGCTCTGCTGAAGAAATAAAAGAATTTCATTGCGTTCCAACGATGGAAACTTCAAGATCGTTTCGTTCAATTTCCGTATTCCATGAGTCAGCCATTCGTTTATCGATATTTCTGCAGTAACTCCTCGAAATTTTTTCAATTTCTCAATTTCTTATCCAAAATTAACGATAAATCGAAATTCACGAACGAACTTCGATAGAAAAATGAAAAATTCAGTTGGTCGTACAATTCCAATCGATTCTTAAAGCAAAAAGTTCAGAAATACGTTCTCAATTTTTTTTTACCGTGTGAAAATATTCGGAAAAATAATCGAACCGGGCCGACTGACATGACTCTGAAGTTTGCATCGTTGGAATGCAACGAAATTCGTTTTTTATCTTAAGCAAAAATATTTATTCAAGCGCAGAATGTAATTACGATGATAAAATGATCGATTTTTGCCGCCCAAACAGCATATTGGCTTGAAAATTTGGGATCACGTTGAAAATTGAACGAATCATCAATAAATTCAAATATTTTTCGTTGCATTCCAACGTTGCAAACTTCAGCATCATTCGAGTGACCGTTTCACTTGGAATACGTCGTGTTACACGCACATATTTATGCGTATGTTTCACGTCCTCGAAACAGTCTTATATGTGCAATGACATACACATGAATTTCTGTGTATAGATATATGGAAAAAGAAGACTGAAATTCCATGGCTGAGAGAACAGGACGAAAGGATCGAGCCAATTGAGCGTAGTTAATTCGACCTTTCCGGGAAAGAATTTCGAGTGACCCGTGTGTTGGAGCGTTTACATGTACGTGTGACGATTTCTAGGCGCTTATCGTAGGGGACTGCAAATTTATTGACCTAGAACTCAACATATCAAGCACGAAATATCTATGCGAATTATGGAGGACACTGAACGATGTTGAAGTTTGCATCGTCGGGATGCAACGAAATTCCGTTCATTTTTTTTAGCAGATCTCGAGATTCTCATGGAATATTTGATCAGGACAATAAAACGATCTGTATCCAGGATCAAAAGAACAAATCGGTACGAAAATTGTCATGGTTTTTGGAATTGAACTTAAAATTGATGGAAAATGCATTTTTCGTTGGATCACAACGCTGCGAACTTCAGTGACGTGGACACTGAACGATAGCCGGAGATTTTATAGATCCCAAATTACCTAATGAGCGATTAAATTAATTTTTTTCGCCAACTCTCGAAATTCGATGTGAATGGTGTATCAATATTTGAAAAAGAAATGTCTTATTATCGGAATGCCAGCTTTTTTGTTTTTCGATCGAAAAGTTCCTTGAAAAAATAATTAATTAATTAAATTCTTATTTTCCGGGCCCTTGGCCCAAATAATTGTAATCCATGGTATGGATTTTGATGGGAACGCTGCGAGTATGAGAAAAAATGGAAAATTCGCAAAAATTTAGAAACTTTTCTTCTCCGAATTATTGAATTTTCTGTCAAATTCCTCGGAATGACAACGTAATGGAATTTCGAGAAAGCTCCAGGCACCGAAACAACGATCCAAATATGTTGAATAAAAATTTAGCACTCGCAATTTATTTCGCGTATTTTTTTCAATGTTGATAAACACAACGAGAGCGTTTGGGAAAGCAAATGGAGAGATTTGCACGAATACACGATAAAAAATGCGATTCATTTATTCAGAGCAACTATATTTTGACAATGTTGAGATAAGCCAGTCGGAAAAATGGCATTTACGAAGGTTCGTGTGTGTTTCTGTGTGTCAAAGAAAGAAAGGCTCTTCACGCTGCATTTCTCGGTATTAACCCCGTGGCATACGTTCGGTGGGTGCCCTGGGGGTCGTACGAAAATCGATATGAAATAACGAACCTCCCTGCGAGCAACATATACAGCTCTACGTATATAAACGTACAATGACCCTGAAGTTTGCAACGTTTTTTCGCAACGAAATAGAATTGAAAAAAAAAATGAATAATAAACTTTTTTATTTCACGAATAGTCTCGGTTGATTAAAAAACTCGAGAAAACGAAGTTTTACGGAAATCGTATCTCCGGAACACCCCTATTTTAAGGGTTGAAATGTAAAACTAATTTTACTATCCACAGTATGGCGATAATAATTTTTTTTTTTTCGTGAATAAGGTTAAGGGACAGAACTCGATGCTGAAAAAAAATTAGCGTCACCATCGCAACTCCGGAACACCTCTTTAAGGGGGTGAAATTGAAAAAAAAATATATCACTCGTCGTATGAGGATAATAATTTTTTTTATTGCATAGATACGTTAGAGGGGTGGAAAATGATGAAAAAAAAAATGGCATCAACAACGCAACTTGGGAACCCCTTTTTAAGGGGGTAAAGTTGTGAAGGAAAATTATATCAACCGACGTATGGGGATAATAATTTTTTTTATTGCATGGATCAGTTGGAGGGATAGGACTTGATGAGGGAAAAAATTGGCGACAACATTGCAACCCCGGAACACCGCTTAAAGGGGGTGAAATTTAAAAAAAAAATCATATTACCCGCCGTATGGAGATAATAATTTTTTTTATTACATGGGTAGCTTAGAGAGATCAGACTTGCTAGGAAAAAAAATTAGCGTCACCATCGCAACTCCGGAACACCTCTTTAAGGGGATGAAATTGAAAAAAAATATATATCACTCGTCGTATGAGGATAATAATTTTTTTTATTGCATAGATACGTTAGAGGGGTGGAAAATGATGAGAAAAAAAATTGGCATCGACAAGGCAACTTGGGAACCCTTTTTTAAGGGGGTAAAGTTGTGAAGGAAAATTATATCAACCGACGTATGGGGATAATAATTTTTTTTATTGCATGGATCAGTTGGAGGAATAGGACTTGATGAGGGAAAAAATTGGCGACAACATTGCAACCCCGGAACACCGCTTAAAGGAGGTGAAATTAAAAAAAAAATCATATTACCCGCCGTATGGAGATAATAATTTTTTTTATTACATGGGTAGCTTAGAGAGATCAGACTTGCTAGGAAAAAAAATTAACGTCACCATCGCACTTTGGGAACACCTCTTTAAGGGGGTGAGATTGAAAAAAAAATTCATATCACCCGCCGTATGACGATAATAATTTTCTTTATTACATAGATAAGTTAGAGGGGTGGCAAATGATGAGAAAAAAATTGGCATCAACAACGCAACTTGGGAACCCCTTTTTAAGGGGGTAAAATTATAAAGAAAATCATATCAACCGGCGTATGGGGGTAATAATTTTTTTTTATTGCATGGACAAGTTGGAGGAATGAGACTTGATGAGGGGAAAAATTAGCACCAGCATAGCAACCCGGGAACACCGCTTAAAAAGGGTGAAATTTGAAAAAAAAAAATTTTTTTCCATCAAATCCCACCGCTTTAACCTATCCATTTCATCCGCGACAAAGAAGATTAGCATTCTTATACGGTGGTTGATGAGATAATTTTTTCAATTTTACCCCCTTAAAGCGGTGTTCCCAAGTTGCGGTCGTGACGCTATTTTTTTTCCCCACAAAGTCTGATCTCTAGAAACTATCCATGCAATAAAAAAAATTATTATCTTCGTGCAGCGGGTGATGGATTTTTTTTTTCAAATTTAACCCACTTTAAGCGGTGTTCCCGAGTTGCGATGCCGACGCCAGTTTTTTCCGTCATCAAGTCTCATCCCTCCAACTTATCCATGCAATAAAAAAAAATTGTTATTTTCATACGGTGGGTGATGTGATTTTTTTTTCAATTTCACCCCCTTAAAGTGGTGTTCCCGAGTTGCGATACCGAGGCCAATTTTTTTCCATGTCAAGTCCAATCTCTCGGAACTATCCACGCAATAAAAAAAATTATTATTCTCATACGGCTGGTGATATGATTTTTGTGTTTAATTTCACCCCCTTAAAGAGGTGTTCCCAAATTGCGATGGTGACGTTAATTTTTTTTCCTATCAAGTCCGATCTCTCCAAGTTGCTCATGCAATAAAAAAAATTATTATCTTCATACGGCGGGTTATATGATTTTTTTTTCAGATTTCACCCCCTTAAAGTGGTGTTCCCGAGTTGCGATGCCGACGAAAATTTTTTTCCTCATCAAGTCTCATCCCTCCAACTTATCCATGCAATAAAAAAAAATTATTATTTTCATACGGCAGGTGATATGACTTTTTTTTTCAAATTTCACCCCCTTTAAGTGGTGTTCCGGGGTTGCAATGCTAACGCTAATTTATTTCCTCATCAAGTCTCATCCCTCCAACTTATACATGCAATAAAAAAAATTATTATTTTCATACCGCGTGTGATATGATTTTTTTTTCAAATTCCACCCCCTTTAAGCGGTGTTCCGGGGTTGCAATACTGACGCTAATTTATTTCCTCATCAAGTCTCACCCTTCCAACTTATACATGCAATAAAAAAAATTATTATTTTCATACCGCGGGTGATATGATTTTTTGTTCAAATTTCACCCCCTTTAAGCGATGTTCCGGGGTTGCAATGCTGACGCTAATTTTTTTCCTCATCAAGTCTCACCCCTCCAACTTATACATGCAATAAAAAAAATTATTATTTTCATACCGCGGGTGATATGATTTTTTTTTCAAATTTCACCCCCTTAAAAAAGTGTTCCCAAGTTGCGATGCCAATGCCAATTTTTTTTCTCATCATTTGCCACTCCTGCAACCTATCCATGCAATAAAAAAAATTATTATCCTCATACGACAGGTGATATGATTTTTTCTTTACATTCTAGCTCTTTAAGAGTCATCGAGCTCACGTGAATAACTTGGAATCAAGGCTAGCGCCTCTAGCTGCAAAAAGCCTGACGTCATTGCGATTCGACACTAGCGCTGGTGACGGCTATCGCAGGAGTCACTTTCACAGCTGATTTTTTCCCATGTTATATTCGAATGTGAGCACGCATCCCGTCGCCGTTGTTGCAAGCAACAATAACTAGTTTATCGAAATGCAGATTCGAGGTTTTCGGGACTTTGAAATTTTTCTAATAAAAAAAAAATCTTCTCCCGCGATAGGCCAAAAACGCGTTTCATCTCATTCTCGATCGAATGAGCTACTCGAGGCCGGAAAAAAAGTGTCCTTGAGAGAAAATGGTGAGACTGAAAAAATCTGGCATAAGAATATGACGGCGACGGCATCCGTGCTCACATTCGAATATAACATGGGAAAAAATCAGCTGTGAAAGTGACTGCTGCGATAGCCGTCACCAGCGCTAGTGTCGAATCGCAATGACGTCAGGCTTTTTGCAGCTAGAGGCGCTAGCCTTGATTCCAAGTTATTCACGTGAGCTCGATGACTCTTGAAGGGCTAAAATGTAAAGAAAAAAATCATAGCACCCGTCGTATGAGGATAATAATTTTTTTTATTGCATGGGCAGCTTGGAGAGATCGGACTTGATAGGAGAAAAAATTAACGTCACCATCGAAACTTGGGAACACCTCTTTAAGGGGGTGAGATTGAAAAAAAAAATCATATCACCCGCCGTATGAGAATAATAATTTTTTTTATTGCATGTATAAGTTGGAGGGGTGAAACTTGATCAGGAAAAAAATTAGCGTCAGCATTGCAACCCCGGAAGACCGCTTAAAGGGGGTGAAGTTTGAAAAAAAAATCATATCACCCGCGGTATGAAAATAATAATTTTTTTTATTGCATGTATAAGTTGGAGGGGTGAGACTTGATGAGGAAAAAAATTAGCGTCAGCATTGCAACCCCGGAACACCGCTTAAAGGGGGTGAAGTTTGAAAAAAAAATCATATCACCCGCGGTATGAAAATAATAATTTTTTTTATTGGATATATAAGTTGGAGGGGTGAGACTTGATGGGGAAAAAAATTAGCGTCAGCATTGCAACTCCGGAACACCGCTTAACCCCTTGACTGTGGGTGACCCGTATAGGGGCAAAAAAAAGTCGTGCCATTTTTGTGTCATGACACGTATAGGGGCATTTCAAAAAAAACCTATTTCTACTGCATCGAATCGATCGTAACTTGGTACACCATGGTTTTTGGGGTCGCTGAATTTGAATTTGACATCAAATTTCCAAAATTCAAAATGGCGGATCCAATATGGTGGACCGAAATTCGAAAAATGGTTTGATTGCGACAAAAGTGAGTACCTCACGGTTTTCGGAGTCGCTGAATTCGAATTTGAAATCAGATTTTCAAAATTCAAAATGGCGTATCCAATATGACGGACTCAAATTTAAAAAATTGTGTCATTCCGACGATAGTGAGTACCTCACGGTTTTCGGCCTCGCAGAATTCGAACTTGAAATCAGATTGTCAAAATTCAAAATGGCGGATCGAATATGGTGGACGCAAATTTGAAAAGTAACGGAATTTTGACAAAAAATTGTATCTCTAGATGTTTATGGTTGCGAATTTATAATGGTTGCGATAAAGTGATTTTTCAAATTTGCGTTCGCCATATTGGATCCGCCATTTTGAATTTTGAAAACCTGATTTCAAATTCGAATTCAGCCACTCCGGAAACCGTGACGTACTCACTTTCGTCGAAATCAGACCATTTTTCAAATTTGGGTCCGCCATATTGGATCCGCCATTTTGAATTTTGGAAATTTGATGTCAAATTCGAAGTCAGCGACTCCAAAAACATTTACACTGATACTTTAAAGAAAATCTATCAAAATTTTTTCCCAACACAAAAATGGCACGAAAATGTCATTTTTACCCCACTGCGAAAGGGTTAAAGGGGGTGAAATTTGAAAAAAAAATCATATCACCCGCGGTATGAAAATAATAATTTTTTTTATTGCATGTATAAGTTGGAGGGGTGAGACTTGATGAGGAAAAAAATTAGCGTCAGCATTGCAACCCCGGAACACCGCTTTAAAGGGGGTGAAATTTGAAAAAAAAATCATATCACCCGCGGTATGAAAATAATAATTTTTTTTATTGCATGTATAAGTTGGAGGGGTGAGACTTGATGAGGAAATAAATTAGCGTCAGCATTGCAACTCCGGAACACCGCTTAAAGGGGGTGAAATTTGAAAAAAAAAGTCATATCACCTGCCGTATGAAAATAATAATTTTTTTTATTGTATGGATAAGTTGGAGGGATGAGACTTGATGAGGAAAAAAATTTTCGTCGGCATCGCAACTCGGGAACACCACTTTAAGGGGGTGAAATCTGAAAAAAAAATCATATAACCCGCCGTATGAAGATAATAATTTTTTTTATTGCATGAGCAACTTGGAGAGATCGGACTTGATAGGAAAAAAAATTAACGTCACCATCGCAATTTGGGAACACCTCTTTAAGGGGGTGAAATTAAATACAAAAATCATATCACCAGCCGTATGAGAATAATAATTTTTTTTATTGCGTGGATAGTTCCGAGAGATTGGACTTGACATGGAAAAAAATTGGCCTCGGTATCGCAACTCGGGAACACCACTTTAAGGGGTGAAATTTAAAAAAAAAATCACATCACCCGCGGTATGAAAATAATAATTTTTTTTATTGCATGTATAAGTTGGAGGGGTGAGACTTGATGAGGAAGTAAATTAGCGTCAGCATTGCAACTCCGGAACACCGCTTAAAGGGGGTGAAATTTGAAAAAAAAAGTCATATCACCTGCCGTATGAAAATAATAATTTTTTTTATTGTATGGATAAGTTGGAGGGATGAGACTTGATGAGGAAAAAAATTTTCGTCGGCATCGCAACTCGGGAACACCACTTTAAGGGGGTGAAATCTGAAAAAAAAATCATATAACCCGCCGTATGAAGATAATAATTTTTTTTATTGCATGAGCAACTTGGAGAGATCGGACTTGATAGGAAAAAAAATTAACGTCACCATCGCAATTTGGGAACACCTCTTTAAGGGGGTGAAATTAAATACAAAAATCATATCACCAGCCGTATGAGAATAATAATTTTTTTTATTGCGTGGATAGTTCCGAGAGATTGGACTTGACATGGAAAAAAATTGGCCTCGGTATCGCAACTCGGGAACACCACTTTAAGGGGTGAAATTTAAAAAAAAAATCACATCACCCGCGGTATGAAAATAATAATTTTTTTTATTGCATGTATAAGTTGGAGGGGTGAGACTTGATGAGGAAGTAAATTAGCGTCAGCATTGCAACTCCGGAACACCGCTTAAAGGGGGTGAAATTTGAAAAAAAAAGTCATATCACCTGCCGTATGAAAATAATAATTTTTTTTATTGTATGGATAAGTTGGAGGGATGAGACTTGATGAGGAAAAAAATTTTCGTCGGCATCGCAACTCGGGAACACCACTTTAAGGGGGTGAAATCTGAAAAAAAAATCATATAACCCGCCGTATGAAGATAATAATTTTTTTTATTGCATGAGCAACTTGGAGAGATCGGACTTGATAGGAAAAAAAATTAACGTCACCATCGCAATTTGGGAACACCTCTTTAAGGGGGTGAAATTAAATACAAAAATCATATCACCAGCCGTATGAGAATAATAATTTTTTTTATTGCGTGGATAGTTCCGAGAGATTGGACTTGACATGGAAAAAAATTGGCCTCGGTATCGCAACTCGGGAACACCACTTTAAGGGGTGAAATTTAAAAAAAAAATCACATCACCCGCGGTATGAAAATAATAATTTTTTTTATTGCATGTATAAGTTGGAGGGGTGAGACTTGATGAGGAAAAAAATTAGCGTCAGCATTGCAACCCCGGAACATCGCTTAAAGGGGGTTAAATTTGAAAAAAAAAATCCATCACCCGCTGCACGAAGATAATAATTTTTTTTATTGCATGGATAGTTTCTAGAGATCAGACTTTGTGGGGAAAAAAAATAGCGTCACGACCGCAACTTGGGAACACCGCTTTAAGGGGGTAAAATTGAAAAAATTATCTCATCAACCACCGTATAAGAATGCTAATCTTCTTTGTCGCGGATGAAATGGATAGGTTAAAGCGGTGGGATTTGATGGAAACAAAATTTTTTTTTGCAAATTTCACCCCTTTTAAGCGGTGTTCCGGGGTTGCAATGCTGACGCCAATTTTTTCCCTTATCAAGTCCTATCCTTCCAACTTATCCATGCAATAAAAAAAATTATTATCCCCATACGTCGGTTGATATAATTTTCCTTCACAACTTTACCCCCTTAAAAAAGGGTTCCCAAGTTGCCTTGTCGATGCCAATTTTTTTTCTCATCATTTTCCACCCCTCTAACGTATCTATGCAATAAAAAAAATTATTATCCTCATACGACGAGTGATATATTTTTTTTTTCAATTTCATCCCCTTAAAGAGGTGTTCCGGAGTTGCGATGGTGACGCTAATTTTTTTTCCTAGCAAGTCTGATCTCTCTAAGCTACCCATGTAATAAAAAAAATTATTATCTCCATACGGCGGGTAATATGATTTTTTTTTTTTAATTTCACCCCCTTTAAGCGGTGTTCCGGGGTTGCAATGTTGTCGCCAATTTTTTCCCTCATCAAGTCCTATCCCTCCAACTGATCCATGCAATAAAAAAAATTATTATCCCCATACGTCGGTTGATATAATTTTCCTTCACAACTTTACCCCCTTAAAAAGGGGTTCCCAAGTTGCGTTGTTGATGCCATTTTTTTTTTTCATCATTTTCCACCCCTCTAACGTATCTATGCAATAAAAAAAATTATTATCCTCATACGACGAGTGATATATTTTTTTTTTTCAATTTCACCCCCTTAAAGAGGTGTTCCGGAGTTGCGATGGTGACGCTAATTTTTTTTCAGCATCGAGTTCTGTCCCTTAACCTTATTCACGAAAAAAAAAAATTATTATCGCCATACTGTGGATAGTAAAATTAGTTTTACATTTCAACCCTTAAAATAGGGGTGTTCCGGAGATACGATTTCCGCAAAACTTCGTTTTCTCGAGTTTTTTAATCAACCGAGACTATTCGTGAAATAAAAAAGTTTATTATTCATTTTTTTTTTCAATTCTATTTCGTTGCGAAAAAACGTTGCAAACTTCAGGGTCATAACGTACACACGCATACAAAAGACAACGATAATGACGAGCCAGGTAAAATGGTGTTTTTTCCCATCGATTCTCGGAGTCATCGTCAAATATCCTTTTTTCTGTTGCTCGTTTTCTGACAATTCCAAGAAGGGGAACGTCAAGTCGATAATAGACAGCCCGAGCTGAGAATGAGGAGCTCTGGGTAATGCGAGAGAGAAAGAGACGGAGAGAGAGGGAGAGAGAAAGGAAAGAGTAGAAAAGAAGAGCTCAGCCGAGCCCAGCCCAAAGCATGATCGCGTATCCGATCGCGGATTGCTCGAATCTCTCTTCCGATGCAGACACATTCCTCTTGTTCCTCTTTCCCCGATACGATTTTCCTCGGAGCTTGCTCCAGTCCCATGAGACATAGTCGAGCTTAAATTAACGTCCGCCTCATGTGTCGACGAGTACGTACAAGAGAGAGAGGCAAAGAGAACTAGAAAAGGAAAACTCGAAATTCCAAAACTACGCTACGGGAGTGCACGCCAACGGCTATACGAGAGCGAGGCATGCACGCCCCTGTAAGAAACGCGTCAACTAATTTTAGCAACTAACCCACGCTTCCCCTATTCTCTCTTTTTTTTTTTTACTCTACTGTTTCCATATTAAATATTCTATAATTCCAAAAAAACATCGAACTCCCGCTTTCCTTCTTCGTTTTACGTTTCTTTTTCCCATCGCTCTGCTCGTCTATTTACTCGTAATTTACGTTTCTCGCAGCACTATAATTGCACGCAAGTTCGAACAACGGAAACGACTAAACGTTGTAAGAAAAAATGAAATTGATAGCTCTTGGATAAGGTTCGTCGTATCTGGGCGTGTATATCTCGATCATCTCGCAGCACAATCACCAATATGGTCACGAATATCTATATATTTATTACTTCCGTATTCTCATATTAGTGTACAATACGATTATTACTATATCATGTGCCAGCGAACTGTTTGCTGTACAAGTTCGCGCGTACGCCTACTTGTAAATCAACCAATACACTTTTGACACCGTGGAATTGAATTTTGAAGATAACGTGCAGTAAAATTGAGCGAAATACGCGACGAATTCACGCTGTAGGTATTTCAGTTTTGGATAAGAAGTTTTACTACGAGTAAATGAGAGGAAGAGGGAGAAGAGAGAGAGAGAGAGGAAAAATAAGGCGATGCCGGCACAGTGAATATAGTTAAATTCCGGCGAACGAGTTTCCGCCTTTACTCACCCATTATGACGAGAGTTTTGAGAATCAGAAGTTCCGAAGACTGTGTTCCCGGTGGGGACAAATTTGTGTCCTCTCACTTGTGTTGAACACGGTGTAAAAGATTTTTTCTTCGCCAAAATGTCGACTTTTCTCCTCAAGTCTCGTACGATTAAAATTCCAAGTAACTTCTTTTTTATAAAAGCCAGAAGCACACCGGGACACAAGGCGTCACACACACACGCACACAATGTGTAAATTAAACACGATTTTTTATGTTTTTTTTTTTGTTTTTTCTTTCTCGTCAAGCCACACACACGTTTTATTATTCTTGTTTAGCATTAAAACACGAGGATCAAATGAAGGAAATAAGAGCAACCGGGATGTCGGTCGTTAGCGTGCGGTTAATAATACATATGTATATGATTACGATTCGAATAAACGATAATTCAACACTGGCCACGAAAACGCTTGCCGTCCGACATTGTACCACCGACCGACTTGGGCCGAGTCGCCGAGTACCGACGAGCTTACCACCGACGTCAAGGAGGCGCTCCAAGCACCCACGATCTTCACACACGTACACGTAATCTCTCCCGATTCAACATCTATATATATTCACATTCACACGCTATTATTACATCTGTGCACATACGTATTAACGTGTGTGTACGAAAGGCTCCAGGGAGATGCGCGCGCGCACACCTCTCGTGCTCTTTCCCCTCAAAACCCCCTTTTCACGCAGCTTCCCTCACTCCAGTCATCATCTGTCACCCTCTATCGGTTCGCGTAACAACCGCCGCAACTCTGTCCGGCCCTTCTCCTCGCTTTCAAATTTTTTCATTTTTTCCAGCCTTACATCACCATGTCCAGCAGCACTTACGATCTTCGCTGTTACATTATAATTCCGGATGACCGTTCCGAAAAACCACCTGCTGTAGGTTTCCTAAATTTTCTCGAGAGATTATTGCATCTCATCAACCGCCAGCACACGTTTGAAACTCATATTTGTTGTTTCCGTTCCAATATGAACACGCCCTTTAATTTCATTTTTTATTACTTCTCCGTTTTATCGACACCGAGAAATCGTTTAGAGTTATCGTCAAGATAATTCGATGAATGAATTTGATTCATTCATCATAACGTAACGAAATTGTATGTGAAAATGGTCGAGAAACCTAACCTCACTTATTGATTCCTTGTCGATACGTTACGCTGCTCATGACATAAATTATTTATCGTTCTAGCTGGAAGTTATAATAAAAAGCTTACGAATCGAATCAACTGCAGAACAATTAGTATGCGCTCAAGACGCACGTGTATCATTTATTGTGTGCTACGATTACAAATTAGCCGGGATTTTCTAGCGTCTGTTTTTGGTTAAACGATGCATTTTTTTTTTTTTTAATATATAGCGATAAGTTTTTCATTATTTAATACAAAATGTCAACAGCCATCTAGAACTTTACACGAATTAATAATTGCAATAAATTATTTACGGGTAATGCAGATTCCTAGTTATCTTGTGAGTTTGGGAACTTTGAGAATGATACCGGCGGGTTGTCACGTGACCTCGCGGTATCGCCTCTCACCGCGTCTTCCCGCGATAAGCAGTCGCTTACGTGCTCGTACCTGATGCTGTTTTGCTCTTATCTTTCTACATTTTATGATCCGCGCATTTTATCGTTTTCATTTTGAATGAATACAACAAAAATCCGCATATTTATTAGGATTCTCAGCGCGTTCGCACGTTTTCGGCTCATTTTTCAATGACAAACACAACATGTAACGATTTTTTCATTAAACATGCAGAGAATTGATTACAAGAAAATCGTCGATTGAATCTCCAATTTACTTTGCCAATTTTCGCAAATCTGGCTCCCAGGTAATCATTGGATTTCATGCCTTTCAGATGCATCGCGTTACTCGTCGCCAACGAGTTTACTGATCCCTTTACACCCTATTTATCGAACTGACAAAAAAGCAAACGTACACAGCGTTTCAATAACGCGCGTGTATATATATATTGTCAGATGTAAGATTATGAGATGATTTCATAATAATGCGATACAGTGTATCATGTGGCAATTAAAGCCGACAATATCCACTGGCATTTGCGATCGTTATGAGCTATTGGGAAAGAAAAAGTTTGAGTGAACGATCCGAGCAGGAGGGGCGGGAGAAACAAAAATATAAATATATATATATATATATTGTTTAAAGAACCTCTGCGACTGCGGGAGGGGGGTTATATGGCGTGAGAGGGGTGTGGGGAGAGTCTGAACTGAATAGAGTCAACAGTTCCGAGGACGTGACTTGCTCGCGGACGATCATGGCTGGTGAGTATTGTTCAAAACAGTGAATGCGTTGGTTATTAAACTGATATTTTTTACGCAAAAATTATTAAAATTATCGAATTATTTGTTTTTTATTATTCACACTATCGAATCGTTGAGTGATCGTTCCAACGTTTGTAATTAACTCGTCATAAATACACATCGTATGTTTGACATTAACAAAACCTACAAAAAGCTCTTGTACATATTTAAAACAGTTCGTGTTAACTGAAAGTTGCATTTTATTTCGATATAAGATCGTGCTCGTGTTTCTTCGGACATGAATTCAGAAAAATCAAAAAAACCACGACTTCATTCCAGCTCGCAAAAACATTTCACAGGTGCGGTTTTGTGATTGTTGTTTTTATTTTATTTGCATCGTTAACTCGTTTGAGAAATATTGCACAGTGATCAGAACACAGTCGTCGAGTCCCATTTGTTTTCAGTCACAATCAACACACTCATTTTTTTCGTATAAAACACACACAGGCACACGCACCAATTTATCACTCAATTTTTGACAGTTTTCCGAATGTTTCCAAACAAGAACGAGTCCCAAACGTGAAAAAACTGTATCGCGCATTTGCATCGAATGAAAAAGTCTGGAAAAAGCATGACGTTGCATTTTTGTCACTCGCCAACAAACACATGCTACATATTTGTTCAAAAATTTCACTTTTTCCTAAATTTTTTGACGCGATTGGTTATGTCAAGCATTCCCTTTTGACAAAGCACAACTTGCCATTTGAAGGGCAAAACATTTTCACTCCAAAGTGTAATTTCATCAATTTAAAGTCTTTACGAAACCTCAATGCATTTTGTTTCTTCGGCTAATTGGAATTGTGGTTTAAAGGGTCAAATCCTTTCCTGGATCTTGTCAAGAGTATCGAAGTTAGCGGCAAGCTTCGGCGTTACTACGACGTCTCGACTTTTGGTGAAAAATACGGTGAGACACGAATCAGTACAATTTATTTTCTGCATCTTTCAAACGAGTCGTTGAATTCTGTAAATTCATCAACCGAGAGTTCAAAGTCCGCGTTCAGGGTCCAAACTCTTGGCCCGTGAATTTTTTTACATCATTAATGTCTGGTTTTTCAAACAAATGTTTTCTATCAAGGTCTACAAAATATCGTCTTTATATTTTTTGTTCCTGGAACAGAACGATTGCCATTTTCCATCAGAGTTCTGTTGGAAAGCGCCGTTAGAAACTGCGACGAATTCCAAGTCAAACAAAAAGACGTCACTAAGATTTTAGAATGGGAAGCAAATCAGGCCGTCGAGGGCGGAGTCGAAGTTGCCTTCAAGCCTGCCCGCGTTATTCTCCAGGTAAGAAAAATCAAACTCTTAGAATTCGCTACGCTTTAGCAATGAGATGCTGGGTAGGAAAAACCTTTTTACAATCCTTGTGAAAATATTCATTCTTCATATTTTTATTCACTATTATTATAATTGCAAAATAGTGAAACCTGAAATATGGAGGAGCTCATTCCCTTGCTTTGAAAATTCAACCAAAATGATTAATTTGGCACTTTCCAAGTGTCGACAATATCGAAAACTTTCTTGGCAAGCTTTATCGACCTTGTTTATGTTCTTGGACGTTACAAATATTACAACGGAGAGAAATTATGAGAAAAATATCGTTAACGTGAATGTGAACGATACAACGTTACTGAAGATTCTTTTTTTAATCAGTTACGATTGTTTGTTATTCAAAAACATGGTGCATGCTACAGAAATCTCGAAAATGTATATTCCAAATCCATTTCAAGCAAAATTTGAATTTTTGTTTGGAGATTGAACTGTTTTCAATGTGAAAATTCAACCGAAATGATTAATTTGTCAGGTTCCAAGTGTCGGCAATATCGAAAACTTTCTTGGCAAGCTTTATCGAACTTGTTTTCGTTCTTGGACGTTGAAAATATTACAACGGAGAGAAATTATGAGAAAAATATCGTTAACGTGAATGTGAACGATACAACGTTACTGAAGATTCTTCTTTTAATCAGTTGAGATTGTTTGTTATTCAAAAACATGGTGCATACTGCAGAAATCTCGAAAATGTATATTCCAAATCCATTTCAAGCGGAATTTGAATTTTCGTTTGGAGATTGAACTGTTTTCAATGTTTTGCGATATTGGGAGCAATTTTCTGAAATATTCTGATTCGTAGGATTTTACTGGAGTACCAGCGGTGGTGGATTTTGCAGCAATGCGAGATGCCGTGAAGAATCTTGGCGGTGATCCACACAAAATCAATCCTGTGTGTCCGTCGGATCTAGTCATTGATCACTCTGTTCAAGTAGATTACATTAGAAGGTAAGTCTATTCTTGTTAAAAGATTTATTCAATTTGCTGTCCTTGGCAGAGCGAAATCAAAAGAAAACTAGAAGAAACCGTTTTTTGTTTAATTTTTTAACAAAGATTTTGAAGATCATTATGAGCAGTATGGTTGAGGGATTTTTCAATGGATTAAAAACTGATTACGCAGGAAAAATTACATTTTCTGATGTGGAAAGTTATCTGAGGTTTTCATTATTATTATTTGATGCTTGTTATGAACAAGTTTATTACAAAAATGGCTCGGACGAGTATTTCGATCCAGTCACGATTTTTCAATCACAACTTGCCACTAGATCAATAATTCGCTACCGGTATCAAGATTTTCTCGTTGTATTCCCATTTCTTGGCATTTATCAGACGACGGGAAAGAAATGTTGAAAAGTGGCGAATATCGGATGAATCCCACCCGGTGAGGTGTCTGTATTTTCCCGCACCGAGCGGGATTCCATCCGACAGCGGCCGCTCCGGAAAATTGTTCATATTCCAACGATCTTGATGATTAAATCTAGATCTAGTCACGATTTTTCAATCACAACGTGCCTCTAGATCAATATTTCGCTATCGGGATCAAAATTTTCTCGTGGTATTCCCATTTCTTGGTAATTATCAGACGACGGGGAAGAAATGTTGAAAAGTGGCGAATATTGGATGAATTCCACCCGGTGAGGTGTCTAAATTTTCCCACACCGAGCGAGATTGCATCCGACAGCGGCCGCTTCGGAAAATTGTTGATATTCCAAGGATCTCGATGATTGAATCGTCCAAAACTTGTCTCGCTACTTTCGTTTAAATTCCAAACCACGCGACACTTTGCAAATAAAACTTGAAAAATTCGACGCTTATTATGGGCAAGTTTACGAAAAAAATCTCTTGAGAAATGTGTTTATAATAATGAATCTTCGATGACCTTTCGACCTTTGATTTTGTAATTCCATGTACGTTTGTACTTGATACGTTGCAGTGGAGAAGCCCTGAAAAAAAATGAGGAGCTCGAATTCGAACGGAACAAGGAGAGATTCATGTTCCTCAAATGGGGTGCGAAAGCTTTTGAAAATATGTTGATCGTGCCACCAGGAAGTGGAATCGTTCATCAAGTCAATCTCGAGTATCTGGCAAGAGTTGTATTTGACAGCAACGAGTTACTTTATCCAGACAGTGTCGTTGGAACGGATTCGCACACAACGATGATAAACGGTTTAGGAATTCTTGGATGGGGTGTCGGTGGCATAGAGGCCGAAGCTGTAATGTTGGGTCAAGCGATATCGATGCTTTTGCCTAAAGTCGTTGGTTACAAACTCGTAGGAAAAATGAATCAATACGTCACGTCGACCGATCTCGTGCTCACCGTCACGAAGGTATCGTTTTCATGTTTTTTCTCAATTAATAATCCGTTGTTTTTTTATATTTCGGACATAAAAGTTTGTTTTATTCTTCAGAACCTTCGACAATTGGGGGTCGTTGGAAAATTCGTTGAATTTTACGGACCCGGTGTTGCTGAACTTAGCATTGCCGATCGTGCTACGATCTCGAACATGTGTCCCGAATATGGCGCCACCGTTGGCTTCTTCCCTGTTGATCAACAGAGTTTGGTCTACCTCAGGCAAACGAGTGAGTAAATTATTCGAAAAAAAAAAAAACGAAAAGAAAATCCTTTCTCCTCGTCCAGCAGAAAGAAAAGGGTCAAATTTGCGGTACAAAACTTTTTCCACCCTTCGAGCTCGTTTGTATATGAAATTGGAAAATTATTCGTCCCGTGAATTCGACCTTATGGGCCTCAGTAGAGTCACCGAATTCCCGGCCGTGTTTCAGACGTTTGAACATTCATCGCGAATATTTTAAGTGTCTGAGAATCGCCAAATTATTGCCGGCTCAATTGCACTTGCCACTCAAAAGACTCGAAAAAATTATTCAACGACCTGATTTCTTTGTCGCTGGCTGGCATTCGCACATTTTTTTCACACATTTCGCAATTATTTTTAGCGAAAATCAACATCGATCTTATCGGCACATTAAATTTGGTATAAATACGAAAATATTTTTTGTCGAGTAGATTCAAATTTGGGCTACTAAACGTCGATTTTTCTCTCTCCATGAGAGGTCCTTCGAACTGATTAAAATCGCTTGATAAATAGTTGAATACCAAAATATGTATTTTATGAATATTATTAATATTTATTGCCAAAATCGTCGGTCTGATGAATCCGATGCTCGCTTAATTGATAATACTCACATAAATGTGTCGGAACATCTGCGTTTGCTAACGATTAAAAATTAGGCAGTTCCAACTTGAAAACTTTTTTTTTTTTTTTTAATTTTTGGTTCCGGACGAAAATAGAGCTCGGCAGTATAATTTTTAAAAATGTTTGTCAATGTTTAGACGAAGAAAAGAATCAAAGCATATTTACACCTCGAAAGAGTGTCGATGATTTGAAAATCGCGTTGAAAAAGTTTTTAAATTGAAAAATAAAGTTCTGGGATTTGAATTTATTTCTAGATCGTTCGGAAGAGCAAATCGAACGGATCGAGAAATATTTGGAAGCAGTGAAAATGCTTCGTGATTACAATAATCCGGCGCAGGATCCGATATTTTCCGAGACAGTGACATTGGATTTGTCAACAGTCGTATCGAGCGTCAGCGGACCAAAACGGCCTCACGATCGAGTATCCGTAACGGACATGAAGATCGATTTCAACAATTGTTTAACCAACAAAGTACGGTCAAAGTATAATTGATGCAACAAGAAATTGGCGTAGAACAAT
Organism: Diadegma fenestrale; assembly: GCA_037043255.1. NCBI lineage: Eukaryota > Metazoa > Arthropoda > Insecta > Hymenoptera > Ichneumonidae > Diadegma > Diadegma fenestrale. The sequence goes on from CM073310.1 coordinate 2,020,631, forward strand.
AAGCGCGATCGGTGATTGAACGGTACATTCATGGGACAAACATAACCCAGTGACGATGTATAAATTTTGAACGTCAGCGGGGCTAAGTTTATCCCATTCCATACTCGGTTATTTGGGCTTGAATTTTGCTGCCTATTATTTCAATAATATCATTGAAAATGGTGATGAAAGCTGATCACAAAATCCCAGGTAACTACTGCTGTGATATGATAAAAACCACACATCACGACAACAGTTCCTACGGACTCTATGACCATTAGAAATTGCTGGTAGTTTCGCTTTCCCAAATATTATCGAAAGCTCAAGGTCGAAAACGTTTCCAACGATAGTCCAGGCTGATATGTCACGTACATTTTGCCTTGCTGATCTAGCTTTATGATCCTCGAATCACCATACAGTTAGATCACCAAAGAAAAATAAACGGGACTTTCGGTAGTCGAAATGAAGCTGTCGATGATTTTCCGGGATTTTGCGCCCTTTTTTCTTCTTGACGCATTCAGGCCGGCAATGCTCGACATCCGGGGACGAGTATTTCGATCTAGTCACGATTTTTCAATCACAACGTGCCACTAGATCAATACTTCGCTACCGGTATCAAGATTTTCTCGTAGTATTCCCATTTCTTGGCATTTATCGGACGACGGGAAAGAAACGCTCAAAAGTGGCGAATGTTGGATGAATCCCACCCGGTGAGGTCTCTTAATTTTCCCATACCGAGCGCGATTGCATCCGACAGCGGCCGCTTTGCAAATTTTTTCATATTCCACGGATCTCGATTTTTAAATCGTTGAAAACTCACCTCGCTGTCGTTGCGTTCGTTACAATTCCAAACCACATGATACGTTGAGAATTAAACTTGAAAAATACAAAAGTTCACTTTAAAAAAAAAAAAAAGAACAAATACGAGAGAAACAAAACTTTCCGAAAAGTGTCCTGGACGACAAGGCACCTCGACGCTCTTATTCACTGGGGCTCTCGCAAACAGTCTTAGGATCAAGAAATCCTGATCGTCTGACTGTCGATCTCCAACTGATGACCTTTCTCGTTCGATGAGCGCTACTTATAGGAGCCGGTGACGACGACCGTGCGTGCCCCTCCCTACGACTCGGCAGTCTTCAAACTCGCTAATTCTCTCACCCCATTGGCCGGCAATCAGGTAGAGACCGTAAAACGCGTCTACGCGATTTAAACAAAACTTGGGTAAGCTTTGAGTGGACGCCCTCTCCCACCCCTTGCTTTCTCCCCTTCGCGATCCTTCTCGCAAGCACGTACACACATTTTTAAATTTCGAATATTTCGGCCTGTGCTAAAGTTGCAAAGTAATGAGAATCCTTATTTCGATCGCGACGGAATAAAAGGAAGAGAAAAAAAAATGCAACTCGTATCGCGGTCGAAAATGGCAAATGTGTTGATTTCTCAAGATCCCAATCATTTGTGAGACAGATCTCGTATCGGTTGATACCTCATTCGCTACTTTCTTTGCCTCGTTCCCTCTCTCACTCTCTTTCGGTCTCTCTGTTTCCATGATATTATTTACACAGATTTTGGGCTTCACAAAACCGACTTATTTGCTTAGAATTAAAATTCAATTGGCGAGGTCGCGAAACGGCGACTTGCAGCTTGGATAACGCCGTCGTTTTTCGTTTACGAATCATAATTAATTGCTACTAAAGTAGAACATTATTTTTTTTATTCTCAGGCTCGTTCTCAATTACTATGAGACAGAGTATTCCCCTGCAAACTCTCTTGTAATCAACTCCAACACACAGACACACGCGTGTGTACGTACATACGGTGTCTGAGACGATTAGTTGGTTGGGAACGTGAAACAATGGTGTCGGTTAGATGTTTTCTCGGCAAACCAACGTCGCCACATGCACAGAGCCCCCAATCGATTTCTATTCAGTTAAATCAAACATTGAAATCGCGATACTCTCAACATAAAGCGTCAGTGGATGTGACGGCTTGTCTCGAATCTTTTCTCCTCAATGAAACAAATCTATATACGTTTCTTCCTGTCGCTAAATTCACGAGGAAAAATCACCTCGAATTTCCCTTTGGCTGGTTATCGATTCATTTTTATTTCGCCTTCTCGATCGACTTGAATAATGTCAAAAATCGCTATCATCAGAAATTTTATCGTCAACACATGCTCAAACTTTGTTGTGTTCACTCGAACGAGCCGTCCGTTATTACTTGCAACGGATCGTCGTTCCTGAAACTTTTACCACGTTCGAATTTGAGTTTTTTCTTTTTTCAAATCGAAAAGAAACTTTTTCTCCGCGTAGAAATTTTCTTCACATTATTTCATACTTTTTTCCCAAAGCATTCGGAAAATATTGGTCAATAAAATTTTCGAAATTTCCGGTATTTTCCCACTGCACATAGGATTTACCTTAATTACCTGATCCCTGGAAATTTTACTGCGCAGACGCATATCGATGCCATTAACGCAGGTAGACACTTTGCGAGTCCCTTCGGACAATGGGAACGAATTTTCTTTGCGTTTTTTTGTTTCCTTCGCCAACAGCGTGTCGTACGAATTCGTTTAAATATTCAATCCGACGGTTGACGATGCTCGCGATAAAATTTCATAAACTCACCAAAAAAAAAAAAAACATAATATTTGAAAAAAAATGTCAATCGTGCGAATTCTCAAGAAGTAATCGACCGCACGAATCGACTCGAGCACTGTCTGCATCGTCCACAAAAAATTTGTATTTCATCATGCTAATGTTTCGTTAATTGCTTTTCGCTAATGACACTGTGGTCGTAGGGCCATCATTAGCGCAGAGATTTTGACCCAAAGTAGAAACTCCAGCCATGAAACGTCACAGATGATTGTGGTCATTTTTTTCAAAGAAAATCTTGTTCTTCGAGATTATTTGAAAATTGTCGGTGACTGACGAATATCCGCTAATGAAACGACAATAACTTGATTGGAAATGACTCATGCATCGAAATATTTTTTTTTTTGTGACTCGAGCTCGTTACAAAATAATTTAATAATAATTTAATGGCAAAACTTGCCAACACTCTGGCCTCCATACATTTTCATTAAGAACGTAAAAAAATGTCAGTTTTACTCGCGTCTGCACCGAATGATACGAAGAATATGCTCGACTGAAATAGCTGATTCGACGTTCTTGTAATTTTTGCATATATCACACATTTATTCGCAGTTCGCCAGGCTCTTGGCTTCGCATTATCTTCTGTAACGTTCGATGCTTTCAATTTATATCAATATTTATTCTTAATGAGGCTTTCCGAAGCCGCTGGAGCCGGGCTCGATCATGAGAAACTTTTTTTTTAAATTTATTCATTACAAATCTCCGTAAGGAGTTGAAAAATGTGATAAAAAATTTATAAAAATATTGATTCATGCCCTGCATCATGAGTAAATGGAAAAGTTACGGGGATTTTTTAATTAAAATCAAAATTTGGTTGAAATGGCAAGAAACTTGAGCTGCTCCAAAATATTTTTCACCTGCCAACTACTTTTGTATCTCCATTTTTATCGTCGTTTCGAAAATCTCCTGATTGGTTGGTCGATTTTTTCATTATGTCACGATTTTTGCCCCTTTTAAGTTTGTTGAATTGTCGAAATTTATTTTGCAGATAAGAAAGAATTTTTTTATCCCCAAAGAAATAGTTGAGACCCGCTGTTTCGTTTCTGGAATGAAATTTTCGGTCGACGTGACGAATATTCGTGAACGATGGTACCGTCCAGTGACGAAGCCATTGTATAAAAATATTAGGAAGATACAGCGAAAGTTGGAGAGAAAATTTCGTGTCCCTCAAACAATCGGAGGATCTTACTTTTGACCATTACGGTCCCTTTCTATTTTTCCCATTTATGTTGGAACGTTGCACGTGGAAAAGACAAAATTTTAAGTACGCGTCGCAAATTCCCTCCGTAATACGATGCTTTGCAAAATGCCCTGGCAAGACGTTCAATTGTATTCGACTCATTGTGCGAAGCTATTATACATTTGCCTAGGGAAAGGGTATCATAAATCGAAAAAAGAGGCTTTCAAGAAATACCCCCCGAGCCCGAGCATCAATATTCCTTAAGGTCCTATCACAGAGCGACTTTATTTACGGTTCTTTCAAAATTTTGTACCAACGTTTTTGGCACCAAAACTGACAGTTTTTTGCAATAAAGTCAAATTTTTCGACGTTCAAAATTAGAGATATGTAATTTCCAATTTTTAACTTTCCCCCTCCAAACGCGTGTAAATTGGAATCACATTTCGTTAAGAAGTTGCAAAAAAAAATGTATTTACGATTTTTTTTGCAGATACGAACCGAAATTTTTGAAGAAAAATCCTAAACACATTTTCTTGCAACTCATAAAAGAAACGCGACGTCAATTTACACGCATTTAAGGTGGGAAAAGTTAAAAATTGAGAATCGAATATCTCAAATTCTTAACGTCAGGAAATCTTTTTTTATAAGAGAAAATTGTTAGTTTTGGTGTCATAATATAAAATTATTAGAGAATCCCAAATAAAGTAATTTTGTGATGGTGATACGTTAACATTTCATGTATATATTTCGTCAACCATTCTTGGCCGCTCCACGTTGAGCGACGATCGAACGTTGCAAAAAAAATTGCATTGAAGTCTCGTATTGTGTAGCTCGAAGCGAAATGCTTCGCAGGTTGACGAACCAACAGCTCGGGATTTTCCAAAAACGCAAACTCAGCCGATTCGGAGCAGCAATTTTGACTAATTTCAACTGAATCGAGCCAACAAACGTTTCAACGTCGATGTGGCAATGACCATGTATTTTATAATCATATTTCACACGCAGTTCCATAACATTCCGATTACTATATTCATTTTTCAATGCCTGAAGCCTGAACTACTTTGAAATGAACGATTTTTAATCACTTTCCTAATTTAACGTTGCCGAGACAATGGAAATTTGTTAAATTATAAATAGAAATATTATTTTCGTATGAATTCACACTATTTTTCTCGTTTTTGTTATTTCAGGTAGGATTCAAGGGATTTGGTTTGTCCCCCCAAAAGCTCAAGGCCGAGGGTGTTTTTCTCTACGAAGGAAAGGAATATAAACTGAAGCATGGCTCGGTCGTAATCGCAGCAATAACCAGCTGCACGAACACGAGTAACCCAAGCGTTATGCTCGGTGCCGGTAAATTTATTTTCTTCAGCGGTCAATTTTTTCTTCTCACCGCACTCTCTCCTTCGCTTTTCTTTCCCTAAACATTAGTCATATTTCTGATTTATAAATTTATTCCTGTTTCTCATGAGATCGAAGAATGTTTCATGTTTTTTGGGCTCCATAGGAATGCTTGCCAAAAAAGCTGTCGAAGCGGGTCTGACCGTTGCGCCTTATATAAAAACTTCCCTATCACCTGGTTCCGGAGTCGTTACATATTATCTCAAAGAGAGCGGAGTTATTCCGTTTTTGACGCAACTTGGTTTCGACGTCGTTGGATATGGTTGTATGACTTGTATCGGTAACAGCGGGCCGCTTCATGATTCCATGGTCGAAGCGATTGAAAAGGTGAAAAACTTTGAAATTCTGTTCCGATAGTTTAACAATATTGATAAATTACACGTTGCTCATTTCCCAATTCTTTCGTCGCTCTATTTTCCGAGTTTTCTGCCTTGAAAAAGTATCGAGGATACATTTTTATTGTGTCATTAACAGAACGAGCTCGTCTGCTGTGGCGTTCTCTCAGGAAATCGAAACTTCGAGGGTCGCATTCATCCCAACACCCGAGCCAATTATTTGGCGTCGCCACTTTTAGTAATCGCTTACGCCATAGCCGGAACCGTTGACATCGATTTCGAAAAAGAGCCACTCGGTAAATTCCTTTCAAGATTTCAGGGTGACAGATTATTACAAATTGTTTCGGTAATTTACGAAAGAAAAAAAAATAATCCGGGAAAAACCCTTGATTCTCGATCTTTCGAGTAATCTTTCGCCCTGAACTGCGACGACCAGCGACGAGCGATTCCGCAGAAAACGGAATTGCTACGTACTTGATTGGTTAAGAATAATGAATTTTTTTTTATTCATCTCCAAAGGTCACAAGCTCGATGGCCGAGCAGTGTATTTGCGTGATCTCTGGCCAACGAGAGCGGAAATTCAAGCTATCGAACAAAAACATGTTATCCCGGCGATGTTTCGACAAGTTTACAGTAAGATTGAAAAAGGGAGCAGTAGCTGGTCGAGCTTGAACGCTCCGGATGGCAAACTCTACCCCTGGGATGAATCTTCCACGTACATAAAAAATCCACCTTATTTCGAGGGTCTTAAAAAAGTAATTATCACGATTATTTCACGATAGTCGAGAATCGCCAAGAGCGGCAAAAATAGCATAATTTTTTGTTGTGGGATTCCAGCAATTGCCAGAAATCAAGCCAATCGTGGGAGCTCATGCATTGTTGAACCTCGGAGACTCCGTTACCACGGATCATATCAGTCCGGCAGGGAGCATAGCTCGTAATTCGCCCGCAGCGAGATATCTGTCCAAACGAGGGTTCGTCGATTTTATAGATTTTTTAAAACCTCGAAAAATCCTTTTTTCTCTCTTTCGATTTTCTGCTATATCGTGATTTCCGGCTTTTCCCAGACTCACACCGAAAGAATTTAACTCTTATGGGTCTCGACGTGGCAACGACGCCGTCATGGCGCGCGGCACATTCGCAAATATTCGACTTGTCAACAAATTCATCGGTAAACCCGGACCCCGAACACTCCACATTCCAAGCAAAGAAGAGGTGAATTTCGAGATTTCATTTGAAAACTAACGGGACCTCTGCAACCGCAGACACGGATGATTATTATTTTGTTTTCTATTCAAACGCAGATGGACGTTTTCGATGCTGCTGAAAAATACAGGGCAGAAGGCACACAATTAATAGCTCTAGTAGGCAAGGATTACGGCGCAGGCTCTTCGAGGGACTGGGCAGCCAAGGGACCCTTCATATTAGGTATACGGGCGGTCATAGCCGAGTCGTACGAAAGAATTCACAGGTAAATTTCTCCTCAATACAAGAAATATTCGTCTCTACATTTTCAATAATACAAAATTCAAATTTTCGCCAACCGATTCGATCAGATTCATGAAAAAAAATGTAAATTTTGTGGCTTAGTTGCTCGAGAATCGGACCCAGAGACTTGAAAAAAAAAGTAGGAAATCATTCAATTTTCGGCGTAATTTCGAGACATTTTTTTCCACCATCGACCATGTTTGATGACAATTAATTTAGGTTTGAGTGAGAAAATTCAATTGGTCACAATTTTCTAGGTCGAATCTCGTCGGCATGGGGATAGTTCCGCTCGAGTACATGCCTGGCGAGAATGCCGAGAGTCTCGGACTCACAGGTTACGAAAAGTTCAACATAAACATACCGGAGAATTGTCAGCCGCTTGAAAAAATTTTAGTAACAACGGACGATGGAAAAAAATTCAAAGTGATTGTTCGTTTCGACACCGAAGTCGATTTAACATACTTCAGACACGGGGGCATCCTGAACTACATGATACGAACGATGATCTGAGTTGAATGTGGTCAAAGGTGACGGGAGACTCGTGCAAAAACTGCCGCGCAGATGTGTAAGCATTTAAGGGATTTATTTCGAAGCGGAAGAGAGGGATTTTAAGTTTTGGGACGAAAAGAGGTTTTTAAAGTTTTATCCGGCAATGCGAGAAAATTGTGAACAAAATATTAGAGCTTTATTATAGGTGAATATGTTATTTTTGTTTTATGGCATAAAATGGGTCCTTTCAGATGGTTGTGTCATCTTGTACTTTATGTAAAGAAACAAAAAAGTGCGTCTCAGCCATACGCATTTTTATGAAATATATATATATATATACATGTACATTTTATTGGAAATTTTCTTATCAATTCGTCGTCTTCATAATCTTGAGAAATTTCATGATTTTCGAGTTTAACTTTCATCATGCAAAAAGCCTTTTTTTTTTGCTCCATTCGGACGATTACTCAACAATGTTAAAAAAACAAAAAAACAGATGTCAATGGAATCGATTCGCTAGGTCGATTGTGGGCATCGGTGAACAGAAAACATTTCTGTAATCTCTCTGACGATATTTGTATCCCGAAAAATTCAATTCGATCAAACGTCTGTCCGTAGCTCCCCATAAACTCGAGCTGTCGAATGAGATGCTGTATAGTGGACTCGATTTTCTTTCCGCGTTCGTCAGGAAAAACAACTGAAACAAAAACGATTTATCATTTTTATTGGTAATACAGAATTTCACTTCGGCTGAGCTGGAATTTGAGAATTTCACGTGGCTCAGTTTACCTGTACATATCGCGTCATTCTTTGATCCCATAAAACTGCTTTGCAATTGAATTGCGCACCTGTTACAATCGAGTAACGATGATCTGAGCTCAAACAGTAGAGAGCTGCGTCAGTTGGATCCGCCCAAGTAGCCACACATTTTCCTATCCTAAAACAATGAAAAAAATCATTCTCGCTAAACGTATTCGATAATAATTAGTGAATATGTCGATTTGGTTCCGACAGAAAATACTTTTCGCCTTTTGCAAAGCCACATCCTCAAAAAATGACATTTCTTCAAAAGTTTTTCATCAGGCCAGCTCGTAAGTCACTAATATTCGATAATTCAACACGAAAAAAAGGATGAATCCGTTTCTCACCTTGTATCCCATTTTCGAACGTACGTATCGAAACCACAAGTCAACAGAATGTTGGAATCTTCCCACAGCATGTCGTAGATCCCGGCACCGCAAACCCATTCGTGTCTGATGGGAAATGATTCGCCGCAGCTGCAAAAATTGAAAACGAAACAGAAATTACGTTCAAAAATCAATAAAAAAAAACTACGATAATAAACGCGAATATTACGAGAATAACGAACCATTCTAGATCGAAAATTCTCAGTGGTGGTATCGAGTTATGCCCGGACGAGCCAACCGCAACTTTTTTGGTGTCCTGATCAGCTGCTAGTGACCAAATTCTGTCAAGGACGTCGATGGTAGTGAGAGGCAAATTCGGCACATTTTCTTGAGGCTGCGACCATAACTGCTCGGAAAATGCAAATTTAATGAAAAAACAAAACCACCAGATATTCTCGGGAAAAAATTGATCGAATTCTCGACTGCGCAAGTTTTGCTTTACTCCAAGAAATCTCGTGCCTTGTGTTTAGCAGAGACATGCATAAAATTAGGTTCAATATCTGCAGAACCATAAATGAGAACTTAACAACTTTAGAAAAATTGTTTGTTAATTTACCTTTACGGTTCCGTGGCTGGAACCAGAAATAATTGTACCGGAAACTTCGTCAATGGCGTTTACGTGACTCGAGTGCGCATTCTCTATTCGTACATCCAAATAAGTGTCACGTTCCGTCGCCTTGGACCAGTACGTTATGTGTCCGCCTCTGTGCCCGGATATCACATACTGATCCCGTACAATAAACTTGGATATATCGCTACTGATATTTTCCCTGTTGAATATTTTGTCCGATTTGTTCCACCCTTTGAATAAATGGGAAGGTCGATTGCGTCGACGACGATACGCGCACAATTGATTGCCGCTGCTCCACCAGAGAGTTTCTTTCAATAGACAAATCCATGGCATCGTGTTTTTTTCCCACGAATGGAATATTTTCTCCTTGAACTTGCCCCTTTGCCAATTGTCCGAAACGTGCCATCTCGTGCGGAGACAAAGAATGGTATTGCATCTGAAAATCGTTAATTTCGATTTGATTCAATGAAAAATTAACGAAATTCGATGCCGGAGAGAGAAATTACGCAAGAAAAGTGGTCACGGTTAATGACGATAATTTTATTATCCGTTGGAATAAAATTTAAGGGTCGAGGAAATTATCAGAATCGGGATTTCGACGATCAAACGGTCAAGTGTGGTGCCACCTAACAATGTGTTAGTGTTGACCGTTTAGCCGGGAGAAATTTACGAAAAAAAAACGAAACTAGTTCAGCACCGGCCGTTATTCTCGTCAAAGTACAAATATTTGTCAAAATTCCTCTGTTTAGAGATCTTTAGAGAATTATTTGGACAAAAGTAGTTTTTTTTCGAAGGGGACAGAGATTGGACATAACCGCCAAACGTTACTTACCTTTCTCGAAATCTGTGCGAGAATTGATTTGTCACGATGGGCCTGTCTTTCCTTTCGAACCATAAAAAATCCTCGGCGATGATCTGATTAAATCTCCGGCAAACCTCGGAGAGTCTGACAAGGTCGTAGGCATGACAATAACCAAATATCACCAAGAGTACGTCCGATGGCAAAATGTCTAAACGCCACTCATCTGTCATCGTCAGGGGCCAGGGGGGTGATAAGAACAGCCAGTTTGCAGCGACTATCGCGGCACTTGCGTTCAAAGCACGAAATCATTTCAACGGTTCCAAACGGCTTTACACCCAATCGTCCTTATCAACAAACATGAAACTGTGTGTTTTCCAAATAAACAACATTCGGTCTCATTTTGAGCCTCTACAAATTACTTGTTTGGACACAAACAGGCGAACGCACAGCACGCGCAAACACAACAATTCATCGTGTGTTCAAACATGCGGCAATGTCGTCGTTGGAATCACAAATTGGAATTTCGCAGGAATATATAATAGAGTGAAACAATATAATTGTTTTGGTTCGTTATAAAATCTTTAATACAAAATATATTTTTGTACAACGTAATAATTATGCATATTTTGATTATCATTGCGAAAGAATTGAGATTCGTGCTGCCAGCACGAAAGTTTCTGCTGTGTCACGTTTCATTTTCGACTTGAGTATTTTTCGCCGCTTCTTCAGGACTTTTCCATAACACGTTCGGTGACCGTACTTTATCGGAGGAGACTTTAGTTTGTGGCATCGCATTTTTCAAGTACGTTACGTGCAGCAGCAAATACGCCATAGCAGTGAGAGCTGAAAGACTCGAGAATATTCGAAAGGTTGCAGCTCCCCCGAACCATTCGTACATGAATCCACCTGCTAAACTGCCCACTGCGAAACCTATGACATTTACCAATTTTCAGAATTTTATTTCATTCCTATTAGATCACGATTTCATATGGACCATCGAATTGGCAACAAAATTCCTTGTGTTTTCATGTTTGACTGTCATTTCAATCATGAAATAGACATTTTCTTCCTGAAGATTGAAAGATATATGCAAAAAAACGTACTGTTGCGATTTCCTTATGATTTCAAGGGGGTTTGCCCCCTTAGAATTACTTAAAATATTGACCACCAGTAGCGCTGCAATCCACCTCGACTATTCGAACTTCGAACATATTTCAACATATTTATTTTTTATATATATCTTACCAAAACCATCGTCCATGCCAGCAACGATTCCTTGCACAGTTGCCGAAGTACCGGGAGGAGAAATGGTACTCGCGAATGCCACGATCGTCGTGTAACACAAAGCGTAGGTTGGTCCTTGCATGAAAAACTCAATCAGTATGACCCACCAAGGGTTGGGTGCGATCGAGACAAGACCCAATCGAATAGCGTAACAGACGAAGCAAAAAACAAAGCTATAACCATAGCCGAATTTCTTCAATATTTTGCCTGAAAATCAACAAATTTCAGTTTTAATTTATCACAAAAATCGCCATTTTCGGCGAAAGGAAAATACAAAGTACAATTTTCCAAAATTCAATTAAAAAACGAATGAGAGAAAATGACTCACCGGACAATGAGAAAAACACGACTTCACCACCCAAAGTTTCGGCAGCTACAATTAACCCTTCGATTAATTTAATTTGTGTCATGTGCCCCGTCATTGTTCCAAGATCTTCGAGATACCTGTCATTCGTTATTATTCGATTATTGTCAAAGCCCCGCAATTTTATGTGATTTTCAAATTTTCCTATCAAAAATTCCTTTTTTCCACTTTTTCATTAGTGAAATCTCACCAAAATAAAAAATAGATAATGAAGCCATCAAAAACTCCTGCGAGTGTAGCAAAACATAGGAAAATTGCTACAGGCTTCAGTCTAATAAGTTGGTAAACGTCTCTGGCTATGCTCTTTGAACATTCTATGATCGGCAACTGCAAACAAAGTAAAGCGAGCCAATAATTCAACAGCTTTTCTGTATCTTTCTCAATTCTCGCGTTGATCTCACCTCAAGCTTTGTGCAGCATAATAAATCGAAACAGGTGAAAGCAAAGACCAGCACGAATGCTGGTGTATAAGATTTTATTGTTTGACCCTCCGACCATAAATCCACCGCATAACCAGCCAGCAATGCCGTCACGCCGAATCCGATGGTTCCAAAAACTCTTTGCCGGCCATAGCTCATTTGGCCGCCTTCACCTATTTTTTTGATACTTACAAAATCAATATAATTCTCCAGCATTTGTCATTTTATGGCCGAAAGCTCAAAATTTTGCTGGCTATTCATTATTTTCGATAATAAATTGATTTTTGATTCCACATTTTTCTATATCAATTTTCTTTCATTTCCAGTCGTTGGGAATGTTTTTGAGAATTAATCAAGTCGATTGAACTTCAGAATCAAACGATGAGGCAACTTACCCAATACGTCAAAACATATGGCGTCGCTTATGGAATTGGAGACATTAAAGCCGATAGATCCGATGGACACGAGTATAACGAAACCCCAAAAAGCAAGAGATCCGTAAAGGCAATGTTTCTCGTCCTCCGATGAGCATGAAATTTGGCAAGTACTTTCGTTCCTCTTTCCATCACAGTCAAAAGTCTCATTGATCGGATCAACGAGACAGAAAGATGCGAGTGAGAAATTTCTCTCGCTGCTTGTAATTATCACAGACGCTGAGTAATTGTCGTTTTTTTCATTGCAAGACAAACGACAGTCGGTTATTGTTTTGGCACTTGGACAATCGTTAACGTTTTTGCTGATATTATAGGATTCACAGCTGATTAGCTTGTCACAGTCCAGACTGACATTCACGTCTCCCTGCTGGCCGGCCAATGGGGAAACTGCGATCTCCGGTAGAAAATACATCGAGACGAATGCCAGAGACGTTGTAAAAAGGAGACCGATGAATATGAATTTTCTTACGTTGCGGAAATAATCGACGACGTAACCAAAGGCCGGTTTCGCTATTAGAAACAATATGGGCAGTATTGATGTAAAAGTTCCCATTATCTTTGGCGCAACACCGAGCTGTCTCCCATATACCGATATAAAAGGTAATATTGGACCCATAGCTGAAAAAATCAAATATACGTACAAAATTGAATCGGCCAAAAATTCGTGACGGTTTAAAAAAATTTTATTTTCATTTTAAGCGTTCTTCTTATAAACATGTCTTTGAATCTCTCCATCAGTTGCCTCAGGGCGAGAAATACATTTGAAAACTAGACGATCGCGTTTTTAGAATTCCCACATTTTCAAAAATAGCTCAAGAAGATAAGAAATCGAAGGTACAATTTGGAGAATCAGAAATGCTCCAACTTTGTCACTTTCGGAGATTTTTTTCTCGCTGAAGTTCGGAAAATCTTGAATATTTTTTTCGGAGATGAAAGGCAGAATCTTCTGTAGTTATTTCGATGTTTATTGAGCTCAAATTTTGTTTATTGCATTCGACCGGTTGATATTAATTCGGTTCGAGTGATGAGTAAAGTTTGTACATTTTGATGCTTTAATTACCTGCCATAAAAAAGAAGAAATGAGCCTTTATAGGCAGTTGCTTCACATTGATCTTCATTGTTCCCATTCAAAGGTATTCTTCCTCCGATGAAACAATATTTTTATATTGTTTGGTTTAATTCACGATGAATCGCCAGTGTCCAAATTTCGAAGTTAACGTCACGTTGCTGTTCTCATTTCTTGCCTCGGTCTCCCGTCGATGATGCTCTCTGCGTTCTGCAAGACTAAAAAAACCAACAAAAAAACATAAAATCACTTCACAGTCTCGTGTGACTAGAAAAATTCAGAAAATCGGGATTTTCTGTGCTTTTGGCGTCGTATTTATGAAAAACTCACTGATCGCCGGTTACTGAAGTTTTTATGGGAATTGCTTCTTCATTGCGAGTTTCCTCATCAATTCAACGCTGCGAAAAATCGAAACAAACGCGTTGGAATTGACACTACGCAACAAATTATATTTCAACAGTTTTTGAATTCCATTGCAATAATTTCAAGGTCACCGATTGACGAAAATCTCATTGTATCATGATTCTACGACTGAGAAGCCTCAACTTTTCCCTGCCTAACTGAGTGCGATCGCGATTGAATATCGTGCACGAAATAACAATGAATTTTAGACCTGACGATTTCGCAGTTTGAGTTTGTTTTAGCGATAAGAATGTATCCATTCTCAACGACTGAGATAAAGTTGATGTCTTAAATCTCTTCGTTCTTCAAATTATATACAATTTGTGCGTCTGATAAGGTTCGCAATTGAAAAATTTATCATCGATGCTCGTGTGGAATTAATAGCTTAAATCATGTCGCCCATGTGTGCCATGTGTGGCAGCTTCAAACTGTTTTATTTCCATACTCTTACGAGCCATGACTCTGAAGTTTGCAACGCTCAGATTTAACGATAAACATTTTTTCTTTTGATTATTTATTGAATTTTGAAAATCGTGGCAATTTTTCGAGTCGATTGAGTTTTTTGGTCGCAAGAGAGAATCGTTTTATTGGCCGGACCAAATATTCAATAATAATTCTTGGCTCTGCTGAAGAAATTACAGAATTTCGTTGCATTCCAACGATGGAAACTTCAGGATCATTTACGAGCTTATTTACGTCCATTTATCGAGCATCGAGTCATCATTCAAAAAAACTATTATATACACACACTCAAACGGAAATTGGCAGTATTAAAGTGGGTGTTGAAGAAGCTCAACCAAAAAACGACTGTTTTTCTCTTAATAACAAAAAAAAAAGTTGCTCTCATAATTTACACACTTTTTAACGATGATCATGGTAAAATTTACAATTTTCTGGAAGCGATCGAAGCCTCCGAAACTGCTCTATATCAAATTGAGAATTAATTACGCGTCATTGAATTCCAATGGAATTTTCCATTCAGTTCACGTGAATTCAATTTTTTAATCGTTTATTTTATGTGTGCACATGATCAAAGTGTGTTTACTGGCGTCGACGCGATCGAGTCGTAAAAGATCGCGGTCACTTTCATCTTGATTTCAAATATTTTTTACTCATAATTACGATATAGATACTCGAGAAACGTCGTGCGATGTATTTTGATAACTTTGGAAAACACGTTTACCGAGATATCGCAATTTTCACGGATTTTTTGCTCACATCCACAAACACAAGTACTCAATTTTATGGGTACGAATCTGAACGCTCCATTGAAAAGTCATGAGAATCTTCACTGCATTGTCTCTAAATAATATAGACAACTTTTGCTCAACATTTATTTTTGTTGTTGCAGCACCGTTGCGAGAACGGCGATCAGCTGACAACTGTCAGTGCGACGCCAAATCGCCGGGGATATTTCTCATCGTTGGATCTCCAATTGGAGTTTTTTCCGCGAGATGTCGTATCACATTTCTATCGACCTTCGCTTCCTGTGAGATGAGCCGTTTCGAATTTACAAAATGCGGAAATATTAGCTACGATGTGATTCTGAGTTGAAGTGAGTATTGCAAGAAAGTTTTATTTTCTATTTAAAAGTCTGTACAGCAAAAATAAACCTTTTTGCATCGACGAATTTGGTAGTGAAAAAAGTTCGCTCAAGTTACGATTTTTTCGATTGTAACGACGTAAGAATCGTAAGAATT
This sequence comes from Diadegma fenestrale, assembly GCA_037043255.1. Taxonomy (NCBI): domain Eukaryota; kingdom Metazoa; phylum Arthropoda; class Insecta; order Hymenoptera; family Ichneumonidae; genus Diadegma; species Diadegma fenestrale. The sequence goes on from CM073310.1 coordinate 2,036,380, forward strand.
TTCCGTAACCAATTAATTTCGTTCAGTCGTGAGGAAATTAATGAGAATGTATTTTTTTTTGGTTACATCAAAAATTCGAAATGTCGGTGGAGAATAGTTAAGCAGGAAAACGGAGTTTTGAACGATTTTTTCTCTGATTACGAATTACCGAAGTTTCACGATCTGCGACGAAGACATACGATTCCGAAGATGAAATCTCCGTCGAGCACGTTTACGGAAAAGATGAGCATCTTGTTTCTGATGAGTATCTCGAATATTGATGCATTTTTTACGGAGCACACAAGAATCAGATAACGCGGATAAGGTTCAATGCCTCTAATCGTATTCTCGACTTGGCAATGAATTTTATTTTCCATTTTTTACAACCTAAAGCATTTCAATTCGTAAGATGACAAAATCAATCGAATGCAATACGCGAGTAGAGATTGTCCTTGACGTCCCTCAATACTCGATACCGGCAACGTCGAATCCATCATTGTCTTGGACGCGCTTGATTGAGTGATCGATCGATAAATATCAAAGTTGAAAATTTTCCATCTTTTTTTCTCGCGTAGTAATGAATCGGTTCGAAATAGAACAAGATCCGGTGTTTGGAACAAACTTTCATAAGACAATATTCGAATCTTGGTCGAATTGAGTTGCCGGCGATTTTACAGCATTTCATGTTTCCCCTCGAACGGTGTGACGAAAATATTTTGCAGGTAGAATATTGTGAGCTGTTATTACGAGGTGCGATACGAATGCAACTTTTTCCCGCTACCATTATCAAGTTATCAACTGACGCTACTGGTTCAGAAGTTTTTTTAAACATTTATATTCGTGGTTTTCTGATTGCTTCGAATCGACTAAAAAGAGGACGCGAAAAACCTTGTCCTCCGGTCCACTAGGTGTTACAATCTTTTTTTTCTCCCATCGCATCGTATCTCCCACTAAAACTGCTGTCCTTGGACTTTAAGGAAGGTCAACGCGCTGCTCCAGGCAGGCTTTTCGATGTATTCTGAGAATATTCACACAGCCACACATACGGATGGATGGGTGATGATTATGCATGTGTTATTGCCCAACCGCGTATTCCCAAAGAGACAGAGAGGGACGAAGAGACGGAGAGCCGGCAATGAAAGGGAAGGAGATACGGTTTCTCATGCCACAAGTCCGCTACTTCTCTTGATCGAATATACCAGACTAAGCAGCCCGAGAGATACACACTGTGACGCATATTGCCACCACTGCGTTAAATGAAAAACATTTAAAAAAACCACAGAAAATTATCGTCATCGCACATACACGTCTCCATGATTTACAGACCAGATTCAGTTTAATCGGTTGACTTCGTGCAGCGAGGTTGCTCTTCCTCGCACCATTCCCACGTGTTTATCGCTTACGCATTGTTTGTTTCTTCGTTGTATAGGCGTTTCATTAATCATTATAGATTTGCTCCTCTCCAAACACACACTCGTGATATTCTAGGCACGCCCACGAATGAAAATAAATGTGGAACCTGTTGAAACTTTTTTGTTTCTATACATTTTTGAATTTTTATACTAAAATCTTCATCGATGTGACGTAACTCGCTCTCGATCGTATTGACATTACGTGCGTCTGTTTTAAACTGTAAATATCACCGACACCTTCAATCAATGTGAGTGAAAACTTTCTTTTTTTTTCATTTATGAATTTGTATGATATTTCATTTGATACGTACGGATTGAGAATTGTGTGGAACCAAATTTTCTCATGTGTTTATCGGATAATAATTTTTTAGGCGATCGACAGGATCGTGTTGTACGACGATGAGGCAAACGAGATCGCCAAAAACCTGCTCATTCATCACATCACGTGATCCTTTCAAACTCTCACTCATTTTCGTTTGCTATTTGTGTGCTTCGCTCGACAGTTTCGTTCATGCGGACAAACGTAAGGTTTTTCACCCGATTCGTCGCTTTTCACATGCAGTCTTTCAGCTTTATTCCATTTTTATTTGAGTACGTTATTGCTTTCCAGTTCGAATGTGCATCGCCGAGACTGTACACAGTACCAAACGAATTAGCAAACTTTGCCCTACGTTAGCGAACGATCGTTCGAGTCAGGTCAAGTGCGACATCGTAGACGACAGGTAAATATGAAAAATACCGACAAAAATAAAACCCACGGTTATTCAAAGAAATTAGAATTTAAAATCACAGTGTCGAATCTAAAATTATCGTTTTTTTTTTTTAATTTTTATCGTTGACACTCGTTTGTAAAGCTAAAAAAATAATCGATCGAAATTTGGCCACGAGAATAAAACTTTATGAAATCAAAGAGACGATGAGTGAACGAAGGAAAAAAAAATTGGAGCGTCACATTTGTTAGTGAGTCTTATTCACATTTTTTTCCATTTGAATCAAGTGTTTGCAAGGCTGCAATCAAAAACGATTTCGTAAAGCTGCAATTACTTCCACAGCTGAAATTTTGACCTCGATAGTTACTCAAATTTGCAATAATTGGAGCAAACCCAAGTAGAACAAGTTTGTGAATAAAATTTGGAGTTAAGCACAGAAATAATAATTGCCTTAATTCCCTAATCATTCAGGGCTCGTTATACACGAAGGACAAAACATTGGAAGATTAAAAATGTTATCGACTTTTTTTATGTGACCGCGGAAGTGACAAACATGCCCTGAGCGTTCCTTCTACTTTGAATTACAATTGTACATAACGAAAAGAGAGATTGAAAAATATTTGGCATGAGAAGCGGAAGCGAATTTTGCTAGAATGATTTTTGACGTCCACAGAATAAGTTGCCTACGGAGATTGACGGCGGGGGATGCCGATTTTGCTGTCCTCGAACCCGAGGACCTCGTCCTAGCGGGCTCGAATACCGAATACGATATTCTAGTCACACACGAGTTGAGGTTATTTAAAAATGGTAAAATCATCTCCATCATTATTTACTTTTATTACAGCCACGTTTTTATTTCATACACGATTGATTTCGAAATGTTTAAAAATTCTAAACTCGGTAATTCCCACGATTTTGTCGACAATGAATATCAAAAACTGCTTATGCTTGAAATTTATTAATCAATGCTTGGAGTTAAATATTAACGCGAATGAAATATTGGGAACTGGGTCGCGGGACCAAAAAAAAATGCAATTCGATATGAAGAAGATTGGAGAGGACAAAAATTACGTCACATTTCCGCCACTGGGCAAAACCAATGTAAAGTGATTCGGAATTTCCGTTTTTATCTTACTCCAATTTTCCAATAACGATGCTGTGGTAAACCCAAACGTTGATTAATTCTGGGCCAACCTGGCGCGCATGTTCATGTAAAATGATCAGCCGAGGAATCGAATTACAAATCGCTGGAATTATTTGTAGATACTCAACGTTTCTCGATGGTAGCCATAGTGAAGAGTGACATCAAAAGCTCGTTCGATCTCATGGGAAAAAGATTTTGTCACGGCGGTTTGGAAAACACGGATGATTCGACTCGAATATTCGCCACGGTTTGTGCACATGGAAAAACATTTGTATCGTAAAGAAATGCTTTTATCTCTGCAATTTTCTGTCAAATTCATTTCCAAAAATCGCTCATTGATTACGTTGATCGAATAATTGAAATGTAGTTATGATTTTTAGTATTTTCAACACTGGATTATTCCGAGAAAATGCGACCCCGACGCGACTCTCGTGGAAGACGAAATTTCTTCGCTGGCAAATTATTTCGGTTCGTCTTGTATGCCGGGCCCATGGACCGCGGATTTGAGTTTCGACAGACATCTTAGTAAGTGGAGTTTATTTATTGCTATAAATCATGAAAATCTTTTTCTTTCATTCAAAATACTATCTTGAAGTGACTTTGAAAACTGTTTGCTCAAAATCATACGCGATGCGAAAAAATCGATTGAAAATATCGATATTAAGGGAATATTTTGAAAGACAAAACTTTTATAACCGAGAATGACTTTTCGTTATTTTTCCAACAGAATCGAAATACAAAAATTTGTGCTCGCTGTGCAGCAACCCTGCGGGATGTTACAACAGTGACAAATATCATGGCCGTGAAGGTTCTCTTCTTTGTTTGACTGAAAACGACGCGGATGTTGCTTGGGTCCGATTGGAAGACGCTCTCTACCATTTCAAGGTATAAAAATCATGCGAAAAACTTTTTTCTAGCGCACAATTTAATTGAGGCGTATCCGCGTCAAATTTGTGTGGAAAGTGAATATTATTCTGTCTCAGTCTCTGGCAATTAACGAAACGAACTATCGTTACTTGTGCCCCGATGGTTCAACGAGATCAATGGACGTCGAAAGACCTTGCGTTTGGATAAGAAAACCTTGGCCTGTCGTCGTTGCTACTCGGTAAAGATGCAAAAATCTCCTTCTCGTATTCTTCTCTTTTCCCCCCATTATAATACACGACGTGATACCAAACAAATGTTTTCTGTTTTCAGGAAAAACGCTGAACGCGTCGCCCAAGTTGTAAATGCGATAAGCACAACAGAGCTATCTTGGCACTATAACGTAGTCCAATTGATGGAAAATTATCGCGTGACTCCTGTGCCTGCGGAAAGCTTGCCGACTCCCGAAGATTTCATACAGCGATGTAACTAGATTTCATTTCATTATTTTCGACAAACACAATAAGCTCAACAATTCTCCGTTTCAATCGATTAAACGTCTGACGGTACGAAAAACACGAAATTGGCGAAATCGCTATGAAAACTATCGAGGAGAGCAAAATTCGTATAAATCTTTGAGAATTGACTCGGTGAATAATCGTGAAATGAAAAATGAATCGTTTCCTAGATGCGGGTTTCACGACTGCAAACTTTCATTCGGGCTGCATGCCATCGAGAACGATCAGATGGTGCGTTGGTTCGAACATCGAAGATCGAAAATGTAGAACAATGAGAGATGTCGTTCAAGCTTATGGCATTGGACCACCGATATCTTGTATTCAGCAGTCCAATCGAACGGCCTGCATCGATGCTCTTAGAGCCGGAAGTTCGGACATTGTTGTCGTCGCACCGCAAGAGGAAGGCGAGGCGAGATTGTATGTAATTTTTCGATTCTGTACTACCAATATTACGAAGGAAATTTAATTATTTTAGTCCATTGTCTGTTAGAAAAGGTCTCAAGTCGCTGCTCCGTGCGATCACCAATAAAAAGCAAGACATTAACGTCGTCGCGGTATTAGTGAAGAACGATTCCAAGTATCGCGCACTGAGCGACTTGGAAGGGGCACGAGCATATTTCACCGGCTATCGGAGCATCGGTAAATATCACTTCAAGATTATTAGTCGTTCGATCGAAAATAATCGTGCTACGCAGTTTCCTCCGATACATTTTAGTGTTCGGGAAAAATTCAAATTACAGAGTTAATTCTCTGTTAATTCTCAAAATTTAAAAAGTTTTTGAAAATAATGAAAATCTGATCGAACTTTGTTTCCGATCGTAATTGGCAAACAATTTGCCCATTTGGTCATTTTATTCAAAGTAATGTGGAAAAACATTTTCAGGTTGGAACGCTTTCGTCGATGTTATGGTGAACAGCACGAACGACGTGAAGTGGAATTGTTCGGACCTCGCTGCGGTATCAAATTTTTTCAAGGACAGTTGCGTTTACGGAATTGATCGTTTGAAACGTTCAGTGCCTTCGAATCTTTACTCGCTCTGTGAAAAAGGTAAAGATTTATAGAAAATTTCATCTATTCTTCGTCTACATGCAATATAACAAATACTTTGCGTCTCTTTGCTCAGATCAATCCGAGAAGAACGCCAGTGCTCTCGGTTACTCGTATTTAAAGTCGGGCAAAGTTGATGTTGCGGTTGTCAGTCTCAAGAATGGATTGAACGGTACGTGACGCGAGGCGAAAAAACAACGGCGAATGAAAAAATGTGAATAAATATTTTGTTTCTTTTTTTAATTTTTTTAATTTAGATGGAAAAGGATCGTCTTTAATGGAGGATGAAAATCTCCGAATGCTGTGCATCGATCCATCGGGCAACAGCGAAGAATCTTGTCTGTTGACTTGGACGGAGCTCGCAAGTGTGATGACGAATGAAAATATGACGGTACTGAGAAGCGAGGAAATTTACGGAACTCTACTCGAGATTGACGTTTTATTTGGCAAGCATTTTCTGGGTCCTACTCCAGCTTTTTCCCTCTATGGACGTTACGACGCGGTCTCCAACGTTCTATTTCCGGTTAGTACAAGCAAAATATTCATCCGAGTAACTTAACACACTTGGGGCTCAATGACACTCGCAATCCAAAGGCATATCGAGATTTTCTTCCACATTTTTCGTGGAAACTTCTCCTTTGACGCAGCCGGACGTTATTTTCCCATAATTGCAACACGCCCATGGAAAATAATTGCTTTCGAAAACCACTCGAGCATCACCCTCGACGTTCAGAGCTGCTATTGCTATCGAAGATTCTCCTGTTGAATCTACGAATTGCTTCAATTCGTCTTTGAGAATTTCATCGATAAATGAACTGCCAGACTTTTCTCTTTGCTCTCCGAACTCTCGATTCAGTCTTTCAACTACTTTTCGGGCCGGCGCATACTTATAAACGGCTGTGTCTGTTCCGGAAACGGTGCAACATGATTGAGCTTCAGCGAATATTCCACAACCCAAAACCGTGCCAGAAGCGCTCATTGACGATCTTGCGATTGCGTCTTTACGGTCGTCGAATGTCGAAATTCCGCATGACATTCGTCCTCTCCGATCCCTTGCGATGGCTCCGTACATTTTTAACCCTTTGCAATTTTTTTCCTGAGATTCATGCAAAAAACATTGGCGTCAACGCACGTTGAACATTTTTCGGCTGCTCCAGCTGTTGCACAGTTTGAAATTTCATTTTATACGATTAAAAAATACGGAAACGAAATACCAACTTTTTCAGATTGCTCTTGAAAGTTCTGAGGTCTTAGTTCGATTTGATTTTCCTGTTCAGAACCGTCAATGTCGGTCGCTGAATTCGACTCGATGTGCAAATTTTCGATTCCAGTTCCCACGATTAGTACGTGATCGGTATTTTGTAAAACTTTTTTTGCCAGAGTTATGGGATTGGGATAATTAGTGACTGCGCCCACTGATCCGGCGTTCGAATTGTTGTCCATGATGGCAGCGTCTCTTATAAAAATCGCTTCCTCTCCTTTCGTTCTATTATCTTGATCCGCCAGCTCGGTCGATGATTTTTCGTTCTCTAATTGTCGAATCGCTATCTCAACAGCATCCACAGTCTCTGCACCGTTGATTAATTCTTTATAAGCATTGAGCGTTGCTTCTTCGATTCTTACCAACAACTCATTGATTTCTTCCCGAGAAGACGTCGAATCCGCTGTCCCATGAACCAAAATCGTTGCATCAGATTTTACCGTCTCATTCACCTTTTCACCTTTTCTCTCACTCTCTATAACGTTCGTGCATATCGTCGCTACCGGAGCTTCCGGTTCGGTCACACTCAAAAGGCCCTCGATCCATGAACAATAATCACACATTTTTGCTTATCGTTCAATCGCTTTATAACCTTCCGTGACGGCCAACGTATGCGTCTCAATATCACAAAACAAGTGACGATCATTAGACTCGCTCATTAAATTCAATATTATTGTGCGTTACTGACCAAAGTCGTGAAAAATATTCGAGAAGTCAAGAAAAATCATTTTTCCTGGGTCTAACTTTGTAAACTTTATATTTGATTTATTTATGCAGCAGCAAACGCAACATCTCCAAAGAGATGCCGATAGACTCCGATTATTCGATATTATTGTGTGTTGTTGACCCAAGTCGTGAAAAATATTCGAAAAGTCAAGAAAAATCATTTCTTTTGGGTGTAACTCTGTATTTGATTTATTTATGCAGGAGCAAACGCAACATCTCCAGAGAGATGCCGATAGACTCCGATTGCCAAGAAGTTACCCGGAGGTTTTGGAGAGGCTGGTGGTTCGTGAAAAGACATACAGTTATTGCAGCGATGCAAGTCGTCCGACAAGAACATTATTGAGCTCGTTAGCAACGATAATAATGTCCATCGTAATTATTTCTGCATCTGCCGCATGATGAATGTTCCTTTACAATGAAAATAATCTCAGTCGTCCAAAGAGTGTGTGCAAAAGTTTATTTTTTTAATTTTTATTATCCATTTTTATAACTTTGAACAAAAGTCATTGGACTAGATAAATGTCCACTGGTCGGCTCATGTTCTCAGGTGTAACGTTTATATATAAACTACATATATACATCGTAACTGCATCAATATATCGCGATTGGACGGATGAGATTACAGTAACTTGCATGAAAAATTTGTTTCTCGAATAAAAAACTATTTTTACTAATTAAAATCGTGATATTCTTTAATTACCAACCGATTCACGACTTTTCTTCTACTCATAACGGATTTTTCACGTTGAACTGTTGATTAAGAAAAACAAAATTACAATATATCGACGTATCTTAAGAACGTATTCATTTCGCGCTTAGAGGCATCTCTGTGAGAATGAGAAAAATCTTTGTTCAGTCTGTGAACCTCGACACAGCCGTTGTCCGCTGCAAGAGCCTGAAAATACGAAATGAATTTTTTTTTTACATTCCCTATAAGATTTCCAAGCGGACTAAACGCCTCACGTCGCGTTAAATCAATAAACCACTTTTTATTTTCTAAATTTCACCAAATTTAGACAAAATGGCATGCATGTGGTATTTTTTAAGGGATTCTCATGGATCATCGCCCATTTCTTTTCCTTCCTAAAGATTCTCCACCGATCCACCACGTCAATAACTTCGGAAACTTCTATTTTGTGAAATCTATCCCGTAATTTCGACTCACAACTAAGAAAAAAACGTCGTGGTGTATCTGTTGAGAATCTCGCGAGGAACAAAGTAAACAGCGGTGGGAGTTTGGGTTTTCCAAAGTAATGACTCACTATGTATTGATGCGTCATTTCGTGCGCAGTTCTGCAAGGTGACAACTCGATACTTTCGATGTGTGCCCAGTCTTTTGTCGATATGCTTTTGACAGGAAACAAATCGCTGCTTCCCAAGTCCCAGATGTGAATTCTGTATGGAAAAAGAATTATTTGCGACATTCTAGTCTTTATTTTCGCGAGCTTTTCCTTCCAATTGAATTTTTCATAATTTCTAGTGATTGAATGATAAAAAACTAGAAAATTTTTACTATCATGCGAACTTACGTCGAGTCCATGTCCAGAACAAATATCGTCAAAGGTTTCGATCTCGACCACTGAACGGCTTTTATTGACGTCTTACAATCTTCGTATTTCAGTTGCATCAGTGGTTTTTTGGTTTTCGTCGAATGCAACCTTACAGTACCGTCGCCACATCCAACCTTTTGAATACAGGAGTGAAAATATAAAGAAAACGGGTCACGTTGTGAACGATATCGAACTCGGGGAATTAGTTTGTATCTAATTACCAAAAAAAAGGGTTCATCGTAAAGGCAGTTCTCGATGCATTTCGTTTCGCCACACCAGTCTGAAATCGTAATAATAGAAAATTCATTGAACCCCAATTGCATAATGACTCATCGCTAGCGTATGGAATTCTGGATTCTAGACGTTTTACACGAAATTTTCAAACTGAGACACTCGCAGAATGTCATTTTGTCATTCGTTCGCGTCCTTCAGCCTCGTACAAGTGTTGGAGCACTTTAATACAACGCCCGAAGAACTTTTATCGTTATTTATTCACAAACGACATTGAATCGTAAGTTTTTTAAGATTTCAAACATTTTTCCCCAAAGTTTTTTTATGACTTTTTGCTCGACGACAAAATATCGCAAAAACGATACTATTTCGCAAATTATACCGTAATGAAATATTTTTTTCTTTCCTAGATAAAGGAACAATGGACGGCAAATTGACGTTACGATTTTGACGTGAATTTTGGAATGTTCGCTTAGATTTGGGTATAAAATCCGCCTACCGATTCCGTTGGATTCGAAGACAGGTGGATTCGCATGCTTTCCGATGCGAGTTGCGTGCAAAATGTCGGTGGTATTAGTGGCGATTAAAAATGCATTTGAATCGAGACGATCGACATGCATATCCGAAAAGCCTTTCAAATGATTGTTCCTGAAATACGAAGCCAGATGTAAATGCCTTAAAATCCAAAATAATTTCAATAATATTACAAAATTCAAAAGCTCGTGAAGATGTTGTAATGGGGAATGAATTTCAACATGAATTAAAAAGCAGGGATTACCTCTCGGAAGATTTATCAGAGTTCAATGATATTTCTTGACTCTTGACAAGTTTCAAGTCTCCCCACCAGGACAGGCCTAAGTCTTCGACGTTGGCTCGACTCATATTTCTCAACACACTCCAAATGATCAATCTTCCATTCGAATCGAGACTACTTATCTACGTAACAAATGTACAATCTTTTATATTCTTTTCGCAACACCTTTTTTTCGAAATAACATGATTCGACCGCGACTCTGACCATTCGTAGGTCATAGAATCCAAAAAATATAAGCTCGGGCATGTAAAAAACAAGGTCGGACTTTCGAACGAACCAACAAAGTTATTGAATTTCAAAATTTTCGCCTTTTTTCGAGGAATCATAATTTTCCGTAAAATGAGTAATTTTTTTTTTAATCCAATGACGACGCAATTCCCGTGCAAGCAAATCTTGGCGCGGTCCATTGCACCGAACGATTAGATTCATTGTGGTCGAATTTTGCACTAACGAGGCATTTCGAGTGCAATTTTTTGCCAAAGATCAATTTCGCTCGGGTCAAGTTGACCCTGATAAAACTTGACTTGGAATTTTATAAACAAGTATTTATTTATTTGGGAGACTTACTTGTATCGGCATGAATTGACTGTTATTAGGATCGCCATATTCCCCCTCGATTTTTGACAATACTCTCAAAGCTACAACCTCCGAATCGTGACCGGTTGTTTCAAAATTTCCGATCGAGGAATACGTGGGGCTTCTTAAAATCCATTCGCACTTATTAGCCTCGTCAATGATTTTTCGATGGCAACCCTCCTCTTCGGCAAGATCCCAAAGACTTATTGATCTGTGAATCGAAAAGAAAGGCTGAGCTTCCGTTGGATCGACACTTTCAAGGAAAATATTTGTTGCTCCAAGTTTACCCATCCTCGAGACCCGCCAACACGATGTTATAACTAGTCGAATGAAAACAACAAGTTGTTATTCTACATGGCGAGTAAAATATCTTGGTCGGTCTCGACGGCTGTAAAATGTTCCAAATGCAACCGATCGAACAATCCATCACAAAGTCTTTTTCGCTCGGTGTCTCGATTTCCTACAAAAGTGCGAAAAAACGCTGGTATTCGAAAAAATACAACTTGGAGCTTTGCAGTTTTTTTGTGCACTCGCAGGCTCCATTAAGTGAAACGAAAATTTTTGTGGAGAACTTTGTCCACAATGAGAATTTCAGTGAAAATTCAGGATAATGAGAAAAAAATTGATGTTTGTTGAAGAAAAATTACGACGAAAAGTTTGCTGGTGATAAAACGAAATATTTCGTGCAGAATATCCATGCCAAGGGCCATTCTTACGTTCGATACTCGTTTCTTTTTCTTAATAATTATTAGTTTCGGAGAAGGTAAAGCTTCTTAATCAATAACGTTATGAATACGTAATTATTGCTTCACCTCGTCAGCCGGTGCGTGAATCGTTAGTAAAACCCTGTTGGATATATTCGAGTAATGTATTATCGTGACTGGACGCCCAGAAAGGAAAGTCACTGTATCGATTGACAGCTTGACTATACTCTCACTGAAGGCTAATTCGTGAACATTATCAGTGCTCGTATTATTATTACTGGCTCTTTCCTCCAACAAGGAAAGCATCACTTTGCTTGCTTGACTGAGGAATTCATTCATTTGCACGACGTCGTAAATCGGACGCGATATTTTCGTCGATTCCTCTTCATTTTCTCCGCCAACACCCAAGCAGTCCTAAAAATAATGTTTCCATGTGCGAATTAATCATTTTCTACGTGAAAAACAGCTGAGCGTGGTTTATACTCATTTCTCATTATAAATCAAATTATACCACGTTGAAATGCGTTATGTCTTCCTCAGTTTTTAAATTCGTTCTACATCTCACTGGAAATTGCGTCCATTTATCTGTTAATTCGATACCATCAGTTTGCGTCTCTACTTCCAGATTGTCCTCATTCGTTTGCACACAAATCTGCAGAGACATAGCAGAAAACGTTTAAAACACAATGGGGTGAAAATTTTCATCGCTAGCGCAATTTTCCGTTTCGATTTTAAGGTCAGAATGTTTTCGGAGCACTCGTTGAAATTTCAAGGACATTTCGAAGATTTTAAATTTGTCACAATGATACTCAAAAATTCTGTGTAACTTTTTTAATAAAATATATTTTTTAGAAAGACTTACTTGTCGGGTATTTAATTTTCCATAAGTTCGTATAAACTCGTCGTATGCAATGGGTTTGCTCTCGAGAATCGACCACTCGACGCTATCGAGCTTAATCATTTCTAACAATTTTTCCCCGCGCGAAACAATTTTCGGTTTCGTTAGTTTTGTTATGAAATTGTCCTTTGGAGTTTTGCGAAAATCGATGAAAGTTATTCGTGACAATGGAGGAGATTTCGCAAAGTCACCGGATCTAGAATCCTCGAAACCCTCGTCCATCGATGATGGTAAAGATTTGTTCTCGTTCAATCTTTCTTCCCTGATTTCAATTACATTCCATATATTTTCGTGCTATATCGTGAGTGAGCGACTGTTTTGACTTCAAATTGCATTTTAAATTCAACAATCATTTGACCGTTTATTGACGACGTTGCGGAAAAAAAACATTATCATTGTGAGTTTTTATTACTTGATAGAAGCATCGAATAAAAATTTCGAACAAGTGCGCTGTTTATGGTTTCAAACGTGCCGAGTTTATTCGTTTTGATATTTTATTCGAACTACAGCAAACCTATATGGACTGATGCTTGGTCGTATTAATAATGTTTCCGGTTCTGGTACTTTTGACTCTCGCGGTAGTGAGATAGTTTCTACTCTGGCCGCCCGACGTCGAGCTTCCGCTAGTTCGTAATGTCCGGAATCCAACATCCTGTCTTCTTCAATTTTTTTCGAACTTTCAGCGCTGTTTATCGTTGTTTTCTGTTTCAATCGGTCGGAAAAAAGTTAATAACGTGGATTACACATCGATTTTTGCTAATTTATTATTCGAGCAACGATAAACTCGCCTGTTTTTCCGTTCTCAGTTCAATCGGTTCCTCGGCGGTTATCATTTCATCGCTTTTGTTCGTTTCCTCGCTTATCTCGGACGCTTCGCTATCGGTACATTCTTCAAAATCGGATTCGTATTCCTACAAGTGTATTTCATTTTTTCGTGTAGTCGAGCCAGTTTCGTGTCAAGAAAAATGATTTTGCGAGTGTTAAAGTGGATACGGGGAACCCATCGAAACTTTCGTAAGTAAAAAATACCCCGAATCTGTTGTGCTCGACGGAAAAGTGGAAAAGGCAAAACGTAACGAAGTTTGCAACAAACGAGAGCCCAAAATTAAAGTTACTTTGAGGCCAATAAACCGGAAATAATTGATATTTTTATTCATTGTGTGTTTAAAAACGAAGAGAAAATCAAGAGTGCATAACCCCTTGGCAACCCATATGAATTGACTTACTTCGAAATCGTCTTCGTAGACGTAATCCTCATCGGTCTCGTTGTTATCATCAATTTTCGTGTTTTTAACCGTTGTCGAATGCGAAAGCGATTGTAACGAATTTTTTGAGCCGCTGTCTGCAATTTGAGATCTAGAATGCAGTATTTTAACTTCACTGGGGCTGAGAGTCCTCGATCTTCTGCGCTCTCTTGACGGAAGTCTCTGTCTTGAGGCAGGATCGTTTTTGGACTTGACAGAAGAATTTTTGGTTCTGTCAGAGGCAACTTTGGTCGTCGGCGAATCTTTATGTCTACCAGAAGTCGTGTACGTTTTCGAAACTTCTTTTGGTCCCATAGATTTTGTTATTTTTTTAGTAACCTCCGTCTTCGGCATGAAAATTGTACTAACGCCTCGCTTTTCCAGGTTAATCTTTTTTTCCGTTCTCAATTTAGAACTATCGGCAGAACTTTTACTCGTAACTTTAGTCTTTGATTTTGATGCGACAGTTGCACCGGAATTTGAACTCTCTACGAGTTTAGTTTTAGACTTGACAGTCGACGACGCATGCTGACGATCTTGTTCTCCACCTCCGTTTTGTGCCGTAATAGACGTACGCGAGGATCTTACAGTTTTGGGCTTTAAATCGCTAACTCCTTGTTTTTGATCCACCGATTTCTTTTTTCTTTCCACAATTTCTTCCTTCGTAGCATTTTGTAGCCTTGTTGTCGCGTGCGATCGAACTCCGCTTGATAGATTCTTGGAAGTTTCTTCGACTCGCGATTTCCTCATTTTGTGTCATAAAGTTCTTGTAGAATTTACACCTATACCAATATTTACAGTAAAAATCTGTGATATTTCGACATTTTGAAATTTCGTGATCAAAGCCATCGCGGGAAAGCGTATTTTATGTGAAACGTTGACTGAAAAGCAATCGAAATTGAAATCTTTCGGCGAGGAAGCAGTGCAGGGTGGATTATAAAGATTATCTTATTTATTACACACGTGAAAAATAATGAATTCAGTACAACGACAAGACACACGTAGTGCAATACCTGGGTGCTACAGTCATATCAATCGATGGTACATGAAACTACAAATATATCGTCGACGTAAAGAGTTTGTGGTTAAAGGTGCGAATAAAACAACTGCAAATTTTTCGTAGATTTCTGTTTCAAATGTATTTTTATTTAGTTCTCACCTCAAGACACATTACACGTTAACAATTCAGTTTTGTTTTGACAGTTCGATCGTGTTTAACGTTTGCACACACGCACGCCATTGAGCAGTGACGTCATGCACTGACGATTTGCAGCGCTAGGTTGTAGTTGCGGTCTATGACCGAACTAGTTCCCGCGCATGCGCAGTGTGGACAGCGCGCCGTGCATTTTCTTGAGCATAAATTTTCGAACGTTCATCAGGAGCCGATATAAAATCCTCACGAATCTTTTCTAATTTGCCGAATTAATTTTAATATCGAGGTCTCCCCGTTTTGACTTATGCGGGGTTTTTATTTGCGTGAAATATATTCCATGGATACGAATCGTTCGTCACGCACATTTATATGAAAAAACGGAAACCGCTTGACGATCTCGACTACACTTGACACTTTTCACAGCCTCTCTGGAAAATACTCGCAACGATAAATATAAATGTCCGGCGTGAAGTTTTTGTTACGAATTTTTAACATAACCAAAATGTAATCTTTAAATTAATGAGTTATAAAAATGTACAAAGCTCCAAATATCGTAAAACTGTCGATTCTTATTAGATAACCGTAAAAATTTCGTTGCTCGTGGGTTGTCGGAGATTTTGTGAAAATAGAAAAGATCCGATGGCCGGGAATGGAAGAGACGTGAAGAACGAACGCAAACGAGTAACTCATCGCGATTGCTGCTGTCATCGTACGATAGTCGAAAAAGCAAAACGTCCCGATAATAACAACGATCTCAAAGGAGTTGGCGAGAAATCGGGATATCGAGACCCGCGGAGAAACAATTTAAGTGTCGAGGCATTGGTGTATAGATTTCTGTGGAAAATAGCCAACTCGAACGAGCGATGTAAACAGAGAAACAACGCTCACGATAATTTTCGTAAAAGTCACGTCAAGCGTAAAAACCTTCCTCGAGGTCCGAGAAAATACCAGTTTCGCTAGAGGAATCTCAGATATTATAAAAAGAGAAAACTCACGTGCGTGCGATGCATGAAATCTCGAGAATAAAATAAATAATTGATCCATCCATCCTGCAATTAATGAAATGCCGTATGTGCGTGCAATGCTTACTTTTTTCGCTCGCACCTTGAGCTTTCTTATTTCACGTTTGCTATCCTTTTGGAATTACAAAAGTCAACAACCACAAATAGCAAGAATAAAACATTCTCGGTCGAGGAAAGAACCGAAATTTTCTAAACTCGAGGAATCGTCGTCAACGCCGTCAGTGTCGTTGAAAAAACGACACATCGACAAATTCGTACACAGCGCAGCATTGTTTTCGCAACTCGCTCGTGCGCTGCGGGACAAGGACGAGACGATTGACGTTTTACATCGAAAGCTCGACTTTCTTAGCGGGGAAATAAAACTCAAGAATTTACGAATAGAAAATCTCGTCAGTCAAGTGAAGAATTTCAGCGGTATTTGTCTGCAGAAAACGAGGCCATACGTTACAGGCTCGAAGCAACCGATAATGAAAACAAAGATGCCATCGAGCAGTTCGAATTGACGATTTTTCAACAACGCAAAAAGATTTTTCGATTGACAAAAAATCATGATGACTATCAAAGTAAATGAACCCCATGTATTTTGAAGCATATTTTTATCGACTGAATGAAAAACGACACAGAATATACTTTTCTGGCATATATTTTCCATTATAAACAACAATCTTGTATGTAATTTGCACTCGTGCGTTCAGGGATCGTTGATATGCGTAGATCGTGCACAGCTCGTTGGAGCGATACAGTTTTTAATTGAAATAATTGTTCGACTCCGAGAGGAGAGAGAAACGTAACCGCGAATGGAAATTTCTGTTATCATCAGCGATTGTCATTTCCGACAATTTTACTGTTGCTTCGTGATATTTTGAAACTTTCTCTTTACGCTGAGCTACGCGCATGTGCATGGCCGAAAATTCGTGTGGAAATGCAACGAAAACTTCCGATTCATCGAATCGTGCATATTTTTTGTCGAAATACTTCGCGCATGGATTTTTGTTTTATTTTTTATACAATTGAGCAAAGTGCTTCTTAGTTGAATTGAATTTTTTTTGCTGTCGCATGGCCATTCACTTTTTCATCGACGAGAAACTCGATGCTACTTGGAACACGCTCACTCGTCAAGGTCATGGGCTACATGCACGGGGAATTTCTTCGTGGGGGCATATGAGCGCGTTCGAAGACTTTTCTCTCGAGTGGGGATAGCACGATCCTTTCTCGAACAGGTAGCGCATCACGACAACGTGTCCAGTCGCTGCGGTGCGAACAACTGGCTAAACAATCATTAGGGAATAAACCAGAATCGAGCGTGTTTGTGTCATTTTTGCAGTGATAGAGAGCGAGCAGAAAAGCTGAGCAAAGTCTCGAGTGGAAAAATCACCGAGGTAAGTCAAATTATACTATTAAATTAAAAATCGACAACGATCAAATTCTTCGCAATGACATTTTGTTCGGTCAATTCCACTAAAGTTTAGACGTGAATTAAATTTGTATAAAATTGACAACTATAACAAATTCCTCTCGCGGGTAAATGGAAACTTCTAATTTTTTTAAATTTATTATTCTCACCGCGAATCGAAATGTAATTATTTTTCAATTGCTTCGTGATTATCGTGGATAACGAAAAAAAAACTCCATAACGATACTTCATGAGATCTCGTCTCGCTCGATGTCCTTGACATCCAGCAACACGTCAAACTTCCAGGAAAATATAAAGCTGCTCGTTCATCAAACAATCTATTTGACGAATGAGGAAATAATAGTTTTTCTTTGGTATTTATAAACAAATAAGATCGAAGATGGGTAAAGAAAAAATACATTAACAATTAATGAGTTTATCGTCGACCGGAATCGACAATCGTACATCCAGCGTTAAAGTCTATTTTGCTTCACCTGACGCGAGTCGTTGGGATGAGACCAACTCGTCCCAGTAAGCTACGCGGTCAGCGAACCCATACCGGTTTGCTTGACGAGCGTTTCTGACCATTTCTTTCCGTCACTCTAATCATTCCTTCCCAGTAATTTAACATCTGTCGTAATTCCATCACGAGAAAATATTCTTGACCCTTGAGTATACGGACAGTTCTTGTACTTTCTTTATTTTTATGCTTTTTCTCCAACAGGCACGTTATTGCACTCGCTCAGTTTCAAATATACGTGAAACTTTTTTTCTCAAGCATTCGCGCACACTTTATTCTGCCGCCATCATTTTAAACGGTCAGAAATGTATGATTTTGTTGATTCTTTTCGGTAAATGAATTAAATTTGTTAAATAAATACAAATTTCGCCTTTTTCAAAACTATGCGAATCCCAAAATTTGATTTTTTTCGCATATCAATAATAATTGAATAGTTTCAATTCATTTAAACTGGTGAGCGGTAATTAACTAATGAAATTTTAGTGAAAAAAGAACAAATTTTAAAAAAAGTTTTTTTAACGTATCGCAGAATTACTTTATTCAGGATTCTTGGACAATTTTGTATGAACATTCTTGACATAAAGACTAACAAAGTTTCTCTTATGAAGAAAAATTCGCTGACGTGAAGAATTTGGAATATTTGATTTCCAAATTGTAACTTTTCCCACGTAAACGCGTGTAAATTGTGGAGTCGCGTTTCGTTTCTGAGTTGCAAAAAATGTGTTTATAATTTTTTAAAATAAAATTCGGCCAAAAAATACATTTTTTGCAACTTCTCAAGTTATTGACAAATTAAATATGTCAAAATCTAAAAGACAGAAAATGTTTCTTCATAGGCGAAAACTGTTTGTTTTGATGCCAAGAAAGTTTATAGGAAATTTTGACAGGATCTTAAATAAAGTCGTTTCGTGATATTTCATCGATAAAGGTGTTATTTTTTGGTTTTTAGAATATGATCCAAGATATCCTCGCTTACTGGCGGACTCTGTGCTGCTTGGCTGTGATTGGAATAATCGGTTTTGGTCTGTTTCTTCTGACTGCGTTACGCGTTTACGTTTACTATTCCTTGGGAGTTTGTAAAAGCAAAAAGAAAATGAATGGAAAAACCGTTATAATCACGGGCTGCACTTCCGGCATTGGACGTGAGACGGCCAAGGATTTGGCAAGAAGAGGCGCCAAGGTCATAATGGCATGTAGAAATGTCGAGACAGCAAACAAATTGAAAGGCAAGCGAATTAATGGATATAAAATGTTTTTTTTTCCACCATTTTAATCGCGTTTCGAAAGACTGTCGTGACGTTGCAAAGCCAAAGTACAGAGCGAAACTTTCGAGCACAAATTGCGAAAGTTTTTTCTCCGACCTCCACTAATGGCTCGAAAGTCCATCGCGCAAACATTCGAAAATAATATTTCATGTCGTCTCAAATAAAACGCAACGAATTTGCATTAAAAATAATATTTACCAAACACTTCGTGTTTTTTTTCATCTTTAGATGAGATCGTGAAAACCACGAAAAATGACAACGTCCATGTACGAAAACTGGACCTTTCTTCGCTCAAATCCGTTCGAGACTTTGCCCAACAGATCAATCGAGAAGAATCCAAATTGGACGTGCTCATCCACAATGCCGGAACTGCTGAAACATTCACCAAAAAAGTATCCGAGGATGGCATCGAGATGACAATGGCTACGAATCACTATGGTCCATTTCTGCTCACTCATCTGCTCATCGGTATGTCTCGGTTCAGTACCAACATTTATTTTTTCACTGTCGAGTGCAGGCTCCAGTTAAATCGACAGTTCGAAATCATTTCCGGTCAAAAATGAAAAATCTCGAATCAATGCGAATTGATAAAAACTTTCTGCACTGAATTTGCAAGTCTTTTTCATTTTTTTTTTTCATTTTTCATTCTACGAATAAAAAAATTCGTTAGGGAGCTTCGGTACAAAAGTCAAAATGTTAAGAAATTGATCAAATCTGGCGATAAAGTTCTTCAACATCAAGTGCGAAAACACCATTTTTTTCCATATTCCTCTACGTAGTTAGCGAGTAATTGATCATTAAATCAGATTTCTTGTTCCCCGAATGTATACCTATATACATGGGAACGCTACGCTTATAGGCGTGAACTTGAGTGTTTAATTAATCACTCGACAACTGTGTAGAAGAAAAATGAGAAAAAAAATTGTATCGTCGAAGTTGACGCTATATGTCACAAAATTGTAAGGAATTCTAGACTTTTTGAATTTCTTGAAAAGAATTGATGAATCCTCCGGCAATTTCGTGCCTCAAAAACGATTCGGAAAGTTCTTGAACTCTTGAGGTGTTATTTTGACGACGAATCGTTTCGTTGATTTCGCTTCTTTTTTGCATTTTGCATATAGATCTGTTGAAACGTTCAGCACCCAGTCGCATTGTTGTGGTGGCCTCCGAATTGTACAGAATTTCGAGCCTCAATTTGAACAACTTGAACCCAACGACGACCTTCCCTGCGTATCTTTACTACGTATCGAAATACGCAAACATCTGTTTCACTCTGGAATTGGCTCGCCGTCTTGAAGGCACAGGAGTAACGGCAAATTGTCTCCATCCGGGTATGATCGACAGCGGTATATGGAGAAGCGTTCCGGCTCCCTTGTCATGGGGTCTGAGTCTCATTATAAAAGGATTCTTCAAGACACCGGAACAAGGAGCTCAGACGAGCATTCACCTGGCCGTGTCCGACGAACTCGATGGCGTATCAGGAAAATATTACCTCGATTGCAGAGTAAGAATCAACCAAATCGAACTGTCAATCGCCAAGACAAAAAAATGTTGATTCCATTTGTTTTCTCGGGATTTCATGCCCATTAATTTTTCTTTCTTTCAGGAATACGGTCTGAGTCGAGGCGCCAAAGATCCAGCCAAGGCTAAAAAGTTTTGGGAATTGAGCGAAACCATCGTGAAACTTCAGCCCAACGATCCGAAGATATAATTTTATAGATTTTGAAAATTTAGTTTCTTGTGCTGAAATCTTATTAGTTTCAATGCGTTTCGTGTATTCGGAGAGTGCGCAGCATGACTGTTATGTATTTTTTTTTTCAGATTTATTGTTGGCATAATAAATTTGTTATTTTTAAATATTATTTCCAGAATTTTACGTCTTCGTAATCCAAAGTTTTCCTGATTATCCTGGGATTTCCGAATTTATACACATCTCGGGTCCAGAGAAAAGACGCTCTCGAAAAATTGCATCGTCTCGCGATTTAAACCAGTTTTCATAGTAAGAGTTGTGTTAATTTCCATGTATTTCTCGTTTTCAGGTGTGAATTTCTCCCAAGTGACGCCTACGAAGGCTTCGCTGTTTTTGGGTATGGGTTCACCGGTTTTGACGAAGTTTGCCCACATCGCCGTCATCTTTTTAACGATCGGGGTCTCCGGTGCACCAGACCCGATATAAGGTAACGATTTCACGTAAAATAAGTACTGCAAGTCGTCTTGATGCGAAACACCTGAAAACCATGACAAGGAGAGAAAGGATCGTGAGTTTTGATCTTCATTCACATTCGAAATCACAACGGCCCAATTTTTGTTGTTCCTTTTGCTAAAACTTTCAGTTTTCACTCACCGTATGGTTTTTCGGTGCCCGGCAATTTATTGAGACTGAATCTCCCTTGGTAAACGAATCGATAATAATAAACCGGTTGTTCCGAAACCGCAGCGACTGAGTGAACGAATCGATGAGCTGGAAAACCGACGACCGAGTCAGCGAAGCCCTGCAACAAATTCATTTTTCGCTCACGTCTCCATCTCGATTTTCATCAATGATTCATCAAAAAATTCATCGTTTTCAAACATACACAAGCGAGGCCTTTCTCGGTTTTCAGACTTATGTTGTTTCCCTTGAAATAATAATTTCGCAACATTTGGCTGATGATTCTCGATCTTGGAGTTTCTCGCTCGAATTCATAAATCATCGGTGCAATGTAATTCCAGTTTTCGTTCAGGTCATTGAACTCTGAATCGTTTCCCTTCTTCGCTTCAATTACCGCAGCTGTAAGTTTTAACATTCGATGTATTTCAAGGATTTAAAGTGCCGAACAAAATTTCAATCTTCTTCGTATTATTAGTGAACCGTTATCGACACTTACGCGTCGTTCGATATCCGAATTCGTCTCTAGTGACTCCAATCAGAAAAGGGACTTGATGAATCTTCCCCTCGCTAATGAGTTTCGCTGGTTCATCAATGAGAAATCTTTCGATGCCAGTTACATTTGGTTCAATCACTGGAATCCAGATTCTGTTGGGATAAGTGTGCCATTCCTGAAATTGAGTAAATCAACGACCTGATTATTCTTTGATGATCAGATCGAGGAATGATTTTGTTTTTTCACCAAACCAGCGGCATCGGGCTGTTCGATTTACTTGCCGCAAATTTTGGGAAAGTCTTTGCGATTTCTTTTGCAGATTTGGTTTTCAGGCACTCGACAATTCTTTTGCTCGTGTCCTCAGGGCAACCCAACATTCGAGCTTGCATTTTGGTGTATTTAGTCAGATCGTGAGGCGTTGCAAAATTTCTCAAGGGTGATCCACCCATAGCTATCGCCTTGTGGAAAAGACCTTTCGACATCGGCGACACCATGTGAAGACCAACGGCCCAGGAGCCAACACTGTAACCCGATATTGTCACGCAGTTTGGATCGCCTCCGAAAGATTCGATATTATTTTTGACCCATCGTAACCCAACTACTTGGTCCTTTAGACCGAGATTTCCGGGCAAAACGGCATCAGCCATGGCCAAAAATCCTGGAATCCGTAAAAAAAAAAACAGTTTTTCTTCATTTTTTCAACTTGCGCTCGATTTTCAGAGTAAAATCTCAACTGCTTGCGGCCTTGAGTCGATTTTTATCGATTTTGCAACTGAGCAATTGGCACTTTCTGTTTTTAAGCACACAAACTTTTGAAGGATGCACTGAAAAATAAATTCTGGCAAAAAAAGTCGATATTTTAGAATTGAATTCAAATTTTAAAGTTTTCGCAACTTTAACAATATTTTTCATTTCCAACGAAACTTTCAGATGAATTTACGATTGAAATGACAAAAATTTACTTTTTCAAGAGAGTCGAACGAATCCAACAAAATATCGATCTTTTTCAACGAATTTTTCAGTGTCGGAATAATTTTTTTTCAAAATTCAAACAATTTGTCGATTCTTGACGCACCGAGTGCTCCGAGACGGTAATTCATGGTGACGAGAACAATATCCTGATCCAGTATGTATTCAGGTCCAACGAAATAGCTTTGTCCAGATTTTTTGACGAAGCCACCCCCATGGAAAAATACCATCACGGGTTTGTTCGTTCCTGAGTCAAGATTAGCTGACGATGCGTTCGTGGGTAGCTGCGCGGAAATTAATCGTCATTGTCATTGAATCGTTATCCGAATCATTCGAATCGTTGATTACGAACTTTGGTGGTATAAACGTTGACTCGCAGGCAATCCTCGTCCATGAGTATTCCTTTGACGGCAGGACACGAGGGCCCTTCTTCAGAAGCATCGAAAACTCCGCTCCACGATTTCGCCGGTACTGCTAACTACGAAAAAGAGCCAAACCATCGATCCCTTACAACTCACAATTTTCTACTTCCTTCCAGAATTGTTCGGAATCGCAAAAATCATACCGAATTTCCTGATTCGTTCAAAAATTTTGCTGATCGTTCAGCAGCAAGTAAAGCTCGTCAGGTAATTGTGAACTCTACGGTAAAATATTCTTTTTTTTTTAAATCTCTTTGAGTAACTCGAAAAAAATGCATGTACACGAACCAGATAAAAGTTTCGAGTGTACAATGCAATCTAATGCTCACGAACGACTTTCACGAATACACCTGATGCATAAATAGGCCCCCAACACTTTTAGACAACGCGGCTGTAATCGTGGCAACGCCAAAGCGTCCGAAGCGTCCAGCATAAGCGTCGAACGTGAAAAAGTCAGGGTTTTTCAAAATTTTAGTTGTGTGTCAATAAATTACCCACATTGTTGCCATTTCGTTACAGCTGTTCGTGTTATCGTGCCGTGACGAGGGCAATAAATATTTTTCAATCGGTCAATATCTCGGAAACGGTAATTTTGCTCAAATATTTCGATTTTTTTTTTTTAATTAAAGGAGTTTTATCATCGTTCTCGTGTAGGGATAAGACTCGCCAAAAAAATGGCAATTTTTAATTGAAATATCTAAAAGACTGGATGTTGGATCGAATATTAAAATTTTTCAACAAAAAATAACAAAACTTGATTTCTTTTTACGTTCTTGATCATTGACTTTTCCGAAAATTCCACCACGAGTTTTCTTAGACGTTTTTATTGCGGAGGAACGAACCCTGAAACGCAAGTCTCCGGTCGGTGGTTCGGCGTACCGAATGCCTCGAAAGGCATGAATCGTTTTGCCTAATCTAGAAGTCATAAAAGATCCTCTGATTAGTCCAAGCGGCGTGGAAACTTCAGAATAGTCGGCTGTGTGGTTTTGTGCTGCATCGCCGGCCAGTGTCAATGCCACGTACGCGAACTGGACGAGAAAAACTTTTACGACCATTTAGTTGCAGTATTAACAGTTTTTTTTTTGATCGGCGAATATTCCGAACGCAAGAGAAAAAAATTCTCTTCGATTACACTCAATGTTTTATCACTTGGTCGTATTCAACTGAGAAAATTCGGATTTTTCACTCGAAGTACAACACTGAGTGCAAAATGTTATGAACATTCCGCCGATACTGCGATACTGAAACGCCCGGCAGTTCCTCGAGCTCATTATGCGTACAATCGAACACAAAAATAACGAAACAAAAAAAAATACAAAAACATGTCAGGTCACCAAAGTCTAGAAAATTGGACAAGAACCAAAACGGTGGTAAAAATAATGTTTATTTTCGGGTCGACAGTCTCTTATCGTTAAATCCGATGCTGTAAAAATAAAGTGCCAATAAAATCGACAACAAAAAATACCAACAGCAAAACGAGCAGACTAAATTATAAATTTTGTTATCATCGGCTTGCCTGTGACGATTGATTATTCAATATTTCGAAATTATTTTCCATTCGGCATGGATATTCATAATTTTTTTGAAACAATAGCTTCGCATGAATATTTCTAATATTTTTTTAGTTCGATGCAAACATTTTCCAGAAACGATGTTAATTGGATATTAATTACTGAAATTATCATCGTAATGACATTTTTTTATCGTCGATGATCGTACGTGATCGTAACTTGAAATCACGTTTTTTAAATATTTGTTTATTGCGAAATATTCCGTTTGGAATCGAACGGAACATCGTTGCCACAAAAATATGTCATTAGCGAAGATTGGTGCGCACGATGAATCATCACTTGACAACTTGTGTAATTCAACGTGTCTGGTTCCGTCGTTATGCGCTGCCGGAAAGACTCGTTTCATCGTTAATTTACCTCATTTTTTGTCTACTTACAGCTCCTTATCTAAAAATTTATAAACTGGTTGTGTGAGCATTTGCAAATGGAATAGTTTTGTTAGGATCTCAACGGAAACATTACGGTCTTATTTTCCGGTTGATGACTGTGCGTGTGACGTGTAATTCCATATGTTTATTTCGAGTCAAGGTCAAACATGATTCCTTTTGATCTGGAGGTGGCAAGTTGATATCTGGGGGCTTCCCATATGATTCTGTATTCAACGACACACATTTGTGACAAACGTCAGCGTCGTCGCTCGTAACGTCGCTAGGAAAAATCCTCTTTCTCTTTACTCGTGTATATTTTGTTACAATAATCCGATCGTACAACTGCCGATGATATTCTTTGACGCAATTGTGAAGCAATACGACGTATGTGGAGAATTTTTAATTATTCAGAGCATCGTTCCAGCCCAAGTGTGTAATGAATGCTCCACTTAATTTGCTTCTCTAGTCTGACGATTCACGAAGAAGGAAAAATTTGTCCACATTCGTGAGGTCTCCAATCGTGACGTCTGTTTGTTTTTATTTTTCTTATTCTGTTAAATTCCTTTTCCCCTTTTGTGCGATTAAAATATAGACTCGACATGTCTTTAACGAAAAATCTTAATTCGAGTACAAAGCACCGAAACAAAATGATAGAATTTCGAGGATTTTCTCGTTTTATTCCAGTTTTTTCGACGGATCGACTAAGGAACGTTAATTGAACGAACGGTAAATTGTTTACAAATAGACTCGATCGTTGGAGGCATTCGTGAGGTGGATTATCGAAAATTTGTAGATTTTGTGAATTTTTCATTTTCACGACACATTATCGACTCGTACCACGTGCTATTTATATTTGTTTCAATTGATGGTTCGAATTATGCGCGTTAGTTTAAGTGAACAATAGTATGACAAAGTAGTAATTGAAACGGGTCAAACATTGCATGCACCGGAAGCCAATCAATCGAGCATTCACATGCCCTTTTATATCAGTCAATTGCTTTAGGATGTGACGCTGACAATGAACGAGCAACGATTGTACTCGTTCAGAAAATGATTTAAGCAAATGGTTCGACATTTTTCCCATCGAAAAACTTGGTCTTATCGTAATACCGTAAATCGCGCGTGACCGAGTTCATTATTTGGCGAAAAAACGAATAAAAATGCGCCGGAAAATTAGTAGGAAATGAAAAAAAAAAATTCTTGATTTTTTGGAAATTTCGACTCGTTCCGGATGTTTAATTCATGTGAAAATTGTGATTTTCGTCAGCGTTGAATTCACTGAATCTTCCGTGACCACGTTTTAGCGTCATTTTCTTTTTATTCCACGGATAATAATAAACAAAATGAGAATTATTGTAAATTGCGAATACATACGAACGCAAGAATGATATCGAATTAAATGTCAGTGCGAGGTGAAGTAGTGGGTAACGGGGACTCGAGAGGAAAGAGATTTTCCCATTGGTCCATTCTGTCGCCGTGGAGATTCGTTTTCATCACTAGTTCCTGGCCAATTTCGAGGTATTTTTTGTTGTTCGCGTCAAACGGAGTCCAAGTGACGTTTGAGAATTTTTCATCGTCACTCGGTATAGGTTCACCGGTTTTGGCGAAATTAGCCCAGATCTTCGTCATCCTTTCGAGCGTCGGAATTTCTGGGGAATTCTCGTCGAAGTAAGGGAAGAAACTGACGCAGAAAAGATACAGAAGATCGTCATGATGCACGACGCCTGTATCGGTCGAAACAAAACAATTTAGTTCCTTTTTTTCATTTAATCGAATCAACAAATCAGAATTTCTGTTAATATTTCAAAATCAGTTTTGTGCGGACAATAATCAACTATAAACGTTGACATTTCTACTGACCATAAGGTTTTTGCGTGTCCTTCCAAGTGACGTGACTGTATCGACCTTGATATGTAAATTCGTAATAATAAACTGGTTCCTTGCTTGCCTGGGCCATGAGGTTTGCCAATCGATGTACAGAAAAGCCGATAACTCCGTCAGCGTAAAGCTAAACGTAGGATTTTTCCAAATAAGATTAATTTTCGACGACAAGGCGTTTTAAAGTTTTGTTGTTGTTAATTCACCTTAGCGAGGCCGTCGACATTGTCCAAGCCTACGTCTTTCCCATCGAGATAAAACCGTTTGAGCGCTTTGCTAATCTCTGCAGATCGCGGAGTATTTCGTTCATAAAGAAAACTGATTGGTGCGATTTTCTCCCAATTTTCATTGAGATCTTCAAAAGTTGAAACGTTGCCGTTGCGAGCTTCTTCGATCATTGCTGAAAAATAAAAATGAAATGATGATATTGGAGAGCCAAGAATGACTCTGAAGTTTGCATCGTTGGAATGCAACGAAATTCGTTTTTTATCCTTGGCAAAAATAATTATTCAAGCTGAGAATGTAATTACGATGATAAAATGATCGATTTTCGCCACCCGAAAAGCATATTGGCTTGAAAATTTGGGATGACGTTGAAAATTGAACGAATCATCAATAAATTCAAATATTTTTCGTTATTGCAAACTTCAGCATCATGAGCCAAGATTGTTGAGGTCGGATTTCGGCTTGTATGAATCAGACTTGAACTATTATTCGTTCAATTGGGCAGAGTAATGAGAGCTAATGCGAAGGGACTTACGCGCCACTACTCCACCGAATTCATCTTTTGTAATCCCGGTGATGAGAGGCACGTGATGAAACTTTCCTTCTCTTATGAGATCAATCGGTTGGGCTGTGAGGAATCTTTCGACTCCTGGTATTTCCGGTTCGACGACAGGTAGCCATATGAGAATTGGATCGTTATGCCATTCCTGGTCGCAAGGAAAAAGCGATTAATAACGAAAAATATTGTTTAGGAAATTGGGTGATTTCAAAGATTTTTTTCCTTAAAATTGACTCTGCGAAGTGCAATTCTCACGTACGAAAAACTGAGGGAGCGAGTCGCCAATTTCTTGGGTCGTTTTCCCGTTGAGACAGACCAACATACTGCCCGTCGTGTCCGTAGGACATCCCAGAATTTCTGCCTGTTTCTGTGCCAATTCTTTCTGATGGGGCGGCAACGGAGTCTGATAAATAGCCGATCCGCTCATCGCTATTGCACGATGAAAAAGCCCTTTGCTCATCGGGGATAAAAGATGCAAAGAAATGCTCCAAGAGCCTGCGCTGTATCCGGCGATCGTTACGCAATTCGGATCACCACCGAAAACATGTATATTTTTTTGCACCCAACGGAGAACCTCAACCTGATCCTTCAGACCCAAATTTCCCGGTGCCAGGGAATCGCCGGTGCTGAGAAAACCTGAAGTCAATATCGATTGTTAATCTTAATATTTTTGATGATGAAAATCGAAAATTTCGTTAAAAAACGTCGATATCTTGTTGATCACGTCAGACTAAATATTTTCAGATAATTTCAAAATTGTGCATAACAAAAATTTACTTTTCGAAGAGATTTTCTAAAATATTTTTCATGCTGCGAGGACATCATTTTTAGATTTTTCAAAAAAACGTTTAGTCGAACTTATCCAACGAAATCTCGATCTTTTCCAACAAAACTTTCTTTTTACTGTTCGGACTGACTTCCAAGTTCCCTTCGCTAGTTTTACCTAAAGAGGCGAGCCGATAGTTAGCAACAACCAGGACAATATCCTGGTCCATGAGATATTGCGGTCCTTCGATCAGACTCTGTCCGGACGAGCTGTAATATCCACCAGGATGGAAATACACTATCACTGGCCTCGTCGTATTTTCGATGTTACTCGAGTTTTCGGACGGCAACTGATAACATGTTTCCAAAATTATTATTTCTCATGCCATCTCGTTCGAAACGTTTTTCTCAACCCTAAATAGTTACGAGAGCACGCGACACGAATGGCGAAAAAAAAGTCGGTACCCTCCGTGTACTTGATCGTAAATTTCATGTCAACGGCAAGACATGAATCTGTAATTTTTTTTTTTACTCTGCGCCAGTGTTTTTATCAATACATCGCTCTCATTCATGTATGTTCCGCATCGAATAGAAACATTTTTGTTTTTGAAGGTCCCGAAATGTCGAAAACATGATTTTTGTAGACAAATTGCACAAAATATAAAATTTCAGTACCTCAGTGGAATAAACGTTGAGACGCAGACAGTCCTCGGATTGCAAATGTCCTTGAGGCTGCGGACACGAAGGTCCTTCTGCAGTTGCATCGAAAACATCGTCCCAAGGAACGACTGGTATCGCTTGCTGCAAAATAAATCAATGCATACAAAAGTAGAATGTATTCTTACGTGTTAGGTAAGAACAAAAAAAAATTGTAGCGTTGTAAGAATTTCCTCGAACACATTCAAACGGTGTGTTTTTAATAATGGAAGAATTCTCATGCATCTATAATGCATTTACACATACAGGGTGAGGCTTTAACTCCTTAAGCACTATTTTCGAATGTCAAACGATTTGAGGAAGATAGACTGACGATGATACCAAAGAATTCAAGGTCATGCTCGTGCTTTTAATTGATCGGAACCTTGAATCCAGATTCTGCGACAGGAACTCATAAAATATGTTAATTATTGGGAATCGAGAATCATCAGTCAAGATCAGCCGAAGAAAAACAATACAAATTGTGTTTCAAACGTTGGGCTGTAACTGGATCGCACGAGAGATTTTCGTTGAGTATGTGATGAATCTATGATCCTCGGGAAATAATGAAAAACATTTTGTCTCGAGGTAGTAATTTTGTAACAGCGTTTAATATTCATGACGATGTGATGAGAACTTTGATTACTTTTCTCATCGGTTCACGTCTGAGAAGATTTCGGATTCGGTTTCCATTAACGAACGTGGCTACAAAGTATATTTTTGAGGCCACACGACCTGCTGTAGCGAGATTAATTGAGATTTTAAATCTTGGTGCAATCTTCCATGAGTTCGGACATTTTTCATCATGCTCTGTCATGGAATTGTGACTACCGCGACTTTTAATTGAATTCGAGAGTTTGAATAAAATCGCGAGTTTGATCAGCTGCTTATTTCAATGATGATTAAATTTTGTTAGAAATGACGTAAAAACGTTCATTTTTTTAGGCATGAACGAGGCCTGGAGGTTGCATAGGTTGCATAAACTGATGAAAAGCAAGTAAATAGAGTCGTAAGTAGAGCGCGGGAAAAAGTTGCGTATAGGCGAACCGGAAGTGAATCAAGGACTCTGTAACTGCAGACGCGCCTTGCAGCGTTCAATCGTTCAATGGGATGAACACAAAAAAAAGGAAGTATCAGCGGAGAGAATGCAGCTGCTAAGGGGCCGTAAAAAAATCACGAAAGACTGCACGACACGTAAAAAGGGAAAAACTGATCGAAAAATTGGCATCGAATTCGCTACTGACCTTGAAACGCTGCTGTCCAGTGGGTGGTTCGGCGTATCGTAGACCGCGAAAAGAATAAATCTTTTTGCCGAGGCGCGATTCCATAAAGGATCCACGAATTTTTCCGTTCGGCGTCGAAAGTTCTAGGCTTTCGGCATCGCTGTCATTTTGCGCTGCACTCGTGCCCGCTACCAACAAACATAGCAGCAACGAAACAACCCTTTTCATTTTGGTAAATCTCTCTGATCCGAAATTCACGTTTTATTAGTTCTTCTTTGGTTAAATCTTCGTAACAACTTTTGAGGATTAATCTAAACTCGTGATGAGTCTTGCTCCACACTGCTGCGCCGGTCTCGCTGGTCTGGTACATGCCAACCCGGCTGACTCATTTATACTCCGTCATATGAATAGAAACACACGCACGTGGTATACTACGTGTTCAATTTCCCTCAAGTAACAATAGTCAGCACCGTCTACACATTGTCCGGCCAGATTCAATCACTGTACCATGGCGTTCACTTTTTTTTTTACCACGTTTCTTTCGAGCTCTAGTCACAAAGAAAATCATAGGATGCTGGATTTGAATTATCAATTGCGACCATAATTGTCACTTTTATCATCCAAAATAATGTTCCGAACTTCTTAAGACATTTTCTTCCACGTGAATTTCAATGACTCAATGTTTCATAATGTTGCGAAGGATTGCCTGAATATTGAACCGAAGGTGATCAGTTTTTTCTACCGAGTCGTGGAACAAGTTCACGAGTACATTTGTAAATGGATCTTAAACTGTAAACTAGCTTGAACACCAAAAGTACGATTTTTTTCAAGCAACAAAATTGAACTGCATAATTTCATTAACTTCACGGAGAGAATTTTACATGAAAATTTACTATAATATTATAGTTTCCGGGTACGAAGTCGTCCCTCTGAGGAATTTTACCAAAAACATAGTAAATTTTAATCTGAAAAAGGGCGAAAAATGTCATAATTTCCGTGATTTCGATAGAAAAAAAAATGAAAAATTACTATGTTTTTGGTAAAATTTCTCAGCGGGACGACTTGGTACCCGGAAACTATGATGACATAGTAAATTTTGATGTAATATTCTCTCCGTGTACGTTAACCCTACAACGGCAAATTAATATTTTTTTTTCTACCTATTCCGATAACCTGAATTTTTGAAATCCATATCTCCGGTACAACTAATCGAAAAGGGTTTAACATTAGCTCATTCTTTTCGTTTTTTAATGTAGGATCACGTGAGCCTGAGTCAAATGCCATAATTTCTGCGATTTCGATAGAAAAAGAATGGAAATTACTATGTTTTCGGTAAAATTTCTCAGAGGGACGACTTGGTACCCGAGAACTATAATAACATAGTAAATTTTGATGTAAAATTGTCTCCGTATATATGAAATTTCATCGATTCATGAAACATCGAAATCCAGAAGAAAAAGTTCAGGAGTGAGTATGAGCTCGATGCGACACGTCACAGGAGTAAGTGTTTATCGATTTGTGACTTCGTCATTAAAACGTCAATTACTTTTGGTCAATTATTGCTGTGGCAGGATCGAATGAACTAAGAGAATGGAGAAAATTGGTTGAGTGGTTGTGCGTATTTTATTTATTTATTCTTTATCAGTGAGTTCAGGTTGCTCCGATTCGTTTTGGTTCTCTTCGATTTTTACTTGGCTCCGTTCTACCGGTTTGGGCTCGGTTTTTTCTGGGCTCGTTTCTTGTGGCTTGGCCTCGCTTTTTTCCGGATTTTCTTTCTTGGCCTCTAGCCGCCTTTTGAATTCTTCTTTCGCAGCCTTCCGCGCCTTCATTTGTCGTTTCGATCTGTCAGGATCGATGCAAGGATCTATCGTTGGTTCCCACACGATGGGATCGATGAATCTTCGTTTCGTCGGTTTTTCCTTCGATTCTTCCGCATCGTCTTTTTTCTCTTTATCCGGGCATAGCGCTCGTTTTATCGGGCTTTTAGCCGGTATCTTTCGTCCGTACACCTAAAAAATATCAGCGATTTAGACAACAATCACACTGTACATAGAGTTGCTGCGTAGAAGCTAATCCCGAAAATCTTATCACGAGTATAAAAAAATCTTCCTACGATTTTACAACCAAGTTGTTGGAGTTTCGTTTTTTCGAAAATATTGACATTTTTCGTAATCGTGTCTCGGCACGAGCTCGAAAAGATAACAATGCTCTAAAGTTGAGCCTCCATTTCCGCTACTTCCATTTTCGTCGCAATTCGATTGTTTTTTTGTATTAATATTGGTCGTAATTTGTACCGGCTTGGCGTAGATGGGACGGCCAAATGAGTCCTTTTCACGCGGAGGCGGCCGCTCGATCGGATCTCGAGGGTGAGTTGGTCTCGCTAATACTTCGTATCTAGACGACACGGGACCTTTCAGTGCTGATCGTTTCACACCGAAAGGATTCTTTTTGCATGTCAATGCCTTTGGGAGTGTCCGAATCGCCAGCTCGGCCATACGCGGAGAAACTACGAGATTTTATCATTCTTTGTAATTTAAAAGACGTCAAAAGAAAAATTCACAGGGTCTAAGAAAAAAATAGAGCTTTACGTTAATATTTGATGGAAATTTTGGAATCACTGAAATTGAGTAAATTCGTAAATAGCCAAAAACCTTTTCCTTTCAGCGCGGATCTTTTGATGCCGAACGGATTTTTTTTACACGGAGACGGTGCGAATCGCCAGGCGTTTCTCGCAGCTCTCCTTTTCGCAGCTTCTTCATCTTCTTGCCAAACGTACTCGTCTTTCGGTTCAACGGGCTTCTGTGTTCGAGCAGCTGTGGATTCGTCATCTTTGGTTTCCTGTTTTTCGTCCGAAACCTCTCGGGCATTTTCGTCTTTCTCTGGCCCTCCTTCCGGCTGCACCGCTTCCTCGGTATCCTCGTCTTCCGCAGTCTCTTTTTCGATCTTTGGCGCTCCTTCATCCTCGGCCTTTTCTCCTCCCGAAGCACGAGCAGCTTTTTCCTCCTTCCGTTTCTGCCGTTTTTCTTCTTGACGCCTTCTCTTCATTTCAGCTTTTCTCATTTTTTCAGCCCAAACTTGTTTTCCTCTTCTATCATTCTCCTCCAAAATGAACGCTTTCCATCGCTGTGCTTCTTCGTCTTTTCGATCTTTCAGAAATCGCCACGCAGGCAGAGACAAATATATCATACGACGCGTAAACTACGGTATTCAATAAAAAGTTTTTACAAACTAATTAGTCATTGCGTGAACCAAGCATTTTCACGCCGAGGCAAATTGTAATGAATTGAAAATTGAAATATTTCAAGATTTAATGAGAATTGGAATAAAAAAAACAGTGTGCGCGTAGCAACAAACGCAGAAAGACCAGAAATGCACAGTCTATAATTAAGTAAGGCCAAGACGAAGCCGAAAAACCTGAAAATTGTCTGTATCGAAATATTTTAAGAGAATAATTTATTGGGATATTAAAAAATTGATATTTACTTATATCAAATCATTATTCAGACATTGGCACAAATTTGAGTGGTAACTTGATGAGCACAAAAATTTTAATTGACCTTGTAGTTCAAAGCAGTTTTACGAATTCCACCTGGTGTCATGAGAACGTTACGTTCCTCGTTGGTCAGATAATCCGGACAATGTAATTCTTTCTTAGTCAAAAGTCGTATAGTTTTATTCGTGGGATTACTGAGATCGAGATTTTGTGTAATCTCGAGCAGGTTTTTACATTTATCCGACAATGTGATTGCAGCCCGTTGACTGATTTCAGCCATTCTTTTACTGGTCTTGTAACGTAAAGCAGCACGCGTGACATTGCGTGCTTCGCTCCTGCGAAAATTGACGAGAATCGTGTTTTCGAGAGTTTGAACAAAATTTTTAAAAAATTTTGAATCTTTTTCTAAACTCTTGATCTATTTTTATTTTAGAATTCGAAAAAAATACGTACGCGTTCGGGTCATTGTTTTTATTTTGATTTTTCTTCTTACGGCCAACTTTCTTTCCCTTCTTCCTTTTCTTCCTGCTCGTCGATCCACCGAGTCCCGGTGAATCTGTCGACGCTTCTTCTTTCACTCTTGGTGCCATATTTCTCGATCTTATTCACTCTCGTTCAACTAACCATTACGAATCAAGATGTTGTTATACAATGCCTAAAATATTTGGAGTTTTGAATTTTTGTCAAACAGCACGAATTTTCTGGCCGAAAGTAATGGAATATTGACGATTCCATGATTTTGAATTTTTATAGGATTAATTTAGTTTCTTTGAGGCCGAACATGTAACTCGTGTATGCCTAATTGGAATTTTGACACTGCTGTGAATCTCGTTGACAGTTGTGTACGGTTTTCATTTGTTTTTCCGGCATGTCCAACCAATTCCGTTAAATTGAATCGTGAAAAGAAATGTTTTTTTTTCTATTTGCTCCAGTTTCAAGGAGATTGTTCTGTCATAGTGGTAAAAAAATACTCGAGGTGGCTGCAATAAATAATTCCCGAAATCCCAGTCAATGGGAACAATAAAAGGTTATTGAATAATTAAAATTTTATTGATATTTTTATCGACAATTCATGAAACTCATATAAAATAGAAAAGGCATCGACATTTTTTCTCTCGTGCCCAATAATCTTGATTGATCGGCGGACGGAATGTAAATGTGGAAATTTCGCTGTTACGTCGTAATGCGATACTAAAATGATAATTATGCAAGAATTTTTCACTTTTTATTGTCATTTGTCATTCTGCGAATATGTTTTTTAAATTACAAGTTGCGAGTCTTGTAATTTACAGATATTTATGATTTAGAATACAAGTTTTTCGGAATAATAAGAATTTAGAAAAAGTCCATCGTGTCGTTATTCGATGAAGCTTGTCCTTTGGGTTTCGCCAATTTTTTAATTCGTGTTGGACATTGAATATCGTTTTTTAGTACCATCGCAGCATAAGTGTCGAGATTTAAATTATTCTTTGGCGATCGTATCAGTGGCTTGAGTTTACCAACTAGTTCATTGTCTGGACGGACCGTCGAAGCTCTTGTTGGTGAAGTTGCTTTTTTTTCGTTTTGATCGTACAGTTTTTTGGGCATCGCTAATGCATTCATCGAATCCGTAATCCGATAGGACAGGGCTCCACGTTTTACCTGGGCAAAGTATTTTTCCATATGATTTTTTTTTCAACCATTTCGATATCCAAGCAAAATTACGTTCCGGAGAAACAATTAATGAACTATTTCCATTTTCGTTTTTCAAGAGCGTAAAATTAAATGGTTGTGAGCAAAAATTGAAAGGAAATTTCTTTGGCTTTGCTGCTTTCTTGATCTTG
Organism: Diadegma fenestrale; assembly: GCA_037043255.1. Taxonomy (NCBI): domain Eukaryota; kingdom Metazoa; phylum Arthropoda; class Insecta; order Hymenoptera; family Ichneumonidae; genus Diadegma; species Diadegma fenestrale. The sequence continues at coordinate 2,072,265 of CM073310.1, forward strand.
TGTGAAACTCAATTTTTCGACATCGTTCGTGGTAAGGGAACCAAAAAATACGATTTTTCAATGTCGTATATATAGAAAGCAATTGTCAAAATAAACGTCAGAGTATAGGGACTTGGAATTACTTTGAACGGATCCATTTTATCGTTGGTATTGACTCTATCTCTGGGGGTTGCCAATTTGTCGTATCTCGTAGCCGATCCTTCGCGTTTGTCCATTATAAAACTTGTGAATTTTTAATTGAATCTTTAGACGAAAAGCAATTTAGTGCAGTGAACGTTTTATTTTATTTCGAGTTATGACACGGTTACAATTTTGGTAGTAAAAAATATGTAAATTTCTTGTTTTAATTTTGAAGTTTCCAATGAAATGTAATTTTTTATTAACCGAATTCACGATGCTCTTCTTTTTGTGGTTTTCTACATTCGCCTAGTTTCAGTCAGCTCGAAATTCAGTGGTGTCATGAACGAGTAAAAAATTTAATAAGAAAAAATTCTAAAAAACTAAAAATAACACAAAAAAATCGTTATGGATCCATCAAAATTTTCGGTTCGCGTTAAAAATCCCACGAGTACGCGACACGAGAGATTCGGCGAGTCGTCGTACACTAACACATTTGATACCACGAACGATTACAAGCCTCCCATTCGTTTTGACAGATATGAAACCAATTTTGCCTCTTGGTGTGCCCCGCGAAAAATTCAGGCCAGGAATTCGGCAACTTCTTCCGAAGATGAAGACGCTGAGTTACGGACTAGAAAGTCGTCCAAAAATCTGGTCCGTAGATCAGCGTCGAACGAATTTTTCCATGAGTTAACAAAAGAAATAAAAGCATGAAAATTGAATAATCAGTAGATTTATAAACGTCAACATCGTTTACAGAAAAACCTCCGGAAAGATCGAATTTCCCAGCGTGCAAAACGCATTGACGAATTAGCCCGACCAAAAGTGATTGCAAGTCGCGTTCCAAGGTCACACGAAAATGGTTACAAACTCGGCACAAAGCAGCTGAATAAGCCAGCGACAAAAACAAGTTCGCAGGCCGATCTCATCACCATCGAGCCTCGCATCATTTTTGAAAAACCTGTATTACGTCATAGGAAACCAACAGACCGTATCGCCAAATTGGCTGAGCCTAAAAATCGTGAACCTGTCCATAAAAATGCCATAGGCAAAGTTGAAGACCGTGCACTATTGGCCGCTGGTTCGTACTCCACGATTAAGAATAAATATTCAACAGAAATCACCACGAACTAAAAAGCCAAGAGAAGAAAATTTGTAGAATTCTCATTCTCCATTTTTCATAATTATCCTGAACACGATTAATTTTTTTTGGAGCAGAAAGTGTAAAACTGTATTTCGCAAAAAATTGATCGATTCGGTTAAAAATTTTAAAAATAAATTTCTCACGTGAAATGATTTTTTTCCATAGCATCCAAAAGGATCGCCGAACTGGCAGTTCCAAAATACGGTCCCACGAAAATGCCACAACAAACCGATAAACCAACTCCGTACGGTGTGAATCGACAAATTCTAAAAGCCGCAGGTTCACCCAAAATCGAGATGCTTGCACGACCGAGAAAATTGGGATCCTCTAGTTCAAATTCTAAAATAAATCGACGCTGAAAAAAAAACCGTTGCAACGAAAGGAAATGAAAAGTCGCTGGGATCTTGTTGGTTTTTCTTAAAAATTGTCAAGGCTTTATTGGCAGTATTAAAAAGTGTAAAATGGACGGTTCAACTGCTAGTATAAAATTCTATAAATATATATAATATCGATATATAAAATTCAATAAATGTTTGTTCATAAAATTTTTGTATGTATAGAAATATAAAAAGCCGAATAAATGGACGGATTCGTTTGGAATAAATTTCGACTTAACGAAAAAGAGATTCGACGAATTTACAGATCTGTAAAACTGAACAAAAGTTCGTTTGGAAAATGTTACTTAAAAATACAGCTCAGGCACTGTCGTGCGTAAATTAGTTGCACTTGAGATTCTATTTTTTTTACTTTTTCTGAGATAACTCATAAACGCGCGTGCTAGAGCCATTTGTACTATTCTACGTGTTGAACACATATTCGACCCACGCACGGATTCGGTTTCATTTCGTTAACATATTTTCTTCGATATCGAGTTCCTCTTCTAATTTGGAAAGAGAAAAAGAACAGTAAGCTGCGCGGAGCTCGGTGATTGTAAAGTAAAAATAAAAGTAAAAGTATTTACAATATAAAAAACGAGCTTTTTGTGCAAAGTGGCGCAAAGTTGGCTTTACTGCATTAAGCGATGATTTTATCGGATAGAATTGAGAGTCAGGACGATGGTGCTTAGAATGGTAATGAGAGAAAACTCGAGGGCTGATGCGCCCGCCTCGCAATCGACGATTCTTCGAGCTCTCATGAAATCAGGCCCGAGATAAGCGCTGAATTCCCTTTTTTCAGGCGGTATAGCCTTCAATTGTTGCGTGGCATCTTGGAATATTAAATCGCTGTAAGGAGGAGCGCTGGAAAACATACTGAAGCTGAATTCATCTTCGTCTTTTCTTCCATAAAACTGTTCAGCGTATGTGAATAAATTGATGTAAGCGTTGATCTCGGTTTCGTTCAATTCGCCGTAATATCCACCACCGCGTGTGATCATGGCATTGGCCTTGACTTTGCCGATGTTGCAGTTCTCGTAATCCCCGCTCGGTCGTCTCGTCCCGTCCGGGCACAAGAGTTCGAAATCTTTAGTGAAAGTATTTCTCGCCCAGAATTCTTTACGTTTGCCATTCGTGTTTTCAGCGACTGTCGTGTGCTTGACGAATGCGACGTCGCCACCACCTTCGACCAGACACCTGAATGCTCCTGTGTGCCCGTAATAATCCTCCGAAGCGTCGCGACGACAATAACGATAAGTCACACCGTGGCAAAGGTCGCACATATTGTCGTAAGGCACTCCGACGTTGTATTCGGTACTGAGAGCGCCAGGAACACAAGATTTCGTGAAATATTCAGCCGCTGCTCGCACCGAATCACAACCGTATCCTCTTATCCAACCATTCGACAAAAGATACGCCAATGGATAAATCCAACCGGCTGCTGTGTTTATACCCGTATGACACGTATACTTGTTCTTTAAATACGTCAAATCTGTCTGGTCGTCAGACTCCTTAGCCACTGCGACTACGTAATAATCGGGTGTACCGAGATTGTACACTTCCGACAAGAAAGGCACGTGACCGTATTGTAATCCTGCCGTGTATACGTCGCTTGCATCCAAAACCGTCACGTCCGCGTTACTGCCAATAGAACAACAACAAACATTCGTTATCCCATCGCATATTTCCACATTCCTTAATTACCATCAATTACTCTTATCGAATGAATGTCACAGATTGATTTTCAGCTATTTTACGCTTTTCGTCTTGACGCAACGAACTCAACGAGTTGCGTATCTCGAGATTCGACCTTTTTACACGATGTTGGAATACAACGAAATTGCATTTTTTTTCTGAGCAGATCTCACGATTATTATTCAATATTTGATCAGGACAATGAAACGATATTTTTTCGGGACTTAAACCCAAAATCGCTACGAATATTGTCATGGATTTTGAAATTGAACAAACAATTAATAGGAAAACGTATTTTTCGATGGACCCCAACGTTGCGACCTTCACTGTCGTCTTTTTGCTCCAAGTTTAAACTTTAATTGGACGCCATTAAAAAATGCGGCAAATTATTGAAAAAAAAGTCTGGAGTGAAAAACCGTTCAAATACTCTACACGATGACAACTTTCCATAGCTCGATTAGCCAGGTTAATGTGAGAATCTCCGTTTAACTTCATGTGTCGTAAAAACTGAGTCATCATGAGTAGCATGGAGATGGCTACAAATTTTCGAAAGTGGCAATTCTGTACAGTGTCCGGTTGGAATGAAAAAGTTTCAGCGCAGTGTAACATTTTTCGTCCGTGCTAAAACTTTTTTTTCAAATTCCGATCACGGAAATTGTGTAAAAAAATTGTATTTTCGGCAATTTGAGAGTGTAAACAAATTATAAGCTCTTACCCATTTTGTATGGCCTGCATACAATTTATTTGACTGTGGCCCTTGTAGCAACTCAACTGAGGTTTCAATAATTGAGCTTTCAAAGCGATCTGCGGAAAATTAACGGAAACAGGCTTAGACACTGATGTAATGCATTTTTTTTTTTTTAACTCGGTGATTTAGAATGCTCACCTTCATTTTAACACATTTTTCCATTTCGGGGTCGGAGGTGACGCATAACGTCATCGTATTCACCGTACAACGTCTCACAGACATTATTGAATTTAACGAGTGTCCCAAATATTTCACATACGTTTGATCTTTTTCTTTGATTTTTATGAAACTATTCGCAGTATCCTGTAAATGTATACAATTTGCGAATTAATTTGATCGTTTACTTGTATGAATGCGAGAGGGAGAGAGAAAGGGAGATCAGTGAAAAATAGAGACACATTTGCCTCAAGAATTCTTGATACATCGAGAAAAAGAAAAATGAACGGTGTATAATTTTCATTTTTCTCGTAATAGTTTGCATTTCTGACATTTTCGGTCTTTGAGATAATTTATTTTGTTCTTGAGATCTTGAAAAGTTTTTGGCCACTTTGAGAGCCTCATTTTCTTCTTTGCTGTCGGAAAAACTCGTCAGTGGTCGAGCTTGAATTTGATTAATGATGGAAAAAAGATGCGAGATATTTACCGAAAATAATAAATTGTGTTGGAGTCCAAACTTGGGCGCAGATTCGAACATGTGGAACATTTCTATGGGCTGTATAGACGTGGGATCTTCATCGCGATTTTTCTTATCGAAGAAATCATATCCGTGTGCATTGTAGCTTGGTTCTTGGGTAGGATTTTCCTCGCCGTTATTCTCTCCATAACGATCGTCAAAGGCGTTAGCAGTGTTCCAATTGTCATAGCGATTGTCGTAGCCATTTTCTAAATCTCGATTCTCGAAGGTCGGACGATTATCCGAGTTTCCACGACGATTGCCGTAAGGATCTGTACCGTTGTTGGTAAAATTGTTTCTGCCGAAAAGGAGAACAGCTTTTTCTAAAAATGTCGCATAATGCGCACGAACGTGAGAGTCTACGGCTGAGGACGTGACGACTGCACGGGAAGGTACTCGCCCCCAGTTACAAGTCTCATAATCGTCGACTCTTCCACGCGTTCCATTACGACAGAGCAATTCAAACTGGTCCTTTGTTACGGAATCTGTGAAATAATATTAACAACATGTTTCATGAGCTCGTTCATTGATAAAAATGTATAAAATCGCGTGCACGGAAGACCAACTGGTGGGAAAACGTTCGTACTTAAATCAAAAGTCGTCGACGTCATTTCAACGACGGTCGTGTGAACGAGAAACGCGATTTCACCGGCTTCGAGCAAGCATCGGAAAGCTCCTTCGTAGCCCGCGTAAGGATCGGCGTTGGTACATCTATCACCGGGTATTTTGCCAACGCAAAGCTTGCACAAGTGGTCGGAATTGTCACCCAATGGATTATAACGATCCATGAGTGAATTGACCGCGCAACTCGGTCCAAAATATTTCATCGTTGATTTCACGTGATTGTTGCAATCGATGACTTCAAGTCCGCCTTGTCTCATCAGCTGAAAATCGTGTTAAATCTTTTTAAATCGAGAACAATTTCGTCTTTTTTGCAATGCAATCGTTCGAGCTTCTTCATCGTAAAAAGAGACTTGGAAAAATAATGGATCGTTTTGAAAATCCGTCTTACCACGTCCAATGGCATAGTCCAACCGGCGAGAGTTCCGACTCCTGCGAAACAAGCTTTTTTGCCCCTCAAGTTGTACAAACTTGTGACATCCGGCAGTGAGCCTTTCTTAACGACAGCTACGGCGTACTGATAATCGGTGCTGCTGTTGAGATGACCTTCTTGCATTATGGGCACTAAACTGTGATATCGCCCGGCAGTGAAAACTTCTCCAGGATCGAGAGTAGTCAAGTGTGCGATTTCATGATCGAGCAAAGTCATACACTCTTCTTTGTTGAACGCCAGTTTACATTCCAAAGAAATGTAAAAGCGTCCAAAGTGACCTTTGTCCCTGTCGACCGCGTGCTTAAAAGCCATACATTTGTCCTGTTCGGCTTTCGACACGGTGCACCAGGTGGCTGTGTTGTTTTCATGTTGCCTGATAACTTGGCCTGTTGAATTAATCGATAAAAAATAATATTTTAATCCCTAGACAGCTCAGTTTCGTGCTGCGACCAAAAAAATTCGATACAAAATTTTGTTTTTCAATTTTGCATGAAATTTCTTCACGCGTTGTTTACAATCGTGATCAGAAACAGTAAAGTGTTGTGAAAACGTTTCAACCAACCGAAAATTCAACAAGTTCACGTGAAATATCGAATGATTCAGTGAACCGGACGAATTTGTTCAAAATTTGAACATTAGGACGAAGGAAAATATTCGGAATGGGCAAAATACCGCCACGCCCATGTAGGGTTACCTGTGAATTTACATGCTTTTGGTTCCCATTAAAAAACGAGCTGTTCGACCACAAATTACGAGAATCCGAAAAAAAATATGTTTCGGGATTTATTATTGATGATTTTGGAGATGGAAAAATTGATTGAAGATTTGGTACGTGACGCTATTCTCCAGCCCGACGTACGTTTCCATTCATGTTAAATTTTCGGGCACCATTAACAACACACACGCTTTAAATCATTACCGTGTATCTTCTGGAACGATGAATGCACCACAATTAACAATATTGCAACAGCGGGAATCGCACGTTGCCACATTTTTCACGCTTTTCTTAAAACACCCTATTTTATACACGATTGATTATGAAAACAATTTACACTAATTTCAAAAAATACACTTGTTCGAACGTTCTAAAGCCCTTCCCGTTCGGAGGGGGCGTCGGCCTGTTTGGTCGATGAGTCGAGGTATGCTGACTGGAATATGCTTTTGATGCGGTTGAGTCACCAATTCATACGCTGTCGATAACAATGTGTGGCGTTCTCCAAATTACCCGCCACTCGGTAGCCAAATTCATCGTCGTACTTTCTACCTTGCCGACCGTCGGTAATATAGTTTGCAGCTTTAAGACCATTCAAACCCCGCAACCCGTGCGAACATTTGTTTGGATTTTACTACCATCAATATTGATTCATTTTTTTTCAACAACTCGTTCGCAATGTTTCGGTCGCCTTACACTTTAATACGCTACAGCACTTGCGGGTCGATGAGCATTCCATTATTTTGTGGAAATGATTTCGTGGGTTTTTGTCATTATGAATTTATGATGAACTGGACTATATTTGTTGAATTGACTCTTCCTCGAACCTCGGGGGGTTTCTTGATTTGACGAAAACGGATATTTGTGAAATTTCTGCTAGAATCTTGCAATACTTAACGATCTGAATTTGGAAAAAAAACTATCCGAGTTAATTAAATTGTAATTTGAGAATGAGTTGATTATCTTTCCTAAAAATTTGGTGCACCACCAAATCATACAATTACGATACCGTACACCACCGTACGACTTTTTAAAGAATCGTGACACGAAAAAAGTGTCAATTCGATAAGGCCCATTCTGCACTGAAATTCATGGTCGCAGGTGGCTGCAGCGCCGATCAGTTGCTAACGTCGATAGTTTCTGGAACATGTTGCCAGTTGCGGGGACAATTTTTTTTTATTTCCAGTTGCATTGCATTATATAGACTGAAAGCAAAATTCAATAGAGAATCGAAAGCTTTACGTAATTATGCCAAAACGGGGTACCCCCATTTTAAAAATCGATTTTCAATACGCACAGTGAGAGCTCATTTTGGGAAGTGCGCAACAAAACAAAAAGCTTCGCAGGGACACAAAGAGAGATAAAAAGAATTGCGTAACGAGGGGAAGGAGGATACGGAGCGACAGTTACGATCGTATGTGCGCTCACGGATGGAAGCCAGTGAGAGTAAGAATTCGCGGCGCAATGAAACAGAAAACAATAGTTTATAGAGGTTGCGCAAGCCCGCTTTCGTTGATTTTTGTGATATACAGTTAGGCTGAGAGGGAAACAGAGCAGTCGCAGTAGCAGGTGACGGTTTGTCTCGCGCCACTGCAACACCGCCGAAATTCGATTAAAGTTCGTGCGCATGATCATCTGGGGAAAGCCTGTATTCGCATGACTTTCCCAGAGTTTGCAAAGGTGGCACCACCTCACCGATGGCATAGCTTTCTTTTTAAGCTCTCCGGCTCTCCCCCTCGCTCGCTATTTTCGACTAACTAGAACACCGTAGCGTCGTTTTATCGCGGCACCGCGGCAGGACCTTGCACGAGAGACGCTCCGACCACGGCAATTGTACGATAATATTTTCGAGTTCTCTATAACACGTTATTATTTTTTGACCAACACGTATTCGTTCGTTGTTGAAAAACAATCGTCATACGTCGAATATCATCATTGGAATTGATCGTATAACGAAACTTCGACGAGTTAGAATCGTCGCAATCATACGTTTTGTTCTCGTCACTGCGTACACATTAAATTGCAACGTGAAATATTTTACATTTTTTCACACATCATTATTTCGTCGCGAAAAAAAATCCGAGCTAACAGATTCGTGAAATGAATTTCAACCGACAATGGATGCGGTAAAGAGGTGATGAAAAAATTCGAACGAATGCCCATCGAAATGAAAAAGTCAGAAAAAATTCGGGACATAATATTGGCAGTTTGCTGCGTCGGTTCCGCGCGTTTCTTTTTCTCTTGCCCACAGTTCGCGATTGGGAAAGGTAGGGGTTGTGTGAGTCTGTCGTCGGGACTATTTTATTTCCTTCCGTATCCATCTCAACGCATTGTGACGATTTTACGTGTAGTTCGCGTTGTTCGTTTCTCATCCCTCCCGTGTATTTCTAAACGTTCCAATTCCCTCCCCCCCCCCCCTCTCACTAGTTTCTATGCCTCTCTGTTATACTCGGCCCTGCGCCTTCGTCGATATTACGTGAGTGCGATTCGTCCGTCGATTATCCTCTGTTCGGACAATCAACAAAACCTTTTATTAGGCCCTCCACAAACTTGGTTATTTTTATTCTCAATATTCATAATGTATAATATTGTCGTACGAACACACACTACTAGATCCGGTGAGAAGATGCCTGTATCGTGTCGTTGTTATTATCATTATTTTTTTTTAATTCCTCATTATTCTAGATGTGTCGCTGTTGGACATAGATGTGTGTTACGACGACTCGCACTTTGATGTACTTAAACAATCGCTGCTATCAACTACTCAATACAATTGTATATATCCCTTATCCCCATTCGTTATGTTCCTTGGACATTATCAATACATTTACTTATAAATATAGTATCACATGTTTAGCTGCTGCCTTTATTGCTGGCTTACTACTCGTTTCTCGTGCCTGTAAAAATGCATCTTTACTGTTTCAAACATATTCGTTGCGAACCGACTGCTGTTTCATTCCCAAATATATTCTGTACGATAATCATGTTTACATCATCGGAACGTAAATAAAAATCCTTCAACCTCTTTTTTTCGAATCTTTCGCATATCGAAGCCTCATTTTGAACGAAAGAATTTGAAAGTCTTTACAAAGATTCATGGAAAGTGTGAAAAAATCAATGAATTGGGGAAAAAATAATTGTCTTCGCGTTTTCAAGGGCTCGAAATGTATTCGGGCATATTTTGTTGGATATTTTCAGTCATGAAATAAATATATGTGATTGGAATTTAAATTGTGATGCTCGAGTCTGAAAACCGAGGGAATTACACGACACGTTGTTTGTTTTTGAAGTTTCCTTCGAAATATTTCTCTCTATTTCGATAATCATGTCGAGATATCGAAATTTTGTCTAAAATTCGTTTTTTTTTCTTCTAAATATCGTGAAATCGAGACTCGTAGAAAAGGCGGACTGAAAATAAACAAAATATTTTCTCGCTCTGTTGATGTTCCGGCCCAGTGAACCGAACGAATTCTTGCGGACTGATACGAAAAATTCCCAGGAACCGTAAATAATAATATTAGGTAATTGATAAGTTCGCTCTGCTTTGGAGAATAATTCGTCGTCGATTACCGAGTTCAACCTCAAAACATTATCAGCACATCGGATGAATTATTGACCCAGTTTGTTCCTCCAACTTCCACGAAGCTTATTTACCTGTTTATGAACTTTCTTGGCTGATTGATGTTACATGCTGTCTAGCAGTTACCGCAACGTTTCGTACATCCGAAAAATTGAAGCATCATTGAATGCATAAACAAAAGGGACTGGAATATTCGCTGAATCTGCAATTCTCAACGCATTATTCATATGATTTATAAAAAATATATGTGTTTACATCATTTTTGACGAGGCTTCCAGCTACTTCGTGATAGCGAATTAATGAGTGTGCATTTTGACTGTCTAGAGAGCTTCTCGACTGTCGCTTCGACAGAAAAATAATGCGCGAACGTTATTCGCACTGGAATACGATTATTCGTAGGAATTGATTGTTCTCTCTATTTTCGCGTATTTACCCATACGAATAACTCTGTAAAATTGGTATTTAATGAAATTAATGTGAATTTGAGGAATCGTTAGATTACTCGATAGAGTGTTAGACTAAAAGGTAAAAGTAGGTCAACCTCTGTACCGGGATCGATCGATCTCGCGCATTCACTTTTCTCTTAGCTTCCGCAGAGCTCTACGTCAACTCCCTCTCCTCTTTCTTCGTTCTGGGCTCTCGAGTAGCTACGTCGTCTTAGACACGGTCTGGGTCGATTGTTTCCGGATTGCAAACTTTAATTTCATCCCCGCATAGTCGACCGATACGATCAGTTTTTACTCAGTCGAAATTTTCACTTTTTTCTTCCCATACAAGTCGATACATTTGCCCGCTGTGTCCATAAGTTTCTGTTCACTCTTATCCTCGTTCTCGTTTACAATCACAATAGCGATCCCTTCTCCTTGTCTCAATATTGGCTCATCTGAGGCCTCACGGTTCGTCCGGTACGTAAATCTATTTTTTATTCCAGCCATTAAAAAAATCGATATTTGTTACTTATGAGGAAATTATTTTCCCATGTGCCGTCGATACAATTCGCGTCATCGCATTTTATTCCCGGAACTATTTTATTCTAAAAAATTCCTCCCACTTTTTGTTTCTTTTATTAGATAAAAAAAAATCATAATTACAGCGCGTAAAAATTAGCCAAAGCGACTCCATACATTTTTTTTTCAATCTTGTGTCTCTTTCTTTTTGAAGCGAAACTTGAAAAGGATCGTCACGAGGTCTCGTTTGATCCGATCTTTATCCGGCGAGTGTAAAAACTGAAACTCTCGTATGACTATTAGGTAAAACCTCGTGAAGTGATAATATCCAGTAAAGTTTTTAAAGCTTTCCACTCACGACATGGGAATATACATGCATATTGTATATATGTAATATCAGCAGGGGCTAAAGCGGTGGTGAAGAACCCGCAATGAAATTAAGCCATCTGGGTACATGGTAGGGGCGTGCTGGGCGAGTATATGCTCGCTGGAGCAACTGGTTGATTTATCGGTGGCGCTTTCGTCTAGTGAAAACTACCCGCGCTCACAGCCCACCAACGCTCTCTCAATTGGGTTACGCCTAGCTCCACAAATTGCTTCATTCAAACGAAATTCAGATCAGAGCTATCATCCATATATATATATATATATATACATATAAAACAACATCCATTTCCAACTGGAATTATACTTTATGCCTTCTACACTGTATACTTTGAAGCTTCCAAGCGCAAAAAGGATAAACACGAGGGAGGCTGCTGAGTGTATCAGCGAATGATACTTAGCGAACGATATACAAATCCCTTGGGCATAATATATATGCCTGGGAGGGAGGCCCTGGATTATTTCGGCATGAAAAAGCCTTTGGCTGCAAATTTCTTTTTTCTCAAAATACAAATCCACATCGAATTTCGTATCGGAGTTTTATTTTTACAAACTCATACTCTGGCTCGCAGATTTTCGTTCGACGGAACACTCAAATTTTTTTTCTCAAGAGCCAAAATACAGTGCTCAAAATTTGCAGTGAATCTTAAGCTTTAGCGAATCAAATTATAATTTTGCAATATAAACATTTTTTCGAGAAACCAATTTTTTTTTTTTTGGAAACGTTCGACTAAATGTTTTTTTTTTTTTAAATCACCACAATTTAGTCACTGCAGCAAGAAATATTCTAGAAAGTTTCTTCGAAAAGTACATTTTTATCATTCCAATTGTAAATTTAACTGACAGGTCGATTCGAAATAAAAAAATATTGACAAAATAACGAGATTTTTGAAATCATCCAAAAATATTTAGTCGAACGTGTTCAACAAGATATCGAGGGCTTTTTTTGACAAAATTCAATTTTCGGTGCGAAGGAGTATGTTCGAATGAGAAATTGATTCGTCAATCTGTAGTAAAATGTTTTTATTTCAAGGAAAAATATCGTTTGCTGGTATTTTTGTTTTTTTTTTTGTCTGATTCGTGGGATTTTTTCTTGATCATTTTTTCCGTCTGATCATTTTTTCCAAAAGTTTTGGAAAGTGGTTGTCAGTTGTCATTGCGATGTTTTAGAAATTTTTGTTCATTCAGCGAATTTTAATTATATTATCACTGCATATAGGATCTTTTATGGTTTTTATGGGAACCGCAAGCGATAGTTGTTAGGGTGTGGATGATGATGAGGCGGAGTACCGCAGCGTCGTTTTGAAACGAGTCCACTTTCCATAGTATAAAAGTATACAAGTCCGTACATACATATGTTTAGGATACGAGGCATTAGTATATTGAAAGAACGTGGGATTCGGTTTTGCGCGATGTATATTCCCCGAGCATCTGCGGGGGAAAGTATCCTCGTGGGTGTCCTTGCACCCCGATGCTCAGAGTCTCCTCGCGAGATGGTGCCTCCGCACCCTCGGGAGCGACTTGGTGGTATAGATACTCGCCGTTCGGCCAGACACCCATTGGAATTAATTGCATTTGCCAGCCTTCCTTTATTTCTCCATTTCCCCTGTTCCTCTATCCGCGTTTGTAAAGCTTCGTCCGGACGTTCTTGCTTCTTCATCCCTCACCAAGATTGCTTTTACATATGTCAGTTCGATATCACTGTGAAAACCGTCGTTCGAACACGGTGTTTCACGCGCAGATCATTTTTTCGTCAAAAAAACAAATAATCTCATAGCAAATTTTTTCTTTCTCTGACGTTCGCTCTACGAAAGCGTTGTCTCTCTTTTTTGCCCATTTGACAAATCCCGCCAAGTCGAGATCGCGCTTTTCTCCTTGTGCATAGGTGCGTGAACGAAAAAACGAGAAAAGGGAATCGAGACTCATTAGTCGAGAGAAAAAAAGCTCGAGATCAACGAATTGAAAAAATTTGTCCGATTTAAAGATCCGTTGGACACGAACAGAACAAACAGGATGTTTCTCAGTCTTCGGATCCCTCCTCGATGACCAACAGCAGTCTTGACAGTCGTTAAGCTAAAGAAAGTGATTACAAGTGATTACAAACTATGCTCCGGGTCAAATTGACCCAGCAGAGCTAATTTTGCTCAACCCACATTCACCGTGAAAATAAAATCCACTAAAAATTGTTTGTTAGGACGAACACTTCATATCGTCGAATGCCTCGGGGAATTTCGCTTCGGTGTGAATATACGTGCGTTAGTGAAATCGTGCGGGCTTGAACTTAGGGGTGAGTCGGTACGTGATACGCGTAATATAGTAGTGAACGACACAAGTATTACGTATTTGCTCTCCTAAACTCTATATGTGTGGACTGTAATCATTATAGTTTACTGTACTCGCTGCTTTCTCTCCTGTATGCTGCGGGTATATGAACTTTCCAAGCGGAAACGAGCGTGTTTCTCGATATCTCCACGAGCTACGTGAAGCTTTCTACTCCAGATGGACTTGGCGTATAGGGGAGAATAGGACGAAGCGAGTTGTTGAGGGTAAATTGGGATCCCGATGATTTTTCAACAGTTTTAATTCATTTTTTTGATTTTTATTCCACCACGTGGACATCTTTGTCCGCGTTGACATCTGCGTGTATATATCGCATCGGTACAGCGACGACCTTTCGAAACTAAAGGGAAAGGTTAGAGGTCCAGCACCCACATTGAAATACCAAATCGATCCAAACCGTAGACAGAGAACGGGCACGAGCGTGGGCAGTTTTTTTTTGTATATTCTCTCGTGGACTCGCAATTTGATGGCCAACGCTTACGTCAAAGAACGTTCATGTCAAAAGTCTCAACAGTTTGTAACGTGGGCGGAGATGAGAACAGAGTTTTTCAACGATTTCTGGCAGAATGGACCGAGATGAATAAACCTAAGTGCGCGTTCCAGCATCTGCCCACGATTCATCTAGGAACGAACAAATTCTTTGCACATCAGAACACACTCAAACGTAACAAATTCGGATCAAAATTTGTAGCAACGTCGAATTCGTCGTTGATCGATATTTAAGAAAAAAAAAAGGTTTCCAATACGCGCCGTTGCGTTTTGCAATTGTTGGAATTTTTAGGAATTAATCAATCATTGGATTGCAAAATGTGGAAACCTTTTAGACAAAAAATCTTGACGACGAATTCGGCCATTTCCAAACATGTTAAATAAATAATTTTCATTTTTGTCGAGGTATCGGACGATGGGGGCGAAGAACACATCGTTGGCTTCAGGCCAGGATGCGAAAGGTCACTCGAACTTTCAATAAAGTCCGCGGGGCCACATTTGCACATTTTGGTATACGAATAGGAACAAAGCATCGGTCATTGAATGCAAATTATCACTTCAGGGGTAAGGGCATGTAAGGAAAATCGATAGGAGCCGATGAATTGGCGCAAATTTGCCGATCAAACGTCACGTTTTGTTATCCTGTCAAAATGCACAGCTTTTATACGATTATAGGCGATTACGTCATCGTCAATGGCGAGTTAACAAAACAAACGTAAAATTGAGAGTCAATGGCGAGAGAGCTGAGAATAGAGGAATCGCGATATAGATTTCATAAAATAAACGTATACCATTCCTGCCTACGTTGAATTTTGATTGGGCGTCCGACCACCCATTTTGTTCATCATTATATTCCTCTTTTTCAAATTATAATATTTGCTTCATTATTTTCCGTCTGTCTCGCGTTCCGGGGTTAATTATCCCTTAATTGTCGAGTTCCACTCGCTGACAGTTCTCTCTTCCCCTCTCTCTCTCTCTGTCCCTCTCTCTAGACAGATATGGATGATAACGATAATGATAAAATCGTATGCGAATCAGCCTCCGCGTATAGGAGAAACGCCGTGTGTATAACAAACAGTGAATAACACTGTGCCTGGGACGATAGAGTTTCGATAATACTCATGAATGCAGTGGCCACGTGTCGTAGGGGATTTGTATAGTCATCGCAACCATACACATGCAAAAGGGAGGAATCCCACGTATCTCTTCGATCGCCGAAGGATATTAAACTTCCAAAGGCACACAATACTCTTGGTCCGTCACTGTTCTCTCTTTCTTTTTTTGGTTTTGCCATATCCATTCCCTCCCTTTTCTTCACATCTTTATCTTCACGAACCGTGGACGTTGTTCCCCTCGATATTTCTCCCGCACAGGCCCCGTATCATTTATAGTACATTTTTTTTCTGAACGTGCGGCTGCGTAACACTGTGATTTGCATTGTGTATATTTGCAGTTGTCGTTCGACCTGGTGGAGAAAAATGTTCAACATTTAATGTCAGAATTTTGGAATCGGAGCTTTTTTTTTACACTGAAAATTCAATTTTGTAAAAAAACGTCGATATTTTGTTGAATACAGCGAACTAAATATTTTGGGATAATTTCAAAATTTTCGTTATTTCGACAATATTTTTCATTTGTAACGGAACTGTCAACAAAATTCATGATTGGAATGACAAAAATTTACTTTCCGAAAAGATTTTCCAGAATGTTTTTTGCTGAAATGACAAAATTTTCGTAATTTTTCGAAAAAAACGTTTAGTTGAACGTAACCAACAAAATATCGATCTTTTTCAACAAAATTTTCTTTTCAGCGTATATTCGTGACTTTATTATGCTGGAAAATTTGAACGAGTGATATATTTTGCTTGTACGAAACCATCGATGTTAGTTTAACCAGGAAATTCTGTGAGCAATATTTGTGCAGGAAGTTTCCATCGAAATTCGTACGCACGAACTTTCCCTTTCGATTTCGAAATAGCTGGAGTAGCACGTACTTTTGCCACACCACAAAAAAGGTATGATGCTCGGATATTTATAGAAAGGGGATGCAAAGACTTCTTGGCACGCTTGGAATTTTGTTCCACACACTCTATGGTCTCGTTCGCCGAGTTTTCTCTACAAGCGTTGGAAATTTAACGTGTGCGCAGAACACAAATCGGATTAGTACTTTTTTTTCTGCTCCTCGCGATTGTATGATTGAACGTTAATTCATCAAGGGTCGCTTAATCAATACAATTTTCAATGAGTTTTCCGCGGCTTGATGCGCTAAATGCAACACGCGTTAATGAACTTTGTCGCCAGTAGTGAGAGGCTTTTGGCTCCAACGGAGTTTGTATCATGAATACGAAACCTTTTGCACCTTCAATTATTTCGAGGCTTTTTTGAAGGAACGGTTAAACAAAAAAATGGAAAAAACGATTTTAGCGTGCAAGGAGAACGATGCGGAGATTTATATGAACGAGGAAAGATAAATAAGACAATGGACGATGACGATGATGATGCGCGAGAGAAAAATATACTCGAGCTCGCGAGGGAAAAGGGAAGAGGTAGACGCTCGACCTTTCGTGTGCAAAAGCGCGATATCCCGCGGTCGAAACGAGCAACTGCGTTAAAACTCTTCTCATGCATCGTCTGGCTGATGCTTCTTCCATTTCGCTGCTGCGGCGCATGTTGTTCTGAGCCAGAGGTCTCGGCACCGCGTGCTATTTTTTCAATGAACAAAAGCAAAGAGCTCCCATTTTACCGGAGCTTTTTTAATTGCGTATCGCTCTCCTGCTCTCTCTTTCGCGTTGACAAAAGTTGATGCGAATTTCAACTACCGTATAGTTTCTCTCGTGCACCAGCATTTTCACCATCATTTATTGACCGCCTTAGCGGCTCTGCGTCGATGCTCGATTTACTGAAAATTTCTTCCTTCCTTTAATTCATTTTTTATTCATTTCTGCGATTGCAAATTCGAAATCGCGGGAAATTAGATAAACGAAGAACTAAATTGCGCTAGATTTTCGGCTTGGATTTTAATTATCGGCCCCGAATTGTTGACACAGAATTAAGAATCGTGCTAAATCTCATAATTGCCAATTTTTTGCTCATGCTTCTGCGAAACTATAAATTTTTTGTCCAAATTCACGTTTTGAAAAATACAAAATGTTCCTAAAATTTTATGATTGTCATACAATTTTATTATTCCGTAGCGAGAATGTTTTGTTTCTAGTTCGGATCGTGCAAAATGGAAACGATTTTGTTACAATTGGTCAGAAAAATTCAACGAAGAACGTTTGAAAAATCAGTTTTTTATAAAACGTGGTAAATTCTTCATTTTTATTTGCTCAAAAGAGCTCTGTCGATGCGGATCGTTTATAATTTCCGTTGCATTTTCATTATGTACGTTTTAGCGCAGGAAAATAAATAAATAAATGCAGATTTTGTGTGTGCTTGAGATTCGTAAATCGATACTCGTTCGAAATATTTTTGCACGATAAGATTCTTGGTTTCTCGATTGGCAATAAAGGAGGGAGAGATGAGAGAAAGAGGGGGCGGCGAGATTCGATTTTAAATTCAGTGCTCGAATCTCGGTTCTGCGTGCAGTGCCGCGCACGGACGAGTTTTCCCAGGAGTTTTGGTGTGAGAAATCCAAGCGTAGCGAGAGGCGAGAAAGAAAAGGCAAGAGCAGAAAGAAGAAAAAGCGATAGTTGTCTTCTCACTCTTAGGACGAAATTCGATGGAATATTCGGCTAGCCACGGTGGAATTTTCGCCGCATGATCGAACAATGAGATTTGCACCGCGCGCGGGAGCGCGTAGATATCGAGAAAGTTACGAACCTACCGAAGTAAAGGAAACCTTTGCAAGACAGAAATAAAAACAAAGAAATTCTTATTTATTCCAATGCATTTATGGTACTTTATACATCTTGAAATCCGTGACGAGGTTGCTTACTCCGAACGCGATTGGCAGATCCACGCAGTCCATACTTTTTATTGAATTCCGTAGTTGTACGGTCGCCTGGAGTCTTGGAACGCCTCACGTATATTTTTTATCATTCAAAAATTGGCGATTTCTTCGCATTCGTACGAGACAGTAATTATCCGATGAACGTAAAAGAAATTTCTCCGCAGTGTCAGCAACGACGTTTTTTGACGCTGGGAACGAGGAAACAGGCAAAACAAAAATTAATCCTCGGAATTATTAATTACGACAAAACTCCCAGATCAACCAATTGGAATGAAAATACTCCAACAGCAAAGTTTGATGTTATAAAAATTTGTGGACGACAAATTCCGTTTGAAGTTGATTCAAAAAATGGCCTAAATTTCAATATTTTTGTGAACATTTTTTTAAAATTTCTCTTAATGAGAGTCTCTTGAAATATTTTTCTCCGTCTGTGCACTAAGTTTCTCGATATATAAAGTTGACAACATACGAACGTCTGACGATATCGAGGACTTACGTGTTCGTGTACGAGATGACTGAACTCGACAGGGTTCGTAGTGCCTGCTAATTCTTAAGGGGGAATAGAAGTTGACTGGGAAAAGCGAAACTATATGCACATAGGAGATAATGCGGCGAGTGCATCACCGCGATGAGCTCGGGGGAACTTTGACTCTTGGTCTCAAAGCGCCCTACGAAGGAAGTTATATATAGAGTTTATTATGGTGTATAGAGCTAGGACATATTAAGGATCCACCGGGCCAGAGATTTTCGAAGCTTTCGACAGTCATAGGGTCTTTTCCTTGAGGCTCGAGCAGCATCCGAGCTCCGGGCTAGAGAGTTCGACCGGAGCTCTTTCTCGTTTCGTGAACCATCCAGTATACCGCAGTGTCACGGAGCACACACGAAAGACCCTCAAAAGCTCTCCCCACTGACTGTTCGAGTTTCCCGGTCAAACGCGAATAGCGGACGAACAGAGATTCGAAACTGGAGATGAAAGCTTACATATACACTCTGAGTTCATAATATCTCCAATCCCACATACAATAGAAGAAATTCCAATGAAAATTCTCCAGCCAGAAACTCCTTAACAATGACGACATTAAGGAGGTTGGATCACCAAATCAAAATAATCACAATTTAATCAAATTTGGTCATAACATTCTTGGGCCTCAAGCATATAAAAACAGAAATTTTTCCTACGTGGTTATTGAATAATTGAGAGTCAAGTCTTATACACGTGAATTTTAGAGTTCAATTACTCGAGGTGGTGGAAAAATATTCAAAAAATTCGTATTGTCCCATAAATTATTAAAGAAAATATTTGCCGAATTTTCCGAAATTCTTATCAGATCTTCAGAAAACACTAATATTCATTGAATTAATTTTTTTTTTTGATAGGTTGTAATGACTCTGAAGTTTGCAGCGTTGTAACGCAACGAAATTCTTTTTCATCTTTAGCGAAAATAACAATCCAAGTGCAGAATGTAATTACGATGATAAAATGATCGATTTTTGCCCCCGAAAAGGCATATCGGCTGGGAAAATTCGAATGATATTGAAAATTGAACAAATCATCAATAAAATCGAATATTTTTCATCGTATTCCAACTTTGCAAACTTCAGCATCATTAAGTTGTACGAAAAAAATCGAAGAAAAATCCAAGTTATCAATAATTTATATTTTTTAACAGTTGCCAGTGAGGCGAGTCCGGGGTTTTACGGGTCCGTGATGAAGTTTGTTGATTTGAGAAGGCGTTTCGATCAGTTTGCTCGGAGTTTGAGGAAATTCCACGTTTTCTTCAGCAATGTTTTTGTAAAACGTACCAAAAGTATAGAAAAGTAAAAGATTTCGTGTTTTTCGCGCGTGTTAGTACAATTGCAAATATTTTGACGACTGCACCAGAATTTTTCGGAACAATATTCATTATTGTGTGGCAGGGAATTGCCTGTGGAGAGAAAGCGGAGATTGGGAGGGATGAAAAGGCTCACACAGAGGGTTTTATAGGTCGAAGTTTTGCGAACATGGATCTCTTGGTTAGAAGGGTAAAAATAAGTCCTTCATCAGCAAAATTCTGTTGCGGTTGTCTTAACTTAGGAAAGTTAGACCTTTTGAAACGTCATAAACGGGCAACGATCGGATAAGAGAGAACTTTGAAAAGGCCGATGACGATGCTTCAAGGCCGAGATGAACATTCGCGGTGGTTGTGGCGACTGGGAAACCGAGGGAATCTGGTCAAATAGTCTGCGATCGTAGGGCAAGCTTTGAGAAAAAGGGACACACACAGAGATGCGCGATACAGAGCGAGAGAGAGAGAGAGAGGGAGAGAGACGAGTTTCAGCATTGCAAGAAAGTTTGGAAAAGAGCCAAGCAGGAAAGCTCCCGCGCGAGTCAGGCCAGGCAAACGCAGACAAGCATACAGCAAGGATAACAGTGAACGGAAGAGGTTGGTGCTTTTGCGAAGGTGGAGGGAGAGCCGGTGCATTTTCGCGCAGGGCGCAAGCTCGAGGTCGTCCCGAACACTCCCACTCCGGGGTTGCTCGGGGGTGGAGCTTTCCCAAGCCATCTCCACGACAATACATATCCGGTCGAATTTCGCTCAGTTCTTTTTACGCTCGTAACGCGCTCAACGCACGCCCGTGCGTGCCGCTCGTTACACCCCGATTGCCGCCACACTCCTGCGGGCGGCGAAAAATTACAATCGCCAACATTTTTCGCGCGTACGTACTTTCGTTCTCCCATGTATTTTTATCGCTCCAACACTCCATTGAAAACGTTTGTTTTACGTGAATTTTATTCTATTATCAACGAAACTGGTGCAATAATGATTTCCGAACGATTAAAACATCGGTGCGAAGTTTGAGCGAGCCCGCATCGTCGAATCAAGTTTAGACAAATTTTATAGGCCTCTCACGACATTCAACGGAAATGAATCCTCACTATTATTCCAGTGTTGCGTGATTTTGGTCTTGTGCGCTGCGAGGCTCAACCTTGTCCCCGAGCACTCACCTCCATCTTTTCGCTCCTTCACTCACGAAGATCCTCGCGGTTCTCCAAAGTTCTTTCCATCATCAACGATTGAAACTTTTATTTAAAAACGAAGCCACCTCGTCCCGAGATTTCTTTCATTCTCACACACTCTTTTGCTGGATATTCTGCAAAAAATCTTCTACGCATTTGCCAATCGATGATGGAATAGAATAGAAATCCGAGCAGTTCCGTTAAATTCTACCAACTCTGTTGCATTTTCGCGAAAAAAGTGTGAATAAAACATGTTCGCAAAAACGCGGTAACTTTCGAGGTAAAATGTCTGAAACAGCAGTGACTTTTTCGCAACATTCTTATCGAAAAGAGCCTCATCAGTTAAAATGCTCCAAAATGATCTACAAAAGTTTATCCTTGGAACGTCGAGCTGCTGATAAAAAAGAACACGAAGTGAGCAAAATTAGATTCACAGCCTGAATTTAAAAAAACCCGATATTTTAGTGATTCCCGGTCACATGAGTTTCACGATTTCAAAGATTCTTCCCAAACTTTCCACGGCAAATTTAGCTGGAAGACGAGATCGGAGTTTGATGACTTTTGTCTCGCAGTCTGTCATTCCGCACGCTCGATAAACCGAAGAGAATTGTAATTGAGGCTGAAATTTACGTGCGTTGCTAAAGAAATACCTTAACGCTTGACCAAAGTGGATTTTATGTGCGTAAATAAAATAAGAAGAGGAAAAAAAAGGCATCGCGGTATGCAAGGATCTCAAGGTGTACCGAGATGTCGTTGGTGCGTGAAAATTCCACGATCGTTGAGTTAACTCTTCGAGTATACACTCTGTGAACACGCGTCAAATTAACATTAAGGTATATACGTGACGTGTGTATAAGTCAACCTCGAGAAAAATCGATGCAGGAAGGGATGAGAGAGACGGAAAGACAAAGATCGAGACAGCGGGACGGAGAGTGAGGAGGGAGGGAGGGAAAGAATCATTGGCCAGAATTCACCTTCACCGATGCGGTGTATATTCGGGCTCTCCAGCAGCTTGCTTACCTTTTTCCTTCAGGGATTCAAGAGGCTCGTCCCACGAGCACACACATGCAAAACAAGACGCCAACATTCACACACAGTCAAAACAGCGAACACGATTTCATGTTCTCTTACCGACGATTTTAAAGCACCTTTTGCTCTCCCGTGTACCTCCCCCCAATCGTTCGAGGTCTTGTACTTTTACCATCCACACGAGGCGAGTATACTCGTGCGTAGCCCGGAGACCTATCCGCGACCAAAGTCCTGCCGCCGCGCATTCGTTGATCGTTGATCGTTGGCTCCTGTGCTGGATTTACGACGACACAACTCCACAACTTTCTTCTTCAATCAAATTCTCAGTTTCTCCGGATCATTAACTCCGCGTTGCATCGAAAATCTCTAATACCCGTTGGTTGATTTTACATTTATATCATTTTATTATATATCAACGACGCAATACAGAATCACGATTATATTTTTATTTGAAATCTGCTGATGCGAGTAAAATAACAACTAAGAGCTGCTTTTCTGTATCCACAGATCTCGGATGTAGCCAGCAGGGGTGCGGGTGATACCGGTGCGCCTATAGTGTGTTGTAAATACGTGAAAAATCGGTGCGGGGGTGATCGCGCGGTGAGGGTGCTACGAGTGCAAATTTAGTGCACGCCGTGCTCATACTATCGTCGCTTAATCACACACATATACATGTATATATTATATATATATCTCCTTCATACATATATTCTATTACGGAGTTGTGTGAGCTCCGAGCACACTCTAAACTAAACGTGAATCTCTACGACTACGCGCGACTACGGCAACAACAAATTTCGTGAAACTGCGTAACTGCTGCTGATCAAGCAAATACTAAATCGACGAAACATACAAGTGGACGAACCGGTACACGCACCGGTAGCTCGAGTCTAATCACCGACAACCTCGGTCCCACCAAAATGGAGTCTATCGGCTGCCAACGAATCGTATTAACTCTTCTATTGTGCAATTTCCTGCTACCACAGTTTGGTAAGTCGACATTTCATTTTTACTCGTTTCCCTTATTTTCTGCTTCTGCGATTTCATAATATTTTTTTTTTTTAACAATCTGAATCGGTTCAAACTTCTTCCGACTGAGTTTCGCGACGTCGAGGAATTTTTATTTATTCCTTTCTCTGCCTGTGGCTATACCAAAACAGGCTCGGAATTTTTCTCGTCAATTATATCTTTGTAACGATTAATTCTCCTTAATCATCATCGCGCAATGGAGCTTTTTTGGACACTCGGCTTTTGCACTCGAGACCCAGAATATACGGCCTGAGGCAGCAAATATTTGTGTTCGAGTATTTTGGAAAGTTCAATTTTTAGAGAAAATATTGAAATATTTTTGAAAGGAATTGAATTTTTTTCTCTCACGGTTTCGAGATTTTTAAATTTTATTCAGAAAGCAATATTTAAGGACGTTGTATGCAAAATTTCCTATCGATAGAAATGATGCTGAAGTTTGCAACGTTGGAATGCAACGAAAAATATTCGATTTTATTGATGATTCGTTCAATTTTCAATGTCATACAAATTTTTCGAGCTGATATGCTTTTCGGGTCGCAAAAATCCATCATTTTATCATCGCTATAACATTCTTCACTCGAATAATTATTTTTGCCGAAAATAAAAAAAGAATTTCGTTGCATTCCAACGATGCAAACTTTAGAGTCCTTCGATAGGATTGTCTAGTAGCTCGCGCAATTCCAAGCGGTTTCACAGTGTAGAAGTCGATATATTTATCTACAAAAATTGCAATTTTCAGTAGTTTCCCAAGAGAGCGCGTGTTCAAAGTTGCAATTATCAACATTAAATATTTCCATTTCTAAATGGTGAAGCCTCTCAAAACTTTGCGTACGCTTTTCTGTAACATCGAAGAAGCTTTATTTAGTTTTTCGAAAAATATCAGTCGTAATTCTGTCTCGAAAATTTAGTTATTATATGAAAAATACAGATTTTCTTGGGCAATCTTGAATTTAGAGTTCGTTGTTCTTTAGGCAATTTTTAACAACTTTTTATCATGAACTCAGGCTCGCAAACCATTTTGTATGTAAGAAAAACAAACATTTAGATTTGAACGTCGCCATCCTCAACGCAGCCCGTCAGATCTTTTTTATAAAGGAAACTGTAGCGATCAAAATTATTCGAGTTCCATTCTGAATATTAAACTGCTCGATTTTATAAAGATGTTTCAATACGTAGCAATTGTCGTTGAGAAAAGCATTACAAAATGTTCTTTAGTTACGTAAAACGAAGATTGGTTGAGCAATGTAATTTGCGGTGTTTGTTACACCGGTGAAAAAACGTGAACGCAAAATACGTGGGCAACGTAGAGTCGTCGATTCCGCGCATGAAACTTTCACATTTTGCTCCGAGACTCTTGCGACCGATGGAGCAAATCGCCTCGAGTACAGAGTCGACACTTGCCGCGGGGTTATTCGATACTTATTCGCGCGACGAGACATACCCTCGAGAGACTAACTCCGCTTTCTTTGCTACAAAAAAGTAACGAACGGAACAATCTTAGAGAAAAATAAAGTGGAACGAGATTTCATACGCTGTGGATCGTATGGCAAAAACTAGTTTCAGATTTTTCAGTCATGTTCTCTCATATAGATGTGACGAATGCGAATGACCCAGTGAGAGGCACAATTACCACTGCACACACGCAAACTCTAGGCTCGTTCCCACGATACTTTAGTAACAATTCTTGTAATTATGACAGGAAGCTCTAAAACTTGACTCTGAGAGTAAATTTATAAAGAAAGTTGATTCGTGCACGTAAAATATTTCCGGGACGATAAATATTTCATTCGGAATCGCAAATTCCACTTGTATATCGTGACTTGAAATAATTATTCGTGACATGACTGACGGAGCTATTTAAATGTTGAATCTCTCGCTCGCCAGTTATAGTTTTGCTTGTACGATGTGATACAGAGGCATATTTACACGTACACAAAAATATTCTTCGGTTTCTGCTCCGCGTTATACACGGGCGAGTTCGCTCGGTCCTGTGTGCTTAAAATTTATGTGTGACTGTCTGCAAAGTTATTATATGTGTGCATGTGCGAGCGGCAGCGAGGACTCGCATTCGACCGACCGGTAATTCCATAATGGCCGGGCTCGGCGCGAGTTTTGCTCGGTGAGATACGATGCAGCCGTGGCCCACTTTTTTCCACCTATACACACAGCTTCGTCGTACAGTTTCGACGTACTTTCACTCGATCCTTTTCCTCTGTGTTGCCCGCGCGCGTCTACTCTTATGAGCGCATACAAACGCGTTTCTCACTCCGAATCGCTGTACCTGCCATCCCGCCGCACGGCTCTCTCCTTGGCTTCCATACACTATAGCACATTATCATTTTTCGTATTTACTCCATGGCTGAAAAACCACGTTGTCTCGACCACGCACACATTGCGGCGTATCTCGAATATTTCATTGTCATTTCTCACAATAATTGGAGAAATTAGCCAAACATCGCGAGACCGACGCCGATTAAGTCCAAAATGCGGTGCGCCATCGCGCGACATTGGAGGCCGTGTGTTATGATGATTTAAAAAAAAGAGTAAACGTTTCAATTATTTCGCCCCTGGACCAAATTTGTTCCGGAGAAGAATCATCTTTTGGCTTATGAATATTTTTCGAAAATGCTGACGATATTTTCCAGCCGTTTTTTACCGCAGATTCAAAACATTTGACGCCTGCTTCCGTCTGAAAAAATCCATTGCCAAATCATTGTCATCGCGCAATCAGGAAAAATTTGTAAAAAAAAGATAAATAATTGAATCGTTCCTTAACGTTGTTTATGTAAAAACATTTCGCCGTTTGGTACAACGTTGTTCTGTATGTCTGTATATAGTTTTTTTATCATCATCAAAAGTGGTCCACCCGTTAGACGAGATTGCGGGGAGGCTGAACTCGGCATTTGTCGGCTTCGAGTAGGGAATATTGTTTCTCGGGGAGAGAGAGCGAGATTCCCGTGGCGCTCGAATTGCTCGCATTTACCGGCTTATCTGGATTACCGTACCTACTACACCCCTCGCTCTGTGTACGAGAACGAGAGCTGTATATCGGAGTAGTACATGGCGAGCACGTTTCTCCTCCGGCCTACTAATGCAGCACCGATCGCGAGCCTCGACCCCACGATGAGACTTATTGTTCAACGCGATATCTCTACTTTTGCAGTATAGTGCACTTAGGCTCGCTACCAGTCGATATAATAGTCAAATACTTGAGAGTAATAACAATAATGGAAAAGAACTTACTATGCAAAGACCAGCGAAAAAAAAAAATCAATTTCCATTCCCCAAGGCAGAATGAAGGCGAGCGGAACGGACTAAAAGTATGAGATTCCGTTGACTATATGAGCAGAAAATGGAAATGAACTATATGGAAAAGAAAAATACTTATCCCTCTAAAAATTCGATAGGGAAACCGAAAAAATCGAACTTTCGATAAGCATCGGAAACCTCAGAGCTCAGAATTCGAGTTGCCAATATCTCAGAAACATAATCCTCAGTGTTGCGAACTTTTTTCTGGATTTCGTCCGAAAATTTCGAAGAATTTTGTGAAAAAAAAACGCGAACTTCTTCTCCTTTGCAGTTGGGAATCAAGACTATAGTGTGGTCATTTTAGATTTACAGAATTATACACAAAATCGTATGCCTGCAAGAGTGTAGACATGATTCATGTAAACCACATACCTCGCGGGCATATAATCATTTGCCTTGGTCATAAATGTCCCCAGAATAGTTCAATAGGATTCTCATTCTGATTCGCAACCTCGTTCTATAATCTCGTTCTTACGTCGAGGTCTAGTCCTGATCCATAATTTATATAAATAGATCATGGTAACGTTGTGTTCGAATGAAAGTAATTTCATAGTATAAGCAGAATGAAAACTAAAGTTCAGAACATCGGTTCATCGCCCCTTCATAGACTCGTTCCAAAACAAACACTGAAAAGAAAATTTTGCCGGAAAAGATCGATATTTTCTTGACGTTTTTTTTTTTAAATCACAAAAATGTCATTGCAGCAAAAAATATTCTCGAAAGTCTCTACGAAAAGTCAATTTTCATCATTCCAATGGTAAATTTAGGTGACAATTCCGTTAGGAACCAAAAATATTGTCGAGTCACTCTATTTTACAACAAAATATCGACGTTCTTTGACAAAATTTCATTTTCACTGTATCCCTTTGATTAAACTATACTGTCGGTTCGAAATATGAAATTAAAACAGTTTCTTCGACAATCTAAAAATAATTACTAATCGAATCATAATTAGCCTCGAATTCCATGATTATCGACCGAAAAATTATAACGACTGCAGTACAAAAGGTCATGAAAGGTCATTCATTTCTGCTCGTCTCCTGTGCATGAAATGGGATGAATTTCTCGTCATAAGGCACGAGCTCGCACTTCATTTAACCATGCAATTGCCTCTGTTTTGGATCTTTTGATTGAGAGATTCAAGGTCTTAGCAAATTAATCTTGTCAATATGAGAATTTTTGACTGTGGAAGCGGAAATTTTAGCGGTGTAGACACTAATTCATAATTTTTTATCGGATCCTCGATCTCAAATACGCGCGAGCACTAGTATAGGAAGACTCTTCAGAACTGCCAGTAAAATATACTTGCAAACGTGCAGTCTATGTATTGAAGACGTCCACGGCCGTGCTTTCGGACTTTTCTGTAAAGGATTAAAGCAGAAATGGGGAAAAAACGGATACACGGATACCGGGAAAGTCCTGAACTGGAGGCTGATGGATAACTGAACAGCCGAGCAGGAATAGAGAGAGAGAGAGAGAGAGAGAGAATGCTCATGCCTATCCTCTTTGGGAGTCGAGAGATTACTTCAGGTTCGCTGGATCCAATGCCGAGGGCTTTGGTTTGCTTCGACAAGCTACGCTTTTACAAAACACACACGTGTGTTCGTCAAAACGTATGCACATTTATATATTTCTGCGTCAAACAACCCCGTGGAGTTTTGTGTTCAAAAAATCGTAGGGATTAGAACCTTTTTCCAGTTTATCTTTCAAAATCATCGTGCAAGTAGGTAACACCGGTATTAAGTCAGACGAATGAGCAGGTAATATCTAAATACCTACTTACACAAAAATTCCCAGCTCCGGTTCGATTACAGCGTCTAGATTCCACACGATCAACCAACGAAAAGGAAAGCCAGAGTTTTACTCGACTAGCAGTTCGCTGGAAGGACAAAAACCATTTGACGTTTACGCGGTTGATCGCGTGACTCACGGGAAAAAAAATCTAATCCAAAATCCACTGAATTCTCCCGAATAATACGCGGGAAAGGGTACAAAATAATATCGATGCCGGGCCCAAAAAAACTGTGCGACTCCGCACACCTCCAAAAAGGTCCAGTTCAAATATTTCATTTGAAGCAAGAGAGTTCTGCATTTCATGATGGATGCGATTCATGTCCGCGCTTTTTGAAACGGGGATATAGAAAAGTGTATGAGACGTGGTCGGAGTTTGTCAACGTTGAAAAAATAAGAAATTGACGGTCAGTTCGACAATGTCATTGGGCAGGTTTGTCGTCAATGACGAGAATAATGTGTCACGCGATGTGAAATATCTTGTTCTAGATCTGAACACTGTGGAGTTGCTCACAGAGACGTGTGTAGGGCGAAAAGTCGATATGGGGATGGGGAATAAATGGAAAATAAAGGGAAAAGGAAGAATCAAAGAATACGTGAACAATGTTTGGGTGTATCGGGGGAAACAATTTAACTAATGGAAGGGTATTGCCTTTGGAATTCCCGGTAGGTTTCTTGTACATCGGGCTCCCCATGCTCCAGAATTCTTTCTCTATCTCTTGCTCCCCTCCCTCTTATTCTTTCAGGTACGCGATGTAATCCACACGATCCTCGGATCTGTCCCCTTTTCATTCCTTTCTTAACTCTGTTTTTTTCATGTTTTTTTCTCTCTCGATTTTTCGTTTCTATTGTTGAAGAATTCGCGAGGTATCCACTTTGCTTTAATGGTAAACTCACGATCTACACGGGACGTATCGCTTGCTCGCGTGGTACAAAGCAACTTTGCTCTGTGCGTGATTTCCTAGACTCGCTTGCGATGTGATTCTCAATTCGCAAAGAGGATCGTACGACTCACCGCGAGAATAATCTCAACGTCTAATCTCAAGACCGCGCATGCACAAGCAATGCACACGTTGCGGTTGAAGGTTTGCAAGAACGAAAACGTGGAGTAAAATCGAGTAACAATCGTATTAGGGAATGTAAAGGTTTTACGGAGACGAAGGAGACGCGCGGGCGGGAAAGAAAGGAAAGAGAGTCGTGGAACGAGAGCAGCCTAGCAAACCGGCGTCTTTCTCGTTGACGGGGCAAAAAGGGACGCGTCAACGCCGCGTTGAATAGTCCTCCGAGGCTATAATGCATCATTACGAGGTGGGTTAGGTGACTGCGTGACAAATGTCTGACGGGCTTGAAAATGGATTCCCGTTATGGCTTTTTGTCCCAACCCTCTTTCGTACGCGGCAACCCCACATTTTTTCTCTTTTGTCGACAACAGTTTTTTCTCTCCCTTTTACTGTAATCTTTGGTCATTTCGGGTATCGGTTACGACAATGAATATCTAATTCCGGTCCCTTACTTTCAAACAGTTACGTTTCAAACGTGAGGGTAGCGATTCAAGAATCTAATCAAATGATTAGACGCCCGTTGCCGACTCTAATACCAAAGAAATCATTAATCCAATTCACACAAATGTCTCGACTAACGAAAACTTGCATAGTTTGTGAACGTCCTGATAATGCAAACGCGCTCGATTTCCATGCGAATGTGAAAAGTTATAAAGCAAAGAAAAAATTGTATGAAGAAACGGAGTTTAAAAAATGTTTATACCGGAAATGGCAAAGTTGCGAAGCATCAAGAGCAATTGATGCGAATCGTTTCAAAAAGACCGACGTTCGAATAATCTTTATCGGTCAAATATAAAGTTTGTAAATAGCGAAGAAATTCGTTGCAATTTTCATGAAATATTCAAAGTTCCGGGATGCCAACCTGAACGCACTCCCGGTACGTTCGTTGCGCGCACAAAATACTCTGCAGCCCATACGGTTTAGAGAAAAGTAAAGATTACGGTAGGTGAAAAGTGAAATTGTGTGCAAATGGGCCTAATATACGAATGACAAAAGGAGGTGAAATGTTGTCGAAGATTTTAGGGCCGAAGTTAAAAGGTTCCTAGAAGTTCGGGGTGCTTTGAAAACTATTATGCTTTTCATCCGCATTGTAATGTAGATATACGTGTGTCTTACCGGTATGTGTGATAGGCCGACGTTGGTGCGCGTATGCGTGGAAAACGCGGGTGTGCACACTCGCGCCGGCAAAAGTGTACACGCGGAGTTGGTTGCGACACACGCGGGACAGTTCAATATCGCGATGCGAGAAGGGGTTGCCAGGGCCCGGTCGGTCGCCTCACAGAAACGGGGATCGCTCTTAATGCATTTGCCGGGGTATAGCCAGTGTTACACGCGCGTTTGTGTCCGTGTATACGTATCAGAGTTATAGATATATACCTGGAGATATAGCGGACTATATAGAAGTGTTGCTGCTACGATACGCTACTCTGCTTTACGGTATACGCATCACCAGCCACCCTTCTCGCAAGCTCAGCATTCCCACTCTTCTTTTCTCTACCCTAAACCACCTTCCCCTGCCTCATCCAGTGTCCCGTAGCGTATAGTCTATATTATCCATCTCACTTCGTCCGACTCTCTTGTTCTTTCGCTATCGTGTGTTTTCCCACTCGCTCACTCTCACTCTCGTTCCATCTTTGCCCGCGTCCTTTATTCCTTTTCCTTTGCACGAGAATATAATAATGACTAAAAACTGAAGATCCCGATCTCTCCTTTCCACTCGCCCAAGTTTAATCTCTTAACGGGCAACGAAACGTCACGAAAAATACATCACTCGTATTATATTCTTAGCGGAGCTCGAGCTGGAGCTCGTTTTTGCCTTGAGATTACAATTACCTTGGATCAAAGCTACGCTCATATTTTCTCGATTAACGTAGTGGTCATGTCGCAATTGTCTCTCATTTTTACAATCTCATTTCGATTTTCGTGCATCATCTTTTGTGGATTTAACATGGTTTTATTTTTATTTGTTCTTTCGGAATTAAGCCGCTGTGAATATTGTGCGAAAATGTCGACGAATGCAGCAAGCAAGTCATCGAAACGATAAATTCAAAATTTAAATTCCAATATTCGTTTGAGTAATTTTTATTATACAATTTTATGGAAATTACGAGGAATTCGTTTTGTTCTTGGAGAAATTTCGAATCTGCACAGTGAAAATTGCTCGAGCTTCAATATTAATGTCTCTGAAGAAAAATAATGACTGTGGAAACTTGGAAACTATGAATTGGAACGTTCGTACGCTTCAGCAGTGAATTTATATCATTTTAATTCCCATTTAACGATCCTCCGTTGAAGTACAATGTCATTAACTTTGGTACGAAGGAAGCTCGTGGGTCAATGTACTGACATCGATGAGATAGTGTAGAGTATCGAAGCTCGTTAGAATAGTGCTTTGCAAACTTGTAACTGTTGCATTTTTGTCTAATTAATGTTCGGTAATTAGCAGGAGTGTGAGGGGCGTTCGGGAGCAGGGAATGGCATGTGCCTCATTAATCATGATCCGAGTATTATACTTGGTCGTAAAATATATAAATGTTGGACGTATATTTATGACGATAGATTGTCATCGCAGTTGTATGAAATAAGGACGCGAAGCGAGGATGAAAAAAGGCTCCGATGAACGTGAAACAAATTGAGTAATGGTGTGATTCGATATCGTGCGTTAACGTCCGACTTGTGCCATTTGGAGACTGCTCGTTCGCGAGCACTTAGGAAAATCGATATACCCCCGGCTCACTTGATCCGCCAGCAGCAGCAGCAGCAGCAGCAGCAGCAGCGAGGACGTAGTGTTGGATGCTGCTCGTATATATACACTCTCGATGCTGCTTCTGCTGCTGCCAGGCCATATCTTGATTAAAATCAGTGCCACCACTCGTCTCGGTTTTTCGCCCTTTCACCGTCTCTCACGTACTTTATTTCCAACGCCCAAACCCTTCTCTCGGAGCCCTTGCCTTCCTCTCTCGGTCTTCACTATCCAGCTTCTTCGCATCAGCGCTTCTGTATCTCCAACACCTCTTTTTCACACCTACCGGACCCGGGATTCTGACGGCCGCTTCTCTCCTCGCTTTTGCCGGCTCTTCACCTCCACGCTTTCGTCTTGAATTCTTCTTTACTCTCAATATCTCGCATCCCTCTTGCATGTTCATCGCATTCTTGCTCTACGTCGATGAATCCACTTAGTCTCGTTACTGTCCGAGAAAACCCCCCGCCACTAAAACCTGAGCAAGCTTCTCCTTCGTTTCGAGCTCTATCCTCCGCCTCCGCTTTTTTACCCTTCTTATATCGCACTGCTGTCATTTCCGGCAGTTTACCTCCGCCCTTCTTGGCAGCCGAAGCTGAGAACCCTCTTCAACGATTGAGCTTTCTCCTCACGCCGTTGCCCCCACAACTTTCTCCCTTTATTAATCCTGACGCAAATGCAAACAAGTGAAATATATGATGGCTGCTTCATATTAAAATTTTAGACAAAGTTGCCCATCCCTTATAGTGTATTTCAATAATAAATATAATAATCCAACGGAATTACAGTTAAACCGCATTCCTGGTACAGTGCGAATCGTCCGATCACTATATTTTTCATCAAACGTCTAAAAATCATTTACGGCAACGCATTAATTCGTAATCCGGAGTAAATCACAGCATTCGCACATTCTCATATAACAAATACATTCTTTTCGGTGATCCTGTATAATTAAGTAATGACTCTGACGTTGGCATCGTTGGAATGCAACGAAATTCTTTTTCATCTTCGGCTAAAATAATTATTCAAGTGCAGAATGTAATTACGATGATAAAATGATCGATTTTTGCCACCCCGAAAGCATGTTGGCTCGGAATATTTCGAGTACATTCAACATCGCATTAAGTTTACTGCGTTTACGTTTTTTGTTGGTTTGCTCGTCACCAGGGTATCGATTACAATACGTTTCATAGGATCGGATACTCGATGAGATAGAGCAAGTTTGCTGCAGCTATACAGTCGCCCCGGACAAGTCTCGCCATTGCCTTTTCACACATCGTAGAGTTCCCTCGCTGTTATTGTGAAGTTATACAGACGAGTGTCATAGAAAATGATAGAAGAGCGTTCTCAAAAGATTCGACGACGGTGATGCCACGAATCGTACGAGGTCGTGCGTAGCCCATGAAAATCGAATACTTCGCCCTCCGACTCCCGGTTATTTGTCTCGATCAAATGTTGACCAACGGTCTTCTTCGCTCCCCTTACGATTTCGCCTCATTCAACGGTCATATCCACTCTGCTCACGATACTGCACAGTAAGTGTTCACATGCTCCAAGCGACTTCTTTAAACACCAAAACCATCTCTTTTCATTTGCTCAACGATTTTATTGCGATTCATCCACGTGCATTATGCATGAGCCGTTGAAACGACAAAGTTCGTTTACTAAACTCTCTTCATTCTTATCGGTTGCTCTGATTTGTCTTGCAAAATCATGCACTGCAAATAAAATTTCGTTGGGAAAATATTCGATATTTTGTTGGATACGTTCGACTGAACTTTTTTTCGAAAAATCACAAAAATTTTGTAATTGCAGCAAGAAATATGCTCGAAATTCTCATCGAAAGGAAAATTTTCCGTTCATTTCCGTGAGAAATCAAAAATATTGTCAAAATTACGGAAATTTAGAAATGATCAAAAAATATTTAGTTCACCGCGTTCAACAAAATAACGACGTTTTTTGAGCAAATTTAATTTTCAGTGGGAGTTTGATGTGCGAGGCGGATATAAAAAGGGCGAGCAAAATGCGGGCGCGATCTGCGGGCGATGAATGACCTTGAGAGAGATTTTACACGCAGAAAAAATAACTCATTCGCGTTACGCCTTGGGGAAACGGAGCAAGGACGCGAGTCGATGCCGCGACGATATTCACCGTGGGCCAAGTGGGAGAGAAGCCACTGCTTCGCGTTATTCTGCGATTTATGATTTTATAACTCTAATAATGATGATCGAGCTGGATTCCTCGTCTCGTAGACCTTGATACAAGTAGCTGAAAGATCGAGGAGATAAAGAAAAGATTGAACGATAATAGTGTGGAGAGAACAAAATACTGAAGCAGGCAGGAGAAAAGGGAGACAATAACTCGCAATGAAAGTGAGCACACACGTACGCTCTGCTCTCGTCGATAGTAATCGTTCTCGCCCGCTCGTTTTACTAGCGTCCCGGTTAATTCGTCCCGGTGATTATGGATCCATTAGCGTGGCAGGCAACAAATAGCACGGTACAATCCAATAACCGTCCACCGGCTTCGTAATATATAAAAGGAACTGCCGCGTTAGCGAGGGGTGGATTCTTCGAGTCTCCCACACAACAGCATGCTCTCCCCGTGGTATAGTGTCCTCTCTGCGTGCGACTATACAAAGCCCCTCATACACTTTGACTGTCGCTCGCAACGTTGCAGTGCGCGGTGCGATATAGAATTTTGTGCCACCAATTCACCGGCTCTGCTTTCCACTTTAACGTCAAACACAATCGTGCGATATACTTATTCGTAAACGGGCTATAGAGTAGAAATCGAAGAGAGTTTGAGGGTAGAATTTGTTGCTGGTGGCGAAATACGTGCGTGTAAAGTCTATATCGACTAAAACTCACGACAACCCCAAATCGTGACGATCCTGGGGTATATAGTGATGATCGCATTCATCTTCACATCTCTCTAATGTCCTGCGAAGATCGGAATACAAGAGAGAGGGGGAGACTCGAAAGAAGGGATGAGAGTCTGGTGCGCCGGTGATCGAGGGATGATCAGTGATGATCGAGGGTTGGGACGAACCTTTCACGCAATCCAAAGGGGTGCGATCAACTAAGAAGTCCGTTGGTGCGTAGTCACGCGCACATCCGCTTCACTTCTCCCGGGATAAATAAAACGATTCAACCGACTCGATCTATAATCGGTATAACATTCGCTTATCATTTCATTTCAAACATCGTTGTCAAAAGTGAACGGTTTTTATTGCTAAATCCGGAGAATTTTCTTCGACACGTAAGAATCCGAACGGAATTAATTCCATCATTATATATCAAAGGCTCAGAAAGAAAAAAAAATCACATCGCAAATTTCATCTCAATCCTCGAAGACTCGTTTTTGTATTTTTCGTTATTTCAACTAATTTTTTGCTGTTTTCAAGACTATTTAATGCATCAAATAAATTTGGCGTTCTTGCACTTCCCAGAGCACTTCTGTGTGGATTTTGTTACTGCTGCGACGAAGAACACACGAGAAGGATTACTGCAGAGTTTTCTTGAATACGATACTTGTGACAGGCCCAGAATTGTAGTCTCAGTAGCTCATTTCTCTTTTACACGTATTCGCCGTTCCCTCATTTCCGCAATAGAACAAAATTCTTCCACTTATGAGGAGCGAAAAGAGGGACGTGAAGCGGATAAAAACAGAGAGAAAGAGCAGGAGAGCTCTAGACGGCTTCATGCTTTATGACTCTGGAACGAGTAGAGAGAATGAAATCCATGCAAATCGGGGGGATAAACGTCAGAGTCTTTCTGACGGGTCTATACATAAACTATCGCCGATATACAAAATCGACTATGCGCGAGAAACATTACGCAAGGAATCAGAACTACAATCACCACCCTTCCAAGCTTACTGAAAATTAAATTTTGTCAAAAAACGTCGATATTTTGTTGAATACAGCAAACTAAATATTTTGGGATATTTTCAAAATTTTCGTTATTTCGACAATATTTTTCATTTGTAACGGAACTGTCAGCAAAATTTATGATTGGAATGACAAAAATTTACTTTCCGAAAAAATTTTCCAGAATGTTTTTTGCTGAAATGACAAAATTTTCGTCATTTTTCGAAAAAACGTTTAGTTGAACGTGTCCAACAAAATATCGATCTTTTTCAACAAAATTTTCTTTTGAGTGTATCAATTCACGATGCTAAATATTCGGATAGCGAAACGATAGACCGAAAAAATGCTAATATCCGAACCGATGACAAGGATTTCACGACTATTTTGGCGAATTTTGATAACGAATGGGCTGAGAAAGTAAAAGAAGTTTGGATTCTGAGCAGAATTCCTCGTTCAAGGATGTATTCGAATGTTTATGCACAGTACGTCATCTGTAACAATACTCGGCTGTAGGGATACATTCGTTACTCCTGGCTCCACGAGCCGCATCACTTTTGTATCGGGGCGGCGATGCGTTCAACCTATTCCGTTATATATAGTACAACACGCGAGACTGTGTGCGTGTGTGTGTCTGTTCGTATGCACGTGGATTGTATGTATGTGTTCATCATACTTCAACAAGTACACACGTACAGTCTTCAGAGTCGAGCATGGAAAGCGAGAGAGAGAGAAAGAAATTAGGTATATCCTCATCCTTCCGCCGGTCCGTCTGTCCGAGCAGTCCGCGTTATCCATGCACGCCAACAATCAACCAGCCTCTGAGCGTCTCTTACTGACACGCGTTCTATTCGACCTCATCACCAATTTCACTATTCCTACGATATTGAAGTTTGCATCGTTGGAATGCAACGAAATTCTTTTTTTACTTTCTTCTAAATTGAGATTCTGATTCAATATTCGGTCCGGACAATAAATCGATGATTCTTTATGAACGAAACACAAAATCGGTACGAAAATTGTCATGGTTTTTCAAATTAATCAAAAAATTGATAAAAAAAGTTTTTTTCCGTTGCATCTCAGAGATCCATGTAGGGATGCGATTCTAAACGACGCTGAAACGTCGTAGTTAGGATTTTGACAGAGTATTTATCAATTTGAAACAGGCTGTCTCGAATCTTGTTTAGAAAATTGCATCCGGTTCCTTTATCGCCACAGAAATATTGCCCGCTGAATGTGATGTACTCTAGTCTACGCGTCGTGGATTATCTCATGTGTGAAATGAGTATCCTCGTAAAATCACAGCGATACGTTAATACGCGCGGCTTGATATGCATCCCTGTCGAATAAACCTGCGCGCA
Organism: Diadegma fenestrale; assembly: GCA_037043255.1. NCBI lineage: Eukaryota > Metazoa > Arthropoda > Insecta > Hymenoptera > Ichneumonidae > Diadegma > Diadegma fenestrale. Next base: position 2,109,663 of record CM073310.1, read on the forward strand.
TTTCACAATTGCAATTCGAAGCGATCGCTTCTCGCATCCCCAACGACTGACAGATCATATTATGCAAAGTTGAAAATTGGAATTCATCCGTTTTTTCGTCTATCTCGGTTCACACGCGCGGACCACTGCGTAAAAATTCAATTTGTGGCTCCAACGCAATCGGACATACAAAAACGTTTTACGTGTATGCTCGGCATAGAAAAAAAAAATTCCCTCTCCTAAATGCAAATATGGAAGAATTCGCGGTTTGATTTATCGCTCGCAAAATGGTATTTTCGCATTTTTGCCGCATGTTGTTCGTTGCTATGATGAACTGATTGTTCGTTTTTCTAAACAACTTATTCACCTTTCCAGGTGATGCAAGAAACGGTGGAGAATATTACGGATCGTTGATAGGTAAACTGAGCAATTACGCTCATGGTATTACTGGCCGAGCTTATGCAGTAGACGACACGACAATATTCATCAAGGGATTTTCATACGATGGCATGGGACCAGATGCGTATTTTTGGGTGGGGCAGGATAAGACGCCCAGTCCGTCAGGAGACATCGTTCCCTATCCCGAAGACTACGTTGGCGGGTGAGCAAACATACACTGAAACGAGAATTTTGTTGAGAAAGATCGATATTTTGTTGGATACGTTCAACTAAACGTTTTTTTTTCGAAAAATCACGAAAATTTTGTCATTCCAGCAAAAAACATTCTGGAAAATTTTTTCGGAAAGTAAATTTTTGTCATTCCAATCGTAAATTTTGCTGACAGTTCCGTTACAATGAAAAATATTGTCGAAATAACGAAAATTTTGAAATTATCCCAAAATATTTAGTTCGCTGTATTCAACGAAATATCGACGTTTTTTGACAAAATTGAATTTTCAGTCTATAAATTTTTACCAAAATAAGCCGCACGAAATTCGCAGAGACTCGATGAATTTGGCTGATTCGTAAAAAACGACTCGTGGAAATTAACAAAGATCCAATTTTATCTCAAAGTGCGAACCGAGTTTCGAATGCAATTTTCATGAAAATTCAAACAAGTTCCTTCATTTTATTCCCTAACCACGTAATTTATCGATTTTTTTCTCAACACGATAATTAATACTTCACCAGAACTGATGCTCATCAATTCATAGCTCGTCGTTTCATGAAGATTCAGATTTGATTAAGTATTTTTGAATGGACACGTAGTACAGCGATAATAGACAGCAGCACTAGGAACGGAGCACGAGAGCAGCAACTCAAAACGAGATCAGACGGAGTAATTCCGATTTTATTAACTACGCCCCTTCGCATTCCATTTCTGCATTCATCCCCCATTTCACTCAGCCCACATCTCCCTTCGACTCGGCCCTGTAAACAGTAGCTGCAGGCTTTTGCCGAGTGTCGAGATGTACATATATATTTATACGAATGATGTACATAGCGGTCCCTCATTTCGTTCTTGAGATCCGATCTCCCTTTTTGCTTCTCCATGATCCGGAGATCCATGACGTTTCGTATACAGATACGAGAGCTATATGGCGCGTAGTATGAAGAATAAAACGGCGTGAAAAATATACAAAAATGAATTCATGACCAACGTCCGTGCTCGCTGGTCCATTTTAATTCTCTCGTCGTTATTTTTCTTCGATTTTTCTCTTTCTGCAGGAACCCACCGGTCCTCACGGCATACGAAAACGCCGACATCATTCTCAGATTGCCTCAAGGAAAGAGGATACGTGACATCAAGTGGCTGAGCGTTTGGTGTCGAAGATTCACCGTGAGTAATAATAATATTACGATTTTCTTAATATACAAAATTGAAATGAGTTTGATGTGGTTTTTGAAATTGAGAGTAAAATCTTTGATGAAATTTCCAACTGGATCGCGTGGAAAGTTTATAAATTTGCCGAATCTCCTCTCTCTTGTGTTCCGTTCTCGTTGATCTTCTCCAGTGATCGAGATAACTAGATTTTCAAGGAGGAAAATAAGCTACGTGGGGGGTGAAATCGTACGGATACGTCGAAATCACGAGGGCAAAAAGCGCAGAGACTCACAGCGCGGATTGAACCTCCCGCTGGCACTATCGGACGCGCATTCATGGTCAATGGTGCGTGTTAGATGGATACAGTAGCCAAAAGCGAGAAAAATCGGCATGCACTAGGAGCCGGAACGACCCAATGCTCTGTATTCGAATATAAAATCTGTGCGAATCTTTCTACTCAACAATTCCGTCCCTCAGGGCTTTTTACCACACTTTGCTGCTGTTCTCTTTCCCTTCCGCTCTTCCTCGTACTTTACACATGAAATTTTGAATTCTCAAATGTGGACGAGAGCCGTGGAACAGCGTTTTCACGAGCTACTTGCAAATCCATGGGAAAAAAATTTCAAATCTTTTCTTCCTCGCAGACAAAGCCTTGTCATCCTGACAGGTTTCAAGATATTTACGAGGAAAAAAGCTCACAGTAGTTCGAACAACGGAAATATTTGCATTGACGAAAATTTCGCCATTTTTCCCATTTCCTCCAAATATTTCAAAAGCCCCAGAAAATGTTGATTAAGATTCTGCTGCCACGATCAATAACGCGTAGGACATCAATCCGCATTGAGACAAAAATTGTCTGCGAACATTTTTTTTTCCAGGATATTTAATCGAGCGCAAATAAAGAATTTCTCCGCTACTTATTTGTGTCAGAATCGCTCGAATCACCATCGGGCCCGTGATCTGAAAGGAATCGTTTGAATATTCACGAACTCTTTATTGCTACCAAGTTTTTTTTCGTTATTTCTCCCTCCGACGAAAAAATCGTATGTCGCGAAGAAGATATCGCGCACAGAAAAACTTGAAGGATCAGAAAATGTGGTGGATAAAAGACCTGAGAGACCTGTGACGCTCTGGCTCGATCGCGAAATATTAGCCAAGAGTAGGGTGGTATGCACACAAATTCTATGGATATAGATATAGCGAAAGACATAACCCGGAGCTTCTGGTCTGATATTAGAAGGGCTTTAATATAGAAGTCCGAGAGCCGGGCAATAGGGGAGAGGAAAAGAGGGAGAGATAGCGGAAGGGATGAGGTGATTCGCATGGGAGAAATAGTACTGTATAGATCGTTGGCGAGCACGAGCTTTGGGGGTGCTCCCGCACTGTGACAACCCTCCATCAGACACGCTCTGTCACCGCAAAGCGCGTCGTCGCGTTCTCCTACGGTCTCTCGCCACTAGCCGACGTTTCGTTTTCTATACAGCTCCCATACATGAAACTGCGGGCTCATATACGCAGAGCCACACATACATATCGATGTGGTATAGGAAACAACGATACGTTGACGTCGTTCGGGCTTTTTGACTTTTCCTACATAGTGTGTATCCCTCCTCCATACAACACCAACTCTATACACTTTATCGTGGAACCCTCGAGTCTCATGACGCAGCAGCAAACCACACGCGCTCGCCGATCTTGAACAATTTCCCACCCTCTCGATAACGTCTTTTTTTTCTTGTTTTTCACAGTCTGCCACTCTGTTTTCATCCCTTGAGTGCATTAGTACACGGTGTCGTGACTGATGCCAATGTTATAACGATAATGGATCAAACTTTTCACGAAATAACGACTGCAGCATATGATATCCGCACCCCCCCAAACCCCTTTTTGTTTCACCGCACATAAGCTGCCAAAAACTTTGATTCGCGCGACTTACTCAACGATCGATCACCCAACCTTTGAGTATATCAATCAGTCATTTTACCGAATCAAGAAATTTCAAAGATTGAAATGAAGCTTTCCAAAAGATAAAAAATAAACTACTCATGTCCTTCTTAGTCAAAAATGATGAATGAAAACTGATGAGATTTTCAGCTTCTCGCTAAAGTTCCTCACGTCCAATGTTTCGCACTATCTTTTTAAAACATTCCCCGTACACGCGTACACGGAATATTACATCAAAATAGTTTTTTATTCTTTTTCTATCGAAATCTCGGAAATTATGACATTTTTCGCCTTTTTTCAGATTAAATTTTACTATGTTTTTGGTAAAATTCCTCTGAGGGACGACTTGGTACCCGGAAACTATAATGTCATAGTAAATTTTGATGTAAAATTCTCTCCGTGTAAGCTTATAATATGAGACGTTGGAACTTCCAGGGGATGTGATAATCTCTCGCTCTCTCTCTCGTGCGGCGGCTCCTTGAGAGGTTTGGAATGCTTCGGTTGTATATCGAAGAATGATAAGCGTCATTCAGATGCCAAGGGTTGATGTACATACACGATACCCAGCAACAGGGGAGGCAACAAGGACGGGTGCAGTTTTGCTTGGATATCGAGTAGACAGGAGCTGTCTGTCAGTTTTTGACTTGACTCTCTGGTGAAACCGAGATCGAGAAATAGTGTAGCCTCGGGCGTTTCCTCCACGAAGGATGTATTGTTGAAATAAGCTCTCCCCTATCCGTCTCCACGTTTTCTCTTTCTGTCCAGATTACTCGTGGCTCTTTATCCCAACGTATAGACATTATAAACAGAGAAAGCCAGAGATAATATAGATATAAAGACTCTCCACTCGTCTTGGGATCTATATCAGTTCCTTTCTCTCGGATCAACCTCCTTCCGATATTCTCACGAATCAAGCCTGTTTCTCATTCTTTTTCTTCTCGTCGAAGGATCCCCGGAACGGGACGTTTTCAAGCGTTCCTCAAATCCGCACCCCCTACCGTCCTCGTGTTCTCTCGGTAAAGCTTCCCAGAGGCTTTCCCCTCGTTTCAAAGAAGATATTTCGGCGATATCAAGTCCCGGCAGAACTCGAGTTGAACGTGCCGTTCGATCAATCGCCCGATTCAACTGCCGGATTCCCTCATTTTTCTTCTTTTTTTTATTTCCCCTTCTACTTCTCCTAGTCGATGACATTTTCTCGACATTTTCAGAAACATACCTTCGTGCTAAATCCCCTGCGTCTTTCGCCCCGAAATCACTACGACAACTTTCTTATCAAACTGTTACACTGGCTGTGGAACGAATTGAGAAAACATAACGTAACAATAAACAGAATTTATTTGCGTCTCCATTTTCTCGCATTGAACTCGGACGGATTTCATCGGCATATTTTAAAATTGAATCCTTCGCCTCATGGCCTACTTTTTTCATGAAATAATCCAAGTTCGTGCTCCTTCTTGAAAAAATGCTTTGCCCACAAAAGTCTACGGGATAAATTGACATCGCAATTTTTTCCAGAACCTCCCTAAACTTTCGCAAGTTTAAAGAAAAATTTCAAAACCTCCAGGCACGTGGCTCATTGTTAAAAAATAAACGTACGATTATTTTTCTATCTTTCGGGCAGATTTTAAATCAGCGATCCCAAAAAGATGTCCGAACAAACTTTGAAACTCTGAAAATTATATAAAATATCGTTCAACCTGCGGATATGAATTGTAATTGAGAAAAAACAGGGCCAAAATTCATGTGAAATGGTCGATTAACATCAAGGCTACATTTTTCCATTAAACCGAATATGACGAGAATGAAAGTCACGCGAGAATTGGTTGTATCGTCGGTGATTATCTCACGTGCACGCCTACGCGATGTATACGAATGTATATGTAAAAAGCATGGGCACGATGACACTGTTCTTATCGTCTAACAATCTTAACGATTCTCCCCTCAATCGCTGTTACGCTATACAGTCAACGATCATTCATAACTAAACTCTTCGGAACTCTGTGATCAACAGTCACATTACGCAACGACAGTTCCGTTGTACAGCGTTTCGTAAATATTTTGTACTCATCGCGATTGTCGACACGATGTATATTTCACGTTCGATGTACTGACAAGCGTGCTGCTAGGAATACACGCACGAAATACGAAGCAGACGAATCGACTAAGGCAGCGGAATTTTACTTCTCGTTCCAAATTCTTCCCCTGACAGCATTCGATCATCAGAAACAAAAAAACAGGAGTAAGAGTTTCAAAAATTCACCAAATGACCATGAAGCTTGTACGGAATTCTTTCGATATTTCGTTAAGCCAAAATTGACGCGACAACATGGTCAAATATCTGGCAATTATCACAATCGATCGAGTTTTAAATAAGTGAGCAAAATTTCAATTGACAAACGTAATGACGTTATGAAACTCGCGGAAATCTAGAACAACTTTTAATTCGTCAAAGCGCAATCGGAATATGAATCATAACGATGATAACGACGCGTAAATATGGAACAGAATTAACATGAAAACAGGACGTGATATATTTCGATTTACCTTTTCGAAACTACACAGCTGCACGAAAAGTTTTAACAGTCGAAATGTTCCTTAAGTCCTCCCCCATCAGAAAGAACAAAGCTGCATTTTAACAAAGTTCGGAATAATAAGCTTCTGTAAATGATGCGCGATGACACGCGCGCGTTTTATGTGTGTGTGACAACGCGACGACGTTAATTAAACGGATTCGCCGCGTAATTTTCGAGGGTGGGGCGATGACGCTCGGGCGCAGGGACACTGAAAGTTCAGGGTGCGTGGAATAAAGGGTGGTGGCTGTGAGGAGCATGAAACCGTGTGGCACTGCCGGTGGCACCAAGTGGACTCTTCATTGTACCCTTCATTATACATACTACCGACTATTCGTGTAATAACGAAACCCTGCGCACTCTGCTCTCAAACATCAGAGTTTCTCAAGCATCTTGCAATTACAACCGTTTATGCGACCTCGCTTCGTACTGAGAACTTGCAACGACTAAAAATGAAATGATTCATTTAAAATCTATATAAAATGTGCCAAACTTTCGAAGAATCGAGTCGACTCTCGGGACAATCAGTTTTTCATTGATCTAGAGATTCCATATGCAACAAATTTTTAAGAAACGCGAAAAATACTCAACGCAAAACTTGCTAAAAATGGTGTTGCATTTGACCGAATAAATTTCGTTGGGAAATTCTGCTCGAATCCGGAAATGTGTAGGGAATAAAATCATGAGGCTGAAGTTCGCAACGCTGGAATGCAACGAAAATTACTTATTTTTATTGAGAATTTGTTCGATTTTATAAAACATCGAAATTTTTCGTGTTTATATACTTGTTGGGCCGCAAAAATCGATCGTTTTATAATTCTCATAAAATTGTACATTTTGATAAAGAGTTTTGCCACAAAATAAATGAGTCTCGTTGCATTGCAACGATGCAAACTTCAACGTCATCAGAAAACGATTTTTCGTGGTACAGAGTACATTTTGATGGAAATTTCCTTCCAAAGTTACTTTTTCGTATTTCGGTGCGAGACTGCCTTCAAATGAAGCTCGATTTCAACGACACGAATGTTAATTGTTTTGTTGAGTAATAAATGTGAACTTTCTCCCAAGCTCTCTTATTTTTTGTAATTTTTTGCAAATTTGCAGTGGAAATTTCAAGAATTAGATAGAAGGAAAAGAGGAAATGCTCGAACAAAATTCCCGACATGCCAAAAAGTCTTTAAAAAACAGAAAATCCTTCGCAATTCGTAAGAGTTGCAGAATATCGTCGCTTTTTATTTGTCTAGTTGCTTGAGATTATTGGGAACAAACATTCCAACTCGTATCAGTCTTTTTCGATAAGCGTCACAAAAAATTTTAAAAAAAGTACGATACGTATGGAAAGCAGCGTTTCGCTACGTTGATGAACGGATTTCCTGAATCAACATCGATATTGTGGAAAAAATACAGCAGTCAAAAAAATTGAACAAATATAAAAAGACGCCTGCAGCCGGTAAACATGATAAAAGCGATTGAACCGTGGACTGCAAGGTGTGGAGCCGTGGAAAATGCAAAAATAAGATGAACTCCGTCTTCATAAAACATTTGTCGATACTCCGAAAAGGAAATTTGGCCGAAAATATCGATATTTTGTAGGATACGTTCGTCTAAAAGTTTTATTGAAAAATCACAAAAATGTTGTCATTGCAGCAAGAAATATTCTAGAAATTCTCTTCGAAAAGTACATTTTTGTCACTCCAATCGTAAATTTTGCTGACAGTTCCGTAAGAAATCAAAATTATTGTCGAAATTCGGAAAATTTTGAAATTATCCAAAAATATTTAGTTCACCGTGTCCAAATATCAAAGTTTTTTGAGGAAATTTGATTTTCAGTGTATTCATTGGTCGCGACATCGGTTTGGTAAGGATACGAAGATTCAGGATTTGAAAAGAGTCTCGTGATGACTGTATCTGGTATAAACGGTAGACGATCAGGTATTGAAACACCGTTGATATTCCGGGCCAACACTGATGTGATATTATGGCGCATGCGTGTGTGAAGGCGCGCGGCAAACACCGGTCGATGTTGGCCGGGCTGGCGCGGTCGTGGAGAGGATGCAGCCGCTCGGCTACTCTGCTGCTACCTCAATTCTTCGACTTTAAAGCTTCTCGCGCTGCCGTACGACGACGCCATTTTGAAAATTCATGTCGACGGATGCGACCCCCGCACGCGAGACCAGCCCAGACCCCTCACGCCCTTGCAAGCCTTTTACACCAGCAACTTCTCCTCATTTTCGAAACGCTTTGTCAAAAGACCAATAACAACACTAAACCCAGCATGCGGCTGAATAACTTTCCTGTTTAACGATCAATTCGCCTCGTTTGTCAAAATCTAAAACACACTCGACATGACGACAATAACGATTTAAGGTCGTAATTATTTGGAGTAATATTTCGGGCCATTTTACTGTGAACGAATAAAAAAAAAATTGCTCTCAATAATCCGAAGATAAGTCAACAGCATCCATTTCTTCTTTCTCAATAAGTCTCCATCTTTATGGATGCACTGAAAATTCAATTTTGCCAAAAAACGTCGATATTTTGTTGAATACGGCGAACTAAATATTTTGGGATGATTTCAAAATTTTCGTTATTTCGACAATATTTTTCATTGTAACGGAACTGTCCGCAAAATTTACCATTGGAATGACGAAAATTTACTTCTCGAAAAGGTTTTTCAGAATGTTTTTTGCTGGAATGACAAAATTTTCGTGATTTTTCGAAAAAAAACGTTTAGTTTAACGTATCCAACAAAATATCCATCTTTTTCAACAAAATTTCCTTTTCAGTGTGTGAATCATATGATTATTTTTCTCGAGTCTAGAGATCTTAATCATCGGGAGATTGTCGCAGCAAGAGATTCGGACGGTCACACGTTTTTCAAAATTCCCGAATATGCTATAGGTGTTTAGTTAATTACTGAAAAGAATCGGAAGTAGAGAGGAGGATTGTATGAAAAGGAGCGGAGGAGAAGGTTTGGAACATCGAACATCCTTGTCCAATCCTCTTTTTCGCTGTTCTCTGTTCAATTCCGATTAACTGGTAGATCGTAAGATTTGAATGACATTGCATTTCTGTTGAATCGGCTGCAGCCAAGTCGGTAGGAACTTCCGAGTGATGAGCGAAGCCAAAAAATTGATCGGTAAATTAGTTTATTTAGCAAATTGTTACGAAATATGAAATTCGCATTCAACAGAGTCCATGCATTGGACGAAATCGATAATTTCTTGCATCGGTTGAATAATACACGAAATGTGAAAAACGATAAAATAATGGCATTCCTGCGGCGATCCAGAGGCGAAAAGGCCGAAGGTTTTGGTTCGTTGTGAAAAAAAACTGGGAGTACGTAAAAAAAAGAAAACTATACTGGACTCTTGGCAAATACGTTCGGAGCTTTTAAACTACTCATAACTCGTTGGTACTCACGATCTGAAAAAACTGCAGAGTTCAACCTGAAATTCTCGTAAAGTTTCGCAACCCCCTCTCTACTTCGGGGCAGTTGGAACACCGAAGAACGCGAAGTGCAGGCATGTGCATATCTGCACGTATCGATAAATGCGGCGTACAAAGTAGAGCAAAGTTAACGTGCACAATTCAAGAGCCTCAGGCGTTTTTTCGTTAGCCATACTTCCCTTATGCCCAGAAATGGAAAAAGACCTCTGGCGAGCCGAAGCTGTGCCACATGGCCGTATATTCCGACAAAAGTTTTACTCCACAATAATGTAATCATCAAGGACGTTCCGTTTTCGTAAAAGAAACCGTATTTCCAGTAAAAATTACCATCAATATTCGCGGATCGTAATCTAATTAATGGACGAAACTGTTTCAAAATATCCATCTTGCGAACGAACGATTGATTATTTCACCCAAACTTCATTGCATTTTCCGTGCGATTCAGAGAATTATGAATTCAAATAAAACTGTACAAAAGTTCTGGAATTATTCCGCATAAAATAAAACGATGCGAGCTTCGATTTCCATCAAAGTCTCAAAAAAGGCATTATGAATGATTCCGGAATACTCGTATCCTGAATGATTTTTCGTTCATTTGGAACAAATTCCGTACAACTTTTGGCACACTGCTCCTGACTTTGCAATTGAATGCAACCATCGCATTAATTCGAAGGAACTTTAATGATAGCTTGATTAGAAGAATGATTCGCTTAATTCCGACATTGTCCATTAGTGAAAAAACGAAAGTGACGCGTTGGAAATGCCATGAGTTTGAAATGCTTACACAAATTGCCTGAAAACTTATTGCGAGCCCATTGTTCAGCTTTGTAGGCGAGATTAAACAAGCAGGACAAAGCGGACATTTCTAATTTGGACGTTTCTTTTTGTGCCTTCAGGCTCGCTATACTTGTCAACCATTAACGTATGCATATTTACATATATATGTGTGTATATATCTGTATGCACACCAATAGAAACCTCAGCGGTTTTACCTGGACATAGCATGGGCCGTTACCAGCGATGACCGCACCAACTTACGAAACTACCATCTCTGTTAGACTTAATAGAGGATCCTCCAAAGTATACTGTCCGCAAGGCACATATATCATCTCATATACACGTATATATACGAGTTAGTGAACAGTAGTGAAGCTCCGTACTTGTAGTATACTACGGCATACGTGATTTTACCTCCACTTTGTGTCCATGTGCATTTGAAGCTTGACAGCAGTACCTGCAGCACATAGACTCATACACTCGCGTCCACTCCGAACTCGTTCCTATCCTCGTCGCCTATATCTAGCTCACTGTGTACGTGTTCGACGTACATCCTGTCTCTTTCTCTTGCACCGCGTTGCTCTATATGCATGCTCGCTCGCTGCTTCTCCCTCGCGTTTCCCATCCGCCTGCCGCCCTTACCGCAACGCCATCATTGGACCAGAGCTTGCGAAAGTTGCAGGTACCGAGTTGAGACCGCCCACAGCCATACCGATATTCTACCCCTCCTACCCTGCCCTTCCAATTCGCCCCCGTATACAGAGCAGCCAAAGTTTTGTCTCCAATGACGAGAGATGCGCGCGCTGCGCTTGCCCTCCGTGCACTCCCGTATCACTCTTCTCTACTACTCGCTACTACTACCACTACTACTTACTACTACGAATACTATATACTACTACTATTACTACTGTATAGTATCACCAATACCAACGGCACGACCGTACAAGGCTGACCAAAAAGGGGCGAAACTCCTGACTCTTCTACTGCTTTTTCATCCAAACGATATAGACCAACGTTTGTTTTTCGCTGCAGCTCTCCTTTGCTGATAGTTTCATGGAGCTTTTCCAGCGACTGTTTCCTTCAATTATTCAACGCCATTGAGATCACTCGAAAAATTAAAAATGCCGCGGTAATTAGACCAAAAAAAACACGAGGATTCCGATGAAATTTCATCGGACACACTTTTCCCCAGGCACTTGCGATGCTCGAACAGCTCGTTGGAGAGTTCGAGGCAACGATCGATTTTGCGTTTCAATTAATTTTTCCCCGAAATTCTCGTCGATCCAGTGCGCAACTGGATAAACGTCAATTCTCCCAAATTATCGGTTTTTCGATGTTTCGTCAAGTTGATGATAACGCGCATTTTTATTCTCGAAAGTTTGGATTATCCGAATACCGCGAAAGTTGAATTTACCGGGAGTGTTTCCGAGATGATCGTTAATAAGGATGAAAAAGGTGTTATATAAAGGAAACTGGAGGAAATTTCCTCATCGATTTGCATGTGCGAACGCTTTGAGAGAATTGGATACGATAAACTTTACTTATTGGGCTGCCATCGAAAGCGAGAGACGGCGAGCAGTATCCCAGGGCTGAGACGCGTTCGCGAGGAAAAGTTCACCGAAGGAATAATCCGAAGCGCCTGGTGCGGTAAAGTGATGCCTGCATATATCTCGTCCGCCCCCCCCCCCCCCCTGCGCTCGTGAACACTAGCATTTAACTCGAGCTTAGCAGTTTTCCCGCGAGACCATAAAGTTCCGGGATAAAAAGCGTTGAAAAAACGAAAAAGCGAATAAACGAAAAAAAATAATGGGATCAAGTTCCATTAAAACTGGCACGTGAGAACGCGTCAGAACGCAAAACATCCTGACGTTCTTGGACGTCAATGAGGAACTAGAAACTGCCATGAAGCTACGAGCAGAGGGAACGAGGTGAATTAAATTTCTACCTCACTTGAAACGCCGTTGACGAATACTTGAGTGTAGACACAAAATCCCTTAATTTTTCTTAACGAAATATTGCAAGATCTGTTCCTTGGAACTGGTTCCCGGTTTTCATCTTTTGTATCGAAATTGTCATCGTGTTAAATTCCGCATTGAACATACACTTCGTCGTTTATATCGAGTCGAACGTAATTCCCACTCGAGTTGTTGACAAATAATAATAGACGTAATGTAATTTAATAATATATAACGCGAGTGGTCGAGGCAACAGCTCCGTTGTTTCTCATTCAGGAACCTCGGACGTTCATCGTGTAGTTTCAATGTGTTACACTCCCCGGCCGACGATTTACGATTCGCGACATATAGAGAGCAAGCCATAAAGGGGAGTGTTCCGCCCTATCACGCTTAACGAGGCACGATGTCTCAATTTCCGAAAGGAGCGATGCCAGCACGTGGCTCTAAGAGAACAAGGGTGGTGCAACACGCTGTCCAACTTGGTCCCTTATCCCGCATTAGTTAACCATCGGTGTATGAAACTAAATCTGATGTACACCGCGTACACACACGCACATGCACGCATGTACACTCACCAACGGATAGAATATTCTGTAGCTTGTGAAGCTGAATTTACGCCTAACGAAAACGATTGGACATTAAACTCGACGCGGTACGATTTGACAGTACGTGCCAGATTTGCGTCGTATATTCTACCGAGACCCATCGTCGCCAAGATCACTTTGAAACAGTTATCCCCTGGCAAATCCGATAAAGCACCTCCGATAAGAATCGTTAAAATAATATTATTCGCCCAATACCAGGGTGATAAATAAGGGTGACAGGCTTCCGAAGAAATTCACCCTCTTCTTTGCAATCTCAATCTCAACCCCTCCGTTTAACATTGTATATACGATCGGCATGAAAAAAGCACAAACTTCCTTCTCGATTGCACAGAATTTTTTTTCCTACGACGCAAATTTTCCAATCGGGACTGCTCGTAGCTTTTTTCTTCTCCGACGACGACCATCAAACGCGACAGTAATCGACGAACACACAAATCCGCCTCTTTCTCGATCATTTATCGAATAAAATGCACGGAAAATAATCAATGTGTAGACTTCGTGCGGATCAGTCGGAATTGCTGCACTAATAATCGCGCGATGCCCCTCGGCCGAACGAAGTAAAGGATAAAAAGAAAAAGTAGGGAAAAAGGCTCTCGTCAAACGGGAAAGAACGATTCGAGATGCGAATCTAAATCCGTGCAGGGCTTATGAGATAAATAACCGTCTATTAGGTCCGGCAGGCATTATATAGGGAGTCGAGGAGATTTCTAGCAGTTCTAAGAGAATGATCGGGGAGAGAATTAACGTGGTAATCTATATGGTAGCTCCAAAAGAGCATAAGCCGCCCCTTCGATTATGCACGGATGTCGATAGATTCAACGTCCTATACACAGCCTTTATTAATAAAATGGAGACAGGAAAATTTGATGATTGACGCATCATCATAGAAAATAATCAGAAGCAATATTTCACTTTTTGCGTCATGAGTTCGATCACGATCCCGATCACGATGAGTTCGATGTTAAAATGAAGCCACGAAAAAAAATGGATTTTTATACGTATTGCGTCCGGCAAAAGATACCGATTTTATTCGTCCTGGATTTCGCCCGGTGTGGGATAAAGTGAAATTGTTTGAGAAATGAAGAAAAACCGAAGAGAATCGTTGCGAGCGGGAGCTGAAAACGGAACCGTTTTGCGAATTTAACCGTGGGTTTTCTAGGTGAACTTTCTCTCTCCCTCTTCTTCCTCCCTTCGCAAACCGGAGTTTACTCTCATTCTCGTTTCCTAACTCCGTCTCTCTCGCTCTCTGAGCGCGTTTGACGGGATTATATACTTTGCGAAGCTTCTGATGGGTCTGAGGGGACATGAGAGGAATGTCGACTTATATATAGTAGGCTTGAAAAATAAAGAGAGGGAGAGAAAAAGTTAGAAAAAGAGAAAATGATCGCTGACTACTGCTCCCTCCAGTTTCTTTTTCGCTGCCTATATGCGTTACAGAGATAACAGCGTATATCGATTTTCCCCATTTTCATGCGATAACCACGCAGTATATAAAGACACCCTCTCGCCAATCTTTCGCTACATATTAAATTATATACGTTCCTTACAAATTAGGTGTTAAATCTCCTCCAATCCTGACATTTATGTGACAGACGCGTGACCGTTGACGACGTCATTATACGACCCCAGGGTGTCAATCAGCCTGTTATAAATATTCCAAAAAAAACACACATACGCTCATTTTATTATTATATCTGATAGATTTTATTTTTTCCACTTTTTAGGTCAATTTCGGTGACGTATTTATTCCGAAAAATCTTGAAATACCGAAAACACGAGTTTTGCCTGAATTCTCGAGACTCGCCCATGGTCTTAGCAGTGGCAACATCAGTATACTGGATAGCAAAACATTTTATATTCCCAATCTTCATTATGACGGTGCCGGACCGGATGCATATTTCTGGGTGGGCAATGGATCAGAACCAAATGCACTCGGTACCAAAGTACCCAACGAAATGGGAGAGTGAGTACAATTCTTTCATTTCAATGCAATTCCCACGATTTTTTCCTACACGGAGAGAATTTTACATCAAAATTTACTACGATATTATAGTTCCCGGGTACCGAGTCGTCCCTCTGAGGAATTTCACCAAAAACATAGTAAATTTTCATCTGAAAAGGGCGAAAAATCGAAAAGGGTTTAACTTTAGCTCATTCTTTTCATCTTTCAATGCAGGATCACGTGAGCCTGAGTCAATTTCGCTTCAAGACAAAATATGCGTCAAAAATGCCGTAAAATGATTGAAAAAAAACTTAAATTAAAAAAACAAAATTAAGAAATTCGTGGTAAACGATGGAAATCAAATTTTATTGGTATTCAAAAATATTCAGTTTACTCCATCAACACTATTGGATTTTCTATGAACGCTATGGACTCAATTTAGTAAACATTATCATGCAAATGTAATTACACGTGCAGTTAACGATCATGCTAATTATATGCACTCTGTATAGTTACTGCGAATTAACCGGTCGTGATTTTTCCGGAGGAGCTGTTCAAGCGTAAAAATTATGTACATTAAAGAGCAATTGAAAATAAAGAGGAAATTTGAGAAGAAAATCGAATAAAAAAAATATTTCAAGGAATATTCATTGCACGATGAATAATTGATAGGATTGAAGGGTAATTAACGGAGTTAACCGATAGAAAAAATTTATCAGCTTTCTTTACAATGACTTTCTCGAAACAGCTCGAAGAAATTACGAGGCTACCAGGGCGAGGACATCGAAATTGTTCTACCAGGAAATCTAACTGTTTATTCCATCGACTGGCTTTCCGTATGGTGTGTCCAGTACAAACACAACTTCGGCCACGTTATGATTCCCAAAGATCTCAACGTGCCTCCAGCTCTCGGCCAGACTAAGATAACTGTGAGTATTTGTCACAAAATCAACCATTTTTATTCGATTGTACGTTAAACAAGTGTATTTTTTCAAATAAATTGGAATAGCCGCCTTGGTGGTACAATCCTGTGAGTATGAATGCCAAGAAACAAAAAATACTTGAAAATCTTCATCCAAATGGCTAAAAAGGCAATATTTTTCCTCACCCAGTCATTCAATCATGACGATAGAAATGCAGAGAAAAAAATGTATATTTTCAGACAATAAGACCTCCAGTTGCGCCGCCACCGAGACTTGAGCTTACCAACTGCAAAGAAATGTTGGACGGACGAGTTCAAGTTCAATGGGAAGCTATTGGCGAGGACGTCCAGATACGTTTGTCCGGAAGAGTAAAGGATGATTATTGGGTCGCTTTTGGCTTGTCAGGACGTGAGGGCGAAGCTAGAATGTTGGAAGGCGATGTGGTCGTTGTGGCGCATCTCACCAAAACGAATAAATTCATAGCCGTGGATTATTACATGTCGGACTTATCTCAATGCGACGGTGAGAAAGGTGTTTGTCCGGATGAACGAGTCGGTGGTCGAAATGACGTTATTCTACTCCATGGGCAGAGGAAAAACGGCGTGACAACGGGTGAGCAAATGCTTCATTAACCAACAACTTGTTGAACCAAAAACACGTCATTCTCGCCTGGAAAAATGATGAACATGATGCAAATTTGGTAATTGTTTCCGTTTAGTTGAATATCGCCGGCCAATGAGAACGAATGAGCCAGCCTTGGATCGAATGATACCGGAGACCGAAACAAGTGTGATTGCTGCCATTGGACCATTGAATGCATTGGGCGAGGCCAATTCGCACTTGGCCTTTGATAAAACAACCGAGGATATACGCATCGATTTCACATCGAGGAATGTCCACGAATGCACTAATTCGTTGTACGATATTCCAGACAGGAACGAGATAGATGCCTGGCCTCAGCCTATTATCGAGGACGAGACCAATTTCAACGTCAGAATTGGCCCAGCCGGTGGAGACAGAGGATACTCTCGTTTTACTGGTAAGCAAACAAAAATTCCCATTTTTTAGCAAGTTTCGCTCACGAATGTTCAAATTCAAACTTTTTGTCGCTGACACTTGCAATCCAATTACATTGACAACGTTGAGTTTCTTCTTGATGCGATATTTTCTCGTAACAGGTCATAAATAAATAATTCTTCGAGCCTGCTAATCGAGTTTGTTCTTCCGAATAGGTCAACCTTCTTGGGGAATCGCGTGGTACGTGAACGACCTTCTGATACCGGAATTGACAGTCGAAAGAGGACAGACTTACACGTTCATCGTGGAGGGTGGAAATGACCCAGCGAATCCAGCCAAATATCATCCTTTCTACATAACTAGCAGTCCGGAAGGCGGCTACAGTCAGAAACTTGAGAAACAACAAATGGAACAAAAAGTTTTTGCCGGCGTTGAGTTTGATTCTGACGGATATCCCTATCCAACGGCTGCGGGACGTTACTGCGAGTGGGAACACAAAACTGTAGATATGAGCAACCAATCACCGACATTTGAAGAATTCTTCCAAACTTTACGGCTCGAGTGTGATCAAGGAGAGCCAGCCAAACTCGTGTGGACCGTTGCCGAAGACACTCCTGATCTAGTTTATTATCAAGTGAGTTTCAAATTATTCGAAATCGCATTGTCTTATGATCCTGAAGTTTCGATCGTGGCGCGGTAACAATTTTTAGGTTTTATTAATTGATTCTAATCAACAAACGAATTTTCGTCGTCACGCGTTAGTTTGGTAACGAGCTGTATCGCAAATTCTTCAAACTACGACCTAGCCTTCACATGAAATACTGAAAAACCAAAAAATAATCTTTCCAAATCCTCAGGGTGTCCAATTATGATCCTGAAGTTTCCATCGTTGGAATAATGCAACGAAATTCTGTTATTTCTTTAGCAGAGCCAATAATTATTAATGAATATTTGGTTCGGCCAATAAAACAATTCTTCTTGCGACCAAAAAACTCAATCGACTCAAAAAATTGCTACGATTTTCAAAATTCAATAAATAATCAACAGAAAAATGTTTTTCGTTGAATCTCAACGTTTCAAACTTCAGAGTCATATTGTCTTTTCATCAAGAGTCGCGGCAACGGCTCGACGCCAAGTATTAGAAAAACAGCGTAGTGCGAGCCCGCCACACTCTCATATACAGTAAAATAGGCGTTTTATGACGTCACAGAAAGTTTAAATCGTTTTTACGGGAAAACGGGGAGGGTCAGAAAAATTTCATATGAGATTTGAATTTTCTACGATTTTTTATCTTTCGAATGGTCCTTGATGGAATAAAATCCGCTCAGCCAATCCAAAGACATCTAACATTGAAAATTTTGGTCGCGCGTTTTGGGCCGCGTTCTGTTTCTCAAAGTTTTTTGGAGTCGGAAGGTATTGAATACCAAACAGTAACGACAAAATGTAGATTTCAGCTTTCCCCGCACCAGCTAAATTTTGAGGCTGCATGTCTCACCATTTTATCGATTCTATTTGCAGTGTTACACCCACAATAATCTGGGTTGGAAAATCCACGTTGTCGATGCTGGATATAGATCAAGAAGAAACGATGGAAATGGACTCGCAAGTGGTTTACTTCCGAGTATACTGACGATCATATCGATCGTGAGTCTTCGGTTTAAGTTTTTCAGATGAATTTAAATCAAAAAGCTTCGTCGACGGTCGTATACTAGAAAAAGAAAAGGGAGAAAAATCAGTAACACGATCGACGCACTGAGATCGGACGCTCTTTGCCTAACACAGAGTCCTACTTATTCACGTACGAAGACGAATTATTCCCATCACCGTCATTATCATCGTCGCCTCATCATTACAAGCATCGATACAGCATCACGAAGGAGACAATATAAACTGCATGTATATATCTGCCGATCGACGCATATTCACATGAAATGTGCAATACGAGGTCAAGGTAGGTCACCCCGAACGGAGATAATATTTTCTCTATAAAAAAAAAAACAAAAATGAAAATGAAACAAAATTAAAGTTGAAACAAACGTGGGAAAAACGTTTGCCCGAAAAACATAAAAAATGACAAATAAATGAACCTGAAGCAGCCACGAGACGCAACAAAAGCCGACACAAGGTTGTAAGAAAGTATTTAGCTCTTAAGCATTTGAAATGTATGTGAGAGATTTAGCCAGATATTTTTAAGACCCGTCAGATTCAATTTTTCATATTATGTTATACATAAATATAAATATATCTATACATGGAGTAAAAATCAAGTATCATTCGTATACACGTGTAAATTCGTACTAACGAGTATACTCGGAATCGAGCAAGAAAGTAAAACTGAATTTTGAAGAGTTTTTGATGGTCTATATACGATCGAGAAATAACGAAACTACGAGACAATAAATTGAAACAAAAAAAATGACTTTTGAATGAATTTGGGAGAGAATAATCGTTTTATCTGTTACTCCGACAATAATATGCAGAAATGCTACACGGGACTGGGATATTATGACTATTTACTATGATTATAATGCATAGAAAATAATAACATTAACGATGTAAGCGCTGACAATAATTCCGGGAGTTTAAGATAGACAGGCTACAAAATATATATGTCAAAATTGCAATCTCGGTGGACGCGACGACAGAATATAAAATGAAAATAACGATTAAATCGAGGAAAAACGGTACTTATAGCCCGTGCGCGATCTATTACAAGATATGAAAATAAAAAAATGAAATAACGCCGAGACTGATCACTTGAGCTGCGTTAGAATTGCTTTTCGAATTTCCACTATAAATATATAAACGAGACGAATGAAAATATAGAAAGAGGAATAAAAAACTACACGTATTGAAGTAATACCGTGTACCGGCTACAAAGTACCATGTAAATTTTTGCACAAATCTAGCAGATTGATCTGGAGCGATGATAAATTATCATTTAATTACGATCAATTGGAGTAATTATAGAATTTGTGTATGATTAATTGCTCGTTATAAGTGCTGTCTGTTTGACAATAATACGTAACGATAGAAAAAATTGACTGATCGCTCATTGGCCTGTTTTGTGTGTTGTGTGTGGGTGTACGACATTTGCTGATTGAGCAGCTTGAATGAGATTTCGATGAATGAGTCAACACAAGCGGACGAGAAGCGATCAATGATACAATTGTCTATCGTATACATAAACAATATACCAAACAAATAAAGTATATTATATACAAATTGATAAATATATGTATGTACAAAAGACATTCATATATTTATGTTGGAAAAATAGATTAACGCGTATTCACGTTTCGTCGTGTACATAAATTACGTAGGGTGGACCTTTCTTGAACGAAATGAAAGTATAAAATGTGCCTTGGGTGCATTTGATGTATCATTTCCTTTTCTTCGTATCTTCGCTTTGAATTTTACTTCGTTTTCGACTCTTTATTTTTATTGCTTTATTATACACATAAAGGACACCCGTTGCGCATCCACTCGGATCGCTTGATATTCACAGTTCAATCCCGTTGGTCCCTTGAACTAATTGAACCTGAACTCGAAGTGATAATGAACGATACAGTGAGCAAGGGAATAAATTGAGGGAGCTGGAGGAAGTATAAATAATATATATTTTTGAAAATGCTCTCCTTGTTGTTGAAACTTTGATAGAACGCTCGAATATTTACACCCACGATATAATGGGCCACGACAGGAATGATGGAACGAAATTTCATACTTCGATTAAGGAAATAATTGATCAAGTGAATGTTTACAGCTGCGCCATTGTCTTATGTGAAAATTAACACGGAAGGATCGATGTTGATGTTTCAAGGGGCCGGGACGTTTATAGTGTAACCAAGAAATCTGCGAAATACATAATCAGCTTATAACACTAATAAGAAATGCGAAACAGATTATTGAAACACGATGAACTAGCGAGGATTTAGAATTAAATATATAGAAATTCAAAGTACCATGAGACTTTTTGAGAATATATTTTACAAGCGTCCGATCGCCGAGTGCCGCGAGAACAAGGGTGTCCCCAAAATTCGATCCAACGCGTTCGGGACACGACTCCCCTAATTTTATATCATTAGGTTTTTCTTCTCCGTCATTTCCTTGCGAGTCGTTGACAAAGTACAAAAAAAATTTAACATTCCTGCGAAACCTCGAACAAAAAAGGCACGACTTTAAAAAAGACAAAGAAAAGTTTTCATATTCACAGCTATTGCAAACAAAATGAAACGGAATGTAATTAAAGTTTACCGAGCAAATTGCTAGCCCAGCTACATTCCTAAAACTTTTATTCGGGCGAATCGCAAAACTTCATTCAGTCTGCTTGTCACTGAATCGCATTTTGGATCGTACTTTTTTTGATTTTTAAATTCCGATCGACAATTTGCTATTAAATGCTGTTTCCAAAATGTTGAAAAAACGTGTAAGTCGTGAGTTGTGTCCTGAAACATCCATACACGCGAAATTCGGCCAACTATTAATTTACCGATGGGCAATAATTACGAGAAAAGAGCGCACAATGCAGAGACGTAACGAAATATAAAATTGTACGCAATCACCATGCTCCATGAGATTCACTGATGATCGGTCAACATATGAGACACAATAATTTGAGAACGGATGTAAGAAAAAAAGAAACAAAAGTAATGAAAAAATGGCTCTAGTAATTTGATGTTATTATGTCGCAAAAGGAAAATGATACATTATCATCGTATACTATACTCGATGGGCAATTCGAGACAATAAGTTGCGTGCCAGGGCCAGCCGATTTTAGTTTGTCCTTTATTTCTCTATCCATACTTCATTAGGACAAACTCTTTTCGGTCATAGATTCATGTATATCATTATACAAATATATATATGTATACACAGGTATATTATGAAAATGTAATTTATATCTAATGTATATAAATAATATATCTCTAGTACGTAAGCGGATAAAATCTCCTACTTCTGTGAACAAGACAATAATTGTACGTTGCGAGACAACCTGGACAAAAGTCTGCGAGCCTATTCCTCATATCAAATGCCAATTTCGATTTTTCCCCCTTTTTTTGACAACGTAATCAGTCGAATTTGAAGTTTTGCTCACTTTGGAATTTTCTTCCAAACTAAATATATTTTTCTTCATCGTTGCAATGTTCTTTGCTGAATTTTTATGTTACAAGATGGAACGTGTGTTGATTAGAATCGGGTCAATTTCCACTAGAAGAAAAATCGTTAATAAATCATGATCAAAAGGCGTCTCAGACAATGTCCAGTGTTGCGAGCTTCTTAGAGAAAGAGGAATACTAAGTTAGACAATAAGAAAAACATTTTTTTCTATATCTTACAATAACTTGTGTAACGGATATAGAAAAGAATGATTCGAATGACAATAGGGGTATGAACAATTTTAAGCGAACGCTGAATGGATCTGGGAAAATTTAAAGAACAAAAAAAATAAATACTGGCGTAAATATAAACCACCGGGACACGTGTACATTTGCACGAGATGTACACGCATTAATTAATACGCGTGTGCGAGCAAAAAAAATTGCTTGCGTACTTTGTGTATATTATGTATAAAAATTTATATTGCAGCATTTCTTCATCTTTGCATTTACTATGTTACTTAACCATATATACTACAATAATGTACATATGTACATCCGACGGTTAATTTCACCGAAACATGAAAAAAAAAAAAAACAAAAGCAAAGTCGCTATGAAAGCGAAAAATATTGAAAGTATTAAAGGATGAACTAAGAGAAACAAATGAACTCTATGAACCCAGACAATAAATTAAGGCTCAACGAAAAAAGGGAAAAAGAAAGAGGGAGGATGCAAAAAAGAAGATAAAGCACGCGCAGTCCTTGGGGAATTTCCGTAATAAACGACGAAAGTATGTCAAATAGTCCCTCGGACTATTTCAATATAGTTGATAAATTTTACTTGTATAAGAAATTACGCGAAAGTAGCAAACTCAAAAAAATTGAAATTTATGATGAAAGTATACAGGAACAAAAATGAAAGTTCTGGCTAGAAGGGAAGGAAGAAACCGAAAGTTTTGTCAATGTATATGATAAATTGGATCGAAGCTGGGTTGCTAGAGCGAGGAGCAGAAACATAAAGGTGCTCCGAAAATTTTATCGTTATAGATATCTATCGACCGAGCAATTTAGAGGACGTTAATGATTTTTATTACATTATAATTTTACATCTTCAATAGTAATTATAAAGAAAATGAAGAAAAATACAAAAAAAAAACAATGAAAATTAAGTCTCTTTCTGCAATTGAAAATGAGGAGTTGTAGATCGTAGGCAATTTCACTTAATATATATGTAATATCAATTATGAATATCGTACACACTGAAACATTCGCTAGAGTGGTTGGAATACGTGTGAATCAAAGGAGATTAAAAAAACAAAAAAATGAAAATTACGAAAAACATGAGCTAATAATCGTTTCGTCCATCAAGTAAATTCAATCGAGAGCTATTATTCGGCGACGTAGAATATGTCGAAAAAGATTATTAATTTAAAACCAAAACCACCAAGTACGTATCATTAGTTCTCAATGAATGAATGAACTCAAAAGTATAATGTATCGTATCAAAATTTGGATAAAATGCGAAATATCAGGAGGAAGCGACAAATATTGACTAAATATTTAAAAAAAAAAAAAAAATCCTCACTTAATAGATCCTTCTCAGAACATTGTCAACCATTTCTTTTCAACGTTTGTGTGTTAGAATAATAATATATTAAGAACAAACGAAAACAACGTAACAGCTCTCTATCTAAATACACTCGCAGTACACGCCGTGGTAAAAAAAAAGAATCTGTGTCTATACGAGAAAAAAAGCAAACTGATGTAGAATGAGAATCTGGAAGAAATGTTTTCGATTGAAAATCGACGTAACATCTGCTTTGCCATGAATACAGGAAACTGTTTATAACGCACAAGAGAGCTATGTATCGTTTTATCGTGTGTTAAAAAAAAAAAAAACAAAAAAAACAAAATACATTTAAAAAAAAAAACAAAAAAGTATTAAAGATTTCAATAATCGGCGTGTCGTACAACGTTCGTTGAGCGACGATTGAAAGAATCGCCAATTTATTGTGTATACTCGGTCAATGAAGCAAAGCTTGTCTTAAATCTTTCGTACTTCATAATAATTAATCGTCTTGAACGATTCATAAATGATTAACAAGAAACGAAATACCAGAGAAGAAAAAAAAATACACACAAATCTTTATAAATGATAATTATTACATATCGCTCTCCTCGTTGCGCTCTTGCAAAATGTCTCGATCCCCGATAGTCTGCAGTTTATATATCGTGTATATACACAAAACACAAAAATACACACAGAAAACACACACATACACATCTGTAACATCTTATTGGTAAATTATAAGTGAATAACGACGGACTCTGCAAAAAAAAGCGTTCGATTAGTTCCATATCATATTTGACCCTCGCATATCGACAACTTTTTGTCTTCATATCAAAAGAATCATCGAAATGGAACCCTAAGCGAGCTCAGGTACAAAAATCAAATTCTATAATAAAACTGCAGCGGAAACGTTCATTATTTTGCAGGGTAACTGTTCATTAGCGATTATTTTTCAAACAAATTATCTGCGTACTTAAAAATTTCTTTATTATTCATCTCCGGCCAATTTTCTTTGAGATTGTTGTGTAACACAAACGACTGCGTGTGCACCTTGAGAATAAATTCGAATTTTATAATTTATCTGTCAGCAAATTACTCATCGGAGGGTTTACTGAAGCTTCAGGAAGGAAATAATTGCAGCGTGGTGGAAAATGGGAAGTTATATTCGATCAAAATTACGTTGTCCGGGTAATCGAGCGTCTAAACTACAACGCATCGTTATCAAAGTATTCAACATGCGTATAACTCCAAGGTTTCGTTGTAAAGAAGAATGAAATACATGAAAAATATTGTAATTCAGTATTTTCTGTTAAGTGAACGTTAAATGTTATGAAAATATTTTTTCAACAATTGTCACTTGTATGTTTGGTGTGAAAAATACTACTGCGATCGTAGGCGGGTCGATTTATGCTCCCCGGCTAAGTTATTGCTCCTAAGATCGCTTGGAGATCTATTTGTATCGTGCGCGAGTATCGAAATCAAAATAAAATCGATAATCAATCGATACGACTGCACAAATTCACAAGTTCATTCATGATTAATATGTTGAGTTTTGACTTACCTGTATTTTACAATGTACACTTGAATATTCGTGCGTCGCAGGAAGGATCGACGAACGCGATATAAAGACAAAAATTCAAGAGAAAAACATGAATATTTTATGATTGGAAAAACGAGTAATCAGGTTTGTAGCATGAACGAGATGAAAGTTGCTTCTCGTACGGATTAAATTGAAAAATGTATTCTTGTTTATAATTTACGAGAAAAATGTTATCCCTTGACCTTGATATTTTGAATTATTTCTTTCCCAACACTTGTCCTCTGTCCCAAAAACACTGCGGCTATAAAAATCGTCCTCGTCGTGTGATAATTGCCGGAATGTTGCAGCTGCGTGAAACCCGATACTCAAAATTTCTCGGTATTATCGCTGGCAGACAATAATATCGGGGATTGCAAAGCGAAACGAGATTCCACCTTGCAACACGACATATTAAATACGCATTATCATTATTAATTATTGAACATTGTATCAAATTTTATATTCACTTCGTGTGGTTGACAATAAACTGGTTTTGTAAGGAAGCCATATGAAAAAAAACACAATGTATTATTATGAAAACGAGGAGTCCCTCCAACTTACAGTTCGCGCAGACGGATTTTTTCGCACTTGATACATTTGACACTTTGCACATTTATTCTTTCAAGAAAAATCTTCATCTCGGGTAACCCCAAGGATCCTTCTTTTGATCCATCAACGCAAGGGAAGATTCACAAATTTTGTGGAATACTTCGCGTGTCGCTTCCTTCGAAAATACACTCAAAATTTGATGCTGTTCCGAGGCCAGAGTATCAGCCAGTTCTACACATTCTGCGTGCTCATTCATATCCGACATTACGGTCAGAAGGAGGAGAGTTATTTTCGGTATACAGAGATTACGAAGTCTGTTTAATTGATGCATTCGCAATGACATTTCCGGCGTTGATTCATCTTTGGTTATTTTATCGCTCGACGAATCAACGAGCCATCCGCCGTCCGGGAAAAGAAGCACGTTGAATAGTAATTGCTTGACAGCCTGAAACGATCAAGTATTTTCATCAAAATCTTTCTTCGTCGCTAATTTAAAAAGCAAAAAATCATTTGAAAAAATCTGAAAATTGCATTCGTTTTTGCTCATTTTGTATCGATTAATTTATATTCGTTTTTATGTGGCCCATGCGGTTTTTAAAATCACCTTCGTATGATGTTGCATCGTGCACTTCCATCGTTCGAGCTCTGCATTGTACTGAGCTTTTTTATGATCGTGGGCTACTTTTTCGGTGAAGGTCGCGTATGATGGTAAATCGTCGAGGGGCGGCGGTTTTCCTTGATAGAAATGGGAAAACCATTCTTGGAAACCCTCTTGAGCGTCGAGGTACGCCTTGTAACAAAGATATTCGCGTATCGAGGCCGCAGTTTTTCTCGACAGATTAGTCGTCATTGTTAAAGTCGCCAATGTCGCTTCCAGTGACGGATGTTCAGTCATTACGACCTCGATTGCATCGGCAGGTATCTGGAGATGAAAAATATCGAATTTTATTGTTGAAAAATCGTTTTTCATGGTTTTTTCGGGATGAAATTTCATACGATTCGGTTCATCGTGTTTTTTTCCACGATTAAAGAAGATTTTTTAAAGTTGTAACAACTCACCTTGTTGAAGGCTTTACGAGCAGCGTCGATTTTTTCACAAGTGAGGAAATATCGTATGAGCGCGTTTCCTTGCCAAAGTGCTTCTTCTCTCTGACTGGCATAAAACGTGACCCAATCCAAAGCATCAATTTTCTCCAAATCCGCTTCGGTAAGTTTGCCCGTTAAATCGCCATTCGTCTCGAGATTGATATTCTTTTGTCTAACATTTTCAACGACCAATTTCGTTATCGCTTCGACGTTCAAATTGGCGTCTTCAGCAGCCGCAAGACAACGTTTGCGTTCCTCAATTTTTTTAACGCCTTCGAGATAGCTCGCGAAATTTGTGATCTGATCTTCTTGCGGCAAGGTTGCCGTGTAGAAAGCCACGAGTGTGGGATCCCCGATGTCTATGAGCACACGAACGTAGGCAAGCAACACTTTGTCCCCGATTTTGTTTCTGTCATCTTTGCCAATTTGTCGGAAAAAGAGTATCAAATGAGCGAGAAAACGTAGAAATTGCGGATTGCAATTACCCCCGTCAATCCACACTTGCACGTGTTCCAACAGCTGAGGTATTTGATCGAGAATCAAATATTTTTGGATCAAATGATCAGGGTTACTCGCTTGTGCTTGTATCTCTACGTTTTTCGATGCTTGCAGATTGGAAAATATGTCCTCGAGTGCAACTTTCGATTTCCAATAATCGTCCGGCATGGAGATGTAATTTTTTGCCATTACGCCGCGCACTTCCGACTCAACCTCGATGTCCATTAGACACTTCATATGCGCCCAAAGCTCATCTTGCCAGGAACCGGCTACGGTTATCAGTTGCTGCAAATTTCCACAGAGACTCGCATAAATCGCTCGATAGTATTGGCCTATGGAAAATCAAACAAAACATCGATCAATACCGAATTTCACAATTCGAAAATGTTGGCAATACAGAGAAGGAGAAATATTTGCACGCAGACTTTTTTGTAACTTGTAATATAAAAAAAATACCAACCTACGCGAGGATCTTGAGACATTTTCCAGGCACACAATTTCCAAAGACTCCTGTTGGGATTCCCTTCGATCGGTAATTTCGTGTCGGTTAAAGGATTCTCGTAGTTTGGATCGTGATGGGGTTTCCATCCCAACAAACACGCCGCACGCCACGGTTGCCCGCAATGCACTGCGAGTTCTTGAGCTTTTTGGAGTCGACCACATCGGACCTATTAAAAAATGTCAAAAATTATTCAAACGAAAATGGCAAATGAAAAAAAAAGCAACAAGAATTCTACTATCGAATTTACCTCAAAAAACATTCTTTTTTCGAGCCGAGAATCATCCTCTCTGTCCAAGTCGTGCAAGGGTTTGCCTTCCCTGATTGGAGCGTCCGGATCGAGGGAAGTAACGAGAGGTCTCGACGAACCAAACATCATACCATCCTGACGATTATGCAGCTGATGCAGAGTATTTTCCCAGCCAATAGTTTTGTCCGTGAAATGTTCGATCTTCGGCAAAGTTTCGACTTGATCAACAGCATTTTTTTCCAACCAATCAATAATCAATTGATACTCTCTAATCGTACTCTCATTTCTCAACAAAGCTGCAATCACATCTTTCTCCGACAAATTTTGGTTCATGTCAGTTTCCATTTTCATTTGGAAATCCGGATGCGCAGATAAACGATTTTGATAAAGACAATAAACCAATCGCCATGTGTTTCGCTCGTTCTCTAAATTTATCTCTTCCTCTGACATTTCCACGTTGTCTACTTTCGCCTGCATACCTGATTAACGACAAATTTCACATTTTCATTATAACGGCATTATCGCAACGATATCCTAAAGATTTGAACGATGT
Source organism: Diadegma fenestrale (assembly GCA_037043255.1). Lineage (NCBI taxonomy): Eukaryota > Metazoa > Arthropoda > Insecta > Hymenoptera > Ichneumonidae > Diadegma > Diadegma fenestrale. The sequence goes on from CM073310.1 coordinate 2,138,273, forward strand.
TGAAGTTTGCATTGTTGGAATGGAACGAAATTCAGTTTCTTCTTCAATCAATTTTTGAGTTCAGGATGATGAATCGATCTTTTTCGAGGATCCAAACAGAAAATCAGTTCGAAAAATTGAACAAACAATGTTGTGACACAAATTCGAAATAACAATCATAACAACAAATGTCGATCACATTTTTCAAATTTGATTACAAAATTTCCCATAAAACGTTCCTCGCAATACAAAATGAAGGGGAATAGGAAGAGACGGGTTTGCGTACCTCTCATTATTTGGAGCGTATCTGTGCAGTTTTGGATGAAATCTGCGATCGTGTCAAAAATCTGTGGCTCGGAAGAATGGCCTTGGATGATTTCTAAAAATTCTTGGTATAGTTTGGTAGCGGCTTTTCTCCAAGGTTTGTCAGACTTTAGTATAAGCCCCGTTGACGCGCTGTCCTCCATCATTTCGCGCAGACTCATGTCAAACTTTTCAGTCAGCGTTATATCTTTGACTTCGTGTTGCGTCGGCCGAAAAGATCTGGACAGAATGTCTCCTACGATGCAAAATATCGGAAAAACCAAAATTTCACGAATAAGAAAAAAAACCTTCTGTTTTTGACTGAATAATGAGGAACTTGTTTATGATTCACAGGAAAATGGGAAGAGATTTGATTAGGGGGATACAAAAGTTTTGCTCACCTGCGTAGAGCGTGAGCGATGTGTCGAAATCCGAAAGATCATGCTTAAGCAATTTCGACGGATTTTCATAACGGTTTGTCGTTGGAGTGCTGATTTCATTGCTATGAATGTCTTCATCACCCAATCGTTTCGGAGTAAACGGCTGTTGGATTGGAATTCGTTTCGGGGTTGTACTTTTCGTGCTTAACCTCAAAAAAGATTTACGTTGAGCATTTTCCTGACTCAACAATCCGATCGACTGTTCCAAATTTTCTTTCGTACTGTGACGAGAATCCATTTTCACTGATGTGACGTTAACCACTCGATTTAAAAGTTTCTATTATATGAGAAAAATAATTTTGGCCGGTTTGTTCGTCACTTTACATTTTTCCGCGCGTTTTTGATTTCAACGGACACAAGCGACGAGCGTACGTACGGTGGTGTTGGTGTACAGCCGGTAACTTGATATTCGTCGTCGATCTTTTCAACCAGAGACGGCGCAACGCATGATTTCTCAAATGAAATATTTCTTATTCACCGAATAAATCAAATGAATTAATAATTTACGCGTTTGTTGACAAAGATTTTACCGAAATTTTGTTCTCACGCAAATGAACGTATTTTTTTGACGACTGAGAAAAAACTTGATATCCCGTCGACAATCGAATATCGAGGTCGATATGCAACAATCGACTGGATTGACCTAACTGCAACACGCACGCGCATGCAGCAAACAAAAAACAACAATGAAGGTCACGAGAGCACTTGTCTTGTCGCGGGCATCTACCACGTGCGTTCGATCTTGTTCAAAATAATTTGATCTCCTGGATTATTTCCCTTGTGTCGTCAATGACAGTAAAAAATAAATGTTGTTCAAAGTTATTGAGAATATCTGCACCGATTCATGGGACATTAAAAACAAGATTCAAAGACTTACAAAGTGCAAAATTTAAATGACGTTTCAACAGGTTCTCGAAATCATCTTTTTTCGTTTCCTAGTGTGTTTTCCGCTCAAAAGTGATTGCAAGTTCAGAAAATAACAAAAATGCCACAGTGCGTGATTTGCGGAGGAAAAGAATTTTATGCAGAGGCAGGTTTTTACTTTTGCCAAGAATGCCAAACACAGACCCAGGTAATTAAGTTGTAACTATGTCCAATAAGTTTTCAATGTCTTGTCAACAATGAAGTTGTCAACTGATTTTCGTGATTCTGTCCAAAAATTCAGGATCTTCGTGAAGAATTCTTAGAAGACAGGCTAGACCTTGTGACTCGTGTCAGGAAAGTGCGAATACGCTCCAATAGATCGAACAAATCCGGTAAGTTGTTTTTCCTCATTATTTTAAATATTACTACGCCATTTTAACTCGTAACATTCCATTTGAAATATCTAACACGAGCAAAAACTTTTGCTCAACAAAACTTGTACAAACAATTTGGTATCACACAATTGTCTCAAGGGATCGATAAAAAATAACACGATTCGTTGCTTCTTGTATTTTCGTCAATACAGAAGAGCCTCTGGGATGGACAACTTGGGAACAGTACAATTTCATATTACTCGGCATGATAAACGAATTTGTAGAACTGGGAGCATCCCTGGACATAAAAATGACAATTCTGCAGCTATGGACTGCTTACCTGCGAAAACTCGAAGTAGCTTTCACGTCTATGACCCGAAAAAAAGTGCCAAAGTTGGCCAAAACTTACAACAAAAGGTTCGTTACGTCGAGAAGTTATTTTTTTCATCGCCATGGTTGACAATCGATTTACAGATGTTTATTTTATACAGAGATGCTGAAATAATTTACGGAAAAGCTGTACGGATGAAAAAAAAGCAGAAACAGGGAACCAGCGGTTACACTAGTGGCTCGTCCGTCACATCGGGCCTTCAGAGTGATAACAGCTCGAGTAAAAACATACATACTCACAAGGTTCATAATTATAAACATCTATTTGACAAAAAACATTAGCTCAATGTGCCGAGTTCAATATTAGGGCATTTCATATTTCCATTGACGTGGTTTTTTGTGTGTACACAAGTTTTGTTGATTTTTCAACAATTTTTAAAGTTATCAATACAACTTGAGAGTTTCTGGTTTAAAATACTGCAAAGAATCCGTAAAGCTACAACAAAAATGTAAGAACTCTTGTCATTATACTATGACGACGATTAAATGCTGGAAAAAAAAATGGGCAGACATTTTCTGCAAATAATGTACGTCACAATTTGAGTGATGGATGAAAAGTTCTTTTGGAATGATTTTTAAACTTCAAATACGCCACTAGGTGAGGGAAAAATTTCGTAAACTTGATAAAAACTGATCATTTGCTAATTTTCACAGCGACGACTAATAGCTGCGGAATACGAGCGATATGTACAAAGTCACGAAAGCTCGGAAGGTGGAGCAGCTAGCGTGATGAATCAGAGTTTGTTCAGTATGCAATCGAGTACGGGACAATCGTCGAAAAACTCGTCAATCCGGTAAAGATATTTTTATTTCGTACAGGCTTAAGTTCATGTCGTGGCGACAAAACGTTATGCACGATATATTCCGAGAAAAAATCAGGTTGCAGGTCGTTTCCGTTTGATCATTTATTTCGCGTTGATTTTTGATAAAATTCCAAATTATTTTCATTAGTGGACTAAGAAAAGTTTACTCGACGTTCAATTCACATTTAACAGTATCCGATTCAACAAGGCGGCGAAAAAAGAATCTCAGAGGATCAAACAATTGTCGGCAAAGTTGCCCCGCGAGAGTCGAGCCAAGTTTCATCAAACATACAAGCGAAGTGCATATTGCGATGGTCCACAAGTTATGACGCCGATACAACTATGGGCATTGATTTATCTAGCGATGCGTATACACGACGAGAATATCCAATTAGCAGATATGTTGAGGCAAGTCGGAAACGCTAATAACGAACAAAATTTATGTCACGTGTTGAAAGAAAAGTCTAGAAGCGATAAAGCAATGTTATTGACATTTTTACAGGTGGGCTAGAGAAGGACACGTGTCATATTACAGATTGGATCATTTGCTACCACCGGAAGTAACGCTCACGGGAAAAGAAGTGAATATGTTGTATCAAAGAGCAGAAATAAAGCATAAAGGCTTGAGACGATCGATCGGAAACATGGCGAGATTTCTAGACGTTTGGGAAACTAAAACGCCGGATCTTCTATCGTTGATCGAGCGCTATTGTACCGAGTTGCAGTTGCCGAGTAAGAAAATTCTTTCCCTCTTGAAATTTCCATCAATTCATTTCACCATAACGTCGTTTTTTTTTTTTTATTGAAGGGAGTGTATTTTCATTACAGAGGGAATAGCCATTTACGCGGAACGAATGATGGCATTGTCGCCACCAAGAATGCAATTCAACGCCAAGACGGCCTGGTTTCCGAACTACGAGGGCAGAGCGATGGCAATCATCGTAGTAGTGTTGAAAATGCTGTTCGCTCTCGATGGGGTAACGGAGTATGAAATCAGTCGCGTAGTCGAAAAAATAAATAGGTGATTAATGTTGCTTAACGATAAATAAATAAGTGAAGGAATCGTCGTGCGCTCAGCCTTACGCATGTTAGAAAAACGATCGTCACGCATGCTGGAACTTCTACGATCGTCAGAAAAGAGAAAAAAAACAAAGAAACCCGATACTTTCAATTATTTCGATACTCTTGACTAATTTTATAAATTATGGGTTAAGTAATCATTTTTGTTCGGTTACGAAACGGAGAAGGTAATAAACTATTTGGGAAAATGGATAAAACATGCAAATGTCGCGAAACAGAGAACGCGGAAAATTCTTTCGCTGTCTCTTTGCCGCCGGGAATTATCGAGCCGTGTGTAATAGTTCACGGTGGTGTCGTCGCGGACTACTCGTTAAACCTGGTATTTGTTGAGTTGGTCGAGGCATGCAAAATATCTGCATCTCTCGGATATCAGAAAATACTGAGCGGTGGGAATTCCGTAGATGCAGTAGAGGCTGCATTGTGGTGGCTCGAGAACGACGAATTCTTCAATTGTGGCTACGGTTCGGTCGTTAATAAAAAAGGTTCGTGTAAATTGTTCCGATTAGTTGTTATTAAGTGCAAACATTGTTTTTTTTTCTTCTCTCCATTATAAAAAAATTTTCTTTTCTGCAAATTCCGTCTTCAGGTTACGTCGAGATGGACGCGTGCGTTATGAATGGGACAGAGTGCGAATGTGGTTCGGTCGTGGCAATACGAAATATAGAACATCCGATATCGTTGGCTCGTTACGTAATGGAAAATTATCCAAATACCATTATCGGAACAGCAGGTGCCAACAGACTAGCAAAGATTGCGGGTATAAAATCAATATCGCCGGAAAACATAATTTCTCCAGCTTCGTATTTTGCCAACGAAACAAAGTATCCACCGAGCATCGGATTTTTCGTTGACGATCATCGCCGTAACGACAATTCTGAGATTTTGAAAAGTAATGAGGATTAAATACTCGTATCGATCGTTTGCCAGCGCAAACGCCGGCATTTGCGTGTTGCAATAACGAGTAAAGTGTCGAACTGATACGAGCAATAAATCACATCGTATGTAGCCAATAATCTTGGAGCTGTCGGCTGCATAGCCTGGGACGGACGTTCGATCGTCGCTGGGACATCGACCGGCGGTACGAGGGGTAAAATGGTCGGACGCGTTGGAGACACTCCGCTGATGGGCTGCGGTATTTTTGCCGATGATAAATCCGCATGTTGTCTTACTGGGCATGGAGAATCCATTATAAAAATGGCCTTGGCACGTTCCATCGTCAACGACGTGACTAGCGAAAAATCTACGCCTCGGGAAACTTTGAAAAAACATGTAGATCGCGCTTGGGAAAAATTTGGCCATCCGGCTGGTGGAATAACTTTTCATCGCGATGGCGCTTGGGCGATTTACTCCACCAACGAACAAAACGATCCGATTCCATACGCAGTAGTCCAGGGTCAATCGATAACCTGCCCTTCGGCCGATGGTGAACAAATCCAAGAAAAATATCGCAATCCGAAACAAGAAGAATTACGCAAATGTCATCGATCTTTATGAATATACAAGAAACTCTTTTTCCCTCTTTTCTAGACTATCGCAGAATATTCAGCGTACGCTCCTAATTTGTATTGAAAACTCAATCGTTTTTGTGTCCAACGTCGTTTGTTTCGATTGAGACTTCAGTAAATCGTTTTCACGTTTCAGAGCTGCGACAGCGCGAGGTCTGGATCGATCGAAATTATTCAGTTTCTGCGAATGGCAACGTTACGTCGAGTGTCGTCGTAATCTCCTGGTGAACGTTCATTTTCCAACGAAATTGAAGAGAGATCCCAACTCGACCGGCAACAGTCATTTGTTCTTGAATTATTTCGCTGCTATGAAGGCAAAAAGTAATCACAGAGAGGAACCAGCTGTTTCGTCGCCTTACCACGTGATGCCGCAAAACCTGACCGACGCGCTGAAAAATGTCATCGAAAAACTAGGCGAGAACGTGGCTCCGGCGCAAAAGGATGTTGAAATTTTTCCACCGTCTTTGACACCGCAACATTCGTATTTGCAACAAATGCTCCAAAATCCTGACAAAGATTTGCCTTCGGTATTACGCGCAGACTTTACTGCAACGAAAATTGGTTACATGACGAAACCCAAAACGTGAGTTGACTCAAATGAAAACTAATGAAAAGGCGTAAACGAAAAAAGTTTGAAAAAAATCTTTCCTACGAATTTCAGGCTCGAAGTTTTAGCTGCACATTGCAACATAAACCTGAGAATCGTCGACACAGGATTACACTTTTTGGAAAAAGTTGTTCCTCCTTATCTCCAACCAAAATTACCGAATGTGAAGGAATACAACGAAAAAACCCAAATAGAAAGGCCCATCGTGACTGAAAGTGAAAGTCATCCTGCCCGTGAAGCTTGCGACGATCTCGAAGAATATCTTCATCGCAAAGCACCCTTCATCCTCAACATCGATCCAGGCAAACGTGACGAGTACGAGCAAGTTTTTAGAGCGTCGGAAAAACGTCGTTGCAACGCGACCAACAATTCGCTCGATTTTTGTTTCGACGAAGTTTTCCCAGACGGCAAGCTCCTCGTGAGGAACGACGATGACTCGGACGACGAGGACACAAAAAATTCCCCGAGTACAAAAGGCATCGCCGATGATTTTGAAAGCGCCGGCGATAAGCAAGTCGATCAAATTATCGATTCGCTGGATAAATGGAACGTGACCATGTCGAGATACGAAAAAAGGAGACTCGTCACGACTCTGAAAGGAGAATCCACGTGGCCTCGACTTTACAAACCAAATCCTCCAACAGTGCGAGATCCTCAAACCGGAAAGTTCGTATCGCTCGAAACTTCGACAAAGTGTAAAGTCGCGAAACGGATTTCGACCAGAAATCGTAAGAAGAAATTAAGGTCCCAGAAAAACGACGCATCGAGCGAGACGGCGATATTTTCCAAGGAGGATGGAAACCTTGACGCAGACCAAGCCAATGACGAGGACGAAATATACGTTGACAACGAATTCGGCTTGAATGACAACGACTTATCAATATTACACGAGACCAGTTTCAACTCTTCGGAGGAGTATCTGAGAGAAAATAATTTCCCATGTTCGGAAAACGAGACTGAAACGTTGTTCAGGCCGTACAGCGAATACTGGCTGTTGCGTTGTGTCTTCAGTCAAACCCATCAAGCCAATTTCCGCGACGTGCTGAAATTCCTGCCGTACAATTTTACCTGGCTCCTGGAGGAATGCAGCAGCATCGTCGAAATGTCAGAGGAAGATCTTTACGAAGAAATCTGTTTGGTCGAGTCGTATTACTCGGATATACTAAAACCGGAAAAAGATCCTCCAACGGGCAACAATTACAAATGCAAGGAATATCGGACAAGCACTCATTGCTTCCATGCCCGAAAAAAATGGTGAAAAATGATGGCAGAAAGAAAAATTTTCATCCAGAGTGACAAACAGGCCGATAAAAACTCATTTACGTATTTTTCTGTTAAATAAATTTTTCTATTTTCCCAACGCAGCTGTTCTGTTATTGACAATTCTCTTCCTAGTACGAGCTCTTGGCATATTCACGGTAATAAGCAAATAGAGTAAGAGTACAAACCATAAATCGATAGCTTCAGCTTCAATCACTCACGTTTAGCTTTACGATAGAGTTTTTGGGCTTTTACCCGCGTGAGGTAACTCGATCGTTTCCTCCTGGATGGATGATCTTAATGAGGGAGATTAATTAATCATAATTATCCAAAATTACGGGAGGCAAAAGCCAAAATTCTACGAAAATCCATTGAAGCCACAAGTTGACAAAATATTGGGAAGAATTGAGTTTTTTTTTCAAGAGCTGCGACAATAAAACAATGAAAAATTTGTTGAAAAACAATTAATTAAAAATCTGATCGAATTTTGTTCGAGGTTTACGAATTTTTCGTAGTTTTGCAATTTTTTCAATTAATCGAGACAATATTTTATTGATCACGAAATTTCTCTTTTATTAGAAGGGATTTTGAAAAATTCGATAATGTCAGAATTAGAGCACACCTTTCGGAGGAGAAGCGAGGGAGAGAGATGGCGTGAGAGGCGTCAGGTTGAACTAGGTGTTTCGTCTGTAAATGGTTAAAAAAAAGAATAAGAAAAATCATTCTGATACGGTCGGAGGCAACTGTTGCGCTCGAGTTTCGGGGTAGTGTTCGGTGAAACTCGGAAATACTCGGGAGTCTCGTCTGCTGCGTTTCGTCCCTTTACTACTTGGTTCTGTCCCGAGAGCTACGGGTTTTACACTCTTGCGTACACTCGCGGCGACGCTCTCGCGAAGGCACCACGAACTGTGTAACACAGCGCAGGAGTTTTTCGTGAAGGAGAGAAATCGTGTGTTGGAGAAAGAGCGAAATAAAGCGATATATATGTGGATAGGGAGAAAAAAGGAAATAAAAATAAATAAAAATAAGCTGGCGCAGTGTGTCTACGGAGGCACGACTGTCGTTGGTACGAAGACGGCGTAACGTTTTTAGTTGTAAACATAACTCGCACTTGAACGAACGTGAACAAGTCAAAAATATTTTCTTTTTAATTCTGTCAGTTTAATCATTTCAATCGAACAACGGGCCGGTCCAGTGAGAGATTGCTTTTTTCTTTCTTACTTTTTTACATTTATTTTTAATCCTTCGTGGTGAAAAATCAAAAAATAAAATATGTACACGCTTGTACGGATGCACGTAGACGCTACAAGGCGAAATTTTTGGTGGGAGTGATGATGTTTCTCTTATCGTGTCTACGACAGTGAATGTGAAGTGTGAAAAAACAAATATTGGTTTAAAAATTGTTTTTATAATCTTGAATTAAAGCTCGGCCCACTACGAAACGTTTTTAAGAACAACGTTCGAAATACGTCGAGTGAAACACGCGTTTCTGGACAAAAAACGAGATTCTTAATAATTTTGTTGGTTGTGTGTGTGGGCAGGAAAATAATCTTCACCTCTCATTGAGGCCATAAATAAACAGCAACCCTCAGTTCCCAGTCAACCGCAATTTTATTGGTGAGTAATGTTTGCTCTCACAGGCAATATTTATAACGCGCGATGACTTTGTACTTATGAATCTATTTTATTTTTATTTTCTTCAAAGAATGACAATTCGAGTCTCGCGCGAGATTAGTCACTTTTTCGATATTGACCGGAATAAAACCGACGAACACGAGTCGGAGAGACAAAAAATCGTGAAATTGTGGAAAAAGAATTTTGTAGCCGGCTTTTTGGACGCCTATCAATTGAATTTATTTCATGTTCCTTTTGCACATGCCAACGCAACGTGGTAACGTGCTTGCGTCTGGTTTTTTTCGGTTTTCATTCCTCGATAGCTTTCGTCTTTGGATTCTTCTCCCAAGACGATCGTTTCGCGCTCTCAACCTTCGCTTTCGATTATTCTCCGTCACCAAATCGATCAGTACTTGAAAAAAAAGCCTCCAGCCACAAAATATACCGCAATGCATCGGGTTTCGGTCTCCTGTGACGTCGCATTACTATGCGAGCATTGCACTCGTCTATCAGACTCGTTTCCTACGACGAAAAGCTCGTTTTTATTTTTTTTATTCATTTCAACTGGCAATCGTCCAAAGAATTCTCTTAGTCATACAGGGAGTACCGACCCTCGAAGAATACTTTTCTAGTGATATGAAAAAAGAATGAAGAGGAAAAAAAGGAGGCAAAGGAAATATGCACAAGGGCGATATAAACTTTAGTATACAAAACTCGAGTCTTTTTCGCTCTCGTCTAATGCTTCGTTGGCGAAACGACGAAAAGTCGCAATGAAAGAACAATCATAGCGAAATGGGAGAAAAAAAATCCTGCAATACAAATGGAAGTGAGTTTTTTTAGGAGCTGAAAAGCGTGAAATTGTTAGGAGAGCGGGAAAGCTTTTTTTTTTTAAGATTAAAAATATGCGAAATGTCAACAAAGCCTGGGAGCATTTCGTGTTTACGGAAATGGCATCGTTCACGAAATGGAGAGAAATATTTAGCTGAGTTTAATCAAATCCTCGCAAAAAATCATGAAGATTTTGTCAAAATCTTAAAAATTGGATTGTTTATTTTGGAAATTATGAAAATCTCGAGTTTTTAACTCATCCAAAGAAATACGCATGTACGAAATCGATCGCAAGACTACGCATCGACATGCTCGTCAAAAATACAGGATCATCAATCAAAGTCTCGATGTTGTATACGAATAACAGAGCAAACTTCATTATTTAGAATTTCTATCGTTTATCCGGCGCGACACGGACGATTGGTGAGAGGGGTTGAAGAGACTGTACTAGATTCGTTGGAATAAGCACTCAGGGGAATAAAAAAGAAATGACGATAATCAATCTGGTTTCCTGTGCGGCGAGAGAACTAGACACGGTCACGTATTGCGCCAACTCACGCACAAATAATAGGAGCAGGTTGCCCGAGAGATCTCATCGAAAAGTTTGACCACATGGCAAGTCGTGTACAGCAGAGAGAGTTCGTAATAATATTACCTTCGTATATTTCACTAACTTGTGCAAATCTTCTGCTTCCTCTTGCATATTAAATGATAATTAAATATTGAGTTAAATCTCGAGCGAGATCAAGACACAGAAATGATCCTGAAGTTTCCATCGTTGGAATGCAACGAAATTCTGTTATTTCTTCAGCAGAGCCAATAATTATTATTGAATATTTGGTCTCTTGCGACCAAAAACCTCAATCGACTCAAAAAATTGTCACGATTTTCGAAATTCAACAAATAATCAAGAGAAAAAATGTTTTTCGTTGAATCTCAACGTTGCAAACTTCAGAGTCAAGACACTGGATGAGAGATTGTTTGGGTCTCGTAGAAACAACGTGGACGAGCCCACGAAGCTCATTGTTTTCGTCGAGGCTTATTATTTTTTGATACTTTCGATCCTACTCGCAAGATGTCGGATGGTTTGTCTCGACGCCTACGAATTGTTTAAAAAGCCATTAAAACACGTCGGCGTAGTGGAGAATCAGTGAGCATCGCATTAACAGTCTCGACAAGGCGCAAAAACCCGTTGCTCGGGTTACGACGAGCTGTTTGTCTTGGTATAGGTAGCGAACGAGTAGATTGCAGTGAGACTCTCGTCTTCTTCGGTAAACGAGTGTGAGGAAAAGGCGTCGAGGCGAACAGTATCGCAACGAGGAGTCTGGAAACTCGATCACGCCACGTTGAGGGCTATAGAGGACCTTTAACTATAACAGCAAACCTTTCGCGCATCTTTCTCTAGACCCCACCTATTTATCCGCGGGAAGTGCTTTCGCAAAAAGAAATAAGCGCAGAAAAAACATCCTTAGGATGAGTACAGTGTCGCTCGACGCGGTCACTCATTTCTTTGCTAGTGCGCGCGGAAGACAAAAAATCCATTAACTCACCGACAGACGCGGCAGCGGATAAGAACGAAGTGAGCCAGTAACTGGTTTACTCGAGAATTATATTCTAGTTATCGTCCTCGCGTACGAAGGATCCGCCAGGATATCGATTTAAGCCTTTCAAATATTACATTTCCTTGCCGCTTGAAAAAATACGATGCTGAAGTTTGCAACGTTGGAATGCAACGAAAAATATTTCATTCTATTGATAATTCGTTCAATTTTCAATGTCAACCAAATTTTTCGAACCGATATGCTTTTCGGGTGGCGAAAATCGATCATTTTATCATCGTGATTACATTCTGCATTCAAATAATTATATTTGCCAAAGACTCAAAACAATTTCGTTCCATTCCAACGATGCAAACTTCAGAGTCATGAAAAAATACTCTTCCGTCTTGCCCAACGGTTGCGTAGATTGCGCGATATCGATAATATATCAATATTTCCAGCAACATTTTTCATCAGGACTAATTGATCGAAACGACTCGACAAAAAACGTCAACACGAATTTTCAAAAATAATTCTCAACATGCCTGAATTTTATTTTCCATACTCGATCGTTATTAACTTCACGAACGTTCGTATCGACGAATTACGAAAAATATTAAACTTACTGTTCGAAACACAAAATTTTTCTTATAGAAAAACAAAACGTAGAATTTTGGAAAGTCATCAAAAAAGTTTGTTTCATCCGAAACTGTAAAATGGCATCGTTTTTATGAAACGTTATCCGCGAGTTTGCCATTAAACTCGAGCTCAGTTTACTCGCACAACCACTCAATCCGTTTCCCCTGTAACAGCTGATGTTCTTTTATCCTTCTAGCACTTAGTAGTACCGACCCTTAGCCGGGTGGGTACATACGTAGGGGTTCTCCCTTTCGCAGTCGGTCATACTAAGTGTATGGCTTTTTCTTCCCTTTTTCCAAAGGTTTTGAAAGCTGCTCGCGTACACTGTGAGAACGTACGACGCCCTTGTGAGTGGTACTTGATTTTTTCACGACTCGTTCTACAGGTGTACCTCCGAGTCTTTTAAACGCGTGTAGAACGTAAATTGTGTATTTTATTATTCATCTTTTTCCCACTACGCCAATCTTTCCGGAATAAGTTTTATTTTCATTTCAAACATGACACCGAAGTTCGCAACATTGGGGTCCAATGAAAAATACGTTTTTCAATTAATTATTTGTTCAATTTCAAAATCCATTACAATTTCCGTACCGATTTTGAGTTTGGATCCCGCAAAAATATCGCTTTATCGTCCTGACCAAATATTGAATAATAATCGTGAGATCTGCTCAAGAAAAAACGGAATTTCGTTGCATTCCAACGTTGCAAACTTCAACATCGTTTTCAAACCTTTAAAGTTATCGTCAGAGCTTTTCGAGCCTTTCGAGCTTTGAACGTTCGTATACTTTGGGGAACAAAAACCTGGTGAATGTAGAGCAGATCGAAGTTGGACAATGACTTTGAAGTTTGCAACGTTGAGATTTAACGAAAAACATTTTTTCTATTGATTATTTATTGAATTTTGAAAATCGTGCCAATTTTTCGAGTCGATTGAGTTTTTTGGTCGCAAGAGAGAATCGTTTTATTGGCCGGACCAAAAATTCAATAATAACTATTGGCTCTGCTGAAGAAATAACAGAATTCCGTCGCATTCCAACGATGGAAACTTCACGATCATGGTTGGACACCATGAGGATTTGAACAGATTATTTTTTGGTTTTTCAGTATTTCATGTGAATGCTTGCTCGAAATTCGAATAATTTGCGATACAGCTCGTTACCAAACTAACGCGTGACGACGAAAATTCGTCTGTTGATCAGAATCAATTAATAAAACCTAAAAATTAAGAAATTTTTTTTATAAAAAAGCAGTAATATCGCCTTTTTTATCTTACACATTTATTAATGTCTAGAATTTGAAAACGCAACAATAATCAATGGAAAAGTAAGCGGGGAAAGGTTCGCGTTTACGCACAAGTATTTAATCAACAGAAAATCGTTCGATTGCGCTGTTTTCAGCGGTTTTTATGCAGATACATTATCAACGCGAGGATCGACGTAGGAATATGTAGAAAAAAGTGTAAGGACAGCCCTCGTTTGAGAATGCACATTGGAGCGAACCCGTTGCTCATCTCCACGGCTATTTTTTCCCTCATTCCGTGACTCCTCTCGCGTTCACAGATCCTTAAACCGTATGTGCCCCAATTACACAAAAGAAGTGATGACGTATGTACGCGTTTCAGTCGCCGTTGTCTCAACCCTTGGGGAAGAAAACACTTGCACAGCACACGTAATACCTCCCACGTAAAAAACAGACGGATACACACTCATGAAAGGTTGTCTCAAGTTGGTGTATAAAATATAAACGTATACATAGTCATATTTTTATATTATGCACAATGCAACATTTAACCTCGATTAAAGTCGAGCCACGATAGATCCGCGGGGGACGGGACTTAAAGAGGATGTTCCCTCGTTTCGTTCTCTCCCCGAGAATCTGCAGACACGTTTCACGCTGGTCTATGTGGAAATATTCCAACCCTACAACGGGGTCGAGAAAACAATGTCGTATTTTTCAGTAAAAAACGTTCTCCTCTTCATTTTTCTGAAACTTTCATACGTTCTAAAAAATCTTTACCGTTTAATAATTGGCGAATGTGTTTCAACGATACAATTTTCACTTTTTGTTGTTAAAAACGAAAGGAAAACTGCATAATTACGGTTATTGTTGCGAGGGAGAAACACGTTTTGAGCTGAAGAAAATATTCATGGTTTACGCTCGGAAAAATATAATTGCAGGGAAATATGGTTAATAAATTATCAAGTTTTTAGTAATTCAAGTGCATCCATGATTCGATTGCCGGTCGACGATGTGCATCGACCAAAAAACGTATTTTTAGATAGACCGAGACTTGGAACGCTCACAGCGTTGCGTTGAATATTTTGTTATCGCGCATGGAGAAAACCTCGCGATAAAAGCTTTTCCACTTTGTGTACACTGGAAATTGTATTTTGTCCAAAAACCTCGATATTTTGTTGAACACGGTAAACTCAATATTGTCGGATAATTTCAAAATTTTCGTTATTTCGACAATATTTTTCACCTGTATGGAAACGAGTCAGCGAAATTTACAATCGGAATGAAAAAATTTTTTGTAATTAAAAAAAAAAGTTCGTCCAACGTATCCAACAAAATATCGATCGTTTCCAACAAAATTTTCTTTTCAGTGTACATTTTCTCGTCGAATGATGAAAGTCAATTAGTATTTCTAAGGGAAATTGTATTCCCAGATACAGAACGATTGAAACTCCGTGAGGTTTCAACGACCTCAGGGTTGGATAGTTTTTCCGGATGCAGAAACGCTTCAAATTCGAACCACTTCAGATAAGAGTACGCATCGATAAATAAATCGTATCAATATCATTCGATGACAACATTTTTTATGTCGTTTTTTCGTGTAATATTTAAGGAGGTTCCGCTATGGCGCAGAGTGAGGCACAGTTTCCAAAAAAATGACGATCTGCTTTTCGTTTAGCAAGCGATCCGTTGCCAAACTCCGAAAAAAAGAGATGTTCCGAGCATTCTGTCGATTTTAACTAGAAATATCTCCTCCAAACATTCGTTGACCTCGCTATTTTTTGATTGATTCGGAACCCTTGGAGTTTTTTTTATAAATTGAGATTTTCATACGCGTTTTATCTAATCGCGAAGAATTTTTAATATTTTTCTGATTTCATAAGGGTAAGAAATTTCCGTAAAGCCAATGTTAAATCAAGTGACTTTCGACTTCGGAAATAATGACTCTGAAGTTTGCAACGTTGAGATTTAACGAAAAATATATTTTCTATTGATTATTTATTGAATTTTGAAAATCATGGCAATTTTTCGAGTCGATTGAGTTTTCGGGTTGCAAGAGGGAATCGTTTTATTGACCGGAGCAAATATTGAATAATAATAATGAGCTCTGCTGAATAAATAACAGAATTTCGTTGCATTGCAACGATGCAAACTTCAGGATCATTCGAAAATATGTAGTAAAACTTCGTTGACCTAGGACGATTTTGAAAGAGATTAAAGTTTGCTGCCTAAATAACAATATATTTCGTTTTCAGACTTGAATCTAATTATCGCTCTACTAACGGAACTTCCTTAATAGTCAATGTCACTTTAATTTGCCTACGTTTCTGATTGAGACTTTCTCAATTCCATCGAATAAAAAAATTACTCATTCCTTATTGCATATCTCAGACTTGTTTGAGCAGGGAATTTCCATGTTGTTGATAAAATTTTCTAATAACGGAAACGCAATGGGAGCAAAAAATTCAGATTCCCATAGTCTTTCCCTGAATTTTTCACACTTCACGTCAATTTTAGGAGCTGGTTTTTTTTCGCGTACCGATCAACGGGTTAACGATAACGAAGCACCACTCAATCACGAGCAGAGTGTTGATCGCGTCGATTACAAACTATTGAAGAAAGCGAGAGACATAGATGAAAAAGGGGAGGAAGCAGGATTTCAATCCAATGATACGCAGCGGGATATCGCATAATTGATTCGACACCTCCAGTCACCCACGCACTCATGCAAATCAGCTGATTTACATCTCGCTCTCCGCGTGCTCTCGGCGGTGTCACTGAAAACATGTGAATATAGATATAAAATGAATGTACAATTTTTTTATCATGTCTCGACCTATAAATGAGATACGTTGAGCAAATTTAAACTTCACCTGTTCTACATGTTTCTGTGATGAAACTGCGGAGCGAGGGAGGGGGGGGGGCTGGAGATAAAGCTTTGAGATAAAAAGAAGAGAGAAAGAGCCGTAAGGGATTATATTCAGAGCACAATTCACATCAGATCTATTCTTATTCCTCTTTCTCCGTTTTGTCAGCCTTTTTCATCTTTCATACGACTCGGTACATGACAAGCTTGTACATGAGTGTTTGTGTTAAAAATGTACATGTGTATACGTGCGAGCGGTTTTGTGGTACCGGAAGGTCAGACGCGTGCTGTTCGCATTTTGGCCATACGTACGCAGCGACCACCACGAGCTATTTTTTTGTCATACTTTTTTCTCTCGTCTCTGTCTTTCGCCCGATTGCGCATTCTGCCCAGCGAATATCCGCCGTAAAAAACCTGCTCGTACAATAAAGTGAGTACTCGCGTCAAAATCGGCCATGACTCTGTGAAAATAATTTCATTTAATTCGTTTTTCTTGGTCCAAAGAAATTTTGCATGAAATATCTTAGTTTATTATTTTTTTTATCAGTGCACTAAAGAATTGTGCACTATTTGCTGCGTTCGAGAGGAAAATTTTGCATTTTCAAATTGATTGAAATGAAAAAAAAATTGATTTAAAAATTTCTTACGACGTATTCGAGTTGGATGCACACTAAAAATTAAATTTCGTCAAAAAACGTCGATATTTTTTTAAACACGGTAAATCTTTTTGGATAATTTCAAAATTTTCGTTATTTCGACAATATTTTTTATTTCTAACGAAACTGTCAGCAAAATTTACGATTGGAATGTCAAAAATTTACTTTTTGAACAGACTTTTTAGAATATTTGCCAACAAATTTTTCTTTTCAGTGCAGAAATAAATATGAAAAGTTTGTCAACATTGTTTTATGAATAATTAAGAGAATTTATGACGAATCATTGAGACGACGAGTTTGAATTGAATGCCATGATTTCTAGACTTTTATTGGTTGTTTATTCATTTGGAAAATTAGTCACAATGACTATAATTGCTTTTCTTTTGACGATCTCGTGCAATAGAAACTTGACTTCGATATAGCAACGACGGAGACTACACATAATTATAATAAACCTGATAAATTATGCGGAATTAATAGCTCGTTGTTCAAACGTACATTATTTATCGTCCATTGAGTTAACTAATCGTTGCCCTGGGAAATCAAGGAATTTCTAATTCTCACAATAGAGTCGATTTCTCGTTGGATCAGCGACAAATAAAAAAATAGGTCGTGCACAATTTTTTCCGCACTGACTCTGTGCCATTCGTTCGTGATGTCAATCTTCGATTATGACGGAAATATTTTACAACCCTGCAAGTTTGAATCTCGTGAATTCAAAATTATTCGTTGCTTCCATTTCTTTTTTTAACAAAAACCACCGAACGCAATTTCATTTTGAAATTTCGCAAAAGTCTTGAAAATAATTCGAAAAAAATCGTAGCGTTCGAATTATTTTCGTGAGTTCAATTTCAAAGGTCAACAGAAACGCCAAATGTTTCTGGTGCGTACCGAAATTAAATTCGTGCAACGAAAAAAAAATGAATCGAATGCATCACTCGCGATTCTCAAAGGTCGTTGAAAAAAACGGACTTTTCATACGTTCGTAACATCTTTCGATGCATTTTTCGCAGAAAATATCATAAAGATAAATTGCAAAAATTCTCATCTGAATTTAAATGAAAAATTGTACTACGAATTCAGTCTGTACATGTTATTGACGCAGAGGAAAATTCCAGAGTTCTGCGAGTTTTCGGAAATGATTGGAAGCAACGATTGAGCTCGAGGGCGAAAAAAAATGTTTACGAAAAAGAAACACGAATAAGACAGTACACGAGAAAAGAATAAAAACATGAAATAACGTTGCGTGACGAAATTAATGTCGGAGGCGTTACAATGAAAGTGGAAAGACCGATTTTATTGCATTTTATAGAATTATCGGTTGCAATACCGTCAAAAAGACTTGGTTGATGGAGAGTGTGTTCGTTTCTGTGCATGCGTCGAACAATAATGCGTCGAGACTGTTTCGTTGCTCATCTGCAGAACGCAACATAAATTGTGCATCGGAGACTATGGCGCTCTCGAGTGACAAGCGCAACACATCGTGCGCGTCCCGATTAATGGGCTTCATTGGATCCGAATCCAACTGGTTTTCGTTTATGCGAATGAATGATAGATGACACTTGAACGATACGCCACAAGTTACTATTCTTATTCGAGATAATCGCTAGACTCGATATTTTCGTCACGATTTTACGATTAGATGATGTCTACCAATAAAATATTCTTTTTTGAACCCTAAAACGTTACGAAAGTCATGAGAACCATTCGGTATGATGCGATAACAAAAAGATTTATATGAAATACTCCGAACGAGGCACAAAAAAAAAAACGTAGGATCATTAATGATGAGACACAATGAAAGAAACGATGACGAACGTTCTCAAATCATTGAACAATCATTTTCAATGTAAACTCGTCCCATTAAGCTTTGGCTTCTCGTAAGCCTTTAATTGTGCTGAGCTCTCTCAAGGCAAAGAAGACCTCTGTGGCTTGAGATAAGCTTACAAAGATATCGATGAAAGCTGATGGTGTTTGTCAACGAATTTCCAGTAATTCGAAACCAAAACAACTACAAAAATGTATACACAAAAAAATTATAATGTCACAGGAAAACACTAAGAAGAATTAATCAATAAAGTTTGAATTGGCTGTAGAAATAATTATCGTTCGTGTCTCATTCGTCTTGAGGACGTTTAGAATTCCTTTGAATTTTCACCACACGAAGAAAATAGTCATGTCTAATAGCTCGTGTAATTTCGAGAGGCTTCACCATGTACATACAAGTCGATATTCATGAAAATCACAAATTTCAGTAGTTTCTCATAGGAGCGCGAGTTAAAAGTCGAAATTTTCAACATTCAATATTTCGATTTCTAAGCGATGAAGCCTCTTAAAACTTTGCATACGCTTGTATGTAACATCGACGAAGCTTTATTTACTTTTTCAAAAAAATCGCTCATAAAATTTATTCGAAATTTCGGTTATTATATAAAAAATAAAAATTGCCTCGGATAATCTTGAATTTAGAGAATGTTGTTCTTAAGTCAATTAGTAACAACTTTTTTTAATGAACTCGGCTCGCAAACGATTCTTTGTGTAAGAAAAACTGAAAACGAACATTTGAATTTGATCGTCGCCATACAACGTCCTTGATTATCGCGTCTGCCTCTGCGTCGAGCGATCTGAATTCTGCTAATTTATTAATCCTTGTACTCTTGGAATTAAAAAAACAAACATCGCAATAATTAATTAAAGATAAGTGCGTGGATTATAATCCGCGTTTTGTTCTCTCAATCTCCATGTTAAATATTGACTCGGAGCTGCTAACCAAGCTACATATTCCTTCATGTCAATAATCCCTGCTTGTTTTTCATTATATACCACGGAATGTCAATACGTGTAGCACTTGCATCGAGAATGACACAGATGCTGGTACTGTGATTATCGGATAAACAGTGAAATGGACATGTGTAACAATCCTTATTGTTTAAACGTGCGAGACATTCGACATTAGCTCAAAAATCAATTTTAAGGAATACTGTCGAGCCAGTATGTCCCCATGCAAAAACAGGCTGATTCTAATTATTGTTCACAATGATATGATCGGTAGAAAGAAAAATCGCGTCAAAGTATTTCACTGCTCGTAGTTCGTAGAGAATTTACAAATTTCCCGCAATTTCCTCGTTTAGACCTGAAACTGAACAAAAAATTATATTCACGCAGAAAGATTTCGCTCAAAATTTAGTTTCTTGTCAAGAAAGACGGCGGGAAAACGTGAGAATAGCAATTTTTGTAAAAAAAACGCTTCAAGGTCGAAGAAAAATTGAGTGACATGAGTCACGTGTGAATAAAAATTCCCATCTTTTATTTTTTTTTCATGCAATTTCAGTAGATAACGTTGTTTCTTTTCAACGTTCGTCAGAGAGGATTAGAAAAATGAGTTGACAAAATAAATTCGCTCCAATTCTCAAACATTGGCCTTGAGGAGGAATCAAAAGAGAAAAAAAAAGAAATTCCATTGCACGCGGTGGCGCCGAATTACATGAAACGACCTCTATATACTCTAATGCACGAATCAACAAAAGACGATGATGCATTCACGCGATATGCTCTCAAGGGTAAGAGGCATTAGCTGCGCTTTCTCTCGCACTCTTTTTCGTTTTTTTGTTCCACTCGTTTCAGATGTAACTTATGAAGATGAGTTCGGGCATGAAGCAAATGTACGAAATCGTTCACTATAAGAACATGGCAAAGTGTTTTCTCCGTCTATCGTTCGTGCAAGAACAGTTGCGCAAGGAAAATGCAATCCGATAATCGTCCACCTTTCAGCAACTTGCAAATAATTAGAATTAGACTGAGCAATTGCTAAAGACTGAAATTACGAAATTTCACACTAGCCAAACAATTATGTTTTCTGGCATCGCTCAGACGTTTGTTCGTTTGAAAGTCCATCCGTTTTAGTTGTAAAAAGTTTTTAGTTTCGCCCACGAACACTGCATGCAACTCCCGCGACGCTAATCCAGAGAAACTCGATTTTGTAATTACGAATATGCTTTGAAGACCCTTTATAACTTCGAAGGCGCGTTAACCTTTGGCATTCGCGAACGCTCTCCAAAGAGTCGCCATCACGCGAAAAGTTTTTCAGAAAACTCTTCTATATCGATTTGAAGAAAGTTATATTCCTCCGAGGATTTGACGCGATAAGGCGATTGCGTGGGATTCAAATCATAATACTAATTCTCCTGATTCATCATTTGACTACGTAGTCCGTTATTTTGTTACTGCAACCAAGAACCGTTGAAAAATCGACATCGTCAAAAACACGGAATGGTTACACTGCAAAATCGATTCGGTACGATGTTCCTCCCCAAAAAATCTCCATTTGCATGATCCTGAAGTTTCCATCGTTGCAACGCAACGAAATTCTGTTATTTCTTCAGCAGAGCCATCAATTATTATCGAATATTTGGTCCAGCCAATAAAACGATTCTCTCTTGCGACCAAAAAACTCAATCGACTCAAAAAATTGCCACAATTTTCAAAATTCAATAAATAATCAATAGAAAAAATGTTTTTCGTTGAATCTCAACGTTGCAAACTTCAGAGTCATCCATTTACCGACAATCCGGGGAAAGATAAAAAATCCTTTCCAAGCCGTTTGGTTTTCGCTCCTTTTTTCATCTCGTTTGAAAAAGGTTCGCGTTGCAAATCACGTTTTTTCATTACCGCTTATCATCCCGAACGAGGATTCTCAATTTAATTGAGCGAAACTCAATCATCGATAACAGGCGGACGCAAAGTGCGTATTCATTGTCGATCGATGTCAAATTTGCTCGTTGAAGTCGTACAAACGTCGTCTAGTTCTCGCGTATACGGATTCACTGAGACTCTGCCCCGAGTGTAGGCTTTGCCAGAAACCCTCGTCAGATTGTGCCAGTACCGTGGAATTCGCTACATCAAGGTCCGGTTCAATATATATGTAAAAACATACCGGGTGTCCCTGGACAAATCATCGACACCGATGACACGAATCGATGCCCGAAATCCTATTAGTAAATGAAACATTTAATAACCTTTTCATCGTGTTTTCTGCTCGCGAGATCACTCAATCACTTGGAATGCATCAAGCATACGAAAAAGCTCGAAATAACGTAAATGTAATAAAGTTTTTACGAGGACGGCTGATGAAGCATTTTCGCTAGTCGCTCGTCTCAAAATTCCGAATGGCGATGTTACACCCTGTACGTTGCTGCAGGCTGCGTAGGCTGAATCGTGGTCACATCCATACGTGCCAGACTGATAGTTTTGTATTCCATATCCACATTACCAACAATGTCTACGACGCATACCATCACATAATAAACATTACATAGTCCGGATACAATATATACATGAGATTCCGTGGTCATGAAATAATACCCACGCGCGTAAAATCCTCTCGACACCATTCAGTGTAAACGAACGACCAATAATTGGCTAATCGACGTAAACATACTGGTTGCTTCGCCGTAAAACGCGTGTACGATCTTTGAATGAATTATTTCTCACAGCTAACAGGCAAACCCAAAAGCAATAAACTACGAAAAATTCGATATTATTCCATTTTCTCCGACTCGTTGCACAAATTTTTAGAATATTTTTTGTGCACTTGTTTTTTGTTCGATCGGAAGCGCGTGCGAGTTTATTTGTCTTAGACTCAAACGAAAATGTCCTGGAAATATTGTCCGGAATCAAAATTCCAAACAACGATGCGACCTTGAACGAATTGTAAAAATGTTTGGAAGAAACAAAAGGGGAGGATACTAATGACGATTTTTTAATTTCAGCGGTAAATGATCGGTCTCGTGTCAAACTCGCAAGAACTCGAAGACGACGAAGAGAAATCGTCGCTTGCAAGGGGAAAAGTCTGTAAGATAACTCGCAATATCACGAAATCAAAAACGAGTGAAAAAAAAGTAAAAGATAATTGTCGAATTGAACCGAGGTGGTGCGAGAAAAATCACAATAACGAAAAGCACAAAAATCACAACGCGTCACGCAGGGGTCGTCGGTCTATGGGGGGCTCCGCATCATCAGCGGTCCCCCTGCAATTCAAAGTCATCGATCGATTCGAATTGCTGGAACGGCGCCAGCGGTGTTTTGCAGCAGTCCCGCACGACTTCTGGCACGAGCTTTGGTACAGGAGGAGGTGACGTTTCTAACGTCACAACTTTGCGCCCCAAGCAAATGAAGAGTCCCTCCAGTATCATGAGGCAGTCCAGCCTCACCAAGCTCGGCTCCATGATTAACACAGCAGTCAACAAGAGAGCGGGTGAGTTTCGCAAACGTATAAACCGCATAAATATACAAATACACGAGGGTGCAATAGTTTTCTATTTATTTCTGGGTCCATGCTAATAAAAGCTGGAAATACGAGTAGTACGAGGCGTTTCACGTTTACCAAGTCTTTGTGGGCTTGCACAGTTATTTAAGGAGTTATTCCAGGCTAACAAGTGGCTGCGTATGGACATGCGAGAATTTGGCAATGAAATGATCGAAAGGCCAATAATGAAGACTTCTTTTCGATCTTTTTATAGGATCACCTGAATCTGCATTGCAATAATCCAAAAATTTCAAAGTCGAATTAAGAATCTTTTTTTTTTAATAAGAGATTTAGTGATCTCGATTAAACACTGTTTGTTGCATTATTCGACTTTTCTTGTTTCTTAACGAAACTCATGCGAATACGATCCCGCTGAGCGTCACAAAATATCGATTCTACGAGGCTAGGATTCTTATTAGATTCGAGTTGAAAAGTTGATCCATCACGAAGTGGAAATGAAGAGAGCGAAAAGCCAAAATCTGCATTGCAATAATCCCAAAATTCTAAAGTCGCATTAAAAATCGTTTTTTTTTTTTAACAAGAGATTTAATGATCTCGATTAAACACTGTTTGTTGCATTATTCGACTTTTCTTGTTTCTTAACGAAACTCATGCGAATACGATCCCGCTGAGCGTCACAAAATATCGATTCTACGAGGCTAAGATTCTTATTAGATTCGAGTTGAAAAGTTGATTCATCACGAAGTGGAAATGAAGAGAGCGAAAAGCTTCATGAGCCACGGAAGCACTTTGTGAATAGGCTCGGAATAGGCCTTAGCACAAAGTGTAAGAAGCAAGCATTGCAGAGAGAGATTCTTGGCATCTCGGTCACCGCGAGCTTTACCTTGTATTTCCTCTCATTATCTCTTCTATTCTAGCTGCGCCAGGCTTTGCCTTAACTCATTGTCATCCTAGAAGCTCTTTCATATCCAGCTGCTCAAATCTATACAAAGCAGTTGTACGTTTTTACTTGGTAATAATACGGTTCTCGCACTAATACAAATTCTCCCTATTCTCTGCGTCTGTATCTCTTGGTGTCTCGCTCCCTGCGCTCTCGTAATGTATATACTTGCATTGTTTATCCGTGGGGTGGTAGCAGGTCGACCCTGACGATGATACGCGACTGTTGAGCGATAATAGAAACACTGCGAGGGAGGAAAAGTGAAGTAGCAGTAGATACAGACGGCCATTGCTTTTGTGGATGCAAACTCCAGCAGTTCGGGGACAAAGAAAGCAGAAGACGAAGGAAAAGAGAGAGAGGATGGGCAGAGGCAGGAAGAAAATATAAAAAAAAAAACAAAATAGGAAGAAAGTCTGAATACGTCGACGGCGTTATTGTTATGATGAGACGAGAAAACTCGGGCAAGCTTGACAGTTATTCGTACGAATGTAGGCGAGCAGCGTTTCTATCGTTTTGGCCTTGTACTTGAGCTTTTTCCCCTTCCGTGAGTTTCATCTCCGCGGTGCCTATTTTGCCTCCCACTGACTTTTCTCAACAGCCCTGTTACGATATTATGTATTATATTGTTGAAAGCTTCAGCTTCCTTCCTCTTGAATGCACGCTACGCACCGAGAGCGCACGTATTAGCCAGCTTCATCCTTCGGAATGCGTATTTTATACGCACCGCACCGAAACAATACGTTCAACACTCTATCCGTATGCGTATTTTAATGAAAAAGTATATGGGACAGTAGTGCGGCACGGACGAACATGGAACGACGACAACGACGTCAAGCTATCAGCAAAAGCCACGACGAAGGACAAAAACCACGATCATTTCTACATGTACCTTGTCCGCTCTTGAAACTACCGCTCGCTCTGCATAGCGTTTTAGCTTTGCGACTATTATTCACTCGCAAAACTATTATCGTACGTGATCTACGCCAGTCATATTAATGCTCATTGCTATTTCTTTCCTTCTCCTTCATTTCGCTCCTTAATGACACGAAAAGCCACACGTGCGTCTGTTTGAGCGACAAGAATTTATCTACGTAACGGATAACACTTCTCTACCGTTTAATTTAGTCACCGACTTATAAAAAGCTCGTCTAAACCCCGTTGACGAATCGCACAACAATTTTCGTCATTTTCATTCGAAGCACACGCGTTCGTTTCTTATTCATAACTCCCGGCACTGCGACGTTTTTTCTTTTATCAATTACTACCAAATTTTGTGTTCAATGCTTACCCCGACGCGTTTAAAAGTTTTTACATATTTTAGCGTCAGACGCCGTCACTGTCAACGCAAAATTCATTGAATCCTCAATCAAAATTGCCAACAGAATTTATAGCCACGGATTTAACGAATGAACGGTCGTCAATCAAGAGGTGTCTGCTCGCATCAACGAGGCAATAAAGCATAGGCTTATAAATTGATAGATGTATCACCCGGTGAAAGGTTCGTGTTTATACGTCGATAATTCGGCCGTTGGCCGAGCATCATAACAGATCGAGGCGCCGATGTAACTTTCTCTGCTCAACATTACCTCAGGACAAATTACCGGTTTCGAACAACAACGAGAAAAACAAATTGTTTCATTGTGTCGACTTTGCCAGTCGCTCCGAACGCTGCTCACATTCTTCGCGAATAATAAATCCCGTTAATCGCGATTTCTTTCTAACTGCCAATGTCTCTCGCAATGACAATTAGTAAAATGTCGAATCTTTGAATATTCTGAGGAATTTGTCGAAATTCTTCGGGCTCTCGCTTTCGCAATGAACTCTTCTCGCGGTCGTAGAAAATCGCGAGTTCCCTCCAACATTGCTAGCAGTTTTAATCCGCTGAAACCGAGAACACGTAGTGTTGCGCACAATGAGGAAAAATCTGGTTATCGAGACTGTGTCGTAGAGCAACCCGACACCAGGGATCAGGATAACAACTACTTATATTGTGAGTAAGCAAAAAAAAATTACGGTGACCTGCTTGATCGCGAGACCACGCAAAAACTTGGATTTTTTTATTTTCCATAAATATAATATCGAATTGAAAATTTTCTCGAGAGTTTCGTGTCGAAAAAATAAACGTGGGATTAGGGAGCGAGAAAATTGATCGCGTGAACGGGAATTCACGCTGGATAACTCCGAATGAGGAAAACTTTCTGCGGACACGACCTCTCGCTTTTCCCCAGAGTTTAAGCCAACCCCATTTTTTCCCTACACAATCTTACACGTATACGCTGTGCACCAAATCGCTGGTAATATTCGTCCATCGTCTCTCGAAATATATTGCAAAACTCGAGGGTTTAGTGATGGCAAGAAACAAAAATATATGTATATTCAAGGCCCATATGTTGCGAGCGTCATTCGTATGGCTGCTGAGATGCGAAATATCAATTGTGTTAATGCAGAGCCCGGACTGTAATGATTAGCGAACTACTTCTAATCCGTTTTCGCTGCAATGTACCCGCGAGCAAGCTTTACATCGAGTGTTTTATGTGTAATCCCTCAATTTCGCCTTAAAATCATTTCCTTATAATCGCGACCTTGAATCAAATGACCCGAACTTTTCCATTCATCAGCGTATCGAAAATCTGGCTATACTTAAGCGTATCAAATTTTTTAACCACGCCATTACGATCGCCTGGAAACTCACGCAGATCTCTCATTTATTTAAATTCTACAGTTTCGTCACTCGTCCATTCGCTGCTCGATTACTCGAATTAAACGAGAATTAATGTCGAAGAGGGATTAGAAATGAAAAATGTTGGGAAACGATGTGAATTTACTCGGAATCGCCCATATGTGTACGTAATCTTCATCAGGCAGTAACACACAGTTCTCTTTTCTCTATTATCTCACTCGCTCTTTCTTTCTGGTCAGCAACTGGATGGAGTCAGTGTTTGCTCTCGAATCGTCGGGATCTCGAGCATGTAAATTGCTGTGTGTCATAGCTATATATTCATGTATGTATGGACCATAATCTTAAGGCCCTATAGACACTTAACCCGCGCAGAGTTTGCTTCGGTCCAGTACTTCATTCGCCGTGCTACTCGATAGTGTCAATCTCTTATGAGTTTATCCTCGTCTCAATGCCCGTTACTTTATACCGAATGGAATGAGAGATTGGGCGAAATTGATCAACGATTATTGAGACTCGCGGTTTGCAGGAGTGGCGGGCAGGCCGAACGTGCCTTTGAGTTTTCGCATTTGTTGACTATTCGCGAAAAACAGTGCGTGTCAGTGCTGGATCATTAAGTACGAACGATGAGCTGTGCGGTTTGGACAAAACTCGCTAATACTCCCGGTTCAAAAGTTACTTTCAACGCACACGAATTTAAGCGGCTCGCGCGGGGATTTGTGCAGATCGGAGTTTTATTTCGCACGTATGGCCAACTAGTGTCTACACTGGAAAGGAAATTTTGTTGGACACGTTCGACTGAACGTTTTTTTGAAAAATCGCTAAAATTTTGTCACTGGAGCAAGAAATATTGTAGAAAGTCTCTTCGAAAAGTACATTTTTGTCAGTCTTCAACAAAATATCGACTTTTTTAAAAATAAGATTCAGTTTTCAGTGTAGAGACTTTTTATCTTTTATTCCTTATTATCGCTTTTTATTTTACTTCGGTTTGACGCGCAAAGCGGTTCGTTGATTTTTTATTATTCGGTCACTCGAGAAACTCGCACGTGCTTTGCGCACTGATTTTATTCATGGATCAAAGTGGGAAATCTGTGTGGAGTGTTTGTGTTGGTTATTGAATTAGACAACGTGAACGAATCGTGTGTGATTCGTCTATACCTCCGAGACCCTCGCACGAATGTCCTTCCCGTTGGCGATTTCGTGTAACTTTTCTTTGCGACTCGATTGAATTACCAGCCGCGGCATCGTTTCGAAATATTGCAATTGTTTCTTCATACTGTGAAATAATTTATTGCGAGCCGAGCGCATGTTATCGTGTCTCTGGCAAGTTTGACACGCGTGCTCCTTTTTTTTTTATTAATTACGATAATTCAACGAGTTACGTATGCGTATGAAAATTTCGACGTTGCTCTGTGAAAATGGATGACGAAAACGGATCGTCGACGCATTCCTGGTTGAACCAATCAACCTCAGGATATCGCTCGCCCAAAGCTCTTTCTTTACGCCAACTCCGAGAGCGCGGACCTCTCTTCTCTTCCCTCGAAGAGTTGCGCGACAAGCTGACCGAACTCTTAGGTAATTCCCGGCTTTTTTATATACACCGCATTCCGTCTACCTTAACCGTGTTATTAATGGCTCTTCGCGTAAGCCGCAAATTATTAAATCATTTTATCTCAAAAGAGAGACTGCCAAAAAGTCGTTTTTCACTTTCAATACCACATCGGACACGCAAATTTTCACCCTAGCTCATCAGTCAACGCTTTGCCTTTTCCCAAACACCGACAAAGCATCAAAAATATATTATTACCGCAAGAACCGGTAATCAGTTCAAACGTCGTACCGCTTTTCGAGGTTTTTCATTATTCAATTATTTTTTCCCCCGTACACTGAAAATTCAATTTTGTCAAAAAACGTCGATATTTTGTTGAATACGGCGAACTAAATATTTTGGGATAATTTCAAAATTTTCGTAATTTCGACAATATTTTTCATTGTAACGAAACTGTCAGCAAAATTTACGATTGGAGTGACAAAAATTTACTTTCCGAAAAGATTTTCCAGAATGTTTTTTGCTGGAATGACAAAATTTTCGTGATTTTTTGAAAAAAACGTTTAGTTGAACGTATCCAACAAAATATCGATCTTTTTCAACAAAATTTTCTTTTCAGTGTAACTAAAACGAGTAACGGATTTTCTGAGTATTTGGAGTCGCAGGGCTATCGATTCTTGTCGATATAAAAAATACTATGCAAGAAAAAATTAATGAGCAAGAAAAAATTTGATTCGAGGCAATTTAAAAAATTTTTTCGAGGCAATTTGAAGATTTTTCTCAAATTTTTCGTTCTTGTGACGTTTGTGAAGAGTAGAAGAATTTTTCCACCGGATTTCGACCCTCGCTTGTTGTTCGGACCGGAAACTTCGATTTATTCTCGAAATTCGAGATTGGCTGGTTTATCAGCAATCTCAAAAACCCACGCGTGGGCCAATGCTCGAGTAAATTGTACATATCAAGAGAAATCCACGCCTTGAAGGGATGAGACAATATATTGATCAATTTCGGCGTTCTCGCAGTGGAGGCTCTATGATGAGCTGTAGAACGAAGAATGAGGAAGCAATGTGCCCACGCCATTTGCCAAATTGCTTTTTTTTTCCCTCTGATTCCCTAATATACGTCAGGCCAAAGTTGGTTTCTGGCCAACGATACTTCACAGGACGAACAAAATCATAAATAGGTAAATAACATCGTCCGCGTCGAATAAGTTGTAAATTCTAGTTTTTTTAATATAGTGATTGTTAAGGGAGCTTTCCAGTGTGACAGCCCGAAAAATCGCTGTTTTTCGCGATTTTTTTTTTTAAAGAAAAAATAATCTAATCGGTCTGGTTTTTTTTTTGTATATTAATTGGGTATTGAAGAATACAAAACAATTTTTTAAAGATCGATTTATTTATTAATTAATATCTATAAAAATTATGAAACAATTGTTGCAGAAAATGCACTTGGATGTGGTGGCCACGTTGGGGGTCACAATTTTGGTCCGAAACAAAAAAAACAAAAAGATTATTGATCGGTATATAATTGGCTTTCGTGCTATGGAGGCTTTTTTTTTTTTTTTTTTGCAAAAATGGCGCCGGTTTGAACAAAAAGTATCGATTTTAGCATTTTTTTTTGGCAGTTTTTTTCACAAAAAAATAGGAAGATGTCAAAAAAAAAAAAAAAGCTTCCATAGCACGATAAACAATGACGTTAAGAATATTGTGTAAAAAATTCAACTCGATAGCTTTAAAACTCTGCCCTCCAAGTTGGACACCGTTTTGAAAAATGCTGTTTCGAGAAAAACGCGTTCAAAGTTTCGCGGCAGCCGTAGCGCTCCGTTGCCTTCTAGCAAGAAATGCTGTACAGTAACCGAAATAATCTGAATTTCGGCATGCAAATTTCAGGGAATATTCGGAAGAGTGTATACTATTCGATGAAGCAAAAAAAAAAAAATCGATTTTTTAAAAATTTCACACTGGAAAGCTCCCTTAATGTTTATTTTTCAATTGAACTTTCACCGATTCGTATCAGGATTCACAGACGAAACGAGAATTTGCTTGAACGTCTAAAGCTTCGGGTCAATCGACGAATTATATTCAAAAGTGAAAATAAAGTGCACCGAATGTTTTGCATTCAGTTTCTGACTTGACGACTTTGGGGACGACCCAGACCAACACTTTTTATTGAAAAAATTTTTACAACGTTTTTCCTCACGCTCAAGACGAACGAAAGAAATTTTTTCTTCTCAGTCCCGAATTATCACGTTTTCCTCTTTCTTTACTGGAAATAAAGCACATGATCTGTGATCAAGTTGCATTCGCTGAAGATTACGTGAAAAAATTCCACGAGTCGAAAAGATATGAGGAGAATGTGTGAAAAAAAAATCCGTTTATCGATCAATTCAATGGAACAATCATCAACAAAACGCTTTCGATATCATTGAAATCTCCTTTTTTAGTGAATCGTTAGGAAAAAAAGAAAACAAATTCGATTGAGAAAAAAGTATTGGAAAAAGGCTTGAGGGGTTCCATGATAAAGAATCTAGGGTAATACAGTTTGCTAGTTTTAATAGGTGTATGTGACGTACAGGGGCTTTGATCAAGGCTTTCATTTTGTCTCGAGTCTCGCTGAAAATCCAACGAGCCGGGTGAAGAATGACGAGGTTGAATACACTACGGCCCAATCGTGTTTTATCTACCTACTCGTTGTTTTTTTGTCTTTTCTTTTCTCTAACACTGTGTGACACGAAAACTGCTGGCAATGAGCGCAATCAGCAAAAAAATCGCCGACTCTTTTTGCTCTACCTGCTACGAAGTCTATATTTGTGCACGATTATTTAGCCTCCCCCGAACGAGTTCATAAATACAGTCCATCACTTGTTTCTACCAACAAGAAAGTTGAAAGGTTTACTTACTGCTGATTAACGTGTATAAAACTTGGATGGAATTCGCAGAATATTCTACGCGTGTTTATTTTGTTGGATCTTTTGAGAATGCAATAGCAGTAGGAAAGTTTCGAAGCGTGACGAAGCAAAACTGTCAAATATTCGTCACGTTAAGTTTCTTGGTTTTAGGGCTGTCGATCGTGTGGAAATTTGTCAAGTTATTTAGAATTTTCAATAATATCGTGATCAGGGATCGAGGGGTCGTTGAAATTTGTATTTTTTCTGAAATAAAAAAAACGTTTGAAAATCGTATTCGTGGTCCAGCAATAATCCAATGTGATCATACATATTTTTACGAATGAACTGAACGCGGTCGTTCGGTATTTTGGGAACGAAAAATTATAAGCCGACAATTTCAACGTAATTATCCTCCCCTTCTTGTTACTATCGATCCGGAGCCAATAAATGGTCATTTAAGAACTGGAGGTAGGGCGAAAGAGGAAAAGAGGAATTTTCGACGTAATATAAAAGCCTACACAACGTGTGCCTTGTTTTGCGTAGCAGCGTGTAGTTCCCCTCACCCTTGTAAATACAGTAATTCAGGCAACTTAGCAATGAGAGGATAGCGTGTGGGTTTGACAAACTCGCGGGAATATGTTTCGATCAGACAAGTTCGGTCAAAATCGTGCTCGCTCGTGGGAATTCGGTAAGCGTGTCCACTAGTTACAATCTTTTATTTTGTACGATTCCATTTCTTTACCCTCGCCCCCACCGCCCTAAACTTTTTGCGAGAAAGTGTGGAAACGATGATTTTACGTGATCCGAACATGTGGCTCTCTCTCTGCAGCGCCACAACGGTCGGTTCACGTACTTTCAAAGTTGGGTAGGCTCCGTTTATAGACAATGGAGGTCGCCACTGTTTAAAGCCCTCAATTTTTTCTCATTGTATTGCAAATTGCAATATTATTCTTCACCAATAATTAAATCAAGTAAATAGAAGAATGATTAACGAATTATATATGGGAAAATTATAGCGATGGGAAAAATTCACTTCACGATCGCACGTTCGTTACTTATTCTTGTTAAGAAAATATCACACGGAATTGTTTTGTCAACATGCAGACCGCGATCGATGGGAAAAAGTACAAAAAGTGAGAAACCTCCTTTTTTGCCGACAGTCGATAACTTCCGGGGGGATTTGAAATAAAGAACAAGTTCGGAACGGAGGTGTTTGAGGTCGCAGTAGTTTGCGAAAATTTTTCGTGAATCCACCGCACAAAATGCTAGTGTTCTCTCGCGCTTGTCTATCCGAGAAATGGCCGGTAAGTTGCAGTTTACCGCGCGGTGTGACGAACAGTATATCTGGTGAATAGTGCGCCGCGTGAAACGCCGTTTTCGCTCACAATCGTTGTACAATATATATTTGTATTCAGTCCGCGATTAACGACTTTCCGGTATAACGTGACGTTACGGTGTATTGGCACAATTAGTTAGCTCGAAAGAGTTTATGTGGACACGCGTGTGTGTATGTGTGTGTGTGTCTCGTTTTCGTAACGAAACGGCGAGAATGAGCGGCGAAGCTGCAATTTTTAACGTTGTAACGCGCGCGCACCCGCACTAAAAAAAGAAGAAACTTCGTCAACCACCTTACTCGTCGTCGCCTTACCTCGCCGAACAAGAAAATCTCAAAGACTCGTTGTTTTAAATCTTTTTTCGGCAAATCGAGTAATACACCTTCTTTCGTTCGTGATATACGACGGTTTATTAAGAGACTGGAATATATAAAGAGAGAAAAATAGAAAAATTCTCGCGAATTGAGAATTACGCTCGCTCGTGGCTCAATCTCGAGAGCTCAACATTCTCTGCTGGCGCATCCAAGTTTGCCCACACCCCACCTGGATTTTCGTGTCGTTACGTCCGCAACTACCTACCTACCTACGAATCCACCTCCTATATAGTACTTTGGGTACGCGTTACCGCGGTATATAGCAACACTTCGTACAAGCCCAATCCCCCACCCCCTCCGCCTTTTTCTCTCACGCTCTCGGTGTCCTCTCTCTCTTTTTCTATCTTTCTCCTCTCTCTCGCTCTCTCTATTCGATCATCCTCTTTATCATTATCCTTGTAGTCCTGTTCCACCTGCTCTTCCTTTATCAAATTTTGCTCAGCTCCATTTCGCTCTCCCTTTCTCGTCCTTGTTCGCACACCGACAAATCATCCAACCACACAGTGAATTTTACCTCCCAACCCTCCGCGCTCCGCCATCACGCGTACGCGGGTGCAGATGTGTCCGTCGACGGCGGCGGCGGCGGCGGCCTAGAAAAAATACATACACACATACACGATGGATTGCGGCGAAACTTCAAGTAGGCCTTGCTCAGCATCATTTTTAACATCGTTATATTTCAAACGGTTTTTTATTCCTCTCCTCTTTTATCGGCGTTTCGAATTTTACACCATGCCTCTGCAAACCCATTCGCCATTCTCTTCCTTCCCAATTTTTCAACCCTTCTCTTCCCCCTCCTCCCCACCACCACCACCACGAGCACATTTTTTTCTCGCATATTTCGCTAATTTTGTTGTAAAATCCATTTTTTTCAAGGTCGTGTGCTCAACTCTATTTTGGAATGAAATTCTTTTGTCCACGAATAAAAATTGGCACAACTATGCTTTTTATTTCCAATTTTTCAATCCCGCATCTTTTTTGTCTCCGTTTTTCAGTTGCAAAATCAATTCTGCCGTTCCTACCGATAAAAAATCATTTTTCTCACGTTCCGTCATTACGACAGATCGAGTCCTCGCTAAATATTGCCGGTGGAACGCCAATAATGCTCTGACGAACGGCGTTATCCCAAAATTATTGCACACTGAATATTTTTCCAGTTGCAAATGTCGATGTCGCTAAATCTCGCTTTTTCACAACCGATACCAATCTCACATTTGCATCTCTCCGATATATCGCCCATTGTCGATCGTCAATGCTCCAAGTTTTTCATTCTTTGTTACAGGCAATGGCGACATACAATGGTGTTTCTCTCAAGTCAAGGGAACCCTCGAAGATGACGTCACAGACGGTGAGAAAAAATCTTGTATTTGCTCATGTCGTAAAATCATTTACTTACGCTACATTCTCATATCTTATCGGCTCGTTGGCTCGCACTGTCGAAACAGGTATATCGCTAGAGATATAGAGAACGCGCCGGTTCGTCTTAACAATCAACACCAATTTATGCAATCTCATTTTTTGGTCCATCAAAATGAAATTTTGAAACTTTAACTACACGGCGATAAAAGAAAATTCATTACTTTATATTCATAATTATCAGAATTATAGGAATTTTTAGTAATTGCTAAAAAATCGTGATAAAAAATAAAATGTACAGAATTTTTTTGTAATTGAATGTTGCATTCAATAGCCATTTTCGAAATGTAAGTTTTTTCTTTGTAAGAATGAAAATTTTCGAGTTTTGATTCAAATAAATCCGAAACGAATCTCACAGTGTGATTTTGAGATTCTAATTGTTGGGATGCTGCAGCATTATTTTTATATTTGTAGCGATTTTCGGCCGCAACGTTACGAGAACGGAGAGCTTGTTGGTGCGACGTGTGAATCAACAAACACTTGTTTCTGTTTCAGCTGATATAATTTCGTGCGTTGAATTTAATCATGATGGAGATCTTCTTGCTACCGGAGACAAAGGTGGACGGGTCGTTATCTTCCAACGAGATCCCATTGTAAGTTTGCAACGATAAAAAAAAAAGCAACGTCGATGAAAATAAATTTGTGATATTGGTCTCTCGGTATTTTAATTCGTTATGATATTTCTTTCTACTTTACAGAGTAAAAAGAGTATACCACGAAGAGGCGAGTACAATGTGTACAGTACGTTTCAGAGTCACGAGCCCGAGTTTGATTACCTCAAGTCATTGGAGATAGAGGAAAGAATAAACAAAATAAGGTGGCTAAAGCGAAAGAATCCAGCTCACTTTTTACTTTCGACTAATGATAAAACAATCAAGTTATGGAAAGTCAGCGAACGAGACAAGAGAGTCGAGGGCTATAATACTAAGGAGGAAAATGGTGCGATCCGTGATCCCGCCTGTATCACTGCCTTAAGGGTAAGAATCCATTACTTTCCTCGATAAATAGTTCTTTTATTTTCTTCGTACGAAATTATTCGAATCTCAACCGAAAAACATTAAGGAGGTTCCGTCAGTAGAGCGATAATTAGATTAAAATCTGAAAACGAAATATGTTGTTATTTAGGCAGCAAACTTTAATCTTTTCCAAAATCATCCTAGGTCAACGAAGTTTTACTACATATTTTCGAATGATCCTGAAGTTTGCATCGTTGGAATGCAACGAAATTCTGTTATTTATTCCAGCGGAGCTCATTATTATTATTCAATATTTGCTCCGGTCAATAAAACGATTCTCTCTTGCGACCCGAAAACTTAATCGACTCGAAAAATTGCCATGATTTTCAAAATTCAATAAATAATCAAAAGAAAATATATTTTTCGTTAAATCCCAACGTTGCAAACTTTAGAGTCATTATTTTCCAAGTCGAAAGTCACTTGATTTAACATTGGCTTTACGGAAATTTCTCACCCTTATGAAATCAGAAAAATATTAAAAATACTTCGCGATTAGATAAAACGCGTATTAAAATCTCAATTTATAAAAAAAAACTCCAAGGATTCCGAATGAATCAAAAAATAGTGGGGTCAACGAATGTTCGGAGGAGATATTTCTAGTTAAAATCGACAGAATGCCCGGAATATCTCATTTTTTAGGAGTTTGTCAACGGATCGCTTGCTAAATGAAAAGCAGATCGTCATTTTTCTTGGGAATTGTGTCTCACTCCGTTCCTTATTCCCAGCGCCATAACGGAACCTCCTTAATACCGTGCGGCTAATTCTCTTCAACTGAACGAATCATTTTCGAATGAAATTTAACTGGAGGATCGATTTTTTTTCGGTTTCATTCGGTTCGGTTTCACAGCAAAAATTTCTCCCTTTTGTGCAGGTACCTACCATCAAACCAATGGAATTGACGGTCGAGGCATCACCGAGGAGAATATTTGCTAATGCACACACATACCACATAAACAGTATAAGTGTCAATAGTGACCAGGAAACGTACCTCAGTGCCGATGACCTTAGAATTAATCTCTGGCACCTCGAGATCACCGATCAAAGTTTTAGTATCCTTTTTTTTTCATTATGGAAAACGTAACTTGCACGTTCATTCACTCCATGGGGTGAGTAAATCATGAATCTGGTTTTGCAGCGTCTAGAATTTGCAACTCGTGATATTTTAAATTATTCATATTAAAATATCGATTAAACAATTACGCTGTGCATTTTCAATGAAATGCTGATAATTGACCGTCGGCTCGGAGCGGTTCGCGTGCAATTGGATTTACGATTGAACGATGCTGAAGTTTGCAACGTTGGAATGTATCGAAAAATATTGAATTTTATTGAAGATTCGTTCAATTTTCAATTTCATCCAAATTTTTCGAGCCAATATGCTTTTTGAATGGCAAAAATGGATCATTTTATCATCGTAATTACATTCTGCATATGAATAGATATTTTCAACGATGCAAACTTCAGACTTATGACGATTGAACGATATTCGGAAATGTTATTATTATCATAGATCGCGTAAAAGCATGAAAAGCAATTTTCCTATCCAACGAATACAGACATTGTAGACATTAAGCCAACTAACATGGAGGAACTTACGGAAGTGATAACGGCCGCTGAGTTTCACCCGGTTGAATGTAACCTTTTGGTGTACAGCAGTAGCAAGGGAACGATAAGATTGTGCGATATGAGATCCGCAGCACTGTGTGACCATCATAGTAAAATATTCGAGGAGCCGGAGGATCCAACAAATAGAAGCTTTTTCTCTGAAATTATCTCCAGTATAAGCGACGTTAAACTGAGCAATTCCGGTAGATACATGATCAGTAGAGATTACCTCAGTGTCAAAGTTTGGGATTTGCACATGGAGACGAAGCCGATCGAATGTTATCCGGTGAGTTTTATTTGTTGGATTTTTGAGGCTATTTTAATGAAGAATTGTGAGAAATAAGCTGAGTCCGGGTTCTAACGAATTGAAAGGATAATTGTGATGGAATTTGAGGAAGTAATTGATGGGGATTGGGGAATTTACAGGTGCACGAGTATCTGCGATCAAAGTTGTGCTCATTGTACGAGAACGATTGTATTTTTGATAAATTCGAGTGCTGCTGGAGCGGTAACGATTCGGCTATCATGACTGGCTCGTACAACAATTTCTTTCGTGTATTCGATCGTGGTACAAAGCGCGATTTAACCCTCGAAGCTGCGCGTGACATCGCCAAGGCCAAGACACTTTTGAAACCGCGGAAAGTTTGTACCGGTGGAAAACGCAAGAAGGATGAGATAAGCGTCGACTGTCTCGACTTTAATAAGAAAATACTGCATACCGCGTGGCATCCGTCGGAGAATGTCGTTGCCGTTGCTGCAACGAACAACCTCTTCCTCTTCCAGGACAAGCTCTAGCACATCTGCGTACAGGTAACGATCTTTAAAGCCCACAAGCCCAAACTCCCACAATTACAAACAAAACCGACCGATTTTCATAAGTTGAAGTAAAAAACGTAACAACGAAGTGCTCCTCGAGCTTTCCCAGTGAAGATTTCCAATAAGTCCAAATAAATCGATCGGATTTTCACTACAAAGTTGATTCTGTCGAGAATTGAGCTTGAACCTTTGTCTTTTATTGAATTCCAGATAATACAACGCTACATACTGACGTAAGCGTGGCGCTTGGAGCCGAACGATTGCAGCGGTGGAGCAAACGAGTGTCTGAAGTACGACTTTCGCGGACGAGAATCAACTGTTTTTTTTTTCTTTTTTTTTCAACGAGGGGGTGGTAAGATACGAAAGAGTGAGAGGGGGCGGGGAAGCAACGGTTGACCGGCCAAGAATGTTAGTACGCAGAGCAGCACCGTCCACGAGGGTGCGAGAGAGCGCGCGCGCGTATTCGTTATCCATCAATTCTAACCGTGTTATATTTTCCATAACGATGCTCGTAGCGGCATCGCAATTTATTTTTATGATTTTTTTTTGTTTATTTGTTTATTTTTTTTTTTTTATATATCAGCGATCAGTGAATTGATCAAGAACTATTAGCAGCTATGATATTCCAATCAATCTGAATCTCCGCACCGCAGAGCTGAGAAAACAAAGCTCCCGAAGCTCCGTTACTTATTTAGCTGCGTAATAAAAATTGAAATAAACAATGAGGAAAGCAAATGAGAAGACTAAGGAAAAAGGAGAGGAGGAAGAAAAAATATCGCGATGGGATTAGTTCCTGTTAAGTTGAGGAGAAGCGCGCACGCGCGCGCCCGATCACATACCAAGCTTGCACGGAAACATTTAAACGAAACAAATATTTACGGGAAAATTACAACAACAACAAGTTACCGGCTGCATACATTCGTACGTCGATCCACGTGGCGTTAGGACAACAAATGAACAACACTCGGAAACAAATTATACCATGAAAATTAAATTCACTCGCAATACGTACACACGGGATCATCGAAGTTAAACTCACGAGACTTGTCAACGGTAGCTCGACTTTTTATTACCGAATGAGGGAAAAATACAAGCAAATCACAAGATTCTTGAGGCCCCATTGAAAGGAAATATCTCGCGGAATCGTACATTTCGTTCGGGGCTTTTAACATTCGGTCACTTCACCATCATTGAGAAACATCGAGTTATCATATTTCGCGCAATTCATCGGTTAAACACTTTTCGTACGCTCTTACCGCTCGTCACGTGCTCTCACGTTCTTTCTTCCCTTCTTTATTCAAACTCATATAAATTCAGCTTTCCTATGCGCGAAACGTTCATTCTCCGAGTTATCTATCGACTATTTTCCATGATTGTGAAAGCGAAATTGAATTGAAAAGAAAAAGATCAAGAAAAACATACAAACACAAACAAGAAAATACAGAACCAACCCAAAGTGTGAAAATCTGCATTGAAACGATATTGATATTTGTTGTCAAGCTTATAGGGCCTACATTTGCTCATTTTTATTTTCATAATAAAAATACACGTCATCACGATCTACGCTCGAAAATATCTCGTTTCCCTTGCCCCCATTATTTTCAAGCTATCGAAATGGACGCTTTTAGTTTTCACTCACAAAGCCTCGTTGCGAAAACATCATGCAACGAGAGAACGAAACAGACCGAGAAATCCGCGACTCGAGGATCGGATGTGAAAAACCCAAACGGAAACGTTTGTACGTGAAATCTTCTCCATCGTCACTCCGGAGCCATCAATCTAATTAATTAATAACCGAGCACACCTATAGCGCATTATAAAACCAACAACAACAAGAAAAAGAAAAGAAATATGGGGTTGAAGCACCGTCGACTAAAAAAGACACGAAAAACAAGTGGTAGTCACCGAAAAATCGATTGTTTCCTCAAACTTGGAACACTAAATATTCACAAGATGCGTAAGCTGTAATTTTTTAACGCAGAAACAATATATAACAAATACAAAACATGTCGTGAGGTTTTTTTTCGTCATCTTTGCTTCCTACGCGTTTTATAAATCCTACACGGTAAATTCATTACGAATGGATAGCCACTGAAATTCTGTCGTCAAATTATTGATCGATTCACACGCACGGGCCAACAAAGACACTCTTATTTTCTGTTCTGCACACGTGTCGACCCTTTGGCGATTGTGCCACATTCCTTACCCGCATTCGGCTATTATCATGCTTTCCATATTGTGCACCAATTTTTAAATGTTCAGCGTTCGGTTTTAAGAGCACGACTCACGTGTTAATCCTTCAGCCGCGTTCTACGCCACGAATATCCGTTTCCACGACTTTTCATAAAACGATAAAACTATCGACATGACCGAGTGAAGGTTTTTTCCCCCTCCAAAACAGACCCTGAAGGACACTGTCAGAATTTTATTAGATCGAAAAAGCGGCACGACGACACGATGCGATGACACGGGATTCTAGGGTGACGTGGGAAAGAGAGAATTTTGATGCATTTACGATACGAACTTCAATTTTCGGTGCATCGGGCTTCGCGCGAGAACAATTTTACTCGCGGCCACCGATATTGTGACGATTGCGTGAATCTAGACTTATAACCTCGTAGAGTTTCGAACGAGTCCAAATCACCGATGTCCACGCATGCACCCAGATTAAAATTCATTATCGATGCTGCAAAACGGTTTTGGCGGAGGAATGAAAAATCGAAACAGATATAAACGAATATCAGGTTTTCATCGAGCTGATACAATTTTCAGAGCTTGTTTTTTGTGCGTCTCCTCGAGCGTGAGTGATCGGGCAAACAATACTGGCATGAGTATTCGTGGGCATACACGTACAATCTAAAATAAACAGTGAGGCTGACCTTGATCAATCGACGATGTCGACACGACTAAAAGCGTTCTACGAACATAACAAATTGCTCGTCAAAAATACATCCCTCCAATGTTTTCGTATTTTTCTTCTTCGAGAAACTGATGAATCAACTTTTTGTATTATCGATTTGAGAAGTGACGAAAACCAGCTTTGTACCTGCGTTATCGGAATGTTTTTATCTCTCGCGCTTTGCAAATGATACAAAGTTGGAATATTAACAAGAAAACTCGTTACTCGTTAAGTTGCCGTCCTTTCACTCCCATTTCGAGCCATTCATGTTTCTCTCGGGATAATCAGACGGTTGAATTGTCTCAGTGCCTTACGCTGGTCTTTGCCATGGTGGTTCGGTGTATTTCGCGGTAAACAATGATCATGTCGCACACGGATTAGTCGTTTGTCGAAATTCACGTTTTCTTATCTATGGAAATGATCGCTTCATCTGGTGCCATTCTCGATTATACTTTACTGACTACTATCGCAACTGTGCGATAATGAAATCAGCAGTGGGGCGTTTGGTCGACTGAGCAGGAGATACGACGGAAAAATGGATCGAGGTAATTATTTTTTTTCGGAAAATCATAACGACACAGAAATTTCAACAAATTTCAATTCTTTCAAAAGTTATTGATATTTCAGACGTTTCAAGGTCAAATATTTCGTTGGCCCTTTTCGCAGGCTGTACAAAAATGACAAAATAGTTGTATAAACACAATTTCCAGATATTTGAGACCTTCGAAAATGAATGTTCACTTTTTTACTGTTACGGAATTTTCACGATCTACCTTGCACGTTATTTCTTGATTTGACTAGCCGTGTTGGACTTTATAATTGTCCCAGTGCACTTTTGCTAGCTGCACTAGACGCTTATGAAATTTTAAATAGTACGTGACGATTATTTCG
Source organism: Diadegma fenestrale (assembly GCA_037043255.1). NCBI lineage: Eukaryota > Metazoa > Arthropoda > Insecta > Hymenoptera > Ichneumonidae > Diadegma > Diadegma fenestrale. The sequence goes on from CM073310.1 coordinate 2,179,924, forward strand.
CACACTGCACACAGCCATAATTACGAAAAAGTCTTCATTTCACTGTGCAAACGTTTGCTAGTGCAACAGCTCCGCTCTTTATTTCACTATGCTCCTAATTAATTTTGTTTTCAAAATCTTGACGCCGTGATAATTTACTTCAGCGCAGCATCTATTTACGTATACTTCTGTTTAATATTTAATCTTGAGTCGCGCGTATGCTCCGGTAGTCGAATGAGTGTAAAATTTCAGGACAGTGGTGCGCAAAATGGAATTCAACAATTGAATAAAACGACAGTTGAAGTAAACGTGATGAATAAATTAATATTAAAAACTCGGCTGTGAGAGGCGCGGTTAATTACCGTCTGTGTCGTTCGGGATTTTTGAGACGATGAGGCAATTCGTGATGGAAAAAAAAATCGATTTCAAGATAATAAATTGTTGACAAATATGTAACTTCCATCTGGGTTTCCTCGTAGAAAGTTTTAAGGTTAAATCACACATATTCGTGCGAATAATTCCATTCCACAGAAATTCCAATGGTTAGGGGTCAACGTTTGAGAAAGATTTTGTTTTCGTCTTCCGCGACATATTAAATTTGCTGCAACGGATTGTCCATTGTGTGCGAGTAAAAAAAAAAAAACAAAAGAACAGACCGCATCGAATTCGAAATTAAAAGATCGCGAGGGATACGCGAAAAGCAAATTCGTTTCTCCTTGGTTTTGACGGTGACTAATTTGGATCCGCGTAAAAAAACGGTGTCAGAAATCTACGAGATAAATATATAGATATTCGAGAAGCAAAAAGAATATTGTGTCTAATATTTGGCGCGGGGTTTTTGCGCTTTTGAGAGGGAGTGACACAGCTGTTTGCGCTCGCGTGCTGCCCTCCGCTACGAACGGATATCGGTAGAGTCTTTTCGAGAAATATTGAGCATTTTTTCTAGGTTACGAACCAGTGCAATTTCAAATCAGGATGTGATCGGGCAATTTTTTTTTTCCAACTATTTTTCGTTCATCACACAGTCTCTTCCTATTAAGAAAGATTGGTGAGTGTTTGTTGCGTGGGTGAGTGCGTTACATCGAGAATGAATATTCCGGCGCGGGTTGTCAGTGAGCGATATTGTATAAATTGCGTACACGTAAAAGCTTGTCAAACGCGATTGGCGACTTATTATAAACGACGTGACAAAGAGTCCTGAGACCGAACACCATGGTTTATTTTTTTTTTCCTGAAAAAACCACGTTTTTGTGAATTGAAATTCGCTCGAATCTCGCCGAATGTGTTTGTACGTGTGAAACGATGGATTTTATTTTGCTCCACGATCGTGTCATCGTAAAACGTGTGTCATGAATTCGTACATAACGCTTTCATATGCGCATAATTTGTTCTCGTGTATTACGACGTAAATTTCGGTTTCAATTATTTGACAAACGACTTGATAACGAAAGATCGAATTGGCATGATTATTTCCGATATTGCCGGAATAGTGTCCGAGAAATGTGCCAAATTCTTGAGTCTAGCGACATTGTTGTGAATTTCATCTTACAAAATGTTTTATTTACAGGAGCGTATCTATAGGCTTCCCGGTTCACAGGGCATGCTCTTTGTCGCGAGGAACCATCGTCCAACAAACCCGACGTATATTTATGTCTGGATAGAAAAGTTGCGCTAAAAATGGAAGGAAACGTACAAACCAAATTAATGCGCTGGGGCGATGTTCTCATGAGAGTTCCGTTACTTTTTGTCATCGACGAGCTGCTGCGAGTCGGTCTCGGCACTGCGGAAGAGAGTATAGCTCTGAATGCGACAGAAAGTGGAAAAGGAGGCGTCATCAGGGATGCTGGCCTTCACAGTTTCTCCAGCGTCGGCCAAGAGCCATTTTTGATGCAGCGTTTCAACCTGGACAGCTACTTCTATGAGAATTATCTTGTAACTGCATTGAAGTTTGTCGCTTGCTGCTACGGTGAGTAGATCCGGAATTCACGCTAATTTTGGTGAAAAAAACCATAACACACGTTCTTTGAATTGTCTGGATAAAAGACAACGAGGCTGAAGTTTGCAACGTTGGAATGCAACGAAAAATATTTCATTTTATTGATAATTCGTTCAATTTTCAATGTCAACCAAATTTTTCGAACCGATATGCTTTTCGGGTGGCGAAAATCGATCATTTTATCATCGTAATTACATTCTGCATTTAAATAATTATATTTGCCAAAGACTTGAAACAATTTCGTTGCATTCCAACGATGCAAACTTTAGAGTCATTAAAAGACAATGTTTTTGTCCAATTTCAGGGTGCATAGTGGCTCTCTGCATATTCGTTCTATCCACGAGGCATCTGGTAGTGATCTATTTGTACCTGATATCGATAGGAGTGATATTTGTGTCGTACTGGTCAAACGTCAGTGTGATCAAATCCATAACGCTCTTCCTGAGTGCTAATGGCAGTCCACCGAGTATACTCGACGATATACTAAGTCTAAATTTAGCGCCATTGATGAATTACGGTCCTGGCTTACTGATTATACAAAATTACATATTACAATGCCTCCTAGCGAGTATATTTACTTACATACATTTGGCACCGAGATACGCCATTATACAAAAGTTACTCGTGTTGAGCTTCATGGCGCCTTCCATCCTAGGAATTTTTCCGCTTCCGGTAAGAATCAAATATCCATAAACATTTATTAACTTTTTATCTATCATTGAATGTTATCAGCGTCTTAGAATCGAGTCATTGTGCGATACGACAATCAAAATTGATCGAAATGCGTGCAAATCTCGTTTTGTTGGCTTATAAATGGAAACGATGACTCTGAAGTTTTCATCGTTGGAATGCAACGAAATTCTTTTTTATTTTTAGCAAAAATAATTATTCAAGCGCAGAATGTAATTACGATGATAAAATGATCGATTTTTACCACTCGAAAATCATTTTGGTTTGAAAATTTCGGATTACATTGGAAATGGAACGAATCTATAATGAAATAAAATATTTTCCGTTGCATTCGAACGTTGCGAACTTCAGCATCATATGGAAATGGAACGAATGAACATTCGGCGGAATTTGATGGAAATGGAATTGTGAAATTTTGAATTTCAACATTTTTATGATTGTTTCATTTACAGACGACGATACTGCATCACGCACCTGTATTTGCCACGCTTTTGCCACTAGCAGTGAGCAAATTTGTAATCTGGTACAACAGCGTTACCGTGATGATGACCCTTCACGGAGGTTACAGACACGCAAGAAATTTCATAACGAATTATGGAATGTCTGCTTTGGCGGAGACTGAATGGAGCAGGCTGAACGTGCCGAGTGTGTTGAGGACATTTTGGATACTTCGAGTTACCGAACAAGTGGTACAGATGCTCGGAAGTCATTACGGGGAGGAGACATTTACGTATTACATGATGATAAGAACGCTCTTGGTAAACGGATGCGAGACGTTAACGGCGTTGCTGGGAATGACGAGCATAATATCGTACATCTGCCATTACATCGGTTGTTTTTCGCTGTGGGTGTTGATGACGGAGGACGGTGATGAGAAAAACATCGGCACGGTATCGGCGGTACTTTTCTACATATTGGCGTTACAAACCGGACTGACAAGCCTCGACCGTGAGAAACGTTTAGTTCGTTTGTACCGAAACTTTTGTCTCCTGTTTGCGGCGCTTCTCCATTTTGTTCACAACATTGTAAATCCGTTGTTAATGTCGCTAAGCGCGTCGCACAATCCGGCTCTTCATCGTCACATACGAGCTCTCGCGGTATGCGCCGTTCTCATTATATTTCCGGTGTCTTTGCTGGTCTTCCTTTGGTCCCATTTCACGATAAGCACTTGGCTCCTCGCCGTTTCGGTTTTTAGCGTTGAGGTTATCGTCAAGGTCTTCGTTTCCCTCGCCATTTACTCCCTGTTTCTTTTCGACGCGTACCGTAGCGTATTCTGGGAACAACTCGACGACTGCGTCTACATGATACGCTCGTTTGGCAACACCGTTGAATTTTCCTTCGGTATTGTTCTCTTTTTCAATGGTTTTTGGATATTGGTTTTCGAGTCTGGCGGCGCGATACGAGCGATAATGATGTGCATACACGCCTATTTCAATATCTGGTGCGAAGCCACCGCCGGCTGGAGCGTATTCATGAAACGTCGTACCGCAGTTAACAAAATAAATTCACTCCCCGAAGCCAAGGTCGAACAGTTGCGTGTCCTTGACGACGTTTGCGCGATCTGTTATCAAGAAATGCGCAGCGCCAAAGTCACCAGATGCAATCATTATTTCCACGGTGTATGCCTTCGGAAATGGCTCTACATACAAGACCGTTGTCCCCTTTGTCACGATATACTGTACAAGGTTCAAGATAATCAAGCCAATTCAAACGCCAACGGAACTCAGAGCGCGACCGAACGTCCAACCGAAAATTTACCCCCGCAGCAGCATCAGAATCTTGTCGAGGCAGAAGTTGAGCCTGAGAGATGAAACGTAAAACCACGTGCGCCCCTCGGTAGCACAATTTCTTTCGATAGTTCATAGTTTAATCGATCCATGATAAATTATAATAACGACAAACAAGAATACGACACAAACTGAAAGAAACAGCAGCTAATTATACCAACTTCAAATTTGCGATACGAATTTAATCAATTCCTTCGCAGTCCACGTTTCTGCGAAAATTCTCTGTTCTTGTCGCGCGATTCAGCTCCTTCCAACGACGTCCGAATTCCCGAGACAAATCGACGCCAAATTACCGACGTGGAAACATATCCGTCAAATTTACGGATGGGACAATGTGATATTAACCTTTATATATGTACACTCTACTGACGCTAATAAATTTTCGTTCAGAGTCATCAGTTTCGGAAGACGAAAAAACCCGATTGCGTTTGCCTCTCTATTCGATTTGTAGTTAAAAAATACAAACTGAGTCTTTCGGGCAAGTCCAGCATCAGCAAAACGCCAGCATTCTTGCTGATCGCAATCTCAATAGGCTCCAAGTACTGCGCTCCAGATTAATCAGTCTTGGAAATATTACCCCCTCGATATGTTATAACAAGGACAACATAAAAATATGAACAAACTGCGTAATATTCGACCCGCAAACGACCTGAAAGTCTTGGAAGAAACTCGCAATTCGTTTTTCAATGAAAATCCCAAACATTTACATTACGTCCTATACACTGAAAAGAAACATTTGTTGAAAAAGATCGATATTTTGTTGGATACGTTCAACTAAACGTTTTTTTTTTTCGAAAAATCACGAAAATTTTGTCATTCCAGCAAAAAACATTCTAGACAATCTTTTCGGAAAGGAAATTTTTGTCATTCTAATCGTAAATTTTGCTGACAGTTCCGTTACAATGAAAAATATTGTCGAAATAACGAAAATTTTGAAATCATCCCAAAATATTTAGTTGGCTGTATTCAACAAAATATCGACGGTTTTCATACATTAAATTTCTTGCGAATAGTGCCTTTCGATAATCTTTTCTCGAAATTTTTCAACTCAATTCAAACATGGAAAATCTGAATATTCATTCCTGACTTTCTTTTTCCAATTTTTCTGTTCAAAAGTCATGACCTTACGAATCTGAAGCGCAGTAGTTAAATTAACGAAATATTTTGCTGTTTCTGTCGAGCTGCGTGATTACAGTTTATCGGATAATGTACATAGGAAATTTAGAGCTGCACGAATTCTGTCGGCCCTGTAGACATGTTAATTTTTATGCTAATTTTGTCCATCCATTTGCTTACCTTCGCCGCATCTCTGTCGTCGGATATTGTGTTTACGTGTACCCCGTTTACTCGATCCAACAAATATCGTTGAACCACAAATGATAAAATACGTTGACAGAAAAGATTCATATATATATATAGATAAATATATTTCTCGTTGATGGAGCATCATTATTTAAAACATATCTCTACCAACGCGTTCGAATTTCCGTTTCGATCGATCGAGATAAAACAACAATTGATGAGACTTTCCAAGTTTTTCTGCCCAGCGACGATTTCCTGCGACAGAACGAGAAACAAAAAGAGAACGGCTGAAAAATAGAAAAGTCTTTACAGCTTATGATCTGCTCCGATACTCCGGGAGAACTTTTCTCAAGCAAGGCTTATGATAATCTGAAATTTTAACGCTGATTTCAACTTATTGGTAATTTGTCAATAAATATATTGCCAATAATGAATAAACATCTATTTAAAATAAAACTACAACGGCGTTTCGAATTTCTTCGTTTCCCAGAGGCACGCAAAAAGAACGATGTGCGATTATTTTTCGTTACGTTTTTAACTGGAGGCTTCGTGCTTCCAAATTTCAAAGCAATGGCGAACGACGAGGAAATTGGGAGCGAACTCGAAAGAGAAATCAGGGAAGAAGAAACGTCGAAAATCATTGGGTTTCGACATGCTAATCATTCGGACATCCCTCGTATCTGTCAAATGATGGGAACCGTAACCTTTGATTTGTTCGGAGATGTCGATGCTGGTAATGTTTTGTGAGTTCTTTTTTATAAAGTATAAAATCGATGGTCGGACGATGCAGTTTTCTTGCAAGTCTACAAAATTGTAAATGGGCTTGAAAAAAAGTGAATATAATTCACATTTAACGATGAAAACCTTCGCAGCCAAAAAGCTTGCTTATCATTGGTGCAACTTAACGAAGAAGAGAGAATCGTATCGAGCATCAGTTTGTGCAATTTTCCAAATATCCCTTCGGTACCGGCAAACGATTGGATTTCTTGGATAACGAGACACTACAAGTAAGTTCTTTCTAAAATAAATTCCTAACCCTCCAATGGCGTCAATTTGCGTCTCGTTGATTTGCAACTCTTCACATTTTTTCAAGTTCAAAAATCGTGCGTAATAAATTAAAATTCGACGACTGAAAAATCAAGTCAAAGACTGTGAAAATTTTGAATAAATCCAAAAATTGACAGAGACTTTTTTTTATTCCAATAAAAATTTATTTTCTACAATAAAACGATTGGCACGTAAATGCGTGCCTCCTTAAAAGAGCAATATAATGGGATTTGTGATTTAGTTCACAGCAATTCTTCATTTAATCTCTAGTGCAAATCTGATGCTCTAGTTGGGCTCCAATAACGATTGAACTAAAAAATGCATGCGTCCATCGTGGGAAGCAATCTGGACATACGAGCATATGCAAATGCACACAAGAGTTAATATTTTTTCAGACTGCCCGAAGTGAATGAGAAAAACACATTATTCATTCATCTACTCGTCTGGGAGGCTCGTTACGAACAGGAATTTCTCAAAATTATATTGAACAGTATTTTCATTTCGACTTGGTACTGTCACCACGTTGTGTTGATCATTCCACCAGGATTTCAATTGGATGCTGCAGATATGTTTGATCAACACATGAAAAAGTTCTTCCCCGTCGACGCAGCAGGCGACGAGATGGTGCAGACTCTCTACGTGAGTCTGAGGCAGCAAGAAGATCCGAAACTGAAGATAAGACGTGTCGTGTACGATAAAACTTTAATTTCATTGCATTTTATTTCCCATACAAATACAACAAAATTTCCATCGAAATGATGTAAAACGAACCGTCGGGTGCAGGGCAACACAAATTTGTTCAGTTGTCTCGTTTATTTGGGAAATCTGCAGTGTAGTTAGCTTCGCGGTCACTTTTTTTTAACCTTCTGCTAGCAATGGACACGTTGCGATTTTCCGTGGATGTCACGAATTAGGCTCAGGGTAGGGGATCAGTTCAAAATTCGCGTCGTGTTGTTGCATTCGTAGTCATGAGTTCCGGGGTTGAGAAACAGCCGCTGCTGCTGTATACAAGAACACGAGAATTAATTTACAGAAAATATTGGCCTTTCTCGACAGAATTAATTTTTTCAACTAATTTTTTGTTTTCTGAATTAGGGAAGAAGATAATGACGATTTGATACCGATAATCGACGCCGAATCGAAGATTCTTAGAGAAGTTTACGGTGATTATTACATTAGTGAAATGATGCGGCATTCCGACGATGGGAATCGGCAGATGATCGTTGCGGAGCACGAAGGTCGGGCAACGGGGGTCATGTGTTTGAATAGAATATTTGATATCGATATTTTGATCGATAATTTCGAGCTTGCACCTTACAACGATCTTCGTAAATCTGCCCCGCCGGAGTCGCCCATTTCGAAATCCAGTTCATCAAGTTCGTCGTCCTCGTCTTCCGAATTGACCAAAACTGCGAGTGCCATGATCGACCCCGAAACACCAAAGAATCTTGAACGACAACGATTCAGTCTAGCCATTGCGAACACTGTCCGTTTCGAGGACGAAATTGACGGAGAACTCGATCCCGAAGGTTCCGCTCAACCGATTACGAAATCGGTTAAATTTTCCGACAAAGGGCCCAAAATTAATCCTTCAGTGAACTTTGAAACGTTCATTCGTACCAGCGTCTTTGCAGAAGCCATTCACGAGTTACCGCGTACGTGCCATCCTCCTAATCACCACCGAAAAAGAAAAACTAAATCCAATTCACCATTCGACAAAATGGGACAAAAATAATTCGATTCTATTTTAAATAGTTAGTTTGAAAAGTAAAACAACTCTTTCAGTCAGAAGTCTCGCATCTTCAGTTTACACCGACGACGACGACGATGATCTTCCTCTTTCACACTACAGTGAGAGAATGGACCGAATTTTGAGTTCACAATCTAGCAAGGTCGAACCAAATGCCTTTGTTTTGGAACTGTTCAGTATGAACAAAAATATCCGCGAAACACACGGTCTGGACTACCTCGAAACAGCGTTCGAATGTTTTCCGGATCTTGATTATTGCATCATGCTCCTCCCTTCGACTCAGCCATTTTTCAGCTTCCTCGAAAATTTTGCGGTAACACTTTTTCAATTCAAGGTTCATGTTTTGTGAATCATTTCAAATTTGAAATTAAATTTTTTATAATTTGTTGGGAAACTTTTCGAGATATTGAAAACTTTTTACAGCGCGTGCCACTGCGTTTCGACCGCGACTTCCCAATGGCGTTATACGTGACACATCGTGCGACACTTTCAAGTTCTTTTACATCTCGGGCGACCGTTCCTTACGACCGGGAATCGATAGTACATTTCCTTCAAAAAATACCCAAGAAAAAAGTCATTCTCGACGACTTTGACGAGACGATTATTTATCCAGAAGGAGACAAGCGATGCTTCGTTTTTTTGTGTGGGGAACAGATAATCGGCCTCGCAATTATTTGGTATTTAGTCGTCACCGCTCAATTAAGTTTTACTGAGAACGTTTAGAAGCTCGACAAATAATTTTATGTCAATTTTTAATAGCTCGGAACTTCGGCTCGATGAATTGTGTCGTTTTTATGACGTGGAGGATTACGTATCGATTAAAAATACATCGCGGGACGATCACGCACAATTACTTCATTTTATCACAATTCCAGTATTCTCGGTCTATGATAAATTTTTTTTTTGCGAATTGATGCGTTTGAGCTTCACTACTGTACTTTATTATCGACTGTACGATAATGAGACGACAGCTGTTGTAAGTTTGTCCCGTCCTATGGATACTCGATGCATTTTTTTCCCTTTATACTTATGAAAATCGACGACAACGTCGTTATTGTTCGAAATATCAGAACCGAACGCGACCGCTCATAACGTGCCTCGACGCCATGATTCCCGTTAAATCTCGAACCCGTTTTCACCAACCATATCCGCCGCAAAACCAAAGCGATTCGAATGATACGGATAATTCCTCATTTTCACTGTTTCTCGTGAATCCGAGGCTTGCTATGATGACGAAGGCGGTTGTCAACGCTAAAATCGTTGTCGTTGGGGCTTCGGACTGCGGACTCGCTTTCTCCGAATATCTCGCGTTTCAAGGGTCAGTTTTAATGCAATCATTATCATTATTATGTTGATTTCATTTGTTGAATTCCTGCCTGAGCGTTTTTCCCGTAGATCTCAATGGGATATCGTACACTTTACGAACTTGACGATTGTCTCACCGAACGGTGTACCATTCGAGGCCAGAGAAACGATGGACCACGCGACTATGATTCCTTACAAAGGAAAATATTGTTATCAATACCGGAAGTTCGTACCCTCCAGAGTTTGGATCAATGTAGTTCACGGACTCGTATCACAAATCAACAGGTCACAACATTTTTATGCATCACTCACGAATGCTTCGTTCCTGCCGCCTGACATGACGATTTTTTCCTTCGTAATTCCTCAGGAAAGAAAAATACGTCGTTGTTTCGGGTCTTGGAACGTTGAGTTACGATTATCTCGTTATTTCCTGTGGGCTGCAATACCAAATTCCGAAATTTCGGGGGAATGCGGAAATCGATGATAACAGGTATTCAATCACATTCGCAACACCCAAGTATTGTCTACTCGGTTTTGTTAAGGACGTTGTGTGTAAAATTTTCTATCGATAGAATTCTTTTAAATTTGCACCGCAAATACGAAACAGAGATATCAATTAAAAGCTCGTACAATTTAAAGAGGTTTCACCGTGTAGAAGTCCAGATATTTATTCATGAAAATCATCATTTTCCGGAGTTTCTCGTAAGAGCGCGTGTGAAAAGTTCCATTTTTTTAACATTAAATATTTCGATTACTCGACGGTGAAGTCGCTTAAAACTTTGCAATTTGCATACGCGTTTATGTAACATCGAAGAAGCTTCGTTCAATTTTTCAAAAAAGTCAGAAAAATTTTGGTTGTTATGCAACAAAAATACAGATTACCACGGACAATTGTTCTTTTGTCATTTTGTAACAACTTTTTTTTAATGAACTCAGGCTCGCCAACTATTTTATATGTAAGACAAACTGAGAACAAACAATTAGATTTGACCGTCGTCATACAACGTCCTTGAATCATGGAACGTGTGGTCGCATAAAAATGACAAGACTCGAATTGTGCTCGTCAATTAATTGAAAACATTTTTTCGTGTGGTAAAACAAGAAGCAACGATTCGTAATAGTCTGCGTATAATTTCCTTCAAGCGTCCAGGAAACTGTTCCCTTGAATTGTTTTTTCATAAACGACGATTCGGAGGCTGCGACGTGTCTAGAGAGATTGAAAGAATTGACGAACGATTTCACAACGAAAAGTGAGTAGTCACGATTGTTTGCGACGAAACGGGAATTTATATGTTTGGAATATTTTTGTCGAAGAATTCATCGTACTTTATGGAAGAAATATCGAGTGTCATTGCACTTTGAACAACCTTTTGGAAAATGGTGTCAAAGGATCGTGGATTATAATGATCGAGCCAACATATAGCGAGTGTGGTAAACCGAGCGACATTTTTTTCGAGGACGACGAAGTTACTGAGGCAGTGGAAAAGGCCATTCGAAAATCAGGAGTCAAAATAATATCTGGATGGGACTTGAAAGATTGGGTTCTAGAGACGAGCGACAATGTTTTGGAAAACGAGAATACTCCAACGAGTGTGATCAAGAGTTTGCGAATAGAATCGAAAACAGAAAACAAATTTGTTGTTTGTGATGCCTTGATCTATTTTGGTGAAAAGATGTTGCCCTTTAAGACTTTCATGGGTAAAGAATCGACAAAATCCTCGATAGATCGCTCTGTAGCTGCATTTTTTCATTTGCCTATTTTTTCACTCAGCAATTTCAAGAGCGGGCCTAGTTTTCGACGGTCGATTGGTCATTGATCCTGACTGCAGGACCAACGATCCTTCAGTTTTCGCTGCTGGCTCTATAACCAAATATTCGCGAAAATATAACGCCGAACGTTGGCAACATCAATATTACGACAGTATAGAAGTTGGCGAATGGGTATAAATATTTTTCTTCCAATTTTCTACTCATCAAATTTCTACCAATCATTTATTTTCTCTTGGAAAAATCTTCTGTCCTACGATAAGTTTATTTTTCGTTGCGCCCCTGTTTCTAGTTGGGCAAGAAATTGAAGCAAAAATTTCAATCTGATGCACCAGACGGTAGTAACAAAAATTCAAACGACCACGAAGACAATTCACAAGATCACACGAAGCTTCCGATATTTCGTGAGCCACTGATCGTTTATTGCAAACTACCAGGCGGTTTGCATTATCTTCACGTTCGCAAGCCGGGAAAGAAAATTTCACGAAACACCGATATCGCGCTCGGCTCTTACGTAATAATTGAGACAATATTATTTCAAGGGCTTGTTACTTGAGAATGTTAAAGGCCCGAATTTTTCCAGGGCGACGTTCTGATCACTGGCGATACTGCAACGAGTCCGGAAATTGGATACTTTCGTATTCGCTTTAATCCATTCAACAGAGTTGAAACCATCACGTGTCTTCGTCGAAAAGTAACGCATAAAGTTGATATTTCATTTTTTCACAATTGAAATCGTATCCTTTAGATTATTTCTACGAGAAGAAAAATCCCTAACAAGTTTTCACGTAAACTTCTGTTCATACAGAATTTCCGAGTCCAGGATTTCATAACTTTGTATGGAAAGCACGACAGCCTGCTGAACAACGTGAAGCTTCGTTTTCAGGCAAGTGGAAATGGCAATAAAAAGTATAAACTATATAAATACGATGTTAAAATAAGTATTACCGAAAAATCATTAGAACTCGTTGATCATCGACTTTTTCGCGTACTTTGCTGAGCCCTGGGCAGCCGCACTTTTCCACGATAAATTCGAGTCTCTGAGAGAAGTCAACCGCGCGATATTGCTGTCGGACGTGGTGAGTTTGTCTGCGATAGAATATTGGAATAAAATAATGAAAAATTCAGGTCTTAACATTTGAATATTTCTGCAGGACGTGGGAGGCAGTTCTCTGATACAAGAAATGCTGAATGTGTGCATCAAATCCAATTGGAAAGAGGTACGAAATCTTGAAGATTCAATAATCGGAAACTTAGTCTATGAAAATTCGTAGGAGCGAAATTATTTGTTGGAACGTTGTAACGAAAAAGTGAATTTTGTGTGTGTTTCAAGTTGAACGAGGAGAGTCGTGAATACATCGAATCGAAATACGCGGGTTCTGTTCACCAGGACGCGGTATCGAGCAACTTGATGAATTTTCTAAAGGAAGAAGAAGAATTTTTGCCGATGTATTGCAATCCATGTAAACTGAGACGTCAATTACAAGGCAATTGAAAAGTCCGGGAGTACAGAATCGTGCTTGGTGGGGTAAAAATGTAAAAACGGTCTATATTTGTACGAAAGGTGCGTCAGTCCGTATCTTCGGTCTCGATTGTAGACTGGACTTGCATTCTAGACTGAGGGCGATTCTTGAATATCTAATTTGCGGAATAGGAGCGTAAGAGCTAAACACGTATGGTCTATTTGCTAGTCGTGAAGCCCAGGAAACAGACAGTGGGAGGGATTTGCGTACGTAGAGAATAGGGAGTGAGGAAATTATTTGGTCGGTGTGTGCAGCAGAGCCACGTTGAAAAATTACTATCCATAGGCGAGGTCAGCGCTACAACAACCGTATCTGCTGCAATTTCTTGTCATTGAATGTATTCTCTTTCCCTCACTAACGTTTGCAAAAAAAATATACAAAAAGGGATTGAAAACTCGTGCATGTGCGTGGGAGTTGAGTTGTGCAAAAACATAAATGTGCCTCCCAGTGCTATCGGCGGAATGGATCAACGATCGGTATATTCTTCGTGAACATGACGTCGCATCTTTTTGTTATTCACTTGATATTAATGTCCCTTTATCGCAATGCAATCATCGCATTTTTGCAGCTTCAAATTGACCGAATAACGCGACCGGAATCATTCAAGCTTGACTAATCAATCGCAACATCAAATTCGACGGTTTTTTTCCCCTCTTAAAAAAATAATTAGAGCCAACTTTTCGTCGATTTTTTCTACTCCTTTTACGTAACGTGAATTTCAAGACAACTACAGATTCGTGAGAAGTTTGGGAACTCGAAATGTTGTACGAGCACGTAACGAAAGCAAAGTATTGTGAGAAACGGCCGAATTTACCGGCGTCACGACTCGTGACCACGGGAATTAGTTTAGCGACGAAAGTTTGCGGGAACAAGAATCTTTCGTGCAAGAAAGGGAGAACCTTGGTCTTTGCTAAGGGGTAGACGATTATTGAGCATTAGAAACTCTGCCGCAAGGGGATTCTCCGATGCGCAGCAACTATAAAGGCCTCCGCGTGTCCTGACATTACGAATGATATTAAACAGAACTCTATGAATTTCTATATACACGTATACACATTAAGGCATCCAGTGACGTAAACTTTGCAGTACGCGCGATGATCGCCCTCACGCTTTTGCTCTGGCCCATCACGCTACTTTGCACCGTCTTTTGGCTCGTTCACCGCGGCGATACTCCGATGCTCATGTATATTTGTATATTCGCCTTCGATTTATTAACCGAGTGAAATAACTACGTTAAGAAGTCTCGTGAAGTTTTCATAACTACAATTGCTTCGTAGCCTCGCATAAACGAGCAAGAATTTACAGTTGACCAAGATAATACGAAATTCACCCTGAAAACGAATAACCACGTGAATTTTATAAAAAATCGGCTGCGCATTTCTTTCCGACACCGAATAATTCCACGTTGTTCTTTTCCCATCAGAGGAAAACATCCAAAACTTATTCGCGAGCTAGAAATGCAAGAAACTTGGCATTTTTGCGACCGAGACGAATGGAATGTCATTTTATTCTCTAATTGTGATGATGATTCCGAAATCAAAGATTCTTAGATTGGATTTCATGAAAATCAAGATAACCACGTGAATTTTATGAAAAATCGGTTGTGCATTTCTTTCCGACACCGAATAATTCCACGTTGTTCTTATCCCATCAGAGGAAAAAGTCCAAAACTTACTCGCGCGCTAGAAATGCAAGAAACTTGACATTTTTGCGACCGAGACGAATGGAATGTCATTTTATTCTCTAATTATGATGATGATTTCGAAATCAAAGATTCTTAGATTAGATTTCATGAAAATCAAGATTTTCCCGAGCGGAAGCAGAAAAATGTGAATTTTCAATGAACCTAACGTGAAATGAATTCTAGGGTTACTGGAATTAGGACGATTCATCATCTTGATATATATAATGAAGCGGCAAATATTACAACGATTGTATGAAGCCGCACGCGGAGATACGAACGTGGACGATCTCGCGGGAAGGTGCGTGATTCCGGAGGTTTGCGGGACAGCGATTAGAGTGATTACCGTTAGGCAGCCGTTAGCTTGTGACGGAGAAGCTTGTGGCAGCGTCGCTTTTCTACAACAATAAATGGGATCGGTATACGCACATAGACACACGAGGCAAAAGCTCAGTGTCTCCCGCCAACGCGTCGTACAAAACGTGCGAAGATCCAAAAGGGGTTCGAGCTCTGTTGCTGTTGTTTATATACACATGAAATTTATGTATTCTCATATATAAGAATATATACATGACTCGAACGTGAATATAGTAGTTCACGTGACGCGATGTCACGTTACCGACTCGCGACAGGTGTCGGTTCGCACAAATCCCTCCTGCACTTCTCCAATGCACCCCAGTCCGAGAATCCCCCCATTCCCTGCCCCTATGCTCTGCGT
This sequence comes from Diadegma fenestrale, assembly GCA_037043255.1. Classification (NCBI taxonomy): domain Eukaryota; kingdom Metazoa; phylum Arthropoda; class Insecta; order Hymenoptera; family Ichneumonidae; genus Diadegma; species Diadegma fenestrale. Next base: position 2,195,469 of record CM073310.1, read on the forward strand.
AGAAAGGATATCAAACACCAACGTTCTTAAATCGCGTTATTTTCGCTCTGCAATCTTTTTTTGACTCTGGCACACTGTAATTACTTTGCAAAAGTTCACTGTACCTAATCGTCGTAATTCAAAAAGACTCGAACAATTATTTCCCATGTGAAAGCAAACTAACGATGACCCAGTTTGTGATTCGCCACGAATTCTCTGTAAAAATTCAGGTGAATCAACTCATCACACTCATTTTCTGTGCGAAACATCGCGAAAGACGAAATGCAATATCGGGACTGGACTGAGAATGCAAGCTTGCGAATTTGCCCCTGCAAACAAAGTACCGACTTTCTTTTTTTCCGTATCATTTCCAACAATAAATATGAATAGTGTACATAAGTATATGCGTGAATCACATAGCTCCCTAGGTTGGGACTTCCGTGAGCTAATAATTCATGAAAAGTTTCCATGCCACCACGTGCGCTCGTACAAATGGTCGTCGTGTGTGTTGATCGTATAAATACGCGAATTATATCGCACACACGTACAAATATGAGATACATAGATAATTTTCTGGCTCGAGGTTCATTGTATAATTAAGTAACATGGTGGATCATTAAAAATTCGTGGATAATAGAGGGACATGGCGATGGAAAAGTCGCATCGCGTAAACTAATACTAAACCCGATAAATTTATATACGCGACTACATTTATATACACGTTTCAACTAACGTATCCTCTACGTTCGAGAAGTTGAGGGATGGGGTGCCGAGTCCTGTGTCAGCTGCAAAGACTCCCAGAAGGTAATTACCGCGCATCAGGACGCTTATACTATCGCGACTTGTTCTATACGTTCTCGTAATAGCTCGCAGGTGCGTGTACATCGCGGGGGAGTTCTAACACTGCCGATTTTGTCGTTGATCCCGTTTGATCCTTGCGGTCACTACTTGTGCCCCGACACACATACGCTCGACACTCGAGGCCGTATAATATCTAAAAATACATACATTCCCGCGTACACATCTGATCAATGCTCACAAAAATATTTTTATATACAAGCCTCGCTCGAAATGTTTTCTACTTCTTCCATAACTTTATTCCTCATCTATAACTCCAACGACCATGGTCTATAATATGCAGCGATGCATTTACACTCTTATCTACGATTTCGATACGACACACGAGTCGAAATGATAAAAACGCAACACATGGATTTACGTCGTCGATGCAATAATATTATAGTGTTTTTTGTTGTTGTTAGTTTTTGAATCATTCATTTGCGGGATGTCCTTGCGGGATCGAGGACGACATTGACAAGCGCTAAGGAAACTTAATTAGCGACAGAATATTAAAAAATCAATTCTACAGATAGAAAATTCGAAGATCGGTAAGAAAAATGAACGCTCTTGCGGTTTGAATTTGCTCGAGTTGTGAATCAATTTAACGAACGAAAGTGGCAAGTTTGGGGTGAATAATTGGACCATTTTAATGTCTGCGGACGGCTGGGAATCTGAGAAAAAGAACGGACAATCGATGTAATTAAATGATGCTCGACGAGCGGACGTTTTTCTCAAGTAGAATTTGCCACTGGCTCGTCGCACGTATGGGCGTTCTGAGCGTGTCCCTACCGCAATCTCGTTGGACATTCGCTACACCCTTCTATCATAGAACTATCTATGACGATACAACTCAGTCCTCGCCAAGTAAGATACGCGCATGCCCTCGTGCCGAGGGCGTAACTTTCTCTTAGCTACTCGGCCAATCGAAATTCCCGCGTCAACTGCGTAATTATTATACCACAAGATATAGGATAAACATATCGTAGCCGAGTTTTATCATCGCGATACGAACTGTCCGAGACAACGACAGTGGTCAGAATCGCGGCGGCGCGTCATCATCCTCCGCCTTACCAAAGGCCCTTTTTCTTTTTGCTCTAAATGCTCCGGTCTAGCTTTTCAATTCACTTCCCACTTTTAACGTGTACTCGACACTGCGAGACGGAGAATTTCCGGCCTTTTTCAGCGAGAAAATGTCCGTTTGCTTTTTATAAACATCCCGGTTGAGCAAACAAAAATCTTACAGATCGTGTACGAACTTAAAAAAAAAAAAATCTGTAATATTTTCCATACGATAATAAAGAACTGTTGCATTGGTCGCGCTCGGCCCGATCGGCTGAATTTGCAACATGTCCGTACATCCGGAAGTTCATGGATTTAACGTGCAGTTTCTCGCCGAGTTTTATCAGGAAATTGTTCGGCTGCCGTGACTTTGCGACCTTTGTTTTCGATCGGAGGGAGCAACGTGTTGTTCATCTGTAAAAATGATAGCGATTGCTCAAGTGGTTCGTCATGCATTACGAGTATGAAGACTTTGCAAGAAAATTACTGAAAACTTAAAATGCTACGTCGATCGGGCTGTAATTTTGGGATTTTATTCTAACGATACTCGAAAGCGTTTTGCTTCGTTTTCTGTTTGTGACGCGATGTTGTGCACGTCTTGACAAAATCGTGATGATAGGCTGACCATTGTTACGGTCAATCCACTTGATACTGAAATACGAAGAGCGAGGGTGACGAAAATTACGATGCATTCGATGCATTCGCATCCGGACAGATTGGGCACGATCCCTAGCCCAACTGGGGAATACTCGGTCGTTCATTCACCGTCGCCCTTTTCTGCTCTCAATCTTTTACGAAATTACCGACTGTTCGGTACCACTGCCGGTCCGGCGGTTGCAGCCGCCGCTGCAGCAGCCGCAGCAGCTGCAGCTGCAGGTATTTACGTTTTCCATACCGCACTCATGCCGCTCATTTCTTTTTTCTTCTTCAAATTTTCAATTTGAACGACCCCACTACGTTTCTACAGCAATTTTCATTGTTTTACATTCTGCTCCGAACTTGCCTTGTCGGCGTGGGCTCTCGATCAAATCAAGTTCCTTTGACCTCGACAGCGATTGATCTGTGTTTTTTTTATTAGAATAAACAATAAGATTGTGACATAACTCAACGACACAAATGTGCCCGAATGGTTTTCAGTTAATGCCTGAAAAAATGGTCATTCATGGGAAATGACGAGGTTTCGCAATTACAGATTTTGTTACTAATTCACGTTACGACTTGCTCTACCCTCACAATCAATTCGGAGGGCTTCCTTGTTCGTATCGAGAGTACAGCGTTTCCGGTGACGATTACAAGCACGACTCTGGCCCAGTATCTTCGTCGTCTAAACATTTTTTACCGATCGAAGATTCAGCATCGTCGTCGTCGCCGCCTCCCATACAACAAACTCGTCCGACATCGTCTACCAGGTCTATAAATTCTCAACACCAACGATCTTTCCTATCCGAAACATTACCCAATTCCCTCTTACCAAATCTTCGTCAATCTGCATTAATCACCGTGCCTCAACAACTTCCCGAGTCCGCAAGTTTCCAAGGTTTGTAACAATTCAATTTCCTTCATAATCCAATCTATAAATTTACTCAAAAAACTAATATTCTCCGAGTCAGAACAAATTTTTGGGCTCGTCGATGTGTGGATGGAAATTTAATGAAACGATTTCCATTTTTTTCGCGCACCATCGACGTAGCTGACGAGACTTATGCGTTCACAATTTATTCGTCAGCGCGAAAAAACGAATTTTGTTTTTCTCGATTTTTCAATCATTCCGACAGGTAATTCATGAATATTTTTCAATCACCTGTTAGGCCTCCGCAGACACACTACGATTAGCACCTGTCCCTAGACACACATGGGTCCAGGACGTCCTATCGTGTTTTTTTACTGTACTCTTAAAAAAAATGGGAAAAAGATTCAAAAAAGTAGTTTTGGATCTATAGAAAGAGTCTGCACTGGGCGATGTGTGTCTACCGAGGGTTAAGCGTTCGTAATCAATTCTTTGACTGCATAGTATGCACGATGGCAAAATCGATAGCATCGAAATGGTATTTTGACTTGTGGTATTCTGGCAGCTGCAACAACAGCATCGAAAACGTTTGATATCGATCAGAATATAATAAATTGTTTAGAGGAAATTAAAAAGTGAGTAATTTATAGATTTGTAATGAGAAAGGGACATGCAGAGAGTTTGTTCATTGTCAAGTGCAGGAAAGGCGTTTCCTCTTGAAAATCTTCGGTAAACGTGTGTGGAAATCACGAAAACTTTCGTTTCTATCGATATTTTGTTTTAGTCTCCGCTTATGATAATAATTTTATATTGAAAATGGAGCGTGTTAAGAGAACGATACGAATCTCGCTGCTCATAGGCCTCGGTAGCGCAGTAGGCAGCGCGTAAGTCTCATAATCTTAAGGTCGTGAGTTCGATCCTCACCCGGGGCATTATTTTTGCCTCTTTTTACCGCATTTTGAATTTATTTCGCTAGGTCGATATAAATTGTTATACAATATTGATTATTTTGGCTATTTGTAACAGAAACGGGAAGTGATCGGCCGAGGCGATTGTACGTGGGGGAAATGAGCTCGCTTTCCTCCAATTGTCGTTCGAGAAGGGCCAGAAGTGAAAAACGACCGATTCCTGACGAGCAGAAGGACGACAAATATTACGAAAGAAGAAAACGCAACAATCAAGCCGCTAAAAAGTCGCGAGATGCAAGAAAGATTCGGGAAGATCACGTGAGTCAATTTTCCCTTTAATGGTCAGATTCCAGCTCAAATCTACGACACTGTGAACAAGAAACTATAGGAATGAGATGACTGCGAATTCAAGATTCGAGGAGACACTTTTTGCTCCAAATCACGACGCAGATTCAAATGCAACGTTACTTGATTAATGACTCTGGAGTTTGCATCGTTGGAATGCAACGAAATTCATTTTTATCTTTGACAAAAATAATTATTCAATTGCAGAATGTAATTACGATGATAAAATGATCCATTTTTGCCATTTAAAAAGCATATTGGCTCGAAAAATTTGGATGACATTGAAAATTGAACGAGTCTTCAATAAAATTAAATATTTTTCGATGCATTCCAACGTTGCAAACTTCAGCATCATCTTGATTATCTTATTCTGGAAACTTTCGTTTTTGTTACAGATTGCCCTGAGAGCCACAATGCTCGAGCACGAGAATGCAATATTAAAGACGCAAATATTGACACTTCGTGAAGAAGCTCAATCCCTACGAAGGATGCTAATTGAGCAACAAATGCCCAAATTACAAGGACGATACGTAATCGATTGTCCACGAACGGATTTTGTTTCACCAACGAGACCCCTTTCGTCAGGCTCGAGTGTAACTGTTACTTCTACAGCACCGGACTCATCCACAAATGGAGCGGTTTCATTCTCGCATCCATCAACAAAAACCACAATGAGTTTAATTGTATGAGATATTTACCACTTTTGCCTTTCCTCGTTGTGCCTTCAAAATCTCCTCGAAACACACGTTTCACTGCTGTGAAACATATTTTGAAATCCCTCAACTGCGTTGGGATGTCGTTATGCGAGTTTCAAGCACGCCTGTCCAATATTTACCACTGTAAAAATAATATCATCTGTGTAAATAAAAATCTAAAGGTATTTTGTACAAAATACTCATAACTGTGAGAGCCACACGAACATTCCGTTCGAAATTCGATTGCAGAACCGCTACCGGAGCATTCTTGTGAAATTTGTCACCGTCGCAGATCATTTAATTTCTATTGATTTCGCTCTCTTATTCCTAATTCCTCTTTCATTGCAACAAACGAATTCAATCTAAACTTTCAACCGACTGAACCCTTCGGATGAAGTTTCTGCCACCACCGGGAATCTAATTTTGTATTTAGGTCGCTCGATTCGATAACATTTCTTTCGAAAAGTATAGGAATTAATTTTAGATGCATTTGTTAAATATTGTTCCGTCTGTCCCACAGAATAAGCAGAGTTGATAGAATTCTATGACCATTCTGCACCACACTCTTATGAGTAAATTTGGAAATTGGCATCAGGGCTTTTGTTGGGATACAAGCTGCTCGGCACGCTTGCCTTTCAAATGATTTCGTCCCAATTGTCTACAGGCGACCCGACGAATGTTAAACAAAAAAGTTATCGCCGTGTCAACTACTTTTTGCGCATTTGATTAACGCATAATGTTTTGGTTTTGACGAGGAATCAAAGAAAAAAAAATCCTCCCCGGCGGGGAATCGAACCCCGGTCTCCCGCGTGACAGGCGGGGATACTGACCACTATACTACCGAGGACTTGTATTGGGAGATTCCCCAAGAGCTATAAAAAGTGATCTTTGGATAGTCTCATTCAAAAAAAAAAAACATTTTGAAGTGAGGAAAATTGTGTTGTAAATTGTTCGTGCGATAAAGTGCATATAAAATTTGACCATGATCGAATTACCGTACGGTTAAATTTTGCACGGTAGGGCTGGAAAGATTCGTAAAAGATAAAAGATTGTTCCTGAAATGAAAAATGACTTTTGTCGCAAATATCCGAAGATTCGTTTAGGCTTTAATCAGGTTTTTAATTGTTGAACTAATAATTATAACTTACCAGACTTGTGACACGTGATGGGAATTCTCGATGACGCGGTAACTCAAATTTCGGCACAATTCAGGATGGCTGAATTGTTAATTGAGCATTTTTTCACCAAAGTTCCGTCTCGAGACTCGAGCCTTCTTGATTTAATTTCTTTTTTACAAAATTCAAACGTTTGCAACGCACACGTTGGAATCCGTCTCGCTTTCGCAGGCACCCGACCGCCATCTTTGATCTCTCGTAGGCACTTGTTGGAATGAAAAAAACTCCCGCCAGTTCGTTGATCGTAAAAGGCAGAAAGTATTGTTGTAAATTCGTGTTTTTTTGTATTTTCCGCTGATTGATTTCGAAATGAGATTATTATGTAGAAGTTGTGAATGAAATATTTCGAGGTGGACGGTCAGATCTGAATTATTGTTGTTTGGGTGCTGCCCTGAGTTATTGCGTTTTTTTTTGGACAGTTGACATTGTTATCGTTCGAAAAATATAACCAAAAAATCACTAAGAAGCCCGATTCACTATTTCCCGATAAAAAAACTTGGAGATTTTGATCACAGTACGAATTAATTGACAAGAACACGATAATCAATACCAATCGCAAAAAGACATCGATTTCCCCATGAGAACGACAGATTTACTTGGGTTACGGAGACAAAAACATTGAAGGTCATTGGAGGTCGAGGGGAAGTGATGCGAAAGGCTGCTTTTTTATCCTCTTTGCATCGTCGCCGAAAAAAAACATGAGATATTGTCAAAATACTTACAAGATTGTCTTGGAGGTGGAATGAAGAATGAACAAAGCACGAAGAGTGAATGTGAAGTGTTGATGGTGTGGCGCCAACCGAAGAAGCACGGAGACAAAGAAGGGCGGGCTCGTGGAGTCGCGCGTATAAACAACACAATTCGGCATCGAACGATCTTCTTCCTTGCAGTCTTTCAGGTAATCAAATTATTTTTAACAATCGACACTATTTTTTCAATGCACACGATAAAATGGAACTTTTTTCGCTGATTTGCTATTCAAACGATGGAAACAAAGAGTAATTCCGAGGCGCGTTTTCGAGGGTGCTGTGTCAAGTGCTCGTCTATTATCCTAGAAAACACTGAACTCAGAACTCCTACAACGCAGAGACGCAGGCAGTGGCATAAAGAATCAAATATAGTTTTGATTTTTTGAGCGCGACCACTTGTAACGACACGCTCTGAGCTCTCCCCCGAAGTGGCATCCAGCCAATCAGAATGCACGTAGAGGGCGCCACTCATCAGAGTTGAAACTTTTTGAACGTGTTGGCAAACCGACGCCACACATTCGAGAATGACGAGAATTTCGTGTGTCACCCGGATTTACACTACACTTTGCACTGCATTGCAGGTACATGTTTATATTTGCTTCGGTGGTTTCTAGAGTTTTTTCTCCAATTACGAACGCCGTTTCTCTGCGAATGCTAATAGAAATAGGGACAACGAATTATCTGTACACACGTAATCAGACCTTTTGATTACCAGCATTTTGTGCGTACTCATGCATCTCGAGCGACGACTGAAATGATCTTGTTCTTGCATGCTTTGTAAGGAATCCGATCTGCAATTTCGACACTTTCGATCAAGTATCGAAAAGCCATATAGAAAGACGACTGAAATGATGTTCTTGCATGTTTTATACGAAATCCGATGCGCAATTTCCACACTTTCGATCAAAAAATATCTGAAAGCCATATAATTAGTCTCGTTACAAATGCCCCTTTGATCGTCTGTGAAATAATGAGTCGCGTTCAGAAAGTCGCTATCTGCGTTCTGTGCTCTAAACGCAAACGCTGTCAGCAAACAAATAAAATACGTATGGGTAGCATTTTTCACGCTAGGAGTGACTGTCCCAACGTAGCCGCGTTTTTTACCGGCACGCCATATTTCCATCAAGCCCGCTGCCCGTGCCGGGCGCTATACCCACGTAGAACCGTACATAACCTCAAAAAACACGACTGGATTCGATGAAAGCGTCCAGAATGTTTGACGTCGAGTTGTTATTCCGGTGATACGGAATGAATTCGTTATTAATTACAACAAAAAGACGGCGAGATCGATAATTTCGATGTAAAAGTCAAAAGCACGTTGAACTGACTCGAGAATATTTCGATCGTGAGTGAACAGAAGCCCGGAACAACGTAAATACTTGTCGCCGCGGCGTTGTTTTTAGGTTAGTGCTGTGCCGTTGAGCGTGAACAACTCATTAGTGAACGATTCTGTAATTAATTGGTGCTCAGTGAATTAAAAAAACGTGTTGATCATGTCGGACGATGAAGATTTGGTGTACGTTAAGAAACAAAAAACCGTGCATTATGGTTCATTGGAAGAGGCCGAGAGGGCAAGACTCGCTGCGAACGCAGGCGAGTCTTCGGACGACGAAAAAGACGGATCGGGTACAAACGATATTTCTATCGGTGGAATCGCCGCCGGCAATGTCCACATATCCAACGAGTACATGGATCTCGAGGACGAAATGTCCAAGGATCGTCAAGCTTTGCTGGAAGAATTCGAGCGTAGGAAAAAGGCAAGACAAATCAATGTTTCCACCGATGACTCGGAGGTGAAAAAAAACTTGCGGCAATTGGGCGAACCCATTTGCCTCTTCGGAGAAGGTCCCGCCGACCGGAGAGCCAGATTACGAGAACTTCTCGCTAGCCTCGGCGAAGATGCAATCAAAAAAAAACACGACGAAGAAGAAAAACCTGCTCATACATCGGAACGTGATACGGAAACAACTTGGTATCACGAAGGACCGGATTCTCTCCAAATCGCTCGAGCTTGGATCGCATGTACGTTGTATTTCGTACTCTAAATATTCAAATTCATCACGTTCAAGTTTGCAACGTTGAAATGCAACGAATAATGTTCGATTTTCTGGATAATTCGTTGAATCTTCAATGTACTCGAAATTCTCCCAGCCGACATGCTTTCGGGGTGGCAAAAATTGATCATTTTATCATCGTAATTACATTCTGCATTTGGATAATTATTTTAGCCAAAGATGGAAAAGAATTTCGTTGGATTCCAACGATGCAAACTTCAGAGTCATTCCATTAGTTTGCTTTTCCGTTGACGGTCGTGCTCGATTAACGATAAGTAATTTTTTTCTAGCATACTCGTTACCCAGAGCCAAAGCAAGGCTGGACCGGGCGCGGGAAGAGTTGGATCTTCCAGGAGCGACTCGGACGGCTCGGCGTCAAGAGCTGTTGAAAAAATTGCAAGCACTCACGATATACTGTTCACAAATCGGAGACACTCGGCCGATATCGTTCTGCGAGTTCAGTCCAAACTCAAAAATGCTTGTGACTGCGTCATGGTCCGGACTTTGCAAGTTATGGTCTGTACCCGACTGTAACCTTTTGCGAACTCTTAAAGGTCACGCTTGTAACGTTGGATGCATTGTTTTTCATCCCAAAGCCACAATAAACGAAGAAGTATTGAGTGACGAGCAGGGACAGACGTGCGTGCTCGCGAGCTGCGCCTCAGACGGTAACGTCGTTGCATTTGTTTCTCCATAGTAATTCGTCCTCTTTGAAAAATCTAATCAACCCTTTTTTCAGGTACCATCAAACTGTGGGGAAGCGGCAGCGGCGAAGAGCCTCTCGGAGAGATCAAAGGCCACGAGCCGCACAGAGTTTCCAGAATCGCTTTTCATCCGTCGGGACGATTCCTCGGTACATGCTGTCACGATTCCTCCTGGCGATTGTGGGACCTTGAACAACAGGCCGAAGTACTTCATCAGGAAGGACATGCCAAACCCGTTCATTGCATAAGGTAAAAAAAATAATGATTTAAATGCAGAATGTTATTACGATGATAAAATAATCAGTTTTTGCCACCCGAAAATCTTATCGGCTCGAAAAATTCGGATGAAATTGAAAATTGGACGAATCATTAATAAAATCAAATATTTTTCGTTGCATTCCAACGTTGCAAACTTCAGCATCATTTTTTAAAAACTTGCGAAATCTGCTAATTCATTCCTTTGTAGACACACCGGGTCTCGGTGACCCGGGTCGATTTTTTAATCTTTCGACAATTTTATACAAAATTAGGCAAGAGACAAAAATGATCAGTATTAAGGAGAAAAATTGTTCAGTTTTCAAGGTGACGGTAGCGTGAGTGCGACCGGAGGTCACGACTCGTTCGCCCGTGTATGGGATCTCCGTACCGGGCGTTGCATTTTGTTCATGGAGGGTCATTTGAAGTCTGTCTTTGGAATCGATTTTTCACCGAACGGTTATCACATTGCCACCGGCAGCGAAGACAACACATGCAAAATCTGGGACTTGCGTAAACGCTCGTGCGTTTACACTATCCCGGCGCACACGAATTTATTGTCGGACGTCAAGTATCAGAAAGAGGAAGGACAATATCTAGTCACGGCTTCGTACGACGGAAGCGCGAAAATTTGGTCAAACAAGACGTGGCAGCCACTCAAAACGTTACAAGGTCACGACGGCAAAGTCATGTCAGCTGATGTGTCTGCCGACCAAAAATTCATTGCTACGAGCTCTTACGATCGAACGTTCAAATTGTGGGCACCGGAGAACATGTGAAATGAAAAAAACGAAGTAATAAAATTTGTAATATTCCGTTACTTGCGGCAAATTTTGTCAGATTTTCATCATTTATTTACGTTTCTCCCTGGTAATGAACTTCCGGATTTATTAAGAATTAACGGAGCCTCGATCGACGCTTCGTCGATAATTAATCGTGGGGGTGAAATTCAATTATTTTGTTTTCTCACGCTGGATTTTTATTCTGGTATTTTTATCGATCCAGATTTTTTTTACAGAAGAAAACCAACAAGATTAGGTTTGAAAAGTTTCTCCGTTTTCAAAGATCGACATCGAGATACCGTTCAAAGTGTCGCTGTTGACAAACCGTTTTAGTTCCTTGGAGAGAGAATTTCTCACTCGACTAGCGAAGATTCGCCAAGACGTTTGTACTTTTATAGCGACGATACGAAGAGACGTCATTTTCAGAAGATCCCTCCAAGTTTTATTGGAGATTTTACAATCGACTCAATCTGCTGCGTCAGGAAAAAGTTTCTTGCTTCGCATCGAGCGAAATTCGACAATTTTCTTCTCCACTCGCTGCACCCGAAATTTTTATCTCTCCGCGATAAGTTTTATTACCGTCGCATAAATTATTCGAAAAGTTACGCTTTTTTTCCACTGCACGAAAAATCGTAAGTTGAGCTGGAAAATTCATGCGGACCATGGTGGAAATGCAATTTTTCTAATTCGAGGCTTTTTCGCTCAGTTTATCGGAGTAAAACGTGGCAATTATTTCCTCCAAGATGCCATAAAAAGTTTAGTCGTAAACTTCTTCAAATTTTTCAGCAATCAGCACCAAAGGCGTTAGCCCGAGAGAGCGAAAGAAAAACTTTCGATTCCCAACATAAAGTAAGAATTTAATAAAATTTGGACATCACATTCTTTAGCATCAAACACGAAAACACAATTTTTTGAAATTTTTCGTCCACGGAATCCTATGCTTATGCACGCAAATTCTAGTGTTCGATTACTCGAAAACTATGTTGAAGAAAAATCTTGAAAAAATTGTATATTCAAGAGTCGCGGCAGCGGCTCGACGCCAAGTATTTTAAAAAAAAGCGTAGCGCGAGCCCGCCGCACTCTTAGTAAAATAGGCGATTTATGACGTCACAGAAACTTTGAATCGTTTTTACGGGAAAACGGGGGGTCAGAAAATTTTCAAATTAGAACTGAATTTTCTACGATTTTTTATCTTTCGAATGGTCCTTGGTGGAACAAAATCCGGTCAGCCAATCCAAAGAAATCGAACATTGAAAATTTTGGTCGCGTATTTAATACTGGAGAATATGCTCGACAAATTTCATTGAAGGAGAGTGGCAAGGAGTGAGAAAATGAGGCAGAAATGTTGCATCGTTTCTTCTCGATCAAGTGTGGCTCGCGTAGCTCGGCGATTCCCATTAGTCACAGGCTGTGATCCAAAGTCCACTAGTTTCAGGTTTCAAATGTTGGGACATGGCTGAAAGTTGTTTGGAAAACGTAACGTTTAATTCTGGTAGAAAATTTTTCATGGTGATAAACCAGGGAATCCCATTAGTCGGATTTAAGCTGCTGTGAAAAAGCGGTGCCGGAAGCTTCGGTCAAAGCCAACGAGCAGACGGGCAACAAAGTTTCATGAAGAATAAAATGTGAAAATGTCTCGAGCTATTAATAACAAGCTTTCTAAAGTTTCCGGAGGAATATATAAGAGTCTGTTGCGAATGCATTCTCATGTACTTGTGTACAAGTGCAAGTGGATATTTCCTTCCGTTTTTCCTCTCCGCCTTGGGATTCTTTAGCGAGTGTGTTGCGCCCGAGCTATCCGGAACTTTGTACCAGCCGAAACGCGACGTTTTTCGTGATTTATAGAAAAGCTTCAACATTCGTGAACTTAATATTTTATTTTATTCAAATAAACGCACATTTGGAGCAACATTTGTTTCACTAATTATTAAACGACATAATTAAATAACAAATTGTACACCGAAGCTGCAATTAACGATTCTTGATCGATAATTCATGATAATTAGCCTATTATATTCGATTTAGTATCAACATGCCCAACACGTGCTCGCACAAATGTTCTTCTTGTTTTCTTACAGTTGTTTCGTATTTTCGACTTGTTTGCCACTTCGTTGTTGACCCATTTCTCTCGATGTCCGAGCAAAAAGTCTTCTCACTTCTCCTGCGACCCATGAACTCAATATTTTTACGTATATGTATATACTTTTGCATACATGGATGACACTTATTCCTGTGCTTCAAAAGTTCTTAAGGTTTTCTTCTCCGCCGCGCGTATACCCAATGGACTAAAAAGAGAGCAAACTGCTCGAGGGACGTTGGGAAACCGTGGCAAACTTCCAAAGAGCCTTTTCTCGCTGACCACGAGTGATGTACGCACGCTTTTCCAACTCCTTTATACTCTGCATAAGCTCGTTGCAGCCACAACTTTTTACTTTCACTATTTTCAAAGAGACATCTTTTTTTTTTTCTTTTTTTTCGCCCACCGTAGTCGCATTTTTCTTTGCCATATTCGCTCACGACCGCGGACTTATACAAACGAGACTTATTGGTCGTAAAATTAAAACGTTTGTGAAGCTCGATCGAGTCTGTTTGCATTTGATTTTTTTTCTTCTCAAATTTGTCCGCAGGTCGATGATTTTTCTAATTGGAGTCGAAAAACTTTTTCTCCACCTTTTTCCACATTCCCTCTCTGACTGCAAATTTCCTCTTTTGACCAGGCGGGCGTGACAGAGCCGAAGCAAATGGCAATAATAATTTATGATTTGTACGCGTGAGGGGAAAAATGTATAAATAACTCTTCATCGTGTTGTCGTCGTTGGGCGAAAAAAAGTGCGGAGGAAGCTGCGAAGTCGTTGAAATAATCCAATCCAAGATATCGCGTGAATGTTCTTAGCCGGAATCTTGGGTGTTGGAGGCTCCGCGTCGATCAAGCTCTCCTGAGTAAGAAACGTCGCCTTTACCATGCACTGGTGGAATAACAACCCTCGTCAATCTTCACGCCGTCTCGTTTACCGGCAAGTGTTGATGAAGCCAAGTTCTTGTCCCACCCTCCGCAAAATCCGATACAGCGTGTCCGTTACCCGCAAGCACCCACTTTGTCGTTAGAAGACCATCCACTCCGACTGGTCCTCTAGCGTGAATTCTTGCCGTTGAAATGCCCACCTGACATTGACAAATTACACATTTAACGTCATCGAGCCAAAGCTTCCCTCATCACGATTACAATAACCGGGTCAAACGACATTTTTTTTCTCAACCAATAAAACCTCGTCATTCTGCTGCACGGGACGTTGCATGCAACATTTTCTATCAAAAAATTTCCTCAAAGTTATTGTAAAAGGTTTCACCATGTACAAGTCGAGATATTCATTTATAAAAATCACAATTTCCAGTAATTTCTCATAAAAGCGCGCGTTCCAAGTTACAATTTTCAACATTAAATATTTCCATTTCTAAATGGTGAAGCCTCTTCAAACTTTGCACACGCTTTTAAGAAACATCGAAGAAGCTTCATTTACTTTTTCAATAAAGTCGCTCGTAAATTTCTGTCGCAATTTTGGTTATTTATAAAAAATACACATTACCTCGGACAATCTTGGATTTAGAATACACGGAGAGAATATTATACAACAAAATTTACTATGTGATCATAGTTCCCGGGTAACAAGTCGTTCCTCTGAGAAATTTTACCAAAAACATAGTAATTTTTTATTCTTTTTCTATCGAAATCGCGAAAACTATGACATTTTTCGCCCTTTTTCAGATGAAAATTTACTGTTTTTGGTAAAATTCCTCAGAGGGACGACCTGGTACCCGGGAACTATAAATTCATAGTAAATTTTGATGTAAAATTTTCTCCGTGTACATTGTTCTTGAGTCAATTTGTAACAACTTTTTTTTTCATGAAATTATGCTCGCAAACCATTTCCTAAGTAAGAAAAACGAAAAATAAACATTTAGATTTAATCGTCGCTAGACGACGTCCTTAAACATCGCGAGTGGATAAAAAATAAACAGAAAAATAAGTGCGGAGACAAATTTCCGAAATGTATATTGAAATTGGTAGAAAAGAGCAGAAAAATGTCTAGATTAATGAAAAAAATTGAATGGATAGGTGAGAAAATAAACTGAAGATTGAGGCAGCTCGAGCTTAAAGAACAAGAGGAAAGGTAAGAAATAAGGGTGGGAAAAAAAAATAACAAACCTCGGCACCAAGACCGAATCTGAATCCATCGGCGAACCTGGTGCTCGCATTGTGAAAGACACAAGCGCTATCGACTTCGCGTTGAAAGTGTGCGGCTCGACGTGAATTTTCCGTGATGATAACGTCAGTGTGAGCACTGCCGTATTTGAGAATGTGATTTATCGCTCCGTCGAGTTCGGGAACGACCTCAATCGTACATTCGAGTGCTCCGTACTCGGTTCTCATGCTCTTGGCCGGCGGTGGCCCGAAGGTCAGTCGTTCTCGCAACTTTGGTCCAGAGTTGATTTTAACCTGCAAAACATTATTTCCGTGTATGCTCTACGTCTAGAAGAGACTATGACTGCGGACAATTCGAGTCTTTTAACCCGCCGTGTGTACACTATATTTTTCGGTGCACGGTGTGTATACTGGGTACTTTAGGGAACAGTCGAGTTTAAAAGGTTTTGTAGGGTGCCTAAAAATCTGAAAAAATTCTGGTTTACTTATTAAAGTGTCTACTACATGGCCCAGCAGCTACTTAACTCAAAAGTTAAAAACCGTTGTTCATAAAAATAAAGGCAATCGTCTCAAAAGTGGGAAAAACGGAATTCCGAAATTTTGACTGTTCCTTTAAAGTCCCAGTGTACACACGCCGGGTTAATACGTATATACAGAAAAGTTAGAGCAAACAAGTGAGGCAGGCCACTTGTTTGGATCTGGCCAAGAGATTTTACGTGCGCGCGGTAGCTTTTTATTAACTTGTTCCCCTCGACCCCCGAGTGCAACTTAGTTCAAGTCTCTTAAAATCGAGAGATGAGCGTAAACGCCGTTGGTCATATGTAAGTGTGCGTACAGTCACGTCCAGTTGGAATTGTTGCTCCGATCAAAAATCTTCATAATTTCGAATATAATTTTAAAAAAAAGGCTGAAAACTTGGCATTGTCGTTTGGTCCAAGACTCGATGTTTGTCGACGACATCCCTGGAGGTGCATGATCGATTGGCCCCTCGTTTTGCGAGACATTATTCGTAATGATTAGTTCAGAGAGTCTGAAGAGCTTGTTCCTGAGATAAAGTTGGCGGGGAAGTCTGGCACAATGCACCCGAAATGTTTCGATCGTTATTTTTCAATGAATAGGAAAGATTTTTTTTTGCACCGTTTTCTACGTGTCGGCTGATATTTCAATGGGGGAAAAGTGACCTGAATAGTCTCGGAAAGCTCACAGGAAAGCTCGTTTCCGACATTTGGAAAAAATGGGAAAGCATGTCGATTTTTCACGCCAGGTACGAGCCTCGAAATGGGCTACGTAGCAGGTCCCGAGATATCGCGTCGTAAAATAGTTCTCCATTCATGGGGTCGGCCCAGAAATTACGACTGATAATCGCAGGGGCTGATGCTTCAGAAAAAAAATTGTCTTCGCCATAAAATCAGTTGGAAAAATCTTTTTTTTTCAAACTACATTGCCACTCAGTAAAAAAACGTTCGACATTCGAGCGACATTCAAAGAGTCGCTTGAAAATATGAAAAAAAAAAATAAACAAAAATCATTGTGCTATTTTCAAATCGAGCACTTCGTTCGTGCTGCGTTTCACTTGGACGTGACTGTAGGCACATGCATATGCATGCATATGAATATATATGCATTTTGGATGGCTCAGGTCTCGTAATTAAAGAACTTTGTTTCAAAGTGAACAATTTCCATCGGTCTGTTACGGAAGAGACGGGCGTAACGCATCAAGGTCGAGTGGAAACTGTGAGCGTCGGAGTATAGAACGAGGGAAAGTTGATGCTTCAGTTAGTTGATGTTAGTAAAACAAGAAAGGCCGGAAATCGTAAGATAAAACAACGGAAGAAGGTTCAATAGGGTTTGGCGTGTAACTTACCCCTTCTTTTTGGAGCATGCTGCAAACATCGCTGAAGAAACTTCCGTCCATGAGACTCTCGTGTACCAATAAAGTTTCCATTGCGTTACATGCAGCAGGATAATCGCATTTTGAGTCGCGAATGATATGGAATGCTTTGGTGAGATCGGCATCTTTGTCGACGTAAACATGGCACACACCTTCCGCGTGTCCCAAGACAGGGATGTGCTTTGATTGTTCTTGTATACTTCGTACTAGCTCGGAACTTCCTCGGGGTATGATGAGGTCGATGTGTTTTTCCATTGCGAGCAAATCGCCGATTTCTTCTCTCGTCGATACCAACGAAATCGCTTGCTCTGCTCCCACTGAGCTTAAGGATTCTTTCACCAGTTCCATTAGGTAACGATTGCTGTGCGCCGCCTCCTTGCCACCCTTCAATAATAACCCGTTGGCACTTGACATCGCCAGAGCTGCTACCTGTGGCAGACTGTCTGGCCGAGATTCAAATATCACGAGTAAAACACCAATCGGGACAGTTATCTGGCGCAATTCCAGCTCCTCCGCCAGCTTCGTTCTCCGTAATACACGGCCCACGTTCGATAAAGAATCCTCCGCAATCTGGCGAAGCCCCGTACTCAATGACTTCAATTTCGAAGGCGTTAACGATAGCCTCGAAAGAAGTGGCTTTGCCAAACCGCCATTCGTCGCCTCCTCCAGATCCTTTGCGTTCGCCGCTAAGATCTCGTCCTGCTTGGAATACAAAAGATCGGCCAGCGTGTTTATCGCGCCAGCCCGTTGCTCCGGTTGTAATGCCTGAAGTACTCGACTCCCGACGCGCGCTGCAATTTCAAACATTCAATCATCATCGAAACAGCTCAACGTGTCTTTGAACAATTGCAAGAGGAGGATTTTTTTTCTATCGGTACAAACGCGAACCTTTTTTTGCACGTTCGAAATAACAGAAAGTTTTAGGATTTTCTACTTTTTTCTCAGTGGATCGTTGCATGATGATTTCGTTATATTGCTCGCAGGCGCGTGGCGGGTTTTTTTTTTTGGGGAGCATAGGTCAGCCCTTAATAATCAATAGTCCTTCGCCCTGGCATAATTGACCTTTTAGTTTTGGCAGGGTTTCCCCACCTGTGATTGATGTTTCTTAATGGGAAATGGGAAGTGCGAGCGGAATCTTATATGGGGAAATGTTTTTTTGATTCCAAGATGAATTGCTGCGTAAGAAAGTCTACAGCATATGTTGCTTGCCGACAAAATAAAAAGATGAAAAAGTGTTAGATACGAAGTTTTACCATTTTCTGCGATGACTTCGACCGGAGCAGACGTGGTGTTGCTCTCGGTGAAAAATGTGCCGATTTTCCGTCCGCTCATGATACTCTTTATAGCTTTTTCCTGAGTTCCGTTGCAAATGACAACGGAAACCCCGCGATCGAGAGCCCAAAGAGCCGCGTTAACTTTCGAGTCCATGCCTCCTGTGCCGACTTTAGATTTCTGCCCGAACTTTATTGTGTCGCGAAGATCAGTAGTGAAGGTGTGAAGCATTTTCGCTCCGTCCTGCCAAGGCGGGAGATTGTAGATGCCATCAACGTCGCTCATTAGGATCAAGAGATCGGCCTGAATTTCGGCGGATAACATAGCCGCGAGTGAATCGTTGTCATTGATGGAAATACCGCGACGGACACCGTCGCCAGAAACCTCTTCATCGGCCTGTGGCGGTGGCGAGACAGCGTCGTTCGTGTTTATTATAGGAACGATATTGAGACTTATCAATTCGCTCAACGTGCTGAAGATATTTTTGCGGGTTTGCTCGTTGTAGAAATCGGGCTTCGTCACGAGAACCTGAGCAAGTTTTACTTTGTACTGAGCAAACATTGCGTCGTACAGAGACATCAGGCCGGATTGGCCGACCGCGGCTGCGGCTCTTGGATCCAGAAGAGTTCCTACGAACAAATAAGAAAAAAAACATTGATACCTCTCTCGCAGAAAGAATTTGCGCTGCTCCTGCCTAATATCGATCTCTCGCATGCGTGGTTAGCAATTTCGTCGCACTTCGACGAGTACCCAGCGCACAACGATTATGCGGAATGAAATTACGGTTCGGTCGAGGCGAAAGAGCAAAAGCATTTTATCGGAAACTGAAAAAAAACCTTCGCAAGCGTATAGTGCGCAAATGCTTTTGTTTTTTTTTTGTTTTTTATCGCTCACTCACCTCCGTCACTGAAACTGGTTCGCAGTGCTTCATACCCGTTAAAGCTCAGACTTTTCCGCTGCTCCAACTACATATGTATACGCTCTATCTCTCTATCTCGCTATCTTTTTCTCTTGCTTTTTCTCCTTTTAAGCTTTTCTGTCAGTCCTCTTGATATCTCGTAATGCATCGAGACGTTCAACTCCGACTCTCCTATATATCGACGCTCGACCCAAGTCGTAAGCCGTCTCTCTAGACACGTCGGAGTATATACTCGCGAATGGGATTCAGAACTCTGGCTAATTTAATACACGTTCTCGTACTTGTCCCTCCTCTGTGCGGCTTATCGGTTAACTGTTTCGACCCAAGTGCAAATTTGACATGTTCTCGCACTTATAAACATTCTCCCATTTCTCTTGGAAATCTCTCTCTCTCTCTCTCTCTGCTCTATGCATATAAATCATTTCAAATTCCCTGCAGCCCGGCACACAACTACGAATAACCGGGAAAGACTGATGACCAGAAACTCTCCTTTTCCCATGACTCTGAAGTTTGCATCGTTGGTGAATGTAACAAAATTCATTTTTATCTTTGACAAAAATAATTATTCGAATGCAGAATGTAATTAAGATAATAAAATGATCCATTTTTGCCATTCGAAAAGCATATCGGCTCGAAAAATTTGGATGCCATTGAAAATTGAACGAACCTTCAATAAAACTAAATATTTTTCGATGCATTCCAACGTTGCAAACTTCAGCATGATCCTTTTCCCAAATTCGTTCGACTAAAATCCGGCATTGTTTATTTAATTATCTAATTAACTTTTCATGGCTACCTCGTATTTGCTTTCCCATAATTCCGAGTTTGATCTCTCCTCAAACTTCCAAAGCAGCAGGTTACAGGAAAAATTCATATTTTTGGATTATAATTGTGTCCTGATCATGCCTGGCCTTGCGAGGCTTTGTCTCACATAGTGAATTCGTTATCGAACACGAATTGCATTAATTGTTCTCATTGAGATGGAATAATTTTAGGAATATCCCTAATGACGAATGTCGAGTGTGAATTTATTGTCTTAATCGAAATTCCAACAGTTACGCAAGCTCGGAACTTGAATATTACAAAATCATCGTAACAATTATAAGATAAAATATTTGTTTTTACAGTTTTTATCTTCATAAATATGGATGCGCGATTATCGATGTGTAACGCGTTCCAAATACGACAGCCTGAATCATTACTGCAACTTAATTTCTCTATAGCCACGTGGTTGTGAAAATATGGACAAAAATCATCGATTTTAATAGTAATCTTGATAATCAGAGTATTTTGGTTATCGATAGGATATTTTCGAATCTAACGGATACGATGGAAAAATTAGTATTTAGTTGCGATACCAGAATTTTCCTGATATTATCAAATGCCTTTTGGTCTGAAGTTCGGTCGAAATCGATAAATTTATTCAAGGATAATTAAATTATTCAAGCAGATCGGGTCAATGCAGATGTGTTATTACTATTTATCAATGAATTTGAAAATATACATGACGGAAGCTGTCATTCGATATCTTGAAAATGTCAGTTGACTGGCACAAACTGCATATCGATGTGGCAATGCGTTTAGAATGAACCAAACATTTTTTTCCTGGCTTCAGCATCAACGAACCTCCGTTCTTGATAAATGAATCGCATGTTTACGAGAAAGATTCTTCTTGAGACACGGCTGTGGAACTTTTTGATATTCGTTTCTTATCGCGTTATGGACACGCGTTAGACGGATGAAAAGTTGGCTCGATCATGAGACGAGTTAATCGGGCGGAAGATCGTCGAGCGATAACAACAACTTTGTGATGATATTCCCTGATATATCAGAATACTTAATTGATAATATAAAAGAATAAACTCACCAACATGCTCTCGAGTGGGATCGGTTGGGCTGAGTGTTTCTCTCATTGAAAGTGACATAAGAAGCTCCTGCGTGAGCTTCTGTTTTCCGAATGCAACTGCACCGCTCGTCACCATTATGCACTCGCGGCCCTCGAGCTGACATTCGGCAACTTGTTCAACAATCGATGCAAGACGACCAAGTGCCAAACCGTGTCCATCCTCTCTCGTGATAACCGCACTCCCGAGTTTCACAACAAGACGTCTCGCGTACTTCAGCTGATTTCGCTCCGTAAATGTTGCCCGTGCTGTTCTATCAGCTGTTTGAACTTCTCGTCGCAAATCCACTCGGTTACCCTTCAATTTATTATTTTCGTTCTTATCCAACCGAGAATTTTCATTCGATATCATCCATTCGTTCATATCGCTCTCAGCACTTTAATTTTCATCAATATTTCATGTAATATTGTTTTGTTTACAATATTTTTTCCTATTTTTTCTTCCAATTTACAGCTTATTCCCATTAAATTAGATTAAATTTCCCATGCAATGTTACAAATGTTTTTCCATCTTGTTCAGAATAGCAAATCCCGATCCCAGCCAATGCGGGTAATTAATTAAACGCGTGCATACAATGACTAACGAGGTAAACGAATGAAGCTAAATTCGGTCAACCTCATTGAGTGAGCTCTTGGCGTATAAAACAATAAAATTTTGGGGATTCCAATTGATTCAACTCGTGTGAAAAATCAACAGATTTTTCCGCGTTATAAAAACGTTTTGATCGTCCTATAGCGTTGTGAAAAATGCAAATTTAAGAACGATTGAATTTTGAAACAAAAAAATATACTATCCGGAAATTAAATTTGCTAATTTTGCTCTTGTTCGATTGCCCAATCGGTCGCTATCGGGAAACTGTTTACGAATCGTGTAAAATATATACACGTTTGGAGTATTGTATTGAACTGTGCACACGTACAGGCTGGAGATGGTGGATCCACGGTCCCGAGACGGTTGCAACGTTCCTC
Organism: Diadegma fenestrale; assembly: GCA_037043255.1. Classification (NCBI taxonomy): domain Eukaryota; kingdom Metazoa; phylum Arthropoda; class Insecta; order Hymenoptera; family Ichneumonidae; genus Diadegma; species Diadegma fenestrale. The sequence goes on from CM073310.1 coordinate 2,217,676, forward strand.
CTTAAGGCTTGGTAACTCGCGATCTTCGAGGATCGCGAGATATGCAAGACCGCGTACATTTTTCGTTCGTGTTGTTTGACCACGTCGAAAAAACGACGAGATGTTTGATTGGCCGAACGAAGCGGTTACGGACAACGTGAGAGCTTCGACCGCGGAAGCCCAGGGCAAACGTCGTCCGTTTTTGCAAAAGAAGATACTACACTAGCGAACTTGAGAACACCGACTGATTCCCAAATGCGGAAGAATCTCCGTTCTCTCCCAAGCACCAAGACGTTATCGTTGCTGCGAGAAACGAGCGAGAAGCTTTAATAAGCACGTCTCGAGCGTGAGAGAGATAGGACATTCGGGGGAGAGTCATGATGGATAATGACGTTGCTGGAGCGGGGATAAAATGAGATAAACAATCGGTCGTTATTGGTTTGCGTATATCGAGCACCAGCGACGAAGCAAGCATCAGTAGCATTGTCATCACAAAGAGCAAGGACGTTGATATAGTTCGTCATGTTTTATTCGTTGTTTATTTATGAACTTGCAGGAAAAATGCTTTTTTGTTTGTCAACTTTTCATCAAAATTCATATTTTCCCTGAGAACGCGCTTTCTATTTCGAGCCCAACATTCTCTTATCACAATTATTCATTGTATTTTTTCAAATCAATATTTTCCAACATCCATTCCTCGTAATTAATGTCATCGCAGTGCATAGATGAACTTTGGTATAATGAATGTTAAAAATGCAAACTTTGCCGTTTCGGAAGTAACAAATCGTGACCCAGATTATTTTTTGTACTGCCCGCTGCTGTTTTCCCGCCAGAATTTTTTCCGTCGAGATTTATACTCTTGCACCCTTTCGTTTCTCTCAGACTTTGATTTTTTTTTTCCAATAACAGAAAATGTTTGGAAAATTGGGAGCAGAACTCAGTTACGTTGAGAAATGACGTTTCTATCGATTTCCAATAAATCAAATTCAATTACGTTGTCAAATTAACTCGATTATGGGTTCACAAGAAATGAGAATATTCCGTCTGTCTATTTTGAGTGACATGGAACACTTTACGAATGAGGCGTCAATGCACTTTCGATGCATCACTCGTGTCTTTTCCGTATAGAATTTAGTAAACAACAATAATTGTAGAAATTTGTAAAAAAATTTGAACAATCTTTGGGCTCCTCGTTTTTGAGTGCTTGTGAATAATTTACGATACTCGTTCAGCTGTGCGGAAACACCACATTTCCATATATTCCCTGCAGTGACCTTGTCTCTTCGGCGTATGCATTTGACGACATTTATATAATCGTTATGCTTATAGAAATCCAATCAAAGAGATCGGCTCAATGATTAAACTCATTATCTTCACTAATTTCCATCCTTTAATCCCGTGATTCGATTCAGCTCTCTGCTGACAGCAACCATTCACGAATCTAAATGCTTTAGTATTCTCGAAACGTTGAAGTGATTCCTAAAGCTACAATTATGCAAATGGCGCATTTCAAGCGCGATGACAAGTACATAAACTGCTACACGCATTAATAAGCAAAAGATAAATAGCATTAGACTCTTCAATAAGCTTCCAAACTACATGTTTAAGCTGATGACACATAAGTCTACGAGTCGCACGTGACGTTCGTTCTATAATCATATATATCAACTGTCTTTAACATTAACCCCGAAAGCAATGAGAACTTTAACCCATAACTGCGAGGTTTTTGTAAAAACTGTGTTATCACGCACTCTCGTCGCGGTGGCTTCTCCTGCTGCATCGTCTTATCGTATCTTTTGATATATAGGCTCATTCTGACGCATGTGTAATTTGTTTGCAATTGAGCGAATCTTATGACCCGTTCAGATTCTATATACATAATGCGGATCTTGTAAAACGTTGTGAATTGAACGAATTTCGCTGAGATTAATCAATTATTTATGTATCAACGAGAATTCTGTACTTTTCGGCATAATAAGCATGTCGAAGAGAATGGAATGTTTTTTCCTCCTGTTTCTGACTATCAAAGTTTGCACGCAATAAACCGAATAAACGTGGGATTCGGAGAACACACCGGAGGCTGCGCCTGTGTAAAATCGATCGCGAAGTGAATTCATTGAATCAGATCGTCGCGCGTTGTCGTTTTCTGTACACATTGAGATTATTTTCACGAGGCCTCGATCATTCGAAAAAATCTGATGATAATTTATGGAGAGATAATTTCTGAAGAAAAGCAAAGTGCACAAGTAAACTCTCGGGCTCGATATAAAAATGGCGGATCAATACGATAGCGATGTTTGATTGCGTACAATAGTCGGTTTACTGTGCTGTCGCTTATAATGTCCCTGAAACGGACGGTTCACGTATTTATTTTCCTATTTTATTATCGTTGAATATTGTGAGCGATATATGTTGTCATTGAGATGTCGATACACAACAGTTGGCAATCCGAAGCCGATAAATACGATTGCGACATTTTTGCAAAATAATCTCGTCTCACACGAGAGCATTGTATATTTGTAAACAGAAATCAAGCTGTCGAAAAATCAACGCGCGTTGCACTTTGAACGCACGCGTTAAATTTCACTCTATTCGCCACACAAATATTCTGTGAAAGGACCGACTGATTTATCGCGCTATGCAACAACGGCCCGAATGGGGAACGGCTTCGATTAATTTATTTCAATAAAACGCAGTTTATATGGTTGTTGCTATATGTCTCGGTCGTATACATAGAAATAAAGTTGAAACCTACGTCGGGCGATAGAGCCGAGACGATTGCAACCATTCTTGTTCATGTGTGATAATCGATACAGAGAAAATACTGCGGAGACTACTTTTGATCCGACCATCATCAAAGGCTCGTGGACAAAAGCCGACAAAAGTTGGCAATTTTCAAAGTTGGACCCAACTTTAACTATAACGATTGCTGCAAAAGAGTTCCGTGTTCTTTGACAATACAAAAAATCGCAGTAAAAGCTCGAGAAGGCTTGATTATTTTTTCCAAGAATCAAGCAGCACCATTAATTCCTTCGTGAAAAAAAAGTGAACTTTGTACAAGTGCGGAAATTGTTGACTTACGAGAGAAAAATTGCGTCGCTTGATGTGTTGAGTGGCCTGTGTATATAGAACGAACTTGAAAAAATTCGTGTAAATGACACGTGAATCTCGAGTGCTGCATACAATGTCCCAGACAACAAGAGCATAGCCACTTTTCCGTGCATGTGTTGAGGGACATATGTATGCGTAAATTTTGTAGAGGGTTTTAGGACACGCGTACGCAAGAGCACGCTTGCATTCTCAATTTCTCCCGAACTGTGCATGACGTGCTCGCGGACTTCTCTCGACATTTTATCTAAAGCGTTCGCACACAGCCCGATATATCGATTCTATCCATCTCGTCCCTTGTCCTTCATTCATCCACCGTTCCTAGTTCCAACTCCATAATACATAACTGTGCGCGGGTCTATATACGTTTTCTTCCCTGTCCATCGTCGGATAGCTCCAGTTGCCGCGGTATATGTGAACATCAGGCCAGTCCGTCGTGTGCATTTGATGAACAGTTGCAAAAAAACGAATTCGTTCAATATAGTGACAATTTTTTACGCGTCCCTGGATGCCCTCGGGATGAGCTTCCTCGCTGTAGCTGAACGAGCGAAAATTAATTCAATAGTTATTCCCTCCGATTCTCGCGGCCATTATAAAGCTCTGCGAGATCCAACGTTCAATATACGAATGGAAATAATCAAATCTTTAATCAATCATGCACAAGTATCGCTCCGGAGGGATGCCATTGACTATTTTGTGATCACCGATTAATATTATCGTTCGTAATTACTGCAGCGAATTCAATTGCGAATAATTACGGAAACAAATGTGATTTTTTACCATTCTTAACAGAACGGGTCAGTCCGGCGATGCGATTCAATTGCAATCATTTGATTCGTTGCAACAACGTGAATATATATTAAGTTGGATTAACTTAGTTCTCTCCAATTTACTCTGCAATATTACTTGGCAATTCCTCCATTCGTAATAACTCTGAATATATCGACCAAAAGAGAAATTGCAAATTTTAATCAACGAATTAACGTTGTACACGAAATAAAAAGTTTACGCGATACACGAAATTTGAAACGTTAGACTTGACCGAATTCCAATGTAGAACACTGACTGTTTGGGACTTTGTTCTCCGGCCCTCTCGTTCGTTGCATGCACATTCGACGGTCGGAAAAAGTCAGTCTTCGTTTACGCGCTGTCGTCGTCCAGACTCTAAAACAGCACGAAACTCACGGGAATTGTGTTTCGGGACTTTTGACCTCTGCTTTAAATGACGCAGGCACATAAATACAGCTGCGCGTCATCGCGAGAGTATACATTACTTATCCCTCACAATCCCCAACGGGAAGCTTCAGGTTATTTAGCTTATATACAGTAATACTCTCGTGCACATAAATACCCACGTATATTTACATTTTCTTCTGAACTCGTGGAAACAATCAGGCCGGCTCATATTTCGTCCGGTGTGACCATTTGCATTTTCACAAAAGTATATACCTGGCGTCTGCTCTCATCCGTAGACACACTACAATTAGCGCACCTACCTAGACACACATGGGTCTGGGACGCCCTCCCGGTTTTTTTACTGTAATTATGAATTCGATAAAAAAAACCGGAAAAATTCAGGAAACTAGTTTTGGATACATAAAAAAAAGGCTGCACTTGGTATTTAGGATAATTTTAACTTTTTCATTATCTTTATTCAATGGCGATCGATACGAAAAACGAGAAATTCCGGCCATCCGCTGCATGGGCAGGATAACTCGGACCCATTTGTCCCTACCGAGGGTCAATTCTTAGTTCACGTTGTAAAAAATCATTAGGAATCGTCGTCGATTTATTGTTTTATGGGCGCCTGCATGGCAGTTCCTGTTTCGTCTTTATTACTGGAAATTGGGACAGTCTTTATTGGACATTTCTGATGGGACTCGAAAAATAATTGCAGAATTATTTATTCACTGTTTATAATCCATACTCCGTTGTCCATGGGTCGATCGAGCAATAAATGGATGAATAATAAAACTCGAGTGTCGCCTGATTTGAATGGTGTGTGATGATTTTATTTCCACCTGGTCTCGAGAGCTGTAAAGGGATGTATTAATTTCAATGTTATGAACAAAATATTCGGGTCGATTTCATAAAACGGTGTTGGAAGCAAAAATTAATGAGTCGCCAAGTTTCCGGAATGCCATTTGAATAGAAATTCGAGTGTGTAACGAAAAAGCTGATTTTTTTGCTACAAAATTCGTCCTTTGGTCGTTCACCTTACACTTGTTGTGTCCAAACGTAGTTTCCCAGGTTTTTTTCTTGTATAAACGAATGACAAACGTTTATCAACGTTGGACCTAAAGTCCCGAACATTTTGATCATAATTTTGTGGTCTGGAATGGCAATTGGACGGTTAAAATGATGGAACTCATGAGTTTCCATACTGCCTACGATCTAATTTATATAATGTGTACAGAATTATTAGAATTCCATGACAATGTTCTGGAAGTTGTTATGGTTGTTCTAAATTATATGGGGAGGAGTCGACAACGAACGAGCTTTACCTGCGGGAAAATGAGTATACGTCGCTATTGTCTCTAGCTATATAATTCGCTATCGATATTCGACATTCCGAATCCCCAATTGTCGAGTTTCCAAGGGAACGGCGATAATTAACGATGAATAAATCGCTGCACATTTTCGCCAAGGCTTTTCACACATTTGGCATCGATTATTAAGTACCTTTTGTACAAATCTCTGAGCACTGCCAAATCATCAATGAAATAAGTGATTAATGGCGCGCGCAGGTTAAAAACGTTAATCAATTCGATTGAATCGCCGCTATGCACGCGATCACAGGGAAGCGCTTTGTTATTAGCTTGATTGAATTTCTCGTGGAAATATTCGACACAACAAACAGCATTCGGACGCGTTTTTTCTCCGATTTTCCTCTTGAAATCTCGGAAAGGATATTCTCAACAATGAAAGCCATGCTGGCGCTGTATTTTCTGGTTTTGTGAGCGTCACAGTAAATAATGAAGGAAAAAATGTTTCAAATGCTCCTTCAAAATGTTGCAGTTGCAGGAGCAAACGTAAAAAACATATAAAAAAAATAAGAAAGCTCAAAGCTCAGGGACTAATTAAATTTTCTGAAGAAAGCGTCCGGACGCCGAAACGGGTTAACGGAAAGGACGAACGCGAGTGGCGAGCTGGTGCGGTCGGTTGTGAAGCGTAAATTGGTGCAAAGGAAAAGAGCAAGCTTTAGGAACGAAAAAGTCCGAAGGCGACGAACGAGACAGAAACAGGGAAAAAGACAGATAGAGATGAGAGCGAACAAATTTAAAAACGCCCGCCTCTGGGGCTAAGAGAAAAGTTTACTGTGTGCCAAGAGTTTGAGCCTGCGAAGGAAAAACGATGTTTAAGTAGAAATGCTGCTGTGGATGTGAAAATTGCACACAAATCTGAAGACGTCACGTTCAAATGTTACATTTTTTTTGACAAATAAAAAATCTGTGTTTTCCAACATTTCGCATTTCCAATAAAACCAAAAAAGCAGTTTTCAAGAAATTATCGAAGCAGTCGCGGGATACTGATAATTTATGACTCTGAAGTTTGCATCGTTGAAATGCAACGAAATTCTTTTTTATCTTTGGCAAAAGTAATTATTCAAGTGCAGAATGTTATTACGATGATAAAATGATCGATTTTTGCCACCCGAAAAGCATATCGGCTCGAAAAATATGGACGACATTGAAAATTAAACGAATAATCAATAAAATCAAATATTTTTCGTTGCATTCCAACGTTGCAAACTTCAGCATCGTGACAATTTCGCATTCGATTTTCCATATTTCTGCACAAAATAAAACTTGTCATTGAATTTTTACTGATTCAATGATTTTTATTTATCGACGAGCTCAAATTTGTTAGTGACTGAGAATTTGTTTATTCCAAGTTGGATGAAACTATGAAATTCTTCGATGCACGATAGCAGAAGTTCCCGATTCTGAGTTTTTTTTAGCACAAAGCGTCAGATATTGGATAGAAAAATTCTTGCACAGGCGCCGGAAAGTTTTTCCCTGTAAAGTTATTTCTGAATAGAATCGAAAATTGCCAACGTTTCAGAGAATTTTCTAAAGGGGTTTCCATTTTTCTTTCCAACTGCATGACCTTCTCAAGAAAAATGTTTCTTCGTGCAGCGAAATAATGGGCATCGTTTGAGAAAATAAATATAAATGTCACGCGAAAATGTCTCTTGAATATCTCAAATCTTCTGCTCTCGGAATTCCCGAATAAAATGATTTTCAGTCGGGAATTCATGCATGTGCGCTGAAACAAAAAACTGAAACATGGAATATGCCAAGATTGACTGGAAGGCGATGTTTCTGCAATGAGCTGGACTGGATTTCGTCGTCGAACACATGTTTAATCGTTTCCGAGAGAATGTACGTCCCGTCGATAGTACGAGGAAGGTTAGAGCTAGCAATTCCACCAAGCGACATAGAGAGTAGAGGGAGGAAGCAATTGCTGCTGCATCGGTTTCCTCCAGATAACCCAATTTCGTCAAAATAATTTTCATCCCCGAGGAATGACATTGACGACGAAAATAATGAAACAAGGATTATGAGATGAAGCTGCAGAGTGCATCAGGATTTAGAAAATAAAAATCGTTGGCGGAGACGCGATGAAATCATAAATTTTATCAGCCGAATAGCAGCACGCGTTCGATGAGCCGGAAAAAATTGTGCCTAGAAAAAGTTGCGCTGTCAGCCGGACAGAAAGAAAAAGTATCCACGTTTTTCCACACGCATTTATAGTGGATGCGAGCTCAAAGTTTTCATCGGGGAATAGAGGAAAGCGGAAAGCCCATCGACCATGGAGTAAATGAGATATAGAGGTTAATAAACAATTCTGAAAAGAATTTAAAAGTCGCCTGGTGCGAGAGCGGTAGATGCTGGGTAAATGCTCGTTGCCGAGATGGAAGCCATGCACAAGGAAGGGTTAACGACACGCAGGGGAGCCGCAAGAAAGATGAAAGGCAGCGATGGTAAAGGTGCTTTTCTACCACCGTAGCTCTGACTTCCGGCATAGCTTGTTACAGGATGGTGTTAGTACCAACAGTAGCAGCAGCAGCAGCAGCCACTGGCGGCGGTCCTTTCGCTGTGTAGGTCAAAGTAGCGTCATATACACGTTGAAAGAAAATATTTATACCGCAGTGGTTTTATACAAGCCCAACAACGGTTAGAGTGTGCGCGTTCCACTTTGGCACAGGAAAAACTTTTTCAAAAAAAAAAAAAACGATTCCGATCATAATTCTCAATATCTCGGAGCAAAGGATTGCATTTTTAAAATTAAAAAACGTAAATTCATGATTCGTGTTTAATTTTTAAATTCGTATTGAGATGAAATCGTTGTTGGCTAATGGAAAAACTGAGTGAGCTTGATTTAGGAAGAATGTGGCCGAATCGTGTAGCAAAATAGTAGAACGTCCTGTTTCTTCGCCTCGGATGCGAGCAATCTCTGTAATAGACACCTCGAGCATTCTTGTAAAGTCCAATTCAGCGTGTGCATGGTTTTAACCGCGAGTATAAAGGGGGAAGCTGTGCAGAAACGCGCGCGTGGATATATAAGCGGTGGAGAAAATGCTTTGAACGATAGAGGGTGAAATGAGAGACCGAGATGATGGAGGATAAAGATGTAAGAAGAAAAAAATAAGATAGAAAGAGTTAGACGAGGCGGACGAAAAGAGTTTGCAATTTTCAAGAAATGTCTCTGCACATGGCGTGTTCTTTTTTCTACACCATCTTATTTATATTTTTTCTCTTTTTCCTCTTCGTCTCAAGTTCGAGTGTCTGTTCTGGCTCCTCTTCTTTCTCTAACGATTGCTATTCGACCTTTTCCACTTCAGCGAATTTTGCTCTCGCGCTCCGCTTTTCTCTTCTCGACTTATTTTATTTTTACTTTCTCCACTTTTCCTTCTCACCGAACGTCCTCTTTTCATTTTCTTTCTCGTTTTGGCACCATCCACATCTCCCAGCATCCGTAGATTTCTACCCTAAGTATATACACCATGCTAGCCAATATTCCGAGGATATGAGAGAGTCAGAGAGAGAGAGAGAGAGAGACATCGAGTTCGCACTGGACCTGCATGTAAGATAGGCGTGAGCAAGAGAGAGAGACGACGGAGTACACACGGGAGGGTGTTCGCGTCTTTTCAACGTCGACGTTGACGCAACCCTGTCGCGCAGCCAGAGTGCAAGCCTCTCTTTTCTCTCTCTCTCTCTCTCTGCCGCGATCGTGCTATATTATCCATAACACGGAGATAAGAGGGAGAGAGAGGGAGAGAAACGCGGCGTAAATGAAAAGAGCGCAAGCGATATCACTAGCGCACTAGTAGATCTGGTGAACGCAGTTCAGTGTTACGTCGAGCTTACGGTGCGACGGAACCATGGCGCCGCGCCCAGGGCCACCGAAAAACCGACCACAGGTAAAAGGCAAGCAAGCACGCTCGGAATATCGTAACTTCGGTGAATAAGAAAGAAAATAAACTTGATCAAAACAAAACAAATTTTTTACACACTTTTTTTATTTCAACAATTTATTTTCACTATTTTTATCACTTTTTATTTAACATGGAAATTCAATTTTATTTAAAGTTACGAGAATAATGTGCGAGAGGGCCAAAAACCATGGTCGAGGTTACAACCCCAAGGCGGGAACGATGAGGATTGGATATATGTGCTACGCGATAAAGAGCGCACGGGAAACGAGAGATTATAGTGTGAGAGTGGCATGTGATTAAATTGTCAACGTAAGGGAGCGACGACTCATGCAATTGAGTTCGAAATCTCGCGTGGGGTAGGTCAGCATCCTGTTATAAACATCGTATAGAACTCGGTACTCGCTGGACCAATATCCCAAATGAATTTCCTCCATTTATTTTTTCCTTTGTCGGTGGATTCCAATGAAACTCTCTCTCTCTCTCTCTGTACACGAATTAAAACCGGTTTATCTGGATGAGACTCGGCAATTACTCCTGCTAAATGGTACGCCATGAAAACTTTTATTCTAATCGTTAAACTTTGTCTTATTCTCTCCATGCAACGTCCACCCGAACAACAATAATTTGTCAGTCCAAATCCACTCGGATTTCAATCAAATAGCAATTTTTTATTTTTACCTTTCTAAAAAATCAGCCAGTTAAAAAATCATGTACGAATCACAATTTGGTAAACTGATTTGATCGGTTTTTTTTGCCATCGATACACTTTGCGCTCGTAATAAATTACCCTGCGTAGAATAATCTTGGAGAATCTCATAGAGAGGTCGTTCGAGCGTGAAAGTGGAAAGCAGCGAAGAATCATGACCTATTTGGTTTTCTTATCCCCCAAGAGATGGAAGAGGGTGACTGTGAGGAAGATTGGCGTGAAAAGAATAGATCCTAGAAGGAAAGCATCGCACGGCTCCCAGGAGCATACTGGTAGTGAATATTCTGCTGCGAAGCGCAATTAGGAAAAAAAGAATAGAGATGGGACGTGGGGAATTGAGAGACAGAGGAAAACGAGGACGTCCCACTGAACTTTTTTGATCCCAGATTGCCGGTACAGAGACACACCGCGTCCTTCGAATTTACTGGAGCTTGCACTTTATCCCAGATCGTTTATCGAGAGGTCCGAGATTGTCTGCTGCTCAAAAAGCTACAGTCACTACGAGAGAAATTCATTCCCTTCTCATCGTTAGTCTTTTCCCTTGGAGTGAAAAACAAAAAACAAACAACAGCAACAACGAAACAATCAGCGTAACACACGCATTGAACCTTTTGCGTTGTGTCACGTTGTGTAGATTACGGACTGAAAACAAGAACAGGAAGCGATAATGAGTAAGCGCTTTGGCGCCTTCGATTTCCACATTGTATTTTCACCGATCAATATCACTCCGTATTTCTATTTTTTCGGCATCCAACTCCGAAATGTTTCAATTAAAAATATCAATATTTCGTTCTTTTGATTGGGTGGAACTGTCATTTTCAAATTTACGCTTCATAGTTCGTTTTTGCACGAAATTCCGTCACGTATTTAGACGCAAACGAGGCTAACAAAATTCTGCCGAAAAAATTAATATGACGGGCAATGAAGCGAGTAGAAAAAATCTCCCGCTGTGTCGATAGTTTTTCAAGCTACAAAAAAGTGATTCATTCCAAAATTAAAATGGTTAATGTATGGGATAATGAAGGTGCAAGTTTGAAAAATGAACTCTTGTCGAGCTCCCTGTCAAAGACTATCGTCTTTGATAAAGTTGCAAAATGAACGTGCGGTTGGTGTCAGCAAGTGCATCGAAAACTATGGAGAGGATTATAACGAGGTTGATCGTTTAAAAAGCTTGCAGGGTCAGCTGCACACATTCTTTTATCGTAGGAGGCTGGATAAATCAGCGTTTTTATCGGTCTCCCCATTTGCTATTTGCCCTGGCGTATGTTTTTTATACTTAACGAGCCCCGTCAGCTAAAATTTAAAAAAAAAAACGTAGTTGATCGAAGGTCAGAGTGAGAGAGAGAGAACACGACGACGGATCGTAAAACTTGTCAATAGCTTCCAGCGTGGCCGATATTTGCGGGTTTTCTAGTAGCCCAGAAAGAAAATATTTTTCGAAGAAAAAAGAAACAGTAAACGAGGCAGGCGTTGAGGCGAGTGACAGAGGGAGAAAGTCGCGCAATACAGAGCCAGCAAAGTACAGATTTCGAGCGAATTGTCATCTGCTCGATGTTCAACCACAGAACAGAGGCGCGAGCAACACGAACCAACAGTCCATTCCAGAACAGATGAGAACGGACCCTGTATGGTTGCGTTCTCAAGCGGGATGAAAAAGCCACTATATAGATAAAAGAGGCCTATCGATTATCGCGAAACTCTTTATAAATAACCGATCGCACAAGTACACCCACTTGCGTACATGTCGCTTATCGTTAGCCACAGCAAAATGTATCATGCGCAGCCACCTATACACCCATAAACACCCACATGTAAAAACTTACACTTCTATCTCGTTAACCTAACTCAAAGTGGATGAGACGAACCGATAATCAAGGCTATATGTCACACCTCGCCCATTAGACTATTTGCCCTTATTAGAATCTCAACAAAAGCACTCTACGAATATTTCATATTATACGAGTTATTTCCATCTCTACAATAATGTGCATGAGCAATATTTCTAACGTCTGTCCAATGTTGAAAGCACAATCCCATGTGTCCATGCCTCGTAATTCAACTAGCAACGTGTTGAATTCGCTACCAATTATTTTGGGATCGCTGAACCCAAGCAGATCAATTCGTTCTTAAATCTCTCAGTGTTTGTATTTATTTATTCATACACGAATTATTCGTGAATGCTGCGCGTTTCGTCATTCATTTATACGTCCCAGTATTTTTATTTATTAATCGTCCGTTCAACGTGTACATTTCGTCGTTTCCAATCGTCGTTTTGGCATGATTGTTGAAATTAATTCCACCCTCTGCCTCTGGCAAGAATTCGCATTGCCGGTTTTTCATTCTTATTGATTTTGTATTGACAAAGTCCAATTGGACGAATCCAACCGAAGAAACGAGTATTCGAAAAGCTGTCGATACGGTTTTACAATGAAAATGTATTAACGTAATAATTGCGAGCGTTCGTCACGACTGAAAAGACACCGTCGCTAGTGTTTTGTTACTTGAATTTATATCGAACATCAATATTCATTCAGATTGATCAATTTATTTAGTAAGTTGGAAATACTACAAAAAGCATTGTGAAAATAGTTTGTCCGATAGACGGACATATAAGACGAGGGAATTTCCTTAGGTACGTCATACATGGTTCAAAGGCAATTCTTGGGGATTGACCCCCCGGTGATCGTATTCGATCATTCATGTCCTAGAATAGAGTACGGTTCACCGAGTCCTTTATTGATTATTTTTGTACGAATATTTTCACATTCTCCGTGATGTTGCGGACTTGGAAAATGACAGAAAGAAATCTGGACTAATTCGCGATGATCGTGTATATATATATTTTTCATGAGCATTTTAAACGTTTAGAAAGAAATCTGAATAGACAGGAATGAAAATGGAAGCCCAGCAGGGACTTTAAAAAACGCGATAGAGTTTTTTTACTTGCAGATATGAAGCTTGTTATTTGATAGCAAATTTTGCTGAAGAGCGTTGTGAGTAATGACGCCATAGGACGTACGGGGTTGGGTAATAGCCGCGAGAGAGCTCTAATTAAAAATTAGAGGCAAGCTCTCGCGTCTCCCTGGAATTCGGTGGGATTGCTTGAGGGGTGAATTCTATTATTCTTTCTATTTAAATTAGCAATCGACGCGGTAGTGAGTGGCTTTCGTTCTGTAGTCATGCGCAATAAATTTCGAGATGAGAATCGTGCTACCGCTTTTGAATCTACTAAAATTCAGTTTCAACTGCTTGCTTTAAACTCGAGGTTTGCTTTTTGCATCCAACATCCTGGAAATATTCACCATTTTCAAAAATTTCTTCCATGTGTGACTTAACCGTAAAAATAATCGCGAAAGAATAAAAAACATCGACGTTCGAGTGTCTGGAAAATTATGAACTTTTAAACGGTCCGTTCCTCTGTTTTTTTTTTCTGAATCACAATAAATCAACTTTGCCACACGCGGTTACGAACGGAACGCGTTCAAGCACCGCCCAGTTCGCGGCTGTGTACACGCCGCGACGTTCACGTACGAGCTTTTTCAAGCTGGTGGCAAGAAAAACGTTCTTCACCGTCTTTTTACCAAAAATCTACTGTTCACTGCATTACTCTCACTGGTTTTAATGCGCTTGCACTCGGAAACGGCTACGGCTACGTAGTTATTTCAACTTTTTCCCACTTTATCCGTTGACAATTTAAATGTTTACCGCGAGTATAGCGCGACCCGAAAAATCTTGCGTCTTACACTCGAACCTGCTTCCGGTCGTTGGACCGGAACTTCATCGTCTTTGTTCATATGTAACGACAATGAATGAAACTGCAGTTACTAAATTTTTTTTCCGTTTTTTGACGTCCATTTTCCCCAGGAAAAATGATATTTTGTTCAGCTTCCATGTGTTTGCCATATGCGCATAAATATTAGTTGTGAAAAAAATTGCGTTCGTACATTGCCCATGGAAGCATTCGCATCGTTGGCGTGCATAGTTATCGCAGCTACGGATTCGTGCACAATTCCAGAATGACGCATGTTTTGATTCGCGTTAAAATTTCAGTCCACAGGACGTTTTTGAATCCTTTGAATTCCGCGTGAACCAGTTCACGACAATCTCATGCATTTTCGATGCACTCCGTGTTAGTCAAATCGAACAAATTTTTCATATTTTTTAAAAAAACTCATTCAAAACGAAAAAAACGATAAAATAAATCTTTTGCAATTTTACTTTTCGATTTTCATGACAAACTGAATTTTTCGAATTAATTTATTCTCAGCCGTGTTTTGAATCGTGTCTGAAAAACTGATTGTGAAAATTGAAAATGAGTGCGAAATATCGGGGCCGCGTACACAATATCGACTTTTAATCGCCTGGAGAACGATCAGGAGGATTTTTTATGGGAATTTATAGAAAAAAAAAGAAAATTATTGGGTAAAAATGCTTTTGTTTGTTTTTTACTCGTGCAAGTTCTTTTCTTTTTCCCTCTTTTTTTATCTTTACACTTTGGTGACTCGGAGCTTTGACGTGCTTGAATTACAACAATGAACTCTCGTGAGGTTGATCTCCCATTGGATAAATATTCCGAGGAATACGAAGCGATTAGCATTCCGAAGTAATTATTATTCGAGGATGAACGAATTGAATAAAACACGACAACTTTTTCGTCCTTCGCTGCACGTACTCTGACCGATTCAATGTTGAGCTTTTAATGCTCGCAGCTAGTTGTGAAAGCAGTTAGACAGTTTCCTTTTGGCTGAAAGTTTGTCCATAGCATGAAAGATTTTTAGCTGACACCTCTTTACATAGTTTAGCATAAAGTAAGGGCATGCGAATGACAAGCGAAAGTCCTTTAGCCGATTGCATTACCTCGGCGTTTTGTCCTATCGTGCGCGGATCGCGCTTCCATTTAAGGATCGGAACTGTAGCAGGAAGTAAGGTTTGTTTCACGATAACGCGATACTTGAAAGGCTGACATTGATAAAAGTGAACTGTCATTTTTTATTGATTGCGGACTTTTTATGAGAGACTTTGTTATCGCGATGATAAATTCGATAAAAAAAAAGAACACTGAAAATTCAATTTTGTCAAAAAAACGTCGATATTTTGTTGAATACAGCGAACTAAATATTTCGGGATAATTTCAAAATTTTCGTTATTTCGACAATATTTTTCATTTGTAACGGAACTGTCAGCAAAATTTACGATTGGAAGGACAAAAATTCACTTTTCGAAAAGATTTTCTAGAATGTTTTTTGCTGAAATGACAAAGTTTTCGTGATTTTTCGAAAAAACGTTCAGTTGAACGTATCCAACAAAATATCGATCTTTTTCAACAAAATTTTATTTTCAGTGAAACTAACGCGATAACAGAAACCTGAGTTTCTACTTTGGTCCCTCTCCCCTCGCGATAAAGATTTTTCCGATCAAAAGAATCGGGCACTTTGTCTTAAAATAAATTCCATTTTTCACGCAATTCGCATTCCATCTCTTTCGATTTATCGTCGTGGATTTTTCTCACGTAATGGAGAAAGATATTTATTTCTCCTCGTGATATATCAAAGTTTATGGGGTACGGATTGAGTTTAAAATAACAAGGAAAGTAGATGGAGCGAGCATAGACACGTCGCTCATTTATTTCACGTTTTATTAGCTCTACATGCAGTTGCGCTCGTATTCGCGCAACTTCTTTATCCGCAGTAGTACGAGTCGAGCTTTCGTCGGGCGAGAAAGTGACATTTATTTGTTGAGTGTACACAACGAGCGCGGGATGTTGCTGGCTTGACTACATCAAATTTCATTCCCTTCGGTACTTTGGTCGCGAATCTCTCTGGCCGGAACTCGACTCTCATCCCGCGCGGTTACCCTCGGGACGTTAGATTTCCTCCTTCTGACGGGCAGGACGGCCACGAAGCACCGAAATGTCCTGGAGTGCATAAATGCACTATGACTGTTTATATGTGAAAAAATCTCATACACCGAAAGTACCCAACTTTTATAAGCTGTCGAGCAGAATCACTGAGGCACATCGGGACATTGGCTTCGTCGTAACGATACAAGCAACGAATCAAAACATTTCATTCTGACGTTTTGTTTCACGCAATAAAAAACACGTACTCACATACGCTCGATAAACCAATCTCGAGATCGACCCACGTCGTACGTCTCTGCACAAGCGAATACCGAGAGTACAGAATAAATATCTCCACTTGAGATTCTTTTTATTTCCCTTCATCATCGGAATTGTAAATTCCGTTAAAAATGAAGTTCAATCAATCAAATGAAATTAAATTTATTATTTCTAGAGAATAATTACGTTATCGTCCGACAATGTTAAGTTGACATTTTTCAACAATCTCTGTCGCTCGAATTTTCCTGTCCGTTCTTTCGAGCCAGAATCAGTATTTCCTTGTCGTTATTTGTATTCGCGTTCGCGTAGGGCTGAGAACCATTATTTTTCTTTCTTCCACTTTGCTTTTGGCTGCAATAAAATTGTCCCCGACTTTATGAAGCCGCGCGAGCGGAGGGAAACTGCCCGAAACCTTATTGAAACGGTCAGTATCTCAGTAACACGTTTAGGTATCAATGCGAGTACACGTTCCAGCATGACCATCAAAGGTTCCCGCACGAAAGGTAACACACCACAAGTGTGATGCAATGAGCTGCACATTGCACTGCTAGGAGGTCACCAAAACTGCGATACACAGCGACTACTCATGCATCACAGAGACAAGGTGTAGACATGAGCTTTCGGGATAGCAGCAGGAAGAAACCTAAACAATTTCCCGTGTTTTTATTGCTGCCAGGTCGAAATTCAAAGCTCTGGGGTTCGTGACGTTTGATCCCATCCAATTCAAAATCTCGGTCGATCCCTCAGCATCTACTGGATCATCTCCCGAATATGCTTAATATCGATACATTTGGCCCAATTTGTTAGTCGATTTTCATTTCCCAAAAAATAACGTTGTGTCCAATGAAAATGTTTGCACAGACTCGGAAATTGTAGAATACTAATAATTAAATTATGGTCCTGTTTCGTATTCATTGGGTGTGCGAAATATTCAACAATATTATCCCTGAAATTAGTATCAAATTGAGCGTAGAATTTGTTGACTCGCAGTGGTTTTTTGTTTGATATTGAGATAATTGTAATTGAGATAAAATAATTGTTCGGTTTACACTTCAATTGTCCCTTCGTATGTAGAATGAAGTCAGAGTTCACTGAATGCATACAATTATTAATTAATTCACCGGACCAAAATGAAATACTTCGATTTTTTTTCCATCGTTCAGACTAATGAATTTTTTCGTTCAAATCATGTGTGGCTGCGCGATTGGTTTGAAATTTCAATTCCGATTGAAGTTTATTGTAAAATCGAGAAGAAATCTTAAGAGGATCATGGATCTGTCGGCGTAATTTCATTTTTTATATACGAGTACAGAGAAAAACTTAAAATTTATCGAATCGATAATACTGCCTGGTGTGCATTGATGAAATAATTAAATCGGTTTGTACCTTTTTTATAGCAATGTTTTTCGCTAATTGTCCGATACGTCATAAAGGAATTCAACGAGCATTTTCAAGTAGTTTTTTGCATCACGAGTCGTTGCCAGGTTACCCCTCGCAGACGGGTTTCGAGATCTCTCGAGGAAGAACCAATTATTTCACACGATTTTACACGCTGAGGGTCACAGCTACTTCGTACAAGCAGCACCAGCACGAGAAGTACCGCGGACCGCTTATAACAAATAGCTAGCCGAACAAGCGTTTTCTCTTATTTCTTGAGCTCACGCTATTAACGCGACGCGGCCACAGCAGCCACCGAACACGCCAAGGCCGTGGGCATTAACTTTAAATCGTTACAACGGTTAACACACACACACACCCACACAAATGCACACACTGGCGTTGCTTTCTCCCTCTCTCTCTCGCTTGCTCTTCATCCCTCTCTCGTGCTCTTTATTTTTCTCCTTCATCGCTCTCCCTTGTAATTCTCCGTAGCACCCTTGAGACATTAGCATAAACGTTTTATGGAAAAAGAAGAAAAAACAAACAGAAATCGCTTTTCCATCCTGTAGTCGTTGGGCACCGTGAAAAATTTTTTTACCTCTCTTTTTTTTATTTTTAAGACTTTCATACCTCCTCTTTCTCTTGACTTTTCTCTTATGATTTCGAATAAATTATTATTCCACCAGGAAGGCACTCCGAGTCGAGCTTAATACGAATTTCGTACTAAATACATTATCTTTCCAATCAAGATTACTGTACTATACCTGACAATTATTTTATCCCATTTCAAAGCTTCGAGGGGTAGAAATCTTCCATAAACTATAGCCTGCCGTCTGATGTCTCATTATACATATATATATAGCTATATGTTGGCTTGCAAACCGTACATCTCTCGATGAGCAATTTCTCCAAGTTCAACGCTGTGTGTATAATAAATAGGAACATCTTCGACCCCGTTTCTCTTTCACAAGTTAACGAATACTTCGGGCTCCAACATTTCGCGGAATAGGATTTCGCATCCTTGTCTTAGTGGTTTAATTCCTATTCATTCATTTTACTCATCCTCTCCCTCTGATTTCTCTCTTTCTCTCTCCGTCCTGTAATTAGAATAAGCTGTTGTGTACACAAACAGTACAAACAAGGAATAATTTATACTTGACAAATATTCTTCTTGACTCTTTCCTAACGTGGCATTTTCATTAACGGATAAACTTTTCCGTTGAATACCAACGATCTTCCCATGTTGCAATCGATGTTTGCAATTCATTTTTTCCCTCTTACAGATCAAATTAAACTTTCTTCACCATCCGCAATAGGTCATTGATACGAGAATGACAGACAGAAAATTACGAAAACGGGTAATAATTTTTTGGAGAAAAAAGTCATTAGAATCGCGTACGGTCTCCGAATACTTTACAAGTTTAGCCTTTCATCTGTCTTCGTCTGAGCATTGAGTCTGATGCACCGAGCCTAACTCCAGGTTTTTCCGCAAACCCTTACGCATAATGCGGTCGGGCGCTTCAACACTAAATTTCACTTGCGAACTATTTTAAGTTTCGCCAAGCTTTTCGCCAAAGTTTTACCGCCAGAGCCACATGGATTCCTTTACCTCTTGGTATATTATACACGAAATATTTCTATATATGTGTGTTACATGCATGAATATGCACATTCAGTAGTTGTATGCACATTTTTGGTGATACAGGCATACAGCGCTGCGTCAGTCAGCTCCGTTGCTATCTCCATAATGAATACGAGTATGAACGCGTGATATATTGAAACGTTAAGTTCGCCCTGCTCCAAGTTGAATTTTCAAAGCACTTTTTTCCGTCTGGTCGCATATTAACATCAACATATTTCATGGGCTATTAAAAAGTTATCGCGAGCACGTTTAAGCTCACTAAATTTCAGTGTAATAGAAAATACCTCGTTGAGGTTTTTTTCTCTTCGTTTTCGAACGAGTATCGGCTGCGGGAAAGTGCTCGCGGACAGGGAGACGAAAAGCAAAGTGCGAGGCATTGTAACTCCCTCGTAGTTACCGCGTTCTGCAACTTTCCTGTATAAGTGCACTATTAGCGAATTGTGATTGCGCTACAAATGCAATTTTATTGTTAACGTTGCGTAAGTTCTAACTTTACTGCAAATTAATGCTGTTCGACAACTGCCAGTGAAGTGGAGCGATTCCTGTGAAATAAAGTGCACTATAACGATTGTCTATCACGCTCTCATGATTTTCACCAACTAAATGTAATGCACTTCACATTTTGCTGGACAGGCAAACTCACCTGGACAGGAGACTCTCTTCACTTATATTTGCAGCGGCGATATCGATCTGTGGGCTTTTACCTTCGTATATAATAAGAAACATCAGCTCCAGAGCTATAAATACATTGGTGGTTTTATATTTGGCTAGAATTGTGAAAATTCAAATATGAAGAATCGCTGGGGAACATAAATAATTTGGCGGTCGTTGCATGTCAAGTTTCCTTATGTATTGAATTTCCGAGAGGGATTTATCGAAGTTTCAATAAAGTACGATGCCTGGAGATTAAATATTCCGTGCTTTTCATTCAAGTACTTTTATATGAAAAAAAGAAACATATTCATATTTATATATATAATATTTGGTACACGCTGCAATGCTTTTACTCCGAGAGCGGAATTTTCGTGATATCGCATAAAAGTGAGTCAAGTTAAAAATGATTTTCGGAAGCGCGGCGTGTAATATGGTTTGCCTGATATTCAACCCTCATTGGAAATTTGTCGAGGACGGAAACTATGGGTGGGAGAAACGTCTACACGAGTTGGTTTCGTCTGTTGATTCATTTATTCAATATTTTTTTTCATCATTTTTGTAAGGCTACTGTTCTCCTAGTTTACCAGTTGTTCGGAACTTCAAAGACAGAAAAGCACGTGAGAAAAAGAATCGGGAGAATAGGAGGTGCCAAGTATATTCACTTCTCAAAAGATTTCGTTCCAAGAAGAAACTCACCCCTTTTTCTCGTCTCTACAAAATTCCTACATAGAAATGAATCCTTTTGCGCTCTACTTGCTATTCGCATACATAAGGAACAGCACTTGCGTATATATATGTATATAGTCTGAGGACACGATAGTCGCGAGGTTGTTCGAGATAGGAAATAAAAAGGAAAGAGGGACATTCGTCGTCGCTAGATTCCATCCCTTCCAAAGCAAAGTTTCAACCCCTAAAGCTCGGGCACGTGCACCAAATCCTTAAACTTGAATAAAAATCTGTCTTTTTTCCAGCCGCGTGTGTATGTACGGCTCAGTCGTATAAACATTATTTCCTTTCACATAAAACAGCCCATATGAATACGAGATTCTTTGCCCTGCTCCAGTCAACCAACTTTTCAAAGTCGTTGAATTTTTTTTGCATAAATCAAATCGAACGAATATTTAGCTGCAACCAACGCATCAATTTACATGGAATCTCGCGTGTTTTCGTTTACGATACAATGTTATGGGTTTTTTATGGTTCGCAGCGCTTTTTTTTTATGCTCTTCTGGGAAAACAAACTTTTACGTTATGCCCTATGAGGGCGGTGATTTGCAACCGACCTTTTAGCCAAGTTATTTTTTCATTACTTCCTCGAGAAACATTTAAAATATTTATTGGCTAATCGCTGCATAAAAAAAAAAATTTGCATTTTGCCAATCATGCATTTCTCGAAAATGAGCATACGGAAAATCTCCATTTGGCGGTTCAATAAAGATTTCGTTGCATCAGCGAAATACGCAACGTTAAAGGTCGACGGATCATTTTCATGGTCACTCGCATTTTATTCATTCATTGCAATATAAATAAACGTCGAGCGGGAATTGAATGCCAATAAAAAATCATGGCAGTATGCATTAGCCAAGGAAAACAAAGAATGAGATTCTCTATCGAAATATCGCGATTGCTAACGAATCGAAAAAGACACGATTTTCATAAGTTAACATGCAAAGTACAAGAGTTTACGTTATTTTGTTTGCTCATGGTTATTATCCGTGTATGCAATTCGCTTCAAAGCTCCCTAATATAACAAGATTAGTTCATAACGCCCTCTCTTAGCCTTGCAACATATAAATATATAGAGTTGCGAGCTCCCTTTGATGTGCAAGTTCACTTTCGCATAATTACGACCTTCAAAATCCATGCGTCTTGACTTTTGCTGAAACAAGCTTGTGTCCCATATTCATCAGTAAATGTTATGGCCACCGTCTAGTGGAATTTCCATGATATTTTTGGAAACATTTACCGTGGGAACAATTTTCCAAATCTATCCAAAAACGTTAAACAGACTAAATAAACATTATCAACAGCACGAAATACTGAAATACAACTTTAAAAACAGAGGCAATGGAGGAACAGAAAAAAAATTGGACCCGTTCGTAAAACGTGGTGAAATGTGTTTTCACTTCTCATCGAACGGTGTCCCCGCATTCTCGAGTTTCCTCATTAACAAAAATTAGCGAGTATTCTTACAGAAAAAGTCTTGAAACGAAAAAAATGATAAAGTTTTGAATGAATGTTTTGCACGCACAGTAAAGAGTGCATAAAGTTGATAATAAAATTATTTAAGCCCGTCTCGCTTGTGTATTAAACTCACTGACGTTAATGTAATTCGTCGTGTCGTACTCGTAATTAGAGCGCATCGTCATACCAGCCTGAGCCGAGTAAATATTCCTCGCGAATATTCTATACGCGAAGGGCAAATAAATACGTGTAATATGAATCGCTATGACGTGCCGGTAATTGCGAGCTTCATCGGATTCCCTCATTGTATATCAACGCCAGAAACTACGCGTGTGACAGTTTTCATTGATTGAAATATAAATTGTTAACCGAATTGAGTGTGACACACAAGTCTGGACTAAGTCGATTTCACATATAGAAAAATAAATGAAAATTCAAGCCGAGCTCGTACTCATCTCCGAATGCTGCACGCCAATTAGTATAACACACGACAAGACTCAAAGTTCTCCGTTCTCGGACTTTGAAGCGTCCTATATATATGTAGAATGAATGAATAGTCTTGTACTGCACTCTACCATTTATCATCGTGTCCGTTTTAGCCTCAGGAAAAGTCCAATATCCTGGAGGACGTTTGCTCCCGCAGTTAAACTGTAAAAGCAATTTTTTATTCTCTTGCCAAGTGCAAGCAAGCGTTAAACCCTTGAATGGGAATAGAAGGATCGTTTATTATATAAGTCCCCCTCATTAGATACATGTTTGATACTCTGCAAACTTGTATGGAATTCCTGATATACCATCCAAGATTATCTTCTGGTAAGGCTCACCCAAGGACATCTCGATTCATCACGACCCCGAGACGTGTATATGTATCGCAAATTGGATTGTTATTTCAAGCACGCGATACTGTCAGCTTTTCTATCTTTCATAAATATATATACATTTTTCATAAAAGAAATGCATGAAAAACGCCACTGGAATAGAGAGTTTTGGAATACGATAAAAAAAAGTCCGGAACGATTGAAATAACGGCATTTCCAAACGCGGAATCGATAAATTTGCGTTGAAAAAGTTTACGAAATGCTCGTTCGAAATAATAGGCGCGAGTTTAAAAAGCGTGGGCATCGGCAAACGGTATTTTACAATCGGCAGCATTTATTAATTAAACGACCATGAATCTTCAATTTCCCCATCGCCGGAATCAAATGCGAGAGCTATTGAAAATCGAGTCTATTTTCTTTTGCCTCGATGACAATGGTGTCTCGATGCGCATTCTATATATACAGTTATTCCGGCGAGATCGGTTTCCACACTGAAAGGATGCAGTTCGTTCTGCAACATTCCTGGAAGTTCTACGTTAATGAGAAAAATTTTCAATGGTAGGACACCGTGACCTCGAAAACTTTTTTAATCGACTTTTCTTTTGGTACGTTCTCCGCGCCACTATAATGAGCAGCTACCAAGGCTTTAGCAGTAATTTTTCGACAATAATACCCTCGCAAAAAATTAATCCCTTTCTGGCTGGAAGCCGACGATTGCTCCAAATCGAATTATCGAAACTCAATTCGCGCCAGCCGCATCGTATACTGTTGCTCTTGTTTCGATTAATACTTTATTCATGAGTTAACGGCTCCGCTTTCTTCCAACTTCCCACTTTATCTTGCATTATACATTTAGCCCGTGAAGTGTTCCCTACGAAATATAACATCAGGGTTTTAGTCGCACAAATTTTCACAAGCTGCCCATTCCGGGCACTGGTGTCGGCATGAAAAAAATATTCAAACGATCACCCTAGACGAGTTAGTATCATGTTTTTATTTCTCATATATTTTTCTCTAGTTTTTACGATACAATTTAATTCGAGGACCGATCGATAAACAAGGGGCTCGCTTTTTATTTCATGAATAACAATAACATCGTTTAATTCGCTCGCAAGCCATTAATCCCCTGTGGGTACACCTACAGAATATATAATATGATTCCGTAACTCCTCTTACTCCCTACATTATTTTTTCAATGAACCTCTTGCATCACAATTAGTTTCTGAATCCCCCTCGAGCACTATATCCTTGATATTCATGAAAAATCGTTCAAAAACTCGTGCGAGATTCCTGGACATAAGGATCGAAAACCAACAACGTGTACGCGATTGGTAATCAACCGAGAACAAGCGAGCCATGCCTGTAGGAAAAAAAAGCAAGTGCCGGATTACCCGCAGCGGTTTTCGTGCTGATGCTCGATTTTCTTGGCAAATGCCCCAGAGGACCATGGCATGTTAATGAAGTATAGAGAAACTGAGGAGCTAAAAAAATTCAACCAACACTAAAATCGGCAGCTAACAAGATCGACACGAATGCACACAAAGAGGCTTCGGTTGTTTTTCCTTTTATCAGAAATTCTACCAAAGTAAACCAAGGTTTTGTCCGTAGAACCGAATTTTGATGAGACGTGAAGCACAAATTTGGGTGTACGCTCCGTAAAACGTAACGCTAATGAGGCTTTTGCCATAACTTGTTGTGATAAGTGATTTCCAAAGATTTCATAATCGGGCGTTCCGTCGTGGAGCTGAGGAAACATTAATAGACATTTTAATTGCGCAAGGCATGGCGTGCACATGATTTCTGTGGCATATTCTTCCTTGTAATATGAAGCGTCGTATTTTTAAAAAATTTCAATTGACATTCTTTCCATTCTCACGAATAGCTACCTGCGTGTCCGGACATTCCTGTTTCTTTCGAAATTCAAACACGTCTTTCATTTTACTCATTACGTTCGTAATTGCAGCTCGTGCATTTCGTTGTTGTGAATTACTGAAGAAGGTGAAGTTTGACTTCAATAACTTTGTCAAAAAAAACGTTCGGCTTATCACACTGAGAGAAATCTCATTTAAATCTCGTTCCATTCTGCTATTTATTTATGCGAAACCCTCGTGGTGTAAATTTTGTTAGAAAATTGTCAACATGTATCAAGAGGTTGGTTATGCCTATGAGACTCGTGCGAGGCGTCAATGTTACTTCTCGAAAAGTTCTGCTCGTAATTCTGCGACATTTTCCCTTGCACTCCTTCATTAAAGTGAAAAAGCCTGAAGCTCAAGTGCTTGACCACGTGAACTTTTTTTTTCGATGCAAATACGAGAAAAAATATGGTATGTTGAGTTTTGACGTGAGGAAACTGGATCACGACCGATTTGGGAAAAGCTTTCATAAATTTGAGAGATTCAATTACCCGATTTTATTTACCGATACATTTTTATTCAAATGCGTCGTTAAAAGTTATCGGAAAAACTTGGCACTGCGAGCAAGCAGTGAAAAAAGTATGCGAGTCTTTCACGCAGTTACTATGCAGAAGACTTGCCATGTATATCCTTCTTAAATTATATATATGTACGGCGGCGTGCCAACGGCTTCGGAGATGTGTATCAACACATTCATACGCGCGATAGCGCGGTTTGCGAAGAAATTTTGCGCCTGCGACGTCGACAAGTTTTCTCTCGGAGATTTTTCTCCTCTTTTGCTTTCATTCTTCTATTTCCGTACTCGTCATCCGCTCGGCGTACTACGAAGCCCGCATTCTCCCTAAACTTGTTTGACAGTTGGATACAAATTGTCACGGATGGAAAATTCAATTTGAAAAATCGCCAGCTTGAAATTTCCTCGATTCAGCTAAATTTTCGCACATTCATCGCGAAGTTGATTGGCGATGGCAACGACAGAAATTAATTTAACAATAATATACCAAGCGAACTTTAATCGATGTAACGGTGTCGCGTATTTTAATTAATTTTCATGTGCACACTTGCATCGTTGCAGCCGCCATATTATAATTCAAAAATTGTTCTCCTCCACATTACTATCGAACCCTTTCATATTGTCATGTCTCAACCCTTCCGTGTATTTCGTGCTCTTTCACGTCTGGCGAATTTCCTGCCCAACTGCCTTCTTGCTCGCTCATGCATGACTGCATGGGATCATGAATAGTACCAGAATTTGTAGAATTCCACCCAGAATTTCTCGCATTTATACATTCGAATATGAACTACCCTTTGTGTCTCGAGTCTCGAGTTGCACCAAATTGTGCGTTCAATGGATTCAACCCGCTCCTCATACCTTTGCGATTATACGAAGAGAGATTCCTACACGATACTTGAAAATCTTTGAAAGTGCTATAAAAAGCTTTGCGAATTATTTTCAAATTTCGCCAATAATTCAACTTTTTTTATTTCGATAATTTAGCCACGTTTCGAAAAAGTTGTTGCTTTTTTTTTATTTTGATTTTTCGAGTAGATTTTTCGTACAATTATCTCTCGTTAGCGTCAGCGATGACTGCGCGGTCGACGTGTGGCTTCGGTGGTCACCCAAAGTTGAGCTGTCGCTGGTTAGGTCAATAGCAAGTTGGGTGACCTCTCAGCCATGCGCCCGCGCTCCGGCATTAATCGCTGAGTGCATGGGAAGCAGTTTCCTCGAGTTTTTTCAGTCCCCCTTAGCGATACAGTATAACTGGTCTCGAATAGGAACAGCAGAGTGAAGAAAAAAATGGGGAACGAGGAACACTGAGCAAGTTTGAAAAAGCGGTAAGGGAATGTGCAGGAGAAAAGTTGATGCAGAGGAACAATCGTTTCATTTATAGTTAATTAACAACTTACGAGCACAAATAGTCGGTGATGTTGAGGAAGTTGCAGTGAATCCTGTGGCTGTAAATACGATGATGTTGATAAAGAACATCGGAAAGGTGCCTCAAGGGGAGCAGAGTACAAGAACAAATGTCAAAATACTGGTTGGCGTGCTTGCGAACAATAAGTTTCTTTTTATTCGTGTGCAAGCCCTTGGTTGCTCGGCTAATTCGAAAATCGATGAGTGCCGCGTGTGACCCTTTCAATTCATATTGTATACAGACAAGCCTCTCGAGAGCTATACATCGGTTCGATTCTGTACAGGATTCCCTGTGGAACAAGATACGATGAAGGAGGCATCTACAAATGGCTATGCTTGCAAAATATTCCAAGCTTTTTCTATTCTCTCTCTCTCTCTCTCTGTCACAAGAAATTGACCCTCCGTGAGAGTTTTTGTCCCTAAAGAGGCTGCCTCAAGCAGCAATTCCACCCAACTCTCTCTCTCTCTCTCTCTCGATTTCTTCGTTGCCCTACGCTCGCTTCAACGCGATTATCACAAACCCCTAATCGCGTAAAGCGTTCGCTATACCTACTAATCGCCCAGCTCTAATCACCCTTATCAGGGATTAGTAAGGGTGATTATCCTTATCAAAGCTTATTAAGTACTTTAAGAGACAATTTACCCCTTAGTCGTATACTCGACGGAAAAAAGGCTGCGTGTCTGAGCTTCACTTGGAGTGACATCGCAGCAGAAAGCCATTGTATACGCTCAACGCGGCGTTCTGTCTCAAAAGATTTTCGAAATATCGATCGAGACAATGGAAAAACAAACTTTAGACAATCCTGACAAAATGAGATTGAGGCCTTCAGTGAAAGTTGATCATTTTTCTGTTATTTAGGCACGTCACGCATTTGGCTGTAAAAAGAATTAAGAAATTCATTCGTATGTAGAAAAAATATGAAAAGGATCTGCTCGTTTACATGTTTTTAATTATTCTCATGGTCGTTCAGAGCTTGGAAATCAAACCAATTATTCGTGGCATATGTAATGCTGTTTGTGCAAAGCTGTAAATAAGTCAGAGACACAAGGGATTGCTGCTCGCTGCAGTAATCGTATACCACGTTGCACCGAAGCATATCCCATATGTGGAGGTCTGGATTAACGCGATCAGCTTACAGAGTTTTGGATATTTCATGGTCACTGACGACGGTCAAAGCGTTTTAAATGATTTACCGCGTGTACCTAAAGGAAACTTTAAATTTAATCGCTTTGGCTATACATTTGTAGGATGTTTGGGTTCAACGACTGTTCCCACTAACTTGAAACGCATACGCCACCAGAAATATCCTTAACATTTAAAAGTAAAACATTTAAACTGGAAGCGATTCTCACGTTTTCGTCAAAAGGCGTTAAATTACGAGCTTCATTTGCCGAGTCATTAATTACCGTGGAAATCACTACAACGAGATATTTATGGCGCAAAATTCTTAACGCTGATTGATTTGTTCACTTCTCTACAAAAATATCTCGACAGAAAAAAATGATCAACATGAAATGACTCTCGAAGGACCTTTTAAAAGTAAATAGTATCTTGTTTTTTTTAGTCAGTCGAGCTAGACCTCACAATTATTATTACGTTGACTTTTAATTCGTCTGAAAATACTTCGCTTATAAATTTTGCATGCGATGCTCGGATATCATATTCATTACGTAAAATCGCATGAAAAAATTGCTAGCACTGCACGCTCTAGTGTATATGGTGAATGGGCGGGTCAAGTTTCTACTTAAAAAATGTATTATATTTCTTTTGAACGGTTCCTCGTCATATCTCGACGTATATATAGGTGCATGCGTTTACAAGTTATTAAAGCTGAATTGTAGTTGGATGCAAAGCGTGGAATTAAAGCGTGGCAAGCTCTCTCTCACTGTGTCTCTCATTCGGTACCGAAAACCGTTGTTTCTGTATACAATTACGTAGCAAAGGTGTGCGTTGATGATGGAGTGACGACGAGGGTCGCGTTTCTCTTGCTACCTCCTGGAAATCACCACCTCGAGTCTCGTTCTCTCCTCTCAACTGTTTTCACTGTGTGTGCACAAATCTCCGAGAAAGCCCAACAATGTATATGCTCCAGCTGACTCGTCCTTTCGTTTCCCAGCACGGGGACGAGCCACCGCCAAGAGTCGGTGTGTGCACGTAGTCTCAACAATAATATATATGAGAATATTGAGCTAGTCGAATGGGAAAAGAGCGGATCCAACATTTTTCGGAGCCTTCAGATGACCAATATCCATCCACTCACATCACATTTGGGCCTCCGAAATATATGGACTAGTGTATTTATGTATGCAGTTCTGTAATATGCATGAGCACATAGATCATTGCATGCGTACACGCGGGGACAGCTAACGGCATTCCATGTTCGTGCTTGCGGTCTCGTCCCACTCATGCAGCGGGCCATAACGAATTATCAGAGGAACCGACGATCCTGTCGTTGCTTCTGTTCATTCTCCCTCATCGTATATAGATTTTGATGCTCGCCAACGCTAGCAATGCGTTTCAATTCGTCATTGGCTCGTTCACGCTCAAATTCGTGTTTGTACAGTAATGAATGTCATTATAAAATCAATAACTTATTTACAAAATCCGATTACAAATGCATTTGTGAATGGCGCAACCGTCAAAACGTGCGTTCATGCAACTCGGCAAGTATAAAATAACATTCGTTGAAATAGATCGATATTTTGTTACGTTCGACTAAACTTTATTTAAAAAATCACAAAAATGTTGTCATTGAAGCAAGAAATATCCGAGAAAGTGTTGTCGAAATGTAAATTTTCGTCATTCCAATCGTGAATTTTTCTGACGGTTCCCCTAGAAATGAAAAATATTTTTAAAGTTACGAAAAATTTGAAATTATCCAAAAATATTAAATTGGCCGTATTTTTTGACAAAATTTCATTTCCAGCGACGTTTAACTGTGCAATTAAGGGGACGCTGATAAATGGTGAATAATCGATCGACAATCGATGAAAAGCGCGTATAGATATGGACCCTTGAATGTCCCGTTTTACAGTCCACGTTTTCTCGAAACGATATTATTATACTCTACCAACGAATCGCAAACTCTATACTGCAGTCTCGGAGACGATAAATGAGCGTGCTACGTCTGTTCATGAATACGCGCGCGGATTGTAAAGTTGCGCGAACATAGAAAGCGGTCTTTCGATTATAGAGTATGCTCCAAAGGTGCTGAGGCGTCGAAAATTACTTTGTTCAATTTGGCGAAAATGTACTCGTGCGAGAGTCCGCCGGAGAACTGTTTTACTCGACCGAAACTACTGCATCTCCTATCCGTATTATCTACTTGCACCGCCTTCCGAATATCCAGATATATATATTTATACATACGGAGGTCTGTACTGTGAAGTACATTCGCGTATGTATATACACACGTACGTGCACTTTCTTTTTATGACGAAATTCTCTTCATCCCCTATTTGTCCACATGCTCCTCGACCGAGAATTTATTTGTAATGGACCTTTTATCTCCTCCACTGCGGAGCTCGCTAGTTCACTCTTTTGTCGAAAATATCTTACGTATATTTTTCCTTAAGAAAGAATCGTGCTTGTCGCGTGTGCGTGGCCATGGCCTCGTTTATATGAGTTAACGTGATCTTTTGCAGGAACTGCAAGTGTCGATTGCACGGCACAATGCCCAAGAAGCTTTTTGAACCGAGTTTTTTGTTGTGGAATTGAGTATAAAAAGCTTTTTCAATGCAACCATCATGCTGGTACGCCCGAAACGTCCCTGAAATATTTCCACGACTGAACCAATATTTGAACAACCAGACACAGTTTCCAGCCATCATGACCGCTTCGTTTTTAACATTTCAAATCCGCACTTTGAGATTCAATGACGCTGAACAAAGTTATGCACGTCCAATTATTCCCAATCACAAACCTTCAACCATCTCCACAAAATAATGAACCTGACCAAAGCAAACACCGGGCAAATTGGAAATTGCTTTCTACACCCCCTGGATATGCCTCCAGACTCCTTCGAACATGAACAACGCCATTTCGCAGGAACGATCGATAATTGTTAATGTAGAATGAAATTAGGAGATCGGACTTTCATGAACGCGGTGAGGGCGACGTTCGATCATGAATAACGGCAGGTGAATATTCCCTGCAAAGTTTTCACCACTTTGTGTTTACGTATAAAATCTTTGACTCAGTTATGCAGTTCTGGAATGCACGATTGTGCATTTGAAAACCTTTTTGCGTCTGACTTATCAGTCTAGTTCGCGAAACCTGATGTTCAGAAGAATTTTCATGTCGAATCAGTTATTTCCAATTATCCAGAAATCAGAGTACGACGTTTTATTTCAGTCAAGGCCGAGCTATGCGAAAAAAAGCTCTCCGTAGTCATTTCAAACGAAATCCCTACTCGGAAGACCTTCGGTGAGGTATTTTTTTTTTTTTTTTCGATGGTAGCGCGCTCGTCAGTCCGTTAGGATTAGATACAGCCAAACGTGAAGGATATGATGGAAAAAAAGGTAGCCTCGAAATTTTCCATCGATATTAATCAAGAACGGGATATTTATTCATCGAAGGCCACCCCGCTATACCCGAAATGACGGTTTAATTTATTCGCATTTTCATGGAAGGTTTTGCCACTGAAAAGTCCGATGGCAATTTTTCTTTTTTCCCCGGCGTTTTGCCCGTCCCGCGAAACGAATTCAATTCTCTCGTTCGATGGCACGTTGTTGTCCTGGTTATTTTTGATTTTTTTTCCGTTCGCAACTGGAATGGAATGAAGGATTGATTCCATTGAATGCAGAAACGGCTTTCACGCTGGATAGGAGGCGATGAAGAGGAGAGATATATAACGGAATCGATGAGCTGAAGGAAGCGAGAATTTCAAGTGAGTTCCGCGATCGTCGATCGAGGAAACAAATGGCTACAAGTTGGCATCCCTCGGCTCAAAGAATGTCGATCCAAAATTGCATTTATACGTGAAATATATACGCATATACATACGTTTGTATTATCCGCGATAAAAACTCGATATACGTTGTCGAGAAATGATAATAGTGCAGCACATCCATCCCTGCTCGCGAGAACGCAATTATCCAGAGGATTAAGCACTGCACATGTCTACGAAGCTAGTATATGAAGCAAAACTTTTAAAACGTACAATTTTCCTAGCGGCAATCTCCATGAATAATTATCCAAGCATCATGAATTCTGACGTGGGCTTGGATATGTGAACACGGGAGTTCTTCATCAAAAATGGTTTAGAAATATTTGTGGCTCGTGTGAAAGCCGCACGATAAAACCGTACGAAATGCGTAGAAATTATCGCACTTTTTCCGAGCAACTCGTTCATTTTTTTCCACATATTTCCGAACACTCAAGCACAACACGATCAAAAATTCACGAGCTTGACTTTTTCAACATTGTTCTTCGCATCCCAATGGAGTTTTTTCTAATTCTATATCAGAGACGAGCTTTTTCTTGGCGATGAGGATCATTAATTATAATTAAACTGTTGTGCAAATTGATTGATTAGTTATTCGAAACTCTAAAATATTCGCCGGACATGAACTAATAAATATTCATACGCCGTTTATGCTTAATGCGATCTATCGTCAATTAGGGGCTGAAATTTTGAGTTATAATTGGATTTTCATTAGTCTCGCATGAGTGAAGTGTAAAATAGTTGCGGGTTATTTCCGTGAAGCCTGCGGGCACTAAATATCCGCAAGCTCCCACTGATAACGAGCCAAAGAGAAGACGTAACCTATTTTTTATTACATCATTTTGAATATACGGTAAGAGTTAGGATCTGTTGACCTCGTTTTCGATTGAGAGAACTCGAGAAAACTCCATCAGAGGCTCAGCTCTGATAAATTCCTCTTGATAGAATTGAAAGTTGCGGTGACAAGTCCGCGGAGATCCTTGGAGTAATTAGAGACGGCCACCACGTAGGACACCGTCCGACTCTGAAGCTTTAACGAGTATCGGGCGTGGAAAAAGGTAATAAAAGGAAAATTGACGGTCAGAAATGGATTTTCGCTCCGACGCCGCTGTACCGGAGAGCTTTGTGACGCACATGTACTATATATTCGTAAACGTGCAGGACGAACGACGAACCCAGTAGATATTTGCGTTCACCCGTTTACCCGAATTGAACTAGCCCTCGACTATATGCTCCGGCACTCGCGCGGAAAGTGTCCTATCCGAGCACAGGAGAGAATGTTTTGCATGTGTGAACGAACCGCGAGTTCCCCGAGCAAGGACAAAATAAATGAGACATGTCTTCTATTTCTTTTGCATTTTCCTGCAAAAAGTATTTTGTCAAGTACGATCGAGGCTATTATTTTTTCACGATAATCCCTTATCCGAGTGGATATTAAAGCTCTTTCGCTGAAGGTCCCTGAAATAGGATCGACACTGCGTATATAATTCCTCTCGAGTCCTTTACTGCCAAACTTATTATTGCAGTGTTATTACTCTGAGCAAAGTAATACGCAATGAAAATTTCATTCTTGACATAAATATTGATTCGCGCGACTCGCCGACGGTTCCGAACGACAATATTCCGACTCTCATCCAAATGAACATATTTTTCCTGAAAAAATGACGTCCCGCGTATTGAAGGACTCCAGTTTACTCTTGTTAATGATTTTTGAATTTGCATCGTTGGAATGCAACGAAATTCTGTTTTTTCTTGAGCAACACACAAAATCGGTACTAAAATTGTCTGGTCATGGTTTTTCAAATTGAACAAACACACTGAAAATAAAATTTTGTTGAAAAAGATCGATATTTTGTTGGATACGTTCAACCAAACGTTTTTTCGAAAAATCACGAAAATTTTGTCATTCGAGCAAAAAACATTCTGGAAAATCTTTTCGAAAAATGAATTTTTGTCATTTCAATCGTAAATTTTGCTGACAGTTCCGTTACAATGAAAAATATTGTGAAAATAACGAAAATTTTGAAATCATCCCAAAATATTTTGTTCGCTGTATTCAACAAAATATCGACGTTTCTTGACAAAATTGAATTTTCAGTGCAAGGGACGAAAAAAGACTTTTTTACTTCAAGCCAAATTGTCCCGGGCTTACGTGAGTCTGCATTAAAAAATGAAACTAATGAATCCGAGCTGAACCCTTTTCGTTAAATTTGATCTGAGATTTGAATTTTTCAAAATTGGACTCATTTGTGACCCGAAGTTACCGGATTAATAAGTAGAAAAAAAAATGGTACCGTTCGAGGGTCAATAATAAAATGATCATGAATCTTCATTATTATTATTATTATTATTGTTATTATTATTATTCATCATAATATACTCGATTTATATGCAATATATAAATTTTGATCGTATAAATATTTTACGACATTATTATAGCATTTCTGCTGGAACAATGAGATCGGAATTGTCTGGTTATTCAACCGTAAGCAATGGAAATGAGGGCAGCGGATACTTTTCAATGATTAGATAATTTTGAAATGGTTTGTCTGTGTTTGTGCGGTAATGGAGTTTTTTGTTATGTCATTGTTGTGGAGAAGGCGCGATATTAACTGTTGCATTGTGTAACTCGAGGTGTGTAATAAAACTGCCGCAGGAAGAAGCTTGTAAGGGATGAACTCGAGCGGTGAATCTGGCGGTACGATGGTCGACGATTACGATGGCGGAGGGAGTGGTGGCGGTGGTATCGTCGAGGGTGGTTGCAGCACGGTCGAGATCGAGACTGGCTCGACGTTACCAGCCTGGGAAGCAATAGCGGCCTCACTGACCTTGGGTTTCCTCGTGATTGCGACTGTGCTGGGCAACGCGTTAGTAATATTGAGCGTATTCACGTATCGTCCGCTGCGAATAGTTCAAAACTTTTTCATCGTGTCATTGGCGGTTGCCGATCTAGCGGTTGCGATCCTCGTGATGCCGTTCAATCTGGTTTACCTGCTCCTCGGCAAGTGGATATTTGGTATACATTTTTGCAAGTTGTGGCTAACGTGCGACGTACTATGCTGTACAGCGAGTATATTGAATTTGTGCGCGATCGCGCTCGATCGTTATTGGGCGATAACGGATCCGATAAACTACGCACAAAAGCGAACTTTGAAGCGTGTGCTCGGTACGATAGCCGGTGTTTGGTTGTTGTCGGGTGCAATAAGTTCGCCGCCGTTGGCAGGTTGGAACGATTGGCCGGAGGAATTGGAGCCCGGAACACCCTGTCAATTGACGCGGCGACAAGGATACGTTATTTATTCGTCCCTCGGCTCGTTCTTCATTCCGCTGTTGCTCATGAGCCTCGTATACCTCGAGATATTTTTAGCTACGAGAAGACGTTTGCGGGAACGTGCGAGGCAAAGTCGCCTGGGTGTTGTTACATCGACGAGGCATCGTCACGAGCACGAAGATCCCGAGGAGTCTGTAAGCTCGGAGACCAATCACAACGAGCGCTCGACACCGCGTTCACAAAACAAACCTCACCTCGACGACGACGAACAGACTGATGTGACGACGGGTGGTGGTGGTGGTGGTGGTGGTGTTGGTTGTAGTGCCGGTGGACCAGCGATGGGTGGACACGGCAGACGTGCCGGCGTATCCGCTGCTGGTGGTACATCAACCACCGTTTACCAATTCATCGAGGAACGACAAAGAATATCATTGTCGAAAGAGAGACGTGCCGCGAGAACTCTCGGCGTTATAATGGGCGTTTTCGTCGTATGTTGGTTACCGTTTTTCCTAATGTACGTCATCGTCCCATTTTGTCCTGCTTGCTGTCCATCCGAGAGAATGGTTTACTTCATCACGTGGCTCGGCTACGTCAACAGCGCACTCAATCCTCTCATTTACACCATTTTCAACCTCGATTACAGAAGAGCCTTCAGAAGGTTACTGCACATTCGTTAATTATCTTTTATCTCTTCGTTATCATTGCCAACATCCTTTTGTTATCATCATCATTATTTACACTATTAATATGGTTATTATTGTTGTTACTATTATGGATAATAACAATAGAAATCTTGAAGATACGTCTCCAAACACTCCGGTCCAGGTGACAATACGCGAAAATTGCACCCCAGCAGGTATTGTAGACATCGTTATGACTCTGAAGTTTGCAACGTTGAGATTTAACGAAAAACCTTTTTTTTTAAATTGATTATTTATTGAATTTTGAAAACCGTGGCAATTTTTTGAGTCGATTGAGTTTTTTGGTCGCAAGAGAGAATCGATTTATTGGCCGGACCAAATATTGAATAATAAGTATTGGCTCTGTTGAAGAAATAACAGAATTTCGTTGCATTCCAACGATGGAGACTTCAGGATCATGATATCGTTAAATAATTGTTGCCATGAGCGCGTATGAATTCCGATACGCATTCGTCAACTTTCAATCAACGATAACGTAAGCGTTTGAATAAGGAAAAAAAAACATTGATATTATGACGGTAAAGATAATGACAAACTATTATTTTGTCTAGTCACGTAGTTTTCCAATTATTTTCAAATGAAAAAGCCGCAACAATTAAACGAATGCGATGATCTCGGGCTTGAAGCTGCTCAAGTGGAACATCGAGAATAATTAGTAAATTTGGCCAATATAAATGCTTCTCGGTTGGCAGTTTACACATGGTTGAGTAACTTTTAATTATCCTCACCGGATTCGATTGAACAATGTTATAATGGCGCGGGGCTGAAGCGTTGCTCATACATGTATATTTAACTGCATGCCTCTCGTATACTCCAGCGTAAATCCAGGCAGCGCGACAAACACGATATTGATGCGATGCGAAACGTGAGTTTTCATCAATTCAATTACGCTGTATAAATTGAACGGATTTCATTATCGTTCGCTCCAACATTTATCTCCGCGACCACCATCTGTCCAGCATTATTATGCGATGGTCAACATCATGCACTCTCATGGGCCTTCGCTATTACATCCTCGCGTTGGATTCTTTCCTTTTACCAGCATCTTTCTCTACTGGTGCGTGTGCATGCCTCTCATTTACGATCAGTTTGCGGTACACGATGACTATACATCGTTTCAGTTCGGATTAACGGTACGCCTTCTCGAAACACCCCAGCGATGTTGTATCCGCAGTTCCTGAGTCTCTCCTGGTTGACGTGATTTATTGGGGGATACTATATCTCGGACCGTACACGATAATTATCTCGGATCCATGCTCGCGTGAATCTGCATTCGTGGCAACGTTGGTACATAAACTCCTTCCTTCTCCCCTTCTCTCTCTCTCTCTCTCTTGCTCTCGTATTCTCTCTTGGTTTCTGATTCTCTTCATATGTATACCCTTCGCCTTTCTCTCACACACTCCGACAGTTCATCCCTACGAGTGTTTTGCCGATGCTGTTGCTGAACTACGCTCCAGGCACTTTGAATACCTGGTCGAAACTTTGTTTGCCGGCTGGTATAGTTTATCGACAGATTCACTCTATTGGCCTCGAAACAAAAGTTTCCCGATTCTGCCAGATAGCTCCTCTGCTACACTTATTTTTCTTACTTTGTGCTGCTTGCAGACCAAAACTCTATAGTCGACATTGCAACTCCCCTAACGATAGCAGCAGAGTTTAATTGCCACTTATACGGAATTGCGCCGATCATTAACGCACCACGTTTGCGCCTAATATCCAACTTAATTGGGATTCGCACCTAGCCTGATAGTCTATGATAGGTATACATGACCAGAATCGTTGACCCTGATTCAACACTTGCAGAAAAAAAATCAATTCACACGCCACACGAATGAAATTTGACGATGACCAGTCCGAGAAATTCGAAATCTCGGCCAGACATATACGTTATAGTCAAATCTTTCTTGTGTAACCTTCGGGCTGCTCGAATCGATTCCTTTCAACAACGCCCGGAAAAGAATAAAAAAATTAATGAAAAAAAATATTTTTTTTTTTCATTCGAGACAGCTCCATCGAATTGACACACAATTTTCTTATAATCGATAAATCTTTCAAGGCGATATTTATGCACCATTTCAAGCGGACCATCGTTGAAAGAAAAATGGAAAGTTCGTCGAAGATTTTCAAACTGCTGTTTCAAGAGATCGGAAAACTCAGTCTTTCGGTTTGTAGTTAATTCTTGAACTCGTGTCAATCCAATTAAAATTGCTCTCGTGAGATTTCATCGTTTCGGACGATCGAGCAATAGTCCAAATGCTTCCGCGTAAATTCGACGAGAAACGCAATTGAGCGAAAGACTCGGACAGAACTCCTGATCGTGTGCTTTCATCGTCAAGTATCATTCGTTTTAATCGCTTTATCAATTCGATAGCATCGTCCTCGAGCACACACATATCGAGTTGTCTGCTTCCCACTACATGTGGCTTTCCGTGGGTACAGCTTGTGAATACTGGATAATCCAATCTAGTGCATTACTCGAGGGTTACCAGTGTACTAATGAACATTCATTTGGGGTTAATCGCACACGCGCATTGTCGCGGTTAAATAAGCCGCAACGATTTCCTCTCGGCTCGTATACAAACAGATGCAAAATTTCTGACGGTTCCCGCGATCGAATAAACTTCAATATCCGAATGACATGCGATCGCGTCACTTGAACCGAACCGCGTTCATTGAATGAAAAGAAAAAAAAACGGGAGCTAAAGTTTCCGGAGACGAATCGAGCTCAATTTGAAATGGCCCATCAATGCTTTTCGACGATTACAATGTCTTTAACATTCCTTACGAACAATCAAGTCCTGAGGTTCGTTCGGTTCGTGATGGCAGTTACAAAGTTGGACATTAGAAACTCGACGTCTTCTCTCATTCGTTCCATTGTTCAACTCGCTGATATACATATAGATTGACAATATTCGCTACGATTGCAGTTCTCCGTTATGAATTTTGCTCAGATTGGAATTTCTAATCGATATACCACCCACAGTGATGGATTAAGGGGGAACAACTATCGGACGAGAAAACACAATCCCTCATCGAGTAGTGACTCTCCAGAGTTACGGCAACAGTCTAATGTGCAGCTCGTAGCTAAGTAATTGAACCCCTTGAAAAATTGACGTGCCATGATTTCGCGGCGGCGAGACATATTGAAGGAAAACTCTTGGTACGGATATTGATCAGTATCGAGTGTGTTATCGACATGAATTACACCCATAACAATAATATCGAATGTTAGTTGTGGAGGCGGCTTTAACTTTGTTGACTCGAGCTCTATCGACCTCTACACTGCCATGGGACGGTCGTACACCTTCTCAACCTTGGACATTCCCGATGTTATGGTTTCGTATTAATAACGCAATCACATTCGACCCGCCGAATTTCAGTTCCAAAGGATTGCACCAGCTCTTCGTCGATCCAGTCTGTAATTATCGTGGGACTCGCATTTCGCCAATTTGTAACTTTGTTCTACCGCCAAACAGAATCCACTGTCGCGGCATTTTGGCTTCCATCCTCCCCTGCTCTATCTCTTTCTTCCTCAAAGTAGTCAATATATATTTATATATGCATAGAGTATAGTTTCCTGCCTCGAATCCTCTGGGGCATAGTCGGATGCATTAATATTCCGAGGGTGCAATGGCAACGACGGAAAAGCATAGAGCAAGTCCGATCCTGCTTCTGTCGCGTTGGGTGGCGCCAGTCCGGATTACCGGGATGGCAAGGAGACGCGAGAACTTTAACGCGCCCCGGCGAAACAACAGCGATGCACTTCGGTCGGTCCGGGCATTAACGCTGCTTTGACAATCGGACTCACAAAGCCCTCCCCCCACCCACACACACACACACACCAGACGAGATTACTCAGCCTTACCTTCACTCGGCTTTTCTCTTCACCTTTCTAATTTTCTATGAGTGTATATTCTCATACAATCTCATTTATATATATTCTCTACGAGATTTACCAAGTTTTGCACGCTGGAATCATCTGGGAGACGCCACGAAATACCTTCTCCCTCTAGAAATACCGTGGGAGCTGTGTCTTTGTATCCGTGAGCTCACAACAATGGAATACAACGCTTTCCAAGTCAAATCGACAAATCGAATTGGCAGCTTCATCGTCATTTGGAATTTTGACCGCAATCCAACACTTTTTACGAACCAGGCAAAATATTTGTCTTCCATTTTTTCACCAACTGGTCGCAATATCGAAAAGTTATCGAAAACTTTAACACTTTTTGGGGACTTCGGAGAAATCGAGAGTTTTTCGGTAAATCACTGCAGAGCACTCTTCAGCTTTAATTTCTATCTCTTGGAAAATTCTATATTCTTGTGATTATTTAAAAAAAAATCAATGAAAAGCTAAATATTTCGAAAATATTTTAGCTGGAATGTGCCAAACGAGAAGGAACGCCTGCTATTGAAATTTGTCACGTTATTCAGTTTCCAAAGTGGTCATAAGCTCGAGATCATCCAGCGCCGGCGATACATCTTAAAATTTCCAGTAAGATAGTACGACAAAGACTCGAGACAGCAATATGAGAACAAAAGATGACTGCATCGTTGGGCACCGAGCCTCGCGGAGCTGAAAATTGTGACAATGATAAAAGATAAAGGGATAGAGGAAATTCGCAAGATTGAGTAGCATAGAAATGTTAGTATCATTTTAATTTATTCCAGTTACACGTTTCCGAGTGCTCGTTTTTTTTATAAAATTGAATACTAAATCGGTCTTTTATAAAATTATGTTGCCCCGGCGAGAATGTAACATTTTACCAGGACACCGAATGATAAACCACTTTTGATCTACTACAAAACAAGCAATAGATCGTAATTACAAATTAGCATAATTACGACATTTCTTATCTAAATGGACCGTCGGAACCGTTACGTCTTTTTTTTTTTCTATTTCGATCACTTTCTCAGCTCTTGTTCTCGTATCGTTGCTTTTCAGAGACTGAATACTGCGAATTTTGAGGATTGTACATTTTTTCAACAAATCGACCAAAAGTTCCAATAAAGAATTTGCGATGTATGCCATGCGAGTGCTCCCAAATGTACAAATGCCCAAGGCGTACTTTATAATCGAGAAAAAAGAAAAGGTCAATCGTGTGCTAGTTTGTAGAGAAATAAAAAGAAAAATCCTTGCTGATTAGTCGTATTTGGTCTTTAGTTTTCATGCACTCTTGATGCATTTCATAACTCGTTTCTCCTTCTCTATCGCTCTCTCTCTCTCTCTCTCTCTCGCTCCCGTCTGAAAGAGCAAACAGCAAAGTTTACCAACTTTTTTCTACTCGAAAGCTCGAATTTCTTCAGCAGGATTAAATTACTTAATATTTCTTGTGTATATGGCAAATATCTTGATTGCGCTATTTGTCGAACTTTGGCGAGAAGCACGCGAGCGAAATTACAGACTTGTACGTACTTGAGACTTTGGAATAGCTACATATTGCCAAGAATTTCAACAACTTTTCCATTTGTTAAAAAAAAAACCAAAAAAAAAAAGTTTACCATGCCACGCGGGATCGATAATTCGTAAGAAGACGCTTTTGAAGAAGTAGCAAACTAATTTAATCGCTGAGCTTGCCCTGTCACCGAATTCATGTTAACTCGAAACTTAAGAGCTTTCTTGTGCTTGTGCAATTGAAATTCATTGAGCTCTTGAAAGAGTGAAATATGAAGAAAAAAAAAAACTTGAAAATGCTTATTCATCATTACGTTAATTACGTTCACTCGGAAACTTCTTCTCTACGACAAAACGAAAAAGAACAAGCTCCTGATGCATATAGAGAAATAAAGGAAAAAAGAGACAAATATATCTTGGACTCGTGCATCTCTGGTATTAAATAACTTTTTCAAAATCTTTGTCTGGAGACGGAGCTAGAGAGAGAGAGAGAGAGCGACAAAGAGATAGGAAGTAGAAAAAAATGAAAGTAAAAATAAAGAAAAATAGATAGGAAGCATAAAGGAGAAAAATAGTGCATAAGTACGAGAGATGAGGTGGAAAATATACATCGCATAATGCAAGAAAATCTTGGAGAGACCAAGCACGCGATACTGCAAGCCGCGAAGCACTCAATGGCCAAATGGTCGATTATATTGTACGCGAGCTGTGCCAGGTACATGTATATTCTTTAAAAAAGGAACAAAGAGTTTTTAAAAACAAAAAAATTAAATGCTTAACCACCACAGTCGTGTGGAATGGAAATCCAGGCTCGAGAGCGTTCGTTTAAAACCTTCCGATCATAATAAGACAGGTATGAAAAGATGGCAACGAGGACGCCGACCCGCAAAGAAAAAACCATTTGTTTGTAACATGAACGTATACAATGCTCTACAGATTAGTGATAAAGAGAATGGACGGGCGATAGAATGGTGAATTTTACCTACGATCATTATAAAATAATTTTAAGTATTAAGGTTGTGAATATTATGCGATCAATAGTAATAAAAATGGTCATTATAATGATATTATTAATAAACTGTAATCAATAACGTTAGCAACACGTTCGATTATCATTTGAGTCATCGCACGATTGCGATCCATCGTCTCAAATGACGTCTGGAAATCATGATTCTCGTACACACCCACGTGATAAGGAATCGGATGTTTCGCGATGAGCGACATTGATTACTTTTTCGTTTTTCTTGTACAGAAGTCCTCAACGTACACGAGGCATCATAAAAAACCTGTATATGTTTTATTTATAAAGAAATTCGTATAATACCCAATGGGATCGAGTGAGATATTCATCACGGAGTATTTTGTCTCACATCTCAAATATAAATTCGGTGAAGTTATATTCCATTATTATGGAAGACTTTCTCCCACGCGTATATCTACACTTGTACTGAATACGACAGTGCGACGAAACAAGCAAAATATATAATAATAATCGTTAACAAAAAAGGGAAACATAAACCACGCTGTTTTCTCGATGACTTACCGAGTATAAAAAATACACACACTTTGCAAACTGTTTGCAAACAGCGTGGCCGTGTTTGGACGATCATGAGATATCTCTTTACTATGTAAAGATATTAAAGCGAAACGAGTGTTGTGGAAATCATCGGAGCGCACGATCGACTCGGCGATATAATAAGAATACGTTTTAGTTATAAATGTTGAGAAAATCAATAAAAATTATAACACCGAAACAAGAGATGCTGGCACTCTTAAATAAGGTTGTGATAAGGTTGTGAAAAACATTCTTAGTCGCGCTTCGAATAATTAATTTACATTTTCGAAACGAAAATTTTAAGCGATTATCAAAATAACCGAAAAAACTGCAGGATTGGAAACTACTCGATACCGTTCATTGTCGCCGCGTTGGCCACGATATTTTCATCGCACAAACGATTCCACATTTTAATCACGTGTTAATTTTATACAAATTTTATCTACTTTTGTGAATTCTTACTACTCGAGAAATATAATCATGACATCGATCTGACCGTGCCGTAAATAATATTCAAGTCTATTTTCTTTTCGTCCTAA
Source organism: Diadegma fenestrale (assembly GCA_037043255.1). Taxonomy (NCBI): domain Eukaryota; kingdom Metazoa; phylum Arthropoda; class Insecta; order Hymenoptera; family Ichneumonidae; genus Diadegma; species Diadegma fenestrale. The sequence goes on from CM073310.1 coordinate 2,260,941, forward strand.
CAAGAATCCATCATTGAGCGGAAAAGCGGGAACAAATGGCAAGATAAACCAAAGACGTACCGAATTAAAGTATATATATGTATAATTCAGACGCATAACAATTCGCTTATGGGAGGAACCTGTCGCTTTAATAGAATTTTCATGGCAAAAAAATATAACGTCGATCATATTCGCTAGTCAAAAGAAACGTTTCTGTCTGAATAAGAAATGTATCATCATGTTATGTATACCGGGAAAAGATAAATTATTAATATTATCCTTTGATTAGCGAGTTTCAGAGATTTTTTGTATCCCCTCATTCCTATCGCAAGCTAGTTCGCGGGCGACAGAGAGTTTTGCATACACTATTTTCCATCATTTTCTTACTTTACGTATAGTCATCTCTCTTTCTTCGGTCTCCGCGTCCATTTCTCGAAGCTTTTCCTTCCGTCTTGTATATGCGGTCTTCATTTTTTCCACATTTTTTTTTGCCTGTCTCCTTTCTCATATTCTAACACACCTCAGTACACATCGTCTCAGGAAATGTCCCCTTTTCGCTTTCTCATCTCTTTTCCAACGTTCGCAGCTCAGCAGTCGCGCGCAGCAGCATCTCTTTGCCATATTTTTCTCTTCTCATATTAGCCTCGTATTTTTTTTGTTTTCATTTTTTTTTTCACTCTTCCTCGTCGTCATATCCTTTTTACCATTGTATCTAGTGACAATCCTGAAATGTCTGAAGTCTCAGAGTAAACAACAAGTGCGAAAGTGGAATTTCTATCCCGAGTCGATTCCCATCGAGACTGGTCACACGAAAGGCGTCAAGGGACGAAGCAAAATCCAAAGACCAAATATAAGCTTCACGTACATGGTATATGCATTAAAAATTGAAAAGTTACAGCCTCCCCGGGAACTGTAATGTGCAATTTACAGGCGGATAAGGAAAAACATTGAACGTATGCAGTCCAGATTTGGCTTCCAAAAACATTATGTCGGAATGCTAAATAAATTTTCAATCTCAGACTTTTTTTTAATTTTCTGAATTTTTATTTTTAATTATTTTTTTATGTCATTTTTAATTTTTTTAAATTTTATTATTATTAAAAATAACATAAATATAAACTATAAATATCATATTATTTAATTATATATTAGATAAAAATAAATAAAATAAAAAAATTGAAATTAATTTTATTTTCTGAAGCTCTGACACAGCATTCTGAAAGCTGCTGTCAAATTTGTGAGTAATTCGATTGACAAGAAATATAAAGCAAGAGAAAATTCTACTGACTTGTAAAAGTCCGAGAACTAGAAAAAGAAATTGTAACACCTTTTTTTTTTCATTCATTTTTACTTCTTATTGTTCAATCACATTGCCTTTCTTGAAGCAACGAGGTCGTAGGTTTTCATAAAACTGCCAGTTCGATTCGACAAATATACACTCCCAATGTGGACTCTTGACTTCTTGCCCTAAGGATCTACAGAGCAGGGAAAGGAAAAGTCGATTTTACTCGAGGAAAGTTGAGAGCTCGTCATGAAATGGTTTCTTAGAAATTTCAAGTTTAATATCCTAGTCGAAGAAGTTCAATAAGAGGGAACAGCATTCAGTCAAAATTTTAATCGTGAAAATCTTTCAGCTGAATCCCGCGATAAACTGATTATTTTCAATAAATCTCATTACACCAGCAGGTTTCTCCACGCGTTTCATCCTGCTGCTCAGTAAGAGGAGACATGATTGAAAATTCTCTTCACCAATTGAATTTTTCGCAAATGTGCAACCCTGGCAAAAAAAAATGAATTCAATGTCGTAATTTCATATCCGCTCGCGATCATGAAAAGAGCAAATTTCAATTTATTTTATATATACGCTGAATATTTCCAATTATGACGTCCTGTAGCAGTTGATAAAAAGCGAATCGATCGATTCATCCTTTAGGGCAATTGCCCATGTCTCAGACTTACTTGATATTTCCCATGAATTCTCGACGTGAAAGCCGAGTCGAATTCAAGAAAAGCCCAACGTAAAGCTTGCGTTTTCCTGAGTGCTCGCGCGGAATCTGACAGTTACGCTGTGTTTTCTAGATTGTAATTAGTTAAACGAGCCATTAGAATTCCCTGATGGTTTTATTGATAAAGAATAAAAAAGGCGGAAAGTTCAGGAATAAGAAACAACAAGGAAACGCGACGATGAAAAACAAATAAACATTAAGCGTGACAAGAGCAGTGAGGATGTTTCAAAGTTTGCTCGGTAGTGCAAACACTCGGGGCGCGTCATTACACAGGGCAGTAGAAGCAAAAGCCTTCGAGGCTTTTTTTTTCAACTTGATCACGCTACAGTCGTTATCTATGTATACAATTTTCATTGATAACGTAAAAAAATAAACGCCGGAGTAGCAATAAATACACGTAGCGTGTATCTTCGTCTGTATATCTATGGAGTAAATACGCGCGTGTACGGTGCACGGTAACAGAGAGTGCAGTGACGAATGATATATGAGTTTGCTAAAACGCAACGAAACAGAGAAGTGCATACTGCTAAAGCTCTCCGCAATTGCCGTCCTCGGGTGCTCCAAGTATAAAACTTAATAATCCTCGTTGGTACTCTCGTGTATCGCGCTGTAATGTCATGTGAAAATGCGTGACTGTGACAGTTACAGTTACAAACGGTATATACTCCACACATACATTTGAGTATATATATAGAAGATTTCGCCGATTCCCAACGCAAGTTTAAGCATCGAGCGCTGCGATTTCACTGCAACTTTATTGTTCGCGTAGCAGCTTTGCCAACTCTGATGTTGTATATTATTATTTCACTTTTGTTTTATGCTCCAGTACGTATGATTCTTCGGTCTCATTGTTCCGACTTAAATGTTGAAAAAAGAACAAATTTATCGCGTCCCATCGATTTTTCTGCAGACGTTTTCATTTTTTTAACGTTTCATGAACATTCATAAATGTAATGAAGAAACCAACAGTCATTAATTGTCAATTTTTCGACTTTCGACTTTTTCTGGAATTAGGGCCAATATTTCTCACAATGCTTCAGAATAAACAAATTATATGGTAAAAACCGTCATAATTCTGCTCGAACAATTTTACGTTAGTTTATTTGAAACGAAGGTTCGACAAAAGTAAATAGAAAAAAGCTCGCGCCGGCTCGCCTTTCGTGAAAAGTTTTCGAGTGGGAATCCATCGGATTCATGGGGTGAACACTCACCCCATGGGTAGACGTTTCCATGTAGATAAATCCATGCACACAAAACCATCATACACAACAACCAATACGTTTAAAACCAAAATCACAAAAATGTATCTCTTCATATATATATTTGTATATTGTAAATATAAATAAATACACGTATCTCAGCCTCTGTTTACACGACAAATGAGCATCATGGGAAAAAAGCAAATTAAATATAAAAACCTGGATCCGAAAGGCAAAGTGCATAAACAAACTTGGATGAAATGGAACACTGTTACTGACTCTATACAAAATATCCCAGAGTGGAGATAAATATTTGTTCAGGATACGCAAAAAATTCCAAGTTATACATGTCGCGAAACGATTGGCTGACATTCTTACGGATACGCTATTGAGTGAATGAAAATATCTTGAAAAACCTGAAAGAGACATCGTTGATGAAAAAACCGTGTGAACAAAGAGCCAGCAATTTATTTTCAACATATTTCTCCTTCATTGAACCCATTGGGTCGTCGAAGTTTAAGTGAGTCGCGTTTCTACAATCGAAACGAAAAAACGGTGGAATAAGAATGAAAAGCATGAAACTAATACTCCATTGGTTGTGATTTACAAGAATAGCAGTATTAATGTACAGATAAGCGAACGTGAGTGCTGGACTGTGAAACGGTCTCGCGAAATCTGCGTAATTTATACATAGAAAGACACAAATATATGTTAGTATGCATTCACGATAAATCTCTTAAATAGTACCTCACCTTCATATACTAGATTTTGCCTCATATCTTTTTCAGTGTCCAATCGTATCTGACTCTCAGAGATTGGAGTTCCCTGTGCTATAAGGGAAACTACCCAATTACCGAGCATGATGCCGTTAGTCAGCAGAGCAAAAAGCTATGTTGCAAAAAGCAACGAGAACCAATCACGGCCAAATAAAAATGGAATCGCTAGACGAATAGAATCCAAAATTCTGTTGCACAGAAAAAGTCAAGCCTTTTTCGATCTTCGAATTATCTTTGGAGGGCGAGAAGCGGCTGAATTATTGTTACAGATTTTAGAGAATCAAGTAAAAAAAAATTTTTTGTTCTTTAACGTCGGAATAAGATCGAAATGGAGCAGTTTTTTATTTTGGAAGACTTTACAGATCGTCAGAATGTTTGGAATGTTATTTTTTCTTAATTTTTTTTTTAATACGAAAAGGAGAAACGATCCACACAATTTTGAGAGGTTGTATAAATTCTGTTTGCTCTTTCCCATCCTCCTTTTCGTACATAAGCACTGTCTACGGTATTGTTCGTGGATTTCGCAGCGACTCGAGTGTAGACACTTTTCACGCTGGTTTTCCCTTCCGTAAACCTTTAGAAATACACATGACGATGTGCATGTAGAGCAAAAGAAGAAAGTGGAGGAGGAAAAGTTGTATTGCCGCGTAGTGTACGGGACAAAGTACGTGTTTCCGTAACCGGAACGTGTCGAATATATATTGCCGACTATGAATTAAACGGCGGTATCTTACGAGAATTGACGTATAAAATATCTCGCAAAATGCCCTTGCGAGCCTGAGCAATAATTCCTCCTATTTACGAACACGGATGCGCGAGGGGAGAAAACGAAGGAAGCTACAATTGACCCTTGCGAGAGTTTCCTTCCTGTTTGTTAAATAATTTACTCCTCTTAGATGGACCATCTCTCTTCTCAATCACGAAAGTGGTATCCCCAATTTCATGGACAATCAACTTGAATGAATAAGTTCAATATTACGATAATTTGCCAAACTAAAAGTTCGTGCTTTCCAAATAAGCTCTCTTCATCCGATAAAACAATGCACAACTTTTCAATACGTTGAGCGGTATGCTCAAGATCAAGTTTTATACCTCGGAGTTTTCGTAATTGAGCAAAGCAAATAAAAGGTCGGGCAGTGATTATTGATTCATCGAGAATTCACAGAGCAGTACCAAAACCTACCGTTTAACACTCAAACAAAAACAACACGACGTATACGTAAAAGACAAAAAATGTTTTTCATCATTCTTGTTAGAACACACAGTACACGATACATACATATGAATGATAATCACCGGAAAACGAGATGCAGGAATAACGTTCAAAGCATAAAAGTCGATCACAGGAGGTTGAGACGTTCGATTGTGTACATATGCGAACAATTATAAACACTGAAACTTGTAATAATTACTGTTTTACCATAATTATCGACATCCTACAGGTACTTATGATAATATACCACGCATTAAGTAAATTTGAGAAACCTGTTGGCAAGTATTATGAATTAACGATGACGAAATTCACGCCGTAAAATTATAGTCGTGAAGCCAAGTTGATTAATGAAAAATTACAACATGTTTAATTCACTAATTAATTCTGCGACGAATGATTGATTGGGAAAACCATAAAGTTGTCTTTGTTACGTGGTATTAGTTAAAACAATAATTATACACATAGAGCAGTAAGCGCAAAACGGTTTTCCAGGATACTGGCAGTTGGTTATTTCAACCAATTAATTTCCTAGTATATATTTGACCACACTATTGGTTGTTCCAATCAATCATTTATTTCTATTGTACAATTACGACGACGATACATACGTGTATAAATATATTAAGGCAAATGGAAACTTGTCTTTCCACTCATATATGTATCGATATACACAAGCATAGATATTATATATCGGAAATTTGTTATGTGTAAAGCGAGAGAGAGGGAGAGTATTTGGTACGAGGGACGAGCACCCAAAATGCTTTGCTAAATGATTGTGAGAGCCGTCGTTAATTGTGGCATGCACGCAGTGTAACGACCATTTGCGGAAGTGTCATAGCAGCCTCTGGTACGCAAAATTAATCCGCGTTCTCCATTGGCGTGTGTACGTTTACACGTATTGCATGTAGACGTACGTTTACTGCAGGGATCGGAGATGGATGTGGGCAAGGGTTCAGCTTACTATGAAACATATAACGGAGACATATGAGGTCAATATTGGTAAAGGAATGGAGAAAGCATCGATTGTTCGTATTACATTCCTGTAGCCGCGCGGACCAATCGCATCAACCTAGACGAATACCTTACCAACGTACAGAAAGCATATGATACACACTACACGAAATTATTCTATGGACGAATCGATCGAAGGGAACAACGTCCTTCTCCTCGTCGTATTAACAAACCTGACTGTTTCCGATTAACGCACACACAGAAGATGAATTCGAGAGATCGACATATGACGATCAGAGAAATCAAAGCGAAAATACAACTCGGTTATTGTTCTAAGGGGTGACTGCATATTTTTCACCCTTGAAAATATAGCAATACGTTTCGTCCTTCGTTAATGTATATAGATCAGCTCTCTCGCTTTATATAAACATACATGTATACATCTGAATTCGCGCATATATTCGTGGGGAAAAGAGCATGAACGTGTGTAAAAGAAGAAAATAAATTGAATAAAGAGAAGAGATAAAAACGCGAGAGTACAATTGAGTCATTGGGTCCTCCGGTCACTGTATGTTGAATTATATGCGTATGAGAGTGTTTGCTTCGCATGGACGTATGTGAATGTGGATCTTTGTGTGTACAGAGGACAAAAGAGAGAGAGAGAGAGAGAAAGGAAAAAAAACAATGAATCCTGTATACCTGATCTCGTGAGCCGAGAGAGTGTTCCGGTGGCGAGGGAGAGGTTGCGAAATCGAATAACGAAAAAGAAAATAAATCTATGAGAATTAAACGAGAAATCATAAAGAGAAAAGGGGACTGTTCTTGTGTATATACGTTCCTTCACTTGTACAATTTGATATACAACCATATTCCTATGTACAAACCATTTATGTCTACTTCCCCATGTGCCATCCTTATATAAGGCACACTATCTTTTTCTTGTATGTATATGTATTGCCATTTACTCAACGATTGTACGATCCTACTATGGATGATCCTGGACCCCCTCGAAGCCCGCTGGATCCCAGTTTTCTATTCGAAGAGTACAATAGCATCCCCCACAAATTTGTGCAAGGACCGCATGCGCGCCTCATGCAGTCGAGTCAACACAACGACATGTTTGCACATCTACGTTCGCGTCTATACTTATTGCTGGTCCTCTGTGGCACACTCCAAGCAACCTATGGAATTCACCTAACGTGTCCGATAGCTAAACTGGTGTGCTCAATAAAGCCCTTTTCCCCTTCTTCGTACCTTCTACCACCGATGCAGCACAATTTCATTTGGAATATATCCACCGCGCGCTCGCCTTCACGCGCTCCGCGGCTGACTACTCTCAGCCTCTTCCACTAGCCTCCAACCATTTCTCCATCTTCATACATGCGCTCATACCTCAATATGCAAAATATTCCAGACCTCGCAATTTATTCCAATATATTGCTTCCTTATTGGAAAAGCTTCGAGTGCATTTTGCATTGATTTCGTCTCAGCAATCTTCCAATTTCGTAATCTTAACATCACTCAACATTCAATACTCAAATATATTTCATTATTGCATCACAAATAATGAAACTCATCGCCGCACATAAAATAATTCCTATAGGAGACTACAAACGTCCTTCACTAAACCTGCCATTGAAATCAAATTTTCTGACGTTTTCATTAGTTTCCAGCTCCATTGATAGCTCTATCTACGAGATTTAGGAGGAGTGCGAAGAAAAATGTTCCGCAACCGTTCGACTATTGTTTGAAAACGTTCCAGATTCAATTCCACGATAAGCGGTCACGGAAAATAAATTCAAACGATTTATTCCTACATTATTGATCGAAATAATACGTTCACATATGACATAATAAATTCCCTATCTCCACATTCAGGACAATGCCGAGACTAACGTCGAAATTGAATTCGAAACGCAACTCTTGCTCGAAACTTGAACTTTTATTTTCTCAACGAGATTCATCATTTATGGCATGGAAATTTTACTGTTTGGCTTAATCAATGGATGAAAATTGATTTAACAAAAAGTATTAATTACAAGTGCGATTTATGTTTAAGCGAATATTATTTGCCATAATTTTGAAATTCAATTTACCCAAGTGGCAGTTTTCCAATGCCACTTTTGTCTTAATTATGAAAAAAAGTTGCTTAAGTTTTGCTGCTTGATTAATTGGAAACAATTATTGGTTAGTCGCAGATTTATACGTCGGGCGTTCGAGGAAAATTGCGTTTCTGAATAATGTCCATTTCAATATTAAATATTAGTATCATACCGAGAATTAGTGGGCTATACGTATAGTGCAGAATGTAATTTACTCTTATGTGGCAATAACTCTGATTATATAGCTAGCCATTTGGTCATTTACGAGGGTGAGCGTGTCGTGGATCGAGGTTAAAACTCATGGAGTCTCTCTCGCGTTCGCCCTCTCTTTGTGCATAAATGCAACGCATATTTTCACGCACCGCCCGCGCGTTTGTGGAAACGACCCCTTTTGTTGTGAGAACTCATGATTTTATCCATTCATTTTCGTTTGACCGTTCCAACCAGCAGAGACATTTTGGTAATTTTGGTAGCGGCAGATGTGCACGAATGCGTGGAATTCCCCGTGGAATCGAAACGACGCAACATCAATTTGCAATAAATTGAAACGTTAAAAAGTCAACTTTCTCAAATTTTGTTCGTGCTTGAAATTAAAATAATGATAAACTGCTCGAGTTTATAATCCGATTGAAATCATGGCATATAAACCTTGAGTTTTACCGCGCTAAACCGATTAGTGATCAAACATTGACATTTCATCGTAGTGATGCTTCGCGTCAACGTTTGGTCACGGATCGGATTACTCCAACGAGTCTGAAGCTCGTCCATAATTTACTTTCAAGTGGGTCAAAGTAGATAGCTTTACCTTACTCGGGAAGCTGCTGGACTCAAGGAAATCGAAAACCAGTTTGTTCACGCAATCGCAGGGTTATTCCGGTTGCTCGAATGCTTGAATGATTGCAAAGGTGCACATATATGCACAGATGTAGAGAATTCAATACATCGCTAGAATTTTTTGATAACTGTTCCAGGGAAGGTAAATTTTATAAAAATATGGCCAAGAGAATGAGATTCGTTAATGCCACAGCATTGTTGATAATCATTCAATGGAATTCTTGTGTTACATGATCCTCCCACATTGGTTCCGTATTGAAAGATCCAGAGAACCCACATTGCGATGCATTGACGAGAGGCAGCACCATTTTTATGTTTTTTTTTTCCACATATTTTTAAAGTGACTGATTTTTCAGAATCCGACTGAGCTTTTGCAAAATGAGGAGTCCAGTGTCGATATTTTTATTCAAACACACATTCATGTAGTTTTCGGTGAAATCCCGGAATCGTCTTCCCAAAATATTTCTTTCCGCCATGTGCATTTCATTCGCCACACAATTCTCGAAAATATGCAACAAGAAAACAAACAAAAAAGCACAGAGATTGATGAATAAAAAATAGGCTGAGCCCACTAGCCCGAAATGTTAATTTGGCGCGACAGAAATATATTCGAAACGACACTGCGAATTGTTAATGCCACAGGATTGTTGATAATCATTTAACTGAATTCTTGTGGAAATCACGTTGCGATTGATCGAATTCACATGACTCGTTACATAAGGAATTCGTGAAATGGTAAGAAGACTCAAAGTAGCATTATCATTCTTTATTCAATCGTGCGATACTGGTGGCGATTTGAAATATTTCTACATTCCACATTTTTGCTGGATATATATAGGGATAAATCACTTATCTATTTCGGTCCGAGTCAATAAATGGATCGAGAATCACCGCGGGAGAATGATTTACGTCGCATGGACCGTGGTACTTTTTATCACGGGGCTTGATTGAAAAAAGAGTGAGATTCTGGTGTTTCAATAGCGTGACAAATCACACAAGATTCGCAGTGTGTATCACGGCGAAAAGGACGAGGAGGGCGAGAGGACAAGAGGAAGGGGAATCACAGCAAACAGAGGATGGCGGAAACTCAATCAAATCGGCAAAAGCAATAGCTGTCCTTTTTTCGTTCTGGATGCCAATATCACACGAAAAGCTGCAACGCGTTAGATTAATTGTACAAACTTGAATACGTTATTTGACAGCCTGCCACGCGAATGAATTAATTTTTCTTTGCTTGTTTTTTTTTCTGTTCGGGAGGAAAAGTTTTTTATACGCACTCACTGCACTCTCGCACTTTTGTCGAAAGCTTTTTCTCTCAATTTCATTTCGTTGCTTTGAAAAACTCTGCTGAAAATTTCGGGATAACGATGTTATTCTGCATATTTTATAACACACGAGGTTACGAGTAATTGCAGTACACGCTGCAACTGCAACATTGACGTTAATGGTGCCAACGACGCTATGACAGATTGCAGTCGCACTAAACGCGTGCAACTTCTCACGGAAAGACATATTCTATGCACGCACACATCAGTATACACTACAAGAGTTTTATACTTTCCAAAACGTGTTTTGAAAATGATAAAAGTGCGAAAGCACTTCATGATTTATTAAAAATGGTATTCACGCACTTGGGTCGTTCGAATCTGGGTCTAAATGTCAACGAAATATAAATTACTCCGTTATATGAAATAAACCAAAGTTTTTCACGTTCACGAGACGATAGCTTAATAAATCTATCGATTCCATAAAGATTAACCATTAAACAGAATTCAATTTCGAGTTCTGCGATTGAAATTTTAGCCCGAACGTCGGGATGCGTTTTATTGCTTAGCAGGATGAGAATTCCCGTAAAAATATTATGTCCTTACTGAATTTTAAGAATGAGTGCGCTTTAATATGGACACGCGGCTTAAACTTTACACAAATCTCTAATAAGTGCTGAATAAAGTCGAGGAATAAGGTCATTTGCAGCGAGTATAAAAATTGTACAAGCTCGCGTAATTTTCATCGTTGTCGAGTCGTCGCAGGGTTAGAAAAACAATTTATGAATTCTGTTGGTTCTCAAGATTAAAATAATGCATGGCTGGAATGAAAAATGCAAACATGTGGCTTTGATATTTTTTCTGGGAACTTTATAAGAATATATATTCATCGTTTCATTATTATTTTAAATGTTATACGGAGAACTCGGCTCTGTTGTTATATTTTTCGTGCAGGGGTTTGGCTGGTAATCTCTCTCTTTCAATGTAAAAATGTATGCAAAAAATTATTTTTCGACGACGCGCGCACAAAAAAAGAAATCGTTAAAATAAGGCAATTTAGCGGAGTAATAAGCTCATGACTTTTTTTCATTACTTCACTAAATCACGTGCCTTTATGCGATTTCCTGCATTATACGAGCTTAGAGGCTGGAATAATAAAAAATCGTAATGCCAAAAGATATATTATAGAAATAATTGAAAAAAGAAACAATTTTTCAAAACGAGCAACGTATCTCTGGAGATAATGATACTTTTTCCCTCGCGAACGAGCTTTGGAGTTGAATTTACGCACGCACTTTAAAACTTGAAATCACCGGAACTAGTACGTCGATCAAGATTTCTTGTTTCTTCATTGATCTTCCATCGTTCGTGAAGTTTGCAAGATGACAGGAACCGCGATCGATCATTTTGATTGTTTTCGAAGCAAAAAATACGGTGTACGTTCGCCCGACCAAAAGTTACTCAGTTTTATATGTCGACAATGGTACACTGTTGGCAAAACGAACGCGTTTTTAACTTACGAGACTCGAATCCATGCTTGTGCTCATTTGGCCTCCGGGGATTTCCGCGTATGCACATATATACACAAGCGCGATCAATTTTGCGAGTACTCGAACGAAAATTTCATACTTTGTTAGCCTCGCTGGCCCGAGGCGCCCATTCATCTCCTCTCACTCGCTTTTTCATATATATCTATATACAGTCCATAAAGAAAAAAAGTAAAATGACGAGCAATATAAATTTAAATAATAGCATGTTGGGAATGGCGAAATCTGTCGACGGACACAAAAATCAACGAAAAACGAGAATCCGCAGACATGAAACGTGAACGGTGACCCGTCGGTTTTATGTATTGAACAAAAATCGTATAATACGAGCACAGAACTTTTTCCACGCCGCGTGCATAGCTATGCGAACCGTGACGTTTGGTATAAATTCTTCATTTGCAAGTGAAAACTCAGCACATGCAGGTCTTATTAGATCTCCATAAAATTTCTAAAAAAGAATAACGTATACCTGAAAAAATTTCAACCCCAAGCGATTTTACTCGAATTTGATCGGCAACAAATTCAGATGTTTCATCGTATACAAAAATAGTACTCGAAAAATGCACGGTTTGCAGAACTTCTTATGAATCGATTTGCAAACAAGTGAATCATAACGTTGAAATGATTTCTACGATGGATTCGCGGTCAGGTTTTTCAATATTTCATCAACTTTCAACGTTTTTTTTCAGAAGCACAAAAATTTTGTCATTGTAGCAAGAAATATTCTAGAAAGTCTCTTCGAATAGTGAATTTTTGTCATTCCAATAATAAATTCAGCCGACGGTTCCGTCAGAAATGAACAATTTTGAAGACGTCTAAAAATATTTCTAGTTCACCGTATTGAACAAAATATTGACGATTTTTGACAAAATGTAATTTTCAGTGGTTGATTTTATCCCGAGATCGAAAGAAGGGCATGCGATTGACAGCAGGGGAGGCAAGAATCAATCTAGGAGACGAGTAGCCGAAAAAATATGGAAAATACTTTCTATCTCGGTGAATTTTCGCACGTTTTTACTTTCGTCGGAGTCACATTTTATCGTTGGTGTACTCACACATATTATAATGACTCTTTTCTCGTGTCCGTCGTCCACCCATACTCTTCCGCCATAGAGACTCTGGCACACATTTTTCTGAGCACGTAACGTCTATTTATACATTTACACGTGTGCAGGAGTACTGCAGTACATATTGCTGAGACTAGAATACATACATAGACCGAGGGTATTACTTGACAAATGTTTACACGTGAATTCCATACGGAGATGCTTCCGCGCCTCGCAAAACGACTGACGTGTGTATGTTACATGTTTGCAGTGAGCGCCCGTTTTGTACGAGAGTTGAATTCAACGTGAAATATTAGTGGAGAAATGCGCCAAAAGCACATACACTTGCTCATACGTCCAGGTAAATAAATACGCACACATGTATACGCGGCTTGCTTGTTATGTAGAATCACGATAAACCCGAGATGAAAAATAATACGATGCGGCGAACTTTGCGACGAAAAGGCCCAGCTAAATACATTTTTTTAACATCAGCACACCCAAGATTCGTCCTTATATCGAAACGGAATCGGCGCGCAATGTATATCCCAAATAGATGATTTGGAATCATCAACTGAATGATAGCTGATGAAAATAACTTTCGATACTTCCGGTTGTGCATGATAAACCCTTTGATCGCAAACTATGAGCATCCCTTTGAAGCTCCGACATTGGTTTCGTATTGAAAGATCCAAAGAACCCACATTGCGATTCATTGACGAGAGGCAGCATCGCATTTTTCATGTTTTTTTTTCCACATATTTTTAAAGCGACTGATTTTTCAGAATCCGACAGAGCTTTTGCAAAATGAGGATTTCAGTGTCGATATTTTTATTCAAACACACATTCATGTAGTTTTCAGTGAAATCCTGGAATCGTCTTCCCAAAATATTTCTTTCCACCATGTGCATTTCATTCGCCACACAATTCTCGAAAATATGCAACAAGAAAACAAACAAAAAAGCACAGAGATTGATGAATAAAAAATAGGCTGAGCTCACTGGCCCGAAATGCTAATTTTGTGCGACAGAAAAATATTCGAAACGACACTGCGAAGCACGATGAAAAAATAACAAAACTAAACTAAAAATTCCGAAGCTTCCCATTCCAAAGCACACGTGTGGGTGTTCATGTGCATGCATCTGTGAGGGAGCATTACGTGCTATGTGGATTCACGTAAGTTTGTATGCAAATTCGGTTAAAGCTGAACTGCCACTGATTCCAGCTTCGACGGGAAGAAAATAAGCTGAATAAAACGAATATTTGTTCCCGCAGAGTGTAACATTTATGTAACTTTGAAGAGATGCATTTCCATTCTCAAACGATTCAAAATCACAGCAAGATCTAGATTAAGAGAGGGAGAGAAAGCTGGAAATAGTGCATGAAAAGCGACATCCTGTCAAAACAGACTTGAGCTTGTAAGCAGCAAACATATCCGTCGTGAGATAAGAATAATAACAACGTGTGTACAGCCAAAATCTTTTCTTGCGAGCGTACTTCTCGCGAATATACAATTTTCGTGTGTATATGCACTGAAAAATACTCCCTGCTCATTTCCAATAAGTTCCTCCCGAGTGAACACATGGCGCTTATCCCAGAGTACGAATAACCGAGAATCTCGACAATAATCGAAGTTGAATCGAAAAAAAATGAAAAGTAGTTGAAAGGTTCGATTGGAAAGCAGTGCTGAAAATTTTTCTCACGAATCTGTATTGCATTTATTTTCCCTCAATTCGAGCTCCTCGCTCTTTTTTTCAACGACCTTATTCCTCCGTCCTTTTCTGCCGCCCTTCCGCAAGGAACGTGAGTCACAGCAGCAGATTAAAGATTTTTTCATTCGTATTTATTTCTCGCGTTGCGCAAGAACGTTGGTGCATGGAAAATTAAACAGAAAATCTCATTTTTTTATGATTACGTATTTTTTATTACGAGCTTATCTTCCTGTCGTACTTTGTCGGAGGCAAAAGGTGCGTGTAACGTGAAACACCGTTTCCCAGGCTTCCAAAACGAATAAAATGTTTTGAAAAGTCAATAATTCGCGAAATTTTTCAATAACCGGAAATTCTTGCTCTCCGGTCACTTATGAATGTCGATTCCAAGTGGAAAATTCTGCAAACCCAACAGATTGAGGGAAACACGCTTCGGAGGGCCCTTTAGATCGATTAGCCGATGCGCGAAGAGTCCCAGCTGTGTGCTCAGTCGCATTATATGTATCATCCCTTGTATGTATATACACATGTAAACTTCCGCATCGAGACGAAGTCAGTCGTGAACACAATCGATCTTCCCATCGTCTTGTATCCCTCCATCCATTTCCTTCACTGAACGGCGTCGCATCTCGTTGGCTTCGTACGACATTTCGGAGGGAGTCATTGATAGAAAATTGATCGATGAAACGATAGTGAGCTTCACTGAAAATGTTGCGCAACATTTAATAGTTCTCCATTGCTATCGATAATAAAAATTGAAAAATCACCGTCACAAGGAATGGAATCGAGGGATGACGTCAAATTTTGACCAATTTTGACTTTGCAAAATGTTCATAAAAAAAAAAAAAAACATGTTATTTCTATGCATTTGAAATTGCATTTTGTTTTCATGAATATTTACGTCCTGTAAAGTGTAAAATTTGGCCAAAATTCGAGGTCTCCTCATTATTCGACTCTGTAACGAGAATTTTCCCATAATTTTCATTTTTTTTTGGTGCGATAATGACTGTTATTGATGCACTCGGAAGTGAAGTGATTTCCAAAATTTAACTGACAGTAGAAGAAAATCGATAAAATGAAAATGGTCGGAAAAGCTTGCGGAAACCCGATGAAACTGCAGGAACTTGACACTCTTAAAAGTTTAACAGTTGGAGTAAATCGAGCGAGTAAACATGACATCGAAGCATGCTGGAGAACTCAGATCTTTAATTGAGCGTGAGAGAAAGAAAAGGCAAAAGGATAAACGTGAAGGCAAAACCAAGAATTCAAGAGACTGCAGTGGTTATGCATCCTCGAGCGCATGTTCTCAACTTTGCTCTCGACTCTCGTGAGAGAAAACTGCACATTATCGTTGGTACACGCGAAACCGACCAGTTTATCGCGTTTGTTTTTTGCTGCTCCGGAACTTGGCTAGAGAATTTTATTTCATTTTTTCTTTCTCCCCTGCATTTCACAATAAAAATGCTCTCTCACGTACTCGCTCCATCCTCTTCCTTATGATATAGGTATTTCTATCTCGGTGCCACACTATTCCGCGTATAGACGCTTAGAGAGGTGTGCGCAACCAAATGAAGAAAAAATAATATATAGCTCACTAAATATCCCGAGTATACACCTTTATACACTCATATCCACTCGCTCGGGTCACGTTCGAAATCGCGTTACGGCTTACGCGTATTTTCATAAATAGCTGCTTGTCGCATGTGCACATATAAACACAACCTCGTAAATATACAAGTACAGATATACATTGTGATCTGCTCGGGTCGTACGTGTAAACCTGCTCCGTTAACAGAGCATGCGAGCTTTTTATAAGCACGTCTATGTACTCACCTGCTTCGTTGCAAATACATGCGTTTGCCTGCTTCCACACTAAGACGCATACCCTCGCGGAACTGTGCCTGCCTGCAGACCCTATCAGTTGGCCCGTGGTAGCAAAAACACCTCCCGGGTGTAACCTCGCCCGAAGATACGATACTGATCCACCTGTCTGTTCAATATGCCTTATCCTTCCCAAATATTTGCCCACAAATATTATTCATGCATCGGAGCATGACGTCAAGAGAGATTCAAGCAGGGAGAATCACTGCAAATCTAAAGATCATAAGAGCAACGAACCTCCAATCATTGAGGTCGTGACCAACACATGTAAAAAGTTGCGACAAGTTATGTATTTTTTATTCGTTTCATACATTCATTCTTCTTTGATTCGATGAGAGAGGTTCGTTAGTTTCGTCAAAGAAGTTTCTCGCAATATAATTAGAATGAGCAACAAAGTTGAACGAAAAGTCGAATTCGTAGCTCAAAGTCATCGAATATCATGTTCAGCTCAGATCGCGTTTGACTCGCCATAGAACGTCCTTTAGAAGACTCAATATTGAAAACTCGATCGAGTATACTTTACCGAGAGGTGCGATAAAATACACGCTTCTCATTTGACGCAACGAAAGAAAGGTGACGCTTTCGAAGCAATCACAGAAAAGTGAAATTGGATAGCCCAGAATGCTTCCGATTTGCTGAAAGCGAAATAAAGGGTCGCAGTAAAAATAAACGAGAAAAGAGAAGGAAAGAGAAAAATAAGTTCGATACATCCAACTTTGGAATGGAGAACGTGCTCGGTAGGTGAATGAATCCATCTTAACAAGACATTGACCATTCTTCTACCCTGGAATTAGCTCCGATCTTTAAAGAGACTTGTTGTATTCTTTATATATACATGTATATGAATTCGTAGGAATACATCCTGTGGACAAAGCTTTAAAGTTGACGTTTCGTTACTTGGTTGGAAGTTAGTTTTAGTTGCGAATCAGAGCAACGTGTGTTTCTGAGTTTTGTCACGTTTCTATCGGATCGATATATCTGCCGATTGTTTCGAAGAGATTGTCCAACAATTGCAATGCTTCTCTGCTGCATCAACGAATTGAACTTTATTGATTCGCGGCGTCCACTGGCATGTCTTTACGCTGATTTCATCGGCATCACTGCGATTCTCAATATCTCCAGACACCAAAATCTTCCGGTTCATTCTGCAGAATTTGTAGGGTCGTTAAAATCTTGTCGATTGTTGGAAAATTTCGGTTTTGTCGTTCTTCCATCTTCGGACGAGTGTTTTTTTCTTTTTCAAAGCTCATGATTGAAAATTTTCATCACACGCTAATGATACGTCATAGACTTGGGAATCTCGTAGTTTTTTTCGACGTATCGAAAGGATTCTGTCTACGAGAATTCATTGTCGAGAAAGAATCTTGTAAATAGTGGTTTTGCTTGTGTGCTTGTAGTTTTCTTGGGATCGCGATTCATTTGAAGGAATAACGGCAACGAGGTTGTCTCAAAGTTGTCCGACTAAAAGCTCTTTTCCCAGGCGAAAAAGCAGAAACGTAATGAGATTACAAAGAAATATGAGGACGGTATAGTACACGGTACGAACATGCTAATAATACGAAAGCCAGGTTGCAACAACGATGCTTCCTCGTGTTATTTGCCCTAAACGAGCAACAGGTTCAAGAGAAAAGGGAGCAGGAGTCTGGAAAGCTGGCGAACATCACGAGTACACGGCGGAGAATAATGGTGAGGTTGGCACCATGATGGTATACTTGAATTCACAAAAAATAAATGATAAAAGAAAGCGGTAAACCGCAGTCGTGACCGACACAAAAGGTAGAACAAGCACGAGTGAAACTGAGTTTTCGCTTCAAATATTTTCCGACGAGACGGAGATTTTTTACTTTCCATGTTGGCAAAATATTTCCTTCTGTTCATGCTTTTCTTCCGCTACTCACCAAATGTTACTTTCTTATACGTTGCACGAATCTTTTCGGTTCCGGTGCCTCGGATCTTTCCTTGCCTTCAGTCGTTCTTAATTTTCTGTTTTTGTCCAAAACGAGTGTATGCACCGATGCAAAAGGGCCTCAAAGACAAAACTGAGCTCAACTCAGTCTGGATAGATATACAGCGAAGGAGAGAGAGGGAGAAATTGAACGTATGTGGTAAACTGAAATGTGAGCTAGTCATAACACAGAGAAGCTGGAGCTTTTCAGCCAGATTACCGACAGCGTGTACCTTCTTTTACTGTTTCACACGGTTCGATGCTCTTTCAACGTCCCTCTCTTATTTATCCTATCCGGCAGACTGATGAAAGTACGATATTTTTTTTTCCTTTTTATCAACAAAGCCCCCATCGTTTGTGCTCACCCAGCATTATATTTTCTCCCTTGATATTTTCTCCTCAATATTCCACAGCGGCTTTGCATTTTTAACCGCATCAAGCTCTATCTATCGAGGAAGACAACGTTTCACAGCGCCAAAATCAGAATCTATTCCTTCATCTTTACGGGGTGTGGGCTTGTTAGCTCGAGCCGAAGGAATCACATCTCAAGACCGAAGTGTCTGCCAGAAAATCTCCCCTTTATCTTTTCGGCGGATTAAAAACTCGTGTCGTATTATGGATAACATTTTCAGCGAGGAAGAATAAGGCTCACATCTCCTGCTTCCTGATACTTCGTATATTCTCACCAAAATTGGTTGATACGACGAGAGAAGAATCCCTAAAAAATAAGGCTCTTGAAGTTTTCTTAGCTCCACACAACAACCTTCATGCATTATAGACAACAATTTCAGCGAGGGTGACTTATCAAGGCTCAAACCTCGACCAGATTGATCGACCCTTCCCAAAGAGAACAGCTTTTTCCTACACTCGAACTTTTTTATTGCCCGAAGCCCGCAAAAAGCCACTGATCTCCTAATATCATGCGGAATACGTCTGACCAGAAATCTTTATTGATGGCTTTATCGATTTCTTGTTCTCGCATCAAGGAGCACAGGTCCGTTTGGCCATGGCAGATCCGTGGAAAATGATGCGCATATATTTTAATGATGAAGCAACGCGTGGTTTAATTTTCAGAGAATTCCAGTGACTGTAATGAATGCCTTGAGCGACTGGAAGACTTTCTAGGTCACCCATCTCTCAGCGACTACATACGGTTCGATCTCAAACAATCTAAATAGTGAATTTCCATGTAATCAAAAGAAAAAGATTCAAAAAACAGTTCATATATCTGTGCTAGTTAACTTCAATCATTCTTGTGCATCGTTATTAGCAGCATTCCAAGTTGCTTTTGGAATTCGGAAATGAAGCAAGCAGCTATAGAAAATACGTGGAGTAGCCACCACCTGTACATTCGGTGGGTGGTAATGGTATCGTTGTTGGCTTTTAACCGTTCGGCTCAACGGAGTGAGTATAAAGTAAGTTCAGAGGGTGCGAGAGAATACGACAAGTTGTGTTCGTTAACGATATATATGTGTGTACGTGAATGAGTACATAACCCGTTTCCTGTATACATGTGCTGGAAAGAGTGGTCGTCCGAGCGTAGTGACTCGACATTGCGGGTTTATGTACTTGCTATATCGTGCAAGGGTTTCCTCGGGCTCTTTTCTTTGATGATGACGCCGCACTCGTGGCTACGGACTCCATGGCATACCACAGAGCTTTCTAAGCACAAATACTGCATCATCATCGGTGTTGACGAGGGACACACCACCCAAATAAGGTGGACGAAAGCCTCTACAAGCATCCCCCTTCTCCCTTACCCACTTGGATGAAAAACGCTTCGGCTTTGCTCGCTTAAACGTGCTCATGTGCCACGACCAGGTCGATAATTATATGGTGACCGAAGCTCGACTCCCGTCGCGCGCGGTATACACTACGCAAGCCTCTAACTTACTCCAGCATATATGAGCAAAATATAAACATATTTATGTCCTAGCCATCCCCGTGGCTTTCCAGCACGGTGAGAAATATTTATTTCAAATTTTCCTCCAGAAATACTGCAAATAAATATTTTCATTTCATTCAGCAATTCGCAATAAAAGCCGTACCCGTTTTTTTTTCCTCGCAATTAATAACACGAGTTTTTTTTCAATTTAATTTTTTACAGCTTACGACGTTCAATGCTAATTCGTGAGTTTCATTCCTCTGTAAATTATGATAATTAATATCAGTTCGAGCTTGAAAGATATATCATGGAATGGCAAAAACACAGAAAGTTTCGTACATCCTGAGAATTCCAACAAACATGTTTTTGTATGCATGAAGGATCTGCGCTCGTTGTCAAGTTGCATAAATCTATCACACGCTTTTACATGGCTTTTTACTACCCTTAGTCGTTCTTCGGAAACCGAATAAAAACGATACAGCAGAAAAGCTAATCAAGCAAAGCACTTGCAACCAATCAAGATTCCAATTACTTAGTTACGACGATGGCGCTTTTTAATATATTCGAATATAACATTTCCCAAGCTCAACAAAACCAACAAGTTACAAAAATATGTTGAATTCATTGGATCGAGAGATAAAAATAATTGAAACATGTGACAATCAAATGCGAGTAGTATATCGTTCGAAAATAATACGAAACCATTGACTGATCGAACATTTGCTTGTCTGAGGCCGTTGTGAACGTCGTAGACCCGACTCCATGGTCTGTGGAACGTTTAACTGGCGCCGAAATACCGATGGACAATGGTAATAATTGTGAGCAACGAATACGATCTTTCGAGGAGGCGCAAAAGTATGAGTTTGTGTGTTTATTGCTTTTCATTCATTTCAGCTGTATTTCAGAGCATGCCATCCATATATAATGTATACTGTGGACTATCGACCTGTGCTTAGACACACATACGGACAACTACATTACGCAGTACAGACTAGAAGTCCTCTGGTAGATGGATTGATTGGGTCATCCCCGCGGCAACCGATGGACAAACACAAATATACCGAGGACATACGAGACAGGACAGTAAAGTTGCTGTCACCGTCTCCTTAGTCCTCGCGAAGAATTCACAGTGCGCGCGTTTGGTTCATTATTCCAAAAACGTCAAATACCATTGACTCCTCGATGAATCGTCCTTCCTAAATCGTTTCACTTCCCGAACACGTCTCAGATCTATTTTTCAAATGTAATAACCAACAAACTACCCGCTCGAACAATTATTAGGAATAAATTCGTCGTAGGGGGTGAAAAACAATTGTTCATGACAAACGAATCATGCATGCTCGACGCTCAAACATGTCAACCCTTGGGGTCCTTCTCATTGGGTTTGTGTTCATTTTCTTCGTTCATGATCTACTCCACGTAATGGGACAACAAAATGGACAGAAAAGTACGGGCGATTCTGGGAATTCGAGACCTGTCAATTTATGTAAGTTCTCATTTGCAAACCTTTATTGACGTTTACCTACGACATTCAATATTTGGGCGTCTAGTTATTATTTCGCGACGGTTCATCCAATTAATCATCGCAATCACAGAATATAAAATGGGCATGTGAAAACTAAATTTTGTTAAAAAAAAGTCGACGTTTTGTTGAACACAGTGAACTAAATATTTTCGGAAAAGTTCAAAATTTTCGTAACTTGACAAAATTTTTCATTTTTAACGGAACTGTCAGTGAAATTTACGATCGGAATGACAAAAATTACTTTTCGAAGAGACTTTCTACAATATTTCTTGTTGCGATGACTAAATTTTTGTTATTTAAAAAAAAAAAAAAACGTTTAGTCGAACGTATCCAACAAAATATCGATCTTTTTCAACACGATTCACTTTTCAGTGTAATAGTTGTGACGAGTAGACTTTCTACAGTTTCCTCTAAATTTACGGATAATCACAAGGATTCCCTATCGCGAAGCTCTTTATGGAGCTTAACATTGTGCCATTTCTCCGCTCCGAAGCATATAAGGTTATCTATATACCCGCATCATCCTACTCTCAACATGCAGCTTCGTCTTCGCTCCCGTTATTGACCCCACGACATGTTAAATATAATACAGCTCGTATGTCGGATCATACGGGTACACACTTTTTAGGCAGCAGCATAATTCCGACCATTGTATTTCCATACTAAACTGGACGGTTCGGTAAATCAATTCCATGATCGATGATCAAATACGATGGAGACAGAGAGAAAATTAATCGATTAAAAACGCAGAGTTGGGTGATTAGCGCTTCGATCGAAGTACAAGAAACATTCGCGTGAAGTTTTCGTTGTTGTTGTTGTAAAGTTAGGGCTCCTCCGGTGTAATTGATATTTAAAGCATTGGAGGAGGGTCATGTATGGGCATTTTGCATTATAACAAAAGTGGAATATTCTCCGTCGATGGTGGTTGCATCAATTTCCTGCAGAGTGCTCAAGGATTTCGCCACTCTTGCATGTGCATTATGAACCGGAAGTACACAAGGGGGAGATAGAAAGTCATATAGCGGCGGGCAGCATCAGAATCTCTCAAGCGTGTATATATGAAAGTACCTATATTTGCATATACAGTGTATACATGCCTGACGCGTCAAGGGAAATAACTTTTGCCAAACTCTTGACGAAAATTGTCTCAATCTACAAATACATATACTTACGTACCGAGACATGCGGGATCTAAGCACGTAGGTCGTGCGGTTTTATATATAGGAACTGGAGTAATTGTGAAACCGAGAAAACGACGACTGTGAGACGGGGCGGAATGCAATCTTCCAAGTGAATCGTCGTTTTCCCAGTGAGATAGCGGAACAAGTAAGCTGCCTCAATTTTCAAACGAGAATATACGAGAAGAATATTTCCGTATACAATACGTGTGTGATAATATGCAAACGAGGTTAGCGCAGGGCCGGATCGTATTAAAAATGGATCCCTTGCGGCTCGAGTGTTAGGGCATTGAAGAAAAAAAAAATGGACGAGGCTGGAAGTTTAAGGGAAGAAACGTGAATTATCTGTTTTTTAAATACTTGATTTGCAGTCGTTACCAAAAAATAGTCACTTGTTTCTATTAATCTATTTGTTTTCTGATTAAATAATGAAACAGTCATCATCAATAGCGAGGACAACGAGCTGGCGAACAAGAGCGTATCAAATTCACTGAAAGCAATAAGAGAGAATAATCCGGAGTGGTTGGGAAAAGTGGTGACTGTGACAATAAATGGTTCGGACCCCAAAGAAGATCTGGAGCGTATATGCGCCGTGTGGGATGCAGCGTTGCAAGAAAAAGCCACGGATGTACCAGATGTTGTCGTGGATACGACGAGATCTGGTCTTGGTGCTGAGACCGTCAATTCCTTCACCTCTGCTCTTGGTATACCAACGTTGTCCGGCCAATTTGGGCAAGCTGGTGATTTACGACACTGGCGAGATCTCACCGATGACCAACTGATGTATCTCGTTCAAATAATGCCACCGGCTGATCTGATACCCGAAGCCATAAGACAAATGGCTTCGAATTTGAATATAAGCAACCTCGCGGTCATTTTTGATGATACTTTCGTCATGGATCACAAATACAAGAGTTTGCTGCTCAATGTACCAACGCGACATGTCATTATACGCAGCAAAACTCCCGCCGAGGAGACACGGCGTCAACTTACCCAATTGCGTAAGCTCGACATTGTTAATTATTTCGTTCTCGCTGATGAGCAAGTGCTCACAATGACTCTCGATGCCGCTCAAGCGCTCAATTTCACCGGTCGGAAATACGGCTGGTACGCGCTTACTCAAGACGATTTTGCCCCGCACTGTGACTGCAGCGCTCTCTCATTGATCTTCTTCAAACCGGAAATTGAAACCGCGAACCAACAACGAATAAGTGACCTAGTAAATCGGGGCTTGCTCCCCAAACCGGTCCTATCATCCGCTTTTTACTACGACTTGACTCGCATTGCCACAGCTGCCATGAAATCGGCCATCGACGATCAGCTGTGGCCATTAGAACCCAACCAAATGGCATGCGACACGTTCAACGGTCAAAACACCCCTGTGAGGAATTTCGACTTTATTGGTAAACTGAAAAGTGTCACAAACAATATGGAAGTAATACCAACGTTTGCCGATATCTCGTGGGGACGACGGAACGGCGAACATCGCGCGAGTTTCAATATGAGCGTCTCCTTGAGCGTCATATCAAATGGTAATGCAATCTCCACGGATCTACTTGGCACTTGGCCAGCCAACATCAACTCACCGTGGCAGGTAAGTTTTCGCTTTATTCACAATATCAAACAAACTTTCAATACTCCATGGGAAAGTGGACTTGCGGGTAGTTGTTCATGTATTTTTAAACACAATCACACACCTGCTCATATTCACAGATGTCCAACTTGTCGATGAATATCACACGAACCAAAAGCTCTTTGCCTTCCTCCCCATTGTACATAATTCAAGGCTTGCTCTTCGTGTTGTTTTTATTCATTTATTTTTTAAAATCATCCCCTTCCGCAAATAATCTCGTAGGACGAGAGTTTTTCTGGTAATAACGAGCCACTGAGGAGAGTTTAAATACTATTCCGAAAAACAAAATGATAAACCGTTATCAAAGCAATAAGTAAGGCTTGCGCAAAAAAACTCAGTGCAGAGAATTACGTTGTTAAATTAGTGCGGCAGAGTTTTACTATTCGATCGTACGAAAATATCCGAGAAAAGCGTAGCTCGGCTGCCCCAATACTGTGCGAGAATAATACGCAAACGTCCCAATGAATTGCCTCGCCAGCTTCGCGTGAGTTATTGCAACGTTCCTTCCGCGTTAATTAATGGGTTAATGGAGATTCCTACGTGTCCATACTTCGGAGACTGCTGAAGTGACGGCCAGAAGTAATTTGGGTCGTCATCGGAATTAATCATCGTTATCCCTCAGTATAGGCTCGAACAATTTTAACATAATCGCCTCGTTTCGACCATATATCTACGATTTTCTGTAAGCATTCAAAGGAACCGTTTTATCATGGCGTTGGGGGAAGCTATTGTTCCGTAATACGGCAAATCTTGAAGAAATACACAAAGAAAACGAGCCAAACAAGAGAAATAAGATTAAAGCTAGTCAAGAGGATCTTGTGAGGTGCATCAGCTCGAGCCATGAATGTTAGAGAGCTTTAGATGACATTGACTCCAGTCAGTGACACTTGCAGCAGCATGCAGTGTCCATGTTAAGCATTTTGATCGTAGAGAGAGCTTTGCACTCGTACAGCAACCGCGAAAACAACGAGGGTTACGCCTTGATAGGGATATCAAGCAATCGACAATAAACCGCGCAGTCTTGAAACTCCCTTAACGAGCATTGTAACTTGCATCGTCAATAATATGGACCACGCAGTCATGAGTACACGATATCACGTGGCTCAACTTTTTAAGGGGATCGCATTTTTTTTTGTTTCAATCAAATTATATTTGACAATGACGTTTGTTTGAAATATTTTTGATTTTCATAGTTTTCGTTGCAGTTTTTCATTGACGAGAAATTTACGAAATGCTCGCGCAACACGAAGTAAAATCTAGAAAATATTCATCTCTCTTTCTGTTTTTTATTTTTTTTTTGAATCTGCATGTCCTTGATAATTAGTCGATACGTATTTGCATGATGAGCTTTAGTCTCCACGGTGAAATG
Source organism: Diadegma fenestrale (assembly GCA_037043255.1). Lineage (NCBI taxonomy): Eukaryota > Metazoa > Arthropoda > Insecta > Hymenoptera > Ichneumonidae > Diadegma > Diadegma fenestrale. Next base: position 2,286,984 of record CM073310.1, read on the forward strand.
TTAAAACATGGACTTGGTGGTTGAGAAAAAAGCCATTTTTTTCGGGGAGCCTGCTCCAGTTTTTGGAAAGTTGGAGTATCGTTAAAGAACAAGATTGCAAATTGAATTAGTTTTGTTCCTTCGCAATTCTGAACGAGCGAACTTTCAAAATTTAACAAGAAACCTTCCCCTTTGCATATTTTTTTTTTCCTTTATTATTACCGGAGCTTCGTAACGCCCGTGACCACGAAAAAAGTGTTGAATTTTTTTTTCAACCACTCGAAAACCAACACGGAGTGCGAAGAGCTTTGCGGTTTCTTGGGAACGTTTTCGAAAATTCTGCATGAATTCTCAATGACGGGGGTTTGGATGGTTGAAACGATTCATGCTGAGTCGAGCGCTCTGGTTAGTCGAGTACTGTGTCGACATTGCAGGATACACAGAATAACTTATGAGTTACACAGTCACTACACGAGCGGCAAACTCTGGTATAAACTTGAACGTTCTACGTAGGGCTCAGATTCGCCACACTGTAGCACTCGGAAGTAAGCACCTCACGACCGCGGTGGTTTCGTACCAAAGTGTATTATCTTGTTGAATCGTTATCGATCGCAAATTATAGTCTCCGGAAATTCCAATGAACTGTTTCAAGATCAAATTCTAGTGAAACTTCCACGATGTTTGCCGATACGATGAAGCTACTTCGTCGTGAATTGCTAAATCAAACGTAGACAAATGTTTGTTTATATAATTTTGCCACTTGGAACATTTTTTTATGGGCTTTTTTTTGTATCGAGTTGATTCATTTTTCTTTTTCCCAAGTATCATGACTCTTGCTGTGTCTATTTTAATTTCTGGATTCTCTACAAATATTTCCCCAGAGATTGCAAAGGGTTTTAAATCGCGTTCGTGTCTTTCGGGCAAATAACGTTTTTTGCATTTTTTTTACACACAGCAGACAATACGACAAGACGATGATGTTGCTGTGATTCAATTGTCAAGCTTTTTGTATGAAAAAAAGGTTCACTGGAATCCCCGGGGCTGAGACTTTCTCTCGCATTTGCCGGATCTTTTACCTCGAAGGTAAACACCTCACCGAAACAAAGCACCATTCGCAATCTTCAGAGTTTTCATCCAATACACGTTTTAAAAGGTGGTTCGCAACGAATACGGTGGCTTTTTGTTTGAATTAATTTTACATCCGCCCGGTTTACGTGAACGCAGTAGCAGCGGGAGGGGGGGGGGGGGAGAAACACATTAGATACGTAATGAATAGTTATTGCAAACTATTGTTTCTCATAAAAACACTTTCATATTCATTAAAATTTAGTAGGAACCTAACAAAATCAGCGAAGTCATAATCCATCGAGTACAGAGCTCATCGTCATTTGGAAAACGTGAGTATTTTTTCATTGCAGACAAAAATGCCGGAAAAAAAAAATATAAAGATTTTCATTGGAAATTTTGCTTCTGCTAATATCAACTGGAAATTGTTGCAATCGCGTCTGGCATAAATGAAAATTTACAAAGCTTCTCGATCCATCGTCGTACTATCGTGGCTTTCTGTATTTTTAGCCTTTTGTACGAACCGTCGACACATTTTGTGCATGCCTCGCAAAACTCATGATCCTCTCCTTACGACACACTTAACAATTGTGCGTAATACTTGCGGCCAGTGAAATAAGTGCGAGGATTAAATTGATTAATCGTTGTTTGTTTTAATGTTTATGAAGATACCGAACGAATCAGTGATGAGAAACCATACAGCCGTGACGAGTTATAGGATAACGACGGTTGAAAAAGCACCATTTACTATTTATAATCCAGAGAAAGACGAATGGACAGGTTATTGCATTGATTTGATGAACGATATAAGCAGCATATTAAATTTCACGTACGAAATCCGTCCTGCTCCGGATGGAAAATTTGGCTCGATGGACAACGAAGGGAATTGGAACGGTATGATAAGAGAGTTGAAAGAAAAACGTGCTGACATCGCACTGGGTGCTCTCTCGGTAATGGCCGAGAGAGAAAACGTGGTAGACTTTACGGTGCCTTATTACGATCTCGTTGGTATTTCGATTCTTATGCAAAGAGTCTCCACCCCAACGTCACTTTTCAAATTTCTCACCGTCCTCGAGAACGACGTCTGGTTGTGCATACTCGGCTCTTATTTCTTCACGAGTCTTCTCATGTGGCTGTTCGATCGTTGGTCGCCGTACAGCTATCAGAATAATCGTGAAAAATATCGCGATGACGATGACAAGCGTGAATTCACTCTGAAAGAGTGCTTATGGTTTTGCATGACTTCGTTAACCCCGCAAGGAGGAGGCGAAGCACCAAAAAATCTCTCCGGACGCCTCGTTGCTGCGACATGGTGGCTTTTTGGATTCATCATCATAGCCTCTTACACGGCTAATCTTGCAGCTTTTCTCACCGTTTCTCGCCTCGATACACCCGTCGAATCCCTCGACGATCTCAGCAAACAATACAAAATTCAATACGCACCGATCTATCAATCCGAAGCTTACACATATTTCGAAAGAATGGCCAACATCGAGACACGCTTTTACGAGTGAGTATACATTACCTCCGATACCTATCGTATAAATATACACTCACGAGCTAATTACCAAGTGCAGTTACGACGATACCACACACACACTAACACGCAACCAGTGCCTTGTGCTACACGAAACCTTGCAACTCCATTCTCAAGCGTTCGAAATGTCAAGTGCGCTAAAGGAATTACGATCGATCCTCCCTTTGCCACTAGTTTCATACCATCCAATAGCTTCGTCCCTTTTTATGCTACATCTCTCCTATCATGTCATACCATTCAGAAGCCCGATCTATTTCAGGATACTTCTCACCCTCACGTGCTGGCCACCTCAATCCCTTTCAACGAGCGTACAAGTTCCTTACTCGTTTGACAAAAGCTTTTTTGTCTAAAACCTTCAGAACCTCTAGACACCGCAAATACCAAATGTTTTTCAAGGTTTTCCACACACCCAGTTTCAATGGAGTTTTCTAGACAGTATACGGAACAAAATGATCAAAATTACGCGGTGGATCTCGATACTTTTCAATACATAGTTCTGATTAAATTTTTGTTTCCATTAATCTTTGTGAAACACGTCCCGATGCAACGCGTGATTAGGAATTTATTTTATAAATTAAATTTCACAATTTCCATTATATTCGGGTGTAAAATTGAAAATTTCTCGAATTTCGAGCTTTCCACGTTGCACGAATTGAAAATTTCTTACTCGCGATGTGGGGCTTACAGGATTTGGAAAGATATGAGCCTGAATGACAGCCTCTCGGATGTCGAACGAGCTAAACTCGCCGTTTGGGACTATCCAGTGAGCGACAAATATACCAAAATGTTCCAAGCCATGAAGGAAACGAAATTCCCTACCGACCTGAAAGACGCTCTGAGCCGTGTGCGACGCGAGTCTTCATCCACCGAATTTGCCTTCATTGGGGACGCCACTGACATTAGATATTTGACATTAACCGAATGTGATTACGTCATGGTCGGAGAAGAATTCTCGAGGAAACCTTATGCGATCGCGGTTCAGCAAGGCTCACCGCTCAAGGATCAATTGAACAACGCGTGAGTAAAACGATCTCTTATATTTATAACTGTCCATCATCACAGAATTATTTTATTTAGAATTCTCCAATAACGTTGTGTGAACATTCTTGACATCGAAACTAACAATTTTTTCCTATAAAGAAAAATTTCTCACGCGTCAAGAATCAGAGATACTCAATTTCCAATTTTTAACTTTCCCCCATCTATAAACGCGTGTAAATTCGCGTCGCGTTTCGTTTATGAGTTGCAAATAAATGACTAAAAAAAGTCGCCTCGAAACTCAAAGAGACATTTTTAGTGAAATCGTTTTCATCAGGAATCGTCGTCCCAACAGAATCTTGGATAAATATCATGAATCGTGTCGATTTATTGTTGCAGAATTCTTCAATTGTTGAATCAACGCAAACTCGAGAAATTGAAGAACAAATGGTGGAGTCGAATGATCGTTAAGAAGGACTGCAAGAAAAGCGACGATCAAAGCGACGGTATTAGCATAGAAAATATCGGTGGTGTATTCATCGTGATATTCGTTGGAATTGGACTAGCGTGTTCGACCCTGGCATTTGAATACTGGTGGTATCGTTATCGGCCAAAACATACCCAAGCTAAACGGGACACGGAACAAAAAGAGCAGACCAATAACGGAAAAACGGTCCGGTTTACTCTGAAACCAGCCAAGACTCCGGCTTTTGAAACACCCATGGCATTTGGGAGGAGGTTCTAATTATCGATGGGAATCATATAACGAGACCAACAAAGCCAAACTCATTGAAGTTCTGTAACAAACTGGCATTTCGTTTGCATCGAGCTTACAGTTTTTTCTGAAATCACACTCGATCACGAGCGCTCGATAAACATTTTTAAATCATATTCGTTTTCAAAGACCAGAATTTTAATTAGAGCCAAAAAAAAACGAATTTTTTATTCAAAATCTATGAAAAAATATTGAGATTACTAACGAAAAGCAATCAAAGACAGAAATCGTAATTATTGCGTAAATTTAGCGATGTTGTTCGTCCTTGTAATAACTTTTATCAAAAATATTCCACTTATTTGCATCTGATGCATTTTTTTAGGCGAGTGTTGACATTTTTCATATAATCATAGTGAAGAGAATTTTTCCTTTTCGAATTTTCTGAGCTACTTGAAACTCCTCCAAAGACTTTTGTAGGATCGCGCGCGAGAACGAATCTCGACCACTACAGCGGCAATATATGTTGCATTGCAAAGCCACGCAAAGATGTGCACATTCAAGGGTTACGGTTTCCTGTTCAATTTTATACTCATTTTTTAAATGCTTTTTCGATTGTGGAATTGTGCGAGACGGAGAGCTGAAAAGTATGTAATTTTTGTTGTATTAAAGTTACCAATGCAATGGCTAGACGAGTGACGATCTTAACGTGTCATTAAATGAGCCAATTACACTCCATCGTTCTTTTCGGTATAGATTCCATGTTGAAAAACTCCAAACGGTTGAAACGCACCATGCGCGCGTCTGTAAAATTGTTCAAACTAAATTTATACATTGAATCGTAATAAAATGAATGCATTGGAATTGTCAATGATGTCAATTCTATGGCCGAATTTACGTTCAAACTTTATGTCTACATTGGAAATGGAAAACACCAACGGGAATTGCATTCGTTCGGCATTCATAGTCATAAACCTTCGATCGTTATTTCCTCTGTGAAACGTCGAAATAAGAATTTTTGTGGACCTTTGTAAATACTAAAAAAATACAGGGAAGTTGTGTGTCTACGTAAAATTTATTCGCTTTAAGCAATACGTTAAAGAACGATCTACCGTTTCCATCACGTCAGTCTTGTACGCAATTGATCAATAAATAAACAAAAAAACTATTGATTGACTAATTTTGATTTCTGTCCCTGCCTTCTGTGGTTGTCAATGGCTGCTCCCTCGTGACCTCTCGATCCCACTTTTTCGACATCATGACTTGCAATTTTTCTCTATAAAACTATAGCAACGATTACAATTTCTCAAAACGGTTCGACAGTCGATGATTTCGCAATTCTCGCGACTTGTCGGAGGATTTTGAACCTGAAGGTTTGCGTATTGTTGGAATAGATTTGAATTTTTGGGAAATTAGTTAAATGCGATAATTTGATTTTGATACATAAGAAATAAACCAAAAATTCTCGATCCATAATGCTCTGGAAATAAAATTCTGTTTGACTAAACGTTTTTGGAAAAATCACAAAAATTTAGTCATTGCAGCAAGAAATATTCCAGAAAGTTTCTTGGAAAGGTAAATTTTTGGCATTGGAATCGTGAATTTTGATGACAATTCCGTTCGAAATGAAAAATATTGGGAAAATAACGAAAATTTTGAGATTATCCCAAAATATTGAGTGCACCGTGTCCAACAAAATACGTTTTTTGACAATTTTCAGTGTGAGTTCCATTTTTTAATGTAACTTTGTGAAAATTCGTAATAATCCCTTTTTTTGGCACATGCACGAGTTTTTAAACGGAATGAGCCTTGGGCCCTCGCGGTTTCCCAACACGTGCCCTCGAGCTATGCACTTCGCGGGAGAATCGCGTGGCGAGGACCCAAGGTCGGGCAAAAGTCACACGCCAAGTCGATTTAGTCTTCTGCACGAGCAGGGGTCACGGGCATCGATCTCACGCGCTCCAATAGAATTCTCGCACGTGTTACGAAGAAGCAAAGTGCGTGGCCACAGACATGGAAAGGAAAGTATATATAACTATAATTCAAATGGAAAAACAATATTTGGGTATGATGTAGATTGACCAAAGAGACGAGATGAATTCGCTTATTATTACGATTCAGTTGAATGTTGGTTATGAACCTTTCGAGTGCTACTCGATCACGATATATCGACAAAGCCCGAGCTCGCCTTTCGACTGGGGGAAAAATTATTGGATCAATCAAAATCTCATTACGGGCTGCCAACGCAATACGCTCGTTTCTGTACAAATGACAAACATATATTCTGAAAAAAAAACCTTGTGCTGTAATACTGAAATTTTCCAATAACACGAATTCCCATTAAATCGAATTCAGAATTCATCATCGATCGCTTGTCGAATTCCGAAAGGTCACGACATTTTTCTTCTTTCCCCGAACTCCATTTCCTTTTTCTGGAGTACATTGAGCCATTACGTGTCATTACCGGATACACCTGAACGCGATCAAGCAAATCTAATGGAGCAAACTGATTCACGAGCAGCCTCCGTGACCCCGCTGCTTTTATTCCGGATGTTTGGCAACTCTAACTCAATTACGACGTGTGTTGGATTAAGTTGAATTTAATTATATCATTCAGGAGGAAATACGTCGGTCGTTCTCCGCTTGTCGCAGACCAAAATCGGGACGCGGACAGACCAAGTTGTATTTGTTCTCACACAAAATCTCCCATGCACTGTCCTTTGAACAGACAAGCTGGACCCTGTCCTTCTCAGATCACAGGATCGGATAAGAGCGCAAACATGTCTTCATATATCATTGGCCCTGTGGATACAGGCGCACGGAGGCTCTGAACGCCGTGGACATGACTTGATTCTCGGTATACAGATTTCCCGACCAGCGCAATTGATGCAACGGCCCGGTAAATCAAAATCAGGCCGATAAAAATTAGTAATAAATTCATTGGTAAAGAAATATCGCGTAGAATTTGCTTTCCAGCTGCCTCTCTCGTTGTCAAAAAGTGCCTCAGAGCGCGTGACTTTGAGAAGATGCAAAACGCACGGGCTTTAGGGCTCGCAGATATGCTCCTCCGTTATCCAGGGCAAATAATCTTTGAGCGCGAAAGCCATATCGATCTTGACAGAGTAGTCAATCACCAAGTACATGTTGACATTGTTGCTGATCGACTGTTGCTTGGAAACTCCCGTGACACGCAATATCAAGTGCTGCTTGAGTGAATGTGTCACCGGAAATACGGATTTTAAAAACAGGACTAGAGATAGCAAGGAAATGGGGAGGGAACTTGGTCAACAAAAAATTTCGCAATTTCGTTAAAAAATCGTCAAGCCTGGATCTTGAACAAATGTCACAAGCAATTATTAGTGCATGCTCGCAGAAATAAACGCCTTAATTCATATGTGCGAGTGTGTGGGGCTGAAAAGTAAACCACCGAAGGTGGTGCGGTGGGGAAATGGATGAAGGAAAGTGGCTTGCAGCGAATGGGGAAGAAGACGTTGCAATTAAAATGAATATAATATTAAGGGGAGTCCTGCTGAAGGACGTTAGGAGTATGGGCGAGCGTATGAATGTTTCATGTGAAAAACTGCCAAACAAAAGTACGTGAGAGAGTCACGAATGTAATATGAAATGGAAGAATGTTAAAAGCGCGGATGTAAAATACGCGGGAAACGGTGGAAAAAGCCACGAGGACGTAAAATAAAATGCTGCACAGCAGCGGTGTGCGTAGGGTGCATTTTGCACGCGCTTCCGAATGGCCTACTTCCCTCTCTCGTGTTGCAAAACATAACAAATGCATGTATTGCAATGCCAGCAATTCTAAACTCAAAGTAAATTACTCAATTGATTGGAAGAGTCATCCCTGCGGCAACGGATGGACAAACACAATTACATTGAAAATATGTGGAACAGGCTACGTTTTTACTCCAATATTTTTTACTCCGCGTAACGTTCTCGCACGGTGCGTTCGCACTTTATTCATTGCGTGAGGAACAATACGAACCGGCGTTTTTTGCGTTATTCCAATAATTGGCCGATTCTCGAAAAGTTAAAGACATTTCTGCGTTTGAATTTTTAAAAAAATGCTTATCTATTGGCTCGTCCTCAGCCTCCTCCTGAAAGTGTCATGTGCTGAATAGATTTATGGCTCATGCCTCGCAAAGTCTCGTAACTTCCTGTGCTGCGGGACAAGATCGTTTCAATTTCGACTAAATAACGTTGAATCGCTACAATTTCTGGTGGATCAACGAATCCTGGTGATCGCCAAATTCCTCCGTTCGTTCCGACAAAGGTTTGATCGCGTTTCATGCACCTGATTTGTAATTCAAAATAAATATCGCTTGCAACGAGAATATTTTCGTGTTGAATTAACAAATTTAATTCCATTCACTGCACATTTTAACGACATTTTAACTGTTTTTATTCAAACCCGTTTTTCCAACCCTTTGTGGTGACTAGGGCTTAGGACCCAAAACGCAATTCGATCCTTCGATCGCGACTCGAATCGCGGGACGACTCTTTGGCGTCCCGGAATTTTTTTTTACGGATTGCTTGCTGGCTGTTTTTTTTCCGCCATTTGGAAAATAGGATACAAATTTTTTGGCATGATATTCTCACTCCGAAAGGTTTAAACTGATGTCCTGAATTTTTATGTGTCGTTCAGAACGATAGTGGCAAGGCGGCAGGCGTTTAAACGTGGCTGGGGTCGTTTCGACTTGGTGGTGTGACCAGCGCGTTATTCCTGAACGTATGACCCCGGAGGGTTAATGCAACTGAAGGTTTTATGGATAATAATGGCTTGAAGAAAGAAATTGGGACCATTTATTGGGAAACGAGCTTTTGTGAATAATTAGTTTAATTTTAGATGCTTGAAAAAATGGACGAACTACCAGCGATACCGACTTACCGAATTACGACGGTGGAAAAGCCACCATTCGTAATGTGGAATGCGACGAAGGGAGAATGGCGTGGTTTTTGCATTGACATGCTTCGGTATTTAAGCGGGATGGTAGGTTTCGAGTACACGATTAAATTTGCGCCGGACCAGCAATTCGGCTCGATAGACGACCTTGGGTTTTGGGACGGCATGATAAGCGAGTTGGAAGAGGATCGTGCCGACATCGCACTGGGTGCTCTGACAATATCGTCGGAGAGAGAAACCGCAGTCGATTTTACGATGCCTTTCTACGAGCCCGTTGGTTTTTTAATTATGTTAAAAAAAGTCAAAGAAAAAACGGCGCTTTTTCGATTCGCTAATGTTCTCGGCATCAACGTATGGCTGTGCATCTTCGCATCGTTTTCGATTACGGGTTTTTCCATATGGGTATTCGATCGTTGGTCCCCGTTCAGCTATCAAAACAACCCTACTAAAATTTACGAGGACAATGACAAGCGCGTATTTGGTCTAAAAGAATCCTTCTGGTTCACCTTGACTTCGGTAACCCCCCAAGGCGGGGGCGAAGCACCCAAATGTCTCTCAGGACGCCTCGTTGCTTCTACATGGTGGCTCTTTGGCTTCATCGTATTGGCATCTTATACAGCAAATCTTGCTGCTTTTCTCACAATCTCGCGTCTCCAAATACCGTTGGAATCCCTCGATGACCTGATCCGTCAATATACATATACCTATGGACCCATCGCGAATTCCGACACTCTCGAATATTTCCGAAGGATGGCTCGGATCGAGGAGCTCTTCTACGAGTGAGTCAAAACACATTAACTTTTCTATAAATCCATTTAAACTAAAGCTCATCCTAACTGTACGCAAGTACTTTGAAAAGAAAAGGAAGAAATAAAAACCAGAAAAAATGTCCATTGCTTATTTTTCTTCTCTAATTGCGTTAACTACAAGAGACCAGGGCAAAGGGAATTCCGTCGAGAATGTTTTTCTATCTTTTGTGTTTTTTTCTCGCGTTCATAAACTTTGTGACAATTATCGAATCGTTGTTCGGAATTCCATCATCGCGCGATTTCTTTCTTCGTTCTCCCGTTTTTTGTTTTTTGTTTTTTTAACGTTTTACTGCATTTTGGACGAATTATCTGACGAGAAGCAAAATTGCTCCAGGCTCGCGTGATCCTGCATGCAAAAATGAAAAGAATGAGCCCCAGTTGGAACTTTTTTGTCAACTTTTACCAGAGATACGAATCTTCCAAATTTGGGGTTATTTTTTACTCCAGATTAGCGGAATCGGTGAAAAAAAATAAGGTTACCGTTCTAGGGTTAATGCTGATGATTAATGAGGGGGAAATTTCGAAGAATGTGATTGAAATTCCGTTCTTGGCATGAAAAATGTAATCTTTGCGTTTTTTACAGGGAGTGGAAGGAATTGAGTCTGGATGACAGTCTCTCGTTAATCGAAGAGGCTAAACTCGCCGTATGGGATTATCCGATAAACGATAAATATACCCGATTGCTGAAAACGATACTTTCGAAGCCACTTCCCGCCAACATTACAGAAGCCGTCAAACGCGTAAATACCGGCAAGTTCGCATGGATCGGTGATGCAGATGACATTAGATATGCCGTGCTTACTAATTGCCAGTTCAAAACGATCGGCGACGAGTTCTCCAAGAAACCATACGGCATAGCAGTCCAGAAAGGATCTCCTCTCAAGGACAAATTGAACAAGGCGTTAGTAAAATACACTTTTCGTATATCCTGATGCGCAGAACATTCAGAACCCTCGAGCATATCGGTTCTGTATATTTCAGTTCCTCAGGCTCGCTTTTTACATCGCAAAATGTTTCCGAATGTTTTTCCATCATCACGAATTGTCACACAGATTTGCCAAAAATGCATAATCGCATCCGCGGGCTGAAGTTTGAGAAAGCGAATCATTTTTCGTTCACACAATCTTGGGTTTGCGATAAACAAAGATTCATTAAAAATCGTGCGATATCCTTGAAAACCTGTTTTGCCATAAAATCATCGATGCGACACATTTTTTGGCGACAGTCGAATCTAAATATTTGTTTTTCAGTTTTTCCTACATAAAAAATGGTTTGCGAGCCCAAGTTCATCAAAAATAATTGTTAAAAATTGAGTAAAGAACAACGTACTCTAAATTCAAAATTGTCCGAGCCAATTTGTATTTTTTATATAACAACCAAAATCCAAAAAAAAAATTTACGACCGATTTTATTGAAAAACTAAATAAAGCTTCTCCGATGTTACGCAAAAGCGTATGCAAAGTTCCAAGAGGCTTGACCATTTGAAAATCGAAATATTTAATATTGGAAATTGCAACTTTTGACACGCGCTCTTATGAGAAACTACTGAAAATTGTGATTTTCATAAATAAATATCTCGACGATGGTGAAACGTTTGAAAATTGCGCGAGCTATTAAAAATCACTATTTTCTTTCTGTAGAGCAAATTTAGAGGAATTATGTCGATAGAAAAATTTGCGAACAACGTCCTTGACAGTGGACCAGTGAATTTCTAATGAACTGCGAATTTTCGAGGTCAGCCTAAAGCAGCAGATGACGTTGATATTTATTTACAGAATAATTCAACTGACAAAGGACGGAATTCTGGAAAAACTGAAGAATCAATGGTGGAACGAGCAGATCGAGAAACCAAGATGCCCGCGAGACTACAAGATAAGCGACGGAATAACCATCGACAATATCGGCGGCATATTCATCGTCGTAATCTTCGGAGTTATATCGGCGATCGGTACATTGATTTTCGAGTTTTGGTGGTTTCGTTGTTGGCTACCACGTACGAATTGCCGTGGACGCGTGAAAAAAAATAAAACGGTCAAGTCGAAAGAACCGAAGAAATTCGCTGTGAAACCAGCACCGAAAAAATCATCCAACGGAGATTCAGGACAATTGCAAAAGAGATTTTAATAATATGCTCGACACCGAGAAGTTGCAGACCTTAATGCATAAAATTCAAGATTCCAGATCTGAAAATGCACTCGAATCACTAGCACGAACTTTTCCAAGCTCACGAATTTCCTGCGACTCGAAAATCGAGCTGACCGTCGAAACATAAAGTCAAAAATCCTCCTTTTATCGACTATCAACTTTTTAGTGTAACTTTCGAAACATAAATATGGGGAGGAATAAATTAAAACATTAATTATCCAACAACGTTTGACTGTCTGCATCACCTTTTATTTATTGCTCCCAGTTGCTTACATCTCGGCTCAACTTCTTTCTATTGCCTCCGTGGTATTTTCACCCCATTTACGTGTGTGTATCCCTCTCTCTCTCTCCTGAGTATGAATGTCCCGCTGTTGGCGCAACGGTGATTCAAAGATTGATATTCTTCCCGTTTAGTGCATAATAAGAGTTTGGCAAGTGTGAGCAAAGGGAGCATCGATAAAGTGTGTGTTATCTCCGCGTAACACTGATAATTTGTCGCATTTGGCAAGATGCATTGCGCATTGACCGATGTAAGGCATTTCTCTTGCTTTTTCTTTTAAATTCATTTCTGTTTTTCCTTCGTAACCTTCACACGGAGGTACGAATGTTTACGAATACACTTTTGTTTTTATACATGTACGTTTCGATTTACTGGGTTGCCTTTAAGGTCGGTGTGTCTGTGGAAGTTGGAAGTCGGGGGGTTGGATGTTTTTTGACGGAGAGCGAACAAGAACATTCACTCGTGTTGTGTGGGCGTGTACGTGGAGAGGGATGAATCATAAAGATCGTCAAAGTAGCATCGTTTACATTTTTTCTTCGTCTTTGTTTCTCGGGACGTGGGGGAGGGAAGTGTTAATGTTCTAGGGATTTAAATTATAATTAGGAAATACGATTAAGATAATTCGTTAATAATTACGAAGAAAAACAAGAAAATACAACAGCACTTGGCTTGCCATTTAGTCCCTGACGTGACGCGGGGCTTCTCTCAACATATTTTTCCTCAATTTTCGATCTTATCTCGCTCATCGATCCCGTCATTGTAATAGTTATTTCTCTCTGTATTTTATACGCTTTTTCCCATTCGTTATTCCCATATCGATTCCCCTATTACTTGCATCGAGTTCGAGGCTAAAAACATATTTCAGAAACTGTACTCGCGCTACGCGAAATAAAATTTCGTTTCCTTATAAACAAACATAAATAATTAAGCGTCACGCTCAGGTACGTTTTAATAAACTTTCACATACAGGGTACCAAACGGGAGAAAAAAAAGCTTCACTTTTTCATGTATATGTAAATATACGATATACATATATACGTAAGAGCATAAAAACGGATAAATTTAGTCATTTTTTTGTCGTATCATCAATGAAAGAAAGAAACAAAAAAACATTACTAACAAATAATAACTTAATGAATCAAAAATTTGTTCACTCGTACTAATTCAGCGTAGCCTCGTTGTTTGGAACGAGTCACGAGACGTTTTTTTTTTTGTTTTATTATTATTTTTTTCTCTCCCTTTTTCTTCAACCTCGGGGAAAGATTAATGATAATTAAATTTTCTAAATAAACTGTTGTTATCTGTTTCATCCATAATCTCGTTACTCATTATTCGTTTTTCTCTTTCTCTTTGATTTTTTTTTGTTTTTTTTTTTTCGTTTTCGTTTTTTTAATGATTTTTTTTTCTTCTTTAATTGCTGGTTCCTACAAGTGGCAAGGGGGCTAGCCGTGCCTCGTTGGGTTCATGCATAACAAATTCCACATGCCAAGAGGACCCCCCTGTCTAACGTTACGATTGTTTTTTTGTTTTTCTCTTAACTTTGCCTCCGCCTGTTACCGCCAATCAATTTTCATCGATTATTCTTTCTTCTTTACCTTTTTTTCTTCTTTTTCTTCTTCTTCTGCTTTTTTTTCTACTCGTTTTGCCTGTTTTCTTCGTCTTTGAAATAATAACAGCTGAAACCCAACTTGCCAATCGCTCGATCCAGTAGTAGCTGACGTCAGCGAATATACAGTTTACAATGTCAACGGTCGTAAAGCCGCCAACGGCCGACACTTCAAGCTGCTACTGTGTCTCCTACAACGACATTAAATCTGATTTATAATCGTCATTATATTGGGCAAGGAATATGGGCGATGGTAATGGGAAAAGACGAGGGAGTCTCGACTCACCTTTTTCTATCATTGATCAACGGGAAAGCTGGTTTGACCCAAGACAGTTGATCGAGATTGAAAGAATCCTTGTCCGTTTCGTTTGTTTCTCGAGAGATGGTTTCGTCGATTGAAGAATAATAAAAGTGATCCTCTTCGGCGAGGATTCGTCGCTTTATTGGCGAACGGACTGGCTCGGTCTGAACGCATTTGTCGCATTGACGAACCCGAAACTTTAGCGTTAGATTCGTCGATGCAAGTTGATTCGGAGAGTCGCTCTCCCGATACTCCATGTACGGGCTCTCACCCCCGGGAAGGTACAACAAGTTGCCCGAATCCGAACGACGGTACGCCACACGCTCGACACTATTGTTCACTGGAAATGTCGTCCCATCGGCCCAATGGCCACCGTCCTTTATAGGACGAAAGTGCGTTCGTGCCGACGTCAACAAATCTTCTTCCTCTTCTTCAACGCTCGCTACTTTTATATTCGAGCATTGCTCTTTTTTAGTACCTATTGGAGTCTTCCGAGGCACCACCGGAAAAAAACAGCTTCCAGTCGATGGACTGCCGCTCGAATTTACCAGGTTGCTCCCCAGACCCTTCCAACACCAAGTCTCATCACCAATGTAATCGGACCAGTTCAATTTGTACTCTGCAAACACGAGACCAATGCAATAATCTTGTTATTCGCCATCCTTCAAAAAAGTTTTATCGCCATAATCATAATAGTACAAAAAACTAACGACTAAATAATCAGATGCTATTTTTCCAACATCATTTTTTGACATTTTGCGTGAATCTGCCGGAGCGCCGTATTATAATGTGTTAAAAATTTGACAAGATTTCACCGTCTCGTTATCGAGATATTCAGCGTTTGAAATCGCGATTTTAACATGAGGTCTTGTGGAAAGTTACGAAAACGACGATATTTCACAACAAATGACCCGATTTATGAGTTTTTCGTTATTATGTAAATTTACGCTCACGTTTATGGTCATAAACAATGAAAAAATCTTTTTTATTTCATTCCAATTGAACCAACGGCGAAAAGACGTTTGGAGTCCTTTTAACATTTTTTAGAAACGTTTTTGTCATCAAAACTAACAATTATCTCCTTTAAACAAAATTTTTCTGACGTTTAGGATTTGAGATATTGAATTTTTTATTTTCCCCATCTAAACGCGTGTAAATTGAAGTCAAGTTTCGTTAAAAAGTAGTCAAAATCGAGTGGCAAAAAAAATGTATTCAGGATTTATTTTGCGCGCCGCCAAAAAGGCTGAGACGATTTTTTTTTAAGAAAAATCTCAAACACATTCATTTGGGACTCAAATTTACACGCGTTTAGATGAGAAAAGTTAAAATTTGGCAATCAAATATCGCAAATTGTGAGTTTTGGTGTCAAGAATGTTGATTAAAAATTATTAAACAATCCTCAATAAAATAATTTCGTCACGGTAATACGTCGAGTGTAATTATTGAAGATTTGCAATTGAGGGGCTTTGAAATGCGTTTGAAAAAAATTGTATTCGTGACGGATTTAGTATTGAGGCAATAATCGGTTTCGAATGTTGGGAGCGGATACGTCTAGACTTTGAAGAGACGTACGAGTGTCTGGCGGTGAAAACTCGGCGCAGTGAGAATAAAAGTCAAGACTAACCTGCAGTTCCATCTTTGCCGCTATTCTCATTGACGTATTTTTCAACGCCAATCAAATCAATGTCCCACGGTATGATTGGTGAATCGTCAAGGATCGTTTCCTGGTAAGGTGTGTCCGCGGTAGAGACAGAATCGGAAATCGGAAGAGTCAAAGGTATTTCTCCAGCGTCGACGGGCCAAAGTGGACCAGAAGGAATAGAGAGTGAGGGTGCAGCCCAAATGGAAGCCTTGTCCTGTCCATTGCCCGATCCTGTGTCCCAAAGAGCTTCGAGGCTCTCGTCAAACTTGGCTTGCAGCTGTGCCAATCGTAGCTGATCGAGTTCCAACTCGCGCTCTTTTTCGCGTTCGCGTTCCATTGCTTTAGCGAAACCGTAGCTTTCCTTTTCCTGCGATCGACGAGTCTCGATAGTCTGTTCGAAAAAGTAAAATTCACAGTATAAAAAGCTTATTTGATGCTCGAATCAACGTTATTAGATTTCCAATTTTCGGTACTTACAACAACGGACATTTTGCTTTTCTTTTGACGAGTCGCCTTGTTGCTAGCGTTTTTATTGATGTTATTTAATCCGTGATTTTTAATATTATTGTTGTTGTTGGTATTGCCGAAATTTTTGTCTTTCCTGTGGAGAGACTTCTTCGGGGTGGCAGGTTGTAAGGCGGGAAACGCGGCGTAGTACCTGAGAGCTCTGTCGCGCGGGGTAAGCGACTCTAATGATGTCTTTGGTTGTCCGTCTGTTTTTCTACACTCGTCTTTATCATCGTTAGAGTCGACCCCCTCCAAGTCTCTCAGCTTGGCGCACAATTCATCGACCAATGATTCTACTCCGCACTTCTAAAACATAGGCCACTCGTCACTTTTAATCAACAAAACAATGTGACAATTCCGTTGTTTGACCAGACACCAAACTGACTCAGCAGGCCTTTTTATCTGTCCTTAAACCCCATAAATCAAATGGAACAAAACGAAGGGGACGTTCGAGATGTTCATGTCTCCAAAAAATCTTATTCCGTTTCTTAAACTTTGAGTTTTTTAAACAAAGACTGAATTTGATCGAAACGAACAAAACGGACTGGACGTTCGGGATGTTCATGTCTCCAAAAATTCTTATTCCGTTTCGTGAACTTTGAGTTTTTTGAACAAAGACTTTATGGAGAGAAAACTCGAGTGGAAAAACTGTGAATTCTGTAAAGGAAGCGAATGAGGAATTAGAGGAGGAAGGTTTAGTACCTGATCAGCTGCACTGGTAAGGCATTGCACGACAGCGCGTCTTTGCTCGCGATTTCCTTGAAGGGGTAGCCGTGTCCGGGGCCGAAGACGGGTACGTCGTCCTGCACCGCGGGCGTTACCCACAGCCTCGGCAAGAGGACTCAGGGCCGAGTCGGGGCGGCGCAATAGGCTCAAAACAAAACGCGAGTACGCTACTGGGTCAATTCCCAAAGCGTCCAAGCGTGATTCGAGCCAAAGGCGCAACTCCTCCTCGGCCCTTGTACCAAACACCCCGCCTTCTCCGGGGGACGCCGCTATCCCGACCAGGTGTAGCGCTGGATTCCTCATTCCCTCTTGGCTGATCTTCGCCTTGACCCATGAACTCTCACAAACTCCGCTGACCCTGGGGTGATCATCTCTCTTCTGTCAAAAACAGCGTCAAATCATTTATAAAATCCATCCGCTCAATAATTCTCTCAATTACTATTTCTACTCACTTTGTTACAATTTATTAGTTTTATTGTCTTTTCTTGAAATATTGTTGACTCCACTGGAACCACCACCCCGATGCTTACTTCCTTCGTTTCCTAATTATTCGATGCTTTGATTTTACTTTGGTATTCGAAATGTTGCGTCTTCAACAGCGATCTTCGGTAAGTAAGGGCTCTTTATTCTTTTGTTTTATTTCTTCTTGTTATTTCTTATTTATTTTGTTAATTTCTTGGATTTTAGTTGCTTCGTCTAGTATTTCTTGGTTTCAGGTCCACGGGTGGTGGATGTGTCGTCGTTGCGTGGATGGCAGGCCTCAGTGAAGGATATATATAATCTCCTTCCCATTTTGACTCTGAAAGTACCCATTTTTTAATTCTCGCCTCGAATCAGTGTAAAAAAATGCCGCGTTTTGAAAAAACTTGTCAATTTCTATCATTTTCCTGTTCGCTAAAGTCGGAGCTTTCCGGCACGACGTGGAAAGCTCAAGAATCTGTCGAAAGCAATCGACGTACGATTAACGCCGTTCGAAGACACGTTCGTCGTTATGTAAGCGTCGAGACGATCGTTGAATTGTCATTTCTATGATGCTTATGAACAAAAACTACGGCAAGTGCATAAAAAGAGGGAAATCGTGTCACACGCCATTGGTTTATATTTGTGACAACGGGTAACTAAATAAAACGGTGAAAATAAGATTTTGGAGGGTAAATTTGGTAAAAGGTTAAAGGCTTTTGAGTGCATCGTGCAATTTGGAGTAAAATGCAAGGCCAAACGCTAAGGATAACGTAATGGTTATACCGAGACGTTGCGTCAAACGTGAGTAGAAAATACATGGTCGTGCGTTTCTGTCAAAAACACTGAATCCATGATTGCGCGTGGATGACGTTACGAGATAAACGTAGAATTGAAAAATGAGGATTGTTTCGACGCGTGCGAACTTAATTTCGAGTTGATTTTTGTTGTTGGCGTTTTCTTTACGACCGGGATAGTGCAAATAACCTTGTCGATTGCGCGAATGCGTTTTCGTTCGTGAGTCATGCGACTTGCCAATGCATCCACACGAAAAGCCCCACTCCCCGTTTCCCGCTGAGTTCGTGTCCCGTGACATTGCGAAACAAGCGAATTTTCACGATTCACCAAACCCCATGAAACATCTTTTTAGACGATAAGCTTGACTACTTTGTTCCCTCGGATTTTAACACGATAAATAACATTTTCAAGATACCTGCATGTCCCGAGAGATGATTTTTCACCCCGGCCTTTCTACACACCCCACTTGGTGAAAAACATGGCGGGCCACTAAGCCCGAGCCTCGCCTCCCTTCTTCCTGACTTTTGGGACTCAGGGACGTGCCTCTTGTCACCGGAACCCACGCTTTCGTATTTTCTTTTTATTATATTTCCACGGAGAAGCAGCAGCAGCCAGCGACCGCGCGTGCTGCTGTAAACACCGCAGGCGGTGGCATGTCGAACTATCGATGGCTAATGGCGCCGCTGCTTGAGTCTGGCTTGAGTCAAAACGTCAATATGCATAGCCGCAAAGATGATGCCATCGATTTCCTTTGGCAAGTGACGAAAACAGTGCAATCACATGGATCTTCTATCTCACAAATACATCAAGTAATGGACCAAAGGATTCGTCATGTTTATTCAAATTCACGGGGGAATATGTCAGTGCGTCACGCGTGCTTGCGCGTGCATAACCTTTATTGTCGTTACGATCAGCCGCAGGCCATCAATTTCATTCGAGAAAGAAAAATAAAGGATTTTTCCCAACACAATTCCCCAATATTTCGCATTCCTCGCACCAACCGAAATGACTCGTGTTGCGAGTTCCCGAGCGCTGTCTACATCTTGCACGTATCAGACGCTCGATACGTCACTTTCGCAGTCCACTGAATCCAGCGAGATTGTCCGCCAACAACTTTGCCTTCAAGTTCTTTTTTTCTTTCTCTTCTAAACCAATAATTCTCGATTTTTTTGAACATGGTCGTTGGGAAAATTGGAAGATTTTTTACAGAGATCCGAATTAATAAATGAATTTTAAAAAAATGCGGATAAACATAAAACCCCTATAATTATTCGTGGCCCCAGCAAGAGATCGATGCGGAATCGTTTGAAGCTAACGGGAAAATAGTTTTGAACGTTTGGTGCCCAATTATTTTCATTGAAAAATGATAAAAATTATAATAAATCGGCATTGGCAATTTTTCCGTGACAGTTGCCGCCGCAATTTTTATTTTCCGACATCTGTGTCTTCGCAAACTCCTCGCGATCGAGAATCCGTTCAAACATGCACACGATCGATTGAACGATTCTCAAAGTCCCCACAAACGACTCTGTCTTCTGTTTTTGAAATAGAAAAAAAAACTGACAAAACGCACGTTAGCTGCTCGTTTTTCAGTTTCATCGCCAGCCAAGTATCTTTACTGAGTGCGATCGCGGGGAATTGAGGACCACTCGATGCAAATTCTATTTCTGTCCGCAGCTAGAACAGCTTTCTTCCTAACCGCCCGTCCACGCAACCGCCCACCTTATCGCGAGCAGTCGACAAAAAGAAATTTTCCCTGAATAAATTGTAAAAAAAAAAAATTCAATAGGTCACAGAAAAGTAGGACATTTTTTGCTATTTTTGCCTAACGAAAAAAGAAAATACTCTCGGCGGTCGAGTCGGACGAACACAAAATTGCATGGAAACCAGAATACATAACGAAAAAATCGTGGAATAATCGTTGTTTCACGAAAAATGTATGAAATTTATCAAAATTGTCCGAAATTAAATGAAATGAACTTTGGAGTTTCATCGTCACTCGATTTATGAAAATATGGTTTTTTTTTGTGTGCACGCGTCCCTGTATATCGTTGGAAAGACAAATGAATCGAATATTTTTGTATTGTTTGCGATCGTGAAAGAAAGAGGGCAATGAATGGCGCCAGCTTTGGGCCATGTCTTTGCTGTGGCCCAACGTGTTATTTTTATTTGAAGACATACAGCGATAGAAGAAACGACGGAGGTAAATCGTGGCTTGCGTAAACTTTCGTATTAAATGTTTCTACGTTTTCTCAACGCATTTTAAAACTTCGATACGAGTCAGAATAATAATAAAATAAATAAATCACGAAATGTCAGACGCGCTGTGTCATTTCTATCATAACCCCGAGAATTATAATCGTCTTATCAATCGGGGACGATCAATTTACTGCGAAAACGCGTATAGTTTTTTTGAATCTTTTTATACGATCGGTCTTACGTAAATCGTGAGATTTTCGTCGTCGTTCTCAACGCTGATCGACACGCGAGACATTTTTCTCGCCGCACGGTAACATAATCGTTCGCTGACGAACGATCGCATGAAAAAATGCAAATTTACTTGATCGACAGCTTTAAAAATTCGTGATTTTATTTACGGAACGATCCAAATATTTCGGGAGGTTTTCAACGATAATTCGTCGTTTTTTTCCATCGATACGATATTAATATTCGAGACCAGGTCGTGGAAAACGTCCTAAAATTTGGCGCTTTTTCTAACGATGGACAATTCGTATTACGATTAAGCGAAGGTTGGGCTCGTGCGTAGGATGGAGGGCGAGCCGAACGATCATCAATTAGGACGAAAATCTCATGATGATAATGAGATTTTGGAGTACGAAGGTGAGACCGAAGACAATCGGAGGCTTCCTCGCTGTCTCGACACCGCGTCACCGATAATCCCCAATAATGACGAAGACCTCACTTGCTCGCTGTACGTCTCACGTGCCAATAATTGCCAAACTAATCAAGGCAACGAGCTGTCGCGCACCAATTTAGAAAATGCTATTCGCGCCTCCGGACCCCTTGCCGATTGGCAAGTTTCGGAAACTTCCTGCGGCTTGATTGCCGCTTTTGCCCGTGAAACCGATGCCGAAAAATTACTTCAACGCGGCGATCTCGCGCGTGTTTTCCAGGGACCCGTACAGGTATCAAAAAAACCCTAAAAAAAATAATCGGACATTGACGAATATCCCATTAATTACTCGATAATCGATAAATCATAAAAAATACTTTGAATTTTTTAAATTCCTCCCGAAATCCTAATTTAGAGGTGGAAAAATCGTCATTTTGTTAAAAACACTGAAAATTTAAATGTTGCCAAAAAAACGTCGACGGTTTGTTGAATACGCTGAGCCAAATTTACGATTGGAATGACAAAAATTTGTTTCTCGCGAAGAAACTTTCTAGAATATTTCTTACTGCCCTGACATTTTTGTGATTAAAAAAAAAGATTAGTCGAACGTGTCCAAAAACATGTCGATCTTTTCCCACGAACCATTTTTCCACAATATCAAAAAATTTGTCAACTAATCGACCATACATTTTCCGGACAGCCTCTAAAAAGCCGATTTTTTGTCGCTTCGCTCGAATACTTTGTTCATAGTCTCGGGAAAAACTAAATAAATCCCCTTGATATCGAAAATTATTGAGAGACTCGCGGTCCAGTCTTGGTTCGGTCGATGCGTTTTCATGATAATTTAAGTGAAAATGAGTTTACTCTCATTTTTTTGATATCATAGCCAATGCTCGTTATTTATTGTGGTGCGACTTTCACAATAACGTTTTTGTTACGAAACCAACTCTTTATAACAAATTAGGGCAACGCAACAATAGCAGAGATATTTGACCTCATTTCCCTGAGACAGAAATGTGCTACTGTGTACTTGGATGCATGCGCACGTAAAGGCTCTCTCTGTAAACTTAAGAGAGCTTGATTATTACGCACAGGTGGCTCGTTTTTCTGCCCGAGATTCTCGGTACCGACAAGCTGTTTTATTACGCGATGTGCCTTGGGCCATTCCTTTGCAAGATCTTAGTTCAGCGTTCGCCAAGCAGGGCATAGCCACCGGAAGTATCGAACGCTTGCGCCAATATGTTCGCGTTGAGGTAAGTCTCTGTTTGATTAACTTCGGATTAGAGCTTTTGCCTTATGAGCCACGAGTCGGAAGAATCGAATAGCGAAAGTGTCATGCAAAAGCCTGGAGCGACCCTGGACAAAACTTCGCACCTTCTTGCTCGTCGCCGTTACGTTTTTTCGATCCTGCCTTTATAGTCCAAAGTACCGCGTAGCCTTCCCGCGTTCAACTCATTGCAACAGCAAACGTCAACACATTTTCTTTCCCAATGAACGTGGCAAATTTTGTCATTTTCTGTTCGTTTCCTTCCGCACCATTTTCATCAATTACCGTGAACGCAATTTACGAAAACTTTGAATTCATTATTAATACACAAAACGACATTATTCACGGTTGTTTGAAATTCTTTTATAAACGTCCGGAAGGCCAAGGCCTTGGCACCAAAATTGTGGGACTAAAAATTATCTGACGCTTAGAATTTGAGATATCAATTTGCAATTTTTATTTTCATCCCCATTTAAACGAGTGTAAATTGGTTTCGTTAAAAATTTGTTAAAATAAAGTTGCAAAAATCAAATGTATGCAAGATTTTTTTTGCAGATAGCCATAAAGTCTATGAGACGAAATGTTTTTGAGAAAAAACCTAAACTCATTCAATTGCAATTCATAAACGAAACGCCATTTGAATTGACACGAGTTTAGATGGAAAAAGTTGGAAATTGGAAATCAAATATGTCTATTTCTTGACGTCAGAAAATTTTTCTACGTTCCGAGCAACATTGTTAGTTTTGGTGTCAAGGATGTTCCTGCAAAATTATTTAAAAATCCTAAATAATTTCATTTTTTTGATGTCGATACGTTAAGAAATGAAAAATTGAAGAAATAAAAGGGAAATTTAGTTATATCTGGTAGTTTAGCCTTTTGAATAAACAGCAAATGCGACTTCACGCACAAAATAAAGTTCATATGACTAAAATCTATAGTGAAATCGAAAAATATTCGTTTCCTTTGCCTGCGCGTATTGGCTTTTAACTTGAAAAATGCTTTCAAGGAATATACCGGATGAAAAGTTGAATTTCTCAAAGTTTAAAGATACTAATGATTTATTTGGATGGAAAGATTCTGGACGCGGATCACTACGAGATCGTTTTGCGACAAGGTTTGGATTTCTTCGGTGCTGCGAGATTTAGTGCAGTTCCGGAACGTTGGTGGCGTGGTGGTGGTAACGGTGGTATAACAAGCAGCAGTAGCACGAGTTGCGGAAACGGTGTTCCAAATCAAGGTGCGCTGCCAGGCGCTGTAATAGGAAATTGCAATCTCGCTGAATCGTCGTCTTACGGTCAACAAGGTGACGGTGTTCTCCAGTGTTACCGTTGCCAAGGATTCTGGCACGTTGCAGCCAATTGTCGCCATTTGCCTCGCTGCGTTCGTTGCGGCGAACCTCATAGCGTAGAATTTTGTCCCCGACCGCGCAACAGCCCAATTTGTTGTCATTGCTCTGGTCCCCATCACGCAGGTACATCATATTTCTAAATCATCATTTTTCCTTCACTCTCGATCATTCTATTCGCATGTTTACAAAACCGAGAAAGCTGCAACCCTTTCAATCGTAACCGGTCGTTTCTCTTTATCGATCATTTCAATGCGTGACGATCGCTCTAACGAAGTAAAACTTAAAAATAATTTACATAATCACTGAAAACTAAATTTTGTCAAAAAAAACGTCGATATTTTGCTGAATACGGCGAACTAAATATTTTTTCCGTAATTTCAAAATTTTCGTATTTTTGACGATATTTTTGGCTTTTTAACCGAACTGTCAGTCAAATTTCCGATTGGAATATAAAAAATTGCTGCAATGACAAAATTTTCGCGATTTAAAAAACAAAACGAAATTTTCTTTTTGGTGATGAGATTAAAAGCAAATTTCCCGTTGAAATTACAGGCTTTCGGCAATGTCCTGTGAGACTTCAATTGTTGAATGCGACACCGATAAGTATCACACTGAGCACTGCAAATCGTACTGGATCGCAATATCCCCTGAATCCTACGAGCAAACAGAGCGCTTCTCAAGGTCAACAACCTTTAAAGCCAAATCATCAATGAACGATTTCCAAGGTCGTGTCTGTTTTACCAAAATCTCTGAGTGATGAATATATACATAGATAATATTCGTTTCAACATATTTTTTTGCTATTTTTTTTTCACTGACCATGTTCACGAAACTTTTATAAATACCAAACGGAATAACCATTTGTACGTACATCTGCGATATTTCTACGAAAACAATAAAAACTCGATTCTATCAAAATTATCCATCCAGTCCTCGATCGATCTAAGGCAAAAGAAAAATCTCGCGGTTTTGACACTCGCGCCCAAAGCAACGACGAATCCTTATTCTGCTCGGTGGCAACGTTTTTTTTTTTACCTTCTTCCCTACTATTTGTCTGAGCCGTTTATTTAAAAGAAATTCTTTTCAACGGCCATCGGATCCGGTTCATAATATTTTCAATCCATTTTAATTAAATTATTAAATTATTTTGAATTATTAATCAAATCGTGAAATAATAATAACAATATTAATAAATACAAAATTGATGAAAAAAAAGTTTAGAACAAAATATCAAATTGCTGAAATTAATTCAAATGGAGTGAAAAAATCAAAAGCAATTGAAAGATGTAAAAGGTCACGTTTTACATCTTGATTTACTGCAACTATAAAGCAATTAAAGCAAATTCATCAAAGACTCCGGAAGTAGACTTCGGGAAAATAATAAAAATGTCGAAGGATTCTTTCATACTGGAACTGTGGAGCAAGGGAGCGTGGGAAAAAATTGCAAAAAAAAGTTAAGGACGTTGTATGGTGACGGTCAAATTTGAATGTTTCTTTTGAGTTTTTTTTTTACATACAAAATGGTTTGCGAGCCTAAGTTTATGAAAAAAAAGTTGTTACAAATTGAATAAAGAACGATGTACTCGAAATTCAAAATTTTCCGAGATAATCTGCATTTGTTACATAATAATCGAAATTTAGATAAAAATTTACGACCGATTTTTTTGAAAAACTCAATAAAGCTTCTTCGATATTGCAGAAAAGCGTGGGCAAAGTTTGAAGAGGCTTCACCATTTAGAAATCGAAATAATTAATTTTAAAAATTGGAACTTTTAACTTTTAACTAAAAAAGAAAAAAAAGCGTAGCGCGAACCCACCGCACTTTTATATACATGAAAACATTACTACAAGGAAGGACAAGTGCAACGAATAGATAATGCGTTTTCCGCACCTAGTTTTACGGACTTTTATTCTGCGGGCTCACTATGGAAGCGCGATTACCAGAAAGAGGCAAAGTAATCGTTTGGCCGACTTTTTTCTTTCTCCTCTTCTCCTCTGCCCATAGCCGAACGTTCCACTTTCATAATCCCCACCTTTGGACAAGTAGACTCTCGACACTCTTCAAGACCGGTCGCGGTAATATTGTAACGTTAAAAGATCCTCCGAGTGTTTGAAAACGATTTTAAATCCGTCGCGAATCTCTCGCGCAAGCCAAAAACGCGTCCAAACATTTTTTCCAGTGACTGCAACTCGTGCATCATCATAGTTGAGCAAAATAATTGGTTGACGAATATAAAATCGGTCAATCATTTACTTCCGAATAAACTTTCAATAAAATCGCCGAAACTTTCGTGTCTCCTCTTTATATCGATCGATAAGACGGTCATATCAAAAATCGTGGGCCTCCGAAATTTCGTGACTTCACGTGGTTCTATTATCACGAAAACAGTCTTGAACGATCGATTGATCAACTTTTACAGTTATCAGGTCGTTGCTTTCTGATTGAAAACTGGAATACCGTTTTGAAATGATTTTTTTTCGAAGGATTTTTCGTCACGTTCTTGGACAGAACGTGCGTTAATTGTACAAAGAACGGAGTGAAAAGTGGAATCGTGATATCGATGGGAGACGTACGTGTTGAATTGGTTGGTCTCAATATTTTCCAACGTTGTATCTTGCTATTTATAGTGCGAGTGATAATTTTCTCTTGTAGATAAAAGGGAGGGTGGGGGATGAGGGGCGGAGATTTATTTTATAATACAAACTTTCACTGAATAATAAATTTTACGCGGATGGGATTTCTGAGCCCCATCGGTCGATAGGGCCACGAGGAAGGGGTAAGATGTTGACGAGAGGGAATGGGCGCTGGAGAACATTGGATGCAAAAATGAGATGTAGTTTTGGCGGGGAATTGTTCTCACAATAAAACCACCTGTTAAATCGACGGGACAGAATTGTCCAAGTAGTAGGAACGAGCGTGTGAGCAACGTGGACGTTCGACACTACGAGAACTAGAGCCTCGTCGCAGTCGATAAGGACATGATCTCGACGCAGTTGGTGCTGTTGATCTTCGGTACGATCATCACAAGCAGCACTCAAAAACCTTTTATTCTTCGGAGTAATTATAAAGGACTCGCCGGTATTGCACCGAGGGCACAAGTTGGACTTCGTCGTGCCGTTTATTTTCACGAGCAAACTGTTGCCGTGGTTGACGTCAACCCGGCTAGAGAAATTCAAGCCTGTGATATCGTCGAAGGATAGTGAGTGAATTTTCATTCGTTTTTTTTTTTGTTTAAACTCAATTTTTTCCGGTTAAAATTGTCAACCATCAATCAACGCCTTCTAAATGAAAATTATTTATTCGTATTCCTAGAAAATTACGCTCAAATTGCTTTGTCTCTTAACAACTTTGACAAAGTTTAACTATTTCGTTCCACTATCATTTGGCGCTTATCGGCTGGTACGTTCGTGAAATGGTGAAAAAACGATTTCGCAATAACAACCATGCAGAGTTTATGAATAGTCAAACGTTTGAGCGACCGCGGGGCGAAGCCAAGTGCATTCTTATCAATTATTACCATTCAAAAAGATATTATCGCATTTAGCATACATTTGAGAAAATAATCATCTCAGCAATTTGAATGTATTTTTAAAAATGACTAAAGTTTGGATTTTTCAATCCCTCTGGACAATTCATTGCTTCGAAATCAACAAAAAGGGAATTAAACAACATTTTGTCGAATTGAAACTTTTTATGTTTCGAGATTTTGCCGAATTTTCAAAATGTCCCGTCATTGTCAAGCTCCGCACGTAACGATCCGATGCTCGATCGTTGTCAAGAGACCTTTCCCTCACAATGTTGGTCACTGCCGGCTCGTGACGAGATTTCACCGCCCAGACCATCCAATCACTTGATAAACAACTTTTAATAATGTCAAAAAAGAAAATCTCGAACTTGATTTTTTTAAAGAAAATATCATTCCGTATACAATATTCGATAAGAATCATAAATATTGTTCATAATATTGAAATTTATTGATTCTTGACATAATTTATGTGTGTCGAAAGAATGTGTGGAAAGACGTTGCCAAGAAGTGTCGTAATTTGTTTCTCCCGACCGCACTGAGAAGAAAATTTTGTTGGAAACGTTCGACAAAACGTTTTTTGTTTCTTTAAATCAGAAAAAATTCGGAAATTTTGACACTATCCAAAAATATTTAGTTGTTCAACAACCATTGACCTTTTTTTGACTAAATTTTATTTTCAGTGCGAGTTATCGATTTTTTTTTCGTTTTTTAGCGAACCTTCGGAGATCCGAGAGATTTTGAAAAATTTATCGGCAACCGTGACACCAGCGGAGGTCACATTTCTGCAAATGATCGACTTGATGTATCGATGCGAAGTATTCGATAAGATGCAATCGTCTATTTCAAGCCGAAATTACACAGAACACAGTACAGACGGATCGGGAACGGGCGCTTTCGATTTGCTCCATGGAATTTTTCCAGGTTTGTATGCTCATGAGTAAAATTCACTTCTACCTTGCCGATGTAACCATCAGGACCATCCATAAAAATCTACATTCTCCTTACACGAGCTCAAAAAAGTTTGATATTTTATTAAAAATGAAACTTTTGGAAAATCGGATACCAAAAAAGATTTTCGGAGGTCGCTCGAACGATTTTTTCTAAAAAAACCCCTGAAAATAATTTCGTCGACAAAACAATTTAGCGGAAATTGCAACTTCTTCAATTTCTGGCTGAAAAAAACTAATTTTCTTTTCACAAAAGACATAAATTTTGCTTGCATTTGCTTTCGAGCCTCAGAGCCAATAAATCTGTTGGTTCTTATTCCTGTCACGGTCACAGCATCACCATTTACATCACTGGCCATCGAACCATGTGGACACGTACACGGTGTACTCCTTTAGGATGAAATAATTTATACGAAGACATGAGAAACTCTGTAAAAACAATGATTCCACGATGATTTCTATGACTTAAAGTTTGTTGCCTTTAAGATTCGGAAAAAAAAAACGATAAATTCGTGAATTGACCCAAGAAAAAATCATTTGTCGAGGGGTTTGGCGGAATTCGTTGATTAATTAATGTTTCGACGATAATGGAAATATTTCATCTGTGGTTTTCGATATGTAAACATTTTGAATGATGATGACAAGAGTCAAATCTTTCCTGTGCAGGCACGTAATTATTAATCTCGCTGGTTCGTTGTTACTTGGAATTGGATGGAAAAAAAAAAAAATTATTCTTTTTGTTTCAATGCCAAAGTGACTCAATTCATAGTCATAATTTTTTGAATGACTTTGGAAGTTTGGGCACGTCGTAATTGTCTATCCTTGTGCCGAATACCAGGAGTCATAAGGTCAATGAATTCCGCAACCACTTGATTTGGGAAGCGGATCTAGAAACAACCGTCAACTGTTGTTCCTTTTCGTCTTGTCGTCTTTTTTAATCAATTAATTTCATTTCCAAATCTTTAGGTCTTTCGATTTATTTGAAAAATGTTCCAATGTCGAAATTGGAGTAATGAATGTGATTTATTTCAAGGAACCAAATGGTGTGGGGCTGGCGACCTGGCCCAAAATTATCACGACTTGGGGTCGAAAAGAGAAACCGACAGGTGAGCGCAGAAAAATTGTTACGTCCACTCCAAATAAGAAAAATAAAAATGAACATTTTTCATAAAGTTGCCAAAAAAAAAATTTCTTCTCGTCAGGGTAACATTTTGTAGATAGAATCGATCGCAGAAGGTTCAATTGCAAAGTTGGATTTCAATGTAATTGGGTCTTCATTTTATTCGGGAAAAACTCTGATGTTGAAAAAAGCGAAAAAATCGTAATTATTATTGAAAAAGTGTTGCCCGAGCAAAACGGTCAAACCGAGATGGAATTTTTTCTTCGTCCTGGCAAGAAGTTATCGATTTCCAGATCTTTTTGACGAATCTCATTTAAACTGGTGACAATACCCATCGGATGGTTCCATTGATATTTGACCACGAATCTCTTTACAGATGTTGCCGAACCCATGATTTATGCCCTGTCAAAATCCGTGGTTTTAAAACCCGTTACAATATTTCAAACACGGCAATATACAGCAAGTGAGTATTGAATTGTAACCACATAAAAAATTGAATACAAACAAAAGTCCTTCAAGCACGTTGACAAAATTTTAATATTTCCACGCATACTCCCGTAAATATCGAATGAACAATGTTATTAGAATAAAATTTACTTCGGCCTGTCATCCCATTGCAACAAGTTCAGCCTTGAAGACTCGTTCTGAAAAACTTCTCATATGAATTTTAGATGTGTCTCGATTATTTATCAGTCGCGTGAGTTCGGAAAAGATAATCGAAAAGCTAAATTCACGAATATTCAAAAAATATCAAGCATAACCGACAAAAATGTCCCCGAATAAATGAAACGGCTGACTTGTATTCTGTCAAAAACATCAAGCGCACGTTTGACTAAAACGTGTAGCAGGATTTTTACAGAATATGCAATTGATTGCTCGTCTCGAAAAAGTTCCCAAAGTGTTTCATTTTCTTACAAATGAATTCTCAAGGATCGCTCAAAATACTCAAATCTAAGTTTTTGTTTTCAAACAAATTGACTAAAGAACAACATACTCTAAATTCAAGATTGTCCGAGGTAATCTGTATTTGTTACATGATAACTAGAATTTCGAAAAAAATTTACGACCGATTTGATTGAAAAACTAAATAAAGTTTCATCGAAGTTGCATAAAAGCGTAGGCAAAGTTTGAAGAGGCTTTACCATTTAGAAATCGAAATATTCAATGTTGAAAAATATGAGAAACTGCTATAAATTGTGATTTTTTATAAATAAATATCTCGACTTCTACATGTCGAAACCTCTTGAAATTGCGCGAGCTATTAGACATTACTATTCTCTTTGCTTGGTGAAAATTTGAAGGAATCCTATCAATAGAAAATTTTGCATACAACGTCCTGAACAAAAATAAAAATAATATATAAAAAAAATTTTACAATTAATGACCGAGCTCGTTTTGTGTTTAGATCTCATTGCACTTGTGACATCGGTCTTTATCGGTGCCTCAAGGAAGCTGGAACGACGACAGCGAAATTAATAGGAACACTTTACTTCGATGTCGGTGCGATCGACTGCATTACGGACACATCGGAGCGTGGTAGGCCTGCGAAAAAGTTCACGAGAACCGGCCTGGTATTTGGAAACTGACATAAAAATAAAAACTTACACTGAGTGTGCAGTGATTGAAAAGTAAACCTTGTGAGCCATGTATGACGTTTCCTTGTTTGTTATACGACATAAAATAAGAACGACTATTGTTGACAAAACTTTTTGCTTCTAAATCTTTTCTCTACTACGAAATGCTGCCGTTACAGGACGAGCTCTCGTAGATGTAGCGATTCTGAGTGATGAAGAAAGTCTCTTTCATCACTCAGTCTTTGTTTCATTGAAACAAAATGCCGGCAAAAAAAATTAGACCCCAATGAAAAAATAATGTAGACCCCAATGAAAAAAAAAAAAATTAAAAAAACGTTCTCGCCAGAGTCCACTCGTAGTCTCTGTCCTCAATTAAACAAAAAATATTCAATTCAACCATTTCCAACATAATTCAATGAAAAAAAAAAACGAATAGACCCCAATGAAAGAAAAAAAAATTAAAAAAACGTTCTCGTCAGTGTCTACTCGTAGTCTCTGTCTGTGATTGAACAAAAAATCTTCAATTCAACCATTATTTCCAACATAATTCTTAATATTCTTATCCGCGATTTATTCAACTATGGTGCATACATTTCGAGCTCGACTCGATTTTTCAAATATAGTAAATAAACCCGCCGCGGTACACCGCCGCGCGCTCTGCAGCTGACAAGCTGAACAGTCTGTCAGCTGATCGCGCGGTTGCGATGCAGACTGCTACAGAGTGGTTAGTTTTATTAAAATTGACTACGATGAATAAAAAATTTGTCACTCACGATATTTTGGCGATTTAATTACGTAACGCGTCGTAAATCGAATACTCGAACGAACCCGGAACGGTTGTTTGAATACTAAACGCGCGAGATTGTCTATTCGCATTCAGTCCGATCTCAAATCAGCAGCGGCGCGGGAGACGGTGTAATCAGCTGCTACTGCAGTTGTCATTATTCCGTCAGAAGCAGGCAATCCCCGCGAGCGTGTTGATAACCATTGTGCGCAATGTGCAACGATGTATTGGCGATACTGCTGGCGTCACAAAACCCTCGAAGCAGCAGCAGCAAGTATATGAAAAATGACCTTGACCGTGAAAAACAGTAAAATCGTAATGGGAAAATATATAACTGTGGACAAATTTGTTGAAAGGTGAGCAGCAGCATTAGGCGTAAAATCCTGGATCCAGGATCAAATTAAAAAAGGATCGCGAGGATGAACGAGTCGTCGAGTTGGAGATTTTTCCTGAGCATTATAAGGTCGTCGTCGAGCAGCGGGCGGCGAATGTCGACGATGAAAAAAAAAACGGCTTCGCACTACGAGACGCTCGAGGTTAATTCCCGAGCAACGCAGGGCGAGATAAAATCGGCATATTTCAAATTGTCAAAACAGTATCATCCGGACAGGAATAAAAGTGAGGAAGCATCTGAAAAGTTTCGCGACATTAGCGAAGCTTACGAGGTTCTCGGTAATTACGGCAATCGAAAAGTTTACGATCGAAGTTTGATAGTTAAGCCGAGATTGAAGAAAGACGGCAGCGGCGCAAAGAAGAGCCCGCTCGATCCGAAAATGACATATTATCAGACTCAAGCGGCCATTTTCAAGCATGAATCCAAATCGGGCAGCACTCCGGTGTACGATTTTGACGCCTGGACGAGAGCTCACTACGGCAGAACCTTGGAGAGAAACATACGGGACAAAAAAGATGCGCAACGCTTGCGCGAGCTGAGAAAACATTTTGCGAGCGAGCCCTTGGACCGTCAATCCTCGGACCAGACCATTCTGATTGTATCTTTTATTCTATGTGCCGTGCTGGTAATGCTCAGCGTTCGTGGCCCCCACGATCAAAGTTTCTACTTTGGCGAACGACAGCAAGAAAGATCCCAAGAAAGAGACGATTCGTCGCTCCGGCCGTCTCCGGTCGCTCCTGCCTCGTCCGATTGACGACTCGCGCGACAAAAGCGCCTAAAGATGCTTGCGAGCACAGCAGCAAACCGCCGTGGTAAATGTTTGTTCATTGTAACGCGGTTAGTCGATGTTTGAGAAAAAATTAGACAAATGGACGGCAACTTGTAAATATCAGCGAGTACGTTGGATGAATTTATGGAAAGGAATATTTTTATTAGCTACGTATTAATTTTTGTGGAGCGAAACATTATTTTGAAAAAAAAAAAAAAAGTAAATAAAATCTCGTGGAAAAATGATATCGCTTGGAGAAATATAAATTTATTTATCACGCAACAGGCTACTATGATGAATGGCTTTTTAAAATTACTTGTATCTTATGCTAGTCGTTATAAGGGGCGAGTGCTTTGACGCAAATTTGTCTCTGCAAATCGCACAAACTTTGTGCACAAAAGTGGGTTTTGCGTTGTGTTTAACGCTCCTCTCTATTCGTTATTCAGTACGGTCGATATCCAGGCATCGGCATGGCCAGCTGGCCCGTGGGATAGGGCAGGCCGGTTCCCATGCCTGGGAAATTAGTCGCGAGAGGATAACCCGGACCGCCGCCACCTACGACGGACGGATATCCCGTGCATTTTCTTCTCAATTCCCTCATCTTGTCGACCTTGACTTTACGATGATGCATAAGTTTCCTTATCGTCATAAACTGGTCCAGGAATTCTTCGACTTCGGTATCGCCGGCTAAAAATTTATTGGCCATTTTCTGGGCAAATAATAAAATGAGCAAATTAAGCGTCGTTCGTTGTTTTCCTCTGCCAAATTATTTCCAAATTATTACTCACTTCCGATTCTTCCTCAATCTCGGCGGCTGCCGCTTGCAAAAGCTCCAGCGCGTTATCCACGGACATGGAACCAGATTTTTCCTCTGCAAAGTTTGATCTCTCGTTATCACGTGTGCGACAAGGAATATTTCCATCAATTTTTATTTTTTTCATCTTTTTTGCACTCACTTATTTCCTCCAGTTTATTCTGAACGCTTATGCAAAGTTGGCTCCCTTTTTCTCCCAATTCTTTCAACTCTTTCTTGCCCTCCTCCAGTTCCGGCTGCTTGGCCAAATTAAACTCGGCCAGCGATCTGTTGCTAGCCATCAGCATTTCCTTTTCCGTTTCCAAATCTTTAAACTGTTTTAAAGTTGAAGAAAATACGAGTTTTCATTTTTCATGTACAAGCGTTTTTCCTAACCTCAAAAATTCAGACTCGTTTACAACAAGCTCAATAGCCTTGATACCTGCTTAATATCCTTGACGACATCCTCAAACTTTGTATCGTCGTTCAATAATTCTTTGAGTTGGTCGTTGTCGAGATGATTCAACAGTCCCAGAGCGGCTGGAATATCTGGTTCTTGGTTGATGGGGTTAAACATGCTCGTGCGATTATTCACAATTGCGAGCACAGTTTGTCAATCGAATGAAAATGCACGCGCGTCGTTTGTTTTATGAAATTCGATGCACACGATTATTTTTGCTGTTGCGCGGACGTTTTTCGTTTAACAAAACAATGACATTATTTTGGTGGTCACTGGTGTTTGCCTGCAACGCAGCTGCTGTTGCGGGGAAGGAGACGAAATGTCACCGGGTTGCATTTTCTACCGTTCATTGGCGCCACTTATTGTCTCGAGCGGCGGCCGCGGCGGCGGCGGCGGCGGCAATTTCAATTATTTCATAAGCCAACTTCGTGCCACGCCGCGCGATTGTTTATTTTTCGGACGGAAAGAAAAGAAAAGAAAAAAATTTCTCATCAGAAAATTGCGAAAAAAATATAGCAATAGTTTATATTGATTGAAAACATGTCCGGAAGTAAGAAGCGTGCGAAAGCACCAGCAGGAGCGGAGCACAGCAGCAGATTAACGCAATCGTCGGTAAATAGTAAGCGGATGACTAGCGAAAGCGTTGGCAAAGAGCAACTGCTACTGATGTGCAGTTGCGGATCTGCGGAACTGCAAGACGAGAGCAGTAAGGAAGAAATAGTATGGAATAAAGAGGATTCGGTAGCAGAAGCAGAGAAAAAACGAGTTGTTTCGGGATCAACGGTTGAAAAAGCTGAAAAACCAAAAGACACGGCTGCCCTCGTGACAGTTCCGGAAAAAGTGGCCACGATCGAACAACAAGAAGCACTTATTGCGCCGCCGAACCGAGATTCGCAATCAGAGGACAAGACACAATCGCCTGAAAATTCATTCGACGACGGGATGAGTATAGATGTTGGTGCGTCGATGCAGCAGCAGCAGCAGCAGGAACGAATGGATTCAACGTCGTTTAGCGAAGAGAATTACCGGACGCCATTGTTATCGCCGGATTTGTGGCCGCAGGAGGAAGTCGCCGCCGACGAGATGATTCACAAAGATATGCAAAATATTGTCTCGAGCAGTCCGCGCGCCGGTAACGAAGAAGAAGCGGAGCGTAATAAGGTTGACGATGATTGGTACGGCAGAGACGAAACATCGCCCGATCGCGGCGAGGTATTTCTGGTGCAAGAGATCAAAGGCACAAGCGCGACGAAGAATGACGATGAGTATCGCTCCCCTCCGGAAGCTGTGAAACAAGAGCCGCAGCAGCAGCAGCAGCAAGACCCGTTGATGATGGTGGCACCGGAGCCCAATTACGACCGATTGACCGGCGACATGTTGATTTCGTTAATCGAGTCTCATCGAGACGCGCTCAACGACCAAAAAATACTTTTGGCTCAACAAACCGATGCGATTAATCGACTCGCCTCGGCGGTCGAGAAACAAACGAAAATAATTAGTACGTTGAATGAAAACAATCTCCCGATTCTGCACAATTGACGCAACTAATCGCGTTGCATTTCATTTTTTCTTTACAAAATATATAAATAACATTTATTCTCCTCTTTTTGGCTTACAAATACACTCGTGTTTTGCCGGGGCTAAAAATTATGTATAATAATAAAAAGTATGAAATGAGATCAAGATCGGTGGTGGTGGCGGCGGCGGCACGCTCGGTTATTCCATATAAAAACTCGGCCGGCACTTTCGCTCGCACATCCCTGAAACCCGAACATTTATAAAAAAAAACGAATATACAGTATTGTTTGGTCAG
This sequence comes from Diadegma fenestrale, assembly GCA_037043255.1. NCBI lineage: Eukaryota > Metazoa > Arthropoda > Insecta > Hymenoptera > Ichneumonidae > Diadegma > Diadegma fenestrale. The sequence continues at coordinate 2,323,093 of CM073310.1, forward strand.
AGTACGTATTTACAATTGCAGTTTCGAAATCATTATCAATCACAGAAACACGAGCAGTGCTGAGATTGGCCGATTGGATAAAAAAAAAAAATGGACCCTCGGCGGGTCTAAAATTACATCAAAGTTTTGGGATTCGGGATTTAAAGATTAAAAATGGAAAAAAGCGCGCATGACTCGAGAGTCGAATGCTCGTTTCCCTAAATGCAAAAGTTGTCATCACAATATCCATGGCAAGGGGGGGGGGGGGGGTTGATTTTAAATCGAGCACGAGAGGTGAAGTTGACCGAAAGGATTTGGAATAACTCCGACGCCGACTCCACCCTCGTGGCAACACATCGGAGCACCAAAGGTCCAGCAGTTGGTGATCGGGTCGTAAATTTCGACGGCCGATAAATTAGATACACCGTCGTAGCCTCCGATGACCCAAAGTTTTCCCATATTGGCAACGAGCGCGGCCCGGCTTCTCATCATGTTCATTGGCGCGACGTATTCCCACCTTAAAATCGATATTATTTTTCTTACGTATTTTTATGACGCTCGTAAGGCAAAAACTCTATATATATATATATATATATATATGTATTATTGATGAATCGCTGTTGGACGACTCACGTATCGGTCTTGGGATCATAAACTTCGACCGTTTGCAAAAACGTCGAGCCGTCGTATCCTCCGCAAGCGTAAAGTTTTCCGAAAAGCGTAGCAACTCCCAATCTGCATCGTCGGGTCAGCATCGGTTTAACTTGCGTCCAAATTCCGGTTTGCGGGTCGTATCGTTCCACCTGCAAAATTCGGGGGCACCGATTATACAACGAAATAATCAAGTGGCCGAGCAGCGATGCCTAATGTGTATAATATACGTTATTACCGAGTTGAATATCGAAAGTCCATCGTGTCCACCAAGAGCATAAATGTATCCTTGAAAAGCGACGACTCCGCCGGCGGAGCGATGCTTGTTCATGGGTCGTATCATTTGCCATTTGTCGGTGTCGGGACAGTATCTTTCCGCGGAGTTTAACGAAGTTTCGCCATCGTAACCTCCGCAAACGTAAATAAAATCGTTGAGGGCCGTCGTTCCGGAAGCACTGCGGAAAAACCCCAAGCGTTTTTTTCATCGATCGTTGATCGATTGAATCGATTAAATAATCACTTGGATGACAATACTATACCTTCTTTTGCAATGCATCGGTGCAATCAATTTCCACGTTTTTAAACAAGGATTGTAAACTTGTACAGTGGACAATCTTTCGTGGCCGTTGTAGCCGCCAAAAGCGTACAATTTATTTCTATGAACGGCAACCCCGACTCGGCTTCGGTCCATCGTCATGGCTTCGGACGTTTGCCATTTTCCTGTGTGTCTCAATCAATTATATAGCAGTAATTCAAACGTGAAAAATATGTGAATGGATGAGAGGGGGGGGGGCGCAAGCAACGACTTCTTACCGGTAAAGGGATCGTAGACTTCGACGGTGCTGCGGGAACTACCGAATTTCGAGAGTCCGCCGAAAGCAAATATGTGGCCCATTATTTTGCAACAAGAGCGAGGACGAACTTTGAAGGACGCCAACAAGTGTCGTCTGTCCGGCATGAGATGATAATCCTTGGCCTCGTCCAACAGATCTCTGTGGCAGGCAGGGTTCGATAATAACGCGCGGGAGATTAAGCAAACGAATAGAGGGGTGAGGGGGTGGTAAGCACCTGCAAGCGTGAGAGCTTTTGACGAAATTTTCCTTGGCGACGCGATCGGCGAGAATTTCCGGGCTCAGGAGGGGCAATCTAACGTGGGCCAAGAGGGCAGCGAGATGAGGAACGCGTTGCTCAACGTCGTGATTGATCCACTTGATGATCGCCTCGAATACTTGAAGCTCCGAAACGACGTACAACTCGTCGCGCGAAACGAGTTCCTTGAGCTCGACGAATCTCAAGTTGAGAAACTCTTCCGACTGGGCGACTTGTTGAAAATATTGATGAATGTAATTGGTCGCCTCGTTGACTAGAGCCGTGCAGTTGAGCGTATCGGCGAATTGGCTTATCCCGAGCGCGTTGTGAGGATTGAATCGTTTTTTCAGAAAATCGGCGCACGCGTCCCGAACTTTGTGCAGCTGCAAGAACGATGCTCCCACCATCATACTCTGTACGTTGTCGTTGTTCAATGTCACTTTGCCGCTGTACGCAAAGTTTATCAGCGCCTCGAGCGTTCTGAAAGCAACGTAGACAAAAACAATCGATCCGATGGCCGCCTTCTCGCTACGTACATTTTTTCTATACTTACGCCGCATCAAAGTCTCGCAAAGTTATGTCCTTTTGCTTGCTCTCCGCCATGTTGTTGAGAAACATGGCGTGAAAGTAAGGAATGGTCGCCGCCAAAACTATCCTATGAGCGCTAAAAATTTCATCCTCCACCTACAACATTTATCGTCTATTCAATATTACTTGCCATTGGCAAGACAAAAAACATTTAACGTTGTTGTTGTTGTTGTTGTTGTTGTCGGGCGAGCGCGGCGATGGAATGAGTGAAAATAAAATTATCGGTAGAGCGCGGCAAGAGGATCGGGTTATACCGATGAAAAAGGCAAACGACAGGGGCTTACCTTGAGAGTGACGTCGCAGAGTTTGCCCTGTCTCCGTATCTCTTCGAAGAGAGGAAATCCTTGAGAAAACAGATCGTCCTGTTGGAAAACAAACTGTTTGTCATTGCAGTCGTTTTCGGTGTTGAAAGTTTTGACGAGGCCCGTCGATGGGATGAGACAGGGAGTTTTGCTCGGTCGTTGTTGTTGTTCCCCGTCCATCGTGTGATGGTGTCGCAACACAACACACACAGCAGCCGCGCAACGCCCGCAGCACGAGCACCGCGAAAAGTCAGTAACAAAGTAAACGAGCTGCTGCCTCTCTCCCTCTCTGCTGCTGTCTGTCAGTGCTGTCGTCGTTTCTCACATATCGCGCGCCGCAGCGGTGACGTCGTTCATTGGCTCCCTTTGGGCAGTTTCTATTTGGGCTACAAAAAAAAGCGGCGATCCGTTTTTCAACCGAGAAGAAAAAATTATCACGATGCAAGACATATTAATTACTCACGCCCACGCGCACAGTCGCAATTATAATTTATTACACTTTTCCTCTTGCGAGTTGGTAATTGGCGGAATTTCGTAAGGCTTATTTTATAACGCTAATGGGCAAGCGCGTTTTCTCTTTCACTCGCGAGCAAGCACTATGCCGCTTGCTCGATTCTGGACGCGCGACGGCGCGACGACCTTCCCGCGTAAACAAAGCAGCAGCAGCGAGAGTTTAACGACTTTATACTCCTCGCACAGCAGCAGTGTTGCTAGCAGCTACCGCTGTTGCTTGTTTTTCAGGAAAAAAAAGCACGAAAAATAAAAGATTGCGCGCGATTATGAATAACAACGAGAAAAGATGAGATGAGACAAAATCGCGTATGAATTTATTGAGAACCAACGACTGCGGGTATTCTGAATTCTCCCTCGCCGTCTGCTCGCGAATGACTATTTATTGGATTCCAGATACGCGCGCGTATAGCAGTGTGTGTGTGTGTGTGTGTGTGGGGCGCGTGTACACCATTCGCGAATCTTGTTGGCGGACGAATGAATCATGTCGAGCCAACCAACTCGTTTTTAAACTGTACGTCTTTCTTTGTGTCTAAACTTGGAACTCGGATGCTGTACGTGCATCGTGCATGCACCCCATAGATGCGCGAAAATCGCGCCTAAGCAGCGACAGATACGACCGATTATAATTCTGCCGCTCTGGCTCCCGCAGCACCAGCAAACAGCAGCAGAGAGAAAGTAGTCCTATATATGAATATTTTATATCTGCGTAATTTCTCGCATCCGCGAGTTTGAGAGCCGCGTTGCTGGTGTCGCAGCAGCAGTCCGCTCGCCTCGGACAGCCTTTCCCAAAAACGACACCGCGTGCGCAAATATATTCCTCAAAGTATGACGAATCCAAATAGCGATTCGTAACGATTATTTTCCATGAGCGTAAACTGCGGAGAGACCCGTGCATGAGATTATTATTGAAACAATTCGCTAACAGCGGGTATATTTTTACTTTTCTGAAATCCAAGGAATCTACGATCGATCATCATTTCTTTTGTTCCAATGCACGCGCGCGGCACGCAACATGCAAAAACAGTGTTCTTTGTCTCGTGTCGTCGCGTGGACGCGTAGCGTTTTCGCGAACATTACATTATTCGAAAGGACTATTCGGCTTCCGGCATTACCGCGATGATGAATACATTTCGTCCATTGGATGGACGACCGAGGACTGCCGTGTAAGCCGTTGCATATTTATTTGTGTTTTGTCCGCTCGAATTTCGAATCGCCAATAAAACAGCGAATGTCGCGGCGCGTTATCACAGAGGGCGTCGCGTGCTTGCCTCGCGGTCGGTACAACGGGTCGCAATCGGCGCTTTTGTAATCTTGCGTGTCATTCGTCGCAGCGGCAGAAGACAGATTGGCAGATTCGATATAAGCGCGGTGTGTTGTTATCGCCTATCGCCCATCATTTTTTTTTTCTTCGCTTGTCAAACCGGTCAAAGTTCAAAGTGCAAAAACACACGCGCGCATATATTCCTTTTGATGCGCAGCGCGGCAGCAGTGTTGATCGCGATTACGAAAAAATTTCAATAAAAAACGCATAAAGATATTGCGGCGCGACCTCGAATTTTTCTCTTGCCTGTAGAAAATAATCGCGGAACGTGTATAACCGCGCCCAGAGCCGAGAATCCATTTCATCGAGAAACATCAGAAGTAACGACGACGCGGAGAAAGCAGTTTTATACGTGTGTACGTATTGCACGGTGTGTCGCATTTATATATAAATACATGGCATAACGAGTGTGGTCGCGGCGGAATTTATCTCCTAAACTTGTAAACTTTCACTCTGAAAATCTTTTATTCGCTCGCGGCGTATCTTTTACGACTCGCTCGATTGTAATAATTTTCAATAACGAAATTTTGATTGTTGGGATTTAGCAGGTGCAACGGATAAAGGCAAAATGGCTCAAAGAATCAAAGTCTATGTGGTCGGGGTCGGAATGACAAAGTTCGAAAAGCCGGGTAGTCGCGAAAATTTCGATTATCCGGACATGGCGAAAGAGGCGGTCGGCAAAGCGACCAAAGACGCCGGAATAGCGTACGAGGACATTAAAGCCGCCTGCGTTGGGTACGTCTACGGAGATTCTACCTGCGGCCAGAGAGCTCTCTACGAAATTGGCATGACCGGCTGTCCGGTATACAACGTCAACAACAATTGCGCCACCGGCTCGACGGCCCTCGTCATGGCCAAACAAATAATCCAGAGCGGAGACGCCGACTGTGTCTTGGCTCTGGGATTCGAGAAGATGGAAAGAGGCTCTCTGACGTCCAAATTTTTTGATCGCACCAATCCGTTGGATAAACACATTCAAGTAATGGCCGACATTGCCGGTAAGCGCTTTTGCCCAAAATCCATTGGCCCAAAGGGCAAAAATAATAGTTTTGTTGTTGTTGTTGTTGTTGCTGTTGCGGGGAAACAGGTATGAACGAGAGTCCGGTGACGGCGCAATTATTCGGTAACGCGGGAATCGAGCACATGAAAAAATATGGAACGAGGCCGGAGCATTTCGCCAAAATAGCGTACAAAAATCATCTACATTCGGTCAACAATCCTTATTCCCAATTTCAATCGAAATACACGCTCGAGGAGATAATGAATGCGCCGAAGGTATTCGGACCTCTGACCAAGCTCCAATGTTGTCCGACGTCGGACGGCGGAGCAGCCGTTATTTTGGCGAGTCAAGATTTCGTACGCAGGCACAATCTCGAGTCGCGGGCCGTCGAAATAATCGCAATGGAAATGACGACCGACGTGCCGAGCACCTTCTCCGAACGCAGCAGCATCAAACTCGTCGGGTGAGGAGACGCACGCGCGCCTATTGAAACGTATAATGACATTTTAAATTGAATGAAATGTGAAAAGTGAAAGAGGTTCTCGTTTGCGCAGGTACGACATGACGAGAAACGCGGCGGAGAAAGTATTTTCGAGTACGCGATACAGGCCAATGGACGTCGATGTGGTGGAGCTTCACGACTGTTTCTCGGCAAACGAGCTCATAACGTACGAGGCATTGGGTCTGTGTCCACCGGGCAAAGCGGCCGAGTTTATCGATTCAGGCAACAACACATACGGCGGAAAGTTTGTGATAAATCCCAGTGGCGGTTTAATATCCAAGGGACATCCGTTGGGAGCGACGGGTTTGGCCCAGTGTTCCGAGCTCTGTTGGCAACTTCGCGGACAAGCGGGAAAGCGACAAGTTCCGCGGGCGCAATTGGCCCTTCAGCACAACATCGGTCTCGGCGGAGCGGTCGTCGTCGCCCTCTACAAAATGGGATTTCCCGAGGCGGCAATTTCTCGCAACAACGTCGCGGCGACAACGGTCGTAAAGCCGGAAATGTTCAAGGCCAACGCGCTTTTCAAGGCGTTCGAGGCGGCGATGCAGGACGACGAGGACAATTTGATTGAAAAATTTCGTGGCATTTATGGCTTCAATATAATCAACGGGCCCGGCGGTGCCCAAGGTTTTTGGGTCGTCAACGCCAAAACGGGAAAAGGAACGGTCGAATTCGATAGCAAAACAAAGCCGGAAGTGACCTTTACCATCAGCGACACCGACATTCTCGACTTTATCTCCGGCAAACTGAATCCGCAACAGGCATTTTTTCAAGGCAAAGTAAAGATCAAGGGAAACATGGGTCTGGCGATGAAGTTGCCTGAATTACAGAAACGCGCTGCCAGCAAGATCGAGGCTCTTCGCTCCAAGCTCTAAACAACAAATCCAAATATCGCACATTCCACAAAAATCGTTTTTTTTTTCCTTACAAAATTGCCCGTTGACGACCGCGTTTCTTCGGTAAATATCAAATCTTTATTTTTTTCTTTACCTCGTTGCACAATTTGCGGCAAGAATGGTCGCGATATATTCAGAGAATTCCATCACGTATAATGGGGGCGGGGGGGAGGTGCACGGTGTTGGGTAGCAATTTCCATAATCCAGTCATTTTCGCCACAATTGTATATGAATAATGTGATGAAATCCGTAATTATGTAATGTAACGGGAGCAACAACGAAAAAACATGATTATTCGAGCACCACCACGATGAAACGGGATTGACGACGAAATTTTTCTTCCGATTTCTCTCATGTGCAATATTTATGACGATAAGCGCGAGGTTTACGGTGAGACGGATGATTCGGTGGTGGCTTGTTGCACGATTTTACCGATTCGAAAACCTTTTTGTGATTATTGAACGAAAATGATTATGTTTTAATTTCGAAAACTCGAGATGAGCAATTGTTCGACGACGACGAGAAAAGCCTCTGGTGCGATCCGAAGTTTAATTGTATATTCGCGTACAATCGTGTTATCATGCATATATAAATATATAGGCAACTATTTTTATAGAAAGGAAATTTCGTTATCCACCAAGGTGTGGCAATATGGAGAATATTTGAAAAATAAAATAATTACGCAAGTAAAAAAGATGCGGGAGAAAATTTCTTGATGAAAGTGTGTGCGAGTGCTTTTGGGGTTCCGCGTGCTGTGGCCGCTGCTACGCGACATACGAGAACAAAGCGATGATGCACTTTTGGCGAGGTGCCTGCAGCGCAGCTCGAAACACGGCATGGGTTTTTTTGCCATCGCGGTGGTAGTTTTCTGTAATAAAAATGGAAATGGCGTGAAACGGATCTATTGTTGTTTGGCTTTGTTGGAAACTGCTGCTCGTAGACCATAGCGGGATATTGGAACGAGTTGCAGACGCGCGATTTGACACCCGCCGATGCTCCGTTAGCCCGAGCCTCGTGAGAAACTAGGGCTCCGCCGCGCGGCTTTGTCCCACATTCGCCTCCAATGTAAATCTCGTTTTATTCGTCCATGTACTAGCTCCGCGAGCAGTATTTGCCGAGGGGTCATTCACTACCAAAATTGTGACACAGCGATTGCTGATTTCACATGATTTCAAGACAATTTTTTTTAATTTCTTGAAATCATTAATTTCAAGTCATTTCATGAGAAAATTTTAGTGATTTCACGATTTCATATATGACTCCGTGATTTCAACGTGATTTCAAGAGCAATTTCAATATCATCGCGCGCTCCCCAATATTAAATTGAAATTTTTCCGGTTTTTTGTGATAAGGACCGTAACAAAGCTACAAGTCTTCGTTCTGATCCAATATTTCCTTTCCAACATCTCTCGCGTACGTCTCCTCTTCATTATTAATAGTTTTTGGTGTTTTCCACTCAAAAGCGACTGGATGATCCCTTTTGCCATCCATTTGCTTATGTTGTGATTGCATGTGAATTCACTGATTGCATATGACTTCACATGATTTTGAAAGAAATCATGTGAAATCAACGAAATCACATTTGTTTGATTTCACTCGACTTCCGCCGATTTCAAATGATTTCCAGCATGATTTCATCCACCAATGACACAGTGACTTAAAAAATGAGCAGCCCCTCGGTATTTGCTATAATAATGGCCGCGACGAGTAGCGTTGGCGGTTTCGCCCATACATTTCTTTCTACATTTTCACAAGCTCGTCTTCAAAAGGGCGACCAAAACAAAGGAACAGAACAAAAAATTTGTCTTTTCGTCAGATATCGCTAAAAGCTAAAAGCTAAAAGCTTTGAAGCGGCCGCCGCCAAACCCAAAGTGCGCGGCGAAAGCTTTTTTCTAGCTCCCTGCTTTATAACTGCTGCTGCTTTCATGTCCAATCTTCCGCGTAAAGCATATATTTGGGTCTTTATATCGTCGCAGCACAAGGAGACGTAAAATATTATACACGATTTTTTGTCAAAAGTATTTTCCATACTGTAATCGCGCGCTAGCGTGTATCGCGCGGTAACTGATATTTCTTTGACCGCCCACCTGCTCGTATCTTTTTGCCGAAAAATTAGCCGCTCTGCTTTGTGCCATGCAAAAATCACCGATTCTGAGACACATGTACATTTTCCGTAAAAATCCGGATCACATGCGGATTAAATAATGCGCGTGTTGTGCGACGAGAATTGAAATAATTTATGCGCGCAAATTTACTCGCTATAACAATGATGTGTGTGCGTCCCATAGTTGATGGCAAACACACACACGCTGCCGGGTTTCTGCTCTGCTTCTATAATAAACGCTTTCGGGTTCATCGCGTCGCTTGAAAGCCGCTCGTAGCGAGTTCCGTGATACATTATGCACGCCCGTCGCTTTTTTCTCTCTACCGCTGCTGCCTCCTCGCGTATACGGCCGATAATTCATTGACACGCATCTTAGATGAAAAAAATTGTGAAATAATCAAAATGGAATAAAATTCAAAAAGTGCCCGCTAACTTTACGCTTTTTTTCGTTCGTTTGTTTAGCGATAAATATTATCAAACAAACGTTACAATTAATCAAACAATCATTCAACATTTTTTTAAATTATAAAAATCATAATCGGGGGGCAAATTTGATACAGCTGACAAATTAGAGAAAAACAACAAAATTGCCGGTACAGAAGATTTCTGAAACTTATCACTGCGACTGTTGATGCGCGCGATTCGCGAACCACAGCCACCAGAGGCGTGTTGATAAAAACGTCTGAGACTGCAAATCACGGTCTTACATACAGGTCTGGAAACTCGACCAGAAATTAGGTGGTGGGGGTAGGTTCCTTACTGACGAAGGGGGTTTTCCAATTAAGAAGCACGGTGTCGCACTGTGCGGCTGAGTGCGGCCCAGTGCGATAGTGTTTGTTGGAACACAATTTACATCCTAAATTCTCCACCAGACTGCGCTTCGAGCGCCATTCTTTTTTTGGAGTGCGAATCCGTACGTTAATTGTTGTTTTGTTGGTATCACTGCAGATACAGCGTGCGCGGGCACAGCAATTTACCGTGCCCCAGCGTGCGATCCAGTGCTGTAGTTGGAACGCGCACCGTCGAGCACCGTGCCGCACCGTGCGACAGCGTGCTCTAATTGGAAAACCCTCGAAACAATTCGCCAAAAACTGCCACGACGCGGCGCTGGGATCTCGCCCCCAGATAACATAACCTCAAAAGGGAAACTTTGATAAACAAAAGATGTCATGAGATGTCATGACAATGTTGACATAATAAATATTCTCATACTATTTTTGTACATATTTTATTTGCTGCAGTTTTAAAAAAATGATTGAAAGAAAAATTTATAGCGTGCATTACTTGAAAAAAAAATACAGAGGTTATGTCGAATCTGCCCCCGGCCCCCCCGCACCGCACTTTGCCTACATCTCTTTTAAGATAGCTGCGCCTCTAGCGGCCACTACATTAAAAAATTTTCTTCAGTAAGGGACCCCACAAATCCGGCAGAGTTTCCAGACCTGTATGTAAGACCGTGCTGCAAATATATTACGAATCGCAGCTCAATCCGTTTTCCATTTCCATTTTCCATCCACCAAAGGAAAAAAAAATTGAGCACTTTCCAAAGTGTCGTTGAAAATTGAAGCCGGCGGTTGCGGCGGCGGGGTCTCTGCTAATTGGTTATCGAACTGCTACGAGATCCATAATAAATCAAGTTGCTCAACTCTTGGCGACGATGTATTCCGCAAATATTGAACACCGCGCGTCGTTGATCCGCCCCGCACGCGGTTACTTTCTCGAGCGACCGAGTCCTCTGTGACTCGTTACATATACGCGGAGCAGGAGACAGCGTGATACCGCAAACAACATGCGATACCACACAGCAGCAGAGTCGCGTCGGAATTACCCAAGACTTGCGCCGCGCGCGATGTCAAAATCGCGTGTGGTCGCTAACATTCGATGACACACACACATACGTTTAGTATAATTGGCGAAAGTACAAAAAGAAAACAAGAAAATCTCTAATCTTGCTTTAGCGACCACCCAAATCAAATTTTCAGATAGGTTTTTTTTCTTCTTATTGTCAACAATGCGTATCCAAAGTGAAAAATAAACTTTTAGTTCTTCGAGAGCTGCTGCTGTAGGATTCGTCCGTTGGAGCTCGCGCGCCCTGCCACAGCAGCAGCTAGCAGGCCGGTCGAGAGCGCCACGCGGCCGAAAGCGACACTAAGCGCGCCGAGCCGCCGCCGTCGTAGACCGAGCCAGTCGAGTTTGGAGTTGCCGTCGTTGCCGAGAGTTATTCAGTTGACCCGTAACAACCGTCGTTGATAGTCGCGTACGCGTTCGCTTTGCCGTATGATTCTCGTATTTGAACGTATTTTTTTTTGAAATTGTGACAAAGCGAGTAGAACAAAATACAATCGACTGCCGTTTTCGTGTAGCAGTCGAGGAAAAACAAAGCAGCGCAGGGTCCGAACGAGCCGGAGCAGGATAAATGCTGTGTGCGCGTGTGTGTGTGAAACTTTGGGGGGATTATATCGCGCTCGATGACGAATTGAGAAAATTGTGACCGGTTATTTCTGAATTTCGGAGCAGCCCGTGAGCCTCGAATTGCGTATACTGCTCGCGAGCCGGGGTCCGAGTGTCAGCGATTGTGTGCGTGTGTGTGCGTGGGTGCGTGTGTTGCGTGAACAAATATATACGCGAGCGGAGATCGAGTCACGTGGGAAACTCGCTTTCAAAACGGACGTTGAAGCGACGATCGAGCGGTTCCGTAGATCCGCGTTGGACGACAACCCTCCCAGTAAGTACGAAATATCGAGTAATTGTTGTTTGAATCGCGAATCGAATAATCCAACAATATGTCTCCGTGGATTAACTACAATATAAATACGTCACAATGAAAACGGTTTGAACCACATTGGTCAAGTTACGATCCCGAGGCGTAATATATATATATTTATTTTACACGTGTATATTCCCGCGATCGCCATCTGCTGCTCGCCTCGCGTTGTGTCGTGGCTCCCTTTTTTTTCGTCGTTTGTCGTCTCGAAGTTGTGAACGCTCTCGAGCGCGCGATCGAGTGCTTCACGAATCCCGCCAAACCTCCGTATACCGGGTGTACCGCGGCAATAATGCTGGCCCTTGGGACTCGCGGCGCAGCAGCAGCGAGCCATCGTCGTTGATCGTCGCACTCGCTGTCAAGATGAGAGAAAAAAATAAAAAGTGTAGTCTCGCGTCGTTGGGTTGTTTTCTGCTTCCCGACTTCGGGACAGAGATGAGAAAAATATTGTGCCAGACTTTTCAAACACCCTGTAAACTCGTTATTGATATGTGCCATGAATAAAAAAAAAAATCCTGAGAGAGAGGGAGCGAGTTCTCGCCGCCTCCGAAATAACGAGAGTGTAACGACAAGTCTTTTTCACACTCGATTTCTTCTCGTCGCACGCGCATTACTTACGTTTCGTCCTGCTGCTTTCGTTCTCGCATCCTGCGCTCTGAGTGCACATCAGCAACCTCATAAAAACTTGAACGGGGACGTCTCGAATATTAACTTGATTTTATACCAATTATTCGCACCTCGTTGCTTCGCCGCCGCCTCGTCAACTCGCCCTGTATTATGCGAAACACAAAACTTGATCTCGGCGAGTTGAAAAAAAAAAAAATGCATAACCGGGCCACGTAGCAGGTGTTTGGCGCTCTTGTTCATCCTTTCCCGAGCGCGACGCCTTCTGGATGACGAGATACACGCGCACACATGTTTCTTTCTTTGCTGCTTTACGCGGTTCGCGCCGCCTCCTACAGCTTCTCGCGCGCGCGGACATTGCCAGAAAAACACGCGATATATCGATAAAAATGTTTTGCCATCCTGTCAAGTCGGAACAACGACTCGGGCATTTTTTTCGCCTCGTCGCACTTTTCGCAACGAAATAAAATTGTCCGAATGCACTCGCAACTCGCGCGGGGCGGTCAATCATTGCCTGCACGAAAAGTTAGTAGCTCAAAATTTATTTTACAATATATATAGTCTCGCGGGAGCACGATCGAATTGGATCGAAGGATCATTTCGATCCTTCTGCAGATTGAGATGTAACGCGACGCACGGGAATGTTGGAAAATTCCTATATAGCGGCTATATTGATTCGATTCCGCTCGGCGCGGAGAGTTCGTTAACCAGCGAGCGTCTCGCGAGGCTCTGGCAAACTTCCAGCAGCAACGCGTTACTCGCGGGCTTACGGGGCGTATGTGATAGCGGCGGCGGTACATATGTGTTGTCCGAGCGATCCCCCGCGCGCCTGCTAACACGAGTAACAATGATATTACGAGAAAAGAGGCGAATCGTTGTTTGTTGTGCGCGGTGGTGCAGGCAAGAGCACAGGTCGATCCTTACTGCAGCGCGCGCGCTATTTCTACACGTGCTTCCTCCTCTATAACCGCGCGCGGCAATCGCGACTTCGGCCACTTCCGGTTTCCCGTATTATTAGCCACTTAAATATTCCAGTCTCGCGTTCGCATCGTCTTCCTCGTATCGTTCGACACTCGAACGTCAATTCTCTCATTCGTCGTTTATTCTATTTCGACAATCTCTGTAGTATTTTCTATGGTAAAAAAAATCTTTTGTTCCGCATTATGAAAACTCGAAATTTACTATAAACATAAAAGCTACAACGTTTTGTATATTTTTCGCGTTGGGAATAACGGAGGAGTTTTGGGGTAACGGATTATTTTCAATCGTATTGTCTCGCGCGCGCGATAACTCTCCGCGTTTATCCCCCTCCCAAGTCCCTCTTTTTTTTCGTTGGGCGTCTCGATCGTTTTCCGAGCTAACGGTGCGGCGCGCGCGTTTCTATGTCTACCGTATATATAGGTATACAGGCATACACAGAAAATTACTTGGTACACTGCGCGGCGGCGTCCTCGAGTCGTTTGCGAGAGCGAAGAATTTTCGGCGATGATTCATCCGCCAATATAAAGCGGGGCTCGTGCGTGTAAATGCATCCGCGGATGATTCGCGAATCAACGAGCAGTGAAAATAAAATTTTGTTGAAAAAGATCGATATTTTGTTGGATACGTTAAACTAAACGTTTTTTCGAAAAATGACGAAAATTTTGTCATTTCACAAAAAAAAACATTCTGGAAAATCTTTTCGGAAAGTAAATTTTTGTCATTCCATTCGTAAATTTACCCGACAGTTCCGTTGCAAATGAAAAATATTGTCGAAATCACTAAAATTTTGAAATTATTCCAAAATATTTAGTTCGCTGTATTCAACAAAATATCGACGTTTTTTGACAAAATTGAATTTTCAGTTTAACGACGTCATTGCCGTGCCCCGTGATGGATCGTTGCAGTTCAATCGAAAAATCCATTTCTTTCGTCATCCAAATAAAAAAAATATCACCAAATGATAATTATTTAAAATATGTAGCGAGAGAGACGCTCTATGCTCGCGCGGTGCGAGAGTTACTCATCCGCTGGTGCTTTGGCAGGTTGCCCGCGCTATCGAGCGTTGAAAAGCGTTGCTGCTATATAAAAAGTCTGATATTAGCACGTTGTTGGCTCTATTCTCGTGACCAACGTCGATGCTCGAGGCGTACGAGTCCTAGATGCGAACCAAATTCACTGCGTGACCCGGGCTCCGCGCCCCGCCGCTCTCGTAGGTTCGGAAACGAAATGGTAAAAAAAAAAAAAAAAAAGAAAGCCGATCCGGGTTCTATAACAAATTCGACGCGCAAACTTCTCGATCATATTTCCGGTTTAATTTTCATCATTTCCTTCTGAAAAAAACATTAAATTTAGCTTTTTCGTTTGATTTTTAATTATTTTTTCAACCGACGTCACGTTAGTTTGAAAATGTTTCGAGCCCCGCCGCCGCAGCAGCGGCGCATGAATTAACGAAAGGGTCGCGACGACGAGCCGTGGTGCGGCATGGCGATGAGTTTGCCGTAGCTAACGAGCCTTCTTTTTCCGCGTTATAAACGCGAATGATGCTGAAGTTTGCAACGTTGGAATGCACCGAAAAATATTTGATTTTGTTAATGATTCGTTCAATTTTCAATTTCATCCAAATCTTTCGAGCCGATAAGCTTTTCGGGTGGCAAAAATGGATCATTTTATCATCGTAATTACATTCTGCATTCGAATAATTATTTTCGTCAAAGATGGAAAAGAATTTCGTTGCGTTCCAACGATGCAAACTTCAGAGTCATAAACGCGAACACGTTACGTACTCGCCTGAGATTTTCATTCGTGGAAATACTGAAAACGCGATTATGATGATCGGACGCGCGTCAAGGAACAATTAAGGCGAGCGAGAAGGGTTGAACGAGGCGAAGGAATAGAAGACTCAATAAAAAGAAAGAGAGGGCGGCGGGGAGCAAGGAGGGAAGCATGCAGCGCGGAACTAGTAGGAAAAAGAGAGAAGGAAACGAGGGAATAAGTTGAGAGACGGCGCGCGCGAAAGCAGCCGCAGCAGGGGGATTTGACAGAAATGGCGAGGGGAAATCTGCTGCTGCTGCTGCTGCTCTCGCTTACGAGCCTCAATCCCCTATACATCTTATATATACAGATATAAATAAATGTACTTTAGTAACACACATTTGCACATACGTACGTCGTGCGCGCCACCGAAATCAATACTTTCGAGACGCCGAGCTCGATTTTTCATTTTTTCCACTGTATTTTGTGACTTCTCGCACATCGCGAGATTCTTATACGCATACGCGCTCAGAGGGTTTACAATGTTGGCGATTTCATCGCGTTGGAACGCAACGAAAACTCGACAGAGTGCAAATTAGTAAAAAAAAATTGCACCCCGCGATTGCATACGCTATATTTGTGTACGATATACGCGCGGAGTATGTTGAGATTGAATTGCCTCGTGCACGGGTAAAGGTCAGGCGCGCGCGGCAACAAAGGAACGACGGTGAAAGGCGAAACAGACTTTGGCCAGCAGAATAAAACACACGATGCTCGAAAAACAACCGCGCGCTCATCCGCATTTTGGGAGCAGCAGCAACGGCGACAAAGTTTGAGAATAACCTTCACCGAATAACGCACTTTAATGTGTTTGCGTTATTGAGATGAGAGCAGCAGCGCGGCAGACGCGAGAAGAGGTAAAATCACATGTTGAATAATCGAGCGCGCGCAAGTTCAAGTGCGAAGGTTATTTAACTCTCGGTGCGGTGATGGTATACCGCTCGCGTCCAAAGTATATATCGTTGTTTATTCAAAACGCGCTGTCTAGTGCGAGCCCTTGTGCGCGGCGGATACTATTTATCACGATCATTTATTTATTTTGTTTAATACATATCTATAATTGTATACTCGACGTACACACGAGACTTTGGTGCTATTGAGATTACCATTTCCGCATCGAAATAATTACGAGACACGCTATACGTACACTCGGACGCTGCGAGAACGCCGCTCTCTCTTTCTCGTGCAGTCGTTCGTATTTCTTAGCGGCAGCAGCAGCATTCAGACCGTACAGGCTCTTCCAAAAACGTTTTGCATAAAGCGAGGGGCCATTCACTACCAAAATTGTGACACAGTGATTGCTGATTTCACATGATTCCAAGACAATTTTTGATAATTTTTTGAAATCATTAATTTCAAGTGATTTCATGAGAATACTTGAGTGATTTCACGATTTCATATATGACTCCGTGATTTCAACGTGATTTCAAGAGCAATTTCAATATCATCGCGCGCTCCCCAACATTAAATTGAAATTTTTCCGGTTTTTTGTGATAAGGACCGTAACAATGCTACAAATCTTCGTTCTGATCCAATATTTCCTTTCAAACATGTCTCGCGTACGTCTCCTCTTCATTAATAGTTTGTGGTGTTTTCCACTCAAAAGCGACTGGATGATCCCGTTTGCCCTCCATTTGCTTATGTTGTGATTGCATGTGAATAATTCACTGATTATGACTTCACATGATTTCGAAAAAAAAACATGTGAAATCAACGAAATCACATTCATTTGATTTCACTCGACTTCCGCCGATTTCAAATGATTTCCAGCATGATTTCATCCACCAGTGACACAGTGACTTCGAAAATGAGCAGCCCCGCGGCATAAAGTCACGTGTATTATTTTCGACGCGCGCATTTCTTCTTTCCCACACGGTCGGTTTTTTTCCAAGATCTGGACCATCCTTTGGGCGCGAACGTAAATTTGCCGGATACACACGATTCAACCGAGCAAATTTTTCCCCCACCCGCGCACGTTTGTTTGTCAACAACCCTTGCTTCGCCGCCGCCGTAGAGCGCGCCTTCGTTTTCTGCTGGCAAAGCGATAGCATCGAGCGAGTTCGTCGCGCATCAAATAGGTATATGGAGGCGAATCGTAAAGGTAAATTTATTCTCAAAATTGACACAATTCATTTATATAGTTGGGTGAAACGGATGGCGGCAGTGGTGCTCGCGCGAGTATATTCAGATGCGAGAAAACTTTCTACGACGAAGACGCGAGAAACAAATTGTACGTATATATGGCGGCGCGGCAGGGGGCAGTGTATTTATCACGAGATATATATATATTGGACGTTTTGTTGAGCGGGGATGTTGCTGAGGAGGAAAATGCACACGCCGCCGAGATGTATTCCAGCACGAGTAAATTATTGAGAAACGGCGAACACGAATGTTTGGAAAAAGAATATTCTTCATGTTTGCGCGTTCTCTATCTGCTGCATGTATATATTTAGCGGACTCTGCCTGCTGATGTGCTCGCCGCAGCTGAACGCGGCTGAACGGAAGAAAGTGAAAGAAGCATGCGCTTTTCCGCGCTGTCGCTCTCCTACAAGATGCTGCATCATATACGTTACAGTTGCTACATCGACAAATTGGTCTCAATATGGACCTGCACCTTTCTCGTACCTCCCATAAATCGCATGTAGCAGCTCCTCTCGCGATTAATTTTAAATGTCCTCATTTTCGTTCACCAGATTAGATTAGAGCCGCGTTATTAGAGCCAATAAACGAATTTTTTTTGTCAACGGTTCGGAATATAATTTCTTTCTTAAAAATAATTGACATTTTCAAATGTCTCCGGATAAATTGAAAACATTGCTAAAGTTGAAAATACACGAAAAAAAAGAAACAGTAAATATCGCAGTATAAACTACTTAAACACGATGTTGAAGTTTGCAACGTTGGAATGCAACGAAATTCGGTTGTTTCTTGAGCAGAGCTCGCGATTCTTATTGAATATTCAAGCAGGACAACAAAATTATAATTTTTTGGGATTTGAATAAAAAATCGATACGAAAATGGTAATTTTCAGTTTTTAATTGAACAAAAAATGAAGAGAAATTGTATTTTTCGTTGGGCCCCAACGTTGGGAACTTCAGGGTCATTACTTAAACAACACGGTAGCCACTTTATTTTACAGTCGAACAGAGAATCCCTGTACGAACTGAGATTTTAACAGTTTCACTGGATCGTTTATAGTTCGTTACAATAAATTCATCAATGTTTCCAGTAAAACTGTCCAACTGTCAAAATTACATGAGATCACCGATTTCCATACTGTACGCAGCTGCAACAGTTACAGTGTTACAGCAATGACTACAGAGCGATTCATTCAATTTTACAGTGTGGCACGGTATTTTCACTATTCTTTCCACAGTCGGTGACGTTATCACCAACACACATAGACACAAACGTGTATTTAACAGTGTTGAACTGTTAAAATTGACTTTGGACTACACTGTAATTCGAGCTAATTTGAGCCCTATTTTTCAGTAAATATCGCTTTTCAATCGCTTCGAGTCCAATGTAAACTGTGTACCACCGTATTTTAAACTGTTTCTTTTTTGCCGTGTATGCAATGTCGTATATGCCCCGGTATCGGGGTGAAAGTATAGTATAGACGCAGCAGGAACGAAGCAACGCGGAGAAAGAAACTGAAAAAATGGAAAGGGAAAAAATGTGTTGAAGATCGAGAGAGAAACGCGAATAGATAAATCAATGGAGCGTACAACGAACCGTTGTTCCCCCCCCCCCCCTGGCGTTGTCCAGATTGGCCTACAAATCCACCGAGTCATGGACCCAGACTCTGCTTTCATTCTTTATTCCTCTGCTGCTGCTGCTGCTGCTGCTGCGGCATGGGCCTCGTTCTCGGGCGCCCTCTCGCCTGGGCCCCTCTTGTTATATTATTCGGATATTTTGATGAGGCGTAAAATTAACTATTTTCATCGTTCGAATGTTGTAATACTGAAAAATTCTCTCGACTCCGAGTCGAGCTTTCAACTTTTGTGCGTCTATGTATCGCGCGGCGGGGGAATACATGCGGCCGAGGGGCTGCTTATTTTTGAAGTCACTGTGTCACTGGTGGATGAAATCATGCTGGAAATCATTTGGAATCGGCGGAAGTCGAGTGAAATCAAATAAATGTGATTTCGTTGATTTCACATGATTCCTTTCGAAATCATGTGAAGTCATATGCAATTAGTGAATTCACATGCAATCACAACATAAGCGAATGGATGGCAAAAGGGATCATTCAGTCGCTTTCGAGTGAAAAACACCAAAAACTATTAATAATGAAGAGGAGACGTACTCGAGAGATGTTTGAAAGCAAATATTGGATCAGAACGAAGACTTGTAGCTTTGTTACGGTCTTTATCACAAAAAACCGGAAAAATTTCAATTTAATATTGGGGACCGCGCGATGATATATTGAAATTGCTTTTGAAATCACGTTCGAATCACGGAGTCATATATGAAATCGTAAAATCACTAAAATAGACTCATAAAATCACTTGAAATTAATAATTTCAAGAAAGTATCAAAAATTGTCTTGAAATCATGTGAAATCAGCAATCACTGTGTCACAATTTTGGTAGTGAATGGCCCCTCGCATGCGGCAACACCGCGCTGCGCGTCTCTATAGACTCTTGATGACATTCCTATTAGTAGGTGTTTGATGTAGCAGGCAGCAGGCACATCCGGTCAAGAGCGATTCACATTATCGTTGCCGCGCGATGCGATCAATTTTCTTTTCGTATATCGTCTCGCGCTCGATCGTGTTCTATATACAAATAACAAAAGTCAATCGCGTATTTTCTCGGCCAGTTTTTTTCTTTTTTTTTTCACACGCACCGCGAGCAACAAGACGTGCGTCGTCGCGCCACAATTAACCCTCGCAAAATTATTCTTTCGTTCGACTATGCAATTATTTTCGATGAAACATTCGGGTCGAAATGCGAGAATTTATTCGGTGCAGGCCCCGCGCACATTCGTATTGATCCAACAAATTTTTCAAGTGCGCGCGATATTCATCGTATACGTGTTTCTATATATGCATGCAAGAAATTGGACAAAGAGCGAACGGAAATAGTGCGCGAGCCTCGAACCCGCGTGCGTTGGTGCAACAACTTGAAGTCTACGACTTTTAAATATAGACAGAGACTGCGTGCTCGTATGAGGAGGAGGAGGACGCGACCTTTCCTCGAAGGATTCTCGAGGCCGGTGCTCCGATGCTCGGAACATGCTCGTCGTTCCAAATGCTGCTGCTGTTTATTTTATTCCGTTCCCTTCTGCCCTGCTGCACGCTGACGCGCTTCCGATCGACGGCGCGGCGTGGAGAGGGAAGAAACCTTGAAATTTCTGTCGTTTGGACTCGTCAGCGGGGTCGAGAGCGGAGCCTCCTCTCCGCGTATTCTCCTTCTCAATTCTTCTTCTCCTCCTCGTTTCTATAGTAGCGACGCTGCGCTGCGTACGAGGAGGTTGACTCATTAAACTGGAGCGAGGCCTTATTCCGAATCGAATAAAACAACCATTCGCGCGCCAACTTCCGTCGGATTTACGCAAAATTCTCAGCCAATCGCCCAGTCCCTAACTTTTCATTTCATTTTTGTTTTTTACTTCCCTCCTACAAGAGCAAAACTCGAAATCATTGGAGCAGCCCCGGGGCTGGTTGTGGGAAAAATCTTGCCTCATTTTTCCGTTGATTGAAACGGTTTTTATTTCCAACCCGCATACTATATACACGCTGACTGCTCAACTGTTCTCTTGCTCGCTCTCGAAGAGTGGTCGAATTATTTTCGAGAGCTTGATTTTTTTCTAAATCATCTAAATTCTCGAAAATACTGCCTAGACCGCGTTTGTGGCTTTATTTTATTTGAAATCTCTCATTGGAATATATCCGACAGCTATTTCGAATAAATGTTGAGCAAGCAGCATGCGGTAGCACGAGATAAATTTAGTTTTAATGCTGAAAGAGTTTGTTGCAGCAGAGCTGAATTGAGTCGCGCGTCGATGAAGGTTCACACGCACTGGATATCACGCGTCGAGCCTTGATCGGTGCTGCGGTTCAGTGATTCACGTACTATACTGTATACTCAATTAAAATTAATTACGAGGCAAATGGGTCTGTACCGTATAGCGCGGCGGGGTGGCACGATTAACCGGCTCATCAACAACGCGCTACATACGCGTGTTATATAAATAGAAACAAACGCGCGCACTTGGTCTAATTTTAATGACATCGCGTTTCCCAAAGCCACATGCGAGTTTTCATACTTGAAGATTCGAAAAAAAAAATCTCGAAAGTTTTATTCACACGATTTCAATCAAATTCATTCATTGGTTGAAATATATTCGATAGAAAGACTTTTGACGAACAAACCCGAGGAGGAGACACTTCCGCGCGGGCGCGCGCGTGTTGTGCCGTCCCCCGTGTGCTTTGCTCTCGCTTCCTTCTCGCGTCTCTCGCTCAACGAGGGTCAGAAACCTTGGCGCGGACGCCGGCCACCGGGACACTACAGATTCGCGTTATAAACACACACGTACCCAAATACAAAAGTAAACAGAAAAACAATGCCCGATCAATCGGCAAATGCTGGCGAAAGATCGATCCCTATTTTTTATTCGTAACGCAAAAGCAATGTTATCCACGAATAAGAAGAAGAAGAAAATCTTGGCTCGCAAAAAGTACAGAACAATATTGACGATTTCGTTCCGGTGAATATATTTAATTGGTCGTTACGTATAGACGCACTTTGCATAATAACCGTATATGACACTGAAGTTCAAACCAATTTCTCTTCATTTTTTGTTCAATTAAAAACTAAAAATGACCATTTTCGTATCGATTTTTCATTTGAATCCTAAAAAATTATTATTTTATTGTCCTGATTAAATATTCAATAAGAATCGCGAGCTCTGCTCAAGAAAAACCGATTCCATTGCATTCCAACGTTGCAAACTTCAACATCGTTAACCGTATCGCGTTCACTGATAATGCGGATATGATATAAGAGACTTTTTCTTCTTTTCTGCTCTGTCGCCGTATTTCTCGACGCTGCCTGGAACGATCAATGACACATGGTTTCGTTTTTCTCGTAGATCTAAAAATTGTCAACATCTGGCTCGGGCAACTGCCCGGCGGCGGCGGCATCAACAACAACAACAACAACAAAGACGAAAATAGTATATTTTCGGTTTGGAAAGGAGAGATTTATATGCAGCGGGCAGCAGCAGAGAAATATATAAAAAAGAAATGACGAGCAACGGGGAAGTATGGGTGCAGTGGTTCACGTGTTGTCTGGCCCAACAAGGCCCGGGAGCTCGGAACAAGCGACAAAGGCCGCAGCAACAGCAGAGGCTCAGGATAGACCGTAGCATGATCGGTGCACCGACGAATTTTCAACACACCGGACACATCGGGGGCGGCGATCTCACCGATATGGCTAGTGCTCACTTGTCCGTCATACAGACTCAAATGCAGGGCAAGGGTGGATACGAGGCATCCTTTGGCGTTAAGGTATAATCATTTTTATTCACTTCAAGTACAAACGCGCGCGCTCCGGGTTAAAAGCGATTAGCGAAAAAGTCGCGAGAGAATATTTAGAGACGCGGCAGCGTCTTGACGCCAAGTATTAAAAAGAAAAGTTGGAATCGACAAGGCAAGTTGCACCGCGTGTCTATATACTCGAGATTGGGCCTTTTTCCGTTTAAGCATTTACGCCGCACGCGTAACAATAAAAACAGCAGCAGCGGAGGAGAGAAGAAATAATAAATGCGTGCATGGTGTTGTGCGAGCGAAAAAGCTGAGCGGCGGAGCGCATTCCAGTTGGCGCGCCCAAACAAATTAAAGCAGGCTCATATATACCAATATTCTTTGCTTTTCCGCGTTGTATTCGCCGTTTCGATTGACCCGTGCTGACAGATCGCGCGCGACCGCCCTTGATCTCGTATTCTCATTGGCGCAAGGCAATCGCTCGTGGCCGCATTCGTGCTTTTCGTACCGCGCGCGAAACGCGATCATGAAATTCTCGCCTCAATTTTTTTCTCCTCCCGCGAGCTATTCGGCTCGCAAAATAATTCGTCATTCGGTTAACGAGCACGCGGCCGCCACGCAGCAGCAGCAGCAGCACGACCTCTTTTGATTAATTGGCAATTCATGAATGGCGGCGCGCGCGCAACGATCCATGCACACGTGCGTCTCGTCAACACAACAGAGCCGAGTTCTCACGTCGCACGAATCCCGGCTTATTATTTAGACTCGTCGTTGTTTATAACGAGCAGGGACCTGGTTACCTCGTACAATCTCGTATTTATTCTTTCAACATTACGCCAATGACCTCTAGACGATTTTTATAACGGCTTATTCGTCGCGCACCTATAGCAGCTTATCCGATAAGAATTGTGAGATGTGGGTTGGCTACTTGGCTCTCGTCGTCGAAATTAATTTAATCGATTCGCGATGACACTGAAGTTCCCAACGTTGGGGCCCAACGAAAAATACAATTTCTCCTCATTTCTTATTCAATTAAAAACTGAAAATGACCATTTTCGTATCGATTTTTTATTTAAATCCTAAAAAATTATCATTTTATTGTCCTGATTGAATATTCAATAAGAATCGCGAGCTCTGCTCAAGAAACAACCGAATTTCGTTGCATTCCAACGTTGCAAACTTCAACATCGTCGACTCGCGAGTAATGGTCGCGCGCGGCGGACACCCTGTACAACACGATGGTGCATGCCGCATGTGTCGAAACAAAGAGACTGCGCGCGCGCGAAAAAGCGAAAAAAAGAGAGTTTAAAGAAAGAAAAGGAGGAGAGCTCCGCGCCGCGGGCAAAGGGCAAAACCAGTTTTTCGGTTGCCCGCGTGCGCGCATCGTCCTCGTATATATTCTATTCTCTCTCTCTTTTCGTCGCTCATCTCCCCGTGCATGCCTCCGTGGCTGCTTCGCACCGCGTACGAATTTACATCATATTTACAAATAACACCAAATTTTGTAAATTTTATTACTCTTCTCGTGTACGCACAATTGTTCAAGGTGATCCGCGTATCGCGAGAGATGATTGCGCGCAATAGAATCAGGGCATGACCTTGAAATATCACAATAAGCGAGTCGTTTGTTGAATCTTTTTGCGCTTCCGCATCGCGCCGGTATATTTCACTCGACTGCTTCGGGCCGCGCAACGCGCTTTTGATACAAAGAAGGGGGTTGGCCGGCGTCTTGACGACGCAAGACGCAAGGGGCATTATTATCGTCGCGGCGATCGGACGCCTCGTATGTGCAATGTTCATGCAAGTATATGTAGATTAATTGAAAAGTGGAACGAATCTTTTTCTTCGCTTTTCGCGAGCATTGCCCGCGCGCGCATTGGAAATGAATTAAAAAAATGTTGTCCCGCATGCTGGTGGAACAAGCGGAGCGCGCTCGGTCGTGACTGCCGTTGATCCTCGATTAAATCGGGTAAGCACGAGGCAGAAACCCATTGCAACGAGAACGTCGTCGTTGTATACTAGGGAGCAGTGTGGGGGGAGGGGGGCTGGTAGTGCATGCTGGAAGGTCGGTGAATATCCGAGCAGCAGCTCTGAAAATGGCCCGAGGAATATATGGGTCGTTCCATGCATACGCGTCCAAATCCCTCCGTTTCCTGCACTTATTCCCATTCCTCGCGCGGCTACGGAGCCAGAGAGAAAAATGGATGTACCGTTGTCGCGCGCGCGGTCTATTGTGTCAAGCCCAAAAATCGAGGGGCTGCTCATTTTTGAAGTCACTGTGTCACTGGTGGATGAAATCATGCTGGAAATCATTTGAAATCGACGGAAGTCGAGTGAAATCAAATAAATGTGATTTCATTGATTTCACATGAATTCTTTCGAAATCATGTGAAGTCATATGCAATGAGTGAATTCACATGCAATCACAACATAAGCAAATGGATGGCAAAAGGGATCATCCAGTCGCTTTTGAGTGGAAAACACCAAAAACTATTAATAATGAAGAGAAGACGTACGCGAGAGATGTTTGTAAGGAAATATTGGATCAGAACAAAGACTTGTAGCTTTGTTACGGTCCTTACCACAAAAAACCGGAAAAATTTCAAATTAATATTGGGGAGCGCGCGATGATATTGAAATTGCTCTTGAAATCACGTTGAAATCGCGGAGTCATATGTGAAATCGTGAAATTACTAAAATATTCTCATGAAATCACTTGAAATTAATGATTTCAAGAAATTAACAAAAATTGTCTTGAAATCATGTGAAATCAGCAATCACTGTGTCACAATTTTGGTAGTGAATGGCCGCTCGCCAAAAATAGATGGAAATTAATGGCGAATAACAATGATGATTCGTTGTATACATGCTAATCAGGGTTGCCTTTGTTATTTATTCGCAGGCTTGCTGAGAAATCGTTGCCCCGAGGGTGCTCGAGACTGACCTATGACGAGCCTCGCGGTGGACATCGACGAAAAAACGAGGATGGCAAAGGTGGACGCGCGAGCCTCAGCAGAGACAATTAACCCAAGGGAATCAAAAGCACGGAGATAATATTTGTAAATAACCGAGGAGGACGCCGCCTCCGACACCACTGCCGAGACGAGTTTACTCCCAAGCACCAAAGCTGCTGCTCCACTCGCGCAACGACAAGAAAATTCAAATGAAAATGCTCCCGCTTTCCTACTGCCTCCTCGACCATCGGAATACCCTTTTCCTGGTATTATATTCAATTCTATGAGACCCCCTTTATAAGGGGACATTCAACATTTTTCACACTTGTAAAATGAAGAAAAAAAACACATGCGTAAAAACATTGAATTTTTTACTTTCAAGAGTTTTCTCACTCACTTTTCGTTCAGCTACGATTCTCTTTCGTACCCCTGATCGCGCGTTCTCATGTCCACCGCGGAATTGTGATAGAATTTGCGTTAACCGCCGTTCCTCCATTATTATTATTATTATTATTATTATTCATATTATTATAAAAATTATAATTACTGCTACGAGTGATATCCTCCGTCAACCCAGGATCAAACTCGACGATCATCGAGGGTAGGAAAAAATGTACACACACCGAATCGACAGATTGTCATTTTTCGATCGACGTCGAGCTACATTGATTTTTTGTTTTTCATCCATTACGTTATTTTATAAGGGATATTATATTAATATTGCGACAAATTATGACAAATATTTTCTCGAGCACTGCCTTCTCTTCGGTGCGGAAAAGTGGTCGAAATGGGGACGCGAGGAAAAAAAGAATTATTATGCGAGGAATATCACAATCGCTCTAATGATTGCCATTGACCCACTGCGATCTGTATTTATTTATTATTTATGCAACTAAGATTATCCCCTTTTCGCAAACCTCGTCGCTCTTATTTCCCGGCGCATAAAAACCTTATTTATTTATATATAGAACCGCGCGCCCTGTACCGGGCTATTATACGCACACACACACACGTATAAATATAAAAAATATATTGTATTTTCAGCGAATTAATTAGCAATCGATCGCACGCACTTTTCGACGATAATTGAGGATAATTGTTCATACATTATTGCATTTCAAGTCGGTGACCAAAAACAGTTTCAAACAACGCGTCCATGTTCCGATTTTCGGAAAATCATATCCAACAAAAGCAAAAAATGTTTCTCAACAGATGCTCGTTTTCCCTCTAAGGATTTTTAATGGTCACGGGAATTTAATGGATAGGTCAAGTTGACCGCAAAAGCATTTGAACCAACTCTGACACGTTTAGGAATAAATCGACATTTTTTTTTGTACATATTAATACGCATCATAATTGTCGAATAGTGTTCCAAAAGATAGAGAATTGAGACTCGATTCATCTTTCAAGGATTTTAAAAATCACCCGCCGTTTTCTTGGCACCTGGGGAATTATTTATAAAAATGAACAGTTACAAGTATTATTACGTTGATCGCGATGACGCAAAGAGCAAAAAAGGACACTGCGCGCTGCGGATTCAATATTATCGTAATGAGACGTCGAAGCAAAGATGTACGTGCGAGGTCGGTTGTGTTCGGACGTGTCTGTAATAAAAAGTGCAATACGAACGTACGAGAATGAAACTCGAAGGATCCTCGAGATTATTTTCTGGGGATTATCGGCGAACGAGAGGAACACGGATCGATTGTTTAGAAATGTTTGAAAGATGGTCCATTTGAAAAAAAAAAAATATAACACACGGTCGCTTCCGTTTAGTTATGGCGAATAAAAGGCGAACACCGACGATTGACCGCGAGTATTTCTGTCCCTAGTTTCGCCAAGTTTCAGGGCCAATTGATGACTGTGTAACGTTTACAATTAAAAGTAATAAACGGAAAATCATGTATCCTATAAACATTGTCCGTCTTATTTCCTTGAATTCTGCGACACGTTTTTTCCCTAACTGGGAAAAATGAAATAACAAACACAAAGTTTTTCGTGGCAAAGAGAAAGAAAAAAACTTTATTCGTACAGGAAACGTGTTTTTCTCGCTTTTTTCCCATTCCTCCCCTATAACAAACAAAAGGTTTCGAATTTATCGTTGATTCCTAATCGCTCGCGGCATCCGCAGCCTCGTCGGCTTCGCCTCCACTTCCGGAAGCACTTTCCGAGCCGCTGTTGGAATCCTCGTCCGATTCTTTCAAAACTTTGCCTTTCGTGTGTTTTTTCGATCTCGCGTTCTCAAAGTCCGAACCTTCCTCGTCGGACGAATAAATGTTGGAAGCTGCTGCAACGACATCGGATCATGACCATTTTTGCGATAAAGCTTTGAAAAAAAAACACGCCATTTTTGTTTGCCTACCTTTAGCCGTGGGACCGCCTTTTTTGTATTTGTTTTTTATCGCGGCCAAGGATATGGCGCCTTCGTCGTCGGATCCGTCATCGTGGTAAGCGTCGGCGCCATAATTGCCGGAGGCTCGACCCGAAGCCCTCGTACCGCCGCTCGTCTTTTTCGGTTTGCTCTGTACTCGCATCGCCATTCGTAACTTTTCTTCCTCTTTCTGCATGCCAAGAAAATATCGGTAAAAAATGAGATTGAGCTCGTTAATTGGATCAGAAGCGGTTTTAATGGAGCTGCGGGAACGAGGAGTGCTGCACGTACCTTCATCATTTCGTATCGGTTTTGATCGGGATTCATGCCGACCTGTGACAAAACTTTAATGCCGGAAGTCTTTTGGGAGCGATCGGCCAGGGACATGGTCATTTTTCTGTGGGTAAACGATTCGGTGGAATGAGGTCTGAAGGTTAATTTAGTACGGAACACGGCTTGGCCCTGAAGACCCGTGCCCTGACGTATGTAAAGATGATTATGATCGCCTTGAAGAGGTTGCTTGTAAACGTCAAATATTTCGGAGCCCAGATGGAGCGACATACTCCCGTCGGACCAACGAACGAATCGCGCGTTGCTCTCTTTGAGCATTTTTCCATCATCGCCAAAGGCATCTTTCCATCTAATTGTATTCTCGACCTTGAGCTTTAATCTGGCGCGACCTTCCTCGTCCAGAGTCTCCTCCTCGTCAATCTCGTCCTCGTACGTCTCGTGATCGAACGGGCGCGTCTCGACCGACAAGAAATTTGGCAATTTAACGAAATGTATTTCACGGCCAAGGTCCGTCGTGATTTTTGGTATTTCGACGTCGATTCGCGTCTCCGGCGGTGGTTCCGGTTCGTCCTCCTTTTCGCCGCGCTCGTCGTCCTGCTTCGTCGACCCCGCAACGCAATTATTTTTTAAACTCTGATTTATGGATTAGGCACAGCGAGGTTAAAAACTTACGTCGTTTATGACTGCTCGATGACTCGGTCCTTCACCGCCACTGTCGGATCTTCCGCGACTCCTCGATCGGCTCCTGCTGCGACTGCGACTTCGACTCCGGCTTCGACTGTGGCTTCGGCTCCTGCTGCTGCGGCTTTTTATTTTATTGTTATCGCTAGTCCCGGTTTCCTTGTCTTTTTCATCGTCGGTACTGATGTCGCTAGCGTCGCCAAACAGAGCGTCCGCGGTTGGTTCCTCAGTTTTTTCTTTTTCACCAATTTCCTCCTCTTCCGAGTCTGAGTCGATCAGAGGTCTCAATTTTTTTGTTGTATTTTCCGATTCCGACAAAACTTGGCCACTATCGCGTTTGCGTTTTGAGCCCTCGACTTCGCTGCTACTGTCCTCGGCGTCCGATTTTTTTCCCTCGTCCTCGCCGCTTCCTCCTCCCTCCTCTTCTTCTTCTTCTTCTTCTTCTTCTTTCGAACTTTTTTCGCTCATTTTTAAACTTGTCGCGGTTTGTGAATTTGGACTACCGCCGGCGAGCGGGAGGAGCGATGGCTCGGCTCTGGAACGATTGCTACGAGCCGATTCGCTGGCGACGGATCCACCGCGGCTGTCCGCCGCCGAGCCGCTGCGAGAACGTCCGCCGGGACTCGTCGTCGGTGATTCGCCATAGCCGGAAACGTTGGATCTCGGCGATCCGGCAGCGGCCGCGGCAGCGGAATTCTTCAAGTCTTTGGGACTAGCCGGTGCTTCGTGATGCGATCCCGAACGCGATCTGGCTGACGTCGGAGAGCCCGAGCGCGATCCATCGTCGGATTTTGGAGAGCCCGAGAGAGATCTCGCTGATTTCGGAGAGCCCGACCGAGATCTCCCGGATTTTGGTGAGCCCGAGTGTGACCTCGCGGATTTGGGTGAGCCGGGACTCGGGGAACGTGGCGAATGTGGCGAACGTGGAGAACCGCCGGTTTTGTTTGTTCGTCCGGAAGCGACGCTGGAGCGACGCAAGCCCGATCTCGCCGGAGACTGACTGGGCGATCCGCGTGACCTCGGACTAGCCACCGATTTATTAGTCGCCGGACTGTGCGAACGACTTCGGGACGGTGCTTCGCTGGCTACGGACATGGGAGACCGGACGCCCTGGTGTTCTCCGTCGGACCGCTCGCTCCTCGCACCCCCTGGAGTTGGCACGGGCGCTCGAGAAGCCGGACTGGCGCTCCTGCTCGAGGTCGACGACGCCGATCCGCTCTCGGAATCCGAGCCTGCCAAGCGACGCGCATTATTTTTAACATTTGCAAAGCTGCCAATTTATTCCTCCAAATTCTATATGTTTTCTGTCGTTCGTCATTATCGATACTCGACGTATCAAGAACCGACGTTTCAAGAATTGAAATGTGGCAAAAATTGAAGGCTTAACCTAAAAAAAAGGAGGCTAAAGTTGCGCGCGTACTCACCGGAATCCCCGCTAGACTCGTGAAGCACGTGTCTCGCCGGAGACATTTTCGCGGCTGTTGAATCGAAACGAAAGAATAAATATTTCACTGCAATAATAAAAAGCGACCGACAGCCAAATAATGTTGTTGGTCGTCTAACAAAACACTAACAAGAGATTTTGACAACACTGTCTGCTTTACCGTGGTGGATGTGCTGCAGCGCGCCGCGCCGGTACGTCGGTCGGTCAGTAGAGCAAAGTCTGCAAAGTTGTCGACGCCGCCGCTAGAGGCGCACCGGAGCAGGGGTAACGATGGCAACAAAGTGGTGGTACGAAAGTGGCGGCGTCCGGCGTGGTTCGTGGTTGTTCTCGTGATCTCGACTCGTTGTTGGGATGGAAGGGATGAAGAAGAAGGGCAAGGGAGTGAAATACATGGTGAAATAAATAGAAAAGAAAAGGAACAAGGACGAGCGAGTAGTGTGGCGGCTGTGCTGTGAACAAGTGTGGTGGTGGTGGGTTTGCGAGGCAGGCGCGCGGCGCGCTCAGTGACACCTGTTGCTTTGCCTACGACGGAAGAAAGAAAGCGCGTGTATTTTGTGTGTATTTTATATTGCGGTCTCGATATTTGGTGATTCGGTCGTCTCGTCGCGAGTCGGCGCGGTCTCGAGGACATGGCCGGCTCCTCGGAAGTTCGGACACTTCTTTCGCGACACAAAGCGGCTCTTTTGCGCGAATTGAACGGTACCGAGTTGCTCGGTTGTCTGGTTAAACGCGGCGTTATAAACCAAGTTGACAGAGACGCGGTTGCGGGCAATGCCGATCGTACCAGCGACGCCGATGTCGATCTCTTCATCGATGTTATCGGTGCCAAAGGTTTCGATGCTTTTCGTGAATTTTGCTTCGCCCTCGAAGCCGAGTGTCCGCACGTTCTCACGGACCTACTCGTCGATCAGCACAGCATAGCCGGTGAGTTGTTTTTTTTTTTCTTTTCCATGCAAATTATTTTTCTCCTAGTGAAAAAAAATTACATAAAACCAACAACTACGGTTGCGCACGAGTTTGCGATTGAATTGTGAGAATAAAAAAAGGGTTGAGCGGATGCGCGGGTGATTAACGCAAAACCCCCCCGACACTTTGCTCCTGGCGGGCGCGCGAGAGTTTCACGACCTCAACCAACAGCTTGCCCGCTTCTTCGCCATTCACACGCTCGATCCTTGGCGCGTATACGTGCGTGAATACACCCTACATCATCAACGATGCAACGTGTTTGCGTTTCCGCTTGAAATTCCGGAAACGGTACGACTGCTCGAGAAGGACTAATTACGAAAAAGTTCCCAGCAAGAAGCTTGGAACGCTGCTGCGCGTGTTGTTAAATTCAAAGAATAAAAACAAATGCGCGAAACGATGACAAGGCGATTCGACTCGATTTTGTCGTCGTCGTTTCTCGGCGCCGTTTCTCTTTCTCGCCTCGTATACCTACAGCTGTTTTGTGGTTAGACCGGTCACAAACATGCATGCGCGCATGGGGGGACATTGGAAACGCGCGTCTGTAATCTGTCTCCGCGTTTTACGACTTTCGAAAGGCGCGCTCGGCGCCGGACGCACGGATATCGCGACCAAAGCGGTCATCGACCATTTCGATTCCGTTTACCTTGAGAGGCCAAAAAAAAAAAGAGAAAAAGCCAAAACAATAATAATCAACGCGATAAAAAACGTTGAAATTGCCTCGAAGAGTTTCAAGTTTTTTCTAGGCATTGCGAACCGTGACGAACTTGCCAACAAGAGCAGGCCATTGTACTGTATCCCGTGGGAATCGAGTTTCTCGCTAACTCTGGAAAAATCTTTCTCGGTCTATCGCCCTCTTTTTCTCGCCCCCTTCTTTTGCCAGGCATTTCTTAATAAAATTACCAATCGTTGGGCGAATCGTTGGGAATTTGAGCAAACACACGCCACTCGTATTTTCACAATCCATTTAATTATTTTTATTTTTCGAAACAATGTTGCTGCGACGTGTTACAAACGGACGAGTCGCGTTACGAGGTTATCAGTAACGCGGGCTTTGAGTCTTGTTTTTCAGCTCCTCTCCTCGACGACAACAGGTCTCGATGTGCCACTGCCGCTGGCGAGGAAAACTCGTCTTGTTTGCCGGCATCGCTTTTGGCTCTTGCCGAACAACTCGGGACAGCAAAGGTACGAAGCGAGAATGGCAAACAGGGCGACGAATAGCATCTCCTACAATAATTGCCGATTTACACGCCCGCGGTCAACACGTATCATCATGAAATTCATCAATTCTTACCTTTCCATATCCCAAATTTAGTGCCTAATCTGCTTTCGATGATTTCGCGAAACTCGCGTCAATTGAAAATTGTCCTCTCTCCGCGAGAACCACCAGGCTAATGTGGCATTTTTCTCCATGGGAGAAGAGAAAATATTGTGCAACGGTGCAACGACTCGCGCGAGGGCCGAGCGAGCAGCAGGTTATGTTTTTCATCGATGCGCGCGATACCGACTGACATGAGAAATTTGTCCGAATCGATAGGATCGATCGATGAACGTTCGTTATAAAACCTCTCGTGTCCTCAAGGGAATCGAAATTTTCTTTGATTCGTGCTTCGGGCAAAAAATTGAGAAAGCTCGCATGTGGCACTTTTTGAGCAGCATCCTCATCGCCCTGGCCGTTCTCGTCGCTTTAGCTTGGAGCGTTGTTTATCACACAATAGTGAGAATGGTTCGCGTTATCGTCGGCTCATCCAACGCCGTTTTAATCGTACCATCGCCTTCCGGTTTGACGATTCAACTCCAAGATTCGGAATAAAGAGCCAGTCCCGTCCCTCCGCGCACCGAGACACTCGCGATAAGGCGGAAATAAGATGCAGACAATTAACGTGAAATATCCAAGGTCAATTATTTTTTATTTCATTCTCAACAACTTTTGCAACGTTTTTTTTTACGCGCATCGTCAAGTCGATATATTTATTGCTTTTTCAGATTCGCCAGAAATTTCCGAAATGCGTTGTCAAAAAACAAAGTTATCGGAGAAAAATGTTTAAATTGATTTATTCAGATAAATCGCATTATTGATGGTTCTTTGGTGCGTCAAGGTTTCGTCGCGTTGATAATGAAGATCTCACTTTGGAGATCTGATTTTCTCTTCGATTCCTTACACAATTTCGTCTCGTCCCGGCGACGGAGCTGCTGAAATTTTCCAAATCCAGAGTCAAAATTTTTCATAATTTATTTTTATCTGAATTAATTTGATTTTGCAATGCACTCCACCTTAGTGGAGTGTGGTCGAATTCCAATTGAAAATTGGCTGCAGAGCCGCCGGTTCGGAAGCAGCCGAGAGGGCTCTTCCAAAAGCGGGCGATGGATATGGCGAAGTCGGTTCACCGGTGGCCCCGAAAACGGCGCGACCCTCGTCTCTGCCGATACCAAAGAACCCGGGACAACAGAAAAAGCTGACCATGAATACGAGAGCGAATACGAAAAGGAGAAAGCCGATCACGATCGAGTAAATGAGCGCAACGTGCATTCTTCTT
The DNA here is from genome assembly GCA_037043255.1 of Diadegma fenestrale. Lineage (NCBI taxonomy): Eukaryota > Metazoa > Arthropoda > Insecta > Hymenoptera > Ichneumonidae > Diadegma > Diadegma fenestrale. Next base: position 2,356,952 of record CM073310.1, read on the forward strand.
CGCAAGCCATTCTCAAATTAATATTTCCAACCAAACTCGCAAATAAATTGCGACGAAATGTCTTTTTTTCCCCCTCGCAATTTTCTCCACCGCACTTTTTTTTTCTTTTTTTCAACAAGAGGTTAAAACACCTAACCAAAATTCAACGAAGCAAAATTCACTGACAACGACAGTTTTGTGGACAATTTTGTTTTTGATCCGGTCGCGCTTGAAAAGTTGATTCTTTGCGGTGAATATTTGAAATAAACTCTGAATGGAAAGAAATTTTGACGAATATTTCGGAAAATGCATAAATCGTTACTCGCACAGAGACTTTCGAATTGCCGCGCGCCTTCGTCATCTTTTCTTCTCTCGCGTACCCACCACCATCACCGAAGCGAGTATGCGCGCTCAAAGTGAAAAGCGTGCGGTGCATGGAGCACTCGGCAATAAGTGCGCGCACTTACGTCCTGCATGCGCCTTGTTTCGTCTCGCAGATGCAGCTGTTTCGATACACTCGTGTTCCATGCACAGCCGACATATATGCGAGAGTTTCTCGAGTACCGGAGCACAGCACCGCGAGCGAGAAAATACATTTTTATATTCCACTTGTATACACAATGCGGGCCAATGACTAGTTTGCAAACAGCTGCTGTTTAACGAGGTGCTGAGGTGAAGAAATAAATTTGACGAGATTTTGCCAATGAGATGTTTGACCCGAGCTCCGCGAACTCGCAACGACTTTGGCGAGCCAATCATATATGAAAGTAAAAGGAGGATAAATCGAGGGGCTGCTCATTTTTGAAGTCACTGTGTGACTGGTGGATGAAATCATGCTGGAAATCATTTGAAATCGGCGGAAGTCGAGTGAAATCAAATAAATGTGATTTCGTTGATTTCACATGTTTTCTTTCGAAATCATGTGAAGTCATATGCAATCAGTGAATTCACATGCAATCACAACATAAGCAAATGGAGGGCAAACGGGATCATCCAGTCGCTTTTGAGTGGAAAACACCAAAAACTATTAATAATGAAGAGGAAACGTACGCGAGACATGTTTGAAAGGAAATATTGGATCAGAACGAAGACTTGTAGCTTTGTTACGGTCCTTATCACAAAAAACCGGAAAAATTTCAATTTAATATTGGGGAGCGCGCGATGATATTGAAATTGCTCTTGAAATCACGTTGAAATCACGGAGTCATATATGAAATCGTGAAATCACTAAAATATTCTCATGAAATCACTTGAAATTATTGATTTCAAAAAATTATCAAAAATTGTCTTGAAATCATGTGAAATCGGCAATCACTGTGTCACAATTTTGGTAGTGAATGGCCCCTCGGGATAAATCTTGTTGCAAAGAAGCCGCGGCGCGAGCGAGTTGATATTAATTGAAATTTTTTTTATTGCGCAGATGAGCATCAGCAACAAATGTTGCGCGACGAAAAGCTACGAAATGAAAATGAGATTGAGCAGGAGCAGGATGAAAAAGAGGAGGAAGCGAAACACAGCGATTCGGAAGAACAACAACAGCGACGAGCTTCGGGCAAACGCCTCGAGGCTCAGCAGCCGCAGCCGCAGCAGCGGCAAGAGGATCAAGCGAGAAGGCCACAAAGCATTAATCCGGAAAACGACTGCAGTGACATCAAGGAATGGTAAGTGCAATTTTGTCAATCTGCAGTATATTTTGTCGCAAAGAGACATTGCGAGACGTATAACAATAACGATCGGAAGTTGCAATTGCGCCCGGATCGATATTTACTGCTGCCCGTACGTTCTGCTGCTATTTGTGTGCATTTGTACACGAGGAAGAAAAATATCGCCGCCGAGAGCAAGGGAGCGATGATGCTGGAGTAGAAATGAGATTGAGGCCCGCGCGCAATTTCCATCTGCGCAGCAATGATTTATTGGAGATTCTTTCATATTGTATCCGCCTCAGAGCAAATCGACTCGATATACGTGCCAGCAGACGTAGACAGCTCTCGGAGCGGTGGTGGCGCGCTGTGGTACTGTTACACGTATGTGCTCCAAGACAGGATGTCCGCCGATCTTGCCCGCTCGTTCGACCGCATAATGCCAAGGCACTCACGGCTACGCAATCTCTCGATGCATACTCATTTTCTTAATAATCCTGCAAGTTGCTTCTATAGTTTCATCAACGGGATTCAACAAAAGTGGATAAAGGCGTTGAATGACCTCGTTGAACTTGATTCAATTATTTTCGCCAGAATTGATTCCCCTTCATTTTCTATTGACGTGAAAACGTCGATTGATTGTGAAACAATTTTGATGAATCTCTCATCACACGGGAATGCGGAGCTCGTCAATCGCGGAATATGTTTTGGGCTGTATTGCATTCCGATTATTTATTTTGCGTGTATATGCGCAGGCCGTTAGAACAGAGGCCTCGAAACGAGGTTGCTTCGCGCTCGCTATTTTCTTCCGCGACAACGATAAGGGCTCGATTCATCGGAGCAGCCTGCTGTATTAATTGTAACGAGACAATTAAGGCCTTTTACGCGTTGGACCATGGGCGAACGCATGCAATGCGGCGATCTATACGCAGGGTGGGCCGCAACTCGCTGGCGGCAAACATAAAACAAAATAAATTGGAAAATTACGATCGACAACTCCCTCAACGTCGAAACACAATAATTGATCCATTGCGGTAGACGCGCGAGAGACTTTACGCTCCGATTTTGCGCTACAAACGCGCGTACAGCATTTTTGCAAGTCGACGTCGACGAAGCGAGCAAAGTGGAGCTAGTACCACGCGGATGACTCGTTGGGCGTCCACAAGGCGAAGAGAGAGAGCGGAGATGAAACAAGATCAAGAGACACGCGATACCGGGGTCCCCGGGTCGACCACCGCGCGAGAGACACTCCGCTCTTTCAGTTCTAAGATTTCTCGACGCTCAACCCTGCTGCTGTCGCACACAGCAGCAGCACGTATCTCTTGCTCGCTATACGAACCTGAGATGTCGACATGCTCGCGCACGGATGACACCGAAGTTGCCAACGTTGGGGCCCAACGAAAAATACAATTTCTCCTAATTTTTTGTCCAATTAAAAACTAAAATTATCATTTTATTGCCCTGATTTAATATTCAATAAGAATCGCGAGCTCTGCTCAAGAAAAAACCGAATTTCGTTGCATTCCAACGTTGCAAACTTCAACATCGTTGCGCGCAGTTGCTTCTTGCCGCGTACATGTTGTGCAGTCGCTGCGCCCACGAAAGAGACTCGCGAGTATCAATTATTTGGGAAAACACGCGGGCCAGGGTGAGGATAAAAAAAAAAAGAAACAAATTGAATGAATCGTGCGATTGCGCGGAAAAATAATTTTACTCGCGATTTGAGAAGCTGCACGAGTGGAAATGATGGAGCGCGCGAGCAGAAGAAAGGTTTAAAACCGGAAACGCAGGAAACGATTTTACCTTGGAGCGTTTTCTCGCGCGCGGTCGTTCCTCGCCAACGAGAGCCTATCCAGGGTCGTTAAGTTTTTCTACCCTTCTCTCTCTCCCTCTGCGCTCGTTTCCACCCGTTTTATTTCTATACATCTGTCTCACTTATTTTCTCGCACCGCGTTCCTTTTTTCATCACATCGCGTCATCTTTGCCCGCTCTCTCGCGTCGCAAACTCGTTTAAACTCTGGCAAAACAGCCGCAGAGACAGAACGGCTCGATGGAAATCTTGAGATGAAAATTTACAAAAGCATCAAGTACGCAAGGACGATTAATAATGATAACAACATTTTATTATTATTTATTTTTCAATGTTATCCCGTTATCCTGGTTCTTTGATTTTCCGCCCGCGCGGGAGACTCGACGAGCCCCACCTTGGTTTAGCCTCTATTTACGAGTCGTGCACCCTGACCCGTTGAAACTTTCGCTCCGGTATTCACGAATCCCCGGAGGCCCCCTCGTTCTTTGTAAATTCGTCGCTCCGCCCGCTTAGCCGCTTAGGCGCGGGGTAAGCATGCACGCTTACTCGTATATATATCGTGGGAAAACAAAACAAGTCGTGTACCTTCCGAGTTTTTTTTTCTTCTCCATTTGGCGGAAAAATTTCGAAGAAATATTCAAAAATTTTATGACACTGAAGTTCCCAACGTTGGGGCCCAACGAAAGATACAATTTCTCTCGATTTTTTGTTCAATTAAAAACTAAAAATGACCATTTTCGTATGGTTTTTTTATTTGAATCCTAAAAATTTATCATTTGATTGTTCTGATTAAATATTCAATAAGAATCGCGAGCTCTGCTCAAGAAAAAACCGAATTTCGTTGCATTCCAACGTTGCAAACTTCAACATAGTAAAATTTTTCGATAATGAAAACAGGCTCGTTAAAACACTCATGTCATGGTTTGCGGCATTTCTCAAGGTTACAGGTAAAAAATTCAGGGACCATTGGATGCACCACCCATGACATATGTAAACTGCCATTACGTTTTTTATAAACCGTCGCGTTTTTTAATGACAACCACTTTAAGTTTGAACGTAATGGAAAAAGGCCCAATCTCGAGTATACAGACACGCGGCGCAGTTTGCCTTGTCGATTCGAACTTTTCTTTTTAATACTTGGCCTCAAGACGCTACCGCGTTTCTAAATATTTTGAAAAACCTCAAACTGCCGTTGCACACGTGCGTTGCATCATCTGGTCCATCAACCGCGGCAGCAACGAGACCACATGCACAGCAGCTTGTTCGCTTGCTTAGGATAATCTTCTAATTAAGCCATCTGATTAGTACGAGTGAACTCTACCTTTGCGGGTGGGCGCAGGATGAATGGAGATGGAGAAAATGCCGAGTAACGAGGCGGCCCGAGAAATCCACTTGCTGCTATCGAGACAATGCGTATTCGTACCTTAATTGCGAATCATTATCCGCGATTGTGTTTTTCCTCAATTCTATTTAGAAAAAGAAAAATGCAAAAAGTTCAAGTGTTTGCGGAAAAAGAAGAAAAATTGTCGCAACGAAGTGAAGATGAGTCGCGGACTCGATTTCGTCTGGACGAATTTGAAACGCTCGCGCCGGTTAAACGTCCGTGCTAGGTCGGTTATCGTGTTCCAGGCGTGTGCTTCGCTCTATGCCGCGCTGCCAATGGATTCTGCTGAAATTTAATATGGCTGGCAGGGAATAAAAATGCGACCTTTTTGATAATGGAAACAGTAAATTTGTCGTGATATTCGCAGCGAATTGCAAGGGAATGTCGCGGCAAATTTCGCATTTCGTCTTATTCTGTCCGAAGCAGTTTTCAATTTATTGTTATATATCATTATTATTACTTCAGCTATAGTTTGATAAGAACGAGTGCGAATGAGCCTCGACGAAAGCAAACTTTTATATTCTGGATTAATCATCGGGATGAGCTAACGGAGAAAAATAACATGTACATATTTGTATTCATAGCTCGCGATAGCCCGCGTCTTTTTATTCTTTGTCATGCCATGTCCGGATCACAGCGCGCGCGCCCACGACAGCTGTCGTTATGAATGACTCGCGAGGGCTCGTCACCGAATCAACACACGCCTCGCGAGTAAGAAATTTTGCTTCCGTCCGTGAGTTTTCTGGAAAATTTTAATTGACTCGTTTTATCGAGATGACAAATACAGTTAACGCGAAAACGAGCAAAGCAATATTTCGATTGGTCCCGTCTCTTTATCGCATCCCTGCTGCAACTGCTGCTGCTGCTGCCGCGCTGGTACCTAATGCATCGCGTCGTTATATTATCGCACCGTCGACTCCCGCCCTCTTCTAATACCGAAATCATTTTGAAACATGCCGCGCGCATTCAGTTGTATCGATTATCGAGATTTTATCACGACGGACCAGTTTTTTTGTTTTTCTTTGCAAACCTCCCGTGCACGCGGTTAATCGGAGCAGATTCTTCGGATGCAAAAATAGTCCGAGATAATTATTTGGTTTCGCGCGAGACCCTGCTGTATCAGCAGATATAACAGCGGCAATGGTGGCTGCGGTGGCGCGTGAATAAAGCGCGCAGGCGGGATAGTTTGAGGGGTTCGCCGGCGCGATGAGCTTTCGTATAAGCTCGAGGTGTGCTTTGTACCTCGCACCAGTCTCGAGGGACGATAGTTTTAGTTGAACGTTGCATCAAGGCGTGTCTCGCGCGGCAACGCGTCGTCTCCTCATCGGGGCGAATCTTGAGTAAATTGCGCGAGACGCCGGTCGCGAGGAGTGGCGCTTATAATTCCATCGTTGCTTCCTCATTTTCTTCGCGCGATCGCCGCGCCGCGGTCCAGGCTCTTCGATTCGGTTCGAAACTTTTTGAAAATTTCATGAAAACAAATTCGGATTAGGGAAAAAAAAACGGAAATATGCGGTGCGAAAAAAAATCCATTCGAGTGATTCGGTGATTCTTTCCATAGGTTGCGAAAGGGAATACACGTTTTTTTTCGTTTTTCTATTGGATCTACAGCGATGGAGAAATTGCGAATATAGCGCGAGACAGGAATAATCTGGAATCGGAACGTTCCATTTTTTTTGTTTTCTTTTTTTTTTACAAGGAAAAAAAGTGGAGGCAGAAGAGAAACGAATAGACATTGGTTGTCCCGTCAACTCTCGCCAGTACAAAACGCTTCGCCATACGTACCATGTGCCCCTTGACTATTTATAAGTCGCTGAATCACGGTAAGCCCTCTTGGCTCCTGCAACAGCTGGCCACGCTCGTGCATCAACTTTTTCCTCCGTACGCCGTACGGCCACGAGCTTGCGAATATTAAGACGTAACCATAAATTAGTTCACCGCGGGGGCAAACAAATTCCGTAATACTCGAGGAAATTCCGTACCGTCGCGTTTCTCCAAAAATTACAATTTTTCGCGTATTTGAAAAACGTTGTTCAGTCTCGAAATAAAGCCCAATTTGTCTCATCGTTTCAGTGACAACGCGGAGACACGAATCATCCGCGAGTCTTCGCGCGGTTATTAGGGCCTGCTTTTTTGCTTTTATTCGTTCGGTCGCGCGCGGTGCTTGAGAAGAAATGCGATTGTCGCGAACAACGCCGCGGCCCGTTTAATTTTCATTTGTATCGTGCGACGTCGTAAAGCAATTTTTGGTCCGAGTGAGTTTAAGTGAGTTTGATTCCACGCTCGAGATGTACGGCGGCGGAGCTCGAAGATGTTATTACGATGGTGCAGCAGGTGTGGCGGCGGCGGGCAACGGAATTGGCTATGGTTACAACACTTTGCCAATGCCTGCCCAACTTGGCTACTTTGTTCCTCTCGGTGCGACTTGTTGCAGCATTGGCACGCCGCCTCCTCAACAACGTCATCATCGTTCTCGAGGGTCCTCTTCGCACTCGCCTTATTCCTCGCGTCAGACTCTTTGGTACGTTAGCATGAACCCAAACCGAGAATTTCGTTGGTATATTTTAGCGAATCATCAGAATTCTCCTGCTCTCTCTCTGGTCGCACAGGTCGTGCCTTTTTATCGGATCTCCCTTATTTCCTACTTCTCTCTCTTTTCCCCGGTATACGAACGATGACGGACAATGCCATGGACATTTATTAGTGCGAACGACACATGTTATTCTTGTGATGCAATTCTATTACCACGGCAGGCACAATAAGTTTCTCGCGTGCTGTTAAAGCCATACATGCGACTGTATTACCGGGCTCCAAACAAATCGCAGTTTTTTTTTCGTCTCGTCTCACTTTTCATCATTAATGTTGCATCGATGCAATTTTGCATTTGTGCATAAAAATTATTTTGTATTTTGTTTTCGAGTATCTTTTGAAAATGAGGCAGCCATCGGCACGCGACGAGAAGGAATTCATTATTTTAGGAGCGAAAATAGCAAAGATGAAATTTGACGAAGAAAAAAAAAATACGAATCCAACTACAATGATATGCCGGTTTTCGTGTCTAAAACACTTTTTTCTCAAAACCACATTATTCACCTTTGTTGCCCGAAAGACCCGCTACGTTTAACCCTTCGTGGTCACTGTGGGTAGAATCCACCCAGTGACCACCTTTTGGCGTAAATATTTCCTAGTTCTCGCGTTATTGAATGGCGGGACTATAATCGTCATTTATCTCTGACATCTACTTTAAAATTAATCCACTTGAAATAACGGGATTAATATGTTTTTTCAAACGCGTGCCATCCTACTATTCTTTTTACAAAATAACCAGATCTGATGAATATCGGGTCCAAATTTTAGGCAAAAATATTAAAAATCCACAAAGTGACGATCATTTTAGTGAAAAAACTTTTTGTTTCGCGTTTATTTTTTTCGATCTGCATTTTAAAAAATATGATGGCGTTTGATTTTTTTGTGAAAAGTTGTTCGTGTCTAAACTAGGATGTTTAAGGAATTTCCGGGCTGATGAAATGGTGACAGAATCAAGCCGGTACAACCACCGAGATCCGAGAGGCCATTCACTACCAAAATTGTGACACAGTGATTGCTGATTTCACATGATTTCAAGACAATTTTTGATAATTTCTTGAAATCATTGATTTCAAGTGATTTCATGAGAATATTTCAGTGATTTCACGATTTCATATATGACTCCGTGATTTCAACGTGATTTCAAGAGCAATTGCAATATCATCGCGCGCTCTCCAATATTAAATTGAAATTTTTCCGGTTTTTTTGTGATAAGGACCGTAACAAAGCTAAAAGTCTTCGTTCTGATTCAATATTTCCTTTTAAACATCTCTCGCGTACGTCTCCTCTACATTATTAATAGTTTTTGGTGTTTTCCACTCAAAAGCGACTGGATGATCCCTTTTGCTATCCATTCGCTTATGTTGTGATTGCATGTGAATTCACTGATTGCATATGATGACTTCACATGATTTTGAAAGAAATCATGTGAAATCAACGAAATCACATTTGTTTGATTTCACTCGACTTCCGCGGATTTCAAATGATTCCAGCATGATTTCATCCACCAGTGACACAGTGACTTCAAAAATGAGCAGCCCCTCGCTGCAATAAAATGAGTTTGATGGTAAAATTTGATTTATTGTATATATTATTAGTTTGTTCATGTTTCAACATTTAACAGCGGCGATTCCGCAGCAGTTGGTAACAAATCCGAGGTCACATATTGCCTGGCTAATTAACATATTAACAACTATCCAACTTGATACAATTAAAAATACAAACGGCATACACTTTATTCACATATTTAATTATTGCTGTTGAAAATCTTGACGCCGTGCGTTGAGCGTCGCGATTCTCAGGCGCAATTCCAAACGCGCCAATTCTTTTTTTTTCGCATCGTTAATATTGTATGCCGATTTTCCACGTTGCCCCCGCGAAAAAAATCATTTCATAGCAGTATGCTCGCGCCTTATCAACAACGACATCTATGTGTAGATATATTAAGCCGTCGTGCAGCGCTCTCTGCTGCTACACTATGGAAAGTTTTCTCGCACTCGTGTATCGTAACAAGCATCGCGCTCGTGCGAACCATTTTTGAGAAATGAAAATGTTTCGAGTTTCTTTCACGCGGCGACAGCTAACGAATGAATATAATTTATTTAGGCACAATTTTATCAATGCGACGTCGTTGGATATTTTATTCGCGCGTGGTCGTCGAGACATCCGCATCATCGAGTTTTCCAGCAGTCTTGCGCGGGAGCGGTCAATTTCGCTCTTTCCGCCGTAATCGCGAAATTCCGCGCGTCCAAGCTCTTTGAGTTTTCCGCTCGAGAACTTGACATATGAAAAATACCTACATATTTAATCGCGTAATTAACTCGGGGTAGAAGAAAGAAACAATCAACAAGGATTCCGGGAATCAGTCTGTGCGAGAAAGGAAAAACAAAAAAAATGTAATGGCGCGATCAAGCGCACTCGGCGGGACATTTGACGACGTCGGTCTGCAATCCGCTGCCGATGGTTTTTCCTTTCCGGAATTCGAGTTTCGTCTGTATCTCCTGGAGAGTTTTGCCTTTGGTTTCGGGCACGAGAATGCACGGGAAAACGGCCGACATGGCGGTCATGGAAGCAAAAGTCCAAAAGGTCGCGGCTTGGCCCATGTACTCGACCATGGTAGGAAATATTTTGGTAACGGTGAAAACCAAGGACCAGTTGACCATGATGGAGATGCTGCTGGCGACACCTTTCGTTTCCGGTGGATAGAGCTCGCTGATGATCGCAAACGGAACGGAGCCGTAGCCGAGGCTGAAGACAACGTTGAACATGGCGAGGCAGGTCAGGGGCAACCAACCGATCGAGGATACGTCGTTACCCTGAGCTTTGAGATGGAAATAATAGCCCAAAATTCCGAGGCAAAGAGTCATGGCACTTCCGGAAAGTACCAAGAGAGGTTTCCTGCCGAAACGATCGATCACGGCGGCGACGACGATCGACATGACGACCTCGACGATACCGATTATTATCGTCGCGATATAAGGCTCGATGGTACTTCCGGCGTCTTGAAATATCGTTACGGTGTAAAAGAGTACGGCGTCGATGCCGGACATTTGCTGGAACCACATGAGCCCGACGCAGGTTATCAGAGCTTTTCTGCCGGCTCTCGTGCCCACCAAGTCCCTCAATCCTCCTCGCCGCGTCTCCAGACGATTCGCTTCGATTCTCAACATGCCGATTTCCGCCGCGGTCTCGTACGACTTGCCGCGGAGTCTCTTCAACGAGTCGGCGGCCTCGTTCGCCCGGCCACGATGCACCAGCCACATGGGGCTTTCCGGCAAGAGATAAACAAACGCGAAAAAGGGTAACAACGCGAGGCAACAGGTTACGTTGAAAATGGTATAATTGGTGTACGCCCCGGAGACGTAAACAAAGACAATGCCGAGGGAGAATAACAGTGGGAAAAAGGATCCGAGAGCGCCGCGTATCGAAGCCTCGGCAACTTCGCCGATGTAAACCGGCACCGTGACGCACGCCGCACCCGCACCGATTCCACCCACGAATCGCGCTATGCATACGCTCTCCAAATTCCTCAAAAATATCAACATTAGCCAGGATATCAAGAATGGCAATGACGTGGCTAAAATTGCCATTTTACGGCCTATACGATCGGCGACTATTCCCGCTGGTACAGCGCCCAATATCGCGCCCATTGCCAATAACGAGCATATCCAGGATTCTTCGGTGTCGGTAACTTGATCCGGCAACAAAAACGATTCCTTCGACTTGAGAAAAGGCAGGATCGGCGATGTCCAGCCCAACATCATTCCGCTCTGCATCGCCATCAGCCCCGCTGCGGCGTCCGTCCGAGAACAACAACAAAAACACAATCAATTTTGAGCCAAGCTCGCATCATCGCGCATCAAGATTGTGCCGCGCCGCGTGTATGTGCAGCAGGCACGCGCGCGCAACCGTCATTCCCATCTCGTGTGATTCTTTAATTGCGTTTTTGAACGACACAATTGATTGCCAGCTATGAATTAGGGTCGGGGACGAAACGCTGGATAACGAGCTCGAGATACAACACGAAAAAACGCAGGCAGCGCGCGACAAAGACGGAAAGAGAAAAAATAAAAAATAGTCGGAATGCACAGCATCAGAGACGGCAACTTTATCGCTTTTGTACAGCAGCAGCAGCAGCAGCAGGCTCGTGTCTGTTTACTCTTGAAAACGATGGAAAATGTCGTAGGTATTTCTGTCGCGATTGTGCGGGTATTACACGAAAGATAGACGCGAATCCGACGAGATTATTGTGGAAAAAAAAAACTTGCACCAACAACGATAAACGCTCGCGAGCGAATAGAAGCGAGCAGCGTGTTTCATCGAGATGCGACTAGCAAGTTGTTTTTTTTCCACCCCGCGATTAATAGAAACATTATGAGAAATGACGATAAAAATAATGTGCAGGCGGCGAGTATCGCGTTTAAAATGAAAAATTTCACAATGTTCATTGAGACTTTGCGCGCGCGAGCCTCGCCGCTGCGGCGAATACACACCATATATATATTTTCTCTTCGAATCTCAATATCACTCTCGCATATTATCGCGTTCTGACCCTACGGAACTTCCGTGTCCTTGAGAGCACGAAAGCCACCGCCGCGCAGCAGAGATGGCAAAATAAAAACGAGCGAGGGGGGGGGGATATTAATTGACGGAGAGTGTATACGTTTCCCATACGCGATGGTCACTTTGACCTCATTGTTTATTATATGCGCAGGGTATGTTATACTTGACCAACAATAATTTTATGGCGTTTCGAGAATGCGCGCAATATGACTGATGGACCGAGCCTGAACAACACGGTCCCCTGATCCCCCTGCTGCTGCATGCCTAATCAGTCATTTTTATCACGCGCATTCGCGTACAAATTTGAGACTAGCTCGTTGCAACAATTTCATTTATCGTTCGATGACCGTTTTTCTTTCTCCTCAAATCGGCGCGTTCACTGCGCGACATTGAAACATGAATTTTATTATTATTTTTCTTCAAGCTTCATTAGCAATCGAATATCAATCGCGAGAGCTTACGCCCCGATATTATACACATTTATTTCTCTGGATAAATCGAGTCGACCGCGGGACGCGCATTTATTTTAGTCAAACCCACATGTTCCGTTAGACGCGCGTATCGCACGCCGTTCGGATCACCAGAAGTAATCACACAAATGTATACAGGGTGTAATTATTTTATAGTGCGCTTCGAGTCGGTTGCTAACTATAATGGAGGAAAAATGGCCAGCACGATCTCCCTGCGTGGATGCTCGCACGCATACCGCGAGTTTGCCAAGCGGCACACGTCAGGTATTAGGTATTATAAAGCGAAGCTCGTTGCGGACAACGTGTGTGATACCGCGCGTGTCGTGTTGAAAGCTCGAAATTGTGAGGACGATAATTGAAAGCGCGTGAAACGCGCTCGATCATGATGAACCCTGCCTGCTGCTGTCTCGCACTCTTCTGTGGCGTAACTAATTGTGAAGATTAACCGATCGCACGAAAGCGCCTTGTTCTTACGAGAAAATCATCCGGCGCGCGTTTGTAAAAGAGCCCGACAGCGAATTACATATTTGACGAATTAACCGCGCTGAGAATGGATCAAACGACAAATGGTTATCGTGTGAAACTAATTGTTTTATATTAATGTGCCCTGCGCAGAGTACGCCGGTGCTCTTTTTACTATACTTTTGACTCTTGGAAAAATGCAACTTTTGCGCAATTATTATCGTCGTTTGTACTTTTGTTGCATTCGCCAGTTTTGTATTTAATTTGGATCTGACGTTATCATGCAAACTGGGTCATTCGGGCGTTACCGTTGATCTCGAAAAAAAAAGCAAAAGAAAAGAAAAACATGCGAGAAGGAAATAATTAATATCAAAAGCAATAGCAATCGCGCGGCATCATTTTCACGAAAGGAAAAACTCACCGATGAGTGTTGACAGACACTGAAAGAATTTTTTTCCCTCCTGCTGCTGCTCCTCCTTATCGTTCGACATTTTCGATTTTTCGAGCATGGGTTCGAGGACGCTGCCATTTTCTTGGGATTTTTGTAAAATAATGGTCGTGATTTGTTCGGAATCGATGACTCTCGTTTTATCGTCGATATCGCGCATTTCGGTATCTCGCGCGGTGTCGATCGATCCTCGGGTCGAAACTCGTCGTTGGTTGACTAGCCAGCTGCACGATCTTGACGCGTCCTCCTCGTTCGTACCTTCGTATCGGTCCCGTTGATGAGATTCACTTTCGCGATATCCTTCTTCGCTGTTATTGGAGTTGCGATCGCTATTATTGTTATTGTTATTGTTGTTGATGCTGTTGTTGTTATTGATTATATAGCCGGGCGTATTGCGGGGGATGGTTCGTTGGTCCGCGGGGATTTCACCCTCGCAGCCCCCGGGAGCGTCGTCGGTGCTGCTCTCTTTGCGCTCGAGTTCCAAACGCATTCTCGCGCGCGCAAAGTGTCGGAAACTTCTGACGGGATCGTCGACGTTCGAGCCTCTCGAAGCTCCTCTCGCTCTCCCTCTCGCTCTCTCTCGCACTTGAAATCTCTTGTTCTCTCTTGTACCTCCCCCTCCCCCCTCGTGTATCGTCGCCCCCTCTGATGCCCTCTCCGTGTCTGTCTCTTATCTCGAAAGATTTATACCCGATTCGCGCGCGCGTCTCACTCACGTAAACGCTCCTCTCGTCTTCCTCCTTCTCCTCCCCCACCTCCTTTCCTCCCCGCCACCCTTTTTCTACCAACTCGAAGAGACAACGAATCTCCCTATAACAATTGGCCAATTATTTCCCGAGTACTCCCAATTGATCCACGTACGAAACACACTCGTTTAACCGTGAGATTTTTACACATTGTCACTCACTTTCCTTCCTGCTCGCAACAACCATTTCGTCGTCATCCCCCTTTCACTCGCATCCCTCGTACCATATTCCAATTGCTTTCTGCTGCGATGCTCCTCGACAAATTTCGCTACAAAATAAACATCATGCAATTAGCCCCGCTTTATTATGGAATATGTCAGTTTTACGACAAATTTCACATGACAAAATCGTTTCAAACGCTACAATGTAGCAATGGGCGATAAGAACGCGTGTCGAATGGATTTTTAATTGTTTATGAAATATTGGAAAAAAAAAAAAAATTTCCACTTGTGCATGAAATACCTTTCTTTTTTTGTTCCAAGATTCACTCACTTGCCGCGTGTATTGTCCGCGTCAACTCGATTCCCGATCGATTGAGCGCGAGCTATCGATCAGGCACGCGGGTATACGAGTGCGTGAAAAAATTAATTTGTCCGACCGACACGTTTAGACTATTCGTATACGTCAGCTATACTACATACTTGTACTCCGGGAATCAAGTTCCGATAAGGTCCGAGCGTATCTCGGCGATACCACGTCGTGTCATCACAAGAGTGCTTCTGGCTGATGACTTTTTATCTTTGCACTCTCAACTTGATCCATGATTCATTAACATTTCCACGAAAATTCCTCTGCGCTTTTCCCTTTTTATTCAACAACGCGCTCAAACAATCGCGCACGAGCAAGACAAATGCATATTACATTTCAAAACGCCTCAATTTTTTTCCGAACAAAAAATCGCACGCAGCTCGAACGAAATGTGATGAAAGGCGCAGTGAAAAAGATATTTTATACACTGCTCGAATCCACTTTTATTTTAACTGACCGCGACGCTCTCTTCCTCGCTGCTCTTGCCCACAATCCAGCCTGGTACTTGACTCCTGAGCATTACATTTGTTCGTATATATAGCGATGATGATGATGGTGGTCGTTGTCGACGATGTCGACGGGGGAGAGCGCGACTGCTGGAGAGCAGAGATTCGACATAGCCCGCCGCGAGAGATCGAGGAAGGAAGTGCGATTATGAAGAAAAAGTGTGCGAGTTGAGGGAGTCGAGTATGTGCTGCAAAGGAATCAAAGTCGTCGATCTAGTCGATTATTCCCCGCGTTGGCCGAATATTTATTTCCGGGGTGCCATTAAGATTTGACAAATCATTCTTGTACTGCGGAAATTTCTCGTAACTGCGGAAAAATTAAAAAAAAAAAAAACGTTTCAATTGCATTGCATTGTTGTCTTCGGAGGCTCCGCCCCTGCTCCTCGACGGAGGGTTGCAGGCCGTGGGACTCCTGACCCCCCTACCGGCGAGTCACACGCGTCAAGTTGGAAGACTCTACGTGCTGGTGTACATTCTTGATATATCGCTAAAGAGTCGGTCAACAATTCGAGATCTGCAAGAATTAGTCATCAACTTTTGCTACCTCCCCCCCCCCCATCTCATTGACATTCCCGATGATGATGGTTAAATCCTTCAGGTGGAGTCTGCTTTGAAAGCTCCTTCGAGGCAGCGAGAGCCAATAACGAGTCGTAACCGCTGCCGGAAGCGAAAGATTGTCCTGGGATTGCAATGTGTTTATGGCGCTGATGGAAATAAATGGGGAAAGAAATAAATTGGCATCAACGCGGTTGCTCGAGCGCGCACGCGAGAGGCTGAGAAGGAAAAAAAAACAAAAAGATACTGCTGCTGCCTGTGGTGGTCATTGTTTTTTGCAACTTTTTCGTCGTATACGGGTGACGTCGTTTGAAGAATAAACGCGACACTCTGCTGAGGCTTTTCGCGATCGAGGAAAGCAACGAGACAACAACGGAAATGAAGGAGCAAGGGACCGGATTATTTTTATTCGTGCATGCATAATTTTCGATACACGATGTTGAAAACAAAACTACTCGAGTCTCAGATGATGCGGACTTTTTCGCACTTGAGCACATAATAGCTGCCTCGTCTCGGTATGCGAAATGTTGTTCCGCTGGTACACGTTACGAGGAGAGATTGTAACGAGAGTGAGAGACGAAGAAAGCAAGCAAGCAAGCACGACCGAGTCTCGCGTGAGTAACTCAATTTCTTTCTCCCTCTCGTCGTTCTCTTTTAGTCTCTTTCTCTGCTCTCTAAAACGACGATTACGAATAAGAGTACAGTCATTTCAATTGTCGTTCGCATTAGCATGCCAATCATTGTACGTACATATATTCTCAACCGCGAGCAAACTCCCCATTGCGCTTTAGATATACTATACAATGAGTTACATTAATCGGTTAAAGCGAATTTTCACCGTGTCCATTATCATGTATCATGATAAATATCACGTACGACGTTATATTTACTACAAATAAGAGGCTTGAAATCGCCTTGCGGTAGGAAAAACTTGCTCGCGCGCTCGCGTTTACAAACAAATTATTGTTTACAAAAGTTGGTGTCAAAAGTAAGACGTTGCTGCTGCTGCTGCTGCTGCTGCTGCGTCTCGAGATGGCACCGATACAATCAATTGCGCAATTACCCAATAAGCCCGCGTAACCAAATGAAAAATCGTCCCCATTAATGTGTTATCATTCGTACGGAGATTCCAGCAAGCGGCATTTAAAGTTCGCAAAGACAGCGTCGTCGTCGTTGTCGGGTATGAACTATTCGAGCATGATCTCGACCGATATAATTTTCCGATTTTAATAGGCTACTACGACGTTCCGAGCGTCTAATCTTATCAAGAATGAGACACGCACCTCAATACCGTGTTTTATTTAGTTATCAAGATTCCTCCGACAAGAAAGAACATTTTTTCTTTTCTCTCTCCCCTTGCCTGCTACTACCCGCGAGCACACGTTTGCTCGTTCACGACAAAACGCGCTCGAGCCGTGAAAAAAATATCTCGCAACTTTGAAGCCTTTCCGCGATATCCACCGTCGGTAAAGCAGAGCAATAAATAATTTTTTTCCAAACGCATGATAAAAATGACATTTTTTTTTAATCGTTTTGGTTACAGTCCCATTTCGGATTCTCGCAGACGCAGCGATTTTCAGGACCATTCGCGAGGTGGTTCGGTATCGCCCACGCCTTCGGGAACGCCGCCTCCGCCGCCGAATCACTGCCCACCTGCTTACGTTCATCCCAATGGCATTTCAATGGGCTCGGATCCGATTCTCGAAGTCCTCGACGAGCCTGTCGACGAGCCGGTGAGTACATGCGATTAATAGGAAAAAAAAATACATATATTCAACGAGCCGAGCTATATGAAATTAGGCCCCCGACTGTGAATTTGATAATTTTTTTTAATTTTTAATGATTGTTTGTCGATAGTTTGTGATTATTTGATTAATTAAAACGTTTTATTGATTATATTTAGTCACTGTCTGTAATTAAACAAAAAATATTCAATTCAACCATTTCCAACATAATTCTCAATATTCTTGTTCGCGATTTTTTTTAATTTTTTTAAATCAACCGGTCGTCGCTTCCGTTGATTCTCATTTTGCCCGTTTAACATGGACTCACACATCGAGGAGAGAAGGAGCAGGTTTGGAGAAAATTAAACGACTAAATTTCACGACAAAACGACAAGTCATAGTCGGGGGGCTAATTTTATATACAGCTAACGAGCTGCTAGAGAATTTAAGAATTTTCTACTTTTATATACCGACCGCCGGTATATAAGACTTACCGACGGTCGATACCTGCTAACATATTATTTCCTCGAAATCGGATATAACGTTCACTGGATGCGTCTCGAAAATCGAAAATTTCACTCACTCTGAACAATTTGCAGTCAATTGTTTACGTAATAATCATTTTTCCCACAAATTCGTTAATCGGTAATTGTCAACATTTCCGTTAGGAGGACTCCCGCGACCACTGAGCTCTTGATCGAAAACGATCGAGACCGCGGTCTTCGAGCTTTTCGTATACATTTCACAATTTTTTACTTTTCGTTGCAAACGTTGAACCACGGAACATGAACCATCGATTGCTCGATTGAATATTTTTATCGAGCTACCTAGACGCTGAATCCCAATTTTCTCCATCATCATTAATGGTTCTTGTTTTTTCTCCCCTCCCTCTCTTTTTCTATTGGCAGAAAGGAACAAGCTCGCGGTGAATTGATTAAACCATGCAGGAGTGTTTTTTTTTCTTTCTTGTCTAAGGAAATGCGAGACGGCGGGGAAGTGGAAAACCGCGCGTTGATGTACACGTGTGTAAAAGAATCAGGGTTCGGTATTAACAACGCCGGTTCATCCCTTTAGGGCTTCTAATCCATCTTTCCTATGGTCGTTTCGATACTTTTTTTTTTCATTATTTTTTCTTTTCCGCGTAAACAACACGCTCACGAAGGCCGCACTTTTTCTTTTCAAATATGGTAATAGAACCAGGAGCCGTGCGACGTACGTAGCAAAAACTCGACAACTTTTGGTAATCCCAATTCATCCGTCTCGTCCGATTGCGGTTTGATCGCTTTTTCCATTGCCAGCATAAAAGTCGCCATGTTCCCAATAAACGGTCAAAGGTTTATTTACACCTTCACGAACGTCACGAAACACTCTTGATCCCTTTATGAAAAGTTTTTAGTAACGATATATCTCGAAAGTGATGGCATCGCAGTTTCTAAAGAATCGATTCCAAAATCGTATATGGTCATGACAAAGTTTTACATGAAGGGAGCGCTGCAGTGATGCACCCTAATGCGTAATAAAAAAAAAATCGTACCAAGTAGATTTTTCAATTTTTTCGAAAATTTTTCATTCTCGCCTCAATTCAATTTTATTTTATTAGTGGTAGGCTCTGGCTGAACGGTGTAGCGATAATCCAGCCCGGATCCGCCCCTCGTAGCCGATGATACTTTTTCTCACTCTTTTCTCCCACAGTACGTGTTTGCGAGCAAGTATTTTTCATCATATACACGTGTGTGAATATGTTTGCGAGAGGCAATAGTAGCAGCGAAACGAAAAAAAAAACGTCCAAGGCGTCAACGTATATTGAACTGTATGGATTGTGATGAGGCTCGTAATTCCAAGTGAGCAACGTGCGACGGAGATCGCGCGGCACCGCAGTAGTCATGCGCCATGTAGCCTCGCGGCTTCCGCGTGTCTCGCGTAACTTAGTGCATTGGTGATCACCGAGGAAACCAGTGCGCGGTGAATTTTACCGGTTGGCCCAATACTTTCAAATCCGTATCGACTTTTTTTCCCCTTTTTTTTTCGTACTTGCACATTTTTTCGGTGCTCAGTTTTGGAAAATCCGCGAAAAGTCTTGTTCAATGCCGAAAAGTTAGAACTTGAAAATAATGAAAATATTCGGGAAATTATTCCGCGGTGCGGAGGAGGAACGTCGCGTTAGTTCGAGCAGACGCTCCGGGCGAAAAACGAGTTCGAGGAAAAAAATTGGTTCCTCGACGAAAACGTACGCGGGACCTTCCCATTTTCCAAGGGATGATTTTCTCTTTGGCGATGCTCGCAGCACCAGCAGTAGGCGACATCGGCGTAAACACAGGGTACGTTGTCTCCTTCATTTTCATTTCGCTCGCCAAATTTTCATTTTTCATCGTCAATTCTATCGCTTCGTTGAATAATAAAATAAGAAATCGAGTGAAAAAAAAATCAGCAGCCAAGTTGATTCCAGGCGCCGCCGCGACAGTAACTCGAATTTAGATTATACTTGAAACGCCATACGACTCTGTCGGTGCCTGTTTTTTTTTCCTTTTATCCCTCGTTCGTAACTCTCGTGTTGGATAATTGAATCGTGGAAAAAAAAACCAGATGCTCCGAATCTCGACGCCTCTCCCGAAGGTTTTGTCGCTATGACGAAAATACGCCCACAAATGAAAATAACGCGATATAAAAAAGGGAGAAACTGCCGAACGAAACGATGGCGGTGGTTTTGGCTTGCATTTCTCAAGGACTCGAGCGGCCGGACACCTCGATGGGGTTTGGAAAGCAGGCCTTGTCTTTTTGCATCAAATGGTCAGAATTTTGAAATATCCCTCGATATCCTGCCTACGTTTGCGCATGCGCCCGCGATTCCAAGACACCCGATATCCTAGCTGCTGCTGCTGTGGAGATTTATCTTTGGAGTACCGGTATAACGATTAATCGCGCGCAGTTTCCTCCCGAGATAAAGCCCGCGGCAATTACCTGTGGTAAAATATGCGAGGAATGCTAATCGTTAAGGGCCGAGCTCGGCAGGCTCGTCCTTTTTCTTTTCGACTTGTACAACTATAATACGATTCACTGGCTCATCAACGGCTCCCATCTTTCGGGATTCGATACCTTTAAAAAATATCGAGAAATGGTCGATCGACTATTTTTCATCCGCGACAATAGGAAGATCGGAAAGATTGCCCACATTACCGATTTTTATAAAATGCGCAACAATGATTGACAAAGTAGGACGTGGGGCATAAATCCCCACCTCAGGCCCCGCTTTGTCCGCCTCTCTCCCCTATAATTATACGATATCCATTTATTTAGCACATTGCACATTCTTCTACGACAGCTCAAAACCACGGTCGTATTGTGTGTACATGCGCGCGCGCGCGCGCACTGGAGAACGCGGGGAACGTGCTGGTGAACGTTGCTCGTTTTGCGAAAACAGATCGGAATGCTTCGGTGCTACCGCGCGGTATGGCTCACATTTAACGATATTCCCGCCTCAATCGCAAAATTGGCATTTGTCAAAGTTATTCATTACCCAAGTTTGTTTTCTTTTTTTTAACAAAAATACTGTCAATTTTCGGTTTTGGTTGCTCGTAATATTCGATCTGAGGATCAATGATTGGACGAAACGCCGGGCCACGGAGACGTTAACCCGGCGCGCACAGCCTCTGCCGCGTAATGAATGAGCTCGGTTATAGGTAGACGCGCGTGCAGCAAGTCCTCTGCCGTGTGCCGCGCACGGCTGAATAGTTTCCTGCTTGCGGATATAATGTAAGCAGGGAATCAACGACTTTAAACGTATCCATCTTTTTTTTCCTCTTGCCTCCTCCCCCTTTCGCATGCACGCGGTGGACAATTTATACGCGCCTCTACAGGCTCCATCAAAAGCCGTATCCGCTCGCCAGCTGTGAGCAAGATTGCCAACTTGTCACAGCCAGTTGACGGAGGCAGAACCAGAACGCAAATTTTGGCCGGTGAGTCCCGTATATCTCTACAGAAAGTCGAGTCAAGAGGATCCTTCTTCTTCCTCCTCGTGGAAAAAAACGGCGCGAAACTTTCGGAAGAGATAAATTTTGCATTATCAGCCTCGGGGACGAGGGAGAAGGTAGCTCCGGGAGACTCGCGTCGAAAAATATACGAGAGAGAGTCCGCGCGTAAGGTATAGAGTCCGATGTACGAAGGAGAGAGAAAAACCGGTTGACCGGGTGTGTTTATATGAGGCGACCGATGACGATGACCATCTCGCGCGCGAGTACACGCGCACCTCTGCTGCTGCTGCTGCTGATGCTGCGTCGTTAGGAACTTTGCGCTGCGAAACACTATTTTGTCATGCTCCAAAACAATAAAATATATTGTTTTTTTTTCTCGAGCAAGATTCCTTTGAATCTTGCAAGATGATTCGACAACGAGTTTGCTCTCCCGCTGCGAGAATACTTTGTTGCAGCAGGCGCATGGAACGACTCGTGCCGGGACACCCGGAGCGACCTCCGTAATTCACGAAAAACTAGTTTTCTCAATAATCCTCATTTTCAGGAATCCCAAGATGTAGCACCGTACATAATTTCAAACAAGTTTTTTACTCATCTCAGGAGGAATGTACGTGTCATTTTGGGTTCCGGACACCAGTTCAAAGTTGACCTTGGACTCCCTCAATACTTTTTTTGGCACGTAAACCCCAGTGGAGTAACTGATCGTCCCAATCTTCAGTTTATACCATTTTCTTTTTTTTTTCGCTAGCGAAGAGAATGGTTTGTTATATAGTTATTTTTGGTCATGATTAGTTGGGTAAAACTTTAGAAAACTGAAGTAAGTAATTAGTGGAGTTTTACATGCATATCCTTGCCGGGTTTTTACATGATGTGCTTTCTGAATCACCTCTATTTATTTTTTATTTCCTCTATTCGTTCCTTATGATTCCCACTGTTTGTTTTTTCTCCACTATGCACACTGTGGACTTACATTTTTTACGTGGGTTCCGAACTACAGAGAGTACAGCTTGGGACACTTGGGAGCCGGGCCCGTTGCCACTGAGCCACTGCCTCTCTCTAGAAAACTAAAGTATAAGTAATTTTAAAAAGTTGAGATAGTAAAAAAAAAACAACTATTAATAGGTGAAAATATTTGAAAATTGGCTTGGGGTAATCAATTAACCGTTTTCGGGACTCTAGGGTTAATCATCCTTGGGGCGGGTGTCGATGAAAATCTATTTTCTTGTATAAGCAACGCTGAATTATGTTGGATGCAAATTATCGACGGTTGGCGCGCGGAATCTGCTGCGAAATGATCGGTGCTCAATAACCTTGGCGCGCATGCATATCCCGCTCCTCTCGCACCAATATACGACCAATTTCGCCTCGTTTGTTTTTCCTTTCGGTTCCTTTCATTTGTTTTTCAAGGAAGATGAGACGGTTCTCATGTTGTGGCTTTGCGCGCGAGAGGCGATCATCCCTGCAGATTCTCCATCGTCTTCTACCTATACGGATTATCCATTATTATTTTTTTTGCACGCACACTGCAGAGTGCGTTTGCCCCGAAAACTGCAGCGTTTGAAAATCATCGTCGCAGCAGACTCCTACTCGCAATGAAGACGAGAGTGGGGTACAGCTTGCGGAGCGAAGCAGGACGAAGGTGCGGAGGAAGGAAGAGGACAAAAATAAAAACATATCGAAAGAGCAAAGTATAACCGAACGCGCGCGTAGAAGGGCAACGACCGAGAAGCGCGCGGCGACGAAAGACTGCCGCGGTAAAAGGTTGCGAAAAAAAGGAAATGAAATGCGCGAGTGGAACGAGGAGAAAGAGCTTGGTGCGGGAATAACAGGACCACGCCCTCGCGCCTTACCTCTGGCTTTTGCTCATCACGAGCAAAGATCGAAGCTGCGAGCGATTTCGCGCGCGGAAAGAAAGCAACGCGCTGTCACCCCGTTGCGCGCGACCACCCGAGTTACGCATCCTCTTGCTGCTGCAGAGACACTCGTTGCCCCGATCGAGCTCGAGTGATTCGAGTATAGCATTTATGATAATAATTTGTCACACGTATAGAGATAAATGGAGCTACAGTCTTCATAGCAGAGACTCGAGTGCCCCGTGAGCAGCCGCGGTCCATGATTTCAACCGTTTCACACGATGCTGCAATCGTCAACTCATTTCCCACCCTCTCCATCCACACCGAGCTGCTGACTCATTTTTTCCGGTCAAAGAGACTTTGAACGAGTTATCAACGAGTTCTTGGCACCGCTGTCGTGTCATGTGTATAAATAAGGCACTCGCGCGCCGATCCTGATGGCTACGCGCATCAATTACGCAAATGCCTTTTACTCCTGCGATGTCACACCTACGCGCGGTATACAGTCGCATATGGATTATTGCCTGGACGTTTTTGCTCCGCAACCTCGAAACAACACACCTGGATGAAAAAGAGACGGCGTGGAAGAGAGAGAGAGAGAGAAAGGGATGCGGAGAACGACCTCTCGCAAACTCTACATATTTACAACGAATGTATGTATGAATGTGATGTGTATACGAAGATACCGGTGGGAAGAAGAAGAAGTAGATGGTATAGAGTACGATAAAGTGAGGCTGAGAGACTCTCTGCAGAGAGTGGAGAGGTGGTGGTGCGCGCGCGGCGGGGCCATATCCCAACCGCAAACCGGTGTCTGCTTGGTGCTCAAGTGCCTCTCTCCGCGCGCGCAATATCTTTCCCTTTCTTTTCGCGCGTTTCTCTTTCTCGCTTTCTCCCTCGAAACCATGCAGCAGCCGAACAAGCATCAAGCCCGCCGCAACCTTCGCTCTTTCGGCTGACTCGCGCGCGCGCCTATCAATTCCCGATTTTATTTTTCATATCCAGCGTCAGTTTTAAACTTTGGGACTGCTGTGCTTCTCGCTATTCTTTCGGGTCCGGCCAACTGCACTGCCATCAGCAGGTTTGGGTCAAATGGAGCGAATGGCACACGCGGGATGTCTCCTGCTGTAAAAGCTGCGAGCTGCATGCATGCATGGCGAACTCGCGCATTTGCGTATACCTGAGCCATGCATCCACCTCGTGGGCATGCAAGGAGCAAAATCAACATTGAGAAACGGAATATAATGATAGAGATATATCGCGCATAGCTCGGACCTTTCGTTTTTCTCTCTCGCGTTTCCGTAATTTCCTATAGCTCCTCGCGAGCCGGTCAGCACTCTGCAGCTATATCTTTCTCCGTTGGCGCGCGGTTGGCCCCGCCGCCACAGTCGAACGAGCAGTCCTTCTCGACGCGAACCAGCAGAACCCCTCTCTCCTCTCGGTCTTGCTTGCCGCGCGCCGGTAACGCGGCGGCGGCAGCGACGACTCTCGAGTCTCGACTCCATCGCCATCGCTTACCACCGCCTAGCAGTCGAGCGCGTTCCTCCTTCGCTGCGAGCAGGACTTTCTGCGGTGGAGACGAACGCCACCGCAGGACGTTCGACACACGTTTCGCGGCTCTCGCGCCCCTGCTACAAATTCGATTGTTTATTTTTTATTTTTCCCCATTATTTGGCATCATCATCTAAATTCCTCCGATTGGGAATCCTTGTCCAATGCTCTTTTGATACTTGCGTTTGATACAACGTCGCGAGACGCTCGTCAAGTTGGTGGGTGATACCGGTTTTCTCGATCGCCGTGTGCCCGCTGCCATCGCATCGCAGGATCTCGAAGGATATCGCAGCGGCGCCGGGACTTGGTCTTTGCGCCTCCACCCGCGCACTCCTGCTCGTGCCAGTGACGCGACGCGGCTATTTTCATTTTCGCTCTCAACTTTTGTTCAATATATTTTAAACGATCGGGAGGCGAGCGAGGTTGTAAAGTCTTTTGCTTTGACACATCGTCGCTGGGAAAAAGATCGCCGAACCCGGGTTCTCGCGCGGCCGCCCGCATGCCACATCAGCGGCTTCGCGTATACTCCTCTACGCATTTTACTGCAAGTTTCGCGCGTAGCCTTCCCCTCCCCCTGCCCCCCCCCCTCTCAACGTCAATCGGGGAAATGTCGGAGAGTGGGGGCAACGTGGAATGCGCGCGAGGAGCAGCAGCGGTCGACAGGTAGAAAGGATCGTC
Organism: Diadegma fenestrale; assembly: GCA_037043255.1. NCBI lineage: Eukaryota > Metazoa > Arthropoda > Insecta > Hymenoptera > Ichneumonidae > Diadegma > Diadegma fenestrale. Next base: position 2,382,400 of record CM073310.1, read on the forward strand.
GAGTTGTACCGATCGCCGGGACAAGTGCCCACAGGAACGAGCCTAAAGGAATTATATTTCGTTGTGCGTCCATTTCTCACGGTTTCGAACAAAATTTCATTTTTCGCGGCTGTTCCGTGAGCTAGCAGCAATTTCGCCGGATCGCGTTGCAAACTCGCGAAACTTGGCGACAAGTGTATGGCTCCGCAACATTAAGATCCGAGAAAAATTTCCAAGCAAGAAATTATGCTGAAAACATTGGCCGCGCGCGATCGAGCGATTCCGTGATTGTAGCCAAGAAGAAACGGATCGAACGCGCCGATATGCCGTCTCTCGCGTGGCCCGTACGTCGCGCCGCCACCACCGCCAACATTCCCTCGAATAAATAAATACAAACACATCCGAGCACGCGCGTGCATGTGTAAAATGTACATAATAATAAATACGTAAGACACGCATTGCCGCGATCGGTCGTCGAGCGTCGAGCGCGAGGTCGCGAGCAATAGGAGAGAAGAAGAAGAAGAAGAAGAAAAAAAAGACATCGAACGCGTAAAAGAGCAAAACTGGAAGTGCGGACGCGCACGTGAGTGAAAGAAGGAAAAAAAAACGAGTGTAGATGTTGAGAAATAAAAAGGAATCGTAGCGAAACGGCGAGGGGAAACTAGAATTTGTAGCCCATTGGTTATTGCTGCTCGATCTTTGTGGTCATGTGGTGCGCGTATATTCATATACCTATCTAGCGTGCTACACCGACGACCACTCCGCTCCACACCCCTCCCCCTCCACCTCCTCCTCCTCGCCACTTGCCACTTTTTCACCATTCACCGCGACGTTGCGAGCACGAAACATTAATACTCGACTGTTTGGACTTGGAGTTTTCTCTTCTCGCAGTTGTCGTTCTCGCATCGTAAACGAGATGTGCCACGTGTTTCCGGTACAAGACACACTTTGGTCCGACGTACTTGCTGTCGCTGCTGCTCCTTCCAAGCTCATTCTCGATTGACCCAACGGGCAAAAATGTGTTTCCATATATTTGAGAGGTGAAACGAAAAACACGATGACAGCATGCTGTCAATTTCATCGTATTTAGGTCGCAATTTCTTTTGGCTGACGCAACGAAAATTGACGACGCGAAAGACTTGCTCGCAGCAGCAGCGGCAGCAGCAGGATTGTTGTGCAAGGAAAGTGATAATTGTGCGATATTTTAGTGCCGTCGTGCGATTTGGAATATGCTGGTGTAATCCCGAACGGTGTTGCTGCTGCTGGTAACGAAAAATAAATTTGCATCGAGTGTGAAGGAAAAAATAAAAAATGGAACGAAACGAAAGCGGTGTTGGCCTCGGTGGCGTTGGTAGCGCTGGTAATGGCTCTGCAGGGCTCGGACCAAATCCAGCCTCACCGTTAAATTCATCCTTCGCCACTCAAGGACCTCTTCATACTTCGAATGGACCGCCACCTGACCCTCAGGTACCCAATACGCAATTTTCATTCAAAACCGTCGCAATAATTTTCGTCGTTTAAACTGTATTATGACATACGCGGGGAACAGTTTATGCTGCGGTGAAGAAAAGATTCTGGTCTGCATTAATTACCGACCACATTTTTTTGCCTCATACGGCTGTCCTCGCGCGTATTCCTCACGACGGCATTCCATGCACGAGCTGAAAAATAATGGCGAGGAAAGTTTAACTGCGCTAAATCGACGCTGAGTCTTTGACGCGGTAAACGAATGACTATCGCGAGCCTTTCGAGAGACTCTATATTTTCTTTTTCCATCTCTACCGCCGCGCGCGCCACACTTTTCTGCTCTGACATATTAACTCGAAACGGTGTGTAATTATCGTACATTAAATATAGGAATAACATTTGCCAATTTCCCATCGCGGATTCCTAAATATGAAATTTTTCAATTTTACCAATATTGTGCGAATATTTTCATTAACAGCTCAAAACACTGCTGCTCGATCACTCGCTCTCTTTTTTCCTCTCGCTTCCTCCAGCAGCACGTTCGTTGTTTACGACCGTACGCTCGATGTCACTATTTGAAATCGAAGGATCGGTGACTGCTGTCTCGTGGCGCGCGCGGTTAAAATATACGACTAAAATATGCGCTCTGCTGCTGGCTAATGGTAGACCAGGATGCAGGCCGAATGCCAGTGGTTTGACTCACGCCCCGGCATTCTTTCTTTCTTTCTCTCCGGCTTTACTGCTCTGCTGCTCCCTTACCGATATGCCTATATAGATATTCATTTTTTCACCATTTTCTGTTATTAACGATATATTGACGATATGATTCCGCGTTTATCGCATATTTTCGATCATGACCTCTTTTACATAAATTATTGAGAATTATCGTGCTTGTGCCGGGAATAGTTTCAACGTTTTTTTTTTCGGGCATTTCTCGGCCAGCCTGTACAAATGGATCAACACACGCGGGTTGTGGATATAGGATGAGGTAGGAATAGGATTCGTCCCCCCTGCTTTTCTATACACATGCAGCGGGGGATTCGTTCGCGGCCTTGAGGACGAAAGTTGTTTCGGTATTATATTATAGGAGAAAGAGAGACTGGATAAGGAACGAGGAGGAAAAGAGATGACATTAAGGACATGGCCTACCTGTCCTAATCGGTCTCTCTTCCCCTTCTTCCTCCTCTTGCCTCTTATTCTCGGGGCTCGGCTCTCTCGTTCGATGACTCACCCGCTACCTCGGCTCGGTCCCACAACATTTTCAACAGATTCTTCGGCCCCTCATTATTTTTATTATTACCATATGCGCCTGCTTCTTTCCTTTCTCGTTCGTTTTCGCTCTCGCTGGTCGCTCCTTCGACAAATAATTGTGAAATTAGTCATTATCTTTTCGCGGACGCAGCACGTGGGTGTATCGAAAATCTCTTTTAAGGTAGTACATGCCAAAAATAGTTTGAGACAGAATATTTTGACTTTTCACTCGAATATTGTTCACGACATCCAGTACAAGTTGGTGAAATTTTAACATCAATGACCATCTCGTTACGGAGATATTTACAATTGAAAATGGCTTTTTTAACACGCTTCGCATAGGGCACTTGACACGATTTCTCATAGATGAATTTGTAGTTAAAAAACACTGAGATAGAAAATGATAAAAAACTAGGAAGTCACAAATAAGTACTTTAGGATGTTAAAAAAAATAATAGAGTCACATTTTACCACACGCTTTCTGAAATATGAACTTTCATAGTTTGGAAAACACGCTGAAATTCGGCTGGCCGAGCGGGTTTTCACGGCTGGCCCAGCCAAGTGGGCAACATACACACAAAGTTTCTAAGTGTTGGTGCAGGCAGTGTACAAGCGTGCGCAAAAGTTTTCGATTACAGAAAATTAATAATGGTTTAATTTATGGATTTCCAAACAGAAATCAGTTATTCAAGGTTCTAAAATCATATTTAATTTTGCGCGGGGCTGTTAATAACGTTTTAATTTATGTAATTCCAAAAAGAAATCGGTTATTCAAGACACTAAAATGATGTTCACTTTTGCGTCGGACTGTCCGGGATGTACATACTACGTTAACCCGCTTCTTTATACTATATGTAATTGATATTCTTGTTTAAACCGCCTCCATGACTTTATCGTCATTCTCGATCGACATTTTATGAAAAGTGCCGTTTGTATTTTTTGGTTTTCACTATTTTAGATTTATTTTACATCTTCCTATGCAAAATTTTGCTCCGTCCGCCGTCATTCTCGCGACTTTTTCTCAATTGTTTGAAAAACGACGAGGCAGCGAACTGCCAACAAGTGCTAATGGAACGTCCTCGCGAGACAACACACCTTTTCATTCTCTCCCGTGCCCGTTACATACTCTCTCTTTTCGCTTTGTCCCTTTACTCATGGCCCGCCCAACGATTTCTCCTTAATTACAATCTGCCCTTTGGCCAAAGACGAATTTGTGACGCACGCTCAATGACAACAAACCTTTTTATTGCCTTTCCCTTTCCATTGCCGAAATTTATTGACTACAGTTTCCCTGTTGCTCTTTTATTTTTATTTATTTTTGTTACTTTTACGATTTCGTACAATCGGCTCAAACGTTTCATTGAACAAACTTTAATCGGATTTCACTGCTTGGCGAGGAAGGTTGTGCGTGAGGGAGAGAGAAAGAGAGCCGGGCACGAACAACGGGAAAATATGCAGACCGACGCGTTATACTCGTCGCGATCGATACAATTTGTTACATATGCACAAATGCACAAATGCACGCAATCCTTCAACATGTGATCGTGCGGCGAGTGAGCTTACACGCGATTCTTTTTGGTCTCTTTTATGCGAGCACGCTCGGCTGCACGAAAAGCCCCCGTGAGTTTTCCATCACGGCATTTTTTATTCCGCGTACAGACGGTCAATATACAATAAGGTGGTTCGAACGTCATGGCGGAACAAAAATTCTTTCCCCTTTCCCATTTAACGAGTCACAAGTATCGCGGCCTTTGCGATTGCTCGGAGCTTTCATAAGGTCCACATACGTATGCGATTGATGACCAAACTATAAATGTGAGAAAAAAAATTATTTATATTGTTTATAATTGAAATAATATAAATAATTTAATTTAATTAAATAAATTCTAAATTTACTTTCCAGTAAATTCACTTTGTTACGACTTGTTTCAATTCAATTGAAAATGACGGGCAATATGTACATATTTAAAATTAAAATCAATTTCAATAATTATTTTAAATTTACTTTCAAATCCAATTTTATATTTAATTTAAATTTAAATAATCCATAATCAATTTTTATTGTAACTCATTTTTTCTTAAATAAAACTACATTTTGATTTGAAATATTATAAAAAGAAAAAAAAATGCATACCTTATATTTTTCTTCGATTATTCAAAAATCACAGCACGTTTACCCCAACTGCGGGCATCGAGAATGACGCGCGCGGCAGAGGCTCTCTCTTGCGCTCTCGCCGAGTATATTGAACTCTGATTAAGCTGCGTTTGTGTTCCTTGCTTATAAACCTAAATTCAAAACACATGTCGTGGATGTGACTAAAATAATAAAACTGGACGTTCCTCGATGAGTTTGGTACTCCTCGCCGCATTCATGAAATTATAGAAAGGCGCGAGCACCAGGGAACCCGGTTGGCCGTCACATAGTTTTCAGCCTTATCAACTCTACTGCTATCATCAGGATAAAGCATCGACCGCGCGAGACTCTTTATTTTCTGATGCCAAGCGGAAACTCTCTCCGCCGAGCTACCATATCGACGAGAAAAACTTTCAACGCTCGATTGCGACTGCGGTCGGTAAAATAGATTCTTCGCTCCTTGCCTCGATAGATCTCTACGTAGATTTTTGCCGCGAAACGTTTGAATTTTGAGGATTCTTGGAAATTTTCCATTTTTATTTTATTTTATTCTGAATAATAAATTTTAATCATTTTTCTCCATGAACTCGTACCATCGGGGATAAATTGAATCGTTCGCGCGGCCGCAAACGACTTTTGCATCATTCCATAAAAGTGGTATATGAGATTTTTAGCTTGATCCACATTCGTTTTCATCTCCCAGCATGGCGGCGAAACCCCATAAGCCAGAGGTAACGCGTTTGGTAGTATTGGTACAATGATTCACTCGTCCCGTATGTAATTCTCGTACGAGGGGCTGCTTATTTTTGAAGTCACTGTGTCACTGGTGGATGAAATCATGCTGGAAATCATTTGAAATCGGCGGAAGTCGAGTGAAATCAAATAAATGTGATTTCGTTGATTTCACATGATTTCTTTCAAAATCATGTGAAGTCATATGCAATTAGTGAATTCACATGCAATCACAACATAAGCGAATGGATGGCAAAAGGGATCATCCAGTCGCTTTTGAGTGGAAAACACCAAAAACTATTAATAATGAAGAGGAGACGTACGCGAGAGATGTTTGAAAGGAAATATTGGATCAGAACGAAGACTTGTAGCTTTGTTACGGTCCTTATCGCAAAAAACCGGAAAATTTTCAATTTAATATTGGGGAGCGCGCGATGATATTGAAATTGTTCTTGAAATCACGTTGGAATCACGGAGTCATATATGAAATCGTGAAATCACTAAAATATTCTCATAAAATCACTTGAAATTAATGATTTCAAGAAATAATCAAAAATTGTCTTGGAATCATGTGAAATCAGCAATCTGTCACAATTTTGGTAGTGAGTGGCCCCTCGCTCTCGTACTAATGATCGGCGCTAATGCGCTCGCTATGCTCGTTCTATTTACCATTCAACCCCTTAAGGCGTCTTTGCCTTGTTAACGCGCGCGCGGTCTTGTGCTAATGGCGCTAAACATTGACGACACACTGCCTGCTGTGTTGCAAGTTGTGACGCTCTGTTAAAACGGTGTGAAAAACCTTCGAAAGAGGAACGATAGTGAACAATTGAATTATTGGGTTAATCGGTTGTAATCTCTGCATCATCCGGGAATCAAAATATCAATCCAATATGTATTTTCGAGCGCAGAAATAGATTCATCCAGTGCATTAGGAAGCTTTTTAAGAGGCGATGCGCAGGGTGTTGAATTTGCGCGTTTACAAATACAACAAAAAATTAACATTTATTTCCAGACTGTCAAAAGTGCCTCCTCGAAGGCAGATCAGCTTTCGTACAAAACAAATTGCGGATCTGGGATCAATGTGCTCTCACTTCCGGTCTGTATGCTCGTTCGCGACGAGTCTGCCGAATCTTTCGACCATTCTCATGAATGAACGAGGAAATGTGCATGTATAAATAGTTGCATTTTTTAGACACTGCGACACGAATAAATCGAATTTATTTTTGGCGATCGCGAGTAATATTTGTTCCGGTTCAAGAAAGACGCGTGTACTTTATTGCCGCAAAAATTTTTAATATTCTTCTCTTTATCATTTGTTTTCTTGTGTTCTTCTTGAGTCTTGTGTTCTTTGCGGATCACGGCGTTTTTTTTTCTGCTCGGCATACCGAGCGCGCGTTGTGTGGGAAAAAAGAGGCATGACAAAAGACATTCCACGAGGATTACTCACAAGTGGAGAGCCTGCCGCTGCTGCTGTTGCGCTACGTATATACGAGTTCAAACTTGTGCGTTTGTCGACCGCGGCGCCGCACCGGTCATTCAAATTTCCGAGCCGGTTTCTCATTTCCCCATTCCTTTCCCCGCGCTCTCGCCTTCTCCTTCGCCGCCGTTCCAAATTCCATTTGGCGTATCCTACAAAATTCGACCGAATAACTTGAACCAACACAAAAAAAAATAGAATTTTAAGCATCAAAACGACGAAACGACTTTTCATTCTCTCTACGAATGTTGCGGGTGAAAATGAGTCATTTTTCGCAAATGAAACAACGAGGCCGGGGGCGGAGGCGCAGAGCGAGTACCGTGTGAGTTGAAATTCCACAATTTGCTGCGGCGAGTCAGCGCGCGCGCGTATACAATCCGCTTCACACCTTTCTCCGCGCGGCGGCCGGTGGTAAAAGCATGCAGCGAGAGCAGGCGTTTCAAACGGCTGCAGCAGGTATATTTTCAAGTGTACGTGCAACAGCCACATGCGGAGAAAGAAAAAAGTTATCGTTGGCTGCTTGTCACAGTGGCTTCGAATCCACCGCGAGAGCGCAAGACTCGCGCGAACTCGGCGAGACGTAAATCATAAGCGTAATTACCGAGACAAGAACGCGCGCGACGATGTGCGTTTCACAACTTGGCCATCTCAACAGCGGCAGAGACGTCGCCCAAAGACTAAAGAATCCCGTTAATTCTCCCTGCTCCTCCTCGCATTCTTCTCTGCTGTAGTTCGTAAATCATCGCCGATGCTGCTTCTCGATTCCAATCGTACAAACATCGTACAGCTACAATCACCAGCAAATACTAAAGTCGACTTTTACTTCAGCATGATCGTTCTGCATATTTATTCATATTTTCTATTCGACTCCGCGCGACACTCGAGTTTGCAACTGCACGTTGCATGTTGGGCTCATCCAACGGAAAATACTTTGTCCAATTATAAAAATCTTGAATGATTGAGCTCAAATTCGCTGTGTGTCAAAACGAGCGGGCTGCGTAGCGTAAATGATGTAAAGGAAAGGTGAAATGAGAAAACTCGCGTTCGTTTTCTACCGAGGATCCGCGCCGCGCCGTGAGAAACTGTCCGTAGCGACATAAAGATATCCGAAGAGATTTGCGGCAAAGCTCTCGTACCGAAAAGTAAAAAAAAAAAGATAAAGAGACAAGAGGCAAAAACTCGAGGCGTCGTCGTTATTCCCTTCGGATTTATGACGCGACAACGTTAGGGTTCACTTCCACCGGCCCCGAGTACTCTCACACACACATTCACGTCCAAATATATAAATGTATATGCTGTGTATTTTAAATATGTATACGTAACGGCAGTTGCAAGACGGAACGAGGATCTGCGTCACGATCGGTTTGTTGCATGCATTTATTCATCGATTCGTCCTGGTGCCGATACGAGATCGATAGCGAAACGGTAGACACAAAACGGTGGACGGTGAATAAGTGGACGTTGTCCGAATCGATGCTGCGGAGGAGGATGCAACTGCTGTGCGAGATCTGGGATAAAATGAGAATAATCGTTGGAGCACGAAGGAAACGGGAGGGAAAGATTATCGCTCGTACTTGGTCCAATGCCCTCTGCTCTCGAGACTCTCTCGATATGCAATGCATATTTACGATCCGATAAATGTCGACGCGCGACATACACGCACATTTGCATATATATCCGTTATAGAACTCGATGAGTGACATTTAAAAAGTTGCAATTGTTTTTTGCTAATTGTTCCGTGTTGAAAAAATACGTCAAAGACCGATGCCCTCGTTCTCTGCTTTCATCCCCCCCGCTGCGTCATTGTCAGCATATCGCGTTATTAAAATCATGCGCGGGTGCCGCGCCAACAATGATGTTTGACGACAGGAAAAAAAGAGAAGGTGCCAAAGCGTTCGTCGCAAGAACGTGATCATACTCTCTACTATACTCTCAATCCCTCGACGACGTTACCGGAAACGAGTTATGGCTTCTATAATCCTCCCTGCCCCGCCCCCCTCCCCCTCCCTCGTTGCTCTTTTTACATGAATTCACACACATTGCACACGCGCAGAAAGGCTGGACATTTTTCGACAAATTTCGATGCCCCGGCGGAATGCTAAAAGTCAATAAATTCGAGCAGTTTCAATTCAGTCAATTGAAACAAATGATCGCGATACGTTTATGTTGGTCTAATAAAATTCGAGGACATTGCGGCGGCGGGGAAGAGCGCGCGAGAGGTTGACGCGGGCGGACCGAGAAAATGATTTACGAGCGTACGCAGCAGCAGAGAGCGAAGGGATGCGAGCGCGATTAATAGTCCCTGCTGTATGAACTTTCCGCGTACAGAATTTATCTCGATGCGAACGCGTATAAGCTTTCGCCATGTTGCCCTCCGCGCGCGATCTACATGTACTATACGTCGAGTCTCGATGATTAAGGAGCTGCGAGATGTATTCGATGTAGAGCTCTCTCGCGCGCGAATGCTCGCGCGGAGAAAGGAGAAACTTTCCGCACTCGCGGACTCACTCGTCCATTTAATACCATCAACGGGAACGAGTCATGTCTTTTCAATTTTCGACAAAAATAAAAAAGTAAATTCAAGAGAGGAGCAAGAATGGAGCAGAGTTTGAGGAGTAAATCGCAGCAGAGAGTTTTTGGTAAACGACGCGCGTCGTCGCGGTGCGATAGAGTGACCGTAACGACGGGCCTTTGCCAGATGCGAGCCACGTGCAACCTTATTCATCTTTTAAGGACCGCTGCGGCAGGACTCCATTTTATTCTCGGGATGTTTTGTTTTTTGTCATGTGCGTCGACTGCTTTTTAAACGGCAGAAACGAGACCTTGAAACACTTTTCAATGCGCTCGCGTTTACTACAAAATGTATACACGAGTATCAAGCCGGTGCATGCTCTCCAATAAGGCTTGATGTTTACGCCCGCACGAAAGGACCGATCGAATTATACGTACCACAAACGATTTCGGTGCTGGAAATTCATTCAGTCGCGTATGCAATCGAGTATACAGGGCGTACCAAAAGTCACATCTGGTGGATTGCGGGGCGACTAGGAGCTCGAAAATTTCGACAAGATTTTGTTTGTAAACAAAAGATTAAGGGAGAATAATTGAAACAATTGAATTTTTTTGAAATTTATGCTGAAACGAGCCGACAGTGTCGAAAAAAGGGTCCGAGTTAGCAATTTTGGAGATTCTCGCGCGCGGTATAGATATCGTCGTAAAAGAAAGCATGCACAGAGGCCCGCGCGGTCTCTCTCCCCACTCCTGGGTCACCGCCGGCTCGCCGGCTCGGTTCGAACGCATGGTCGCGCGGGGATGCTCGCCTTCGCCCGCCAGTTCGTCAGTCGGTCACGAGCCACCGTTGCGCGTAGTCCGAACGTTCATTCCTTTCTCTCGGCTTCTCAACCACGTGATGTCAATATTTTCCTATAAAAAAAAATAAAAGAAACAAGAGTGTTTGATCCCGATAAAAAACAAGTGAGTGATTGGTGTTGACATGAAAAACGATTCGAAAAAAATGTTCGTTATGGTGCAGTGCGTGTAAATTTGTACCGGGATTAATAGAAAAATAAGGTAGCCAGAAAAATACAAGTGATTGCGACGCTCCGAGCTCACTATCAATTTTTTACTTGTTCCGCGAGCATACAAAATCTTCCCTCCGTGGAAATTGGAAAGTGAAGCACCTGAATTGACCGCGCGCTGTCACGAGTCGTGTTTTTCCCCTCCCACGTCGTGTCGCAGTTGAATCTTTAGGGCTTCTCGTTCAAACTCTAAAATCCCTGTCTCGTTCTCCGGAGAAAATGAGAACGCATAGCCGTGCAACAATTTCAAACTCGCGCATCGTGTCGCACTTTCGAATAAGAAAAACGCGAAGCTTTTTTGCTTTCTTCTCGGTGCTGCATGCGGGAAGAAGCAGCAGCAGCAGACATTTCTGCATTCGATTAAATTTCGACGAGTGTAGAACGACACGGCAGAGGAAAAATACGATTTCCGGTCTGACCGTGCATGTACGCGACGACCCTCGCGCTAATGAATTTTAAATGCATTCTTCTCCCTACGAGTTTATCACACTCGTTCCGAGTAACGTGTGTACGTTTGTTATTCTATTCGTAGTCCCCAGGTGCATGCTGCCGAGAGCACCAGACTATTTCACCGAAACCAATTATTCATCTTTTCTCGGTATCGCCGCCGCCAATATCTTTTCCTTTTTCTCTTTCTCGTCCAATTTTCTCATACGATCTTTGTGACAATCATTAGTCCCTCAAAAAAAAAAAAAGAATTTATGTTCGGCAAAAATTTCGCGTCGAATCAATAAAAACTCCTCGGGCATGATTCTTCCGACATCTCGATGCAACTTGACGTTTTTCGGTTACTCGCATACCGTACAAGTCGGAGCGTATCCCATAAATATAGTATATAGTTACGTTACGCGTGTGGGAGAAAAAAATAAACGACGATGCACGGCGTCAGCGGCGGCGGCGCGCGGGTTTCGAGATATCGAACAATAAACGACTTTTCGGTGTGCTGCGTGTAACGTCGTCGCGCGTTTTTCCTTTTCATCTCGTTATTTCGTCCCGAGCTGGCACGCGATAAGACTCTCGTTTTTATCTCGTGGTATTTCCATCCTTTTCGCGCGGCTTCTTTGGAGGCTTCACTTACCGAACGAACGTCAGGGAAAACGATATACTAAACGAATATTTTCGTAGCTCGTGCATGTATACACCAACACATTAGCACGCAAGTGAAATTCTTATTAGGGTCCCCCCCCCTAACCCGTAACAAAGAATTCGTCTGTTCGTTATCGCCCTGTTTTCCTTCGTACATCCGATCAGTTCCCCGTGAAATAGTTTTTCAAAAAAAAAAAAAAAAAAAAAAACCCAGTACGAAAGGCTGGAAGCGAGAAATAAAATTATTCAGAGACGCGGTAGCGTCTTGACGCCAAGTATTTGAAAGAAAAGTTCGAATCGACAAGGCAAGTTGCACCGCGTGCGTTTATATACTCGAGATCGGGCGTTTTTCTGTTACGTTCAAACCTGAAGTGGTCGTTATTAAGAAACGCGTCGGTTTATAAAAAATGTAATGGCAGTTTATCGATATATGTCGTGGGTGGTGCATCCAATGGTCCATGAATTTATTACCTGTGACCTTGAGAAGTCTCTCAAACCGTGTCATCAGTGTTTTACCGAGCCCGTTTTCATTATCGAAAAATTATTCCACAGTGATGTCACAAAATATGTATATGTCTATTCCAACGCTCTGGCGACTTGCCTTGTCGATTCGAACTTTTCTTTTTAATACTTGGCGTCAAGACGCTACCGCGTCTTTATACGCGATAAAATCATTTTGGACACGGCAAAATCAGTTTGTTGCGTGATAGTTGCCGAAACGCCATCGTATAAAAATGCTGCTAACGCTGTTGCCTCTCACGCGCGCGCGTTAATTCGCACAGTCTCGAGAATAAGGACGATCCTTAATGAGTTCGCGGTCTCGTCGCCTGGAACACAAAACTAGAAGCAAGTTTTATAGCCCCGAGTAACTGTGACGCCAACATATTGAGGGACAGCGTCGTAGAAACTCTTGCAAAGTGGGGAAAAAAAAATGTGATCCCCCCTCGAAACTTTGGTACCAGTCAAATTTCTTCCGGCTCTACATAATTTAATGCGTGTAGTTACGGGGCATCGCGATAAGAGCAATGATGATTCATACTCAAACGTTTTATTTTACCGCTCTCATCGAGACTCGAGCATAATAAGCCTCCCAACTCGGCAGACGTATTATAAATTCTTATACCGGGTGTCCCAAAAGTGGCACGACATTTTTCCACATAAAAAAATGGCCACTATCGGGACACGCGGTGTGTTTACAAAAATTTGCGCATTCAAATCATTTAAAGAAAAAAATTGCAGAAAAAGCAGGCGGGCGATGGGGGCGTAATGAAAAAAAGCATAAAAATGACAGAAACTACCGTGGTAAAAGTTTCAAGAAACTAATGTGTCCCTCGGCTGAGAAAAGTCGGAGCAGTGACAATATAAATAATTTGCGACTGTAAAAGTGGCTGCTGTTTCCTCGCATTATTTCCGGTGTCATGCGAATCGATAACAACGAGGCCGCCCAAAAGGCTTACCTGGTAAGATGATTTTTATTTTAGAATGAGCCTCGTCCGTATATCTACGTTTACATTAATTATTAACAATTATTCCGCGATCGAATCGTTCGCATTTGTGCACGTGCAGAATAAGGAGAGAGCAAAGTTTCTTGCACATCTGTTGGCCATCGGCCAATTAAAGTTACTCATCCATCCTACGTGCTCCAATTCTTCGTAATACTTTACCAACTTATAAACAAGAGAAAACAATTAATTGTTCTCAAGTTTGGAATATTTCGTAAATATTGATGGTTGGTTAGTGATTAATTAAGGATTCGATGATTTTTCCTATAATAGCGTCGCTGCTGACTCAATCCGATTCATCGTTCGCCATGCAGAGAATATATGTGTTACCTTTTTAGCAAAACGCGGTTTAGCGACGCACGCGGTGAACGAGGCGGTGAAAGCTTTGTCTTGTGCATTCTCTTGCTGAAAAATTGTGCGCCTGTTTTATTCTCTCGCGGACTCTGCGAGACGTGAATAAACGCGTGCGCGGGGCGATCATTAGCGATGCTCCGATTGGGAGTATCGCCGAGCGCGCCTGCCGCTGCAGTCTTTCGATTCATCGACGCGCGATTTCCGTTGTGTTTTCACGCGCGTGCATGTGCAGTAGCGCGTTCGTGTTGGTTCGTATTGTTTACACGCGTCTCTACGCGAGACGAGGCGGAAAGAAGCTTTAGAAAGTTTTGCTCGCTTCTTTCGCATCCTCTTCGCCGCTCCGTGCATGTGTGTATCATTTCACAATACTCGCATCATCCCGCGTCACGCTACATGTATTTTTCCTCGATAATACATCGTGGAAATAATGAGCAAGTGCTTTGTTGAATTTCTCCATTTTTTTCCTTAACGCACTCGCAGTTCTTGCCAAAATCTGTGCATATTTTTCATGACCAAATATCGACCTAGCTCGCATGAAATTTACCATCCAGGGCTCGATGAAAACTTGTTTCTTTTTTTTTTCTTTCGTTTTCCTGTATACGCTCAAATACGCAGCGCACCTGCCTGCCGATGCTTCTTTTCCTTTCATCTTCTTTCTTTTCGTGCATTCCGCACCAACAGGTTCGACCAAAAATGAGAGCTGCTCGGAAACCTTCAGCATGAATCCCGCACAGCCACACCGCTGCTCCCGAAGAAAGTTGGGAAAAGGTTTCGACGCGTCATTTTTTGTCTCGAAATAATTTTCATGCGACAATCCTGGCACCAACGCGGTCTTTGTGAGAAAAAAAACGTAAAATAGACGACGCACTCGTGATGATGATTGAACGATTCGCACGCGCGTATTTACGCGGATCGGTGGCCGCGATCTTTGCTTCATTGCGCGCGATCTCTCCGCATTAAAAAGTGCGCACACGTACACAATTAAAGCGTGTACCGCTGCCAGTAAATCAGTCTTGGCGATTCGATCAAAGACTAAAATGTGTATCTTACGGGACTCGCGCGCGCGATCTCACGAGTTGCGCGCGGCGATCTAGATCCGAGAAGTCTATAAGCGGACCTCGATCGATCGATCCAACGAGCAGATCCTAGCAGTCGGTCAAACACTCGATTCATTAAGAAAGAGATGAATCGAATCGTGTACGCAAACGAGTGCAGTCGCAAAAGAGAGTTAAATCGTACGAAATGACGAAAAAGTTGATGAGTAGAAGGAGCGCGAGGAAGAAAATGTTGGTGCTTCGGTGTAGGCCGGTATACCAATCACAATTTACAGCTATTTGCTCCTTTTGCCTCAGAATGCAGGTATATATACGGTGCACATTTATGCAGCGCACACCGCCTCCGGTCCAACGAGAAAACCAATCCGGGCTGCCTTGCCACGTCCTTGCCGCCGCGATCCTCGTCTCGTTACGTCACCTGCTCGATTCGACCGCTTCTTTGGCACGCTTCTCCTCTCTCTCTCTCTGTCGAGCCGAGCCACCATATTCGCATCGGGTACAAAAACATACGCGGCGAGAGTATCGGTAGTCGCGCGCACGCGAGATTGGCAAGACCGCCGTCACACTGCAGCGGCAGCAGGACGAGAGCAGGCTAAAGCGAAAGAGCCAGGTTTCTCCCATCTTTGGGGAAAGGAGCCCGAGCTCAAACGCGGAGATTGCGGGGAGAAACGACGAGAGAGAAAGAGAATCGGTCGACGCGCGCGGTACCGTTAATGTCGTTCGATTACCTGCCACGAGCATTTATTTCCACGTACACGCCATTTTGTATTAACGCCCTCGTTCCTCCGAGCAAACTGCATGTTTACACGACCAACAGCACTGCACCAGACTCGTTATTTTTATTTTATTTTTAGTCTGCACTCCTCCATAGCCCGCTCGCAAGGTTTCCGATGCGATTTATCGTTCCAGAAATAACAAAACCGAATATGCATTCATTTGAAAAATTTTATACAATTCGGTCGTAGCATTCGAGCCATTTCCAATGCCATCGCACGACTCGGAGAGTCTTTTGAGAGAGTTTGCCGTGCGCGCATCGAGTGCGAGATCCGGGTCGATGAAAATGGTATTGTCTAGTTTGAACGAGCTGCTGCTGCTGCGATACTGGCCCCCGCGCGAGTGCGTATAAAAAACGTGAATGAAGCAGCAGCAGCAGCAAGAAAAGTAGGAGAATCCGCTTAACGGTACAGATATATATGCGCGATCGTGCCAGTGAGTCCGAGTTGCCAGATAGCAAATAATAAAGCACCGTAAGTGATCGCGTACTGCACACGACGCGTGTTCTCGCGACAAGAAGAAAAAAAAACTAATCCTACGATCGTATCATTCGACCTTGCTGATGCGGCTAAGCTTATTCATTCTTTCGCGCTTCCTACCGCGCTGAGAAACTTTCTCAGCACTCTCCATGAAATCCTATCTACTCGATCAATTAATTGTATTTTGTATTATCTTGCGTTTAGGAGAAATATGTTCAAGTTTGAGAAATAGTTGTTGAACATGAATTCCAGGATTTTTTCTCCCGTATAACTTGAGCAAACTATAAAATGGAAAATATCCTGGAAAATATCTGCGACATCACTTTCGGGGACACCGCGTACAGTCGATTTTTCTGCGAATGCGAGAATAATGCAATCTCATCTACATTTGTTATATATTCTATACGTATATACGGACGGTGCCATATGCCAATTGCGAGATTCTCGAGCACGTTGAATACACGCGCACAATATGTATGCGCGAGCCGCGAGATGAGTCCCCGTTGTTGAATAGATGATCGCGCGAGGTAAGAAACGTGAATTGTGGAAGCAGCAGGTGTTTGTGTGGTGAGCAGACGGAAGGCAGCAACACCGACGAGATAAGGATAGGGTAATAAATGCCAAATGGAAGCAGGGCGAGGAGGAGCGCGGAACTCGCCTCGCATCTCTCTGAATTTCCTCCGCGGGTAAACACACCTCGCGCGCTTATCTTTTTCATACCACCTAGAGCAGCCCTTCTCTTTTACCACCACCGCGTTACGCCTATTATTAATGCTAAAACTTACGAAACTTGTGTCGCGCTATTAATGCGCGCGATGCTCAATCTCGCGGATCCTGGTACACGCAGCAGCAGATACCATCTCTCTTTTTTCCATCCATGAACCCTTTCTTGCTCGCGCGCATCACTTCGAAATGTTAAATCCTCGAGGCTTGCGCGGGCGCAAGAGGGAGTGGCACTCTCTTATTGGCAAACTTTTCTCTTGCATTTTCAAACTAACATGCAGATGTACAGGTTAAAAAAAAAAAAAAATGCTGAAAGACTCGATGAGATTCTCGTTAGTTATCTCGCGCAATGTCCCATGCAAACACGGGCCCTGGCTCTGTCATTTCTATTAATAATCTTGATGCTTTTGTATGCATGCAATTTCTCGATGTAATAACGTGTCCCATACTTTATTACAACATTGTGTAATGTCGATAGCGTACACGTTTAATCGCGGGCAAGTCATATAATACGCGTTCATTAGATCGCCTTTTACCACCTGCATGATTCGTCGTCTACATACAACTTCCAGATCTCCGAGTACACGATAGTCGATATAAAAGAAGATAAAAAAAAGATATATCTTTAAAGCACACTTCAGAAGTGATACTTGACATTCCATGCGCTGAATACTGCAATTAGCATGCGCGCGGTATGCGGATTACAGAGAGCAACAACGCGTTCTCTCGCATTTATCTCGTGCCCATCCGACACGTCCGTCAAATTCTGCTTGGAACGTCTCACTTTGTCAAAAATTTAAAAAAAATCCATGCATATTAGATCGTCCTTTTACTATCAATTGACGTTTGAATCAATTTGTCCGAGACTTTTCTATATAGATTTCCTTGTGGGAGTTTAACCTTTACACAAACGCGACGATGTGTGAATTTCGCAACTGTACGAGAGACGACTAGAGTCTTGGGTTCGCGGCGGGTCGTATTATGCATAAACGAAGAGTCCATTTATTCGCTTCCTGAAATTATACTCGCGTTTGGCGAAATTTTTAGCGAAATTTCCAGGAACAAGGTGCAACATGGTGGGTTTTAGTTTCGTCCCGGGCAAGCAGGTATAATTTGCTGGGCTTTATATTAATGTACAGGTCTATATCGTATCAATACTGTATTCTATCCTAACTATAGCGAACCAAATGAAATCGTGATACACCTGGTGAACGCGGCGGCGCGGACCTCTCACTGAATCTCGCTCTCCCTCTCTCGGGGTCTCCGATGTGCGCCTTGACGACCGTGGGAAGCGTAGCTCGGGTGGCACCTATAGGTCGTATAAGGTCGTCCCGCTATACTTGACTATAATTCTTAAGGACCATTTTCCTCATCCATCCTCGATTTCTCTCGCTTTTAGTCAATTTCTTCGACAATCTTCATTTTATCATCGTTCCCCTATAGTAGTACGACGATTTAGAAAGAAAAAAAACTCTTTAAATCGCGCGATCTTGTTAAATGAGTTTTTTTTTCCTAAAGAAAGCTGTTTTCCTTTAAAAGATGAAAAACTTGTCGCTACGAATTTAACCGCCGTCGTTCCCGCGTCTTGTTAAACTGCACGCGACTATTTACAATCGCGAGAAACTGCGTGCGGAGCATGTAAGGGGGGATAAACGCGTTAAAAAGCGAGACGAGACCGACGCCGTGGGTGTTGCTGCGGCTCAAGAGCATGCACAGCATGGAACAAACGCGCGTTAACCGTATCGGTTTACACCTCGAAAACCTCGATGACGCGTTCGTAGCGGCGGTACCGACACGCATAGCGTGCTCCAAAATCGCAAATTCTGTGCAATGACAAGAGAAACCCATCGCGTTTGTCGTAACGCGAGAGTTGAGAATAAAAACTGAACAACAATAACTCGTGAGAAATTGAGCGAACGAGTAACGTCGAGGGGAAGACTTCAGAAAAACGGAAACTTGATTCTTTTTATTCGACGAGGTCACGATGCGTAACGACTGCGAGAGAGAGAGAAAAATGTACGAGTAAACACGAACCTCAATTAGCAACGTCCTCGAGTCGAAAAGGAAGCCCCGCCGCGAGAACCTTGCAACAAATACGTGCGCCCGTCGTGTGTTTTAACGCGGATATCGATACTATATCCGTGCGGGGGCGTCCAACTCGACGTATGTACAATAATAATAATTTAGTCCATATACGCCTGCGAAAACCACGGCGGGAAGCTGGCCCGAAGCAGGCTTCCTTCCGGTTTCTCCATTCGTCGCTCGACACGACAAAAATCATCATTATTATTATGGAAGATGAAAATAAAGCGTCACGAGAATACCCGGGCGGCTATTGACGATCCAGTGACAGCTGCTGGCTCGATCGTGTTCGGTCCGCCCGCCGTAGACTTTTTACAACGGTATATTTACATAAATTCGCCATCGTTTGTCACTCATTTCACAACTTTTTTTCCGTTACGATCTGTCCTTCACGAGGAGCCATTTTCTATCAAAATTGTGACACAGTGATTGCTGATTTCACATGATTCCAAGACAATTTTTGATAATTTTTTCAAATCATGAGGTTCAAGTGATTTCATGAGAATATTTTAGTGATTTCACGATTTCATATATGACTCCGTGATTTCAACGTTATTTCAAGAGCAATTTCAATATCATCGCGCGCTCCCCAATATTAAATTGAATATTTTCCGGTTTTTTGTGATAAGAACCGTAGCAAAGCTACAAGTCTTCGTTCTGATCCAATATTTCTTTTCAAACATCTCTCGCGTACGTCTCCTCTTCATTAATAGTTTTTGGTGTTTTCCACTCAAAAGCGACTGGATGATCTCTTTTGCCATCCATTTGCTTATGTTGTGATTGCATGTGAATTCACTGATTGCATATGACTTCACATGATTTCGAAAGAAATCATGTGAAATCAACGAAATCACATTTATTTGTTTTCACTCGACTTCCGCCGATTTCAAATGATTTCCAGCATGATTTCATCCACCAGTGACACAGTGACTTCAAAAATGAGCAGTCCCTCGGTCCTTCATCTTTGGCTGCATGTGACTTTTTCTTGAATCGTCATACACGAAAGTCTCCAAATTTAATATTAAATTCTAAATTCTAAAAAATGTAGACTTTTGGAGCTCTGTGAAATTTTTTGAAATTTCACGCTCTCTACAGAGCGAGGGGAAGTGGATAGAGTTTTGCGTTTTGCTCCAAGGATCTCGGCGGAAAACGCGTGGGTAGTCCTCGCCGCGCGTACACTCCGGGGTTTCTCGGGGTAAGCAAAAGAAACGGCGATAATTATGGAGTGATTGAGCCACCGGGCCAGCAGCCGCGAACCCGCGTATAATGTCCCTCGAGTATTTTCCTGCATAATACACGGCGCTGCTCGCACGAGCTGCACATTGCCAATAGAAGATATCGCGCGCGTAATAATAACGTACAGCAGTTTAAACATTCTTCTCTCTCTCTCTCTCTCTCTCTCTCTCTTATTCTCCTCTTGCCCTGCTCGCACCCTCCGCATTCATACGCAGTTCAAAGATCATTATTATAATGGCTTTCGTTCAATTGCTCAATATCGCGACTGCTCGTCGTTCGCAACCATTGGCGCCAGTGCAGCAGCAACAATTTCTGCATCACCACTTTATTGACCGGAAAAAAAAAACATTCTAGATTTTTGTTTTGTTTTTAACAAAGAAAAATAAGAGAATCAACGTCCGATTAATAAGTATAGTGAGAATTAAAAAAATGGCACAAACGTCCGTTATTACGGCCGGGAGACACGCGCACACGCGATTCTAAAACTTTCTATAACGTAATGATATGCCGTATGGCTAATGGAAATGAGATTCGCATTATTTGGTCGAGCTGATTGCAAAGTCCCTGATTGATGAAATACACTAATAATATATCATGTGCGCGACGAGCTGAGATATGCGAACGAATCCGTTTCGATAAATCATCTCCGTCACCGCGCCGCGTTTTAAGACAAGGGAGAGCGAGAGAATAATATTAATTCGATTATCTGAAGCGTTCGTCGAGATGCGCGGCTCGTCGTACACAATTATGCAATGCGAAAAAAAAAAAACATGATTATATTTAGAAATACACACACGCGAGTTAATCGCGATTTCGTTGAACGGGCGTCTCAAGTGATCCAAGGACTGTTGGAGGCGTGACCGGGACTCTGGAATGTACCTGGTTACGACCACGCCAATCCGTACTAACTCACTCGCGTATATCGCTCTACACGCGGACAAAACACACCGCGCGCGTTTCTTTTTGTTACATCGCTCTTGCGATTCCTGCTCAAACTTCTTCTTCCGACGTCCCGAATATAAATAATGTTGCTTGCCTCAAGCTCTCGGAAACAAATTTGAGGCATATGCTATGGGGGATAGGGATCCCACAGATGCTCTCGCCGCGCGCTGCACTTTTGCTCCGGCGTATTTATCTTTTGCGCGGCGCGCACTTTCGCTCTTCGATCTATTTCTCGTTATACACTTTATTACAGAGTTGGAAACGTGCGCGTGAAATCGGCGTATTACTGCCTAACTCACGCACACAAGAAACGTCTATACTCGCGGTAATATAGTTGTAATCGCTTGTATACGCTCGCTATGGGTGCGTGGTATAATATACGCGTGTCTGCTGGTCTCGAAAGGCAATGTTTCTCCTGCGTACAGCACAGTGGGCCGCATGCGTATATATAAACGTTTTAAAAAACTCTTGTAATGAGCTCCAAGATTGTATGTTAAGAGACTGGCGCTAAATCACCAATGGAATGCACATTTGCGGAGGCTGCACTCCTATCAACGCTCAACGTGTTAGAAAATGAGCCACTCGAGCTTATTGACATAAATTCGATTTACTTCGGGTGCATGATCATTTTTTTTTGTCATTTCATGTTTTGTCAAGCCAAGAGATCGTCCTTGGCAAGTGAATTCCCTGGCAAACGATTTGTAATTTAGTTGCTCTTAATTGGTACATCGGTGAGAGGGAATCGATCATATCGGGGAGAGAGAGAGTCTGCGGCTCGGAATAAAAATCGATCGCGAGCATCGATGAAAGATTTGTGAAGGGGTTTTTAAACGAGACGAGCAGTCACGAGTTTTGCTACGGTCGAATAACTCGTTGATATTCTCATTTTGGTCGCTCGCTCGTTTTTTATTAAGTCTCTCGAGATCAATCCTTTTTACGTCTCGTCGAATATGACGGTTGAAAAAAAATTTTACAAATAAAAATAGTATACAGATTCGAAGCGACAACGAAATAAAAGTCGAAACGAATTTTGCGTTACCGCGCTCCGACACATTATTCCGCCTCCTCGATTTCTCATCGAGTCAATGGACTCGATTTCGTTTCTGCATCATCACCGCGAGAACCAAATTGACACAAAGATTGCGAGAAAAAGAGAGAAAATATGGACGATGCTCTTAAGAGAGTTTCGTCTCTACTCCTCTCTTGATTCCTTTAAAACTCATCTTGGCCAAGATTTACCCGTTGACCGAATCCCAGGTATGTAGCGGCATCGAGATGCGAGCATTCGAGCATACACACGCCGAGTCACGGACGATCGAATTTTATTCATTTTTATCTCTCTTTCGTGTATTTCGTGGGGTGGATTATGCAAATGAAAAAAACGTTTCGTACGTGGTGCGATTTTTTTTATTTCCACCTCGACGAATTCGAATCCTCTGGCACTGGCACACGAATCAATCATCATGAAAATAATATAGGCGGCCCAAAAGATCTGACGCGTTTTCTCCAATATTCTCGTACGCCAGTTGGCCTCACTAATTTATGTACAAACTGTGCAAACATTAACCATTTTTGGCAACATTTATATCGGAAAGATCGAAAGCCTCGTCGGATCATGGCCCGCATGTCAAGATTTGAAGAAAATTTTTCTTTTCCGTACAATCATACAAACGTTTGCGCGTTTATCGATTTTCTCCTATCCATATATACATATAGGTATGTCGTCGCGCCATGATTTTGCCACTTGGCTAACCATTGTTTTGTACCTTGAAGCAATCAATACGAGAGTAACAACTGCCGACAATTCACATCCCTACGAGTTTCCTGTACATATTTTCCAGTCAATGGAACGATATCGCCAACGTTGACGCATCGTTCGGTCGCATGAGTTTGCCAATTCCATAAATAGAGAGCGAGCAGTCTATTGAACTCTCCCCTTTGCTCGTCTCTAGACATTTCCAACGCAAATACAATGATATTTTCGTACGAATCATTCAAGCAGGCATTTCCAATATCAAAGATTGTAAATAATTTTTTAATTGTTTAATTTTGTTGTTGTAGGTCGGTGACAGAGGCTGGGAGGTGCATCATGTCACGGTAACGAGAGTACCCGGCTATGGTTTTGGCATCGCGGTCTCGGGAGGCCGAGACAATCCGCACTTTACCAACGGAGATCCGGCGATCGCGATTTCCGATGTGCTCAAGGCTGGCCCCGCTGAAGGCAAATTGCAGTAAGTTTTCACAAGTCCGAGACTTTTGCCGCGATCATTTTCATTTCTTTTCGAATAATTAAATGATTTATCTAATCAAAGGGTGAATGACCGAATAATTTCGGCAAACGGCGTGTCTCTGGAAGGAGCCGACTATGGAGCTGCGGTTCGAGTGCTCAGGGACTCGGGGTCGACGGTATTGCTCGTCGTCAAACGAAGGGCGTCCTCAAACTCACCCGGTTCCCCCGGTAGCACAGCACCGCAGAGCCATCGATTGACGTTAACGAGGAACAACAAAAAAGATGGTACGAAATGAATTTGATTGAACAAGAATCATTTATTTATTTATGTTGTGTCGAGGATTGAAAGGATCGGTTGGTTTTCGTTTCAGACTTTGGAATAGTTCTGGGTTGTCGATTGTACGTGCGCGAGGTCACGCGAGAGGGTACGGGTGTCAAGCCCGGAGATGTATTGACGAAAATAGGCGGGGTAGCGGCGGACAACATGAGCCTGAAGGAGGCGAGAAAATTGATGGATCAATGCAAAGATAGACTGTCTATAGTCGTTACGAGGGAAGCTCCCACCAACTCGCAATCGAATCATCAAGGAAAAGGCGACAGCGGTGAATATTTGTCGGGTGCTAGTTACAGCAGTCAAAATCTTTATGTGCCACCACCGACGAGGCAACCCCTCGAAGACAAGAGCAATCTTGCTCCTCGCGGAAGATCCAGAGGTCCCTTGATGGATGTCTCGTTGAGTCAATTGGACTTGCCAGCTACTCCAACCGTCGATCCACCTCGTCCGCCTCCTCCAAGACCCGAAGGTACAATACGCCACGGCCCCAAATTTACAACATTTTACTTCACACCTCTTTATTGTAATTTCCAATGTTTTTTTTTGTCGCCAGACTATTACAGCTCGAGAAGGCAGTTGTACGAGGAAGATCCACTGATCCAAAGGACCAAACAGCCAATGTAAGATTCTCGAAAGAGAGAGATTGATTGATTGATTCTTTATTTTATGCCTTGGAAAACTTTCCATTAGGCAAAGGAACTTTCCAAAGCCAGTACTAATTACAACAGTAATAAGAATACAAAATAATCGTGAAATAAAAATAAAGCCTCAACTATTTCACTCTCTGTCGCAAAGAGGTGATTCAGCCTGGACCTGAACAAAGCCAATGAGGGCTCCGACGAGATCAAGTGTGGGAGAGAGTGCCAGAAATAAATAGCGGATAGGTAGAAAGAGTTTCGAAAAGAGAGAGAAAGAAAAAAAAGAAACTCGCAGAAATAATTCAACCGATAATTGATGTCAAAATAATGTTTGGTTTTTTTTTGTGACGCACGACCATGCAGGCCGGATCCTCGGTTCATCACGTTCCAGAAAGAGGGCTCGGTGGGCGTACGATTAACCGGTGGTAATGAAACCGGTGTTTTCGTCACGGCCGTGCAACCCGGTAGTCCGGCTTCGTTGCAGGGCTTACAACCCGGTGATAAGATACTCAAGGTCAACGACATGGACATGAAAGGAGTCACGAGGGAAGAAGCGGTTCTCTTTCTTCTCAGCCTCCAGGAACAAATCGATCTCATTGTCCAGCACAGACGTCAGGACTATGATCAAATTGTCGCTTCCGGTCGCGGAGACTCTTTCCACGTAAAGTATGTAGTACTAATAGAGTCTCGTGATGAATTTGCGACGAAATGTTCTGCTTTTTACCGAGGAATATTTTTCAGGACTCACTTTCACTACGAACAGCCGGACAAAGGTGAAATGAGTTTCCGAAGCGGTGACGTTTTCCACGTGGTCGATACGTTGCACAACGGGGTCGTTGGATCCTGGCAAGTGTTTCGTATCGGGAGAAATAATCAGGAAGTCCAAAAAGGCATAATACCGAACAAAGCTCGAGCCGAAGAACTCGCGACCGCTCAGTTCAACGCAACGAAAAAGGAGCTCAGCGCCAACGAAAGTCGCGGAAGTTTCTTCAGACGGAGGAGAGGAAGTCACAGACGTTCCAAATCTCTCGGAAGGGTAAATTTCAATTTCTTCTCCGATCGACGTGTTTTCACGATCATCTAATTTATGCATGCTGCTAATTGTTCAGGACCACTGGGACGACGTCGTATTTTCCGACAGCGTCAGTAAGTTTCCGGCCTACGAGCGAGTGGTTCTCCGTCATCCGGGATTCGTCCGGCCGGTCGTACTTTTTGGGCCGGTCGCTGACCTCGCGCGCGACAAACTACTCAAAGATTTTCCCGATAAATTTACGTCGCCCCGTAAGTACAATCAATCGAAAAAAAAGGAAAACTTTTAAAAACGCAATGACTATTCCGCTATATTGTATAATTTCAAACTCGTCAACTTTTCTGTTAGAAATGGAGAATCAAATGGAGGAAGGGAGCAGCAGCAAAAGTACCAAGACTTCGGGAATAATTCGGTTGAGCGCGATAAGAGAAGTAATGGATCGGGGAAAGCACGCGCTTCTGGATATAACGCCGAACGCGGTGGATCGTTTAAATTATGCCCAATTTTATCCAATCGTCATATTTCTCAAAGCGGAAACGAAGCAAGTAGTCAAAGAGATGCGAGCCGGTATACCAAAGTGAGTGAAATCTGCAATTATTTTGAAATCGCTTATTTTGAAATAACTTGTGTGGTAAATAACGTCGAAATGGTGTTTGCTCGGCAGGTCAGCGCACAAGAGTAGCAAAAAGTTATTGGAGCAGTGCCAAAAGCTCGATAAGATATGGGGTCACGTATTTAGCGCTGTAATTACGTTGACCACACCGGAAGCTTGGTACAGAAAACTCCGGGAGTTGATCGATCGTCAGCAGCAAGGCCCTCTGTGGATGAGTCAAACAAAGGTAGGCTGTTTGTTGACGTTCGCAGTTCCGCGGACGGATTCATCTCGAATGCTCGAGTGTTTGAAAGCTCGTCCGAATAACTATCATCTTTTACATACTTTGGGTTTTTGTTTTTTGCCATGTATACACAACAGAATGCTTGTTCGATCGACCGCGTGTTTTTATCACGGTGCACTTTCTTCGTGTTGTGTGTATTAACTCTCCGTGTATATTTTCATTGAGCAAAAAAATCGAGAGCACATTCGTCAGGGTTTTCAAAAAAGTTTGTTCGAGCACATTTCAATCTTTTATCATATGCGTGTGCGTGTGTTTTTTTTTCATTGACGTTTCTTCCCACACTTTGGAAGTAAGACGCGTACGGTGTTGGTTTTTGTGTAGCCCATAGAAATGGTGTCGGATCTGTATCTCCCTCCGTACTGTCCTTATCGTCTCCCGACTCCTCAAAATTGCGTCGAAACGCAACATTTCTATTACGAACAAAATAACAACACGAATCCGTCGCTACTACTGCGTCCACCATCGCCTCCTTTCGTACCGCCTCGACCTCCTCTCCCAACAACTCCCAACAACGTCATTCACGAGCAATTTTTCGGCTACATTTAAAATACTTTTATATTTTTCACTTTTCAAAACGCCGCCTCTATACGTTAAACGCCGCCACCACCACCGATGCATGACCTTTGCAAATATTTCTATTTCTTACTAATCGCTTTCTCGATGGCAGTCCAGTGGCAGGAATGTTTTTTCTATTATTTTTGCATGCACTCTCTTACAACAAACGTGTCGACTAACCACGTAAAATATTCTCTACGTTAACTCTGCGTAATGTAAATATTAATCAATTTTTTTGCCGAGTGAACGAGTCAATGTATTATTAACGCTCTTGCATTTCATCGTCATCCTCATCAAGCTTTTAGAATTTCTTTCAACGTGCTTACAAATTAGTCGTGTGCGCCGAGATTTCATTTTTTTTTTCTTCTAATTTTCCTCAGAATCTTGGTTTTTGTAGAATTGCTCATGATGATTTCTTCACCATGGTCGAGTCAAAAGTAAATAAATAAAATTTAAATTAAAAAAAATGTTGCAAGTAAAATAGCGCGATGTTGAATCGCCGCCGCATTACTTACGTTTTACGCAAATCATGTAACGAATCCATTTGTAACGTGGTGTCCTGTGTGTTCTGTTTTGCGAACGCGTAGCCGGAAGAGGCCCTCTCGGATGACTTCCTGTTCCCGATGACTTCTCGCCTCTCCTACGCATCCTCCCCGGAGAGTGACCTGGAGTTGAGCCCTGCGCCACCTCTTCCCGGTGCCTTGGGACCGCCTTCGAGATTAAAAAGCAGCTCGGATCCTAGTATCGCCACGCAGGACGATGCCGCTGCTCCGCCTCCGTACACCTCCAGTTATCAGGTTAATCTTTTTCCCTTTTTAACTCGTTATCGAATCGTTATATGCGCGAGACGCGCTTACGAGTTGACGTTTGGGCGCGCAGGCTTTCGAACAGCACAAAAGAAGATCTCAGCAGGGTGGTGTCGGCGACACCAAGTACGGATTCTCCATTACGGGCCAAATAGTCGAACAATCCGGACAAATGCAGTATCCGAGTGGACCTCCTCAGCCGAGATCTCCTCACCATGGACCCCCGGACCTTCCGCCTCGAGTCGATCGGAATGCGAAACCAAACGCCAATCAAACACCGCGCGGTACAGTCGGACGATCCGCCGCCGAAAGGCTCATCAACAAATCCGACTCCGTTCTCGACATGGGCAATTATATAAACGCAACGCCTCATCGAGCAAACGCTACTTCGTCTCTCGAACGAGCTCAACCCAAAGCGGTAATTGACATTCTACGAGTTAACCAATAAATCTCCATTAATCAACAAGTTATAAATCGATAGATTGTTTGATTTTCAGGGAAGTTACGACAGCATGTCTTCGTACGATTCGTACAATACGAACGGAAACGTAAATTATCCGACTACGGGCTTGAACACGTCGACGGGTCGTTTGGGACCGAACGTGCCGGATGATCTCAAAAGCAGCAACGTGCCAATATCACCGAGAGCTCACGATCCTTACAGATTTACGAGATCAACCGCTCAACCGATACCGAGTCACGAATCTCAAGCGAGAACGGATTACGCCAAGTACAGGTGCGTCAGGTGATTATTCAAGATTGTCGATGATGGAAAAGAAAAACAATAAAAGTCGTTTCGCAGGGCATCGATTCGCAAGCCTCGGCCACTGCGACGTGCTTGTAGAATTTACATATCCCGTCGCGATACATTAGTATAAAGTATATTATTTATCATTTGCACCGAGCGAAAGAAAGAGACGCTAAAAATTCCCATCTGCTCCCAAAGTAAGCTAGAATTTTCGTTTTATTTTTGCTTCCGCGACGCTCCACAGCCGAGCGGGTGATTACAAAACGGTACAAGCGCCACCAGTGACACCGGGCAAACCGGGAGGAGGCACGTACAAACCTGTACCACCTCCGAAGCCCAAAAACTACAGGCCACCGCAGCAACCGGTCCTTCAGGATGAGAACAACGACGGAGGAAACAACATGTATCAACACGCCAAGAGTTATTCCATGGGAACGACCGGGCATCTTCACAATGGGGTGAGCTTGCATCATTTCCTTTGGAATTGATATCAAATCGAATAAAAAATGAAGACCCAGACGAATTTCGATATTCCACATTTTGGATAATATCATTTTGAATATACGAGAAAATCATTAGTGTATTTCGATCGGTGCAGCTAATTCTTAGCCAAGAACATCATTCGTACAGGTAGAAAATGGCGGAAACACAACGATTCATCGAAACAGCGGACAATACTATTACAACATACCACCGACAACGAGAAACAACAGCAGCGGCGGCGAGGCCATTTATCCGCCAGTCAATTCGAATCACTCGCACAATCATACGTCGGCATCATCGTCCCACAGTCACAGCCTCAGCCACACGCATTCGCACTCGAGTCCGCCGATAACCGCGCACTCGCACAGCAACAGCGCGGGTCAAATAACTCTCGGCCATTCCCACAATCGTAACAATGTCAATCACAACGGACACAATCACAGCAACAGTCACGGCGGTGGCGGGGGTGGTCACGGCTCTTCGAGCGCCAATTCTGGACACAACAGGGAACCGAGTGGTCTCGATCTCGCTGGTAGTCGGGAGCAGAGAGGAAGCGCTTTCGAACTTTACAGAAAACCTCTTCACCACCATAACGCGAGGTAAATTTGTTTCATTTTCATCAAACTCGCACAATTGACACCCATTTCCAAACGTCAAATAATCAAGTAACCATCCCGCGACGCTTGAACCGACTTATACTAGAAAAAATTTCGCCTCATGATTAATAATTTTGGATAATCCGCCTCCGAATAACTCATGTTACTAATAAAGTGTGGAAACGGTGGTGGTGGTGGTGGTTCACAGGAGAACCGGTATAGCACGGGGGGTGTTCGATAGCGAAGGTGGTATTCTCGAAGGTCCGGGAGGTGTGAGTCTCACTATACCTCCCGGAGCATTGCCAAAGAATAAACGCCAAGAGATCTACTTCACCGTTACCGCCGCTCATACATTCGATTCTTGCCCTAAAAAGAATGCCAATCGTCCTGGACAACGCGCATCAATGTCACCTCCCATGCACCACGGTGAGCTCATTGGCTTGTTGGTTCGCACGCACGTACGCATGCACGCACGTCGATTGTGGGACTTGACGGACAAATAGCCATTGTCATTTTTATATTCAAAAAAATAGTCTCCTCCTAAACGAGAATGTTTGGATTTAAATTTGGCAGGTGAATCGTTGTTGAGCCCGATGGTAGAGTGCGGCCCCAAAGGAATCGAGTTTGATAATCCGATCGAGCTGCGCATACCCCATAACGCAACGTCGGCTCATCGTCTGGCGCTAAAGGCAACCGATACGGAAAACCAGTCAAAAACGGATTGGCTCGACGTCAAGCTGCCCGGGGCTACCTCGGACCACATAGTCGTTAAGCTCGATCACTTTTAATTATCAACCGAGACACATTATATTTTTTAAACTCGACAACGAAAAAAAAAAAACAAAGAAAAAGGATATATTATAGAGTGAATATTGTGATTGCGGAAAATGTTACGTTCTCTGTGAGAACTTTTCTCATGCGATCTTGTTGTTTGATATTGCGGTGACAATGAGGGCAAGGCTGATGAAAGTACCAAATTGAGCAGCTTCTACAAATTCTTATTGTATTTTGCATCGGCACAGAGACGCCATTATTTTTTACCGCTCACCATTTTTCATACACCCGACGTCTTGCTCGTTTGTGCTTCTTCTTATATTTCTTACATTTTTCTCAACGAGTCATTTTCTTCGTACATAATAATACCAATTAAACAATTAATTTCATCTTTAAAACGTAATGAATTTGTATAAATATATTTTTCGCAAATGTCGTTAAACATTTATTCTCATTAATGCAATTATTATTTTTATCATTAAGATTTTTTATTAATCGCGCCAAGTGTTTGCGAGTCGATTATATATTAGCAAAGTAAAGCCCGCTGCGTAGAATTTTGCGAGGTTCTACGAAATCTTGATGCTCGACAAGATTAATTTTCTTTTTTCTATATCTTTAGAAATAAATGTTTGTAAGAAATTTCATAGTTTATAACGACGATGGAACCAACACGGCGGCGGAAGCTCAATATTGTTAAGTTGATTGAACAAAATTAAAGAAAATGCCTTTCTTTTGTGAAATTAATTGTTGAAATTCCGTCGGGATATCCAAAACTCTATGAACAATCGATGTTTCAACGAAAATAAATGGAGGAAAAAAAATAAAAGTATAACAATAACTTGTTAAAAAAATGTGAAAATCGCATTATTTCGGACTGACGTAAAGTTCTGTTCGCGTTTTTGGTTAACTCGCTCAAAAATCAATTTCGGTCCTTTGAAAATTTGTAGTTTCCTCAAAAACTCGAATCCTATCGGTTTTTATTATTGAAATTTCTGTGTATTTAAAGATTTGTGATTAAGAAAAATATGGCCGAGTCGGGAGAAATTGTGACAATTTTCGTCGGACAAGCAGGTGTTCAAGTGGGAAACGCTTGCTGGGAATTATTCTGCCTGGAGCATGGCATCACACCCGACGGAATGGTCCACGAGGGTTATCAAGCAACTGACAATACGTATCACGCTTTCTTTGCGCCCTCCCAAGTACGTGACACTCGCGAACAAAAAAATGATGAGATACGTCTTTTTTACATTTTTTCATCATCGCGCCGTAAATTTTGATCCACAGACTGGAAAATTGTCTCCGCGTACTGTTATGGTCGATTTGGAACCAACGGTAATCGACGAAGTCCGCACCGGTGCTTACAAAAGTTTATTCGACCCGACGACCTTGGTTAGCGGAAAAGAAGACGCTGCTAATAATTTCGCCAGAGGATTTTACAGCATAGGCGAAGAAATGATTGACTTTCTTCTCGATCGGATTCGTCGCGTGTGCGAAGCGTGTTCGCGATTGTCCGGATTCATCGTGTTTAGGTATAGCATTTCAAAAATTCAACGGCAGGTCGACGTTTTTCTATGATGGATGGTGATGGTTTTTTTGATCCTCCATTTATTCCACCACAACGAGCAAGATCCTTTGGCGGCGGTACCGGAAGTGGCCTGACGACTCTGATGCTCGAACGCTTGGTCGGGGATTACGGTAAAAAATCGAAATTGGATTTCGCCGTTTATCCGGCACCCCACATCTCTACCTCGGTCGTCGAGCCTTACAATTCCGTTCTGACTACCCACGGCACACTCGACTTTGAAGATTGTTGCTTCATCGTTGACAACGAGGCGCTGTACGACATTTGCTCGAGGTGTACAAATTTTCCGCTTCGAATCTCGCCATTTTTATTGATTTTTTTTTTCTCAACCATTATAATTTGTCGTTATTGTTTTGTAATGAAAGAACTCTGGGAGTGGAAAGTCCCACGTACACGAATTTGAATCGGCTCAAGGCACAAGTCGTTTCGAACATTACGGCCTCGTTGCGTTTCGAGGGAGCTGTCAATATCAGTCTCGAAGAATTTCAAACGAACCTCGTTCCATATCCGAGAATTCATTTTCCTCTTGTGACTTACGCTCCTGTAATCTCCGCTGAGAATGCAATGAGCTCGGCAATTACCGTCGCACAGATTACGAGCGAATGTTTTGAACCGGCGAATCAGGTCACCCCGTCAAATTAGCCTCTCGGATGCTCCTTCTCCTCAATTTTCTTTCTCAAAGTTGCTAGTTTTAAAAAAATGTCTGATCAATCTGTACCGCAGCAGATGGTGAAATGCGATCCGCGCAAGGGCGCATACATGAGTTGTTGCTTGCTTTATCGTGGAGATGTAAACCCTACCGAAGTCAACGATGCCATTGCACCATTGAGAGGCAAGCCATCGATCCGATTCGTCGATTGGAGTCCAACTGGTTTCAAGGTAAAGTCACCCAAATGCCCATTTTTTAAGGTAGTACATGCCAAAAACAGTTTGAGACAGAATATTTTGATTTTTCACTCGAATATTGTTCACGACATCCAGTACAAGTTGGTGAAATTTTAACATCAATGACCATCTCGTTACGGAGATATTTGCAATTGAAAATAGCTTTTTTAACACGCTTCGCATAGGGCACTTGACACGATTTCTCATAGATGAATTTGTAGTTAAAAAACACTGAGACAGAAAATGATAAAAAAACTAAGAAGTCACAAATAAGTACTTCAGGATGTTAAAAAAAAATAAAGAGTCACATTTTACCACACACTTTCTGAAATATGAATTTCCAAAGTTTGGAAAACACGCTGAAATTCGGCCGGCCGAGCGGGTTTTCACGGCTGGCCCAGCCAAGTAGGCAACATGCACACAAAGTTTCTAAGTGTTGGTGAAAGCAGTGTACAAGCGTGCGCAAAAGTTTTCGATTACAGAAAATTAATAATGGTTTAATTTATGGATTTCCAAACAGAAATCAGTTATTCAAGGTTCCAAAATTATATTTAATTTTGCGCGGGGCAGTTAATAACGTTTTAATTTATGTATTTCCAAATGAAATCGGTTATTCAAGACACTAAAATGATGTTGACTTTTGCGTTGGACTGTTCGGGATGTACTACCTTAAACGCGATCATTCAAAAAATGAAATTTTGAACTTTTGATTTTATTGGTGCATCAAGATTGGCATAAATTATCAACCGCCAACGACGGTACCAGGGGGAGACCTTGCCAAGGTCAATCGTTCGGTAGCGATGCTGAGTAATAACACAGCGATAAGAAGCGCGTGGACGAGGCTCGGAAGGAATTACGATCTCATGTACAAGAAACGAGCATACGTGCATCATTACGTAGGCGAGGGGATGGAAGAGTCGGTTTTCAAAGAAGCGAGAGACGATATGGCGGCTCTTGTCGAAGATTACAAAGAGGTTGAGCGTTGATCCCGCCTCGTAAGCTCCCGCTCTGCATCCATCACATTCCCAATGAAAACATTGAAATTGCAATAAACAAATAAATCGCTCTGCTTGCCGGAAGAAAGTTCATTGGAATACATATTAGCCAAAGATCTCGACCTCCCGCTGCTGTTTTATCACAAGTTCATTCGTGCGTCATCGATACGCGTATGCACCAGTAGCAGACTCGGCATTATATCATCCTCGCTGTCGGGTTTAAAGTTCTTTGTCTCGAAATCTTTCGTAACCACAAAATCATCCCGTTGTGACAATATAAATAATCAAATAAATAACAAATATTTCTTTCTTGTTGGGAAATTTACTGCAGGCTGCACGATGAACGCAACAATATTTTGAATTATCTTTGCACACAATATATCGCCAAGCGCTTGATGCGTTTGATTTATTGATGCAATTTTTATAACGAGTTTGAGTCATTGGATTCGAGATTTTTCATTCGTTTACGTTACAGCCAAAGTATCAAATATATCGTTACGTACTCCCAATTCTATATTTACGTTTACCTGCAGCTACTGCGTTATCTTTTCCATTTTTCAGAATCATTACATTTTTTTTGTATCAAGGCCTGCGATAAGAAAATGCCAGTCCGGCCAGACACAATGGCGTCGATTTATTTTCAAACTCGGCGGGAGCCTACGCATCAAGTATTTTTCCAATGGCAATTTTTCACAAAAGTGTATAGTTTTTACTTTTCGGAATCTCAAAAATTTCACAATTTTGACGAAATTCGAATTAATTTCGAGTATTGAGATTAGAAAAAAATTGAAATTTTGCTTTCTCATGGGGTCTTTCCACATTTCCTCCCCCCAAGCTCTCTCTTTTATTTCCTGCCTGCCCACAGCCGATTCAATTTTCACGTAAAATCTGATGCAACTTTGAATTACGAGATTAGGGCTTTCAGGTATTTACGTTAATGGCGCGTGGGCGGAATCCTAACAAAATCAATGGGGGACGAATATTCGATTTTCTCTTGATGGTCTTTGGATTTGTCGCTCGCGTTCGTACAAGACGCTGCGTCGCAGACTGTCATGCGATCATGCAGATAACGATGATAAGAAAGATGAAATTTCGAGGCAATCCTCTCGATTCGTCGTGCGCGAGAGCGATATGAATTGGTTGAGCGAGTTGAGCCGTGTTATCTTTGCAATTTGAAAGAAAAAAAATAATAATCGGGACTATGAACCCCCAGCGAACACGAGGCGCGAACCTCATTTCGAACTGGTACTTGAAAAAATGTAATATCGTCTGCAATGCTGGGACTTTTGTTAATTACAACGCATTTCTTTGCACAGATGGAAAGTGTCTCCTGAGGCCAATGCTCGTGTGGCACAAAAAAAAAACAAAAAAGAAACAGGAAAAATATTGTCCGATGAGAATTTATCTAGTGATGGCGCGGAGTGATAACGATATCTCGCGAAAAAGCACTCGACGACGTTTTTTTTCTCTTTGTCTATATCTCTCCGTTTGAGACAGGAAAATTTGTAGTTTTCCACATTCACGGTTCAGGGTCCGATAAATTTATATTTTAGAGTCTGAACGTGGATTCGATCGAGTAAATATAGGCCAGAGTGATTCATTTTTCAAGACTCTCATCAGCAGGTGGCACGTGATGATAGAGCGGTGGAAAAATTTCAACCGCAAGTTGAAAAAAAAGAAAAAAATTCTAAAACCGATTATGATGACGAATCTTTTCAGCGGATCTGCAGTTTTCGATGTAACCAAAGAGCCTGCTGCGGCAATCTCTTTCCTCCAAGATAACAAACAAAACGTATAGCAAGAGTCGACGAACGCAGCTTCCGTACAAAACGAAAAAAAATGTAATATGACGGAGTGGCGTAGACGAGACAAAACTGCAATGAGGAACGATACAAGTTTCATAATGCCAGAATGATTTTCAATTTTCTTTTCGTCATTGAAACGCGTCAATCAATGTCAAGGGTGTAAATTTTAATCCGACTGTTTTGATTACTGGTTCGAAGGCAAAGGAATCTCCCGACGTCATATAGACGCGATGGTGGATAGCACGCGCGCGGCCAATGATAGCGAGCGTGCTCCCAAAATGATTTCGATTCATATAGTTGAGTCGCGGGAAGGAAAAAAAGCAGGCATCGTCTCGACGCGTGTTCACGCAGAGTCTCTCTTTTTCTTGCTTGCTCGCAGTTGCGGAATAGATAACGATTCTATCGTGGAAAACGGTGTGCACGCACTCGCGCGGTGCGGGCTGATTCTTCGTCACGCAGCTCTTCTCTCCGCTTATCGCGATGCTCTCGCGCGCCTATCACCGTTCATAGCACCACGCTCGATTATTTTCTGTATAAATTAATCGGTTAGCCCCTAGAAATCGTCAGTCAAGATCCTCCTTCCGGACCGAAAGCATCGCGATCACGAATGACGAGAATTCGTGGACTCTCTTGACTCGCTCGCATCAATCGGCTCGCAGCATCAGCATCGCGTCATCACATTCTCCTCTAGTCGTTTTCGCACTTTACATCAAATACCATAATATACAAAGGTATGTATTTCTTTTTATTCGCAACTGCGTGCTGCAGTTTTTTCAACCACAATTTTATTCATTTCTGCCCAGTTAAGTTTGTTGGAATTGATAAATAAAAATTTGTTGACGCGCGCTCGTAGATGCTGGTTGGCGGAGCAGTGAGTTACGTAGCCGGAAGCAACGTGGTGCGTACGGTTTATTGGAGAACGAGGAACGGCGGTCGTCTCTTGAAGACGGCAAAGACGTGCATGTTCCAAGGTCCTCCGAAGCCAAGAACAGCGGCTTCGGGATGCCCTGCTGCACCATTTCGAATGGATGTCATCCCATCGAAATGCTTCGACGCTAGCAAGAATTAAAAATGTATTAACCGCATTCGTTGGTATCTCGAATTCTCACCTCGATATTTCGTATAAAAAGCATTGTTTGCGTCTCAAGAGATACACGACGACGGGGCATTATTTGTACAAAACACGATTCATTCGTGCGCACCAGCCAGATGAGTAGAAAAAGCTTCATGACAACGAAATAAAAGAATTATTTATTTTTCAAACTTGAATGGCGTCTGTGATAATTTATCTGCGATGCGAGTGTTTTCCCTTTGTCAACAAAACGATGCGACGAATTGTTGAACGTTGAGCTAAATGAAAAAAAAAAAGCAGGAAAGCTGCAGCCTGCTATAGAGCGCAGCAGGTGACAAAAGGAATTATCGACTTTTGTGCCAATACACTCTCGTATATGCCGTGCTCAATGCAACAATTGCTCCGCTCTGCATAAAAAAGTACTCGCACAAAGTGGGTGTTGAGACATCCCGGAGTAATGAGGACAAGCTCAACTATATATTATAGATTGTTTGAAAACGGAAGTTATCTGTGCGTCGCTCCCGCCCTTGTATCGAATATACAAATGTCGTCGCTTTTCACTTTTATTATTGCTGTTATGAAAATGCGTCATCATCGACAATGATGAAATGCGCTGGAATGCGATGTTGAGCTTTTTTTTATGAGGCGTACGCGCGAGGAAGCGACGTGTACAATTTGGGAGCGGAAAATATATAGGATACGCGTTGTGTATACGCGCGCGATAGAGAAGAGGGTGAAAGCGCCCTCCCGTTGGGGGGTTGAAAGTGAGTTGCGCGGGCGCACTCGGAGGTTTATCGATTTGGCATGAGAAGGAAGAAGGTGCCACAACGGTCGGTCATCGATTTGACACTCTCCGCTAAAGGGATTGTCGGAAACGACGAAAGGGAGCAAAGAGCGCGGATGTTTCCGCGAATTCCGTTGAAGCGTGAGGTGAAGAAAAAAAACACAATAAATTGGCAGGTGGTGGATTTGTTTGACCGCGGCTCATAGGATTACGAGTTGATTGAGTGAGTAAGAGTCTAATTTTTCGCATTATCGAACAAGAGAGTTTTTATATAGTTGACGTTTTCTCATATTAGGGTGCGAGTGACATTCGAGCAAAAAGAGGCTTTTTCGTAACGGAAAATATAAAATAGTGTGCGACGGTATAATGCAGAATTATGGCCACGAGGAGTACGATTATGGTGGTGGTAATGAAACGACCGCCGGTGGTGGCGGAGGTGGCGAAGGTGGAGGACGAAGCTTGCCTCAGCTGCCAGGTGCGCGACCCATGGTCGATCCATCGGCCGAGGGTGAAGTTGATCCGACCATCTATGGTCAGCCTAAAGAAGCGACCCACAAAATACGCGGAAAGAGCGATTTCATCGAGTATCTCTTTGGCGCGGTTGATCAAGAATTACTCACCGTTAAAACCTTTTATTTCTTCTTTTACTCTGCATTCGGCTCTCTATTTCCATTGATGGGAGTTTACTTCAAGCAAATGGGCATGAATGCTGGCCAATGCGGTCTTCTCGTAGGTCTCAGACCCTTTATCGAATTCTTCAGTGCACCATTTTGGGGCTCGCTGGCTGACAGGTGAGTAAAATAGTGGCTTTCGCGCTCGCATTAGTGCCGCAGCATCGAACCTTTCTCTTTTTCTAGTTACATTATCGAGCTGCCGCGCGTTTCAACAATTTGTCACGCTTATTCCGATTGTATTTGCACGAGAAAACTCGATAATTGGCTCCGCAAAGTCTGTCTATTGCATTCGATTCTCTTTTCATATATTGCTTTTATTGATTATTGCCGAGGGGCTGCTCATTTTTGAAGTCACTGTATCACTGGTGGATGAAATCATGCTGGAAATCATTTGAAATCGGCAGAAGTCGAGTGAAATCAAATAAATGTGATTTCGTTGATTTCACATGATTTCTTTCGAAATTATGTGAAGTCATATGCAATCAGTGAATTCACATGCAATCACAACATAAGCAAATGGATGGCGAAAGGGATCATCCAGTCGCTTTCGAGTAAAAAACACCAAAACTATTAATAAAGAGGAGACGTACGCGAGAGATGTTTGAAAGGAAATATTGGATCAGAACGAAGACTTGTAGCTTTGTTACGGTCCTTATCACAAAAAACCGGAAAAATTTCAATTTAATATGGGGGAGCGCGCGATGATATTGAAATTGCTCTTGAAATCACGTTGAAATCACGGAGTCATATATGAAATCGTGAAATCACTAAAATATTCTCAAGAAATCACTTGAAATTAATGATTTCAAGAAATAATCAAAAATTGTCTTGAAATCATGTGAAATCAGCAATCACTGTGTCACAATTTTGGTATAGTGAATGGCCCCTGGATTATTGCTGCTTCGCTTCTCAAGGCAAATTGTGTGCGAGCGTATTTCGTAATCGCACCAAAGAAAATCACGTATACAGAGAAAAATGAATAAAAAGCTGCAGCGAGTTGGTAGAATAGAAGTAGAATGGTAGATGTTCTTTGGGCGCGACCAGAGAACAGAAATCGTCTTGCAGATGGCAAAAGGGCAAACTCATACTTTTGGCGTCGCTGGGCTGCTGGATACTGTTTACCCTACCCCTGGGCTTCATCCAGCCACCGGCGACTTCTTGTATGGTCATGAGAAACAAGAGTTATTGGCTCGAGATACCGGAAGGCAGTCAGAGAATCAAAAGATCGGTCGATCCGAACGAGTATTACGAGCCGTCGAAACCGCAACAGCATCAGGATGACGAATATCTCGAGGTCGCGGATAACGTGGTTTTCGAAAGGTTGAGACGAAGTACCGAGGTCAAAAAACTCGGTAGTAAGCAGGTTGTTGCAACGAACAGGCACAATACGAGATTCCAGACGAAACGAGTACGACGACAATCGCCCAGCAGCAGCAATGACCAAACGGATTCGCCGTCTTCTGCCAAGTCAAAAGACCTCAAATACAAACAATACATTATTGACGATAGCAGCAGCCTCGATGATCCTACCGCACGGACTATCGATTTTTCAAGCATTGCTAAACAAAACCGTCCGGCTGATGTTCTCGAATACAAAAGATTCCTCAAAGTGAGTAATTTCTTTTTTTTCTTACCGACATCTTTGTCGATTTACGGCATTATTTTGAAACTTTGCAATGTAATGTCAGAACGAACCGTTGGACGAGACTCGACCGCCGAAGAAAGCCCACGCGATAACGAAAACTCGATCGAAACCGCCGAGGGAAAAAGTAATGGTAAAGCGTGACGTATCCGATTGGCAAAAGATTAATTTGCCGGCGGAACAAGGAACCAACGATCATTTTGACAAGTTGAGGGATTTGGAAGTAGCGAACGATTTGAGGGATGAGATTCTCGAAGACGAGGAGCAGGAGGAGGAGGCGGAGGAGGAGGACGAAGAGTTGGAGGATGAAGGAATGGACGAGGACGAGGTTGAACAGAGCGAGAGTCTCGGGGATGCTGTGGCGATGCCTCTTGTCAGAGAACGAAGAAACGTCAGAGTGAATCATCCGTCGCTCGGTCAAAGTCCTTTGCCCGTCACATTTGCGCGAAATTACGATCCGAAGGAAAACGCCAAGTGGGTCAAGCCTCAATTTAGCTCGATCGTTTATAGATTAGAGGTGAGTCGAGACAATCGCGCGCGAGAATCCAATCGGCCAGACTTTTTTTTCACCGCCCCTCGTCCTATGCTGTTTACTTCTTCTTCTTCTTCTTCCAGGACATTCAAAAAACGTTTTTCTTGCTCCTGCTTCTTGTCATTGTGGGTGAATTTTTTTCGGCCCCTGCCATAACGCTCGCCGATTCAGCGGTGATAACTCTCCTCGGCGAAGACGCTGATAGGTAAAAAATAAAATTTGACCTTTTCGGCAAAAGAGGCTCAAATATCTGAATCTGGCAATTATATTCAGATACGGACATCAGCGCATGTTCGGCAGTCTCGGTTGGGGTCTGGCCATGTTCTTCGTTGGTATCGCGCTGGATCACAGTACAGCGTTCCCGGATCATCCATGTGGAGCTGGTCCGAGAGAAAAAAATTATACCACCTGTTTCGCGATATTCAGCGTTCTCATGTCAGCGGCCTCGCTCACCGCAACGCAAATCAATTTTAAATATGAATTTATTGCAGCCGAACCGGTAATTTTAATTAGACACGCGAAAATTATTCGAAACGGGCACATGATATTCCGCAGCAATGTATTTATTTGTGATTTTTGCACACGCGTCGCAGGAAGTTGCAAAACCTCCGGCGGAGCCAACGAGAGAAGAACAATTGCAGAGTCAATTGTCGCAGCAGTTGAATCTTCCGGAAGGTCTGTTGAACGCACCAGGAAACGTAGACGCAAAGCCGGTACCTCCCGAAGGAAAGGTAAATTAGTGAAAACTTTGGATATAAAAACGTTTTTGTCATTTTCAGCATCACGAGGGTATATTTTATATTTCAGACGAAAATGTTTGCCCAGACGACGAGAGAATTGCCGGAATGGCTGACGGTCGTGAAACAATTCAAAGACGTCAAGTGCGCCTCTTTCCTGTTTGTCGCTTGGTTCATGGGATTCGGTATCGGGCTGATATTCACTTTCCTCTTTTGGCATCTTCAAGATTACGGTGGTACACCGACTCTCTTCGGTGTCGCATCCGTCATCAATCACATTTCCGAAATATTTGCTTATTTCTTCAGTTTCAAGCTCATACGTCAGATCGGCCACGTCAAAGTTTTGTGCCTCGGTCTGTGCGGCAATGTTTTACGTTTTCTCTATATTTCTTGGCTGAAAAATCCCTGGTGGGTTTTGCCCTTTGAATTTATTCAAGGAATCACTCACGCCGCGGTCTGGGCCGCTTGCTGCAGCTACATCGCCCACAATACGCCGCCCCAATTGCGCTCCAGTGCTCAGGGTGTTCTCCAGGGTCTTCATCACGGTCTTGGCCGAGGATGCGGCGCCGTTATCGGCGGAATGTTTGTCGCTCGTTACGGTAATTCTTTTTTCTTTATATCCTTTTCTTTAATCGTCGCAATAACGCGCGTCGGTATATGATGCAAATTTATCGCCTTGCAGGTACGACCGCGACTTTCCGAGGTTACGGAATAATCTGTGCGTTTGTACTGGCTGCGTTTGTCTTTATTAATTTCTATCGTCGCGACACCGGTTTCGTCTCGGATATTCCTCAAACGGAGGATCCGCACCAAGTTGCCGAAGTGACGCATTTGGCACCGCACGGTGTGCCGAGCAACGCGATACCGCGTGCACTCAGTTCAACGAGACTCCACGAGCTCGCTCAGGATCCCGGCTACGGAGCGACCTATCAAACGAGCGGCGGTAATTTGAGCGTTCCCGGCGGTGCCAACGGCGGCGGTAAGTTATAATAAAGCGCCATTTTCAACTAAAAATTACGAGCGCGATGGTGAACGGCTGCTGAATAGCGATTATGAAAATTTTTGTGAAAAAGGTGGTGCGAATCCAACGAATCCATTCCTGAACGGAGGAGGCGGAGGAGGCGGAGGAGGTGGCGGCGGCGGCGGCGGTTACAATTATGGTATGACCGGTAAAGGAGAGGACGAGTTCATTCGTAGGAGCTTCCAGGTACCAAAAGAGAATAGAAATTTCGATTTTTTGCTCAATATCGAAAATGACGAGAAAGAGCGATAATGAGACTC
Source organism: Diadegma fenestrale (assembly GCA_037043255.1). Classification (NCBI taxonomy): domain Eukaryota; kingdom Metazoa; phylum Arthropoda; class Insecta; order Hymenoptera; family Ichneumonidae; genus Diadegma; species Diadegma fenestrale. The sequence continues at coordinate 2,424,330 of CM073310.1, forward strand.
GAATGCATCGATAACTCTGGCAATTCGATAAAACACGTACGTGATGATAGAGTTTTCGAACTTCGAACGAAACTTCGTCCTCTGCCTGAATCATAATACTATAGCCGATAAATAATTATATTTCATGAAAAATAATCGCTCACAGCCAATTATTTTGCCGAGAATGGCGTATGTCGCCGAGCCACATTTGTCATCCTCCCGCGGTGCATTGAGAACATATCGATATCTAATTCGGAACGAACAATATTTAGATTTACAGTGAAGTGGTCGGCGGAGAATTCGACCTGGTGAAGCCTCCACCGGTGGTGACACATCTGCACGCCCAACAACCGTGCACCAATCCGTTTCATCAACACGACTACGACTGGTAACGATATCTTGGAGAATTTCATTAAGAATAATATATTAAAATATGATTTAACGATGGAAGCTTCGCGACGAAACCGCGGTTACGAGGCTGCAGGTATATATTATTATTATTACTGCAAAATTAGGCGGTTCGATAGCAAAGTAAAAAAACGTGATCGTGCGACGAAAAGAAAAAAAAAATGAGGGTGAAAATAAATTTATACGCATTTTTGTCCCTGTCCGAATGCGATCGCCGTCAAAATCCTTGTTGTTACATGTAGATTGGCTCTGACAAACTTGTACAATTATTCTCGTATAACTTTCTGTCGCGATCGAATTGAGAAACGAGTTGAAATGTCTCATCTTCCACGAATTTTCAGACTATTGACCGTTCTTTGACAACGTGTAAATAATTAGTCGAGTTGTTAATTTTTGAGTGCGAGTCATAAAAAAAAAAAATGTAACGCAAACCTTTTCTCTCTGGTTGGTAAAAAAATTATCTTTGCAAAGCTGCGAAAATACGTAATGGCGTGCGGCAATAGTTTTTTTTTTGTTCGTGAAGAGAAAAGGATGAAAAATTGCAACATTTGTCATAAAAATCACAAATCATTCGATGACCATATCATTCCATTAAAAAAAAAAAAAAACATGTGTTCACGTTCACCTTATTTTTCATAATGCATATCGATCGTACAAGAAAAAAACTTTAACCGACCTTTGTTTTAAAAAACTTGAAACACCAGCTGCAAGGAATAATGAAATTCGGAAAGCGAGGCCCATCCCATTACTTTGAAAAAAAGATAAAAAGTTGACTATTATGGAAAAAATTTGAAAAAAAAATAAAATATAACGAAAGAGGGAGAAAAAAGCATGGGATGAAAAAATGAAAATAGCAAAGGAGGAATGTTCTCGAGTCCATACACAGAAACGAAACTAACGAAGTAAAGCCATCCGCTAAAAGATATAGACGATTACGATACTAGAGAAATGTATTTATGCAGAGTAGCGAGACTCAAAGTCGTCGCGGTTTTTTGCAATCGCAAAATAAAACGAAATTTTTGACGATCAATGTCTATAAATTCTATTCCTTCTCGAGGTCGCGAAAAAAAATCATCCAAGTCCTCGAGCCGATAAACGCAATACCCGTATTGTATAAAAACGAACGATTATTACCAGCAAGTTGTTGAGTATAATCGATCAAAGGGCAAAAATAAATATTGGCGAACGATGCATTCCGTATGTAAATATAAAGCAAAATTGAGGCGAGCCCTCTCGTCCCAGTGCGACGAGCGTATAAATATTTACCGCGCGTTCTGCCCGCCGTTATATTATTCATTTTATTTAATCGTTTTTTCGCTGGACGTTCGTTAACGATAAGTATTTTAAAAAAGTCGAAAAAACACTAAAGATGTATACATATATTATCTCCACATACGTAACTTTAGGAATAAATATCGAATAGCGATATCGTATGGTTTTACTGTTGTTGTATAAAAGAAAGAGATTGAAACGTTGTCGTGTTACGTTTTAAATGTCGGGGAAATTACGTAAAAGCTCTCAAACCATCTCGAAAATGTTTCGTTAATAAAAACAGCCAATTTTCGAAAATCCAAGGCACAAGAACGTTAACGACAGTCTAACGATATATATACATATGTTATTTGAAGAATTGTCAAGTTGATATTATTGCATAGAATTATTATATGATTATTATTATTATTTTAATTAACAGTGAATATATATTTATCGAATACAATGGCAAATTGTATTTTCAAGGCGTCAAAAACTCGTGGAAAAAAAAGTGTATTTATTTCTACATATACAGACACGAACGTGCGACGAGCATCGATGTAATTCCAAATTTCTTTGACCACATTTTCATTTGAATTCAAAGCTTTTTTTGCGCGGAAAATAAATGACGGAAAAATCACGGTCAGTTAATGAGTTCGACTTGCTTATCCGCTCGCCGAGGAGTTTCATAGCGCACATGCTTGATTATATAGATTAGCACAAATCGAACAAAAGACGTGGCGAGGTAAAAATGGTTAATCATCAGCACCTTTTTGCCTTATTGGACGCTTGATATTTCGGCTGAGGATTTCATGATTTTGGCTAATGCTTCGCCGCCGCTGCTTTCCTGCTTGTGCATTGAGTGCACGACGTCGCCAGATTGCATTTATTTTCCACACGCCTCGTTGCCGCGCCGATTCAATATCCATATATAGATAAATCATATAATACACTAAAGGATTAAGAGACGAGAAAAACCGTAGCAAAAAACTGCACGTTTATTGGCGTACGAAAATCGTGCATTAAATGTTGAAAAAAAAAGATTATACGGGATAAAAGCTTCACAAGAGTGGATGGAACGTTTGGTTTGGAAAGAAAAAAACAATCGATACATATCACAGATAGAATTAAGCTAAGTATTAAGTATGAAGCAAAAAAGAGTGTCGAACTAGAATGCCCGAGATACGTGAATTATGCAGATTGTTATAGAAGCAAATGAATGTACACCAAACTCAAGAAATGTATCTCTTGATCGGGAACCACCAAAACAAACGATTGAAAGAAAAAAAAAACATCATTAAACTTCATCAAGCTGCTTGCTCTTTTAATTATTTCTGCTGCATCAATCCCGAGGGGCTATTCACTCTTTAGTGAGGTGCCACAATGATTTCCGACTGAAGTCGATTTCATGCGGTTTTTGTGATTTCAGGAATGATTCAAAATATTTCGAACACTATATGATTTCATATAATTTCAATTGATTTCCAGTGATTTGCTTGGAATTCGTTCATTCGAGTAATTTCGTTGATTTTCAATGACAAAATCATTTTCATTGGGGTCTCGATTGGTACAGGTACGAAATTTAATAATTTTGGCACGATTTCGTACCAATTACAGAGGAGACCAAAAAAATTTCTCTGTCTCAAGCGTAATTTCCAGCGATTTCCTAAGTCAAGTGATTTCATGCTGATTTCGAACAACTCGAAGCGATTTCAAGGATTTCAAGCGATTTCTTCTAATTTTGCATTCAATTTCAAAGCGAAGTGCTCCACCGATTTCACGAGTGATAGCCCCTCAATCAATCCATTCCATTGGCGTTTGCGAGTGAAGGAGAAAATTGGGGTTCAAATGACTTTTCGACACGACGTTTGAATGAATTTTTTCCAATCTTTATTTCGGAGAATCAAATGACGAGTTTATTTTGTTTATTTGTTTTTTTTTTTTCGTTTTTTTTTTGTTACTTGTCTGTTTGTTTGTTCACTATTGAACAAGAGTTTATTGGTAATTGAGAGCGGACTAGATAACTTCCCAGTAGAATGTATAACTAGAGGCACTATTCAAGCTTAAACTTTAAAAACTGTCTACATTTAATTAGTCGATGTACGATTGCTTGAATCATGATCCAAGTGTTGACTGATATTGTTTAATTCTTATTCATTCGATCCTTTCGCCATTATTCCTCCAACAGCATTTATCGTCTCTGTGTGTGCATTGATCATAATTCCATTCGATTTAAAAAGTTGATTCTTATATGATTTTCGGAGAAAGTGTAACTAACGACTAGTACCCAAACAACTCAATCTTTGTCATTCAACTTTTTCGCTGTATCTCTCGTTATCTATGTGTGTGTGTGTGTCTGTGATTTCTGGCCTGCGACAATAATCGTCGTCCAAGTTGGTGCGTAATAAATGTCTCCGTTTTAATAATATACGCGGGAGACGGTAATGATATATGTATCAGAATCGAATACTACAAAATCAGATTCCTTTCTTTCGTCTCTTTCGTCGCTCTCACTCAAATTGTCTTTGCTTCCGTCCTAATACTTTTGTTTTATAATGATTTTATCAACTGGTCGTTATCCGAGAATCTTGAAATAAAACGACTTTGATTTCCGATCGACCGAGCATGAGATTCAAAGGCGAAGGACGTTTCCTGATTCGTTTATACATTTTTTCGGGAAGGAAGCATATCTAGACTCGTCCGACTGCTTTTACACGATGAAAATCAATCAACCTTTCGATATTTCATTTCAAAATCCGAGTTTAATGTTCTCGAATACTTAATCGATTGATCGATGAACAATGATGGAGGAAAAAAAACATATATGTATATGAAAACTCGGGACCGATGAGCAATTATTCCTGTTTTTACTACGAGGATTTTTTTTTGTCACTTTTTGTTTTCGCTACCCTACAAAAATTGGCACGGAAACGCAACTTATCAAGTACGCGAATTAAAACGAAAAAAAAAACAAAAAAAAATGAGAAATTGAGAAACTGACTGGAAAACAACCTGCGCGGTTGTTTTTTTTTCTTTCTTTAATCGCCTCTTTCGCTTAATTAAATAAGTCGTCGCGCTGATTTGGCGATTCATAAGTATTCGTAGCCCATTTGGAAGAAAACAGCCGTGTGCCTAAAATCTTTGGATTGATTATTTTTAGTGCAGTGAGCATGCTGTCAATTATTATTTTGGTTCGTTATTCGTTTGCTCCATACTTTAGTGTCTCGTACTATTTTGTTTATTGTTGTTTTTTTTTCTTGTTTTCTGTATTTTTCTTTGGGAACTCTACGGTTCGCGGATAAGCTGCGGCGCGCGCGAGCGCGCGAGACCCGTTTCGCAAAAGTGGAGCGGCATCGGGCAGTGTGTCACTACGGCAGAATCGCATTAATGAAAATACTGACATAGTGAGGCAATGATCTCAGGAGTCTCGAAGCGGTTCACTATTATGTCCATAAATTATGCATATATAGAAATGATGCATCAATGTGGAGGAAATGAATGAATAAATAAATAAGTAAATGTGCATTGACATCGCCAAATGCATAAATACATATATATTTATTCATTTATTTACTTATATACATGTACGTAATAATATCTACAAGTGTTAATGAATCTAAGTAACTTTCGTTCTGTCTCGTTCGTACAGCAGATTCGTTCCTAAAACCCATACGCACCTAAAAACTTGGTCGCTCTATCGAACTTAACAATAAAAATACTATAATCGGATTGTTTCGCGTGTAATCTCTCTTCGCCAATGGTGAGACTCGACAACGGATTTCAACGAGAGAGGAGAAGAAGAAAGGCTCAACCGGCGCGAGCGATTTGTGGGTGAAAAGAGTTTTCGTTACCACCACCTCCACCACCACCACGGGCGAAAAAGACGACACGCGCGTTTTTTAAACGTTTTCTTTTGTTTTTCTTCTTCTTTAACGTCTCAGCCGTCGACGTATCGTCCGACGACGCTGAAGAACGACGATGCCTGTATTCCGCTCTGAGAGAACACTTTTCGCTCTTCTCGATCGGTTTTTACGGTCACAGCCTTCGAGAGGGAGGGGGACAGGGGCGGGGGGGGGGGCTATTTCGACTCCACGACGACATTTACGCTCGTGTATTCGTGGGCCAGTTGTCACGTTTTCTTTCTGCTCAACGAAACAGTAAGAAACAACAAAAAAAGATGAAAATAAAAAAGAGATCGCGCAACCGAGTGTGTGGAGTGGCGCCCGGCGGCGGGTAAGGGCGAGAGGGGTTTGTAATATGGATTTTTTCGCTAGACAAAGGGATGCGAGAACGCTTCCGCTGGCAGCCAACCCTTTTCGCGTCGTCTCAGGTGGTTAGCAGCCTCGGAATAATTCTTTTCACACTGAAAAAAATGATAAAACCACCGAATGACTTTTGGCTCAACGGGTTTCTCTTGTTTCGAATAAAAGTGAAAAGGGCTGAAGGGATATGTGCTTAATCGCGTTCAAGAGTTTCCTTTCGTCGCGTCATTTCCGTACGTAAAACCGTTGAAAAATCATAACGTCAAATTCCTAAGGCCGCTAGGCGTTCCTCGTCGAATTCAACTAGGATTAAAACTCGCGAAATACACACAAGACTCGTGTATTTTATCACTATATCGATATTATGCAATTTATCAATACGCGTGTGAGTGTCTTTGTGTAGGTGAGGGGCTTTCTCGTGTCTTTTAGTTTGTTGCTTATCAGCCTACTACCAGTCTATCGTGTCGTTTCAACCGACGTAATACCCTATAATTCTCTTCTCTCGTTACATTATATTTCGAAGCGCGTAATCGAGCAATTTTCCATCTCTCTCACTCTCTTTCTTACGAATCTCTCGTTATTATACGTTCGACCGTTCGTAAGAAGGAAGCGTTGCTCGTTGGAATGAAAAAAAAAAACAAAAAAAAAACGAAAAAAATGCCCTCGGCGATTTAATTTTGGTACGAGCTCGTTGTTTTTACTCTTCGACGCTGACGTTTTCCGAGTGAAATCCCGCATGGTAAGATGTGTTTAAATTGCCAACCCTATGATAATCCTATATATATATATATTATTAATCTCGAATGTCGAACCTCGATTATCGTAACAAACTAATTAATCGCGGATGAGATCCCTACGATTTATGCTTTACTGATGCCAAATTCTGCCGCGTTATGACACACCACCGGACGATCGATCTATTTTGCGCTAGGAACTACGTACACCGATGACCGCGATCTCGTCTTTTTCTCCGTCGTAGCTTTCGGAGATAATAATTCTCCCTCAACTAGTCAGATGTCGACCTCGAACATGTCCTGCTCGATCGGTTTCTTCACCCAACTGCCCAATTCCGCACGGACAAAGGCATCCTTCAGTTGGCGTTTCGCGTGCTGTGTTTCGCCCACAAAAACAAACGTCCCGGGCACGTTCCCCGTTTCAATTACGATAGACGAATAATAATAATAATAATAATAATAAAAGGAGGAAGTGTGGTTTACCGAATAATCTTGTACGGACAATTTGGCATCGAGATAGTGTCGACATTGATTCCTATCGGCGTCGTCAATGGTGCTGATGCGACCGAGAAGATTGTAAAACATCCGAAAGAGTCCCTGTTTAGAGATTCTCGAAGGTTTGCCCAGCTCGTCCTTGCCGGTTGTACAATTAATGACCTCGGCTTCGTTCTGACCTACAAAGAAGAGAGAGAAAAGAAAAGAAAGAGTTGTATCGAATGGCGTATCGTGGCTGAAAAAGCAGGGAACGACGAAAAAATGAGAAGCGTTTGTTAGTGTGAAAAATTGAATAATATAATTTGTTGTACGAGCCTGTGGTCCAATTGACACTGTAATTCGGTGCTTTGCCAGGTTGTCTGACTTCGGAGGATGTTATGAGACTCATGAGAGGCTTGTTGAGCCTGTACGGGGGCGGTAAGCCCTGAATCGTATTCTCAATGCGTCCGCAAACCGCGCGATACATGTGACTTGGGTTTAACAGGCTGCCGAGAACGATGCTGTGGAAGTAAATAGGCTCGATGAAGTGGCTGAGGAGTGCGCCTTGCACACCTAGTACGTTCCATCGAGCTATTTTATCCGAACACGACATCGTCAGCAGTCTTTGGCCCTGCAAATACCAACAACAACAACAAAATCATTTTTATCGCGCCTTTTCACATCGCGACAGAGAGACAGAGAGAGAGCAAGCCTCGTTCTTTCCAATCGCGGAGCGCAGAGGACCATTTTTGGTATCCAAGACTGGTCTAATTCGTGCAAGTGAGAATAATAATTTGATCGCAAACCGTGGCATGAGAATGTATCTTGGCAACGTTCCTTTTATCGATCGTATCTCTTTGTCTTGGTGCACTCGCTCACTCTCTTTCCTCCTTTCATCCTCTCTCGCTCGCTAAGCTCACTCGCGCGCGCTCTCTCTCTCGCTCGCTCTTACTGCCGGCTCTGGCCTCGCTTTGTGTTTATCGATCATCCGAGAAAAGGAGGACGCTGTACACTTACCATGAGTACTCCGTCCCATGTTTGAATACCGTCGCTGCTCTTAACCGGAATAGTGCCCTCCCCGGACTCGATCTTGGTTCTCAATTGACCTCTCGCTCTCCTGTTGGGGTGTTTGTCAACCGACTCGTTCTCCTCGTGAGGCGAAAAAATTCGTGCGTCTCCGCACGGCGCCGTGTTTATGTACAAGTGAAATTGTATACCGGTTCGAAGTTTGTAGCCCTTCTTTGCCGCTTCCAGTATCGAATCCTCGCTACGATTCTCCGTGTGGAGCGCCAATTGCCGATAGAGATACTCGCACAGACACCGACGCGCCACCACCTCCGCGTGACAATCGTTCAATGCTCCGCCGCTCACGCTCAAATGCTCGCCCGACACGCATTTCGTACCTTTTGTTCGTAACACAAATGAAATCGAATCAATGGGAAATTTGTCGTTTTTTGTTTTTTTTTTGTTTTTTTTTTTTTCAATTTCAATTTCAAACATTTTCCAACAATGTGGAAAGAATTCGGGGATGACGAGGGATGAAAGGGGAAAAATATAATTACCCGTGGTGACGCAAATGAGCTCGGCCTCCTGTCCCTTGGTCTGAACGATACCGGCGAGAACCTTGCGCCTGGCGTGTTGAGGTTTGGTTTGCATGAGCTCGGTGAATTTTTGATTGACCATCTTGCCGATTTTATCGGCCAACATTTGCGGCAGACTGAGTTGTTCGTGGGAGTGGCCGGAATTGGAAAAGTTTGGCAATATCCGAACGGGCAAAGGTATGCAGAAGGAGGAGCTGTGAACGTTTCGCAATTTGGCGAGCGCGGCTTTGCTAGCGGCGGCCTTTGCCAATTTTTTGCTCGGTCCGGTACCTTCGAAAGTTTCGCCGTCGATTGTAACGGCTATCGTGAATTTGGCATAACTCTCGCCGCTGTCCGAGATGCATTTGTAAACGACACCGGGATACAATTCGTTGATCAGAGCGACCGGGCCTTTGTCCATAAACTTGCTGGAATTTTTGGGCTCTTGGGAGAGCGTCTTGAAGGCATTTACCAAATGATTGTCGCGCTCGGTAACGTCGCTCGTAAAATCGGGCTCGAGCGGCGGTATCGTCTGGCAGGGATTCAATGCCTGATGAATTTCGGGCGCGTTACGGAATTGTACGATGCTCCGTAAGGCCAATTCGGCCGCCGCGTGTTTAGCCATTTTCTTCGTCCGACCTTTGCCCTCGTACGTTTGCCCATCAATCACCACCGCTATCGTGAATATCGGCGCGTGTGTCGGTCCCGTCTGTCCGACCACCTTATATATAGCTCCGGTTTTGAGCTCGTTCAGCGCGCATACCGCGTTTTTCGGTTGTGGATTCTTGTGCCTCTTTTTCGGTACCGGCGCACCTGCCAAATTCCCAACACACGCATACGCAAACATTATTTTTCATCCCCGTATTTCATTTACTCATCCTCCCCGCCGCCTCTTTCCAAATCACAGACTTTTGGCCCCGAATCTCAAATTGGCAAATATCTATTTTAGTCAAACGTTACTCGAGGTGGGAGAATGCGCATAAAAAAAACTTTCAACGCTAAGGAAATTGTCAAATTTGACGAGACTCGTCGGACTGACCTTCCACTTCGGAATCGGCGTGTCTCTTGAGGCCAGTGTGTCCCGAGTTGGTATCCATCTGTAAAAAAGTCGAGGCAAAAAATGAATTTCGAGAACTTGTCCTTGTACGGCGCTTTTTTTTAAATAGAGACTAAATTGACTCACCCCGGTCGAGTGTTTTCCTTGACGTCCTTCCACCGCGCCTGGATTACCGCCTCCCGGAGGACCGACGGACATGGCGCAAACTGCGAAAGATGCAACGAATAACGTGAAAATATCGAGAGAATGAAAGGAGGAGGTTCGTTTCGCTCGGAGGGATAGAAAAATATATTTTAATTGATAAATTTGGTGGTGAAAAAAAAAGAAAAAAAAAAACAGAGTATCGTTTACTTTTTCGAAGCGGCGCCTGATTATTTCCCAGCATAGTGATTCCGTTCGACATGGTGCTCTCTCGCTTGCTTTTGTTTTATCGTCGTAAATAATCCGTACACATTTATTATGTATGCGCCGCGTGAAAGCGTGTGCCTCACGTTGTTAATAACGTCGGTTTGTTGAGGGCATGCGATAGGGGTTAAGAGAACGAGACGGTAGTCGGGCGGATAAGGATGACAGAAAAAGTGATGAAAAAAACAATAAAAAAAGAGACGACGGCACGGACGAACCTCGAGACGAACGAGTCCCTCGAAACACCGCACTATTGCATTGATTTTGATAATATACTCTCGCCAAGCGGATAGTAGCGCACTCCCGTAGCGCTACGGTCGCTTTTTCTCTCTCTGTCCTCGCTCTTTTCTTTCGCTGACTGAACCCCCTATGCCCGTTGTTAAAACTGCTGCGGTATATAACCCCACTCTCCGCGCGAATGCACCAAATATATTAGCCGCACTTTTATTTATTCTTCCTCAATGAAATCGATTGCGAAACACTCTCTGCTGCTGCTGCTAGATTCGTCGAGCGATCCGAGTTACATCTTTATTCACCGATCGATTCAAACTCGAAACCTCGATCAACGACGCGTTCATTTTTTCTATTTTCTTGCCGCCGCTGCAGTTATTACTTTATTGCTAAAAGGCTTGTGTGTGACGAGAAGAGAGTGGCGAAAAAAATGTTTAATGCAACGGGACGGCGGCGACGTCGAACCGAGTCTGCTTCTCGACCGTCGTGCACGACTCCTCAAAGTCAAACTGCGCATTGCAGTAATCGTCCGTGCGCAGTCGACACCAGTAGTTGTTGGTATGCGGTCGCAGAATTCGGATTATACTTTTTCGGTGACGCTGCGCGCGTGGAAAGTGACGGAGAGAGAGCAATAGAGAACAGGGAGGGATTATGCGATGCTGCAGGCCGGCTGGGCGGTCTCCCCCCCCCCCCCGCCCCGGTAACGGTAACGCGCGTTCGAGCGGTACACACTCGAGAATCATGTCCTAGGGCGGTATTCAGAGTCGAGTCTCAAGACCGTTCTCAAGATCGCCTCACATAAGATCGTCTTAAACCACTGAGACGATCTTGAGACCGTATGTATTCACAGTCGAAAAGTAAGATCACCTTGAGTAAGAATTTGGTCTCAAGCATTTACTTATTTTATTTAAGATCGTCTCAGTTAAGACAATGCTTGAGACAATCTTAAATGAGGTTCGGGTGTTTCCGGAATAATTCTGTTATAGCAGCCAATCAATAAAGACATTTAGTCGTCACGAAATTTCGTGTCGTGTCGTGTCGTTCCTACTCTATACTGAAATCTTATAAGCCATGCTCGCATTTGTTTGTACGAATGCGAAATAGCTTTTGGAGCAAAGACCGCGAGATTGCAAAAAGGAATACATGCGATATAATTATTCATTTATACTTTATCAGAAAGGCATAGGCATCCATTATTATATAAAATCACACCAAAATTTGCAAATCATTGAACTTTGATTTGACGAAAAACATTACAACTTTTTTTTTATAACAAATTGACACCCCAGCCATACCGCTCATTAACGTCAGGTTTGAATTATATTTCAATTGATAAATAGGAGCCTTTTGATTCATCAATTTTTTAATTTCTTGTGAACTTTGAAAGTTCAAAATATGACAAAAAATATGATTTTGCGGTTCGGGTTCCCGAAACAAATAAATTATCGGAACGTGATACAGCCTGAAACCTATTCTGATATTTATGAGCTTCATATGCCTGTGGACGATTCATCGGATTCATTGAAATAAATTCGGTGGTTATTGCGTAAAAAAGGCGAAACAGAATCTGGCATTTCAAACTCAGAATTTCTTCGCGAAATCATTCAAATGATCTGAAAATAAAATGCCCATGTATACGAGTCACTTCCAATATGTACTCCTGTCGTGAAATATATCACACACTATTGAACCTGTCGTAAAATATAGCACACACACTATTGAAAGAACTAACGTTTTATAGGCGAAAAGTTTCTAAGGTGGTCTTAAGTCGACTAGAACGTCGACTTGAAATATTTCGGCTTTTTTGCTCAAATAGTGAGGTTATGTTGGCATTTAAGACATCTCAGAATCGACTGTGAATCGTACGCAGTCAGATCGTTCTTGAGACGAGCTCAAGCATCGTTTGTGAATCAGTTCTACCTTAGGTAAGGTCGAGATTTAAGTTCTGCCTTAAGGCAGGCTCAAGTTGCGTCTGTGAATCGAAATGCGTTCTTAAGATCGCCTTAAGGCCGACTTACATTTAAGAATCGACTCTGAATACCGCCCCTAGATCCCCCCGTTAATTTTGCTCGTCCGCCGCGCATAAAATGCCACTTTACTACGCCGGATTGAATCCAACCTCTTTTTATTCTGGCCAATTGAGCGTCGAAAAATTCACCGAAATACCCTTCACCGATGTCACCGATGTTTATATCGATTGGAATTATTTACTTTTGTGGCGTTACACCCAACTCTGGATTACCGGCACGATCGGTAACCTTCAAAATCCCGTCTTGACCCGTCCCAAGGAACTCGAGATTCCCGACAACGCATCTGGACGGTAATAGTCAACAAACTTGACCTCTTTTCTCACCAATCGAGATATTTTCCTTTATACATATAAAAGTGAGGTTATGGAGTTTTCCACGTACTTTTTGCTGCACGCCTCGGACGAAAAAATTGCAACTTTTCAGATGTTTATCGGCCACTGGCGATACGGAAAACATAACGATTCTCACGTCGAATAGTGAAATTTGGCGATATAAAATCTACGAAAACACGTGGAAAAAAATACCGCGTTTCATTCCCGTCAAGGAGCAGCAGGAGAACGGGGGCGACGAACCGGTAGAAGAAATAATGAAAATGGATCAGGGAAAAGTCGTCGTCGCCTTGACCAATCTGGGTAATTTACAAAATGCAATGTCGATTTTTTGTGAAAAACATTTATCAAAATTGCCTTTCCAGGTCGCGTCTTCAATGTGCCGAGCATCGTTCAAATGCCGCAAGGCGTGAAATTCACCGATATAGCCTGCGGTTATGAACACACTTTGATGCTGGCGGAGAACGGAGATGTTTATTCCATGGGACTGGGAACGTTAGTAGAAAATACTATACCCATGAAAAAGGGTAATGAGATCTTGACCCTTGAATTTTACATTTTTCCAGTTGTAGCCAGCGCCATTTTACTATGATGCTGAAGTTTGCAACGTTGGAATGTATCGAAAAATATTGAATTTTATTGAAGATTCGTTCAATTTTCAATTTCATCCAAATTTTTCGAGCCGATATGCTTTTCGAATGGCAAAAATTGATCATTTTATCATCGTAATTACATTCTGCATTTGAATAATTCTTTTTGTCAAAAATGAAAATGAATTTTGTTGCGTTCCAACGATGCAAACTTCATCATTTTACTTTTTATCATTAATTATGATTGAATTTCGTTTTAGTAACCGATTGCCTCGTTTTTCAGACGCGGTCAGCTGGGACATGGTGATTTGGAGGACAGCGACGATCCAAAATTAGTAGAAGCCCTCGCCGGCTTGAAGATTTCGCAAATATCCGCTTCCGGTTGGTGCAACGCGGTCCTTGCCAAAGAGGTTTAAATTCTACGAGTTTTACACTTTTCGCCAGCTCCTCCTTTTCATTCTCCTTTAATAATAAATTAATGACTCTGGAGTTTGCATCGTTGAAATGCGACGAAATTCGTTTTTATCTTTGACAAAAATAATTATTCGAATGGAGAATGTAATTACGATGATAAAATTATCGATTTTTGCCACCCAAAAAGCATATCCGCTCGAAAAATTTGGATGAAATTGAAAATCGAACAAATCAGCAATAAAATCAAATATTTTTCGTTGCATTGCAATGTTGCAAACTTCAGCATCATATAAATGAATGGTTTCAGGGTGATTTGTACGTTTGGGGCTGGAACAACGAGGGCCAATTGGGACTGAGCGACGAGCAAAAAGTCGTGGCAGTTCCCACGGTCGTGGATTTCAGGGACGAAAATGGGGAGATATTGGAATTGAGAATCGTCAAAGTGCAATGTACGAGCTGCTGCGTCATTTGTTTGACAGGTAAATCGAAGAAAATAATTTCAGTCGGTCAGTCCAATATGTCGAAAGCTTTGACGCAATTTTCACAGCGGTTTTTTTACTTTTAAATGCTTAGACGAAGGCGATTTGTGGGGATGCGGCTCCAACAAGTACGGACAATTGGGACAAAACAGAAAACTGTTACCCGCTGTGAAAAGCTTCGTGAAAATTCCGGTCGACTTTGGGGGAAGCCGTGTCGAAGATTTCAAGTGCAGGGCACGAGGAACCTTGATATTTACCAGTTGCGACGATCGATGACCGACGGATGAGAATTATTTATTGAGGATGCTTTACACACGTACGTTTCAGGCCATAAATATTATTTTATTTCTACAAATTCAGTGTTGATCGATCTGATAACCGACAAAAGAGACTTTGGAGAATCGCTCCGCAACGACGAGACGAGAATGGCGAAAAATCGTTTAAATTATCGCCAATTATTTTTTATACTCTTGTTTGTACTCTTTCAATAGACTGTCCGCTTCGTTGGCCTCCATCAGCGGTAAAATAAAACGTCTTTGTTCCATCAAGATATCGTCGTCGCTCAAAATGACCGGATCCTTGATGGGATCGTTGCTTTTCGTATTATCTCGACTTTGATTAATTATTTTTTCACCTGTCGATGATGCGAATTTTAAAATGAGGACAATACGAGGGTTTTTTTTTTTGTTTTCAACGTATCGTATTGAGATTTTCCGAAGCGACTCACCCGTTTTCTTTCTCGCATCTTTGCTCCCTCGCGGTACGACAGCCGTTTCGATTTTTTTACTTTTATCGTCGTTGAATATCTTGATGGGACGAGGAACTCGCAGTTTGTAGGGCAATTTGTAATCGAGAATGAAAATCGGCTCGATAAAAGCCGCCACGATTAACGAGTAATGAAAAATGTCACCGTACCTGTAAGAGAAAAACTGTATTGAATAAAAATCCGCCTCATCACAGTTAAAAATCGTTACTGACATGTTGTAGGTCGCTTCCTTAACGACATCGAGAACTTGCGGCTGTGAGTTACTTTTCGCGTTGTTGGAATTTTCCGTTTTTGATTTCTGGAGCGATCTCACGCTCTGCCTCGAACGATTTCGGCTCGAAATCATTTTTCGTTGTCTCGGGAGGGCATAAAAATGGAAGAAAATGTCAAACATATTTTTTTTTTTTTTTTTGAAAGAAAAAAAAACTTTTTTTTTTTAAGGTTTTTACGATTTGGTGCTGGCTCGACTTGCGCTCATGCCTGTTGTTTGCCCCTGCTCTCGACTCGGTCTCGACTCCTTTTCCTCTGCCACACTGACCAAATCGTTGAATTTATCGTCTCGAACAATCAACTCCCAGTGAAGCAGCGGTTGACTTTGTTTGGAACATTTGTCAAAAATTTCCTTCATGCGCCGCCAAAACGCATCGTGCGACAATTTTGTCTCTACGATAATTTTCGCCATAGTGCGCAATTCGAAAAACTGAATAAAACGAAAACAAGCTCCGAAGGCAGTTGTACCTCGAATAAGTTGCATTTCGCCAGCGAGCCAACCGATGAGCACGCTCTTGGCGTTCTCGTCGAGCTCATTGTCAAATTGTAAAACTTGCAGGGCCACAAAATCGAGAAACCAAAAGGTAGCGATGTTGGTCTCGTAATCGTGAATGCCCAGAGCGTCACCGATTAGTCTTCGAGTCGTGATTAGCAAAATTTGTTACAAATTACAAAAACGCTCCAGTCGCGATTTGTCGAGATATTGAAGTTGAAAAAAAGAAAAACACTTGCTTGATGACACTCTGTGGATTTTTATCCTTCAAAGTGACAGAAACTCCAACAAGACTTTTCGTTTTTATCGACGTATCGAGCAAGACTTTCGGTTCCAGCGCGTAATTTTCCAGCTAAATAAATCCGTATTCCGATTTTTCAAGAGAATTACCACTCAAAATTACAAAATTAAAGTTCCTATTCACGTCCACTGACCTCCGCTTTCGATTCCGTCATTTTTCCCTCGCAAATAATGTCACGAGAGACAATTTGAACGAGCGGAGACGCAGCTAGCGAATCGGAGACAAAAGACGATATGCCACAATCTTTTATTAATTCATTTTATTAATTTTTTTCATTTTTTCCATATTTTGTTCAATATTTTCAGAAAATAACACTCCAAAGCGAAAAAACCGTATATTCTCACCAATCCCAATGTGTGTATAATATATATATTATATATTATACTTCTTCATATATATATATATATATATCATGTATACTTTGATACTTTTTATATATAATATAATGTTTATGTGGAGTAGCGCACACTTTAGACTGTTATGTATCGATAGTTTTATAATTTTTATCGATAAATTACAAATATTGAAAAACATGAAACAGAGACAGTACGGGCGAAATCGGTCGGCGCGCGTCTCGCCGTGCGGCAATATCGATTGCGCATCAATTTTTTGGATGCCGGTAAAAAAAAAAAAAAACAAAGATGTTTGTGTTTTTTTTTTTTTTTTTTATTACGTCAGCGATCAATTTTGCCGCGCCGTTGCGAACGCGTCCGGGGCCAAGTCGACTGATTTTTTTTTTTACTTTTTTTCCTTTTTCGTTATTTATTATTTTATTTTTATACTTATATATTTCCACACCAAAGTCAAAAAGGCAATACGCAGTATGAACTTACCTATATTAATTACGTGTATGTTTCTCTGTGTGTATCAACGCGTCTGTGTGTATAGATCGCGGGAGGACGCGAGAGGGCGGGGGGCAGGGCTCGTTGGGTTTTCGGGATATTTTTTTTTCATAGTTGAGTTTTCTTTTTTTTAGCTATTCTTTCCGTAATATCTCAATTTACAAATGTGTCCTCTCGCACTTTGAATATTCAACCGAGTTTTTGGGGCTTCGTCGTTTTTTTTTTCATCTTATTTTGCACTCGTCGTTGCTTCTCTCTGTCTCTCTTTAAATGCGCACAATACATATACAAACATTCATCTCTTTACCACCCTCCGTGGATTCTCATCAGCATCTCGCAATTTTTCACTGTTTTTTTTTGTCTTCGCTATAGTTTCTCATACATACCAAAATACCACACCTCGCAAAATGTCACTTTGCACATTAAATGCTTTTTTTTTCGCCAATCAACATACGTTACTCATCGTTTTATTTTGTCAAGATATTATTATCGTATACGAGCAGCAAGGAATGATGAAAATTTTGTTTGCAATTGCTCCTTTCTGGGCATCGAATCCGGGAGACGATTGCGAGTGCTAATTTTTATCACAGAGCTCCCGGCACAAAGGTGCAGCAATGGAAAGAGCAACAGGAGACTGAAAGGGAATTTCATTTACATTTATAGTTTTCCAACCTTTTCGCGCCCGGATTCGAAAAGATTTCGACTGGTCGAGAGGATTTTCGCATTTTTCGTGGCCGAACGATCCGCTTTTTCTTATCCCGCTCATCTCGTCGCACTTAAACATTTAATTATATCACAATGAATTAATCGATACTAGAGACAAAAGTATGTGGAAAGAGAGTGAGCCCACGAAAAATGTTGAACATTTTTTCTTTTCCCCAAACACACTATAAGAATCACAACTTGACCGCGTTTCTCTGCACGTGATTTTACCACGATGATTCCTTACTTTCGAATCAAAATTTCCTCCTTCCCATCCCTCTCTTTGCTCTTTTTCGTTCGCTTTGAACTTGTGGCGACGCGCAGCGTATACAAAATATCGTTGAAAAAGAAAAAACAAAATGAAAACGTTGTTGTTTTGTTGTTGCGGTAATAATTCAATGGCGGAAGCCCATTCCACACACACTCACACACACACTAATAATAATAAGAAAATGATGCGAGAAAAACGTAGAAAAAAAGATGAAGAAATAAAACGCAAATGCCAGAATAAAACGATACGAATTTAAAAAAGTGGTGAAAATTAATATTTTCAATTGATTTTATTGAAAATAATACAACAAAATGTCTCATAATAATCATAATTAATAATTATTGAATTAAAAATAACTAATATATTTATAATATACGTAATGTTTCTACTCGATATCTAAATAATCGTGTCTTTAAACGCCGTTTAAATAATAATATGATAATCATACGCAATAAAATCATAATTATCAAGACAATAATAATAGAAATAATAATAATAATAATAATAATAATAATAATAATAACGGTTACATCGATAGAATCATGTATCAATAAACAAACTTAATGGCCTAATTACTTGGTGAATCATACTCGTCATTCTCGCGACATTTCGATCGCCATCATAGATTCTTTACTTATCGATAATTAATAACGGAATAATGAATTAATTAAAATTACACGTTGCTTGGATATGCACATAGAGATATAAAGTCATTTTTTGGTCCCACCTAACTGCAAACATTATATTCATACATTTTTCATCTGTTTCTCTCTCTCTCGCTCTCTCTCTCGCTTTTTCCTTTTTTTACAACTTGGTTACGTCGCTCGAATACGCTTGTTACGTGTGTTTCGAATGTTTATTTCGTGTGTCGGTAGTGTCGAGGGTAGTACACAGGGCGGGACAGGAAGGGACAGGCAAAAGATGAAAAATTAATGAAACTTTGTGAAATTGCCTTGGAATTGCATACAATTGCAATTGCACTTTATCCAGTGCCAGCGTCTCAAACGACTTGTAATTTTTTTTATTGTTATTTACTTCACGAGCCCGATAAGAAATTATTTTTTATACGATTCACTTCTGGCTTGGCAAAGTCTCATTTTTCTTGCATTTCAACTGTTCCTCGTGAAATATTTTGTCCCCGCGACAACTGGCATTCGAACCTCGATTAATCTACAAATTTTTTACCTAATCATAAAATTACACTGTACTCTCGCTGCTGGCATCGAGATCGTGCCTTATTCCAATTCCCAAAGGCTAAAATAGAATAGAAAGAAAAACTCGAAATCTCGCGTGGATCAAACGCTTCGCGCGTTATCCCAAACAATCAATTTAGTTAATTCGATCTCGCGGTCCGTTGCTCAGCGATCCCGACGCAATTGTTAATCTAATTAAGGCTACACCTCATTTCGCTTATTTGCGACTTGCCCATCCTTTTTTAAACTTTCGCATTATCATTTATTTTCTTTAATTCAACTCGCGACGTCTCTCACGAATACTGGTAAAAATCAGTCTCATTTTTCTTTGATTCCACGCGACAAGTATTTCACGAATAACGTCAAAGCGTCAAAGTGCATTTTTTTTCTTTTCGAAAAATTACCTTCGACTCGGACGTCACTTTGTGAATTTGTTGCGTGTCGTCAAACCCACGTTAAGTCCAATGCCAGTTGTACGATTTTTCCCTATACATTTCGTGTCATTTTCGCGAAAAGACAAAAATTAAAATCCATTTTTTTCGAAATTCCAAGCCAGGAATTCGTAGCACCCGATTATTACTCTGTTCTCCATATTTTGGTCATTTTCCACCCTCGGAGAACGTTTGAGGGTTGAAAAAAAATTACGAAACAGGGCTAAAATAATTTAAAGCCTTTTTTTTACATTCCAATTCGCCTCTAAAACTTGAATAAATTTCGTGCAACTTTTTACGAAATATTATTTGACGCCTATCACATTTGTTTTTCATTCGCTCGAGGATAAAAATTGAAAAAGTGGAACAATCGCGAATAAATGAAAAGCTGAATCCCCATTGATTATTATTTTTCATCTTGAAATCTTTGCTCGATAAAGGTTTGTAATTGGGGAATGTATAATAATCGTGTGTGTACAGTCGGTGTTTCTTCGTGTTTAGCAACATTTCTGCAAAATGTATAAATATATTAATTTGCAATTATTTTGGTCTAATGTGTGTTTTACCTGCATGTGTACATTTTCATTTCATTTCCAAGGTTTTTCAAACTTTATTTTTCCGCGTACGAATATCAATTATTTACTCGTGCTCTTTTTTTCCTTTTAATTTGTTTGTACAAACGAGAGTCCATGGATGGAATGACAATTCTCTCTCTCTCTCCGTCTCTCGCTTTCGATAACAATTATTATGGTTTTTGGTACACGTAATACACGTTTGGTACGTACACGCGAGAAAGCGACGAAACCGTCGAATCGTTGCAAAGTAAATGAAGGAGAGAAATTTTGGTCTGAAAAAACAACCAAAAAAACTTATTCGCATACATATTTTATGGGAACATTTCGTCTCGTTGCCCAAAGTAACGATCGAAAGGAAGTAAAAAATCGATGCTGTTTTAATTTTCCAGTGAAACTATCGCGTACTGATAAATTGGCTCGTTGAAAAAAAAAAAAACAATAACAATATGACGGATAATAATCGTAAAAAATAATTAAATTAATCACCGCTAATAATAACGATATTAAAAATAAAAAATAATGACAATGCATACGTTGTACTTGGAAACAAAGTTTTTCGTTCTCGCTTCCTCCATTTCTCTCTCCGTTAAATAATAAATATCTTAATAATTCATCGCGATAAAATATAAAAAATATTTCTCGATGTTTTTTGCCTCTGGCTTCATGACAACTTATCGCTATGAATTTACAAACAACTGAATAAAAACGAGTGAAAAACTTGCATATGGGAACGATTACGCGAGCAAGAAATTAGAAAATCCTCAAATGGACAGTGATATAGTTTCGTTGAGCAAAAGAAAAAGAAACAGATTTCCGAAGCCTCTCAAAAACGTTGATCAACGCGGGATAAGAGATCGTGAAAACCAAGTTTTTTTTCCCTTCAGCGATTCTCTGCTCGAGCGGTGGGCAAAGTTGGATACTAACGCGAAAGCATCCATGAGCGGGGGAATAAAACGATTTGTCTCGACGTTTAGATTCGTGAGTGAAAAAAAAAAAAAATACAACGAACCGGAGGTAAGAGAACGTAGAGTAAAATTAAAGCGAAATACAGTGTTTTTTTTTGTTTTTTTTTTGTTCTTTTTATTATCATTTTTTTTTCAAACGACCTCCTCATAAATGCGAGACGTTTCAAGAGGATGCAATTACGTCTTGGCTGTATTGTACTTATGGAAATAATTTTATTTCGTAATAATAAAAAGGTAATAAAAATAACTAACGAACATTATTGTACATTAATTACGAGGCTAAAGTGTCACTTGGTTTTTCCACTTACGTAACATCTTAATAATTATCATAATAATAAAAATTATAATAGAAATAATAATAATAATAATAATAATAAGAGTGTTGAAAAAATTGGTTGAATATGTAACGAGTACTCGAATGAATTATATTACTTAGCATTTTAAGCATTTCGATCCGCGATATGTTGGACATAGCACGTTGGACTGGCTCTGTGTGAAAAAAAAAGAAAACAAAAAAAAAGTGCATAAAAGACGGGACAATGATTATTTTGCAATGCTGATGCAAGTAGTTGAGACACAAACTTTGCATTGATTCGAAAGAAAAAAACCAGAGTATCGACGATCCAAGAAAATATCGCTGAACGATATTTTCCATGTGCTTTTCAATTATTCGGACGTTCGTGTCTAGATGTAGAAATAAAATAGTCAACGAAAATTAAGAGTCAGCTCGATGTCGTAAGTACAGTTGCGATAAAGTGAAATAATAATCGGGCAAAACGGGTTTGGAACAACGAAGAAAAAATAATAAACAGATAAAAATGATACGGTGAAAACAAACAAATCGAAAAACCTTGTCAATCGATCGGGGAAAAAAAATGATTACGAAATAAGGCAAAGGGCGAAAACTCCGAGGAAACACAAAGAAATGTGCGCAGGCACACGAAACTTGACGTAAAAACTAGAAATTGCACAATCGGTCTCATTCGTAGACTTCCGAATTCCAAGAGAAGTCTCGGTAAAAAATAAAAAATAAAAAATCAAAGAAACGAAAAATTGTCGGCTTATGAAAAACGTACCTAAAAATAACACGCGACGCGAAATTGAAACAAAACGAAAAAAGTCAAAAATAAGTAACAAAAGTCACGCTTTTTCATCTCCTTTCCCATCGAATCCCGTTCGTTATATATGTATGCGATAAGTCGTCGATTAAAAAGAAAAAAAACAAACACGTATACTTGGTCGATTAATGATTTTTCCTTCCGGACAAAGCGGAAACGAATATTGGCCTCGATCGGGATAATAAAAACGTATAATATATATAAATAACGATGCATCGATTTTTCGATTTCTCACTCGTTCTCGCGCGCGTGAGAGCGGATTTGTTTGCGGGGGGTGACATTGGGTGGTCGGGTGTGTGTCTGTGTGTGTTAATGCCAATATTTTCTTAGACGTATTTACGTAAGACATTTTACGGTATAGTAGAACATTGATTAGATCCGACAGGATTAATCATGCTATTTACACAGAAATGCATTTTTTTTTCGTCGAGTCGTTGCATGCAAACGGCGATACGCGCACGAAAAACTTGTATATCCATTAAATATACAAATAAAAGTAGCGAGATGCGTTGATATTCGCACTCGTGTGTGTGTTGTGTGTGTGAAAAAGATAGCAAATTGTATAAATAGGTAATAATGAGTGGCGGCGTCGATGAGATTGTGTGGGCCGAGGCTCGAGAAAAGGGTGTCGCGCGGGGGATAAAACGTGGTGAGAAAAAAATACGGTTCGATATCGCAGTCGGTATAGATCAGCAGATAATAAATCACTTGTCGTATACGCCTGTGTATATATACAAATATATATGCACCTCGTACAAATATACAAATCCATATATACACAAGTTTTCCTTCCGTTTTTTTCATATTTTTTTTTTTTTAAACTCGCAATAATGCGAGCTCGCGCGTGCGTTTTGAATTTTCCTTATCTCGACCGCACCATCAGGACGTTGGAACAACAAATTCATTCGCAGTCTCAGACATTCTCCATGTTGTTTTACCACAACAATAATATATATGTATAATAATTAATAATCATCGATAATTTCCATTCTAAATTAGTCTCGTGTATTTATTTCATCTTTTCCGCGCATCATTCTCATACGTTTGCCTTTTCTACTTTCTTTCGCACTCGCGCGCACATTCTCTCGTATATTTAAATACCGCGTTGTACCGTGTCGGCGCGGCTTGATTAATTAATCGGCGCGCCTCTCGCTCATTTTCCCATGCAACACACACACACACACACACACACACACACGCACACACATAATCATTAATCGAGCAGTTGTACCACAGTGGAATCAATGTCTATACCTTAATTGCTAGACGCACTTTAACGCACTATCGAATACGTAAACGTACAATAATAATAATAATAATAATAATAATATAATAATATAATAATATAATAATAAAAATAGCAATAATATTATAATAAAAGCAATAATAATGATGATAAAGTATAGATATAAAAATAGGCAATAATGTAATGATCGAAATAAGCACTGACAGTAATAAAAATAGCGATAATATTCATGAATAAAGACAATTTGATAATCAATAATCGTATAACGAATCGTACGTTAGTCATTAATTATTAATTTCGTGACGAGGTAACGAACGGGAATGGCGGGAGATTTTCATAGTTGAAAAAAAAAAAAACACAATGTCACAACGATTTGTACGCTGTCGTTATTTTGTCGTCAAGATTTTCCTCCGCGTCTTGATTTTTCCTCATCTCGTGTGTGTCTCTGTGTGTATGTTTGTGTGACTTTTTTTCTCTCGTTACGTAGCACACTGCCTAATAAATTCTTCTCGTTCGAGGGGACCAATAATAGTGCATTCGGGTTGGCGAAGATAGAGGGGCTCGCGCTACAATAAATCGTTCGTACGTAATTGTCAAGTTGTTGTACGAAACGCGTGTGTAATCGATTATTTATTCTATATATTTCCTTTTTTTTGTTTATTACTTTTACTACAAAGGTTTTTTTTCCTCTATTTTGTCACGGCGTGACTCAGTGCGCGAATTTTTCACGAAACGCAGCGCGATCGAAAAAAATTGAACCTTCGCGCACGAGTCACGCTCGTGGCTCAATGCTGCCTAATTTATAAGATACAATTGTAGGGTTTATATAGTTTTTTTTACTGTGGAGAATCCGGACATGCAAAACGAGCGCGAAAACGTATTTTCGTGCTCGCATTGCACGTTTATAAAATAAAGCAAGCGCATTGGAGCGCCGCTGTGGCTGTCATCGTTTTTTCCTCCTCCAAGTTCGATCGCGACCAAGAGAGAATGAACAAGCGGAAAAAAACCAATTTCCGCAATGATTTCGCTCTTGGATGTGATAAACTTGAAAGACGAAAAAACCCTCTCGTCTCTGTTGCATATTTGTTGATGGGGATTTTCGTGATTGGGTTGTTTTTTTTTTTTGCTTTTTTTATGATAATTTTTTTTTTCATCCGGGTGATTAATCGATATACACGTTACGCGAATAGCAACAATAATTCGTACAGTAAATGCGGATTACCTATGTCTGCATATATATATATATGTATAATTGTATATACATATATAAATTTTTTCTACATATATAAAAGTGTTTTCGTGTGTGTGAATAAAAGGGGCAGCAAAACTAATGAAGAAACAGAGAGGAAATGTGCTTGCGCGGCAGCGGGTTGAAAAACATTTGGTTTGAAATTTTTTTTACCGTAATTTATCCTCGAATCTAACCGAAACAACAGTCTCGATGAGTATACGCGCGTGTAAAATTTCTCGTGTGTAATTTTGGGTTGCGGGGGGCCCGAAAGGCCGGGGTCGGGGGTCGGGGATGAAAATTGCACGGGGATGCAATGATCCAAGTATCATCTCTTGGAATCTCCGTGTCCAGAGAGTATATAAAAAAAAAAACGGTGTGGCACATCAACGGTTGGAATGTTATTTTGTCTTATTTTTTTTCTGCTCTTTCACTTTATCGTCATTAAATTCAATTTAATATTAATAATGTTAATGATGACGATGATAATAATAATAATGATGAATGATGATAATAATAATAATAATAATATAGTATTTGTTTTCGCGTTATTTAATAATATACTTTGCTGTTGTTGTTGTTGTTGTTGTTGCTGTTGCTGCTTTTAAATATGCGCGTAATGTTTAAAATATATAATATAGTCGTATATATGCATGTGACATACACGATGTAGTTTTGTTTCCTCTGCACTTTAGTGTTTCATTATTATTATTATTATTATTATTATTATTATTATTTTATTTTTATTTTCTGTGTGCTAACTGCAGGTTTTGATTTGAGGGGAAATTCGGCCGATCTCGAGGGACGACGAGATTAAAATGTCGATATAGCCTGCTCGCGTGGTCTCTTAAGCTACATTAAGAAACCAGAGAGGGCACCCACGTTTTGTTTGTTTGTTTTTGTACTCGAACATCTGCCCGCGAGATCGAACGAGCCGTTTCGCATTCACTTTTGTATCGTTTGTTTCTATTGTTGCGCGTCAACATGCTTTGCTCAATGAACGCGCTGCTGCGCTTTATATGCGACGACAAATTACATTCAACTGTATATAAATGTTGTTGTTTGGATTTTGTTTGTTTATTTATTTATATTTGCTGTCTGTTTATAAACTGTATATATTATGGTTTGTAGTTACGCGGGCCGAGGGACTATACATCATGGGCGATATCGATCGAGCCTGATTGTTTGCCCTCGCCCTAATAATGCCTATTGTTCCTGTGTTATTGTTATTGTTGCTGTTGTTGTTGCCGGTTTGTTGAAGTCTAGATTGACACCGGTGAGTTTGCAACCGGTGCCAAATTCATCTGTTTGGTTTGGTTGGTTTTGCGTTTTTGTTTTTTTTTTTTCATTGCGAAGTTGTCACCGACAGAGTCGAGTCACTGCGCGCGCGCGCCGACGAGAGACGAATCGATGACGAATTTGAACGATGAAATGAATTTTTTGCTCAACAAACATTTTGCCCGTGTCCGTTTTTTCTTCTCATCCCTATAATTTGATTCCCAAGAGTTTATATTTTTTTTAAACGCTATTGGTTCTTTGTGATATGCAATCTCGTATTGGTCGTGTTTCAAAAAAGGCAGGGACAAAAAGTATTTGCAAAAATTTTCATCCGTTGCTCTTGTTCTTGTTCGTTTGTTCGTCTCTCGTCGGCCAGGGCGAGAAACAACGACTCGCGCGGACTTTCGCGATTAACTGTAAGGAGACGACCTGTTATCTGGATTACTGTATTTTACATCTCAATGAATATTACGAGCTTTAGTGGAGCAGCAGCGGCAGTTGCACTGCGTGTTGCACTGCGAGTATTATTATTGTTTATTGTTTCTCGAACACGAAATACGCGGTACATTGCGATTTCGTAAGACAAGATTCATTTTGCTTTTTTGCTTGCTTAATTATTGGTTATTATTGTTACGGTATTGTTTTACGGCGCGCGTGACGACGCGCGATTCTGCGAGTGTGTGTGAAACTGTCCGTGTGTGTGTGTGTGTGTGTTTATGCTTTTTCGTTTTGAGACGGAGCGAATGTATCATTTGCGGTATGAATTGTTCCCGTTTTATTCTGTGAGCATTTGGTGTGTCGCGTGTTTGTGAGCTTGATTGAACCTGTGGGAGAGTTGCGCTGGGGTTGGGCCATTTTTTTGTTTTTAATACATATAAATGCGACTTTCGGAGCTTGTGATTAATGAGAGGATTAAACTGCAAGTTTTACGCCGGGGATGCTGGCTGTGTTGCCGCGCTTTTTTCCTTTTCTTTATTTCATTTATCTAATTTATTATTCATTTACTTATCATTTATTTGTTTGTTTGTAGTTATTGTTTCTTAACTCGTTTCGTTCGTTAGGATAGTTTCGAGTTACCCATTCTTCGAGCAGTTTACAAATCATTAACCTCTGCTGTTTTGCGGAAATGCGTTCCTCCGGCCTCGTCGCGACATCTCGATCCTCCGGTAAAGCTTTTTGATTTTTTTTCGTTTTTTTTTTGTTTTCCGCCTTCAATAAAAGTCTCGCTTGGAATGTTTCGATATTTATAATTAAAACTCGCTACTTTTTTCTCTGCTTTTCGCGCTAGCATAAATACGCGATGAACGTGTATAATATATATTTTTGTTTGAAAAAATTGTAAAATTTTATCGTAATAAATCGGAATATATGAATGGAATATTAATTAGTTGATTAATTGGTACAACAAAATGGAAAATTGATGGAATGTGTTGATATTCATGCTCTCTAGGCAAATTGTCTTTTGTCGTTAATTAGTTGAGGTTTTTGATTCTTATTAAGGGATAGAAGGTACAGAATTCCTTGGTCCATTTTAATTATCGTAATAGTATACTCGAATGTGAATAAAATTTATAAAATATGGAAAATTTTGTTTCATCTCTTCCTTTTTGCATTAGATATTTTTGTTTTGGACTTTTTTTGTGTTTATCTTAATTAGTGTTTGTTGTTGTTGTTGTTGTTGTTGTGAATTAAGTTGACGGCGGAGGATCGAATCGTATAGGTAATTGCAGGTATCGCGCACGATGAGGCTGGAGGAAGGCGCGGTGCTCGACAGTTATTTATAGAAAAAACATGATATACAAACAACTAAAGCGCCTGCAGGCTACGATGCTACCGACGAGTCATCTCCTAGCTACGTAGTAACAGCGCCATTTCTTCTTTTCATTTCTATATAACACCTAATTGCTAACTTTTATTGAAACTTAGGCTCTTCCATCCGAGGTCATCCGTTTCACCGATTTTCTCTAAATAAGAATTAGCCATTAACGTAATTTTTCATCGCGTCACGCGATTCGTGCCTCTTCCTCTTCGATAGTTTATTTAAATTATAACGAGTAAACAATTATTCCGCTATATTTCGATTCTAATTGGTACCTATCATTTTCGTAACTTGAATTATAATAATCATTTTTTTTCTTTTTTTCGCTTTACCAACTTTTCAGTGAGTCTGATGACCTATGATGATTTGCCTGTGTTGTCATTCTCGCGGTCAAAATGTTGCTCGATTGATTGGGCCCCGCGACGAGTACAGAGGGCAACAAAAACAGCCAAAATGGATTTGGATCGTCGCAACGTTGTATTTCATCGTCAATCTCTCGTTCGTCATAACGTATACGTTTGTCATCGGAGCGAGTAGCGCTTTTTTTTTTTTTTTTTTAGAGTCATTTGCATGACTAGAGAACTTAGAGTACGAATTAAAGCCAATTGGAAGGTACAACAAATGGGAACGAGACGGAAATACAAACGTTGTAGATACCGAAACGAAGGAATTTCATGATTTTTCTTGTTGAATTTTATTTGCTCGTCGGAGCGTATCGGGCTCAATCAATCGAGCCCTATAAATTTGCCCTTCTCATTGTCAAGTGTGTAAGTGTGTGAGTGTGTCTATGGACGACAGGCCAGCACTTCGTTGATCACGAAAATCCCAACATTGCGAGAATGCGTCAATTAAAAATAGAATTTGCTTTTTTTTAAACGGTAACCTAGCGCGTAACAGTTTTCCCCTCCCCCTCCCTTTGCGTCATCCTCATTTCTGAGGACTTTTCCTCGCGGAATCAACGACGACGCAAAATGTATAATCAAATCATCGCCGCCTCCAAGATCAAATTATCTTCATAAAAAACAACTCAATTTTTTTTTTCTTTTCTTCTCCTCAGTAACAGCCCAAACTTTGTGAAAATTTTACCGGATTGCAATTTCGTTCCCATTATTCCGAGTGTTAATTAATGTTTTTTACCAATTTTTATCTTTTCCATGCCAATGAGATTATATTACGCTCGGAAAATGTTGTTAAAGACTTAAAAATAGAGTTTATATCGAAAAACGATAATTTGATCAAGGACCGTGATGATTTAGTTGACTGTCTTTATTTTTTTTTCTTTTATCTCTGTTAATCTCTCGCTCAACGTGTATGTGTTTTATCTTTGTGTACCTAATTGCACTTATATATTCGATAAAAACGGAACGTTAATATTGGAACTCAAGATGGCGGCCGGCGTGGCCCTGAGACGCAGGAGGTATCATTTATTATTATTATTATTTTTTTTAATTAAAAATAAAAATGACGATGATGAAAAAAAAAATTCAACTCTCACAACGTTTTCACCCTTTCGCTCTCCGCATAGTTTCGTAATTGCCAGGATTTCGTTTGTTTTTCACGTTTTTTTTTTCTATACTTCCTAATCGCCTCGTTTTCACCGTCCAAACGCTTCGTTGGAACTAAACGTTATTAATCTTAGTGCTTTTGTTGGCTTCTACAAATATCGCGTTAGTTAACTGCGCGCGCGCTCGAGTTGTACAAAAACGTAACTTTAAAACTTAGGCACAATTTGGAACTGCTTAGACCATTCCCCCGCCCACGTCTCTCGTCCCCTTCAAAACCGCATGAACGCGCGAGTATGTTCGAGTCTCCCAGACGATTCAAAGCGCGTCGCTAAAGTCTCTGAAGATTTTTTTTACTCAAATTGATTCGTCGTGATTTTTTTCGTTTTTTTTTTCAAATGAAATTTTGTGATTCGCTATACTCTGGAACATCCGCTAGATTCGAGCAACGAACGTCGTGCTAAAAAGATGCCAAACGTGACGTTATTCTGAGGTAGCTGACATTGAGCCGTATCAGAGCCAATCGGACGAAAACTTGCCTTTTCTCTTATTATTTTCTATAAATCGTTTTATTCCCCATTTTTGCCCCTGTACATCGAAACGTTCGAGCCGAGAACACGAGTTTTTTTGGTTTTATGTTTTTGGAATCCCCCCCCCCCCCCCGTCTAATCGCGCGCGCGGTGCGAGCCACCTTAATTATTTAATCGAAATGGAATTTATTAAGAGAAACTCTCGTATACGATATTTTGTTTTGTTTTACGTTTATAATACACATGAGTAAAGACGGGAATCTTCGGTGCCGATATTCCGTTTAACTTGCCGCCATCTTGGTCCCGTTCGACCACCGCGTTTGCGTGGACCTCGCAATCGTTTTTTCTCCTTTTTCTTCTTTTATCTCGCGTCGCAGCACTTTGCCTAATTTTTTCTCCTCGCTTTTGCTCTCCTCCGTATTTTCATTATACATTATAGTAATCGGTAACCTTATTACATATACACTAGCTGGTTACAATATGTTTGTGAAAAATATACATCAAAATTTTGTTATTTTTTTTCTTTACATCACAGATATTTTAATATAATCTTCATTTAATCTTAAAAATTTGCCCTCACTCTCTCTCTCTCCCTCTCTCTCTCTCTCTCTCTCTCTCTGACTGTCTTTCCGTCTGTCTCTTTGCCCTCCCTCCCTCTCTCTTTCTCGTCAACTTTTTTTCGAACGCACCGGATAATTAGCGCGTCTCTCGCCGCTCGGGGAAAAATCGAGTTTACGAATGTTGATGGTAATTAAAAAAAGAAAATAAAAAACAATTTTCGCAAAATTTCGTCAAAATTTCCCCATGATGGGTTTTTCCTCGGATTTTCTAGTCGCCGAAGCTCTGCGGCCTGGATGAAAAACTTTTGAATATCGCGATTGTTCCCGGAGAAAGGTCGAGCCAGCAAAAATATCCGCGAGGTCTGGCGCGTTTGATATTCTACCTGTTATCAAGACTGTTACGTCGCAGTGAATCGCAATCATATAATGAACAACGACAATCATAGTTTAGCAATATATCGTTCGTACAATAATATAGATTTCACATCTAACGATAAATTTGTGTTTGTTCATTTTTTCCTTCAAGTTGGACTCGGGCATTTTCTCTGTTTATTTTGTTTCGTTTTTTTTTTGTTATTTTTTTCATCATTCAAATGGATGTGTCTGAACAACGTGTGTCAAAGGGTGAGGAATTGAGGCGGACGAGGGAATTATCTTTATAATTATCCTATTTAATTTGTCATCAATAGATCGAAATATCAAGTGATTTATTCTACAGCGGGAAAAATGTGGATGAGTGAGGTTTTCAGGGGCTGGGGGGCCAGGATTTCGTAAGAAATTTGTGTATATATTTAGCTTCAACGGACATTTTCAACCGATCGTCAAATTTTCAAAAAATACGTCACGTTCAATTGTTTTTTGTTTTTCGTTCGAAATGAACCAATTATTCAGCTGGATGATTTTAGAATAAATAATACGCGCGTTTACACACAATTATTATTAGTGCATTTTTCTTTGCCGTCTTTCTGATGTTGTTTCAATGAATGTTTGTTTGTTTGTTCTGCTGCGATTAAACCTTACGAAGAGACCTTAAATGTTTACACTCGATAATAACTTGCACCATTATTATTATATGTTTTTTTCAATTTTTTAACTTTTCACTGCTCCACTTTCCATTTAAATATCGTAAATTTTAGTTTAGTTCCAAAACACCGAGATAGATTTTTCGTTTAGCCTTGCTTAATATGCGACTGTAGTTTTCGTATTATAGAATTTATGCCTTTTTTTGCTTCCGTTTAGTCTTAAGGGAAATGTGTATTTTTGAGATTTTTTTGTTTTTCGTTAAAATTTTTTTTTTTCAACACCGAACATATACATGCCTTAAATTTTTATGTACAGCCTAGAGTTTCAGTCGTATAAGAGTTGATGGTTGTAAACGCGCGGTGCATGTCCTTGATTCCCACGCGTTACCATATTTTTTTTTCTTTTCGTCATTTTCCGAGGAATTTACTCGCTTCGCGCATATCGTAGATATACAATTATTTATATTTATATTTATAGCCAAAATGCATCAACTCGATTTTTCATTATTTCTTTCGCGGGTAATTTTTCCCTCTCCTTTAAATCTTTTTGTTTTTTTGTTTGTTTTTGTTTTTTTTTTTTACTACAGCGTGTAAAAAATGGTCTTGATAACTTTTCTTTTTGGTTCGTCCGGTCAAAACGCGCGCGTTGCAAAATCGTCCGAGTTTTTTCTTTCGTTTTTCGTATGCACTTGTTCATTTTTCTCCGTTCAACTTTTCGAAAGTATTTCGTAAAGAGCGCGGGAGGAAATAATTAACATCCTAAATGAATCGATTTCTGACTCTCGCTCTGTGTCGATCCTCGCACAAATTTTGGTCCAACGGATTATCGACGACAGCCGCGCTTTGTTTTTTTTTTTCCTCTCGCAATAATTTATCTCGTTTCTCGTTCGCTCTATTCGGTTTATTTTTCATTTTTTCCCATTTTTAAAAACCATTCTTCGATGCGCGTGTATTCGTGTCTGTGTCTGTGTGTCAATGTACATTTGATGATGATATTAAAATGGTTCGCGACCGTATGGAACGCGCGTGCATATAAATATTGAAAATTTAGACAGGGCGGGAAAGGGTTGGGGGCAATTTTCATGGGCTTGGGACGGTCATGGGGTCATGGGTATTAGTACGGGGAAAATCTTTTTCATTTTTTTTACGTTTTTTTTTCGTTTCAATTTCTTTTGCGACTATCTAAGATAGCGGTAGGTACTTTGTTGATTTTCTCTTCCTTTTGATTTCCTTTTGTTTTGTTTTTCATGTGCTCGCGATGCGCCGCAATCAGCGTCGAAAATTTATCATAAATTTGTTTTTGCGAATTGGAAAATGTCAAGATCTCGTCGAATTTGGAACGCGTTTGAATATTTTTTGCAATACGCAATCGATTGCGCATTTTTCATTCGATATCCGGAGTTTGAATTTGAATAAATTGTACAACTTTTTGTTTGACCAATCTTATCCTAATAAATCTTGTCGTTCTTACCGAATGAACATTTTTTTACTTCCGTTTGTTTGTCGATTTGAGTTTTTCCTAATAATTTCGCTATACTCACGCGCGGGCTCGTCGATATATAAAGGAGGATCCTACGGTTCGTCGAAGAACGCTACGCTACCTTTCGATTGGTAGAAAATTTCACTCTTGTATCAAAAAGTTGAATGAACGCTTAAGAAATGGTTTGCCTACTATTTTTCTTTTTCTGTTTCCTTGGATCAGCTTATAGTTGAGAAAAGACCCGATACGTTAAACACATTTGTTGCCTTTCTTTTATATTTCTTCTTGACGAAACTGCTATCACCGATTCTCTAAATTCTTTAAACATTCACAGCGCGACATTGCAAAGTCTCGTGTATAGATAAATATCAGGGAATCTGTCTTTATCTATTTTTGTGTATTTTTTAATCGTTTTTTGTTTTGTTTTTGGCAGAACAGAGCGTTTCCACAGAATGCCCGGTGTGACGAAGAAAAACAGTGGTTGCCGAGGGCACGGGAATGAAAGCGTTGAAACCATTTTTTTTCTTGTTGTTTTTTTTTCACCGAGTCCAGCAGGCACGTATAATAAATATGGCCGGAAAAAAATGAAGATTCCAGAGAATATTGTCGCTTTGTGAAAACGTCTCTCTCCTCATAGTCTCACTCTTGCCTAATCTTTGTTTGTTTTTTCTCTAATTCTTTTTCCTTATCGTAATTCTCTCTCGTCTTTTGTTTCTCGTTCTCATTACGCTCTCTCGCTCTGCTTTCTCATCTCTTTGTTTCTATATCGCGCTCGCCAACAAAAGTCTTGGCTCTTTCCTTTTATTTTTACTTAATTATTTAATGGTTTTTGTTTTGTTTGTTATCTTTTTCATAATAACTCGTCGCATACTTCGTAATGACCAAAAATATATGTATATATATATTTATATATAATATATTATTCTTATATAATTATGTCGCCTTCTTAACAGTTAAGTTATGTTAATAGTAGGTAAGTATATTTTAGGTTTTTGTTTTACACCGATAGAGGAAAAAAAATACGTTGTGTTTCAATGTTTTACTTTTTTGTTCTCGCCTCTGCCTTTTCGTATATTTTGTATGTTTTTTGTCTGTTTTATTAGTTTTTCCGGTGAGACCGTGGCGCTCGAATCTCTCTCTCTCTCTCTCTCCCTCATCCCTCGTCCATTTCCATTTCTTCCCCGCGGGTCTCACCGCGTTTAAAGATATTTCCGTATTTTTTTTGTTCATTCATTCATTTTATCCAGAGTGTGTCAATGAGTAAGTGTGTGCGGGTGGGTTCTTGGTGCGCGCGCTTTTTTTTTTGTGTCATCATAGTATTATAGTATTAATAACCGTTTTTTGTTTTTTTTTTTGTATTGTTGTCTGCTTGTTTGGGTTTGTTTTCGAGTGTCGATTGGTTCCGTATCGTTATTTCTCGTAACAATTGTTTGTCAGTCTGTAAAAGTGTAATAAGTTTGTCTCTCCGCATACGTTTTGCTCGTATGTATATGTTTCTAGTTTTCCTTGTTCACCCTTCGTCGTGTGGTGTTTTTTCGTGTTTTTCTATTTTTTGTATCGTGTCTCTTTATATCTATAGTTTTTTTATCTTGTTTGTTTGTTTTCGCGTATCTTTGTCATTGTTTTATCATTATTTTTCACTTTTCTCCGATGGCGTCGTGTTTGCCAAGTTTTTCCGGGCGATGTATCGACGAGCGGAGGGAAAAATTTATTTCGAGACGCGATCGACGACTTTGGGGGTTTTTTTCAAAAATGCCAAAGCGTAGGTCGAGGTCGGCCAATTTTTCTCTCCCTCGTCGTTCATCGAGCCACGACGTAAATGTCACTTTTGGGATCGATTCATAAGGTTCTCGTTTTGCATGATTTCAACTTTTTTGTCCGCGTCTCTTTCCGCAACGTTGCTACTCGCTCTTAATCTCGTTTCTTGCCTGTAATTTTTCAAACTTTTTTTCGACATGGAATGTTTTTAGGTCACAGCAGGAGCGTTATTCCGGGACTCGACAATTTTCTTTTTACTCCCACCGGAAATGGAAACTCGAGCATTTAAGATTCGATGAAATCTCATCGACGCGAGAACAAAATAATTACGTACGCATTGTTGCGAGTGGAAAATTGGTAACGAGTTTATTAATTCTCGGATCGCGATGCAAATTCATTTTGAAACAAAGCCCGGTAGCCATTTCCGGTGGCCATTTCCGGTAGCCCGGTAAGTTGTCGAGTCCCCGATGAAGAGTCTTTGCCTCGATATACTTTGTCCCCATTTGTAATAGTAACAAAATATTGTTAGCCATAATCCTAATGCTTACGATGTTTGATTGCGGATATGAAACTTGTTAACAGTTATAAATCGACGATTTTGATACTTGCATCGTTGGAATGGAACCAAGTTTCTTGATTTTTCGAAGAACAAAGAAAGATTCGAAAAAAATTGATGAAACTTAGTGAAATTCAAGTTTATCATGGAGGATGCAAGTGTGAAAAACGTGGATTTTAATCGTGTCTTACTGCTCTACGGATTCTTCCATTGGGAGAACGGCGGCGGATCCTCGTTGTTCCTGCGTTCCGGCGTTGGAAAGAGTATTGTTCGGGGATTGTTCGTTGATGGTCGTGGTCGGAGAGGTCGTCGTCGAGTTTCGACCCGAAGACGCGTTGTATCCTCTCTGAAGTTGTACCACGAGGCCACCAACGTTGCCCATTTCTTTGTGCTGTTGTTGTTGTTGTTGTTGTTGCTGCTGAGTTTTCTGGCTCGAATGATCTACTATAAGCTTACTATCACAGGCACTTTTTTTGTCATTCGAAACGGGATAAAGACTATGCATTTCCGGATAATGATTGATCTGTTGGGACTGCATACTCCCGTGAGTTTTTCTATGCTCCCGATCGTCCTGTTGCTGTCCGCCGTTGTGAATTTCTCTCTCCCTGCTACACCGATCGAGGAGCCTCATGGATTCTCTCTCATGGAGATCCTCGTCCCTGCTTCCGGTTCTGGTGACGGACATTGGGGTGGTGGGCGACGGAGAGGTCAAACGATCGTTGCACTGTTCCTCCATTCTGGATCTTTCGGTGGGTGATTGGCTGAGATCGACGGTCGGTACTCTTTCCGGTCGATCGGGCAACGTTCTCGAGCCCGTTCCTCGATAACTCTCGTCCTCGCTGCTGTCGTGAGTCATTCGCGGCAACGGGGTACGTCGCGAGTTTCGGCACAATTGGTCAATCAGAGCTTTGCTGCTCATCGCCTCGGGCAAATGATCGCGTTGTTCTCGTTGTTCTCTCTCGCGTTCGCGTTGCTGCTGTTGCTGTTGTTGCTGCTGCTGCTGTTGTTGCTGCTGCTGATTGACACGCGCTTCCGCCATGGCTCGCTGATCTCTCGGTATGCCCGTTTCGAGGCTCGACCTGATGAGATTATCGAGAAAACTTCCGTTTGCTCCCGTACCGTCGTACAAACTTTCGGCTATTTCTCGCGTCGATTTCACCATCGACGAGCTCCGGGAGTTGGAAGTTCCAGGCTCCGTATTGCCTCCGCTAGCCGCACCGCCACCACCAACCATCCCGTCTCGGTCTCGTTGAGCCTGTTGTTGCTGCTGCTGCTGCTGTACGATCGCGCTTCTCTGCTGTTCCTGGAGGCCGCGCATCCTCTGCGTCGCGAAATACTGCTCCGGCAAAATCGTCGGTACGTTCGGACCACCGGGCATAAAGGGCGATGGCATAAACGGCGTCGGACCCCAAAAATTAAAGGGATGAGGAAACGGCAGAGGCGCCATTCCCTCGAGAAACGCCGGCATTTTTAAACCATTTGGCCCGCCTGGCATCCCTCCCGGCGAGGTTGCAAACGCTTTTTGAGGCTTCAATTGCGGCTTCTTGTCCGCCAGACCAGAACGCATCGAACTCGCTCCACCCGGAGAATCTTTCGACTTGTCGTCCGGTTGCTTCTGATCCCTGCACACCAATTCAGTCATTTTGTCAAGTACATATTTATTAAAAGAAAGAATTTATTATTTTTTCTACATTAAATGGAAAAAAGGCGGGACAAACCTCTTTCGCGGTCTCATGAGATGTCGCTCTTTGACTTTGTACTCGAGGGTGGAATGGGGCACGCCGTAAAAGCTGCCAGCCCTGTGTACGCTCATTTCTCCTCGTTGAACAGCCCTGACCGCCTCGACGAGGCTATCCCGATCGTAGTTTCTGTATTTTCCTCTCTTGGGTCTGGTGCCTTTGCCACCGGCGTTTGGCTTCGATTTGTCCTGTTGGGATTGAGGCTTGGGTTGTTGCGATTGTGATGTTTGCGGCGGGGTGTATCTTCCTCGCTTGAACGGATTGCTGTCCGTCATCATGGCGGTTGGACTGTGAACCATGCTGCCGGTTTGCCCGGCGAGACCCGATTGTCCCTCCTGGAACTTGACGCTTATGCTCTTTGCGATAACGTCGCGAAAATTGACGCCAACGCCTTTGCCAACGATCGAATTAGTCGGACTGCTCGTGCCGGAAAAGGCCGGACTGGTCCGTTCCAAAAGTACCGGACTGCCGGCCGCGCTCGCTGCGAAACTCTGAGCAAACGCGGCCGAATTTGGCTCGCCGTTGTTTTTGCTCGAACCCGGTGTCGAACTGCTCGCCGGCTTGTAGGACGGAATCTTTAGTATCGCTCTGCCCTGGCCGCTGTCGCTCGCTTCCTCTTCTATACTCGGATTGAAATCCTCGTTCGTTATTGGTCCTCTGTGCTGCCCCGACTGCTGGCCTTGCTGTTGCTGCTGATGATGGTGTTGCTGCTGCTGCTGCTGCTGTCCGTGATGCAAATGATGTTGATGCAGCTGCTGCATATGGTCACCGTTTACGTCCTTGTTTAGCCTCTTGTCCTCGCTCATCAGTCGCCTCATCACTTCCGGAATTCTATACTCTGGAGTTTCCAAACCTACACCCACCATCAACAAAAATTAGTAATTCCATTGGATCGTGATTATTCTTTTCGTTCAGCCACCCCCCGCCCCCTGGGTCTGATGTTTTTCGAAGAAAAGAAGAAAAAAAGAAAAAAAAAATCATCAAGAGAAGACTGCAACGAGTAATACAGTGCAGCGCTGGCTTCTTTCTATCGATTAACGAAGTCGTACGAAGCCAACTGCTGCCACGTACGCTTTGGCAAGTTTCGCAACGCACCCATTTTGCCAGTCAACTCTGCGTTTGTTCCGAGGAGAAAAAAAAATACCCGAGGTTGCAGCAGGATGGAATCGACCCAAATCCTCTAATCGCTTTGGGTCGCGTTTCACCACATTGGCATGATCCTGATGCTCAAAACTCACCCTTAAAAGGCGCTGCAGCTCCGAGCATCTTTTGGATATAAGGTCCAATGTTTGCGTGCTCGAAACCGGGCCATTCGGTTCCAGTCTCTTGACCGCGTTGCAGGAGAGACCTCAGGGAATCGCTGCCGCTTCCTTCGAGCGCGGAAAACCTCACGAGATCTTCGAGCGACAGCAAAGGCCTCAGCAGCGCTTTTTCCACTTCTTTCTCCTCTTCCGCACCCGACAGATCCTTGTCCTCCACCTGCCCAAAACAAACCAACCAAGACTTTTACTTTTTCCCTCTTTTCTCGGGGTTCTCAACGGAGACGAGGGAAAAAAATAATTTCAATGATCGTACGATCGTTATTTTGAAAATTTCGCAAGCCAAATACCAAATGATTGTTGCAACAATCGTTACGTTTTTCATGAAAATAGTAAGTGCGGTTCATGTGTTTTTGGTGTCACCGAATAAATGTTTTTTCACATATAGTTTGTGTTGATTAAATTTGTAGGTGCGTGAGTGGATCATTGCAGAGGTGAGAATTCGAAGCATCATGCAGGAATTTTGCAACGAATGAAAAAAGTTGCAAATTCAAAAAATTCCGTGGGGTTGTTGCTTCTTTGGCAAAAGAATTTCAACTACCAGATGGAAATAAAGTAATTTCTTTTTTAATTGAAAAAAAAAAAAACAACGATATTTTTGGATTGCAAATCGACCCAAAATATAGAGCTTTTGAGGTAGTACATCCCGGACAGTCCAACGCAAAAGTGAACATCATTTTAGTGTCTTGAATAACCGATTTTTTTCTGGAAATACATAAATTAAAACGTTATTAACAGCCCCGCGCAGAATTAAATATAATTTTAGAACTTTGAATAACTGATTTCTGTTTGGAAATCCATAAATTAAACCATTATTAGTTTTCTGTGATCGAAAACTTTTCTGCACGCTTGTACAATGCCTTCACCAACACTTAGAAATTTTGTGTGCATGTTGCCTACTTGGCTGGGCCAGCCGTGAAAACCCGCTCGGCTGGCCGAATTTCAGCGTGTTTTCCAAACTTTGGAAATTCATATTTCAGAAAGTGTGTGGTAAAATGTGACTCTTTATTTTTTTTTTAACATCCTGAAGTACTTGTTTGTGACTTCCTAGTTTTTTATCGTTTTTTGTCTCAGTGTTTTTTAACTACAAATTCATCTATGAGAAATCGTGTCAAGTGCCCTGCGAAGCGTGTTAAAAAAGCCATTTTCAATTGCAAATATCTCCGTAACGAGATGGTCATTGAAGTTAAAATTTCACCAACTTGTACTGGATGTCGTAAACAAGATTCGAGTGAAAAATCAAAATATTCTGTCCCAAACTGTTTTTGGCATGTACTACCTTAAGGAAGGAAGGAAAAAAATAATATGCGGAAACTCGAGGTCCGAGAGAACGCGAGACTCGGTCGTAGATCGAGAGAAAAAAAACAAACGAAACCGCGCGTCACGAATCTCGTGGAGTAAAATGACGAATATCGAAGAATCGTTTGTGGAAAACGATTTGGCTGAAAAACTTACCTCGAGTCTCGCGACCTCGCGTGCGTCGAGTCGCCGAATGTAAAACTATATATACAAATAGTGATTAGAAGAGTTGAACAACAGGCCGTGCAAAAAAAGAAGAAAGACACGCACGGAGTTTCAGGGCAACTCGTAACGAGCCCGCGGAGGTGCGACAAGGAACAAGTCGCGATTAAATTCTTTCAAGGTGTCAAAGGACGCGCTCAATGAAGAAAAAGTAAATTTAAACGGGCTCGAAGAGTTGGCCATGCGAGAGGTATGTTTTGGGGAAGTTTCTTTCGTTCTTCCTATCCAAAACGACATACCAAATGTACAAACTTGAAACGTACTATTTTTTTTGTTTCCCCTCTGTTTGGCAAGTTGGGCATTTCTATTATTTACAAGGGTGATTATAAGAAAAGTAATAAACAGACTTTAGTGTGCCGAGAAGCAGAAAACCCCTGAGAAAACTCTCTCGTTGCAAAATTAATGATTCTTCTCCGCAACAACGATTCATTAATGTCACACTCTTAGCGATAATGTATTTAGTTTTAGTTTGAATTTGGTTAGTTGCTCAATCTCGTTTCAGTCCCCAAAACCTACCTCGTCCACTTGCGGGGGCGGAGTGGTTGCGGAGGCGTTTTGGATGGTATTTGGTGATGGTGTTGTTGTTGATGTTGTTGTTCTTGTTGTTGATATTGTTGTTGTTGATGTAGTTGTGGTTGTTGATGGTGTGGTTGTTGTCATGGTGGTGGTTGAGGCTTGGGCACCGGACTCGAGGGGGTGTGAATGGGTGCTATTGAGGGTCGCGTCCCGTTCACGCTCCATCGCGAGCTTGTACACCTTGTTCCGTAAAGTGCTCCTCGGTATTCCGTAGATAACGGCCGCTCGACGCGTCCCGAGTTTTCCGCTCTGTATGTCCCTCAGAGCAGCCTGCAGCTCCTCCTCGGTGTACGTTCTTCTACTCCCACCAGCACCGACCACCGCAACACCACCGACACCCACCGGTCCGGTCATTCGTGGCTTTGCACGATACGACGAGCTGCTCAAAACATCATTTTTTTCATCAACCATGCATAACGCGAGTCTATTATTTTTTATTATTATTTTTTTTTCCAACATTTTTACTCCGATTGTACCGAGCGCGAACAAATTGATACATGCCAATCGCCGAGCCGAAAGTTCATTGACCCGACGACAAAGTTTTTTCTTTAATTTCGCCCGACCCCGAACTCTCGCGTGATAAAATGTGCATTTCGTTGTGCCGTTGCATTTTCGTCGACGACTGATAACGCGGCGATAACGCCAAAGAGAGAGGGAAAGAGAGGAGAGATTGCGCGCGTCTGTCTCGCTCCATCTTCGTAGAAACGCATCATTCGCTCTCCTCGTGGTTGGGCCACTCCTCAATTTTCAAATCTCTCCTGGAACGTTCCTTATCGCTATTGCATTGCTAGATGCATTCCAAAGTGCATTGCCACCGCACAAAAAATATCAAGAGACATGCACTTTGAGCCAATTCTACCACAAGACCCGCGTGCAAATATCTTTTATCCAGAGATTGACGAGAATTTTCACGATTTTTTCACGACAATTATATGCAAAAACGTTACATTTTTTTTTCTTTTCCTTCATCACCGCGATTTTCTTTACCTTTGGTCTAAAATGCCTGTAGATGAAATCGCGTATAACGTAACGCGCTCGGTTTCGCACGCCAGGCTCGACATATAATCTTATCGGTTCGGCTTTAGCTTTATTCGAGTCTGCGTTGCACTCGTGCACCGCGCGCGGATCTTGAGAACAACAACAACAACACCGCGCGGCCTTTTCCAAACTTTTATTATCCCTTTTTTCCTATCACGCCTTTCTACCAAATGACGAGTTATTTTTACTAAATTAAAAAAAAAAAAAACACCATTTCGAAAATTTATTTTGGTTGGGCAATGATGAAATAATAAAAAAATAAAAAAATAAAGTAGCGCGCAACGTGCCTGCTTCTTTCCGCGCGCTCTCCTCTCTTTCCGCTCTATTGTTCAAAGCTGCAACAAGAGAATCTCGTTTGCTCGTGTCTCACGAGTTGACGAACGCGGCTTATCGCGATGCGCGACAGACTCGCTGTAGCTCCAAACATTAACTCGGTCACGAGGTATATCACGTCGCCTGCTTCGGTACAATGCAATCTTTTTTTAACCAACTACGCCCAATACTCGGGAGCGTGAAAAAAAAATGTCTTTGACGAAACATAATCGGATCCTCTTGAATTTCATTTGAAAAATGTGCCAACAAATTTATTTTCATTCAAACAAAATTCCGGAACCAACTGCTGTTTTATATTTTTTTAAACACATTTACGATGAAAATGTGTCACGAAATTATTATCGAGTATGACATCATTTTTTTCGCTAACCCGCGAGCGATAAAAAAACTTTTACACCAAGTTCTTGAATCTTGAATTTCACGGTGTTTCGATTTTCTCAACATGTCTATCGTAAAAGATACTTACGTGAAGATGCTCTTGGGATCAATGCCCGTTGGCATCCTCAGAGGTATTTTCTGTTGCTTCGCCATCGTCACATGGTTGTCCTATTAAGGAGAAAAAAAAGCGAAAAAATAATTGAGGCAATCGTGTTATCGAAATTCCACGTGAAACGCGAGGGGCCATTCACTACCAAAATTGTGACACAGTGATTGCTGATTTCACATGATTTCAAGACAATTTTTGATCATTTCTTGGAATCATTAATTTCAAGTGATTTCTTGAGAATATTTGAGTGATTTCACGATTTCATATATGACTCCGTGATTTCAACGTGATTTCAAGAGCAATTTCAATATCATCGTGCGCTCCCCAATATTAAATTGAAATTTTTCCGGTTTTTTGTGATAAGGACTGTAACAAAGCTACAAGTCTTCGTTCTGATCCAATATTTCCTTTCAAACATCTCTCGCGTACGTCTCCTCTTCATTATTAATAGTTTTTGGTGTTTTCCACTCAAAAGCGACTGGATAATCCCTTTTGCCATCCATTTGCTTATGTTGTGATTGCATGTGAATTCACTGATTGCATATGATTCCAGCATGATTTCATCCACCAGTGACACAGTGACTTAAAAAATGAGCAGCCCCTCGGTGAAACGACTCAGCGGATGAAATACTGACTTGAAAGTTTTTCGGTTTGGCCGAAAGGTCGAGGGGTTGATCGACTCCGGACGCGCCATCCTGATGGCTCTGAACGGCGACGAGGGGAGATTCCCTCGGCGGTAGACACCACTGTGGCAGTAGAGTCGGATAAGTACCGCTGAGGGCAGCAGCGACAACCGAAGCCGCCATAGGATCGACCTGTACCGACATCGGTGACTCTGCCGATCGTGAACTACTGCTACTCTCGCTTTGAGGACTCTAAAGACACGAAAAAACCAAAAAAAAAAAACAAATAATTTCACAGGTTTCGACTTTTATGGGAAAAATTGTAAAATACTGACAAGGGGTGGCTGCTCGTCGTGGGGAAGTTTTCCATCTAGACAGAAGAAACACTTGTCGAGTGGCTTCCAGTCCTCGGGAGGTGGGCTCGTGCGTCGATTTACGAGATACGATACACCCGTTTCGGGGGCGTTTTGTTCCGTAACCTTGTAACCTTCTGAATTGGTCGTATCGACAATATTTCCTAATCTCGTGATGCCCGAAGAAGCATCGACACCCCCGGAGCTTATAGAGCGCGGCGGCACCTCCTGAAGTTCCTCCTCTTTCTTTACCCTCAGCAGACCGGTCGTCGGTCCCTCTATCCGTTCTTCCGTCTGCTGCATGGCAAAAAGCAAAACGTTTCCAGAATAAT
Organism: Diadegma fenestrale; assembly: GCA_037043255.1. Lineage (NCBI taxonomy): Eukaryota > Metazoa > Arthropoda > Insecta > Hymenoptera > Ichneumonidae > Diadegma > Diadegma fenestrale. Next base: position 2,467,780 of record CM073310.1, read on the forward strand.
AATTAAATGATCTAACGAGAAATGTGAATAATGGGGGGGGGTGAAAAGTTAGAACGAACCTTGTTCCCTATCGTATTGACGAGATCGTTTGTTCCAGTCTCCTGCTCTCTGGACAATGTCCTCGTCTCGTTTTCCCTGAGTGGGCTGACAAGAACCGGAGACGCTCCGGTCGTTTGTCGATTGGAATTGTGTCGGGACGATGAATCCTCGAGTATGTTGAAGGATCTCTTTTCGGAGCAATCGGTATGAATATCTTGGATAGAATCGCGTTCCCCGTTTTCCGTATCGGCGTATTCGCGTCCCTCGTGCTTGATGAATTTTGCTCCGGAGGTAGCTAACCGTACAGGAGGTTCCTGTACGTTGTTGTTGGTTTGCCTCGCGCTGAGGCAGCTCCCGGGATGAGATGATTCCCTGCTGAGCAACGACTCGTTGAGCTCGTTGATCTCGTCGATCTCGAGCTTTATACTCTCGGGCCTGAGTCGATGAGAGGACGATTGTTGTTGGTGAATTTGAAGATTTTCGTGCTGTTCCTCGAGATCCTCGTTCAGATTGTTCTCCTCGTCTTCGTCGTCGACGTCGTCGTCGTTCGTATTTCCACGATGATTCGACAATTGATTCAACGAGTTTCTTTGCTGCAAACAATTCAATTTCTTCTCGACCGTTGGCGTCGTCGTCGTCGTCCCTGTCGCCGTCGTCGTCGTCGTCGTCGTCGTCGTTGTCGTATCCGTCAACGTATTCGTTGACGTTTCCGTCGTAGTATCGGCCAATGACGTTGACGACAACGCGGTTAGCTCGATCGTCGATGCTCCCTGGACCAAAGCAATGTCTCCGATGGCCGATGGCGGACGTTGAGCCACCACCTGCTGCTGCTGCTGCTGCTGCTGCTGTTGCTGCGTTTGCTGCTGACCGATGCCACCTCCTCCTCCTCCGCCTCCACCGCCGCCGCCAACACCACCACCACCGCCTACCGTTACGACGTTGCAAGAACTCGAAAGAGCAGTACCCGGATACAGCCGATGATGATGATGATGATGGGGCTGATTCGCTGATTCGCTCCGAGTGCTGCTGTACAGGGTGTCCTGGTATTGCTTCCATCTCCTACGGCCCATCAACTCTTCCGCTACCCGTTCCAGACCTGCGACACCACCGCAACTGACATCAAACGATGATGAGCGCGCTTAACCCACCTCGCGGACTGCTCGCGCGCAACCATGCTTCGTCTCTTTTTTTACTCTTTATTTACTTTTTCTCCTCTCTGCATACGGAATCCGACAATTTATCGCAATCTTAGAGACATAATATTATTATTTCATATTCGCAGCATGTCTCGCACGAGCCTGACCGTTTTTTGAGTCCATTTCTTGTTCAATGCATATCGTTACAGATCTCGCGGATACGGTAGCAGTTTCATGAAGTTTGCATCGTTGGAATGCAACGAAATGCATTTTTATCTTTGATAAAAATAATTATTCAAATGCAGATTGTAATTACGATGATAAAATTATCAATTTTTGCCATTCCAAAAGCATATTGGCTGGAAAAATTTGGATGACATTGAAAATTGAACGAATCTTCAATAAAATTAATCATTTTTCGATGCATTCCAACGTTGCAAACTTCAGCATCACAGCAGTTTCGACCATTTTTTCAAAATATTTCACAAATCCTTCAATTCTATAGGCGTGTTTATTTTATTTCATCATTGCCAACCGTATCCTCGAGTTCCATAAAAAAACACAATGTTTCAAATGTTTCGTCCGTTCGATTTTTCAATCAAACATCACAAAGTTGTTGCACGCTAATTTCATTGTATACATATTTTTCAACCAAATTAATAAATCATAATGATGAAAGATGAGAATGATAGCAGTTGAAGGACGAGAAGAAAATGAAAAATTTGTTTCCTACATTATTGGGCTCGCGCAAGGCTTATCGCGGAATCGCGGGAATGCGCGTGTTTCACGTGACGATGCACTTGTCATCTTTTTTCATTCCCCCTCAAGTTTCGTACGTCGCGGCGATACGTGCAAAGCAGCAGCAGCAGCAGCAGCAGTGTATGAAAAAAATGTTGATGTGCAATGCAAACACATTGTAGCCCGGGCAACGCGGATAATCAGCAATTTATTCGTGACACGACAGAATAGAAAAGGAATAGAACGAAAAAGAGGGCGATGAGGAAAAAAAAAATTCATATTGCACGTTATCCCTTAAATTTTGCATTTCGAGCGCGCGATTGCGAATGTGTCTCGATTTTTATCGCTTATCACAGATGGGTGCGGATAAGCGCGGCAACGAGTCGAGAAAACGTTGACGATCGTTAAACTCGATTGTAAAATGGATTGATCGGGGGCGCTCGGCGACCGGGAGCGAATGTTGAGGCAAAAACCTGGACGAGTCGCTCCCGCGGCCCTGCTAGTTGCAACCGCGAGTGATAACCAACTCAACTGATGCGAGTACGAAAGCCAAAAGTAGGCGCGCGCGCGTGTGTGTGCTCTGGTCACGCGAAACTCGCGACAGTATTTTTTCATATACTGCACATTATCGCGCGCCGCGTACGTATGTGCGTGGAGTGTTGAAAAAAAATTGCCTGCGATTTTTAACGGCGGAGGTTGTCCAAGCTTTCCGACGCCCACGACTAATAACCGCGAGTGGATACGTGTTTGTTTCCCCTGCTCCTTTCATGCATTTTTCCCCAACGTTGCATCGTCCGGTTCACCCTTCCGAATTGATTTTTTTTCGCGTGGAAAAAGGCACACGGAATATTATTGCGGTGTCTCCGGAGGCGGACTTGACCGGAATCGTTGTCATTAGGGACTCGCGACTGGCTATCTCATCAGGCTTTTTGCAAACGCACGTACCTGCACGAGTTTGTCAATAAAAAACAACAACAACGAGATGGCACGATAACGTGATCCATGGTGCGCACGATAATGATGAATCACACCCTCGACATGAAAATTGAGACGACAAAATTCCAATTTTTCCATTTTTCGAAAATCCTACATATTTGGAGCGCAATTTGTTCTTTTTTCACCATTATCAATAATGGCTTGTGCAGTTTGCACCTGCACCGAGACTTTAGCGATGTGAGATATCGCGTCTGCGCGACCACCCCCGCTTTGTAGCGAACAAAAGAAAACAAGGTGGCGAATTATTTTATGTAGCAAACACGAACCGATCTGTCGGGCGGATATGAATAAATTGATCGACGTTGCCGCATGCACATTGTCAGAGAAAAACAAATTGTCCTAGCGTTTCAAAAACGAGCCGTTATTGCATTTTTTCCATTAGACAATGTAATTCATCATATTGAATTTTGCGTGACTTTTTGCATTTCGAGAAATGTTTAGAGTTTTAGAAGTTATTTGCAAAGCTGCGAAAAAAAAGAGGGATGGCAGCTTTTGTGTAAGCTCTGGAACGATGACAATGTATATAATCGAGGGACAATATAATCGAGCTCGAGGGGCGGGGGAGGGGGAAGAGAGGAAAAATTGACGTATCGCGGAAAAACGACTCGACAAAACACACGATGGCATGAGTTGGTACAAATGCGAGCGGTAAAAAAAAGAAAAGAAAAAAGCGGCGGCGCACCGCCTTGGTGTGTTTTTCACAGGCAACGAAAACACGTGAATAAATTATTGTTGTTTGTCAAATGTTTCTCCCATCTCGAACGATCCACCGCCGCGCGCGCGGGGACACATACGCGATCGAACGTTTTTATACTAAATATAGTAGGTGTATAAAATGGTTCGAAATGCACGTTTGTCCACATGGAACAGCAGCACCAGTTTATATATTTCTATGCTTTGTGTATCACCGGAATACACTTGTCCGCCTCGCGTTCGCTTTCGTTTTTATCCGTGGGTGTGCTCATGCTTCTCCGTTATTATTTGAACGTTCCACTTTCAGCCACCAGCTTATCAAATATAGTATAATTCTTATATTTGCAAAAGAGCGCACCATATACGAGGGCTCTGCGATGCCTTCGTATAGCTTTGTTTTATTCCACACAGACACACGTCGTTGTGTGTACGGCGGGGGGAAAAGAGTCGAGTTGTTGCATCCGCTTTTAGCGATATTACTCTGTCAAATAAACTTTTTTTTTTTCATTTATTCCGCATTTTATCGTTGCGATAGAGAAAAGAGTTGCGCGGCCGAGTAATTAATTGACTTGAAAAATTGATCAACTAGAATTTGTGGTGCGCGCGCGGAAAGAATTTTTTTTTCAACGATGACATTGAACAGGATGATATGACTTTGTCGCAGCATTTATAATTTAACAACGCGCAATCGATTATTTTTCGTTCGTTCGTGCGAAACGACTTTGACGAGATAAAAACGAACTGATTTTTGCATCCTTGAATATTCAACGTTTTCGCGTTAGTGAATTAAAATCTCGAGGCGCGCGTTTCCCTTTTTCGCAACATCGCCAAAGTGCAAGCGGCAGGATAAAAATGCAAGAGCTTTTCGTCGCTGCTCCGAGACACACCCACACAAGAGATTCCTATTTTTAGGATTTGTGCACAATTTAAGTGGAGTAGGTAATTTCGCGTTGGACGTATGAGCCAGTGGGCGGAAAGGGCGAATCGCGAAAAATAAGTTTCCAAGCATGTCACACTGTTATCGCGGTATTATTGATGAAACTCTCTGCTATATCGCGCGTATTATACCGCGACAGATCGATAACGCGATATTGAAGTTTTTCTCCGCAATTACATTGTCCGTTTGTATAGAATAAAAAAAAATTCTCAGCATTTCCGATATTTCGCAGAGATCAATTATCATCGAAGCAAAAAGATAAAAATTCTTTTTCATTACCCACATCCTCGCATTTGATCAATTATTTTTCATTAAAAAAAAAAAAAAATTGACTTACGGCCCACTGTACGAATTTGTTTGTATTCCATTTCGCGAAAAATGCAGCAAAGACGCAAAGAACCCGAGAAAAAAAATGACGCAAAAATACTGCGTTTCTACTGATACACGAAAACTCGTTGCGAAGGATCACTATGCGGTTTTTTAATCGACAGCGACAAAGACGGAGTGTCCCGCCGCAAAAATCGACTTGAACTAGTCATCACTGACCATTGGTGTGATCGGATTAACCAGCGGAATAAAATGCGCCAAGAGAGGAACGCGCGAGTGAGTCACGAAAAAATTGGAAGCAAAATTCCGTTGATATGCTTGCAACTTTCATCGCTCGATTTTTCCAATGGAAAAGTCATTGTTCTTTGGCGCAAATACGTTTGTTGGCGTATTCCAAGCACGGGGACGTGCTTTTTTAATGAAAAATAAAATTGCTCGCGTCACGAATAAATATCTCGCTTGAATTTGCGCGACACGCCGTGCGATTAGAAACGTATACAAAAGTATACGAATTTAATATATTGTTCGATTCCTTTGACACACGAGAGTCTCGTCCGCTCATCTCGTGTCCCCCGATAGAACACGTACAGCAGTGAGCGTTGAAAAAAAAGAAAAGAAAAAAAACACACAAATTGTTCAATCGCAACACGAACGCGAAAGAAAGTCACGACGCTTTTGTATCAACGACCAACGACGATGAGACACGTGGTCGATCGTTGAAGACACTGCATGAGAGTCGTGGAAAGGTCCTCGACCGTCAATAAAAATGCGAAGGAAAAGATCTGGCCGATTTTTAGGCGATCAAGTTTTTCGAGCGAATCCGTGCGTCGATTGCGAGCAAGGAAAGAATAAAAATGCAAAGCGTCAGGGATAAAATGGGAGCCATTTTGAGATTAGAAAAATGGAGGTGAAATAAAAAGAGCGGAGAATGCAAGGAGAAAAGGAGCCACGCCCGAGGCAATGCTGGTGGTGGGGAAAATATTAGTTTCGGAGGAGTGTGCGAATGCACGCTGCTGTGACGCGCGGCGAGCGACGACGCTCGCGAGTCCGCTCGGTACATTCTGTAACTACTTCAAGGACGAGAGCGGGCTTCTCTACTAGTTGCTGCTGCTTTGGAAATGGGTGCTGCTGCGATCGCGTTGATGGAAATGAATTCCGAAGGAGCAATTTTATCCGAAGCCGTAACGACTTGATTTACCATCAGCTGCAGCAGTCTCTCTCCCATGCATGCACTTTTTCTTACGCGCTCTTTGCAAATTCAATTTTTACCAATACAAAAATGTGCATGATTGCGATGTATGTTATAATGCCGTGATTCAGGTAATATTAGAATGTGCGCGCCTTTATTTAAGACCAAGGACACTGAAATAGCGATCGCGTGAGATCCGACCGATAAATATCACGACAGATCGATTCGTCACACGTACAACGACGCACACATGCACGGTGCACGCTTGAGATTCTGCAATTCAATGAACGAATCTCTCGACTGCGCGCAGCATAAATTAAAATAATCCTTTTGTCGTGTGTGTTTAGTGGAATAAAAAAAAAACGAAGTGGCGCAAGCAGCATTTCGGGATAATAGTGTAAAAAAGATGACGTCGCATATAATTTAGGCGAAATCGTCGAGAATGGTTGAAACGAGTTATCGTTTTGAATAGGAAATAAAAATGGCGTTTCTCGCTGTTCTATCTCTCTCGCTCTTACACGAAAACGCGCCGAAATCTAATCTACGAGACTGCGCCTTTATGAGTTATGAGCGACACATGAGTCATCGCGGCGGGGAGCGAGAGCACGTGGAAGCGACGAAAAGAAAAAATGTCTAGTATTGAATTACACACACGCTCTCTCTCTCTCTCCCTCCCGCGCGCACACACATGGACACGAAAAAAACAGGGCATTTGATTCGATTCTGAAATCCGAATGGCCTCGAGGCTTAGGCATCTTGTGCGAGTTCTCCTAAGCCCGGCCAATCGCAACGCCGTAATTCTCAAACTAGTCCCCTCCTCTCGCCGCGAGATACACATACGAATCTCCCTTCTCTCTCTCTCTCTCTCTCTAATTTTTATACCACGATCGCCCCTTCGCGTAGTCTATTCGTTGTCCGTCTTCCCCCTCCTTTTTTCTTTTCATTACAATAATATCCGCATCTGGCCCTTTACCTTTTCCTCCCTCTCGCGTAATTCACGGACCTACACTGCAGAAACTCTCCTTTTTTTTTGTATTCACTGCTGCGATCCAAAGTTTTTTTTTTTGTTCGTGAAAATGTCGTAAAATTGAATAAATATGCGGAATTTTGGGAAAAAAACGTGCACGGTTGGGTAAAGACGAAAAGATGGCTCATTCGCGTTGGCTCGTTGAGAGTGACGTTTCGCAAGTAACTTGCACAGCGCAGCGTCTCTCTTGGCGGGTTCTCTCGCGGCACAAGGTTATCCTTTGTCCGAAAGTCTCTTGGTATACGAGAGCGAGAACACCACAGTGCAGCAGCAGTTTAACTGCAGAAGCATGTGCGAGTTTTTTTTGCTCTGCCTTGCTCTTTCTTTCTCCGCTGCGCATGTATTGCTACTTGTTCGGGGCTCCGACACGAGTATAGCCCGCGCCGCGATGTGTGCATGTGAATTATATGCGGATAGAATTATTATCTCACGATTGGAAATGCCGAACGGGGCCAAACGGGGATAAAGAGAACGGTATGCACATTATTTTCCTCCGCGAGCACACTTCGTGTTTAACACCAACAAAATCATCATTTATTCACCGATTTTCTTTTCCGTTTTTTTTTCTTTCATTCGCACGGATGAATATGAAAATGTTTTGTTAAAATTGAAAATATAAAAAGTTGCGGCGTGTAAATTTTCACAATGGCACGTTGAAAAGTTCTACTTTCCACAGAACTGACGATTAAATTAATACTCATCGTAATGATTTGTTTCTCGCCCCAAACTATTTACATTATAATGAACGAGCATAAAACATATTGTTTTCGCACAATTGTTCAACCAATTATCTCGCAATAATTGAGATAACCGTTTTAATTGCTGCATCGCGCTGACAGGATGTTGCAGCTGCATTATTTTCATTGAGAATACACACTTTTCAAAAGCCTCGCGCGATGTTTCGTTCTTTTTTCATGACTTTCGGGGTTACATGCGCCTCCGATGAATGCAAAACTTTTTTTTCCTTTTTTGGCCATTGCGTCGACAATCATCGTGCCTTGATGACTGCGGCGATGACTTAACGAGCAAAGTTTTTCTATTTTTCAGCTCGAAAGTAATTCGTGTTTTCAAAAATCTAAAGTTTCGTCGTTTTTTAAAAGTTTTACATAGCGTTGCCCGCCATTCGTCGTCTCGTCCTCGTCAATGAGAATTCGTAGTAAAAAACTTGAATCTCGTCGTCGTCGTCCAACATTAACGACTTTTTTTTGCCTCGGAAGCCCTCGGAACCATCGTCAGGAGCTGAGCTTTTCGGTGCTGAGGAAGCAAGAAGCAAGAAAGCGCGAAAGAATGAAAGGAAGAGCTACGAGAATCCATGAAATATCGTACAAGGAGCGCGGCAGCGTTGCGTCCGTGCAGCGGGTTAAGGACGCGACGGTAACGAGGATAAGCCGACGATGAATTATCGAAAAGTCTTTTTGTCTATACCACCTGCATCCCACTTTTTCTCCTTCCTCCGCGCAATCCTACGCCCGTTTTTTATATTTAGTTTTTCATGACGACACTCTACTGCCGTTGGTTCGAGTCGCAAAGAATAAAGTCCACAATAATAAGGAAAGAAAAATAATAAATTTGTCGTTTTTTTTGCAGCTAATATTTCCAATAAATTTCAAACGCATAGGAATAATAAAAAACGAAAAAAAAAAAACTGAGAGACTTGCACGTTAATTGCATTTTCAAGAAAACTGAATAATCCGACGATGATTATCCTGTTTCTCTCAAATATGCATCACTCTAGGATGTGTTTCATTCGATTGCGAAAAAAACACACCAAGATGACGCGAGGCTTGGGTTATGCCACTTTTCACGAGCCGCGCGGATAACACATCGAAGCGGTTGCTGCTTATTAGTCAATTTTCGCGATGGCGAAAAATAATTATCTTTCCCGGTTTTTAAAAGTCACGTTAGTTAATCAGGCAAGTGGGCAAGGATGATTATCAGAAAAAAAATGCAACTTCCTACAATATGCATAAAAAAAAAAGATTCAATTTCTCTTGGGTGATTTTCGATAATTTTGAGGAGAAGAAGAAAAAATCCTCGCGGCGCAATCCTCGTGAAAAAGAAGGAAGAAAAACTGGTTTTTCTCTGGAGCGCGAGCAAGTCTCGACTCTTGGTGAGCTCACTTTTCTCTCTGGCTTGCGCGAGCGATGCAGTAATCGGATATCGGTCTCTGCAAACTCGTATGATGCACATGTGGGAAGAGTTTAACATATATGCCAATCGCCGCCACGTATATATACGAAAAATGCATCGTGCTCGCGCACACACACGCACGGGCGTGCAGTGTCTATATGTAGTATAGAAACGCGCACATATGTGTATGTAGCTCGTCTGCACAATACGGCGCACTGTACAGACGTCGGGACGCTGGGAGGAGGGAGCGGAGGAACGACGCGACGGTGACCCATTTATCGTTCTCTCTCACGAACGAGTGAGAGAGGAGAAAGAGCGTGTTACGTTACTCGGGACGCGGCTTGAGCAGACGCGCGCGCGGCAATGGTGATGACATTGTCATAAACCATTAAGACATTAATTTCGCGAATGCGTTCGCGAGCTTGGCTGCACTCGCGCACATCTATACGACATGCATGTAGGAAGTGATGTCGCGAGAGGATTCGATCGATCGAGAGGGCTTTTATAAATATACAGTATGCATATATATATATATATATATATATATATATTCATAGGTGCAGGACATGTTCCTCTTGCATCCTACTGTCTCCGCGTCGGTGAATATGACGGAGGCATCGTGCATGTATAGCCCGCTCGCGCGGTGCGGTTATACGGGAAGCCTGAATTATCAATCTTCCTCGCTGTCGCGAGACTCTAGCGCCAAACTCGCTTTTACATGCACGTCCACATGCATGCACGATCTCTTGCTCTTCGAGTTATAAAGGATCTTGGTCTCTGGATAATCGCATAAAATATGCGTTCGCCTACACATCGCTCCAAGTTTTCTGCTCCCATGTCCAATATAATTCGAATCGATTAATGTCACCAAATTTTTTTCTCATTGCCATGCGACAGAGACTATTAGTTTCCTCGTATTTCTCCATCAACCTCATACATTTAACATCCATTGATGTATATACGCCAGTGTTTGTTCAAATGAGATTAGAAGATCAAGTGAATGAAACAGCAGAATGAATAAATACACGAGCACACGCGATATATATATAATGCGTCTATGTGAAGAGCGAGTTATCACGGTAATATATATCTGCACGGGGCACAACAATAGTAAACTCAACGTCGAGTTCTCCCTGCTCTCCTCCTCGCCGCCACCCGCTTTCTCTCTTGGTCTTCTCCCACTCCTAATCCACCCCTGTTGCAGCTCGTACACGTGCACTTCCGAGATCCGGTGTGTCAGCTTGCGCGCGTTACATGTACACACCCCCCGATACATGCGTTGACGTCTATATACTGTACGGGGCTATTTACAAACGTTCCGCTCTCCCTCTCGTACTCTAATATTGTATACGCGTTTGTGTGTTTGCGCGCCTGTATATGGTGTCTATTTGCTAAATTACACAAGGGCTATACGCGAAGCTTCCTAAGGCATATGCATCGATAACTTGGACATGTATGTCTATACTGTATTTATAGGCGCATCGTAAACGCATCCTATGCAAATGGTTCGTAATTTGGCCGCTCGCTACCAACTTGGCCCACTCCAATCGCAGATGCTGGATATCAATCTCGCTGCACTCTCTGGTGCAACTGAAAACCCTGCAACACCGCGTTCGTGTGTCTTTGGAGCAGTCGGCAGATTATAATTTTTCTGCTGAACGCAGAAAACTCGACGAGGGAATAAAAAATATTTGACGATTCGAAACTTTGACAATCGAGTAGCTAATACAACAAGTCGAGATGATGAAACTCACGAATTGGCAGGAAAGGAGGTTTTTTCGGTAGGCAATGCGATCACCCAGCGGTTTCCGTCTCGAAATCAAACAGGTGCATGCAACTGAACAGCAGAGGCGTGCTGCCAACGTACGTCCATATATATCACATGTATATAACACATTGCACGTGTTTCCGACACCTTGTTGAAAAAAGAAAATGTTAACTTCACTGATTCGTCAAAATAATTCCATTTTCAAATTCGAGCACTTCACAATACTTTATCGAGTCGAAATCCAAGCCTTTTGCGATGAGGTTGAAATGAAAATGGTTTTTTTCGTAAACAAAGATTTTCTTTCCTCGAGATATATCGCGCGGTGATAAGAAACTGTGATATTTATCTTGGATGCCCGCATGCACGAACGCATATTCGTCTCCGTGCAAGAAAGAGGTTTTTGCGCTCAAAGGCGTTACAAGACACACGGCGAGCGGTAATGGGTGGTAGTTTCTTAGCAAGATCGTTTCTGGCTGGCCGCAGTCGTCAGACTTTTTCAGGGGAAACGTTCGGAAAAGACAAGCGGTATCTCGTCCGGGGTGCAGGTTACGAAGAATAAGGGAGGGAGGCTCGTCGTCGTCGCGGAGAGTGCCCTACTCCAAACGCGGAAGGAAATAAAGAGAGCGAGAGCAGCGAGAGGAAAAAAAGGAAAAAGAGGCAGAGGGGAAGGGTGGCGCGTCATTTTCGTCAATGTAAACTCACCCTCTCGCGAGAGCGAGTGTAGACGGCGACGACAACGACAACGCGCGTCGTCGGTGCTTTCCTCTCGAAACCACACTTTCACGAGGGAGAGACTCCGTCATCCCCTTCCCCGCGAGCCATGTATCCCTTCCCCGCGGCGTTCTCCGTGAAATTCGAGGTATTTCCCCGTCGGGCGCCTACTCTGCGATTCGGTCACCCCTTAAATGCTTTTCGCGTCCTCCCCACTCGGAAGATTGGCACGAGCTTCATCCCCCCGTCGGTCTACCCGATTTCGCGTCCCCCTTAGCCGCGCGCGGAGCATCGCCGAAGCGAGGTCAATCGACGGAGGGGTGCGAAGAAATGCATCGCCATTCTCCCCCCCCCCCCCTCACTCTTTCTCCCTCTCGCTACCGGCGCATTCCATCTCCAGTTTGCTTCTTTTTATCCCCTTCTCCTGCTTCGCGCCTTACACACTGCCAAACTACCCACCCATGGCTTGCTGCTGCATCCCTTCCATAAAAAATCTTGTTTTTGTTTCTCGTGAGTTTCTAACGCACCCCCTCGACTCACGCACCTCGATTCTGCTCTTCCTACTTTTCGAATTTTCTCCACTTCTTTCCCCTTCCCAAACTCGCGGCTCCACTATTAAACTTTGTCATTCTTTTGTTTTACATAAGTGGACGCTGAATGTTTTTTATACGGTCAACGTCCAGTTGAATGAAATCGCGCGCTCTAGATTGGCTTTTGACTAGCTGGAGCGACTATAACGTCACGAGTTTCGATCGCATTCTCGATTCTCTATATGAGAACATTGGAAACGATTGTGAAGAAAAAAATTGGCTCGGATATTATCCGATGAAAGGAGTATAGAGATAATTTTGGTCAATTTGCCCCACCAGCCCTGCTAGCGGCAAACCCTCACCCATTCCATTGGGTTACGAGGCGCGCCATGAAAGCCCCGATATTTTTCTCAAACTCCCGTTGTGCCGCGCGCGCGTTAGTTACACAGAGCACACCGTCTAGGATTTTGCAACGCGGGACCAACCTCCTGACTCGGGGTTCATCCCTCTCCGGGTTTTGTGTGTGCCGATGGTATAGAGACTGGCTCTACTTCGGGGGTGCAGGCGCGCCCTTTTCTTTCCGCGCCACCTTTCGTCGAAGTGAGGTCAATCGGCGAAGGTAGAAGTAGCAGGAAAGGGGATTCGAAGAGAGGAGAAAGAGGTTGAGTGCGAAGACGCGACTCGCCTCCCCACTCGATGCTGCTGCACTTTCTCACCCTGCTATTCCACCTTCTCGCTATACAGCCCTTTTTTGCGCCCTCGCTGTCTTTCTTTTTCCCATTTTGCCGTACACTCGACCCCACCATAGCCACTCAATATCGTTTCATTACGCGGCCCCTCTCTTACAACTCTCGCTTATCCTGCTTCTCTCCTTTGCCCGCCGCGCCGCTGCTGCATGCTCTCTCGCGTTACTCCTTTTTTCGCCAACGAAACCTCGGGTCCACTATATCGCGGCGTCGTCGATGCTTTTCCTCGCCCCCTGCCCTCTCTCTCTCTTGTTTTTTCGTCATTTCTCTCTTGCGACCATCATTTCCTTTCTCCGTTCCTTCTCCTTCGTACCTCGAGTTTTCTTTTTGTCGTTCGGTTCTTGCCCAGGAAATCCAAAGCTTTTCCTACGCGACTACTCGCGCGCTCACCTCTCGCAAGGGGTTCCACTCCCTCCCACCTCAACGTTTTTTACCAACCCACCCTCGAGCAAGTCCTTTGGCCACCGTGCCCAGCAAACGACGAAAAAAAAAAAGAACAGAGACGCCAGAAACCGTATAGGGAGGAAGAGGAACCCAGCGCGTTTATACGACGCTGAAACACGAATGCCCACGAATTTCTATTGTTGCCATTCTCTCTCTCGCTACCTTTTTTATGCACGGCTTTTAACGACCACCGACCGCTTGTTCTTTCGCTCGCCCTTCTCTTCGACGCAGCTGCAATTTTTTTCCGCTCTTCCTCTCTCTCTCTCTCTCTCTCCTCGTTTCTTTACTGCTCCGCGGCCGGCTATGTAGCTATACGAAGCCTGATACGGTAAGCTTGGGAAGCAAGGGACGAAAAGAGGGATGAAGAGCGAGACAAACTGGCCAAAGGGCGTGCTGCTGCTGCTTCTTTCCTCGTAACTTTATCGACTTTATTGTATTTTTAAAAATCGACCTCCCTCTCTTTTCTTTCCATGCCCGTCCTCAATATGCTCTATGGCGTTGCGATAAAACCACACCCATGATATAAAAAAAAACGTCTTTTGCATAAAATGCATCCAACAAAAAATGCATGCACCGTTAGGTCAGTTAACATGAGAACATTCTGTTGCAGCCAACGTTCGATTATTCCAAACATTTTCATTTTCAGCCCATTATTGCGCGCAATTAAAATAAACAATGCCGTATTTTTTCTTTCGCAACACACAATGCAAATTTCACGGAATCCCCGAAACGCCACGGACAAAATCGACCCCGTCGTAATGCTTGAAAAAATTCAACGATCGTTTTACGATACGATTTAACATTGATAATGCGCGCGTGCAAACATGAATAATTGGGGAAATTGGAATAATCGCCAAGAGATACAGTAATATCGATATTGTGGATGAATACGAGAGCCATGCACGCACGTGCTGCTGAAATTCAAAATTAATTTACGGATATTGTAACCGCTAGGTATTTCGGTGTAAAGTTCCGGTCTGAGCCACGAGGGAGGGAGAGGCACCTCGAGATTAATAACGTGGCCGGACACGCGACCGCTTTCTAACGAACGCTACCAAATTTCACAAATTTACTCTATATGCGCATCATCAGTTATCAACGAAATTCATTGGACTTTGATAATTGCTTTTTATGCGCATTAGCCTAAAAAAATTGCGAGGAAATAAAATTTTCTGTTATTTACCTATGCAGCTTCGTTAATCTAAAATGCTGTGGATTTCCGTGACTTGTCGTATTGTCAAGATCCGAATCCACCTCGCTATCGAGTACAGTGCTTTTGATGGAAACATCGTGGCTTCGTTGCACTCGATCGACATGTTTTTTTATTTTTCATTCGCCTCTTTCGCTTTCCTCAATTTTTGGCGACGTCCTATCCGGAAAAACAATCGCCTGTGCTATTCCTTGCTTGTTGTTGAAAAAAAATCACAAAACACGTGTTTCACCAATTGTCTCTATATATTGAATTTTTCAATTGTGTCACTCTCGAAAATGAGATTTTGTTGCAAAACAAAAAAGTTGAAAAAGTATTGTGAAAAAAAAGGAAAGAAAGCAGCAGCGGGGGTTTATTTCCGAACGATCGGAACTTTGGCTCGTCGCACCGCTTGGTCTAATTTTCTTCGTAGTTTCCGGCGCGAATGCACACCCACGCATATACACAAACCATCCCCTTTGGAAGCACCTTCGTAACTACCCCCACCGCAAGACACTGAAACTAAGGAGATGCGCGACCGAGCGAGTGACAGATCGATCGATTCATAAAGTCCATGCATCGATTCACCGTGTAAAGCCGGAGAGTTGCACACGAAATTGAATCGATGGGAGCAGCAGGGAAGGAGGGAAGGAGGGGGCGCGATTGTGAACCCTCTATATCGTGTGTCTAAAAAATTTCTTTAGCTGCTCCGACCGAGTATCCGCATCTGATGGGCTGATCCGCAAACAATATTCTTGATCGCGATGAGTGCCGCACTTAATCGTACACAACTGCGGCGAGCTTTGGGCCCGGCACGAAAATTCAAGACATCGCGATAGCCCACGTGTCTCGTTTGTTTTTGTAACTAAATTAGTCAAATATTGAGATTTTTGCGTATAAACTTTCGTTTGCCCGTGTGCGGCGCAGAGAAAATAAGTCTTGAAACTCGAGATAAAAGAATAATTAATGATGGTTACGCGCGGTGTGGATGCAGCGGCGCGGAGCAGAGGATATTTCGTGTTGATGACAGCGCGAAAACACACATGCAGCACGAAGGCGGCTCAGTTGGCGCTGCCTTTATGGCGTCCTCCCGCCCCGGTCGCGCCGCGAAACCGACTGTCGTCGTTTCTTCCAATTCGCACACGAGAGCGAATCCTCCTCTCCTGCGTTCGTGGAGCAGACCCCCTCAGCCCCCTTCCCGTCGCGTCCCTCTCTCGCACGATGCACCCCCAATATGCATGTCTATCCTACTCGCTCCCGTATATAACCCTCTCGCGCGCGCGGTCTGCTCCCTTGGTATTCTCCGCCACGCTGCGCCTCTCTCTTCCTCCTTCATCTTTTATCTGTCATTCCTCCTCTCGCCCCGACCTGCTGCTGCTGCTTATTCGCCCTTCCATGCATTCTCTTCCTCCATCGAGCTTTTGCTCTGCTCCCAAACTAAATCCATCCCCATTGTTCTCCCCTCCATTTAACGTGCCAGTTTCACCCTACCGTCTGCCTTGTGTTGGCATACGACGACAAAACCTCCTCGCCCCCTCGCGGCCCTCTCGCGATCGAGCCCTCCTCCGAGTATTCGGCGATATGCAACGCGTTTATCATGACATTTTGTCCCCCGCCAAACTGCTCCCAGACACTTGCAAATGTGGATTTTACAAATTACAAAAAGATTTCAAATTTTCATAATTTCATCGCGAACGGAAATCATTAATGATCAACATAATAATTTAAATCGATGCGAAAACTGGACGAAAAACTGGGCGGAAATTGGACGAAAGGATTGACGAGGGGTGCGGTGTGAAAAACGAATAAATAAAGTTTCGGTCAAAAGAGGGATAAAAGGGCGATTGGCAGGGTTTTGAAATTGGTGCTAGGGGCAAAAGAAAGCGAGGAGAGAGAGGCGCAGCGAAACTGTCGCGCGCGCGACGGTATGTAAAGGTTCCAACTATACGATGGCCTTGGTCGTAATGGCATATTCCACGTACACATACGCGCGAAACGAGTCTCTTCTCGCGTCGTTCTTATATTCCGAAACTGAGAAAGAGCGAGAGAGTGTCTTGTAAAGCGGGGTGGCGGTGGCGGCGTTGGAGGGATGATTGTTCGGAGAAGGGAGTAGGTGAAGGACCAAGCGCGTGGTGGGGGCTTTGTCGGTGCGAGGGGTATCGCGCGCAAAGACGAGAAGGAGAAAAGTCGGAGAGAGCAAGAAAAAGTGGAGTGTGTCTCGATGTGTGTGAGCGTAAAGCGCACGCGGGGTAGTAACTGAAAAGAGACATGCAGGAGGGACCGGCGAGACAGAGCAGGCGAAAGCGAGTGAAATAAAAACTCGCGCGGTGGTGACAAAAGAATGGGAAAAAATTCGGGGAGCAGGAATCGAGAGAAAATAAGATAAAAACGCGTGCCATGAGCGTAGCGTAGATTTGAAGGAGGAAAAAATTTGGGCAATAAGCAATAATGTTTTGATTTCGGGCGTCGACGTCGCGACGACGCGGTTGTCCGTGGTCAAGACAACCACGCAGATCGCACAAAGTAGCTTACTGCACGCATACAAAGTTATTTGAACTCGAATCTATAGCTTCATGTTCGATTATCACGAGGCCGAATAAGCTGCTTCCAATTAAAAGGGCGTAATGAGAAGGACTAAAGATTGGAATTGACGTTGCTGAGAACGTTGTTCCGCGTTTACGAGGATTCGACTCGCGTATACGAGCTGCAAGATGCATAGGGCTGTATGTTGGTTGAATCGGAGGGTGGGAGGAATGGGAAGCTTCTTGAAGAGGGTAGGGAGCCGGAGGAGAAACAAAGTTGGTCGCCAAGAGAGGGAGCGCGACAGCAGGGAGACCAAAGGAAAACACGGGGCGAAAAAGGGTGGGGCGAGCGGAGATTGGAAAGAGGGCGAATAACGGGCGGGGGTAACGATATAGATATGTAAAGGGTGGGTGGACAGAAATGCCCGTTACGGAGGCCTGATTTCCCATCCCCGAACTTGCACGCGCAACACCCTGCGTTTCGTATTCGAGCTTCCGCGTTTCCTCAACGCAACTTTTCGCTCTGTCTCGCTTCTTTTTCGGCATGCGATATTATATGTTGATAAAGTGCAGTGTAAAAATACTCAATCGCAACGTTTTTTGTCTTTTGTGTACTCGACGAACGAAAACTATCGATAGAGTGGGCGAATCAAGTTTTTCCGTCATCGTGAAAAAAGAAACGCAAGCCACGAGCCTAGAACAATGAGAAAACGATAAGGGCAGAGGGGGGAATTGATAAAGACAGAATGGGAGCAAGTATCGTTGGAAATCGAGTCCCGTCTGTATAGTCAGACAGGATTCGGGTTTTCAATTCGCAACAGGTCTCACCACGAGCTCACCGTGTGCCGTCCGGCTCGCTCGTGCGCTTCAATCCTCGTATATAGTGCGGAGACTGAACTGCAGCGAGAGAGAGAGAGAGTCAGCGTGCGGGGTAGCAGCAGTGGAAAGGGTGAAGAAGGGAGAGGGGCGAGTTGGTTAAACTGCTGGAGGTACGTTGTGATGCTCTCTATGTGCACTGCTCGCTCAGGCCATGTGTTTCACACAGTATATATGTAGTACATCCAAATACATATGCCAGAGTATATATGAGTTGATCTACGTGTATAAAGTCGGTGGTACGGAGCGACGAGTGTGTTAGGACTTTGCTTGGCATTGGCTTATTCCACGAGCACAGACTCCAATGTGAAATGCAACAGGGAAAGTTGGACCAAGATAGAACGGCATGGAAATAGAGAAATAGAGAAAAGAAGAGACAAAATGTGTGTGTGCATGTCGCACTGTATTGCATCACGTGCAAGGGCACGCCAAGGTCGCCTTCGGAAGAAACGTCTCAGGCTCGAGAGATCGCGGATCAGTTAATAAAACAAAACAGTCTTGAAAAATGAAAAAAAATCGTCTTCATGATTGACTCTAATTTCAAGACAATATTGGCGAAATTTCTTCTCGCACAAATGCCTTGTGCGCCTCCTAAAAAATGTTTGATGCGGAATATTGTTGCGAGCGATCGTGGAGAACTGTCAAAGAACCGACGTTTGCCTTCGACTGATTGCAATAGCCATCGAGGAACAAATTGTCTGCTCGCAACTCACGTAAATCCGTCTTTGTCACTTTTATTATTTTGCACTTTCTTTGCTATTCTGCCTTGACTCTCAATCTGGTCCGCCAATTGCGTACCCGCTCTTTTCATGCTCGAGTAGGCCGGGAAATTTATTATAAATTCGTTAATGATTAAGTTATAGAATTGTTGACAGAATTGAAAAATTGTATGCGTTTTAAATAGTTTGGAGCAATGTGCATGCGCGACGACACGTTTTCATTACTGCATTACTGCATAAGGACGATGGGAAACTGTGCGAGAGACAAAACCGCGCGCGTTGCGCTTCGTGAAATAATCTCGGTCGTGATGGAATTCGAAGGTCAACGCGAATAATTGCAATACTCGGTTGTAGTGCGCAAAAGATGTTCCGCAACATCGTTTTGTTGTTTAACGAATCGAAAAATTATAAAAACAGTTTTTTTCGCGGTTTTTCTGAAAAGGACAAAAAATCCTTGAAAGTCGACGAAGATTATGTTTTTCACTATCGAGATAAATGACAGAAGAATAAACGAGTAAAGAATGCAGAGAAAAATAATAAAACGAATGGATAAACTCACCAACTACGAAGACCATATTCTTTGTCCATCGCAGCAGTTCCCTCCTGATGTGTCTGCGTTCCTGTATGCAGCGAGCATAGGGGCACTCCGCCATTTTTAAAATCACATCTTAGGATGTGTGATTTTCGTCGCCTTGCTCTCGTGTACCCGCGTGTAGGACACACCTCGTATTTTCTTCAATAACCGCCTTGGTATCCTTTTACCTTATTATCATGTATGACTCTTGGTTTCGTTCGTAAAATCGTAATACGTGTCGTTGCCACGGTGGCCGAGTCTTTTGTCCGTTCCTCGCACGCAATGTTTGCCAGATTTTTCAAATCTTTTCTTTCTCCTTGTTTCTCCTTCGGTCAGTTATTTCGGCCACTTTGGCAGTGGTGCAGAAAAAAAATGTCCAAGTTGGCTCAATTCCCTCGGAGTTGCTGTTTCTTTGAAAATCTTTTGACCATTCGTTCTCCTCTCGTTATTGCTAATCGTCAATTTATTTTTTTCTTTTCTATTCAACATGAAACTGAGTTTTTCGTTTCCGTTCCAAGCTTTAAAAAATTGGCTAATCTATTTCTTTATGTTTTCATTAATTGTCAAAAGAAAAGTGGGTTTAAGGCATGAATTATCGAAGAATAATCTTCGTCGTTTCGTACGTCAGCAGGCAAGATCGTGTCGATCGCGCATGTGATTCTTCTTGTTGCTGCTCCGTCGTCTCTCGTCTTTATTCCTCCGTCTCGCCAATCTTGTGAATCGCAATGTTTCCCCGTCACGAACACTGTCCCCGACTCTATTCATATATACATCGGCCAAGTTGTTTCCTCAGCAATCTTTGGGTTGTGCAACCCCTCGAGGACTTTTCGATCGAATCGACGACTCGGCGTCGCCCGCTTTGATCCCGAGGTTCAACGGATCACTCGTCCTCTCGCATCTGTAACCGAAATTATTGAGCCACCATTGAGTTATACAAATAACGTGAGTCGTGGGACATTTTCGCCCAGCACGAAATTTTCTATTAAAATTTGACAAATTAACGGTATATAGCCCAAAAAAAAAAAAACTGTAATCATGGAAGAAGCATACCTGGATGGAATATGATAATTAAAAAGATAATTACAGGGCGCGTGGAATACATTGAGGAGTAAAAAAGGAATGAAATGGGAAATGGCATGTGGAAAAAAATCGGAAGCACCGATGTAGAATGTTTGGAGGGAAACGTAAACGGAATGAAAATTGTACGCGGTCGAGTAGGAGTACATGGGTGATTGGTAAGGCACAGGTTTAAGGGTACAAAGGGAGGGAAGCATGTGAGGGAGAGGGAGCAGAGAAGGGAGCTCGCGGTACATAAGGTGCAGGCAATAACGTATAGAGTTAGCCCCCCCCCCCCCCCCGGAGCTGATGAGAGGTGAAGAGAAAGAGCAGAGGGAGAGTGAGTTGAGCAGCAGCGAGCCAAAGGGCAAAAAGACAGAGAAAGAGGAAAGAGTAGAGGATGGTTGGACGTCGGACGAGTAAAAGGGAGCGAGCGAGCGAGCGAGGGAAAGAAGCAGGAACGAACGAACGGTGAACGAGGGTTGCACACGAAAGGGGGTGGTTCACCGCCTTGATGGTCTGAAAATACGTACAGGGGTAGAGTCGCGTAGCCGCGAGGAAGAAACGACGAGAGAGCGAGGGACGAAACGCGACGGAGGGCAGCAGGAGCAAGGGGTTGCGAAGGAAAAAAAACGCTATTGCTGAGCGAGAGAGAAAAAAGGGTGGTGGGGGTGAAGTAGGACCACAGGGAAAGAGGAGCAGAGTGCGCCTAATATGCAACAGGAGAAAAAGAATTGGCGATCAATAGGTAGTAGCTGGTAAGCGTCCTTCCATCCAGCACCCCCATCCACCTTCTCTCCCCGCGCGCTACCTTCGCCACGATGTGAGCGACTACCATACCCTCGTCCTTTTTCACCTGCACTAGCTTTCCCTCCCAACACCACCCCCCAATCGCCTTTCCACTCGCTCTTTACCACCGGATCCTCTTCCTCATCCCTTAACACTCGATCCCTTCTTCCTTCTACCACCACCACCACCAGCTTCGATACGAATTTCCTCCCTTTTCTCTTCCGATCGCGCTCCCAGCCACTAGAGACACACGCACACACTGTCCCGCACCGCGTGGACTTTGAAAAATTGCATGGTCTTGGTGTTGGACGCGCGACCATCGGTAAAACTGCTACAACCTGCCTCTGCTTCTGCTGCTCCTGTCGAAACCTCCGCCTCCTGCTTTTTGCCGAATGTTTACATTTTTCTTTTACCCATTTCTTCCGCTCTTGCCAATTGTACCCTCGCCAACCCTAAACACGAGACCAAGTCGCTCGTTTTCTCGGTCTTATCTCGCAAAGTTTGCTTCCGCGCGCTTTTCCCGATACAACCCTCCAATATTTTCGAAAACAAAGCAACAGCGATTAGAGGGTTTTTCGATCGTCATAGGAATCCCCCCAAACACTTTGGTGGTTGGTTGGTGAAAATTCTGGAATTTATCAGCGGATAAACGATCCCGCAGACGAAATTGAAGAAATAAGCGCGCGAGCGTGCGAGTTGATTGCAACACTCGCCGTGTTTTAGGTTAGGTCAGGATTTTAGGGGTCTGAAAGGCGCGCGTGAAATATCTTGCGAGCAGGACAAGGGTCGGGGCAGAAAAAGACAGAGAATAGAGGGAAAAGAATTTGTTCTCTTGTGCCGCGGGGTGGCTATATCGGCGAGACGAAGCGCAAGCTTTGAAGGAAAAGGCTCCAACGACGTTGGTGCGGTGTCCTCGAACCTTTCGCTCTTTCCTCTGTCTCGCTCGCTCTCTCTCTCTTTCCATCTCGGTCCCTTGTGCTGCTTGCACTCGACAAAACTACCCTCTGGGATCCCTCTTTCTTCTCTCATCGGTCGCGTCGCTCGCGTACACGACAGAGCCAACGACGTCATTGAACCCTCGGCGCGGTCGCGCGAACGGGAGAGACGGAGAGAGAGACGGAGAGAAAGGAGAAATATGCGAAAAAGAGTGAGACGACGAGTGTGAGAGGGAGGAAGCGAGGGGCGGAAGGAGACAGAGAGGGAAAGAAAAATCGTTAGGAACTCGGTAAAGTCTCTTAGGTCACTCGGACTGGTATGGCGTGGCGAGCGATTCGTGCGACCCTCTCGTATACACCCACAACCACCGCATGCATTCCACGTACACCAACGCACGCACACGTATTCCCGCGTCTTCATGAATATCCAAGTCTCTGCTGTGTCGAGAGAGATACCTATATATAAAAATGTAATACACGCGGTTAAACGTGTGTGTTGAAAAATATAACGTATAGATTTTTTCGTCGTATATTTGTTGGCGAGAGGCGAGCTTGAAGGCGAAACTCGGGTCATGCGAATTAGCAGCTTCGTGCGAACGTCACAAGAAAACCGAGTGTGTAGAGTTGAGGCTCGTTCGAGGTCGCAGACAGTCGCTGCCCAATTGACAAGCATTTTTTCCACCAAATCGCATTATTTTTCCATCCGAAAATGCGGTCATTTTTTTTTTTACAAGTAAAATTCGATAATAACTTTTGCGATGCGCAAAAAACTCGAGAAATAATTAGCATGAATAAGAGTCGAAGGGAACGTGATATAATTGACTCTTTGGTCTATTCGAAACATTTTAAATTGCTCATTGAGATTGATCAACGGTAGGAGAGAATTGCACAAATCAGGCGCTCTCTCGGAGACTCGCGTCTGGCCTTTCCTGTGCGTTGGATCAATCCAACACGGAATGTGGGTCAATCGCGAGGCACGGGATCAAGGGGATATCGGTGAACTCGGGGATTGCCACGAATTTGCGAAATTCCCCCGAACAATTAGGCTCCGCGTCGAGTTCCACCAACATTTTTTATTCACAATAAAATAATTCATCGCACCAAGATGCATTTTTCAAATGTTGATTTACGATTAGCTCGAGGAGCAGCGAGAGGGAGAGAGGAGTAGGAGAAAATACACAAAAGAGAGGAGAAAAAAAAGAAGCCTCGCACGACTCACGGTTGAGCTCATACACGTACATTGCCTGATCGATTTTTCCATTACGAGAATCCAAGGTGTCCCCCGCCTTTCTCTGTCTCTCTTGCCTATACCATTCAAGTACACCCCAACCAATCATCCCTTATCCATTTCTTTTCTCCTTCCTTTCGTTTCGTTTCTTTTATTTTTGTCATTCCCTTTCCCCGCTCGCATCTGAGCTCGGCGAGTCTCCGCGAGAGCCTGCATTTCCGTCACCCCCGCACTGGAGATTCGAAGCTCTCCCGGAAACCCATCAAGCCGGAAACCCTTGCCTGCCTTTATATTCTCCGACGAGCAAACTCCTCGCGCCAATTTTACCTTTGCTCTTCTTTTCATTGCCTGCTTTCGGATTGCGCTTCGTTTGCGAAAAGGCTCAGTTACAAAATCAGAGCAGAAAACAGGCGAGCGACATTAGTCTGCTATTTGTGTGCGCGTCTCACAACACCAATTGAGAACGCATCTCGCGAGCAGTTTGCGAAATGATGAGCCAAGATTTTCATCGCGCAAATTCAAAAGCTAACGAATCGCGAAGCCACAAAAAATCCTTCCAATTAAACATCAATAAGACCCAATTTGCCGGACTAACAAGTTGAATTGATAGTCGCACAAAAACTGCTGCTCCTCAAGTTTGCTCTCATCTTGATAATAAATTCAAGACAAATCCAGAAACTCGATAATACGAAAATTTCACAATTACGTGATTTTTCTATATAAAAGCGTGTTGGGAGATACGAAAAAGATGCGATACTTGTCCCCCGAAAAAGCCGGCACGAGTAGAGAAAAAGTCGCGCGGGGCGGGAGGGGGATAAAGGAAAACATGCAGCGCGGAAAAGGCTGGAAGAAAGTTCTCGACGAGGCAACAGGCCTTATTATTGCCGCGATAACGAAGACGAGTATGCCCGAGACGTTTTTTGCTCCCCCTGAGAAAAGTAATAACGACGAGTGGATGAAAATGAGAGACGCGAAAGGAAAATAAAGATAGAGAGAAAAGAGAGCAGGATCGAGGAGGGATGCGGTGAGAAGAGTGCGAGAAGCGCGAAGGTATAGAATATCGTAGGATGCTGGTTTCTCCTCCATCACCCAGGCGCATTTTTGCAGTCGCTCGGTGTACAGCGGAAGAGGGAGCGCCAGCAGGGGAATGGAAAAAGATATTTCGGTGGGAGCAGCAGCGAGAATAAGGATGAGAAGTGGAAAGACGTTAAAAAACAGGAGAAATAGGGTTGGGGTGGTCCGGGGGCCAGGCCGAAGGTCCGGGCGTTACGGAGACTGCGATGAAGCGGAGAAGAAAGAGCAGGGTAAGGGGGCGACAATGGCGGCAGCGGCGGGGATGGGTAGGACGTGGTCACCGCGAATAGAAGCACCGCGAGAGCAGGTTCTCTCTTTCGGCTCTTTTTTCCATAGGAGCTCGTATAGCACAGCGAGAATGGCTTCGAAAAGTGCGAGAGAGGTGAACGGGGTTTTTGAGGGTCCGAGAGTCCAAGTGCTTCGCCGCGAGGTAGACACGAGGACGGATCCTGGGGATCACGCGCGAGCAGGCTGCTCACGCGATGGTCACACGGAATTTTTTCGAGATGTCCAAAAGGCATCCGTCAAAGTGATACAAAAGCAAAAGAGCAGGGTTGTCCATGTTCGGAAGGGAAAAGTCTGATGCTGGCGAACTAATAACGGAGCGGAGGAGACGCGGTGAGAAGGGACTGCTATTAGGTGAAAAAAGGTAAAAAACATTTGCAAGTACGCGAGATAAAGGAGCCGCGGGCGGAGGAGGGAGAAACATAGAGATTCGGCGTGAGCAGGGAGAAAGATATGTATATATAAGGTAGAACCTAATATGACGGCGGGGCGAGGGGAGAAAGAAACAAGGTGACGCGGAGAGAAAGAAGAGAGCGAGAAAAGGAACCGCTTCGGAAAGAGCAGAAAATTCGAGCGACGGGAGCAGCGCAGTCTCGTGGAGCGAAAAAAAGTTGAGATGGAAGGAGAGACGGAGAGAGAGAGAGAGAGGAAGAAGCAGGAAAGTAAATAAAAAGAGAGGCAGAAAGAGGAAGAGGAAGAGGGAGGTGGTTCCCTGGCGCGCACTAGGTTTTTTTACTCCACAGCAGGGTGGGCGCGAAGCAAGGGTGCGTTAGATTCGGTTACTTAGTCTCACCCCCGTCTACCCTCTCGCGCGTCGTCTCCTTCTCCGTCCGTCCGCCCGTCTGTATATATCTCTCGTTTTCTCTCTTTTCGCGCTCTCCGCTATTCGCTACACACTTTTATCGCATCGTTTTTTATATCCGTCTCACTCGTTAGAGTTACCTATACTTGTATATGTACAACTTTCTCACCCTGCCCTCGCGTTTTCTCTCTTTTGCTCGCAGCAGCAGCAGCAGAGGGGCTTGTACTGCAGTCTGCAGCAGACTCGGTCCGCTCTCAAAAACTCAACCCCTCCGAAACTCTTGTTCCTCCTGCACGAGTCGATCCCCTATATCCCTCCATCTCGAGTTTCTTTCCTTCTCTCTTTTTTTATTCTTTCTCGCACTTACACTTGCCCGTCGCTCCGAGAAGCGAACACACAGCTCGTCCATCCGCCACTCCTGTGCTGCTGCTGCTGCTGCATGCCCTTCCTTCCTTTTCCTTGGCTCTCACTCCCGAACCCATGCAATTCCCTAGCTCGCTCTCTCTCTTTTCTTCTTATTCTGTCTACCGTGTGGATACTTGTCGTTTTTTTAACCAAGGATCCGCTCAATACCTCGGCTGTCATAACCTCCCGGTGGCCCAACAGAGCCTCCTACTCTCATCTCTCTCTCGCACCTCCTGGCCACCCTCGCCCACCGCCCGCTGCTTCTTCCCTTCTCTCTATCGCCCAACTTCCGCACCAACCCCTTCTTCGCGGTACCATCGCGCCCGCCGCCACCTCGCCAAACCCGTCCTCGTGGACCCCTGTCGTTTTTCCTCACCTTCGCACACACACCGCGCGCGCTTCTTATTCCTCTGCTTCTCTCGCCGCGTCCGCCGCGCTCTTTCTTTTTCCTCAAGAGCAGAACGCGTCTCACACCATTTTTCATCCTCCTCCTCCTCCCATTTCGCTCCTTTACTCGCGTTATAAAACACGGCCCTCTTTCCTCCTACTCCTTTCCTTATACCGCTTCTCGAGCAGTCCAGTTCTGGACGTTTTGTACTTTCGTTCGCGATGCTTCCTTTGGAGAAAGAACGGGAAGGTGAACGCACACCGCGCGCGGGTTGAGCAGCGGGAGAAGGACAGGTCGATCCTCTGGCGGTACGTCGACTCGAGGCGGTTTTCTCATCATCTCAACCTCATCTCCCTCTTTCTCTCTCTCCTCGGAGCACCGGAATTCTTCACCGGACGAACGAAAAATGCTGGCCGAGGTTGCCGGAACGACGACCGAGATCAACCCCTGCTCTTCTCTTTTCTCTTTCCCCTCCCTGCTGCTTATATTTCCGCGTCGTTCCTCACCGCGCGACGCCACCAGCAGCCAGCAGAGAAGAGAAGGAGAGGTTGAGCTAGCCCGCCGCCGTCGTTGCATTTCGTCGTTACTTTGTTTTACGGCGTGCTTTTTCCACTGTACTCCCTCAGCGACCTTCTCCCGCGTATATGCTGGTTATAAGCATATATACGAGCTGCTCCGGTTGCGAGATCGTTCCTCGTAAACGCGCGTCCCCCCTATATATACACGCAAACTCCTTTTCTCTCGCACTGTATACGCGCCCAGTCGAAACCGTACACACACTCGCTTTCTTCTTATTCTCCTTCCCCATTCGTCCACCCTTATTTTCTCTTCTCTTCCTCCTCGTATACGCTTTCGTATACTATACTCATTTTCCACCCCTAACTCATCTCATATATCCTGCTCCTCTTTCCTGCACGTATCAATCTGTTTTTTCTCTCTTTCTTTGTTTCCGCTGGCGATCTATACGCGCCGTCGCGCGTTTCCTTCATTTGTTTAACCTTTCGATATCGAATTGCGCGAGAGGACCGCGCGGAACCGACTGTTTCTTTGTTTTTTACCCGAGATGAGAAATATAAGAAACGTCTCTTGGGAAATTGTTTACTCTATTATTGGAATTATTGTCTCTGCAAACAAAAAATCACGACTCGCGTCCGACTCCTTATTTCAACGTACGATCGGTTTTTGTTTTCTTTCCTATCGTCGTGTCGCAAAACGAAACAAACAAGATAAACAACAAAAGTTGAACAACCGTCCCAATTATTTTTCCATCAAATCAAGAGTCATCCATGATTTTCGCGTTCGATTTAGAAATAAATAAAAGGCGATTAGAATCGAATAAGAGTTGCGTTTTGAACGAGAGGCTGAAATTTAGTCGAGCAAAGCTCCGCGAGTATGCGGCAGCATGCTCTCGTCCGAAGCAACAGTTCGTTCGAATCCCACCCCCTGTTCTCCCTCTCACTCGCTTCTTGAGCTTGTCGGCACGACCTAGTCGCGTGGTGTGCCAGCAGTCTGCGAGCTCCGAACGGTCTTTGGCTCTTCTTTGCTACTGCCATCCACCATCCCCCTAAACTCCCTGTTCTACTTTTACTCCTGCTTTTCTCTCGGCTCCAGAGAGACTATATAGTGAGTCTCGCAGGCCGGGAGCTTTGTGATATGCCCTCTTCTCAATCTTGCAGCTTTACACTGGCTATTTACTAAATTTAGGCCTCAATGTTTCTCGCCTGCTCTTTACCACCCGCTTAACCCTTTCTCTTAAATCCTTACTTTCTCAATCTCTCCCTCGTGTTGCTTTCTCAGTGCCTGCAGCTACGCTTTCTTGGATTTACTCATTCACCTTTTGCCAAAGCTTTCAAAAGCTCTCCAAAAGAAACTCCACGCAGCTCTCTGTTTTAGCTTTTCGAATTCTCTTTCCTCCGGGCGCAGTTTCTTTTCCCATGGCTCTTGCGCGGTGACGAAAACTTTTCGACTCAATTACCCGGGCGACACTTCAGACAGCAGTCGGTCTAACCTTCGCTCTCGCGCAGGCAATCGTCTTGCTGGGAAGTAATAATAAAGGAAACAAACTGCGGGACTAATCATTGTACCATTTTTTGCTTCGTGATTATTTCGTTGATTATACAATGGCGAGCAGATCAATCTTTGTAAGTCTGGCGGAAACACTATCAAAATATTTTATCAAATTTCCGTCAAAAGGAATTTCAACGAGATACGAGAAAATTAAGCAAAATACAGGACAATGTGCAATTTCAATTATAAATGTCGAGGATATTTTTTTTCCCTCAATTTACAATAAACCGAGAAATATTTCAAATGATGAAATACCTTTTTAATAATGACAACACATTCCGATGGATCAACGGAATATATTCGTTGTACGACAGCATCAACAATGGGCAAACAAGATACACGCGCAGTTGTATGTTAAAAAGGACGTGTCCAACGAAATTGGTGCGATTTTAATCAGATTTTGGATGTCAACATATTCGCGAAATGGAACGTGTCGTCGCGATGAGCATCACCGCGTGAGGACGCGAAGCGTTTGTTTGCCATAGGATTAAACGTTCCCATGATCGACTCTTCCGGTGGAGATATATGAACGGAGGGAGCAGGAACGCGCGTAGGGCTCAAATTTTTCTCTCTCAGACTGGCGGCATTAATTTTATATTCCTGCTCGAATAGCCGTAAAAATGCGGATGCGCGCCATTCCGACTTTTTGGATCAAGGACGAGATCTACTAAATTCATCTCTCGCATACTCGCGCGTGCATGAAATAGAGTCGGTGAAAATCCGTAACTTTTCGAGTGGAATTACCATAGCAGGTGCATTGATCCGAATGTCACAGCATCGACTGCATGTTTGGCCAAAAAATTGAGAAGAAAAGTATAGTTTAGCCTCGATTTTTTTTCCTCGAAAAAATTATATTCTCGCAGATATTGCCGGTCTGGCAATCATGCACTGAAAATTCAATTTTGTCAAAAAACGTCGATATTTTGTTGAATACAGCGAACTAAATATTTTGGGATGATTTCAAAATATTCGTTATTTCGACAATATTTTTCATTGTAACGGAACTGTCAGCAAAATTTGCGATTGGAATGACAAAAATTTACTTTCCGAAAAGATTTTCCAGAATGTTTTTTGTCGGAATGACAAAATTTTCGTGATTTTTCGAAAAAACGTTCAGTTTAATGTATCCAGCAAAATATCGATCTTTTTCAACAAAATTTTCTTTTCAGTGTGTAAAGTCAGTGTTGGAGATCAGCATCGGAAAGCAAGTTGATGAAAAGCTTGAAAAAAAGTTCTTAACTGGATATAGAATTGCGATGGTGTTTATTGTACATAAATATAATCGCACACCGACGTCGCAGCAGCAGCAGCAGCAGCAGAAGGGTTGAAAGGTAAATAACACGCGCGGGAGCTCGGTGAAAAAAAGGAAAAGAGAGGGAGGAGAGCTTTCTCGAAAATTAAAACAAAGAAAATGCATCAAAGCATATCCATCAAATTAAAAATGCAATTAAAAAACGCGTCGGAAGGTTGTTGTTTTTGGTTGTCGAAAAATAAGCGAGAGGGGTGGCGCGGCGGGCGGCTGCATGACAGACTCGAGATTCTTTTAAGCGTATATTTCGAGGCTTTCAAAAGCCCTCGATTAAATCTTTTCTCTCTCTCTTCCTCTTTCGAACCCTCGTTCTCAGTTGAAAGGTATACGCGTCGCGGGCTGCATGTTTAATTGTCGGATTTTCGACGACCCTGCGAGCAGCTCAGGGAGCAACGGAAAATATTGCTCCGCCACGGCTGGCGGAGGACAGATACGTCCGAGAGGCTTTTCAAAACTGCAGAAAGATACCTATATAAAATATATAAAGTGTTCCGCGTGTATCTCCGCGAGAACCGCGCGGCGGCGGCGGGGGTTAAGAAAAATGAGAGAGTACAGAGAGCCACGCTCGGAAAAGCTTCAATTTTCCTAAACCTTTTTCCACACCTTTTCTGCGGCAAAAAATAAACGTCCGGAATCTGCTATCAAACCTCGACAGCTTCTTCCGTTGTGGGTGTTTTTTTATATTCCACAATCGCAAATTTTCAGAATAACACAACGCTGAGCTTTTCTAAAACCCTTAAATAAATAATGCATGAAAAATTTCAACAATTTTCGAGCATCTTCGATCGGCTTTGCGCGGCGATGCGTCGTCGTGTATACAGGCTGCTGCGTCTTTATCATATCTCGGCCCGGCAACACGTAAAAGGAAGGGGGTGCGATAAACGGGAAAGGAGGGGTGTCGCGGTGGAGTAGACTGGGGCTCGCGCGAGCAGGGCTTGGCAAATGTAGAAAAGAGTAAAAAGAAGCCTATATATGGAAGGAAGCGACGGAGGGGGTGGATATTCGCGGGTTGCCCGAAGGAAATGATTAATTGGCACGGGCTTGCCTTGACAGATCTGACGGTTTTCGTTCGGGTTCTCGGGAGTCCGCGTCCACCGTGCAATACACGTAAACGTCAAGCTGCTGCTGCTGCTGCTCGCGGATATCGTTTCGTTTTATATCGAGCTTTGTGCGGATCCGCATCGAACTTCAATCCCCCGCACGTTTCTCGCGTTCCATCGTCCCTTTAAACTCTCCGGTGGCCCTTGACGCAGACGTTCGTGTGCCGGGCATGTCTCTCCACCCTCTCGCGCGCGGTGCTTTAACGACCAGCGCTCGAAGCCTCTACCTCCGGGTTCGCGAGACGACGCCGCGCGGCAAATGAGAGAGAAAGAGATATTTAGCTCGCGCACCCTGGTCTTTCCATATTGATCGGATATTCGGAAATTTTTACGAGATTCTCCCGCGAGCGGAGGATGAGGGAGGTGCACAACGAGGCGCGATGATATAGCTATTGGGGCAGCCGCGGAGCGAGAGATGAAACGAGAGAAAAGCGTCGGAGCTGTGCGGAAAATAGATAAAAAGGATCGCGCGGGGGGTGCAGAGAGGGCTGCATGGCAAAAGAGGTGGCGGGGAGACGGTGCGGAGAACCGTTCGGCGAATGAGGCGGATGGAAGATGAAAAAGTGGAAGGAAAGAACAAACACGCGGGATACCGCGCGCGGAGGGAAAAGGGCGTCGAGAGAAAAAAGTGGTGGGGGTGATAGAAAACGTAGAAAAAGTCAAGAAAGTCCGACGCTCTCCTCCATCCGTGCCAATAACTAACGCACAAGGGAGAGCAGCGGGCAACAGGAAAAACCAAGTTGACAAGCAGATTGAGAGGAATAACGACGAAGAGACAAATTTCTTGCCTTTGACTTTGTTGCATGCAGTTCTAATATTTCCGATTGGCTCTGAAACTATATCGGTAAATTTGTGCATTATTATAATTGAAAATAACAAAAAAAGCTCTGAGTGTTTGAGCAGAAATTCTGCAGAATATGAGAAAAAAGTCCGATAACCGTATTTTATAATTTTTCGGTCTTCCTCATTTTTTAATTCTTTCCCCAATCTCAATATGCCTTGCAACCGGAGGGATAAAGTCTCGCCGCAACCGCAATCCCTATATATTCGCGAGGCAGCTCTTGCAACGTCCTCTGCTGCTCCGCGGACCGAGCATATCCCCCGCGCTTCTTACCCTCTCTGTATCGTTTTCAAATCCCAATCGAGAGGCTTGCCTGCCTGCTGCTGCTGCCGCTGCTCTCGTACCATCTCTGACCGAGCCCGCAACGGTGTAATCCGTAAAATTTTATTAAAAAGTATCGACAGCGCTCCCTTGTTTATAACTTTGAGAATTAATGCTATCCTCGCGAGAAAAAGTCCCGTTGCGGTTTTTCTCACCCTCCGCAGCTCTCTTTTTCCATACTTTTACCATTCCCCCCCTCCCCCCACCCCCTTAGAATACAGCCGCCGCGGCGGCTCTACAAATATTCATAAAAAGATTTTGTTTCGCATCCATTCTCTTTCTTAATCCGCGAAATATTTCAGTTGTCTCTCGATGCAATATTTCAAATCTAACGAAATTTTCGGCAAACGACATTTCGTAGTTCCTCCTTTCTTTTTCGCAGAATCAAGACAGAGCCGTTTGCATTTGATTCGATACGGCAGCAGTTTAGCCTACAAATAGAAGGATAATACGTCCGAGTCACGACTTCTCGTCGCGTCCACACGCGGAGCTTTATATACCCATACATTTGAGTATATATTTCCAAGGGGATTATACATAGACGGTGCGGAGCGTACGTGGCCATGTGCCGGCAGCACATAGCATGCTTGGACAAAGTTGGTCTGGCGCTGAGCGTCCACGTGTATAGATACGAAGACGCGAGCAGAGCAGGAGGCGGAAAACAGCAGGCAAGACAGCGCCGCGCGCGATCCTGCCCCAGATTCCTCTCGAGACGTCGTTAATTAAGGTTTCTCCTTGCCTCTGCGTCTTCCCCGCTCGTCACTATTTGTCTCTCTGCTCTCTTCCTCCTTTCGCCTATCCATCTCGACTCTCTATGCGAGAAAGCTCATCGATGATAATGAATATATACGAGCCTGAAATAATTGGCAACATGTCTGCGCACGAATCGCAGCAATCGAAATTCTCAAAAATCATAATAATTATTGATTTAAGATAAAAATGAGTTAATTTTAAGGGGAATTAGAAAAAAAAGGCAAAAGAGTCGATCCCATTCTGTCTCGTCCGAATAAATACATGCAGAATGGATCGGATGTGCACACTTGGTTTTGGAGAAGCAAGAGAGTAACCAAAATGTCGGACAGGTCGGTGCGGTTATGTAAAGTTAATGATGCAGATAGCCCAACTAGAATGGGGACGATAGAAACGACGGTTGTTTCCCCCCTTTGTTCGCTCGCCATGCATGCATTTCGTCTCCCTGTGCAAAATGCATACATACTGTATTTTGCTGCCTCCCCCTCTCAACCTTTCCCCTGCACACGAGTGCGTGCATGATTTACTGCACGTCCCGAAAACATAGCTAGCCGCGCGCGATGTTTTCCCATCGAAAATCCAACTTTTTACCAATCCACAAAGATTTATATAGTTTTAGGAAAAAAGGTCACGTTCATCGTGCACTTGATTGCTTCAATTATTGTGGCTTTTTGCAATTAGCATATGAAAAATACTAGAAATGCTCCATTAAGGACTCTGTTTCCAAGAATTACTTTTCTTTCGAGCGCATGAGATATTGATGAACATGGATTTATGCACATTTCATATGCACATTTGTATAAAAATGTTGGCAAGTGTGTATGTGTGCGAGTGCGAGTAGCCACTTAATCACACGAGGCGCAAATTGATTTTCGTTACGCAAGTATATAACGAACGAGTGGCAATTATGCTCGGCCCCGTAGCATACGTGACCGCACGCACAATATAGCCTGAATTACATTGTCGCATAGCAGCGGTTGAACGCGCGTGGCACGCGAGTCCATGCACACTGCGAACACACTCGTCTCGATGCAGCACAGCGCAAGGAAATAATCTTGAAACATTTTTCATTTTATCTAAACATCGCGATCTTGCCTTTTTTTTTGCTTTGCCGCATCTACAAAAATCTTGAGCGGGCCAATAAACAAATCACGATTTTAATTTATCGCTGTGAAATATCGTGTGCGCGAATTTTCTGAGTTTTTGAAACTTTCTAAATTGCCAACAGAACGCCGCCGTACGGGGATTTGTTCTCCGCGATGCGGAACGAACGGGCTTGTTGAATTTTCACTTCCCCAAGTGTCTCTTGTCCCGGATATTTTGTTGTTGACTACATTTTGACCTTGCTTAAAAATAAATTGATAGGTCACCAATTGCAAGCGCGGCGCGGCGTGTACGGAATAGGAAATACGTCAAACTGATGGCAAATTATTCGGACCATTTGCATGACTGTGCATTATTTAAGAAGCCACATTACATAATCAGCCAGAGTGGCAAATAAACGTACGACGGAGTGACAAAAAATTCATCTTTTTTTCATTTTCGTCAGTCTCGAGAGTTTCAATAAGTCGATTCGAATAAAATGATATAAATTTTTTACATTCACTCGACGAGAGTGATTTTTCTTTTGACGTCGTGTGAAATCGCAATTTGGTCCGCAAATTTGCAACTGCATGCCATCGAGAGGCAAAACAATTTGATAAATTATGAAAAAAAAAAAAAAATTGAACCGATAACCGAAAACGTGATGAACAGAAAAAAAAGTTAAAAAAAAAAAAAAATCTCGAACGAATTTAATGAGAGAAGTGAAAAAAAATGGTCGGAACGTCAAAAAGCAGCGACTAGGAATGGTGGAGGGGTAAAGAGCGAAGGAGGGAGAAAGCGAGGCAAACATATGAGGAGTTTAGACGTTGTGTGACGATTGGGCCAGGTTCGCGCTCGTTGTTTCGTGCTCCGAGGGGGCGGACGTGGATTTTGTAGTTACATAAGTCGAAATCCTTCGGCCATTTTGCTAGCTCGAGCGATCTCCGCCTCGACGAAATTTTGTACGTCTTGCGCTCATACGAATCTATATAATGTATGCGGAACATGCACGCGCGTGGAAATGCTTTTTTGTTCGTTTTGTAGATATAGAGCAGCAGAGACTGGCAATGTTGATCGAACCGAGCCGCCCGCCGCCGCTTTAATCCAACCGGCGCGCGGCTTATCAATTAGCAGGTTATGAATTCAGCCAAGTATTAATACAACCAATTATCTAATACTAATTGGCAGAGTATCGTAAATGGTTGATGCCATTTTAATTGTACCAGCACGGGGCTATGACGTCGATAAATAAATAAATAACGAGCATACACATTCATCCATGCGACAAGAGTCTCAAAATCGCGATGATTCATTTTTATGGGTTTTCTGAAACGGCATTAAAATGCAAAAATAATTCTACCCCTGACGCGCCGAGATTCAAAAACTTTGCAACAGGTATGTCGCGTTGCGCGCAGACTCTTTCCCCTCTTTAAATCGGACACGCGTGTATTCATAAAAATGAAAATGTATGCACGTGTGCAAAATTTTGTTAGGCGGTTCGCTATACGTGCACTCACGAGTTCCGTACGCGTTTCTAAATCGGGGTCAAACCGAATTTTCTACTTTAACCTACTGACAAATACTCGGCGAATTTAACTTTCTAAAATAAGAGAGAGAGAGGGGGGAGAGCGAGGACACACGTGAAGAGCGACTATCGGACGTACTATACTGTCACCTCTAACACTAATCCGGACTCGGTACCGTTCACACACTATTTCCGGGTGCGCTATATACATAGACCATGCGTCTCGTACTGAAAATAAATTTTTCTCAAAAAATATCGATATTTTGTTGAACCCGGTGAACTGAAATTTTTGAATAATTTTGACAATCCTTTTCATTTCTAACGGAACTGTCAGCTGAATTCGCGATTGGAATGACAAAAATTTACTTTTCAAAGAGACTTTCTAAAAATTTTTGTCATTTTTCTAAATAAATTTTTCTCAAAAAACGTCGATATTTTTTCGAACCCGGTGAACTGAAATTTTTGAATAATTTTGGCAATCCTTTTCATTTCTAACGGAACTGTCAGCTGAATTCGCGATTGGAATGACAAAAATTTACTTTTCAAAGAGACTTTCTAAAAATTTTTGTCATTTTTCTAAATAAATTTTTCTCAAAAAACGTCGATATTTTGTCGAACCCGGTGAACTGAAATTTTTGAATAATTTTGACAATCCTTTTCATTTCTAACGGAACTGTCAGCTGAATTCGCGATTGGAATGAAAAAATTTACTTTTCAAAGAGACTTTCTAAAAATTTTTTTCATTTTTCTAAATAAATTTTCCTCAAAAAACGTCGATATTATGTTGAACCCGGTGAACTGAACATTTTTGAATAATTTCGACAATCCTTTTCATTTCTAACGGAACTATCAGCTGAATTCGCGATTGGAATGAAAAAATTTACTTTTCAAAGAGACTTTCTAAAAATTTTTGTCATTTTTCTAAATAAATTTTTCTCAAAAAACGTCGATATTTTGTCGAACCCGGTGAACTGAATATTTTTGAATAATTTTGACAAGACTTTTCATTTCTAACGGAATTGTCAGCTGAATTCGCGATTGGAATGACAAAAATTTACTTTTCGAAGAGACTTTCTAAAAATGTTTGTCATTTTTCAAAAAAGAACGTTTGGTCGAACGTATCCAACGAAATATCCATCTTTTCCAAGAAAATTTTCAAAAAAAAAAGATTTTCGCAATTCCTGAGATTCTTCAAAATGTCTTTGTAGGGAAAATCAGTCTGATGGGCGAGGTTTATCTTGAGATGCACCACATTCGTGAGGGAAGATTCGTTTTTTGTTCATCGATTCAAAGACTTTAGCGTGGATAACCGTGTGGAAAGCTGTCATTGTGAAAGTTGAAAACGAATGAATCGAGCGTAAAGTAAGCTCGTGCAAGTGCATTCGTAGGAGAAAGACGGGGGAGTGCAGCATGCGGAAGATGAAGAGAGCGAGAGAGGAGATAACTAGGTAGAGTATATAGTGTCGTGTCGTCTCCACCGCGAACTCGAGACTCGAAATTAGTGCGGGACCTGGACGTTCCTCCCACGAGGATCTCGAAACGACCTGAAGCACACACTAAACTGAAACACAGCAAGTTGAGGGATATCCCTCGTCCCTCCCAATTCGCCTCTTGCTCTCTCGCTCTCCTCTGCTGTCTACCTTAATCTCGAACTAACTTTTGCCCGATACCATATATATGTATATTGTATACATAGATGTCAGAAGCCATTGACGCGAATCGTCACCTGCTTCCCATACATTATTACGTGTCTCGATAATTCCATCATTGAATTCAAAAGCTGCAGCGACGAGCTGTATTTCGATTAATTCACGAAACTGCCATCGCGATAACTTTGATCCGACGAGCTTGAATTTTTCGAAATGGCGTGTTCGCGTCATCGGAATGAGGAAAAATAAAAACTGACATTGCGTTTCTGAATCGATTCAAGTTGATTGGACGAGGTTCCATGACATTTTGGAGCACTGTCGTTTATTCGGGTTTTGAAAAAAAAAAAAAACATTTTTCGTTTCGAGTTTTTTTTCTCTAAAAATAACGATAGCATGATCGTTCGTCGCTCGCCATATAGTTCGCGGAGCAGAGCAGGGCGATGGTTTGCATTTGAACTGACCGTGATTGGTCGCGCTCCAGAAATACTTCAAACGCAGGTTGACCAATCTGCGTATATTAGGGCGAGAGATCGTTTGTCAAAATCGAGAGATTAGTTGCCGAAATATTTCGGATGAAAAACACGATTTTCGTGTTCCTCCTCGAAAAGGGAGGAAAAACCTTTGCATAGGATATCCTCGTGCAGAAAAAAAGAGAGAAAACCCTTTTGACGTTTCATCAACCGCGTGCTGACTTTTCCGGAACACCGAATTTTCGTGCATTTTTTAAATTGCCGCAAATTATTATTGTGCAGTTTTTCGACAAGTCAACATGCGTTTCGTGATCGACAAGAAAAAATGCACGCGCGTGCTGCGTTCCAAGTACGAGCTTGACGCTGCGTACATAGCACTAGACATATTCAAATAGGTAAATGCAACCGCGTTTTAGAACACACGTATACCCGCGTTGCGGGTATAGGGAGAGGGAACGTGCCCAACTTTCCCGATCACGAATTCAGCCCGTTCGTAGGTTTTTGAGGCAAAGTAAAATCCAGTCGTTAAATAAAATGATGCTGAAGTTTGCAACGTTGGAATGCATCAAAAAATATTGAATTTTATTGAAGATTCGTTCAATTTTCCATGGCATTCAAATTTTTCGAGCCGATATGTTTTTCGAATGGCAAAAATTGATCATTTTATCATCGTAATTACATTCTGCATTTGAATAATTATTTTTGTTAAAGATAAAAATGAATTACGTTGCATTCCAAGGATGCAAACTTCAGAGTCATTAAGAGGATGCAGCAGTCGCCTAACCTCACCTCGAATTTTCGAAATGAAAATTCTCCGCTCTCGTTTGACTAATCAAAAAAAGGCCCTGTCAGCGGACGCGGAAAAATGGCAAAAATACGCTGACAGGGGCTTTTTTTTATTGATCAAACCGTGTCAAAGATATTCAATTTCGAAAATTGCAGCTATCTCTCTCGCACTCACGGTGGCGAGATAGCAACTGCTGCATCCTCTTAAAGGTGAGCGGAGCGCACGTTGAATCCATGGAAATTCTATGGGCGTGAAATATCTCACGACGACTATACTACATTCGCTATACGCGAAACAAAACAAAATTCACGTACTGAAAAAAAATTTAGTTGCCGAGACGTTCGACGCAGTGTTTTTTTTTTTTTGGAAAATCAAAAAAATGTTGTCATTGCAGCAATAAATATTCTAGAAAATGTCTTCGAAAAGTAAATTTTCGTTATTCCAATCGTGAATCTTGTTGACAGTTCCGTTAGAAATCAAAAACAATGTAAAAATTTTTGAAATTATACGAAAATGTTTAGTTTTTTGACAATATTTAATTTTAGGTGGGTGTCAACGCATCATTTTACGGAAAAATGAAAAACTTGCACAGTGTTGAGAGCAATTTTGAGGACACTGTGTATAGTGAATCTTTGTTGTTGAGCCGATGTTGGCCTATTATCGTTTGAGCTTTGGCTTTCATATGGCGCGAAAATTGCGTATACGCGGATGCTCTATAGCCGGGCGTTTGACCAGAAATCCGACACAAAGAGGGATCGTGATATCGGTCTCGTATCAAGAGTGCAGTTCACCCTCCCAAACAACCGCGCGCACCCGCGTTTTCAGCATCCAGCACCGCGACCGATGGTTTATGATTTTCGTCATTGTTTTTAACGCGATATCGTGTGCCAGAGCGGTTTCGACCTACCATGCAGTTCGCAAAAGCGAATTATTAGCTCTATCAAAATGGACGATTTGTGCGGACGAGTCGCACAAAACAGGCGATGCAGGGGATGGCAAAAAGCGTGTATGCGACAAAGATTCTCAATTCATTTGACGCGCGAATACTTGTAACTCGCTACTGCACATAATATTCGTTCGTTATCAATGAAATGATCGAAAAAGCAGGCGCGCGCGAATGATAACGATGAGGCCTGCACGGGAGTTTGAATTTTTTTTCCAAAATTTGTTGAAAAATTAATCCGAAAAAAAATGAAAATAATACGGACAAAAAATTGGATTGCGCAAAGGACAGAAACCTTTGACGGATTCTGACGACACGAACAGTTGAATGTGACATCGTGTAGGTTAATAATACTCGCGCGCGCGCGCGCGGTTGCAACGAATCATTTAATTATTCCGGTTTCTCGGATGACCGAGAACTCGAGAGAGTAAACGCGCGCGGCGAGCCTAAAACCTTGAACTTTCTCGTCCTTAAATCCCCCCCGCTGTGGACTCGCGGACTCGACACTGTTACCGCGTTGTCTCGGATCTGTGTCTCTTTTTTTTTCTTCTCTCGGTCAGTTTTTCTTTTCCTTTTTTTTGACAGGCCGCTGCTCACTCGCGTAATACACCGACGCCGATAACAATTTGCGTTACGTAACGAGCGCCGCGCGCGAGTTTACGAGAGAAATGCAACGACCAATCGCTGCATTTTTTCGCGCGCCAAACCAACTCGTACGATAAATCACAATTGAATTTAATCATTTGCTCGATTCATTGAAAGAGCCTGCCCTCCAATATCGAAAATTGCTGCTCAAAAAAAACCAGTCGAATTGCGTTTACTCGCTTTGCGAATTTGTTGCATTTTTTTTCAGTCTCTTTGTTATTTTTCTATCTCTCTCTTGACATTTTTGTGCCTGGCACTGTGCTCAATTGTTTTACGCTCGTTTCGAGCTAATAAAATTTATTACAAATCGCCTGCATGACCATCATTTTAAAACTAATATTTGTGTGCGAGCTTGTATTAATTTTCTGCGCCGCGGGCAATCCTGATATTGAGACCATATTTCCAATTGCTTTTTTTTTCCCGTTACGCGCATCCACAGGAAAACACATCGAATTGCATTTTTCAAACAAAGTGTCACGTAATATTTTCCATATCAAGAAATCTACGATTATACCAGGGAAAAAAATGCAATTTCGTGCCATCGAATGACGACCGAGAATTATAAATTTGGATGAAAAAATGAAAAAAAAAAAAAAACATTGCAACGGGAATGTTTATCAAAAACAACATGCACCAAGCTTGACGACGAATTCAAATTCGTACAAGTGCGGCCACATGCACGGGTAATTAGACGGCAGGGATGGCAACTATTATGAACCGGATCTTTACAAAGTAACGAATAAGCAACCTAATCGGCTCAAATCGAAACGTGCGCATAACCTCGCAACATTTCAAGTACATTGATATTAAAGAGATAAATATAATAAATATGTGTGTCGTGTTCCGGACGCGCGAGGAAACTATGCGGTTCCATCGGATTCCGGTTTATATCAGGGTGTTCGAGTTTTCAACGGGTTTTCTACTAGAGTACACAAGTTGTTGATACCGGTATACATATCCGGTCAAATGTGTACACATTTATAAACGCGCGTATTAGCCGATGCAGTGTCCTCTATACGGCGCGACACACATGTAAATGTGTTACGAACGATACATGCAAATAGAGAGAATATGCGCGTGTTATAAATTCTCGCACTTGGCTGGTGCATGTGCATATAATGCATTCGAGAGAATCACAAATGTAAATGTTTGTGTATGGGAGCGAGCGGGATAGGCAAACGGCGCGACAGGTTTCCGCGAGCACGTGGCAGCCGCCGAGAGAGAGGTCAATTTTCTCTCTCTCTGCGTGCTTCTCGTTGGAGCGTCGGCGTGGTCCAGGGAGAGGGAGAAAGAGCTGCAGGATCATAAATGCATCTCTATGTGTTTGGCAAAATGTGACGTTACATGCAAGAAGAGAGCGGAAATGCTCTTTGGCAGGCTAGCAGAGCGCGTTTTTCTTTCTGTACGCGCGCAGCAGCCGTCAAAGTAAAATCTTTGGTCACATTGGCGATACAGGCGCGCGGACATGTGTTGGTGCGCGGATCGTGTGCATAAACAGGCTCAGCTCTCGTCGTTGCGCGGCTGTGTAGCCTCTTTGTATAGGCTGCACACGAATGATGCGAGCATTACGTACCGCGGGCGCGTTACGCGAGTAAGCCCTCGTCACAAAAGCAAAGACGAGGGAGCAGAAACTCTTTTTCGTCGACGACGACGAGGCACAAGTAAAACTCAAATACCGAAAAAAACATATGACAAAAAAATCAAATAAAAAGAATGTCGTGGTCGATTGGCCCGAAGGCGCGCGGTCCGAATGAACGGACCGCGCGCTCCGTCAACGAGAGACAAAGCGCAAAAGAAAAATGCATATGCACGAATCCACACGCACGTGTGCGCCTCTGTGTGCTTGCGTCGACTGTACGAAAATATATAGACGCGAGTAGAAAGGGAGGACGAGAAGAGGGCACAAAGACATGTGGAGAAATACATGCACGTATGCGTGTCCTTACGAATGCATTATAAGCGCGACGGGGTAGCTGCAATGCTGTTGCATCGCGTCGTCGTGCTCTTACGGGACTGCACTCACCCGAATCGATTCGTCCAACTACCCGCGTTTGTCCCACTCTTGCTTCATTTTCTTTCATTCGCGTCTCTTTTTTTTCTTTTTTTCTTTCTCTCGCTCTCTCGATCTCTCTCTCTCTCTCTCTCTCTCTGTCTGCCCCCCTCCCCCGTGCTGCTCGTAACACAAAAACAAAAACCGCATCTCTTTGTCTCTCTCTCCTTTTTCCTTACTCTTTTTTTTCGGCAATTTGCCGCGTGCATTCATTATATTGCGTGAGGCCGGCGCACGCATGCACCCAGCACCGTAATAAATAATACTCTTGGGAATAAATTCGTCGGTACATTGAAAATATAAGAGAGAATGAATGGAGAAAAACGTACTTGCCAAACCACCGGTTAATTAATTTCCTCGGTTTACAGTTTTATTTCTTTCTCTACCCCGCCGCGCGCCGTTGCAACTTTTATGCAAAATATGTAAGAAAATTACATTTCCTTCGTCGTCTCGATATTCTGCAAACCCCGGTAAATCCATTTTTTCGCAAACTGCAATATTTCTTTGCGAAATAGAACAAAAAAAAAATTCAAAATGTTATTTTTGTCACCGCCGTTGACAAAATGCAACGGTGTGGAGCAAACGATCGCATGGAAAATCGCGCGAATGGTGAATTGATGATAAATGAAATAAACAAATTTTTAATGGCAGAAAAAGAGTGTGGAAGAGATAGGAATAACAATGTTGCAAAGCAATTAGCTTTTACTCGTCACAGAGTTATAATCGTCACGATAATCAACGCCACTCGCGGTACTTTACTCGCGCGCTGCTCCTCTATATGCATCCTCGCTTTTTCTCTACCGTCTTTCTCGCACGCAGCTGACTCTCCAATAGCCAAAAGACTGCCAAGAACCAGAGAGAGAGAGAGAGAGAGAGAAAGAGCGAATATGAATCATTCATAATGTATTTTTTTCTATTCGCTTCTCTTTTTACTCGTTTCATTGTTTATTTTCAGTAAACGCAGCAATTACCTGTACTTTCCGCTCGTTTATCATGCTCTATTCAAAAACCCTAATTGATAATCTAGAAATAACGAAATTTAGACGAACCGTGAGAAGATGAAAAATGGGAAAAATATAATGAATATTTTTTCGATGGGAAGTAAAAAAATCGTCGGATTTCGTAAATCTACAAATTTACTGTCTCTAAAACGAGAAGAATTTTGTACTCACGATTCTCGTTATTTTCTTGACGAGAGCGAGGATGTTGTTTTCCATTTTTTTTCTCAATCGTTCGACTCGCTATGCTTGGAGATCTCCAATTTTTTTGACTCCTCGGAGAATTCAAATTTTTCGGTGAAAAAAATCGGCGGGTGAACGAAAAGTGGAAAAAAATATACCGGCAAAGCGCACGTGGTTCTCAAACACGAGGCAACTCGCTCGAATGACAATGAAAACTTGAAACGCAACGAAAAACCAGTTTCTCTTGCAATTATCACTGTTTTTAATCACAGACACCCACACAATTACATGTGAAAAACAAAACTCATTATTGCACGATTTTTCTCGATGTAGGTGGAGAAAAAAAAACAAAATGGCTGAGGTTGCAGCAAAATATTAAAAAAAAAAAAAAAAAACTGAACACTGCAGATTAAAGATCGACGGTTCGATCGACGGATTCTCCTCCAAAGTTTCCTCCTTGTTCGTCTATGAGTCGAAAAATATCTTGCCCGCGAAATGCCAAGCGATTCGTTGGATTGTCATTCCAGTTTAAAAATTTTATTCGACGAGGAGTTTAAAAACGTTCACGAGTCGTTGCGATCACTTGCCGCCTCATTATTTCGTTAGGAAAAAAGTTGGAGGTGACGAGAGCCGCCGTCGGAAACTCGAAAGAGAGAGAGAGAGAGAGGGAGGGAGTTGGAGGGTGAAGAGAATCAA
This sequence comes from Diadegma fenestrale, assembly GCA_037043255.1. Lineage (NCBI taxonomy): Eukaryota > Metazoa > Arthropoda > Insecta > Hymenoptera > Ichneumonidae > Diadegma > Diadegma fenestrale. Next base: position 2,511,450 of record CM073310.1, read on the forward strand.
GTCATAGAATAAAAGTGTAGCACGCGCTTTTCACTTTGTTTGTCGGCGCACACGAGTGGACCGGCGTTTTGCCAGACAAGTTGAAATCTTGTTGTTTCAAAGGACGAAGAGCCCGCGTCGCTAAAAACACTCAATTGTTTCTTCCGAAGCTGTGATTGGATCGGATTTCATTTACGCCAACTGTCGTTGCGAGGTTACGAAAATTCTGCCCGAAAATTTGGAGGGAAAAGTTAAAAATTGCGGCTCAATTTCGAGGGAACGCGGTCGTGTCGCGACGCACGGTGACGAGTGAAAATTTGAAAATCCGAAAAGCACCAAGGACGCACGAGCACGAGCCGTAACGTCGGAAATTTCGTAAGAACATAATCCAAGAGAGCGAATGTTCGCGCGAACAGTCGATCGTAAAATAGTTTCAAAAATGCAGTTTTCACTGTTTAGAAGTTGGAGCAGCAGGCCAAACTCGCGATGCCCTTTCGCGGTTGCATATTTCGACACTTTTGATTCTTCCCAGTTACATATTCATATATCGTATTTGTATACACACACGCACGCACGCACATATATTTATACAAGGTATATACAGGCACGCACGTATAGACGAACAATTGGTTGAATTTAGCACTATCTAATATCACACGATGATGAATTTTCACGGGACGACGAAACTTCGTCTTTTTTTTTCTGTTCGCGATTCTTCGGAACGGAAACAACGATATAACAACAATTATTATTCAGTGATTCTCGCGGAGTAATTTCCACGCTGCATGTTTCGATATTTCACAGATTTCGAGTAGTTCCGTAGGAAAAACGTACAAATAGATTTCGATCAAGTTTTGGCGTTTTTATAGAAGGTAAAAAAAAAAAGTGTATTCCGTGGTAATGCGTCGTCTCGGGCACACTTTCGTCACTTTGATTCTTCGATGGTTCATTCCCTCTTCTCGTATCACTTTTTCTCGTCTATGTTGGTTAAACGTTTTCCCCCACCTTTGTGAACATGTAGTATTCTTAACCCTTTGATTGCGTATAATAGATTCTTCTCCCACAACGTTGACAGCACACGCGGCCGAAAAAGCGTCTCATCTCTGCTGTTTTCCTTTCCTTCTTTCTCTCTCTCTCTTGTTCACAACTTTGTCTCCCCCGGGGTGCCCCTCTCGCTGAAAGATCGGTCCGCGTCTTGCGTCTCTCTTTCTCTTTCTCGGTGGCTCCGCCGTCCACCCACCGCCACCACCTCCTGCTCACGGTATATTAATGTCGTCCAAGTAAGCCCCGTGCGCGCGTGGTGTTTGGCGCGCGCGCGCTCGCGCCTGATAACGCGGGTGTGTGTGTGTTGTTTAGCGAGGTGTAGGCGAAACGCGAGGCGGCGTGGCGCGCGGGTTTGGGTTGAAGCGAGGAACGGAAGAGCCAGCAGCGCGCAAAACCCAAGGGGACTCGATCGGAGGCTGCTGCTGTTGCTTCTGCCTTTGCTTGGTCGCTACGGCTGCGGGGGGAATATGCGTTATGTACGGAGTTGTTGCGTTGGGTCGCGCTGCGCTCCCGTAACTGCATCCGCGTCCACCAGCGCGGCTTGCGCGCTAGCAGCTTCGACCATCCAAAGCACCACACCGCCGCTGCACGCTCTCTCTCCCCATCCCCACTCCGCTTTCCTTACACATCCCCCACCACGCTCCCGAGCTTTTACGTATCTCCTTCTCCCCCCTCCCCCCTATCGGCCCCCCTCCTTACCTCCCTCATGGTTTTCCTCCCTCGCGCGCCCGCGCTCGCACATCGTGGCGCGCTCTTTCGATTCGAACGCCACCGGACGACGCCGTCACCAACCACCACCACCACCAACCAACTTTGCTACTCTCAACGCATTGCACTCTGCACACCACCGCGCTATTTCTACTGTTTTTACTATACTGTCCGCTATACGTGAGCTCAGACGACAACCGCGATTCACGCTCTTGGACGGCCGACCGGACCGTCTTCTTCACGGGTTCGCCGTTTGCACGGCTCTCCAACCGACAAAACGTTTCAAGATATTGATAAGATAACATATTGAGGATACACGGTGACAGAAAACTCGTATCTCTATTCTGCTTTTGCTTTTCGCAGAGTCCAACTTCCGATCACCTCTTTATTCTGCACGCGGTGAACTTTGACGATCATCGTCTCAGAATACAAAGTACCTTCTCTTTTTATTCCTACGCATACAATTGCGAGACTTTGTAGAGACTGTGCGTTTGACGAACGGGCCAACAAAATTTCTGTATCCCAAACTTTACCAAAGTTTATATGCTTCTGCGAATTCTTTCCAATCGCAATTCCGGTCAAGCAGTGAAGGAAACAAATCACTTTTACGAATACATCGTAGCGATACGAACGCAGCAGGCTATTCCAATAGATAAATAGCCAAGCGGAAAAAGTGTTTGATCAAAAATATCGACTGATCTGCCAAATGTTTGTAAACTTGCTAACTGGAATTTATTTTGTACACTGAAAAGAAAATATTGTTGAAAAATATCGATATTTTGTTGAATACGTTGAACTAAACGTTTTTTTCGAAAAATCCCGAAAATTTTGTCATTCCAGCAAAAAACATTGTAGAAAAATTCTACGAAAAGTAAATTTTTGTCATTCCAATGGTAAATTTTGCTGACAGTTCCGTTACAATGAAAAATATTGTTGAAATAACGAAAATTTTGAAATTATCCCAAAATATTTAGTTATAATGGGGATGTTGTCGTCGAGACTTTGTTTTCGCCGCAACTTTTTTAGTCTACCATGGTCTACATTAGTGGAATCGCAAAATAGTCGCTCGGGCAGGGAAATGCGCGCGAGTAATTTAGCGTTACGTACCGACGACGATGCTCGAGCGTTTGTGCGCGAGTGTTTTTTCGTCCGTATTGTACGTCATACGAGTATACGCAGTCGATAGCAGTGCACGATGCACGCATGCATGCGCGCTCGCATGCTATAGACTCCGGACTCTGGTGCGTTGGCTGGCAAGCAGGCTGCTGCTGGCTGGCTCGTTCGCGGCTCGAAGGGAGCCTTTGATCCGAGGGTCCTTGGAACGGTGAATGGCTCCGGGATTTCCGTTGAGCTGCGGAGCATAAGGCCGGGACGATGTGCAATGTCTTGTTGTATGTACCGCGAGAGCGAGCGCGCGCGTATTATAGTGTACCGAGAGTAAGAAAAACGTCGTCGTTGCCCGTCGCTTCTTTCTCCTTGCATGCGACTCAAAACCGAGGCTCGCGGCTGCTCTAGATTCGCGTCTCCTCAGTACGCACCAAAACGGAACTGAATCGCATTTGTAAATTCACATCGAAGCGTTCGTTATTCTTCGGAAATTGGCGACTTTTTTCAAACTTGTTTTTCGGAGAATAAAAAAACAAATTTTGATATTGAACAAGGCAGAAAAAAACGAGCGTCAGAGATTCCTAGTGGAATATTATAAAAGAGGAAACGTGGGGAGGAAATTTTAGAAGCAAAAATGAAATCATGTTGAGGAGAAAACGCGCGCGCGTATGAGAGACGCGTCGCAGCAGTCATCGGACGGTGGGGAAAGGGGGTTGAATGCGGTGACTGGGAAGAAGGGCTGCAGCGGCACACACGATGTGACAAAGACAAAGAGAGGCAAGGGGGTGGGCCGCGGGGAGGAAGAGAGAAGGCTAGACAGGGTGGGACCGAGAGCAGCGGCGATGAACGAGAGGAGAAACGCGGCACGAGAGAATAAGAGAGAAACGCGATAAGGGGGTGAAACGGACAAGAGACAAAAATGTTCGAGCTCTTAGTCATCGAGCGTCGTCATCATGGGCTCTCGCTGCTGCTTTTCGGCTTGACGACGAGGAGCGAGCGACGAAAAGGGGCAAAGTCGAGTGAAGTGCATGCGAAAAAAAAGGACCCACCGAGCTTTCCCACTACGATACTATATGCGCGTACATACTGCAGCATAAAAGTACAGCATATATAGCATGCGCTACGTGTATACGTCGTGTATGGAAAAGTAGACGAGCCTCGCTTGTTAGCAGCCACCGCTATATACGAGTATGCGTGTGCGAGTGTGCTCGTCCCGTGGATCAGGTTGCAATTTCGCGAGACAAAGAGCCACTGATTAATCATTGATTCATACATATTTACATTTTGTGATTGCGGCCTTTTCCAACCTACCACGGGAGAATCCACATAGTACTATTGTATGGCGTGTATGTCCATTCGTCTGCGTCGCGTTTATTCCGCTGCTCCTACAATAGTAATAACGCCCAATCTAAGATTTCTCGGTATAGCTGTTTTTCAAAATACATTTAAAAAAAAAGCCACCAATTCACGAATTTTTTTTTTTTCTGCTAAAATTCGAGGATTTACATAACGCATGAGTCACGTAACTCATCGCGTTTTCGCTCGAGTTCATATTTCGCTCACTGCTGCTGCTGCAACAGCTTCGTGGTATTTTTTTTGCTCCGGTCAGCGGTTCTTTGAAAATGTCGAAAAATCAACTGCCGGAGTGCAGATATGGGTTTGAATTTTCAGAATAAGGCGCGGGGCCAAATGGTCCAGCTCACTGATGCTGATGAGCAGAAAAAAAAACGTCGGAGCGCGCAGCGTTGACGAATAAGTGACCAGCAGCTCGGATTTCAAGATGGTCGTGCATACGACCAAACGGAGAACATACCAAATCGCGGGGGAGACGGGAGAGGATGCACGAAATGAAAGACGCGGAGAGTGGGAGAGATGGATGGGCAGATAGTTGAAAAAAGAGGTAACTATGGGAGACGAGAAAGATAGAGACGATGGAACGCGAAGAGATTAGATACGCGGTCCGAACAAACGGCGCCTTCGTCTCCCTCTCTCTTCGTCAGTCTTTTATGGGCTGATTCTTGCGCAACGAGACATGGCCAAACGCTCGAAACTGACGGCTCTTCCAGACGAATCTCTGCATAATTTACACATGTGTTGGTGTCTCTTTCCACTTGCATACACACGGGCACACGCGCATATGAAATATAGTGCGCGTAGCGACGTCTAATCTATGCCCCCACTGTGTGGCTTCTCTTTTTTCGACTTTTATTCCCTCCATTTTGTCCAACAGTGGCTCGACTCTCATAGGCCCGCGACCGCAAAATAAATCATCGCAACTTCAATCAAATGCATGTTGAAACTTTATTCTCGCGTCAAGGCAAAACACAGCATGAAGAATTGCTTTTTATTGCAATCGTGCAAAATCGCTCAATTTTTTTTCAACAATCCTTCTTCTCCCTATACAAAGTCTTTCTCACAGCATCAGGTTCGTATACGCGTAGTACGTAATAAATAAAGTGGACTACCGATTGTAAATCAAAGCACGAGTCAGGACCCTTTCAATGTGATGGACGAACTCATTCTTCTCATGCTAATTATCGATACTGCGTCGTACGAATACTATTTCGACGAGGCGTCCTTGATGCTCATTTCTTAATTTACATAACTCACTTTTATTTTTGTTTAATTATGCAACGCTGGTAAAAATAGTTTAACATTTCGTTAACATCACTTTTTCTTTATTATTACCACACTGAAAAGAAAATTTTGTTGAAAAACATCGATATTTTGTTGGATACGTTCAACTAAACGTTTTTTCGAAAAATCACGAAAACTTTGTCATTTCAGCAAAAAACATTCTAGAAAATCTTTTCGAAAAGTGAATTTTCGTCCTTCCAATTATCAATTTTGCTGACAGTTCCGTTACAAATGAAAAATATTGTCAAAATAACGATAATTTTGAAATTCCCAAAATATTTAGTTCGCTGTATTCAACAAAATATCGACGTTTTTTTGACAAAATTGAATTTTCAGTGCATTGATTGTTAAACTCCGACAATCCAAAACATTTCAAATTGTTCGTGATTTGTCAAATTGAAAGAAATAATTTTCGAGTTTAAAAATTTTCCACGATGAAAAAAAACAGACTGAAAAACAGCCGTTGAGGAAAATGTTCAGAAAAACGAAAAAAAGCGACGGATTGGGAGGAAAGAAAATGGGAGAACCGTAGAGTGTATCTCTATTATTTCCACATGAGAAGAGTAAAAGATCAGCAAAGAGCCTGACGGGGGGAAGCAGGGGAGATAGGGAAGGGGGGGGGGGCGTAGTGATGTAAAGCGAGAGAAGTATATCGCGTTTCGGTCGCGAATCTAAAGCGTCCAGGAAGATTTTGTGTGCTCGCCCGCGTAGCCCCGGAAAGCTCCGCCTCCCATATTCTCCTATCCTTTGCCCCTTTTCCCCCTCGCGGCGAACACGGAGCCATTCTAAACAAATGAATCATGCTCCAAAATGGCCGACTGAATTTAGACGTCACGTGGCATCGACGCACGCACTCTCTCTTTCTCTCTCTTGTTCCTCGTCCTCGTCGCTCTCGCTCTCGTTCGTTCACTCGCAAGCTCGTGTACGCCAGAAGCAATCGAATATCTTCTCACTATATATATATAGCATATTAACTGACAAGAGAACCTGTACGAGATCGGAGCGATCGAGCTCTCGCTCGCACACTATAGCGCCACGACTGTACTCAATAATTCTCGTACACTCTGAAATCCATGGCCATTGGAAATTATGTGTGCAAATATGGCTCAGCCAGAGTCTTCTTCTCTATCTATAAGCATCGCGGAAAGACCTTTCCGCTTATTATGTTTTTTCGATCGATGCTTCTCGGCGATGCGTCCATACGCGAGAGCTTTGCATTTTTTTATATTTCATCCATTAACGAGGATATAAATCACTGACGGGATTATAAAAGCTGGTTGCGCGAGCTTGGCTACTATATTTACAAACTCGCGTATTTCCTCGGACTTTTATTGCGTCGAGAGTCGCAAAAAACTTGACTGGAAAATAGAAAATTTTCGTCTTGTATCAAATCGGTCGGAATTTTCACGAAGATGCGAATATGCGCGCGCGCAGATCGAATGGCAAAATAAGTTACAAGTGGAACGCGCGTGATTTTCAAGAATTACGTAAATTCGCGATAAATCGTTCAAGTATACGCGCGCGCGCGAATAAAGCGCGGAATATTAAGTGTCGAATTTTTTTTGTTTCGCGTAGTGTGCTTTTTTTTCGTCTTTGTTCGCGCGGTGCATGTGCAAGCGAGGAAACGAGCTAACCCTGCAGAGTGCAGCTCTCCGTATCTCGCAGTCTCGAAGCCAAGGTCGTGTCCACTGGGTCAGAGACGAACTGCTGCTGCCGTTCTCTCTCGCTCTCGCTCTCTCTCTCTCTCTCTCTGTTTGATCGCCATCGCGAGTTCGCATGTTTGGCGAAACCACGGGCTTCGTCCGGTCATTCTACATCGACGTATATACACGCACACACACGCGCGCGCCTGATAAACTGTACAAAAAGATTCGAGCCGAGATATGTATATAAATATATAACAAGGCGAATGAGAATGAAAGTGAGACGGGAAAAAAGTCGAGACAGAACTGCGAGAAGGAAAGAGAAAGAAAAAATTGTGCGGAATCGAGGTCAAACCTTTGCCCAATTCATGAGCAGCCTCCTTTATATTCGACCCAATAATCCGTAATTCAAAAACTTTATTTCCCCCTGCTCGATACATTCGCTTTTTATTCGACTCGACCAAAGCAGTTTGTTCCCATGCAGCGAAATGCCAACCGAACCGCGCGCGTTCCCAACGAAGGACGATGAAAAAACGTTGTTGCCATTTTGTCTTAATAATTTTGATAAATTCAAAGTAACCGCGAGCCCCGCGGTCACCGGAAAAGAAGCATAAATAGGGCTCGCGGAATGATGATACTAGAGAAATATATAAATATTGCGAGAAGGACGAGATCGAGAAATAAGGTAATGGCCGCGCGGTGTAGTGGCCCCGGCATTCTGCGGGTTGCGAGGGGGCCGGGGGAAAGGGAAGAGAATGGACGTCGGTTGCTGACGAACTCTGGCGGCCCACGAGGCCTTGACCGTATCTTCGCTTATCGCATCAGCCGTGGCTGCACTTCCAGCGTCACTGCGCGTCACACACCGCGCGAACCATCTCCGCGTGACAAATTATACCGCGAGCAAGCGAGAAAGAGCATCACCTCAAAAGAGTGCGAAAGAGATTTCATAAAACGCAATCGGACGCAAAATTGCAGCGAAAAATAATTTCAAATACCAAAAATGGAGCATAATTTTTTTTCCATTTTATCATTGAAATGGAGGAAATTCGAACGAGCCAAATGGATGAAAAAAACAAGCGAAATATCGAACTAGAGATTTTTTTAATGGATATTTTTTTAGTCCCCCTTGAATCGTTTGTCCGGTCGGATTTCGGCCTTGTCACGATTATTAACACGATGACCCGCGACCTCGAATTCAGGACGATGCGATCGACATCAGAAAAGCGCGGCGTCAGAGTGCAATATCGTTCGTCCCACTCTTCTCTCCGCAGCAGCAAATAAACGAAATGCAACGCTGTCCCTGTTTTTTTTTCTTTCTCACATGGCTGGCCTTGGCAGCCTCGTTGAGCGTTGCAACTCACTTAACAAAAGTCACGCACACGCGTTTTAGCATCGTCGAAAAAAAGTACCGAATCTGTAAATATATATTTCTTCAAAATTCCAATTCTCTTCAAATTTTTGTTTCTCTCATTTCGCCGCTTTCTCAAAAGTTTCCGCAATCATATCGATTTATTTTGAATCAGAAAATCATTGAAACGAAAATCTATGTAAATTTTTTGTTCTCGACAAGTTTTCATTGCTGTTGGCGAGCAACTCTGCTGTGTGCAAACTGAAATCGTATTATGTATATCCACGCGCCGAGTCTCGTATATTCACGCGAGGGCTTCAAATTCACGACCTAAATATTTGCGATGCACTTTTTTCTTTCTCCTGCTCTGCTCGTTCTTCTTTAAAGCAGGCGTCGTATCGAATTGTCTCGCTGTCTGCTTCGTCTTTTGTACCAGCAATTTTTTTTCGTACTTTTTGTTCACGCCTTTCTATACCGCGTCGAGTGACGGTACAAAATTTTTGTTTTTCGGGTCATGCGTTCGTCTCCGTGTGTTTTTTTTTTTTTTTTCAATCGATTATAAAAGACTCCCGCAACTGGATGGGATTAATTATTGAAAAATAGTTGTCGCGCGTATTTCTGGTGTTGAACTTTGCATCGACGGTTCGTGGCATGAGAAACAAGCCGAGCCAACTCATTCCGGCATTCATCGCTGACCCATAAATATATACATATAGATATCGAAATCCGGCTAGTTCGTTTCATGCTCGAGTGATTCCCTGGACATATTTTGGGAACGGCTACTTGTTGCGCGTCCGCGGGCATGTGGGTGGAGAGTTCTCCTTTTATATATACCGTATAGCCCACTATATGCTTTATGTAAAACGTTAATGTACATATGGCGCTTGGATGACACACTGCAGGGAGAAGGAAATAATGTCAAAAATTACTATGGCATTATAGTTTCCCTTGCCCCACATTGTCCCTCCGTTTTATGCTCGAAACACGGCCATTTTTATGTTCATATGTCATCGGCGATGCCTTCAATCTTTTCGCCATATTTTTTTCCCTAAAATGCGTCGATGAACTAAATATTTTCGGATAATTTCAAAATTTTCGTAATTTTTACAATATTTTTCATTTTTAACGAAACTGTCGGGACGAAAATTGACTTTTCCATGAGATTTTCTAGAATATTTCTTGCTGCGATGACAAAAATTTGATTTTTCAAAAAAAAACGTTTAGTCGAAACGTATTCAACAAAATTTTCTTTCCAGTTTGCGTTAAAGGATTTTTGGGCCGTTTGTTCGGTATTTCCAGTGCGCATTCATATACTTGGTGATTAAACTTGAGTTTAATGATTCATTAATAGTGCGATATGCGTGAAATTCGTTTATTAAATATCAACCGCGTATCGCACACGCCTCGTGTCGTCGGATCGTCGATTTAGCCTAAATTCACAAACTCGGATTCTGCAAACTCTCGTTTTCTCTTGGATAACAACTTGTTGAATTTCCTCATACTCCCATTTCAATGTGAAACTCTGACTCGCCCGTTCTCCCTCCTCCACCTCCTCCTCCTGCTCCTGCTCTAGCCCGCGCACTGCTGCACTTCTCGCAACACGGAGCCAGTCGAATCTAGCCGCGTATTTCGGGATGCCAACACTTGTTGCTCTTGCAGCAATCTTTTAAACCCCCAAATTCGAGCCGAGCCCATAAAACCAACCGAATTCCATCGTCACTAGCATTTGACAAACGCCAAAACGTTGCATCAACCGGCAAAATATGCTGCGACAATAAATTGGAAAAAAATGTAACAATTTTTCAATATTTTCGGCTTCCACGAGGATAATGAAAAAGAAAAAAAATGGAGAATATTTTTTTCGATTTTTGAGATTCCCCAATTTGATTCTCGAGTTGGTATGAGCAACGCAACGATACTCGCAAAAGTATTCAATTCTGGCGAGAGTTTATCGAAAAAATTCGAGATAAAATAATCGCGAGGACGAAAGGCGTGGGTAAATATTTTGGGAATGGCCACTTGTTGCAGTCGCAGAGTTTCGTCGGTGCGCGTTTCAAATGTATGCATCGTGAATGTGTGTGAGTGAGGAAACATCGCGGTGCCGCATTCAGCTGTTGCGTTCAGAGGTTGACTTTGGCTGAACTCTGGGATATCTCGTCGTACATTTGTGTCGGAGCGTACATATGTACAAACTATGTAGATCGAGTATATTATGAAAGTATACATAGTGTGCAGACTCGCAGCGCGCGACGTAGCTTGGCTTCGGGCCGTTTGGAAAATTTCGGCTGTTCCCTCGACGCTGCTAGTCCTGGCGGCCACCCTTTAAGCCGTACCAAACAAACCCTCGACGTTTTCATCGCAATCTCTTCATCCACTTAGATAAACACGTCTCTGTTTCCTCCATAAACGAGGCATGGACGTTTTTCCTTTTTTTTTTGCATGTATAGAGATACGAATATATAAGCCAACTTTCCTTTGCTTTAATGCTTGCTTTGAAAAATTCATTCGATCGACGTCAAATTTGTTTTGGAATTTTATAATTATGAATAAGAAAATATTTTATATTGAAATTGTGCTAATTAGTCGGGACATTTATCATGATGCTGAAAGTTTGCAACGTTGGAATGCATCGAAAAATATTTAATTTTATTGAAGATTCGTTGGATTTTCAATGTCATTCAAATTTTTCGAGCCGATATGCTTTTCGAATGGCAAAAATTGATCATTTTATCATCGTAATTACATTCTGCATTTGAATAATTATTTGTGTCAGAAATAAAAAAGAATTTCGTTGCATTCCAACGATGCAAACTTCAGAGTCATACATCTATTTTGTTTTTATTGAAAAATGTAATTTTTTGATTTTTTTCTAAATTAACAATTTCCCCTTAGAAGTGACTGCAGGCTCAAAATGGTTTGTGCACGAAAATTGGGCAGAGCGTGATGTTAAATTGAACCAGCAAACGGCGATTGATGTTGCTTTCATTGTTCCCACGATGTTCGTGCCGAAAAACAAACAAACAAACATAAAGGTTGGCTTAGAATTTGGTGATATGAGTATAAAAAACTCGGGTTTGAAAGAATTGCGACATTTTAACGAGGGCTTTTTGCCTCTATTGTTCGCTGCCGAATAAGCCCGAAATCTCGAATGTCAAAAGGTTGTGCTGCGAGGTATGGCTGGAAAATTTCGAGAGACCGGCGGGGCTGAATAAATCGTGATATTCGGTGAGGTTATTCCTTTTTTTTCCTCTAACCCTTCGTTGCGCCCGGTTGATTCAGAATTCGAGCTGACACACTTTTATTCTCGTACCTCAGCCAGAAATATTTGCTCGTTCAACGGTTGCTTTCGTCGTTCGGGCGCGAAAAATAAAATCCCAAACCGTGTATGAGAAAAACGTTTCAATCTGCCATAAAAAAGGACAAGAAAAAAATCGACGTCGATTGAAACTTTAATTAATAAAATAATATTCAAAAATTGCATTATTTATGGCCAATTCACTGAAAAACATTAGACAATTTTTCGTAATTGCCATTTTCCCGAAGACGTTTGTCGTTTTTGGTGGAGAAAAAATGGAGAGCGTGCTGTGTCGGGTGAAAATGGCCACAATGTTTGAAGACTATTGTATCCTCGCGGAAACAGCTGCAAGCTGCGCTGTGCGGTGCACCGGTGCTGTGTTTTCTACACGCGCGCCCTCTTTCTCGTACACAATATACATATATATCGATGATTCACAACTACTTGCATGAGCGTAGCTGCTACGCTCGGTGGATCATGTATATTTGTAGTTTGTACATTGTGAATGACGAGAGAGTAGAAAGAGTGAAAGAGGTCCCGGAGACACAAGTTCAGGATATGTTGCTTCTCTATTCTGGCCTAGAGACTCTATCTCTTGGCACTCGGTGTGTGGCAGCAGCACGTGCTCTTTCTACCCGTCCGCGGTCTCAGAGCTATGTATACACACGAGATACAACTTTATATACTTTGCCTGCTTATAGGACAATTCATATCTGGCAATAAAAATAAATACCTTCTTTCAAAACAAGAGCTATTGATGAAAAAATTTCCTCGTGCCATTCGATAAATGAATTATTGAATCCCTCATGGAAAAAATAAAGATCGAAGCATAAAAATTCTTCCCTCGTTGTTTGAATCTCTATTTTCATGAGTTTTGAAAAAAAGTGCGTTTCCTTTTTATTTTTTATATGATTTTCACAATAATCGATCGAGAACTTGAAAGATCTATTAATTTAATTTAAAATTTTATTCAATGCTGGGTTGTTGGATACGTTCGACTAAACGTTTTCTAAAAAATCACAAAAATCTTGGCATCGTGGCAAGAAATATTCTATGAAGCATCTGCGAAAAGTGAATTTTTGTCAATCCAATCGTAAATTTTGCTGTCAGTTTCGTTATAGAGAAACATGGGGCAAAACGAACACTTAAGAAACTGAGACAGATTTATCGCGATAAGCGCGAACTAATTGTCGTTGCTAATTTTTCGAATTTTCAAAGAAAAATGCGGGACAAAACGAACTCGGCCTCTGAGAGGCAAAAAAAATTATAAAAAGACATTTTCCGCAATACAGCCGTTGAAATCGTCTACTTCCGGATTGAATGCGAGCTCTGTTATATACGGAGGAAGAAATATAGAACCCCCCGAGCCTATTTATTGGATGTACCGAACGAGTCGAGGGATCTCGAAAATTGGACACCGAACTGGTCGCCGCTTCTGTCGATTTTCATTTCACCCATTTGGCATGGACTCACACATCGAAGAAAGAAGGAGGTTTGGAATAAATCAAACGACAAAATATCACACAAAAATATTTCCAAATTTGACCATATAAACCCCAATGAAAATCGTTCTCGTCAGAGTCCACTCGTAGTCTCTGTCTGTAATTGAACAAAAAATATTCAATGCAACCATTTCCAATATAATTCTCAATATTCTTATATCCGCAATTTTTTCAATTCTTTAATAAGAAATTTTTTTATTTTATTAACAATTGGAGGATTTATTTTAATTTGTATGAATTTTGAAAATTTTTTAATTCAGGCCCCGTGTGTTCGTTCAACAGAACGAAAAATTTTCGAGAAAATTCAATTTTCAGTGTACTTTTACTTTGTTTTCGTTGGGCTGCCGTTGGCTATTTTGTTAGAGCCTGTACCGAAAGGCGAATACATAAGCTGCTATATAAGGGAGTATGTTTATCGTGTCGTAGTGCAGAGTCTCGAGAGTGCACACGCGTCGACGCTATACATAGGAGCATGCAGCAGGGTATAGTGCTGGTAGATACTCGTACACGACTAATGCCTGGCACGCTTCCACCTTGCGCGGAATAATAGTAGTAGCGGGGAGTATAGTAGTCATAGTTTTCGTAGTGGTAGTATTAGTAGAGCTTGCAGGCTTCCGCACGCGGATCGAGCGCTTGTTCGACGAGTGTCTGCTCTTGGAGCTCCGTTACTACTTGTTGCACGCTAGAGAACCGGCCGTCACTACACTGTTCGCGCGCGCGAGTCTCTCTTAATCTCTGCATTTATTTTCTCACTAAATTCCATGTCGTGCGCGGCAATAAATCATTTTCATTCGATATTGTTTCATTTTTCCTCTAAATCGTTCATTTTAATTATCACATTTTGATTAAGGCGATTCACTAATGGCTTCGCCAGCGATAAACCGCACCGAAGCACCGACTCCCGCCGCGCGCATCGATCGACTCGTATACAGATTCGTGAAAACTGGCAAATGTTGAATTTTTCATGAAAAATAATTCATCGCTCGAGAAAAAAGTGTATATTTAGGTAAGAGGGAAAAAATGCGTCAATTTCTTTGTTGTGCCAAGCGAGTCCCCTGCCCGGTAGCCTCATGCCCTTGATATCCATGAATAATTGCATCGAGCTCGCGCGGGGCATGGTCGATACCGCGCCATGGCTCATTACAGTTCCATATTTTTACAAAACCATAAATTCACATGCGTGCAATTGAGACGGAGGGTAATTTATTTCATACATATTGAATACCCTCGATCTTTTCGACGGACCCTCAAATTTTCGGTGCATGCGCTCAATTGCACGATGAAGAAAAAAAAAAAAAACATACACATTGAAACGGGGATATGCGCCGCAAGTATAAAACGACCAGCAAGGATAGGGAGAGACCGCGTGTTCACCGCACACATTGCATACAGTACGAGACTCATATTCAAAGTGCGCCTTCCCCCCTTGCCCTTCTTCTCTTTGCCCTCTTCCCGCGTTTCCCTCCGCCCTGTCGGTTCGCAAACTCTCCCTCTCTGTATGTGGAACACACACACACATACCCAGACGCGCACCCATGCACGCTCAAACTTTGTGTGAACGCGCTCGGCTCCGATGGGTCACTCTCGCTCTCGCACAGACCGAGAGGGAAATTTGGCAGCTGCTTCAAACTGCCGAGAGGCCAAACCGATATGCAAGCGAAAGTGCAAGTCCCTGTGAGCAACGCGCGCGCGGCTCCTCCTGCATGTACGTTCTCTCTCTCTCTCTCTCGCTCTCTCTCTCTCGCTCTCGCACACGTACTTTCTTTCCTCAATATGCATCCTCGTCATATATTCTCGGTATACCCGACAATTTTCGTATCGGTGACCTTTATTAATTAATATTTTCGATCGCGCGAATGCGAATAATGAGAAAAATGATAAAATTAACAATCCGGATTGTGGTTTTTTCGCCATCAATTTTCGAGTGTTGGAAAATTAAAATATTTGAGTTTTTAAAATAAAAATGCACCTCTCCATATTTGTACGATTATGATGCACTTTTTCAAGGCTTTTTTTCATTTGGTGGATCGAATTTGGTCGGAGTATAAATATATAACTGGTGTAGTTAGTTTGACGTTAAAATATGTTAACCTTCGGGGGAGCGTACGCGCGGCAGCAGCAGGACGCGGCGCGAGAGAGTAACACGAGATCGCGCCAAGTTCGAGTTTCGGAGTCGGCCTTCCTCCGTCTCAAATTGACACGCGCACAAGCGCACATACGCATGCACGTATATAAATAATGCTAATAAAGAGAGACATGTGGCTCGTGTGGGATTTACTGGACACCCACGGCCAAGTGCATAAGCGTAATATTGTTTATCGCGTCTGGAACTCGAGGACGATTGTGAGCCACAAAAAATATATCGCATCGTCTCGATATACTTTCCCTGCGCCGCAACGGAAGTCTTTATTTTTGCCAAGATTAAAAAAAAACTCCAACTGACATTTGATGCGTCGGGCGAACGAGGAAATAATTAGATTCGTGCAGCAGGATTTTCTCGATAAATTTGTATTCGACGTGTACACGTTGGCGATAGCGAATAATCCATATTGCACGAAGCGTGCATAATATTCAATGTGCTGCAAGTATGTTGTAAAATTAACGAATATGGAGAATTACGATATGACTGCTGCGTCGTCCTTGCGCGTATATACACGGTGCGCACGTGATCGGGAACTCGTGAAGTTCACACGTGACTCTTAACGGACAAAGCACGTGCGCGCGCGGAGAATTGTCGTCACGGTGGCCAGCAACGTTTATTGTTGCATTTGATATTTATTTGCCATGCTAATTAACGGAAAAACATGAGCCGATATAATTTTCATGGTGTTTTATGGTTTTTATACCAAAGATTCGCGTATTTTAATCCACACGTAGAAATAAATACACGCGGACTCATCACTGCTCCTTCGCGGTCCTCTAAATCGTCTTCTTTCCCTTTTCTCGCTCTCTCCCATTCGCGCTGCTCGCTCGCAGTAAGCCACAGCCTGACCTGGGTTAACGCGAATCGCAGTGCCGAATATAAAGCGCTCGCGGTGGTTCCACTGACCCCCTTCTCACACCCTCTTCGCACACTCGCCCCTCCCCGCTCTCCTCTCCTCACGATTCGCTGCTGCGTATATAGAGGGCGCCTTATACGCACTCCACCTTTTCTCGCGCCGCGCCCTAACCGCGCGCCACCGCCGCGTCTCGAATTCTCCAACGAAACCATTTTCGTTTCGACGCTTTGCAAATATTTCCATATAATTATGAAAAAATCAATTTTCCAATGGAAAAAATCATAAAAAAAGATTTTTTCATCATTTTAATCCTTTCCGAAAATTCGAACTTGAAAATAATCGCTAGTTTGGATTTTCGAGGGTTTTCTATCTCTGTATTTGCAGAGAATTGCAGTGAACGAACGAAAGTGCATGGCGGAGGAAACTGGAACAAAAATGAGAGTAAAACGCGGTGCGAAGGCGAAGCAGGCAGGGCCACGGTCACCCGAAAATACGGGCGGGCTCTCGTTTTCTTCCTCCTTTCTCTTTCTCTCTGCTCTCGCGGGCTCGGGCAGCTCGGCTTTTATCTCTCTCATTCGCTTTCCGGCACGGTCTCACTCCATCAGCCCTGCTGCTGGCTCGGTGAGTTTCAATGGCTCGACGCAACCGCGGACTCACTCTCGTCGTCGCATTATACAGGCCGGTTCACGGACGATGATCACGACGCGCTGTTGCGTGTTGCTCAACCCTGGCTGCCACAGCCAAACGCGAATTTAACCACAAAATCAAAGAGAGAAACGCGCGCTCAGCGTGGACGCTTCACAGAGCCAACATTGTTCGCCTCATCCGCGGGCGCGCGTCAATTTCTTTCTTTGTAACTCGACCGCGCGCGCGCGCGCGCGCAGTTATTTCGGAATGTTTCTCCTGTGCACAATACACACTGCGAGCATCAGACGGAAAATAACAAATGACACATCCGAATACGCACTTGTACCAACACACCAAATGGAAAACTCTCAATGATTCTCATTGTTTCTTCCTAATTGAAATACCAGCGCACGTGTCCTGCCGATAAATCCATTTCCCTGGCGCAAAGTTAATTGAAGTAAAAAATGATGGGAAAGTGCGTTGGAAAGATGAGTCTGAAGTTTGCATCGTTGGAATGCAACAAAATTCGTTTTTATCTTCGACAAAAATAATTATTCGAATGCAGAATGTAATTACGATGATACAATTATCGATTTTTGCCACTCGAAAAGCATATCGGCTCGAAAAATTTGGATGACATTGAAAATTGAACGAATCATCACTAAAATTAAATATTTTTCGTTGCATTTCAACGTTGCAAACTTCAGCATCATTTGGAAAGCCTCTCGAATCGAGAAATTCCTAAAAAGTCATGAAAAACGAGTGAAAAGTTTTTTCAAATAAAAAGAACAAAATTGTTTTATTTTCTTGACCAAATCTTGAATACTAATCGCGAGACCTGCTCGAAAAAATGGAATTTCGTTGCATTTCAACGATGCAAACTTCAACATGGTCAATTTGATGGAATAAGAAAGATTTTTCGTGTATTGTTAAAATTTGAGCGAACGTAGAAAAATAATTGTGGACAGAATGCGCCGGCCATTTTGGGAATGAAGTAAAAAAGTTGGGCACAGCCATTTTTCATGAGCTAGGCGCACGCGGGACGCAGACCGTTTTCGACCATTCAACGGGCTAGTAGAAACGACGAGTATTTAACCGGCGGGTCCCCCCACTTTATTCAATCCGGCTCCGGGGGCCTTGGCCACAGAAATCGTGCGCGGAGCTCTAGAAAGAGCCGTTTGTACGTTCAACCATTCGACTATTTTTTTCCCTCCCAAACGCACACGCATACCACGCCCACACCCGTCGACTAGCAACTTTTTCATATTTTATCTTCGCGACTAAAAATTTTCATCATTTTCAGCTTCGTAATCGTGTCTTGTGTGTCACGAATTACGTCCGAGTAAAAGTGACGATTGCGGATCAATTCGATCCTGCAACCATGCAATGAAACGATGATTTTCTTTCGAATTTTTTTTCTTTTTGCAATGACACGAATTTATCACAATTTTCAAGAGTTTTTTTTTCACGGCGATTGTGTGATGAAAAAAATGTAATTAGAAATACATTTGCGTGGCAATAAGTCGGTGACTGCTGTGCATGAAAATATGAAATTGGGATTAGTCCTTAATCGCCTGGCTGCTCCGAATCTCCGGTGAAGATTGCAAATACCAAATGTCAGACTGCGGGACGATGGTATATTTATTCGCAAGAGGCAGCGCATTTGAGCGGCGCCACGACGCCGAGCAGGGAGCGAGGGAGCGAGAAACTCTCATCTAGGAGACGGAGAATCGACGCTTGGACGCTCTCGCGCCGCCGATTCGGCAAGTGGAAAAATACAACATTGCCCAACGCGCGCCTCTCCTGTCCATATCCGTTACTGTCGAAATAACACATTTCGCTAACGAATTAACCCGTTTCTTTGTCTTTAACAATATATATAAAAAAAAAACGGAATAGCGCTGGCTGTGGCGCGCGACCAACTTGGTTTTCGCATCAGATTAAATTGCATTTTTTCATATCCTGGTTTTTCCCGCATCCATATTCATCGCGATATGAAAATATGATTGCGATCTGCGTTTTTATTTTTTTTTCCGTCTGGGTATTTCAATTTTCAACTTTGCGAATCTATTCAAAAATTTCCCAACGATATAGCGAAACTAAAACTCTGTGGAATCAATTTTCTGGGTTACAATGTATTTCGCGTGCGTTTATAATTGCGATGCACTTTTGAAACAAAGCGCACTCTGTCCTCGCGCTTATATATGCCTCGCGACGTCACCATCACCACCACGACCTATCCCTTGCCCTGGTGCCGCGTTTGAGCCCAGTGATCCACATCATACACGAGCGATACTTGCGGATCGAAATCTTTGAAAATCTCGAGACGCTAGAATTGAATTTTTTTCTCCAAAACATCCGTAAAACTTTTTTCCATGCAATAATTTGCATCACAGCCACATGCACAAACGCTGCAACGTTTTTTTTTCCCTTTTTCTTACTGCTGCTGCGATACGTGTGTCTATATTTTTTTTCCCTGGAATCCGTGCGAGCTGAATATTGTAACGATCGCAATTAAACATTATACGCACCACATGTGCACAAATATGCACACAGAGGGGGCTCGAGCGAAAAAATGCATTAATGCGTCTCGAAGAAACCGTATAATTTTTTTTCCTTCTTTCCCCCTCGTGCTCGAGGCTGTAATAACACCGACTTATTACGTGCGTACGGAAAATACGCTTGAAACTCGTCGCATATAAATGTATCCTACGATATTCATGCACATGCACTTTTTCTTACATATATGTCGAGGTAGACACATAGACTTCGTCCATGAGCGTCATGAGCGCGTTGAGGTCAAGAGACCGGAGGTTGAACGAACGAGAGCTCAAAATTCTACTGCAGGGCAGGGGAAACAAATTTTTTTTTTCCAATATCTTGACGCTTCGCGTCGGATGAAGAATTAGCCAATTTCCAAAATTGCATAGAAAAAAAAAATATATATCACAAGAGACTCACCGGCAATTTGAGTTGGTGACGATCTTATGGAAGGAAAGTTTCCACTCAGCTGTCAAAGAAGATTAGCACGATACGTAAATACAATGCACGTTGCACAATTTTTATTTTATTAAACATTTATGTACACACGTCCACTCGCGTGTATATATAAAGCTGCATATGCATAGGACACACACATACGATTTATATATACACCATAGAGATAAATCCGAGTTTGTAGATGGTTGATCTTGCACTACGGGACGGGGACACTTCACTCTCGGTCGTGAGCTCGATTCGTCACTTGCTTTCCCATGCGTATACGTTTTTATACACATACATCAAATACATATTCATAAAAACGTGTATGAATGTGTGTGTGTATATTCACTCGGACACATGTCAATCAACGTGTGTGTGTATGTATATATATATATAGTACAAGTACATAACACCGTGTATCCTTAAAGTTGAGGTGGATCAAGGTATAAACACAAATTCGCGCACATTCACAAAAATTGGTCAATTTTGATGCACGCACACGTTAATCGTCGCTCGGTAAACTTGAATATTTGGCCGAATGAACGCGTCGACCGAGAACAATGGGCGACACCGGAAATCAAAGGAAAAACGCAATAAAAACTTGTTTTTTTTTTGTTTCTTCCTATTCTTGTTTCTCTTTTCGGTTTATCTTTTTTCGAAGAAGAAACGAATTGACGAAGACGGGGCGCGGGGGGTTAAGAACGGAATCCGACGGTGAGTTTCAAACTCGCTGAAGTTTCGCTGACTCGGTCAACATGTTGTTCCGTACTGGCCGTCTGCACGTTCAGTGCATCCAGATAACAACGCGCCAGTCGAGTTCTCTCTCTTTCTCCCTCTCTCGCTCGCGCTCTCTCTCTCTCTCTCCTTCTCTCTCGCTCTCGCTTGGTTGAACGCGCGGACCCTCGATTCACTAACCTACCTCACGCGAGCCGCCGACGTACAGGCAGTTTCAAAGGAACTTTGCGAAACACTCACTCACACGGACACACGCGCACTTGCAATTGTTAAAAATTAATTGAGAACGTAGTTTCCATGTTTTTTCTCTTTTTTTAACGTCTATTTTTTTTCTCTACGTTTTTCTTTTCATTTCGAGCTGCATGCCTCCTCGGACGCTACTACTTTGGCGCGCTCGCCGTTACTACTGTAACGACGCTCTCTGTTGCTATCCTTCCCGCTCCAAAACACTCCCTCACCCTCTCAACTCCCCCCCCCCCCTCTCCCTCTTTATACTCGCCTCTCCCTCCTCCTCGATACCCACCCTCCTACGCTTTGCATTATAACGCAACACTACTTTATTACCCTCTCGTATACGTACACACATGTTTTCTCAATGTCTGCCCATGCAATTTTTATATATTTAGTATACATTATATAGTGCGCGTACATACATATATATAGACGTAACTGTAACGCACCGCGAGAGACTTGGAAACTATACCACAAATCCAACGACACAACAATATATATTTTCGTGTCTGTACAGACACGAACATCTCGCAGTTTTCCTCGTCCTCGTCTGCGTGCGTGAGTTTCAACGTGCGTGAGAACTTTGTTGCACCCCTGCCTCTCGATCCCGCCAAACTTCTTCGTCAACGAGCTTGTCGTTGTGTACTTTTTCTTCATTTTTTCACTCTCCCTCTCGCTACATATCGTTACAGCTTTTTGTCTTTTGATTTTTTATTGAAACTTTTTTATTACGGCGCGAAAATGTTTTATTTTTGAAAATTTTGTTGCACGCAACGATGTAAACTTACAAATTGCGGGGAATTATCGACGAATTTTCAATTTTCACTTTCATCGTGTAACAATACTGCGAAATGACGAGTGGGAATAGCTGATTAAGCAGAAACATTCGCCAACTGAAATCTACAATGTTGCGCGCAGCGAAACGCAGAGCAAATCACTCGCCGATTTATTTGGACCGATGGACGCCACGCTGTCAAAACGCAGCTGCGAATTATCTCACATCGTTTAATATTCATACATTTTATTTCTTTGACGCATTGATGTTGCCAGCTGCAACGATCAAGTGAGCAAGAAAATTTGGAAAATTGGCGATGCGACGTTAATCGAATTCCGGGGCTGATTAATAAAAGGATTAAAAAAAAAAAAATGAAATGTATATTTTTAAACGTGCAGCGCATAAAGCATCATCGTCGTGTGTGTCGAGATGGAATTCCTATCGCATCAGTAAAACGTCAACGACCGGTTCTTCGTACCGCGTTCTTATCGCCAAGAGAACAAATTTTATTTTATTTCGGCTATTATAATAATCACTGAAACTCCCAATTGAACATTTATTCATTCGAGCGCACACTGAAAATCAAATTTTTCGAAAAAACGTCGCAATTTTGTTGTTGGGCACGGTCAACTTAATATTTTTGAATAATTTCAAAATTTTTTCATTTTTTACCATTTTTTTTCATGCCTAACGGAATTATCAGCGAAATTCACGATTATGACGAAATTTCTGTGATTTTTTCCAGCAAAGATTTCTTTCCAGTGCGTATGGCAATAGAGAATTCATGAAAATTCTTTGGTCCATAAGGAGTTGCGACGGAATCCACCATCAATAATCTTACGGATACGAAACATTAATCTAAATTATAAATCATTGATTTTGTTTTCTGCATTATTATTATTATTTGCGATACGAAAATTCTCATTTGCGATAAATTGGAATTAATGCATGAGAATTTTGAGCATTCGAAAGATATTAATCGTAAGTGCATGCACGACCGAGAGAAATATAAAGGCGTACATGGGTTTGTATGTGTATTTAGTATGGGCCAATCCGATTGACATCCCACACGCGTTTTATATACCGATTTCTCGGAGTAATGTACAAGCGCGTTTAACCGTTATACTCACGTTCACGCGCTCACCCACGCTCTTTAGACTCTTGTCGAGACTCTCTCATTACGATTTGAGCCCCGAGATTCTAGCCACTTTTTGCAATCCTATTCATTACGTATAGCCGATGCACTGCATGCTCAGTGCTGCATCCGAAACGGCATCTCGAGGTTCGGCCTAATTGCAAAAAAACAATCGAATAAGAACGAAGAAGAAATAAATTTTCGTTGTCTGTATCCAACAATTTTGTTTTCTCGCCGGAATTTCTTATCGGGCGGTGATAATTAGGTGTTAACGAAATTATACTGATAAGGAATTGCATCAGGAAATTTTTGTGCGAGCGACGAGCAGTATTTCACCGCGTCAATATTTGACAGTATCATTTTTTTCCGTCCAATATTATTTTCATTGCAAATAAAATCATTTTCTCAAGTTCTCCTTCATTTTTCCTATTACATACTTATCGTTCGCCTCCCAGCAGCTCGCTGCAGTCTTTTTTTATCACTAAGTTTTAAGACGATCTCGCGCAGCGTGCCACGACGAAATCGACCGATAGCAATGTCCCTCCCCTCCTCGAGGTAAATGGCCTTCTTTGTTTATCTTCTCGCCAAATATTGCAGTTGTATCGCTCCCCCCCCCCCCTCTCTGTTTCTCTTCCCACTGCGTTCGTCAAGTTCGCAAATGCAGCAGCCTCGCGCCGTCAGCAGCAAAGTGCATATTCAAATTTGGATATTTAACCGTCATATTTTTTCTTAGGCTTCGATCCGGCTTTGCAAACAGTCTCGCAGCTGCTCGACAGCTATGGAGCCAAATTCATTCGCTCGCTACAATTAATAATAAACTTGCTCGCAAGATTTTTCTTTTCTTTAATCCAATTGCACGAGTTTTAACTTTTTTTCTTTCTGCGCGTGATTTGTGCACGCAAGTTTGTTAGAATTTACATGCAATAACTTTCGGTCAATTGCGCATCCTGCTAACTGGCGATTGTACTTTGTATTACGATTTCAATCGATACCTCGGGCTTGGAGCATTTTTTTTTATCATTCGCGTTTTACGAATATAGAATATTGTGGGGAAAACTAAAGTTTACAGAAAGTTGGAGAGCTGCGGCGGACAATTCGAAATTTTTCTTGTTCATTTTCCAGCGTTTTTTTGCTATTTTTCAATTGTAAACTGCGAGTAATTTTCTGTGCTGTATAGTAAATGGTCAATACACGAAGAGGCCTATAAATATTTCGATACCGCGCGCGTGCACTATTATCCGTCATTACCGTTCTACATTCGTTCTCTACAAAAGTTTTTTTTCCTCTTTTTTTAAGTCTCTCCCACCCATTTTGATCGCGTACACCGTCGTGTAGATTCGACGAGTCTTTGGTCCGCGAGGGTCAACGAACCCCATCGTGCCCAGATTATTATCATCGTGCGTTCTTTATCTTGGAGCGACTGTTGATTTATCTTTTGCCAAGCTGAGATGCAACATTTTTTAAATTCATTGTGCGTGCAATATGGAATTTGAGATTAAAAAATGTAGATTGTCGGGGTTTGTCAATCCGAAAGTGAAATACGAGACAAAGTCTTGACAAATGTTTTTTTTTTTTTGTATAAAAATTCTCACAGTCGTCGCATTTGCATCCAAACTCGTGGACATTTCGGTTCATTAGTTTCCCGTGAAAAAATTGCCGACGCTTGAAATGCGGCCGATGTCCGGGGCAATACTGGGCCGCCAACCATTGGCACCAACCATTGAGCCTGAACATGGCCCAACGTATTTGCCTATGCTTGAGGAACGGTAAGGTTCAGCATCGGTTCA
Organism: Diadegma fenestrale; assembly: GCA_037043255.1. Taxonomy (NCBI): domain Eukaryota; kingdom Metazoa; phylum Arthropoda; class Insecta; order Hymenoptera; family Ichneumonidae; genus Diadegma; species Diadegma fenestrale. The sequence continues at coordinate 2,535,984 of CM073310.1, forward strand.
GACGGCGGGCCAAGCCTAGGCCAATCGTTGGCTTATAAACGTCGGCCGACTGTTGGCGTCGACTGTTCGCCCAATATCGGACCGATACTGCTGTCTGTTGTTTACCCTGTAGTCGATTCCGCTATCGGCGGCTGACAAAGGGCCCAGGCTAAGCCGGCATTCATTTTGGAAAGGCATCTCACGACACATTATTTATCCACTCATGTTTGCTCATTTGCGGCAAAAAAAAATAAGTTTTATATTCGTATATAATATACCACAGTATATACGGACTATCAAACGTATTATCAAACTTAAAATGGAAAATTTGTTGTGAAGCAAAATTACAAAGTATCGACGGGATATGCAGAAGGTTTCCACGACAAATACATCAAAACGTATTTTAAGTTTTATATGCGTACTACCACATCATGTATACGCCAAAAAAACTTATTTGGAATATTTCACAATACGTTTTGATTAATTGATCGTGCAATATTTAGGCATATCCCGTCGATATTTAATATATTTAACAGTTTGTGAAAAAAATTCTGTTCATATATATTTCTTGAACAAATTTGGTCAAGACACGAGTGGTGTAGTGGGTAGCGTTGACGACTGCGAACGAGAGATGGGTGGGTAAGGCGGTTCGAATCCCCGATCGACACGAAATTTTTCTGTGATCCAATTGAAAAATGCGAGCGCCCAAGACAGTCGAGTACAATCGTAAAGGCGAAAAAGCGCCTACACGACTGTAAATAAATTTTTCAAAAAACAAAAAAATCATTTTTTGAAAGTACTTGCTCGACGGTTGGCTGAGCGTCGGCCCGTTGTCCTGACCAACGCTGGGCCAGTACTGTTCCCAAGCTGTAGCCAACCCTCGGACCGCTGTTATCACTCCAACGCTGATCCAGTGGTTGGCCGATCGGTTTCGCCAACGGTCGGACAACCGTCAAACACGGTTGGCACAGTACTGGGCAACGCTTGGGCCATTCGGCCATTTTTTCACGGGTTTCCATGATAATTTACAGGGAGGATCAGGTCGTTGGGGAAAAAGTATGGATGGCGAGGGGACTGGAAAATATTCACTCACGTAGGTATAAAGAAGCTGCAATGAAAACGTAACCACGGTCATCATCCAGGTTAACGTGTGACGGTATTGGTTAGGCTCACGAAACGTGATTTTCTTCGATTCTCGCTCTGCTGTCCAAGCAGCCTCCGATATAGATATAGATATTTATCTACTTTTACGTATATTCTTACAGAATACGTACATGCTCGTTAATTATACACCGTGGCATCGCGGCTTAGCCACTGAGCGAGGCTCTCGGTGCATCGATGCACCGCGCGGTCCTACTTTGTTTTTTCTCCTTTTTATCAAACCCTTCTTTGTCATTTAGTCTCGCTCTCTCTCTCTCTTGCGCCGCCCGCGTCCAACTTTCCATCGCTCCGCCGCGTTAACGCCATTCTCGTCTCCATTAATAACAAACCATCGATAACCATCGGCCTCTTTTCTCGAGTCATATAGTTAAGCGCGCGATATGCACTTTGTATATAATAGATTATTTAGTGTACGAGGATGGAGGCGCATGGACCACGCGGGACTCTCAATCAATCCTTGCGCGCGATGCAATCTCTTTGCTCTTCCTAGCGCCTGCTGCTGCTCGTTCTTGTACTTATTTGTTGCATGGGCAAAACTCAGCAGCCTATGAATTTCTGCTTCGCTCCGGCAAGATTGATCGCTCGTCACTTGACTAATGTAACGACTAATTATTCACAAATTTCCAAGCTCATTTTTGCGCAACTTTCTGCGTATACGTGATCCTCGCGGCCTGCAGTATTTTATTTCTCCCAAGTTGAGGCGCGCGATTACGTAAATTCGGTTTGATGCAACGTCATCGCGCCGCGCGCGCGCGATCATCGACGCATTTATTACAAATTTTTCGCATCGCCGCAAGAATTCTTGATCGATCTGAACCGCGCGAATTGCATCTCGTTACCAAACTCTGGTCCTTAAAAATGCGAGTGTAAGAAGTTGAAACTAGCGAGCGGAAGAGAAGCGCGCCGGAGTTCGGGAGCAGAAGGTATAAAAAAGTAAAAAAGGAAAAACAAAAAAGAGTGGGAGTTGTTAAAACGCGCGGGATAACCGGAATACAGGTTTTCCGTCGTCGATAGAGCTACGCTCCGTGACGAAGTTTGCAACGGCGATATTTAGCCGGGGCTGATGCGAGTGCAGCAGCCGCGCGCGCGTTCCAACTACGACCACAACGACACGCTGCTACGACAGTGTACAACACGATGGTAAAATAGTAGGGGGTATACCGGTAGAGATGCTAATACCGGCCTTGTGCCACATAGCCAGCGTTACTCTTGGCTGCTGGAGCCCTCCCCCCCCCTCTGCCTCCTCCTCCTTCTCCTCCTTTTCTTTCTCTATCCTCATATACTCTCCTGTAATTCCTACGTACGAGAGAAGTAACGTACATTGACGTATATATCGCGTAAAACTTGATTCCATAGCGCGTTACGAATACTCTGCTGCTTTAATACTCCGTCGTCGTCGTCGTCGTCGTCGCGATCGCCAAGTGTGCAGAGTTCATTTTTTTCACACCGCCATATCCTGCTTCATAGACGGAAAAATGAAAAAAGATTGTCCGCGCGGCAGCAGACAAATGAGAAAATTTTGATTCGCACAGCAAATGCCAATCTCCGTGATCGCGGATCGCGCGAATAGAGGTCGCGCGAGCGAAATGACGGCCGCGGCGTTCAGTCATTTCGAAATCGATAAATAACCATGCATCGCTTTCGTATATTTCAAATTCCGTTGCGCGCTAGCATTTATAGTTTTTTTTTTCTTTCAGTTACTACGAAATAATTCGCTGTCGAATGAGCTGTCAAAAAATGAGTACGCCCGTGAAAAAATTGCCGACGCTTGAAATGCGGCCGATGTCCGGGGCAATACTGGGCCGCCAACCATTGGCACCAACCGTTGAGCCTGAACATGGCCCAACGTATTTGCCTATGCTTGAGGAACGCTAAGGTTCAGCATCGGTTCAGACGGCCGGCCAAGCCTAGGCCAATCGTTGGCTTATAAACGTCGGCCGACTGTTGGCGTCGACTGTTCGCCCAATATCGGACCGATACTGCTGTCTGTTGTTTACCCTGTAGTCGATTCCGCTATCGGCGGCTGACAAAGGGCCCAGGCTAAGCCGGCATTCATTTTCGAAAGGCATCTCACGACACATTATTTATCCACTCATGTTTGCTCATTTGCGGCAAAAAAACATAAGTTTTATATTCGTATATAATATACAACAGTATATACGGACTATCAAACGTATTATCAAATTTAAAATGGAAAATTTGTTGTGAAGCAAAATTACAAAGTATCGACGGGATATGCAGAAGGTTTCCACGACAAATACATCAAAACGTATTTTAAGTTTTATATGCGTACTACCATATCATGTATACGCCAAAAAACTTATTTGAAATATTTCACAACAATACGTTTTGATTAATTGATCGTGCAATATTTAGGCATATCCCGTCGACATTTAATATATTTAACAGTTTGTGAAAAAAATTCTGTTGATATATATTTCTTGAACAAATTTTGTCAAGACACGAGTGGTGTAGTGGGTAGCGTCGACGACTGCGAACGAGAGATGGGTGGGTAAGGCGGTTCGAATCCCCGATCGACACGAAATTTTTCTGCGATCCAATTGAAAAATGCGAGCGCCCAAGACAGTCGAGTACAATCGTGAAGGCGAAAAAGCGCCTACACGACTGTAAATAAATTTTTCAAAAAAAAAAAATCATTTTTTGACAGTACTTGCTCGACGGTTGGCTGAGCGTCGGCCCGTTGTCCTGACCAACGCTGGGCCAGTACTGTTCCCAAGCTGTAGCCAACCCTCGGACCGCTGTTATCACTCCAACGCTGATCCAGTGGTTGGCCGATCGGTTTCGCCAACGGTCGGACAACCGTCAAACACGGTTGGCACAGTACTGGGCAACGCTTGGGCCATTCGGCCATTTTTTCACGGGTTTCGTCTCGTTGCATTGGCAAAGTTTGAAGATCGAGCGTCTCGCTTGCTCTCGTCAACTATATTTATCTTTCGTGAACGGGGAGCCGAGCAATTCTCGTTTTGAGAACCTCTCGCGCCTTCGATAATTCTACCGCGCGTCGATCTCCGCGCGATTTATAAACGATATAAAACGATCCTCTATACACGTATATAAATATATCTATTTATTTTCTACATAGATATATAAATGATCGTATATAGAGAGACACATGCGATTATTATGGATGCCTGAGGATCACGAGGCTGTGCGCGATCGCTAAGTAATAATCTTTGAGCGTTCTAATGCGCGACTTGGAACCGGGCGGCCTCCAAGTTGAAATAACTTCCCCCCCCCCCCCCTCCTCACTCGACGCCTTCTCTCCTCTTCTCTTTCATACTATTCTCCAGGACACCCGGCAGTCTCTCCTGCTCTTTCCCTCCTCCACTGCTCGTTCGCTCTCTTGGCTAGGACTTTCAGGATCCAAACGAGCGCCATTTTATTTTTATTTCGCTCGCTCTCAATATAATCTCGCCTCATCCAATTTCTCATTCACTTTTCCCCATTATCCGTGTTATTCTTTCGTTCCTCTAAATTCGTACAAACACCTGGATTATCAAGATCTCTTGATTATTGGCATTTGAAAAAATTTCAAATTTGTGGATACATGGACAATAAAATTTTGCTGGAATCGATCGATCATCCGTTGCATACGTTCGACTTAACGTTTTTTAAGAAATTCTCAAAATTTAGTCATTGCAGCAAGAAATATTCTTGAAAATTTCTTCGGAAAGTGAATTTTTGTCACTCCGATTATAAATTTTGCTGACAGTTTCGTTCGAAACGAAAAAAAAAAATACTGTTAAAATTAGGAAAATTTAAAAATTACGCAAAAATGTTGAGTTTACAAGTGTGTAATTATTTATTTCTACGAGGCAATAAATCGATGAGAGATGAAAAAAAAATGGAGGCATTAGTGTAAAAGTTTGCGATACATCGAAAAACATTTTAATGGAGTTGCTCAAAGTTTCTTCACCGCATGTTGATGATGAATAAAGATGCAACGAGAAACATGGATGGAAGAGGGAGAGAGAAAAATAACTGTAAATAGGGGAAACCTTCGAATGGTTTTGTCGGACGTTGTTGAAACTGTGCGAATACATTGCAAAGCGAGCGTCGACGCGATGCCGTAAGTTTTCTTCCAACTTAATCTCTCTCTCGCTCGTTCTTTTTCTTTCCCTTTCTCTCTTGGTGGGTTCTCCAAAGCGTTGGCACTCTCTAACGCTCTAACGCCAAGTTTCTCGCGACGACGACCCCAAGGACACGGTCCCCGAGACCCAATCGCTGCACTTTTGCCGGTTCCCTTCGCGCGTTGCAATTGCAATCGCAACCAAACAGCAGCAGCAGTCTTATTACGTACTACTTTTATTCCTTAGAGTTATTTTATTTTCCGATATTACGAGCAGCTTCTTTTCCATCGTGCTGAAAAAAATTCACTCAAATAATGAGAAAATATATTTTTACACAATTATAAGCAAAATAAATAAGGGAGAAAAAAATCGCGCGTCTCCGCGAGATCGCGTACTTGGCCCTTTGGAAAATAATAATAGAAAAAAGTGAGCGCGCGCGTACAGTGTATAAGAAACGTGATTGACGTATATTTATTCGTAAAGAACGCGAAAGAGCTGGGAGAGAGGGATAGAGAGACGAAGGAGATGGTGCGGCAAGTGGGCTTGAGACAACCGCGTTGACAAAATCGATTATTCGTTCAACATCGGAAAAATACCGGCTCTGTTTGCATTCATGCACCATCCGCGCATATATCGTACGAATGCGTGTGTATAGAGAGCGCGGAGTAGATGAAATGCGCGTATCTTCAGCTTGGTCTTTCTCGTTTTTCGCTCACCTCATTCCTTTCTTCTGTTTTATATTTCGCACGAACGACGACAATGACCCTCCACCCCTTAAATACGCACACACACACACACACACTCGCCATAGAAGGTATTCCCTCGAGATTGGACTGCGCAGCTCTCGTTTCACGCTCTTGCGTTCTTCTATAACTCGTTCTCGTATTTTTCATTTTTTTTTCTTTTCGTTTGTTTTTCATGTTTTCAATCTTCAACTTCGTCGTCGTCGTCATCGTCGTCGCGCTGGTGGTGTGACGATTGCGACGATTGATATGGAGAGAGCAAATGATAGGGAATGCAAGAGAGAAAAGAGAAAGAAAACCTGCTCGAGTCGTCGAGGCGCGCCATCAGCGCGATATTTGCAAATATCGATTCTGAAAAGCGCCCGAACAATGGGCTTAGTTTTTGTTATCGATAGCCCCTCCGCCCCTCCTTCGACTCTTTTCACCGCATTGTCGAGGAAACGCTTCACGTGTGTAGCACGATCCATTGCAGCCGTCCCCGCGTCAACGATCTTGTCGATCCGTAATACACCATCGCATATAATATGCATTGGTGCATGCAGCGGCAGTGTGCACGTGTATCGGTGTGCGAAATTCGTCCTCCGCGTGCATTGCACTTCACTCGAATGATTCGCGACGGACGTTTGTCCAGCGAGCGAACTCGTACATCACGTGCCACACACCACCTTTGTTCGCTAATACCGCGACGTCAAAATTTCATGCACAAAAAAAAATTCAACGCGCGTCTCTCTCTGTTTAGTAATTTTACATCGATTCTTCTGGCTCCACGAATTCCCCGAGCTTTTTGCGTCGATCGACGCGCGCAAAGGCATATACGTCCGATGGATTAACTCTTCATTATCCCGCGGTGCAGAATTGCATTCGCGAAAGAGAATTTTCAAGGAAACTAAAATAATTCTTAGACAGATTCGAAAATACGTGTAAATAAATAAAATGGACGATGAAAAAACACTGAAAAGAAAATTTTGTTGAAAAAGATCGATAAACGGTTTTTTCGAAAAATCACGAAAATTTTGTCATTCCAGCAAAAAACATTCTGTAAAATCTTTTCGAAAAGTAAATTTTTGTCATTCCAATCGTAAATTTTGCTGACAGTTCCGTTACAATGAAAAATATTGTTGAAATAACGAAAATTTTGAAATCATCCCAAAATATTTAGTTCGTCGTATTTAACAAAATATCGACGTTTTTTGAAAAAATTGAATTTTCAGTGAACGAAGAGGAAATCGAATGCCCTAACGCGGCTAGTCCCAAATCGAAAAGAACCGAATATATGCAAGGAAACAAAGAGGCAGAGGGGAAGAGTCACCGCAAATACAAGCACACACACAGGCACACGCACCACATATATACGTAAACCGAATGTACAGAGGACAGAACTGTACGAAGTGAAAGTGCAGTTTTGCAGTACAGCAGAACATCTAGACTCCGCGGGCTGGAGAGTCGCGCATGCAGCCTGAGAGAGAGAGAGAAATATGGAATCGTGTAATGATGGAAAGAATGAGAAAGAGAGAAGGAGTTGGCGGAGCCGGTGCTCTCGCGGTGGTGGTTTGAATGGTGATGGTGTGTGGTGTGTGTGCACGTTTCGCAGAGAGTGCAGCACACCATGCAGACTCTCGCGCGCGCGGTGGTTATCTCGTTGCACGTTACTCCGTGCGGCTGGCTATCTCGACGAGCGCGTTCACGGGAGCGCGCGCAGGGGCCTCTGACCTTGTCCCAAATACTGGAGCCCGACTCGCTGCTGGCTGGACGGTTCGTTGCTTCGTTGGCTCGCCGCACTTCTCCCTCATTTTCTACACCGCTGTATCTTTTATCTGCTTCTCTCGCTCTCTCTCTCTCTCTCTCTCTCTGCATGGCATTCCCTCGCGCCGTATTAGCTAGCGTCAGAGAAAAAGAGACAAGATTGAGCAGCAGCGGTAAAGAAAAAGAATCGTGCAAAGACTGCGACAAACATGCGATTCTCAAGCCTCGCCGCGCTATCTTTTCCTCTTTTTCTTGTACTCTTGCGCGCATATTAGAGAACCTTCCTTCAACCTTTTGCTATTCGCGCGCGCCTTGCCTTGTCCCGCTCGTCTTTTCGCGACTCTCGGCCAACGTTCGGCAACCGCGATTCGAGTCCTGCTCGCCGCCGCCGAGCAGGACCGTGAGAGTTTCCTCGACCAATAAAAACCTGCTTCTATTGTGTTTGCCATCTCCTCGCGATTCAACGTGTTCCGCGCATTACGAGAAAGAATGAAAAAAAACCAATGGAAAAAGGTGGATGACAAATTTCCGACGTTGTCGCATTCTCGGAGCTGCCAATTGTTCGCGAGTCTTCCGATCGGTACTTATTATTGCAGAATCTCTCGATAATTGCAATTTTATCTCGTCAAAAATAGGACCAGCGGCAGTAATGAAATTTCCTGCTTCCATTTCGCGCTTTACGTTTTTTCATTCCTATAGCTCGGCTCTTTGGAGCTCGTCGTAAAAAAATGGCGAAAGAAGCATCGCAAAGAAAAGGCGCGATCGGGAAAAGGAAGGGCTTGCTGCTCGCGTTTTAGCGAAAAAAACCCCCGCCCCCGGATGGATCGATGGATTCAATTTTTGTTTTACGAGCTTTAACGCCATCCAGTGCAATTTTAACGGCTTCGCTATATATAGCTCGCTATTGCCGTTCTTTATCCTACGAATATGTACGCTCGAATATATATACATGTGTACGAGGGCCCTCGCGAAACGACCCTTTCCCTTCGATTTCACGATATTCCGCCGGCATCCTCGACGAACGCGCGCTCTCAAATGTTATAGTACCCTGCGCGCGGCACTCTACTCGTTTCTCCGCGAGCAGAGATCCCTTGTGCCACACACCCGTCAATCTTTACCCGGGCCCCCGGTTCATTGCAAAATACAGAAAGCGAAAGAGAGCCAAATAAAAAATAAAGAAGCAGAGAGCAGGAAAAACGAAGGGCGCGGCGCCAGCCCAGCAGACCTACCCGCAGCAGGGACGATAAATGGCACACACAGAGCCACGAAAGCAACTGAACCCAGAGTTGTGCTTCGATTATACCAACGATCTTAATCTCTCCCCGAGCTAGTAAAAAAAAAAAACAACATTCTGCGCGGAAACCTTTTTTTTCATTACCCCATTTCGCTGAAGCTCCTAAAGCAAACATTGTGCATCGCATGAAATTCGTAGGCTGTTATTATCCAACCGAATCCGGTTACGTAAAGGCCAACTAGCATCTCGCAGCTTGTGATAACATTTGAAAAATGGCTGGAAACTTTTTCTACTAGTTTTATCGTGTGCTAATCGATGCAGAAAAGATTGAAACGATTTTGTGGCGAAAACAGGAATTTTTTTGCTTCTTCCTGTTTTGGCAACGAATGTCTCGTAATAAGGTGTCTTTGGAACAGGTTGGAAGGTCTTGGCTTCTCGGATCGTGTCGTCTGCCGCTGCTGGTGCTCCTGCGGGAACGTTGCCCGTTCCGAGGAAGAGAGTGGAAGACCGTGAAATAAGTAGGCAGCTCCGCTGCATGCTGCTGTGTACCGTACTTACCGCGCGAGCTCTGCTCGTGTATACGCTTCGCGCGGCAGTTCGACTACCGTGTGACATTACTATTTTCAATGTGTTGCACAGACACACGCGCCTATCTAGCATTTCCGATCCCGGTATCAACGCCACATGCACGAATACCAACTCGCGCGCGTTTACCTTCATAAACACACACGTGTATGTGTGTGTGCATGAGTATGAAGTTGTTGCATTCGCAAGTGCATCGCGCACACAGAGAGAAACTCGGGCGCGTTTCAGAGTCTCTTTACCGCGATGATCGTACTATATAGAATGAAAGACGCGATGAGGATACGACGACGACGCCACTGCCGCGCCGCCGCGGGCAATTAAGAACCGGTACATTCGTATCGATCTTTGTCTCCTAGAATCGATGTAATTAAATCAGATATTTCAGGCGGTACCATTTAGTGCTCCCAACGAGAGAATTCCACGAAACGAGTAGCGAGGAAGAGAGAGGGAGAGAATAGATGCGAAGCAGAGGGGAAAGAGAGGGAGAGAATTAGCTGGAATTAAAGGGGGCGCGAGGGAGAAAGAATCTTTTCCTCTTCCTCCTTTGCAGCAGAAGTCTCGTTCAAATCTTCGTCGCTCTCTCTCTCTGCTCTGCTCCGTTGTCGAGCTTTACTTTACTTTACTTTATACTGCCGAGAGGCTCTCAAATTGTCTTTCTCTCCTGTTTTCCTCTCTCTCTCTTGGCTTCAATTTATATTTCCCTCGTCGTTTCTTAAATTCTTCCAGCTCCCGCGTCGTCTCGTTTCAACACCCAACATCTCTTCGCGACTCTCTTTGCGCACATGCACACATACATTTACATCGCGATATCCTTATTCATTCATTGTTCACTTTTTATTCCCGCCAGTTCTCTTTCTACGTACACGTCGCGTTGCTTCAACCTCCTCTTTTATATTTTATTCTCCTTCGCGATATATTCCGCGTCCACCAATCGCGCCGCGTGTGCATGTCCTGCCGCGTCTTTCTCTTTCTCTATCCCCCCGCGCGCGCGCAACAAGATTTGTGACTGTCGCCTTTTGAATCACGGCTTCTAATCTCTTTGCATCTTTTTCTTATTCCCATGCAGCGATACACCCGGCTCTATGATTCTCGCCCCCTCCCCTTCTCTTTACCTTTTTTCAAGCATCCATCCACGTTACCCAGCACCGCGACGCGCGATGACCCTTGACATTTGAATTTCAAATCATTTGTCTTTTCGTCCGTGTTGGAAGAAATTTTCTTGCACTCTTTGCCTTGTGCCCAATTGCACAAATTCCGATGCTCAAACGTTTTTTTTCACCATTATTTTTCTCCTAACACACGCGATTACTATAATGGATTGATGAAATATTGCTACTGAAATAAAATGGTAGAATAACGAAGGCCAACGCGCCAACGAGTGGTTTGTATGATGAAAAAAACTAACCGGTTTCCACATCAGATCGCACATGACATTTAACAATTTTTCCATCGTTCCTGAAAAATCGTCGAAATTACTAATCGACGAGACTGCTCCGAGTGAAATAAATGCGAGGGACGAAAAGGAAAAAAAAATTGTTTGTCGGAACATGGCGCGCGATGAGCGTGCGGGAAAAAAAATGGACACGAAGAAAATGTGCATAACTATCAATTATTTATCTCCTAAATATTCTTCTCGTACATGATGGAGTCACGCGCGCGATGAGTTGAATCATTGGCACATAATTTCGTGTCCGTGTGTGATTTTTTGTTGTCAAACTGACGGCAACGAAGGAATTTATAGTCGAAGGAGATGCCAATTAATTTTGGATTGGCAATCATTGACGTGCGGTGTACGCGGACGCGCTTTGTATTGATTCATAATCATCGAGTGCCCGAGTCAGATTATGTACTCTCGCGGTAGTAATGGAACATCGATACACGAAGCCAAGTCCATGTCCGCAGACACTCGATCAAGATACGTGGCTATATATGTATTAACGCGCGTATAACGTTGCAATATGTTCGATGATGCGTCCCGCTGGATATATGAATTTTCGCAGTCTGTGCTGCGCACCAATGCAACCTATAGAATCTCGATACTACGAATTGACTCTTATAATCGGTAATCAGGCGCAATATTCCTCGACGAACAACATTCAAACGTATATATGTTATTAGCCTCTTAATCGAATCTGCCTAAATTACCTTTTCCTTCTAATTTCCTCTCGAGCCTCCCAATTTATTTATCTCAATAAATTTTCTTGAATTTTCTCTCATCCCTTTTTTTCCTTACAGAAACGATAATTTTACGATTATTAGGGCAAATTCTTGTTCTAACAATTATTTTCGTCGCTGGTCCGCGGTGCAAAGACGCACTGGCTCGAAACTCATTTGCATACGGTAATGAATAATAGATCAACGGTCACTTATTAGGCGAGACTCGCGGTTTCACTCGATCCCTCGAATCTCGCCTGGTGCTGCATTTTGTTGATATTATATAGCAGCGGCTAAGCATCTAATGCAAGTGCTGCAGCAACGCGGGGAGCGAGACAGCGAGCAACGTCGTCGAACGTTCTAAAATGGCTGTTCCAATGGCGAAGGCCAAGCTCGATTACCCGGCTACTCCGGTTACTCTTTTTTTTTCTGTCTTTTTTCTCCATTTTTTTTTCATCATTTCGTCGTCCGGTGGCCCCAACGACCGGTTTTAGAGAGCCGAGAATTATCACCACGCGCACCGCAATACCACAACACACGAGGTACGCGAGCCAACAAAACTTGAGCGGCATCCTCATCGTCGCGAATGCGTAATTGACCTTTGAGATTTTGCGACAATATGCCTGTGATGCACACTTTTTATCGAATTTATAGTTTGAAATTGAGTTTCCTCCATTTTTCTTGCTTTTTCAGCAGCTGATGATGATTACAGGCGATAATTAAGTAAATGATGCAAAATAATTCGTCGTGTGTGTGTTGCAAACTCTATAGCTCGCCTTGCCACCTTATTTTTTCGAGTTTCTCTTTTTCATTTTGCTCTCTCTGGTGAGCTTGAAACGAGAACATTATAAAAAGTGTGCGATGAAGAAAAAAACGAAAACGACGATATTGCGTAAAGCCGATCAAAGATTGCTCATTTCGCGTAGCCTTGATAGAGCAAATTAATTGAGCGATTTGTGTTTTAGAATGTAAGCACTTGGAACGGCAAAAAAAACGATCTAGGAACTTTGATCGGTCGGATCAGCGAGCTATGCTCCTTTTTTTCACCATCGAGTAGTCTCAGGAACAATTTACAGGCAAATTATTGCTGCTCCAGATCGCAGAATCTTTCCACGAAATCCATTTAAAATTTGAGAATAACTCGATGTAAAGAAAATTCTGGTGGAAAAGATCGATATTTTACGTTCGATTCAACGTTTTTTTGAAAAATCACAAAAATTTTGTCATTCCAATCGTAAATTTTGCTGACAGTTGCGTAAGAAATGAAAAACATTGTCAAATATTATGAAAATTTTGAAATTATCCACCAATATTTGGTTCACTTTGTCTAACAAAATATCGACGTTTTTTGAAATTTAATTTTCAGTGTGCAAAATGAGGGACAGATAAAAACCCATTAGTGAAAAGTGAGCGAGACAAAATAAAATTCCGTTATATTTGTACAATTTGGAAAAAAAGTTGCGAAAGAGTTAAAGCAAAATTTTCGTGAAAAAGATCGAAATTTACGTTTGATTAAACGTTTTTTTTGAAAAATCACAAAAATTTTGTCATTCCAATCGTAAATTTTGCTGACAGTTGCGTAAGAAATGAAAAACATTGTCAAAAATTATAAAAATTTTGAAATTATCCACCAATATTTGGTTCACTTTGTCTAACAAAATATCGACGTTTTTTGAAATTTAATTTTCTGTGTGCAAAATGAGGGACAGATAAAAACCCATTAGTGAAAAGTGAGCGAGACAAAATAAAATTCCGTTATATTTGTACAATTTGGAAAAAAGTTGGGAAAGAGTTAAAGCAGGTAACGCGAGAGGATGGCCATCAGGTTTGTTCTTTATTGCTACGTTGCAACCGCGTGAGTGCGGGTCTCCGCTGGCCATGTGCATCAGAGCGAGAGAGAGATTCATATATAGTCTCTTGTTGTGCGATTAGACGAGCTCGTGATTAGCGTCGACGAGGATGAGCGTCAGGTGGATCGTTGATAGTACTTACTGCTCTTTGCAGTTAATATTCGCACACATACACACGGCAGGCAAGTCTACTTATTTATTTATTCACATGGTTCGTGCGTTATACGCTCATTGGATGAGAACAAAGTGCTGTATAAATCATTACAAATATTCTGCTAGTTGACTGATAATCAAATGATGTCAAAAAACGTCAATATTTATTCGAATACGGTAAAATAAATATTTTTCGATAATTTCAAAATATTTTCCATTTCTGACGGAACTGTCGGCAAAATTTACTTTTCCAAGAGATTTCCGAAAAGATTTCGTGCTGCAATGACAACATTTTTCTGATTTTTCGGAAAAAAAAAAATTCTTTCCAGTGTTCGCAATTTGTTGGAATTTTGACCGTATTGAATTGGCATGTGACCCAGATTGACTAGAAAAAACGCCGATATGGACATGGACGCTATAACAATATACACTGAAAATAAAATTTTGTTGAAAAAGATGGATATTTTGTTATGGATACGTTAAACTAAACGTTTTTTTCGAAAAATCACGAAAAATTGTGTCATTCGAGGAAAAACATTCTGGAAAATCTTTTCGAAAAGTAAATTTTTGTCATTGCAATCGTAAATTTCGCTGACAGTTTCGTTACAATGAAAAGTATTGTCGAAATAACGAAAATTTTGAAATCATTCGAAAATATTTAGTTCGCTGTATTCAACAAAACATCGACGTTTTTTGACAAAATTGAATTTTCAGTGTATGATTTGAAATGTGAGGTAAGAGAGGATAAAAGGAAAATGATGCAACATAGGAGAGTGCGTTTGGTACGATGTAAAATAATATATTTTTAAATAAGTTTGATTGCGAGCGTGTATAATGATTAGTTAGCGCTTAGGTAATACAGATTTTTCCGATTCGCTCGTCATGGGAACCGGCACACGGCTACGTGTTCCAAGTTCGAGACCGGCCAAGAGGAAAAAAGAGATGGAAATGGAGAGGGAGGGGGGGGGGGAGAAAAAGGAGGAAAAAACGAAAAATGTATACGAGTAAATAAAAGTATAAGCTGCGGATTCGTGGAGGTCTCTCCGGTCTCCGGAGTTGTGTTAAGGGGGACCGCGAGCTCTGTGACCTCGGCTTCCGCGCCGGCAGGTCGGTGACGTCATGCCCTTCTAAACAGGAGGGGCCCAGACCAACTAAACATGGCCGTGGATTTAGGCGGCCAATGGGCGAGCTCCAACGGGCCCCCCTTTCTACGCGAGAGAGGCCCCGCCGGCACCGCTTCTCGCGCGCGAACGAGATGGCTCCGCTCTCTCTCTCTCTCTCTCTCTCTCTCCTCGCGGAGCGTGTTTCATGGCCTCGAAGCCACGAACGCGTGTGGGTTCCCCCTTCGCGTACCCTCCGATTAGAATATTTGGATGGCCGCTCCCTCCGTCTATGCATAGTCACGAAATCAATAATAATGCATTTTGCATCCACTCCAACATCGCGAATCTTTCACGCGCCATTTCTCATCGAAATCTCCTCTTTGGGCTTCGTTTCATATTTATTTCCAATTTTCTCAAATATGCACTGAAAACAGAATTTTGTTAAAAAAGATCGATATATTTTGTTGGATACGTTCAACGAAACGTTTTTTTCGAAAAATCACGAAAATTTTGTCATTCTCGCAAAAAACATTCTGGAAAATCTGTAAATTTTGCTGAAAGTTCCCTTACAAATGAAAAATATTGTCGAAATAACGAAAATTTTGAAACTATCCCACAATATTTAGTTCGCTGTATATTCAACAAAATATCGACGTTTTTTGACAAAATTGAATTTTCAGTGTGTTTATCGTTTTTTTTTGTATCCGAGTATTTTATTGAATTCGTTTCATTCCTAATAATCATTGTTTTCTTCATACCGAAAAGCCTGAAGATCGTGTGTCCGGAGTTGATTTTACTCATAAAAAGTTCGAGTACGAATTTGATTGAATTTTCCAAGCAAATTAATGAATTTTGTTGAACTCTATAGCATCCCAGCGAATTCACTTGAAATGAACATTTTATTATAATTTTTGAGATCCTAATTTGGCCTTGTGGAAAAAAATGCAAGTTTGGTAGAAAAAACCGAATCTCAGGCTCCATTTTGTCACGACCATTTTACTTTCTAAGCGTGCCATCAGAGATAAAAATGGTGAAACTAAATTTGGCCGACCAATAATAGAGTGATGTGAGGTTTTGGCCCCCCTACACATTTCAGAGTTGCCCCCACTGCTTCGCGGACGAGCCGGGACCGATTAGAATATTTGGGTGTTGCTTCACGTTGGACACAACCTCTTCCAAAGTAAATGCTTCGAGAAGGGGTTTCCAATGGATGCCTCGCATCGGATCCCAAACTCCTAATGAAAATATCAAACCAAGGACGTCATGGATCGTGCATTCGACCTTTCGAGCCTCAATTCTTTTTTCCTTTTCTTCGCAAATTAGTAAATTCTTCCTCGAAATGTTACGAGTAATAATTTTTATCATTTTTTCGTGTTTGTCAGGATCTCGTAATACACGAGCAAGACACACACGATTTCTTCGCAAGTCCATCAGTCGTCTTCGGGGTAAAGGTGAATGCGGCAAAGTCTCGGATTTCGTGGCGTGATCCTCGCCGATGCGTTGCAAAATAATAATAAGCGCGTGTTTACGTAATTCATTTTATGTGACAAAAAAATGTGTGATTTTTTTTCTCCCCAACAAATCCTCACCAAGAGTTTTTCCTTAACATTTTATTTGATAAATATTGGCCTGAGAAATTGTGAACAAACTACTTTTGCGTTTTCAGCACTGGCGGATGGGAATTTTTTTTTGTGAAACTTGACTGAAGTTAATTTGCTTTATCCAGAAGTCCCGCGCTTGTTTTTAACGATCGCGCGGATTTTACGTATTCAGGACGATCAAACTGGCCTCGTAAAATTTCGTATCTCGCGATGCGACCGTGTTATCGACAATAATAATTAGTTACAATTTATTCGAGACTCGGAAATATGCACGAGGTTGAAATATTTTATGTTTAGTGTACACAGATGCATATAAGCGAAAAGTTTCGTCTTGATCTTGTAATATGGTAGTTATTTCGTGCATGGTCCCGGCGGGAGATGAGCGGGAAAAAGAGAGAGAGAGGCTGATGCGCGCGATCTGCGAAACTATTCACGTTTTCCTCCGGCGACCTGAGATATCCGTGCGCGCGAGGCCGACGATCCCCTCGGTCTCGTTTGGAGTCCTCGCTTTGGAGAAAAAAGATGGAGAGAGGGGGGGGGGGGGAAGAAAGAGAGTCCGAGATCGCTCTTGGTGCGTGCACTCCTGGTTTTTGTTGGCACGTTAACCAGTTGTCGACTAACCTAACCTAAACGTACAAGTGCGTGCATGGACTTGGAGTATTTCTACCAACTTGTTCGTAAGGCCCTCCGGCGTCCATTACAAAAGCAATTTATCTCTTGCACAGCATCCCGTGTGTGCCGCAGAACATTGAAAAATCCCGAAAAGCTCGATGGCGCGCGGCAGGAAGCAAAAAGTATAATAAATGTATTATGGAAATTTTATAATGGCAGAAATAAAAATGATTCGCTTAAAATTCAATATGGCAGGAGGACACGAAGAAGGGGAGTATAGAAAAATGGCGTTTGATTCAGCCATTCTTGTGAGAGGCATCCGGTGCGTGTGCTGCGTGTCCTTCTGGCTGCCGCACACTCTACATTTTCCCACAAAGTGGAATACGCTGGAAAAAACGGAGCAACACATAAAAATGCATATGCTCATTGCAAAATCCGCTATTTCGTGTATTCCAACGCTAAAACTCGGATTTTCGAGGGAGGCTACGAAAATGCTTCGTGCGACCGTACACGCAGAGACTCTTTATCCCCTCCCCCCTTCCTTCCCTCCCCATTGGACCCTTATTTCTCCTCGCTCGCTCATTCTTGGGCTTTTCTCGGCTGCTCGCAGCGAAACATCTGTGCATGCGGCTCCATCTCGTCATCTCGCTCGAGCCTGCTCCTGCTTTTGCTCCTGCTGCTCTCTTCGTACTCTCGTTGCTGCTGGCCGTGCTTGAGCGCAGCAGCGCAGAGGCACTCGGTGGTGGCCGCGCGCGGTGGTCATGGTTTGAGAGCTCACCGAACTGCGCGAGCACCGGCCGGCCAACCCGGTCATCCCCGACCGACCAAACTGGTTTTTCGCGGTCGTTTCTGATGCTCCGTGTACCACAATTTGATAGATTTCTTCTGCGCCGCTTTACACACCGCGCGCGATATTTTCCTCTCTCTTCGTCCGCTTCCACGCGGGGAATATTCAATCGAAGAAAGAGAAAGATAGCGCGCGCGCCACATATACACGAGAAGAATGGAAGGGACTTGGCGTTTCATGAGAAATACATCAGCGCGGTCCACACAGCAACCAACTTGTTTTTTTTCTTATCAATCGCGCGCGTGTGCGTGTGTGCGTTTGAGAATTCTCGATCGACGAACCCGAGCCTCGACGCAGCAGACCCGATATCTCGGCAGGTGCATCAATTGACCACACACTCGACTACTTTGCTCCATCGCGATATTCGATATATCCGCGCGCGAGAGCTTCATAGAAAAATTTATATTCGACGATAAACTACATGGATACGGAGAAAACAAGTTTTTTTTTTCGGCTGAGATCCCAATCAAATTCTTAAACTTCTTTCTCGAGAAAATGGCCGCTCGAGATGCGGGGATCGAGAGAGAAGGCCAAAGACTTTAATATCTGTCGCAGAATTGCGACGTTTCTTGAAGAAAAATTATTTCAAAGTGCGTTTACGAAAGAATGCGCGCTAAAAAAATCGAAGGCAGTAGCATTTTCGAAGCATTTCAATTGATTTTTCTTCTGTTGCACCGCAAAAATGCCTCGCGGTAAAAAAAAATCCTTGTCATCATTTATTTCGCTCTGGTATCCTTTTTTTTTCACTTTTCTTTCTTCTCGGTCTGACAGACCAAAGGATGAAGCCCCAGAGGACAACGCGCGGGGCAAGGAGGAAAGCGGAGAGAAAAATTTACATGAAACGGGCGCGCGAGTGTTTCTTCCAACTCTGGGCATATCCATGTGAGTCCTGACATAAATTGAAACGTCAAGAGTGAGAGAGAGGGCGAGGGTACAGCAGCAGGGGATGACAAGGGAGAATTGTGCGTGCAACTTGTGTGTCCCGGTCGAGGAGAAGCAGGACTAGAGCGTTTCGCTCGCTTGTCATCGAAAGCAAACGCGATGACGAAGAAAGAGACGGAGAAGCTTAACGTTGAAGTTCATCAGTCATTCCCACGGACATGCGGAGAATCATTGCAAAATATCTGCACTCGCGGAGCTTCGTATCTAGATACGCGCGCGTATATGTTATATATTTTTTTCTTCATCCCTGACATATACAGAGCGGGTGTAAAATGACGTCCTCATAAAATCCTACACAGAGAGCCATGCAGCAAGGGAGAACGGAGCAGGAGAGAGTAAAATGCGTATAAAGCAGAAGCAGCATCCACTGTGGATGCTGCTGCGTTGTTGTTTCTCTTTCCATCATTGACTCGGGATGCGCGAGGATGAAGGGACACCATTTCACTTTTTCGCTTTCTTCCATCTTTCTCCGGTTTGTCCTCGCTGATCGTCGTCGTCGTGTCGCGTCGTCGTCGTCGCTGTTATATAGCCGCGTGTGTATATAAAAGTGGGGTAGGTCGTGATTGCTCCAGCGATACAAAGGATGGACACGAAACCCCCTTGGGCACCCTTCCCCATTATATGCATGCCCGGCGCAGTTGCTTTTTCTCTATAGAGTCTATACGCGCGCGGTCCACCGAGAAGCGCAGCAGAAAAGACGACGAGTGCTGCGGGTACAACGACAATTTCACGCGAATGTTTAAGCAACATCTCGCTATACAGAGTGTCTAAAATCTCATGGTGCTGCGATGGCGAGAGCTCGCGCCTTTTTTTCTCCCATGCCTCGCATCGTCCGCGTCTGATCCTGCGACTAATCAGCGATGGCCAATCGGATGGGCCGCGTTGATTGTTGGATCAAAAGGGGAAGAAAGCTCGTGCGCTTGCCACGCCTTCAAAACGAACGCCCTAAAAATACGCGCCCGATCTATGTATAAATTTTCAACAATTTACCGCGTCGCGCGTTCATGGACCGCGCGTCCATCATCCAGAGTACAGACTCGAGTATAAATATCATTGTTCACATACGAATTGACGCGCATAATCATCAACCGCAACTTTTCTATAACGCTTCACATATAAATAGCGTGTGTATAAAAAACGTTTTCGTATATATCTATATGTCGCGCGTCGACGCAACTGTTCAGATGATGGAAGAGTGACTGACGCGGAGCGCCCATGTAGACGTTTGATATCCGTATAATACGTACGCGAGTCACCGTCAAGCAGTAGCGCAGGGGGAAGAATGGTAATGTAATGAAGGGATGAAAAGGACGCTTTGATCGATGACACGCATGGTAAAATCTCTACCCGCAGAGCGCCGAGTCAAATGAACCAGAAAATCATGAAATTCTCGAGACAAAAGTTAATCAGCCAACCGCGATCTTCTTTGCATCGAAACTGCTGCGAGCCGAGGCTTCCAAATGGAATCTTCGCGAG
This sequence comes from Diadegma fenestrale, assembly GCA_037043255.1. Classification (NCBI taxonomy): domain Eukaryota; kingdom Metazoa; phylum Arthropoda; class Insecta; order Hymenoptera; family Ichneumonidae; genus Diadegma; species Diadegma fenestrale. Next base: position 2,556,258 of record CM073310.1, read on the forward strand.
TTGGATCAGCGCGATTTTCTTCGCTGGGCGTGAGTCTATAGAAATTTCTAGAGATTTCGAGAATTTCATTGCGCACGCAAACAAAGATTCGTTCGGTCCCGCGCAAAGAGCTCTCGCGGCTGCGATAACAAATTTTTCTTGGCTCTTCATCGCTGAAAAGTATTAAAGATTAAAGTTTGTTCAAAACAAGCCTTATCGTTTGGCTATCCACCGCCGCGGCAAGGGGTGAGCCAACGTTTTTCTTTTCCTTTCTGCTCTAACCGCGTTCACGTTTATACACACAAATGTGGATCGAAAAAAAAGGAGAAAAAACGGTTCAAATGCCTCGGTAGATAAAGTTTATCAAAATACACGCCATATCTCGCGGATAATGTCGATCGTGCGAGAAAAAATTTCAGAACCATTCGAGATTCGTTTTTTCGCGGTTGCGTTGATGCGCTCTTGATATTGGGTCAATCTGGGGATTTAGACGTAAAAATGTTTATTGCGTTTCGTTGGTTCTCACAAAAATCTTGAGAAAGACGCGGGGAAAATGCTGCCCGTGAGGAAATGACTCGTGCGGCTTCAAAATTTTTCCGCAGTTATCATTTTCCAACGAAATAATAACTTTTGGCCTCGAAATAATATTTTTTCAGCATGGACGATATCGATTGCTTTATCGAGAATATTTATTGTTTGAATTTTTTGTCACTAACCGTTCATTCCAAAAGAGGTTTTCGCGAGCGTGCTCCGAACAATGACAAGTTTTACCTGATAACCAACTTCGCGTATCCTACCTTGAAAGATAATGAAGCTTGAAAAGTCTCTCGACTCACGACGATACTCGTACGAGGTCATTGTTTTTTTTCCCTTTTTTTGGTTCGCAGATTAATTTTACATCACCGAACCGTAGTTTTCGCGGAAGAATACGTTTCACGCGCTTTTCATTTTTCCTTCAGAGTCATCGTTGGATCGGAAGGTTTTAAATGACGCACCGGCAATTGCGCGGCCTTGTCGAAAAGATTTTTCTACATTTATTGCGCGAGTATTCGATTTCGACGCGATTGAAACTTTTCTTTCAACGCGGCCAATCATTACAACGACCGTCTGCAGAAAAGTACATTTGAGAAAATATCGGGATGGTCACGAATGCCTCGCGATCGACGCTCAAAGTTTTCCGACGACCCTGCGCGGAATGCTGTCCCCTCTCTGTACCTCATCTGGCCGGGTCAAAGACTCGAGATTATGACAGAGTTGGTGCGCGATATTCCGGCCATTTCTTATTATCAATTGCCGCGAGCAATTCGGCGATACGCGCTCGAATTCGCGACAAGAAAGTTGCGAACAATCATGGGGTGGAGAAAAAGTTGAGAAAAAAAATCATCTACGTGCATGGAATGTCGAAATTTCGATGAAATTAATGATTTCCCCATTTTTGACGTTTCTAAAAATATTTTTTTTGCATCGTCGATAATTACTAAATCGTACGATCGTTATCGAGTGCAATCCTGAAAAGAACTCGGTGCAAATCAAGCTCGTTGTTATCTCAACGGAAAGATAAAACGCGCCGGACGTTGCGCGTTATCGCGACTTTTATTTTTGACACTTTTTTAGGAAATTTCTTATCTCGACAAATAATCTATGAAAGATAAGCAGCAGCAGAGGCGAAGCCAAGTATTAGATGATCCGGCGAAAACGACAAATTTGCCACATTTCGCGAGCGCGAGTTTGTCCTTGATTCGTTGCACACGCAATAAGTGTCGCCTGCATTTTTTTCCGACTCTCGGCGCGCAGAGATACCGACAAATATATCGATCGCGAGCCGCGCGCGTCACATTGTCCCCGATCATTTTTCTCCTCTATTTTTTCCGTACCGACACTTTATCAACATCTCGGATGTTTTTCGGAAATTAATCGAAAACCGTCGCAATAACTGCGCAGTGCGAGAAATGGGAAGAAAAAAAAATTCAGCAACGTTTCTATGCCAAATTATCGCGTACAAATGCGTCATAAATTTTTCAATTAATTATATGCATTTGTACAAGTTTCCCGGCCCGACACGAAGCCCGATTCACAATTCATTTTTTTTTTCTCTCTTTTGGGCACGTGTAACTTGTTTTTTTCCTGTGCTTTTGATAATTCAACAGAGAGAAAGGGAGAGAAAAGTAACGACCGTTTGCACCACGTGTACATGAAAAAAAGAAAAAAAATGAAAATACATATTCAGGGGACAAATAATTGAAAGTTTTCGAGAGCCTCGCTGGCTGGAAACGTCATTCACAGAAAGAAAGAGATAGACAGAGACGAAAACGTAACGTTGTATTGATATTGTGTGTGTGTGTAGGCCGCGGGTATTCAAAATGTGTGTATACACAGGCGTAAAGACGTGTGTGTACATGTAGGAGTAGTTTTGCGAGAGCAGGAGACATACGGCACGGCGATAACTCAATATAACGCAAACTTCTTGCTTAGCGTGACAGAAAAGGGAGGAAATATTTTCCGGCACAGCGCAGCCGGGCTTGTCATTCAGAAACTGGCACACACAAATATCTCTCGACGCACGCTCACGTGTGTGCAACACCATTTGTGCATTAATTCCTTTCGTTGTACGTTTATCGGTATAGTTGACATGGATTTTTTATATTCCCAGCTCCGCGGCATTCAATTCGCAGCAGACTCATTAAAAAATGAATTCCAGGTCGCGCGCAAAATGGAGTAAAACAGATAAATGCAATAATTTCAAAAACCTGGAGCCTCGATTGAAATTTCGAGCCCAATTCCGATTCCGATCGACTCTTGAGTGCAAGCATTTTCTGCGTTGGAGCAAAATGAAGGAAAAAAATGAAGAATGTGCGCGGAGACCTCTTGGCGATGAGTTTAGCTGACTTTTCGTCGGGCACATGCTGCTGCGAGATCACGAGCGACGTGTACTCGTCGCGGAGCACATGGAGTGCCAGATGGTCCGTTGCAAACGCGTTTTATTTTATATATATACGCGTTTGATGCACGCGGATAAATGCGAAAAGGAATTGAATTTTTGAGGCTGCGTAATAGCCTCTGTCGCTAAAGTCGTTTGTATACTTATCAAAACAAATATATGTGCGCATTCACACACGTGCTTTTTATGGACGCTCCAATTTACACGAAAAAGCTTTTCTCGCATCATCACGCATTACCATATGAATCTCATGAATTCAAATCAAGCGCAGTTTCAATTATTTCAATCGATACATTGAACATTGAATTTTGTCAAAAAACATCAATATTTTTGAATAATTTCAGAATTTTCACAATTTTTTTTCATTCCTTACGGAACTGTCAGTAAAATTCACGATTGGAATGACAAAAATTTACTTTTCAAGAGACTTTATCGAATATTTCTTGCTGCAATGACAACATTTTTGTGAAATCAAAAAAGTCAAACTTGATTCAGCTAACTTGATCTATTTGATTAAAATGATGAATCTGATCAAATTGGGGAAAGTAAGCCGACTGGCACGAATCTCGATGAATTCTGAAAATAAAAATCATCAAGCCAACGGGAACGATCTCAAAAGATCCGTCTTATTGTATTAATTATATTTTTTTTTGCACCGCTTATTAGCTGGAAAGAGGAAAAGAGGAAAAAAAGGAGTGAACGAGTTATCATGCAGTCGATTATCCGCGAGTCAGCCGACTATAACAACACTGTAGTGTGTACACAGCGTCTATATATATATGGGGGGCGAGTGTAGTGGCAGTGACTGCTGAAGCTAATTTTCTCTGTCGTTCTCCGGCATAGCGTGAATCTCGTTGGCGGGAGATCCAACCTCTGTGCTCTCGTCCTCGTCGTCGTCGTCGTCGTCGTTGGCGTCGGTTGCTCTGCTGCGGTGAATGGAAACGTGAATGGGTGCGCGCGGCCGCGACTCGCGTAGAGACTCTTTTACTTCTCAATGTATAAGCAGGATACGCTGTTTGTATCGGAAGAAAAGTAAGAGGCACGGGGCGATTGTTGTTGACGATCGACAATTCGCAATCGCTAATAAATCGAAAAAAATGTTTTTTTTTTTTTTTTAGTCGACGGTTTCTTAATCGATGAAGAAAAACGTTGATGGAGTTTTCTCGCAAAATGAATAAAATGGAAATGTATCGAATAACGAGGTCGAAAAACGCGCGGTGGTGGGGGGAGAGGCGAGTGGATAAATAGATTGGTTGGATTAATATTGGTCGTCCAAGTGTGACGCGCTCGCGAGCGCATGAAGAGCGCGCGAAAAGCGAGGCAGGGCGCGCGAGAGCAAAATAAAATAAATAGTTACTAGCAGTCCGCGAGACGATGCCGTGCGAGTGAGAGAAAAGCAAATGTCAAAGATAAAAACGAATAAAGAAAAAAGATTTTCTCTGCACTGATCAATTTATTTATCTCGATCTTTTGCTTCGTGTATACAAATATCTCTCTTGTATGGGGAGCCTGGCACGTTAAGTACCGCGGCGCGCGCGATCTCTTTCTCATTATATTTTCGTCTCGCTCCTATCATCGGGACATTGCCGAGGTATTTGTTCGTGACGTCGCGGTTCATAAACGTCCAAGGGGCTCCCACGATCGGTTCATGGTCTTGACTCCGCTCCTCGTGGGTTGATACTAGACAAAGAAAGAGAGAGCGAGCAAGAAAATAGCGTCAATAGCTCTTTGTGCCATTTTCACACACGCGACACTCACCGAAATTCTTGACGAGCTGAAAAAAATTGTCGTAATTATAAAAAAATGTCGCATCCACAAAATGGATCACCAGTTTCGTTAAAAACGCTCTCTTACACTGAAAATCAAATTTTTTTGAAAAAGATCAATATTTTGTTGGATACGTTAAACGTTTTTTCGAAAAATCACGAAAAATTTGTCTGGAAAATCTTTTCGATAAGTAAATTTTTGTCATTCCAATCGTAAATTTTGCTGGCAGTTCTGTTACAATGAAAAATATTGTCGAAATAACGAAAATTTTGAAATCATCCTAAAATATTTAGTTCGCGGTATTCAACAAAATATCGACGTTTTTTTGACAAAATTTAATTTTTAGTGTTCAAGTTGGCATCCGTTGTTTTTTCTTTTTTTTTTACGTCAATGCTTATTCGCTGCACCAGGAACATGGGATGCCGGCTGCATATTGAGCTAGCACACATACTCGAATCGCGACGTTCCAAGACCATGCACAAAGATCGCAGCTCCAGCAGCTGGCCTTGCCGCGTGAAAGGCATACGGAAACCAGGCTCGTCCATCTTGTTACGTAAAAGCTCCGAGTGTTTTCATGAGATCTGTGTCCAAACTAAATAGCAGAGCGGCGGTATACAAAATTGTCGAAAAAAAAACGTTTTCGCGTCCATTCATGCAGAAATCGAAGCGCAATGATGAAAATTTGTGAAAAAACGCAATTTGCAGAAATGATGAATTTTAAATCCAACGAGAATTCATCCGCGCGCCTTATACGAGGCGAATAAATAAATTGGCACAAAAAGAGGTTGGAAAAAGTAAATAGTGCGCGCAGGCGGGACGGTAAAGGTGCAACAGCCTCTTGCGAAAATTGAAGTTGGTATAGCATGAAAAAATAAAGGCCCCTCGTGAGTGATAGCCATGTGTATGGTCTCTTGATGATAAATTCGTACGGCACACGGGCAGCGGCGGCGCGGGCGTCTATATATATATACATACATTATCATGTTTGCACGAAGGCGATAAGCGCGATGAGCGCAAAAATGAGGTTGAAATTGCAAAACTTTGGTACGAGGCAAAGCGCGAGAGGCATTTTGATAAAGTTCGACGAACAATAAGTCCGAGAAAAGGATGAGAAAAAGCAAGGGGCGAGAGAGGAGTGTGCACGGGCATGAAAAACGAGAAACGTCAAAGAACATGATTCAACATTGTAGCGGCGCGAGACTCTTATCGCGTTTGCACAAATATTTAATCGAATCTGCTAAATTGTATCAACTGCAAAATAAATCATGAAATAATTCTTACGGTTGTTGTATCGAGCGCGCGGGAGCGACAAACTCTGAGCTTGAGAATTTTTTGCGGTTTGAGAAAACTCGCGGAGACGCTATTGAGATATCTAAAATGGATATTGCGTTGGCCGCGCGGTGATCAAAGAATATCGACTGGGACACGCTATTCCCGAGATAAAGGGTGACACGGAGGACGGTGCAAATAAAAAAATGTGTGTCAAAGAGGAAAAGAGAGTAAAGGAGTTTGCGAGGAAGAAAATAAACGAGAGCTAGCAAATTTTATCGAACGATCGAAATGAATCAGATGAGAGGGAGCGAGAGAGAGAGAGAGGAAAAAAAGAGAGGCCTTGCATTCTCGCCGCAACCAAGTTGCAACACACACACACAGTGGGGAGACGCAGTCGAGGTCTTTTAATGCGATCTAAGAGGGGCTTGTAAACCTGTATCCGGGCAGCGCGATTGATAATGTCCCTATCACCGACTCGGGTGTTCCAACAATAATCCACCTTCCTTATTTTTTATTCGCGCATTCGAAAAATTGCTAAACTCGAGTCTATTTCGATACTCGATGAAAAATCATAATTAACGATAGGCAATTATGCGATTTATTGAATTATTTGAGAGCCACACGTCGATGATGTCAAATTTTGAATAATCAATCGCGCGAGTACAATCTTCAATTCCCTTGACCGTGTTTTCTCGTCTGTTACGGAATTAGAAATGAAGAAAATTGATGCAAACATTAAGAATAGAGTCGGGAAGCAGGGCATTTGATTTTATTCAACGCGCGGGCTCTCTTTCGTTGATTGATCGAGATCGGCTGTGGGTCTCCCTTTATGCACACACATATTTGCATGTATGTTTGAATATACATATATATATCGTGTATACAAGGAAAGTATATAGACATATCATGTTGCAGGCTGTCGCGAAGCTGCTATACTTATGCTTTCATTGAGGGTGCCCAACAACGGTGCAATGACCGCTACTGCATATACCGCACTCTCTCTCTCTCTCCTTTCTCCCTCTCTCTCCCTCTCTCGTTCGGTTGATTCGAACGAGTGGGACCCGACGATGACGCACGGCTAACTGTCCTCGAAACAACAAAAATTTATTTAACAAACAGAGGAAGAGAGAGAGAGCGAGTCAATCGTCGCTCATATCGCCTCGCCCACCAAAACGTTTATTCAGACGAAATTTCAATTATTTACCCAGCAACGAGATAGCGAGATATTATTTAAAAAAACGACTCGAGAAGCTCAGCAGCAAATTTCCTTTCTTTTCTTGAGAATTTATGGTAAAAAAAGAAAAATTTTCCAAATTTTTATTTGACGATTGACGCGCGAGGAAATAATTTCATTTATTTAAATATTTTTAAAGCCGAATTTTGTGTTTTCTCTACTTTTTTCAAGAATTTATAGAAAAAAGGAAAATTTTCCCGAATTTTTATTCCAGGATTGACGTACGAGGAAATAATTAAATTTATTTATATATTTTCAAGCCAAATTTTGTGTTTATTTTGAAAATACAATTGGAAAAATCGCTCGCTGCGTTTCATTATTTGCTTGACAAAATTGGTTCGTTTATTTTTCGATTTTTTTCCCCATAAACCGATGTGTTTACATATAATATGATGCGCACCGAGTGCAGGTGCAACGGTCTCGTAAATAATTGATACGCGCGAGAGTAATTCGCCCCGAGCGCGCGAGTCAATATTATAATCACCTTTGTAGCGTCTATTAAAACGAGAAGAGATAAGAGGCGTACGCGGATTCGGGGGAATGAGTAACGAGAGTTGGTTTTCGTGGAGAGATGAACGAACTTGAGCCAATGCACTTTCGCCCGCGTATTTTCACAGCCCAAGGACAAGCGCGCGCGTCGAATAACCTCTCAAAAATTTTCAAAACATGTATTTTTATATCTATATAATAATAATCATCGTGTTTTTACGTCGCGTACACATTTCGTAAGGAAAATAAAAATCGGTTCGTCTCGCTCGAGGACAAAAGCACAGTCTTGCGAAAAACGAAAACAGAAAAAAGTTCAACGACTTGGAGAGCGAATCGAAGCGTAGATAAGACTTTTCCGTTTATCAGTTCAATGAACCTTGTGCCACTTGCACATCAATTTCACCAACAACATCATTTTTTTCTCGTTAATATTCGGTAGAATCGAATCAGCTCGCGGTTATTTTTCAATTGCACGCATACACCAGCTTTGCGTGCATTTCATACATCAAATTTAGCAACAATGAAAATAATTTTTTCCATTTATTTGCTGTGTAAAACGAAAAGGGAATTTTCAACTTTTCAGACCGCACAAACGTTTCGTTCTCTCGCAATCAGCAGAGAATATTGAAATTCTCTCAATGATTTCGAAAAATGTGGTTGGAATTAAATTTCTGCTCCGCATATGGGCGCGATTTGAAAAAAATGGAGGTAAAAAATGATTTTTGAAATTGAAATTGATTAATTTATCTGGAGCGCATGGACAAAAGATTGCCCGCGTCTTCTGAATTTGCAAAGGGGTATGCGCGGTGTGTGTCCGCGCGGGGCCGGGACGAAAGGCGAATGTCGAGTGGCCATAAAAGGCTGGCAACCTCGAGGAAGGTCGGTTTCATCGGCGTCCCCCGAATGCTTGCTCCGCAACCAAATATATACGAGGCGCGAGTTTATGTCGATATGTATATTTATATATAGGAGGAGGAACCATTACAGAGCCGGGCCTGGCGCGCGGGAACGCGATGCGGAGAGATCTCGTGCACGATCGCACGTCGAGGCCGTTCTTCTTTGGCCCAACCTGAACCAAGGTCGGGGGCGGGCTACTTGGCTCTCTTATTTTTATTCCACGTTTTTTTTTTGCCATTCGCTTCTTCGTTTTTTTTTGCTTTTCGCTCTTCGTTTCGCGGCTCGGTGCATTCGGCTCTGTACAGCGCACGAATCTATATCTATAACGAACAACTCCAGAACCTCGTCAGACGTGCACCGACCTCGAAGCGTCCAAGGACCCTCCAACTTTTTGCACACCAGCCTCGCGGTACGAGTCAACTTGTCCCGCGCGTACAGAACTTCCAAAAAGTTTGCCGCGATCTTGTAACTCAACCCGAATCGCAATCCTTGCTGCTTCAAACGCAGAGACAAAGTTGTATCGGAGAAATACGAATCCAAATGCTAAAAGATCCTTGAAAAGATTTTTTTCACATTTGTTGAACACGATGAACCGAATATTTTTGGATAATTTCAAAATTTTCGTCATTTGACAATATTTTTTATTTCCCACGGAACTGTCTGCAAAACTTACGATTGGAATGACAAAAATGCACTTTTCAGTGAATTGGAAGAATATCATTCAGTTCGAATAATAATGTCGAAGTTCCCAACGTTGGGGCCCAACGAAAAATACAATTTCTCTTGATTTTTTGTTCAATTAAAAACTAAAAATGACCATTTTCGTATAGATTTTTCATTTAAATCCTAAAAAATTATCATTTTATTGTGCTGATTAAATATTCAATAAGAACCGCAAGCTCTGCTCAAGAAAAACCGAATTTCGTTGCATTCCAGCGTTGCAAACTTCAACATCGTTGCTAATATCTCGTACCAGCGGCCCAAGTATGAAACAAGAAGTTAATATATTCGATCCACAGGCTTAATCGCGTGTGTTGTTAAACAATGGAAAGAGCATTCTGGCGTGTTAATAGAAACGAATCCTATCGCAGCGCACGTATTACACACTCGGTGTACGCGATAATGCGATTTGACGTTGGGACTTTCTTCCTCTCGCGCTAATTCTCTTCCTCGTGTCTTCCTCTCGCGCGCTCCCGCGGTATCTAAACTTTATTTCGGAAGTTATTGTACCCGTAACGATAAATCCCCGACGCGCGGTGCACTGCGGCGAGCTACATAACGCACATTGCGTTGAAATCCTCTCGTTCCTCCGTGGTGAAAATCCCTCTCCCTCTCGTTCCCTCCGCGTCCGTGTACCCGCGCAAATAATTGAACGAAAAGAGAATCGAGCAGCCAACGTCATTCGAGAATAAGTTAAACGAGGCCAAAAAATTGTCTGCTTGCGATAGGGCCAAAATCGAGAGCGAAAAAAAAATGTTTAATTATTTTACAGATTTGCTGAAAAGAAAAAAAAAGATCGATATTTTGTTAAATACGGTCGACTCAATTTTTTTGAAAAAAAAGTTTCCTCAAAAAGTGAATTTCCAAAAAGTTTCGTTAGAAATGAAAATATTGTCAAAATAACGACAATTTTGCCGTGTTCAATAAAATATCGACGTGTTTTGACGAAATTTATGGTGTTCGGAAATCTCTTGACTAGGCTTTGGGCTGCGTAGCCAATTACAAATGTTTCCATATAAATAAATACTGTCAAGCTCAAGATGGAATGGATTTCATTTGACTCTCAGCACAGCTTTGATTTGCAAGTTTTGTAGGAGCTCGTTGAAGAATCTGCCGTTGGAAGAGCCTGTATATCATAGTATCCTCGGAATAAATTCACATCGAGATGTATACGAGCATCTCGTAGTATGAACACGCACGTGTGTATCCCTCTCCAGCGTCTCTCCTTCCGCACCCCTTTCGCGGATTAACGCACGCCACGGTATGCAGTTTCGCGTGTGCAGCCAATATTCGCAAGCGCGCGCGGTGTGGGCAGTGCAGGGTTCTCTCTGGCTGTACAACACACTGAATTCTCTGTTACTATGTCGCGTTTAGTCGGGCATACGTATACAAATTTTGTACCTTTGGTCGATGTTTATAAAAATTATATGTGTATATACTCGATGCAGCCAACTACAGAGAGAGGGAAATGGAACGAGTGGGCGAATTCGCCCGTAGCCAGAGACAATGCAAACGAAAGCGAGGCAAAAGAGGAAAAAGAGGTAGAGAGGGAATCAAAGTGAGAGTGAAAGAGTCAGGCTGTGTTGGCGTTGAATGCTCGTACCGGTATTATCGAGCCTCGTAATTGCAATTTCCTAACATAAAGCCAATGAGAATGATCCACTGCTAATAACGAGTTGTTCAATCCTATATAATACCATTTCGACAAAAGAAGTACATGCATTAAGGTATTACCATCACAAAACGACTTTGTTTAGGGGCCTTTCAGAATTTTGTACAAACGTTCTTGCGCCACTAAAACCAACAGTTTTCTCCTATGAAAAAAAGTTTTTTGACAATCAGAATTTAAATAAATGCATTTGAGCCAAATTTTTCAAAGCAATATCTTTAACACATGTTTTTGCAACTCACAAACGAAACGCGACTCCAATTTACACGCGTAGGGGAACATGGGGCAAAACGAACACTTAAAAAACTAAGATAGATTTATCGCGATCAGCACGAACTTATTCCCGTTGCTAATTTTTCGAATTTCCAAAAAAAAGAAAAAAATTTCGGGGCAAAACGAACTCAGCCTCTGAGAGGCAAAAAAAATTATAAAAACACATTTTCCGCAATACAGCCGTTGAAAGCATCTGCTTCCGGATGGAATGCGAGCTCTGTTATACGGAGAAAGAAATAGAACCCCCCGGACCAATTTATTGCATGTACCGAACGAGTCGAGGAATCTCGAAAATTGGACACTGAACTGGTCGCCGCTTCTGTCGATTTTCATTTCACCCATTTGGCATGGAATCACCACATCGAGGAAAGAGGGAGGTTTGGAATAAATCGAACGACAAAATATCACACAAAAACATTTCCAAATTTGACCATATAAACCCCAATGAAAATCGTTCTCGTCAGAGTCCACTCGTAGTCTCTGTCTGTAATTAAACAAAAAAATATTCAATTAAACCATTTCCAATATAATTCTCAATATTCCTATCCACGATTTTTTCAATTTTTTAATAAGAAAATTTGTCATTTTATTAATAATTTAAAGATTTAATTTAATTTTTATGAATTTTGAAAATTTTTTCATTTCGGCAGAGTTTTTTTCGCCCCGAATTTCACAATAACGAACACCCGGTGTTCGTTTTGCCCCATGTTCCCCTATATCGATGGGAAAAGTTGAAAATGGGAAATTTAATACCTGAAATTCTTGACGTCAGAAAAATTTTCATTACAGGAGAAAATTGTTAATTTTGGTGCCAAGAATGTTTAAAAAAAATTGTCAAACAAACCTGAATAAAGGAATTTTGAGTTGTCGACGTTTCAACTCCAAAAATTTTCAATGGGCGACTAAATTCAAATTCAAATCCAATCGATCGATAATTCAATTTCCATCTCGCCGTAAGAGGCTGTACCGTTTTTCAATGTTGCATAAAAAGATAACGATGCGAACGAGTAGTGAATTATTCGTGTAGACCGAATTGCGGTAAAAATATCCGCGTTTGGCCCATGGCGCTCGTGACAGGTAGAAAGTAATTAATAGTGTGTTTTGTGGTCTGCGAATGGCGGCGAAAAGCTCTCGGAAAGTGTCGGAAGAGAAAAAAAAAGCAAGAAAAAATATGGTAAAGTTTATTCCGGTGTGTAATCGCGGGGCCGGAGCAACAGGTTGTGGTCCGAAGTACGCGAGTGATTCGAAAACAATGTTGAGCTACGAATTGAATGTGCCAATTGGCACGGGTGTCTATTCACCTCTGGCATTCGCGCGGCTAGAAAATCCGTTGTACAAGCCGTTTCAAAAATGACGAAAAAACTTTTTTGTATAACGTACAAAAATGCTGGCAAAATATTTCATTACAGAATTTCCTGCTGCTCGAGCCGTTTTTTATTAATCTGAATATTTTTATTTCTCTCCCAGAGTCTCGTCTGACTTTTGGGACGGCCCGTATGGAAAGAGTAAGTGGCTGCTTAAAGCACACACAGGCGTTGGCGTCCACGAAATACGTGACAAGCCAACTCGAGGTCAATGAACCCTTTATTCAGGGCGGGAGCAGATGCGGGCTCTGCGGGGCTCTGCTCGCGGTTTAGTTGGTGAATTCGAGTGCATTCTGCATGCATGCATGCGTATATATAGCGGACAATGTGCGAGAGAGAATGCGATGCTCGTTACAACGCGCACCATAACATGCATATATATATGCGATTGAGATATCGGTCCTCCTTGGTTATAGCTCGCACTCGAAGATAATAATAGCTAATTGTCCGCAATGGAATAGTTTGTGACTCTCGAGCGACGCACGCTCCAACGACGCGACAATGTGTATATTGTTATATTCGCTCTCGTCAGCGATATTTTCAGTGTAACACTTCCCAGAGAGTTGACTCGCACACCAGTTGTCCTGCTGCGCGGCAACGTTCATTCATTCATTTCCCAACGTCTTTTATTAATTATGATTTTTCTTCGTTAAACCTTGACCGCACGAATGTGTGCGGTCTTTGCTACGACCTCACACAATAGTCCCCGCGTTATTTATATATTTCTCATCGTCAGGATTGTTGAGCTTCAATACAATCAATCGCCTATGAATAGTATACGAATTTTTATTTTTTTGCTTTTCATTTATTTTTATTTTTTTCATTTATTATTATTTTTTTTAAATTTATTTGTTTATTTTTATTTATTATTATTATTATTTATTTTTAATTTTAATTCAATACGAATAGTTTAATTGTAAAAGTTTTCAATTGCAATCCTCGAAAAAATGAAAAGTTGAGAATATCTCGCGTTGGAATAAAAATTTTGTCGAACGTTTTTTTTGAAAAATCACATAAAATTTGTCATTCCAAGCGTCAGACATGGGAAGAATTTTCAAAATTACGAAAATTTTGAAATTACTCAAAAGATTTGGTTATTTTTGTTGACAAAATTCAATTTTTGGTGCATGAGCAAGGAAATTAATCGTGCGCAGTTAAAATGGACATCAATATCCGTGGTGCAATGAAAACAGTCACGGAATATCGACATGTGCCATAAAGTAAACAGTCGGTTCTAAACACGTGTGTATAATCGTCTCGTCCACGGTGATAAACGGAATACAACAAAGAGCATGGATCGAGGATTGCTGCAGCAGCAGCAGCAGCAGCAGCAGCAGCAGAGGAGAACGGGCTGCTTTGAGTTTTGCATGGCAGCTATAGCCGCGCGTGAGAGAAGGAACGACGCGACAACGACTGCGACGAGTGCTGCAAAGTGCAAAAAGAGCCGTCGCTTGTTCCTCCGTATAGTGGCGCAACTATACGACCCACTAAAACGCGTACGTCTCCGCGCGGGCTTGCATAATCGGCCAGTCACTCGTCGACTCGGACTCTCCAGTACGCGAAAGCACACGACGATGAGGATTCTTGGCTCGTTGCGCTCGCACGCATCGGGTGTTTTCAACAAATCCATCAAAGATTTTCAATTTCCGAATCTATGCTGCGCCAATCCTGATCGTTTGGCCTGGCCAAATCAACTTTTTTTGATTATTCAAAAAAAAATTTTAGTCAAACGTATCAAAATATCGACTTTTTTCAACGACATTTGGCTTTCAATGATTTAATTGCGGCAACACCCGGTATGTAGAAATATGTGCATGGTGGGCTTGGAGCACAAGAGCGCGATTCGGTGGAAAGAGAAGGAGGCTTTGTCTATTTGGCACGAAGTGGTGAACCGATCCCTGCAACGCTCGTGCAAAATCGCGTGGGTGACCACGAAACACACCGCGCGGGGCCACCTTTGAGAATACGAGACTGTGTACGAGTCGCACGATTTGAAACGCGCGCAAGTCCCTCTATACTTTCGCCACACACGTTATTACACGTTGCAGAGTATATGATGCACGCGATTATTATAATCCAATTGTAATAATGGGAACAGCGAATCAAAAAACGTGCTGGATCATGTCCCAAAATCCTAATCACCTGCTTGCATCAGAGGAAAGCTAAAAATAATGAAAGGATGAAAAAAATAGGAGACTTTTGCACCGAAAATGCAAATGTAAATATTTTCGTAATTTTGACAATATTTTTCATTTCTGACGCAACTGTCTGCAAGATTAACGATTGGAATGATGAAAATTGACATTTCGAAGAAACTTTTTTAGCAAATTTCTTTCTGCAATGACAAAATTTGTTGTGATTTAAAAAAAAAAACGTTTAGTCGCGAATGTATCCAACAGAATTTTGTTTTCGGTGTTTGCGGTCAAGTTAAGGCAGCGAGTACTGTATTGTTGCAAAATTCTTGTTAGACTTTTGGCGGACAGTGTACGAAGGGAGGCCCGGGCTGAGCGACTCGGCGACGACGACGTCGGGAGGGCAGGGGTAGCGGAAAGGGAACCAGGCCGTGGCGAGGGGGGCTGTTCGCATTGGCGAGGATGAGGGGGGGTAAAGAGGGATCCTTACTCACTAGCATGGTGGTTGGGTGAGGTCGGTGTCGACGAGAGAGCGAGTTGGACCGGGCCCCAAAGCTCTCGGAGCGTTGGACTTTCCCCCTCCCTTCTCCGCCGATTTTCCAGTCTTGTGTTCCAGTGCGCACACTTTTCAATGTTTTCGTGTGTGTGTGTGTGTACGTAGGACCGGTGCATCGGCTCTCCGTACGTTATAAGTCTCTCGTCCCCTTCCCCTTTTCATTTAATTCCTTCCTTCGCGTTCGCAACCGCCTTGTTGCATTTCTCTCATCGTTTTCCCTCTGTCTCTCCTTCTTGCCTCTATGCGTTTGTGTGTGAGTGCGTGCGAGCGAGCGTGTGAGTCGTTTCTTTCTCTTTCTTTTGCTTTTGCCTTGATGATGTGGGTTATGCGCGCCTATGACCGATGCGATCCACGTTGCAGCAGCGAGTGCATGTGCATCTGCAGCGCGCGCACTCAAACCAACGCATTCGCCTATGTACGCGTGTATTTCGGCGCGTATAAAAGTCACAAGGGCGGATCTTTCTCCATTGCGAATTGGGCAAACAATGACGGATACGTCATTCTGTATTTGAGCAATTGACACAGATAATACCAATAATCCTGGCAACTCGTTTTCTCCTCGCGTGTGCTTTTCTATATGTATTGCTGCTGCTGCTTCGTGCGTGGACGCATCGCACGACACAACGATCCGCCTGTGCGCGTTTTTGCGAACGATGTATCGGCGCACAGGGGGAAAATAATGGATGAGAAATGGTTTCTGTGAAATCGAGCTTCGACTATTTCGCTCTCCCTCTTTTTGTTGCTCTCTTCTCTACCGCGCGAGCGATATCTGTTGATTTTGCTGTGTCTCGCAATGGATTTAGTTTATGTGAACCAGCAATGAATCGTTTGATCATCGCGATACGCATGATGTTCGATTTATTGCGAATTTGTTAAAAATTTCACTGTCGTGTGGACAACTTTGAATTAATTATAGCGGCAATTGTTCTTGTGCGATTGCGAGAAAAATTAAATCGAGCTGAATCTTTGAAATGATGCAGTTGCGAAGCGTAAAAAAAGGTTTGGCCACTTTTCCATAAATATTTGGTCGTTGAATATTATTTTCGTTCGTTGGCAGGACGTTACAGAAAAGAATTTGAGCTCGCAACGTCTCTCGCTCCTCGCCGCGCGTACTTATTGCTCCTGCCTTCTTCTTTCTTTCTGTACGTGTATGCCCGTTGCAAGTTTGCGAGAGAGCGCTCGCGGTCCCGGTTTCACAGTGTTCGCCAAGAGGTGCATCGCCCTCCGTTGCTGCGTCAAGGCCAGCGAAAATACTCGCTCGCTCTCGGCTCACTCGCTCAGTCACTCTACTAACCGCCGAAAGCCTCTTCCACCACACCGCGCAAAGCACCAGAACCTTCCTCTCTCTATATAGAGTGTCTCGAAACTCGGCCCAAAACTCGACCATCCCAGTTCTCAAACTCAAATTCCAAGGTTGACATTTTTTTAAATTTCGTTGGAAAAGATCGATATTTTGTTGGCTACGTTCGACTGAACGTTTTTTTTTTAAATTACAAAAAATTTTTGTCATTCCAATCGTGAATTTTGTCGACAGTTGCGTTGGAAATCAAAAATATTACGAAAATTTTGAAATTATCCAAAACTTCGACGTGTTCAACAAAATATTCCCGTGGAATTTTGACAAAATGCAAGTGATGGAAAACGTTCTTCCAAAATAAAAGGCCAGAAAAATTTCGATGAATTGGAAGTGAAAGGATTAGCCATAGTCGCCGTTTCCATTCATTCCTCTCGGCGTGTAGCCGATCGTCCGTATCGCGAGCATGCAATCGTCGCCAGCGATCAGTTATCCTACAAATGCAAAAATCTGACTAAAATTGACATGACGGTGTGTGTTGTTTTGCAACTTTCGGGACATCCTTTATACCGTCTGTTGAGTCCTCTTTGCTACGGCTGCCACACGTTGTTCCCCTCTTTCTTTTCCACTGCATTCTGCCATTGCACCCGCCCTCCCTCTCGTCTCCCCTGCAATCGCTCTGCACCTCAGCAGTCCCTGTTCACTCTCTTGCGTTGCACTGTCGCCGCGCGTTCTTCGGTTCTTTTTCCTTCTCCTCCTTCGTCGCGTCCCGTGCTCTCGTATATACTCTCCCCTAAGCCTCAACTTGCCTCCCCCCCCCCCTCCGCCCTGCCGGCATTACCACTCTCGACCATGGGTTCTCTTTTGCCTGCTGCACTTTATCCCTCTCCCCCTCCCTTTCCTTGCTGCTGCTGCCTCCGCGCGTATACCCTCGAGATCCATCCCTGCATGCGTTCTTCGATTAAGCACCAGCGTGAAATTGAATTGCCGGAAATTTGAGTGCGCACGTTTTCAGGCGAATCAGAACAAGTTCCATAGCCCCGCCGCAATAATTGCGCAAACTCGTTGTTTTTTACACGTTAAATACAGAGACGTAATAAAATATTCGTATCCAAAGTTTGGTGCAAGCGTGTGATAAGAAATTTTGTTTTATACTTGCGAAAGGGTCAAGCGTTGAGATAAAGTATAGAAGAAAAAGAGAGAGCGATGAAATTTTTGTTGAAAAAAAAAAAACTCGTTCCATATCATGGCGAGTTTCTTTTTCACGCATCCAGCAGTTTTGATTAATCGAAATATTGTTTATACGCGCACACATAGAGACTCGATTACGGAGGCTTTTGGTGCGCGCAGCGTCACTTGAGAAATCATGGCGAGCCGTTGTTATAAAATGGAGAATTCGCGGGGCATGGGGGGCTGCTGCGAGGAGGTCGAAACGCGAGAGCCGCGGGGAAGGAGGCGGTGGTGGTACGGCGCCGGTATGGGCCCCTTGGGACCCATGAGACGGTCCCTAGCGGCGCGAGGAGGAATGAGAAAAAAGGTGAGTGAGCGAAAGAAATAGAGAAACGCGCGAAGGGGAGAGAGCGAGCGAGAAGATGGAGAACGAAAAGGAGAGAAAAAAATATGTTGGATAAAAGAGCGAATAGAGAGAGGAACGTTCGGTTTGTTGGGGAGTCGAGGTGGTGCATGGTATAGAGCGCGCAATGGATCGATGTGGTGGGGCTGAAGGGGGGACGACTCGGTAAGAGACTGGGAGAATTTTCGGCCTGCGGGAACGACGAGCAGGCCCTGCGCAACCGAAGCAACGAAGGGATAGGTTGGGACTTGAGCTTTGTAGGGCGCCCTCCATGTATAGAACCCGAACAAACATCTTTTTCCGTTTCTCTCTTTCTCGCTCCTTCTTTATTATATTGTCCTTCTCGTGCGGCAAGATTTTTTCCTGTTGCCCCATCATGCACGTTCCAAGACCCCGCGCGCCCGGCGTCCCTTCTGGGCCTTCCTGGCAACTCCCTCTTCGTCCTCTTCTTCCTCTGCTCACTCTCTTCTCCCTCTTCGCGTATTCTGTCCCGAAGAAAAGGCGTAACTCGAGATTCCTCTACCAAAGTTTTTACGCCCTGCTGCTTCTCGTTTTCCAATCGGCCCTTCGAACGTGTCCAATCGTTCATCTTGCCTCCCTGCTCTATTCGAACCTCTAAATTGACCCTGTGTGCGTGTGCATACTTTTATATGTAGCACGTTGCACAGACAAGGATCGGCCGATGCGCGCGCGAACCCGAAGAAAGAAACTTCTTCTTGTTCTTTCCCCCTGCTTCTCGTGTCTTTTCATCCTCACAGCAAAATGAAGATGTTGCTCGGAGGCTGCGAATTCGTCTCGGCAGGCCCGAGAAAGAAAATTTTATAATCAAATTTATTGGCGCTTCCAATATTACGGAAACGATTCATCGATTTACGCAGCAATTTGGCATCAGCTCTTCCATCTTCTCGCCACCTTAAAATGTAAATCTCGCGTTAATCCTGAATCCCGTTACTCGACAAAGTTCCCGGAAGAGGGCCCCGCATGCTGGTCACCGTTACGTCTGAAATTTAAGGGCCTCATTTTGCTCGGACGCTTCTACCCCGGGGGTCTTGAATATACCGCGTCGGGATTCAATGTCATTGCAAGTGGAAATGGATACTCCGTGCGGTGTGCGAGCAGACAACGACGATCGCGGTCGCAAGTGTGTCTTCGTTAAAAAGTCCGAGTCTCGATCCGAGCTGCGGAATCGAGGCGAATGCTAACTGTGCGTTTCGCGACTATCTGTAACACACATTCCGGAATCTCTATCCGCGTGTGTATGACGTAACGGGCTGCACGAGTATAGGGAAAGAGGCTGAAGGCTGTTTAACTTTTTTTTATTCAGTTCAACGCAGCAGGTGAGATAAAATATAAAAAATAATGGAAATTCTCCGAGTGGTTCAGGGTCAAAATATTTACCTCAATAAACATAACGAATGTTTACGTATTTAACGTTTCTATGTAGGTATATGTGTACGCAAGTGCATTACGCCTCCACTCTCGACTGCGCGCTGCTGGCATCGTAAGAAGCGACGCGTCTGATGCGTAATGGCCAACGTAACTTTACGAGGCGTAAGCGCGATGTTGCAAGAGCTGAAGAAAATTCAGATGAGGGAGAAAGAGAAAGAGCTCGCGAGCAAGAATGTATTACGAATAACTGTAATAATCCGCATGGTTAAGGTTAAGGATGCAACAAAAATAGATCGCGGCAAATTGAATGGTATTTTAATTATTCAATTTCTAATCCGATTATGGAATAATTTTTTCTTTCCAGCAAGTTTGCATACGAAATCGAATAAAAACGCATTTGTCCTTGAGCTCACGCACCTGTAAATCGATCACACATTAAGATATTTCGTGCGACAGCCAAGGCCAAAACAAAAGGGCGATCGCGTTGTTATAAGGTTAAAATTACTTTCGAAGATTGCACCTGCGATTTGGAGGCTCGATTCGTACCGCGATCCGCGAAAAAAAAACACATGCACGCCTCGTTCCGGTACGCGCGGTTGCGTCTCGGAATTGACAATCGTAATCATTAATTAGAATTACCTTCTGCTTGCAATAACAAAAAAAAAGAAACCACATTTTGGAAGAAGAGCCTTGAACGGTCCCCTCAATTCCATTTGCCAGGATGCACCTGTTGATGCACATTTTGCTCGATCCATCGAAAAGTCAAAAAAGGTTAGAACCGCGCCAACTTTTCGTTTTGAAGAATGGACGAAAAATTATAGGAGGAATCGGCGCGGGTACGAGTTCCGAGTAGTTGGCTCGCGATTCTCCTCGTTTTTTTTTGTTTTTCTTCACGCGCGTGTATAATTAAATCCCGCAAAGGAAAGAACGTTAGCGCGTGATGACGTGAGAGAGTGTGCACGAAAGGAACATCAAGCACACCGTGTTGCCGGTGCAATATTGCCGGGGTCCCTACGATCCATGCAATGTGTCTGTATACAGCAAATATTGTATATAACATGGCCCTGTGATCGAATAAATGGTAGCGCGTAAATAGGCCGCACGAAATTAGCAGTTGCCGCGCGCGCCGCGAATAGCATTTAAGATTTTATCTGCTTGGGAATGATGGCGCGCGAGGGGCGATTCGATGGGGGCTGTTTCTTATCCCCTTTTCACTCTTTTATAATACAACTCTCGTCGTCTTTCTGTACGTTTTTTTTCCTCGTCCCTCTCTGCTGTATCTATCGGAGCGTCCATCTTTAATCTCGCTCCCTCTCTCTCTCGCTCTTTTCTGCTTCGTCAAAAAGAAGACGCGAGCAGCAGCAGCTGCTGCGTCTCGGCGTCATGGTCACCGGACGAAACCGCGAAGATACAATGAACAACGAGAAAGCGTATACGGCAGAAAGGGCTTTGGTCTTCTCGCGCTGGACTGCGAAAAGAAAATTTTGTTGGATACGTTCGAATAAACGTTTTTTTGTAAAATTACAAAAATTTCGTCATCGCAGCAAGAAATATTCCAGAAAGAATCTTCGAAAAGTACATTTTTGTCATTCCATCCGAAAATTTGGCTGACAGTTTCATTGGAAATCAAAATTATCCAAAAAAATGTTTCGCCTACCGTGTTCAACGAAACATCGACGTTTTTTGACTAAATTTAAACCTCAATTTTTCCTTCCATTTTCAAAACTCGCAAAAATTCACGTTATTTTTCGTAAGACAGAGAAGAAAAAATGGCACCGTGCCAAAGGGCTTTGGTCTTCTCGCTGGACTGGGAAAAGAAAATTTAGTTGGATGCGTTTGAGTAAACGTGTTTTCGAAAAATTACAAAAATTTTTGTCAATCGTAAATTAAGCTGACAGTTGCGTTAGAAATCAAAAATATTGTTAAAATAACGAAAATTTTGAAATCATCCGAAAAATGTTTCGTTTAACGTCAATTTTTCCTTCCATTTTCAAAACTCGCGAAAATTCAGGCCATTTTTCATAAGACAGAGAAGAAAAAATGGCACCGCGCCATAATTGCAATCGTTTCTCTATTCGAAACGCTGCGGTGCCAAGTAAAGATTGTAATTTGCCATGAAAAATGCTCAGGGTGTTTACTTTTTCCAAAAAGCAGCGATTTTAATTCGAAACGACCATGGGAAATATTCCTAGAACAAATAGTTTCGATTTAGCTGCAATATTGGTAAATTGTGCTCGCAGTTTGAATAAGAATATGGATGCGACGCGGAGGATTGATTTTCATAGTTGGTTAATTCATAGCCAAACTTATCGAGGTGAGTTACAAACGCGCGTGGGTCGCGTTTCATCAATGCAAATAATGCAGCCAATAGAGAAATAGTGAAATATATCGAAACGCAGACACACGTTAGCGTCAAATATACTGATGCACAGTGTGCACGTGTGTTGGGTTATCGCTGCGGTGGATTTCTGTGGAATTTCTCTGGGTTGGTTTGTGCAATGTTCGTCACTGGTTATAGACGTTACGAAATGTGTTACACGGTAGAGCAGAAGAGAGAAGAGCGTTAGCGCAAATTCGTATAGGACGCGGTTGAGTGGGCATCATGCCACCCGGTATCGTTATGCGCCCCGCGCCGCAGCTCTCTGTCTATAGACATTCATAAATACCCGCGTCTCGATAAGTATTGGTGTGTTGGTGTGCTGAAAATTTGTGTATGTATTGGTAGAAGCAGCAGCAGCAGGAGCCAGGGTACAGTTGAAGCGGAGCGAGTTGGATGCATGGTTAGCTGGTGTGCATTATGTTGGCGAGCGGGAGAGCCAATGGCCGGCGACGACGGTTCCCTTTGACCATGGGCCGCGGTTAGGGGGCGCCGAGCAAGAGAAGCGCCGGGCCGCGATGAGGACCCGAGTGCGAGAATACTGCATATAGAGGCAAAACGACCAGGGAGAGAGAGAGAGAGAGAGTCCGAGAACCGCTCCGATGCGTCAGTGAACGCGATCGATGGAAATGATTCCATGGTAGCTCAGAGATGAGCCGGCGCCCGTACGCTCTTTGAGCATTCCTCTCTCCCTCTCTCTCTCTATTTTTCTCTCATCTCGCTTTCCTGCACTCGCGTTTGCCATATAAAAATTACTGATGCACTGAAAATTTAATTTTTTCAAAAACATCGATATTTTTTTGCACACGCTAAATATTTTTTGGTAATTTCAAAATTTTCGTTATTTTGACAATATTTTTCATTTCTAACCCAACTGGCGGCTAAACTTGCGATTCACTGAAAAGAAAATTTTGTTGAAAAAGATCGATATTTTGTTGGATACGTTCGACTAAACGTTTTTTCGAAAAATCACGAAAATTTTGTCATTCCAGCAAAAAACATTCTGGAAAATCTTATCGGAAAGTAAATTTTTGGCATTCCAATCGTAAATTTTGCTGACAGTTCCGGTACAATGTAAATTATTGTCGAAATAACGAAAATTTTGAAATCGTCCCAAAGTATTTACTTCGCCGTATTCAACAAAATATCGACGTTTTTTTGACAAAATTGAATTTTCAGTGTTGGAATGCCAAAAATTGACTTTAGAATATTTCTTGCTACAAAGTCAAAATTCTTGTAATTTGAAAAAAGAAAAGATTAAAATTTTCAGGTAAAGACGAAAAGAAATAGCGGAGGATGCGACGTTGATGCGGGGCGGTAAAAATTGAGGATAAAGGGAAGATCGAAACGATCGTGCAACGATGCGAGATCGAATGGATGAGAGAAAAAAGGAAGATGAAAAAAAAAGAATGATGATAACAATGTGCAACGCGATGCAACGCTGTGTTGCGCGCTTACATTTTGGATAGTCATCGTGACGAAGAGGATGAGCGTGCTGGCTGGGAATAAGCCAAAGTTAAGCCGACAGAATTATTATTGAAGAGATATACGGGGGGCTGAGGGGGGCGTCGTGGCAAGGGAAATGCATAAAGGATGATGAGAAGCACTGTCGCGTCGAAGAAGATGAAGAAGAAGAAGAAAAATACGATGGCGAAGATTACAATGATAATAATGTTGCGATGAAAAAAGAAAAGGAGAGTGTATCGTGCTGAGAGAGGGAGAGAGCGGCCAAGGCCCGCAGAATTTCGCATACGAAAGAGCAGGAGCAACGAGGCAAGAAGCAAGGACCCCCGGACAATGCGTACTCCGGGCTATAAACGAGCTCTCCGAGTTCTCTGCACCTACTGCTGCGAGATTTTGTGGTGGGAGCAACTTGAAGATTCCGACTAGCAGCAAGTTCTCTGGCCAGCGATCAGGCACTTTGACGCCAAGGCGTACTCGTCTCGTGCGCGAGCAACGCGTCGGGCAAACTCTTCGGACTTGCTCTCTCTCGCTCATTTTGCTGCTTTTCTCTCATGAAGAGAATCGCGAAGAGTTATGTGCGGCAAGGAGGGAAAGAAAAATAGACTCGAACCATTTTCGATAAAAAAAAGTCTCCATTTTGTGTAGAGCTCGACGGCTTGATTCGTTGCCCCAAAGCCCCTCCAATCTCGCGTTCTATTTTATTACGACTTTTTGTCGACGATCGTCCGCGCGCGGTCGAATCAAGATCGCTCTGCGCAAACAAAAAAAACCGGTTGAAATTTGAGGCAGGTCGTGTGTGCTTTCAAGTTAGCCCCACTCTCGAGTCTCGTTCTTTCTCCGCGGACTACACACTGCTCCGACAATTACAATCAACGCGCGCGGAGCGCCTGCAGCGGACTCGAGCCTCTCTTTATACCCGAATCAACGTTTCCGTCTTCCTCCTTTTTATTTTTATTCTCGCGCATGGCTCGCTATGCTTTCAGCGAGCCACAATGAATCGCGTTCCGAGGTCAGATTATTTCGTATTGTCGTGTTGGACGCGCTGAAAAAAGCCTGAACAGCAGACTGGATGCTGGGAACTGCGAGCTCGAATTTCTTCTCGCGCGTATACGGAGAATTATCACACGCGAGAAAATTAAAATCAGTCAAGGGGAATGGGAGCAAAGCAGGGTATGGGGTTCGTCGTGAAACACCTGGACATTGGGGTAGGTTGGGCAATTGAAAATAGCTTCTCGTATTAGTTCCATTTTTTAACTACGGAGAGCCAACATTTTTTTTCCCACCGCGAGAACCAACCCCGAATGCGTTGGTTTTTTTATTTTCTTCTTGAACGCGTTGCCCCTCGACGACGTTGATTCGCCAAAAAGCATTTCGAGCAAAACGCAATTTCAAAAGAGGGGCACATTGTGAGACGAAGAATGCCGCGGACTAGCTCGATGTTCGGGTAGGTCGGGTTACCCGGGCAGGTTCTCATGTTCCCCCCTAGCAGATTTCGCTCCACACATCGCGGTCACACCCTGCACGAAATAAAACGCGCCATTTTTTTCCGTTTGATATCGTTTGTAGCTGAGATGCTGGACGAGGCATCGTTGCAATAAACGCGGTGCGTGTAGAAAATAAGCTGCATCGGGACAAAATGAGAACGCGCGTGTTCGAGGAATCATAAAAATGGAGGACGAAAACCAAAGTGGAAGCGCATTAACCAGAGGAGAAGAAGAAGGATGGTAGAGAGAGAGGAAGAAGAGAATGTGAAAAAAATGGGATGGATAAAGGGAAGAGAGGGAGAGAGATGTATAAATATGGAGGTAGGAAGAGACGAAGAGGAAAAAGAGGTAGGTCGGGATGCTTGGGACTAACGACGATGAAGAAGCAGGAGCGTGACTCCCTCTTGCGTTCCCTCTTTCCTGCTCTCTCTCTCTCTCTCTCTCTCTCTCTCTCTTAACCGCCCTTCCTGTGTTTTTTTTCCTCCTATTTAGTCTCCTCGATATTTCTTTCTCTTTCTCGTGCACGGGTCTTTTGGCGTTGGCTTATAGTCGAGGCGTTCGCTAGACGCGCCCCACTACGACCCGCAGCCGGTTGGGCCAGTGAGCCAACTCAATTTCTCCTCTTTTGGTACCCAACTCGGCGAGGGCTCTCTCTCTCTCTCTCTCACACACTCACTTTACAACGAGACTCGCCCCACTCTCTTAGACGCGAGCAAAAGTCCTGCTGTGGGGCCCCGCGCGGTTCCCCGCGCACTTGAACCTCGCTCATTCCCTCTCGTTCCTTTTTTCCTTCTCTTTCATTCTCTCGAGGGCTTGTTCCATCGCTCTTTGCCGTTGGGTCCTACGGCCATTGATCCCGACCTTCACGCGCTCGCCGAACGGACGCGCGCGGCTTTCGAGACGCGAAAGCGGACTTGCCGAACCCCGAACCTGCCGTAACTCGGTTCTACCGAAGCGGCTCTCCTCTCTTCTCCTCTTCTCTCCTCTCTTTCGCTCTCCCCGTCTCCGTTTCTCGTACGCGGCCGCTGTCGTCGTCTTCGTGTTTTTCGTCCAGCGCACCAACAACTCTCTCCCTCGTCCGCCGCGACTCTTCTTTTTAATCTTCTCACGTTGCCCATCTTGCGTTTTTTCCTGCTCCTACTCGCTTCGCTTCGGGCTCTTGACGTACACACACACACACACACACACGTACGTCTCGGGGTATATATAACGTATCCGGTGGTTTTTAGCTCCCCGCGAGAACGAGCTCCGCGATGGCCGATTCCAACTTGCCGAACTCGCGGCGGGGCATGGGGACGTCCTTCGGGGCCATTTTTAACCTTTTCCGTTCGCCTCCGCTAAAATTTTATTCCCCCATCACATCCAAAGTTGCGATCAAAAGCCCCAAAGCGAAATGATGGCGTGGAGAAGCAAAAGGCGAATCTTGAATTCATTATTTTCAAAAATGCCGCGTTTGTCATGAAACTTTGAGGACGAAGAAGTCGCGACGATTGCGATTCAACTTTGTAGCGTCGTCGTTACGGTCCAGAGTTGCGGAAGTGTCACGTTCCATCGACGAGAGGTTGGATATTATATAAAAGATGCACACCGATAGTTGAGTTGACCGCAGCGGCGCATCGCCGAGAAGCAACGCTATGCGCGAATAAAATAATTCGAAACAAGGTTATTGGCTCCGCGCGCGGGACTCGCAGCTGCCACTGCAAGAGAGCATTAGCTGTTGAAAAGAGCAGCAAATAGCACAGTCCGCTGCAACATCACAACTCTTGATGCACCTCAACGTGCGCCATAATCATTATGCACTTTTCATGCGCGAATTGTTATTTTTGTATTCATCTTCTTGAATGCTTGACGCGCGGCAATCGTAAAAAAAAGATAGTTCTGCATAAAAAGTGTCTCAGAGACCAACAAAATTACGAAATTTTACTTTTTCGAATGATTTTTTGAGACTCAACGTCAGTTTTTCGAAAATCCGAATTTGATGGATGGTAAAGAAAATTTGCCTCGTAATTTTGATATTTTGAGGAAAAATGTTGGTGAGGACTGTACGAAAGTCTCGGGGCTGGTAAAAATCAAGATATAAGTACCGGTGGTCGCGCTTGTGCATGGTACTCGAAGCGAGTGCAGAATAATTCGTCGGAGGATGGACAAAACCTGGCGAACGCGAGAGACGAGCGAGAAAGAGAGAGAGAGGGAGCGTTGTATTGGGTTTCGTCCAACCAAAGAGCGAGAACCCAAGTGGCCGTTCCATGCCATCGGTTGGTCCGACAAAGAGGGTCCTAACCGGGTCCACCTCGGCCATGCTCGCCTGTGTAAAAGGATAAATAAAGCGTCGTCGCGCTAAGAGAGTGCGGCAACGTCCTGGAGAGCAGACCACGACACGAGAAAAGTGGACGCGCGAGCGAGTGCGAAACAAGAATAAAAAAAAGGTCCAAATGCACCTATACAGAAAATTGAGCAATTTCCTCGCAAACTACGAGATCTATCACTTGAATATCTCGACATTTCCGCTCGATATAAAACACACACGTATAGACTGAAGAAAAAAAAACCTATTTTATAAGAGTATGAAAAAAAAACCATCTCTTTATTTTTCAACTTAATAATCAGTGCAAAAAAAAAAGCATCCAATTGCGAGCCTCGATCGGACAAACCAAATAACCCGAGGATTTCCTCTGATCAATCTCTCCACGAGGGTACGAAAATAATTAGGACGCCCCAATGTTTGATCGAGCAAAGAATCCTCAAGTTGAGAAGCACGTCAGGAGGGAACTGAATGACGTCGTAGAGGGCACTGACATCAGCTTTGTAAAAACAGCGCTGCTCGCCATAATATATAGATATTTCATGTGAAGCACAGGAGGAGAGCTTTGCGAAACGCGCGGGGGGGTTGTTAAGAAAAAATCTACGGGGTTGGTGAAAGCTTTTGCGTTAGTGTTGTTGGTTCGTTTTTCCTTTTTTTTTTCATTTTCAAGAGGATGAGCGCGTTGCGGGGTGGAGCAACACACGCCCACGCTCAACCCAGATCATGCTTAGGCCTACCCCAACGCATCGTTTAAATATGTATAAATGTATGCGTGTGTGTACACGTACGAGGAATATCCGTCGAGCCGCGTGCGATGCTATACAGCACACAAGCAACGCGTGTTTGCGAGACGAGAGAGAGGGAGAGAGAGCAAGAAAGATCGACGTAAAACCCACCCCTAACGTCCGGGGCCACGTAGGGGCGTATACGTGCCCCCGAGAGGTCTCCAACGCGAGAGAAAGAGAGAGAGAGAGAGTCTGGCACGTATTTTCACTAGGTGCGCATTTTGCAGAGCACGAGGGTCGAAATGAAAAGAGAAAGCAAGCGAGAGAGCGAGAGAGAGATGGATAAATGAGCACGCAGAAGGGGGTTGATGAGGCAGATCGGGGGCGCTGGTCGGTCGACAGGGTAGAAAAAAATACATGCGAACGCACCCTCCGCGCGTCATCCTTCATCATCGCGACCAACGAAAGAAAACTGGAAAATTCGATCGTAAAAAGTCTTCAACCCTCTTTGCAGTTTACATTTTACAGCGCTATTCTTTTGCTTCTACTCCCTTTCTCGCTACTTAATCTCTGTTTTTCACTTTCACGAGCCTTCTCGCGTTGCGTTACATGTCGATTTCCTCGGAGGCTTTTCCTCTCTGCCTCGTCATATCCCATGCAGCCATTCGAGCAAATCTCGTATTTGAAACCTCGAATAAGAATAAACTAAATATTTTTAGATAATTTCAAAATTTTCGTATATTGACAAAATCTTCCATTTCTCACGGAACTGGCAGCAAAATTTATGATTGGAATGCCCGAAATTAACTTTTTAAGTTAATTTTGAATTCTAATTTTATTATTATTATTATTATCATTATTATTAGTAACATTATTTTACTTTATTATTTATTTATTTTTGTTATTAATTAATTAATTATTAATTATTTAATAATATTAATATGTATAATAGTAATAAATTTAAATTTAAGTTAATAATAAAAAGACACTTTTTAGAATATTTCTTGTGATTTTTCGAAAAAACGTTTAGTCGAACGTATCCAACAAAATCTCGATGTTTTTCAACAAAACTTTCTTTTCAGTGTCGAAAATGGCAGAGCTCTCGTCTTTGTGTGCATGTTTGTCCGTTATAGAGTTTCTTTATTCCTCTCTACTGCTAAAACTATACCGGAACACAGAGTTATTGCGTATCTGTATAGACATGATTTATGATTTTTATTTTCTTACACAAGAGCTTCTTGCAAAATAGCGAAACATTTTGAAGGAGCTTCCTTGCTGTATTCAGTTACAGGCCACCATTAAATTAATGCGAATTACATTCCCTTGGTACACACACATACACACACACTCGTTCTCAAAGTGCTCAGCAAATCCCGCGAAACATGAGACTTGTATTTCAACCTTTACAAGTTTCTTTCGCTCTTTTCTCTGGCATCTCTACACGTGCACACATGCGTGCAGATTCTAGTCGAATAACAAAACTTTGTCCGTGTTGCCTCATCTCGTGTTCGATTTAGAGATCGAGCGTGTCTTTTTCCCTCGCTGCTTCCGAGTTTATTTCTTTTTCCGACTCTTCTCGATCGGACTCGTCATTTTTCTCGCTCGCAGCGCGAAACGGTTCTGAAGACTCGACCCGATTGATTGACAACAGGGAGTCCGCGACTTTTGTATCGAAATGGAATAAAAATGGTGAATAATGGAAAAAAAGCCACACGATAGCGTGTTTAGATTTTGCATAGACCTAATTAGCCGGATCGGGATCGGAAAATGTTGAAAGCTCGATGAGTTTTGCAAAAAGTATTTCGCTCTATCGGATTTTCCTATTCACCTCCTATCACGTTTTCTACCGTGGCATAAAAATGAGAGGGTAAAAATAATTTGCGTTTTTTTTTCTTGTTGGTTGTTGTTTTCTTTATTTTTTTAACATGACGAAAAAAGAACATGCTCTGCCGGTGAAGCGCAGAGTCTTGGACGATGCGTGTATTATCCGGAGAAGTGGAAAAGCGACACGGAGTCGCATGGTTAAAGAGCGCGCGGCGGGGAAAAAAGCCGAGAAAAAAAAATAAAATGGAAAATAAAAAATGAAAAAAGAGGGTGAAAAAATGCGCGCACAGTGATATGGGTGGAAAAAGAGTTGAAAAAAAGGCATGCTGAAAGATGTAGCGGAAAAAGGGGCCTGTTGGTGTGTGCGTTTATGGTTTGACAAAGAGAGATGGAGAGAGGAATGCAGAGACATATGTGTGCAGAGAAAGAGAGGGCGCGCTGTGGAGAAAGGTATAGGATATCCGACGAACCGTTATTTTTATAGCGTTACGGTAGGTTAGAGCGTCCAAGGAACGAATACAAAGTTGCTTGCACGATCGTGCTTGTACAGGCCTAAGCCCCAACCCCCCAGGGGCAACCCCCGTTCGGCGCTTGCACTTGGATGCAAGGCTATCCCCTGTGCATTTATAATATACACGCAAAATTTCATGCAGTACCGGCCGCAGAAAAGTGAACGCTCTCTCGCTCTCTCCTTTCATTTTCCCTTTTTTTTTCGTCGTCGTCTTTCTCTGTCCTCTCGATACCCTTTGATAAAATATGTGTGTGCCTCGAAGCACCGTGCAACGTTAACCGTTCATTTCCTCGGCCTATATTTAAAAGCGCACCCGCGTCTCTCTCTCTCTCTCTCTCGTTCATCGTACACCAACAACCCGCGCCGCCCCGCACTTCCGGTTCCGTGGACAAGCTTCATCGACTCTTCTTTTTCGCCTCTTCGTCTTGTTCTTCTTCCTCCTCTCCTCCTTGCCAGCTACTGTGCAACCTTATAAAGACTCTTGAAAAAATCGTTTTTTTTTTCTTTCAATCTGCTCTCCGAGCCCCGTAAATACTCGAACGATCTCTCGCCTCCCTTATTCGCTTTGCTCAAACTTTTTTTTCCATCCGTAACTAACGCCCAGACCTTTTCTTCCCATTATCTCTGTACGCAGGCTAGTTTGCCGATTATTAAAAAAAAAATCACGGCAATTTAAATGAAGACGAATTTTTGCACTTTTTGTTCTTCATATTTTGAGAATTTTGTCCGGATGAAATTGAAAATAGCCGTATCGACGACGATGAAGGAGGAAAATTATTTCAGTTTGGTTTATTTCGAGTTGGGAAGCCAGAGACAGTTCCGCCAAAGACAAATACCGCATTCAAATATCCTCGTGCATATACCGTCGTCATAGAAAGTGTGAGGGTGTGTGTGTGTGTGTGGGTGATACAGATGTACCGGAACACCGAACTGACTTGGACGAGTCATTCGGGCTTTGTCCCTCAACCAGGTGGTTTCTGTGACGTCGATTTGTGTTTCTATCCGTACGTATATAGACTCATCGGCAAAGTGACAAACAAAAGCAGCGAGACGGAGAGGAAAAGATGGTGGGGATGGAGGAAGCAGAGAGAGAGAGAGAGAGAGAGAAGCGAAGTGGGTTTCATCGAGTAATTTCAACGCCGGTAACAGCTGAAACTGGACCATCATTCCGTAAAGCCATGGGACAATGCTGGAGGTTCTATATATAGGAGTGTATTACCACGCGCGTCGTCCGAGCAGAAGGCAATGCGAGAGATGAGAGGGGTTGAGTTCGCAATGAGAAGGAATGTCGATTGAAAAGTCGAACGCGATTCAGGTCGACCCTCGAGCAAGTCCAGGCCAAATGGAGAACACACGAGACACGAGCCACTCGCTGCCAATTCACTCGCATATCCCGAGATATATCGGAACGGCCGTTGGTCTCATTTTTCCTCAAATTTAATGCCTCCTGCAAGGACGTTGTGTACTAAATTTTCTATCGACAGAATTCCTCCAAATTTGGTCCACAATTTTGTTAAAAAAGATGCAATTTTCAATATTAAATATTTCGATTCATTAATGGCGAAGCCTCTCAAAACTTTGCACACGCTTTTATGTAACATCGAAGAAGATTTATTTAGTTTTATTTTAAAAAATCGGTAGTAAAATTTTTACGATATAAAAAATACAAATTAGCTCGGAAAATCTTGAATTTCAAGTTTTTTGTTATTCGTAACAATTTTTTTTCATGAACTTGGGCTCGCAAACCATTTTGCATGTGCGAAAAAGTGAAAACACACATTTAGATTTGACCTCCACCGCATAAAACGCGTTTAAATATAAATTTAATTGTATAAGTCAGTTACGCGGGATACAGAGAATCACACAAACATGCTGGTGGAGAAAATGCACGAGGAGACGAGGGTGCGAAACGGGAGAGAAAGATGGAAAGGGCCGTGCGCCCCGTAAGGGCCGTTTGGGTGGTATAACTACGTGGCGAAGAACAAGCGAGGAGAGACAAGGGGAAAAGGAAGGTGCACGTCAGACACGATGATACTAGTAGGCGAAGCCGCGCGGCTTGAAACATCGACGCACCGATCGCAACTGTCACGTTATTGTCTCACATTTTAATGGAATTTCAGTGGGCCGGAATATACGTTGAACTGAATTAAATGCCGTGACGACGATGTTGGCCAAAGACAAAGAGAAAGAGGAAGAGTATTCGAAAAGCGCATAGAGCATCATGAGAACATGCCATTCAGATTCTCGGGCGCGAAGAACGTTGAGACCGCGAGTGAGAGCCTCCCAGACCAGATACGCCAGTTTTCTCATGGTAAATGCAACCTAGTAGTTTGCCGATGCATAATGGAGCAACGATGTGTGTCAACGAATAACACATCTATAGAGTGTCGCAAAATTACACACCGAAATTAATCAAGCAAGTTAATCGAGAGACTATCGAGACTAAAAGTTTTTACGCTTTCGTTTCATCGATTGCCGCACTGGAATAAAAACATTTCTTTGGAAACGATCGATATTTCGCGTTCGTCTAAAATAAACGTTTTTCAAAAAAAATCACAAAAATACTCTCAAAAGTTTCTTCGAAAAGTCAATTTTTGTCATTTAGCGTAAAAGCCGACAGTTCCGTTAGAAATGAAAAATATTGTCAAAATATCGAAAATTATGAAATTTTTCGAAAATATTCAACAAAATTGAATTTCCAGTGCGAGACATCGATATTTTTCGTGTCAGTGTCAATTTTTGTAATTCCAATCGTAAATTTAGCCGGCAGTTTCGTTAGAAATGAAAAATATTGTCAAAATATCGAAAATTATGAAATTTTTCGAAAATATTCAACAAAATTGAATTTTCAGTGCGAGATATTAATATTTTTCGTGTCGTCGTCCGCGTGAATATGCAGAAAGTGCATCTTGTCGCCAGTTTGCATTTCGGCAAGGATGCAGCGCCTGTAGGAACATGAATGAGAATTTTTGAGAGATTTGCTCGCGGAAGATTGGGCACAACTTTTAGGACGACCCGTACATTCGTCGAGAGTTCGCATCGCAGTAACGACGCGGCGGTGATGCATCGTCGAATAGTCTTTTACGCGTGGGTGGGTGTTGACGACCCACCCTCGCGTCTATAAACCAAGCAGCAGAGATTCATAAAAAAAAAAAGCCCTGGAGGAATGAGAAAAATTGAGTCTGCGAGTGTTTCATCGAAAATTTAAATTACATACCAGGATACGTGACATTCCCTCGGACTCTTTCACCCCGCGCGCTCCTTTTGCTTCTTCTCGCGTCTCTTATTCGCGCGTCTGGAAATATGAATCTTTACGTTTTCCTTTTATTTTTTTCTTTCCTCCTCTACGTGTTTTTTGCCTTGGCATATTCGCCAGGCTGTTATTATCGGAAAGGCGAAAAAATCGTTGCATAAGAAATTAATGAAATAATGTATGGACGTTGCTGGCACATGGAAATACACGTTGCTGTTGCCTTTTTCCGATCATACACTCCAACTGCTATTGGTACGCAGAAAAACCTCATTAACAAAAAAATCGATTTTTCTCATTTTCGCTCCTCAGTCGCGCTACACGAGTCTATTCATCCTTTTCCCATTATTATCCAGTTTGTTCAAACACCTATTTTTACTCTCGTTCTGAAAAGTTTGGCATTATTTCTCCAATTGCCATTTTATAAGGACGTTGCATGCAGAATTTTCTACAGATAATTTTCCCTTAAATTTGCACGATACCAGGAAAATTATGAATCAGTCGTAAAATTTTTTCAAAATTTTTGTTAATATATAAAAAATACAAATTTCCTCGGATTCTTACTCGATTAGTAACAATTTTTTTTCATAAACTTGGGGCTCGCGAGCCATTTTGGATGTAAGAAAAACTGAAAAGAAAAATTTATATTTGACCGTCGACGCGTACGACGTAAGTGGAAAAAATTCTTTGCTCGCGATTTTATTTCTACTCCGTTCGTCCCATCCCAATGCGGAATGGATCTCGTCAATTTTGCAACGCGGATTTGTGTAAAACTAATCGCGTCTCGAACATAAATAAGTTTGAGCTTTGATGCGGTTGGTATACGCGAAAGGAGAAATAGAGAGAACAGGTCACAATATAGAAACATCCTCTCTCCGAAAAGGTCGTTCCGCGATCTCCGCGTGGATCTCGCGCGCGTGTATATTTGTACATCTGACTCGATCTTACCGTTTTGTCTATATTCTCGCGTCTGGCGCGAGTATTTCGCACACGTGCATGTGTACAAAGTTGCACACGTTGGTATGGGCAATATCCGCGTGTATGGCATGTCCTGACTGGAGGATTAAGTAATCGTCGAGTTGTGCGAGGGCGTCAAGGATCACAGCATCTGTTCCGCGAGCGCGCTGTCACTTTAGCAGCCTCGACGATGAAAGCCGCGCGCCTTCTTATTTCTATCCGCGATATCTCTATATTTGTGAATTTGTAATTATCCACATGCACGTATCTCTACGAATATCCAAGGCGCGTCCGTAAATTTGCGAATGCAGGCTTGGAAAGAGAGAGGATGACGAAGGAAGGAAAAATGAGTTTCGAAAGTCAATGCAATGTAAGGCGAAAAGGGATAGAGAAGAACCAAGTTGGCTCTGTATAATCTTTTGGTTCGTCCATTTCGTTCTGGCTTACACGGTTGAACCGCGCGCGGCAAAGTAGCTACGACCGCGAAGAAATCTCCGAAGCTGTACGCATGACTACCTCCGGAAATTAGCCGTCGTTTCGTCCTTACATATCTGCGTGTACATCTATATACGAAATGAGCGGGGGCTTTGCCAATGTATCGCGTATACTTTTGAAAATCCGCACATCTTTTTCTGTTGCTCGTTTAACGACGCTTTTTTCTAGCAAATTTCGAAATTTCTCAATCGTACGAGTTTGCATGAAGCACAATCAGTTTTTGTGAGTTTGAACAACCTGTAAACATTGTAAATATAAGAAATTAATGGAGATGAGTCGCAAATTGCGTCGGAAGAAGAAACGAAATGCGAGCGAGCTAGAAAATGGAAAAAAGAATGGAGAAGCATAGGAAGCCGGCAGAGGGCTCGTGTCCAGAGGAGCGTGGACACAGGCAAAAATAAAAGAATGAGGAAAAAAAAAGGAAAGGTAAGGGGATGATGTCTCGAACCGGAGAAAGAGAGACTCCGATGAGGAACGGAGTGGACTGTGCATGGAGGAAAAGCGAAATAACACGACGGTGAGAGAGAGGAAATAAAAAAGCAGAAGAGGGGGAGAGAGTAAGCATATATAGAACGAAGAGAGCGACTATACGCGCGGGGGGAGCACGCGGCACACACAAGCGTTATAAGATCGATAGCTGATGTGATACCGACCCAGCCCAACCCCAGAGAGAGCATAGCGACTCTGAACTGAACCCAGCGCACGACCCTTGGTTCGTTCACCCCCGCGGCTGTGCACATTCGCGCCATTATCTGTTCCAAATGTCGTCAGCGGCGTCGTTTCGTTTACGGTGCTGCTCTCTCTCTCTCTCTCTCTCTTACCCCTTGCGTCTCGCCCTCGACCGCCGAATAGTCCGCGTTGCTCCGTCTCTTTCTCCTTCTTTCTTCCTTTTTTACTTCTTTTCTTCTATACGTTTCAACATTCTATCTCTTATACGACCAACCCCCACATTTCGCAACACGTACTGCTCTCTCCTTCATTTTCTTTCCTCCACACTGTTCTCTTTACGCGTCTTCATCTCTCCCTCGCACACGCTGTTTAACCCCGCCGCCGAGCACGCAGTTCGAAACCTCTCGCTCCATCATTTCTCCACTTTTCGTCTTTTTCCCTGCTGCCCTCCGGACTCTCGCTTCTCCTTTTCGCGACCGCGCCATTACCATCATCATCTTCATTCTCCTCATCGTCAACGACGTCGCGTTGTCCCAGTCACCAGCGGCACTGTCGTGGCTGCTCAATAGACTTGCAAAATCCACGTTATACATGGAAAAGAAAATTTTGTTGGAAAAATCGATGTTTTACGTTCGACTAAACGTTTTTTGTCACTGCAGCAAGAAATATTTTTGAAAGTCTCTTCGAAAACGTCAATTTTTGTCATTGAATCGTGAATTCTGCCGACAGTTCCGTTAGAAATAAAAAATAGTGTCAAAATTACGAAAATCTTAAAATCGTATTCAACAAAATGTCGACGTTTTTTGACAAAATATCATTTTCAGTGTACTCGCGAGTATGACGATCGGTTCAAGGGGAAAAAGGAGAAAACAACGAAACTACCGCATCGCCAACGCAATAACCCTCCTCGAGACCGTGTCCTCTTTCCCTCCCTCCCTCGCGGCTGCTCCTCTCGTTTTAAGGTTATGCCTTTGCCCCGTATTACGACCCATTCCGGAAGTGCTCGCTCTGATCCTCCTCGCTATACTGGATGCATCAATACACATATACAATTTCGACTCGGATATGTAAAGACGTGTTTTACGAAGCAGCCTTGATTCTCGCACACTCGCCTCCGCGCGTACGTGCATGCGAGCCTCGATGCGTGTGTATCGCGCTCGCCTTTTACTATTCATCCCTCGATACTCACCAGAATCTTTACGTTTCCAACTCTAACTTTTCCTCGCCGTCTCACTCGCCCTTTTTACACACGCGTAATATTGTCACCGCCCCCGACCGTTTCGAAACTTTGCCACTACGAATTTATAGATTTACACTCATATCTTTCGTAGTTTAAATTCGTCGCGAAGGATCCGCGCTAACGCGAGACTCGGCACTATTTTCCTTCAATTTTGCGGCTAAAATCGCTTCCTCACAATCAGGAAAAAAGGAAAGTTATCGGCTCATTTTTACGGCGATTCAAAAATATTTAGATACGAAAAATCGTGTTTTGTGAAATTATTTATAATTTTACGCTAAATTTATTGTACGAGAATTATTGTTGGGATAGTCGTAGACGTAAATGACAGTCGAAGGTCGTCGCGGTCCTTTGCTTTTCCCCTCGGCTCAAACTCCCTGCTGGATCCGCTCGGCATGCTTCCGGCGGACGCCTAAATTTAGGCCTTGGCCGGACATGAGATATGCACCGCGTACGTCGTGCAGCGGCGTGTTGGTCTGGAGCTCGACGCTCGCGGATGTACGTGAGTTACAGAAGCGAAACGAGAGGCACGCACGATCCAGAACAAGAGGGAGAGTTCTCGATGAAAGAGATACGGCGCGCGGGGAGCATGAGAAAGAGCAAAAATTATTATATTCTTACGAAAAGTCAAACGGTTTATCGATTCGAGCCCTGAGACTCTCGTAAAAATCACTTTTTTTTCTCCAAATGCAATTCAAAAAAATTTATTTCAACAAGACCTCAGACACTCCGACGAGCTCTTCTTTATTAAAAAATAATTTCACAAACTTTTATTTGATTCCGAGCAGGAATATTCAAAAGCTCCGAAAAATTGCGAAAAGATTTTTTTATTTAATTAATAAAATATAAAAATTAATTTGATCGACTCGGAAATTCCGAAAATTCCTCATATACGAAAAAAAAAAATTTTATGTTGATGACTGGAGATTAAGTTTGTCAAAAAACGTCGATATTTTTGGGTAATTGCACAATTTTCGTAATTTTGACAATATTTTTTGATTTCTAACGGAACTGTCTGCAAAATTTACGATTGGAATGACAAAAAGGGACTTTTCGAGGAGACTTTTTAGAATAATTCTTGCTGCAATGACAAAATTGGTTGTGATTTTGAATCGAAAATTTCCTTTTCCGGTGTATTTGCTCAAGGCATTAAAATACAACTGCATGGTAAAAAGAGGGAAAAAAAAAAGATTGTGGCGGTTGAGAATTTTGTACAGATTCTCTGGGTTATTTGAGGAAAAGAGGCGAGAGCGATTTATACAAGCAAGGCGGCGAGAGTCTGTTGGCGGGCCTACTACGCCAGCACACATTCACCCTCGCCGAACCCAGACCTGCCTTAACTCTTTTTCCTTTGGTCCCTTCTTCGTTTCCCCTTCGCCCATTCGCTCTGTGCCAGTCTCCGTAAGTTGTCTCTCTACTGCGGGCGCTCGCATGCACTCTCGGCTGCGTTGGTTCTGCTTCCACGAAGGCACATTGGGACATTCGACACATTGAAATATATAGTACGAATCGCGAGAGCCAGGCACGCACGCGTTTTTTTATCTTCGTATGTCTGTCTCGTTTCTTTCTCTGGTGGCCCACCGCGCGCTCACGTTCGTCGTCGATAGGTTCTTCATCGCCTGTACTCGTGCTCTCTCTTTTCTTTGCATGCAGTTATTCTCTCTCTCTCTCTCTCTCTCTCTCTCGCTGGCTCGTTCTCCTTCTCTCTACGTCCGGACCCTTTAACGCTCCCCGACTGCGGTGTACTTCAATCTCTTTTCTTTTCTCTCTTTCACTCGTTCGTTTCGTCGCTTTCGTTCGCCTCTCCCAACTTTCTCTCTCTCTCTCTCTTTCTCTTTCCCGCTCCCTCCCGAGTCCTCTCCCGACACACCGCAAGCCGTACGTGCCGTCTGGCTACACAGTGCCTTTTCCCCTCGCCCCTTATTTGCCGCTCTCTTTTGCCCCGCTGCGCTCTTCCTCGCTCGCTCAACCCTCGCCCGGCATCCTCCGACTCTCTCCCCGACTCTTTTGCCTCTCTTCCCTTCTTCTCGCCCCGCGCCCCTCCTCCCTTCTCTCTCGCTCTCTCGCCCCACGGCCATGACGCGGGGTGAATGAACCTACTAAATGACGGCCATGAAAACAGCCGAAGCTCGAGCCGGGCGCACGAAGGATCGCGGCAAGCCCGAAGAGGACCGAAGACGCGGCCAGTGGGTCCCCCCTCTCCCTTTTATAACCAGCAAGGGACTTTCAATATTTATTTTCCTCCCCCCGTCCTCTCTCTCTCTCGCTCTCCTTATCTGCTTCTCTTATTACTTTTCGCATTTATCGCGCTTGTTCGTCATTTATCCCATTGCACCAGCTGCGAATGTCGTGCTCACAAATTTTCGTCATATAAAAAACCCCCAATCTCGAGTATGGAATCTGATGCTGCAGCGTCGACAATTCTCTTTGAAAATGCGCTGAAAATCAAATTTTGTTGAAAAAGATCGATATTTTGTTGCATGCGTTCGTGAAATTTACTGAAAAGTAAATTTCTCTCATTCCAAAATCGTAAATTTTGCTGACGGTTGTGTTAGAAATCGAAAATATTGTCAAAATAACGAAAATCTTGAAATTATCAAAAAATATTTATTTCACCAAAATATCGACGTTTTTTAACAAAATTGTGAGAAATTTCGCTCACCGCGCCTTTTGGTGTATCGACAAGAATTGGAGAAAATAGTGAGTAGCCAAAAATCGTTGGAATAATTATAAAAGACGTTGAGGTGCGAGAGGAAAGGCGCGCGCGCATTTGAAATGCAAACTACTGCGCGGGGAGGGCGCGATGGGTGTGTGTGAAAATACTAT
The DNA here is from genome assembly GCA_037043255.1 of Diadegma fenestrale. Lineage (NCBI taxonomy): Eukaryota > Metazoa > Arthropoda > Insecta > Hymenoptera > Ichneumonidae > Diadegma > Diadegma fenestrale. Next base: position 2,595,925 of record CM073310.1, read on the forward strand.
ATATAGAAGGTACGCGAGCCTTTTGGACTTTTAACGATGCTTTTGAAAGTTTTATTAGCATCCCTTTCCCACAGAACCTGTTTAACATCTTGTTTCGTTGAAATAAAGTTGGGCTGTACGAACATTCGGACAACACAAAAATCTTGACGACGACGACAGGTATTTCGCGCGCGACGAGCACCATAAGAATAAGTTACAACGTACGCGAACGCGTACCATGCACCGTGCACGTCCACTACATTTCTTTTTTCTTCTTCTTCTCTTCTTTTTCGTTTGTCCCTATTGTTGTATTGCGCGGGTCATCGTTCGAGCAGTGACACGGGCCTGAGGAAGGGCATCGAACTTGCCTGCTGCTGCTGCTGCTGCTGGACGAAAGTGAGAGGTCACGCGATTCCCTCCTTACTCTGTTGCAGCCGCAGCGCGAGTACTTACGATCATACGACCAGGATACGCAGATTGAGAATTAATATTAACTAGTCGTTCTCAACCTTCTGCACGAGTTACGGAGCTCCAACAATTATAAAACTAATCGCTTGCTATTTAGATCAATTCAATTGACCATAATAATTGCATATTTGAGTAGGGGAAAAAATCCATTTGCTACAAAACATTCTCAGCGAAATCTCGTTGATTTGGAATAAACCGCGAATTAAATAGGGGAACATGGGGCAAAACGAACGCTTAAGAAACTATAAGACAGATTTATCGCGATAAGCGCACGGTTTTCCTACTTTATTTGAGTCCCAAATCTAATTCCCGTTGCTAATTTTTCGACTTTCCAAAAAAAATTTCGGGGCAAAACGAACTCGGCCTCTGAGAGGCAAAAAAAATTATAAAAAGACATTTTTCGCAATACAGCCGTTGAAACCGACTGCTTCCGGATGGAATGCGAGCTCTGTTATACGGAGAAAGAAATAGAACCCTCCGGGCCCATTTATTCGATGTACCGAACGAGTCGAAGAATCTCGAAAATTGGACACCGAACTGGTCGCCGTTTCTGTCGATTTTCATTTCACCCATTTGACATGGACTCACCACATCGCGGAAAGAAGGAGGTTTGGAATAAATCAAACGACAAAATATCACACAAAAACATTTCCAAATTCGACCATATATATAAACTCCAATGAAAATCGTTCTCGTCAGAGTCCACTCGTAGTCTCTGTCTATAATTAAACAAAAAATATTCAATTCAACCATTTCCAATATAATTCTCAATATTCTTATCCGCGATTTTTTCAATTTTTTAATAAGAAAATTTTTCATTTTATTAATAATTTAAGGATTTAATTGGATTTTTATGAATTTTGAAATTTTTTTTATTTGGGCCTCGTGTATTCGTTTTCCTCCATGTTCCTCCCCTATTGAATGAGATTCAAAATTGTGGCCGAGTCCTGGGAACCGCGCTGCTAGGAAATATCGCGGGAGCCCTTAAAATGTACGACGTAGACGAATAAGACGAAAAGAAATGAGAGCAAGACGGGCAGACACCGAGACACGAAGTTATAGACATAAATCGGCGCGACACCGAGGCTTGGCTGCGAGTCGGCGCGTAGCCCGGAAATGCTGCTTCGAGGGTGGGCCACCCTTCGCACCTGGGAGTGTCCCGGCCGGGTTAAAGGCGATTCTCCAGTTTCGAAGGGCGTCGAACCTGCCCAGAAGTTCGATTCCAAGAGAATCGATTCAAGCTGACTTGTTACTCAGCAGCCTCGTGCATCGCCATGAGACTTTTCTCACACGCACACACGCGCTATTGCAAATTAGTGCACCCAGTCTCAACGACTACTCGAGCAGCCTTCCAATTCTTCAACTTTCACAATAATCTCGCACCAACGATATTTGCTGTTTCACAATACATTTATATTTTATATTTATATTTTCAATTTTTATTTTATATTTTTATTTTACATTTTTAATTTACATTTATGTTTCTTATTTTTATCATTATTTCATTTTTTTCTGTTCAGAGACCGCAATCGAAAGGAATGAAAAATGAAATTCAGGTTAAAATGAAGATTTTTCTATGGTTTTCGGAATCGAGTCTTTTTCGACTCTGGTCTCGCTTGTAGGTGACGAAAAAGTATCGATATAGGTGTGTGAATATTTGTATGGAAAGTCGTCGACGACGATACACTCGACTATCGTGTTAACAGCCTGTCTTGCTGAGCGCATGCGGGTGTGGAGCATCACGCGAGAGTCGCGGCTTACATCAGTCACGCTGATCGAATGAAAGCAACGAAAATTCCAATGCTCTTTTGCACCATTCTCACAAAATATCCACCGCAGCCATCCGGCTGAGCTCTTTTACTTCGACTTCGACACTTGTTCTTGCTAATGTCAACCATCATGCAAATTGCTGCACTCAAACCTTCCTACATTTTTCCTGCAATTTCCAGCTAAATTCTACGATGCGTTTCAAGTTTCCCACTTGACTCTTTTTTGAAATTACTATATTCAAAATTGCAGCCGACCCTGTGGTCTGATCAGTAACAATTTTTCGTTTTCCACACTGAAAATTTCATTTCCTCAAAAAAAAAACGAATTATTTTTGGTTAATTTCTAAATTTTCGTAATTTCGACAATATTTTTGATTTCCAGCTAAATTTACGATTGAAATGACAAAAATGGACTTTTCCAAGAGACTTTCTAGAATATTTCTTGCTGCAATGACAAAATTTTTGTGATTTAAAAAAAAAACGTTTATTCGACGGAATTTAACAAAATATCGATTTTTTCCAACAAAATTTTATGGTCAGTGTTTCAATGATCGATTTTTTATTTGAACGTCTCCAACATGATAAAATCGATTGCGATTGTGCCAAATTTGATGCAATTACAATTTTTTTTCTCGATACAGCAAAATATTTTGTTTGGGTCGCAGAGGCAAGGCAGATGTCCCGTTGAAAAAGACAAACGCGCGTTTATAACATGTTTCTCGCGATGCTAGTGCAGCGGCGGAGGAGAAAAGGGCGATCCGCCTTCATCCTGCTGCTCCGAAAGTACGCAAACATGCCAAGTACGAGTGTCATATATGAATTTGCGCATACATGGGTCTAGGTATACGTTGAGATTTAATTACAAAAGTTACGAGAAAGTAGCTGCGGTGCGGTGTCCCTTGACGAGGACTGCTCCGGAGGATTTGAGACAAAGAGGAAAATCGTCGAAGCAACAAAAACCTCTGGTACAACTAAGAGTAAGAGAAAGAAGAGACGATGATTTAAAAGACAGCAGCAGCGGCAGAAAGACCGCGCGATGACGAGAATACAAGGAGAGGAGGATTAAAAAGGATTATACGTTGGTAGAGAGGAACGTTGAAAAGAACCAACAGGGGTAAAACGACCGTGTTTTTTACCCAGCACTCGTTGTATTTGGAGCAAGCTCGAGAACAAACGAAAATACATTTCTGAGGGTAGAAATTCCTACCAACGTTGCGTAAGGGTTGTGTCTGTCACAGCGCGCGCTAAGAGCGAATACTGCCCTTCGCACGCATGTGGATTCATCGTGTGTCTCTCGTTATTTCGTACGAGTTTCTTCCTGCACGAATTCCGCATTTTTTTCCCAAAATTTATTCATTTATTCATCATTTTCGGTTCTTTTCTTTATTTTCTCACAAAATCATTGAGATTGAAACAAAAATTCAGGGCGATATTCGAGTCGATCATTCGCATCGGTAAAATATGATTGAATTTAAGAAATTGACGGGGAAATATTCATTTTTCTTGTTTTTTCATCAGCCCATAATGTTCGAAACGTTTTTCCTTTAATTCCATGATAATAAATATCACGCTCGAAATTAGCGGTACGTGGCGGTTGAGACATCGCGTCGCGAACGCCTTCTCTGATCTCAGAGGCAAAGTTGCAAAGCACACGGCACACACACTAGGTCATGCGGTTGAAAGTGCACGTAGAAAGAGTAAACATGTAAATATTGGCATCATTCGCGACGCGATGCAGCCTCGAAATAAGAAGTTTCGTGCCTCCCATTATCACAACTTTATTCCGTGAATCATGGAAGAAAAAAAACAGTTTTTTTCGCATTTTTTGAGAAAGTTTCCATTTTTGTTATGGAATTGATTAGAACGCACGGCAAAACTGCATATAAAATCTGTTCGCACTCAATTTAAATTTTGTTTAAGGCATTACCACGACAAAACGACTTTTTATTTGATTCAAATCGGAGTCACGTTGCATTAAAAACTTGAAAAAATCGAGTAACAAAAATTGGAAATTGAATATTTCAAATTCTGAGGATCATAAAATTGTTTTTTATAGGAGAAAATTGTTAGTTTTGGTGTCAAGAATTTGGATAAAAAATTATTGAAGAATCCTGGGTAAAGTATTTTTCTGATGGGTCAAGAAATTAATGTTGTGCGCCGTCGCTCTGTTGATATCGCGTTGAAAAATGTAGATTAACAAAATACTCGAAATTTCTAACGCGTCGATTATCAACAAGTTGGTCATGTGAGCCGGAATAGTATAAAAAAGCAAAAAGAAAGCATGAGAACGAGCATACGGCGAGGGCAAGTCTGACAAAGTTTCAGAGTATGGGAGAGCGAACGGTATGGAATTGGGTTAACGGACTATCGATCGTTGGCGCTCTCTCTCTCTCTCTCAACTTTTTGCTTTTTTGTGGACTCGCGAATTCGGTTCTGTGCTTTTTTTTTCCTAATGTAAATGCTACATTCTTGTAACTCTATGGCAGGAAAAAGAATGACGGTAATTACGTCGTAAATTCTCGAATTGGATGCGGAATGGAGCGAAATATAGCGGGAAAAATTAGCTGGGACTATGTTCAAAAACGATCATCAATATTTGCGTTACCAACATTAAATTTTCATGGTGAATCGACGCGAACCGAACAAAATTGTAATTTCGTCGAAATCACAATTATGAGGGCGCGTTTGTGAAACTAATTTCAAATATACCGAGTAGCAGATTCTCTCTGTAGACAAGAAACATATTATAAAGCAAATATCCCTTGAAATTTCACGTTGTAAAGTGAACTGACAGAAATGAACCCTAGAACAGTAATTACTGAAAATTCCGCGCCCTTTCTCCCTTTTTTTCATCGTGTCAGCGCATTTTTGACTAATTTTTCGAGTTCGAGCCAAATAGCCCCAGACTCGCGTGATCCTTCATTAAAAACGAAAAAAACGAGCCAAAAAACGACGCTTTTCGTTAAATTTCACCGGAGAAATGAATTTTTCAAAATTTCGCTCATTTATCACCCCAGACCGGAATTATGAAAAAAAAAAAAAATTGAATCATAATTTAAAAATTGCAGTAATGTCGCGTTCCTGAATTTGAGACCATGATATATAAAAAAAAAAAATACAATGGGCTCGGTAGGAACGTGCGCGAATGGCCCTCAAGGAAAAAGAAAAAAAAATCTGGGCTCAGGTTTGTCTACGGAGAGAATTCCTACGTTACATATATATTTAGGGCTGCTCCGGAGCTTTCTCTTTTTCACCTCCTCGAGCCGTCTAGTAGCTCACATGCTGGATTTCGCGGGGGGGTGCGGGGGTGTAATACTTGCTGTGCACGAGGTACATGCAGGGAAGCTTTGCACGAGGTGCGATAACAAGCTCCTAGAGAGAGAGGGAGCGAGAAGCGCGACTTGGTCGCGGTGTAGGACGTTGGCAGAGTGGCCGGGTTGTGTGTGGAGCAGAGAACACGAGCGAGGGAGGAAAAGAGGGTTAAGGGAGGGGGAGTTGAAAGGGCTCTGAAGCGGGTGCAACGCTTCCGCCGCATGTAGGACCACTCGAGACGGGAAGTGCATACTTTTGGCGGCAAAATTTGCAGAGGGGGGTCGGTGTCCCGACGCCGCGTCGACGTGGCGCCACTACCCCCTATCTTTAGCCTTCTCCTCACCCGCGTGCGGGGGAGGAAAGCCACGGACGAGAACGATGCAACCAGCACTGCCAAGTTCTGTGCGCTGCTCGCTTTCGCGTACTTGGTGCTTGCTCCTCTTTCCCATACGCGCCTTGCACTTTAACCCCTTTGGCTACACATTTACGCCCGCACAGGGTGGGCTAAATAAAATGTCTCGGCCCTGAGCTTATTCCAACAATTTTAATCCATTTCCAACTGAAAACCCATGGAAAAAGCGTTGGGAAATCGATGGAAAAGTCGCGAGTAATATCTAGAGGTTCTCGCTAAATGCGAATGACGAAGATTTGATGGTCGAGGCTTTCAAGGAAACCGATCAAAGTGCATGCTCGTGTGAATATAAATGCACACACACAGACCTGCCGACCAATTGTTGACATATCAGCTTTATCGGTTCTCTGCTCGCGGCCTTCGTGCGCCTCTCGTATCTCGATTGGTCTAGACCAATAATAGAGCGCTCTAGACCGCGGTGAGAGCAAACTCTGCTGTGCCACCCCCTTCACCTCTCTCTCTCTCTCTTTCTCGTTCTCTCGTAATTTCTCTTTTGCTCACTCTCCGGCATTCTGTCTACGGTCAACCTTTTGCTAGTTTTGCTCTTGTACTGCTCGCACGACCCAACTCATGGATTGAAAACCAAGTGAAAACGCCAAAGTACCACCGTCATCCATACGCCATATGGCTCCAGTCCTTGCAGAAAAAGAGAGAGAGAAACAAGTCCAAGTGCAACAATCAACGCTGCTCTGGCGATGTGTCCGCTTCTCCTATACCTTCGAATGCTGCACGCGTCCGAGCGATTCTGTAGAGATATTCGTTGACCATTTTCATATTTTTTTCATTTTTCAAAATTATTTTATGGACTTTTCAATTCTTTCTGAAAATTTTTCCAACATTAGATAAAACCAAAACTAAAAATTCTTTCAAAATCGAGTCCAATTCCAATTTACTCGAATTTGAAAATAATATTCGAGTATTAACAGTTAAAACAAAAAATTAAAAAAATTAAATGGTAAAAGACAGCGCGAGGCGCGACAGCGATTCGGAGGAAAAGAGATTCGCCATAATCTCTCGTTCAGTGGACCGGATGACGTCACGCGGAAAATGTCGATTCAAATCTCGAATATTCAATTCCTCAGCATTGGCTGAACGGATTTTCTTTACCCAAGGACCATGATAGAGATAAAAAATCTAAAAAAATTATAACCGAATGCGAAATTTCTTCCCCAACCCACGTTTTGCCGTGAGAACGATATAAAGTCTCTGACTCTCAGTCCACAAACTTATTTCTACCCGTCCAGAAATATTTTATTTGATAAAAACTGAAGAAAAAAACAAAACTAACGCTCAACGTGGTTCCGAGTTCTTCGCATCAAAATCGTTGCATCTGTCCAAAATTCTGATTTTTGTTAGACAGAGAAAAAATGTAGGAAAAAATTTACTCACATTGTTGATCGCGGCAGATTTTGCCTTGTGATTTATCAGTGAAACGGTTGGCGTGCGCGGAGACATAGTATTTTAATGGCATTTATTAGATTCTCATGATTACCGCGTCGAGCGTGATTATTTCTTAGCGCAGAACGGTAAATAGTCGTTTTAGTTGAAAACCTCGAACTGTATCATGTTGAAATGTGAGTTGTCGTTTCGCAATTAGCATATTTATAAATCGATAGATCCGTGCTGAATAAATGTAGGAGCAAGAGAATAAAAATTGGCGAGAAAAAGACAGAGTATTCGAATGATTATTATTATTAGGATGCATTTTTCAAACGAAATCGGAGGCCAACGGGCTTTTTATTCGACGCGCCGAGATATCTAGTATCTGTATCGCGAATGATAAGCCTCTCGCGCGCGGTATACGGAACGTTTCGAGGCCACTTTCACCTTCTACGTTGCACTACTGCTGTACGCTCTCGTAACCTTAATCGTGTCAAGTTGAGACACTGGTATTCCAAGAGCGATAGTACGAGACAGACTTTAAATAATATACGTAACTACATGCATATATAGATATAAAATCGCGCCGAGTGCACGCGCGCACATTCATCGGTGCGGATATCAAATTCGTTTTTTAATTCGCCTGCATCCATTTTTTCAATGCCAAAATATTAAAGGACGTTCCAACAATTCGACGTTGTCGATATAAATTTGTATACAAATTTCATAACGATGAAGATTAAGCTCGTTATTGAGCCAATGAAAAAGTTTTATACGCACTCAACATCCTTGCGATGCACAGAGACTTGAAAGACTTGTAAATAAAAAAAAATCGTCCAACTTTTATATGAATGAATCGGTGAAAAAAGTCATGGACCCAAGACCGAGGGGCTATTCACTCTTTGGTGAGGTGCCACAGTGATTTCCGACTGAAGTCGATTTTATGTGGTTTTTGTGATTTCAGGAATGATTCAAAATATTTCGAACACTATATGAATTCATATAATTTCAATTGATTTCGAGTGATTTCCTTGGAATTCGTTGATTCGAGTAATTTCGTTTTATTTCCAATTAAAAAATCATTTTCATTGGGGTCTCCATCGGTACAGGTACTAAATTAAATGATTTTGGCACGATTTCGTACCGATTACAGAGGACACCAAAAAAATGTCTGCTCTGTCCCAAGCGTGATTTCCATGGATTTCCTATGTCAAGTGATTTCATGCTGATTTTGAACTACTCGAAGTAATTTCAAGCTGATTTCAGGGGATTTCGATCACGATCAGATAACAATGATACACTGACAGATTTCGGAATTTCAAGCGATTTCTTGTAATTTTGCATTCGATTTCAAAGCGAAGTGCTCCACTGATTTCACGAGTGAATGGCCCCTCGCCCAAGACGGTACGATGAGATTTTTTGGTAAACTGATGAAAAGCGTTGAAAAGATTCGAAGGGATGGGAGAAGGAAGGATTTGGCGTTGGTAGATGGTCGTTGGGAGGAGAAGCCAGTGAAAGAGGAAATGTAAGCCAGCGTGCAAACAGGCTATCTGTATACTAGAACTCGGAATAGCGAGGGAGTAAAAGACAAATATCTATACACATTGTGTATATCTACATCTTTCCATATATACATATATATGGGATTGGGTAGGAGGAAGAGGGTCGTGACTCTGGTAGCCTACATCGGAACGCGTGGCTATCTCTCTGCTGGCTATCCGTATGTCTTGCTGGAGTAGTTGGCGAACAGCGCGCTGTTCGTTTTCAGTTGGCTCGGTGCTTACCAGCAACAACGATCGCTATATCGTCCTCGGCAAACCAGAAGCACTGGCTCCGCTCGTATATTTACGGAGCTTCCAATAGAGATACAAAAAGCAGATGACAAATCCATTTTTGTTGCACTATTTCCATGTGCAGGACATTTTTTTGAGCAAAAATGTTGTCCAATTTTTTAAACTTCCCTAGACGAGGTATCGAAACGTCTTTCCATGTGTAATTTTCATGTTATTTTGAAAATGATGAATGGTAATAGTAATTACTATAGTTAATACGGTTGTTGTTGTTATTATGATAAAATATGTACGTTCAAGAGATGTCAGGGGGGGGGGGGGGGGAAGGTGCGTGCAGGAGTCGAGGTTGGCGGCTCGCCCTGTTGCGGAGTGTGTGCGGCGGCAAAATGATGGTGGAAAGGAGAAGCGCGGCGCCGAGTGTAGTGTAGAGTTGGTGTAGGTCCAGGGCCCGCAAAGGCTCGGCCAATGGTGGCACGGGAATTGGTGGTAGAGCTCGGCCGAACGACCAATCCACGTGGCGTTTGTCCCTCGGGTTACTGACCTGGCCAACGCGTTAAATATCCCATCCTGAAAAATATCGTGGCTTCGCCGCGCCGCTCTCCCTTTCTTTCCTTCCTTCTCGCTCCGCTTCTCACCCTCTTCCTCCATTTCATATTCACCCTCTCTTTTCCACACTTTCGTACCATCTTTTTCTTTCTCCGCTCCCTCCCCCCGCCCCTCCCTCTCTATCTTTCTCTTTGCCCGCCGACAGCAGTTTGTCCTTCCGACTACATTCCGTCTTTCATCGGTCTCTCGGCTCCTCGATGCTCTTCGCGCGCCATCCATGCACTACACACTCCACCGCCGTCTCTCTCTCGTGCGCTCTCTTTCTTTCGATTTCTGTCTTTGCACACGCGAGGTCCAGGCAACGGAGCAGAAGGAAGAGAGAGAAGGGGGGGGGGGGCTCGCGGGGATCATATACACACATAACCCCCCGCCTTTGTTTGCTCGGGCACGTTCGCGAAGCAAACGGCAGCCGATGGGTTCACAGCCGCGCGGTATACACTCTCCCGCGCGCGCTCGCGTATTTCATTGATTAGTATTGCCCATTAAAAGGGCGCCTTTATTTCATACCGACGCCAATCTTTTTCCTTCTCTCTGCTCACTGCTGCTGCTATACGAGCAGGCGACTCGACGCACACGAACCAAAGCAGAGAGCTGCTGACCCGTCGAGCTCTCTTTCCAACCCCCCCACCCGAACCCTTTTCTTCCCGACAGGAAACACATCGAGCTATCGACATCGCAGTTTCAATCCCACAGCCAATTTCTCGTCCTTTGACCTCCGTACAATATTCGTCGAGAAAAACCACTAGCAGAGAAAAATAAATAAATAAAATCCAGGATGTGGTATCGATTTATTAGTAAAAAATTTTTTTAAAGCAAAAACTCGAATTTTTATTTACTCACGCACTCTCTGTTCGGTGGCAATAAAATTTTCTCTTGTCATGAAAATTATCATCTCGAAACCTGTTCGCCATATAGTTTTATCAATTAATCGCGTAACCCTGCCATTATATTGACACCTTTGCTCTTGAACTTTCGCGTGAACGATTAATCGATTCAACTCAACTTTTCTGCGTTTGTTTCGTACGTTCCTACCGCCGTGCCATTCGCAGTGCCACCAGCTGTTTCCACCATATTCGCTGCATCGACGGAGACTCGAGAAGGTTCGAGGAAAATGAGAGGAGAAAATGTAAAGTTGGAAGAGCCAAGAAAAATAGTGGAACGAGAGGAAAATGGCGTTGATAAATAGTGGCAAGAAAATGGAGAATGATGATGCCGGAACGGGGGCGTTAAAAAATGAAGGGAGGAGAAAAAATCGGATCGACATAATATCTTGATGCCTGGGGTGATTCGGGGTGCTGTAGAAAAGATAAAATAAGAAAAGAGAGGGAAAGAGTATAAAGTGGAATCCTGAGAGCGCGCGCGTACGTTTACCCAGCGCGCACGAGGAGAAAGGCGTCTTGAGCCACCATTGCCCATCGGCAAACGCAGCCAACCCCTTCGTCGTCCATAGTCTCTTCCATCGACTGCCCATCGGTCGAGAACGATCCTCGAGTCTCCTTCCCTACATTTTTCTTTCCATCCCCTCGTTTTTTCACGATCGACTTGAACCCAAAGAAAAGAGAGCCTCGCGTCATCCATGATTCTTCCGTTAATATTTTCACGTTAATTAGAGAGCGACGGCGCGAGCAAGGGGCAAGAAAATATGAAGGGCCTCGCGCAGAAAAAGGCAAAGCGCACTTTTATGGCCTTTATCGTCTTTTGAGTATCTTTTAATTATCGTAACGCTGCTTCGATAAATAAATAAATAAAATACAAACAATCGCTATTATTCCATAAATATCTACGTTCGTCAAACTGAAAATTGAATTTTATGAAAAAACGTCAATATTTTATTGAAAACAGCAAACTAAATATTTTTTGATATTTTAGAAATGACAAAAATTGACTGTTCAAAATATTTCTTGCTGCAGCGACGAAATTTTTGTGATTTTCGGAAAAAAAAACGTTTAATCGAACGATTTTTCTATAATTCCATCGCCATTTTCTCGACATATCCAAAAAAAAAACAAACAATCACTATTATTCCATAAATATACAAATTCGTTAAACAGAAAATTGGATTTTGTGAAAAAACGTCGATATTTTATTGCAAACGGCACATTAAATATTTTTTGACAATTTCAAAATGACAAAAATTGACTTTTTAGAATATTTCTCGCTAAAATGACGAAATTTTTGTGATTTTTGGAAAAAAAAAGTTTAATCGAACGATTTTTCTATAATTTCATGGCCATTTTCTCGACATAGCGAAAAAAAAAACAAACAATTCACTTTCGAAAATATTTCTTGCTGCAGCGATGAAATTTTTGTGATTTTCGGAAAAAAAAGTTTAATCGAACGATTTTTCTATAATTTCATCGCCATTTTCTCGACATATTCGAAAAAAAACATACCCAATTGGCGAGAAGCAATTCCGAGAGCAAAAAAATTGAAGAAAATTAGAAAAAAAAGGGAAAATGATTGAATGAAAAAAAGGAACGTATAGTTATAGAAGAAGGAAGCTCAATGGGATGTACAGCAGATTTACTGGTAGCAGCGAGTAATGACAGGTAGTAAGAGCATTAGCCACAGCAAGGCAACTGCAGAGCACGTATAGATGCATCCGGTGCGAGTTGATTTGAGCTCGTCGAAAGCCAATGCCATCGCGGATGTATATAAAAATCGAAAGATGTTGGTTCTTTCGACATTGGCTCTCGGGCGCGTTCTATATATGTCTCGTCGTTATGCGCCAATGGGCAGTGTTTGTGGTTCTCTGCGTTTGACGTCAGAATACTTTGTGCAAATGTATTTCGGTGGCATCAGGACAAAACAATAAGTCGTTCATAATTGATTGACCTTGAGGGTCTGATTTTTGCCTCAGGATGCACGCAACCGAATAAAAATTCAACAACTTTTTCAGATCAAGCGCATATACATTATTTCACCGAATAAAATTACGTTTTTTTCATGTTTTTTTTTTCACGCAAATGGTTACGAGTATAAACGGCGATGGATTGCGTGAAAAGAGGAGAGTAACCGGTCGTTTTTAATGACAGGTAAGAGGAGCGAAATAGTTGAGGCGTGCGAGAGAGAGAGAGGAAAGAGGCGCGCGGTGGCAGTGGCCGCAGCACGTAGACACATCCGTTGCAAGTGGGCTGCAACGCGGCGGCGGCGGAGAGAGCACCATGCAGGCAGGCGGACTCGGTAAGCCGATTATCCTCCTAAATACGAAGCCAGAGTGATGCATGTGGCTTAAATTGATGTCGCCCCTCTCCCTCTCGTTCTTCTCTCTCCTTCCGTCTGCGCTCCGCCAGCAGCTTCGTTTTCTTCTTATTTCAATATTTCATGTTATCTCTTTCTCTTTCTTATTCTTTCATCCTCCAATCGCGTTATTCATCTTTATTTTTATAACAGTATATACAGCGAGAGGGTAATAATAACGCGCGCGCGCACAAGCAACGACTTGCTTTTCACCGTTAACATTTGGATCACGTATATACACTTCGACCATTCTCGCGGGCACTTCTTATTTTTACCCTATCGCAAAACTCGACGGATGATTAAATAGCCTACGAGTTAACGTTCCATCTTTAAACGTCTAAACGCGTTGAAACGCGCATTTCAGGCGAGCAAGTCGTTAAGCATGTAAAGATCTTTCTATAGCCTGAAATCTTCCCGCGTGGCAGTTGATTTTCGGAGAACGAGGGGAGAAACAAAATTTGAAAAAAATGAGAGAAATTTGGAAAACTTGACGAGTGAGTGTCAAAAAGGGAGGAAAAGATACGCGCGCGAATAAAGAAGAATTTACGGGCGGAAATGTGGACGCGGGCTGCTTTTAGGATGCTCGTTGCAGTGTCAGTGTCACTGGCAGAAAGACTGCACTCGACAGAATGAAGAAATGCGGCGAGATATAGCGAAAGAGCCGCGTATATTGCGCCCAGCAAGAATGAAAAAAGAAAAAAAGGAAAAGAGACCCGCCGCCGAGATGCGGTCTCCGATTTTTCCGTGGGCGGGATTTTGAAACCTGTTTGAGCGCTTCGAATCTAGAGGGAAATAGAGAAGAGCGAGCCCGTTGAGACCAAACCCGGAGGATCCTCTCGCGGTGCTGCGCGGATTATAGCGAACGAGAAGGGCCAGAGAGAACGAACGAACCAACCGCGAGAGATGGACCTGGCGATCCTTGCGCCATACATAAAGAGCAGAACAGCAACACCGACAAAAACTTGTTCGCGTATCTTTGTTCGAGTTGGTACTCTCTGCACCGCACACCAAGAAACTTCCTCTCTTTTTATCTTATCCTTGAATTCGTGTATCTCCAAGTCCCTGCTGCCTCTCCTTGCTCTTCTCGTTCTCTTCATCTTCGCCATGGTCCAGCACCATTTTTTACCATTATACTCTGCCCCGTCATTCCTCCTCAAAGATCCTCGTAAGGAATATTGGACTCATAAATAATTCACGTCCCTCGGCACTGTTGACACTATGATGCGTTCCTCATCACCAACGCCACACAGAAAATGAAATTGTATCAAAAAAACGTCGATATTTTGTTGAAAACTGTGAATTTTTGGATAATTTCAAAATTTTCGTTATTTTGACTATATTTTTCATTTCAAACGGAACCGTCGGCAAAATTTACGATTGGAATGACAAAAGTTACTTTTCGAAGAGACTTTTCCAGAACATTTCTTGCTGGAATGTCAAAATTTTTGTGTTTTTACATAAAAACGTTTAGTCGAACGAATCCAACGAAATATCCTCGACCTTTTCTAAAAGAAAAAAATTATTTTCAGTGAAAATGCATTTTTAAATCTCGCGTGTTTGACTCGGACTGATGAGCAGCGATGGGACTCTATATGGTCAGTGACGCTTCGTAGCGCGTCGCAAATTCCAGAACATCTTAAAGTAAAAAGTAAAGAAAAGTAACAAAAACCCAAAGTCTCGAATATCGATCAGAGATTTCGGAACAATTTTGCAATGCAAATATCATGCAAAATTTCTTTTCTCGATCGATTTTGTTCAGACAATAGTTATTAAAGAAAAAAAAAACAAAAGTTTACGCGAAAGATCATTTTGTTGAATTTTCGTCCCATAGCGCGAGCGGTCGCGGGAATGCGCGCGTTTAATAAAGTTTTTCTTATTTTTTATTTTATAATGTTAGCGAGACGGCAGTTGATGGGACTGGGAACGAATAAAAATGGAGCGGTGTATAAATTTTTTCTTTCGCGATGATCGCAGGCCAATTCTTATCCTCGTATATGGCATTGAATTAATTCGCGAGCGGCGGAAAGGGGGGGGGGGGAGCTTCACGCGGTGCAACTTGTATGCACCGTGTATATCCTATGATTAGTGTCTCACGAGGGTTTGCTCAAGCTACTGCCCCACCATTTCGGAATCGCAGCAACATCAGTGCGAGCAGCGCGGAGAGGGAAAGAGAAAAAAAAATTATTCATTCGTGGTCGCGAGTTTGCCCGCATCAACTTTTTTCTTTATATTTTCCACCTATCACGGTAATTCCGCACCATTTTTCCTTCATTTTATCGCGTTCATCATTGTTTCTCACTCGCCGTGGCTCTTTTAAAACGTTTGCGCGCACACGGGACAGCAGCAGGTGCACACTCGAGTCTCGTCGCGATGTCGAAGGTCGCGTCTGTTCACCCTTCGACAATTGTACAATATTTTTCCCTCCACAACATACATGCACACACGTACACGTTACATTTCCGCAGCACGAATGTGTAAAAAATTTAATAAATTTTAAAACTTGAGCTGAGCTAAACTTTTGTCGCACGATTGTAAAATCGTAGAGATTCAGCGGGGAAAGAATAAGCGGAGACTCTCTCTTCAAATTTATATTGTCATCGAAACTTTTTTTTTTTATCCTATCGGCAGACGCAGCAAATTATTCGTATGATCGCGATTATCGGACGTGGAAATGCCCGCCCGCGCCCTGGGATAGAAAAGTTTGTCCACGTGCTGGAAAAAATGTGGCTTATTCGTCAATCTTATGTCCCATCAAATCAATACTAACTTTTTTATTCGCTTTTTACCACAAATGTGTCATTTTACGAAAAAATGAATTTATTTATAGAAAATTTTGTTGGATACGTTAAATTAAACGTTTTTTTGAAAAATCATAAAAATGTTGTCATTGCAAATGTAAATTTTTGTCATTCCAATCGTGAATTTTGCGGATTTTCCGTTAGAAATAAAAAATATAGTCAAAATAACGAAAATTTGGAATTTTCATCGAAAAATATTCAGTTCAACAAAATATCGACGTTTTTTCACGAAATTTCATCGTCGATGAGATAAAAACGATTGTTGGCGATATGAAAGATAATTTTTGAGCGAGACTGAAACCCATGCGAAGGAAATTTGCACTTGGGAGCACGGATGCAGTAGTAACACCTGTCGTTACCCAGCAGACACGGGCTCGCTCGTGACTAATCCGGACCCGCTTACCAATTTTACGTACCTATGTACACATCAGGCCAGACTCGGATCCTACCTGTGTTTATACATGTAGCACATGCTACGATTAACGGTTTACAGCGGCTTGTCATCGGACAAACGCGGAATCGCCGAATAATCGATAACTCACGTGTAACGCGCGCGTCTCGCTACACAGCCTAATCGCGTACGCGAGTCCTTTTGCACAATAAACCTGCGATCCTGGGCATGAACGGACGATATTGCTACTCGCGCGACTTTTATGGGCATGGACCATTTTTCCATTCAGGATCGTCATCGCGCGGCCTCAATTAATTCACTGAAAATTAAATTTTGGCAAAAAACGTCTATATTTTGTTGAACACGCCGAACTAAATATTCTTTTGACAATATTTATCATTTTTAACACAACTGTCAGCAAAATTTACAATAAATTAATCGAAAAAAAATTAATTATAATAAAATTAAAATTCAAATTCAAATTAAATAAAAATAAAAATTATAATATAATTTAATTTTAATTCAATTTTATTATTTAAAAATTTTAAAAAATTAACTATAATAAAATTAAAATTAAAATTCAATTAAAATAAATTAAAATTAAATTAAAATTAAAATTGTAATTATAATATAATTCAATTTTAATTAAATTTCAATTTTAATTAAACTATAATTTTAATTTATTTAATTTTCAATTTCAATTAATTTAATTTTAATTTTATTATAATTAATTTTGCTGAAAGTTGCGTTAAAAATGATAAATATTGTCAAAAGAATATTTAGTTCGGCGTGTTCAACATAATTTCGACATTTTTTGACAAAATTTCATTTTAAAATTAATTAAAATTAATTGTAATTAATCGGACGTATCAAAAAAAAAAAATTTTCTCAGCGTTGAAACTCGAAAAAAAATCGAATGCTGGCAGGTTCTGAATCATGGAAAAGAGGATGAAAAAATAAGCTTCCCGCCGAAAAAGAAGAGCGTCCGATGGTGTCGAGCGAATAAAAGACTGTGTGAAATGTCATGGTTGTTTTATTTTACCCGGACCTACACCAAATAACCCTGTTAGGCCACTTGGAACAAAGTCCGGAGGAAAGAGAGGTGGGGGGAAAGCTTGGAGCAGCTGAATTCTCGTCTATCTCTTTCTCTCTCGTGGTTCGCGTGTTTTCTGTGCCGGCTTTGCAGACAATACTTGGGCCGTTGACGTCCGGCGGTCCCTAACCTTACCCACTTCGAAACTCTGTGGGGCTGGCGTCGTGCTCGACCCGCGTAACAATAATTGGCCTGGCCTAAACCCCCTCCGCGTTCAACCTGACGAATATTATTTTTCCCCTCTTTCCCTCCTGCTCGTTTAGTACCGAGAAAAATAAGCGTAACGAGTTTGCCACTTTGTGCTCTTTATGACGCCCGAAATAATTGTGTTTTTTTTTTTTTTCCAGACACATTCGCATTTTGCGACACTGAAAATTAAACTTTGTCAAAAAACGTCGATATTTTGTTGGCGAACTAAATATTTTTAGGTATTTTCAAAATTTTCGTAATTTTGACGATATTTTTCATTTCTAACGGAACTGTCAGCAAAATTAACGATTGGAATGACAAAAATTGACTTTTCGAAGGGCAATGCTAAAATTTTTGTGATTTTTCAAAAAAAAAAAACGTTTGGTCGAACGTATCCAACAAAATTTTCTTTTCAGTGGGAATATTGTTGATAAATATTCCGCAAAACTATCATTTTGTCGTGAAAATATTGATTGATTAAAAAATCACATGTTTCCGCAATGATATCTCGACTCGCTGTGCGTGGATCTTTTCTTAATAATTCCAACTCCGTTCTTGTTTTATTAATGCACGCGCAGCTGACCTGAAAAAATTGCACTGCTTGCAATTAATCTCTGGCTCGGCGCCTGCGCGCGTACAACTTGAAGATAATTTATAATATTTTAATGCTCGCTGTCGATCTAAAATATTCGAGCGCGTGCTTACGCACAGTTAAATTCGCGGATATATAACAAATAAGTAGCTGTTGAAATGCGCTTGTTACCGTTACCATTTTCCGGCTCTCAAACCGCATTTTCCTCTTTCCACTCGCGCTCATACGATTATTTTACAGTGCAAAATATTTTCTAAATAAATGATCATTCCCACGCATGGGATTTGAGTGAAAATAAAAAACAAAAATTTGCTAATAACACGCGGCATTTGAATTCACCCGCACGTCGATTTTTTAATTCTCTTTTTCCCCTCAATCGAATCGACGAATTATTACGTTACTAGAGGAAAAAGGGAAATGAAAAAATGACGAGCTGCAGGCTCGTTTTGATTATTCATTCGTGCATTAAGCTTGTGAATGGTTTTTCAATGAATTCGATTAACGATTGACCGCGCGGCTCGATCCTTTTGAGAATTGGTCAAACGCGCGATTGCTTCGTGTCTCGATAATCGTCCCTATCGAAAACCGAGACTGCGTAGTGCGGACAAGTTTTTGAAAGAAAGATGAAATGGATATTCATACATGTATTTTAATTTTTATAGCTATAACGTGCGACGCGCATTATGCATTCGCGAGCGCGCGAGAACGCTCGTTTTTCATAACCGGTTCACCGCGCGATATATCCGTGCGCTTGCCTCGCGCTTCCATCCAACTATATGCACTTGAATCCCCGTTTTCAGTCGCTTTTTCCTTCAATCATTCTTCAATTCGAGAACGCGACGATTTTCGATCCAACAAAGTAATATTCGCTGCTCAGATTCATCCCATTTTGTTTCCTTCTGCATTTGTATAAAGAAAAAAAAAAACTTTATTACAAACGCGTCTGGCTCTTCGCAAACTTTTTGCCGCATCTACGACCCCTCGAAATGCACGAGTACGATTTTTGTGCACTGAAAATTAAATTTTGTCGAAAAATGTCGATATTTTGTTTAATATACAGCGAACTAAATATTTTGGGATAGTTTCAAACTTTTCGTTATTTCGACAATATTTTTCATTTGTAACGGAACTGTCAGCAAAATTTATTATTAGAATGACAAAAATTTACTTTCCGAAAAGATTTTCCAGAATGATTTTGGTGGAAATGACAAAATTTTCGTCATTTTTCGAAAGAACGTTTAGTTTAACGTATCCAACAAAATATCGATCTTTTTCAACAAAATTTTCTTTTCAGTGTGCAGTCTACGCGAGCGCGATTATATCGCGGAGGTGTGAGCGACGAAAATTTTGTTGAAAAAAAGTTTTTTTTGAAAAAACATAAAATTTTTGTCGTTGCCGCAAGAAATATTCTAGAAATTCTCTTTGAAAAGTGAATTTTCGTCATTTTAATCGTGAATTTTGGTGACAGTTCCGTTGGAAATCAAAAATATTGTCAAAAGTATGAAAATTTTGACATTACCCAAGAATATTTAATTTACCGTCGTGTTGGAGAAAATATCGACGTTTTTTGACAAAATTTAAATTTGAGGGGTGGCGAGTAAATACAGAGTG
Organism: Diadegma fenestrale; assembly: GCA_037043255.1. NCBI lineage: Eukaryota > Metazoa > Arthropoda > Insecta > Hymenoptera > Ichneumonidae > Diadegma > Diadegma fenestrale. The sequence continues at coordinate 2,615,555 of CM073310.1, forward strand.
TACGGCGTTTACGGTACGAGGCAGCTGCAAGTACGTCGTCGCCGGTGCGACCGCCGCCGCGACCCTCCTCAACGTCGTCGCACACGCCGAATGTAAAATCGATCGTTGAACGGATTCTCTCGCAAGGGAGGACGGCGCGGGGGTATAAAGTAGCGCGCGCGATGTATAAACGAGAGAGCGAAGAAGCGAAACAAAAAGCTTGAAATATATGGCGAGAAAATAAAATGGCAAGGCGAAGAAATAAGCGCGAGAGAGTTCGCGCGAAGGACGAAACGGAACGACACATATTTTTTCTTCATTTATTCGTGATTCGCGAGGCTTTAGTAAAAATTGTGCTAAATCACTCCATCGCGAATGCAAACAAAAATGCGATGCAATCTTTGTTGCCTCTGCACATGAGCATCAGATAAAAAATCGTGCGGCTTATCGCGCCGATTCGTCGTTTCGTTCGCTCGCTCGCGCGCTGTCCTCAATTCTTTCCGTCTCCCCCGCGCTGTTTCTTATTTTTTCGCTTGCTCTCTCGCCCTCGTCTCGCCGATTGTTCGAATTCGCAGGAATTCCAAGACGGAAAAAAAGTCAAATGGCAGCTCGCTGGACAACTGTCCGAAAGATCCGAGTGCATAAGCGCGCGCGGGGAGTTTCGCGTGCATGTGGCCGCGCGCAGCAGCGTCAACGACAACGACCTTAATTTTCGTTGACCTCGCATTCTCGTTCGATCAATTCCGAATTGCAAAGCCGCGCGTTCGTTCGGTAGTAGCACACACGATGAGTCGAATTATATAGCCACGCGCTGTCCAGCAACAAAAAAGTAAAACACGATCGGCCAAGGAAAGAAAAACAGTCGAACCAAAAAATGCCAGATATTGCGAAATAAATTCGACGAAGTAATTTTTAGCTTCCGGTTTCATAATGCAACCGGAAATTACGTCGAGTCTGGCGTTATTGATTGAAAAAAAAAATGAGAAATGGAAATGAATAAATGAGTTGACACAGTGAAAAGAAAATTTTGTTGAAAAAGATCGATATTTTGTTGAAAACACGGTTTTTCGAAAAATCACAAAAATTTCAAACTAGAAACTCGCTTCGAAAAGTCAATTTTGTCATTCCAATCGTAAATTTGGCTGACAGTCCCGTTAAAAATGAAAAATATAGTCAAAAAATGATGAAAATTCAATAAAAACGTTTTCAACATAATATCGACGTTTTTTGACGAAATTTAGAAGTTCCAGTGCGCAAAAATAAGTGTGCAAAAAAAACCGAAGCAAACGGAGGAACGATCTGGTTGGAAGGGGCATAGAACGAAATAGGAATAAACGGTAGAAAAATGGAGGAGAGAGGGGGAGGCGACAGTAGGTGGAGCGGATGGCCTGAATGTGTTTTATTGCAACGTCCATCTATAGACTTGGCGCGCGGAGGAGAGTTTGTGATTTGGCAAGAGGGAGTACAAAATATATAATGGAGTTGTTGCATGAAATAAGTCTGTACGTGTGAATATGGACAATCCGGGCGATATATATACCTGCGTGCATAGAATCTTTTTCTTCTGCCTCGTATAGCTGCACCGCTCCCCGCGCGTCACCGCCGCCGCCGCCTCGCCGCATCTCTGCACTCGTTTTCTCTCTCATACGCGCGCATGCAGTGGACTCGAGTGTGTTTTTTTATTATTTTTTAACTTCTCTCCCTTTCGCTCCATCTTTTTCTTTTCTCTCTTTCTGGTTGGTTCGCGCGCTAGTAGCGCGAGAGAGTACCCACGCTAAATTATGCAGCGTGCATATTTTCCGGTCTGTTTGGTGGGTCTCAAAGCCTAACCGGTATAACCCGCGCGCGGCGGCGTCACGCGTACCGGCTGACTCGGAAGAAGGGACAGACGCCGATGTGGCTAAATAAAATTATTATAATCGTAGGCTTAGATTATATATATATACATATCGGCCGGTGCAAGTGCATGCATGCACACCAAGCCAAAGTGCATTTGTTGTCGCGGTGCATATATATATATATATTTATAAAATATATATTTACATAACATATCGTGGCAATGTGGACGTGTATATTTGTGACTCGGTGTGACCAACGAACGAGCCAAACGGACGAACGAACCAGCAACAACCACACAAACGCGCCCGAGGGAGAGATTCACCATGGCATGCATCCTATTATGCATAATGGCTATACGGCGTCATACATGCGAGAGCGTAATACACGCGTCTTATATACAAACGCGCGATAATCTTTCTCGACGTAGTTTAGAAAAAAAAAATTTTTAATGAAAAAAAAACACACGAATGCAAAAAAACCAGAGAGGAAGGGGGAGTAATTGTTCATTCGATTACGAGGACGATCGAAGTCTGGTACAATCGGATCGATACACTGAAAAGAAAATTTTGTTGGAAAATGTCGATATTTTATAATAATTTTGTCATTGCGGCAAGAAATATTCTAGAAAGACTCTTCGAAAAGTCTATTTTTGTCATTTCAATCGTAAATTTTGCTGACAGTTTGGTTAGAAATAAAAAATATTATCAAAATGACGAAAATTTCGAAATTATTCAAAAATATTTTTAACAAACTGCAGCAAACTGCGGGATGAAATTGAAATTTTTCAATTTATTCTTTATTTTTTTTTTCATTTTGAATTTTTTTCAATCTCTATTTCGACGTGTAAATGTCAAAAGATTTTTTTTTCCGCGCCACGTGCCCTCGTCGGTCGAGCTATTTTGCCGCGAGGTCGTTAATATGCTCCGAGAAATATTTTTCTGGTGTTTTGCAACATTCGTCGTGGATGAAAAAGAAGGATAAAAATGAAAATGGAAAAGTGTATCGTGTCGTGCCAGAACGAAAATGATAATGACGGAAGAGTATCCGCATAATCCATGCGGAGCTTCTGCGAGCCATTGTGAAGGGCATTTGTTTATCGTAACCTGCTGCTCGCTCCATGCACCGATATACATATCGCGCGTCGTTTTTCAGCTTTTTTAAGCACATATTATTCTCCGTACATAGAGACCGCGTCTATATTCACAGGCCGACGACTCTGGTAACAGCTTTTACCGGGTTTCCGGGGTGCGTGAGCCCGCCACTTATGAAACCCGGCGAACCCAGCCAGCCGCAAAGTCAGCCCCGGATTCCGCGCCCGTAGTTTTCATCCTATACGCGACCGACCTATCGTTCTTTATATCTCTCTTTTTTTTCTTCTTTTTTTTTTTATATTTTGCATCTCGCACTCGCGCTCTCTTTTTTCCTCTTTTCGATTCTTCATGCTTTTCATTTTCTTTCGTCTTCAATTCGCACGTTGCGCACTAAATTACCCCGCAATACACTTTTCCAACACCAAAACTCCGCGGGCGCGGTCCTGACTCGCTCTGATTGACACTCGCGTGAAATCAGACGGAAAAATCCGGCGTCGTACACTTTTCAGGACGTTTTCAGCGAAATCGTCATTTGGGCGTGAAAATATAAATTTTATTCATTATTTCGTTACAATGAAAAAAAAAAAAAATTGTTTGGAAAACGTTTTTTTGAAAAATCACAAAAATTTTGTCATTGCAGCTGGAAATATTTTAGAAAGTCTCTTGGAAAAGTCATTTTGATCATTTCAATCGTAAATTTTGCCAACAGCTCCGTTGGAAAATATTGTCAAAACAACGAAAATTGTGAAATTATCCGTGCTGAACAAAAAATAATCGACGTTTTTTTTGGGAAAAATTAATTTTCAGTGTAAATTCGGTTGAAAATGGTGATGAAGGGAATTTGTTTTTAATTAATTACGATATTTAGTCGCTTATGAGCTTGATGTGTTGACACTTGAATGAGAAATCTTTTTTTCAAGAAGCTCGGAGCGCGATCCCTTGGCCAATACAAAAGTCCAAGTCACACGTAATTAGTATACCCAAGTACAATGTGAAGAAGGGTGGCTGCGCGGAGGGGAGGAAAGCTGAATCGTGACTGAATGGTTTCACAGTGAGATTTCCTCTCGAAAGTCTCCGTCTTCTTATTTCCATATCGTATCTTTGTCCAGCATCTATTCCACCCCTTGATATGTCGACGATAATTGGAGGCCATTATTAATCGTCAAGAGGGTCAATGACCCGTCGCTCCGCTTCTCTCGCGATCCTCAATTTTCTCCTCGCATTTTTTTTCCGCGTTTATTTTTCTTCGCAAAGTTTCGACGTCGCCGCAAAACACAATCGCACCTCGAGTTTCTCGTAAATTTCAAAAAAATCATCTAATAAATTCGATGGGTCAAATTTGCTGAAATCGATGGCAAGTTTCAGTCGCAAATCTGCGTGCATTTCGAACTCTTTTCCTTCAGATTCTCGTTCGCCCTCGTTCTCGGATTTCGTAAACTCTCAAACTCTCCGAGCGAAATGTACAAGGGGCAAACATACAGAAATATCCGCGCGCAAACGCGGGTATAGCTGTGTGTATGATAAAAGGGAGAGCACAACTCTCGAGCAGCAGCTTCTAATTAATGATTCGGTTGATTGACTTGATTGCCAGTTGGTTCGCGAGCAGCGTTATTTACGCTCCTTTTTTCCTTGCAGCTTTTATTGCCACTCTCCTTGTTGGCTTCTCGAACTACCCCTATTTTAACTTTTTCATCATTTTCTCTGCGCCCCTTTCCCCCCGCGAGCGTGACTCATTATCAATGTCTGATTCTCCGCTCCGCTTTTATACTTTTTCTCCACTTTTATTGAACCCGCACGACACTAACGCACACGGGCCTATTTTTCTCGGCCCTTGCGATTTTTCGCAATTGAAATTTCGAATTATCTCGCGTTTCCGTCATCATCGAAATCATTTTTCTCAAAATGGAAAAAAATCTTGTTTGAAAATGTTGTTTTTTTCTTTTTCTCTTCGGCAATTCGACGGTTGTCATTTTATCGTAAAATCCCATGCGTAAAAACGACATCTCAGAAATAATCGCAATCAACGAATAGCCGCGATGAATATAAAAAATGTTTTGCATCGGACGCAGGAGCGATAGCAGGAGCACGAAAAAATATTGACTTTTTGTCTTGTCTCTTTTTAGCAAGGAACAAAGCACGAGGCTGCTTGCAGGAGTAGAAACAGGCGCAGGGGTTGCAGCAGGATTCATATGGGAATATATGCCGCGCGCGGTGCGGGGGATGAAGAAATGTTGTTTTTCATCTCTCTCTCATTTGCAATGCGTACGAGATCGCGCAACGCGCGAGAGAGAGTTGAAACTCGAAAGGGTTCCCGGGGGAGGAAAAGGGCCAATAATAAATGTGAGTGCGGCGCGCTGAGCGTGCGGGAGGGAATTTTCCAACGCATTATAACGCGAGCAGGCCAGCGCGTTTGCGAGGGTTTCGAATCTGCCCGCGTTGGTCACTGTGGACCCTTTGCAACGGGAAAGAAAGAGCAGCGATTTATTTCGTATGTGTGTGTGCGTGCTCGCCCGCGCCCCCGATGTATTGAAAAAGAGAGCGGGATTGCGAGAAAACGAGAAAACGGCTGATGCTTGGTTGCCTCGAGCCGCCCGCGAACGAGCGAACGGAATCTGTGCAAAACGAGCTGGGGTGCGTGCACTCTTTTCTATATGGGGCATCATGACCCTAATCGACTTCAGCTATTTTTTTTTTGCATTCTTCCGACTTGAGTTTTGCCCAACAAATTATAAATTTGTTGTTGTTTTTTTTTATTCGTACATATTTACACACTGAAACTTAAATTTGGTCAAAAAACGTCGATATTTTGTTAAAAACGGTAAACTAAATATTTTCGAAAATTTTCGTCATTTTTACATTTTTATAAAATTTCAAACGGAACTGTCAGCAAAATTTACGATTGGAATGACAAAAATTTATTCTTCGGAGAGTCTTTCCAGAATTTTTCTTGCTGCAATGACAAAATTTTTGTGATTTTCTAAAAAAAACGTTTATTTGATCGTATCCAACGAAATTTTCTTTTCATTGGCAAGATTTTGTTATAATTGTTATAAAATCGATCTCCTCCGAGTTGTTTTACGTTACACTCGTTTTTTTTACCACTGAAAATCCTTTTTTTTATACTTAATGTAGCATCTCATTTGAAGCTCATTGGAAAGGTTGGTTTCTCGAATGACAGGGCAGGATCGGAGTTGGATTCATCCGAAATGAAATGGCCTTTAGGTATACATTACGACGAGGGGTATATTGAAAACGTACGCGCGCCCCTTTTGGCTTCCGCTCACCGCACTCATCCGCTCATCGCTGTCCCACCTATTCAATAGATCCACACACAAACTTTGTGCGTATGACTCTTCATCTTTTCCTCTCTCGCTCTCGCGTTCCTTTTCCCACACAATATTCGATGGAACTTGGCGCCCGGAAGATTCTCTCTCGCTCCCTTGCAGCTCTAGATCTCGCCACACTCGCCACACGCCACATGTGCGTATGGAGTATAGATAATTTTGAAACTAACAAATTTGAACTTTTACGAACGCGATAATACACATTTTTGCTCAATAAAGTAGGAAATCGTATGGAACAATTCGGAGTGTGCACTGAAAGGGAAATTTTGTCAAAAAATATCGATATTTTGTTGGATACGTTCGACTATGAAAGTTTTTTGAAAAATCTAAAAAATTTATTCATTGTTGCAAGAAATATTCGAGAAAGTTTCCTCGAAAAGTAAATTTTAGTCATTCAAATCGTAAATTCAGTTGACAGTTCCGTTAGCAATAAAAAATATTGTCAAAATGACGAAAATTTTGAAATTATCCAGAAATATTCAGTGTTCAACAACATATCGACGTTTTTTGACAAAATTTAATTTTCAGTACGATTGCTGTAGATTTCTCTGGTTGGATTAAATGCGCGTGGATCTTCAATGTATTTCTCAACAGCATCAAGGCATGCTGCACCGCCGAGACTCTCTCGCGGTCGCTCTCGGTCTTATTTCTCCTTTCTCTCCCATTTGCACTTTTCCCCTGTTTTTTCCACTGCTCTTCGTATTTCTCCCTCTTTTTGAGAGCTCGATGCATGGGATAGTCATGCGCCTGATTTGAAACCCATTCACGCCGATCCCGTTATAGGGTCTCCGTGTTCACTTCCGGGTTCTTTGCGACCGCTAAAGGAAAGCATATAGAAGAGCGGTAAAGAGGGGTGGGAGCGAGGGGGATGAAAGAGCGAGAGAGAGAGGATCCGGAGTTTCCCCGCGGCGGGTTGCCTGCTGCACACACTCTTCATTTCAACCGTACTTTGAATTTTTCTATTTTCTTCCACCCGCCATCTTTTTTTTCCTCTCCGCCCATTGTCTCGATCCCTCAATTTTTTTCTACCCACGCGCAGCTTGTCCGTATACGCACGAGCCGTCGGGGGTTGCGCGACACGAACGGGGGCTGCGTTTTTCAAACCTCTTTTCGCAGCAAAACACACACACAGCACGCGCTAATCGACTCTGTAATTTCTCTTCCCGAAAAAAGATTAAGATCACGCCGCGCAAAAGCCTGCTGGCACAACAATTCCTCGAACAGATTTGCGATAATTGTCCGGAAGTATCAAGCAAATTGTGCTCAAATTAATACACTGAAAAGAAAATTTTGTTGGAAAAGATCGATATTTCGTCGGATACGTTCGACTAAACGTTTTTTTTCTTCAACTAACAAAAAATTTGTCATTGTAGCTAGAAAAATTCTACAAAGTCTCTTCGAAGAGTAAATTTTTGGCATTCCAATCGTAAATTTAACTGACAGTTCCATTAAAAATACAATATATTGCAAAAATAACGAAAATTTTGAAATTATCAAAAAATATTTAGTTCACCGTGTTCAACAAAATATCGTCGTTTTTTTTTTTCATTTCATTTTCAGCGAAATTTATGCAGCGATTAATAATCAAGAGGCGAGTAAAATTAAATGTTTAATGGACTGCTCGAGAGCATATAGAGAAAAGAGCGAAAAACAAAGTTGGCAAATAAAGATTGAGCGCGGAGGAGAAGAGGAATAAGGCCGCGCGTAATATTCCCCCGCATGTACGACCAAACAATAACGTAAAAAAAAAAGAAGGAAAGATAATTGGTGCATTTCAGGTCAATACTTTCGTCATTGTGTCTTTCCCTTGTTTGAACGAGCCAACTTTTCCCCTACAGACATTTCTAATTAGCATGCATTTCATATTTAAAAAAACATTATTTTCCACCCACGTTCTGGAAACCTACAAAATTACACATCACCCCGATCGGAATGTAACCAGCAGCAGCAGCAGAACGAGGAGAGGAGAAATATAAAGTTTGTTTGAGCCACTGAAAATTTGTCATCGCGAAAATTAAAAAAAAAAAAAAAAGGAAAAAAAAACACCAATTACCTGCTATGTAGAGCGCGTTTGGTATGTATTTATAAAAAAACTGGAGAGAAGACAGGTGCATGCGTGAAGGAGGGTGCTGACGTCGACATTGACGAGACGACGCGGATTAGGGCATGAAGGGGCTCGAAGAATATGCTCGAAAGCAGGGATGCGAGGAAGGGGGTCGAGCAGGTCTCCTCTAGGTGTATGCATGGACAACGACCAACCCTAAATTCGCGTGTCTCGAGTTCTGGTGCTTCTCTTATCCCGCACCAGTCCAACTTACGTTAAACTTGTGTGTGTCTGTGTGTGTGTGTGTGGAAAGAGAAAAACTAACGTGTCCGGGTTCCCTCGTCTCTCTTCCTCTTCGTCGCGCATACATCCTCGAAACCTTCAACCCCTCGCGGCTCCGCAAGTTGGTCTCTCCGCCGTCGAGAGGCCCACCCCGTCGAGACTGACCTACCCTAACACACAACGACCGCGCTCTACCAAGTCGCACCAACCTCTGATTTATGTATTACGAAGCTTCAATCGCCGCGGGGTCTACTTTATATGTTTTTTTTTCTTCTAATCTTCCCTTCTCCCCTTCCGCACAGGATTCGATGCAAAATCGTGAAAAAATGATTTTGGGTACTCCCAAAATTAGGCAACGGGTCCTAATGTCGTGGAATTTTTGATTTATCGTCGATTTTCTTTTTTTTTCAACACTCCTGAAAAAAAAATTTCGTCGGATACGGTCGATTAAACGTTTTTTTGAAAAATCACCAAAATTTAGTCATTGCAGCAAGAAACATTCTGAAAGTTTCTTGGAGAAGGAATTTTTTTTCATTCTAATCGTAAATTTTGCTCACAGTTGCGTTAGCGATGAAAATAATTGTCAAAATAACGAAAATTTTGAAATTATCAAAAAATATTTAGTTTGCCGTATTTGACAAAATTTTAAGTGTATGGAAACACTTTTCTCAGAGCCATTCCGGCTCGTTACTCTTTTGCATATGTGCCCGAATAAAAGGCTCGGGAATTATTTAGAAGCGTCGTAGCAGTTCCTCAACGGCGGTGGGGCTGCTATGAACTTTTGTCACAAGACTCTAGTGCAGCAAAGACAAGAAAAATTTGAAATAAATGAATGCAAAATTTTTGCATTTTTTTTCGATTTTTAATCGACTGATTTTTATTCGCTCGATCAAACTTGGATTTTTTTCAGATGTGAAGGGAAAAAACACAGAGTTTTCGAAAATGGCTCAATCTCGAGATTTTTTTTTCACTTCACAAGTAGCTTTTAGGAAAAAATGAATAATTTAAAAGAAAAAAAAAGACATGGAAAAAGTAGAGAATCTCGACCAACAGGGCTTTCGTCAACACTCGAGGAGCTTCAAGGGCCGAGACGGAAATGAGCCAACTGCGACATTCTCCCGCGCGTATACTCCGTATACGTACGCCCCGCGCCAAGGTGCAACTGCAATTAAACTGCACGCAGCCACAAAGATCTTGAACGACTCGGATTTAAGTACGCTGCGTAATTCCGTGACCCGGGCATTTCATTCGCCTTGCTAAAGATGCCAAAAGTGCTTGAAATTATATTGGAAGAGTTTTCACTATATGCACTCTCGTAAAGGCGAAAATTGCGCGCTCAAAATAAACTTTTCTCTTTCCGGGTTTTGCCGCTGTCATAATTATGTCAAATGTCGAGAAAAAAAAAATTTTACTTTACTGAAAATTAAATTTTGTCAAAAATTAAAATATTTTTCATTTCCAGTGGAACTATCGGCAAAATTTACGATTGGAATGACAAAATCTGACTTTTCGAAGAGACATTTCTAGAATATTTCTTGCTGCAATGACAAAATCCAACAAAATATCGATTTTTCTCCAATTAATGAAATATCGACATTTATTCTTATCAGTCCCGAATTATTTGTTGACATTCTTTTATATATATTTCGTGTTTTCGTGCGCCGGCACCTTTTTGTTGTAGAATGGCTCTCGGACTATGTTGCTCGATCCGTTAGAAAATCGTTTTCTATTCTGGTTACGAGAATGTAATGCCCACTTTCCGGCGGTTATACCCGCGCGCGTATAGAGCCTGCTTCGTTCAGCTCGTGTGGAGCGTTGCATCTTACCGGGATATAGAGCGACTCGGCGGTAGGGGTGCATGTACGTAGTAACGGTAATGGGTTGAAGGGGTGAAAGAGAGCGAGAGGGAGAGAGAGAGTCCCTTGGCAAAAAGAGTATAGCACAGGTAGTGGGTTAACGTTGGTGCTCGGAAAACGAGAACCCAGGGGATCGCATTTCCTCCCTTTGGTTCGCCTTAAAGTCTAAAGGGGCGAGAAATCCCACTTTTCCTCTTGGCCTTCTCCTCGCGTCTTGTTCTTCTTTCCGCTTTTTCCTCCTTTTGCCACACACGTTGATCCCGAAGATGCGTGCGCGAGCAACAACACTCGGCACAAATATGCGAGCATAGTTTGCGGGGGGGCTGCAGTTACACACCAACCAACCCCTTTATTCGCATCCCACTAAATTACTCGCAGCGTGAAAATTGCTTTCCTGCTCCGGAGAAGAAACATCCCCCCTGGCCCACCCCGGTTTTTCCTCGTTATACTTCCGTGAGTATGTCTTTTCGCTCCGTCGACGCTACACGCCGCGTCTCTTTTCCACCCTCGTGTGTGTTTGTTTTTCCCTAGCTTTTCGTTTCTTTGTTTCACGAAACGTATCTTTATCACTTTCGTAAACCGAGATTATTTTCTTTTTCATCCTCGTTAAAAATTCCAACTCGTTTTCTCGGAAAAATTCGCAAATAATTCCTCTGCTTCCAACTCGATACCATTTCGTCTCATTTCGGCGATTAAAATTTCAAAAATAAAGCTATCTGAGGTTTTGTTTAAATTAAGGAAAAAAAACTTTTCAAGAGCTTGTCCGGCCTACTTGGAAAATAATGGGGAAATAGGGAAATGAGCGAGGAGTGAATTTTCCAGCGTGGTATGGAAGTGAAATTGTAAATGCACAATAAGCGGAAAGGGAGAAAGACACACGCGAATGCGAAGAAGGAGAGGAGTAGGAAAAAGATGTGACGGGAAATTGAGAAGCGGTGTAGGAAAAGCCGGGGGAAAGTAGCAGAAAAGAGAGAAGAAAATGGAACTAGGGAGCGAGAAATTCGAGAGGGAAGGACGAGCTTTGGGAAAAGACAAGTTTACCGCGGACGTCGCGCGGAGTCTCGGAGGGAAAAAGTAAAGCAAGGGCATCTCTCTGCTGCCGTTAGGTTAAAAGTAGCGGGCCAGAGGCTCACTTTATTTTTATGCAGTTATTGATCTCCGTAGAAACGGCTCGCCGGCGGTCCCCGTAACCCTTCGCCGCACCCTTGCCTTCCGCATCGCTCTCTTCTTCTCTCGCGCGCACTTGCGAGCTACTCTGTACGACTCTGGGGGCTCTCTCTTTTGCTTTCTCTTTCTAAATCACTCCATCACCCTCTCGTTCATTTATTTCACGGTTCTTTTTCCTTGCCTCTTTCATCCCCATCCTTTTCCAAGCCCGCGCTCTTACTAGCCACGTCGCCCGCGCGAGCCAGAGCCAACTTTTCCTTCTCCCTTGCTCGCGCTTTTCCGTCTCGTTCCTCCTGCTTTCCCCATAACCTCATCTCCTTCTTCCAAACTCTCCCCTCCCCCGCTCTCCTTGCCCCGTCTCGCTCTCTCGGACTTTTTCTCATGCAGCAGTCTCTCTGTTGCACCAAGTGCGCGCACGTTGGTGCGAAATGCACCAGCAGCAAGAGGGTGGCTAGGGCGCGGTGCAAAAAGGGTGAGGGCGAACGGGGTATGAAAAAAAGGGAGGGGGCTTACTTCTCTCGGTAACTCTCATACCGCGTCTACTCCTCCTCCGTTCCTTTGCCTTCCTTCCTTCCAACCCTCCTCCTTGCGCCCCTCAAATCTACCCTCTGTACGTCGCGATGCAAGCTGGCGGGTAACTAGCTTATCAAAAAATGGGCGTTGCCGCGGTCTTTCTATCTCGTTTCCGTCTCTCCCTCTCTCTCTCTCTCTCTTTTCCGTGCGCCTTCTCCTGTCCCTCTGCGCTGCTCTACCGATATCCCACGCGGCGTCTTCCATTGTAGGCGCACTCTGCTACGTGTCTGTGTGTGTCGCGATGCCTCAACATTCTCTTAGAGAGAAGGACCGAATCGACGACCTTTTTCGCACCGATAGAAATAATTAAAAAAAAAAAAATCCCCTCGCCTTCTTCTTCGCTCGTCCAATTCGTCAAAATTTTGTGACAAACTTGAAAATTCAGAATATTTATAAATCTTAATGAAAAATGCGAGAGATTGCAATTTCTCCTGAATTTGAGGGAGAAAAGAAGCGCATGTGAGGTCAAGACTAGGTTCCAAGCTCTTTAGCAATTAATGGAGGATGAAATGTGAAAAAAGCATTATTGGAGGGATTTGAGAAACTCGCCGGGAGATATAAGTAAGGGCGAGTAAGCGGGTGGAAGGAAAAGGTGCAGCGGAGAAGAAAGAGGGTCAACAGAGGAGAACAAGCCGACAAGGTGGGCAGCAAAGCAGGATTGGTAAGAAAAGCGTGTCCTCGGCGTCATGCTGTTGGGCAAAGGGATTGAATGAGGTGGAAGGGTACAAAGGTACGAGCAGAGCGTCGCTAAGGCCAAAGTAGGAGATGGCGAAAGGCTTCGCCGGAAAACGACCCGCGTTGATGCTCCCTCCTCGCCCTTTTCCTCTTGGAGAAAACCCAACGCGGATATAGAGACACTGCTCGTGTTATGCGCTGCTATACTACCAAGCATCCAAGAAAAACTCCCAGGGTCGCGCGCGCGTTTCCCACTACCTCGATATCGTGACTCTCCGCGGCCCTCAAGAATCCCTACCATTCCCACCCTCGCAAGGGTGTGTCCCTGCAATTCTTCGATTTGGGCTACCTTCGGCAGACTTTTTATTCCTCCCTCCTCCAGCCTGGATACCCTCCTGTTATTTTTTTAGTTTTTTGCATCCCTCGCTTTCTCATTCGACCATTCAAACGAGATTACACGATTCTATCGCGTCGTTTCATCAGGGTGGCAACTCGAATTAACGCGACTCGTGCGCAATTATCATAATCCATCATTAAATACCATCTTTCAACACGATTTCACTCTCGTGTAATTTTATCTTTCTAAAAACTAGACTGAAAAGAAAATTTTGTTGGAAAAGATCGATAGTTTGTTGGATACGTTCGACTAAACGTTTCATTTGAAAATCCTCAAAATGTTGTCATTGCAGCAAGAAATATTCTAGAAAGTCTCTTCGAAAAGTTAATTTTTGTCATCCTAACCGGAAATTTTGCTTGCAATTCCGTTAGAGATCAAAAATATTGCCAAAATTACGAAAATTTTGAAATTTTGAGATGACCTTAACGTGTATGATCAGCTACGCTTAAACAAATACGTCTTCCAAAACGACGTGTATGCTACAAATTGTTGAATTCGGCTAAAAGAAGGTGGGAATTTAAAATTTCAAGTGAAATGAGGCGAAGAGTAGAAAAGTTTGCTAAAGTCGAAAGGCGTAGTAGCACACCACTGAGTAGAGGGTTTTCGAAGCAGGAAGAGGAAAGTGGCAAGAGAGAGAGAGAGAAAAATAGAGGGAGAAGGTGGAAGCAAGAGATCGCAGCCACTACACCGGCATCGCGGGCACTGTGCCCTACCTCAAGCGCGTAGCAACAGGCATCTGTTGCGATAGAAGAGGTTGCGATAGATATCTATGTCTACCGCGTCTACTTCCATTCATTGCTAGTGTACGTAGCTAGATTTCCATGCCGCCTCCTTTGCACAGTAGCTTCGTGTCTTTGAGTGTTTTCAACTTTTGTCCCGCCTCCATAAAAACACAACGTCTTGCTCAATTTCGTTTCTTTTTTTTTCAAAGCAATACATTCTCATTCAAATACGAAAAAAAGCAAAAACCAAAATAAGAAGCATAATTGCTTGGAAAAATGGCATGATTGTTCCGAGGTGGGAAAATTCGCCCTGAATAAAAATCAAACGTCACAAAAAGAAAAAGTTGTATGTGTGTGTGTGTGGGTGTGTGGGTAGCGCATTATATAGAAAGTTTGAGAGGAAAGAAAGTGGCGGAACACCTTTCCTTTATCCCTTTGCGGTTACGAAAACCCGATAGAAATAGCGAAGTACCACTGAGTAGGTGCTCATGGGAGCCAGACGTCGATGGTGCGGCAAAGTGCCCTACCAGAAAAGCAGCCTCTACACTAGTATGTGCAAGTAATACACAGTCGAGTAACATTATTATATATACCTAGCTATCCGGAGATATGTATGCATACATATCTGTATAGGTGGACTTGGCTGTTATTCCGTGGCCCAGCGTCTATATACCTCGCTGCCGGAAGACATCGGCACCACCCCAAGCCCAAGGGTTGCGCGAGCGCATAGCTTTGCACTCGCTTGCTCTGTTTCCTGCTTCTAGCGCCGCTCTCTCACACTCTCCCTAACCTGCTCCTTATTTCTTCTCCATTCTCTGCACCTTAGTTCTCAGATCCCTCTCTCTCTCTGCCTCTGTCTTTCTTTTCCGGGCAATTTTGCTCCCACCAACCACCGCAATCTCCTTTCTCCCACATTCATCCCTTAATTTCGCCCTCTCAGTCTCCTTTTATACCCCTCATTCGATATTGGCGTCCTCCGTTTCTTCCACCGCTTTGGTCCTCAACACTAGGCCCGATGCACCTTTCTATAAAACGACCCATACAAATTTTGTTGATTTAAATTAAAGTTTAAGCGGTAACTCGGTAAGAGCCGATATTGGGCTCAATAGCCCTGTTCCGATAAGCTGAAAGTACTCGAAACGCTGAAGCTGAGATCAGTGACTTTCTCTTCGTTCCACAATTCAATCCAGTTCCATCTAGTGTCCTGTGAGGCGCTACTCCAGTCAAATAGGTCGTCATTGTTGATTATAAACAGTATACGCTGAAAACGAAAAGAATTTGGGAAGGTAGAAGCAGTACTGTCAGTACTGACGGGTTATTTTGGAACAGAGAGCCTCTTCGGAAAAAAATGGCGACGACCTTCTTTTCTGGAATGGTGGCTGCAAGAAAGCTTCGAAAAGATTGCTCCTATGCTTGGTTCGATGATGATGGTGGTTGGCTCCATAGCCATAACGAAGGATCCTTGATGGTGGATATCCGTGAGGAGGGAAAGATGCATCAGGGAGGGAGTTGCACATTACAACTTCTTCCCCTATTGAGGGAGGACCCAAAGCCGGGCGGAAGTTTATGGCCTGACCTCCCGTGGGAGCTCGCAATTTGCAATATCGCAACGTGGCTACAAAATTCTCGTCTCCGGACGTGCGCTATTTTTCCTACCCCATCTCTTTTTCTCCAGCATTTCCCCTTTAGCGCATCCATCCTCAGCCTCCCAGCAGCAATCATTCACCGTGCCAACCTGGCCGGTGCAGTTGCCATTTTTATTTCTTTCATCTCAAACATACTTTGCAAATTGAACCCTTTTCCTATGGGATCTTAAAAGTCAGGTATCGCGTGCTTGAGAAAAACACGTGAGCTGCGGTGCAAGGATATTGGCACCGGGTTATCTAATCAGGTGTCGTAGAAACTAGGAAGGCGGCAGAGCAGCGCTCGGTGGAAGCAACAAGTTGAACCTAGATTCGCTCGAAAAGCGCGGCGCCTTCTTCTTTCCCGCGAGTAGAAAGGTATTAGATGGACGCACGCGGATAAAGAGGATGTCGTGAACCGGTGAGGCAGTTGTCTTCAACAAATGAGAACTTCTGAAAAAGAATAATCCAAAATCACTGGAGCTTCTGTCAATTATGCAAATCTAGTCCCCAAATTAGATGAATTTGATGAACCATCCATCGTACATCTGAAACGGCGGAGCTGTTAAAAGGTGTATTTTGAGGAATCCTGTATCCATGCATTTTCCATATCCGAAAGCTCAACAAGATAGACATGTGTATATTGTGCTCGACAGACAGCCAGCAGTACGAGGCAAATATATAGACGATTAAACCGTCGCCATCACCAGCATTTCTCTCGCTCCCTCTCCCGCATATTCGATCAGTCTCTTTTCCGCGTTATCATAACCCAGTGACGCCAAATATTGATTTTGACACGTACACGTGACGTCGCGTTGGCCCGATACCCAGCAGCAGAGACGAGAATATAGCATATACGCGAACCAAAGTGCACGGTTATACGCCCGCGTTCGAGGAGTTTAGCCCGTGCAGCATGACTACTCCATCCTTCTGTACGAATGTTCCGAACGAGCCAACACACCTCTTCTCATTCTCCTTTTCCCGCACGTCCTATCGTATCCCTGATGTTGTCCGTTTCCACCATATTATCACAAATGTCCCCTAATTGCTTCGATACTAAAATATAATACTACTTTACTGGATTCGCGATGATCGTCTTATTTCTTTATAGGCCATGTTCCGAAATAAGCCGTCAGTACTGACAGCATTTGTTATTGCTCTTGCGTTATCAAATTGCTTTCACCATACTGTTTATAACCAAAAATGGCAACCTATTCAACGGAAGTAGCGCCTCACAAGATTAGATGATGGAACTACATTGAATCAACGGAACGACGAGAGAAATCACCGATTTCGGATTCAGCGTTGTCATAGTACTAATGGCTTAGTTCGGAACAGGGCCATACGTGCCGAATTAAGCGAAATGTTGGATTATGCACCGCTTGTGCGGAAAAGACTACATGAAATTTGAATGTTGTCCTTGGGCAGGCGTCATTTTGTCTATTTCTCATTGCCTCTATAGCTGAAACAATAGCGAACTCCAAGACGAAACAGTGGCGCAGAAGGGATATTGTGATTGTCAGACTTTGTCCATGTAGGAGAGCCTGCGTTTTGCATCGTTGATTCGTCGCGGCGCCACATGGACTTGATCGCGCGGCTTTCGCCACTCGGCCGTCTTCGTCGTTCGGCGTCGAAAAGTGTAGATATTTCTGGACGTCCTTGGGTGTAACGAGCGACGCGACGCTCCAACGTAGAGCGCGCGGTTTCGTTGCATTTGAACCGCGCATCGCTTCCAGTTACTCTCACGTCGCTGTCCATCCTTATTCCTTCGAATACTCAAGCGGCAATGGCGCAAGAAACTTCTTCGATCCTTCTTCATCCGATCATCACCTTCAATTCGAGATTGTCATTTTTTGCTCAAGTTTGGATGAATTAATCGGTAGTGCTTGTAACCGTTTTCAACATTTTTAGCCCTCGCGTAATGTTCATTACCGCGCGCGACGAAATTCATAGTCGAGGCCCGTCATTGAGATCGGCAGCGCCCATATATCGCATTTGTGGATAATATCCGGGGAATGGACATTTCCGGCTGCTGCTGTTACTGCTGCTCAACTAAAATCAATTTTGCCTGTCTTTCTATTCGGCATATTTATACGTCCTATACATATAACATGCAACAGCAATGCTGTATACTTGCGCCCATTGTCCATCCATGATGGTTGGGCGGCTGGGCCTTCTCGGAGCCGATGTTTTCGCATTCGGTTATAGTGTATCGCGTTGCATGTACGACTCTCCTGCTCCCTCTCTCTCTCTCTCTCGCTCACTCATTCGTTTCTCCTCTACAAGCTGCAAAGGAGGTCATGGTGCAATCAAATAGCAATAATAATTCGCCAGAAACTATAAGTTCGTGAAGCCAGTCGGCTTACCGCCGAATACTAGATGTTACTAAATCTGAGAAATCTTGATGAATCCAAGAAACTTTAGATCCTCAGCGTCTTGGGCCATCTACCAATAATTTGCAACTTTTCTGCACCTCCGGAATTCCTTCAATGCCGACAACCTTGATTATCGCCAGCAGTCGACAGCACAAACATCTCTACGTGAATCAGTGAGTTAAAAATAAAATATATATTTGTACCGAATCTGAAATGATTTTTTTTCGCTCGTTCGTCACAGTATCGCTATTCGGCGATACACATATTTTAAATACTTCCAAAATATTACCGACTGTGCTGGTACCAGCAAGCGGTCTGAGAAGGACCGAAAAATCCCTTACCCCCAATGGGTCACCAAGACATTTGTGGATAAAATATAAGTTAAAATAGTTGAATGTTCGTGGCGGACCAACGCATGAAGCACTACCGAATTATCAAACTGCACTACAGCTGAGACCAAACGACCACCAATCGATTCATAAATTATAAAATAAGTGCTGACCATGAGGCTGGGGAGAGGGGGGGGGGGGCAATTCCGATGTGGCCTTTGTGGGATATTACAAAAACATCATCCGTCAAAAAAGTTTTCTGCGTTCCCATGTGCGAGTCTCATACCAATTGTGAGCAGGAATGGGATTGTTAATTATATCTTGTTGACAGTAGTCGGCTCGATATGCAAGTATCATGGCAAATTCCCTTCACCGGGAAAGACCCAGCCATGGTCAAATCAGGTTTTGATTGTATTTCACATAGTAAATAATTATTAATTTTCACTCAATTTGTAATTTTAAAATCATTATTCGTACAAAGGTAGTGATTGCCGGTATTTAGTGCAAATGAAAATTCATTTGACAAAAGGTAGGGAGTCCAGAGTTATATGAAATTAGCGGCCCGACTATGACTTTGATAATTTTTTGAAAATGTTTAATGATAATTTGACGATAGTTTGTGATTGTTTAAAAATTAGAGAAAAAATTTCAAATTTTAAAAAATCATTAAAGTCATAGTCGGGCGGCTAATTTCATATATTCGCAGTCCGGGCAGCGTAATGGTTTACAGGTAAATCGGGCAACTCAACGGCAGGTAACGGCGTTATCGACACTCAAATTTCTAGATCTGGTTAGGTAGACATTTCATGTGGGCTGGCTCCGATTTGCATGATCTGTAGAATTATGTAGTTACACGGCCAAGTTCAAATTCTTTAGATATTGAAAGAAAAGATTTGCCATTCCTCGGATGACACAGAAGGCTTTTTTGTATTTTTCGATCTACCGTCGCCAAGTCTTCCTCCCTTATAGACTGTTTGCTCAATTATGCTCTAGTTTTATTCGGGTCGATGATGACCAGCCTCATTAATACAAAGCACCTTTTCGGATACATTTTTTATTAATCGCACAAACAACAATCTTGCGCGGGTGATGTGATTTTTTTTATCGATTCTCCGAGGAAAGTATGTGAGAGTGAAAAGGGTGTAATGGCAACGCATGCGTGGACAAGGCGACATTAACAACATCGAGAGGGTAGCACCTGCCTTAGATACCGGCAAAACAAAACACAAAATTTGTCAGTGAAGAACGCAACAAAAGGTACGCGTCTGTCAAGGGAACCTCAGGCCCTGTGCTGTCAATTCCGGAGAGATACCAAATTAAAATGGTAAAATAACCATAAGCCATAGAAAAATTCACCCTCAATAAATCTGCACTCGTTAACTCTCGCTGCACTCGAGTATTTTTTTTAATTTTAATTTTTATTTTTTACCATCCAACCCTCGATGTGTGTCAAACAGCAGCAAAACTTGTTCAATCCTCCAGAAAATTGCGGTAATAAATAAAACAATAAAATTCATTTACGTAATAAGATAGTTATACAATTTGCTCTTATGACCTGAAATTTAATTTCGTTCACCCTGCATCGCTTCGGTAACATTGAAACGGGATTAGTGAACAATTCGATTATTAATTCCCAATCACCGTCCAAGATTTGGTTAATTCGCGAAACAACTTGTAATGAACTTTCAACAATTAGCGATGATCTATGGAAAAAGTCTCTTGGCACGGTAAAGTTTCTAGATTTCCAGACTTTTGCAACGATTTTGTTTTTCCTGCACATAAGAAAGCGCGCGAAAAATAATCGATAGTTGACGAAATGTCGCTTCATTATTACAACATCATGGGTGAAAACGAAACAAATAAACTTTCTCGTCAGTGACCTTCGCGAATAAATTTGTGGGAAAAGAGAAAAAATTTGGGGGTAAGAAATTTATATTAATAATTTTGCTCGCTGACCTACTTCCGCGCGAACCGACAAAATTCACGGACTCGAATGACAATTTGCAATTAATCGAATATCAATGTTTTATATATGTTGTATGTTCCAATCGATTTGTTCCAGGGACTTTTGTCGATACTTCGTAAACTACGCTCTAATCCGGATAAAGAGTTGCGGTTGCTGCTTCTCGGGCTCGATAATGCTGGAAAAACAACCATCTTGAAGTGTCTCGCAAGCGAAGATATAACTCAAGTCAGTTTCCAGTCGAACAACAACATTTTCGAGTTCTTCAGAGTCGTCGTTAATAATTCTCGTTCATTGTGCAGGTAACGCCTACTCAAGGATTCAATATAAAAAGTGTACAGAGCGAGGGCTTCAAACTGAATGTCTGGGACATTGGAGGTGCCAGGAAGATCCGTCCTTACTGGCGCAATTACTTTGAAAATACCGACGTACTTGTTAGTATTTTTTTTCTCCATTCAAGATTTTGATAAAAATGGACCACTCCCGCTTTTTTTTCACTCGATACCGATTACGTGCAGATCTACGTGGTCGATAGCGCGGACATAGCGCGTTTGGAAGAAACGGGACAAGAGCTATCGGAGCTTTTGGTCGAAGACAAATTGCGTTCGGTGCCTCTGCTCGTCTATGCCAACAAGCAGGACTTGGGTCAAGCTGTAACAGCTGCCGAAATAGCCGAGGGTCTGGGTCTCCACAATATCAAGGACCGTGACTGGCAGATTCAGTCGTGCATAGCGACCGACGGAAAAGGCGTCAAGGTTTGCACTAAAAACGAAACAATTATTCATCCCGTAATTCCAACCTGCGAAATCTTCGGTTAAAAACTTTTTTTCCGCACACCGATTTCTATGATGATCGTGCGATTCTTTGTCTTGCAGGAGGGTCTGGAATGGGCGTGCAAGAGCATTAAGAAGAAATGATAGATTTCAAAAACGCAGAGTGTGTGCAGAGCGGATGGGAGCAAAGGAGAATAAAAATACAAAAAATAAAAATGTTCGTTTCTTTCTTTTCCTGAACTCCGCGTGAATGATATTTTCTATTTTTCATAAATGCTTTTTCTTTTGTTTAAACACGACTTAAATATTCTAATATGTACAAGAGCAGTCGGCCTACAATTTATCGCGACGAATAGTGACCTCTTTTGTTTAAGAAGAAAAACAGAGTCAACAATCGCCCCAGTTAGTCCCTAATATGATTAATTTCATTTTTTTTTCTTCATCGGTTCTCGCACAAAATTAGACCGTTTTCGATCAATAATACCGTCAATTAAAAATGCATTCCCTCCACGCGTACTCGCGGCTTTTGAGCTTTCTCTTGTAATAACGAAAAATGAAAATTTTATTAGCCCTCCTACGGATGAGACTGCGCAAAAAATCTTCGATCGGAGATCCGTCATCTTACTGACTAAAAAAAAAAAAAAATATTTATATTTATATATTTATATGGAGGTTCATTGGTCATTGGACGCGTGACAACCGCGGCATAGAACTGTCTCGACGTCGATTTCATTGACGGACCGGAGCTCGTTGAACGACCGCGATTAAAAGTCACATAATTATTTTGTTGCGAAAAGAGACTGTGCACGAGTCTCTCCGGCGCGTTAATCGATTTTCGGATCATCGCGGATTGAAAAAACGTCTCAGAGCTCGCTGTGGGCGGCAGCTTCGGTCGTCACGCGGATTTCCTCTTCGTGGAATTCCGTACAGTTGGCTGGATATTTGTCCTGAAAGGAGAAAAAGAATTTTTCTATACAAATGCACGATTCCCGGACACATGTCTTTGCAAAGGTGGAAATGTGACTTACGAAGCATTTATCGCTCTCCTGAATGGCACCGTAGAGTGACCAGAAGCTGACTCCAGTTTTGTCGCTGATGGACCAAGCGGCCGGATAACTCGCCACTTTTGTGAGCATCGCCCTGACTTGACCCATTTTATCGTCTTCTTCAATTTCGTTGCTGATCGGTTGATTAATCGTACACAATACGTGCTTGGCGCACTTGGGTGACTTGACCGCCCATTTGTAGGCTCGATATACCTAAATTGATAAGGACATGCTGATTAGACTAGCTAATTGAGTTTTTTTTTCGCGATGGTATAAATAATAGCTTCACCGGCGACGGTTACTCATGCGTTAATGGCGAAATATGATAATCGCTTACCTTGAGCAGCGGAGAAATGAGGTCGTTGTTTATCGTTTCACTGAGTTTGTAACTTAGTTCATTTGCGTTAACACGGGACATTATGAAGCCCTTTTCCGAAGCGAGTTTCACAAGATCCTGAACATAGGCGACCGCGGGTTTGATGTATTGATGACTGTCTATTTGCATGTTGAGATGTCTCTTGGCCCCGGCGTTGACGACCCTGCCAACATTGAACGATACTCCGGTCAGATTGGACGACGCGGCCCCGCGGAATATAAAACATTGCGTCAAGAATTACCTGGTAAGACTATCGACCGGTTTGGTCGCATCGAACATGGCGGCTTTCGGGTAACCCTGAGATTTGAGGAAACTATTGGCCACGAATTGAATGGTGGATATGTGTCTCTGGCGAGTGGTTGGATCTGCGATGTAAGCGATCCAATCGGCAATGAAGTTGGTCATGGATCTTATCCATTTTCTTCTGAGGCTGGGATTCTCGAAGCTGTCAAAGACCTGTTCGTACTTAATGCGACCGTTCTCGTTGACCATGGTGCTGAGTATTTGCTCGAGGCCGCTTTTGCGCCAGAGCGTTTGCCCGAGCTCGGAATTGCTGTGGAGACACAATGAACATTAGGGCTTGATGAGCGATGCAATGAGGTCCGAGAAAAAGTAGGAGGTTCGCGGTTTTACCTGAAGTGATCCCACATTACGTGGATATTCTCTAAAATTGGTGGCATGTACCACGAGTGCGAGGAGTGATCGTGCTTCTTTTCCGTGCCAACCTCGTTCGTCTCTCCTCCGCTCATGGTTTCGAGAAACATGGGCAAAAGGCCCATCAATCCTTGGCTGGTTCCGCTCTGACCCATGAACATACCAGCCACGCTCATCAAGTTCTCGAGATCGATGCCTGCTCCGCCGTTGTTGGAAGAATCCGGTTCATCGGCGCCTCTCTTTGTTCTCTCGTTTGCACTCGCCCCCTTGGCCATTGTTGCCATTTCTAGAAGGGATCCCAACACCGGTAAAGCCATTCCGGCATTACCTTGACCGGATTTGGCATCTTTGTTGCCGGCGACGGCTCCCACAAGGTTACCCATGGTCGCGAGAAACTGACCCATTTCAGCCCCACCGCCACCACCAGCGCCCCCAGCGGCTCCCGTCAACGCATCGCCTATCTGCGAAAAATATCCAACATCCAAGTCATCACTTATTGATCGTGATCAAACTTTCCGCGCCCAAACGATCACCTTAAAACAGCTCCAATGTTTCATATCACTCGGCTAACTTGTACCATGCCATAATAAGATATTTTACCCCATAGAAATCAATCAAAACACCATAAGTTGAAAATTGATGGAAAAAGTAACAAATCTTTGGTTAATGTCCCCCAATAGTGGTGGAACATGCAATGATATGGTGACGCATGATATTCAATACCATAAAAATTAATAGAAACCCCATAAATTATGGGAATTGATGGGAAAAGTGACAAATCTTTGGTTAACGTCCCCCAATAGTGGAGAAACATGCAATATTATGGTGACGCATGATATTGAATACCATAAGAATTAATAGAAACCCCATAAATTATGGAAATTGATGGAAAAATATTTTTTTTTCTATTTCTTATTACCTGGCAATGTTATAATTTGCCAGGACACCAGTTTCTCGCAATATTCTTTGAAACGAGTAATTTTTTTAATATGAAAAATAATTTGTGGATTCGCAATTCGACCAAATTAGCAAATTTTGGGTTCCACGTTTGGAGCTGGACAATCAAAATTATTTCGTAAAGCGAACTTCACCTGCTTCCCCGCATGGCTATCCATAAATTTGGCAGCGAAATTCGGTATGTCCCAGGACATCTTGTTGTCCGTAAAGAAAGCTTCGGCAGCATCCATGAACGCGCTCGAAGTGTCAAACTCGTCATGGTCCTCTCCGCAGACGACCAGCCCGCCGAGGCTCAAGACCAAAAGAATTCGAGGGAACCACATCGTGTCCTTCTGGAACAATAACCCCAATCAATTTATCAGCATCATATTTGAGCCGCATGCGTGCGTGTTTTTAAGATATTTGATGCAAAAATCGTGTACACGACATTTTTTACGGTGTAATAACTCTGTCTCGATTCGTAAGTTTGAACTTGCGGGCGCACGCGCGAACGCCGGAAACGTTTCGGCCCGTGATCACCACGGGGATACCGTTGCTCTTGGTACATGTAAACACGTCTGTCGGGCTTATAAACGCCAATCAGCTTCTACGAGGTTTCTTCTTTATTCCCAACTATGTTTACACTGAAAACTTTTGTTGGAAAAGATGGATATTTCGTTGGATACGTTCGACTAAACGTTTTTTTTTTTTAATCACAAAAATTCTGTGATTGCAGCGAGAAATATTCTAGAAAGTCTCTTTGAAAAATCAGTTTTTGTCATTCCAATCGTAAGTTTAGCTGACAGTCGCGTCAGAACCCAAAAATATTAGCGTCAATGCACTTTTTCGGAAATGACGAAATTTCAACTTGTCACCCTGTAATTTTATTGGTTTTTGTGGTTTTACAAACAATTCGTTGTAGAATCATTGAACCGAGATGAATTTCAAGACAAATAATATCTCCGAGGCAGGCATTAGTACAAAATTGTTCTAACGGTGCAAATGCTGGTCGTTAAGAAAGTATTTTAAATAAATGGTTAATTGGACAATTCTGAACGGAGCACGAGAGAGTCGCACTCGCTGAGATTATTCATTTTGCCCGATAAAATAGGAATAACGCGTATTAACGCAAATCTTGCAAAACGTCGTTTCCACATGGACGCGCGGAATGATAATTCCTCGGAGATTTTGTGCGGATCGAATAATGAAAAACGAGTAACCGTGTCATCAATTAAATATATAGTTAAACAGTAAAAAAGGATCATTTCGATTTGCACGTGCGTCAAGAGAGAGAAAAGGCAAGAAAGAAGCGCAGGATTTTATTGACGTAGCGTGCAACGTTACGTTGGAAGAAGAATCGAGATACATTATGGTGTGGAGTCGACGTCGTGGTGCAAAAGCCCGGTCTGTACTTTTTACCGGTTTAACGAGAGATTCAACGAGAATGGAAGGTTATTCACTCGGGTAAAGGTGTAAGCTGAGCAAAATGAATAACAGGAATAATCAGCACATGCGCATAACGAGCCCTGCGATGATGAGTTACCGCATTTTATACGATAAAAATCTCGAGCCTTATTCGTAAGGATGTTGAGTCCCGAATCACAAATGACAAGAAAATTCTCAAAATCCATTATGTTTTCGAACAATTAACATTAACAAATTAAATTTAGCCAAACGTAGTCCCATAAAAACTGGTGTAGCTTTGCGATGATCTTTTTATTTGACCTCTCAATGTTTAAATATCTACAGGATACTGAAAGGAACGAAAACAAAGCAAAGTTTGCTCATACAAACTTTTTGATTTTGTTTCAATAATTATTCGTAACGAAGTGTTAATTTTTTCAATGTTGAGCTTCCTAATCGCCGTGAAATTTTTACACCACTTCTTTAATACTTTATACAAAATTATACTAAATTTTCAGAATTTTCTCATCATTTATTTCAACCTTTAAAGTAGTTGAAACAATGCTGATGGAATTATTTAAATTTTGTATGTTTTTACGTGAAGTATTCACGAGATCGTGTACAAATTTCACGACGATTAAGAAGCTATTTATTGAATAATAACATTGACAAATTTCATGCACTGAAAATAAAATTTTGTTCGAGAAGATCGATATTTTGTTGGATACGTTGGACTAAACAGTTTTTTTGAAAGATCGCAAAAATTTTGTCATTGAAGCAAGAAGAATTCCGTAAAATCTCTTCGAAAAGTAAATTTTTGTCATTTCAATCGTAAATTTTGCTGACAGTTCCGTTAGAAATGAAAAATATTGTTAAAAGAATGAAAATCCTAAAATTATGAAAAAATATTTAGTTGACCGTATTCAACAAAATATCGACGTTTTTTGACAAAATTCTATTTTCAGTGTTCTCAACTTTCTTCAAGAGAAAACTTTCAGATCACGAAGTATTTTTTTGTTTTTTGTTTTCTTTTTTTTTCGTTAAATCGATTACGGTTGAGTATGTGAAGTGGGTGGGTTACGAAATAGTGGATGATTGCGGATGAGCGCGCGAGTGAAAGGTTGACGGTGCGTAATAAAATAATCGAAGCAAGTCAGTTGTGACGGACAATGTTGAATGGTACCGTAAACCGCATGAAATTGACATTCTTCGTGGCTGTTGCGAGCGATCCCTTGTAACGGTAAGCACTGTTAGCCATCGAGCAGGACGAGATCCGCACAGGCGCCAATTTCCATGGGCTCATCGTGGATGAATCGCGATTCGCTACTTTTTTTTATCGCATTGAAAAAATCGTTTCGACCTCGTCCTTGAAAACTACGAATAGAATTCAGGCGGTTCGTATGTGAATTGTTGATTTGCTCGAGACGCCCGCAATTTCACGCGTGAAAAATTTGAGAATATTCCAGTGGGTCTACGTATCGCGCTGTGTTATTCCTTTCTCGTCGAAATAACGTTATTCCATGGCTCGACGAGAAATTTGGTGTAACGGTATAGGAACTGTTAGTCATCGTACTTTCCCGAGGTCCGAGAGCATTCTTAGCCCGACCAGATTTCGTGAGTTCATTTTTCGTCCACGCTCGCTGCTCCCACAACTTTCAACCGGGATTTTGTAACGAATGGACAAAAAATACCCATTTTTTCTTATTTTTTTAATTTCTAGCCAAATTTACAGGAAAACTTTGTCATTTTTTAATGCAGGAATTTGGAAGGGCGAGGTAATTTCCAGGTGAGCTGTGAAGAGACTGTAGGCAAGATTGCGTTGCAGAATAAGCAGCAACGACACTGTCAAGGCCATGTGCCAAGAGGCCACTGGCCCCGAAACGGGTCCCGGCTACACTCTCAACCGATCCCGCTCCGTAGGGCATCATTTTTTTTTGCCCCAGGAACCCTCGAATTTTGTCCCGATTTTTAAACAGGCCGTTAATACGTTTCGGAGTCTGGACGAACTCCAAGGATCAGGAATTTTTCGAACCATTCGTATTGTTCGGGAAAATAAAAGTCTTGGGCCAAAAAGCGTTTGCGAAGAAGCCGTTTTGCATGGACGATAATAATCTAGCGCGTTGGCGTGTTTCTTATCACACGACATGTGTGGATAATCGGTAATTGTTGCGGTAAAAACGAAACTTTGTGTCGACATTTTCATGACTCATGACCGGTCAAACTGCTTTATTTATTTTCCACCATTTCTCATGATCCTTCTCGAACAACGCGATCTATTTGCATTTGGCTAAAATAGTAAATTCAAATTTTGTTACAAACGCACTACTTTGACGCTCCAGTCTCGGAAATTCAACAGGTGACAGCGGCGAAGCGTTCGTTATCGAAATTTTCGATAGGACAAAACCTTGGAAACTGCAATTATTGCAGGATAATTAGCTCGTTTCGTATATCTAAACGGTTTTGAGCGCGCATTGTTCGCATCGTTACTTTTTAAATACATATTAGCCGCGAAACTTATATTTACAGACAACGTCGAAAAAGGGCCCAAAATTTTTTTCTCCGATCGGACGAAATTTGTTGAAAAAAACGACTTTTGCGATTTGCCGTTATGAAACGAGCATGGCGCAACAAAATTTGGTCCTCTGGTCAGAAATGAAAAAAATTCGAGAAAATTTTGTTTAATAAGATCGATATTTTGTTATTCGACTAAACGTTTTTTTGAAAATCGCTCCGAAAAGTAAATTTTGCCGTCAGTTTCGTTAGAATTGAAAAATATTGTCAAAATGACGAAAATTTGGAATTTTTCGACAAAATTTCTACGTTTTTTGACAAAATTCGATTTTCGGTGTGTTATAGAGAAAATTAATTACCTCGTTTCGTGTCGCAACCGCCGAATTGTTATTGATCGAAGAAACTGATTTGTCTTTGCTCAAAAATATAATGTTAGTTAATAAATTGTCTGATTAGTTTTTCACTTTATATTGCGGAAGCGATTTTGTACACCTGACGCTACGAGAGTCGTGGCCTGACTGGCGCGTTGAACGTCGTCCGATGAACGGTACTGCTTACCGAACTGGGAACAGGAGGGTCCACGGAGCGACGTGCAGCAGAGCCGGCAACACAATGAAAACTTGTATCCGTGTAGTATTTACCTGAAAGGCTTTGGGCCAACTCGAACCGGTAAAGATACTGCCAACAAATGTACAGATGCTCGTGGCGAGCACCACGAGGGCATGCACAAACCTCGGTCTGGTGCGGACGCGATGCGTTATACACGGTGCGGAGGTGACTCGATCGTTC
This sequence comes from Diadegma fenestrale, assembly GCA_037043255.1. Classification (NCBI taxonomy): domain Eukaryota; kingdom Metazoa; phylum Arthropoda; class Insecta; order Hymenoptera; family Ichneumonidae; genus Diadegma; species Diadegma fenestrale. The sequence continues at coordinate 2,644,302 of CM073310.1, forward strand.
GCATTCCTCAACATTCATTCGATCGATCAATCTCAACGCGACTGCGAGAAGAGAAAACAAAAAAATAAATAAATGCACTTTCTTTTTTTTTAACTTTTCCGATTTTTTTTTTTGGATTTCTATTGTGGATGCAACGAGGATTTTCATTCGATTTTCTTCCGGCTGCTATATTTTGAATCATTTTACGAAAGTCATTTAAAAAAGGCACGTTTGATCGACCATTCTTTCCTCGTTTCATTATCTATCGTAAACCTGGCTTATCGTTATTTGCCACGTCGTACAACTATTCTAACGACAGAGCAGAACGTCACAGTCTCTCGCACCAACGTTATTATACTTCGCCAAGTGTACTCTGCGAAAAAGAAAACAAATCTTGTTTGATTCGAATGATATTTCGTAACAGTTTTATAATAAATAAGTTGCCGGACAATTTCAATGAATTTGTGCCGCATTTTTATTTATATAAAACTGTAAAAATAGATTTTTAAAAAAGCTTGATATTGCATTTGACAACCACTTGATCAAACAACGGCGCGATCTGACACGAGGAAATTATAACCGTTTTTTTTTCCTAACGATTCCGCAGTCGCCGTATCATACTGGAAATTTAATTTTGTATTTCGTTGAACGCGGTAAACTCAATATTTTTCGATAATTTCAAAATTTTCGTAATTTTAACAATATTTTTCATTTATAACGAAACCGTCAGCTAAATCTACGATTGGACTGACAAAAATTGACTTTTCGGAGAGCTTTTTTAGAATTTTTCTCGAATGACAAAATTTTTGTGATTTTTCAAAAAAAAGTTTAGTCGAGATCCAACAAAATTTTCGTTTCAGTTTATTTCCTGAAATATTTTCGAGCGAATACGATTTTTTTACGACTCAACTGGATCGCACAAACCGAAGGGCAAAAAGAAATGGAAGAAGAAAAAATAAATTTAGTTGATCGGAGCGAACGAAGGGGAAGACGAAAATGAAGATTGCAGTTGCGGGGCGAGGATTCTCATAAGTGCCCGAACGATTGCTCGCGTCGAATTAATATTTATACGCACGCGTTATTCCTTATGCAAATATTCTGCGGAAAGGGTTATTTTTTATGCATACCGTGCGACGTTGGGTTCGTGGAAAAGAATAGCCGAAGAAATAGGGAAGGACGGGAAAAAGGAGGATGGGCGATGAATAAATGACGGGCAAAGAACTCGCTGAGAAAATGACCGATGCAATATACGGAAATATCCTTCATCATTTTTTACGAGTGCGACGAATATCGTTGAATGGCAACCCCTCGAGCAATCAGGCCATCGACGGACTATATTCGATCTCGTCGCGTCACAAAACTTGCGGCGAGAAATGAGAGCAGGAAAAATAAATCGCGCTTGTTGAATCCGTCGATTAAGGAGGATGGAGAAATTTAACGATAGAAAAAATTGGAGCCCAGATGCGAGGAAAGCTTTCGCACTTTTCGCCGCCATAACGTGGCCTTTTGGACTGTGGCCGCTCATTCCCGTTAATTTCTTCCTCACATGTCGCGTACTCCTGGGAATCGGATTGGTGGCACGTATTTTATTCGTTATTCCTGAGAAAATATGAAATTAATTATTCGACGTATTAAAATATCACAAAATTGCTTCATTTTCGATTCTCTAATAATTTCGTATAAACATTCTTCACGCGAAAACTCAAAATTTTCTTTTAAGAAGAAAAATTTTCTGTCTAAGAATTTGAGATATTGAAATTCTAATTTTCAACTTTTCCCATCCAAACGCGTCTAAATTCAAGTTGCGTTTAGTCTACGAGTTGCAAGACAATGTGTTTAGGACTGTTCTTCAAAAATTTCCGGAAAAAAATCCAAAATACATTGTTTTGCAACTTTTTAACGAAACGTGACTTGAATTTCCACGCGTTTAGATGGGGAAAATGAAAAATTGCAAATTAATAGCTGAAATTCGAAACGTCAGAAAATTTTTCTTCATAAGAGAAACGTGTTAGCTTTTGTGGCAAGAACGTTTGTATACAATTTTGGAAGAATTTTGGAAAATTTAAATTAATGAATTAATTAATTAATTAAAATTATAAATATAAACAAATATTATGAATTTATTTATTTATTATTTGTTCAATATTATTTATTATAATATTAATCAATCAATTAATTAATTAATTAATTAATTAATTAATTAATTAATTAAAATTATAAATATAAATACATATTATAACTCGATCTATTTATTTATTATTTATTTATTCATTTAATTTCAATAATTGAATTGAATCATTGAAATAAAAAAAAAAAAATTAATCTTCGGATTGATCACCAGTTTGGCACGGTCGCGATTCCATTTCGAGAAATGTGTGTACGATGCGGTACAGCGGAGGATATGATCGACGATCTGATCGTGGTGGCGAACGGTTTGCTGGCACTGTCCAAATTAATATGTTACCACGTGTATCGGGACAGATTGCGACCGAGTGTTGAATCGGCGATCGAGGATTGGTCAATGGAGCAATCGAAAGAATTTAAAAATATAATGAGTTCCGAAGAGCGGACTTACAAGAGTGTCGCATTTGCGCTAATTTCGACAGCGGCGGCGTCAACATTTTTGTACTCGGTGAAGATATTTTTCACCGAGCCCGACAGATGGATCGAGGCTGGAGAAGACGCTGATGTTTATACGATTTTTAATGAGACTGGAATAAACGGTACTCGAATGGTGCTGAGAAAACGATTTCTTTTTCCTTCGACTTGCACGCTCAACGATGTTCCTTCCTTGGTATACCCATCTGTTATTTTCGTCCAATATATGCAGGCAAGTGCATTTTCCGCCATAATTATGCAGTTCAAGGTCTTTTCCCGAAAAACAATGCCAATTTTTTTTTTTCTTCGGAAACTTGTTGCTCTCATTGCAACGAGTGATATTCCATGGGGGAGGCTAATATTTCCCATGAATTATGGTGTTTTCAAGTTTTTTAAAATGCTCGAAAAATTCTCGACTGGATTACGCGAGTTTCAGCGATTGTTGGTTTGCATGGGGGTTTTGTCTCTGTTTGTCCCCCTCCCCTGTCCCCAGGATAAGTGCCAAAAAATTCGAGATTTTCTTGAATATTTTAGAAACCTTGAAAACACCATAATTTATGGGAATTTATAGGAAATGCCTCCCCCTTGGAATATCTTTTTTTATGGTACAAAATCAACAGCTTCAGCAGGGGGAAAAAAATTTGCCACCATTTTTCGGAAAAGCCTCTAAACTGCATAATTACGAATTTTCCTTCCGTCTTAGTTGGATACATTTTGATGGAAAAAATATTTGATAAATTTGTCACAATATCGGCAGGTTCTAGCCACTTGCACGGTAAACACCGGGAGCGATGCTTTTTTCATAGCGGTGACGTCTCACCTGTGTGGACAGCTGGAAATTCTCAAGATAAAATTTTGTTCAATAGGCCAAGAGAACGATCCAGCGGAAAGTCGAACAAAGTTGAATTCGTTGATAGAAAGACACATCCACTTGTTGGAATTGGCCGCAGGCCTCGAGGATGCTTATAACTTGATTGTATTTACGCAATTATTGGTTAGCGTTACGCTCATCACGGTATTCGGTGGGTATTCCAAATAGTCGCATCGATACGGTGAAAATTAAATTTTGCCAAAAAACGTCGACATTTTGTTGAATACGATGAATTCGTTGTTTTGACAATATTTTTCATTTCTAAAGGAACTTTCAGCAAAATTTATGATTGGAATGACAAAAGTTTACTTTTTGAAGAGACTTTCCAGAATATTTGTTGCTGCAATGACTAAATTTTAGTGATTTTTCACTAAAAACAACGTTTAATCGAACGTATTGAGCGAAATTTCGATCTTTACCAACAAAATTTTCTTTACAGTTGTAGCGTGTTGAACAGGAATAACATTTAAATTTTTCTTTCTGCTATTTCGAAGGCTTCTCTTTTCTGATGACCCTCGAAGAACATAATTACGTCGGAGCGATAAAAAATATCGTCATTATCCAATTTATGCTTCTGCAAACTTTCATGTACAGTTATGTGGGTGAAAACTTGCAATGTCAAGGCGACGACATAATAACTTCACTGTATGGAAGCTCGTGGTACGAGCTACCGAACCACTTGTCGAAAAATTTGATCTTCGTTATGATGCGCTCGAACGTGCCGCTCCAATTGACAGCCGGAAAATTCTTCAGCATGACACACGCCACATTCATGGATGTCATCAAAACTTCTGCCTCATATCTTTCCGTATTGAGAATTATGATTCAAGAATAAAGTTGCATCCAAACCATTGCGGATCATTCTCTGTTCGTATTACACAATAAAATACCGTCGAATGCATTTAAACGTTATTAACTTTAGTACTATTTTCATTATCTGCATGCAAAGTAAAGAGCATTTGAATAAATATTTTCAAATGAATTCGCATTACCTGCAAAAATATTATTTTTAATACCCACCAATTCCGAAAGTCTGTTTTGGTAATAAAATTTTTGAATTCCTCGTATTTCGCGAATTAAAAAATTTGAACCTATTAACCGTTCTATACAATTTCATTATTCTAGTTATTAATCCCTACCGTCAAATTCGTTTTTTTTCGATCAAAAATCGAAATTTTCTTCCATTAATCACGGTCCCAGCAGCAGGACGAAGAGCTCGAAGCTTTTGCAGTTAAAAATAAATACGAGATGCATGATACATGAAACTGGAACGATCTGTTTCCCGCACACTGAAAATTAAATTTTGTCAAAAAACGTCGATATTTTGTTGAATTTTTGGATAATTTCAAAATTTTCGTTATTTTGACAATTTTTTTTATTTCTAACGAAACTGTCAGCTAAATCTACAATTGGAATGACAAAAATTTACTTTTCGAAGAGACTTTCTACAATATTTCTTGCTAAAATGGCAACATTTTTGTAATTAAAAAAAAAAAAACGTTTGGACGAACGTATCCAACAAAAATCGATCCTTTCCAACAAAATTTTCTTTCCAGAGCTTTTCGTTTGGATATCAATGATACAACTGATTCGAAAGGGAATCAACAATTAGTCGTCATGTTTACGCAGACCCTCAATTACGTTTTCAAGCCGGTAAAAAATGCTTCATTAGTAGGTCGATTGAACTAACATCGTTGATAAACATCCCATTAAAAGCAGTACCAATTGTGAATGGGTGTGAAAATTAACCGTATTATTACGTATAATTATCCTTGAAATCGTGGACAAACCGCGGACCAATGTCAAATTTGCTCCGCGTCAAAAACAAGAAAGGCATTGAAATATTTATTAAAACTTGATAGACAAAATGAAAATGTCCATCGAAGCCAATTGTCCCAAAGATTCGCAAGCGGGAATCACTTTTCCTTGGCGAACGAGTCGTCATGTTGCTTTTCAATAAGATGAAATCAGACACGTATAATACGTTGGGAATTTACCCCATTCTGAATTCACCATTCGGTCTGTGGCCACTTGGAAAAAACAATTTTTTAGTTAAAACTTGTTGGTTCGTATCGACGTTTGAAATGGTGAGTCCGCTTTTTATTCTCCGCAATTTTATACCATGTCATGATATGACAGCAGTTGTGGAAGGTTGTAAAAATAAATGCGTAGGCTCTGATGGTGATGAGCTGTCTGCACGAGTTGTACTTCACCTGTGACTACGCGGATTTGAGTGTCGACATTCTCGTGATAATGAGTTTTGGTCTGATAGGCCTGATAAAATTGATTTTCTACTATATAAATCGAAGAAATTTACGTACGAACATCGAATCGGCATTCGAGGATTGGTCCTCGATGGAAACATCGGCACTCGATTCAACAACCCGAAAATTCAAAAGGAATTACCAAAAAGTGATAAGAATTTACTTGGCTCTGGGATTAAGCGCGGCTCTCATGTACCCTTTGAAAATCTTTTACTTTGATCGAGAATCTTTCGTCAACATAAAGATCTACGATGACCAACAGCAGACGATTGTGAAAAAAAAATTCCTATTTCCGTCGGTCTGTTTGTTCAACGATTCATCGCCAACTGTTTACGGTCTGATCATTCTGAACCAATTTTTTCAATTCATCATTTGCGTCGGTGTCAATTTGACTGCCGACAGTTTTTTCATTACAATTACGTATCATCTCTGCGGCCAATTTGCAATTCTAAAACAAAGATTCGCCAGCTTTGAAAAATTGGACGACGAGACTAAAACGAAAAAGGAATTTGGTTGCCTCGTTGCCAGACACAAACACCTCTTGATGCTCACCAAATCCATCGAGAAATCGCTCAACATCATTATTTTCACTCAAGTTGTCTGCAATCTCATTCTCTTCAATGTCGCAGGTTCATATTTTCATTTTTTATATGCTCTCGCGTGAGCTTGATTATAAAAATTCTTTGCTTATGATTATAATTAATTAATTATAATTATTATTATTAATTATATTAATATAATAATTCTTAATTAATTAATTAATTATAAATTATTTATATTTATTTATATATTTATAATTATATTTTATAATTATTTATAATATATAATTTGTAACTAATTATAGATTAATCAATAATAATAATAATTGAATAATTATAATAAATAAATATAAATAGTTAAAAAATGTAAAAAAATGATTATAAAAAACATTTGCAGGCATCAACTTTCTGATTTATCTGAAAAAAAAGGATAACTACAGTGCGGTCACCCATTTCGGGATAATTTCGTTTACCCTGACGCAGACGTTCATGTACGCGTGCATCGGCGAAAACGTCAGCAGCACGATTGAGACGATAACCCAGTCGATTTACGAGGGAAACTGGCAAACGTTGCCAAAAAATGTGGCCAAAGATGTAATTTTTCTCATGACACTGTCAAACTCTACGATTTATCTGACCGGTGGCAAATTATTCCGCATGAAAAAGTCGACTTTCACACAAGTCCTGAAAACTTCGATATCCTATTTGTCCGTTTTTAATGCTTTGGTTAACGATTATTAAAAATACTTTGTACTTGCCCCTGCGTCATCAGAAAAGCTCGAATAATAGCGACACTCTAGCTCGATCGTATGCGTCTTTGCAGAAAAGAAAATTGTAGCAAACTGAAGGAACAAACGAGCCAAACAAATATGGAAAAAAAAGGGGAAAATTGTTTTGACGTAAGAGAGAAAATGTTTCTTTGTACGCAGCGAGTACAATAATAGAAATACGCGCATGGTGCACATTACGTGGAGGCTCGGAACGTATGATCCTATGAATAAATAAAAACGCTGAGCGATCGTATGTGTTTTTTTTTTCAAGCCTGTATTTGCTCCCTCCTAGAATTATAAATATATTTCGTATACTTCCTTTAGCATTATCTTGTATAAGGAAATGCTCGCTACGACCTGCATTTACTGCAACCCCAACACACAAATTTGCGGGCCTTCCTTAGGGAGGCATCGCGGGAAGAAAATTGAATATTACGATCTTGATCGCTGCTGTCGACGATCGAACAACTCGCGTGTTTGTGGCACGATGACCGAGGCATGGAATCGAGACATTAGTTACGAATTTGTATTGTACAAAATTATCATGTGGCCTCTTGGCTTGTGGCCGGTCAACAGGAACAAAATTTTTTCGGATATTCGGCTCGTCATTGCTGCACTGACTCAGGTAACGCTGAATTATATAGGAAAGATGTAGAGGAGTCGAGGCTGTCGAATCGGTCGAGAAAATTGGTTGTTTGTTGCGCAGGCAGCGACTTCGGTTTGTTTGACGAGCGAGATACTCTCAAATTGTAATGGATTTGAAAATGCATTGGATCTGCTGGTGCTCGATATATTCGCGAGTCTGGCGTGTGTCAAAGGGATAATCGTGAGGATACACGAGAAGGACATTTGCAACAACGTAATATCGGCGTTCAGAGATTGGCACGAGCGTTCCGGAAGAACAGACCAGCAGAACAAGAATTATCGTGAAATAATGATAAAGCATGCTCGAACCGGAAGAATCGTTTGTTATTCTTTAATGGCTCCAGCCTCTGGGGGTACATTGTCGTGGATAATATTCGCCCTGCCATTGCCGATTTTTGACGCTTCCAACGGCACCGAGCTCATGAGAAATTTTCCGCTTCAAACGGCTTGTACCTTCGACGGAGTATCCGGAAATTTCATTCTCTATTGCTGCGTATTTCTCCTCCAGATCGTTCAACTCGTTGCCACTTGTTTGGGCAACTGCGGCAACGACGTTTTCTTCTTTGGGATTGCGATGCACGTTTGTGGACAATTTGAAATTCTTAAAATGGAAATTTCTACCATCGGGAGCGGCGACCAGGATGCAGACGAAAAAGTCACGAGACGGCGACTCGTTCAACTTGCCAAGAGACACTCTCATCTTGTCGATCTCGTCGACAAATTGGACGACACTTTTCATCTCATTATCCTCGCTCAACTCGTGATGAGCGCTCTTCTCATCTGCATCATGGGTAAGACGCATCCATATGGGTGCAAGTTTGCACCAACAAAAACTTCAGGCGGCAAGAACTTTTGTCTATTTTTTTCCTTGAAATATGATTCGCAATTCCGCGCAAATTAAATCTCAATTCCTTAATAAGTATTGAAATGGCGCTAAAACGAACAAAAAAAGATTTTCAAACTCATTTTTGAGAATTTGACCATTTTTTGCCAAAAATCTTGTGTTTTTCGATTTTCTAATGATTGCAATCGGTAGCCCGGGATTCGTTACCCCTAAAAAGTACCCCGCGAAATTCCTACCAGTACAAATGTCGCTGAGACAGAACGTTTTGAAGACTCAAAGTGCATGATTGTATTTTTGTGATGAGGCTAATCCAGAGGTTGTGTCTAAGGGTTGACTTTGTCCAGGTGTCCAGGTGATAATAGCTCTGAAGACCGATGATGCATTCACCGGGATGAAAGCAACTATAGTGTTGACTTCGTTGATGTCGCAACTGTTTCTCTACAGCTACGGTGGCGACTATTTAACATCCCAGAACGAACAACTCGGACATGCTGTTTGGGAGAGTTTATGGTTCAATCTTAGTCCAAAAACTGTCAAAGATCTTATTTTCATAATGATGCGAGCGGGTAAACCGATTCGGGTGACGGCTGGAAAATTCTTCGTCATGACGCTCGGAACTTTTATGGACATTTTGAAATTATCATTATCTTACATGTCTTTTTTGAGAGTAATGATTGATGTTTGAAGAGCCGACGATTACGCGAATGTCAACTTGTATCTTTAATAAAAAAAAAAATCGAAAATTTCTATTCCTATGGATTTCTCGTTCCCATGGGGCTCGTTTGCGAAACTTCCGTAGCCAACGTCACAGAAATGAACGGCACGCGTAATTTTTTTGTTCTGTTATTATGGATAACAATAAATAGTTTTTAAGGTTTTCTACACAGGAGACTGTTGAGCGCCCATTGGCGCACAATTTGAATTCGATACCGTACACCACCAAACGACGACCAATCGATTGAACATGGTCAACAAAATCGGCAAGTCGTATTGGGAGAGCTCGCTCGGTGCTCATTGGCGGAAAAAATCCCGCCACATATTTGAACACTTGTATCGATCAGGGATCGAAAAAAAAAAATAAAAGCCATGCGGCACGGCGCATGGGTCGAATAAATTTACTGAAAACCTTGACAAACCCAATTATTTTTAGAGCAAACTATTTTTTCGTACTGACAGAATAAATTACTGAAATATTCGTATATATCCACGAGCTGTGTAAAAATATAAACTGCACGTGAATAATAAATGAAAAGCGAGCGAGACGTATGATGGCATTCGTGAACTGCAACTGAGCGACATAAACGCAGCATGTGCCGCAACATTCGCCGTATCGATCAGCTCGAATCATTATGTAACAATTGGAATAATAACCCGGAAGGATCAAGAAAACGTAAAAATCAGAATGTCTAGTTGATGGTAAGAAAAACATCTGAATTAACAATCCAATTGCATCGGTTGTCATCGTAAACGAAGTTCGTAAATTCGTCAACGAAACAACGTGCAATTCTAATTTTGAGGTTATGCCCACGATTTCTGTATTTTTCTGCTGACAGCAAAAGTATAGAAAAAAAAAAAAAAAAACTCAACGAAATCATTCGAAATTTTGCACGTCGAGTAATTTTGTGCATGACGTCACAGTCTCGTCGCAATTGCACGATGTCGCATGACGCAATTTGTCGCAAAGTGGAAGAAAAATGTTTCAGACTGTCGATTGAACGATGCTGAGGCTACGGACATGTCGACGACTCGGCGGATCGACGTTTTTGCCGGGCCTGGCTTCTTGGAGCGGCCCCTGCTACAAGGACTCCAGAGAAGCTCCCCTGGCGCTTCACACCGCAGCACCGACCTGGACAAAGTACAAAATGGCATACACGAGAGTAAATAAATCGAGCTCCAGGATCGTCAGTGATTATGAATCAACCAAAAACAGACGTCGGTCTGAGGCAAGAGCAAAAATGAGTTTTGCCGCTAAATTAGTCGACGCTTCGCCTCCCGCCGTGCAACCCTACATGAAGTTGATGAGGATAGACAAACCCATCGGTGAGCCATGGAAAAAACAGCCAAGAATATACATTTTTTCTTTTTTTTTGTATCTTTGGATTTTGCTTTGCATAAAAATGCATCAAATGAAAAAAAAGTCAATCTGGAGAAATTCGTGAAGAAGATTTTGATAAATTCACTTTTTACCAATTTTTTTGCATTTTTTTCAAGTTTCGCGATTAAAGAAACTCTGGCTGATCATTTTGGATGGTGAAAAACATTATTAATGGCATTAACCTTGAGAAATTCGGGAAAAAAGATTTTGATAAATTCACTTTTTACAAATTTTTTACAAGTTCATCAAGTTGCACAATTAAAGAAACTCTGGCTGATCATTGACCTTGAGAAATTCGGGAAGAAAGATTTTGATGAATTCACTTTTTACAAATTTCTTACAATTTCTTCAAGTTGCACAATTAAAGAAACTCTGACTGATCATTTTAGATGGAGAAAAACATTATTGATGCTAATTTAGACTTCCAGGATTGAGAAATCCGTTGACCTTGAGAAATTCGCGAACAAAGACGTTGATAAATTCACTTTTTACAAATTTTTTACAATTTCATCAAGTTGCACAATTAAAGAAACTCTGGCTGATCATTTTTAATGGAGAAGAACATTATTAATTCTATTTTAGACTTCCAAGGATCGAGAAATCCATTAACCTTGAGAAATTCGCGAACAAAGACGTTGATAAAATCGCTTTTTACAAATTTTTTACAATTTCATCAAGTTGTACAATTGAAGAAACTCAGGCTGATCATTTTGAATAGAGAAAAACATTATTGATGCTATTTTAGACTTCCAGGGATTGAGAAATTCGTTGACCTTGAGAAATTCGGGAAGAAAGATTTTGATAAATTCGCTTTTTACAAATTTTTTACAATTTCATCAAGTTGCACAATTAAAAAAACTCTGGCAGATCATTTTGGATGGAGAAGAACATTATCAATGCTATTTGAGACTTTAAGAGACTGAAAAATCCATTTACATTGTCAGGGAATGTAAAGTTTGTCGTGTGCTTGAAAAAACGTCACTCCATGATCGATTTTCTATGAAGCGAAAAATTTCCACGAAAACTACAAGAATTTTTGTCTTTTGTTGACTGAAACATGTTGCTTTAGGATCGTGGCTATTATTTTGGCCATGCGGCTGGAGCATAGCGATGGCAGCGCCCGCGGGAGCGTTTCCCGACCTCAATTTGCTGACGCTTTTTGGGCTGGGTGCGTTCGTGATGCGAGGAGCTGGTTGCACCATCAACGACATGTGGGACCAAGATATAGACAAAAAGGTAATTGGAATTTTCTGTAACTAGATCGCGAAATATTTTGGCTTCTCTGTCGAGGCAAAAATCGTCTCCAATATTCTGGTCTAAATGACGTTACTCGATGTTAGGTAGCCCGAACAAAAGATCGACCATTGGTCACTGGAGAAGTAACGCAAATGCAGTCGTTGGTCTTTCTCGCCGGACAATTGACCGTTGGCCTCGCCATTTTATTGCAACTCAATTGGTACAGCGTTTTCCTTGGAGCCAGTTCGCTCGGTACGTTTTCCTTCCGTCATTTCCACTCAGTAGTTAATTTTATCAGAATTTTCGTATCACAGAAACGATCAAAATTATCATACGTTCACTTTTACATTTTTCTCCTATATTAAAAAATAAATGAAACAAAAAAAATGGAGTCACGTATCGTTAAAAAGTTGCAAAAATCGAGTTGGAAACAAAAATGTATTTGGAATTTTTTTGCGGATTGCCGGAAAGGCCGTGAACCGAAATTTTTGAAGAGAAGTCCCAAACACATTTTTCTGCAACCCGTAAACAAAACGCGTTTAGATGGGAAAAGTTAAAAATTGGGAATTAAATATCTCAAATTCTTAACACGAGAAACATTTTTCTTTATAGGAGAAAATTGTCAGTTTTGGTGTCGAGAATGTTTATAGAAAATTATTGAATAATAATCCTAATTATAATTAATTATTATTTATTATTTAATTACTATAATTAATTATAATTAATACGCGCATTTTGGAAATAATTGACGATGAATTCGATGTCGGGAATGACAGGATTGGTGGTGATTTATCCTCTGATGAAAAGGATAACGTATTGGCCGCAACTGATATTAGGAATGACGTTCAATTGGGGCGCGTTGTTGGGCTGGTCGGCGGTGCACGGTTCCTGCGATTGGACGGTTTGCTTGCCACTCTATGCAGCTGGAATATGCTGGACCATTTTGTACGATACTATTTACGCTCATCAGGTAAAAAAGCTTGAAAACGAGAATCAGATGGCTGAATTTCAAGAATTTAACATTGATTCGTTCTTTTAATCGTTTGGAATTTGCCAGGATAAAGTGGACGATGTTCTTTTGGGGATCAAGTCGACCGCTCTCAAATTCGGTGACAAAACTAACGTGTACCTGTGCGGATTCGCTACGTGCATGCTCGCGAGCCTCCTAACGTCGGGCGTCGTGTCCGGACAATCCTGGCCCTACTACGCGGCCGTTGGATTGGTTGGCGGACACTTAGCGAACCAGGTACGTTTTTTTTTCACTATAAAAAAAATGCCGAAAATTTTCATTTACTCCGAAAACACTATAATGCTGGTTCAATTGTTATTTTTATATTTTTAGATAGCAACATTAGACATAAATAATCCAAAAGATTGCGCCAAAAAATTCATCTCGAACCACATGGTCGGGCTGATTCTGTTCCTCGGTATAGTAATGGGGAATCTGACGAAATCGAGGATGAAGAAAAACGAGGACGAAAGTACGAGTCATACGATAGGAACAAATGAGAGTGTGACAAGTATCTAAACGAAAAAGAAGAAAAAATCGAGGGTATATAAAATTAATTTTTCAATGGTATAATTTATATTTGATCCTAGAACGGTAACCTTTTTTTCGATTCCGGTAACCCGAGGTCATGAATGAGCCCAATTTTGAAAAATTCATATCTCCGGTAAAATTGAACGAAAAGCCCCCGATTTGGGCCAATTTTTTCGTTTTTTAATGCAGAATCATATGAGCCTGGGGCAATTGAGCTTGGAGTCAAAAAATTAGTCAAAAATGCGGTAAGACGATGAAAAAACGGGAGAACGAAGGGGGAGAGGGATTTACAGTCGCCTGGGGTCGTTTTTGACTTCAGGCTGCCGTTCCAGGGTTAATCTTCGAGTTTAAGGAGCACCTGAAGTTTATTTATTTTTAGTATCGATCCAAAGTGGCTAACGTGAGCTGGATTTCGCGTTGAGAATCGTGATCGATCGCGTTTAACGTACTATCGATATTATGATAAGATGAAGCCTGTAATGTAATGATGAAATTTGCAACGTTGGAATGCAACGAAAAATATTTGATTTTATTGATGATTTGTTGAATTTTCAATTTCATCCAAATTTTTCGAGCCGATATGCTTTTTCAATGGCAAAAATCCATCATTTTATCATCGTAATTACATTCTGCATTTGAATAATTATTTTTGTCAAAGATAAAAACGAATTTCGTTGCATTTCAACGATGCAAACTTCAGAGTCATTGTAATGTAAATATGTGCCAGAAGAATCTTTTCAATTCAAGATTCATAGTCACTAAAGTCATGCAACCAATGATCGGAATAGCCAACAATAAAGCTTTATTCAGCCTCTGTAATTTTTCCCACAGTCGAATAGACGAACGAACGATTTATTCAACAACTTTGTACAGCGCAAACGAACGAAATAGATAAAAATCGAGTGAATCTGCTCAATTGTTTGAATTATTAAAAAAAAAAAAAAAGTGTCGATCGCAAATTTTCACTGATTGTGCGAGCTTTTCATGATTTTTTCTTTAGACCCAACGTCGCCCAAGTCTTCGTCACCCGGTCGTTTTGCCGAGCCGTTTGTTCGATCGTCCGAGTTTTTTCCGTTTGTCGAACTTTCCGCTCGCCGCTGGATCATCATCTCGTCATAAACTTGTTGGGTGACGAGACTATTTTTCAGTTTAACAAGATCGTTTATTTTGGGCAAAACTATTGCCAAATATCCGCCTTTGTGAGGAGGTTCTCTGAGGAGTTCGGGATTCGTCAATAAATCGGTATTGGCTTCGGTCAATTTTCCATTCATGCCGCATCGTACGACCCACGATTCACCGTCGTCGCTCGAAATCGTGCAAATTTTCGATGACTCGTGTAACGGTTGCGCGCCGTGTTTGGCTTTACCGGAAACGGCGTTATCGGCGCGGTTCAATTTTTCCGTTACTTGGAAATCTATTTTTGAGATTTTTCGATCTTTCTGAAATATCGCGTGGCTCGGGGCCAAGGAAATTAAACAGATCCTGTTGGTGTGCATTCTTATGCAAATGTCCTCGCCTGCTTTGGGGAAATTCATTCTGTAGTACGTCGTGAAATAACGTTCCGTTATGTCCGCCAATGGCTCGTCCAGCTTGACTTCCTTTACCATTTCAAAGACATCCGCGTCCTCCGGAAAGTCTGAAACTTCGTCGAGTCCCGCCGGGTCCATATTTTCTCGAGTCTCTACGACGTTCAAGGGGCAAGGAATCTTTGGCTTGGAATCCACGACAACGTCCCCCGAATCGTCCATTACGCGTTTTCGTTCTGCTTCGCAGCCGCTATTTTTTCTCTTAATCGTTTTTGTCGCTCTTTAGCTTTTCCAACATTCTCGTTTCGCTGGATAATTCTCTGGAATGAAAAATCAAGTTGGCGATGACGAAAATGTTGATTGGATCGAGATTTATTGGCGAGGAATGAGGAAAAAAAATTTCCAGGCCTCGATTACCTGTTGCTTGATGCAATCACGAAAATCTCTTTGCAATTGTGAGCAGCTGCCGAAAATTCTGCCGATGGGATGCTGGAACGGCACGAAATCCCGAACTTTAGGGTTAAAGCGAAAAATGTCGCGACACTGAACGTTTTTTCGTTTGCAATACGTACGGTTTAGTTTTTTGAGCTCACCTGCGCTTCGCAATCCTGAAAAATGTAATAGAGATCGTTGCAGGCCGAATTGTGTGCAGCCAATCGTTTGTACTCGGTCATTCTTTGGTTTATCCAAATTTTCACGAGACGTATTCGCCGGTACGGCGACTCGCGATTCTCGTTTGTTATGTAATTATTTACGGAACTTTAGTGCTTGCGTGTGTGGCAAGAAAATTGTGTAAAATTACTGTCTCTCAAGCACATCGAAATCCTTGATGCTTGTTCGCGAAAATAATTACGAAGCATCGTTAATTATACGCACATTGCACGATGAAAGTTTACAAAAGTCCTGCATGTTTTCGCGTGTGAAATAAGAAAAAAAACGGTCGGTAAGTTAGAAAACTGACTTACGCGCCGCTGGTAATGGACGCGAAT
The DNA here is from genome assembly GCA_037043255.1 of Diadegma fenestrale. Taxonomy (NCBI): domain Eukaryota; kingdom Metazoa; phylum Arthropoda; class Insecta; order Hymenoptera; family Ichneumonidae; genus Diadegma; species Diadegma fenestrale. The sequence goes on from CM073310.1 coordinate 2,660,198, forward strand.
TGTATGGAGTTTGAAATAGTTCTCGAGAAGGCCGCAAGGGAAAAGAGCGTCGGGTGCGCAAAGGACTGCGATAATTTCAGGGAGACTGGAGTTGCAATGGCTGCGTAATGGCGGATCAGTGACAAACTGTCAAAGAATGTTCGTATCTATTTTCAATTGTCGAGTAAAGTATCGCGACGACGAGTGATAGAAACAAGAGTGGAATTGTTGAAAAAAGGTTTGACTCGGTGGCGATTGTTGTTGATTAGGGATTGAGATGTTTCGAGATTTTCGTCCATTGTTCGCCAGCATCAATCGAGAGATTGTTCTTTCTCGTCGTCACTGAGGCACGCGAGTTTTTCGTCCAGAATCGTAAGAAACGAATTGACTGATCGAACAAGTTTTTTTTTGTATCCGGAAAATTCGTCGCGCACAAGAATGTACAATCGCAGGCGCACAAACAACTTTACGTACGTCAGTTCGTGCGTAAAGTACATGATTTTTCTGCTCAATTTCATATTCTGGGTAAGTTTTTCCTTTGCGTCCTCGCAATTGATTATTAAGATTTGCGGTAGCGAATCGAGACAAGTACGTTTTCGAAAAACAAAGATGGCGCCGATGTTGATGTTTTTAAACAGCTTTTCGGAGGCTTGCTGATCGGCGTGGGGCTTTACGCGTTTTACGACAAATGGCAAGCGACTGGATCCATCAGGGTCGAAAACGTGTACGATGTCGTTTTGAATATTTCGCTGGTGATGGTTATCGCCGGGGGAGTCGTTTTCATAGTCAGTTTTGCCGGCTGCGTCGGGGCCCTCAGGGAAAACACGTGTCTCCTGAAATTTGTAAGTCGCGGCGAGGAGACGGGGGAGGGATCAACATTTTTTGATTTGCATGTGTATTTGTGCGCAGTACTCGTGGTGCCTGTTGGGTTTTTTCTTGCTGGAAATGGGGGTGGCGATAGTTGGATTCGTCTTTCCGCACACGCTGCAGTCGCTGCTGGAGGAATCGTTTACGGACAAAATAATCCAGACTTATAGGGAAGATCCGGATCTGCAAAACTTCATCGATTTTGGCCAGCAAGAAGTGAGCTCTTTGCAAAATATTGAGGAGGGAGATGAAAATTTTATGGCGATGCATTCCTTTTCATTTTTTATTTTGTCGACAGTTTAAATGTTGCGGATTGAGCCAAGGCGGCTACATGGATTGGGGAAAGAACGAGTATTTCAATTGCTCAAGTCCTGGGAGGGAAAGTTGCGGAGTGCCATTTTCGTGCTGCATCAACACGACCGATATTTCCGTGAGTTCTTGATCGATTATTGTTCGACGCATTTGTCACGAATCTGAAGTTTGCATGATGCTGAAGTTTGCAACGTTGAAATACATCGAAAAATATTGAATTTTATTGAAGATTCGTTCAATTTTCAATGTCATCCAAATTTTTCGAGCCAATATGCTTTTCGAATGGCAAAAATTGATCATTTTATCATCCTAATTACATTCTGCATTTGAATAATTATTTTTGTCAAAGATAAAAATGAATTTCTTTGCATTTCAACGATGTAAACTTCAGAGTCATAAGTTTGCAACGTTCAGATACAACGAAAAATATTATTTCTATTGATTATTTATTGAATTTTGAAAATCATGGCAATTTATCTTGGCAATTGAGTTTTCGGGTCGCAAGGGAGGACCGTTTTATTAGCTGGACCAAATATCGAATAATAATTGTGAACGCTGCTGAAGAAATAACAGAATTTCGTTGCATTCCAACGATGCAAACTTCAGGATCTTTATTTGTCTGCTAAAAGATAGATAAATAGATGCGTTTCATTTGTACGACTTTTCAGTTTTTTACGAAAAATCGTTTTCAGCGTTTTCTTCTCGCTTTTATACTCTTTTTCTCATTTTCGCTTTCCTGCATATTTTCTCTATTTCTCTATATAATTGGCATAGTTTAGTTGCAATTTCTCCCTCACTGACTATTACCTGTTGTGAAAAAACGTCGAAACTTTTTTGAATACGATAAAACTAAATATTTTAGGATTATTTGAAAAGTTTCGTAATTGTGACAATATTTTTCATTTCTACCTGAACGGTCAGCGAAATTTACGATTGGAATGGCAAAAACTAACTTTTTGAAGAGACTTTCTAGAATATTTCTTGCTGCAATGACATAATTTTTGTGATTTTTCCAAAAAAAAAGTTTAGTCGAACGTATCCAACGGAGAATCGATCTTTTCCGACAAAATTTCCTTTTCAGGGCTTTATAGTCTTTATTAGTTTTTCCTTCATGGGCTTATTGTCCATGTCTGGCAAAGGATTAACGGAGTTTTTCGTTTAATGTCGACAGAGCGGATTGGTGAACATCATGTGCGGCTATCAAGTGCAAATGCTGCCGGTATCGGAGGCGAGTAAAAAGGTGTGGACGAGCGGTTGCATAGAGATAGTGCGTAGTTGGGCGGAGAGGAATCTTTACACGATAGCGGGAATCGCATTGGGAATAGCGTTGAGTCAGTTGTTTGTGATATATTTGGCAAAGACTTTGGAGGGACAGATTGAAATGCAGAGGGCGCGTTGGCGATCATGAGCCTGACCTCAGGCCACCAGCTCCTATCGGTATCAAATGGAATCACCGGCTGGCAGGCAGGTGGCCGGCAATGGTCGTAGTCGCGGTCAAGAGGCCGAAACGAGCGCCAACGCGCGTATGGCGTTGCTCGTCTTGCTCGCGATCGCTCTGTACGTCCTGTGCATTCTATCTTTAATAAAACTTGCCCTCTATTTCAGGAATTACTTTCACATGTACATCGGCACTGGTTAAATACCATCGCCAGAGTATTTTCATCAGACTCGATGCCCTTTCGAACTTGCCATCGTTGAAATCCATCCCTGCTCCCTACATTTTCATTGCAGCAGCATTTCAACGATGTTAAATTCGATGCATTATCATCGTTTTGGTATTTAAACACACTGTCGTGGACCGCGTGAATGATATTATCTGGAAAATTGGGTCGTCCCTCGCCTCCTAATACTAAATAGGGAAGCAACTTCCACTGCCGCCTTTGTCCCTTTAGCTCTCTCTTTCTCTCACGAGTCGTTTTTTATCCCCGCCATTGAAATAACTCGTGCATTTATTCGCGCGTACTCGTGGCCAAATTGTCCATACCAATTTCACGAGTATTCGTTGATCAGTCGATCACGTTTTCGTTTTCTTTCTCGCGTATAGTTGATAAGGTGCGATTAATTTTTCGACAATTTTTATATTATACGTTTACCATGTTTACAGATCAACGACTCTTACCATTTATGTTTATTCGTTGCGAGACGTTGTTTTATGTCTTTTTTAGTTTAATCAGTATTCGAGAATCGCAAGACTCGACGCAAGCGTCATTGGACGCGTTGCTATTTTTTAAGATAATGAGAGAAAAGATGGAAAACGAGACAGTACGCGGACGGTCTCGAGAGTGAAGCATTTCACTCGAAAATAAGCCATTTAATGTTTATACAGAAATGTAAAAGTGGATCGAGCGTATAGAGACGAAAAAAAAAAAATTGGCGCACAGAAAATAGGAGGCCGTGTTTGGGTGTTGCACTCGCTGCACGTTTATTCAATTAAAATGTAGAGAAATGTGTGATTAGGCTCTTTTGATGTATTTTTCGTTGCAAACGACACGAGGCCGATAAAACTAACGTCAATTCATGCGACAACAACAATGGGTTATTTTTAATTCTTCCATCGGCTCAAAAATAATAATTTGGCAATTAGACGATACGTCGATACATAATAATTGTTATAAAAATAAGTAAATTGAACGAGGGTGAATGCGGAAATGTGTCACGGGAATGGATTGTGATGGTAGACGCGATGATCCCGGTCATGGGGAATTAAGAAATTATGTATATAAATAAGGAAGAAAAATCGATACGCACTAATGTATTATACAATAATAACATAGACGCGTATACGCGCGGCACATATATATATATATATATATTATATATAAATAATTGTCCGTCTAGATATATCGTAGCAGGCTTGGCTCCGTTCGCATCGATTTATCCCCCGAATCTCACGATCCGATCAGTTGTTTTTATAATATTGTATACCAATTATAATGCGACCCGAGGAAAGTATAGAAAATGTGTGAAAAAAATGATAAAAAAACGTCCAGTGCCAAAATCAGTAAATGATTCGTTTCTCTGTTGATCTCGTACCAGTTTCGCCTTAATTATTTAACCGGAATAACTACTCGTTGGAAAATCTGACAATAAAATTTTACGGAAAGATAAAAAATGAGGAAAAATTGTAATTGGTTGGGTGAAAATGATTTTTAGTCTCGGTGCACGATCGAATCTTGCATATAAATTGTATCACACACACTCGAGGACGCATTTAATAATAATAGAGTACGAAACTAGTTTCGTATTAAACGGAATTTGTTCTACGACGACGCCCCAACTGCGATAAATAAAATATTCAAAATGAAAATTTATCGTGGTTTTTCTTTTTGTTTCGCAGCCGCGTTCGCTCCAGCGCAACACGCACGTTTTTCGGATAAACAAAATTATTGGATGCTGCCGATTGTACCGACCGAGTCGGGCGAAACGCTTCGTGGTCCAACCGCGTGCCGCCAGATGGCGCGGTATTCGCGCTTTCGTAGCTACTCGGTGATTCCCTTTCTTTTCGCCGGAAACGAAACAAATAATCGCGCTGATTGCCCGGCGGTTATTCGACGTGACGACGAGCTACGTGATTTATCCGATTATCGTGAGTTTTTTTTTTCTATCTATTCCAATGAGCAAAAATGAAAATTTCCGCGACGTCTCGCTCATGAAATGCAGCGACTGATGATTCGGAACAAAATGGCTTTTAGGCTTTTTTTTGCCTGTATCTCGTGCGAGCATTGACAATAGTTTTGCTCGACGCTCGTCCATGGACGTGAATTTGTCTGTCGGAGGTTGTAGAGAAACGCGTGTGGGGGGGCCGGCACAATCTCCGCAGCATATACGAGCAAACGACGACTCAATTTTCGTATGACAAATGGCAGACGGTAACATTGTTCCCGAGTATTAAGGCGCGGCCCGAATTTAATGGCGCCCATGATTTCGATTAGGGTGTGAATAGCTCGCTCATGAATAATAACAATCCCCCTTGCTCCTAGTTTTCTCCCGGTCCTTTCGGCCGTTTCCATTCACGGGGACCAACGAGTATTCGTCCTCCGGGACACTCGCTCTCGCTCTTGCCGCGGCCTGGAAGCTTTTTATTATTCTTTCTATCCGCGCGCTCTTTGTGGGGCGAGAACGATATAGTTTTGGGGAGATGGCGCGAAGGGGGGGGGGGGGGGGTATACAAAAACGAATTTTCTCCGAAATCTCGTGTCCATGTTTTTTCCCGTCGCGCGGGCGTTTGAAAAATTGGTCGTGGCTTTGAATAGCTACGATGCTCCCGGAATGGTATGCAAATTTAGAGGCGACGTAACGCGCCCATATAAAAGAGCATTTTTCTTCGATATTCCGGATGTTTCGGGCGAAACCAGCAAGCGGCTCGTGATCGAGAGGAAAAATTGAACGAAACGCTTCGCTCAGGGATATGCGAAAAAAAAACAAAGCAAAGCCGAATAAAAAGCGTGTGGCGGTGGCGGCGTATGGAAGATCGCGTCACGCACGTACGTCTTTGCAGCGAGAGGGCGGCGCATGCATTCGCGCGCGCACAGGGGCGATCTTATCTCGTCGTCCATTAAGCGAAACATCACGACGACCTTATAATTCCCCTCGTTTAACATACTACTAGCCGACAAATGATGATTTATATTAAATTAGATATACGAAAACGCTATCGAGCATTATAAACACGAGCTTTTTTACGCTAGTTTTGTAAACACGCCTGCGTCTCATATTTAGAGACGCGGCAACAGCGTCTTGACGCCACAAGGCAAGTTTTGCGCCGCGTGTCTATGGCCCTGTTCCGAAATAAGCTTTTTACCAGATTCAGTATACGCAAAAGGTTTTTCAGTATAATTTTGGTATAGATATAGATGGGACTTTCAGTACTGCGACTGCTATTTTCGAAACGCGGCTCATATACTCGAAATTGGGCCTTTTTTCGTTACGTTCAAACTTCGAGTGAGCGCCACTAAAAAACGTTTCGACTTGTAAAAAATTTAACGGGAATAACGAATCAAGTGAGGCATATTTCCCAAGAAAATTACGATCCGCTTTTCGTTTAGCGAGCGATCCGATGCGAAACTCCTAAAAAATGACATGTTCCGAGCATTCTGTCGATTTTAACTAGAAATATCTCCTGCAAACATTCGTTGACCCCACTATTTTTTGATTGACTCGAAATCCTTGGAGTTTTTTTTATAAATTGAGATTTTAATACTCGTTTTATCTAATCGGGAACTATTTTTAATAGTAGTAGTAGTAATAGTGGAGTTTTACATGCATACCCTTGTCGAGTTTTTACATGGTGTGCTTTCTGTATTTCCTCTATTTACTTTTTTATTTTCCACTATTCGTTACTCATGTTCCGCCTGTTTATTTTTCTCCACTACGCACACTGTGGACCTACATTTTTTACGTGGGTTCCGAACCACAGAGAGTACAGCTTGGGACACTTAGAAAAATCCATTGGTGTCGGCGGCGGGAATCGAACCCGGGCTCGCTAGGTGGAAGTCGGGCCGTTTAGCACTGAGCCACTGCCCCTGTATGAACTATTTTTAATATTTTTCTGATTTGATAAGGGTAAGAAATTTCTGTAAAGCCAATTTTGAATCAAGTGACTTTCGACTTGGAAAATATGTTGTCAAACTTGGTTGACCTTGGATGATTTTGAAAGAGATTAAAGTTTGCTGCCTAAATAACAACATATTTCGTTTTTAGATTTTAATCTAATTATCGCTCTACTAACGGAACCTCCTTAATACGAAGCGCGCGGTATCGTTGATCCGGAACGTTTTTCCAATGCTCTGCGTGATCCAACATACGGCGCAACTCTCGCGACGGTTCGTTTAACATCTGAGAAACTGTAACTGCGACTCGCAGCCAAATGGAATGGGACCGCGTGTTCGACAAAGGGCCCGATCCATTTCGCCGCGATTTTGATGAAAATTAAGCTGTAGTTATTGAAACTGCTTTAACAAAATAGCGGGCAGGTCGTGCGGGGGGATAGACAAGTTGAATGGAGCAATTAAGCAATGTTATTGCACGCTGGGACTAACGCGCGCGGTTGCCTTGGACGTGTATGGCATTTAGAAAAGCAGGAGGACACTCGAAACGTGCAGCGGCAACGAACCCCGCCGCCTCGACACAATAGACTTGTAGTCTGAAACGAAGAAAAGGGCAAACCAAGAGAGAGAGAGGGATCGAAACGTCCCATATGTGTTTGCAACGATACAAAATATACTAGCGAGTCAATAGACCGGAGCGCCCCCGTTGTTCGAAACATTAAGAGAGTCATCCGTCAAATGACGCGCGCGCAATAGAGAGTTTTGACCAACTCAATTTTCCTGCTCAGATTTTTCGATCCTCGTGCGTCCAAATTTTGTCGGATCGACTAAACTTTTTTTTAAAAAATCTCGAAATTTTATCATTGCAGCAAGAAATATTCTGGAAAGTCTCTTCGAAAAGTCAATTTTTGTCATTCCAATCGCAAATTTTGCTGACAGTTTCGCTAGAAATAAAAAATATTGTCAAAAATTTTGTAATTGTCCAAAAATATTTTGTTTTTCGAAAAAATTTGATTTTCGCTTCTGCCGAGGACGGAAATTTTTTCAGAGGAAATAAACTCGCAATGATTAGTTTTTTATGAAAATTAGTCGGAGAGCAAACTCGAGAAGGCAGCGAGAAACAAAGAAATTTGAGAAAATATCGTGTCCGGTTGGTCCGCGCGTCTGGTACGTGCGCGCAATGCGCAAACGCTCGATATCGCCGAGCATCCCACTTTGAAATCTCACACGTTTTCTTCTCTATCGCTTCTCGTTATCTCGTCGTTTCTTTAAAAACTCTCTTTTCCGGGAAGGTCCTCTGCTGCTAGGTATAAGCGACGAAGCCCGTCGGGGCTTGGCTCCCCGTCGTTGAATCCATCAGGAGTATATTACAATCGGGCCATCCGGTGGCACGAAACAGGCGAGTTAACGGTGAGCGCGAAGAAGCCACGATTTACGAGCAAAAGAGGACAGGGATGAGACGTGACACAAATCCGAGTGCATCGGCCAACACTCCATTTTTTTTCTCCTCTTATAGAATAGTTTGGAACTCGCATTGAGAAGAAAATTTTGTTCCAATCGTAAATTCAGCTGACAGTTTCGTTAGAAATCAAAAATATAGTGAAAATGACGAAAATTTTGAAATTACCCAAAAATATTCACCGTGTTCAAAAAAATAGCGACGTTTTTTTGGGAAAATTCAATTTCCAGTGCGAGCGAAACTTTTTTTCGTTCATCCTTTCCGGTCCAATCGCTCGATCCTCGAGCTGAATCGAGCTGCGTTAGGGACAAGCCCAGATCGAGAATCGTTGTCAATTTCGACAATTGTCAAACGCAACAACGGCCCCGAATTATTAAGTCATGAATTTTCGCGACCTATCGATCCTCGGCGATCGTTTGCGCGCGGGGGCTAAAGTAAATCGGGTGTGGAATCCCCGCGGTAATAGCGCGAGTAACTCTTTGCCGCACGGTGCGGAAAGAGTGTCGCGCGAGTTGATGAAAACGATTAAAAGCTTAACGAGGCGGTGATATAGAGGCGTCGGGACGCGAGTATACTCGCGCGCTTGGATATTTTGTGCCGCGTTGGTCCCTCCGCGGCAAACCTACTCGTTCGGGCTCGTAGTCTCGGCTCGGCCTATATACATGTATATAGTTTCCATAGCGTGTTATGTTTTATACGAGTGCGAGCAAAGTAGCTCTATATCGGCACGCATAAACCACCGGAACACGATGCTAAATTTTCTCAATTCTCATGTATGAGCGTACGCGGGCCCGAGGGATCGCTCAGTCACGGGGACAGGTCCCCGCGGACGATACCCCCCCGTGGTAAATCTGTCCACGTGGCGTTAACTGCCATTTCGAGGGTCGAGCTAGCAGGCGAGTGGCGATGGGTAAGAGCCTCCGTGTCATCATGTTTTACCTCATGGCGTTTGCTTCTTCTTCATCCGCGCCCCTATATCTGTGCTGGCAGAATTTTCCTTTTATATCCAATGCATAGACGCTCAATCAAATTTATAAACTCGTCGATGTACTTGGCAACTTGTCTCTTTCGTTGTGCGCCATTGTGCCACACTTTGAATGTTCGGCGTTACCAAATTTTTTTCTTCCAACTCGATTTTAACTCTCGCAGTAGACACACATGGGTCTCGGGCGCCCATTCAGCGAATGCCTCGAATTTCTCCTCTTTTCATATCAATTACGATTCAATAACGATGATAAAAATTCATTTTTCGAGTCCAAGTATAGTGTAAAACGGCATAGGACTTTACAGACCCATGTGTGTCTATAGGGAGGTGCTTGAAAAATGATTTTATTATAAATATTGAGATTAGTAAAATTTAATGCTTGAGAATTTTAAAATCCCGCCGGCACAACTCAGTGAAAAGAAAATTTCGTTGGAAAAGATCGAAATTTTGTTGGATACGTTCGACTAAACGTTTTTTTTTCTCAAATCACCAAATTTTAGTCAATGTAGCAAGAAATATTCTAGAAAGTCTCTTCGAAAAGGAAATTTTTGTCATTTTAATCATAAATTTTGCTGACAGTTTCGTTAAAAACCAAAAATATTGTCAGAATTACGAAAATTTTGAAATTATCCAAATATATTTAGTTTATCGTGTTCAACAAAATATCGACGATTTTTGACAAAATTTCATTTTCCGCGAGGCATGAATATGATGATCCAGCAGGATTAGATTCGACCCGGGAGAGATGAACCAACGAGTTAAGTACCTGGACCAGTTTTATGCCAACAGAGACGATGTCCGGTTGAGGTTGGTCACGCAGATCGTAGGTCCCAGGGCGTTGCACACAAGCAACGGCACGAATAACGTAGGATTTTCCGGGGGTTAGTTGCGGAAAATCGCGCTGCTGGGAAACGTCGTGCCCACGTGTCTCCTTAATTCGTCTTTCTGTATATTTCTCAATTAAGCGTTAAGGCCCAACGCGAGCATTAACGCAAAAACTTTGTACTCGGCGCGTTTCGGTCCCTCGGCCTCAATTTATCCTCGCGCTCTATGAGTTTAAAGTTTTCCGTGGAGGGAGAGAAATTCGAGATAGCGCCAAGCGAGTTTATTTACCTTTTTGGTTGCTGCTGCTGCTCGCCTCTTTTCATCGTCTTCTGCTTTCCGCTGTGGTTCGTCGCGCGATGAGAGAGATGAGCGTCGACATAACCGATAAATAACAACGGCAACAAGCCTGTCAGACCCTTGTTAAATCTGGTCCATGCTGCTCGCACAGCGCGTTCTCCCGCCGCAGCATCTCTCGGTCTCGTTCGCTCCCCCGCCGCATGCACAGAACGCGATACATCCCCGGCGTTTCGCGGTGTTGAACCGCCTCGTCTCGCGCCTATGTTGCTGGTACACGCGTATATGCGATCGGCAAGATGGCGCGCTCCACATTACAATGTAACGCGTGTTTATTATTCAACACCGCCCCGATTGGAGATTCGTCCCGCGGGAGGATTCGCGCAATCAGTCTCGCCAAGGGCTGCTTCCGTCGTCTGAGTAAATTGCCACATTACGATGATGAGATTTCTACCAAAAAAGTCAATGAAATAGAAGAAATAGAAGAAATGAACGAGAACCTCATTTTTTTACGTATTCCGCGGTAACCTGGAGTCACAAATGACCCCGATTTTGAAAACTTCATATCTTCGGTAAAATTTAACGAAAATGCTTCAACTTGGGCTCGTTCCATTCGTTTTTTGATGCAGATTCACGTGACCCTGGGGCAATGTTGCTCGAAGTCAGAAAATGAATAAAACATTATATTAAAAGAAAAAATTTTAATATAAATTATAATAAAATAAAATAAAATTGATTGAATATTTTAGTAAATGAGAAATTTTAACAAAAATTAGAATGAAATCAAATAAAATGGATTGAATATTTGAATAAATAAGAAATTTTAACAAAAATTATAATAAAATAAAATGAAACGAATTGAATATTTTTATAAATAAGAAATTTCATTAAAAATTAGAGTAAAATAAATACAACAATTTGAATACTTTATTGAATAAGAAATTTTAATAAAAATTATAATAAAATTGAATTTAGACGATTTTGGGAGAAAGGGCGCGGGATTTTGAGTCCCCTGGGGTCGTTTTTGACCCCAGGTCACCGTTCCGGAGTTAAATCGTCGGACGAACTGAACGGAAACCGAGATCAGAAAAGGTGAGACATTGAAAACGATCCCCTGAACGAAAACTCGAGTCCCTGAGACTCGCGCGCGGTGTCTAAATACTCGACAGCCCCGTCGTAAAGTTGAAATGTATACGCGTACAGGTGGAAATTTGCGGAAAGTTAAACTGCACATTCCCGCTACAGTTGCCAAGAGAGCCAACTCTCGGGGTTATTATCTTCTCGTCGGGACTGCGAGCGCAGCAGTTGGAATCGATGAGTGTTGGAGGCTTAAAAGTCGGTCCGCGGAAAGGCGCTCGTTTACCATCCGTTTTGAAAAGTGGTGTCTGCTGCTCTCGCTGGCGAGCGAGCAAAGAGCAAATTTACTCGCTCGCTTTAAAACGTAACGAGGCTTTTTACCGCTTGGCCGTGTAAACAAACTATTATACGAATTGCGCTCGCGAGTTGCGCGCCGCGATTTGTCTCTCGTGCTTTTATATTTAAAAGCTCAAGGGAATGGAGAAAAAGGAGGAGAAAAAAAATTAGTACGAGCGTCAGTCATCGCAAACATCGTCCGCAGTTGTAACAAACTCTCTCGGATCGCTGTACGACGTGTCGAGACTTGCACTTACCGGTCTCGCTGTAAAACGACGTTCCGGCACTCAAAAATAATTTCCGCCAACTGCGCGAGGCGATCGTCGAGCCCGTAAAAGCCTCCGGAGAAGCAGAATAATATTTCGCATCTGCACGAGTTTTGACGGTCATCGTACCACGATTTACCAGCAACGCACACACTTTGTTTCACCTTCGACTAGTTGTTCGTCATTCGAGATTGTTGGACGAGCAGGATTCTCATTTTTCACGTCTCATCCGTCCGAAAACTCGGGTCGGATGAATTTTTCTATCCGGCATAAGAATTTTTGCATTACTTTACTTTAAAATTGAAATAAGTTACACTGAAAAGGAAATTTCGTTGGAAAAGATCGATATTTTGTTGAAAACGTTCGACTAAACTTTTTTTTTTTCAAAAATCACAAAAATTTCGTAATTTTCAAGAAATTTTCTAGAAAAGTCTCTGAAAAGTCAATTTTTGTCATTCGAATCGTAAATTTTGCTGACAGTTGCGTTAGAAATGCAAAAAAGATTGTCGGAATGACGAAAATTTGGAAATTACCCAAAAACATTCAGTGTTCAAAAAAATATTGACGTTTTTTGACAAAATTCAATTTGTCTGGTAAAAAGAAAAGGCGCATGATAAAAGTTGGAGTGGCTTGTCCTGTCGACGCTGGGTCTAAGTGGTCCTGGCAAATTTATGTTGTTCTCTTTGGACCGAAAATCAGCCGCGAAATCTGTTTCGAATTAGGGCGTACGCGTGCCGCTCATCGCACGTTTTGAAGAAAAGTGTGAAGCGCGGCGGGCGAGCAGAAGAGCATCAGGCTCGGAGCGAGAGCTAAACGACCTCCGAGATGTATTTGAGAGTTCGACATCTGTTAAATACCATATCTGTCTTCGCCCCAAACTTTTTTCTCGCGCCTCAATTTCAACACGACCCTCATCTACTTTCCTCGTTTTTTTTCTCGTCATTATTTTCCACGCATTTTCCTGGGATGGATTACGCGCTCTTCGGAAATGCAGCTGCGCAGTCGAGACCGTTTCAAACTTTTCCATTCTTTTGCCATCAAGCTGATTCGCTTTCAAACCAACCCTTATCGTGTTATCGATCGACTTGGACAATAATTATAGTAAGTTTCACGTTTGATCATATAAACCCCAAGGGAAAGAAAAAAAATTTCAATTTGCAATTTGAAAAAAAAAAAAAAATAGACCCCAATGAAAAAAAAACAATTTAAAAAACGTTCTCGTCAGAGTCCACTCGTAGTCTCTGTCCGTAATTAAACAAAAAATATTCAATTCAACCATTTCAAACATAATTCACAATATTCTTATCTGCGATGTATTGAATTTTTTGATGAGAACATTTTTCATTTTATTGATAATTTAAGGACGTTGTATGGCCACATAGTAAGTTCCACATTTGATTATATAAACCCCAATGGAAAGAAAAAAAATTCAATTTGACCGCATAGATCCTAAAGAAAAAAATAGACCCCAATGAAAAAAACGAAATTTTTAAACGTTTTCGTCAGAGTCCACTCGCAGTCTCTGTCAATAATTGAACAAAAAATATTCAATTCAACCATTTCCATTTTGGTATTCAGTTTTTCTTACACACAAAATGGATATAATCTTGGAACGGTGACCTGGAGTCAAAAACGATCCCGGACGACTCAAAATCCCGCGCCCTTTCTCGTAACAATTTGAATTTAATTTTACCATCATTTTTATTCAAATTTCTTATTCAATAAAATATTAAATTAATTATATTAAATGTAATTTAAATTTTTATTTAAATTTGAAATTCAAAATTGAATTTTTAATAAAATATTGAATCAATTTTAATTGAAATGGAATTTTTGGATAATTTACACTAAAATTCATATTAAAATTGATTACTTTCAGATAATATTTGATTAGTTTTTTGAATTCAAGCCAAATAGCCCCAGGCTCACGCGATCTTGCATTCGAAAACGAAAAAAACGAGCCCAAGTTGAAGCCTTTTCGTTAAATTTCACCAGAGACGTGAATTTTTCAAAATTGGGGTCATTTATCACCCCAGGTCAGTGGAATAAGTAAAAAAAAATAATCTCGCCGTTCTAGGGTTATAATAAGCAATTTTTCAATCAAGTTGACAAAATGTTGACATTTGGGCTCGATCGATTTGACAAAATTTGTACACCTGCCTGATGCTGGATAAAGGGAGCAATTGATCGAAAATACGTCCATTATTTCTTACAGGTTGCATCGCTATTCTGTATCGTATGCGCGTCCGTGTGAATGCGTGTATATACGCGGCGTATAATACGGTTAGGTATACACCGCGAGTATGCGAGCTGTACATGGATTATGGTATCGCGATGAGAGCCCTGTGCTCCGGAACCCCTTGAAATAACACGTGGATTTCGCGTGATGCTCTTGATCGACGACGTCACGTGTTTGCGGTGCAAACGCGTTTGAGCTTTTCCCTCATACCAGCCGCGTGTCTTTTCTCGAATCTTTTCATCCATAATAATGACGATCCGGACGCGATGGGTGAATTTTGCTTCAAATTTTTTAAATTGCGGCTGAAATTCGTTTCACTTGGCAATTGCGCGGTTTGAATTTAGACATTTTCTTGCTCTTACGCGACGAAGACGTAAAGATTTGCTCGGAGCTCCGAGGAACGGAAACAGGAATGAAAATAAATGATTTTCGTTTCGTTTTGTTTTTATTTTTGAGGAATTGGTCACGCTCGGTTTATGCGCGCGTCATTGTGATCGATTCGAATGGTCGAAACTCTCAACTGCTCCGAAACTGAGCGCGATCGTACGCTCGAGATTTATGATGGCCCGTGAGGGCTCGCGATCGGGTTGGACGCGAGCGCGCGTCTTTGCCGCGACCACCGAATCGATTTTAATCCAATATATATAAAACACGAACTTGGGCACGCAGAAAAAAAACGATAGGGCGTTGGCATGTCTAATTTCGCAATTTAAATAATCGAGAGGTCCGGGTAGGAAAATAAATGAATAAAAGTAAAAAAATTAGTATAGTAATAAAAGTTGCAAGTTGCGAAAAAATTTCAAATCAATTTTTGGTCCGAGATACGGATTGAAAATGAAATTTTGTCAAAAAATTTCGATATCTTGTTGAAAACGGTGAATTCAAATTTTCAGGTTTTAAAATTTTCGTAATTTCGACAAGATTTTTTGATTTATAACGGAAATATCATAAAAATTTACGATTGAAATGAAAATTTCTAGAATATTTCTCGCTGCAATTACAAAATTTTTGGGATTTTCCAAAAAAACGTTTACTGGAACAAGAAAATATCGATCTTTTCCAACAAAATTTTCTTTTCAGTGCAAATCGATGATTCGGGCGTGTGTACGGTCGAACGACATGGGGCATGAGAATGCGTCGATCGAGGGTCACTGCGCGCGTCATTTGATTTCAATACGAAGAAGCTCTCGTTTCCCCTAATATTGGTTAACACAATAACCCCCCATTAAACAAATATATCGCTCGATCGCTCGTGTATATACTCGAGAGCGATATATATACAACGAATTATGCGATTCCCCTCGAGTACCGGCCACTCTTTTCTTTACGCGGACGCTATAGTTGCTTATTACTCTGCGCGAGTTAGTAGATGAATTCGACATACAAGAGGGTTGGTGAAAACGACGGGGAGTCGATTTTCTCGTTACCCCTGCGAACGAGCCGAAATACGCCCACCCTGGACCGCGTTACTGTGTTTAGGACACGGTCTCGTCGTCCTTTTATGCACTCGCAACAGCAGCAGCGAATAGAGAATTGATGTCGAATTTACTGGTACCAAGTTTTGTGATTCGAGGTCGGTTTCCACGTGACTCGGGGTCAGGAACACTGAAAATTGAATATTGTCAAAAAACGTCGATATTTTGTTGAACACGGTAAATTATCGTAATTTTGACAATATTTTTGATTCTTAACGAAAGTGTCGGCGAAATTTACGAAAAATAGTCTTTTCAAAGAGACTTTCCAGAATATTTCTTGCCGCAATGACAAAATTTTTGTGATTTTTTCAAATTCAGGCGACTTTGAATCGTTCTCGGTAATTTTTTAGTTTTACCGCATTTTTGACTAATTTCTTGGCTCCAAGCAAAATTGCCCAAGCTCACGTGATCCTGCATTGAAAAGCGAAAAGAATGAGCCCAATTTGAATCCTTTTCGTTAAATTTTACCCGAGATACGAATTTTTCAAACTGGGGTCATTTAGACCCCGAGTTAGCGGAGCCTCTTAGGAGAAATCATGGAATTGGACGTTGAAAAGTTTCTTCAAACTTCTGCGTAATTGATTGCTAGATTGAAACGAAATTAAAACTCAAAAAGATTCATTAAAATTTGTCAATTATCGCTGTAATTAAATAAATTTAGCGTTTGTCGCGCGAATGCGTTGGTTATTTGGAAAGAAGTATTAGCACGAGCAGAAGCGTGTGCGTAAGCGAGTGGCCATAATGCAATTTGAGTTAAGCGTCGGGGGGATCGATGTATCTAAACCGTGTCGATATAAGCTCATCTCGTCGTCGTTGGGGGAATACAATGCCAATAGAATGCACGCGCAGACTCTCCCCGATCTCCCTCGAGCGTGTTGGCAAGCCTCGGATCAGGGTTCGCGCCGAGCAGGAGCGCGTACGCGTTATACGAAATATCGATATACATTCATCGTCTGTATGGATGCGCGCGTATATTTCCGTGTGTCGTCGTTCTAGTCCGGGCTTGTTATTCTAGCCGCGCAAGACGCATCACACCCTTCGTTCGAATAACGCGGCAGAGCCAATTGGGTCTCGGAGTATGGCCTTTATCCTGAATACATCGTCGGCGTAATGCGTATCATATCCAATAATAAATCGCATCATCCTCGGGTAGTGTATTTTTTGATGGACCCGCGTCTGCGTTGATCGCTCTGTATTCTCGATCGAATTCAAACAAATTTCGTCAAAAACCGTCGATGTTGTACTAAATATTTTTGGATAATTTCAAAATTTTGGTAATTTTGACAATATTTTTCGATTCTAATGGAACTGTCGGCCAAATTCACGATTTGAATGACAAAAATTGACTTTTTGAAACGACTTTCTAGAACATTTCTTGCAGCAATGACAACATTTTTGTGATTTTTCGAAAAAAAAAAAACATTTAGTCGAACGGATCCGCAACGAAATATCGATCTTATCCGACAAAATTTTATTTGCAGTGCGTAATTAACTCGTAGCTCGTAATTATAGTTTAAGTATTTACGTGCGAAGCGATGGGCAGATATTTGGAGTATATATTCGATGGTAGGAAAGGATACGCGGGAGCGCGAAGGTATACGAGCGTATCCGGCGGATGACGGGATTTATGGGGAGGCTAATGCGTACCGCATAGCACAATATATACTCCATCGCGCGTACATACCCACTGTGCGTGCGCTCCGCGACTGTAATTGCTCATAGTTTACAATTTATTATTATTTTTTGCTCATATTATCATGAATAATTATAATCAACAATAATTATCGATTATTATTGATAATAATTTTTCAATAATTGAATAATTTTGAAAATTCAAATTGAAAGATAATTTATTTTAATAATTAATAATAACAATTATTTTATTGCTCATATTATCATGAATAATTAACATCAACAATAATTATTAATTTTTATTAATAACAATTATTTAATAATTGAAGAATTTTGAAACTTCTAATTTTAATGATAATTAATTTTAATAATTATTAATAATAAGTTTTTTTTGCTCATATTATCATGAATAATTATCATCAACAAGAATTATTAATTTTTATTAATAACAATTATTTAATAATTGAATAATTTTGAAAATTCTAATTTTAATGATAATTAATTTTAATAATTATTAATAATAATTTTTTTTGCTCATATTATCATGAATAATTGTCATCAACAATAATTATCAATTATTATTAATAATAATTATTGAATAATTGAATAATTTGAAAAATTCAAATTTCAATGATAATTAATTTGAATAATTATTAATAATTATAATTTTGTTGTTCATATTATCATAAATAATTATAATCAACAATAATTATCGATCATTATTAATAACAATTATTTAATAATTGAATAATTTTGAAACTTCTAATTTTAATGATAATTAATTTCAATAATTATTTTAATGCTCATAATATTATAATTGCGTGAATTAATCGGTAGTTGCATGTTTTTGTCCGTTTTGTTACGTTTGCATCAGTGAATAAAGGCGTGCGCGTCGCCGAGCCGCGTAAAAAATGGCGGATCAAGGGGGTGCGTTCGGAAATGAATGAATTTCGGAAGATTCTTAGGCGCGTACTCCAGGCAGCACTCGATATGCCTTTAAGCGTGTAATGCCCGCTTGAATATATATATATATGCAACGAAGAGTGTATAGCTGTTCGAGCCAACGAATTGAGATACGGAGTTTGATTCGTTACAAAAGCAATTGAGATGGCGATAGAAGCGCGCGCGCGCGGTGCAGCAGCAGCAGGTCGCGATGCAGAGAGTCGATGAAAACTCACTCGCAGAATCTCGCACATAGAGTTATAATAATAGGCGTGTATACGAGAAGCGTATATAACGCACAAGTTATTGCGGTAACGATTCCGTTATTCGTTATCGCGCCCCTCGCCGCGCGGGACAAATTAACGACTCGGTTCATAAATTTATTTAATTTAATATTATATATTTGTATATAAAGAGTGCCAGCAGGAATATATACGTTGAGAGCGCAAAATTAGGATGGATGTTAAGAGGACGCGTTAACTCTCTTATTTATTATATTCATATTTGTCTCGTAAATTTCGAGGTTGGCCATTATTTGTGTATAATAACAACAACGCCGCGGGCGTTTTATGCTCCGATTTATAGGTCACGTAAAAATATCATCGAAACGTGCCAGCCACACTCAAAACTCTGAATATTTTCAAAAAACGTCGATATTTTGTTGAACTCGGTAAATTAAATATTTTATTTTGACAATTTCGAAATTTTCGTTATTTTTACAATATTTTTCATTTCTAAGGGAACTGTCGGCTAAATTTACGATTGGAATGACAAAAATTGACTTTCCTCGAATATTTTTTGCTGCATTGACAACATTTTTTGGGATTTTTCGAACAAAAACGTTTCGTCGAACGCACTCGACGAAAAATCGATCTTTTCGGCGCAAACCTGCGATATTGACGCGTTGTTTGATGAATTCATGTATGAGGCTTTTATTTGCGTTCTCGCTTGTTGCGCCGAGCGCATCACGACATTCGAATCAAACGTTTCACGGTCCATTATAATCGCGCGCGTCTTGCTCGTGCTGCTGCGGCTGATATTCCAAGAGAGCAGAGAGCCGAGTAGCGGGCGTCTATATCTCTTCGATATCGCGCCCGAACCTTTCTCACGGCGTTGCTTTCTCACGCCTCTTCCAGCACAAGCCCGTTACAACCCGCCGTATACGTAAAGATATCTCAATGCGGTATATACTCCATTTCCTGCCCTACGATTCTCCTCGTTTCTGCTCGCGAGAAACTCTTATTGCGAATTTTGACACGATCGAGCAATCGTCACCGGGCGTGCCAACTTTAACCCCGGAACGCTGAGCTTTTTTTTTCTGGGGTGTAAATGACCCGAATTTTGAAAAATTCACATCTCCATTAAAATTTATCGAAAAAACTCCAACTTGGGCTCATTCTGTTCGTTTTTTAATGCGATTTGGCTCAAAGTAAAAAAACGAGTCAAAAATCCGGTAAAACGATGAAAAAAATGGGATATAAAATGGGACCCGATCCCGGGTCGACAATTCGAGCTTGTTGAGTTATTGTTGTTGTTGTTGTTGTCGAGAAAGAGAGCGGAAGCGAGGATCGCGGGCGTGAGGATGCCATTCGGCGCACGGGGAGTTAATATTTTTCGAGCAATTTGAGCCGATAAAACCAGCTCGACGCGGAATACGGCCGAACGATAGCTCGCGAATTCCTCTCGTGCTCGCGTATATACACGGCTCATCCATCGGTCTATATGATGGAGCTTGATTCGCGCTCTCGGCGTGAGCATCAGCAGCTCTTTGAGCACGAAACGACCGGGCAATTTTCACCTGACCCTCTGGTATAGCTCCGCGCGATCTAGCTGCAACCGCGCGAGCTGCATCTCGCCGCATATGCACAGGGTATACCTCGGACAATCGCCTCCGCGAGACAAAAGGCCTCTCCGCGCCCCGAAAAGAATCTCTTCTTTAAAAACGATCAAAATATTGTCAAAATTTGAATTTCACCTTCAAGTAAACGTTTTTTTGAAAAATCACTGAATTTGTGTTATTGCAGCAAGAAATATTCTGGAAAGTCTCTTCGAAAAGTCAATTTTTGTCATTTGAATCGTATTTTTTGCTGACAGTTCGTTAAAAATGAAAAATATTGTCAAAATAACGAAAATTTTGAAATCACCTTAAAAAATCAACGTTTTTTGACAAAGTTTCATTTTCAGTGCATGGCAGCAAGAAATATTCTGGAAAGTCTCGTGGAAAAGTCAATTTCTCTCATTCGAATCGTAAATTTAGCTGACAGTTTCGTTAAAAATGAAAAATATTGTCAAAATAACGAAAATTTTGAAATTACTTTAAAAAATCAACGTTTTTTGACAAAGTTTCATTTTCAGTGCATGGCAGCAAGAAATATTCTGGAAAGTCTCGTGGAAAAGTCAATTTCTGTCATTCGAATCGTAAATTTAGCTGACAGTTCGTTAAAAATGAAAAATATTGTCAAAATAACGAAAATTTTGAAATCACCTTAAAAAATCAACGTTTTTTGACAAAGTTTCATTTTCAGTGCATGGCAGCAAGAAATATTCTGGAAAGTCTCGTGGAAAAGTCAATTTCTGTGATTCGAATCGTAAATTTAGCTGACAGTTTCGTTATGAATGAAAAACATTGTCAAAATAACGAAAATTTTGAAATTACCTCAAGAAATCAACGTTTATTGACAAAATTTCATTCTCAGTGTATGGCAGCAAGAAATATTCTGGAAAGTCTCTTCGAAAAGTCAGTTTTTGTCATGTGAATCGTAAATTTCGCTGACAGTTCGTTAAAAATGAAAAATATTGTCAAAATAAGGAAATTTTTGAAATTATCAGAAAATATTCAGTTAGTGTGTAACAAAATATTGACGTTTTTTGAATGAATTGAGGTTTCGGTGCAGGGACACCCTGTAAATGCAACAAAACTCCATGATGCTCAAGCAACTCATAGAGGAGCTCGCTGAAGGCCTCTCTTGAAAGTCCATCACATGCACGGGCTGCATCAACTCGTAGCAGTACCTCGGCGAAACGATCGTTTCCTATACGTACGGAAAATTATGGTTTGCAACTACTGTTTGCTTAGGGCAGCCGGTGAATGCGCTCGCGACTCCGCCCAACAAAATGCTTTGCACTTTGCCTGCTTCTGCCTCTTCCTCCGGTTTCTCACTATATACATTCTCCTCCGTATACATATAGATATATTTTTTCTTTATTTTACTCGGCTCTCGAGTTTGCTCGTACCGCATTCACGGCCAATTTTTTGTTGTTTCGTTTTTTTTTTTCAACGCCGCGCGCACGGTATTGAGTGCATCAAGAACACCCGCGATTCCGCATGCACAACTATGCACTACATTGTTGCTGTGGCTATACGAGCTGACGATGAGAACGTCAGAGCTCGCGCGCAGTTCCGCCTCAGACTGTTTCACTTTTTTTTTTTTTGCACGCGCGCGGAGCCTCGAATCATCGCAATCGTCTCCTTTGGCGCGTTTTTGCATTTTCGCAAAGTTATGGCTCGTTCTTTTTCTTCCTTGCGCAAATGAACCTGGCAAAATACCGACCAAGAGACTTCCGGGTCCGGAAAATGTTTTCCCACTTCGTAGGAGACGGAAATTAAAAATCGCGCTTGCACGTTCGACACTAAACGTTTTTTTGAAAAATCACAAAAATTTTGTCATTGCAGCAAAAAATATTCGGGAAAGTCGTTCCAAAACGTAAATTTCGTCATTGCAATCGCAAATTTTGCCGACAGTTCCGTTGGAAATAAAAAATATTGTGAAATTAGGAAAATTTTGAAATTATTCAAAAATATTTAGGTCACGGTGTTAAAAAAAAAAAAAATCGACGTTTTTTGAAAAAATTCAATTTTCCGCGTGTATCGGTTGGTTGGCGCGAATGCTGCGGGCGCAACTGACTAAATATTTATTCATATTTCGCCATGCGTATAAGAATTGTTGTAAAACGAGTAGCAGAAAAGAAGGAAAAAATGATTTCGGTATTGGAACGAGTGTACAAGGGTTCGTGCATGGACCACACGCGAAAGACGCGGAAACGCGTATCGGTCTCCCCCCGAGCCGGGGCCCGATATGACGCGGTCCATTACCCATATCCGCCGGTATCACAATCGCGCGCGCGAGGCCACTTGCAAAGCAGAGGAAGAAAAAAAATGTACACCGCGAAGCAGCCACACCTGGCTAGTCCCGAAATTAATCGACTGTGCTCTACAAATTGATTTCGAGCAAAAAAGGTGTACGACGAAAGTGCATGCTCGAGCAACGGAGAACCACTCGAAGCACCAGCAGGCCCTTCTCCGGTTCGAAACGGATACTCTGCCGCCAACGCCGCCCCCTGCCGATATCCTCCGGAGCATATGCATCGAATCATAACAACAATATTTGCATGCCGGTTGAAAAGTGGTCGCGAGAGAGTTGAAGAAAAAAAAACTTCCCTACGCTACTGATGGTTCGAACGGATCGATCACGTTTCGTCTAAACATGTTATAAATATTAGAAAATACACTGAAAAGAAAATTTTGTTGGGAAAAATCGAAATTTCGTTGGACACGTTCGACTAAACGTTTTTTTTTGTTTTCGCAGCAAGAAATATTTTAAAAGTCTCTGCGAAAAGTGAATTTTTGTTATTCCGATCGTTTTTTATCTATATTATAAATAAATTCAAATTTATAACTCACTTTTTAATTCATTCAATCAATTTATTAATTAGTTCAATTATTTATTTAATATTTAATATTTAATTTATAATTATATATAATTAAATATTCAATTTATTTAATTTTGAAATTATCCAAAAATATTTAGTTCACCGTGTTCAACTGAATTTCAACGTTTTTCGATTTCTAACCGTCTGCTAAATTTACGATTGGAATGACAAAAATTGACGCTCCGAAGAGACTTTCTAGAATATTTCTTGCTGCAATGACAAAATTTTAGTGATTTTTGAAAAAAAATGTTTAGTCGAAGCAACGAAATTTTCTTTTCGGATTGGGATTGGTTGCGCAGGGAGTCTCCGAGTCAAGATCGAACGTGTAATTTTTAATTGATACTCCAGGCCGTTTTCTCGTATTAATTATCGCGACGTTATGCCTCCACGTCGACGCCGACGCATTTGGGTCTATACGAAAATTGATGTTAATGAGAAGAAAGAAGGAAGCGAGAGAGAAAGAGAAAAAAGTACAAGATTTTACTATTGCATCTGCATCAATTTATCGTGTACACACATATAATCGGTGAAACACACACACAACGAGGCTGCGTTGTTTCGGTCGCAGATTTATCGACTACACGGCCGCCTGTGAAATTGGACGGAACTATAATTGGCTCCCGTAATTTATTAATGAATTTACGACGTTTGCTCGGATTTCAGCCTCCTACTCTGCTCCCCCTTCCCCCCCACATTCCGCTCTTTGTATGCTCGATCTTTTTGTCACCAGCTTTGCCTACTAATCGGCAATTATAACATCGTTGTCATCTACGATTAGGGGAACGTGAAAAAAAGAAGAAAAATGACAATTTCACAATTTTTTTTCTCAACTTCAATTATTCTTGAGTGACGCGGTTCCTCAAAGTTTTTAGTTCCGTTGAATGAAAAATTTGAGATACTGAGCTGAAGAAATGAAAAATTTTCTCATTTTTCGAAAAATCTGGAATTTTTTAAATTAAGTGACTAATTTTCTGGAATAAAATGACTTTTTTCCATTTATTTTCGATCGCGACACTCGAGATCGAAATCTGATGAGAATTATAAAAAAAAAAAATATTTTTTAAAATTAATGGGGCAGCTATTACGGCTGCGGAGAAAAGAAAATGAATTTTCTCAACGACTGGAAGTTTGAAGGAAACGATTTGGGAAAATTGAGTAAAACCATTGACGCGAGTAGTTCGTTGGCAATTAAATCATCGCGACCCCGAGAAAATGTATTTCCATGAAGCAACATGTTGGTGCAGTAAAATTTTTGACGAATGCGTCACAAGTTGCTCGAGCATCGCGTTAGCAAACTTTTCGTCACTCTCCCGCGCACTAGATCTGGCTTTTTTTTTATCTTTTTTTTTTACGAGGCAAAGGATGGACTGCCGCGTGTGTCGGGCATTCCTCGGTGGAAATTTTTGACGCCCCCGCTATCGGTCTCGAAGAAGAAAGTTGTATACCGCGTGAAAGTATAGAGATTACATTTGTAACGTGCTTTTACGATTTTCCAGCCGGTTTGCATTCGAGGGTTGGCCGCATGGCGAAGAATTCATCTCAAGAGCTTCTCCGCGCGTTTCCTCGAATTTTCTACCCTCCAGCATCGCCGGAGAGTGTCTAAGACTCGTTTTTGTGGAAACGAAAAACTAAATTTTGTCTCGATATTTTGGTGGACACGATAAATATTTTTGGATAATTTCAAAATTTGCGTTATTTTGACAATATTTTTGCTTTCCAACGGACCTGTCAGCAAAATTTACGATTGGAATGACGAAAATTGACTTTTCGAAGAATTTCTTGCTGCAATGGCAAAATTTGCGCGATTTTTCAAAAAAAAAAGTTTGTTCGAGAGAAAATATCGATTTTTTGGAACGAAATTTTCTTTTGAGTGTCGTAACTGAAGCCCGTAAAGTCGCATCGATGGCGGCGGGCTAAAACATTGTTGGGCATACGTCGAAACGAGAAATTTCATTTTTTTTTCTCGAAATAATATCCGAAAAATGGGAATCGTGAGAGAAAAGTCGTAAAACTCGAGAACGCGCGGAGTATCGTCTTTTACGAGCCCCGGCGCAGCACAAATTCTAAAATGCTTTTTTTTCCCTCGCTCAACAAAGTTTCCTCGGCTTTCTCGTTCTCAATGATACGTTTCGATGCGAAGTTGACGAAAAATAAGGAGGCAGCAGGCACGAGGAAAATGTCGAGCGGTCATTACGAGCCCATTAGTCCTGCCGCGCGAGCCTCGTTTTATTAACTCGATTTTTTATTTTTTTCTCTCCCTCATTCCCTTTTATCATTTACTTTGCCAGGTTCGAGACCCTCGGAACCGAAAAATAAATAGTCGCGTATCATCTTACATTCTCGAAGCCGAGTCCGCTAAGCTGTAAAAAATATCCTTTCCAGTTGTCCTTCGCAGCAATAACGGAATGAGCGCGAGCTGCAGATACAAAAGTCGTTGGTTATTGATCGTGGGATTACACCGCCGGACGTTGAATAAATTGTTGCATCAAGTCTTCTCGGATTTCGTCCCGCGATTCGTGCCCAATCAATTTTTTTCTTCTTCCCTTTTTATTACATGCCGAGTAATTGAGTCGTGTATGGACTTGATGACCGTTGCATGCAAAATTTTCTATCGATACACTGAAAATTTAATTTTTTCAAAAAACCTCGATATTTCGTTGAATTCGGTGAACTGAATATTTTTTAATAATATCAAAATTTTCGATATTTTGACAATATTTTTCATTATTAACGGAAGTGTCGACGAAATTTACGACAAATTGACTTCTCGAAGAGACTTTCTAGAATATTTTCTGCTGCAATGACAACATTTTTGGGATTGAAAAAAAAAAAAGTTTAGTCGAACGTATTCAACGAAATATCGATTTTTTTTCAACCAAATTTTCATTTCAGTGTCAAAATCCCTTGAAATTTGCACTACACAAAGAAAATGGTGAAATTTCTAGAGATTTCATACGCTTTTACCGAACATCGGAGAAATATTCAGTTTTTCATAAAAATCGGTCGTGAAATTCTTCGAAATTTTGGTTATTGTATAAAAAATGCAAATTACCTCACGAAATCTTGAATTTAGAGTATTTCGTTCTTTAGGCAATTGGTAAAAACGTTTTTTTATGGACTTGGGCTCGCAAACCATTTTGTATGTAAGGAAAATTGAAAAGCAACATTTAGATTTGATCGTCATCGCCATCCAACGTCCTTAATTTGAAAAAACGTCTCGCGCTGGCTCGAAACGCTCGGAGAACAAAAAAACTCCAGTGTCGATGCATTTTTCATATTATTTTTCCATGTTTTGCGAGTTTATCGAAGTAGCGTTGACGGGAGAGGAGAAGAAAAAATTCAATTGCTCGGTGCGAGGATTTGACGCAGCCACCCAACGCGAAGCCATCGCGTGTGCCACGCCCTGCGATGTCACTATCGAGAGTCGTGTCGAGAGTCGCGCGTTCCTGAAACGTTGCTTTTTTTGTTGTTCGAGAAAAGCCGACAAAAATGTCTTTTTCGAGGCCCGAACCGCCGCCACGTGTAGTCGAAACTTGTTTCGTTCTCATTTTTCTCTTTCCGTGTGCGGGCGCGTCTGTTTTCACTAATTCCGATAATTGGGAACGCTCCGGAGCTCGATTCCTTAG
Source organism: Diadegma fenestrale (assembly GCA_037043255.1). Classification (NCBI taxonomy): domain Eukaryota; kingdom Metazoa; phylum Arthropoda; class Insecta; order Hymenoptera; family Ichneumonidae; genus Diadegma; species Diadegma fenestrale. The sequence continues at coordinate 2,686,768 of CM073310.1, forward strand.
TTTTAAACATTTTTCCAAATTTTTTCTTCACCCACGCGCACGGCGAGGGGGAGGGGGTGAGATACGAGGGTGTTTGGACGTTTCGACATCAAAATAAATATCGCGTCCCGCTCGAATCATTAATCTCTGCATGGAAACGAGAAAAAATGGCTTTCCCGTTTCCTTGTTGGCGCTCGATCCCCATAAGTTGTCAAAATAACGGACAAATTGTATTAATTGATTCAATTTATTAGCCAACGAGCCTGATTAATTTTCATTAGATCAAGCGCAAAGTTATACAGCGAAGGAGAAGAAAAGAGGGAGTTGGAAAGGTCATGGGTTTTCTTGGTCGTTCAACTTGACTCGGACTTTTTTCTTTTTGTCGCTTGTCTTTTGTCCGGTTTCCGGTGTGACGGTTCGTTTATGGTCCGGAGATTGATCGCTCTCCGCCAATCGTTGTCTATTCTCGCGATAGCCTGTTCTGACACGTTGAACGTATTCCATGGGGGTGGTCGAGGTCGCGAGTAAACTTCTTCGTGGTCTTATGCCATCGCGAGACCTTTGGCTTCGCAGAGCTTTGACGCGTTTCTCGTTTCCGGTATAACCGGAAACCATGCTGCTGCGTAATTCGGCGGCTCTGCGGGCTGGCACGGTCGCGTGGAGATAATGCTTGTTCGGGGTGAGGTCGAGGGCGCTCGTGGTGCCCAAACCTCCTCGCAACGTTCTCACTCCTTTGATGCAAGGAAAGTCCCAGAAAATCTGGTCGATACCGAACAACTCGCCGTCCTGCAAAAAAGAAGCAGCAAATTTTGTCAGGAAACGTCGATATTTTGTTGGACACGGCAAACTAAATATTTCTGGATAATTTCAAAATTTTCGTTATTTTGACAATTTTTTTTTATTTCTAACGAAACTGTCAGCAAAATTTACGATTAACGACGGAAATTGACTTGCCGAAGAGACTTTCTAAAATATAATATTTTATAGTATCTAAAATTTATTCTAAATTTTAATTATAATATTTAATAAATAAAAGAATTATATCTAAAATATAATATGAAATATTATATATAAAATATAAAGTAAACTAAAAATATAAAAATGAGAACTTGCTGCAATGACTAAATTTTTGTGATTTTTCTAAAAATATCCGTTTCCAACAAAATATAGATTTTTTTTCACGAAATTTCCCTTTCAGTGCAACGAGCCGGGTATGATGTGAGATTGAAAATGTGGAAGCTTTAGCGAAATTTACCATGAGGGTTTGGGGCAACTGTTCTCTGAGGGTTTCGGGCACAAAAAGTCCGAGAAATCCACAAATGATGGATACGGTGCCAAGTATGAGCATCGGTAATAAGCGGTGAATGTTGACGGTGTAGGCGACGAACGGACTGACGATGGAGGAGACGTAACCCATAATGTGGATAAAAGCGACTCCCTTGCCGCGTACAACGGTCGGTAGCAATTCGGATGCGTATTGGAGGGCGATGTTGGTCGCCGAATTGATAAACAATCGTCCGATCATGGCGAAAGTTGCGAAATAAATTCCGACCGGTACGCAACAAGCGGCAAAAGTCGCTATACCGGAAATCATTACAGCCGCGAAAAGCGTCCATTTCCTACCCCATACGTCGAGGGTATACATGATGAGGAGAACGGCGGGGAATTCGGTCGATGAACCGATCGAAAAGGTCGTGAATATATCCAGACCCAATTGGTCCAAACAACGTATGTGACCATCGTAAGCCATTGCCATTATGCTCCATGCGACGATCAATATTATGCTTATTCTACGTAACCGAGGAGTCTTGAACAGATCCAATATACTCGTGTTTTCGGCTGGACTATTTTCCGCCGTATCCATACAATCGTCGATAAAATCCTCAAACAATCCTTGCGGTACATCCGTTCCGTTCACTTTTTCTATTCTCATCATGATCTTTACAGCTTTTTCGATTTTTCCCTCCGTAATCAGCCATCTGAAAATTTTTCGCCATTATCACACTGAAAATGAAATTTAGTCGGAAAAACGTCGATATTTTGTTGAACACTGGACATTTTTGAATAATTTGAACGATTTTCCTAATTTCGACAATATTTTCGATTTCTAACGAAACTGTGAGCCAAATTTATGGTTAGAATGACAAAAACTGACTTTCCGAAGAGACTTTCTAGAATATTTCTTGCTGCAATGACAACATTTCAGTGATGTGAAAAAAAAAAACGTTTAGTCAAACGTATCCAGAAAAATGTTCTTTTTAGTGCATCCGAATTAGCCGTCCGAATCGGTAAAACTTACCGAATACTTTCCGGAAGTATGAAGGGAGTAAAAATGACGGATGCAAGGGGTACGGAGGTCACAATAGCGAACAATTTCCAGTCGCTTATGAAATATGCCATCCATGGCATGACCATGCAGCCCATGGTATAAAAAACGCCGTAACCAACGTTGGCCGCAAAAGTGCGCCATTTCGGACCAACGTATTCGAGGCAAAGTATGTACATGATGACAAAAGTATTGTCGAACGCGAAACCAACGATGAAACGGCAAAGACTGAACTGCCAGAAATTAGTTATGAAAATGGTTGCTAGTCCGCCGACGAAAGCCATCAGATTGGTCCCCATGAGGACCGGAATTCGGCCGTATTTGTCGGCCAACCAACCGAACAAGAGGCCGCCGCAAATGGCCCCAACGAAAAATATACTTTGGGCCAGATTGATGAGATACGCGTCATCGCAAACCTGGAAAAATAAATGCCGCCGTAATTGGATCAGAAAAACGTTTTTTTTTGCCGAAACTTACCCAATTCAATTCGGTGCCGATGCTCGCGTACGGAACATCCGCTTTCGTAAAATTATAATCCCAATCGTCGCAGCGTTTCATCGGCCACGTTTCGTCGGGCTTTCCAGCTGCGATTATTTGTTGAATCGGCACGTCGTACATCCAACATCGAGAATAAGACAAGCCGTGAAACGGTTCCTGACCGCGCACGAGTTCGGCTCGGGGTATGGCCAAATTTCGCAAATTTTCGAGCGACATTCCATCGGATTGGGGCAATTTGCACCAGTGCTCGATCGGCACCACGGTTATGAATATTTGTGTGAAGTAAACGAACGACAGAAAAAAACAAAATGGCATGAGCATCATAAAAAGTCCCTTTTGATAAAGTCCGAATTCTCCTGTAAAAAAAAAATTACATTTTTGTGCCTATTTCCGGTTTTGCTTCAATCGCTACATCAAAAAATTGCCATCGACTCACCCAAGTAGACGAGAACATCGTCCAGAGTGACAACGTCCCTTCCAGCTTGCCCGGGCTCCAATATATTCGACAGTGACTTCATTCTGTTATTTCCAATCCCTTCGACATTTTCTTATTTCACTGAACTAATTATTTAATCACCTTTTTGCATACTCGCGATTGACGTGCTTTGGGCCACGTAACCTAATAATGATTCTCAACTTGGACGACGATTGTCTTTGTTTTTCTTTCCTTTTCTCTCTCATATCGCGCTTTATGGAAAGTTGAAAAGCATGCCATGAATTTGCAGCTTTTTCCGTTCGAACGATGCCCCTGAAGTTGCTCCGCGGATAATGCGGAGGACAAAAAGGCTGATCTGAGAAAAACATTTTGTTCGGTACGTTCGACTAAACTTTTTTTTCGAAAAATCACAAAAATTGTGTCATTGCACCAAAAAATATTCTAGAAAGTCTCTCCGAAAAGGAAATTTCTGTCATTCCATCGTAAATTTTCCAGTTTCTTCGGAAATGAAAAATATTCAGTTTACCTTTTTCAACAAAATGTCGACGTTCTTTGACAAAATTTAATTTTCACTAAAATCACAGATTTTTTCCGTTCCCCTAAAACTTGGCGAATCGTGGTCAAAATGTTTTTTTTTTTCAAGGTTTTCCGTCGCATAAAATGGGGGAAAAGTATTTGTCCGTCGAATGGCTCTGCGCGCGGATAAAGTTTGCTGGTTAGTTTTGGCGGATCGATGGGACGACGAATCAGGGAGCAGTTAGCTAATGCGCGAGGAACGGTGTGGTATAGGGCTCTCGTGGGGGTGGCTCACTCGCTCGTACTTATCGTCTCTCGTATTTCTCTCCGCGCGTCTCTCGCAATCACCCCGCCGGCGCTCTTACCAACGCGAACGGAGAATGCGGCGGTCCGAACGTGCCGGGGATCCCGGTAATTTGCCAGAATTTCCTCCCTGCTCGAATAACCTTTTTCTCCATGATATACGCGGCCTTGACGCGGAGAAGCGCTTCAATATTTTGCCGCAATCCTCGAAAGCATTTTTTTTTTATCACTTTTTAATTATTTTTTTTACTTTCTATAGGGAAGAATTAAAAAAAAAAAAATGTTGGCTATATTGTGACAATTATATCGAATAAAAATAAGATTCGCTTCCGGAAGCCCCGCAGGTCCGTGCTGCGGTGATGCTTGAAAAGCCGGAACGGATCTGGAAAGATAATGGGGTGAGTTGTGGAAGGGCTGCTGCTGCGAAAATGGCAGGGCGAAATTACATTACGTCTCTAAAGCGGCTGCTCCATTCTCCAAGCGGCAAAATCACGTCCCGTAATTCCCAGGCATTAAGGTAAACGTTCCCAGGGCAAACGCGCAGGTTCCGTTTCCATGACGACCCATCGTGATCCCAGCACTACCCACCACCCATTGGCCACCCTCCCAATCAATAACTTATGAAACCATCGTCCCTTCGGGATCCCACCTCTTTCTCCCTCTTTTTCCCTCTCTCTTTCAATTTTACTCTTGATATGCCCCGAGAAAGCGAGAGCACGGCGGAGAACAATATGCGCGCGGATAGAAAACGTCATGGCGGCAAATGCGCCAACGAAAATCGTGCATTCTCGCAGCGATCCTCACCAACACACGGAAAATTCAATTTTGTCAAGAAAACTATAAATATTTTTGGGTAATTTCAAAATTTTCGTCATTTTGACAATAATTTCGCAACTGTCAGCAAAATTTACAATTATAGAATGACAAAAATTTACGTTTCGAAGAGATTTTCTAGAATTTTTCTCGCTGCAACGACAAAATTTTAGGGATTTTTCAAAAAAACGTTTAGTCCAACGTTTCCAAAAAAAATTTCTTGTCACGGCGGCAAATGCGCCAACGAAAATCGTGCATTCCCGCAGCAATTCTCAGCAACACACGGAAAATTCAATTTTGTCAAGAAAACTATAAACTAGCCAAAAATCCCCTCCCGGGGAAAAAGGCTTGGCCAAGTACATTCGGTGATTCGCGCCCGCTCGGTACAGAAGAAAACGTGTGTACCTAGCGGGCAAAGTGTCAGTACACAGTAAAGACGTAACGGACGTAACTGAAACCATCGCGTCACTCCTAACCACCGCGACACTCCTAACCGTCGCGACCAATCAGAAGAAGGCTAGCGCCACGGGCCCTTTCTCTGTGTCGTATACATACACGCACGCACACTTCGATCATGGCATAATTTTACCCGTGCAAAGTTTTTTCTCAGCAATTACAGCATCAATCCGGTTGATTTATGGCTTAAACGAGGGGGGATAACGTAATTAGTCTCTAATTCAAATTTCAGATCATGAAATAACCCCTGAGCTTTGTATTTTAAGAAAGTGTTTACCCCCACCGGCCGAATCGCTTTTCTCAGAGATAATATACTCGAGTGAGTCTCGCGCCAGCAGACGACGCTGTCGAATGTACTCGGCCCGAGACTCTGCCGAGTCTCTGGATATTTTTGGATAATTTCAAAATTTTCGTCATTTTGACAATAATTTTCATTTCCAACGGACCCGTCAGCAAATTTTACAATTAAAATGACAAAAATTGACTTTTCGAAGAGATTTTCTAGAATATTTCTCGCTGCAATGACAAAATTGTAGGAATTTTTGAAAGAAACGTTTATAGTCGAACGAAATTTTCCTTTGACGGCGGCGCATCTTGTTCGGTCGCAATTACAGGACAAAAGTTGGACGCGAACGGAATTTGTAGCGATGCGTTAGCAGTTTCCTCTTGCCGGCGCGGTGATAAGCTCAATTTGCGCGATATCCGAGCAGCGCGAACCCCAACATCCCTGAACAAACCCAAACAAACGACCCGGCGGGGATTTCAAGCCCCTGCTGCTCTCGCCGCGCAGCAAACCCATCGTATCGCGGTGGAGCGATCCCCTGTATGTAGTTCTTCCCTCTCTCGGGCGCGGAACGGGCGTCGCGCGCGAAGGAAGGGATTTAACGGGCGCGCGCGGGAAAGCCGAGAACCGAGAACGCCAGCCGCGATTGGCTCGGCGATTAGGGGATGATTCGAGCAGGCCGTTCAAGCAGAGGCGGCGTGCGCCAACGCGACTCTCGTATCCAACGATACGCGTCGACTCCCCTTGCGAATTTATAATTGATCGATCCTCGCACACGCTCACACACTTGGAAACCCGCGCGTGCATTTTGCTCCCTCCCTTGATCCCCCAAAAATGGTCGCCTTTTTTATCCATACAAATTTTTACACCGCTAATGGAGCTTGAGATTTTCACCGAATTACCTCGCGTAAAGCTTCATTTTTTATCGTCGCGTTGAACTTGATGCTGCAGCGATTCGCGCGAGTCATCTTGCCAGCAGGGAATGAAAAAAAAAACTCTAATTTTTTTTCCTTTCGTTTTTCGCTCTCGAAACGTCCGTTGGAAAATCGTAAAATCATCAATCATCGCCGATTTTTTTTTTTTTCAATTCGTGTTCGATTTTTTTGTTTCTTTCTTCTTGTTCATCGCCAGAGAAGAATTTTAGCCATTTTTTTTTTAGTAGACAATTGAGGCGTCAATTTTATGGGCCTTTCGAATAAAGCGGGAGCAAAAGTCTTCGCGTGAGAAAAAGAACATTGTAGGCTGGAACAACGCCAAGAAGTGCGACAACGACGCGTCGCGTATATTTCCCCTTAAAGCTCTTATCCAAGAATTTTAACAAGATGCCTCTCCGCCACTGCCTCGGGCGACAAAACTTTTCCTCGCACACCCTTTTTGCCGTTTTTTTTTTACTAAAAACGGACCGAACGGAGTCCAGCCAGAGAAATTTATATTTGTTTATTTTTAACAAATTATCGACGTTTTTTGACAAAATTTAATTTTCTGTGGAGCGTAAATTTATTCCATATGCGTATAATAAGGCGTGCGCGTACATTCGCGTAAGTGCATCAAGATGAAATATCGCGCGATGGCGACGCGAGGATCCCCTTCGAAAATCAGGCCCTCGTTATTGCGTCTTATTTTTCTTCCATAATTCCCTGCGGACGCGAATCGCGGGCGAGCAAATAATCTCGCGTCATTACTCATCACTTTTTCGAGTGGCCCCATAATACGAAGATTCTTATAATTAGGACGGACTTAATTCAGCAATAATAATAATAATAGGATTGAACAATTTTACAAAAGGGAAAGGAATGCACTGAGAATGAAATTTCGTCAAAAAACGTCGATTTTTTGTTGAACACGGTGAACTAAATATTTTTGGATAATTTCAAAATTTTCGGCATTTTAACTGAATTTTTTAATTTTTAACGGAACTGTCAGCAAAATTTACGATTGGAATGACAAAAATTGACTTTTTGAAGAGACTTTCTAGAATATTTCTCGTTGCAATGACAAAATTTTATGTGAATTAAAAAAAAAACGTTTAGTCAAACGAATCCAAGAAAATATCGATTTTTTTCAACAAAATTTTCCTTTCAGTGTAAAGTTTATCGCGACGGGAACCAACGACATCGTGGGATGAGAGGATTTTCGATGGATCTACTTTGTCGCATGCATAAATGTTTAGTGAAGCCGGAAAAATACGCGGAATCGCGTGTATGAATTAATGTCGTTCCCTCCGACGTTTGTGAATTGTCTCTCGATTCGAATGCAAATAAAGAAAAAACGTGACAAGCAAAGAATCGGGTTGGCGAGATTTTAATTTGGAATTGGGAAAAAGGAAAAAAATGATGTTTTATTGGTCCGTGAGGCAAAAGGGCCAATTTAAAACGTGTGTGCTGGATCGCACGAGAATTAACAAACAATAAGAGCGCGAGGGTGAAAAAGTTTTGAGCAAACATGCGAATTGAATATTGACCGAGGATTTTCAGATTTAAAAGCTTCGCGTCCCTCTCCGCGAAATGTGCGAAACGAGGCAAATCGAATCGATTCGTTTAAACAAAACCGCGCGCGCTCGCCGGAAGTGCGTTATTCTTTTCGTTACGCGAGAAACGAAAGAGTGAAAATCTGCTCGCAATCTTTTTTTTTTCTACCTGTTTCCCCGGGGTCAAAAAAGACCCCAATTTTAAAATATCCAAATCTGTGGAACAATTTAATAAAAAGGCTCACCTCGAGCTCATTCTCTTCGTTTTTTAATGCAGGATCACGCGAGCCTGGGGCAGTTTCGCCCAAAGTCACAAATGTAATCAAATTTTGTATTAAAACAATAAATTTTAATTGAAATTTGCAAATAAGTTATAAAATTACATTTTAATTGAAATTTATTGAAAATTTGATTAAAATTAAAAATTTCAATACAAATTACAATCAAATTGAATTCAATTAATTGAATTATTCATTAAATAAGTAATTTAAATATAAATTTCAATTGAAATTTGAATATAAGTTATAAAATTACATATAAATTGAAACTAATTGAATATTTCAGTGAAATTTGAAATTGAAATAAAAATTACGATCAAATTAAATTCAATTAATTGAATGTTCTATTAAATATAAATTTTGATATAAATTTCAATTAAAATTTGAATACAAGTTATGAAATTACATTTGAATCGAAATTGATTGAATATTTTAATAAAATTTAAGATTTAATTAAAAATTGTAATCAAATGAAATTTAATTAATTGAATATTTTATTAAATAAGTAAATTTAGTATAGATTTTGATATAAATTTATACAACATTTTATAAAAATTCATATTTTTAATAAAAATTATGATAAAATTTAAAAAAATGAATATTTCATTAAACAAGAAATTATAAAGAAATAAAATTCAAATTATCAAGGGAAAGAGCGCGGGGTTTTGAGTGACTTGGGGTCGTTTTTCGAAAAGGGGTCGAAAGGGGTGTACGCGGTGAGATACGACGATCGATAATATGGAACGATAGGTCGTTGTCAAACGAAGCGAACATTCGTAGCTACATCGCGGAAGAGTAGGATGAGAATATGGGGTCGAAAAATGGCGATAGATACAAATAGATGGAGCGAATAACGGAGCTATAGGAACCCCGTAGACTCGAAGGCGGTATGACAAATAACTCTGACAATGGACCGTCTACCCTTTTGCCCCCCTGCTCATCCCGCCTTTCAGACAGTTTCGCTCTTTCGGTCATTCGAGCCCTCTGCGCGCGTACGATGATGCTTTATCCCCGGAACAACGATCGTCCGAATGCTCTGCTATACAGCGCCCGCGCCGTTATATATGACAGTATATTTATCTGAAACAACTGGCAAAGCGCCTCCCTCGCCTCGACAAAATCGGTTCCGGCAATTTAACATTTTGCCGCTACCGCCAGTCGCATTTTTCTTTCAAATTTTCTCTTTCTTTTGCTTCATCGCGATCCGATTTTCATCTCCTGCCCTTCAAAGTGATGAAAAGTACAATTCCAAATCCTGCCAATTAAGAAAATTCTTTTGTACGCACTGAAAATAAAATTTTGCTGAAAAAGATCGACTGAACGTTTTTTTTTTTTTTTAATCACAAAAATTTTGTCATTGCAGCAAAAAATATTCCAGAAAGTCTCTGTGAAAAGCAAATTTTTGTCATTACAATCGTAAATTTAGCCGAGAGTTGCGTTAGAAATGAAAAAAATGGTCAAAACAAAATATCGACGTTTTTTGACAAAATTTAATTTTCAGTGTGGCCTGTCTCGGCTGTTTTTCGATAATAATATCGAAATAGCCGAGGGCTGGGCCCTAAAAGTTGTGAAACGTTGAAAATCCTCGCGGAAGCATCGAGCGAGCGAGTGAAAAGCGAGCTGGAGTGAGAAACAACGAAATTCACTGCCAATTGGAGATTTTCCGATCAATCGAACGTCGACAAAAGACGCGAAAAGATACGAGAGTTGGAGCAGCAGGCGGAGGAGGCAGCAGCAGAGGGTTGGGTTGCCATTTCGTTTACCATACCTTTTGGTTGCGCGCCCTCGCCCCGCGGTGCTCCGGGGAAATCGTAAAAATGGAAAAAACTGGCCTGCTCTGCGCGCGCGATAAACAAGACAATTTCTGCGACCGGCAATTCCCGTGGAATCCATAAATCGTGGTGGTCGCCGGGCGCGATGCGGTGGGGCGGCCAGCGACACCCGATTAGGATCGAAACGTGTGTATAACGAAAATACTCTTTTTTGCTCTTTCTCTCGCTCTTCGATTCACCGCGTTCGCCATCTTGTGTCGCGAAAGGGCGATTGAGTCTGTCGCGCGGGCATCTACGAGAGGTCGAACGCGATTGAATGTCTCCCTCGACGGGAATCGTTTCCGATCCGTTCAACGCGATCAACACACTTTTACATATATATATATATATTTATGTCTTTCTTTTTCTTTCTTCTTCTTTGCGCCTCCCCGCTTCTTTCCTCCGGGACACGCGGGGGGAATTGAAACTGTGGTGCGCGACCGGTGAAAACGATCTCGATCCGCGCGCGCGGTCAAACGAAAAGAGCCACGCGATTCTATTTTCTCGCTGCAAAGCTGCATGTGTGTGTCGGGCGAGGTGAATGAGAGAGAGCGAGAGGTCGCGAGATGGCGGTGGTGCGGGGCCGTGCCCGGATAAATAAAACCGTTTATGGCTGTTGGAACGAAATGGCCGCGTCCGGACATTATATAAGTACGTTCGAGGACACATCGCCGCGCGCGCGGGCCTGGGGAGATGGGTTTTCGTCCCTTGCGACAAATTTCGACGTCCAATTTTATTTTTATTATAAATATAAATATATCTAAGGAATGGAGATTGGCCGGTTGTGGCGCGTGGTTTGAGAAAATTATATATTCGTCGATTATATTATACCATCGCACCCCCAAATTTGGCAAAGCAAAGAATCTCGAGATCCTTGCACGATCGATCGTGCTTTTTTCCATCAGCCTCAGATTCTCCTATTGAAAAACGCGAGTTCTTCACGGAAAATTCAATTTTCATGAAAAAAAAACGTCGATATTTTGTTGAACACGATGAAAACTAAATATTTTTGGTGAATTTCAAAATTCTCGGTATTTTCACAATATTTTTGATTATTCACGGAAATGTCAGCAAAATTTACGATTGGAATGACAAAAATTGACTTTTCGAAGGACTTTCTGGACTATTTCTTGCTGCAATGACAAAAATTTCGTGATTTTTCGAAAAAAAACGTCAAGTCGAACAAAATTGCGATCTTTTCCAACAAAATTTTCGTTATTTCGACTGTATTTTTGATTTCCAACGAAACTGTCGGCAAAATTTACGATTAAAATGACAAAAATTGACTCTTCGAAGGACTTGTGGAATATTTCTTGCGGCAATGACAAAATTTTTGTGATTTTTCAAAAAAAAAAAACGTTTAGTCGAACGTATCCAAAAAAATATCGATTTTTTCCAAGAAAATTTTCTGTTCAGCAGATGTTTCGTGATATTATATCGATTGTGAGAGCTAAACAGTTTCTCGATTGCCTGCGCGCAGGGGAAACGACTCGTGAAGCAGCAGGTTCCAAATGCAAACACTTTTTTACAGCAATAACGCGACGCGATAGCTGCGAATCGAAGCGGGCAATTTCGAGGGATTTAAAAAGACGACTCGATTGGGCGCGTATCCGGCTGTGTATCATTTTATGCTTCTCGTTATATTTCGGGCTCTGAAAATTCATGTGAAAATGAGTGTCAAGCTCGCGGGTCAAAGAAACGGTCCGCGCGCGAGCAGACTGGAAGCATAAAATTTTATCAGCCAAAGTATCGCATATTTCGATGCTCGCGGTCCAGCCCCATGGGCTCACGATGAAACTTTTGAATTTAACACACGAATCAACCGCAAAGCCACCCTCTTATTTATTTGCCTCTCCGTATCCATATCCATTGCTTTTTTATTCGCTGCTTTCATTGAAGAGATTTTGCACTTTGGTTCAAATATTTTCGCCCACAATTGATCGAATCAAAAGTCCCAAAGTGCATCAGATTTTGCAGTTCGCTCTTTTGAGAGTTTTTCAATAATAAAAAGCAAAAATTGATAAACGTTCGAGTGCATAAAGATAAAGGAAGAAAAACTCTTGCACGCGGAGCATTTATCGCGTGCTGCTTCGATATGTAAAGGCGATTGATCCATAATATGCGCGAGGAGCGCGCGCGTTTGTGAATGAAGTTGGGGAGCGATTGAATGACGGAAAAACGGGTTGCGCTGGAGAGAAGCAGGATGAAAGAAAGTCCTCGATAGCATTGGTGTATTACGAGTTGTTGGATGCTCGTTCAAGAACAAGGCCAAAGCTTTTTGCTTCTTCAACTTCTAAGCGTATTCCATCAGTCCCTCCGCACGTTCACGTATTCCGCTGCACTCCTTTTTTTATCCTGCTTCTCCCTGCCGTGCTGCTCCCGCAACAGCACCTCTTTATCGCAGACTCGCTGCATTATTTTATTAGAGTGAATTATTCATGCGCCGCCTCATCACTTACACGCTATGCACAAGTTCTCGTCTTTCATCACCGCAAAACAAAATTTTTCTTGTTGTTGCTCAATAAATATAGCTCGCGAGCTAATTATCACGGAAAAAAAATTTTTGTCGGAAAAGATCGATATTTTGTTGCGACCAAACGGTTTTTTGAAACATCACAAAAATTTTGTCATTGCAGCAAAAAATATTCTAGAAAGTCTGTCCAAAAAGCGAATTTTTGTCATTCCAATCGTAAATTTTGCCAAATTTTGCCTTTGGAAAAAAATTTCCTCGGAAGAGATCGATATTTTGTTTCGAATAAACGTTTATTTGAAAAATCACCAAAATTTTGTCATTGCAGCAAGAAATATTCTAGGAAGTCTGTCCAAAAAGCGAATTTTTGTCATTCCAATCGTAAATTTTGCCAAATTTTGCCTTTGGAAAAAAATTTCCTCGGAAGAGATCGATATTTTGTTTCGAATAAACGTTTTTTTGAAAAATCCCCAAAATTTTGTCATTGCAGCAAGAAATATTCTAGAAAGTCTTTTCAAAAAGCGAATTTTTGTCATTTCAATCGTAAATTTTGCCTTTGGAAGAAAAATTTTGTCGGAAAAGATCGATATTTTGTTTCAACTTGAAGTTTTTTTTTTAAATCACAAAAATTTTGTCATTGCAGCAAGAAATATTCTAGAAAGTCTCTCCAAAAAGCGAATTTTTGTCATTCCAATCGTAAATTTCGCCGACAGTTCCGTTAGAAAAGAAAAACATGGTCAAAATTACGAAAATTTTGAAATTACCCAAAATTAGCCAAATTTTGTTGGAAAAAATCGATATTTTGTTGGATACGTTCAACTGAATGTTGAAAAAAAAAAAAATTAAAAAAACGTTCTCGTCAGAGTCCACTCGTAGTCTCTGTCCGTAATTTTAAAAAAATATTTAATTCAACCATTTCCAACATAATTCAATGAACAAAAAAAAACCTCAATGAAAAAATAATATAGACCCCAATGAAAAAAAAAAAAATTAAAAAATTGGTCTCGTGAGAGTCCACTCGTAGTCTCTGTCCGTAATGAAACACAAAATATTCAATTCAACCATTTCCAACATAATTCTTAATTCTGGCGTTGGAAAAATTCCAATCGGGCAATTATTCTCTTGTGGCGGAGCTGGCTCTAGACAGCTTGAGGCATGGTCTTCACCAAGAAAAAGTATTTGATCCTAGAAATAGAATCCTATTTGCCTAAACTTGTTTTTTTTTCTTATCGAAATGCTTCAAAATAGGTTGGGTTTAAGACGCTGTCATATATCTCGATAAGTTTCGAAAGCAGCGCTGCAGCGCTACTAAAAAACCGCTCGCGCGCGTTAGCGCGCGTGGTGCACCCGAGTATTCTAGAAAGTTCTTTAAAAAAGTCAATTTCCGTCATTACAATCGTAAATATTGCCGACAGTTTCGTTGGAAATGAAAAATATAGTCGAAATGCCGAAAATTCTGAACATATCAAAAATATGTATTCCAAAGATAAATTGAATTTACAATTTTTGAGTATATCGCGCGAGTTTGCTGGAGATTCCTTTTGGGAGGGGGGGTAAAGACACCTGGACCCTTCGGAAGGAAATTCTGCGGGGGAATTGTTGTCGCGCGGACTGCTTTTCTGACGAGAGCGCGAGAGATTCGCACGAGAGCGTTGTTTGGCGATATAATATGGGTATATCCCGCCCCGGAGTGAATGTCATTCCCGGCACGTTTGTCGCGAGAGTAGCGAAACGTTTGGATGAGAAGAAGAGAGAGGAATAAGCATGAGAGAAAAGAAAAAGAAACGCGGAGGGAGAAAGCAAGAGGAGCGTTGGCAAAAATTCTCCGTCACAGCCTCATTTCTCTCTGACTTTCGCTCTTTATCTTCTTTTCCTACCGCGCGCCGCGTATCCCCCTCCCCCCCCCCCCCCCCCCCCCGCTCTCATCTCGTCCTCTTCTCGTCCTCCGTTATCCGCAGCTTTGATTTTCTCTCTCGCTCTCTCGCTCTTGGCTCGGGCTTTTGCGGGATTCTGCGCTATTCCGCGTGTTGGACATTGAGCTCTCGCGAGCTGTGCGAGGATCTCACGATACGACAGCTCGCGCGACTCCGTAGGATTCGCCGGAGCGAGAAGAGCTGCCGCGAGATGCTCGCGTCATTCCTCAACGTCAATCCGCGATACAGAGCGGAAGCTGCGCCGCGAGAGACATCGAGCCAAAAGGTATACGCGCGCGCGCGCCAAAACGAAGTAGCGTCGTTTCTCTCGGTCATCATTCCCCGCGGCGTCGCGCGATTTGAATGCGTTACGGCGACTCGGATTTTTCGCCCTCGCCGCGCTGCATGCCCTTGCACTGCACGCGGATCTCTCGTCTCGAATGTGACATTCCGAGCAAACTCCCCCGTGCATCGCCCCCTCTTTTTCCATTATTTTTCTACTCGCTCTCTCTCTCTCTCGCGCCTCGCGATGCTTTCGTTTCTTCCGCCCGTTTTTTTCCCCGCACCCAACTTTTGCTTTTGCCCTCATCCTGCAGCTCGTCTCCTCTGCATCGTGTTTCTCTCAAATTTACAGATATTTTTTGTCCCCCTAGCTGCTACGTCGTGTACGCACCGCTCATCGCCTCTGCTATAAACTCGCGCGACGACAACGAGACAATTAGGATGTCGCGCGATTTACGACAATAGCGCGCGTGCGACTTTTCCTCCATCGCGCGCGCCTCATTATTTTTTTTTCTTATACATTCGCGAGCCCCCCCCGAAAACTGCGATGCATTCATTTGCGCTGCACTGTAAATGGAATTTCGTCAAAATACGTCGATATTTTGTTGAACACGGCGAACTAAATATTTTTCGATAATTTTTTAACCTAAATGTTTGCAAAATTTACGATTGAAATGATAAAAATTGACTTTTTAGAATATTTCTCGATGCAATGACGAAATTTTTGTGATTTTTCAAAAAAAACGTTTATTGTCGAACGTATCGAACAAAATTTTCTTCTCAGTGCGATCACGTTTAAATGACGGACTTTGAGAAGCAATGCAAATTGACGCTATTACCGGAATAGCTCGCGTATACAAAATGCCTCGCGCGTACGACTCTCTCACGCGTTTTGCGACTCTCTCTTTACCTTTCGCGCGCTTTATGTGCCGAGGAAATTCCAGGCTTTGCATATCAAGGTGCCGCCACCGTTTAGCCTCCATTATCTCTTCTCCGCTTGTTCGGCCGCGTGTATCCCGCGCCCGCGATCATCCCCAACCCTTCTCAAACACTGGGCGAGACGCAAGTGCGTGCCAACCGCTCCGAAAAACACGCTCATCGCTATTATATATTAAGTTTTCCGATCTTCCAAAATCGGCACACTGAAAATTCTCGACATTGCGCGCTTCCACGGAGCTTTTTGTTGCAAAAACGAATTTCAATCGAATTTTTGATCGAAATCTCGCGCAAGACGATTTTGGCCCGCGCATTGATCGATAAAATTGAAATGGACCAAATTTTTTCATCTCTTCACGTGCTGGCATCAAGAAATTGTTGAGATTTCTTGAAAACGCGAGACCGACCGACGAAACCCCCGCAAAATCGTCCGACCTCTCACTCATTTGAAAAACATGCACGCTTTGCGCGTTTCGATGCGATAAAACATATAGTTATCGGAGTAAATAACAACTTTCCAGCTGTGAATATTAATGCGAGGTTAAATAAATATAGAGCGTGCGAAAAATCATTAAAAAGAACGGCGGCGCGGTGGCTCTTTCACGCGCCGTAAAAAGGCGCGCGCGCGCGCGCGGTGCATCGGAAGACGCGACACGCGCATGCATATCGTCGCGCAATTACAACTGCGGGGGGATAAGAGCGAACACGCGAGGCTAATTCGCCAAATTGGATGGAGACTTTTGCACGTTAATAACGAGACCGCTGTCTTCGCGCGCGTATGTATGTGGCGCGTCCAATTTTTTCACATGTGCATATTAACCGGCGAGAACGAGTTTACAGATTTGATTGATTGAATATTTTAATACGCCTAGGAAATTGCCACAAGCCCAATGACACAATACAGACTCAAAACAAGTGGAACAAAAATTTTAAACAGACGGTAAAAACGCAAAATTCAAGTAACAAAACCTAAAAATTATGCTATATAGACACACATGGGTCTGCGCTACCCTTTCGCAGCGAATGGCGTGAATTTCTCCTTTTTCCTATCGATTATACCATTGAATATGGTAATCATTGAAAATAGTTTTATCCATCACTTCATTTTTTGGAACAAATCCACAATACTCGCGCGAGAAAATCGCTATAGACTCATTATTTATTATTTATTATTTATTATTCATTATTTACTATTAATTACTTATTATTTATTATTTATTATTCATGATTTATTATTTACTATTTATTATTTGTTATTTATTATTTATTTTTTATTATTCATTATTTATTATTCATTATTCACTATTAATTATTAATTATTAATTATTAATTATTAATTATTTATTATTCTTTATTTATCATTTATCATTTATTATTTATTATTCATTATTTACTATTTATTATTTATTATTTATAATTCATTATTTTCGCGTGGAAAGTTTATCGTTGCGTTAAAAGTGACATTTCGGGGCCGAAGCGTATAGGCGTATTTTTCGCCATATATGTACAAAAATATTTTTCATTTTCCATGCAACCTGCAGAAGCGAGTGAAAAACGTTTGGTGACTAACGAGAGCCCATGCACGTGGTAAATAGGGATGAGGAGCATGAACGAAAATAAAATAAAATAAAAACTTGAAAAAAAAGGGTTCGCATCGGGTTTTAGCGAGCAGACAAAACGAGAGACGAAAAGGCGAAGGAGGATGAGAGAAAAGGTAGGAAAACATGTGTTTGGAGGAGAGCCTGAGTATAAAGCCTGCGAAAAGGTGCATTCGCATTCCGAGCCACGTTTCTCTCTTGTCCGTACGGGCGTACGTATGTGCGGAAGGATTAGAGAGGAAGGAGGGCGAGAGAGGAAACACACGCGAGGTTTGAGCAAAAAATGTCCGTATTACGGGCAAAAAGCGCGGGCTGCGACGCTGATGATAACATCAGTCTTTTTCCTTCCTCGTCGTCCGTCGTCGCGGTTTCGTTCGTTCCTGTTTCTCTTCCCCCCGAGAGCAGGGCCCGCGATGTTGCGAAGAGACGAGAGCGCGTCTCGTTCTTATTCCTCTCATACTCGGCGAGATTGAGGGTAGAACGAGACTCGGTCCGTGTCCTCTTGGTGTAATTTGTATCGAAACATCGCAACTCGCCGCCGAGACGAGAATCCGCGGAGAACCCGCGAGAGGACCTCGAGCGCGAGATAGAGAGATTTTTTGGTCCTCCTGGAGAAAGAGCAAAGATTCACAATTGCGGTGAACGGGGCAAACAAAGCAGGGGCCAGGGGGCTTATCGAATTGTATAAATATAGACCTTTTTCAAAGAAAATTAACCAAAGCCGGATGGAGAGGAAAGAAGCGATAGAATCGGGACGAAAAATCTGCCAAATCCTGTAAATAATACAAGGCGCGGACGTTGGATTATAGAAAACGTTCAAGATAAAAACTCAAACTGAAAAAAAACTAATAATCTGAATTTAATTTATTTATAATTTTCATTGAACTTCAACATTTTAATAGAATATTAAATTATTTTTTTTAACTTCGAGCGAAATTGCGACAGGCTCACGTGATTCTGCATAAAAAAACGAAAAGAATGAGCCCAAGTTGAACGCTTTTCGTTGAATTTTACCGGGGATACGATTTTTTCAAAATTGGGGTCATTTTTGACTCCAAGGTGAAAAAAAAGTGAACGTTCTAGGGTTAAGACTCAAATGAGAGGAAAAATGAACAGAGGCGAAGAAAAAAAATTCTTTTCGATCGACGGCCGTTCTCGAAGGATATGGGAGAGGAATCGAGGGATGCGAGCAGCAGAATAAGTTGCAAAAAAATGACTCTGACGTTTCTCTCTCCCACAAACATACTCGCACTTTTTTTTCGTTTTGGACAGACATACGCGTAAACGCGGATGCTGAGTCTTGTATATAGTGACTTTTGTTCTCGAGCTCGTCCGTCCCAAGGCGAATTTGCTGCATCTCTCTTTTTATACGTCCGCGGCGTATATATTTTCGCACTCGCGCGACCCCTCCAAAGGATCAGCTCATGGTTTTTTGTCGGGGCGCGGTTCGCTAACAAGCGCGGAGCACCGCCGAATTCTGATTCCCGCTGACACTTTAGTGATGTTCTCGCCCGCTTCGCTTGTTCCAACGCAACCAGCATCACCGCCCGCCTAATTCCCATATTTGGCTCTTTATCTCGCACACTCTGTTCCCCGATTCTATGCCCTGCCGCGTGCGTGCGTACGTGCATATCGATTTCGCCGTTGCAGCATCCCGAAAGCGTCGCGCAACCTGCTCAATTTCTGTCTCGCGGACGTGCAAAATTTTGTTGGAAACGTCCGAAAATTTTTGTCCATGCAGCGAGAAATATTCTAGAAAATCGGTTCGAAGAGTAAATTTTTGTCATTTCAAACGTAAATTTTGCTGACAAGTCCGTTAAAAATGAAAAATATTGTCAAAATAACGAAAATTTGGAAATTATTTGTCCAAAAATATTTAGTTCGCTGTGTTCAACGAAAAATCAAAGTTTTGTCGAGAAAATACGAATTTTCAGTGATATTTCAGGATCAGTGGGGCAAAGAATGTTGAAAAAGTTTTACGCGTATCGACGAGGCTCGCTAGATTGATACATTTTTAATGGGCGAAATCTCGGGTTTGATCGATGCGGGGCGGGGGATCCGCGCTCGCGAGAGTCGAGTTTGGACGTGGACGAGGGAAGAATCTAAATCGCGCGCGAGAATTTCTCAACGATTGGCGACTCGCGGTCTGCGCTCGGAGAATCGCGCGACGACGCGAAAACGATGAATGAGAAACAAAGAAAAGCAGGAGCAGAAGAAGAAGAAGAAGGAGGAGGAGAATAAATTGAACGAAAGCCGGATGGATCGTACAACAAAGTCCGCTCGTATCCGCGAAAGAATCGAGCAAAAGGAGCCAGCAGCTCTCTCGCGTTTTACCGAAGGATCTCACGCGCCCGATCAGCGCGCGGACGCGCCTATGTATGTATATATACGGGTGTATAAATAACATGCGCGTTGAATCACCGAGGGAATTCTTGAATTCACATTTTTTCCTTCGCCACTGCGAAAATGCGAGATTGGCCAAAGACCCAAATGGCCAAATACTTTGTCCAACTGCCGAGAATTTAATTCGTGAATTGATTACGCGCGTAGGGATTTATATTACGAGTGCGCGCGATGCAATCCGATTAATTAATACTTTACCGCGCGCAATTGTAATAAATAGCAATTATTTGGGGCAAAAGAAAAAAAAAAAGGTGAATTATTGCGTCGGTGATAAAATTATGAGAAATCAGGAGCAGGGTCGACGATTTGTTGCTCAAAAATTGAGTACACTGAAAATAACATTTTCTTGAAAGAGAAAAATCACAAAAATGCCATTGCAGCAAGAAATATTCTAGAAAGTCTCTCCGAAAAGTCCATTTTTGTCATTCCAATCGTGAATTTTGCTGAAATTTCCGTTAGAAATAAAAATAAATAAAAGAAATATAATAAAAAAATTACGAGAATTTTGAAATTATCCAAAAATATTTAGTTCACCGTGTTCGACAAAATATCGACGTTTTTTGGCAAAATCAAAATTTCAGTGCACGGACTAATTTCATTGGTTGTCAGATGCAAATTGTCTGATGAGCTACAGGCGAGAATGGGGGGGGGGGGGGGAGGATTAATGGTTGAATCGAAAAGTCATGATACATTTATCGAGCGCAACCAACAGCCGGAGAGAAGCTTCGCGCGCGGTTGTCGCGCCGTCCGCGTGGTCGTCTTAGCAGCAAATTCGTTATGGCTCTGATTAATCCGATTACGAGTACATAATGTAGCGCAAAGGTTCAAACACACGTCGAGATTAAAGAAGAGAGTCATGGAGCGTAACAAGTGGAAGAGTGAAAAGGGGCGGGGGGTGGGGGGGGGGGGGGTGGCGTCGTTGAGCGTGAATCAATGTGGAGAGAAAGGGAGGAGAGCGCGAGAGACAGTTCGTGTCAGCGGAAAGTCCCGAGAGATTAATTTGTGGGAATAATAATGATTGGCGATCGAGCGCGCGTTGATACTCGGAAAAGATAAGGCAGGATTTTCGTTGGTTGAGGGCTCGAGAAAGCCGCATATGAATAAGGAAAGAGAGAAAGAGAGAAAAATGGTTGGTGGTGGTGGAAAGGGAGTCCCTCGTCACTCTCGCGGTCCCACTCGATTTGTCTACCTCTGGATTTCTGTTCCTCGGTCAAGCGCTCGCGCGGTATCTCGCTCCGATCTCGTAATTAATTTTAAACACATCATATAATTGGCCCTGCGTACGAAAATTGGTCAGGGGGCCTCTCGCTGCTTCGTCTCCGCGGTGATTAGCCCGTTTAGCCGGTTTTCAGTGAGGAAAGCTCCCCCTCCCGCCCCCCTGTATACCTATATGTGTTCCCTATAAATATATACATTCGTGTGTATGCGCATGGGACTCGCACGAGTTTAATTTCATTCTAAATTATGTAGATTTGTAACATTGAAACCGACACTCGACAACGTTCAACATTTCTTCGTTTTTTTTTTCTTTTTTTTTACCTCTTCGCCTCGGTCGTGTTTATTCCAAAAATCAAGATTATACGCGTGGTTGACGAGTAATTCGAACCGATTTACCATTCAACGATGAAAGATGAGAATTTTTGTTCCAAATGGAGCTCCTTAACGGGCGTCGTCGAGTTTGACGAGTGGAGCGAGACACGAGTACACAACGCTAATAAGATATGGAGAGGGCGCCCGCGTGTGGAGAGCCGGGCATGATATGCCCGAAAGGTATGCACGAAATTACAAATCGTTTCCAGACATCTCGAACGCCTTACCGGTTCCTTCGATTATTATTTATTATTTCCAAAGGTTAAATATGCCTCGCGATGAGACGACGCCACATTCTTCATGGGCCCCTTGAAATTTCCATGTATTTTTGCGCTCCAACCGATTCGTCATTATTCTATACACAACTCTTTTACAATCGAAATACACGTTCCGATGCTATTTCTCAAATACGCGATATAATTGAGCGATCTCGCGCGGCGATGCCCAAATATTTCGCCGATTTTTCGTCCGTTTGCCGATTCCACGCCCGCGAGGACCGGTTCGTCAATTAGTCCTGCGCCGATCATCGAGATGACGACCCGCCAGCTGGTACAGATGCTCCGGAACCGGTTCCGCAGCCCCCCAACCCCCTCGCCATTGTTTCAGTCGCCGCTGCACGGCTCAGTCCCTCATGGTTCTCTACTTTTTTCTTCCCTTACCACGATCCAATGATAATCGAGTTCTTCATGATAAGAGACGAGTCGAGTTGTTTTACCATCCGGATAGCGCGAGCCCTACCGCACTCTTTTATATATACAGTAAAATAGGCGTTTTATGACGTCACAGAAGATTGAAATCGTCCTCACGGGAGAAGGGGTTGAGGCACTGAAAATAAAATTTTGTTGAAAAAGATCGATATTTTGTTGGATACGTTCAACTTAACGTTTTTTCGAAAAATCGCGAAAACTTTGTCATTTCAGCAAAAAATATTCTAGAAAATCTTTTCGGAAAGTGAATTTGTCCTTCCAATCGTAAATTTTGCTGACAGTTCCGTTACAAATGAAAAATATTGTCGAAATAACTAAAATTTTGAAATTATTCCAAAATATTTAGTTCGCTGAGTTCAACAAAATATCGACGTTTTTTGTCAAAATTGAATTTTCAGTGGGAAAAAATGTCGTATTGGATTTTTCTGTGTCTCTGTTCGAACTGTTTGTGAGAAGTTGATCGTGCAGTTATTTTGGAACGGGGATTTCGTGAATACGGGGCCGAGGAATATTTGAAAAATTCTTGGAAAAAAAAATCGACTCTCAGCATCTGCAACGAAGCGCGAGAGTATTTTTGACATTTTGTCTAACGAGATGATGCGGTTTTTCGGTCCCGGTGGGGTAAGCAGACGCGCTGGACCAGCCGCTGGAATACCTGATGGCGCGCCTTAGCGATGCTTCAAACTTTTGACAATTATCCTGTCATTTCGCCCCCCCCCCTGCCTTGGACCCTGGCGCGCGTCTTATGGCCGGTCAACCCCGCGCGGGGTGAACCTCCGTTCGAAATTGGGACTCGACTCAAAAGCCTCGCTGTTGGATACAAATCCAATTCCTCGACGACAATTAGCTCGCAGCGAATCTCGAATCCTCTTAATCCGGGGCACGCCTTTTTTTTGTCGGGAAAGATTCTCACGCACGCGACGACTTTTGTTTGACGATTCGATCGAGACTGAGAAAAAAAAATCAAAGCGATGCTCGGAAAAGTGTAAAACACGCGACGACGCGTGTTTTACACTTTTTCCCCTTCCCCCTAGCACAGAAATCTTTTTGCTATTCTCGCGAGGTCATAATCTTAATCTCTGTTGGAATGAGGCGCACCATGAGCGGGGGAAAGTAACGCCTTTCAACTGCGGACGGAAATTACACCTCGTAGATAAACAATTTTATCGTCTCTAATAAAATACAACGTCGTCGCGCAATGGACACATAATTCGCGCTTCCCATTTTATTCCAGAGAATCCGTTCGAACATTTAACGAGACAATGGGTTATTTACGCGCGTAACGAACTAGCGGACCAACTTCACTGAAAATTGAATTTTGTCAAAAAAAAGTCGATATTTTGTTGAATACGGCCAACTAAATATTTTCGGATAATTTCAAAATTTTGTAATTGTAAAAATATTTTTGATTCTTAACGGAACCGTCAGCAAAATTTACGATTGGAATGACAAAATTTGACTTTTCGAAGAGACCTTCTAGAATTTTTCTCTCTGCAATGACAACATTTTCGTAATTTCTCAAAAAAACGTATAAACAAAATATCGATCTTTTCCAACAAAATTTCATTTTCAGTCTTTTTCTTTATGTCAAGCGAGTATTGTTTTGATCGGAAGGAAAATTAAGGCTCAGCAAGAGTTGGTGGCTCGACATCGAACGGTTCCGGAAAAAGTGGCAAAAAAAAGGCGATGCGGATCAAGAAATCGAGTAGCGTCGCGGCGATGGGTCTCGCGTGTGCCGCCCAGCAGATTCGTCCGTCTTTAACACTCAATAACTCATCACGCAGTGTTTTGCATCGCTGTAAAAAAAAAATGTCCCACTCGAAATTCCGTCTGCTTAGAGACACCCTGTACATGCATATATGCGCGTTATAATACAAATACATAAATACCGAGACACGGCGGGAGTGCTCGAGGGGCAGCGAAGCGCACGCGTGAGTGGTATATACATAAACGCATAAATATCATCCTCGCTTCGAGTCTTGTTGTCTCGCTCACGCGCGCGCGCTTGCAACGGTATACTTAACAAGTGGTGTGGTGGCGAAGTAGCCAGAGAGTGTGCAATCGGGTAGAGAGTTAATAATGTAACTGGTCCGTTTGGCATCAGAGTGAGAAGAGAGAAAAGGCGTATTGCCGACGGTTTGTTGGTAGCGAACGGTTCACTTGACGTCCTTTCGTCGCTGAGCGCCCAAGCACATCGTCGTGCAGTATACAAATATGCGAGATGAGAAAAAATGGCCGCTGAACGCGCTTCTTGGGATAATATGGTGTGGGGAGGGGGGGATGCGATATTATTTGTATACCACCCGTTAATTCGCATGACCGATCGTTCCGATCTCTCTTTTTATCTCATCTCGCGCGCTGCTCATCTTTAATGTCACTACTTTTCGTTTTTTGTTTTTTTTTTATATCTCTCAGTGGACGTGACTCCTCGCACCAGCCTCGAAATGCGGCTAATTAGTCATAATTCGTTAGAATAATTACCACATTAGCATCGACAGCGCGCGGTCAGGTATGGGAAAAAAATAAAAATAAGATGGGATATTGAAAACAATTCGGATGAATTATAGGCGGCTGACTCGGTGATCGGCGCGATCGAGTCAATGAAGAAACGCGCGCGAAGGTTTATATATTTTATTTCGTTTCATCGTGTTTTTTTTCTCGGGTTGAATGTTTCAAACGCGCTAATATGGTAATTTTGTGCGAACCTCAGTGGGCCGTTGGTTCGGCCGCGTTAAATCGCTCGTTTAAACCTCTCGCGTCTCTGACGGTTCTCCATCCGCCGGCGCGCGCTAAAATTCCCCATTTAAAAAAACTCTAAACATCGAAATACCTGCTAATTTGGCATTATTTTTAATCTAATTATCATATCGAGTTGATTACAGCGAGCGCGAATAGCCATTTTCAAATGTCCGACAACTCTATTATCGGGGGATTCCGCCTTGGGAACGTCGCTATTAATTCACGATAAAACGCGGTTGCGATCCCTCATTACTTGAATTTATTATTCACTCTCATGAATTCTCCAATTTGTATAATTATTACCAATACTCGCGTGCAGCGTATGGACGATTGATTTTTTTTCCGCATTATTTATACACATCGTATAATCTATTCGATTCGCGATCATGCTGAATGGATTGTAAATAATTGTAGCAAAATGTAGAAGAATGAGAACCATCGTATATTTCTGCTAGTATATTTAAATAAAATAGGTATGTATGAAGCAATATGTAAATATGCGGCTAGAGGTGGATTGGTCGGTGTTTGGCAGACAATTACTCGAGGGACCCCCCGCGGCAGGGATGGATGTCTCTCTCTTGGTTCTTTTCTCGAGTCCATGGCGCAGTACCCGTATCGCGTAAGCGGCCTGGGAGTTGTTTCCGATACGGCGATCCTCGAACTTGCCCTCCGCAACTTGCCGCGTCCACCACCACCACACGCTGAATAACGCGCCTTTCTATAAACTGTTTGTTTAGTTGATATATCGCGTTGATACTTATCACCTCGTATACGATATGAGAAACGCTCGGTAGGCATTACGAGTGAGATATCGTATCCTAAAAGGAATCTAATGACGCTCTGACCGCATGCACGCCTGCTCCTCTCTCCCTCGCATTCTTATTCCCTCTGATCCACGCACACACGCATGCACACGGCATATACGCGGTGTACTTGTTATACGTACCCTGTTTCCCTTATCAACTTTTTCATATTTCTCCATCTCTATACAATGTACAGATTATTGTATTATATTATATTTAACTATTAATTATATTATATCATTATTAATTATATTATATATATTATTGTTCCTGCGTATTATTGTACCCTTGCGGGTTTTTACGATCCCTTCCTTTTTTATCCCCACTGAATCCCCACTACACTGTTCCTGAGTTTCTTGAAGTCACTCAAAGTTCCTGGAGTTCCCCCCTCGAGTGTTGCCCACAGCCACTCATTCCTAATGCACTACTGTATCGCATTCGCGCGAGGGCCAAGAGAAACTGTGGAAAACCTTGGCCGATACCGGCGGCTATATTTTCACTGAAATTCAGTTGGTTAACACCATCGGAAACTCAGTGGAAACTGCCTTCCGATCAGCGATTGATACGCCAGCCAGTGCGTGGCTAAACGGTCACCCAACCAAGTACTGACCGCAGTCTTTGCTGCTTAACCTAAGTGATCGCCGGAGCCACGGCCGGAGAGCGTGAAAAAATTGGCTTTGAGGGGTGGATTGAGTTTCGAGACACCTTGTATGCAGGTACGAGGCAAGTGTGCGCGCAAGAGTAAGAGTGAGCAGCGCGAGGATGGAAGAAACATTGGAGAAGAATACAGAATAAAAAAGAAAAAAGAGCGGCCGCGAACGCCTCGAACAGGTTAGACGCAGCATGGGGCCAGTTCGATATATTCAATCACGAAATTATCACTTCTGTACGTGTTAGCTTCGAGTATACCAGGGTGAGGACGATGCCTTCGATTAATCCTACCTTATTTCACGCGCATATATATACGCATACTCGTGTGTACGGGGGCCTATACATGTACGCAATATTTATATTACAATTTAGGATGTGCATGAGTATTTATAAGATGAGGACGTGTACGAGCAGCCCGTAAGAAAACATTGGCGTACTTTGGAGAAATTTTTTCATACATAGAAATTGAAATGAAGTCACGAACAAGGTAGATCAGTATATAGTAAAAGGAGAGTTGTTCGACATTTATAAACGATCAAACTCGAATTAACGGCACACCTTCATTCGAACTCGGATATATAATAATACGGAAATTAGGAATAGTTGGTTATCGATTGATCATGCGAAGGTGAATTCCTCCGAGCGCCATGGGGATCGCCAAGCATTTTTAGCTGGCAGGTGGAAAAGGCTTACACCTTATTTCTCTATCGTCTCAATTTTTGTTTAATGGACCCGGTCGGACGTATAGGCGTATCTATACAACCGAGATTTTGGCCATTTGCATAAGTATGTGAATACGAAACTTTATTCCCCGTTGCTCCCTCGCTCGCTCTCTGCCTCTTTATGCTCTTCTCTATTCTCTCGTCATCGGATGTATATTTATATATGATGTCGCAGCTCTATAAGCGAGGAGCCCGGTTTATTAATACGTTATGCTTGCATTAGTACGCTTAAGCATGACGAATGATACGGTGCTCGACGGGGATTTCGGTAGGCCGCGTGAATTCGAAAGCCCCCGTGAGTTTAGAGCTCCCCGTGGCACGGTTCTGACCGTAGTTCGCCTCGTCCCGAGGATTCATCTTTCCCAACGAGGACCCCCTCGATCGGGACCCATTAAAACAAAAATACATAAAAAATTTTATTATCCTAATAATTGTAAATAAACCATAAACAAAATTCCTATATTTATTGTAGGTCAGAGGCCGCAGCGATACTTGAAATTATTCCGAGAATTTTTTAATACCTCAATTTCCAAGAAAAATCATGTTTAGTTCATTTTATTGAATAATATATCCGTAAAAAAAAAAAGGACCCCAGCTATTAAAGAATCGCAACCTCGGATGGGAAATGACGACGTAATTTTCTTGATATTACTATGAAATAAAAAAAAATTGACCTTTATAAAAATCTTCTCAAAAATTGTCAAACTCGATTTAAGAAAAATGATGTTTACCGAATTGTGCGAACGTCTCGAGCCACCTTGGGCCCTTGTTAGCAATTTGTTACGTCGCCTCCAATTAAGCAAAGCCTATCGTCATGTATAAATTATTGGATAGGAAAACTATTAATCTTACAGGCTATTTAGCTTGGCAACTTATTTACGCGCTCAGTTGGACGAATATCCTATGAAAACAATGGGAATGAATAGCGTCGACTTTGGTTGCTTTGACAGATCCGTCTTTTAACTTGTGCCGTTCACACGTCGCTTCAACTTTTATATGCTCCTATCAAATATTTCTTGTTATAGAATATATTAGACGACGCTTTCCCCGCGAAACGACTCGACGACAGAACGATTGTTTAGCAAGCCGCGCACCGCGAACGGACTGTATTAATTTCATGCGTTGCTCAATGTCAAAATAACTTTTGAAATACAATCGTGCCTCGAAAAACTATAAATCACCAATGAAATAACACAATAGGAAATTATTTGAACAAGTCCAGCATGCTCGACTAAATCATGAGAATTTATGCTCCTCGATATCCGCGTACGCTACACTGAAAATTAAATTTCGTCGAAAAACGTCGATATTTTGTTGAACATGGTGAACTAAATACTTTTGGATAATTTCAAAATTTTCTTAATTTTGACAATATTTTTCATTCCCAAACGAACTGTCAGCAAATTTACTATTCGAATGACGAAAATTTACTTTTCGAACAGACTTTCCAGAATATTTCTTGCTGCATGACAACAATTTTGTGATTTTTCAAAAAAAAAAACGTTTAGTCGAACGTACCCGACAAAAAATTTCGGTAAAATCCAGAAAAATTCTTCGATAATCTGTTGCGTTGAATCTAATATTGACATTTGTATATATAAAGTTCGATTTGAATCAATTTTCGTAGGTCCATGTGTTTTTCTCCGTGCCGAATAATGGTTGTTACATTGTTATTTGGGCGTGAAAACGCTGTGCACATTTCCGTCCATAAAACCTGCTGGTTTAGTGGCTACAAATTTGGGCGTTGAGGCCGCGAGGCTCGCCGTTCGAGGCCTCTCCGCGCGTTCCCCCCGCGCGCACCAGCATCCCGAGACTCGAGCCAAAAGGTATTACAGCCTACTTTAATGAGGTACGAAGTTTGAATTATGCACCTCAACCTCCTTTCGCGAGATTCTCTCGCAATTTTGCTTTTTATTTTATTTTTCCCCCCTACTTGCCCTTTCCCAGCCGTACCAAAACTTTTTTTTTCTTTCCCATGCGCAGTGCCCCCAACGTCGTCTCTGGACCGATATGATAAAGAAAAAAATGGGCGTTTTTTATTTTGTTACTTTTACCACATCGAATGTAAAATCGACGATTTTGTGATTAGCTCGCTTCATTTTTAGTTTCTCTAATTTGCTGACCGTTTGATTCAATATAGAATAACTTTTTTGAACGATCCTGTATGTAAAAGGCTCGTAATGTGTCCGGGCGATCAGTGGTTTTCTACCGTGGCAAAGCCAGAGGGCGTTCGCGCCGAACGAATGGAGGAACAGGTCAGCGAGGAGAACTAACAAGGTAACCCGAACCCCGAGGACCGAAACGCGACGGGCCTCGCGCGCACACACTACACGGCTTTACTACGACGACGACGACAACGACAAGCACGGCGACTTACAAGTTCTCCGCGGGAGAGCCGAAACGAGAGCCGGTGCATAACTCGCATCCATTTCAATATCATTAGCCCTCGCTGTTTTCCTCCGCACACACACAAACACAGACACACACACACGAGCGTAACGAGGTGGTGTTGACTCTGGATCATACGGAGACGCGCGTTTATGCGTCAACTGTTGGATCGCTGGGGGCCAAGCACGGCCATATTTTACAATAATCACGCCCTCGAAACGTATCTCTGGCAATTAAAAACAAAACGGTCGCGAATAATAGTTCATTTGCTCAATAGCGGAATTCATATCATATGTAGTCGACAAATTGGGGCGTCATGAGATGAAAGATTTTTAGGCGGATTAAGAGATAAAAATTATTGACTCTCGAGGTCGCTCCCCTCCTCCCCCCCGCGTGACTAGGGGAAAGCAGGGCCAGCCCGTACGACTGGACGAAGGAAAGAAAGAAAAAAGGTTGGAAGTAGAAAAAAGATATAAAAACAATAAGAGAACAAAGAACAGAGAAGGAGAAAAAAAAAGTCTGAGGGCGGAGGAGGGGGGAGGGGGGTTGGCTGCTGCCCGTGTTGGCAGACCGGCTGGCTAATGTGTCGACCGAAATATTTATGATGATTGTTTATGGACCGTACGTATATTAGCGGGTAGAGAGAGAGAATCCCGCGGGCGCTTCGTCTCCGCGCTCCTTCAACGCGCGCCACTCTCTTTTCTCATTCTCCTCTCTCTCTCTCGCTCTCTTGTACTACCAGCATTTCTGGCTGCTTTGCCATTTTGCCATTTTGCTTTAACAAATTCGCTCGAGCGAGTTTCGCCCTCGGACGTTGTGCACAACGCGATCATAACGAAACTATGACGTCTCGTGTATGGGATACAGAAATGTTGAGAAGTGGGAGAAGAAAGTGGCAAAAAAAAATGCAGCAGAGAAGAAACGGCAATTCGAACGAATATGATATAAAAAAAGGGTCAAGAAACGACAAAGAGATATTAAATTTTGATGCATATAGAGAAATTCAAAGTGTCGCGATTGTACTCTGACATTTCGGGCCGACACTTTTTTGCGCTCGTAAAACGACCACCTTGCCCTGTGGAGATAAGCCGAAATATAAAGCGACCAGAGGAGGAGATCCGTTTCGATGCGGTTCTACCGGTCACGAAACCGCGGTGCTTGGCTTCGGGAACGTCAACTCTTTTCCCGTATCGCAATTTAGTCCTCCGCTAACTTATTATCAAGTTGGCCAATCGACTTTTTATTTCTTCCCTTCCCATTTTTTCTCGCCCGCTTAACCGTATTTTGCATCCAAAGTCATCCGAATTTGATCGGTTTTCTGCCTTTTGCTTCTTTTTGCTCCGAGTCGTAATTTAGTCTGCCTGCACGAGGCGGATGTAAAGAGAAAAAGCGCCTAAATAGCTCCCGGAACAATAGTGCTGACCGAACCGGCCGCTCCCCGCCGAGGATTTGGAAAGAGTCGTCCATATGAGGCACAGTTCGGACGCGCGACCTGTACCAGCAGCAACACTTGGGACTTTTAAAGACACGACACAAGAGACTGCTGTGCGCCACCAGTTTAAACGCGGCATGCTGGCTACAAAATTCTAGGATCCAGGAAAGATCTTCGTCCATTGTTCGGCGAGTTAAACCGTCGCTAACTCATCATTCGTCCGTACGAACGGGATTGGTCTCTTTGCCTGGCCGCGAGAAAACGAGAAAATGTTGAAGAAACTTGAGGCCGCCGTGCTGCGGGAGCAAAAGCGAGAGAAAGAATATTCTTTCCGAGTGCCTCGTGCGGGGCGACGCGTTCGCATACCTAACCTTTGTCCTTAGTAAAAACCGGACCTCTTGTTCTCTCTTCCTCTTCCTCCGCCTTCCTGGAATCGGGATGACTGATGACGAAATTAGGCTCGCGTTTCACGGCCAAACGAGCTTACACTCTCGGATTCTGTTGCCTCCTTCTGTTCGCTCCCCCCGCGCGGGCACCACGTCTCTCTTCCACCATTTAACAAAACGCCGTTTACTCGGATTATGACTTTTGACCTCGAAAACTGAAACCCAACGTGCGGCGATTCTCTCACCGGGACCGCATGCAAGTTCCGTTTCTTCCTGGTTATTTAAACTTAATGCCGGCATGATGATAATTTATTGGCTCATTATAACGAGGAATCGCTAATTGTCCATATTGACAACTTTACCCAGGAAAACTAGAAGAGATGAAGACTATTCTTCAGCATGGACCGCTATGGAGAGGTTCGCAGCGAGAGGTTCATCTTTTTGAAATAAATGGATCGTTTTTCGGCTTAACTCTGAGATGTCTCCGTGTGATGCTCCAGCGGGGGGCGGAATATTAAGTCACTCGTGGGTAAGAGTCCATCGAGTCTTTCCCTGGAGGATACACCAAATTCTTCTTCTTTTTCCTCTTCTCGTATTACTAGAGGTGTATACATTGATTTCGCAAATGCCGAGAATTCTATTGGTGGGAACGGAATAAAAAGCTATGGGGATGGACAACAAGTGCGAAAATAAGCTCTTAACGAGGCAAAGATTGAGGGAATACAATGTGAACCACTCGAAGCAGGAAGAATCAAGATGCTGAAACTTTTCCACAATAAAAGTCTCTGGAAATAAGATGAAAGATTCCCGCGGGGATTCTGACTCACTTTTCAGTTCTGTATGAAGCCAAAGTCCTTTGGTTCTCGTGACAATAGGCATGAAATTCACACTCGGGATCTGTTGGAAAAATGACGCCGGAATGAGAAGAGAATGAGCTGCTTGGTGTAGAACGCGCAATGACAAAGAGCAGTGCGTGAATATACGGGATGTCCCAAAAATCACGGGCGCGCATACATAGACATTTTTCAATGTTGATCACACGGAGGTGGAATGACTGACCGAAGACTGGGAAGGATCGTCGGAGAGAGTTCGAACTTGTCCAAATGGTTGCCACGCTTGTTATTTGTGTCGCGTATAACATAATGTGTGTACGCGTTGGTGCTGCGCATCGAAAAGCATAATACATTTAGTCACGCGGAAATTTGCAGGTTGACTCCTTACTCGGCTTATTCGATTCTCGAAAAGGTCCAAAGTACCACGAAATGAGAATAAGAATTGATGGAGTGAGAAGGGGGGGGGTGGCGAGGATTGATATTATATGGCAGTTAAGGGAGAGGGACCAATGGAGATTTAGTTGTCGCGTTGGGTCAGAGTTATGTGTGTGTATACGAGAGACTCTAAAACCGGTGGATGTATCTGCATGAATGACAAAGTGGTCACCGTTTATTATATGGAGAGTCCTGCTTTGAGTATCCGGAGGACTGCTGGGCGTCCTTTCACCTGGCGCCCCTTTTTGCTTCAATGCAAACAAATTTTGTATGGAGCCCTCTTGAGAAAACCACGCACTCGTCGCCTCTATAACAATCTAATTTTCTCCATGGTCGATTCTCGGAGAAAAAAAACTACGAGAAAAGAAAAAAAATGGACGTAGCGCCGTCTTTTCGCAGTAAATGCCTGATGCTGGGATATATGTACTTACCTTTTTATTCTCGTGTATTATGTTATAGTTAGTGCGGAATAGGCGGGAAAGATCGAGACGTCAAGCGGGGAGAGCAATTCATTTGGAAAGTGTGCTCGATACGCCGACACTTTGAAATCTCTGCTTTTATTGAATACCTATACATAGGCACCTCCATATATTCCGCCGTGTGTTGGCGGGTGCCCATTACAATGGATCGACTTTTTCGTCACGCCAGCGTCCATCGCAACCATCCGAGATAATAAATCTATTCATCCGGCTCGTTTCTCAAATTCTTATTGTAATATCGTTAGTTCTCGTCGCACAATATCATGTAAAATATACAAAATGTACACGGAGAAAACGGATTCGTTTTGTTTAGTAAGAAATAAAATGTTTTGGGAAAATGTCCTATACGAATTTTAAGAAGCAAAAGAGTCCTAACACCAATTGCAAAACAGCATAGTATTTTTTAACACTTACAATTTTTCTTAGCACGAATTACAAACAGTTCTATATGAATAAGAAACAGTAATACGCGCGATAATGAATTTCAGGTTTGTTTTCATGAACAATTTACTATGTCAGATAAGAATTCAGTTATGAGTGAGAAGATCTCAAATTTTAAACGTCGACATAGTAAAATTCTATTATCCCAATATGAATATACATCGAAAATGTGTGAAATTTTATCACACGTATTGTTTTGTTTACCATGACCATTGCGATTTTCTTTAATTGCTATGCTAAGTTGTAAAATCGGGTTTAATCTGATGATCACGTTTTACTATGCTGTTTAGAACGATTTGTCGCACTGCCATTCGAGATATTGCTGTAATTTCCGAACCGTCCTCAAAATACTATAATTTTCAACAATAAGTAACTGGATTCTTAGTATATTTCTTAATAATTTTCGACTTCGTTTTCACCGTGTATATGGCCCCATGCGGACCACTTTTATTTTTATTCCAAGAGTTTTTGTCGATATTTTTCCGCGAAAAGGTACGCTCGTAGATTTTCTCCGAGCACCTACCGAAACGACAAGACCATCCAATTTTTTCATCTGGAATTTCATTCCCATTTCAATCTTTAATTTTTCATCGACAAATTACATTTCCATATAAGGCTCGTTCGATTGACCCGGAGCAATATTGTTTTTTATTCGTTTTATGAAAGGCGGGCACGCATGCCGAAAAAGTAATAAATCGTTGTAGGATTCTGGCCGTTGTCGCGTCTCCGGTAGAAAACGCGCTTGGCCCGGGTCCGCGCACCAATAGCGCGGGACAATGGGAGCCCATCCGAACAAAGTTCTCGCTTTATAGGAGAATTTTCTGCTCAATAAAATATGACTCGTAACGCGCGAGGTACGCGAGAAAGAGCTTTTCCGAGCAGTCGCCGCGGCTTTTGGAGCACGTTCCCCGCGTGTGCAGGCGACACACGCCTCGGCTCCAACGACCACCGCGCGCGAGCTTTTCCATCTCGACTATATGACGTCCCGGTGCCGCGTGTAACGTCTACCAAAGACGACGAATGGCCCTTTCGTTTCGTCACAAATTATTTACATTTCATTTACTTCAAATTCGAATAAAGTATAATAAAAAAAATTCGATATCGATTTTAGATTTGCTGCTATTTTCATGTAGCATCTCAGAAGAAAAAGTAATGATGAAAATATTTGCAGCAAAACGTCGATTTTCTGCATGTTCACCACGGTGAACTAAATATTTTTGGATGATTTCAAAATTCTCGTTATTTTGACAATATTTTCCATTTCTAACGCAACTGTCTGCAAGATTCACGATTGAAATGACAACAATTGACTTTTCGACGAGACTTTCTAGAATATTTCTTGCTGCCATGGACTAAAAATGAAATTTTGTGAGAAAATGTTGATTTTTTTTTAGGTAATTTCAAAATTTTCCTTATTTTGACAATATTCTTGATTTCTAACGCATCTGGCAGCGAAATTCACGATTGGAATGACAGAAATTTACTTTTTTAAGAGACTTTCCAGAATATTTCTCGCTGCATTGACAAAATTTTTGTGATTTAAAAAAAAAAAAACGTTTAGTCGAACGTATCCAATGAAATTTTCTTTTCAATTTTAATTAAAATAGTCAAATTTGAATAGAGGAAGATTTTTGAAAATTTCATACGAGTACTTAGTAAAATTCTACTTTAGTAATTATTTTTGAATCGTGAATCATGTATTTTTTACGGTAAATTGCAGCATCACAAAAATACGCAGAAAAAATTCGTAAATTATTCTCTCATTCGTGTAATGACGTAAAGCTATCAACATATGGAAGTAAAAGTAGTCACTTTTACTACAAGATCGTTGTCGGAAAAGTAGGGCTGTGCCTCTTGATCTACGGATGTAAAACGCGGATCGATATGAGGTACAAATTAATAAAGTGAGTTCATCCAATTATTTTTTCAATCAAACGCCAAACCAGGTGGTTCTGTATACGAATAAATCAAATTATTTTTGTTTGTTTGTGTGTTTTTTTTTTATTCAGGCAGGTTTTTCGTCGATTGGGAAGCGGATCGAGTTATCGCGTAGTACAAGAGCTCAACGCGGTGAGCGAGAGTATTATTGGTTGCATTTATGCTGGCCCGTTGTGCTTGTGCAGCTGAGCAACTAAAAATCCTAATAGTCAGCATTACGAATAACAGGTACATCGGAAGGGCGTGGCTCGAGAGCTCGTGGGCTCTAAAAGTTGCGAGCACGTAATAACTCTATTGCCACTACCAAGTACATAGACTTGCGACAGAGTCGTTTATTTCTCTCTCTCTCTCTCTCTCGCTCTCGCCCTCAGGTAATCTGCTTCTACACACGTATCGGGAGAAAGTAAAATCCACGGTGGTTCTCGCGCCGCGAACGAATGCAACGGCATGGTCAGCGGACGCGCTGAAACAAAACGTGCAATTAACTTAAACAATTGCCCGGAGCATAGTAAAGAAAAGTGTTTGGTGATCGAGTTAACTGCAGCGCGCCGATTCGCGCACGATGTAGGCGCGCAGGCAAGAAGCGAGTTTTATACAAGGCCAAAAAGAAGTGAATCAACGTGCGGATTAATGTACGATACAAACTAATTACTGCCAACTCGATTATTCTTCTTTCCTGGCAGTAAATACAAACGTTTACTTGTATGAATTAAGGCGACCGATTAGAATTTAGAGGGCAACATGAAATGACCCAACTTTCTCTAGCAAACAGTCTCATGGACCGAAGATTTTATTTCTTGGACCAGAGACTAATAAATCGCTCCTCGTTTCAACTCGCAAATGATACATCTCGATTTGAAAAAAAAGACACTATATATATTTATCTAACGTGGTCCGATCTCACGTCTAAAAAATTAATCGATCAGTTCGGATATCGAGTCCAGCCCCCCGGGCCCCGCCTACGAACTCTGAATTCTTGGAGCACGGACTCTGCTGAAATATTTTTGACTTTCCATTATTTGTCGATACATATAGTACGATTTTTTTCACGTCGTTGATGGGGCCGGCGTCGTTTATTTTTCTTCTATCGAAAAATATGAAATTTTATTGCAGCGACACGAAGTCAATTATTTTGGATTCTATTTTCGGATAATTTCAAAATTGTCGTTATTTTAACAATATTTTCCATTTCTAACGGAACTGTCAGCAAAATTTACGATTGGAATGACAGAAATTGACTTTTTTAAGGAACTTTCTAGAATATTTCTGCTGCAATGGCAAAATTTTGGTGATTTTTCAAAAAAAAAAAGTTTAGTCGAACGTATCCAACAAAATATCGATCTTTCCCAAGAAAATTTCCTTATCAGTGCGTGTTTTGTTGATCTACGGAATACAAGACCGATTTAATGGTACGAGCGCACATTGCGGGATAAACTATGTCGGTGCCATTAAGCCGAATAACCTCGGTGATATTTTCTCGCTCGATTTGCCCATCCGCACTCTTGTTAGCGCCCACGGACTCGCCAGGGGCGCGACATTACGCGCCATCCGTCAAACCTCCTACAAACAACTACTTTTGCCCGGCCATTTCTATTTTATATGCCTATTTACCGTACATATTTCATACACCGACCAATATGACAATTCCATTATTTACATTTGCTGACCTTCGTTCGCAGCCAAGATGGAAAACCAAAAAAAAAAAAAAGTAACCTCTTTTTTAACCGAACTTGTCAGAAAACGGATTTCGGGCCAATTTTGCAGATTCATCCGATTAAGGTAGTACAACCCGGACAGTCCAACGCAAAAGTGAACATCATTTTAGTGTCTTGAATAACCGATTTTTTTTAGAAATCATAAATTAAAACGTTATTAACAACCCCGCGCGAAAGTAAATATAATTTTAGATCCTTGAATAACTGATTTCTGTTTAGAAATCCATACATTAAATCATTATTAGTTTTCTGTAATCGAAACCTTTTGCGAACGCTTGTACACTGCCTTCACCAACACTTAGAAACTTTGTGTGTATGTTGCCTACTTGGCTGGGTTAGCCGTGAAAACCCGCTCGGCCGACCATATTTCAGCGGGTTTTCCAAACTTTGAAAATTCATATTTCAGAAAGTGTGTGGTAAAATGTGACCCTTCATTTTTTTTATCATCCTAAAGTACTTGTTTATGTCTTCCTAGATTTTTGTCGTTTTCTGTCTCAGTGTTTTTTGACTACAAATTCATCTATGAGAAATAATGTCAAGTGCCCTGTGCAAAGCGTGTTAAAGAAGCCATTTTCAATTGCAAATATCTCCGTAACGAGATGGTCATTGAAGTTAAAATTTCACCAACTTGTACTAGATATCGTAAACAATATTCAGGTGAAAAATCAAAATATTCTGTTTCAAACTGTTTTTGGCAGCGTTTGTCACCAATTTGCTTCCTAGGATGGCCAACAATTATAATGATGTGATATGATTATCGGTTGATGCGGGGGGAAGAAATGAAATGGGCAGTGTGGGATAAGGTCGAGCGAGAGGAAGAGCCGCGCGCGGGATGGTAACGAGACTGCGAACCGAGGATGAGTTACGAGTATCGTGTCTCTGGTAGAATCGATAGTTTACCATGGGGCACCCGTCCCGTCGAGAGTGAAAGAAAGAAAGGAAGAAAGAAGAGTATAAAAAAAAACGTTTGTTGAAAAACGAAGGGAAGAAAATGAAAGGGCGTAAAGAAGAGGAGAGAAAGGAAGAGTTGGCATGCACAAATAAAATTTATACATGTATACATATGTATATGTAGTATGGAGTATATTAAATTGGCAAGTTGCACTCTTATGGAGGAGAGAAACGTAATCTTTGCTACAGTAAACTCTTCGCCCCTATTGCCTCATCGCTTGTACACACATTTGGCAGTGTGTGTGTGTGTATGTGTGTCTGTGTATATAGACATAGTGAAAAATATGTATTCGTAGGAGAAAGAAGCTCGAAAATCACGAGGAGGAAAAGGAGGAACAAATGAGTTGGATGAATTACGACTTGTCGTAAATCTCCAACTAATGGCTGCCTAAATGCGAAACCTGCTGGTTCTTTGGACCCGCAACGTTATCCCCATGCAGGACCGAGAAATTTAATAATCCAACTAATGGGCTCCGGCGCGTTCGTCTATCGCGGATATTTTCACATACATATAGCACATGCCGAAGCGAATGGACATTTCGCCGTCAACATGTGCAAGCAGAAAACGACTATTATTTTATAAAAGGACATTTAATAAGTGCGGACAATATTTGAATCGAAATTCATCGAGTCGATTGCGAGACCGCCAAGCAATTCCGGAGTCACATACACTGAAAATTAAATTCTGTCAAAAAACTTCGATATTTTGAATGAATTCAAAATTTTTTCAATTGTGACTATATTTTTGATTTCTAACGCAACTGTCGGCTGAATTTACGATTGGAATGAGAAATATTGACTTTTCGAAGAGACTTTTTAGAACATTTCTTGCTGCAATGACAACAATTTTGTGATTTTTTCGAAAAAACGTTTAGTCGAACGAATCCAACAAAATATTGATTTTCTTTCGAGTATATAAAATTGACGAGGAGGGTCCACGCGGTATACGCTGTTTGCGGTGTGTGGTTGCGGAGAAATAAAAAAAAAACAGACATTGAAAAACTGGTCGCAATAAATATATCGTGGTATATTTTGGAAAGACTCCCCTTTTTAATGGGCCTCTTACAACCGTTATTAAATTATAAATTATGACAATCTTGTCCGTGCGATTTAATGAACCGGACGTTTTATGCTCGCCGTCAATATTCCCCATAGCCGACACCTAGAGAGCCTCGGGCGTTGCTGCCGTTTCTGCCCTCTCTCGCGCGTTCCATTTTCATGCTGCTTCACCATCAATTTCCATCAATTCGTCGACGTATCATGTTCTAAGGCCTTGCCGTGAAAACCTTTTTGCAAACGGAAGAAATTATACGAAAACGTTAAACAAACAAATATTGAAAAAAAAAAGTATCAACAAAAAACTGAAAAACAATTTCGACAGGCTTTTTATCACTCGATGATGGTAAAAGATTTTGTGATACAACGCACGCAACTTTTCGCGATCCCGAGAACAGTGAATATCTTTTTTATAACCTGTCTCGATCCGCCTGACGACCAGGACGAGTCACGAGCCTCTCTCTCTCTCTCTCTCTCTCTCTCTTTCTCTCTTTATATTATAGTCTTTTTTTCACACATTTCACTCTCTCTCACTCTCTCTCTCTCATCCTCTTTCTTGTATAGCAAAGTTTCTTCCTTTTTCTCGTATGCATCTTCGCACCTTCAAACTTCGGACGTGGTAATGATCATTCCGAACGACTTTACGACTTTATTCATATGCAGAAGGTGCTCACCCATTCCCGCATATACGCGCGAGTAGTATACCAAAAGCATCAAATAACTTGCTTAATTTATTATCCTTTCCAACGAATTTCTACATCATTTTCTCCTTAACCATATTTCGGAATCCATTAAATAATGTTATTATCTGAGTAATCTCGTTGTTCCGGAAGTTAATAAAACTACACTGAAAAGAAAATTTTGTTGGAAAAGATCGAAATTTTGTTCGACTTGACGTTTTTTTTTTTTTTAAATCACCAAAACGTTGTCATTGCAGCAAGAAATATTCC
Organism: Diadegma fenestrale; assembly: GCA_037043255.1. Taxonomy (NCBI): domain Eukaryota; kingdom Metazoa; phylum Arthropoda; class Insecta; order Hymenoptera; family Ichneumonidae; genus Diadegma; species Diadegma fenestrale. The sequence goes on from CM073310.1 coordinate 2,726,752, forward strand.
AGCAAGTCCTCCGAAAAGTCAATTTTTGTCATTCCAATCGCAAATTTTGCTGACAGTTCCGTTGGAAATCAAAAATATAGTCAAAATGATGAAAATTTTGTTGGAAAAAACTGCAATTTTGTTCGACTTGACGTTTTTTTTTTGAAAAATCACGAAAATTTTCTCATTGCAGCAAAAAATATTCCAGAAAGTCCTTCGAAAAGTCAATTTTCGTCATTCCAGTCGTAAATTTTGCTGACAGTTCCATTAGAAATCAAAAATATAGTCTAAATTACGAAAATTTTGTTGGAAAAGATCGCAATTTTGTTCGACTAGACGTTTTCTTTGAAAAACCACCAAAATGTTGTCATTGCAGCAAGAAATATTCCAGCAAGTCCTTCGAAAAGTCAATTTTTGTCATTCCGATCGCAAAGTTTGCTGACAGTTCCGTTGGAAATCAAAAATATAGTCAAAATTCGGAAAATTTTGAAAATATCCAAAAATATTTAGTTCAAAATATCGAAATTTTTGACAAAATTTAATTTTCAGTGTACATGTTGAATTTTAATCGATTACACAAATATGCAAGGAGAGATAAGGGAAAATTTGGTAGATCAGTAATGTCGGAAAAATGAGAATCGTCTTGCAGGGCGCGCACGACATCGATCTGATGGTCTCGGTTCGCCGAATTGCATCCGCGTCATATATCCCAACAGCGTTATTCTCTTCTCCCGCGTGCGTTTCTTGGTCCTTGTTGCCGCACGTGGTGTCCCGCAGAGTCGACTCGCACCGCTCCGGTTTATTAGTCGTCGTCAATCGTTTGTTGAACATTCCCAAAAAGCCCCGTAAACGTTGGACCGTCTGATTTACACCGAGAGAGGCTGGTGTTTTTTTTTTTTCTTCTTTTTTTTCTTCTACATCGACCGAATTTCCTCGGACAGAAAAGAAAATTTTGTTGGATACGTTTGACTAAACGTTTCTTTAATCACAAAAATTTTGGGATAGCAGCGAGAAATATTGTAGAAAATCTCTTCGAAAAGTCAATTTTTGTGATTCCAATCGAAAATTTTGCTGACAGTTGCGTTAGAAATCAAAAATATAGTCAAAATAACGAAAAAATTTTGACAAAATTTAAATTTCAGTGCGTTTGGGTTTGGGGCGTGCAAATTATTTGTAGCAATTATTTTTTTTTATGATATCGAAACACTCGGACCAATTTCCTGTTGCGATGATGACAAATTTTGAGTGGAAGAAAAAGTTTGAATTGCGCTCTGGACCGCGAATGGTCGATTTAGTGGAAAGAGGTTGAAAAAGAAAGAAAATTTGAAAAGGAGTTTGGTTGAAATTCTTGGAAACGGGCATGGCTAGAAATGACGGGAGCAGAGTGGTATAACAACCCACCAACGACGAGACCGTTTGGCTTTTTATTGTCCCGAGAGCGCGCGTGAGTTTGGCCATGCTGGCTGGCTGGCTCGTTTTCATCGCGCGGAGAATGCTCTGGTGCTCTCTGCTGTTAGTACCACCATAAATGGCCCTTTATTACTGCGGTAATATTACCCAGCGTGGTAGCCGAGCGAAAACGCGGTCACTCGGATGAGAGTCGCACAGCAGCCGAGCGCGAGCACTATAGGGCGCGCATAAGCTTTCGTTCTTGTTGTTTGCTCAACGGAGATTCGTTCGCGAGACTCAAATTATTAAAACGAGACAACACGCGGGGGCTTCCGCGCGACTCGCTCGATATACTTTTGCAGAGATTCCCAGTGGGTAAATTAAATTTGGTCAAAAAACATTTTGCCACACACGGTGAACTAAATATTTTTGGATAATTTCAAAATTTTCGTAATTTTGACAATATTTTTTATTTCTAACGGAACTGTCAGCGAAATTTACGATTGGAATGACGAAAATTGACTTTCGAAGAGACTTTCTAGAATATTTCTCGCTGCAATGACAACATTTTTGTGATTTTTCGATAAAAAATTTAGTCGACAAAATATCGATGTTTTCCAACAAAATTTTCTTTCCAATGCACGCAATGATGAAAAATAAACAAAAATCATGATCGAGCGAAGAATTTTGGATGGGAGATTCCGAAAGCGAGATTTGTATCGGTACCAGAGGAAGACGATTAAACTTTCCTCGGCTCTGATGCTCTCGCGTACCGTTAACTCTTGGAAATTGTATACAAATGTCCGAAAGCAGCAGAGGACGGATGCTGCTGTTGAGACATCCAGCCGAGTCACGGGACCAAATGATGCGATCACTCGATCTGCCTAATGAAGGATTCTCGGTCTCTCCCGCGCGAGCGGAATTCCCTCCATCGTATGTATCTCGTTAGAATACATTTTCGTGTTGTTAACGCGTGTCTCTTTCGGTTAGTTACGCAACCGCGGAACATTCGTCTCGAATATATTCCGTAGAGTTAATCCATCCAACACGGCGGAGCTATCATCGTCAGGTGTCGAGTAAATAATTATTTAAGCTTGCTCGTGTGGGCATGTCCGACGCGCGACCGCTTAATTGCCGGATTCACGCACGGACGAGCGCGTACACTGAAAAGAAAATTTCGTTGTATACGTTTTTTCCGAAAAATTCTAAAAAAATCCCAATTTTTGTCATTCCAATCGTAAATTTTGCCGACACTTTCGTTGGAAATGAAAAATATTGTCAAAATTACGAAAATTTTGAAATTTTCCAAAAATATTTGGGGGGTGACGGAAAATTTGAGTTTTTCGCACGAAACGAGATCGCGCGACCAAAACAAAAAAAAACAGGCAAGTAAAAATGATATGAAAGATTATTATGGGAATTGGTCAGCAAGTGGTGTAGAGAATGTTATGGTGGTATATAGTTATTTATGTGGGCTGGGGTACACGAGCCACGGTGCGGATATGGAGGGGAACGGACATTATTATACCGATGCGAGTGTTGCGGAGAGATAGAGTCGAATGGAGCGTGTGAAATGTCCTGATGGTTATCAGGAAAGACGCTCGAATCGATACTTTATTCAAAAGTAAATTTATGGTACGCGTCGCGCGAATCGTTACATTCTTTTGTCAGACTGGATATATTTTCTCTCGTTGCGGGCGCGAATTTTCGTTCTGTAAATCCTTCTCGGATGCTGCTAAGCAAGAATTTACCATGGAGCCGCATGTACGTATGGCTTTTGGTCCATACATTGACGCGCATCTCATCGACGTGTGCAGGACCAAAATCGCGCGCGCTCGAGTTGTTCTCGCCTCTCGCAACGAGAGAGAAAGAGCGAGGGAACCTCCAGAAATTTCTGAGCGGTAAGCGTGTAAACCCCCTGCTGTTTATGAGTACGGAACGACCGTAAAAAGTCGCGCGCGCGCGCTTGCCGAACGACTCCAAATGCCACACCACCAACCGATTCGACGCCGATGGCCCTCGAACGTAAGAAAGGGAGACGCCGAGATGAGGAGCTACAAAATTCTCGAAGCTGCGAACGGCGATGACGAGCCCGAGAACACCACTCGGCAAAAAATAATGAAAAACAGAAGAAAAAATTATTCCTTCCTGCAGGGAATCAAAATCCCATGAGCAATTTACTCCGGAGCCCAAAGATTTATTCATCAAAAATAAACTTAATTAGTTAATTAGAAAATCTCTGATAAAATCAAAAGCGAGTTGAAAAAACTTTTATCTCTTGACATTTAAACGAAATTATTGGCTTTTCGTACTGGGAAAGTGCCAAAAGTGCGAATGACGACTGATGGTGCGAGAGGGACCAGCCCATAGTCATCATAGGGACGAGGCCTGCTTGTCCCACGAGCCACGGCCCGGTGTCACGTAACACGGGAACCGTGACAGACGTATCGATAGCCACCCCCGTCCCGGCGACCATAATTATGCGCTTTTGGTTCATTGCTTTCGTTGATCGTTCTACGAAAAACGATCTCCTCCGACCGAACATGCATTAATGTATTCATGCGCCTCGCTCCGCACGCTGAAAATTGGATTTGGTCAAAAAAACGTCGATATTTTGTTGAACACTAAATATTTTTGGATAATTTCGAAATTTTTGTAGTTTTGACAATATTTTTGCAAGATTTACAATGAGAATGACAAAAATTGACTTTTCAAAGAGACTTTTCAGAATATTTCTTGCTCCAATGACAACATTTTTGGGATTTTTCAAAAAAACGTTTAGTCCAGCGTATCCGACAAAATTTTCTTTTCTTTAATGTATTCATGCGCCTCGCTCCGCACGCTGAAAATTGAATTTTGGCAAAAAACGTCGAAATTTTGTTGAACATTCAATATTTTTGGATAATTTCAAAATTTTTGTAATTTTGACAATATTTTTGAAAAATTTACGATTGGAATGACAAAAATTCAGTTTTCGAAGAGACTTTTCAGAATATTTCTCGCTGGAGGGACAAAATTTTTGAGATTTTTCAAAAAAACGTTTAGTCCAACGTATCCAACAAAATTTTATTTTCCTTAATGTATTCATGCGCCTCGCTCCGCACGCTGAAAATTGAATTTTGGCAAAAAACGTCGAAATTTTGTTGAATATTCAATATTTTTGGATAATTTCAAAATTTTTGTAATTTTGACAATATTTTTGAAAAATTTACGATTGGAATGACAAAAATTCAGTTTTCGAAGAGACTTTTCAGAATATTTCTCGCTGGAGGGACAAAATTTTTGAGATTCTTCAAAAAAACGTTTAGTCCAACGTATCCAAGAAAATTTCCTTTTCTTTACGAGAGAAATGAGAGTTTCCGGGATAAAAATGGAAGATGACACGATTAGTCGTGTTATCGGTAAGTTAGCTCGAGTCAACAAAACGGCACGGTCAATTCAGAGTCGTTGGAGAAAACATATATATCGCGTTGGTGACCTGTCGGATTAGATTAGCCGTTGCGGAAGGACGAGGACCACCGCAGGAGCTTTCCGCTCTGGGACCCGTTGCCGTGTAGTCCGGTAAACGATCTCCTCGGTTCTCCTTTCCTCTCCTCCCCTCCTCCGTCCCTGCTGGTCCCGCGTCTTCCAGTTTTCTTATCTCTCCCAAAACAAACAAAAATTATACCTTTATACGCGCATACACAAATATATACATTAGAAAAACAAGTCAGGTTTGACCATGTCGCTTAATCTTATCGACTAATTACCACCAGGTATACAAGCTCTCGACGGATACGCAATATTTCTTAATACCCGCGCTCAATTCCCGCAGCACCTAATTTGGGTTTCTCTTTTTTTTATTTTTTGAATAACAAAAATTTGTCATTGCAGCAAATTAACGAAAATTTTGAAATTACCTTAAAAAATCAACGTTTTTTGAGACAATTTCATTTTCAGTACATGGCAGCGATACATTCTCTAGAAAGTTTCTTCGAAAAGTAAATTTTTGTCATTCCGATCGTAAATTTTTCGGACAGTTCCGTTAGGAATCGAAAATATTGTCAAAATTTTGGAAATATGGTTTTTTGACAATATTTAATTGTCATTGTCAAAATTACGGAGATTTTGAAATTATCCAAAAATATTTAGTGTCGTGTACAAATTTCACGACGATTAAGAAGATATTTATTGAACAATTAAAATTAACAACAAAAGCGACTGCAGGTGGCGGCAAAGCGATTTTATAGGAGGGAGAGGGAGATTTTTGACAGGCGAGCTGATCGCATTTTGACGGATCAATCCTGCTGTCTCCTCCCACAAAATATCTGACCGTAAAAACACCATCAGAAGGTGCGAATGGTTGTTCTGGTATTCGCACACGTTTCTCGCTTATTTCGGCCTGCATTATTCGGGTGTTTGGCAAAACACGAAGACTTTTTGACTGCTCCTGATTTTTGACTTTATACGCCAACGGCGGTCTCCAGCATCTATTCAAAATCGTGATTTTTCTTTTGAAACGAGCGCCATACTAAAGATCGTAGATGCGCGAGAATAAATATACCAAGCAAGAATAACTTTAACGCGCGCGCGCTAGTTTTACCTCTCGCGACAATGCCTTCTCAAAATATTTATTTTTCTCGTTGTGATCGGAGCATCCGGGCGAATGGTCAGCCCCAATGGTTTCCCTCCCTATTTTAATCTCGTTAAGGACTTGACAAAAGCGAAATGCGGTTTGACTCTGGAGTTAAGAGTCCCTTGGAGAAAAATCGAGTCGCGCAGTTGCTGCACAAATCCTTGCTCCCTTGGTCCATTTTCATCCAGACAAAAAAAAATGCTCTCAAAACTCCTCGCTAGTGTATTTTTCCATGCCTCACTTCCCGAAATCTCGTCTCGACTTATTCTTTTTATTCTCTTGTCGTGCGGCGCGTCTTCTCTTGGAAACGAAACCGAAAAATGTCGTTTTCTCACTCTCGACGAGATTTAATTCCCCGATTTGCTTTTCCGCTCCTCCGAACCTTTCCAACGGAATCGTGCGCCTCCGCCTCGCCGCTGTGACAGCCAAACACTCGTCGCGCACATCTTTTGCTGACTTTTCGTAAATCCTCGCCGCATATTTTCCAGGAGATCGAACTGCCCTTTTTTTTCATGCACCTGCAAAACGACGCGGAGAATCGAGAGATTCGTCCGTCCGTGTCGCACATCGGCGACGCGTTTTCCCCTCCGTATATACCGGCCCCGGTGCTTGCCTGAAATACCTTCTCGTTCGGTGAGAACGTGCAATGAATTTGTGGAAATCCCTGCGTCCGACGATCGCTCGCACTCTCCGAGACGAGGGAAATTCCGCTGATGCACGCGCCATTCGTCTAATACGAACAAAATAATGTTTTATAAGAATTGTCAGATTGCGACAATTTTCCATGATAATCACTCGCACCTTTGGAAATAAAAACATCAGTATTTTTTGTCGTACACTGAAAATTCAATTTTGTCAAAAAATGTCGATATTTTGTTGAATACAGCGAACTAATTATTTTGGGATAATTTCAAAATTTTCGTTATTTCGACAATATTTTTCATTTGTAACGGAACTATCAGCTAAATTTACGATTGGTATGACAAAAATTTACTTTCCAAAAATATTTTCCAGAATGTTTTTTGTTGAAATGAGAAAATTTTCGTGATTTTTCGAAAAAACGTTTAGTTTAACGTATCCAACAAAATATCGATCTTATTCAACAAAATTTCCTTTTCAGTGTACTTTTGTAAACGTCTCCTTAAAGTCTTGCCGTACAATAAAATGTTAAAATGTGAAAAATCGACGAGTAGTGAAGATTTTATAATTTTTTTTTCGAGGGTTCGAGGTTTTCGATGAATCAAACGGACGATGCATAAAAAATGCATGTATAGAAATCAGAATTTGGACGTTGCACTCAAAATTGAATTTCGTCAAAAAACAGAATTTTTGGATAATTTCAAAATTTTCATAATTTTGACAATAATTTTTGATGTCTAACGGAACTGTCAGCGAAATTTACGATTTAAATGACAAAAATGGACTTTTTGAAGAGACTTTCTAGAATATTTCTGGCCGCAGTGACAAAATTTTGGGGATTTTTCAAAAAAACGTTTAGTCGAAAGTTTTCTTTTCAGTGTGTTGGATATTCGCATACGAAATGAGAGGAAGGAGTGAGCAAATTGATGGTATGGCGGAGAAGCGTCGCCGTTAAGACCGACCGCAGGGTGCATTACGAGCGTTCGGACGTTTTGGGTGCCCTCGCGTGCACGGAACTTGATATTCTACGTATAAATTGTGTTAAAACCACATCGAGTTGTGCGAGAGTCTGGCGTTCGCCAAAAGCATAACGAGAGGGTGTCCAATTTTTGCTTTCGACGCTTCCAAACCTGCTGCTCCATTATATTATAATACGACGAGAATATATATGCATATTTGTATATACAATAGGTGTGTAATACGGGTGGATATAGCCAATTGATTAGAGCGGCCGTGTTCGGCAGCTGACGAAAAAGTAAGTGCCATCCCGAGGCCATGAGCGAGAACCAACAATCATCGCTTTGCCGATTTCCCCGTCGCCCCTGTAGCACGCACTGAAAATTAAGTTTTGTCAAAAAACGTCGATATTTTTTTGAACACTAAATATCTTTGGATAATTTCACAATTTTTGTAATTTTGACAATATTTTTGAAAAATTTACGATTGGAATGACAAAAATTCAGTTTTCGAAGAGACTTTTCAGAATATTTCTCGCTGGAGGGACAACATTTTTGTGATTTTTCAAAAAAACGTTTAGTCCAACGTATCCAACAAAATTTTCTTTTCTTTAATGTATTCATGCGCCTCGCTCCGCCCGCTGAAACTTGAATTTTGTCAAAAAACGTCGATATTTCGTTGAATATTAAAAATTTTTGGATGATTTCAAAATTTTCGTAATTTTGACAATATTTTTGCAAAATTTACGATTAAAATGACAAAAATTGACTTTTCGAAGAGACTTTCCAGAATATTTCTTGCTGCAATGACAAAATTTTTGGGATTTTTCAAAAAAACGTTTAATTGGACATATCCAACAAAATTTTCGTTTACAAAAACCGGAAAGGGCCAAAAAGAGACAATCGCGTTGATTTTCGTCGTTCCGGAGCTGAAGTAATTGTTGCCAAAAACTGATGACAAGATCATACGATTATAATTGCTGGTGTCCGCATGCGGAGAGAAGCCGCGCAGCAAAGTGCGCGTTATGTTTTGCTGCATGGGTGGGCAGCAGTTGACAATTATTCCCGTCAGGCGGGTGCTTCGGTAATAAAAGTTAAACACGCTTAACCACCGGTACGTGACGTCTGTCTCGTTACTTCGTCCATTGTGCATTGTGACAGTGGAATCTTGCACGGGGGCTACCGTCGTTCCTCCCGGCTTATTAAGTTGTCCCTGCGCGACAACCAAATATTCTCGCAGCGGATCCACTTTGTTTTTACGCGTATAGCCACCGCGAGAGGACTTCCGGTCGCGAGTTTTGAAATCCGCCAAATTTAAATAAATATTTAAAAAAAAACTAAATATTTTTGGTAATTTGCAAAATTTTCGTAATTTTGACAATATTTTTCATTTCTAACGCAACTGTCAGCGAAATTCACGATTGGAATGACAAAATTTGTGTGATTTTTCGAAAAAACGTTTATTCGAACGTATCCAACAAAATTTTCTCTCGATTTGTGTCTCGGGAATAAAAATTCGGTGGGAGGTCTTTTGAGAATTATGGAAAAAAGGGAGAGATAAAAAAAACTCGTAAGAGTGTGTACGCGCAAAATGAGCTGATGCGCGCGGTGAAGCATTGTTTCGCGAACATCCGTAAAAGTCACTTCATTGTGGCGTTGTAACTGGAAAAGTCTTGAGTATAAAACCATAGCGCAGAGACAAAAACGCGTGTACAATCGTGAGTATGTTTCATGGGACACATGTCGCGCGTTCCGCATATGTGTGTGCGTGTGAAAACGCACGAGTATGTATGGATATACATAAGTACAAGAAAAAGGCGCACGCGGCCGTATTTATCCATAAATAATTCATGGGCCTCTCGTGTCTCGAGCTGTAATTTGATTGCGGAGGCGTCGGTTAAACTTTGGCGCCCCTCCTGCGGCCTCTCGGCGCGTTAAACAGCAGAGAGTCGACTCTTTTTTCTTTTTTCTCGCTTATTTCTTTGGCGCGAGAGCAGCATCGTTGCACCTACACAAAGTAATTTTGCGCGTGATATCTCTCTGTACTTTACGCGCAATTCTTTGGGTGAAACCTCTGGCGCGTTGTGTATATATATAAATACAGGCGCGCATATATATTGATTGAGTATGAAGAGTGCAAAACGTGCGAGAAGTCGCAAACGTGCGCGCTTCCCTCGTGCGCCAATTGCTCCTTCTCGCGCGAGAACGAGAAAAATAGGTGGAGAGAGTGCGAGGCTGCTATCGTCCCGGACAATCGCACCATTGTTGCCCTTTCTCTCTCTCTCTCTCTCTCTCACTCTGGTACCTAATATATAATTAACGATACGATCTCACAAGGATTATTCATTTGCAGCCGATCCCGGAGAGTCTCGCGCGGTTATGCTCGCACGTTCGATCCAAAACTCTCGCTCGCTCTTTATTCCTTCGACTCTCGTATCATCTCATCCCTCCATTCATACATACCGGCCATCTCAAAAGTCACCATCTTCCCAGAACGCGATATGTGTTCACCCTGAAACGGATGGGGTCAAACACGACCCCAGACGACTCAAAATCCATGATGCTGAAGTTTGCAACGTTGGAATGCATCGAAAAATATTGAATTTTCTTGAAGATTCGTTCAATTTTCAATGTCGTCCAAATTTTTCGAGCCGATATGCTTTTCGAATGACAAAAATCGATCGTTTTATCATCGTAATTACATCCTGCATTTGAATAATTATTTTTGTCAAAGATAAAAATGAATTTCGTTGCATTCCAACGGTGCAAACTTCAGAGTCATCAAAATCCCGCGCCCTTTTTCTCTTATTCATTATTTCAATTCAATTTTATTATGATTTTCATTTAATTTTCTTATTTGATAAAATATTCGATTGATTGAATTTTATTTTATTGTATTTTTATTGAAATTTCAAATTTCAATAGAAATTTGAAATTGTATTAATTAAATAAAAATTATTTATTAAAATTTTAATATAAATTATCATCAAATTAAATTTAGATAAAAATTCAATTAGTATTTCAATAAAATAGCGAATTTTATTCATTAAATTAAAATTTGTATTAAAATTTTTATTTTTTGATTTTTCATACATTTTAATCAGAGAAAAATCAAAAGTTTCAATAAAATATTCAAATTTCAATAAAATATTGATTGAATTATTAATTACTGATATTAAAAATTTCAATATCATATTGAAATTTATTCTAATCTTTTTTTTTTAAATGAATTTCAATATTTTATTGAAATTTTAAATTGAAATTCAATAAATTTTCAATAAAATATTGATCTAATTCCAATTTGAGTGTAATTTTATGATAATTTATGTTGAGATTTTTAATTTCAATCTTGTATTTAATTTTTTTTGAATGTCAAGCAAATGCATTGACAAACGAAACGAACGAGCCCAAGTTGAACTCTTTTCCTCAAATTTTAACAGCGATATGATATGATATTTAAAAATTGGATATGACCCCGGGAATAGGTAAAAAAAAAGTAAGATTCTAGAGTTAATTAGCGAGCAGTTTTGCTAGTGACTGTATGTTTTCGCGGAGTTTCCTATAGCGAGTGTACGAGGAGAAAATAAAATTCGAATATGTCAGTATAGTAGACATTCGTGAGGAACAATCTTATTTTCTGGCATTTGGGACCGAGAAATTCTTTCCGAGAATGTAATTCGGCAGCCTTCGCGAAGGCTGCCAAATACGCGCGCGTGTGCTCTTCGAAATTTATAAACCGCGTGTACGGTCGTGACGACGCGAGAGTCACGATTTACCGCGATGATTTGACGGTTCGACTGATTTTATACCTGCGGAATCGTGAATAAGAGTTTGATCGCCCCATACGCGGATCGCCTCCCAAGTAATACAAATCGAACTCGCGTCGGGTATTATTTTAACTTTAGGACGCTCGAATCATCCCTCTTTTCGAGCATCGCGTCGATCGCAGCAAATCAAGCCGAAAAATCGATTGAAACGCGGGCTCAGAATCGCGATGGCATGTGTTGCAGAAAAAAACGAGGGAGACGAGTCTGCTGCGTGGTTGTTGCGGCGCTGCTCCTTCCTGTGTGTGCCATGCATTTCGTTCATTAGGCAAATTAGTCACACCTCGACCGTAATTCACAGACTCTCGTGTCGTGCTCTTACGAGGCGCGCGTGAGTCGCGCTCGCGGATAATGGCGCGAATGGTTAAACGGCTGGCAATGGGAGTTTCGTGGATAGGATTGCGGCTCTAGGTTTTCTTACGCACAGACCTCGAACCTGTAACAAATATGAAAGAGTTTTACGGGTGCGTGTGGCTGTGGGAGTGAGCGCGTACTCGCACGTTCGGTCATCAATCGACAGCTTCCCGGTAACTTCGGTCAACGTGCTGTCGCGAAAAATAATAATAATAAGAATTTAAAAAAAGAAGAGAAAAACAGCTACAATGCTCGTCTCACGCGCAGTAAAAACTTGGCGTACTCTTTCCATTGTCCTCGCGTGATTAATAAGCCATTTGTAAACGCTTGACACTCTCGCACGTAAAAATCGTCCCTCCTGGTCGTTCCTCCTCGTCTCTCTCTCTCTCTCGTGTTCGTATTCGTATTTCGTGTTCGTATATTTTTATATTTTCTTCCTAAGTTATTATTTTTATTTCTGGCCATTTTGTTTTGTTTTTATATCCTTTTTAATTCATATTTCTGCATATTTATTCTGTATTTATATTATTCATCTTTTCTTGCATGTAATTTTCACTCTTGTGCAGCTTGCCGGGGCATAATGAAATTTGTCCATCAATCAATCAATGGTAGAAAATTTTGTTGGAAAAGATCGACTAAACGTTTTTTTTTTTAAATCAGAGCAAGAAATATTCTAGAAAGTTTCGTCGAAAAGCTAATTTTTGTGATTCGAATCGTAAATTTAGCTGACAGTTCCGTTATAAATGAAAATTATTGTCAAAATAACGAAAATTTTGAAATTACCTTAAAAAATCAACGTTTTTTGACAAAATTTCATTTTCAGTGCACGGCAGCAAGAAATATTCTAGAAAGTCTCGTCGAAAAGCCAATTTTTGTCATTCGAATCGTAAATTTAGCTCACAGTTCCGTTATAAATGAAAATGATTGTCAAAATAACGAAAATTTTGGAAATTACCTTAAAAAATCAACTTTTCTTGACAAAATTTCATTTTCAGTGCATGACAGCAAGAAATATTCTGGAAAGTCTCGTCGAAAAGCCAATTTTTGTCATTCCAATAGTAAATTTAGCTGACAGTTCCGTTAGATATGAAAAATATAGTCAGAATTCTGAAAATTTTCAAATTATCCAAAACGTCAAGAGACGCGGCAGCAGCTCGACGCCAATTTGGATGATTTAAAAATTTTCAAAATTTTTCTTTTTAGTTCACTTATTAGTTTACAGTAGCAAAATATCGAAGTATTTTGACAAATTTTAATTGTCAGTGAAACGAATAACAAATATTTAGATGTAAAATGAAATATTTAATCGAAACTCTATATAAAAGTCGCTGAGAAATCAATCAATCAATCTCTCTCTCCATCTTCTTCCTTCGCTGTCTCTCGTTTATTCCTCCTCCCTCACGCTCTTTTTCATTCCTCCCATCATGGCGATACGTGTAGAATTCTTTTTTGTCAATGTCCAAATCACGCACCTGTTATTCTCGAATTGGCGATCATTGTAACACAAATCGTCACTCTGAAACGTTAATACGAGGTAAAACATGGAAAAAAAAGAAGTAAGAAAAAAAAGATTCAACGTTCCGAGGTCGTGAGCGATTGGCGTTGTGTCTGTGTGCGAAGAGGAAAAAAAGAATATGAAAGACAGGAGAAAAGGGAGGCGGCAGAGGGGACAGAATAAGGTCGTATAATTGCAGTGGTATTGCGCGAGTATAGTCCGTACCGCGCGAGGTCCGTACTCTACTGACGTACACGCACGTAGAATCGTATAGAGTGCACACGCGGAGTGTATATCTAGGCGTTTTACGGGGTAGCAAGAAATTAGTTGGACAGTTACTTCAACCATTTAATGATATCAGCTACAAAGCTGTGTAATGGCTTTAGCAACTCTCGTAACTATACCGAGATATTATCTCCCATCCAACCGCCGGTACTTATTATTTCCAACGCTTCTATTTTTTATGTCTCGAGGTCACTACAACACACACACGTACACGGGCGTTTATGTAGATGTAAGAAGAGCCGCGTTGCGTATTATATACGGACGTGTGTGCACGGGAGAAAGACACAATCGGGTTTTAGTATAAAATTACATTTTCTACGTCGCACGCGTGTATTATCTCGTTCGAGCCTGCTTTCGTGGATTTTATACCGAAATAATTTAGCTGCTTGTAAACCTTCGTAATAATGAAGGAAAGTTGAACCGCGTTTTACGCAACGCGCACGTTTCATTCGTGCAATAAATTGCCTTTCCCGCTCCAAAGTGCGAATTGTCTCGTTATCATTTGCGACAATGGATTCGGTTCGGGGTTTCCACGACATAATTATCGCTCCGGAATTATAATGAATGGGGTGGTTTCGTGTCAAGGGAAATTTTCGTCCAGAAAAAGCAAAAGACGATGGTAAACATTTCGAATTTTCGAATATTCGCGCGGGTGGTTGACTATCAACCCTTTTTCCTCCTCGTCGTCTCGGGCTGACAAACTGTGTAATGGGTTCGCGTGTGAAATTGCTGAACGGCCGTTCGCCTCATTCTTTATCTCAATTCTATTATCTCTTAATTAATATAGAGACCATTAGCGGCGTGTCTCATTTTTCTTCACCGCGTAAATACTCGCGTCAACGTTCGTTGCAAAATATATCGTTCCCTTCGTTTAGGATAAAATGCTGCTTGACAATTAACCGCGAGACGTGTCGCACACGCTCCTCGCTCGTAATTCCGTCACGCTTGTAGACTGAAAATGAAACGTAGTAAAAAAAAAACGTCGATATTTTGTTGAACACGGTGAACTAAATATTTTTCGATATTTTCGTAATTTTGACAATGTTTTTTTCATTTCTAACGAAACTGTCAGTAAAATTTACGATTGCAATGACAAAAATTGACTTTTCGGAGAGACTTTCTGGAATATTGTACGAGGATGCAATCAAGATAACTGAACTCGCATCAGGTGACCCCAAGTTTTTGCGATTAATCGCGCGTTCCAAGAAATCACACTCCGCAGACGTTGAAAATTAAAATAAACCAAAAATGAAAGCCCCGTTTTTTTTATTAGCGCTCGCCGGTCAAACTTCACCAACAATTATGATAATTTTTTTATTCTGACGCAACGAAATAATTACCGTAAAAACTTTTGGTCAAATAGTGTGTAAATGGCTCTGGACCTCGTGGGTGTGTTTTTTTTTCGTTTTTTATTGATAAGGAATAAGCCCGGAAACAAAAAAAATGAGTGAGATTGAAAGTCGACCTCATTAATCATTCGACTCTAATGAGTCGAGTAAAAAGGTGTGTAGGAGTTGAAAAAGTCAAGGAGGAAATCAGAGATGCAACATGAATCACAAGTAATAATTATTTACCGTTTCCCAGCACTGTCTGCATCGTTCGACCGGTGGGCATCTGTAAAACCGTCCGATGCATACGTAATATCTAATATGCATATACACGATGAGTACGCATTCACCGTACACCGTGTACACTTTTCCATATCGCTCAACGACGCAGCAAACTCTTTTAGGCCATAAAAATAAATTAAAAATTCGAATTTTCCATACTTTTATTGATTTTTCTCGAAAATATATCGGCTGGAAAGAAAATTTTATTAGAAAAAAACGATGTTTTTTGGATATGTCCGTCCAGGTGTTTTTTTTTTTTGGAAAATCACAAAAATTTTGTCGTTCCAATCGTAAATGTTGCTGACAGTTCCGTTGGAGATGAAAAGAATTGTCAAAATAACGAAAATTTTGTTGGAAAAGATCGATATTTTGTTGGATACGTTCGTCCAAGTGTTTTTTTTTTGGAAAATCACAAAAATTTTGTCATTCCAATCGTAAATTTTGCTAACAGTTCCGTTGGAAATGAAAAATAGTGTCAAAACAACGAAAATTTTGTTTCAAAAGATCGATATTTGGTTGGATACGTTATTCAACCAAGTGTTTTTTTTTTCTTGAAATATCACGAAAATTTTGTCATTCCAATCGTAAATTTTGCTGACAGTTCCGGTGGAAATGAAAAATATTGTCAAAACAACGAAAATTTTGTTGGAAAAGGTCGATATTTTGTTGAACACGATGAACTAAATATTTTTTTGAAAAATCACGAAAATTTTGTCATTCCAATCGTAAATTTTGCTGACCGTTCCGTTGGAAATGAAAAATATTGTCAAAACAACGAAAATTTTGTTCGAAAAGATCGATATTTTGTTGGATACGTTCGTCCAGGTGTGTTTTTTTTTTTAAATCACAAAAATTTTGTCATTCCAATCGTGAAAGTTGCTCAAAGTTCCGTTAGAAATGAAAAATATTGTGAAAACAGTGAAAATTTTGAAATTATCTTCTTTAACAAAATGTCGACGCTTTTGACAAAATTTAATTTTCAGTCTAGATACTTTTTGGAAAGGATTCTGCGCCATGTTGGAAAAATAGTTGTCCGAAATGATACGGATCTCGATAAAGCAAGGAAGATTGAAAAAAAATTGATGTCTGTCTGTGTGTATATGCGGAATTGGGGCAGCAGCAACGGGGAACCGTATACGGCGGCGGTGGCAGGAGACGTCCGCGATTATCTCCGGCATGCGGCAAAGCGGAGCGTTGAGAAGCGGTAATTGGCAGGGGGTCTTACTTTGGCCTAACTACGCGCGCGCGCGCGGTAACGAATGGGATCAGTTATAGGCGCGAACTGGCATTTGAATCCTCGTTAACGCCGCGCCAACGAGCGATCCACCCTGGTGTATGGATAGCGAGCCGGGCCGCGAAGATTCTCAATCTGCTCACTGAAAATAATTTTTTTTTGGTCAAATATCGACAGTTTGTTGGATGGGCCGAAATTTTGTTGGGAAATATCGAATTTTGTCATTGCAGCAAGAAATATTCTCGAAAGTCTCTTCGAAAAGTCAATTTTTGTCATTCCAATCGTAAATTTTGCAGATGCAGTTTCGTTACAACTATAAAAACACGGAAATTTTGAAACATTCTTGAAAAATTTCATTTTCAATGTCGTAAAAAAATCTTTGAATATTTGCGTCGCAGCAACACGTGTCCTCGGATTGTCAATTTTTTTTTTCCTCTAAATGCCAAGAATGCGCCCATGGACCCTACGAATCTGGCCAACCGATCTCTCCTCGAACGGACTGCAAAGCCGCGAACAAGGCGAGAGGCTGCGCAACTTTTTAAATCTGCGCGAAGGTGCGTGTGACGCGTGACTGCATCGCGTAGATTTTTCTGCACGATTCTTTTTGCTATTAATGTTGAATCATTCGACAAGGTCTAAATCACAAGGTGTGTAGCAGTTTTTTACAAATTAGAGGCGAGCACAAAAGTATTGTAAAGTGTCGTACGCGGAGGCGACGAAACTCGGTTTGGAATGAGCCAATCGGAGAAAAGACACCTCGCGATAACTGTGGGCAGCCGGGCTCTTAATTACCAGGTGTGTTTGGACCTAATGAGTCTCCTCCAAATTAATTGCGATCGTTGGTGTGTCTCGGAAAAGAGAGCCGCGCATCTCGTATCCGATTCTTGTTTCGCACTCGATCCTCCCTATTTCGTGTAAAAACCTGTTTCGAACCATCATTACGCCTGCTCTTTCCAACATGAATTTTTGCTATGTAAACGACGTTTCGTCCGTATAATTAATTGAGCGCGGTTATTCGATCCTCCCAATCACCGCAGACAACTAATTTATTCAAAATTTCTTGCTCAAACTCGGCAGATATCACTGAAAACAAAATTTTGTTGAATACGTTCGACTAAATGTTTTTTTTTTTTAAATCACAAAAATTTTGTCATTGTGGTAAGAAATATTTCAGAAAGTCTCTGCAAAAAGTCAATTTTTGTCATTCCAATCGCAAATTTTGCTGACAGTTCCGTTAGAAATGAAAAATATTGTCAAAATTACGAAAATTTTGAAATTATCCAAAAATATTTATAGTTCATCGTATTCAACAAAATGTCGACAATTTTTGACAAAATTCAATTTTCAGTTTTGGAAATCCGGTTAAGAGGAAACAGGAAAAATCGCTGCAGTCTGGAATTTATAGGAAGAATGATGGAAAAAAGCGACAGAAAAATGGGGACGAGGGTGCGAATAAGAGGCGCGCAACTTTTTTCGAGATTTCATAGGTCGTAGCGTGTGGTTTTGTCTTTTTTTTTTCTTTTTTTTTACTTGACACCGTTGGACGCTCGTGGCCCATAGGCCCCAATCAAATTCCCATGATTCCGAATTAGCAGATGCTTTCGCCAGATCGAATGGACGCCCCGTGGCGGCCTGCGGGCGAACGGAATGCACCAACGCCGTAGCATCGAAGGGAAGAAGGGGGGGGGGGAGAGATCGCGGAGAATGCAATGCCCCGTGGGTCTTGAGATATTCACGACAACTATATTAGCCGGTTCAGATAGGATCGGCATCATACCGCGCCAGCGACACGGCTAGCCCGTCTCTCCCTTCTCCCTTCTCTCTCTCTCTCTCTCTCTCTCTCACGTTCTTCCTTGCACCGGCGTATTCGCCCTTTTTTTCATTCCCGGATATCTCGATTTCAAATACTGGAGTTGCAAATTCATGATACTTTTCTAAAATTCGTCTGCCGCGCATTAATTCCAAAGCGAGCTTCGCACAGCCAAATTATTATTTCTTGTGACATCGCGATGAAAATTAAATTTTGTCAAAAAAACGTCGATATTTTGTTGAATACGGTGAACTAAATATTTTTGGATAATTTCAAAATTTTGGTAATATTTTTCATTTCCAACGGAACTGTCGGCTAAATTTAAGATTGGAATGACAAAAATTGACTTTTCAAAGAGATTTTCTAGAATATTTCTTGATATGCAATGACGAAATTTTTGTGATTTTTCAAAAATTAATTCCGATGCGAGCCTCGTAGAGCCAAATTATTATTTCTTGTGATATCGCGATGAAAATTACATTTAGTCAAAAAACGTCGATATTTTGTTGACCACGGTGAACTAAAAATTTTCGGATAGTTTCAAAATTTTCGTAATTTTGACAATATTTTTCATTTCTAACGAAATTATCAGCAAAATTTCCGATTGGAATGTCAAAAATTGACTTATTGGAGAGACTGCCTCGAAAATTTCTCGCTGCGATGACAAATTTTTCGAAAAAAAGGTTGAAAAACTTTTCTTTTGCGTTACGGCTTTGCCGCTGGTTTGAAAAGAATAAAAATAATGATTCGGTCGTGAATTAAAGAGCAACTTGAAATCCCGATCAACATTAACAGCCCTCGTGATTCTATCGATAATCCTCTTTTAACGAGTACACTCTTCAGCCCCGGGGTGTCCAACTCGGAGCTTAGTACATAAACTATGTACATATAACGACATTATATTGATGGTATATTCTCGGCATAATCTTCTAAGAAAGAGAGAGAGAGAGAGAGCGAAGGTCCGGCAGGAGCAGCAGCAGCAGCGTGAGAGGCTTATTGAGACGTCTATATCGCAGGCAAAGAGTCTCGGGCTGCTGTTAAATAAGTACCGAAGTCAAGCCGCATGGCTCACCAGTCAAGTTTTCGAGCTGCGTTTCGACTCCTTCGTTACCTGCCGTTAAATACACATTTATATATATATATGTATAGCTATACATACGTAGAAGCTACGTAACGCTTCATCTTCGGAATTGTTAATCAACGAATTAGCATATGAAATCTCTATGCGCGCGTACGAAATCCGCGAGCACATTCGTACACGCGGTACAGGCAAAATGAAGAAATACCAGCGGCATTTGATAGGCAGCGCGGTGCGTATTGTAAATAACGGGTATAAGAAGGGTTAAGTATTATCAGGAGATCCGCACGAACCCCCGGGGCTACCGGGGGTCATTATAACGCCTGCTGTAAGCTTATTAGCGTTTTCGAATTTGTCGGACTTTGTATGATTGATACGATAGATCTCTACTCGATTTTACCCAGTGCCACTATTTTTATACATAATATTGCACGTGTGCATCGCTCATTTCGCACTGAGAAGAACATTTTGTGGGAAAAGATCGATATTTTGTTGGATACAAACGTTTTTTTGGAAAATCACAAAAATTTTGTCGAAAAGGCAATTTTCGTCATTGGAATCGTAAATTTTGCTGACAGTTCCGTTAGGAATGAAAAATATTGTAAAAATAACGAGAATTTCGAAATTATCCAAAAATATTTAGTTGCACCTGCAAGGTCAAATTTTCTCGTGCAATTTGTCAAGCGATGCCATAAATTTCAGCGGTTGATGAGGAGAAAAAAGTTGAAGTTTTAAATATTATTAATAATTACTCGTTAAATTATTCGGGGGCGTGATGCGTTGACGGTGGAGCAGGAAGACGAAGAGCGCGCATGGTTTTGTGAAGGAAGCTTAACCCACATATTTATTCAAGTTGGCTCTGGGATTGGAAAAGGATCGAGGCGGCAGAGAGATGTGCCCTCGAGGCGGGGAGAGGCTATATACAAAACGTGCAACAAATAAGGAGTTAATCGACTCTCCGGATCGATACTAAACGCGCGCGAGCGGTTCGTTTCATTGTGCGGTAGAGACCGAACGCCTGCTCGATATAATTGGCCTCTAATTAGAGCCCGGCAAAAAGTAAACTCATCGTCGAACGAAGCGACCCTCCTCTCCCTCTTTTATCAGCTTCTCGCTCTTCTATACATACAAGACCCGAAGAGCCTTCCGAGCCATTTGCAGCCTCTCATCTCCGCGGACTGGCCGCGAGGCCCGTACGCGCATAGAGCCTCCAGCAGACGCGGATACAAACTCGCTTTTTCGCCCGCCAGCAGCTTACGTCCGGTAGAATAACTTTTATTAATTATTCTCGCCTCTCAACCTTTCCTCTTTATTTTCGTCCTATATCACCTCCAGTAAACTGCTCCGACGTTTTCAAGAATAAAAAAAATTATCACTGAAAATCAAAATTCGTCAAAAAACGTCAATATTTTGTTAAATGCCAACTAAATATTTTTAGATAATTTCAAAATTATCGTAATTTTGACAATATTTTTCATTTTTAACGGAACTGTCAGGAAAATTTACGATTGGAATGAAAAAATTTTCGTGATTTTTCGAAAAAACAAATTATCGATGTTTCCCAATAAAATTTTCTTTCCATTGATAGCCTCTCGAAAATTTTCCTTATTTTTTTAAATTCTCAACTGTTTTCCTAAAACCCTGTCGGTTTTACCATGCAACCGCGTGATGCGGTTGAGATTCTAAGTTAGTAGTGTCTACGAACTTAGCAACTCAACCGCATGATGCGCGCGAGATTGATTTGGCTTTGCTAAGCAATTAGCCAGGGCCCATTATAGTCGGCACGGGGCCCCCTGCCGAAGAAAGGGGCCCAATTGAATCGACTCTACAAAAAAGAAGACCAGGGCGACGCGCTACCATGCGCTGGATGCGCTAAACACTTGTCAATTTCACAAAAAAAAACATTATTGACGAAAATAATGGGTTGACGCGTTTCCAGATTCGGAATACGATCGAGGTGTCTATGAGATGAGGCTCGATAGAGCCGCAGAAATGTGGGATCTTGCGGAGGAACAAAAAGTGAAAAAGAGAGATGAGAAAGATGCTCTGGACTCCCGATGGCAGGGGAAAGAGTGAGGAGAGGAGCGAGAAAGAGGAGAAAAGAGAAATTGGAAAGAGGCTGGCCCGCCCGGTGGTGGTATACCCCGGTGGTGGTACCCCGAAGGTGCGGGCCGAGTGTATATGCGAGAGGAGAGCGCGTTGGTTAACGAGGGTGTGATTCATGGTTCCCTGGCGGCCGTCGTTTCTCTCCTGCTCTCGCGGTTCAACGGTGCTCATATCGCCTTAAAATTATACCGCGCGCTTCGGTATCATTATAACGAAACAACATGAGAAACTTGTTGGCTGAAGCTAGCAGTTTTGTGCCATCGCTCTCGACTTGATTTATACGAACTGAAAAGAAAATTTTGTTGGTAACGATCGATATTTTGTTGGAAACGTTCGACGGAACGTTTTTTTTTTTTGAAAAATCACAAAAATCGTCATTCCAATCGTAAATTTAGCTGACAGTTCCCTCAGAAATGAAAATTATCGTCAAAATTACGAAAATTTTGAAATCATCCAAAAATATTTAGTGTTCAACAAAATATCGACGTTTTTTGACAAATTTCAATTTTTATCGTACTCAGGCTCAGCGGATTAGCGCTTGAGAAACACTGCTGGGAATCCGCGCAAAGGGGTATCATTTAAGTTGGTTAGGGGGCGATCCTGCGTGCGACCGATGGCTATGAGCTTGTAAAGGATCCTCACGAGACATTAATATTAGCTATACGCGCGAGGCCCTCTTATGGATCTCTTCCAGCTCGTCGCTCCTCTCTCGCGATATAGAGTCACCGCGCGAAATCTACCAAACACCAATATTCACAAAACACTTCCTGTTTCAACCCCGCTTTGGATGACATTCATGTAAAGCGTTGGAAGGACTCGAAACACTTCACAAGTCGCACAAGAATCGCGGTCTCGTCTAGTTCAACTTCTAAAAACTTAATCCTCACCATATACGATGTTGGAATCGATTCCGATATAAACCTTTGGTCTTATAGACGAATCCGCGTCAGTCTGTTCGTAAACAAGCCACACTGAAAAGAAAATTTTGTTGAAGAAGATCGAAATTTTGTTGGTTACGTTAAACTAAA
Organism: Diadegma fenestrale; assembly: GCA_037043255.1. Classification (NCBI taxonomy): domain Eukaryota; kingdom Metazoa; phylum Arthropoda; class Insecta; order Hymenoptera; family Ichneumonidae; genus Diadegma; species Diadegma fenestrale. Next base: position 2,749,154 of record CM073310.1, read on the forward strand.
CGTTTTTTCGAAAAATCACGAAAATTTTGTCATTCCAGCAAAAAACATTCTGGAAAATCTTTTCGGAAAGTAAATTTTTGTCATTCCAATCGTAAATTTTGCTGACAGTTCCGTTACAATGAAAAATATTGTCGAAATAACGAAAATTTTGAATTCATCCCAAAATATTTAGTTCGCTGTATTCAACAAAATATCGACGTTTTTTGACAAAATTGAATTTTCAGTGCAAAAAAGACGACTGAGAACTTCTAGAAACATCTAAAAAGCTTCTTCGATGTTACTTTAAAGCGTATGCAAAGTTTCAAAAGGCTTCGCCATTTAGAAATCGCAATATTTAATGTCCAAAGCTGCCACTTTAAACACCAGCGCTCTTATGGGAAACTACCGAAAATTCTGAATTTTATAAATAAATATCGTGAATTCTAAATGGTAAAACGTCTTAAAATTGCGCGAGCTACTAGATAATTTGACTATTTTCTGTTTGTGCAGTGCAAATTTGAAGGAAATTTTATTGATACAAAAGTTTGCATGGAAAAACGACATCCGCATATGGTAATGTCGTGATTTTACTTAAAGATTGTATATGATTAATGAAAACGGGCCGGTGCGTACACGGCAGGTCGTACGCGTACATGGATAGCACGCGGGTATAGAAGAAGAAAAAGGTTATGGGGGCTTTTTCCGAAGAGGCTTCGTCGCTCATCATTCCGGCGGATTAGAGAGAGATTAAACTGTGTAGAATAACTTTTGGCTGGGTATTAAGAAGGCATTAAAGGTCGTTTTACCGAGTCTCGCGTGGTGTACAGATTGCTTGGTCGACTAGCCATGCGATCATAGGTACGAGCAGGGTAGTTGGGTACGAGGCTGGAGCTAAAATCCCTGTTGGAGAAGAAGCCGCCAGCCTCGTTAGGCCAAAACCGTTGACGCCCACTCCACGTGGCTGCTGTGCGCGCAATGAGCGACAAAAAAAACATAGGGAGAGAAATATTCTCAGGGGGCAAAGTTAACTGGATAATTTTGGGACTTGTCACTGCGGTACCGGTTTTGTACGCGTTTACAAACTTGGGGCTTTCAACGTTAAGCCGTTTGTTCCCTGCTCTCGGTTCCGGCTCTTCTGCTCGCTTGCTCGCTCGACTCTCGGTTCTTCACGATTATTGTTCAAGCCACCTGCAGATTATCACTTGCCCGCCTACCCCTGTGTATTCTCTTCTTCAAAATCCCACCCCGACGATCATCACCACTTTATATATATATATATATATATATATACCGTGCCGTTTACGAGCCTCTTGAAAAGAAAATTTTGTTGGAAAAGATGGATGTTTTGTTTGATGCGTTCGACTAAACGTTTTTCTTTGAAAAATCACTAAAATTTTGTCATTTCAGCAAGAAATATTCTAGAAAGTTTATTTTTGTCATTTCAATCGTTAATTTTGCTAACAATTCCATCGGAAATGAAAAATATTGTCAAAATATTGTCGAGTCGCTTCGAGAAGTAAATTTTTGTCATTCCAATCGAAAATTCCGCTGACAGTTCCGTTAGAAATGAAAAATATTGTCAAAATATTGTCGAGTCGCTTCGAGAAGTAAATTTTTGTCATTCCAATCGAAAATTCAGCTGACAGTTCCGTTAGAAATGAATAGTATTGTCAAAATAACGAAAATTTTGAAATTATCCAAAAATATCAAATTCATCGCCAAAATTTTGACGTTTTTGCACAAAATTCAATTTTCAGTGGATGGGATTTTTCCTTTGCGCCCGAGTCTTGTTTTTCTAAATCTTTCTCGTTTTTGTTTGTCTCCCTTCCATTTATCGTTGGAGAAAGAAAATGATGTATTTTTCGAGAAAAATTAATTACGTCAATTATTCCGAACGATGAGAGTGATTAAAAAAAAAAAAAAAACAATGGGCAGGGCGCAGGTGGACGTTGAAATGTTTGCGAGCCTTGACACATTATGAAAAACAGAAAACGCGCGGCGAGTGTAGTTGATGGTGGTTGGTCGTGAGAGCCCCAGAGCGGATAATTATTTTCGCGAACCAAGCCCCGATTACTCGTGTCTTCATTTACTCCGCCCGGGTTCGTCTTGTCCGTTTTTCTTTTGGTTGAATGTTTTTGCAGCGCATGCACCGAGAGGGCTTTTTTGTCCGTTCAAGCGAGTGTGTCCGGTTTTCGGGCGCCTCAGGCTTTGGATGTGCGAAACGGCCTACAACGTGTGTATATATGGCTTTTGTACTTGTGCATCGATATATGCAAGTGCATGCGTGTAGAGGATACGTATAAATACGAGATGAGTATCGCGCGGGGTCGCAGCAGGGCTTTCGCGGGGGCGTGGTGCCGGTCAGTGTTTTAAATCACCTTCACCCCGAGCGTATGTGTTCAGCCACCTTTCTCGTTTACCAATGCCCATCTACGCGAATAACGATTCTCGCATTTCAACTCCTTCTTTTCTTCATATATTATATTCTCTATATACGCGCGCGCGCGCGTCTTTCTTTCTCTGTGCGGCTCCTCGTGCCTCCGTATGCCAATGTAAATATCATTTTGCCTCCGGATATACGAGCAAAGCCTGCGATCGAAACGGGGATTGCGCGAAAATCATTCGCGCTACGGGCTAGCTGTCATTGTACGGGACGCCCCGGCAATAATAATGCGCTGGGATTATTAGATTGTTGCAATTGGGTACAACGACGTCGTGGAAAGTCCTCACACGCAGTTCCTCGGCACAAATTAGTCGACATTTGCTTGAAATTCGAGAGGCGATCGCGTATTTAGCAACATCGCGGGGAGTTTTGCCGATGTTTGTGTAGGTGAAAATAAAAGTGATGAATGAGTCACTGGAAAAAACATTTTCAGCAGGGAAAAGATCGATATTTTGTTGGGTAGACGTTTTTTTTTGAAAAATCACAACAAATTTTGTCGTGCAGCAACAAATATTCTAAAAAGTCTTTCCAAAAGGTCGATTTTTCTCATTCGAATCGTAAATTTAGCTGACAGTTTCGTTACAAATGAAAAACATTCTCAAAATAACGAAAATTTTGAAACTACCTGAAAAAATTAACGTTTTTTGACAAAATTTCATTTTCAGTGCATGGCAGCAAAAAATATTATAAAAAGTCTCTTCGAAAAGTGAATTTTTTTCATTCGAATCGCAAATTTCTCTGACAGGTCCGCTATAAGTGAAAAAATAACGAAAATTTGGAAATCACCTTAAAAAATCAACTTTTCTTGACGAAATTTCATTTTCAGTGCATGGCAACAAGAAATATTATAAAAAGTTTCGACGAAAAGTCAATTTTTGTCATTCGAATCGTAAATTTAGCTGACAGTTCCATTATGAATGAAAATTATTGTCAAAATAACGAAAATTTCGAAATCACCTTAAAAAATCAACGTTTTTTGACAAAATTTCATTTTCAGTGCATGGCAGCAAGAAATATTCTAGAAAGTCTCGTCGAAAAGTCAATTTCTGTCATTCGAATCGTGAATTTAGCTGACAGTTCCGTTATAAATGGAAAACATTCTCAAAATAACGAAATCTTTGAAATAATCGAAAAACATTCAGTTCACCGTTTTCAACAAAACATCGAAGTTTTTTGACAAAAATTAATTTTTAGTGCGTAGTGCCCCTGCGTGGCATCGTTGCATGCGGCTGGGGCAGTGCAGGAGGAAAAAAGAGTGAAGGAGAAGAAAGAGGAGCAGCAGGGCAGGAGAAAACCAATATGAAATTACGCTCGCGCGAGCGAGCACCAAATTGCCGGTAATAAAGTGGGCCGATAAACAAATGAAGGAGCGAGCGCGAGAGAGAGAGAGAGAGAGAGTTTGGGTCCGTTGGTACACATACGAGATGAGCGAGCCAATAAGAGGACAACTCTGCAAAAGTCTATCTTGTCTCGCTCGTGCTCCGGAAAGCCACCAAGTTGCCTGGAGGAAGCGAGAAGCGAGTGAGAAATCCGAGCGCGCGATGAGCGACGAGGTAGAGAGCTTGTAGAATCATAAGCGCGAAGAGCGAGCGCGGGGCACAGCAAAAAAACAAGCAATGAGGATAACGTGTGAAGAATAAGCAGAACAAGAGGAAGAAGCGAAGATGCTGAGTAAAGAAGACGCCGATAATGGCGGAAGCAACCGAGACTGGATAAAACAAACTTAACGTGCCTGCGATACCACGTGTTGAAAGCGAGTTACGACTTTACTCGCACGCCGTTGCTACGGCACCCAACGTCGGATCGCATCGTCTCTTCATCTTCTCCCCCCCCCCCCGCCCCTGCTGCTGCTGCATGTTTCTTCTCTTTATTCAAACGCGTTCGTCTCTCATAGCGGATCAAATTTTGTCCTGTGATTGTCAACGTGACTCTATTGTTTATCGAGATTCGATGCGCCACGGCTTTCCAATCTAGAACGAGGAAAAATGCACTGTAGAGAAAATTTTGTTGGAAAAGATCGATATTTCGTTGGATACGTTCGACTAAACGTTTTTTTTTTTTTAATTCCGAAAATTCGGTCATTGCAGCAAAAAAATATTCTAGAAAGTCTAGTTTTGTCATTCCAATCGTCAATCTTGCTGACAATTCCATCAGAAATGAAAAATACTGTCAAGTCTCTTCGAGAAGTAAATTTTTGTCATTAATCGAAAATTTTGCTGACAGTTCCGTTAAAACATTGTCAAAATAACGAAAATTTTGAAATTATCCAAAATTATTTAGTCCAGCGAACAAAATATTGACGTTTTTTAACCAAATTTAATTTTGAGTGTGTCGAACGCTCCAGACAGTTTGCCGCGGGAGACGTTGCGAGTAATCGGTTAATTAATAAACCGTTAATACCAAGATACGACGTATTTACTCGCGGGTAATGAAAAGAAACGATCGTAGTGGGGCCGCATACACTATACACACATCGAGATCAGAAGCTCGACAGAGCTGAGTGAGAGCTGTGCATCGTGCTGTGTGGAGCACATACATATAAACATACGAGCTGCGAGCTGCGGTCAGCACTTTTGACGCGCTCAGGTGGAACCAAGATGGCCGACGGAGCGTCCCCCGAAGGTTCAAAGGGGAGTGGGGGTAATGACGCTCATCACCCGCCGACGGTCTTTCGCTATACCAACATCTTTTGCGCCAACGTGCGTGCTCCTCCTTCTCTCGCGCTTCTCATCTCGTTTTACAAATCTCGCGCGCCGGAGAGCGATAGAGATGGGAAGGCGAGAGTTTTTTTGTGCCCTGATGCGCATGTGATTCGTATAAACAACTTTTCGACTTCTCTCGCTCGCGCTCCAGGGAAAATGAAATTTGGTCCAAAAACGTCGATATTTCGTTGGGAACCAAATATTTTATGATAATTTCAAAATTTTCGTTAATTTGATAATATTTTTCATTTCTAATGGAACTGTCGGCCAAATTTACTTACCAGAATATTTCTTGCTGCAAAGACAACATTTTCGTGATTTTTCAAAAAAAAGTTTCCTACAAATTTTTTTTTTTTTACCAACCAAAATTTGTATTTTCTTTGCCGCTGGATTCAGCGGTGCTGGGAGGGATGTGGAAAGTGAAGGACACGCGTGCGATATTATTTTGGCTTCATGAGCTGTCAGAGATCTGGTGCAGGAATAAATTTTTATCGTAGCTTTATTGGCGGGATAACGAGACTGCATGGGTATGGGTAGGAAAGATATTGGTCCGTCCAAGAAGCGCGCAGGCCTGCACCTTTACAGCCTAATTATATCACTAATAAATTCGCATCTATATACATGTAGATAACTCGGGATTTAGCATATTCGCCTTCTTCCGCGCACGAACATTATAAATGCTCGTAATATTTCTTTCCGCATTTGCCTGCTCGTAAAAAAAAATCCCAATAATCATAACAATTGTCACGAGCGAGGAGAACGAGTTTTTGCAGCCTCCCAACTTTCTTCGACCTCTTGAAAATTATTCACACCAGAGCGAAATTGTGAAAAAATCAAATCAACGAAAAAAAATTTTTTTTAAAGATTCGAAAAGATACAAATTTCAAAATTCTCGTAATTTTGACAATATTTTTGATTTCTAACGCAAAATTTACGATTGGAATGACAAAAATTGACTTTTCGAAGAGACTTTCCAGAATATTAGAATATTTCTTGCTGCAATGACAATTTATCGGATTTAAAAAAAAAAACGATTAGTCGAACAAAATATCGATCTTTCCCAACAAAATTTTCTTTTCAGTGGAAGATTCGGGGAAGAGGCGCGTCGATGATGTTTATTGGGATCCGCGCGTTGAAATGATGCGTTTCGTGTAAATTTTTATCTGCTGTGGCATGTGCTTGAAAGGTGAATGATATCGGTGCGGGGCGCCCGCAGAGTGTTTTCGCGCGATCGAGTGAGAAAAGTGTCGCTTGGTGCTGGGCTCGCGCGAGAGACATTTTGACTCTGTCGACGCCTATATCGGCAACATATTTATACACCCGAGTCGAGGGAGGGACTCGCGCCTCTTTATTGTAAGAAAAAAAGAGCTGGACCGGAGTGCAAGGGAGAAAGAGACGCGAGGATGATCCGTTGGAACGTCGTCCTCGTCCTGGTCCTCCTCGTGGTCGTCCTGATGGCTGCGCAAGAGGATTTGATGCACGAGGTGTGTTTAGTCGCGCTGTAGTGACGCGCGTGCTCGAGCGAGTTTGGCACGACGGGAGCCGTTTGGATGGGGACAAAAAGTAAGCTCATCGCGTTCTCCATCTCTCTTATCCTCGCTCATTTTCTCATCTGGCCATCTTTCATGTTGATTCATAAGAGAATCAAATGAAAAGAGCAAAGTGTGTATCTTTATGCCACACGATTCTCCATCTCTGCAGCATTTTCTCTCATTCTCTCATATTCTGTTGGTCGATCCGGCGCGTAACCCTAACAAGAGCCGGGATAGAGCCGTCAGAGCCGCGGGGGGGCCCATGGTTCCTCGCCGGGACCCCCCGCTGTCCGCCATCTTGGCTTTTATTAACGAGAAAGAAGTCGCGGTCCCGGCAGCACCAACGGCAGCAACTCCGCGCGATATATTTATATATTCGTGTATATAAACACGTATTTATATTATATATACGGTGTGATCGAGGATCAACCGATTTTACACGCGCTCTGCAGCGAGAGAACGAAAAAAATAAAATTATACTTGAGAGAAAGCAGAGGAACGTGAGAGGCGAGGAGGAGGAGGACGAGGAGAGGAAATGAAAGAGTCTCGAAGCATCAGGGTAGAGAAAGATACGTTGGAGCAGCGAGCGATGTCTCGGCAGTTTACGAGAACGAATTCATTAACGAATCACTGCGGGCGTGATCCTCTCGGAGCTCGATCTCCGAGCTCATAGAAAACACGCGTGGAATACACAACGACTTACCTGTCCATTACATTATTTATTTTTACAGGAGAAAAACTAAATCTGGCGAGCTACTTTGTGGCTGCGGAATCATTTCCAGGGGATAAATGTGTCTGCTTAATTGTGGGTCAACACTTTTCTAAATGGGTCTTGTACTTTTATTGTAATCGCTAATTTAGCGAGAGTCTCACAGTGGGGCGTCCAGGCTTCGAGTATTTTCAAGTTATTCTGTCGTTTCGCTCATCTCGCAGAAGATTCGTTACTTTTATTTTTCATAATTTCAAAATTTTCGTCATTTTGACAATATTTTCCATTTCTAACGGAATCGTCAGCAAAATTAACGATTGGAATGACAAAAATAGACTTTCTAGAATATTTCTTGCTGCCATGCACTGAAAATGAAATGTTGTCAAAAAACGTTGATTTTTTAAGGTAATTTCAAAATTTTCGTCATTTTGACAATATTTTTCATTTCTAACGGAATCGTCAGCAAAATTAACGATTGGAATGACAAAAATAGACGTTCTAGAAATTTAGTGATTTTTCAAAAAATACAAAACGTTTAGTCGAACGTATCCAACAAAATTTCGATCTTTTCCAACAAAATTTTCTTTTCGGTGTGTCATTCCTTGGTAGCGGACTTTTTCGATAATTTTTTTTATTAACTTCGTCCTCGTCGTTGGCCAGTCGTGTCTAGGCTGACCGCGAGATCCTTAGGATAGAGTTCATCCCTGATCCGTATATTGTGTTAATATCATGCCCGTTCTCGCACCGTTACATACAATCATGCGGGGCACAAGGATGGAGTGCATTTTGCGTGGGCGTCGCACAAGGCGTCGCTTTAACGTTCTGCATAAATTCCATGGCGATACCCACAGGGGGGTTTGTACATCGAGTCAGAGAGAGAGAGAGAGAGGCTGAGGCTGCTTCTCCAATTTCCTTGCAGTAAACGTCAAGCCAATAAGAATCGGTTGGGTTCGTCGAGCAAGGAGAGTAAAAAGCTCTTGTAGCTCGACCAATGTCCGTCCTATGCTTTTATATGCCTCCCTCCCCCGCTCGCGCCTGGTTAAGCATCTCATTTATTCTCTCTATTTCTTATTTCGACCGGCGCGTGATAAAGAGGACGGCGACGCTCGTGGTGAACGAGCGAGCAAGGGAATGAAACGGATGACTGAAAAAAAAAAAACAAAAACAAAAAATGTCCAACGAGGAATCGCGCGGGGTGTGAGAGAAAAAGGCGAGAAAAGAAATTCTCGAAAAAGATATTCTCTCGAGGATTCCCCGGAATATGCGTATTATATATATACGTATATAGGATGCAAATGAGACTTGCTCTCGCGCAGTCCGCTTAATAAAACGGCTCGTATTTTAAGATCCGTAATATTAACATAATGCCTCGTATACGCCCTATAATTGCGACCTAATGTCCGCGTGTATACACAGCACGTGTGGACGGGACTTAATGGGGCCCATACCATAACCATACCGAGAGATAAATAAATAATCAGATTTCATTGTGTATTTATTATACACATATACATGTACGTTATTTCGTTGGTGAACGCAGTCTTGGCACCGCGAGTACTAGAAAGGGTGTGCGAGAGAGAAAAAACAGCACATACTCGTGTTCTGTATGCGTTTCGCCTCGTAAGACCAACTTCGCGACCAGAAACTCATTTATCTTTCTTCTCTGACACTCTGTTTATTAAAAATAATGACTCGAGCGCCTCCTCGCGTCTCTCCTTTTCCCCCCTCGGCAAGTACACTCGTATCTTTTGCGATATTGCTTATTTGTTTTTCATCCGTTCGGGCCCCGCATCCGCCTTCGTATCAAACTTTTTTTTTTTACACTGAAAATTCAATTTTGTCAAAAAACGTCGATATTTTTGAATAATTTTCAAAATTTTCGTCATTTTCACGTTGTTTTTGATTTTTTTTGGAACTGTCGGATAAATTTACGATTGGAATGACTAAAATTTCTAATTCACATTTTTGGGATTTTTCGAAAAAACACGAAATATCAATTTTTTCCAACAAAATTTTATTTTCAGTGCTTATTTTTGGGTTTCGTTTTCATTGCTGGCCGCGATTGCTCAGCGGGGAAGAATATATTTAGCGAGTGAATTTCAGTTTTCGAGAGCATTTTCCAGAGCATTATATTTCTCTCCAGCGTTCGATCCTCGTCGATCAGTCTTGACCTAGAATCCTCTACGAGGGCAGACACATTTAATTGCAGGTGCGATCATTCACTCTGACGAGGCTTAATTATCGACCCACGCACAGCGTGCGACTCTCTTTCTGGGTATTCGAATTTCTTTACAACGGGCTCTTTTATTTTTCCATTTATTTCTCACCTCTCGCGCGCGCGGCGGCCGATTTCGTCCCTTCGTATTCCCGAAGGAAAGTTCCCAAGTCGCCTCTTCATCAACATTCCACGAATGCTTGAATAGCCGAGATCGGGAATCTCCCGGTAGAAACAGCCAACCTGAGAATAATAACAAACACCTAGAACGAGAAATCGACAAAATTTTTCCTCGCAGCATCCCCGAACCGAAACGGGACAGGAAAATGGACAAGATAAATGGATTGCGATTAAATTTATTGGAAAAAGGACAACGATGATGAGAAAATGTATTCACGTGCGATGTGAAACAGGAAAAACGTGGACGGAAATTTAAATTTTGTCAAAAAATGTCGATATTTTGTTTTGAACACGCGGTAAACTAAATATTTTTGAAAAATTTCAAATTTTTTGTATTTTTGACAATATTTTTCATTTCCTACGAAACTGTCAGCAAAATTCACGATTGCAATGACAAAAATTGACTTTCCAAAATATTTCTTGCTGCAGTGACAAAATTTTTGCGATTTTTCAAAAAAAGGATCCAAAACGGTATAAACGTCAACGAAACGCACGCGTTCTGCGTAGACTCCGAGTCTACCGATCTCTTCTCCCTTGGGTGTGTGAACCCTCGGACGTTTCAAGCGATTCCTAGAAAGGCGTATCTCGTCCAAGACATCTGTGTTGGAGGCTGGAGCCATGCAAGGGCGCACGCACCAGAAAAGACTCGCTGTGCATGCATTTTATTGCTTTCTCTCTAGTTCGTTAGTGCTAACTGTCTTTAGAGCCCCACAGTCACCAGGATCATATCTCTCGCGTCCCATTGTCAACTCGAATGGTCTTTTCTTCCCAAAACACAACGGCAAATGAGTCATTAAGTTATAAAATCAAAATTTATCGAAATCGGACAACGGGTCACGTCCTGCCTGCACTGAAAAGAAAATATTGTTGGATACGATCGACTAAACGTTTTTTCTGTGAAAAATCACAAAAATTCTGTCATTGCAGCAAAAAATGATCAAAATTACGAAAATTTTGAAATTATCCAAAAATATTTAACAAAAATCGACGTTTTTTGATGAAATTTCACTTTTAGCGATACAACGTACAAGCACAAAACGATCGAAAAGTGTGGAGGGAAAAAAAAAAGTCTGTCGTATCGCGCTCCGTGGCAAGATGTATAAAAGTGATTGGCTGATTAATGAATGAGCTTAAATTGATGTAAGCAGGACGGTGAAAAGAGGAGAAACGAATAAAGATTTCGTTTAATGAATTCAGTCAGTCGCGAGTGAGTTATTGAATACACGTTCGGTGAGGATAAACGTGAAGCTGTATGGGAGAGAGAGGTTGATGATGATCGTGGGATATCCGGCGATGTGGGTTAATTGATTGCCGTTAAGGTGATGCAGATGACTCTGTGTCTCGTTCTATCCGATCAGATCGCTGTCGTCTCGCGCTCCGAGCGAGAGAGCGAGAAAGAATGCTTATACGAGGATGAGATTCTTTTATGGGACGATTGGTCGAGAGGGCGTGCGCGACGAGTGTCCAGCCAAGTTCCGAGCATGCTCGGAGCATGCTGAAGAAAGCGCGAGACGCGGGGGGGAAGAGTGTGGCTCGCTCGCTTGGGTCTTGGCAGTGCGAGACGGACGGACGGACACGGGCCAACAAATGGTCTTGCCGGTACAAGATTCTTATCTTAAGAGTGGTATATTTATGTGAAGCTCGCGTAGGTAATCTACCTACCGAGAAAACCAGCCTCGAAGACCCACCAACGCTCTCTCTCTCTCTCTCTCTCTCGTTCTCTGAGAGCGAGAATAGAGTAAAAGGGAGCGAGAGAATAACACGAGAAACATCCAATTCGCTGGGCCCCCACAACCCCCTTGCTGCAAACTCACGCGCGCCTACGTTTCTCTCACACCAGCAGGAGACTAAGACACACAGCTCGTGCGAGCGATCTCGCGCGATCGTATTACCAAGAGAGCACACCGCGCCAAATGACCCCACCACCTTGCTTTTCTCTTTTGTACTTCGCAGAAATTTAGCCGCTTTATATTTTTTTCCCCCGTGTCTGCCAAGCCATTTCTGATCGCCTCGAGAATTCTCCTTTAACGTCAAACTCTCGCGATATAATATTTCCGCGCGTCTTTCCTTTCCTCCTACCTTCGGCCTATCTCCTCCGGCCATCTCGAAAATAATCAAATTTGTAAACCCAACCACGACCTTCATTATAGCTAATTAATCGGATAGATTATCTCGTGAATTATCGCATATATTGAGGAACGACAAAAGTTCAACATTATCGTGCCTCTGCTGGCCTCGCATTTTCCAACTACACGGAAAATAAAATTTTGTCGAAAAACGTCGATTTTTTGTTGAAAACGGTGACCTAAATATATTTTTGGATAATTTCAAAATTTTCGTTATTTTGACAATGTTTTCCATTTCTAACGCAACTGTCGGCTAAATTTATGATTGGAGTGACAAAAATTTGCTTTTCGAAGAGACTTTCTAGAATATTTCTCGCCGCAAGGACAAAATTCGATATTTTCCAACAAAATTTCGGAAGCATATAGCCATGAGAAAAAAAATTACAAATTCATTGAACGGCGAAAAAGATTTGAGATGAAAAAAAAAAGGCGAGAGACTAATTGAATGAATTTGCGCTGCTCGCCCGGGAGGATGGGACGGAGGGCCGAGGAGGTTGCAAAAAGGTGTGCGGTGCGGGGGGGTATGAGTAAAAGCGCGGACGTCGAGAAGACGTCTCACTCGAGTCTGGAGAAGCGGCAGCAGCGGGAGGGAGGAAATGGTGGATGCTGCGCGTCGAGGATCGAATAAAAGAATAGCGGTGCGGTGCGCAGATAGAAATGAAAACGTGTATGTAACACATGCGAACTTAGTTTGGCCTGCTGGCACAAAGTGCTATACTATATCGGAACGTGAGATTCTCGTGCGCGCGGAGGATGCTGCAGTGGAGGGAAGAAGAGGAAGAGAGAAGGGAAGCGCGCAGCGCACAAGTGGTATAATCGTGATAAGCAGGTGATAGATGCCCTTGGATGCCCCGCACCGCCGGAGCCCTCTCTCGCCGCTATATACGCGGACAATGCTTATTTGTTTCTCCGACTCTGTTCCTCGCAGCCTCCTCTTCTCTCATTCTTCTCTCGCGTTTGCATCTCCGCCGAGATCTTTTCCTCTCGCTTCTCCGCGTGTCTCCCACTCGAGCTTTTTCTCGCCTCCATCTTTCTTCAACGCGTATGCTGCTCGGCGACTCTCCTCTCCTTTGCCCCCTTTCCGTTATTTGTATATGTATACATCCTGCATATGCATCCCTTCCCGGTGTACGTCTCCCCGCAAAGATTCAAAGCTCCGAGAGAAAAGAGGAAAACTCGACAATGGCAAATACGAGGAGAGAAAGGGAGCAAGAGTCTCGGTCTATACATACCGAGAGCACACACATATCTCGTCGCCCGAGACACGGTTTAAATCACATCGACAGATAATCACAACTTAATTTACCCCCCGTCGTTCTCGTATAGAGACCGTACAAGTCGTGCTGTGGCCGTATATACTCGCAGATGTATACTCGTTTTTTCTCTTCTTTTTTATCTTCTTTTCTCGTTTCCTTTCTCTCTCACTCCGTACAACACATTCGTACATCGCAGGTACGCGGAGACACCACGAGAAAAGGGATTTGTGAGTCACGTTCTGGTCCGTAGCAAAAGTGGACCGAATTATTGTGTCGTCTTCTCGAATAAGCCGTATTAGCGCATTAAATTACAAATTTCATTGATGATTGCACAATTCGAGACTGATGGAAGAAATGAAATGACAAGTTATCGTAAAGGACAAGATGAGAAGATGAATTTTGGCGATGTAGCATTTTCCGAACTCATCTTTGGATATAATCCAGTCATTATATACATTTGGAAATGAAAATGAACCGAGAAAGCCAAATTTTGGATATTACATGGGGGGCGGCTAGGAAAGCTAAATGTTCAAATTGTCGACCAAAAAAGTGCTGTCAGCGCATTTGTCCGAAATATAACGGAATTATGGTAATACGGCTTCTAATTGAACTGGTTTTAAACCACACCTTTTTGACGCGATATAGCTCGTGCTTTTTCCGAACCGATGTTGGTCTCGCCGCGGGAACTCGTTATACCTGTATCCGAACGAACCTCCGCGTTTCCCATTTGTATTTATATATACGGAGAAACATTTTGAATGACAATTCTCGACGTACGATTTGGTACAACTTTCGAGAGCGCCCAAATGCCCTGAGAATTTAACGGGATAATATACATTTATTAGAGAAATGATGATTTTTTTTTCACGCCCACACTATACGATTTTAAATTATTCGGATGCCCGAATCGAAATATTTATCTATATCAATCTCTGCTAGGCTATTTAAGAGAAGCGCTCGAGTTGGGATTATTAAATAAATACCTGAAGAGACGATGCGAGTCGTTTCAACGATGTATATACACGTTACATTATGATGAGGCTAATTTAGTCATCATCGTCTCAGAGTGTGGATAGATTATTCAGCATAAAACATCGAATATATGATGGAGGTAGGAGAAAATATGATGAACGTACTATCGAGCCTCCGGGGCATATTTTGAATTGGGTATGAGCCTTAAAAATCTGTATTTATGCACGAGCGACCTCGCAAACTTGGTAAAAGATTCGGACATTGTGATACATTTCGGGTACATTCAGTAGCAGCGTTTTTCAGCGTTTTCAGCGCCGAATTTGGGACGCCCTGTATCTTTTTGTGAAATAACGAGTCACGATAGTGTGGGGGAGGGGGGGGGGTCACGAAGAAAAGAAGAAGCACGCACGGATGCGCTACGTTCGCGCCACAATGCGCCTGCTCAAGAAGTATGTGTATATTTGAGCGCCGCACGTCAATGATTAATGAGGATCGAGGCGCGCTTTAGCCCCGCGACGCGCTCGTTAATGACGCCATGACTCGGCCAATACGCTAACTAGCTCTTTAGACTGGAAGGTTTTACCAAACACGAGACGACTCTATATGATGATGTGCTTTTCAACCATCATACACGTAACAATAACAATTATCATTCATTTCATTGTGTGGTTGAGCCATCAGTTAGCTATGAAAGCGCTAATCACCAATTACGCACTACAGGGGGCGCTCGAAAATGGTAACACAAGCATACACGCGCGAACCGTTATGCGCTAATAAGCGCTTCGAGATTTCAAACGAGTTATTGCCATTCGGCACAATTGACCGAAGCAGATTTAAAAAACTTGACGCGGTTCTTGGAGGTTGCGCAATTCAATCTGCTGGCGCGATCAATCTTCCCTAATTAGAGGCTCAAAAACTAGCATGCCCGCATTTATTTATCCAGAGACTTTCGGACCAATTCAATCATCCACAAACGAGTAGATCGATGTTGATCGATGTGCTGCGCACAGCGCAATCGTATTTTCACAATTGAGAAACTCGTCAACTTCTCCTGCGCGCGGAACAAAATTCGGATCAATCGCAGCATCCTCGTGATCCTTTATGAGAGAATTCCCCTCCCGATTACCGCGATTACCATCGACCCACACGACAATTCCATTTGGTCGAAACATATACTACTATTGTATTGTTGCGGGCTCGCACCCTTATTCGCAAACGATTCGATGAGCTTCGCCCCTCGTTGTCGTTCTTCTCCGCAGTTAATCGCAGCACTCGTGCTGGCTTTTCATCTACACAACTTTTGTGGTACTCCAGTACGCTTTTCGCCCTTACACGATCGTGCGCCCACACACAAATCAACACATGTGCTTGAAGCTGTACTATGCTTGTATACGTGTATGGCGTGTGGGGATCGGTGTTCTCCGGTCTCGTTGGTTTAAACGTTAGTACTAGCTCTCCAATATCCCATAAACGTGTTATCCCTTATTTAAATACAGGCGCGAGACTATAGAGCGATATAGAGCGAGAGGCGATAGAAATGTCGAGCAGGGATAGCGCGAAAAGTAGATGTATATAGGAAGAAGAAGAAGAAGAAGAAGAAAGAAGAAAGAGGATGGCGCGATCCCCGGGGCAAGCACTATACCATCACCGTAACCATACTAGGAGGGATATAAGTGTATATAGGATCACGTCGTTGAAGCATCGAGAGCATAAACGCGCAGAGATATTTTACCTTCCGGCTAATCCCACATATAGCCTCTCACCGAGTCTGCTTCTACAAGCACCTTGGTAGTTAACCACTACCTTTGCTCTTCTCGATATTTGCACACACGTATATATACATTGCGTGTACTATGACTATATATAGTATAGTAAAGCAGCAGGGAATAGGTGAAAATGAAAGAGGGCGTAAGTGCCTATTTTGGGAAGCGCCAATTGGTCCTTTTTCCCTTTAAAGTGTATTCTGCTTCTTCTCCGGGATATTGAAATGGACTGGCATAAATATCTAAACTCAACCCCCTCTCCTCGTCTCATCAAATATAAATCTCGGAAATGACTATATACGTATACCCACATGATTCGAAGCGAAAACCTAGAGGTTGCACAGTTCTGCCATGGTATCGAGATTAGTGATACGATGTGCAGGTGGAAAAGTGTCCGAAGAGCAGGCTTCGAGAGGAATAAGGAAAAGGTATAAACCCAGAATGAGATATTTCGAACGCCCGATGTGTGTGTGTACGCGCGCTCTCGTATACGTGTGAGTTTAAGCACACATTTTAGGTGGTGTAACCGCAATGCCCGGTTAACTATAGTTTAGCGCGGCTTAAACCTGATGATTATGTTGTCAGGCTCGGTGGGTGGAGAGAAAAGTGATCGCTCACCGCCGCGCGGAGCGCACGAGTGTGCGCCAGTCCCAAAGAACCAGCAGGTATGAGGAGATCAGGACGTAGCCGAACCCTCGTTTCTCACTCATGCGCCTTTTATTACACGATATTATACGATACATCGTGTCTCAAAAGTCGCGCGCTACTAAGAAACGCTGGAGACGATTTTTTAGCCTTCATCCTGGTTAATTGAAAGTCTTTTCTGAATATTCCAAGATTTAGCCTGCCAAAACATGTCATTAAAAGAAGAAAAAATTCATCTGATTTAGAAGACGCAACCGCGGGGAATATGTAAACACTTTGTCATTTGGAATTTTGATGAATTTTTTCATTCAAACTGAAAGAAAGGGTTACCTTGATGAACTTTAACGATACATTCGCATGGTTTCGTGCGCCTCGAGGTAAGCTCCGCGCGCCTCAATATTCCAGTCCGATACTTCGGCGGCCGGCTTGTTGGGCCACCCTTTCGCCCCCACTGTAAATAAGCCGATTCATCACCATTATCACTGACGGACATGGTTAGCTGGTACGACGGAGACTTGCCCTTCTGGCAGCAGCAGTGCAGGTCCGATGCTTACTCGGTGCTCGTTGGTCCTGTCTCGCATGCACGAATCTCGGTGCATGCAGCCCGTTCCACAAATATTTTCCATCCTGAACTAATTTGATCGCAGGATAGCTCCCACCATACAGAGGTTGACCTTGGTAAATGCTGCATTTAAGTGTAATCCATAAATTGATCCCTCTGCCCATCATATGATGACTGATTTCAGGCAAAGTCTCAATTATTTCGAGAGGACCAACCGCCATTGTCGGATCAGCCATAGGTAAGAGACTGGTCACTCTGCTGAAGTCAGGTATGACTGAAAAGTAAAATTAATGGAATGGAACTGGTGCGACAGTTTTAAAAATACGTCACCCTTCATTTCTTTCGCCAAGTATACAACTAAATTGGCAGAAAAACAGGGCAGTAACGAAAATCGACGATCTACTATAGCAACATTGCTGTGCCTATTTAATGCCTATTGCGGAAAGTAACTGAAGCTTTTGCTTTGGCGGGGTTGAGCAATTGGCCAGCCTGCCTATTTGTCCATTTTTAGCCCTAATCAATGTCCGATAGAGACAAAAGTTAGGTAATTAAACAATTGGAGAGGTATGAAGCAATTATCACGGTGCGAGTGAATTGAGCCGTAAAACCGAGCAAGCTGTGCAATCAATTTCTCGCGAGTATATAAAAGTTGGAGCGAAATTGCGCGGTTCGCAATTATAATACAATCAGGAGGGAAGTAATATCGAAAGGGAAGAACGCGGTGGGTTGTGCTCTATTTACGTGGACTATGTAATCTTATGGTGGATAAAAATATATTTGTGTTCTGAAAAAGATAAATGGCGGGTTAATGAAGGTCCGCGTTGAATATGTGTTTATTAGTGCGATGGTTGGTGCATTCTCTCGTGGAGGATTCTCTTAGAACGCGCGGGCCTATAACGAGGGGGGCGCGTGAGAGAGTGGGAAAAAAATATGAAGAACGTGGGTCCGTGGTATACAGCATCAGCGAACGCAGAACGTACAAAGACGTACACGGAGGCATGCACGAGGTGTGCAAGGAGGCGCGATTGGATTGGACGTCGGGCCGTTCAAGCCGGGAGTTTCGTGCAACGATTATTGGCCCTTAACGGGGTGGTGGGCGAGGCAAGAGCAACTTTAGCTCGCACGTTTACGTGCGGAATGCCCGCAAGTGCACACGCTCGATCCGCCGAGCGAACCTTCAACGAGACCTCTTGTTCTCTCGCCCTGCTGCTGCTTCCTCTCATTCTCTTTTTCAATTTCTGCTCCTTTGCCCCGTCGCGTAGCTCCTCTCGCTTCTTCGGCCAACAAAGGGCGCGCCTTCCATCCGCCGCTCAAGTTTCTTACGCCCTTTTCATCTCGATCCTTGATCTACTAAAATCAGAGCGCGTGCGTGCGAGAGAGAGCAAGAGAATCAAGTGGGAGGTGGTTGGTCGCAGTTGCGTCGAGGAGAACGATAGTCGCCAACGTCGTTTGCCTGCATCCGCGACCGAAACGAGCTCCCAATTAACCGACAATCCGAAACAATTTGGCCACCGAGATATCCCATCTCGCCAACTACCGCCGTCAGTCCGCGTCCACTTCCCTTCGTCCCTTCGTCTCTCGCCGTGTGCAGACTCGCAATGTATATGCGCGGGGACATGTGTACTTATAGATTATTCAGTTTCTTTCAGTTTCCGTATTCCTCGTGATTTTTGTGCATGCTTGTTGATGAAGCCGGAGAAAACTTGTATAAAGTTATATCGTCGCGTCGGCCGTTGATGCAGATGAGTCCGGCCAGCGGGACATGGCAGAAGAATCAGTTTTTTTATCAGTTCTCAAAATTAATATTTTGTAGTCCGATCCTGCTGTTCTTGATGAGAAATGTGAATTTCATCATATATCATACATGCTGTGTTTATACACTTCGCACGAAGGAACATCATGCTTCGTAAGGTCTGATAAAATTGCGGTGTGAGATTCTCGGCGCTATTTGCACGCTTATTACCTTAATGACGGTTGTTAACACTCCTCGTTATTGTTGTTATAGCAAAACGCCTACGTAGGATATCTATCGACGGTTGAATGCCGTATCTCTATTTCTTGCTTCACCGGTACCGCACTTTGTTGTTCGATATGAAGTAGCTACAATTTCTGATTCAGGACGATCGTACGGCAACCTACCATCACTGTAGACGCCAAAATCGAAAGAGTGTCAAGATCAGTACACGACCTCACTTGACCACATAATGGACCTTTCAAGATTATTCGTACTCAAGTTTGTGAAATCAATTGGGCATAAACTTGAAAAATGTTTTTTCGCTACACATTACAGCTCGTAATGCTTATGACGGCTTTGCCAGTGATAAGTCGAGCAAGGGAGAGAGACAGAGTGAATGATTAACTTTTAACGATTGTGGGAACAAAGTTTACATACCTCAGTGATTACGTCCGTGTTTCTTTCTCCTCGCGGTATCCCGCTAAGCCGCACATAGAAAAGCTGCAGTAGAAAAATGTCTTACTAATGCGCACGTTTCTCTCGGTTGGTGATAACCGTAACATAAACAAAGACAAAAATGTATACGAATGCTCGATATACATGGATTGGCAACGGGGTATATGCAGGATAGGAATAAAGTTGCGGCAATGCTAGTTGCTTTTGTATCGGTTGAAAGCAACGATGCCCCAGCGTTCTTGGTAGATAATTATCACTAACCATCAGCTATTTGCAAGGAATGGCTGATAATTGCCACGTTCCGTTCAACCTCACCCGAGCGATAACCCGCGCCTTTACGTCTATATATATATCCATATATACCCACATCTGCATGTAATATATATGCCGACGAAAACATCAATATTTATACAAATTCAATGTGTGTAAATACTGCTGCCATTGGGAGCTCTCAAGATGCAAACTGTACAACAGCAATTTCCTCTCCGCGGTTTGTAGTAAGATTCACACTCAATGTCTGCCGCGCTGCGCCCAATCACATCGGCCAATCTTGTCTTCCACAACTCATCATGGCGAACGCAAACGTCTTGAATCATTTCCTTCTTTTTTTCTCTAGTCGCGACTGCATGTCCGAGTTGAAGGATTCTCATTAATCGATTCCTCTTCATTAAGGCCCTCCTCACATCCGGTCGTTCTCTCATTAAATCTTCAATGGGCATAATGTGATTTCGAGTTACTCGGCAATCGATTAATTTGCTTCCTGTTTTGGTTTTTCGTAAAAACGCTCTTCTCACAGGCTAAATTGTAAATCGAGGAGTTGCGTGCGCGTATGTAATTGCAATCGAGTAAAGTAAATCGAGAAAGCTTTTCTGACTCGCTCCATCAGCCCACCCCTGGCTTTTGCCAACGCGCGTTAAGACGCCGCCGGCTACTGACCCACGAAATTCTCCGTGTGATTGCCGGTTTGAATAAAGCCCCCCCCCCCCCCCTAACATATATGCCTTCCACCTCGTGCTTCTCTCGTGTTACAACGTACGCGAGTCTGAAACGTTCAACTTGTCACACCCGACGCGCTGTACACATAGAATAAGGCACTCCACCCATATAAAGAGAGAAGAGAAAGATGTTGACTGAACTGAGAATTGCGCTATTTCAACAAGGGGAAATTGGAGAGATTTGCAAAGTTGAGCTATATCATCGAATCAAACTGCGACATTGAATCGCACAATAAGCAACCGCAATTAGTTGTAATTGTTGAGAAATTTTACGATTTCAGATTGACTGGATGACTTTCGCCTTGATTTCACTCATGTATACCTGGCTCGTGAGCCAACTCGGCGAAGCCTCGCAGAATCGTGCAATTGAAATATCGAATTGCAGGGGTTGGAATTGCAGAGTGAAAAGAAGAATAAAGAGAAACGCGCGAGTACACAGTGTAACATTTCGATTCTTTATCCGGTGCTTGTATTTTTGCAGGCCGACGGTAGGGTCTTGATTCCTAGATTCACCACTATGGATACCTCCCTATCAATTAAAAGCATATTCCACCTTTCCCCAGCAATTGTATAACGAGTATCACTGCAAGTTAATAACCGCATATCATCTGGCTGGGAAAGCAAAACTTCTGTGGCAAAAAAAATGTTTTTTTCTGGAGGGGGTAAAAGAGGAGCTATATATCCGATATGTGGAACATCTAGGGTGTCTCTGAATGCGGATCACAACTTCTCGGACCAGGTAACCCATTCAACGATTGATGCGGCAATGTATCCTGTTGTGGAAATCTGACTCCTTAAAACACTATATACCTCTCTTTTCCGATCCTTTACTTCCAACTGCATTGGCCGCTGTCGCACTGGCATAGTTCAATATTTTCGTTGGATACACTAAAAATTAAATTTTAGTGTATCCAACATTAGAAATTAAATTTTAGTGTATCCAACACTAAAAATTTAATTTTGAGTGTATCTAAGGGACTGGTAACGAAAATTCCGAAATTTTCGTTATTATGACAATGTTTTTGATGTCCAACGGAACTGTCGGCTAAATTTACGATTGGAATGACAAAGATTGACTTTTCGAAGAGACTTTCTAGAATATTTCTTGCCGCAATGACAACATTTTGATGATTTTTTTTTTTTTTTTAATGTGTACTTGGAAAGAAAATTTCTTTTTTGTGTAATGGTGAAGGGCGATTTTCAAGACCGCCTGTATATTGGGCCGTAAGAATTTCTACGATTGAAGATCTCGGTGAGAGATGCGCCCCGCCGATAGATGAAGGATCTCTAATGTGGGCCAGCCACGCAAAGCTATCATAACGCGGGCCAACGGACGTGGAGCCTAATCACATGTTTGTCCAGCAGAGCTAACTCGGCCTCTTTCTCTCTAGCTCCTTTCCGCACATTGTATATCTCCAATTTCCTGCTGTTGACCTCCTCGCAATTTGCATTTCTATCAGTGTATACATTCCCCCATCGGCCTATTCCTGCCCCCTTCCTCGAGCACGTTTTGTATGTTACAGAATGGCCGACAGCTCGACCAATTGCCATCGTATTTCGCGCTCAAACTAGTGGGAAATGAAGAATAAAAAAATTAATTAGAAATTCAAGGGTGGCGACGAGGAAGTTGATATTTCGGGAAGAAACACGAGGATGCGAGCCAGACACCCAAAAGCGGTCATTTGCCTGCCATAAAAACTTATCCGATTGTCTATCTATGCTATACGTATATGCGCCGAGTCAGCAGAGCCATGAAAAATACAGGGGGCTCAAAAAATACATGTTAAAACATACGGTATGATTTGCCAAAATGTTTGCTATCGTTGCCGGATGTGTTCCGAGGGGATGAGCAGCCAACGATATCGATCTCGGCATTCGGAGAATTTTTCTTGGGCATAGTTTCTTAACAATTCTTCCTCATACTCATTCGTAAAAAGTCAATATGGTTGACATCGCAGAGTGCGGCTCGGAGGAGGAAAAGGACTTGGGCGAAACTTGTTCCAGGATTAAGGCGTGCACGGCGTATATATAACGCGACCGAGAAGTTAAATTACCTCGTGTTTGATCGTGCGAGAGAGAAACAGAGGAAGAAAGCAACCCGAGCAAGGGTCGAGAAAGATAAGTACAAAATCCTCTTGCTGTTGCATCGTTTTTCGATCACTCCGCGTCTCAAGTTGCCATTTCGATCCCTCCCCCCTGGTCCTGTACAATGAAAATTAAATCTTATCAGAAAACGCCGACATTTTGTTAAATACGGTGAGAACTAAATATTTTTGGATAATTTCAAAATTTTCATCATTTTGACAAGGTTTTTTCATTTCTAACGGAAGTGTCAGCAAAATTTAATGGAATGACAAAAATTGACTTTTCGAAGAGACTTTCTAGAATTTCTTCCTGCGATGATAAGTTTTTTGTGATTTTTCAAAAAAATATTTTCCAACAAAATTTTCTTTAATTCAAATTGATGGATCCGAATTTTCTCTCACATTTTCCATGCAACGTGCTCTCGCGTGTTGCGGATTTCTCTCTTCCGGGTTCGTCCTCCGCCGATGAGCGGATTGCCAGCATCTCGATGATTATCCGAGACAGATCTGCGCATCTACGAATGAAAAAGTTGCGTCATTCGTTCCTTACAGACGGTACGCGGAAATAGACTGGATAATTGTGCACCGCTGACCCTACCGATGATCGGCGAGTGTACATTAGCGGGTGCAATTGAAGCGGTTTATTGCATAAATTAAAATGTCGTTTGAGGATCGATCGCGAGCCAACGGGTTAGTTTCTCTCGAGCAACAAAACGAAATCGAATTTACATTTCCGGCAGTCGATTCGCGGCGATCCACTGATAATTAAATTTTGTCAAAAACCGTCGATATTTTGTTGAACACGAAGAACTAAATATTTTTGCAAAATTCTAAAAATTTCGTTATTTTGACCATATTTTTTTAGATCTAACGCAACTGTCGGCGAAATTTACGATTGGAATGACAAAAATTTACTTTCCGAAGAGACTTTCTAGAATATTTTTTGCTTCAATGACCAAATTTTTGTGATTTTTCTAAAAAAAAAAAAAACGTTTAGTCGAACGTATCCAACAGAATGTCGATCTTTTCCAACAAAATTTTCTTTTCGATGTTTCCATTTGTTGAATGAAAGTATTTTCCGGCGCTAATGCCGTGTTTTAATGAAATTCAATTATTTCAATTTAAATACTGGCTGGTCGCAAATTAGTCCGTTGCTGAATGAGCCTGTATATACGAGAGAAATGGCAGAGGAAAAAAGAGACGATGAGGAGAGCTCGAGGATGGACATTGGGATCGGAAAAAGTGACAACGGGCAAAGTGCCGAATAGGTGGTCCATGGGACGTCTGGGTCGCAGTTTTGCAAATTTATTTGCAACACGAGGGTAGCCCGTGGACGGTGCGGGGGTTTGAGGTGTTTTCGCGTGTTATTTAAATTTAACAACGACGGAGAGTCTCGTTCTTGGGGCATCGGATACGCGCGCGCGCGCGCGCGACGACTCGGTGCGCGGCCGTATTACCTCCAAGCCCGTAGTTATTTGGCGAGCGACCTTTCCCTCCGCACAGCGATTCGTCGTAGCATCGAGCTAAAATAAAAGACAAATGAAAAAAAAAACGCTCAAGAATTCGAGACTCGCCGTGTTCCGCGTCAAATTTGAATAAATCAAATGCGAGCGCGGGCGTCTGGTTTTCTTCGCGCGCGGATTATTGCCAACAGAGGCGTCAAACGCGATAACGGGCGTTGACTCATTAAAAATCCTCATCGCCCGAGATAATCATCTCATCATCGTCATTTTTACTGTAATATCCGAAAAACAAAATTCCGAATGCCGCATAACTGAATTTCGTCAAAAAACGTCGATATCTTACGGAAAACTAAATATCTTCGAATAATTCAAAAATTGTCGTTATTTTGACAATAATTTTCATTTCTAACGGAATTTTTAGCGAAATTTACGATCGAAATGGCAAAGATTGACTTTCGAAGAGACTTTTTAGAATATTTCTTGCAGCAATGCCAACATTTTTGTGATTTTTCAAAAACATTCAAAAAAACTTAAAAAAAAGACGATTCCAACAAAATTTCGATCTTTTCCAACAAAATTATCTTCTGAGTGCATATGTCGACGTATATTAATGCTCGAGATGGAAAATGATGGAATCCGAAATGTCGGGTCCTGCGCGAAGAGATTGGAGCGGTCGATCGGGGACCGCGGGGCCGGGTCTCGAGAGATCTCTCTACGAAGATCGAAGGCACGAAACATTTGTCAGAAAGTTTAGGGTCTGCGCGAGGAGGCCCGCATTGTTTTCCTTCTCTCTACCATTCCAACTAGAAAGCACAGCGTGTAACTGGTGTTTTACACGCTTCGTTCTCGGAATCCGAGTCTCTTTTACACTCGTCCTTCTTCTTCTTGTTTCTCTTCTCTTTCTCCCTGCGCCTCGTTGGGAAGAAACGATGGACTCGCGATCCTGGCCACACTGTGTCCCTCGGGGCTTCGCACAAATACCACTCCAAGTCTCTATACACGTGCAGGTAGACGCGCCTTTTTCATTATCCACGTATACGCGGGGACCAACACCAACGAGGGGTCCATTTCGCCCCTCGGAGCCACTTTGTTGCGGGCTCGCGGAGCGCGGTTGTTACAGTTTATGGCGGTCATTACCGCCATCTTCCGAGTTAGAATTAAACGATTTGTTCGCGAGTCTTTGAAATATCGGACGAGAAGATCTAATCTTTTGATCGTCCTCCAGTAAAACGTGTATTTCTTATTTATTTTGGAATTTTGTTGACAAAACCGTCGGCCAATTAGTATAGCCGCACGACGAATCTCTTTATTCGTTTTCGCCTGTTGAATTTTTTCTTTTTCAATTTCAATGCCAAGGGAGACTCTAATTCATTGCTTCACGCGCTTTTGCTTCGATCAATCGCGTTTCCTGTATAAGGATGTCCTAGAGAATAAGGACCTCGTGCAAGGAGACTCGCAAGCATCTGGTAATTTGATCAAACTTATTAATAATTCAACGACAGTCTTTGTCCCGCTAGATTTGACCAGCCAAGGTGAATAGTCTCTTCTTCTTGACGGCGCAAATGCGCGAAAACAAAGTTTTTTTTGAAAAATCACAAAAATTTCGTCGTTCCAGCAAGAAATATTCTAGCAAGACTTCGAAAAGTTGATTTTCGTCATTCCAATTGCAAATTTTGCTGATATTCAGAAATGAAAGCGTTAGAAATGAAAATTGCGAAAATTTTGAAGTTATCCAAAAATATTTACAAAATATCGACGTTTTTTGACGAAATTCAATTTTCGGTGAGTACAAAAATATTTGGCAGTAAAATAAATTGAACAAATTTTTCCTTCAAGATTTGAATGCTGCAGTTCGATCGTTCGGGCCGTCGGGCCAAAAGGTAAACGTATAGAAAAATATTGGGAAATGATATTCAACCCAAACGGACCGGAAAATTATTTCTTTTTTTTTTTAATTTTGAAAATTTCATGTTTCCGGTTATCTTGGCATCATTTTTTTTCAATTTTTAATGCAGAATCGCGTGAGCCTGGGGCAATTTCGCTTAAAGTGAAAAAGTTAATAAAAAATGGAGTAAAACGATAAAAAAAGGGAGAACGAAGGGAGAAAAGGGATTTTTGGCCGCCCAGGGTCGTTTTTGACCCCAAGTTAGCGTTCTAAAGGGTTGAAAGGTTAAAAAATGAGGTGAGAGGATAAAAATAAATGACGATCGTACAAGAGAATTTAATCTGATGGGATTGATATAATTTATTTCGCTATATCGTTTTCAAACACGAACTTATAATATCTCTTGGGATGTTCTCGAAGGTACAGAATTCTACGTTTTCGTACTATCTCGAGACGTTTAAAATCACATTTTCATATTTACACGGGCGACTATTTACAAAAATAATAGATTGATAACGCGAATTGATGTAAATATCGATGATAATGAATAATGGAGATCAGTGCGAGGCGGTCTCTATCATTAATAATATCACAAAACTAATTAATTAATATAACACTCAATTTTCATGAGGAAAAAGAGAGATGGCGTCGCACCGCGCCACATCGTTGTTGCTTTGTTTTTCTTTCGATACAGCTTCGCGCTTTTCATTCGCGGAGCTTTTTTCACGCTCCTCTTCTATTTATATATATATATATAATATATATTTATATTCATATAATAATTTAAATTGTACATAGTGTACAACGATCGTTAAAAGGAATACTGCTCGTCGTAGACACACACGCACACGCACACGCACACGTTCGCCAACAAACCGAAACAACGACCTGTCGCGTTAGGTCGTTGCAAATCAGTTTTTTTGTTTGTTTTGTATTACATTGGATTTTTGTTGGTTTTAATGGTAAATTCTAAAATTTCATTAAGCTATTTAGTTTGGCACTCGTTGTTCGCTCGCTTCTCGAGCTTTTTTCATCAACGTTCGTTCGTTTATCGACGTAATTCCTCATTCAGATTCGCCTGTATAGCGTTTTCTCGGACTGAAAATTCAATTTTGCCAAAAAACGTCGATATTTCGTTGAACACGATGAACTGAATATTTTTGGATAATTTCGAAATTTTCATTATTTTGACTATATTTTTGATTTCTCACGAAACTGTCAGCGAAATTTACGATTGGAATGACAAAAATTAACTTCTCGAAGAGACTTTGTAGAATATTTTTTGCTGCAGGGACAAAATTTTTGGGATTTTTCAAAAAAACGTTTAGTCCAACGTTTCCAACGAAATATCGATTTTTTTCCAACAAAATTTTCTTTTCAGTGGATTATTAATTATACAATATCGTGAGCGAAATTTCAGCTTTTACGATCTGCATTGTTTTTTATATATATGTACATTTTCCGGTGCTCTCAGCATTCGGATTTTGATACGAATGGAGCACAAGTCGAGGGCGGAGAATTGTGAAGAAAATTAAAAAGTCATTGATCTCTTTCTTTTAGTCTCTCTTTGTCGCGGCTTAATTATTATTTACAGCGGGCTCGTTTACCGAATGGGCTCGTCCGTTTAAACTCTATTTCACGCGCACTCGACACGCTTTTATGGCGAATTTCAAATATATGGCAAGATGAAAATGACGCTTCGCTAATCAAAAAGTCATTTTTGTCGAAACGCGTTTTGGACGCGAAGACTGAAAATGAAATTTAGTCAGAAAAACGTCGATATTTTGTTGAAAACTAAATATTTTCGGATAATTTCAAAATTTTCGTTATTTTGACAATATTTTTCATTTTTAACGAAACTGTCGGCAAAATTTACGATTGGAATGACGAAAATTGACTTTCCGAAGAGATTTTCTAGACTATTTTGCTGCAAAGACAAAATTTTTGTGATTTTTCAACAAAAACGTTCAGTCGAACGTTTCCAACAAAATATCGATCATTTTCAACAAAAATCTCTTTTCGATAAAGGGGTTGCGCACCCTCTCTCTCTCTCTCTCTCCCCGGCACGGATCGAGACTTCCGGCGGAACTCGATCCCGTATACTTGGTTATCGGAACGAGTTCGCTCAATCTCAGACGAACAATGGCATCAATTACCACGGACTTGCGATCGCTGAGAGCATTTTCCCAATTGGCAATATAACAACCGCCAAAAATTGTCTCGCTTTGAATGCGGTTGAGAAAAGAAAAAAAAATGTTGAAAATCTTGAGAGACAGAGGCGAGTCGATGCGAATGAATAAATAAATTAGTAAAATTGATGGAGGAGCGGGCGCGCGCGCGCAGGATTATTTATATCGCACGGGCGTGAGGAACTTTTATAGAGATGAACGTGACAAACGATGAATAATAGCCAAGACGAGCAAGAGGGAGAGAGAGAGCTCGCGCATTTATTGTAAATGTCGGAGCGTATCTGGTGAATATTTAAGATGATGAGACCGAGCGCGTCTTCAATCGAGGCACGTGACGTCTACCAGCTACGCCTCGGAGCCGCTAGAGCACTCTTCCGCCTCGGGATCGATGTGCTCACCTCCGTCCTCGTCGTCGTCCTCCTCGTGATGATAATCACCGGTCTCCTGTTGCCATTTGCTAACGTGATGTGTGTTTTTGTTGTTGTTACCGTTACCGTTACCATTACCGCCCGATTGCTGTTGCGCTTTTGCCTCCTCCTCCTGTTGCATTCTCTTGTGTTTCGTCCGACGATTTTGAAACCAAACCTTCACCTGAAGCAGACCAAACCCAACAAATTCTTTCGTTAATTTCTCCATTTCATTGGATTTTCAAACTAATTAACCGTAAAACGGTAACCTGGGCTTAAAAAACGACCCCGAGCGACTCAAAATTCCAACCCCTTCGTGCTCATGGACAATTTTGACCAATTTTTTTACTTTAAGCAAAATTGCACCGGCGATTTTTACCGGAAATATCAATTTTTCGTAAACGTCGATATTTTGTTGAACACGGTAAACTGAATATTTTTGGATAATTTCAAAATTTTCGTCATTTTGACACAATTTTCATTTCTAACGGAACTGTCTGCAAAATTTGCGATTGGAATGACAAAAATTGACTTTTCGAAGAGATTTTTTAGAATATTTCTTGCTGCAATGACAAAATTTTTGTGATTTTTTGAAAAAGCGTTCAGTCGAACGTATCCAACAAAAATTGCACCGGCGATTTTTACCGGAGATATGAATTTTTCAAAATTGGACCCATTTATGACGGCATTACTTAATCTACACTGAAAATTAAGTTTTTTTCTGGAAAACGTCGATGTTCAACACGGTGAACTGAATATTTTTGGATAATTTCAAAATTTTCGTTATTTTGAAAATATTTTTCATTTCTAACGGAACTGTCTGCAAAATTTGCGATTGGAATGACAAAAATTGACATTGCGAAGAGACTTTTTAGAATATTTTTCGTGGCAGTGACAAAATTTTGTTGATTTTTTGAAAAAAAAACGTTCAGTCGATCGTATCGAACAAAATATCGATTTTATTCGACAAAATTGTCTTTTCAGTTCTAGAGTTAAATAGAAACGAGGCAGTGCGCGCGCGCGCATCACCATTATTGCGTTCCCGGAGATTCGTAAATGGGATAACCGGAAAAGCGGGAAGCACCCTTCGAGACGGATCGATCCTCCCCTTTTTCCGCACTCGGCCCATCCCCCGACCCCCGTTGACACAACAAGATAAATATATGTGTTGGGTATTGTATAAAGTAGTATATATAGGGCGAGGGTTACCCGGATGTTCCGTGACTCGATCAGCAGCATCACGGCATCGGGACAAATTAAGTGGCAACTAGTCAGTTGAATCCCCCCAATTCTACGAGCTTTGCTCCCTGTCTTGTACATACATCGGGGAATGGCAATTCTCAACCCCCCAAGTTAAGCGGCGTATCCGTTTACAATGGACGAACGCGCGTCTCATCCCTTCGGGCCCTTCCCCAAAAGATTCGCATATCGAGCGAGAACCAACCGAAAATACTCCCTTTGCCCACGAAAAAAACGCGCGAGCGAATCGTCGTCCACGCTGGAAATTAAATTTTGTCAAAAAACGTCGACATTTTTTTGAACACGATAAACTAAATATTTTTTTAAAAATTTCAAAATTTTCACAATATTTTTTAATTATTTCAAAAGTTTCGTTATTTTGCCTATATTTTTAATTTCTAACGCAACTGTCAGCTAAATTTACGATTCGAATAACAAAAATTGACTTTTCGACGAGACTTTCTGGAATATTTCTTGCCGCCATGCACTGAAAATGAAATTGTGTCAAAAAACGTTGATTTTTTAAGGTAATGTCAAAATTTTCGTTATTTTGACAATATTTTTCATTTATAACGGAAATTTTAGCGAAATTTACGATTGGAATGACGAAAATTGACTTTTCGGAGAGACTTTCAAGAATATTTCTCGCTGCAATGACAAAATTTTTGTTATTTAAAAAAAAAAAAACATTCAGTCGAACGTTTCCAACAAAATTGTCTTCCAAAGTGCATCGAAAATATTGGTGCAGCAAAAAAGGAGCAAAAGCTCGGGGAATAATATCGTAGCTATCGAGGCGTGAAATCCCCATTCTCCGTTTATTTTTCGAGCGAGCTATGGATGTCGTGCGCGGCAAGCAAGTGAGAAAGTCAACGGGGTGTAGAAAATAAAAGAAAGAAGTACGTATTCAATTATGTGGATATAATAGGAGTATCGAGGGTGCGACTAGAAAAAGGATTCGAGAGAGAGAGAGGCTGGACTGTGAAAGGAAGAAAAAAAATAAGCGAGCAAGCTCGATGTTTGGCTAACTGCTATTGTTGATGCGCCTAACGTGGTTTTGACAAGCCCCGGATTAGTATCCGTCTCGCATCTTTTCTTCTCGCATCTCTCGCGCCAAACGCGTATATATGCGTTTATACACGCTAGCAGCCCATCTGTGGCTATTATTCTACACGAACAAATATAAAAGCAGCGTCTCTTAGCGGCGTCAATGTGCGCGCGACTGTATTTATCGTCTCTGATCTTCCGAACGAAAAAAAAAAAAAATACGAAAAAAAAGGCGCGGACCCATAAAATTAAATTCCGTCAATTGTGTTGAACACGGCGAACTGAATATTTTTAGATAATTTCAAAATTTTCGTCATTTTGACAATATTTTTCATTTCTAACGAAGAGGTCAGCAAAAATTAACATTTTTAATAAACTTTCCAGAATATTTCTCGCTGCAATGACGAGATTTTTGTGATTTTTCAAAAAAACGCTTAGTCGAACGAAATTTTCTTTAATTTTTCATTCGAAACATGCCCGAAAATGAGATTTTGTTTTTGGAAAAGTAAAAATGTTGGATGTTTATGAAACACGAGCCTGCGACGCGAGTTTCCTGCTCGGAACGTAAACGATCGAGACACTTATCGGACGATTAAGAGGACAAATATACAGAAGCATCCCCTCGTTGTGCGCTCGAATAACTCCGAGAAGCATCAACTTACTCTTATACGATGTACTAAACCACTTTTGGCAGGGGGGGAGGGGGTGAGCCCTTGTGGGTCGAGTTTGCCCTTTATTCGAGGACGGGCCTATTACGTATCACCGCGTAACCGGTGATCAAGGATCAAACTGCTAGCCACCCTCTTGGGTTCTCGCTGTTTCAACAGAGTCTCATCGGGGCGAGCGGGTCATCCCCTATTTGGTAATCGCGGCCCTCCGGATCGAGCCGCAGCAGCAACGGCAGGGGTTACCATGGAAACGAGCCCCGAACGTCTCGCGGCAATCTCCGCTTTCCGATTGGTCGTGTTTTCCTCTTGGCAACCCCCGGAGGCTGTACGCACTTGCGCGCGCGCGCGCAATCCTGGCTACGAGAATCGCAATCTCGCCCCCTGCCACTACGCGGAGCCTAATCCTGCCCGTTCTGATCTCGAGATTCGGAAATACTCGCAGAAAAATCGCGACTATTTTTATAATTGCAGGGAATTACGCTAAAAATAAATTTTTATTGGAAAAAATCGATATTTTGTTGGAAACGTTGCGGAAGAATTAATTTTTGTCATTCCAATCGTAAATTTCGCTGACAGTTCCGTTAGAAATGAAAAATTTTGTCAGAATAAGGAAAATTTTGAAATTATCGAAAAATATGCAGTTTACCGTGTTGAAAAAAATATTGGAACTTTTCGAAAAAAATGGAATTTTCAGTGCAGGCAAGAGACGAAACGGATGAGAGAAAAAGCATAAAAAAAAAAAAGGAAATCCTCGCGGCGAGGATGGACGCGGGATAGAGGTAGAAAAGGATAATGCTGGTGAGGTCGGCTTTGGGATAATTGAAGGCGCTTCTGGTAACGCGTACAAGTGACAGGCAAACACCTTATACGTAAAGCCGGCCGAGTGTGACAGCTGTACACGTTTGTAAGTTGGTTTTGCGCTGTCGCGCGCGCGATCGGCTTCGCGTAACAGGGCTTTTGCTTAACTCTCGCGTTAACTCGCGGTTGCAGCTCGGATAAAAAACTCGGATGCAGACGGCAGAGACGCAACGCAGCACGCGGAGGTGCATTAAAGTTGAGTACTCTGGAACGAGAGAGGATTGCGCTGCGAGAACGCTGCAACAGCTCGCCTAAGATTATCTCCAATCCGGATCGATAAAAAGCCTCTTGGGACTCGTTAGTGCCTCTAAATCTTTGCGCATACGTCTCCCATATTTATATCACAATGTATAGCCCCGTGAGCATGTGTGTTTATTGATATTTGTTTGGAAAATGGAATAATCGCGTTCTGCTGAGCTGGACAGCAGCGCAGCAGCGCACGGTTAATTGAACGAGGTGCTGGCGATCCACTGAAGAGAATTTTTTTTCGGAAAACCATGTTCAACGAAATTTGCACGTTTTTTTACAAAATTTAATTTAAAAAATTAAATTAGATCTCTGGATAAAGTTTCGTGACGAGAAATATTCGAGAACATGAAATTTCATATCAAAAAGACTCTGAACATGGATGAATGATGCACTTGAAAGTAAATTTTGTTGGCAAACCGTATTTAACAAAATATGGACGTTTTTCGACAAAATTTTATTAAAAAATAATAAAATTCGATCTCTGGTTAAAGTTTCGTGAAGAGAAATATTCGAGAAAATGAAATTTCATATCAAAAAGACTCTGAACATGGATGAACGATGCACTGGGAAGAGAATTTTGTTGGAAAAGATCGATATTTTGTTGAATACGTTCGACTAAACGTTTTTTTTTTTTAAATCGCAAAAATGTTGTCTTTGCAGCAAGATATTCTGGAAAGACTCTTTAAAAAGTGAATTTTTGTTATGCGAATCGTAAATTTCGCTGACAATTGCGTTAGAAATGAGAAATATTGTCAAAATAACGGAAATTTTGAAAATACCCAAAAATATTTAGTTCATTAACAAAATATCGAAGTTTTCTGACAAAATTTCATTTTTAGTGGAAATATAAACGTCCGCGGCTGATGTTTTCCGGGGCGTGCTGCGCGCCCATACATTTCAGTTGAGCTAATTAATAATTTGTGTAATAAAGCGTTACAAGGCTCGGAGAGAGAAATCTCCATAAAAGTGAGACTTTGGGGTGACGTAAAAGAGATTTAGTCAAGCGATAAGAAACTCGAATGCGAGGTGCTGATGTACACATAAAAACTGCATGCACATGGACGCGCGGATTGGGATGCGTGCAAGCGCGAGTAAACGCGAGTGAATCAATTAATCCGAATGGTCAATTAATATTGTAATTAGGGAAGAGTATAAGGGCGTTTTATTCGTGTGCTGCTGAAGGAAGGAAAGATTTGCACTCGACCATTCATTTGCGCGAAGCAGGCTTTATTACGTCTTTCGTTAAATATAATTAAGTTTATCGCGCTGGCTGCTGCTGCTGCTGCTGCTGCCACCCGTCGCTCTCGCTCGCGATTCGCCAAAGTTTAAACTCTGCTCCTCTTGCACATCGCGCGCCGCCGGGAAATTGAATATTCCCTAATGGAAATTAATATCGTGATCGAACATCATACCGGGCAGGCAAATATTTCTCCTTTTCGAAGCTTTTTATCGGCCTGCTGATGAGAACTGAACGAGCCAGTTGACTTGGCCATCGCGCGATTCAATCAAAACTCAATTATCAATCGGAATTAATTATACACGCACCAAAAAGAAAATTTCGTAGGAAAATATCGATATTTCGTTGAATACGTTTGATTAAAAGTTTTTTTTTTCTTAAAGCACAAAAATTTTGTCATTGCAGCAAGAAATATTCTAAAAAGTCTCTTCGAAAAGTCAATTTTTGTCATTCCAATCGTGAGTTTTGCAAAAATATTGTCAAAATTACAAAAATTTTGAAATTATCCAAAAATATTTAGTGTTCAACAAAATGTCGACGTTTTTTGACAAAATTCAATTTTCAGCGTGCGGAGCGAGGCGCATGAATACATCAAATTTAAAAAAAATTTGTTGGATACGTTGGGCTAACCGTTTTTTCGAAAAATTACAAAAATGTTGTCATTGCACCAAGAAATATTCTGAAAAGTCAATTTTTGTCATTCCAATCGTAAATTTTGCCGAAAATTCCGTTAAAAATGGATAAAACTGTCAGAATTACGAAAATTCCGAAATTTTATTCGAAAAAACGTATTTCAACTGTTTTTACACACGCATAAAGTTTTTTTTTCCCGCGATTCGCGATTGTCGCGTATAATATTTATTTTGGCGGATTTTGCAATGAGAATTGAAAAAAATGAATCGAGGCGCACGCAGAAACGAATGCTGGAAGATTTGACGCGTGTAAATTTTCTCGCATTTTTCACCCTCGATATTACACACGGGGTTGTGATGGATTTTGTCGCTTAATCCCCCGAAGCTCCGACGGTCACGCTCGAAACATTATTTTTAATCCGCCTGCTCCCGTCGCCATCGTCGTCGATATAACCCTCGTTCTCATCGCTCTCTAAATAAACCATGCAATGTTATTTTTCGATCTTGCCGCGCGCACGATTAATAACTTCTGGCCCATCATGTACCTTTTAAAATCACAATTTTTTTCCCGCGCACCAATAAACGCGAGAGAACGATATTACATGCCCGAGATCGAGCGACAAATAATGATTCAACATCGGAAGAAAAAATAATTTAAAAAAAACGATTTACCGGGCAAATGTTGAAAACAATCGATATTTTATTTGTTTTTTTTTTTTTTTGAAAAATCACAAAAAATTTGGCATTGCTGCAAGAAATATTTTGGAAAGTCTGCGGAAAGTAAATTTTTGTCATTTCAATCGTAAATTTTGCTTTCAGTTTCGTTAGAAATGAAAAAAATCGTGAAAATAACGAGAATTTTGAAATTTTCCAAAAATATTTAGTGTTCAACAAAATATCGACGTTTTTTGAATGAATTTCATTTTCAGGGTGAAAAGGCTCGACGCGAGATCGAATCCGCAATTTGGTAAATCTCGCTCTCGCAGGTAAAATCAACTCCTCGCGGAGGTGTACAAACGCGTGTAAAACGCCAAGCGCTCTTTTATCGTGCGGACATGTACGCATTATCCATCGATAGGAAAGCATGCAGGAACGAGACGCGCGCGCGGTGACGGGCGTAGATCGTGACGAGAAAAGCAACGCCGGCTCGTCTTCTCCGCCATATCCGAAGCGCCTGCCTATTTATTTATAGTAACTTCTCCTGAGAATCGAGCTACATTTTCCATACAAAGACTTACATTACGTTGAGACACGCGCGTAAATACTAAATAAATCATTAGTTACGTATGCGTAAATTGATAATTGAGACGTACGAAGCGCGAGTGTGCTGCTGGTACAAAAACTCCAAGAAACTCCGTGAAAACGAGAATTTGGATCCAAAGGCCAAATTTCCCATTCGAAAGATAAAAAATCGTAGAAAATTCAAATTTTATATGAGATTTTTCCCTCCAATCGCACTGAAAAAAAAATTTCGTTGGAAAAGATCGAAAATTTGTTGGAAACGTTCGACTCAACTTTGTTTTTGAAAAATCCTAAAAATTTTGTCATTGCAGCGAGAAATATTCTAGAAATTCTCCTTGAAAAGTAAATTTTTGTCATTATAATCGGAAATTTTGCTGACAGGTTCGTTAGAAATGAAAAATATTGTCAAAGTTACGAAAATTTTGAAAGTATCCAAAAATATTTAGTTTACCGTGTTCAACAAAATATCGACGTTTTTTGACAAAATTTCAATTCTCAGTGTGTCACTGAAAAGAAAATTTTGTTGGAAAAGATCGAAATTTTCTTGGATACGTTCGACTAAACCTTTTTTTTTGAAAAATCACAAAAATGTTGCCATTGCAGCGAGAAATATTCTAGAAATTCTCTTTGAAAAGTGAATTTTTGTCATTTTAATCGTAAATTTTGCTGACAGTTTCGCGAGAAATGAAAAACATTGTCAAAATAATGAAAATTATGAAAATATCCAAAAATATTTAGTTCGCCGTGTTCACCAAAATATCGACGTTTTTTGACAAAATTTATGACACTAAAACTGTTGGTTTCGGTGGCAATCACGTTTGTGCAAACTTTTTAATGGACCCTAAATAAAGTTTAAGCGTTTTGAGAGCCTCATCTCGATAAAAATAATTATTACGTATTGAAATTAATTGGTGCGAGAGTGTGGTGCGAGATAATTAATAAATGGATTTGGTATGTGCGCGTTTGCGCGCGGCAGGGGATCGTTGCTGCTGTCCGCGGCGGGTGAGACAGGAAGAAGTTGGTTTCCTTGGGTCATACGCGGAGATGACAAAAATGCTGAGCAAAAAGTATAGTTGTATCGGTATAGTTAATTCTCAGTCGTGCTGCGAGGCAGCTCATTATGCATAGAGAATAGTACGCGGCCTGCATAATATGCAAACTTGCGTCCATTACCGTCGTCGTTCCTCGCAACGTAATCGGCCGTTCTCGAGCAGGTATATAGGCGCGCGAGCGTTAAATATATATTTATATGGCCGCGCTCTTTGCTTTCAAAGTTATTCGCGTTGACGCGATTACCTTCGCGCCAAACGATCGTGTAGAAATAGCGGCAGAGAGAGAAATCATGGAGACCGCGCGCGGATAGCTCGAGGATATCATCGCGGACAAGGATATGCCTTTTATTTCTCCATTTTATCGTGTGAAATAGCTCATAATCCGTTGGAACTAAATATTTTCGGAGAATGTCCAAATTTTCGTTATTTTCACTATATTTTTCATTTCTAACGCAACTGTCAACAAAATTTGCCATTTCTACTCAAATTTTTACCCAAAATTTACCGTTTTTACTCAAATTTAATTACAATCAAATTAAATCATAATCATAATCATAAATAAATCAATTTAATTAAATCGTAATCATAATTGAATCAATTTAATTAATTTTTTTATTCAATTTAATTAATTAATTAAAATTAATTAAATTTAATTAAATTTAATAACTTTATTTATTTATATATAAATTAATAAAATAAATAAATTGAATAAAATTTGAAAAAAATTTAATGAAAATGAAAATTAATTAATTAATTAAAATGAATTACATAAAATTACGGAAATTTGCTCAAAATTTCACCATTTGTAACGCGGATAAACAATATTTTTGGGAATAAGGAGAAAAACAGCCTCATCCCTGCATTCGCGAGTAATGCCCTTAATATTAAATATCAATTTGGCTTATTCAAGTTCAATTGAATTGGAGAGGGAGGCGATTAAAATAATTGACGATAATCTATATATGGCCGATAAAATTGTACGAATCTCAGAGCTGGGGCGCGTTTGGGCATGCATTCTCGGAACACCTGTTCGCCGCACACCATTATCTTTCAATTTGCGTCTTTTGTTCACCGCAAGTGCGGCTCGCGATTCTTTGGTTACACAACGAAATTACACTCCGACCTCTTATGCCGCGCGGCGGCCGCCGTGTCTGCTTCTCAACAGCTAATTATCTCAAGAGTGCCGAGCAGCGAGCGCGCACAAGGAAATGGAGAACGAAGTGCTTAATATTTATACGAGCCGTTGCAGAGATAAGAATCGCGATTTGCGCTCCTTTTTAAAATATGTTACTTTTTAGTAAAAACTCAATTAACGTATAATTTTCTATGTAATGGAATAATCAAATCGATTCCTTACCTGCGTCTCCGTTAGTGACAACGCCTGTGCCAATTGTTTCCTCTCAGCGCCAACCACGTAATGATTCTTCTCAAAGGCATGCTCCAACTTTAACAATTGACTGGGACTGAACGCGGTTCTTATTCTCTTTGGCTTCCTGAACGGTTGCAGCAAGAAGCCAGGAATATCTGGACCTGAAAAATCACACAATTCATATAATTGTTGAATTTTTCCCTATCGCATTTTTATCAGGCAAAATGTATAACGAAAGAGTGAGAACTAAATTTTGTCAAAAAAACGTCGATAGTAGTTGATAAACGTCGAACACGGTGAGCCAAATATTTTTGGATAATTTCAAAAATTTCGTTATTTTGACTGTATTTTTCATTTCTAACGAAACTGTCAGCAAAACTTACGATTGGAATGACAAAAATTTACTTTTTGGAGAGACTTTTTAGAATATTTTTTGCTGTAATGACAACATTTTTGTGATTTAAAAAAAAAACGTTTAGTCGAACGTATTTCAGCAAAATATCGATCATTTGCAACAAAATTCTCTTTTCAGTGAGTGTGAAAATGAGAAATGAGTCAAGGTAACGCGATGTAACGACGTGTGCCAGGAAGTCACCAAGATAACTTTACTATATGTTTTTTCAAATTTTTTACTACGAAGGTATCGCTGAATACCGCGATTAGCGTAATATACAGCAGCATATTTTCACGTACATCACATTTGGTGCAAATACGAACGATGCACTTGCGCCGATTGCGCGGACCGAATTTAATACGCTATTTATAATTATTCGATCAATTTTCGCGGACTGAAAATTGAATTTTGTCAAGAAACGTCGATATTTTGTTGAACACTAAATATTTTTGGATAACTTCAACATTTTGACCATATTTTTCATTTCTAACGCAACTGTCTGCAAAATTTACGATTGAAATGACAAAATTTACTTTTCAGAGCGACTTTCCAGAATATTTCTTGCTGCAATGACACAATTTTTGAGATTCTTGATGGAAAAAAAAACGTTTAGCCGAACGTATCCAACTAAATATCAATCTTTTCCAACAAAATTTTCTTTTCAGTGCATCCTGTTGCACACGCGCGCAAACGCATTCAAAACCAGACATTTTCGCTCGCCCGTTTTGCATTTTTCGCTAAGAATATAGAAGAAAGGAAAAAAGTGCTCCAAATTCGCACCAAGTTTTTGTTAAGGCGTAGAGATAAGCTGCCGTTTTTATTGCGGCTCGCGGATAAACACGGGTATTGGGCTTTACCGTCCGGAACAGTGAACTTGTGACGTTGGTCGAAGAAAAAGGCAAAAAAAAAGAAAAAGAAAAAGAAAAAGAAAGAAAGAAAAAAGGGAAACAAGAGGTGTATAGGTGTATATAAATAAATGGCAGCTAATTGAGAATTCTAGTTCGCGCAACCGCCTGTCGATCGTCTCCGATATCGCTGGGAGCGCTCGCGACTCGGACCGGAAGTCGTTCGAGATACTCGCTTCTCGTAATAACGAAAAACAACAAGCAAGCCAAAAGACGATAAATTGGCTTGGCGTATACGCGTATATATGAACAAGAAACGCCATACAGTGTACCATACGCTTATTCACCGCGCTCGATGCTCGAGTAAATCGTTAAAAAGTCGTTTTACCTTTGTGCATACCAAACGCCAAAGTGTGCTCTCCCCCCAGCAAATTATCGCTCGCACCACACTCTCTTTATCTTGTACGCTTTTCTTCCAAATTTTAAAACATCGTATTACCGAGCGTGAAACAGAGCCAAAAGCTCTGTTTAAAAATCCCGATTACCGCAATACGATAATGAAAAAAAAAATCATCATAAAAATTCAATTTAAACATTTTGAAATACCTGTTCGCGTTTTGAGAGCAAAAATGTAACGAATTGCGCTAATTTGGGAAAATTTTCAGTATTTATTACTGAAAATTGAATTTTGTCAAAGAACGCCGATATTTTGGTGAACACGGTGAACTGAATTTTTTTTGATAATTCAAAAAATTTCGCTATTTTGACTATATTTTCCATTTCTAACGCAACTGTCTGCAAAATTGTGACTCTGAAGTTTGCATCGTTGGAATGCAACGAAATTTATTTTTATCTTCCACAAAAATATCTATTCAAATGCAAAATGTAATTACGATAATAAAATGATCCATTTTTGCCATTTAAAAAGCATATGGGCTCGAAAAATTTGGATGACATTGAAAATTGAACGAATCTTTAATAAAATTCAATATTTTTCGATGCATTCCAACATTGCAAACTTCAGCATCATAAATTATTTCATTTTGTAGTTTTTATTAATAATTTTGGCTTTGAAAACTTAATTTGTTGATGTTTTTTTGAAAAAGCACTTGGAACATTGAAAATTGAACGAATTTTCAATAAAATTCAATATTTTTCGATGCATTCCAATGTTGCAAACTTCAGCATCATAAATTTCTTCATTTTCCATTGTTTATTATTAATTTTGATTTGAAAAACTTAACTTGTTGATGTTTTTTTGAAAAAGCACTTGGAACATTGAAAATTGAACGAATTTTCAATAAAATTCAATATTTTTCGATGCATTCCAACGTTGCAAATTTCAGCATCATAAATTTCTTCATTTTCCATTGTTTATTATTAATTTTGATTTGAAAAACTTAACTTGTTGATGTTTTTTTGAAAAAGTACTTGGAACATTGAAAATTGAACGAATCTTCAGTAAAATTCAATACTTTTCGATGCATTCCAACGTTG
The DNA here is from genome assembly GCA_037043255.1 of Diadegma fenestrale. Classification (NCBI taxonomy): domain Eukaryota; kingdom Metazoa; phylum Arthropoda; class Insecta; order Hymenoptera; family Ichneumonidae; genus Diadegma; species Diadegma fenestrale. The sequence goes on from CM073310.1 coordinate 2,789,997, forward strand.
CAAACTTCAGCATCATGCAAAATTAACGATCGGAAGGACGAAAATTGACTTTTCGAAAAGACTTTGTAGTATCCAAAAAAATATCGATTTTTTCCACTAAAATTTTTTTCTTAGTGATACGCGAATGCACGCATGATAAGACGGATTTGTTTGATTCGCCTCGAATAATAATGTATAGTCAATCAGATACGCCTTTTTCATTGGGAGGAGAGTCTCGCGATTGGATGTTCATCGTTGGCTGTTGGTTTTCGCCTCGGAAAGTAGAGATTGAAGAAAAAATGCGAGTGAAAGAGAGAAAAGAGTATAGCAGAGAGTAGAGCGGGCGCGCGGTAATTACGGGAGCAGGGAAGAAAAGGCGCCGGTGCATCGTCGGGCGTATGTGTGCGCAGCTGAATTGCCCAGAGGGACGCGGAATTACTCCGAAAATAATACTAAACGCCTGGTATGAAATTATCCGTTCTCCTGGTCGTCGTTATACATGAGCCAAATAAATATGTGCATGTATACCTTGAACAAGCGCCATTAACGTATGGGGAATTCTGCGCTCGGCTGCTTTTAATTTTCGCATTTGTTAGCGCTATACGGGTCTCGAAAAATATTTTAAAAATTATGGAGCGAAGCAGGAAAACGGCCTTAAAAAGTCACTGAAATGGCTGAAGAAAAATTGAGTGTAAATTAATAACTGGCGGAGAAAAAGCCGATTGAATGCTGCGCTGCTGCGCTGCTCGCGAGAGAACGGACCGTACGCAGACGGAATTTGCGAAGCGGGGATCAAGAGCGAAAGAAAAAAAAGAAAAAAAGTTTAACGCGCGGTGCATTATATAGCATTTATAGTTGACTGCGACGACGAGGACTCTCGTCCTTAATGCTCTTTTAATTAATCGTTGCAGCACGCCGTGCAGCGCGATATTCCGCCGAATGCAGCACACACCGCTGCAGCAGCGCTCGCCTGCTTCTTTATTCTCTCTTATACTTTAGCAGCTCTTATTCGCATACTCTGTACACACCATATACTTTGTTCTCCCTGTGAGAAATCTTTTCGCGATAATTAGTGTTATTATGTCCCGGCCGGATGGTAATACGCGCTATTTACTACAAGACACGCGGCTGTACGTCGCGGACATACACACAAATTAGCCTCTTTTTCAGTGTGTGTGCGCGGCCGCGCCCGTCCGTGTCTAACGCGTTCGGCGTTTGTATCTCGCGTATATACACTCATATCGGAGTTCCGAATGTACCTGCATGCCCGCAGAAACTTATATATACACGCGATATACTTATACGTGTGGATCCAAAAGATCGCGTGATCGAGCGCGTGCTCGCTCGGCTCTCTTGAATCTCAGTTTCGCGATCGCTCGCAGAAAACCTCCCCGACGTGCACTGCGCCCGATCAATCCTCATTTCGAGCAGGCACAAAAAACACCCGGGCAAAAAAAAACAAACAACATGCCCAAATAATCTTCCCTCATTTTCCGTATTAATCCGCGAAAATTCACTCTTGCGCAATTTTTCATTAAAAATCAGAGCATAATTGATTAAAAATGAATTTTACACTGAAAATGAAGTATTTTCAAAAATTTTTGTCAATTTGACCGTATTTTTTATTGCTAACGCAACTGACTGACAAAAACTGACTTTTCGAAGAGACTTGCTGAGAAAATTTTTGTGATTTTTCGAAAAAAAATTCTTTTCAGTGCAGAAAATTTTTGGTTTCGCGTTAAGGAAACATGCGGGACGACGAGTCCGCGGCGCGTTGGAGAACGAAACACCTACGTGGTCGTTAAATCGCGATCATACACGAGTCGAATGTAAGGCCCATGTGTGTGCGTAATGTGTAAAAGCTTCTCGATGCCCTGGAGGCATAAAGCTATCCGGAGCGAGAGAGCGAGAGAGAGAAAGGCGTTTTACGAGGGTGCCTATTTAAAGCATAATCGAATCCGCTAATAACGATTATTAGCGGGGACCCCTCCTCGCGAGCAGTTTTGCATCACGCACATATCCAACCGCGCAACGTTCATACCGCACACGAAAATCAACAACTTTCGTCCAATATCCACGCCAGAACAATTTCTCAATCAGCTTGAAAATTAATGTATCAATTATCTCATTAAGCCGCGATCTAAATTATAAACTCATTAGAATTTTATATGGAAAACTGAGCAGCTGATTATATTTTTCCGACCTATTAAATTATCACAAAACGGAGTTGCGCAATTGTTTGATCAATTTTCGTGCCTTTTAGCGCAACAATGAGCGTTTGATGGAGACATAATGTGAATCAAGTGGAGCAAGGGACAAGACTCGAGAGGGCGGGACGTTGCCTGTTGAAAATGATTCGAGTGGCTGGAAATCCCAGGAGCTTCTTGACAATCGTCACAATGAGTGGAGTATATTATGAAAAGCGTGAAAAAGGAAAAAATGGGAAAGCGTCATGCGATCGTGTGGCGAGGAGGACAAAAAGCGAGAGAGAGAAGTAAAAAGTGGGACAGACGCCCCACCGAGAGTATCCGAGGGTAAAATACATCTCGACAATGACGATTAACGCTCTTTTGTAAATCCCCTATAGTCAGGAGAGGCGGGTACGTATCTCCCCGTTTTTCTCTTTTGACACTCCGAGTCAGGCAGCAGGTAAAGAAATCGAAATCTTGGAGGGTTTGTCACCTTTTCGGTCAAACGTGAAATCAGCTTTTTCCCCAAAATAAAAGAAAAAGGAACAAGAAAAAAGTGTCGTTATAGACTCGTCAAGTGTATATCGCGCGTTTTCGTCGTATTACCCAACAATAGCCGTTTAACGAGCAGCAGGTCAATACAATATTCAATTGGCCAAATCCATACAGTCTCGATTTTTTTACACTAAAAACGAAATTTAGTCGGAAAACTTCGATATTTTTTATAATTTCGAAAAATGACAATATTTTTCATTTCTAACGAAGCTGTCAGCAAAATTTACAATTGGAATGACAAAAATTGACACTGAGAAGAGACTTTTCAGAATATTTCGCGCTGAAATGACAAAATTTTTGTGATTTTTCAAAAAAAAAAAAAACGTTTAGTCCAACGTATCCAGAAAAATATCGATCTTTTCCAACGAAATTTTCTTTCCAGTGTATATCGAGAGATCCAGCCTACATTATTTTCATGCACGCGGTGACTTTACCTTTTTCATTTAATAGCTCATTCAATTTGTTTTTATATGTTGCATTTATCACTTGCTCGCGTATGTATATGAATATGTGTAAACGATGCATTCGCATATCGGATAGAAAATCTGGGTTTATTACGCGCACGAATCGCACTATCGATATAGTACACGCTAATTACTAGATAAAAGCCCGACTCGGATGAATTTATTGCGCGTATAATATCAAGCTGAGATAACGACCAGCCAGCAAGATCTATGCGTTTCTCCAACAATTTCATGACTAATTGTTCATAACTATCACGAGACTAAAATCATTTGCGCGGCAATAAGATTCTGCTCGGGGTGATCAATCATTTTTTTTCTTCCTCCGCAGCCACGAGCTACCGCCGCCTGCGTGTACCGCACATTTAAGAATAAATTAATTCCGACTCATTGATGATGAAGAAAAAAATCAAGTAACGGACATTCCGTACTAGTTGTAAAAAAAAAACTAATGACGTAACTAAATACCGCTCGTCCGCTCTGGTAATGAGCGTTGCTCAAAAATAACGATGTACAAATTTTCAACGTGTCGTAACGCATCCCGAGTGAAAAAATCATATGAAGACCATACAAGAACTTTCCCATATATAATTGTATGTATTTTATAGAAATTCTACTATGGACAAATTAGACGTACCCCTTGATTTCTTGGCTAACGTGATTTTCGAAAAAAAAACAAACTTTAACATTCTGGAAGACATCAGCTGCCATTGTGACATTTTCGGACACGCAGGATAGCTTCGGAGGCATATCTTGACTTGAACTTGGACACGAAACGCGCGCTACAGGCAAGGACATTGTGAACCAATCAGAATGGCGGAAAAATGATGACAAAACGGCAATTTCATGCGTTACTCATGAACTTCACGTTATTCTGGATACGGATGTCGAATTTTAGAATCTCTGTTCTATAGAAATTCTATAAATTCTGTTTCTGCTAAAAGCAGATTGAAAAAATACATTAAATTCGTCGCTCCGTATTGGCATTGATCTCGAGCAGGCCCGCGCAGGACCCAAGGATGTATCTAATTCGAACCGCGATTACGGAGCGGGCCCCGATGGTTTTCTCGCGGATATATTCAGCGCGAGAGCAATAAATAAAAGGCAAAGAGTAAATAAAAAGTAGTTGAGAAAAAAGATTGAGAGTGGATGAGAGGTTAGAACTGGCAGGTACTTTAATACCCATCGGCGAAACGTTTCACTCTGCGCTGCGAGGATATTGGGTCAATGATACGTGTGTGTTATGAACCGGTGCTCGCACGGCGAGCGCGCCGAGCGAAGCAACTTTTAAGTATACGCTCGATTTATTATACCCACTTTGCCAAGGTATATTTAACGATGAGAGAAAATACACCCGATGTGCAAATGCACGCATGCACTGACAACTCGTGCATTTACAACGGGATTTACTTTCAGCATCGCTTTTATTTATACTTAATCATTATTATCATTATCATCATTGTCCGTTTCCAATGCATTCACTGAAACGAACATTTTCTCGAAAAATAATGTCGATATTTTGTTGGATACGTTCGACTAAACGTTTTTTTTTTTTTTAATCAGCAAAATTTAAATTTTAGTCATTACAATCGTAAATTTAGCTGAAAGTTGCGTTAGAAATAAAAAATATTGTCAAAATTACGAAAAATTTTGAAATCATCAGAAAATTTCATTTTCAGTGTCTTCAGACATTTTGTTCATGCCGTACGTACGGATGATGCGCGATTTTGTTGTTGCATACGGTTTGGGTGTGCGGGACGGATGTGTATAAATATTAAAATAAAAGCAAACGGCCGGACACATATGAAAGACCGGTAACCACGCGGAAATGCGAATACGCTTCTTCCTACGCGTCCGCCAAGAAAAACATATTAAATGAAAGAGCAGCGTATACAGCGCAAACTTATACACATAGGCGTGTCACGCGTTATATATAGCCGCGTGCATAATACACGTATATGATTTGAATTTTTGCAATCCTCGCGCGTAATACGAATTATGCCTGCCATCGGCGAAATTCTCTACCTTGATTTTCTTATTTCATTTGTACGCGTATATCATTTCTCCAAAACTCGACGAGCTAATCATTGCAAATTCCATTGATAGAAGAAAAAACATGAATTTCGCTAAATGCCGCTTCAACCGGAACGCTCTAAAAATATCTTGAAATTGTAGTCAATAAATCATGTATGCTCATTGAGTATATAATTGGCAATTGCAATGTCCAATTTTAATTTTGTAAAATTGTAATTTAATGAAGCGCTAAGGCAGGATTGGGACAAATTCATTGTGAAAAGAAATGAAATATTTCAGCGATTTTCAAAACAATCGCAATTGGTCGTGAGCTCGAAAAAAGTTGAAAAAAGTGTAAATAGAATTTTCATGAAAAGGCACTGGATTGCGGCGGCATGAGGAACGAGGACCCGGAAAATATAAAAGCGATAAACGAGAATGCTAGTCTGCGCGCGGCTTTTCGTGCCAATTGCGGCAAATTTATGATAATTGTTTCTCTCCTTATGGGCACACTGGTGCTACGCGAAGAAGTAACTCGCTCGCTGCGTACATGCGGCTCTCTGTCTCTCTATACGCGGCGGACAACTACCGCGTACAGCACATACAAATCTTGGCGACATCTTGCGCGCTATATCAACGAGCGAGCGAATAAACACTCGTGTAGTTAGACATCGCGCGCTTATGGCTACTTAATGTACTTACATATACGCCGGCTCGACTCGGCACGCCGATAAGTATCGATATATACATAAATATAAATATTGCCTGACACGTCGCCGATGCGTTTTCAATGACCATACCAAATTCCTCTCTTATGTACTTTTTATCGCGATTAACGCACGCTTCTCATATTCGCCCGTTATCACGATCGGCAAATTAAACGAGACCTTTCTGCATGGAGAACGAGCCCGAGAACGGAGCGAATGCAACAGAATTTTCAATTCTAAAATATATCCCAATTCCTATAATTACATTTTTTGCTTAATTGGCTCAGAGTCATTTACCAATTAAAATCTCTCTGTCGTATCCGCGACACTGGTCGCACCGATTTGTTATCCCGCTTATCGGCAAACAACGAACTCAATCCGAGTGATTTAGCGAACAATGAAAAACCGCTATCGAAAATTTGATGGAAATTGTAAACTGCGCAAACGGCTATAAAAATATAATATCGCGGCGTCAACCCGACGAGAGGAGAAAAGCGTAACCGTTGAAAAATACGGAAGCGCGATGCTAAAATATTGAACAAATGTATTGAAATTGGATAGAGCGGAATTTAAAATGGAAACAAAATATTGAACCGTTTGGTCTGTGTATTGAAACTAAACGGTTATGGGAACGCGCTGAATTTTGATGGATATATTTACATACATAAGTAATGCTGTTTGTACAGAACAAACTCATCACTCAATGTGGACGTGCGTACTCAATTGACCCGTTACCAAATCTAGTTTACGAAACATTGCTTCACATTGTTGTTGTTTTTGTTGTCGTATATCTAATGGGGGGCGTTCACTGCTCGGCGATAAAACAAACACACACACACACACACAGCCGTTTGCCCGGATTTCAATATGAGCAACGCTTTCCCGCTGCAATGGGTTCGGAGCCCCGAATTCTTTCGTGTTTTCCGAAAAGGAAAATAAGAATTGAGGCGAGCTAAGAATATTTGAGCGAAAAGTACTCACCACCGGGAAATCTGTGAGGAAAGATTCTGCCGTGTCTGGAAAGTAGCCACGGATAAAGGGGATAACTGTCTCTGGGAGGTTGATGGGGATGGGCCTGTTGATGAGGTCCACCGGGTGCACCGGGATGCCCATAAGGAGCATGGGGTGGTCCGTGCGGAGAGCCGCCGTGATGAGCCTGGAGGGCGACCGCGAGATTAGCCGCTTGAAAATGTTGGGCGGCTGCGATATTTGCGGCGAGCGCAAACTGCTGAGTATGGTACTCGTTTTGACCGGGTTGGCCGGGTACGGGGCCACCGTGAGAGGGTTGAAGCCCATAGAGGGATTTTATTTGTTCGGCAGCGACGGCTGCTGCGGCGGTTGCGGCGCCATGAGGTGGTGCGAGATAATTGGGACTCGGTCGTACCACTCCGGGCGGCGGTTGGGGAAGAGAATTGGCCGTTCCGACCGGTGAGGTCGTATCACCGTGCGAAGATGTTATCCGATGCGGTGGCGATGGGCTGTTGTTCGGCGTCGATCCACCGCTATGACTTCGTGTTGCGGTTGTCGTGCGGCCGCCAAAATCCACCAGATGACTCGTCAACGCTTGTAAATGATGATGATGGAGGTGATGACGATGGATACCAGCCGTACTGTTGGTGTTGTTGTTGTTGCTACTACTATTATTATTGTTGTTGTTACTGTGAGTATGATGACCGTTGTGCATGGAGCTGGGTGTCCTTCTCGAGGTGGGGTAAGACTCTACGGAGGAACTTCGGGACAGGGGACGATCGGAGCCCTCGGAATGGGCCCCGGGTGATCTGCTGATGGCGAGTCTTCGGCTAACGGCCCTCGAAGGTGAGGAAGAACCTTCGACAACGTCCATGGGGCTGGCATCATCGCGTTCGATATCTACGCGTTCGTGCAGTCGTTCCAAGCGATCCTGATGATCACGGATCCGTCCACCACCGCCGCCTCCGGCCCCGCCGCCACCACCACCACCGCCCACTATCGAATCTATGCTAAAGCCTATCTTGGGCTTTGACGGCACCGGCACTATTGGCGTCGGGGCGAGCGGCATCATCGTACGTTCCAGCGATATTTTACCGCGACACTCTTTGCGCTGTATATTCCTTCTCTTTGCGGGCGCCGACGGCAACTCTCAACCACGCGACCACCGATTCAGTGTGCGACAGCACAAATTCCCTTCGATCTCTTCTATCTCGCGGAACAAACTTTTCAACTCCGCGGGGGGATTCGTTTTCCTCCGCTTTATCAACTACTTTGAATCTGTCCTGCTCATTTGCACTCGATCACTATACGGGGATGACATCTCGGTGGTTGCTTCCACGATCATGCAGCGCGGACTCGATTCTTTTCCATCGATCACTATATCCAGAACGGCGTCAGTGTTTTTATTATTATACTATGATTTATTTGAGCAAAGCGACCACGCGAATTTTAGGATTCACCATCGGCCATCCACATTCACCGTAACTGATGCTACCACGTGTCTCATGATGAAACAAACATTTGTTTTTCGCGTGACGCGTATATCTATCCGGAGAAAGACGGCAACGCAGACGCAAAGATAACGATAACGATATCCTTGCAAATTGTCACTTTTCCAGAATAATGCACATTTCCAAATACAGGCAACACGTTAAAAACACTAGTACACATGACGAAGCGAGGAAAATTGAAACATTCTCACTGCTTGGATGAATGCACGCAAGTATAAATGAAAACGCGGAAAACTTTTTTTAACGCGCACCATCCGATTATTATCTCATTTTGATTTATGTATTCCCGATTGGAAGGTCCCGGCACTGTATATGGCGCAATAGTTGTGGGATAAATCGCGCGAGCGCCGTTCGACGTTCTCCCGGGGACGGATGCTTCTGGCCCGAGCGCTTGCTAGTGTTTGAGAAAATTGCCGGCTAAACGGGGCTCCGCGCAACCGGAGTGGGATCGACTCGGAGCCTCCGGAGCATTCGGTCGTCCCCCAACGTGACTTTTCCCTCCTACCGGTCCGAGCGAATGACGGGGGAAGCGAGAGGTCGCCCGGTTCCGCCTTTCGGGCGGAGACCAATACTCAGCTTCTCCAATGAGCCCAGAATCCCTTGCTCTTTATTCCCGATCAACGGGCCGCACCAAGGTACGCCTCCGTCGATCCCCACCGTTAGCCCTTGCCCAGCGTTCCGGGAAGGGGATGCTGGAGTTGCCAACAACGCACGGGGAAAGCTATTTAGCTCGACTATGGGCGGTTAAACTCACAGCTTTTTTCGTCGTGTGCCCCGATGAAAATGAGTCGTTTAATTAATACGTCTGGACTCTCGAGTGTTTCTCGTCGCAGCGGGTGGCTCAAGCGGCCAACTCCGATTCATCGACACATATATTTACCGCCGCGCTCACTTTATAAGTTTCTCACCCCGGCCGCGCTAAACATACATGTATCGCCGGGTTTTTTTAAATCTTTTGCATTACCAAACGGATCTTGCCAAAAATCGTACAGCATGCCCAATTACGCATATCTCGGCGGACCCGCTGTTTCAACTTGTTATACACGAGGAATCCTCTCTAATTAGCGCCGAGTAAAAAACTTTAATTACGCTCGAATATGCGGGAAGCAAGGTGTTCGAACTGTGCTGCAGGGATGCGCCAACGCAGCGCAGTAATTCTCAACCGGTGACAATAGCTGAAGAAAAATTGCAATGGTTTATCATGGATTTGCGCAATATCAAATGCTATACTTTGGAAATAAATGTGCATGATGCATCGCTTTGTTTGGGTTTGTTTAATGCGAATCAACATCAGGTAAACGGCTCTTAATCTTTCACTATTAGTTCGGTTCCCGTCAATATATTCCACACGAATCATCGGTTTCGACAGGTTTTGCAAAAGTCTGCTGCACTTGCAGGCATGCAAGTCTGTCTAAAAATCTGAGCAAAAGGTACTAGAAATAGCGTAATATAGCGTGAGCGGGAGGTGGGATTGTTGTGACTCTGAATAAGTCCAATTAAATTACCTGTTCGTCGTATTTGCAAGTTTCATCGCGGAAATACGGGTGAATTATAGCGACAAGTGCTAAAATCCAATGAAATCGATTTGGAAGCCAAGAACTTTTGACCAATTTTGCGCAATATGCGCACGTTCCGGTAGCTCATCAGTGTCGCATAAGAATTAATTTCAACTCGCGGATACAATGCCAACTGCGTTGTGATAATATCGGTCCATCTTTTTTAGCTAAGTATATTATGAGTCACTACACTCCACCTTCGCGTTTGAATAACATATGAATATGCCGAGTTTTGTGAAATATGCGTCAGGACTCCGGCGGTCCATGTGTACATATACGAATACGTGAAAATAATTTCGGCAGCCGTCTACGATCGTGCCAGGGTTCGCGCAACGATCGCGCGGCCTCGCGCGATATCTCACGGAAGAGCACGTGCACGATAAAACGCGAGTGGGGATTTCAACATGGCGACTGTGCACACATCGGCCCTCGCTGAACCACCAATGCGCGAGCATCGAACAAGCACGCCCGTTATCCCCGCCGCTTCGCATACACATACTTGCTCGCTGATCTATCGAATCTTTTTCTCCTCTTCATCCTTCCTTTCTCTCATCGCCTGCTTGGTCCTACGTTACACGCTCGCCAACGCCCGAAGAGCTCATCAGCATGCATTATCCACCGAATTATGCCAAGAATTTCTCCAACATTCGTCTAGAATTTGATGCGCTATTTCATTCAGCAGTTTCCGTTTCCAGGATGCATGCGCTGTTCCATTGCGATACCTCAACGCTCATATATGTTGGGCCTGAAAGTGTATACCCTGAGGGATGAGACGAATTCAGAGAATAGAAATTCATCTCAATTTAGTGCATCAAATATTTAACAAACACACGGATCGAGGGTCCTACCGTTTTTGACTGTACTTGGTGGAGTCGTTTAGAAAATCTGAAAAAAATTCAGGAAAGTAGTTCTGGATCTATCGAGAGAGATTCACTCATGATCGAAACGAACAACAAGTATTTCACGCCATTCGCTGAATACGCTGGACACACCAGACCCATGTGTGTCTACTGAGGGTTAAAGTTTCGGAATAGCTATAAAGGCGCTGAGCGCACTTGTCAATGTCAGTTCCTCATCAGGTAGTTGATTTAGGAAATGGATTAGAAATTTGAATGATCTATAATTCAAAAATAGAATATATGGTATCGATTAACATTAGAACGGAACTATCTTCGAGAACCGCCAGAATAGAACGCTAACTCCAAATAGATGACACTTGGAGGACCTCCACTTTTAGACTGACAGTTTATAACAACCTAACTTTTAGGGTAGCCTGCTGTTCTATTAATGATTCCGTGGAGGAATATGCATCCCGGAAGTTTGATGAATCGGAAAATTGTGGTGGGGAAACAGTTATTTATCTTGGCGTTATTAATTTTGTCAAAGGTCGATCGAATTAATCGACTTCCTGCGATATTATAACGCCATCGACAGTACAACACCACGACGCAGATGTCGATTCCCAATAAAGGATTCAGCTACAAAATCTAGGGCCGGACAGAAGCGGATCACCAGTTCGATCCCGACAATGGGGAAGTCACTTCCAGTCGAACCCTCGATTTAATTACACAAATCCAACTTCTATCCTGTCTCGACGATAAAACTGGGATGAAAACAAGATTCAATCTTCAACGAGTTCGTCTTGACTTCTGGCCGCCGGTGGTGCGTGTTGGAAAAAAATCTCGACTGTATGAACCCAGTCGCACTGCACCTGCCAGCAGGCGAGGCATGTACGACAAAGAAGTTCGGTAACGAAATTGCGCGGGTATCGGGAATAATTTCAAGTGAGCAAAAACCTCCGAATCATTAGGCTTATATTGTGAATTCAATGCGAAAAAAACCGTATTGCAGCAGCTCGTGGACGAATGAACGTAAAAAATTATGGAGCATCTATGCGCTAATATAGTTATTGTTTGCCAAAAGAATCGCTATTTTTCTTGCTTTCTTCGCATTGAAGCGTGAAATATCAATAGTTGAAAAAGGGAAGATTGTATAGGAGTATAATTATGAGCCGAATATGTGAACTTTCTGGACAACAATCTAAACGACGGTTGAAGGAAGGTGTGCGCAAATCTTTTGGCGCGTGTATATATGGTGTAGGCAAGTAAAGTAGCTCTATCAAGAAACATAAAGGCAATGTAGGATCTATACATTTGGCTTATAAATATATACACGGGACCGCGTACAAATGTGCATTTGTATGAAAGAGAGAGAGAGAGCATAGTGGTATAATAATTCTGTATTATAAGAAAAATGATGGACGAGGCGACTCGTAAGCGCGGGATACAATGGCGCACATATATGTGTCGTCACAATATAGTTATATAATACATAGGTATATGGAGAGAAATTTGTAGAAGGGGCTTTTCTGCGGCGAAGCGGCAGAGATGAGGGGCAGTTGGTAACTGAATGCTAAAAGAGTGCATTGCGCAAAATGGCGTGTTTAATCAAGCCATTTATTCGCGGCCGCCTATGTACCTATATATACCTACTTTTATATTATATGTATATAAATATATGAGAGCATTCGTTGCGATCGGAACAAAAAGCCCAGCATGCATACTCTCCGCACGCCGGTGCTCTCAAGCGTTTACTGCGCTGCAGATATATATATATAAGTATACATTTTTTCTACATTTGTGCGAACGCATAAATAAATACATACACAGACACGATATATTTGTGTACGTGGGTAAGACGCGATTCTTTGAGCATATTTATTTCACCTCTCCCTCGCTACTGTGTGTATAGTGCCGCGCTGCACAAACCGCGACTGTGCTGTATATGTATATATAAGTAACACGTTCATACCGTAGCATACCATTCTTTTCACCTATATAGTCATACATAGGTATCAATTACACGTACAATTATAAAATATGCCGCGTTCGTAGATTGGCTGCGCGAGAGAGCATACATATATATATATGCGCTGCTAGCAGCACTTTCGTTCTCCCTTTTTGCGCTTTCATTTCTTCAACAATCGTACAACCTCAACGAACAATCCGTGTGTATTCTCAACAAGAAATTCCTAGTTTTTTTTTCCTTCTTCAAGATGGATCTCGACCGAAGATGAATTGGGACTCTTGATATTACAAGATAAGGGGAAATACACAAGTTATAGCTATGCCTGCGAAAATCGTGTAGCCCGGTACATGAAAAATGCTGCATTTCAAAACAGCAGTGAGAGGGGACGTAAGAAAAAATGCGAGTTGCTCCGTGGTTGAGAACCATCTTCGCGCAGTGCCCCGGTATCTTAAAACCTAAATAACCGTCCGGCACCTATGATTTTCTCGGAACGAGATACGATTAAATTGATTCGCGACTCTCTCGTTGAGCAGCAGGTTCGAACTGAGAAACCACTGCAGGGAACGTACATATCTATATATTTATTCAATACTATATGGGATATTCAATGTCGAAGATTCGACGGATTTTAAATTGTCGAAATCACTTCCGAATGACACGAAACTCAGAAAAATTTGGAAAATCGATCCAACTGCTCGCGAAAATATACAGGTACGGTAAATTAATTGTTCCGAATAGACGTCGTCCGAAATGCAAACAATTGAGCAGGCTCGATTTGCCCATCCGCGTGGACGTTGAAAATATTCGAGCATCTCACCACGCGCGGTCCTGCGGTCGTTCAAGTGCAGAGGCTGACCCCTGCTCTGCCGGCGGTCAGAAGTAGCATCGCTTTCCCGGCAGAGGGCCTATCGCGGTAGAGGGACGCGGAGCGAGACGAGAAGAGCGATAACTCGAGTCGTTGAGTAAACGAGTGAGTAAATAAGTGTATAAGTAAGTAAATAAGTAAATAAGTGTACAAATGCGGGAGAAGAGGAAGCCGGAGTGAACACACATTCGTATAGGTATACGTGTCCGTGTAGATGCCTGCTGGTGCTGGATGGAGGAATAATACACGTCGTTGGATGTATATAGAGGCAACGTGAACCGAATGGGGTATCGAACGAGCGTACCCCACGGGCTTTCGAGGCTCCGTGCACCATCTGAGGATCATTACCCATACTTATGGATGCCTCATTATGGCCCATTACCGTGCTCCGTATCGGCTTTATTATATAGTATCCTTTTCACCCACCGCTTCTTGAGTCACCCTCTCGCAGGACCGCGCAGTCCGCAACGCATCGCCTGCATGCTTCTTATATCTTTTTTCAGCAAAACATGGAATGACCGTGTGCTCATGAGGATGACTTTTCGCATTTCGGAGCCTGCTCGTTCAAATAATCGACATATACGTACCTGCGTCTCGTTTCTTTGGGGTTCCAACGGCACAGAGATAATTCCCGGTAAACACAAGGTACGATGGGACACCCCTGCCCGGATGCTGGCACTGCTAACGACCCTCGCAAGGTTCGCAATCTCAAATGCGCTCCGCGCCGTGCGCGTATCTACTCGCCATCTATGTTGGCTCTCGGCCCCGAGCATCGCATCATCGCCCGTTTAGTCAAATTCATCGGCCATGTTCACACTTTGTTTAACTCCTTCCACCCCCCGATCGAGACGCACGCAAGATGTATTCTCTTGATCGCGCCATTCAGTCGGCCCGCCCCGATAGATATAATAGACGCGAAAACCAGTATCATCCGCACTGCGCGTATCAGGCCTCTTGTATCCCTTTGTAAGTACAAACAGATATTAATTATCTTAAACAAATTATAAATACCTGCTCAACCCCATTTACACGCACGTGCATAAATGATGAACTCTTGGATTGATATTAGCGCACGTATATGCCACCTATGTACACATCGGAATGTAACTTTAGTCGCAATATTGTTACAGAACCGATAACATAGTAATAAAAAACCAGCTGGATATCGCGTGAACAAAAACTGGAATGTTGAAGGGATGAGAAATTGGCCGAGAGTAAATTTTCAGCCTGCGCTACAGTATTACGTGCGTGTGTGCGTCGCGGTCACTTCATGAATATTATATTCGGACCGAGAAGAGAGGAGAGCGGGAGGGTAAGAAAAAAAAGGAAAGCCAAAAAGTGGGAATATATACGAAACGGTGTGCTTCGGGAGTAAAACGTTGAGTGTGGCGTGCACTGATGATAGGTAAGCATGTGTAATGGAGTGCTAACTACTGGCCACCTTGGGAACCCAACACGAATGCACAACCGCGCCGCAACGACGGTGCTTGTTCGCATCTTCGCAGCCTCTGTTTTCATGTGTGCGTGTGTGTGTGTGTGTTTGTGTGTTGTGCTCAACCGTTGGCGATGAATACCGGTCCGTCGATGTATAAAAGATAGGAGGAAGAAGAGGGAAAAAGGAGTGAGCGTGTGCTCGCGCGCAACGAGAGATGCAGAGAGAAGGCAAAAACGCGAAATGAAACAAGAAAAGTGGAACGCGCGGCGAGGATGCGCTACGCGAGCAGCGGCGGAGAAGGCCCCCTCGCGCGATCCTCCATTCAATACATGTATTCATATACCTACGTATGGAGGAGCACTCGTCTCTTTTCAGCTTCGTTTCTCAAACAAGGGGGCGTTACCGATACGAACCAGTGGCAGTCAACCGGCAATGAGATTCTCGCTCACATTTTTATATATGCATTTAAATGCTGTATACGAGGATTATTGCGGGATAAGTGAAAAAAACGACGCTCGTGAAATAAATAAGCATATTTGCTGCACAACCTGCAACCGGGACTGCTCAACTAATCCAACTAGAGTTGATACATGGATTAGGATATAAATAAGATCTATAGAGTATCCAAAATCAGGTGATGATCGAAGCTCCTCCACGGCATTGTTTTGCAGGAAGTGATAGAATTATAATCTCTTTTTAATCATCAACGTGTACCTGTCGCTCTAATATGTTTATTATTAATATCGAGAACGAGTACCTGTTTATTGCAGACACGAGTAATTTTTCATCGCGCTTATTTAGTGGAAAAGTTGTAGGTCGATAATGATATCGAGCGCACAAGTCGCGCATCGCTATATATGTCGACCAAGCCTCTCATTATCCCTGTCGTAGTTATCATCGTTATTAGGATCATCATCGTCATCATCATCATCATCATCATCGTCTTTATCATCTATACCTGGCGTGTTTGCACTGCGCGTTCGAGCTATTGGCATAGCTGCGAGGAGAGCTGTACTCTGCTGCGAGCAAACCAATCGTCGAATGAAAGAAGAAGAAGAATAAAAAATGAGTAGCAGGTATATATTAGGATTGAATAAGGAGTATATGTATATAGAATGTGTTTACGGGATAAATATTACATGTTAGCAGACTCTCGTTGGTGAACAAGAGTTGCTCTCCACAGTCGGCTATAATCACTGGGTTATTACCTAATTGTGAGTATCCCGCTTGGCGCGCGAAATGTATAGTTATACCGGGCAGCAGATTTCTACTGCTGCGGACAAGTTTGAAAAAGCAAAACAATGATTTGATCTGGAATGGTCTTTTTTCCTCTGCAAAGCTGCATGCTTTAGCGTTCAAAGTTCTGCGAACATTCCTTCACTGGCCAGCACCTTTTCTCGCATTCGCCTTTTCACATCTTCTCCTATTCGCGCCTATTTACGTTTCTATACGCAAGTGGTTTCATAAAATAGGTCCACCTATTCTGACTTTGGCAACACCCGTTGTATATATACAGCTTTGCTCGCTTGCCCATGTTTTTCGCGCTCTCAGCCCCGAGGGCTAATTCCACACATATACTTTTTCGTTAGCTCCTAACCCATGCAACGGACGAGACCCAATTCCATCAAGACGCGTTTCTTGCGTGCCTCTCCATTCGACGTATATACTCACCGTAATAACACCATGCCGCCTGCTGTACACATCCCGCTTCGGCCTTGTTAATTATCAATCGAACTCGCAGACACGCGTGTGTACCTTTTGCAAATAATTTTTTTTTCGATCGTCGCACCAAATTGATACACGCACCGTGTGTGCAATGGATATACCACAGGACCCAAAATAAATCATTTTATAAACCACCGTATAACGATGTAGCGAGGTAGCCGAAACTTTTGAATGTCTGAAATGAGGCATATTACATATTGGGGACAAGTTGTGTTTGCTCTTTTTTGGTTTTTACATTGGTTCGCGGTCAATTGATTATTCGAAGGCCCGCGCAAACGGAATCTCTCATTCACGAGTATTCCAGATCTCCCGGTGATATAAATGTATATTTATATACGGTTGTATGTGCTGCGAGCGAACATACTTTTCTCGCGAGTATCGAGAGAGGCAAGCGATCGGATACGATCTCATGCCTCATGCCTCGAAGCACCTTTACACCGTACTTAGGGCTCATACTTGGCAGAGAATAAATTAATAGTTCTCGGCATATCGCGAGCGGCTGGCGCTATCCGCACTCTACACTACCACTTCCAATGCCGGATCCGATGTACTTGTAGCTAGTTCTTTTTTCTTCCCCGCGGCATGACCACTCTCCTCCTGGTTTTTTTCCTTGCGCTTATTCCTCTCCCCTTGTGTATCCCTCTCTCTCTCTCTCTCTCTCCTCTCTATGTCTCTCTTACGGTAATACGAAAATATACCGCACCGAATCATCATCCCTTTTTATGCGCGTCGAGATATACATCATCCGCTATAAAACCAGCATCGCCTCTCCCCCTTGTTCTTAGCTTGGCGATTACTTTTCTTCTCAGGATCGTGAAGCTGCGCGATGCCGCAATAAAGCATTTCTTTCTCGCCAGCTCTTTCCCTTTCGATCTCTCGCATTCTCATTCCCAGGCGTTCCATTTCCGAAAATCATTTCCATCCTCTATAGCTGATGTTTCAAAAACAGAACACACTGTACGACACCAAACACATTACCTTTTTTTTTTGTCCAAACGGATAGATGCCGAAAACCCTGTAGCCATTAGCTTCCTATTAAGTAGGCTAATGAAAGATTTTACGCAAAAAGAGAGAAGGGAGTGAGTCTAGAATATGAAAAGGCAGCGGGCGAAGGTTTTTATATAGGTAGCCGGTCTATTAATGAGGAGCCTGGATCCTGAGATGGTATAGCATACTCCGAAAGGATCTCAACATTCTCGAAACCTCTCCATCCAAATAAGAGCCACAAAGTAGCCGAAAATACGAGCGGAACCGCAAATTAACTCTCCGCAACTCTCGGAGCTCCTCCCATATATCGTTCGCTGCAACCCCCTGCTATCTTTGTTCTCTTCAACGCAGGGAATTTCGACTCCATACACTTATACACCATGTTACTTCTCGGCATCATACATGCATGAATCGATAGGGGAGAAAATACGATTGGAATGAACGAACCGTTGCAAGCACCCTCTAAAATCCATTCAACGCGATTCCATCACGTATGGTGTTTATTTTTATGCGACAGTAGAGTGCAAAATTTTTTCCGTATTACCGCATTTGTTAAAAGACAAAAAAAAGTAATCGGCAAATTTGGGAATCGAATGGGTGTAAAATATACATCGCGCTTAGTAAAAAGTAGAACGAGGCTTTGGGTACGTGCGAGCAGGATGCATATTGTGTAGATATTTATAATGTGTATAGGTATTATATAGATCGTATCGGTCTCACCTTTCGCGAAGCGAGATTGTGGAGGGTGTTGCGTTTCTGCTTCGTCTTATTGTTACTTTTCTCTCGGTTTCAATTCCTTCTGCTCTTTCTTTCTCGAGCCATGAATCGATGATATATTCGAGCCCTCCCATCCGGCGATGATTACAGGGTTCGAAGCGCATTATGCTCGCGTCTAAACAAACCGCTTCTAAATCTATCGACAGTTTAACCCCGTGGGGCGTTACCCTCGAGACTTTTAGGTGCTTCGCAGCGGACGAAACATCTCACGGCAGCGCCAATTCCACTCCAACCTCTCGCCCTTCCTTTTTTTTCTTTTATGCAATTCCTTATTTCCCAATCGTTATCGATGATTCGTTGCAAAAAGTGAAATTGCGGCCGCAGGGATAGTGACATGGATAAAAAAAAATGCTCATAATTTCTTGATTAATTACACCATTAACCTGAAGTTACCACAATATTTTTTTGGGACGTAGACCCGATATCATGGTATCCGACAAAGTTATTTTTAGTGTAGAAAAACTGAAAAAAGTTCCAAAAATAACGTTTTTAACCAAAAATAAGATTTTTTTTCTTATCTACGGATTTCAAACCATCAAACGATGATGCGAACGCAACTATAAGGAAAACAATTGCAATTCGTCATTTCCTGTAAAAAAAAAAAAAAGCGTCATTACGCAACATCGATACATGCCTGATAATTGGAGCGAGGAAAAATCAATGAAAAATTGACATAAATTGCTCCTTTATTCATTTTTTATTGTATGACCCGTTGAAATAACAATTTTATACATTTGCGCTACGGCCAGCTCTTAGACTCTCACAATGCCAGACCGTGACGTATTATTATGCGTGCTCATAAAATATTAATATAAAAAAATACATGGACTGTTTTCCCATAAATGCAATAGTTGATCTGAAAACTGTTTTTCATAACTCAATAATGAACGTTTGATTTATTGCGAAAATTATGCAACGGAGATCGAGTCCAATGAAAAAATATAAGTAAAATTAATTTACTTGCACGAAATAATGACGTAACACCCATAACGGGGAAATTAATTGGCCCACAGCGACTTTCAACACTTGTCACTCCACAATAAGACGCTCACTAATGCTTAAAACTGTCTAATCCATTTCCAGACGGTCGAATTGAATTCCCGGCTCAAAAATTACGATTGTTGATGCTTGAAAATGTTTTTAAATTTGTGCGGGGTAATTGTAATTACCCCGGCCGTTGTGGGGGTCTAGGGTCAAATATCGGTGAATTTTCTTGGAAAATTGATTGTAAAAGATATGCATGCTTCGGAGATGAGCGCGTTTCACGGCGGTCCGTGTTCTGAGAAACGTGAGCAAAATGATAAAAAAAAATTAACACTGGTCCAATTTTTACTCGATATTCCCAAATGCGCAGCTATTTTCGCTCAGGTATATCATTATCTTGTCAAAATAGAATCCTCCCAAGGATATTCCCAAATATTCCAACTGTGCGAGAAGATCGAGATCGTTTTTGTAGCTGCTGCCGTACAGAGCAAAAAATGTGGCGTCGACAGACCTTATTCGAACTTTTGAAATCTTGACGCGTCCGCATCATGGAATAAATTAATTTGCAGCTTTATACATTTTTGATTATCCAAAAAAATCGGATCTGAACTCGTTCCACTGTTTGATTTACGAGTCGAGTATACATGGGTACAGAAAAAAAGGCGACTCGATTTTTTTTCACGCACACTGAAAAGAAAATTTAGTTGGATACGTTCGAATAAACATTTGTTTTTAAAATCACAAAAATTGTGTCATTGCGGCAAGAAATATTCTAGAAAATCTCGTAGGAAAGTGAATTTTTGTCATTTCAATCGTAAATTTAGCTGGCAGTTTCGTGAGAAATGAAAAATAATGTCAAAATAACGAGAATTTTGAAATTATTCACAAATATTTAGTTCGCCGTGTTCAACAAAATATCGACGTTTTTTGACAACATTTATCTTCAGTGCATGAACACGAAGACAAACGAGATAAATTAATGTAATAACCGACAGTTCAAGTTATGAACAATGTCACGTTTCAAGATCCGAGATTATTTGCCCCTGCTCTGTTGTATGCTTGTGGAAGCAAGCGATCTCGTCTCGTTTTCATCTTCGGACCTGCTCTATCGGATCTTCAACCTTCATACTGTTATTCTGTGAAGGTTTTTTTTAATGAGCTCCACGATCCGGCGGATTTGCCTTGCGCAGCCCTGCTCCTTCCCCCCTGTGTGTGATCGACGACGATTAGGACATTCTTCGTTTCATAAACGATCCATCATTCGGAACGAACATGCAGCGAATCTGGATGACGAGAGATCGACCAACGTAAATCATAGAAAGTATTTTTGGAGGGCCGAGCCGAGCGCACGAGCCAAAAATCGGATCGCGATACGGGATCTCGTGCGCATTTATGAAAAGAACTAGAAACGAAAAGATGAGAGAATTGAGATTGTTAATCCATTACCTTTTCAACTTCTATTTCCATCTCAATTATATTGTAATAATTAGTGACGTTTTCCATTTTTATTTCCATAAAGATAGTTTATTGACTCCGAATAACATTAATTACTATTTCTGAAAAATATGATAATTGAATTTTTTTGTTGTTCCTGATGAAAATTTGGCTTTAACCCTAGACCGGTGCCCTGGAGTTAAAAACGACCCCAGTCGACTTAAAACTCCGCGTCCGTCTCCCTTCGTTCCCCCGATTTTTATCGATTTACCGGATTTTTGACTAATTTTTTTACGTCAAGCAAAGTTGCCCAGGCTGACGTGATCCTGCATTGAAAAACGAAAAGAATGAGCCCAAGTTGAAGCCTTTTCGTTAAATTTTACCGGAGATATGAATTTTTCAAAAATTGGGTTCATTTTTGACCGAGTCTACCGAAATAATTAAAAAAAAGCTTACCGATCTAGGGTTCAATTTTTGGCGAGATGGAAATAGCTCGGATTGGGAAAAATCGTCTATAAAATATCGGTATGAATAAGTGTGCAACGAAATGCCCAATGTCATCAGAGACAAACTGACATTTTATTGGACAACGTGGACGTTAAATCGTGTTATGAGAATAGCTTTGGCAAATTGAAACAAATTGGCGTCGCGAGAAATCATATTTGTTTACTTGATTATTTTATTTCGATCAAACTCTGCGATTCGATCTGCTGAGAATCTATATAGCTTGACATTTTTGCTTACATTTAGTGTGACTTGTATACGACGTACAGCCTCGCCATATATATACATGCATACAAATATATATTTCGTCGCGATTTGAATTTAACGATTCGAACCATATGCATTCGATAGCATGGCGTATCGTTTTATAAACGAATTATCAAAGTCTCAGCAAATATAATTGGCTATTTCGCGATAAGAAACATATTGCATGCGATTCGTGTTTTGCTGTTTTCAGCAAATGGGCCCGAAGGCTGAGAGGGCACCACAAAATGGGTACAGACGATTCCCATTCTCTTCGCAAACGCTCCCCAAACCATAAAACAGTTTTCATCGATCGCCCCCGCTCGCACGTCGAATTTTCCACTTTATCTGCCATCGAGACTCGTGGAGCTCTGCATTACCGGCAGCCGGTAATTCAAGTTACCGACGGAGCAATGGGCATTGAGAAATTTTGAAAAAAAAAACGCTAGTTTCGCGGTTTCGATGAAAAAACGGTAAATATTTACGCGAAAAATCGTACAATCGGCGCACGCAACGTGTTTACTGTGCACGACCAGCGAAAAATGGTCCCAAGTGTTGGTGCTTGGTCGGGTTTGCACGCGTGTGTGCTCTTACACGTTCTCGGGCGCGCGTCTTTGTTGGAAATCTTGTTTCTGGCGTTTCTGCTGCCAGACGTGCACACCACACTCCGCGCGACAAGACGGGCGAGTTTTACCGGTTGCGCGCGCACCGATTTAGTGTGCAGAAAAATTACTACAGCCTTTATTATAATTATGCGTCTCTACTCCGCACAGCAGACCAGTGACGGTAGAAACAAATAAGAGAAAAAAATGTTATCGTAGCCTCGTCCGCGAAGCTGTCGAGCAAGGGTGCGCTTTGCGGCAACACACGTTACCAACTTTTCTCCTTGAAATCATCGGAATAATAATCCTCGGAACGTGCGGAAATCCAATGCGAGAAATAATAAAAATGCGAGTCGCGTTCGTACCGACGCTTTTCTCCAGTGCTCCGAGTGTCTTTTGTTTTTCCATGTATTTATCGCTCTGCCGCCGTTCCACAACTCGTCGCGTCGTTCAACGTCGGTGCAAATGAACGCGATTATCACCAACCACCCATCCTCGTTTCGTGTGTCACATAATCATTCAATTTTTATCCCCATCACTATTTCGCGCTCCACGATCTTCCCTTCGTCTTTTCTTCGACACTTTTCTTCCTCATATCCACAATGGCCTATGCACCCATTCCCAATATCGTCACTGTACACACACCCAAAATAGGCTGCAATGAATTATCAATAAACACCCTTAACGAGGTAAGTTTGCCTTACCGAATCAAGAGTCGCAGCAGCGGCTCGACGCCAAGTATTGAAAAAAAAATCCTGTCGTTTACGCTAGCGTGGAAAATATTTCAATTCTGCGAAACGATTTGCAAAGAAATGTGAAAAATTTCAATTAATTTCAGTCTTTCCGTTAAAGTTTATTGAAATGGAGCAAAAAAACGCACTTTTGTCTTAAGATTCGCAGAAAAAATACGTATTTCAATTCTCTGGAGCAATTTGCAAGGAAAAATTAAAAATTCCAATTAATTCCAGTCGTTGCGTTCAATTTTATTCAAACGGAGCAAAAAACGGACTTTTGCGATGCAGTCCACAGAAAAACTGTCAATTCAGTAATTTTAGCGCAAGAGGGCGATACATATTTCAATTCTGCGGAGCAATTTGCAAGACAAAGTCAAAAACTGCAATCAATTTCAGTCGTTGCGTTAAATTTTATTCAAACGGAGCAAAAAATGCACTTTTGCGATGCAATCCACAGAAAAACCGTCAATTCAGTCATTTTTGAGCTAGAGAGCGATATACATTTCAATTCTGCAGAGAAATTTGCAAGAAAAAGTCAAAAACTCCAATTAATTCCGGTCGTTCAATGTTAAATTTTATTGAAAAGGAACAAAAAACGAACTTTTGTGATGCGATTCACCGAAAAACCGTTGATTCAGTAATTTCAGCGCAAGAGGGCGATATATATTTCACTTGTGCAGAGAAATTTGCAAGAAAAAGTCAAAAACTCCAATTAATTCCGGTCGTTCAATGTTAAATTTTATTGAAAAGGAACAAAAAACGCACTTTTGTGATGCGATTCACCGAAAAACCGTTGATTCAATAATTTTAGGACAAAATACGATAAAGCGGATAATACAAATTGTATTTTTGTGGCAGATCCTGAATTCAGAGTCGGTGAAACGGCTGCTCAACAGACAAAACGTTTACCTGCAAACGCCATTGACGGACGACTCTGTGGCGTCGGATTTGAGTTCCTCAAAGAATAGTTTGTACGAGAAAAAGGGAGAAAATGTTGTTGCGGAAAAGAGGCCGGCATTGTCGGTGATTCCGATATTGAGTTTGGGGGATAAGGAGAAATTATCGAGGATCGACGCGGACGACGAGCATCTGTTGCCCTCGAAGACAGAGGGCAAATCGGCGATTGCCCTGTTGCCGTTGACGCGGGAGATAAAATCGTGCGGTCATAGCGAAGAATGCGAAAACGTTATGTGCGACGTGGACGTTGAACGGCTGGCGTCGGGCGAGCAAGTGACGCCGTTGATCGCAATTAATTTGGACTCTGAGGACGAAATGGATGCGCCGGTGACGAAACATTGCGAAAATGATAAATGCGACGCGTTGAGCATCGATCACGATCGTTGCCGACGAGCGGTTGTGCGATGCAATCGATGCGATCGATCCACGCGCTGCGACATTTGTTTGGTCACTCTGAAAACTCGTAAGTCGAAAATGATGCATAGAAACTGTAAAATAAGGCCGGAATACCGACACAACAAGACAAGCCGGAGCCAACTGATGAAGGACAGAATGAGAATGCGGGAATTGCAGATTTTGAAGTGCGGAAAATCCAATAGGATCGATTACAGCGATCCGATAAATGGATACGATCGCGCTATCGAGAGTTTGCAGAGAAATTCCGAGCTCATTGTAATCCCTAAAAATACTTTGTCGATTCAGCATCATCCGACGATAAGGATCACTTCGGTGACGGGTTCGGTGAGCGGGCCTGCGGCCGCCGGCGCAACAAACGCGTCGCCGGCCAACGCAGCTTCCGCGAGAGGGACATACGGCAAATTGTTGCCGCGTTATCCTTTTTTCCCGGGCCAGAAGCTCATCGTTGGCAGAGCGAAGAGCAACTCGGCGGCTTCCAAGGACGACAATCATGCGGAAAAATCGAGCAGATCGATTTCCTCGTCGCCGCGAGCCCGCCAAATAATTTCGATCCGTCGAACCGGCAATAATTCCGGAGACACGAGCGAATCGGGCGATTTTTATTCGAGCCAGCAACTCTTACAAACGACCAGTGGCGGCAGCTCCGGTGGTTTTGTCTCTTCGACTCCATATTTAATGCCGATTCGCGTTGTGCCCGTGACGGGCTTCGCAGACACCGATTCCTCGTCGCTTCTCGCTCAACGAGTTCCTAAATTTTGTCTCGTTTCTCAGACCCTTCAGAATATAAACACGGGCGACCCGAACGAGCCGATCAACATTTTGCCGGATAATAACGAACGCGGCCCTCGAACCGGCCAACGCGCCGTTATCACGAGCAATCGAGGCTCGAGAAAATCCGAAACTGACTTTGTTCTCAAACGATTCAAGTCCGGACTGCGCCGAGGTAGACGAAAAAAAAACGCGTCGAAAAGAGCCGCTAAATCTTTTGAGTGCACGTACTGCTCGAAAAGATTCAGCACCGACTGGTATTTTAAGCTCCACATTGCCAAGCACAAGGGCGAAATTAAATTCACTTGTAAATATTGTAAAAAGCCTTTTATGCATCATTGCAACATGAGAAAACACGTGATGACGATGCACAAACATCAGGAAGCGATTAATCCCGGAGACGAGCAAGTCGAGGACGAAGACGAGGAGGAATGCGGCAACGCCGAGGACGAAAATGCCCAATTCGTTCATTGTTTCAATTGCAAGCTCGTATTTAACAATAAAATCGAGAAAGAAAATCATCGCTGTTCGATCGTTTGTTTGCGGTGTCACGCGAGAATCAGCGAGACCGATTTCCTCAGTCATCTCAAGAGCAAGCACGAAATGACCGAAGCTAAAGCCCTCGAGGAAATGGACCGTCAAAAACGACAGAAAATTCAACGCGAAGTACTAAATCGTGGCAAAAAAAAGCGAGAGTTGGTAAAACAACGTGTCGCTGTTGCGGGCAAAACGAAAGAATCTGCTAAAAACAAATTTGCAGAACGTGAAAATGGCAACTTGAAGAGAAAAAAAGTCGCATCCAATGAACAACGAGCAACGACGAAACAGGAAGGAAATAAAAATCAAATGAAAAAACCTGTACGAAGATTGACTCGAAGACGAAATCATAAATTTGTTGACCGACCTGAAACGCCGGCAGCTGACAAAGTTAACGAGCAAACCCTGCAACAAGACGACTCAACTATACAATCGAGTGCGTATCCCTTTCATCATTTAACCGACGAGTCAAAAACGATCTCCGGCCTACACAAAATTTCGCGCCCTTTCTCCCTTCGTTTCCCCGTTTTTTATCGTTTTACCGCATTTTTTACTAATTTTTTGACTCCAAGCAAAATTCTCCAGGCTCGCGTAATTCTCCATTATAAAACGAAAAGAATGAGTCCAGATTGGAGTCTTTTCATTGAATTTTACCGGAGATATGAATTTTTTTGAATTGAGCTCATTTATGTCTCCGGGTCACCGAAATAGTAGAAAAAAAAAGGTTACCGTTCCAGGGCTAATAAAAAAAAAAAATCGGAATCGCTACATTCGTGATATTTTATTCAGCCAATTTTTTGGGGGAATTTTTCAGTGGGAAAACTTGAGTTTATATTTTTCAACTTTGAGAAATGCCACGGAGACGCTAGTTGCAAAATAAGTTGAATTTTTCGTTAAATTTTACCGAAGATATGAATTTTTCAAAATTGGGCTCATTTATGATTCACGGCTCACCGGAATAGATAAAAAAAAAAAGGTGACCGTTCTAGGGTCAATATTAATCAAACAAATTCTTGTTTCTTTCAGCTCCGAACGCAGCGGACGCGGACGTCATATCCCGATGAGATGCGTCACCGTAAATTCCATCGTGGTCGTCGTTTTCTTCTTCTTCATTCTTTCAGTAACCCACGGATCCGTTGGAGCGTTGACGATCCACTGCGTTTGCTCAAAACGTTGTAAAAACTTTTTTTTCAATCTACCAAGAGCGAATCGAGGCTCTTGGTAAAAACAGACATTTTATTCCATTATATACTCGTTGAGATTATTCGCAACTACTTGCGTTCTATTTCAATGTCGCTCACAATGTTTTTTTTCCTTTTTTTCCATGATTATTATCCCTAAAACGCTAATTACGAATTTCCTTCATTTTCGCAAAAGATTGGACGTGGTCCATGGCTAAAAATTAATTTCCGATCAGAGCAGCCAAAATTGCTCTCAATTTCTTGTTCTTTTTTTTTTTTTAACTCAAAGGGCTAACCCGCCGAAAATACGAGTCTTTTAGTCCTTTTTTTCGAGGTTTACGTTTCTAAGCTTGTTCTCGGTTCGTAGCACGGAATAATCGACGATAAAAAAGCGTGTGGACTGTTGATAATATTTGATGAAACGATATACACGAAGAATCGATTCCCATTAAGAGAACGCGTGAAAAAAATGACTCTGAAGGTTGCATCGTTGGAATGCAACGAAAGTCTCTTCATCTTTAGCAAAAATAATGATTCAAGCGCAGAATGTAATTACGACGA
Organism: Diadegma fenestrale; assembly: GCA_037043255.1. Lineage (NCBI taxonomy): Eukaryota > Metazoa > Arthropoda > Insecta > Hymenoptera > Ichneumonidae > Diadegma > Diadegma fenestrale. The sequence goes on from CM073310.1 coordinate 2,817,456, forward strand.
TAAATTGATCGATATTTGCCACCCGAAAAGCATATTGGCTTGAAAATTTTTGATGAGATTGAAAATTGAACGAATTATCAATAAATTCAAATATTTTTCGTTGCATTCCAACGTTGTAAACTTCAGCATCATTGAAAAAAGAATAATGCAATGTACGATTATGATTAGCTAGTGATTTTTTGATTTTAGTAAAAAAAAAAGACATTTCGTGTTCCTGCCATCAGTAAAAACGACGCATCACTAAAAATTGTGATATATTTATAAGAATTGTGTAATTTAGCGAATTGGATTCATTTCACATTGGAGTTGCACAATTTCTGAGAAAATAATGAAAGAGAATGCAAGAATTCGAATGGAACAAAAAAAAGATTAAAAAAAATCGAGTGCCTTGCCGTTATACGAGCTTTATCATTTAAAGGAACATTTTTGCTGCGATACATTTTTTAATAATCATTACTTTTGAGCGATCCATCGACCTAGCTAAAATTTTCTCTGTAACTTTTGCCCCCTTTTTTTAGTAAAAAAAATCAATTTTACTAATTCCGAGTCTCAATTTTTTTTTTTTTCAACTTTTTCAAATCGACAGAAAATGCTCGATCGCAATCTTTGCAATTCCTCCTGCAAACAGTATTACACTCGTCGACGCTTCTGTTTTTCTTTTTTTTCTCACTATTTATAAAAAAGGTAATAAAATTTTTATGTCGCACATTTATGAAATTATTTATTCTTTCCTTAGATTAACTTACAAACGAAATTATTCTCGGCTACAGTTTTATATCCGATCCAAAGCTTCCAGCATTATTACGCTGTTTCCACGGATTACCTGCAATGCGAAAATCATGGGTTCATGGTACCGGAGTTTCCGTCGTTAAAATTTAATGGAATAAGTGATTTTTCACTAATTATTTTGATAATTAACGCGATCGTTATAATTTTTGCAGTAAATTCAGTTTTTCAAGGGCGAAAAAGACGCTCGCATCATCGTGGACAAATGCAGTTTGAAAATTTTGCATTCTGCCATTAAAAATTAGCAGTTCTTGTTACGGTTTTTGAAATTTTGGATTTTACCGTCGCTCGTTAACTCACCACCATTCCGATGTTGTTTTTGGCTCCGTCCTTGCACTCTTCGACGGTCTCGTCAATTACCATGTTCATGAAGGGATCGAATCCTCTCAAAATTCCGATAACGTGCCTCCCGCCGTTCAATTTGACTGAAAAATTTGATAGAATACGAAAAAACTGGTTAATTTTTTTCCTGCACCTCGAATCACGATTTATACAATTTTTTTTGTTTTTTCAGATTTTCTTAATTATTGAAACTTACGCGACAGTCTCTTGTCCATGTACCTGAAAATGAGAGAAAAGAAAATTGTTAAATAACGTCGATAGAAGCCGCCGAACGTTTTCCGAATCATAACCTCAAAATTCGTGGTGAAATTTCAATCTCGCTGTAGTTTAGTGCTCGTGGAATTACTTACTTTTTTAATTCTGGAGGATGAGCTTTACTCATGATTGCAATTTATTAATTATTTCGCGTTTTTGCGAGTAAAGTCGAATATTATTGCGATTCGCGTACGCGTGTAAGAATTTGCCGCTTTTGTTGTCGCTTCGCTTTTTGACCCTTTTGACTCGTGCTGCTCGCGGCGCTATTTCACGTTCTAACAAAACTGGCGGTAAAATTCAAAACAGTGAATGAATGCCGCGCGGTTGCCGACAGTTTTACTCCAAATTATTGAGACTCACGTGAAAAATTGTAAAAAAATCAATTACTGTGGGATAAAATAACTTTTTTTATACCAATCGCGGCTCCGATCGAAAAAACGCTGCAAAAAACTTATAAATTATACCGAACGATTCGGTCTGAATACCAAACACGACCGAACGGCCACCGAACGACGAGCTCCGAAAAAAAAAATTCAAGCCTGCATCGGTATGGGATCGAGGTGTTGACGTCCGAGCTTATTTCTGGTGTTTCTTGTTAGAAAAAAGTGTAGACGATTGAGATCCGACGGTCGTGGACGTTTGTGCGAATTCATCATTGGAAAGAAATGAAATCTTTCCAACAAATATTCAGAAAACTAGATTAACAAAAGTGCTTTGTCCACATTCACTTGCTGGATATTCCGATAAAGGTAATTGGTTGTACATTACAGACGAATCGTGTAGTTTTTTTCAACTTTTTGAGGTTAACCTCTGTTACAAATAATTGTACCAAAAAACGACTTTACGCATTTTCATTTATTCGATATAACGTTTCGAGCGAATTTTGTTAGCGGTTTCGAAAGTAAATAAGAAAATTGTTGTAAACAAAAATTCATAACCTCACTATTCGTTGCGTATAAAAAAGTCGCGCGCAGCAATCGAAATATTTACGATGTTGAAGTTTGCATCGTTGAAATGCAACAAAATTCCGTTTTTTTTCGTGAGCAGATCTCAAGATTCTTGGTCAATATTTGTTCAGGACGATAAAACGATTTTTTTTTCGGGATCCGAACTCAAAATGAGTACGAAAATTTTTATGGTTTTTGGAATTCAACTATCAATATAAAAAATATTTTTCGTTGCAAAATTCGCTGTCATAAATAATTTCGTAATTGATGAAATTTCCGTTTTTGGCCCAGAGTGTGAATGGAATTTCTTTTAGCGCGGAATAATCGAATTTCGATAAATTATGGACAGCCAAGTTTGCGGGGATGGTAGATTGATGGAACTGATTGACGAAGCTTGGAGAAAGGAGAAATTACCGATTGACGAGATAGTGGTGCCGCCGAGCGAGTTGCCGGACCCTGAGAGCGACAACGGCGATTCACACATGACGCTGAAGGAGTTGGAACAAAAGTGGAACAATTTGGCCCTGGGAACATTGAGCGAAAATCATCTCCATTCCCCGACGCCGTCTCACAACTGATTGCAATTTTCGATTTTTTTACCTGCCACCATGGAATTTCCTCAAGTGGGAGAAAATTGCACGGTCGCCGATTGCAAACAAATCGATTTTTTGCCATTCGTTTGCTCGCACTGTAGCGACGTTTTCTGCAAGAATCATTTTCAAGCTTTTGCTCACAACTGTCCAAAATGCGTGGACAAATTCGTGGAAAATCCCGCGGAAAGCACTTTGAAAAATTTCAAATGCTCTCAAGAATCTTGCGAAGAGAGTTCGCCCGTAGAAATTGCGTGTATAGAATGCAAGAAACACTATTGCGTGGGTCATCGTTATCACGGATGTTTGGAAATGAGCCAAGAGGAAAAATTAAGCAAATTGAAAAAATGGCAAAGGCCCAAGGCGGAATTCGCTATTGCCAAAACTGCGGTTGATGAGCAAGTTAAAGAGGCGCTGAAAAAGTCGAAAAACGTGGCAATGGCCAACAAGGTAATCGATTAATCATGAAAAATGATTTGTTTATCTCGTTATCAAGTTTTGAGTTGCGATCGTTGATTTTTTTCCGTCAGGTACAACTGATGAAGCTGAAGGGCAAAGCAACCGGGGCGAAAACTATTCCGACGGCGCACAGACGCTATTTCCAGGTTTATCCGCCGAGAAAAAATTGTCCAAAGAGCGAAGAGCCGCGAGCTTTTTTCGTGAGTATCGATTGGACGATCGGTAAAGTGATGGACACGTTTGCCAAAGCTTTCCACGTGTTCACCAGCGCGAATCAGGCTCCGGCGAACTCGGAAAAATTGGGACTGTTTCATTATGCCACGGGGAAAATGGTTGCTGAAAAAATGGACACGCCGTTGCTGGAGCTTCTCGAGAACGAAACGTTGATCGATGGCCAGAGCCTCGTATTAGAATTTTCCACCGAGAGTGAAATTTCTACGAGTCTGTACAAATAAACTGCAATTTTTAAAGGAAATGGATAAATGCCATTTTTTTCACGAGGTTTAAGTCGAACAACACCAGAGCCATCATTTTATTTCTACACATTCTGAAGAATACATAAAACGGGTGTATATTTCGTCATTCTAGTGTCTACAGGCGTATCGATTTGGTTGGCCGACCAACGATCCTGATTCACATCCATAAATGTGTGTTTCTCTTTCTCATTTAGAGACGCGCTAGCGTCTTGACGCCAAGTATTAAAAAGAAAAGTTCGAATCGACAAGGCAAGTTGCGCCGCGTGTCTATATACTCCAGATTGGGTCTTTTTCCGTTGCGTTCAAACTTGACGTACCACAAAATCACTCCATTCAGGATTCTTTAATAACTCTGTATTAAAATTCTTGACACCAGAACTATCGATTTTCTCCTATGAAGAAAAATTTACCGACGTTAAGAATTCAAACTATTTAATTTCCGATTTTTAACTTTTCCCATCTAAACGCGTAAATTCAAGTCGCGTTTAAGATTTTTTTTCAAAAATATCGCTAAAAAAAAATCATAAATACATTTTTTTTTGCAACTCGATTTTCGCGACTTTTTAACGTCACGTGACGCCAATTTACATGCGTTTAGATGGGAAAAATGAAAAATTGAGTATCTGAAATTCTAAACGTCAGAAAATTTTTCTCTTTAGGCGAAAAGTTTTCGTTTTGGCTGAGTTTATACAAAATTTTGAAAAAACCCTAAATAAAGTTCCGTGATACCTTAAAGTGGTTTATAAATAGACTTGACGCGCACGCATTCGAGCAATCCTCGAGCTCTAATAAGGAGGAAAAAAAAAAGTCGAGCGCTCACGACGCGATACGTATTTCTCGTTGAACAAGGCATAAGTACACGCATATTATAAAAGTACAACATTCACTTGACTGTCTAAACGACAATGACGGAGCGATTAATCTCTTAATTGAGGGTTTGATCCTTTAGCGTGAAAACTAGAGCAGGATGATAACAATTATTCCTGACATAAGTTTTTTGCATTATAAGAAAGGAACGAAAGACTAATCGATCCTGCAGTTTCGATAAAACAACTGAAACTCCATTATCTCTTTGCTCCAACACGATAATTCTAAAACATTACAGTCTATTTTATTGTTTTTTACGTTGATAATTAATTTATCGCGTAATTATGAAGGAATGACTGGTAAACGCCGACTTGCACGAATGGAGAGAATATTTATGCCTGAGTGTGCTGTTGGAAAGAATTGAAAAAATGGTTGGTTCGAGTACAATTTGTAAAAAATTGACTTTGATAACTTTTCGTTTTTCCCCCGATAATACAGATGTAAATATTTTTACGGATCGTTTAACATGTTCGGCAAAAAAATCTCTTTTTTTTGTTTTACTTTTCCCACACATATCGCGTATGATTATCTTTAATACGTATAAGTACGACGGTCGCGCGTAGTCTTAGTTTTTTTTTTTTCAATCACAAGTACAAAAGAATGTTGGAAAATAATAATGAAATGCATCATAGGAACACGAAGACATTTAGAATATCGATAACAATTGTTCACTGCGACGGGTTACACTGATATTTAGTTTTTCGTTTTTTTTTTGCTTTGTTTTCTCTTGTTTTCGTCTTTTCTACTGGTCTCATTGAATTCTCTATTTCGGGTAAATTTGCTGCAATGTTTTCGACCACCGATTTTTAGACTGTCGTCTCTCGGAAGATCTTGACCGACGAATCGGCGTGTTTAATGTGGATGTAACGCGTTATTGTGGCCGCACCGTTATTGCTCAACTGCTCATCCTCGTTCTTCTCGAAACTCGATGACTCTGAATTCTCCGATATTGATGATTCTTTCGCAATGTCTCTCAACTCCAACGTTTCTGTGTCGAAAATGGTCTCTTCAGAATCGCGATGCCTCAAATTTACTTTAAATATATATATATATATTTTTTACTTTCTTTATTCACATATTTACGTTCAACAAAGGCCGAAGTTGGGTCAATTATATTTTTTTCTATTTTTTTCCCCCTTCGAATTCTCAAAATTTACAACTAGCCCTGATCCATCATTGCAGCAATCTTTTGGTCCATGAGTTTTTATTTTTCGTAAATATTGTGTCCCAGAACGCCAACCAAAAACGACCCCAGGTGACTCAAAATTCCGCGTCATTTTTCCCTTCGTTCTCCCGTTTTTTATGGTTTTACCGCATTTTTGACTCCAAGCTAAATTGCCCCCAGCTTGCGTGATCCTGCATTAAAACACGAAAAGAATGAGCCCAAGTTGAACGCTTTTCGTTAAATTTTACCAGAGATATGAATTTTTCAAAATTCGGGTCATTTATAGTCCCCAGATAACCGGAATAAGTTAAAAAAAAAAAAAAGTTTCCGTTCTAGAGTTAAATGAGAGGACTCGATGATTTACGAAAAAAAAAAACGACACAAATTTGGATTCAGATTGCTGCAATAAAGTGGAGCAAATTCCGATTGCCAGAACAGATAAAAAGAATCTTTGGCATAGGTTGGACATAAATTTGACAAATACATGTGTCTATATGTACATCCGAACGATCAATCAGGCCAAATCCAATAGTAACATTGAGATTTGCAGAAAACAAAGAAGAAAAGATAATTCTTGCAGAAATGCATCTAAAAATTATGAAATAAAAATGGACAAATAAGAGGTGTACGATAAAAAGACATTGATCGGAGAAGAATATTGGAAATGAGTGTCCAAACAATGGATATAAAATTGTTAGTAATTGTCGAAAACAACGAGATTACGTTTGATAAGAATAAAGTGGGGGAAAAAATGCTTTTGCACGCAAAACGACAAAAAAAACGAGGAGCAGAAGGAGAAGAAAAAAAATGGCTAAAAATAACGATGTTGAAGTTTGCATCGTTGGAATGCAACGAAATTGCGTTTTTTCTGGAGCAGATCTAGCGATTATTATTCGATATTTGACCAGGACAATAAAACGATCGTTTTTGCGGGATTGAAACTGAAAATCGGTATGAAAATTGTCATGGATTTTGAAATTAAACAAACAATTAATAAAAAAACGTATTTTTTGTTGGAGCCCAACGTTGCCAACTTCAGTGTCATTAAAAATAGCACTTAAAAGGTCGCAAATAAACGATTATTCTCATTCTACGGTGCAAACAACACACTGGACGAACGTACGGTGTAACACGAAGATAAAAAAAACATCGAACACAACAGCAAATGTGCAACAACTTATTTTCCAATAAATCACCCGATAGATCATGGCTACGAATTAAAATTGAATGACGAGGTAGTTGGTTGAAGAATCAGAGTAGAAATTTCCATCCGTCGCAGTTAATTGATCAAGTCAAGCTTTTTAAATTGCATTTTTCACTGCAATTATCGTCCGCGCGAAAAACGAGTACAAAAAGCTCTACTCTACTCGGATAACAAATTTTCTACGATCGAATCTAGACTCACGCACGCACACACACACGTATGCATGTATATAAATATACAATATATATAAATAATGTTTTTCAACACTCGAGGGAAACTCTAGCTTTGGCAGTTTAATCGGTCGCGGCGCAGTAAATATTTCGACCGAAACGAAAAAATCTTTACGTATTTCTTTTCCACTGTGTACAATTAATTCTAATTTTGTAAATATACATTTTTTTTGCCTACAATAGTAGGGATACGTTCGAACTTGAACATTGAAGAGATACACTGCCGCAACGATCTTCCCCGTTCGCTACTGCAGTTTTTAATAAATAATTGGAAACGTAGTCGCATTGTTTAAAATTCATTATGGACGTTGTATTTCGAAAATATTTTACGACCGACTTTTGTGAAAAAATCAACAAAGCTTCTTCGATGTTACGCAAAAGGGCATGCAAAATTTTAAGAGGCTTCACCAGTGAGAAATTGAAATATTTAATGCTGAAAATTGCAACTTTTAACACGCCTTCTTGTGAGAAACTGCTGAAAATTGTGGTTTTTATGAATAAAAAATATCTCGACTCGTACATGGTGAAACGTCTTGAAATTGCGCGAGCTATTAGATGTCACTATTCTCTTTGTGTGGTACGGATTTGAAGGAATTCTATCGATAGAAAATTCAGCATACAACGTCCTTAATTGATTTTTCACACCCTTGAGGGTTTTAGAGTGAATTGGGGTGTAGAAAGAGTCTTTTCGTTGGGTAGATGATAAGAAGCAATAAATAAATAAACTAGTAGGAGAATAAAATAGGAGGAGGAGGAGGAGGAGGTTCGCGTTACGATAACGCGGTTGGATAAATATTCAAGAAATGACGCAACAGCAAGAACATCTGGTGCATCTCGTCCGACGTTTACCGACGATATCGCGTTTGTATTTTCTGGTAACTCGGTAAGCTTTTAGGGTGAAACTTTCTCTAGGAGGATTGCTAAGAAGTTTTTCGGGACTGGGTGGGTTTTGGTTGATCGCGAGGGCGTTTACGGGTGTCGAAAAAACTTGTCGTTTGTTGTCGGATGGAGAAATTTCGATTTCTATCGCGTCCTCATCCGCGGGAACGTCGTCGCGTTGATCTGGACGACAAGATGATTTTTCGCGGGGAACAAGATCGTTGGTGTCTTTGGCAACATCCAAAAGTCTCGTTTCCTCGTGTAAAACTACGGGCTCGACCGGAAGTCGAATTTTGTCAGGGTCCAGAGGGTTTTTCCAGTCTCGAGGTTCAATGTCCGGCTCGAGAGGCGTGCCGGATCCGGCCTCGTTGGAGGATCGTCCGAAAGATCCGCCTCTGGAAAAAGCGTCGTCACCGACGTCGAGTCCGCTGTCTTGTGCTCTGGAGGAAGTTCGAGCGTTTTCGTCTCCGGGTCGTGCGAGCTCGTCGTTGTGGGCGTCGTCCGAGGTATCGAGACTGGAGCCTTCTCCACTGGTCGCGTTCTCGTTGAGCCTCGAGTAATCGCGATCGAGAGTCATTAATCGACGATCCTCTTGAAGATGCACGGAGCTTTCGTTGGATTCAAAGTTGCTGGCGTTAATGATGGCGATTCTGGGTATGACGACGTCGCCGATAGCCTCGTATTTGTTTTTACAGTCAGCGGGGTCGACCTGACTCAAGTCCGAGGAAGATTTTCTTTGGGAGTGACCGAAGGAGCGATAGCCCTGAGGAGCTTCATCGCGAATCCAGGATTCCGTCAACAAATGAGATCTTTGCCAGGACACGTCGCTGTTGCATCTCGTTTTTCTCGCTTCCTCGTTATCAATCGCCAAATCGTCATCATTCTCTTCGTCTTTTTCTCCCCTCTCCAGGGACGACTCGTCCTCGATTCTTTTGGTCCTGGCGATAATTTCCAATTTCGATTTCAACAGCGTCGCGGAAACCGCAGCGTCGATTCTTTTCGACTGCCTGTTCCTCGCAACTTGTCCTTCTTTTCCCTCCGCGATCCTCCTTCTTTCTCTCTCACCTGAGGCCGCGCAGCCTAAACCTACGATGTCCTCCTGGACATCTCCGTACGCCGAGGTTATAATTGCATTAGGACTCGGACTGTCCATGCTATCGGGCGTGTAAGGATCATGCTGAATGGGTGCTGCGTGCAAAAGCTTCGGCGAAGGATCGACGGAGCGAGAATAACGTGCGCTCGCGTAACTACGGCAATCAGGCAACATTGGTAACAAGTCTGCGTAATAATCCGGCACTCGAAAGCAATATTTTGATGCTTCTTGTAAGCTGCAGCAATTTATCATACCTGCATCCGAGGCAAGCATAGCCCTCAAGTAGACTGGCTGCAAACAAAATGGGAAAAACAAAACGGACGGAGCCTCATGTAAATATCATTGTCGTGCTTTTTCTATTTATTTATTTTTTTATTTTTTTTTTTATTGACATTTCTAAGGTGCGTGCGTTTATATCCACCCTCCCCGGTATACCCTTGCGGATTTTCACCGACCCCCCCCCCCCCTCCCCGTGCGGTGTAGACCGACTTTCATATTTTTCGCTGTATCGCATTTGCCAAGGGTGGAGGGAAACCGCGAATACAGCGTGTAGCCACAACTGATGCCCCCCGGTGGCAATGCGAGTATACTCGAGCAGTCGTGCTTTTTCTATTTTTTTTTACATTTTATTGTTTTTGGTTTTTTTTTTGCAGCAGTCCGGCTCGCATCTTAGAGCGGGAGACCGAACGAGCCTGTCGACGTTTAGGTATTGTTGGGAGACAGCGAAATATTTTCTAATTAGGGTTTTCTAATTGATCAATTAATTTGCGATCTAATGAAGAAATCAGCACCTGTCGTAATTGCGAATTTCGAAATAGGATCTTCCCGTTTGGAAAATGAAAAGGAAGAAAAAATGCATTTTTTTTCTCTCATTCTACGCGATTCGTTACGAGATGTGCTCATTTCCAGTCTAATGATATTCTACGGGGCGATGAAACAATAAAAATGAAAAAAAAGAAACAAAGGGGAAATTCACCATGTATTTTTACGCGGGATTCCCTATACTCGCTTGAAAAGTTGTCGATCGAGCTCGGTTACGGGGACACAGAGGCGGGCGTACGATTTTTTGTACCCAATGGAAAAAAAAATGGAAACTAGTCGGGAGAAGAGAAAAAAAAACGAATTCAAGGGTGGGGGGAAAATGTGCAGAGACGCGAAGAGGAAAAAAAAGTTGGAGAACGCGTCGAAATGTAATAAGAGAGAAGGAAAATGTGAAGAAAAATATTGAAAAGGAAAAATAAATGGAAAAACGATGTGACATGAGAATCAAGACAAAAAACAGAGAAAGAGAGAAAGAGAGAACAGTTGGTAGATGTATAGGTACCTTTGAGTGCTTAGAGAATCATTCGAAACTCCAGAAAAACAGGCTGCACCATAATCATCAAAAAAATGAATCATCAGAATCAACAAGAAGTGTGTCAGTATAATGTACCCGGTATTAAGAGAAAAAAATGAAAAGAAACAAAGAGCCACGAGTAAAGCCCGTGAGTGGTATATTCATTTGTGGCTATTCGAGCTCGTACCTTATGATCACCCATGCAGGTTGTCGGCCCTATTATTCCGTAATCCACAGCCTCCGAGGACGATACCTGGAAATAAATCGTGTCCTCTTATTTTCGCCCCAATCTGACTCGAAATTCCGCGCCCCTTCATTTTCCCGTTTTTCTATCGTTTTACCGCATTTTTGACTAATTTTTTGACTTTGAGCAAAATCGCCTCGGGCTTAGGGGATCTTGCATGAAAAAACGAAAAAAATGAGACCCAAGTTGAAAGCTTGTCGTTGAATTTTACCGGAAATGTGAATTTTTCAAAATTGAACGTAAAACTCGATTTAGGCCTCTTTGAAAATTTTGTATAACCGTTCTTTGCACTAAAACTAACAGTTTTCTTCTTATGAAGAAAAATTTCCTGGCCTTGAGAATTCGGGACATTTAATTTGCAATTTTTAACTTTCCCCATCTGAACGCATGTAAATTGCAATCACGTTTCGTCAAAAAGTTGAAAAAAACGAGTTGCTAAAAAAAAATGTATTTAGGATTTTTTTTTGCAGATTGCCAGAAAATCTATGAGCCGAAATTTTTGAAGAAAAATCCTAAACACATTTTTTGGCAATTCATAAACGAAAGGGGACTCGAATTTACACGAGTTTAGATGCGAAAAGTTAAAAATTGGCAATTAAATATCTCGAATTCTTAACGTCAGAAAAATGTTCTTCATACGAGAAAATTTTTAGTTTTGGTGTCAAGAATGTTGATACAACATTATTGAAGAATCGTAAAGAAAGTAATTTTGTACATTATTTATGACCCCAGATTATCGGAATAGGTGAAAAAAAAAAGATTGATAAGAGTGACTTACATTCTGGACTAGTGTTTTTGCCGTTGGGCTGAGAAGAATTCTATCGCACCAAGCGGGCACTCTGGTTTGCATATAACTGACGCCTTGATTGACGTCCTCCTCGAAGGGATAACTCGGGACAAAATTGATTGGGAATTCGACGAGCCTGCCCTCAAAGTTCTCCAGTTCTCTGTCATATTCGCGAAGCTTGCGAGAAGAACCACCAAAATCTCAAATAAGTATTATTTTTCTTTCTCGTTTTGTATGTGAATACGACATTGCTCGGTGGATGAAAAACTCACCCATTTGCCGCTGTTTTCAGCGAATACATGACGATGCTCGTGATGGGAAAATTCCTTCTTGCCTAACGTGAGTATCAGATTTTCGTCGGTGTTTCGAAACTGTAATCTGGACATGTTGCCCTTACTCGGCAACCTGCTCTCGTGAGTATCTTCTGTAAGTTTCTATCAAAGGAACAGAAAAAAAAAATTTTAGACTCTGTTGTAAGAGTTTTGAGGATTTTTGATGCACGAGGCTCTCGGGAGCTTTTCATGAAAATTTTCCAAAGGACAAACGTACCTTTATGACCCCGGCGGTGTCGGTACGGAAATTAAAATCTCCGAAAAGAAAGTACGGCACGTTTGCATACCGATCGCTGTGAAACCTGTCCAGGGTGTGCTCCAAAGCTCTTCTACGTGTTTTTCCGTAAACCGATGGATACTGCAACAAGGAAAACGACAAAAATTGAGATTTGGGCCTCGCTAGACGCACATGGGTCTGGGGGGCCTTTCTCTAGATAAAAAGTTGCTTTTCTGCATTTTTTTACAGATTTTTCAAAGGAATAGATTAAAAAAAAGGGTCAGACGCCCCAAACCCATATGGGTCTGGTTGATTAATTATGGGAAAATTGCTAAATTATCAATTTACCGTTTCCATGGCGACAAAGTTACTGGCGTCATGAAACAAGTGTATATTTATGAGATCGAAAGCAGTTCCGCCGATGCTCCATCGTGTCCGCAGGAAACCCTTTCTCGACCATTTGCATTCCGGGAAAAAATCTTGTGGAAATTTCGACTTTTCCTTGGTCGAAACCTCCTCGATGTTTCCGGAATGAACCTCCTTTCCGGAAACCGGTACGAAAGTGCATTCTGCAAAAACCACCGGGCCAAACGGAGTAAAGACCGATTTTCTTGTTTTCTCATATTATCAGTGAAAATTCAATTTTGGCCAAAAAACCTCGATATTTTGTTGAACACTAAATATTTTGGATAATTTCAAAATTTTCGTTGTTTTGACAATATTTTTCATTTCTAACGAAACTGGCAGCGAAATTTACGATTGGAATGACAAAAATTTACGTTTCGAAGAGAATTTCTAGAATACTTCTTGCTGCAATGACAACATTTTCTCCATTTTTTGACAAAACGTTTAGTCGAACGTATCCAACAAAAAATGATTAGTAATAAATCCACGAACCCTTAAAGTCCCAAAGTAGAACGTCCTTCAATGACTCGTGGACGAAATAAAAATTGCCGAGTGCCTGAAAGCCAAAAGAAATGAATGAATTTTTCAAGAATTTCAGGCAATTTTTGCGGTAGAAAAATGAGGCCAATTCGGCAAGAACGAACCGTAAAGTGTTCCGCGGATGAGAAATCTTCATCGAGGTATACTCTCACTTTGTCGAAAAGTCTGAGTTCCTCCGAGGACATGAGTAGCCTAGAAAACAAAGATCGTACGTTTGCCATCGTTCCATACAATTTTTTCCTTTAATATAAAAAAAAACCTCGTCGTCATGATTCTCTATGTGGGGAGGGAAAAAAAACGACATTGATTTTTCATCACGAGGCATTGCTGTGACGCCCTTTTCCCGAGACGCATATTATAAAATACACTTGGAGGTGACCCTTTTGACGAGGCTCGGGCGAGCGTGCGAGCGGGTCATTATCTATTTTTACACAACCGCTATCGCTCGTGCGTTAAATCATTCTATTCGCTGTTTTTTTTTTCTCTTCATTTCTAGCCAATATCGGGGTTCTCGAATGAATCAATAAACACGATGATGGGCGCGTTGCTCGCTACGCAATTTAAGAAATTTTTTCCTTTCGAATCTCATCCAATTAGTTTGGCTATAAAGACAAACTCTGTTAGTAGAAACCTCTCAAGAGAAAAGCTGCTCGCGTGCGTCGACGAGCGAGCGAGCAAAAATATTTTTACTAAACAAAATTCAAATTTGTACCCCCCACCCTTTTTCTGACAAATTTTGCCAATTTTTTTCTTCTCCATCCCCTTGAAAACGAGGTTTTTTAGTAGAAGCTCGAAACTTTATTGGGAACAAAGTTTATTCACTGGATTTCAAGTTTGTGAGAAAAAAAATTGAGGATTTTAACGCCAGAACGAAAAACTTTTTTTTTTCACTTATTCCGATAATTCGGGGTCAAAAATGAGCCGAATTTTGAAAAATTCATATCTCCGGTAAAATTGAACGAAAAGACTTCAAGTTGGGCTCATTTTTTTCGTTTTTTAATGCAGGATCACGCGAGCCTGGGGCAATTTGGTTTGGAGTGAGAAAATTAGTCGAAAATGTGTTGAAACGGTAAAGAGAGAAATGGCGCGAAATTTTGAGTCGCCCAGGGTCGTTTTTGGAGTCGTTGGAATTATTTTGTTTAGGCTCACCTGACAAAATCCTCGACGTGCCTCATACTTTGCTCGTAATTCTTTCCGCCTACCTCCTGGCAGTGTAAGGCTATAAATTTGGGGTCGAGACGCGATACAGTCTGAAAAAGTGATACGAGATAAGACAAACTTGTATCTTCGTTTGGTCCAGGCTTATAAATCTTCTCAACAAAGTACACAGTCGCCGTGAACAATTATTTTTTCAAATTTCCTTTATATACTCACAGATAAAAATTCCTCGGTCCATATTTTCAGCATAACCCCAGGCTGTAAAAATTTTTTGACACATTTACAAGTTTCCATGATTCAGCGAATGCGTCAAAAACCGGCTGCGTCAATGATTTTAGAAAATCAATGAAAATGGCGAGAAGATTCATTTTTTCCTATTTTGGAAATGAGGAAATTTGCGTTACGCCAACAATGCGGGGGTGACGAGAACAAATTTAGTCAGAATCAGTGAAAAATTTGACGACGGCGTATTTCTGACAACGAATGCGTCAAAAACCGGCTGCGTCAATGATTTTGACAATTTTTTTGTAAAAATTAATGAAAAAGACGAAAAGATTCATTTTTTTCTATTTTGGAAATGAGGAAATTTGCGTTACGCCAACAATGCGGGGGTGACGAGAACAAATTTAGTCGGAATCAGTGAAAAATTTGACGACAGCATATTTTTGACAACAAATGACCGTCAGGGCAATAAAAATGACCATGACGAGTGCGGGTTGTGAAAAAGCGTGAATATATTTTTAAGAACGGAAAAGCGTGTGACAAGGCGAGATGGTTGAATGACGGGAGCTGTCAAAGTGCTGGACTTACTTCTTCGAAGATACTGCCAACATTGGCGGTAATGAGAAGAACGGGAATGCCTGCCGACATTTTGGGGCAGTAAATTCGGGTTTGGCGTGAATAACGATGAGATTTTCGAGTCGTTATCAAAAGCGAGTTGTCAAGTGTCAAAGTTGTTTTGTCGGGTGTTTTTTACGGTGTTTTTTTTTGTACGATTCCGGAGGATGGTTCGAGGGATCGCATTACGTGTGTTCGCGAGGAATTCTCGGGGGGAAACAGTGTAAAACGAGGCAAATTCACGAGTTGACGTCGCGTTGCAATTACACACGATTTTTTTTGCGCTCTCTGCCACGGTCTTTGATCTCTCTCGCGCGCTCTCTCTTTCTCTTGGCCGTGTGACACTCGTTGCCCGCAATGCACGGAGGAGCAGCAGAAAAGGATAAAAAGAGGAAAAAAATGAGAGAAAATAATGGGCGAAGGAGATTTTAGTCGAAACTGCTCTCGTGAGCTGCGAAAAGCCCCCGAACTTGTCAACCCCCGTGGCGGCGTGGAATAGCCGCGATCTCGCACCTCACCAGCAGCAACAGCAGCAGCTCACTCTCATCTGGTTCTACACCGCGGTACACGCGCATCATTAATAATCGAATAACGCGAGTCGTTGAGCCACGACAGAGCAGCAGCAACTGTGTCGTCGTGTTATAAAAATATAATATCTTTGCAACATCGTGCTCTGGCGTGTGTGACAACACTAATCACTCTCCACACCTACGAATCTCGAATACATCTATACGCGAATAGATAAACTATACTTGTGCACCAGCTCTCTCTCTCTATATATATATATATATATATATACAAACACTATTTACGCTTTTTATCCCTCGATATCGGCGGAAAACCACGCCTACTTTTAGCTCGTACGTCAATAGGCACTGCCGTATCGAGTTTTCATATTTAAAGGTAGCCGCGCGCGTAGTAAAACCCGCTGCTGCTGTCAAACAGGCTTGATACTATAATTTTTCGTCAGCCACACATTTGCGCGATTACGAGAGATTCATTGACTCAATTTTAAAGCTGCTTCGGACTGTTTGTGAAAACGAAAGTAATTGAAAACTGGGCGACGTCGAATTTCGAGCTCTAACTTACCGACTGCGCTGCAAAAAAGTTGAAAATTTGCGAGCAGGCAAATTTTGTTTTGACACTCGGCTACTGTAAAAAACATAATAATAGACTGCGTGCTGCTGCATTTTTGCGGGAAATTGGTGCGGTGCCCGGCAGTTTTACGAGTCGCGGAAATCGGCAGGAGGTAAAAGATCGAAGAGTGAACATTGAGAGTGAAAAAAAAACGGAAAAGAGAGGGAAACGCGGTGGGGAACCGGAGCGCGTGCGTGTACTTGCCCAAGATTCTTTTTGCGGAGCAAATGACGTACCGAGACTATCGTCAATCTCAATGTGCATGATGCTCTGAAATTTTATACCTATTTCGTATTATACAAACATTTAAATACGATACGAAATGTACTCGAGCGTGTTATTACTCGGACTGTTTACGGCTTTTGCCAGTTCCGAGATTATCCAAGTGTCCGAAGTTTTCGTCATTCCTGTGGGTCCCGATTTGTTCGATTGGAGTTTCGATTGTAAGCAAACACTACGAAATTCGAGAAAATGAGACGAAAAAATATTCTTTCGCGTCCTGAATCGCTGAATTTCCTTGAATTCCGTTCGCCATGAAAACGAGATGCAGGCAAATCGCATTTTCATGTAGAAAATTGATTCCGAAGTGAAAAAAAAATCGTTTTCGCCAGATTTTGAGGTTAGGATCGCGAAATCTTCCAACAAACGGCACTTTTGATGTGTTTTATGGTTTTCGTAGCCAAACGAGCGGAATTTAGTTATCAAGCGTCGCTTCTGAACGCTCCGGATTTGCCGTCATGGATCCGTTACACGTACAGCAAGCGACACAGACGAGGCTTCCTGTTCGGAGTCGCTCCGAAAGGTCAGCCAGACTTCCAGCTGGAAATCGTTGGCCTGAACAAACGAACGTACGAAACTGCGTACAAAATTCTCGACATGAGCGTCAGGGATAGAGAAAACGTCACAAAGTATCAAGTTCAGGTTAAAATCGATAATCTCAATGTCGAGGACGCTTTCGATGCTCGCAGGTTGGAAAAATTGCTCGATATATTCAGGTAATTGACTTTAACGAGTTTTGGCGAATAAAAAAACAGGAAAACGCGAGATTATAAAATTTTGTGTCTTTTTGTTTCAAAGGAACGTTCTCTGGGTCGACGCCAAAGATATTTATCTCACTTTTTTGGCTTCGGCTGTGGAATCGGGCGCCAGATTGCCGCTGGACCCGGAAGCGCCCGAAGGGTAAATTTTTTCCCTTCGTTCTCCCGTTTTTTATCGATTTACCGCTTTTTTGACTAATTTTTTGATTTTGAGCAAAATCGCCCCGGGCTCGCGTGATCTTGCATGAAAAAACGAAAAAAATGAGATCCCAGTTGAAAGCTTTTCGTTGAATTTTACCGGAGATGTGAATTTTTCAAAATTTAATGTAAAACTCGATTTAGGCCTCTTTGAAAATTTTGTATAACCGTTCTTTGCACTAAAACTAACAGTTTTCTTCTTATGAAGAAAAATTTCTTGGCCTTGAGAATTCGGGACATTTAATTTACAATTTTTAACTTTCCCCATCTGAACGCATGTAAATTGCAATCACGTTTCGTCAAAAAGTTGCAAAAATCGCGTTGCCAAAAAAAAATGTATTTAGGACTTTTTTTTCACAGATGGCCAGAAAGTCTATGAGCCGAAATTTTTGAAGAAAAATCCTAAACACATTTTTTTGCAATTCATAAATGAAACGGGACTCGAATTCACACGAGTTTGGATGCGAAAAGTTAAAAATTGTGAATTAAATATCTCAAATTCCTAACGTCAGAAAATTTCTCTTCATACGAGAAAATTGTTAGTTTTAGTGTCAAGAATGTTGACAAAAAATTATCAAAGAATCGTAAATAAATTAATTTTATTATTTAGTTCAACATTTTCTTTTATTATCTCTTTAATTTCGATTTTCAGCGTCGTTATGAGACTCGGCAGTACCGTGCCCTTCTCCAACGACCTGAACGAGTTTCAAGAAGAGATCAAGCCTCTCTGGAGACGAGTTCCGTGTCCGCGTGATTTTAAGAAAACAACCCGCGAACGGGTTTTCCGGGAAGCCGGATTTTTTATGGACTGGTGTCTCTTTCGTTTGGTAATTAAATCGAAACGTTGCAAAAACTCGTAACCGTGAAATATAATTCGAATTTTTTCCGTACGTTTTTTTTTACGACGATTAAAGATCGAGGAAAATGAAATTCCTGATCGGGAAACCGCCGGACGAGCTCCCGGTGCGAGTGTCATCGGCGGACCGTCTTCCGTTATTTCCGAGCACTCGGAATGGCGCTGGGCGAGACCGACCAAAGCGGACATACCGACGAGAAGTTACGTCAAAGAAATCGCAACGACGGTTTTCATTCCAGCTGCACTTTTGCTGATGCTCGCGGGTTTGCTGAGCACGGGACTCTGTCTCCATCACGAAAAAATGTAAGAAGGGAAATTTTATGTTTCTCATGGTCAAGGGAAAAATACACAATTGAAAAAACACTTGTAGGCGAGATCCCGAGTCGGAGAAATACTTTTACGAGCTCTTAAATATTTTTCGGACCGAAGCTCGCGAAAGGTAAAAAAAAGGGAATGAAACACGAAAATTCGTCCGATTTTTGGATCGGAGAATTTGAAAAACTAACGCTGTGTGACTTTAAAAGATGAAGAATCAATTAACGGGCTTTTCCGAGTTGGAACGAAGAAAAAAATTGAGAAGCTACAAAAATTCGCTTTTAATTCAATTATTTGCTTATTTTTCAAAATTTAATTTATTCGCTTATTTTCGTTTTTAAATACCAACCCTGTAATTTTATTTTCCTTGATTTTCAAACCGTATTGTTTTGTTTGTTTGTTTTCGTACTTGTCAGATCGTCCTTGAGCTGAAAACACAAGGACTAATTTAGCAAGCATGTGATTGTGCCTTTGGTTTCGACGTGTTTGGATATTTCGATAAAGTAAATTATAACGCAGTCAAAAGAGAGAACCGTCGCCCGTGGAAGGGCTGGGGAGCAACAACGGCGTTCAAATGGTCCAGTACGCTACCTCGGAACGAGGAACCCTGCGATCTCTGTCCGCCAAGCCGCCGAGCCCCAGCAATTCGTTGCTCAGAAGTCCGAGGTACAGTCCCGCAAGCCATGATGGCATTCAAGTTCGCGACGTTGGAGTCCAACGAATAATACTTTTCTCTACAACGTACTAAAATTTATAAATATACACAAATTTTTCATACTACACAATATATTGTAATGAAATATCAAAATATATTATTTAAATATATTATTAATATATTATCAATATATTAATAATGTCGTGGACGAATATTTTGGGATCTGTTAAAGAAAAAACGGAATTTCGTTGCATTCCATCGATGCGAAAATTTTCGTAATGCGGCGAGGCCTAATTTTATTATCGTTTGCAGAGCGAGCGAGGATCGTTGCAATCCGTACGTCAGGCCGAACCCACCGCCTTACACCGGACCGAGCAACATGTAAGTTGGAAAAAAAAAAACTGTTGAAAAGAAAGAAAAACAATGTGGATGATTTCTGTGATACAGCACGAGCCTACGTGTGAATTTCTGACTACACGAGGAGCCAGCCAAGACGTGGTTCTGTTGAAGAATCGCGGCGACTTGGAAAGAGCCGAAATACAGGAGGGCGCGTAGGACGAGCGCGCCCGTTGTATCGATCTCGAGGACTGGCTCCGGTTAAATTTGTCGTTTCATTAATAGCACGCACTTTATAATTGCGTAGAAAAAAAATCGTAAAATCAGATATTTCGTAGAATTTAATGAATGTTTAGATCTGACGTTTTATTCAATAATAATCATTGTAATGGCCCGAGCACCAAGACTCGAATGAAAAAAATGGACCGTTTGTCAATCAATAATATTAAAGAGGGAAAAAATTGGTTTTTTCAGTCATATGGCGAGTCTTTAATTCCAGCAATCATGTGTACAACTTTTACGCCTCCGGTGTTTAAAATAATCAGGGGTATTTATAATAGTTTTTGTATTTTTTTTCATTCCTTACATTTCTCCATATTCTCGTCCAACGCATACAACACGCACGCAGCTTAAATCGGGTCGAAAAACTTGTCCCTCGATTCTCAAACTTTTTTATTGTCTCTATATTAAAAAAAAAAAAAAGAAAAACTGAAAAACGAAGAAATTTTTTGCCATTCTCGGTGCACAATCTTTTGCGATTTTTCTCGAGTATTTGAATTTCTCTCTTCGAACCTCCCGTCGGTTCGACCCAGCGAACTTTTTTCTCTCCAGCGACGCGCGCAATTTTTTTTTTTTTCATTTACGTCCAATTTTGTTTTTTATTTTACAGTAGAAATTTTTTTAAACGACGCACCGAAAAATTCGACCGTTCGTTCGATATGTGAGAAACGAATTTTCAGGAGCATCGATTTTCTGAGAAATTATTCACGACGGATGACGAAAATGTCAAGATTTTCGAATATTTCGTTACGAGAAAACAAACTCGAATTAATATCGATTCTAAAAACTTTTAATCGTCCCAATTATGAAATTAATCTCGAATCAGCATTGACGGTCCACAATTACATAAATCGAACGGGTAATTAATTAATTAATCATTAAGTATCAATGCTTCGCGAGATGAGACATGGAAAAAGAAGAAAAAAGAAAAATAATAATCTGTCCTTTTTTTATCGTCGTTCAAGTACCGAAAAATTACGTTGCGTACAGTTTTTTCTCTGTGCCTGGTCGAAATTCACCCAAAAAATTGCGTCCACTTGATGGATATTCAATCGTTCACCAATTTTTTTATTCTTGCACGATAAAGTCGGAAGATTTTGGTGTGCATTTTGCGGAGAGAGGAAAAGTGGAAAATAAAAATGACAATTCGTTCGAAATGCTTTTCTGGTCCGAAGAGAAAGAGCTCGGGAGAGCAAGACTGAATCTTGTTCAAAAATCATCGAATTTGGTGAAATTAAACGTCTTAATATCGAAAAATTACTCAATTTAAGATTCTTCAATAATTTAGTACGAAAATTCTTGACGCTAAAACTAAAAATTTTCTCCTATGAAGAAAAATCTCCCGACATTAAGAATTTTCAACTTTTCCCATCCAAACGCGTGTGAATTCGAATCGCGTTGCGCTTCGAGTTGCAAAAAAAATGTGTTAAGGATTTTTCTTCAAAAATTTCGGCTCATAGCCTTGAATCTGCAAAAATAAAATCCCGAATACATTTTTTTTGCAATTTTTCAACAAAAAACGTCACTCGAATTTGCACGCGTTTGGACGGGGGAAAGTTAAAAAGAGCAAATAAAACATCTTAAATTCTAAACGTCAGAAAAATTTTCTTCACCGGAGAAAACTGAGAGTTTCGGTGCCAAGAAAGTTTATGCAAAATTTATACAAAAAACCCTTGAATCAAGTGGATTTGTCGTGGTTCGGGCTGATTCGTTGAGGTCGATTCGTAATTTGTCTCAATTGGTTGATAAAAAGACGATGTGAAATCCGGTATGAGAGTGGCTTTATTTGAAGGAATATGCAATAAAATGAATAAACAGCGACATATCACAGTACCGCACGCAAAGCTTGAACGAATTGCAAGACAGAAGAGCACAAAGGCCGAATGGCGAGGCTGCCTCATAATAATAATGATAATAATAATAATAATAATAATAATCGATCGCATCCCGAAGAAACGCTCGTGGGAAAAATCTCACAATTTTCCATAATAATTTATCTTGTTGAATGAAAAAAAATGACTTTTCGTTTTGCTCTCGGCGTTTCCGATCTCAGCAGCTTTGCAT
The DNA here is from genome assembly GCA_037043255.1 of Diadegma fenestrale. Classification (NCBI taxonomy): domain Eukaryota; kingdom Metazoa; phylum Arthropoda; class Insecta; order Hymenoptera; family Ichneumonidae; genus Diadegma; species Diadegma fenestrale. Next base: position 2,839,482 of record CM073310.1, read on the forward strand.
GAATAAGAGGTTTCGATATGGGTATAACAAATAAATTTAATTGATGGTTTTGGACGTTACGTATCCCCGGAGGAGACTAGCGAGGGCTCTAAATTTTCTCAATGCTTTGCGCGCTAGCGAGGACGAAATAATAATGACGATAATTAATGCAAATAAACAAAAAAATGGATATCAACATTATTTACAAACATACATTCGCGCCGACGAAATTTTTCATGCCCCGATCGATTTTATTCATTTCTTCCATTTAAATAATCCACGTATATACATTTTTGTATACGGCTGTGTGTGTTTTGATTCAGTATTTTCGTCGGTTTCTCGAGCGCGTAAAATGTGTTGGAAAAAAAAAAATGATATTCGACCCGAGCTGGATACGTAACGTCGCGATGGCAAACAACGCAGTACACAAGTAGTATAGGAAACCTTTGCAGATGCTTTTTACCGGAAGTGGAGCAGAAAATGTTGTTTTTCTTCATTTTTTTGAGAATTTGATGTTTTTGCAACGAGAACTCGTTGTACGTGGATTTTTTTGGCTGTTTGAGCAAAAATGATTGAGGGAGATAATTCGATCGGCTGTGTCGTGGCGAGGGGGGGTCAAATGATTAAAGGCACTTGACAAAGGTGACGAATATTACTTTGTACCGGATAATGCTTTTATACCCAAACAAGGGACTTTGGCAACACACTAAACATCGGCGCAACAACATTTGCTAAATTCTCTTCTCTCGTTGGCTCCACAGCCAGCCTCTCTATTTCTTTTCCATTTCAAATGTTTTTCGCATCGTCACGCTCTTCTTTTTGTTCAACACACACGCACACACGATTTAAGCACGTAACTGATAAACGCATTTGCTCACTGTACACACTCGTCGCTCGCGCATCATTTCTCCAATAATTTTTTTTTTCCTTTCTTTTTTTTCTTCAGTTTTTTTTCAACTAATTATAATCGCGATGATATTATTTATGTAATTGTCGAATAAATCGGATTGCTGGACCGTAGAGATTATCGATAATTAGTTCTATAGCTTTCGGTGCTTTCCTCCCTCGCCCTCTCATTTTTCCAGCTCCATTTTCATGCATATCGACCGAAATAAAAACAAGGCTAATTCTGAGATCTTGGAATCCATCGTTTTTGCTACATTTTCGACTTTTCGCCATGCACTCGATGCGAACGAACCTAATTTTTTTTTTCTTCTGCATGATGAACGAAAGTTGAGATGTGATCGAGCAATGAAACGTGACGATTTCGAGGACATTCCGAAATTTTAATCGTGCCATGTAACTTTTTATTTTCAACAGCGCAAAAAAATTTCTCAAATTTTGAGAAAATTACAAGTTGCAAGGGGGGGGGGGGTGAGAAAAACAAGAATATTTATTTTTGCACGCCTCGTTCGAATCTGTACACAGTCTTGATAGTTTTTTGAAGAGAAACTTAAAGTTGCAAATTCTAATTGAAAGAAAAAATAATTGAAATTTCTAGTCAACAATTTTGTTGTTGTCGAAACGAGGCGGAGAACTTGGCAAAAAAGAAAAAACGTGAATTCTTGTAAAAAGGAGCAAAAAAATGAAAATAAAATGGAAAGGTCGTAATTTTGGTGACGTGTAACGCTATAAATAAAGCTTTTGGGACTAAAACTATATTTGAATGGAGGATAGTGAGATCGAATAGCAAAATCGTCTCGTTTATGCCCCGAGTTTTCGTTAATTTTGTCATACATAAATAACATATATAAGAAAAAACCTGCCATACCCAAAAACAAGAACGTTTTTAATGCTGAATAAACATTCGGTACGCAACGAGGCTGATATATTTTCATTTTAAAACATTTCTCCAGATCAATTCGTGTTTCCGGTTGCCTTTTCATTTCCGACATCATTTTTCCGTTTTTCAGCTTCTCTTTTGCTTTTCCGCACTCAAACAATAACAAACAAGTGTCGTTCCCTCTCGCACACGAAACCGTGACATAATTTGCGTGAGAAAGGCTGGCCCGGGGGGAGGCTGAATATAATGGGTGGGGGAATCCTCTCGAGGGGGATTAATTAAGGATTAATTATAATTAATACTAAACGAACGTTACACCGCATTCTCTCACGCACAGATCCACTCCGGGTCACACATTTTTTCCATTTCTTTCATTTCCCCTCGTTTTTTCATATATATATATACATATATATACCCTCAATATATATGTTTTTTAAATCAGTTTCATTTTTTCTCACGTAACTGGCGTCAAGTGGCCGAAATCGTTCATACACATTTCAATACGCTGTTTTTTGTATTATTTTTTCTCATTTAATTCGTTTTTATAATTTTTTATTCACTAGATTACTGTTCGAACTGAAAACGTTTTTTCATTTTTTTCTCTTTTTCTTTCTCTTTTCATTGATATTTATTATTTCCTTATATATTTGTCAAGTAATAGCGTCGAATTTTTCGTGATAAAGACAACTCGATCGTAGGATGGTTGAAAAATCATTCGGAGAAGAAAAACAAACTTAAAAAAACGTATGAAACGATTAAAAATTCGTTTTGCATGAATTTTTGGTTTTTTTTTTTCGGGAGAAGCTTCGACGATAGGGGGCGCAATTTAAAGATTCAAGCTTTAGAAATTGTTTCCGCAGTGTTTTGTCCATTTTTTCAACAGACCTTCGCTAATTTCAACATCTCACGCACTTGTTAAGCTCGACCCAGCCAGCAGGTCGTAGGGAAGTGTTGTCAGCGCGATGTTTAAAAAAAAAAACGAAAAAAAAAAAAACAAACAAACAAAATTCAACATTTTCTGTTACCAATGAAACTCGCTACGCGGATAAAGACTCAATATCGTTATATCATCATCATTATTATTATTTGTTATTATTATTTATTTATTTAATTATCATTATTATTATTATTATTATGACAAACTAATTTGAACAGGGAAAAAAAAAGTTCACAGTAATCACGATTTATCACGAATTAGGCCAACAAATTTAATGAATTTTAATAAAAACGAAAAAAAACGGGTGAGGTCGAACGTTGTCGTTCCAATCGCTGTTTTTTTAACGTTGCAAATAAATAAGGATGTGTGGAGAAAATTAAGATTGAAACGAATGTCGAAGGAAAATTGAAAAGAAAAAAAAATGGCGCTATTTAGCGGATTTTTGTCGGAGGCGATTCCGAAAATGTCGAGGAATCGGGAAAGGGCGGGAAATGTTACGCGTTCGAACAGCAAGCATCGTGTGGAAAACAATTAGCGTTACGACTCGGTCGAAATCACATACGCGAGAGCCGTTTATTATACCGAGTCGTACTCATCACAAGCATGTATACTTTTTATAGTTTTATCACCTATTCAATTATTTTCCTTTCCTTTTAGTAATTTTTTCCGTTTTTTTTTTCGTTTCGTCTTTTTCTTTCAGTATTTGTTTTTTTTGGTTTTTTCATCGTTTTTTTTTTTCGTCGCGCTAGCTCGATCAGAAAGTTGCGTCGTTTAGCATTCCGTTCTTTGATCGTTTGGTAATTAATTGAATGAGCGAGCTCGATGAAAAACTTTTAGTTTTGTCACACGCCGACCCCCCGCGCGCCACACTTTGCCTTCTCTCGCTTTCGATTTTACGTTCTTTCCTCGCGTTTTTCCATCGAGAACGCGACGACGCTCGTCGCAGAGTCTTCGACGCACGAACTCGATTTTTCTCACTTTTTTATCCCCACCGTCGAGTCTCGTTCAAACGTTCTTCGCAAATGGAAAAAAAAAAAAACACTTTTTCAGGTTTCAGTCAATATCACACTACGATATATATATATATTTATATATATATTAGTTTCGAATTATTTATACACAAGGTCTTGGTGTGACACTGATCGGATCGCCAAATCTCTCGCGATCACTCTTTCCCAACGACTTTATGGCTCATTGTTTTTCCTCTCTTTGTTTATCGTTATTATTATCATTTTTTTCATCTTAACAATATTTATTTCGTAGCCTTGGATTAAAATTTCTGATTTTTTTTCCTTTTTCTTTTTTTTTTGTATTTTCCTTCATTTTTTCATAGTTCGATTTAAACGCGAAGGCAAACGTCGAATCGTCCCAAAGCTTTTTTCTCTTCTCGCCCAGTCCCTCTCTGCTTCTGTTTTTTTGCCGTTTTTTTTCGGACCTGGACTGCATTTTTGTTTGTTTTAAATATATATATTTATATATTTGTTTTTTTGGAGTTGAATCACTCGTAAAACTCATTCTTCTCCGATTCTTGTCCCGGACAAGCAATCTTTGCTACGATTTCACTTTCAAAGTGTCTGTATTTTTGCTGACTCATTTGGTGCTCGGGACTCGAGCGCGGAGACGCGAAAAATTGGATCGAATCGATAAAATTCGAAATGTTGGAGCGCGGAACGAAATCTTCAGGGTGGGATGAAAATTAAGCCTTTTCATGTCCGCTCGAAATATTTACACTCGGTTTTTTTCGACTTTTTTCTTTTCCTCGGTTTTGAAAGTTTGTGACAAACCGAATTGACCCGATTCGTTAAAAACCGTGGACCATGCGCGGTTTTTTGTTTTTTTTTTCATTGTCGGGTTTTTGTCGAGTTTTTGTTTTTTTATGGTTTTTTATGTACACGTTTTCCCATAAAATCGACGCCGCACGACTCGAACACTTTAATTTTTTTTTTTTTTAGTCGGTGCGACACGATTTTTCACAGTTTTATTTCTCCCCTTCAAGACTCGTTGCGCCATGACCACGTGCTCCCAAAAATCAACGTCCAACAGCGAGCTTTCGTCCGGCGATGTCGGTCGAGGCGATTTTTTTAACTCTTGTATCGCGGCGAGTGTTTTTCAAGCAATCTTGTTCGCTTTCCTCGTACGGGTTTCCAGCAACGCGCGTGCTATTTCACTGGCCGCTGTAGTACTGGATCCGACCGGTCGCCGAGGTCGCTGGAAACTCGCTCATCACCGCGTCCCAGGCTGCCAATTTCAGGAGAAAAAGAAAAACAAAAGAACGATCCGTGTGAGTTTCGATTTATCGAAAAAAATTTAGAATGCAATATCGTAAAATTCTAATTCTCTTCGATCAAGAACCATCCGGAATATAAAAAATCTTAGAAAATTAAAATACGAAAGTTTTGCCTCAACCCGTTTTCCTGTGAGAACGATTTAAAGTTTCTGTGACGTCATAAAACGCATATTTTACTAAGAGTACGGCAGCTCTCGCGCTACACTTCGATTTCAACCCTTCGTGGTCGCTGTGGATAGAATCCACCCAGTGAACACCTTTTGGCGTAAATTTCTCTTCGTTCCCGGTATTCAATGGGACTATAATCGCCATCCGACGATAGTTTTTATCGTTCACTGTGCGTTGGCGGCGAATTGATTTTTTTTTTCACAAAAGAACCAGATCTGATGAACATCAGGTCGTAATTTTAGGCAAAAATATTGAAAATCCACAAAGTGACGATTATTTTAGTGAAAAAACTTTTTTCCCCGTTCATTCTGTTTTGCTTCATTCTGCATTTACCAAAAATATGATAGCCTTCGATTTCTTGCTGGAAAGTTCTTGGTGTCTAAACTAGAATGTTTAAGGGATGTTGAGTAATTTTTTGAGAATTTTCGGGCCGATAGAATGGTCACAAGACGGGTTCAAAAAATAGACTGGCTAAAATCAATTTAGTGTGACCACGAAGGGTTAATACTTGGCGTCGAGCCGCTGCGGCGTCTCTTGAAACTCCAGTTATAATAGTTAGTTTGGTGTCAAGACTGTTGCTGCAAAATAATCGATGGGAAAAACGAGGAGGTTGAATTTAAAAAGAAATCACGAAGAAAGACTCACCCAATCCAACAAAATCAACGATTCTGTCGTGATTGTAATTATGGAGATTGGCGTTATCCTCGGAAGCGACGAAAGCGGCGGAGAATTCGTCTTTGGATTGATGATTAAATTTGTCGATAATACTAGAAGAGGGCGGTTGATTGAGTTGAGTCGGTGGTGGCGGAGGTGGCGGTGGCGGTGGTGGCGGGGCTGGCGGTTGTTGAAAAGCGGGCAGCGGTTGAAATCTCGGTGTGTAACCGAAATATGGCATGGGGGTAATCATGGTTTGAGGATAAGGCATACCGTGATGATGATGATGATGGTGATGATGATGTTGTTGCATGTGTGTCGGATGGTTAACAAAGTTGGGCGGAAACTTTTCGTATCTCAAATGTTGTTGTTGCTGTTGTTGTTGTTGTTGTGGATGATGACGATGATGATGATGATGATGATGGGGTTGTTGTGTCTGTTGTTTATCGAACGAGGCTCGTTCAAAGTTTGGCGGTGGTTTGTTGAACAAAAGTGTTTTTTCTTTGGGAAAAGTGGGGACTTGATCGTGAGGAATGTCCTCGTGATCATCGGAGAGTAAAAGTTGTTGGTTGACTTCGAATCCGAAGGTGAGTTCGCTGGATGAATCGGTGGGAATAGCGAGATCGGAGGAATTTTCATCCATGAGAATAACCGGCGGTCTTGACGAGGTATTCCGATTGTTTGACGAGTTTTGTTGAACATCGGCGACATTTTTGCGCAAAGTTTCTTTTTCTGATTTGGAGGTGGTTTGTTTTGAGGTTTGTTTGGGCTCGAGGCTCGTGTCAGGGTTCGGAGTACTCGATGATTTTAGGGTGTCGGTTTTGGTTTGATGTTGATCCTTTAGTGCTCGGGAAAGTCTCTCGGTTTTGGTAAAACTTCTGGAAGGATTTTCCGAGTCGTTGGGCGGCGGGCCGTTTTGCTGAAGATTCGTTCGTGGATTGTTGTGGGACTTGCTGGGTTTGGATTGATTGTTGTCGGAGGGTTCGTCCTGCGATGATGTGGAAGCATTGTGTGGATTGGAGGATTTTTTGGTGTCTTTTTCGGGTTGATGATTGGTCGCGGGGACCGTCGAGGACGAGGAGGATGAGGACGAAGAAGAGGAGGAGGAGGACGACGAGGACGAGGATTTAGTTTCGTTGACGTGGTTGGAATTGGCGCTCGTTGATTTCGGTGGCTCGTTTCGTGCAACGCCTTCCTGGAGCGTAGCAGAATTTTGGACATGACTCGATGTCTGTTGATAATTTCGTCGCGAGCGATTGTAATTAAGTCTAGTATTGGCATTTGCGTCTTTGGTCGCGTTATCGTGAGGATTGACTTCGTTGTCGGGCAAACTGTTGCCGCTTGCGATTGTAATGCTATTGAATTTAGATGGTGCCGTTGAATTGCCGCTAGAGGGCTCGTTGTTGTTGGCGAGAGTCGGGGCGACGGGAGGATTAACGAGCGGATTGGAAATGTGTTTGGACGTTTGTTGTTCTTGGTTTTTGGACAAGCTTTGATGCATTTTTTCAATGTCCTGAACGTATTTGAAGACCTGAATATTTTTGTTGATCGCTTCTTCGCGAGCTTCGGCAGCGGCTTTTTTATTTTCGGTCAAATTTTTCGTCGTTTTAGCGAGAATCGGTGACGGTGGCTTTTCGAAACTCAGACTGAGAGGGTGCGGCGCGTGATTCGCGTTGGCGAACGTATGTTGACGTAATTTCCGGTCGGATTGTTGCAGCTCGTCGAGGCTGGGATAATAATCTTGTGGGAATTTGTCCGGCTCGGAGGGCGATTTGGCCGGGACACTCGGCCACGAACCCGCGTTCAACATGTTCGGCACCATCGTCGAAATGTTCAACACGCCACCGTGCGACATATTTATCGTTGCGGTTCGCGCAATATCCGCGTAACTCGCTTGCGGCGCTCCACTTCCGGCCCCTCCTCCTCCTCCTCCTCCTCCTCCTCCTCCGGGGGAACTTGAATTTTTGCTCGAATTGTGTTTCGACGAGTTTGAAGTCACCGGAAGCGAATGAACCGAGTCCAAATCGCTGCTGTCCGACTTGTCGCTGTTTCCAACAGAAAAATCAATTTTTACCGAGTTTCGGTAGGAAAATCTCAATTATTGAGAAATTTATAAAATTACGAACACTCGAATTTTTCATCTGTCGAGTTATCGAGTAATTCATCAAATATGAAAACGCGTGAACTTGCATTTTCAATTACTCGAGAACTGATTAAAAGAAAAATCTTAAAAAATTTGTATCGCCATTTATAACACTAAAGAATCGCAAAATTTCATACAATCCAAATTATTTTGAAAATTTTCATGTTTTTAACGTGGTTTAGGATGGCAATTTTAATCGGTGGTGAAAAAAAAACGACTTGACCCTCCGTAGACGGACTAAAATTAGTGCCCAGACACAAATGGGCCCGTTTTTACTGAACTCCTTCAAAAAATGTGGAAAAGTTTCAGAAAAGTAGTTTTGAATCTCTAGAAAAAGAGCCTGCACTGAGTGATGGATAAAAATCCCTTTTTATTATTGTTATTCAATGGTAATCGAGACGAAAAACGAGAAGTTTGTGAAATTTGCCGAATGGGTCTCCCAGACCCATGTGTGTCTACCGAGGGTATTTTTTTTTTTTTTTTACGGATTCCGGTAATTTGGGGTCATAAATTAGGGCAATTTTGGAAAATTGAAATCCCTGGTAAAATTTAAACGAAGAGGCTTCAATTTTTTTTCGTTTTTTTTTCTAATTTTTAATGTTTTTTAATGCAGGAATCGAAAAATTAGTCAAAAATGCGGTAAAACGATAAAAAATTGGAAAACGGAGGGAGAACAAACGCGAAATTTAGAGTCGATCGGATTATTGGACGGAATTTGGAGAATAAAGAATTACCTCGGTGGCATACTGCTCGTAGATTTTCTTCGAAGTTCCGGCGACAAGGGAGTTCTGTAATCGTTTGAGAATCCTCCGGTCCTTTGAAGATAAGAGCCCGAACTTGCCAAATTTTGTGCTCTGCTTCCGCTCGAGCTACGACGCTGTTTTTTGCTCTTTTTTTTCTTCGTTACGACCAAAAATTCCGTCTCAGTCTCGGGCTCGTTGTTCATCTTTTTCGTTGAATTTCTCCGCGTCGAATAATCGTCGCCGGTGTCGTTGCAATATATCAATTGACCCTCCTCCGTTCCCCAGGACCTTCGATCGCCCCGGGAATCGACCGTCGAATCCCCGGTGCTTCGTTGCTTCGCTCTGCGAAGTGCAACGTTTATCGCTCCTGCAATTTTAATCATTTTTTTAGAGCATTTTTCAAAGACTTTCCTAAAAAAAAGTTAATGCTGCAAAAAGTCAATTTTATGAAAAAAGAAAAAAAAACGTCGACATTTTGATGAACACGATGAACTGAATATTTTTGGATAATTTCGAAATTTCTGTAATTTTGACAATATTTTTCATTTCTAACGAAACTGTCAGCAAAATTTACGATTGAAATGACAAAAATTGAATTTTATGGAAAAAAAAAGCGTCGACATTTTGTTGAACACGATAAACTAAATATTTTTGAATAATTTCAAAATTTTCATAATTTTGACAATATTTTTCACTTCTAACGAAACTGTCACCAGAATTCACACGATTGAATGACAAAAATTGACTTTTCGAAGAGACTTTCTAGAATATTTCTCGCTGCAAAGGCAACATTTTTGTTATTTTTCAAAAAAAAAACGTTCAGTCCAGCGTATTCAAAGAAATGTCGATTTTTTTCAACAAAATTATCATTTCGGTGTGAATAAAAATGAAAATTACCATGTTGGCTCGATATACTGCTCGCACCGCTGGAGCACGTGCTTTTCTCAGCCGTAAGATCTTCCAATTTAGTTTTCGATATTTCCTCGAGTGAATTTGATTTCTGTAGTTTAGCGGGCAATTGTTCCCTCTTGGTGTCCTTTTCCCTGCTCCTCGGTTTAGTTCCCGAAGCCGCTTTGACCCTAACCGCGTTACCACCGGCCTTACCCTTTTTCCCTTTGGACTCTTTGTTCTCGATGAATTCGACGATCGTGTCGATATCCTCGATGTTGCGATGTCCCTCGACGTTTTCCGCTTTGTAAACAATCACGTTAGGCTCTTGAGTGTGCTTTCTTCGTGCTTTTTTGCGTTCGCCGTTGTGACCAGCCTGCACGGCGTTGCCATTCTCATCGAGAGATTTTTTCTCGCCGGAAGGAATGTGCTGGGCCGTCAATCGGGAAACAGCTTCTACAAAAATATTCGTTACACTTATTTATTGAGAGTTTGCGCACATTTTCGACGAGCGAACCAACAAAAAATCAAAAAATTCAAAAATCACTTTCCCACGCGCCGGACTCGATAAATTACTGATTGCTGAAGAGGGCACGAATAAATTTTCTATATATAAAGAAATTGTGTTTGTGCCTTTTTCACGCAAAAACCACTGAACCAATTTTGATGAATTTTTGACAGGAATTCAGCTCATGACTCGGAATAAGTTTTACGCTCTATTGCATCCCGATAATTTTTTTTTTTTTACCGACCCGAACCAAAGAATCACATTTTTCGTCACATTTTCCACTTTCAAAGTTCACGAGCGACTGAAAAATGATAATGAATCAAAAATCGCTAATTACCTAGTCAAAAATAATTCGGGAACGAAGATAATGAGCTGGAATGCCAGTTTGTAATGAAAAAAAAGTTGTAGCGATTTTCAAAAAATCAAAATTTGCAGATTTTGAATGAAAAATGTTAACTTTCCAAATTCATTTTATTTAGGAATTTTTTATTATTCTGTATGAACATTCTGGACACCAAAACAAACAATTTTTTCCTATTAAGAAAATTTTATATTAAATTTCCAATTTTTACCTTTTCTCATCCAAAAGCGTGTAAATTCGAGTCGCGTTTGGTTCATGAATTGCAAAAAAATGAGTTTAGAATTTTTCTTAAAAAATTTCGGCTTTCTGGAAAAAAAAATTCAACATATTTTTTTTTTCAACTCGGTTTTTGCCATTTTTTAACTAAACGCGACTCGAATTTCCCCGCGTTTAGATGGAGAAAGTTAAAAATAGCGATTAAAATTCTGCAGATCAGAGAAAAAAAATTTCTTACGAGAAAACTGCGAGTTTTGGTGCCAAGAAGGTCTGTAAAAAATTTTCAAAGAAGCCTGAAAAAAGTTGATTTGCTTACGGCTGATTTTTTTCAATAAAATGACAAAACTGCATAGTGACCTGGAGATGGAAAATAAAGAAGAAAAGTAGGGGTGTGCGAATATTTAAAAACTTGGAATATTCGGCATCAAATCAAATCAAATTGTTTGATTCGAATTTCAAACCGAATATTCGATATTTTTGAATATGTGACATTTTTTCGAGTATTTTTTTTTTTTTCGAATATCCGATTTTTCTTCGAAAATTCGATTTTCTTTCGAATTTTTCGGAAATTTATCGAATACTCGAAAAATCGATGAATATTCGATTCGAAAATCGAATAGAATTTTAATATTCGATCCGATTCGATCACTATTCGCACAGCCCTAAAGAAAAGCGAAGAAGAGAGGGGAGAAAGAACGAAAGGAAAAAGGGCATTTTTACCCATGGCTATGTTAGGCGACGGCCAAGGCATCACCGAATAGAGGCTTGAGCTAATCACTTTTCCCTGTTGAGTGCTCGTTAGATTAACCGTACCGCTGACAACGCATTTGACGCTGTTGTAAGTTTGAATAGGCGTTGCTCCGCCGTTGCCGCTATTTTCGCTCCCGTTAAACGAAGACAAGGCTTTCGATTTGTCGGTCTGTTTGCTCGTTTGATCCCGGAGAGGGAACTCGATCGCCGTATCAACGGGAGTCTGGCAAGTCCCGAAATTTCCTCGTGAAACAACCTCCTGTACGGCTCGACGAGGTTCTATTATTTTCATCTCCGTCCCCTCGTCATCCTCGGTCTCTACCGATTGCGCTCGCTGCGACCCACCGGACGAGCCAATCGCATTTCGATCACCGATCGCGTCTACCTATTTTTTTTCCATTTGCACCAAAAACAGAGTAATTTCCTGTTAAATCTTGGAAAAAAATTCACATTTTTTGCAGAAAGTGTTTTTCCCTGACGATTTTTTAAGGTTGCAACAAAATTCTGTTTTTTTCTTGAGCAGAGCTCACGATTCTTATTCAATATTTAATCAGGACAATAAAAATATCGTTTTTTAGGATTCAAACACAAAATCGATACGAAAATTGACATTTTTTTTTTTAATTCAACGAAAAATGAAGAGAAAAATTATTTTTCGTTGACGATGGTGAATTTTGCGTCATTGGAATGCACCGAAATTCCGTTTTTTCTTAAGCAGAGCCCACGATTCTTATTCAATATTTAATCAGGACAATAAAAAGATTGTTTTTTAGGATTCAAACACAAAATCGATACGAAAATTGTCGTTGTTTTTTCAAATTGAACAAAAAATGGCGAGAAAACATATTTTTGACGATGTTGAAGTTTGCATCGTTGGAATGCAACGAAATTCCGTTTTTTCGTAAGCAGAGCCAACGCTTCTAATTTAATATTTAATCAGGACAATAAAAAGATTGTTTTTCAGGATTCAAACACAAAATCGGTACGAAAATTGTCACGGTTTTCGTAAATTGAACAAAAAATGAAGAGAAAAAGTATTTTCCGTCGACGACGTTCAAGTTTGCGTCGTTGGAATGCAACGAAATTCTGTTGTTTTTTTTTTTCGAGATTCTTATTGAATTTTTGTCCAGCACGATGAAACGATATTTTTAGAGGATCCGAATAAAAAATCGGAATATAATTTTTCGTCGGACCCGAACGTTGCGAGCTTGAGTGTAATTTCAAAATGGGTTTCGTACCTCGAAATCAAAGTCAATAACCATATAATCTGGTTTGTACTCGGGAGGTGGGTTATCGGATTCGAGCATCTCATTTGTCGCTGCCTTTCCTTTGACGCTCTTTTTCTCGCGTAATTCAAGGAGCTCGGTATCGCTGTTTGGCGGCGGTGGCAGCGGCGGCGGCGGCACAACAACTGCGTTGCTTTTGCCACTTTCCTTCTTCTCTTTTTCTTCCTTTTTATTGGCACAACCGTACGACGGTTTGTCCAAAGATTTTGATTTCTCCTTGTTCGTCCAGTCGTACACGGAACGCTCCTCGCAGTATCTCTTCTTCGTGTCGAGCGTGACAGGCAATTATGCAAAAAGACGTAAAAATTAGTATTTCAAGAGAAAAAATTAATTTTTCAAAATTAGACGCATTTTCGAGCCCGGATTGCTGCGCAATAGGTCAAAAATAATGGTCCAGGCTCGAATTGGGATTTTTATGATGCTGAAGTTTGCAGCGTTGGAATGCATCGAAAAATATTGAATATTGAATTGAAGATTCGTTGGATTTTCAATGTCGTCCAAATTTTTCGAGCCAATATGCTTTTCGAATGGCAAAAATTGATGATTTTATCATCGTAATTACATTCTGCATGTGAATAATTATTTTTGTCAAAAATAAAAATGAATTTCGTTGCATTCCAACGATGCAAACTTCAACGTCGACTAAATATTTAATAAAAAATCGTGAGATCTGTTCAAGAAAAAACAGAAATTCTTTATGATGCTGAAGTTTGCAGCGTTGGAATGCATCGGAAAATATTGAATTTTATTGAATATTCGTTCAATTTTCAATGTCGTCCAAATTTTTCGAGCCGATATGCTTTTTGAATGGCAAAAATTGATCGTTTTATCATCGTAATTACATTCTGCATTCAAATAATTATTTTTGTCAAAGATAAAAATGAATTTGGTTGCATTCGAAGGATGGAAACTTCAGAGTGATGGATTTGTACCTTTTTGTCAAATACAATGTCGAGATTGGCCAAGGAGGCGAGACTGTGCGAGGCGTTTACGTTGGATGGTAAAGAGCCACCCTCGCGTTGTCTCGCCGAAACGCTCGGGCCCGTATGTTTTTTGCCTTTTCTTCTACCGCCGCCGTAAGTGTGGCTCGAGCCGGAAGTCAAGTAAGCGAAACTGCTGTCGAATTCCGAGTTTATCGGTTGGGCTAAATTTTGCAACGAGCCGCCGTGCGTCAAGCGCTCCGAGACCGAATCTCGCTTGTGTCTTCGCCGATTCGAGCCCGGTATGCAACGCGAACTCGCCACGATACGACGTCCCTCCTCCGTGTCATTCGCTTCTGCCTCCTGCAGAAGTTCCTGAGAGGATAAACAAATCAATTCTGTAACTTGACCCAAAATGTCAATCACCCTCGAGGCCAACCATCGTCGCCAATCAAATCGATCCAAATCGTCCGAAAACAAATCCATATTTTACCTTGAAAAGGTTTGATTTGCATTCACGATCTTTGGGAGACTTGTAAGTTAAAGCTTCGTTGAGTAAGGCTCGAAGTTCGCCGTCGTTCAGGTTCGAGACGCTGGCGGGTTCTTCCTAAAACCAAAAATATCAAAATTCAATATTTAACCCCCGAATCGCGATACTTTGGAAAAAAAATTTTGTCAAAAAAAATCGATATTTTGTTGGATCACGTTTTTTTGAAAAATCACGAAAATTTTGTCATTGCAGCGAGAAATATTCTAAAAAGTCTCTTCAAAAAGTCGATTTTGGTCATTCGAATCGTAAATTTTGCGTAAATTCTGTGGGAAAAAATCGATATTTTGTTGGATCACGTTTTTTTGAAAAATGACAAAAATTTTGTCATTGCAGCGAGAAATATTCTGGGAAGTCTCTTAGAAAAGTAAATTTTTGTCATTCGAATCGTAAATTTTGCAGCGAGTTTCGTTGAAAATGAAAAAAAATTGACAAAATGACGAAATTTTTTTGACGAAATTGAATTTTCAGGTCAATCGTAATGGGATTTTAATTGGAAAAACCATAAATTATGGAGTTTGGAATATTTGATACAACTGAGAGGAGATCGCTACAAAGTGCGCCTGTTGTAAATTACAGAGATAAGACACGCGGGGACCTTGATATTGCATCAGTGCCCGAGGCTAGGATAGAAAATGAAAACAAGGAATCACGATTACAAGGCGGAATAAAACATTACGTAAGCCTGACCCACAAATCCCCGTAATTCTTAATTCCCCTCGAGTAATTGCGACCAAACGAGATTGATTTTTCCGAAAAAATATTTTTTGCCATCCCGAGCGCGATTATTCAATGTTTAAATAATAAATTATTCTTGTATCGCACTGAAAGGGAAATTTTGTTGAAAAAATCGATATTTCATTGGGTACGGTCGATTTGACGTTTTTTCAAAAAATCCTAAAAATTTTACGACACTGAAGTTCCCAACGTTGGCGCCCAACGAAAAATACAATTTCTCTTCATTTTTTGTTCAACCAAAAACTAAAAATGATCATTTTCGTATCGATTTTTTATTTAAATCCTAGAAAATTATCATTTTATTGTCCTGATTAAACATTCAATAAGAATCACGAGCTTTCGTTGCATTCCAACGTTGCAAATTTCAACATCGTCAAATTTTGTCATCGCAGCAAGAAATATTCTAGAAAGTCTCTCGAAAAGTGAATTTTTGTCATTGCAATCGTAAATTTTGCAGACGATTCCGTTAGAAATGAAAAAAAATTTGTCAGAATTACGAAAATTTTGAAATTATCCAAAAAATATTTAGTTTGACGTGTTCAACAAAATATCGACGTTTTTTGACGAAATTGAATGTTCAGTGCGAGCTTCACGAGAACGGGGAAAAATCGTTTGTTATTTCTTCGTTCTTGGGGACTTTGGTGCAGCGTTAAAAAAATCGGATTCGCGGATAAGTTCGTTTTCGCTTCTCCTTGTTCCAGTTATCGCGGTGAAAAGGCATGGGGGAATTATTTAATCCGCGGGGATATAACGAGGTGAAACCCGCTCGACGAGTTGACAATCGAAAAAGGAAACTATGCCGGGCGAACGTTCAACCGCTCGGCAATTCTTTCCCATTAATAGAAAATGATGCAAGCGTATGTTTCAATTGAAAGTGTGATCATCTTTGGATGAGTAAGGCACAGAAAGAAAAAAAGACAAAAAAAATATAATCGAGACGCGTTAGTCATTTCATTTTTCTCTCCATTTCCTACAATTGTTATTTTTCAACGCTCGGTAGACACACATGGGTCTGGGAGACCCATAGAGCAAATAGCTCGAATTCCACGACGTTGCATCGTTGAAATGCAACAAAATCTGATCGTTTTTTCGAGCAGAGGGCAAAATTTCCATACAGTTTTTTTCGAAAATGGTAAATCAGCCTTTTTCGTCATTCAAAAACGGAATTTACGAAAAATAAATTGGAAAATTTGCATTAATCATTCAAATAACGAATTACAAATATATTTTTCGTTTGATTTAAATTCTTTTCTTTGCCTCGATTCTGATTCTCGTTTTTCGTGTCGATTTTTATGGAAAATCGTAAATCGGCGTTTTTTGTCCTCCAAAAACCAAAATTACCAAAAAAAAATTAAAAAGGTTGCATCAATCATTAAAATAACGAATTAAAAATATATTTTTCGTTTGATTCAATTCTTTTTTTTTCCTCGTTTCTGATTCTCGTTTTTCGTGTCAAGTTTTATAGGAAATGGTAAATCAGCCATTTTAGACCTCCAAAAAGCAAAATGACTAAAAAAAATTGAAAAAGTTGCATTAATCATTTAAATAACGAATTAAAAATGTATTTTTCGTTAAATTCCAACTAGTTTTTTTTTCCTTTCCGTTTTCTTCAATGAAAATCATTGAAAAAATGATTTTTTATACATTAAGCGCCACAGACTCGCTTTCTATGGATCCAAAACGATTTTCCTGACTTTTCTTCCAGATTTCTTCAACGAGGTCAGAAAGAAAACCCGTAGGACGTTCGAGACCCATACGTGTCTACGGAGGGTTGTAAAAATTGGATGCAACTTTGGTTTGTCTTTTGCGGCAAAGGAAACAGAAGGGCAAGATGAAATAAAGAGAACAGTAGTTCAATAATCGGAGAGGGGAATATAGTTTGAGCGGCAGGGTGAATTTAAGGTTTCACTTATTGGATCTGTTGGGTCGATCCAGCGGCTGGTGCGGCCAAGAAATCCTCAAGAGCCCAGGCGCTAGCCGCTCAATAAATTTCCCATCATTTAAACCAAAATAATTGACTCGGCGAATCTTTCAAGAGTCTGAGTCAAGAAATTGAGTGGCCATTGTCAAAAAACGTAAAAAAAAAAAAAATCATGTCGATGAATTCTCCGGCATGGGATTTTTCGATCGCGTGTCACGATTTTTGGATGTGGTCGAAAATTTCAATGAAAAAATTGATTTTATCGATTTTGACGTGCAAAAAGCTCGACGCGAAATAAAGAAATTGAGTGACCATTGTCAAAAACGTAAAAAAAAGAAAAAAATCATGTCGATGAATTTTTTTCGATCGCGCGTCACGATTTTTGGATGCGGTCGAAAATTTTGATGGAAAAATGGATTTTATCGATTTTGACGTGCAAAAAGCTCGAGGTGAAGTGAAGAAGGAGAGTGAGAAAAAAGTGTTATCGGTGCGATTGAAAAAGAACGTCGTGTGTAATGAAATTAAGGATGTCGGTTGGGGGAGCTCGCGGAAGAAAGCGAGATAAGATAATAATGGCGTGTTATCTCGAGGAGCTAAAATTCGAGACGCGAGATGTTTGAGTGGCGATTGTGTATAGATTGAAAATATCGTAGGGGCCGAAGAGACTGGTGTGCGTGAGAGCAACATTATGCAACAAGGAGAAGTGACTAACAGACGAGAGAGAGACAATAACGACGCGACGATAATGTTAATAAGTCGTGTGTGTTTGTTGTAAAAGCAGAATTAAGTGTTGGAGTTGTCGGTCGGGGTGCGGATAAGATACGGAGGGAGAAAAACTCGAGAAGAAAGAGATTGATAAGGGCAGTTTTGAATTTGTTCGTAAAGGCGAAATTCTGGCTCGACTGTCGTACGGAAAATGCAAAAGGAATGCCGCGGGCCAGCGAGATGGCCTTTTTGAGGCTGTTATTTGTTGATTTTTCGGCATGTAGTCGCGCGAATGTGGCACGAAAGGTTGCGGAGGGGGGGAATCGATAGACGTTCGTAACGTTGCGGCATACGCGAATACAGCGAGATGTGCGAATGTTGGAGGAATCGTGCGAGTCGAAGAAAATACCGAGAAGACGGGCAATGAGATGGAAAAGGCGAAAAAAAATGGGGGATTGACAGGGGGAAAGGGAGAATGAGAAAAAGGAAAACGCGATGTGCTTATTGTGTGCCGGCTCGGAATTTATATTTTTAGAGGGCACCTGGGTCGGTTTCGCGAAAGACAGAAAAAGCGAGAGAAGGGGGGGGGGGACCCACTGTGGTTTTTCCTTCTTCCGCGTAACGTTCTCGCACCGGAACACACACACACTCCGAGTGTCTTTAAAGTCGTTTCTTTTATTTGCTATGTCGTTGAAAAACAATTATTCCGAACGATTATCACTGCGTTCCGGGTGTTGATTCGAGGATTTAATTGATGATTATTTTGTGCACGTAACATCGTACAAAATGAAGCGTTGCAGGCGGCTTTTGTATTGCCAATTTTAAAAGGTAAATTCCGACAAGCGGGCGCGGCGCGCTCGTCTCAGCATGGCCGCCGCCATTACACTGGGGCATACGAGATACGAGGACAGTCCAGGGGCGAGCCTAGCAGCGATTTCTTCGTCGCCCCTGTCCGCGCGCGGAGCCCCTCCAAACGTCTTGCCTCTTTTTTTCTCTCACTCTACTCGCCATAGACTTTTATTTTTTTCTCTCTGTCTCTTTTTCTCACCCTCGCCCCCCGCCCCCTTCTGCACGCTCTTTGGGCTCTTTAGCTCGAGGAAGAAACTCGATTCTTTTTTTAAACCTCAAATTTACTATTACTCGTAAAACTCTCGCGGGCCGAATCGCGCGAGGCGACCATCGAGTTTTGCACCGACCGGCCGAGCGAAATTTCACTGCTCAAAATTTTTTGCCTCCTTGAACACGTTGCCAACTTTTTTTCTCGCTTTTTTACTTCCTTTTTGGAAACTATTCGTTCGATGGCAGAGTCAAAAGAGATGGAGAAGAAATTTTGTCGCGGGAACGTTTTCGGTTCGCGATAATCGCTTGCCCACAATAATTGCCCAATCGCCAGAGGATGGTTTTATCATCGGAATTGTTGATTATCCGGCTTTTTAGAGAATTTCGTCTGACCGACACTGGAAATTTAATTTTGTCAGAAAACGGCAATCTTTTGTCGAACACTGACTATTTTTGAACAATTTCAAAATTTCCATAATTTTGACGACATTTTTCATTTCTAACGCGACTGTTTGCAGAATTTACGACTGAAATGACAAAAATTGACTTTTCGACGAGACTTTCTAGAATATTTCTTGCTGCCATGGGCTGAAAAAGAAATTTTGTCAGAAAACGTTGATTTTTTTTGGATAATTTAAAAATTTTCGTAATTCTGACAAAATTTTTCATTTCTGACGAAACTGTCAGCAAAATTTACGATTGGAATGACAAAAATTGAATTTTATGAAAAAAAAAAAAACGTCAACATTTTGTTGAACACGATGAACTCAGTATTTTTGGATAATTTCGAAGTTTCAACAATATTTTTTATTTCTACCGCGACTGTCGGTAAAATTTACGATTGGAATGCCGAAATTTTAGTTTTCGAAGAGACTTTTTAGAATTTTCCTTGTTGCAATGACAAAACTTTTGTGATTTTTCAAAATTGTTCGTTGGACGACAAAATTAATCGGGTAAATAAAATTTATATCGATTTTACTGTTTCCGCGAAAAAAAAACCGCATACGTCGCAAAAAAATTTGAAATTCGGTAAAAAAGATCGAGTTCGGCTCGAAATAATTGAAATGTCGATGATCAAAAAACTGATGCACTTTTCAGAATTGCTTTAATTTTCATTCCGAATTCCGACCATGACCTTTTTTCGTCAGAGACCGAGAGAGAGATACATTTAGCGATAGATGCAAACGGATTCAATGCAAATTCGTGCTGGTGAGTGTTGACAGCGGTATGGGTGAGCGATGCAGATGGTCGAATAGATTATTAGCGATGTGCGGTGAATAATTCATCAAGAATTTACGGTTTAAAGGGAGAAAAAAAGCAGTAAATTCATTTGTAGGAGAAACTGGAAAAAAATATCGCCACTTAATTTTCGTTCTAATACGAATTGCGCAAGCGCGAAAAAAAAATGGCCGAAATTCGAGGATCGAATAATCGATGAATCGAGAACGACGAGGCGGTAGATCGAAATTGGAAAAAAATAGCGGTTTTGGCGTTTCGAATCAAGCTGAACACGTTGTCGCGGGTGATTCTTGTTACGTTCATGAAAATTACAAGCTCGTTATAAAACGAGTCTGTATTCACGGGGGACAAAGTTTGCAGTTGTTTTATATAGCGAACGCACGTATATCGTAACTTGACTCTAACACTATAAGCATCGCGTTCGTGAGGCTCTCGATACATCGGAGAAACGCGCGTTTGTGTGCATAAATATCGAGTCTCGCGGAGGTAAGTTTATTCGTGACTGTCAAGGTTTATCAAAGGCGGGTCTCTACAGCCATTCAGGAATCATACAATTCCTTAAAAGGGAGGACTTTAATAATGCAAGTTCCGTAAAGAAATATATGCGCGAAAAGCAGGCAACCGCGATTCTGAGACGTTCGCGTGACAGTGGACAATTAAAAAATCTCCACGCCTGAGAATTTTTCGAATTCTTCAATTCGCTCGTACGTCGTTCCGCGGCGACGTGCTTTTCGTTCTAATTGAATCGATTTTCTCGGTGGCGGTTTTTTGAAAATCTCTGTATAAAACTCTAGTACGAAATTGTGTTTCTGCTATTTTCACGCAAAAACCACGGAACCAATTTTGATGAATCTTTTACAGAAATAAAGCTCATGACTCGGAATAAGTTTTACGCTTTATTGCATTCCGATAATTTTGTTTTTCGGCAACCCGAACCAAAAAAACGCATTTTTCGACATATTTTCCACTTTCAAAGTTCACGAGCAACTAAAAAATTATAATAAATCAAAAATCGCTAATTACCGATTCAAAAATAATTCGAAAACGAAAATAATGAGCTGCAGCTCAAGTGCCAGTTTGTAAAAAAAAAAAAGTTGCAGCGATTTTCGTGAAATCAAAATTTGAAGATTTTGAAAAAAAAAATTTTAACAATCATTTTTTTCAAAATTTTCGAAATTTTTTTTTTTTTTTGTAGCTAAAGCTGATGATTTTCGTTTTCGAACGTGTTACATTTGAAAAAAAGCGAAAAATTATGGCGATTTTGGTGAAATCAAAGTTTATAGATTTTGAAAATCGAAATTTCAACTTTTTGAATAAAAATTTGTTCAATTCCGCTAATCAAAACTCATTTGATCCTGTTCCGATGCACAAAACTCAGAAACGTTCCAAATTTTGAATTTCTGCCACTTCTGCGAGAAATTTTGATCCAAAACACACAAAACAACAAACAATGCGATCGGTTTCACTTTTTTATTGAAACTGACGTTTGCGAAGGAGATAAAAATGAAATTGTTGAATTTTGTACTTTTCAAATATCCCTGAACGCTTGCGAGCGGCTCGGAGTTGCCGGCGCATCGTTTTCCATCAACATTAGAAACGAGACAATGATTGTATACGAGATTTTGGAAATTGGGAGAAAAAACTCATAGCGTTGTTGGATTATCGTGACAAACTTTGCCAAAAGGCATGAAAAAAAAAACGATTTTGAAGTTTGCGTCGTTGGAATGCAACGAAATTGCGTATTTTCTTGAGTCTCGCTGAAGATTCTCAGTCAATCTTGGCCCGGAGGATAAATTTTATAAGAAAAAACGAAATTTGAAGAATTTTAGTGAATATTTACGAAATCAATGAATAATTTGTTGCATTTCAAAAAGCATGAAAATTTTCCTGATTTTCAGTGTCACGAAAAAATTTGGACTAAAAATTTCGAGACGTGCTCAAGAAAAAACGGAATTTCGTTCGATGCGAACGATGAAAAGTTGAAAAACTTGACGAAATTCGAAAAGGGATTGAGACGGATAATGAATAACCTCAAAAAAGCAGCAGAAGCAGGTTAGGAAGCGCGAGAGATTGATTGATCGATCGAATTTTCTCACCTGTTTATTTTCAACGTTGGGGAGCGCGTTGGTGTTGGGATTGGGATGAGATTCGGCATTGTCGGGGATGATGGAATGAAGGATAATTTGAGTGGACAAGGACGAAGTGACAGGAGGATGATTGTTGATATTGGTAGAAGAAAGGAGAGCGTTAGTTGACGTTGTGGACGTTGTCGGTGTGGAGGCGACAGTAGCAACGTCCGGATTGGGTGTCACGTTAGTCGTAGTCACGATGTCGGATGATAATTTATCGTCGATGCGATCGGGGGCCATGGGTTCTTGTCGATTATCCGGCCCTGGGGCCATTTTCAAGGGTCTTGACAGAGCCGTGCTGGCGGTGCTCATGGCAAATGCATCATTTCGGCTCGAGTCTATTATTTTTCGTCTCCTTGTCTCAATTTGCGTTTTGATTATTTAAAACAAAAAAATCACTGTCAGAAGAGCGAGCGCGAGAATGGCCGGTGGGCCGGGAGGCTCCGTCACTTTTTTTCAACATGGACGACGGAAGGAGCGAAAAACGAGCGAAAAAAAAAGATAAATGTTGAAAAACAAAAAAAACACACGAGAGTTACGCCAAATAACGTTCGTTTCTCGATGCGGCAGAAAAATGCACTTCCGGTATGATGGTGACTCGCAGGCGATATCGAACTGGCGTGAAAACAAAAGATTTTACGTTTTATAAATACATTTCGGCGAGAACGAGTTGTTTCGACGTGTCAATGTCTCTAGCAACGTCGAACGTTGCAAAAAAAACCAGCCGCGGCATTCCTTCTCACAGAGAGGCGAAAAAAAGCCTCGCGGCGAATGAAAATTCACGACGAGTCATTATTTTTCGACACACGCGGCACGGATCGGGTGGAATTAAAAAATTCAACATTTTTTCCAACATTATCGCATCTTTATTTTTGTCCCTTTGAGCCGCGCTCTCGACGTGCCGAAATGGGCGACCGACTCGTCCGAGGCCCCGAACTTTTTTAAGGTTAAAACCGCTATTTCGCGCCTTGGCACGATCCGACACACGCAGCGACAAGAAAACACACGCACACAAAAATCGCACAATCGCCAATCGACTCCAGAGCGAACGATTTTTATTTAGTCATTTTTGTCCTCCCTCGAAATGAAGCAATCGACGAAATAATTGCGCACTCGAACCATCATCTGTCAGTGGTCACGAGGAAAATCTTGTTTTTACTTTCATTTACAATTCAAAGATATTGTCGAAAGAAGCTAACCGCGCACGGGCATCCTCGGGCCACAGCAAAGAACCACATTCGACTCCCTCTCTTTTTATCACTTTTATCCTTTTCTCTTTTAACACTGTTCGTTATTCACGCGCGCGATGGCGCTGACATTTTTAACCTCAAAAATATCCACCGCCGCCGCTGCCGCGTACACTTTGACGCGCCTAATATTTCCAACGAGGACGAACGAAAAACAATTCTTCACTCTACGACGATCGAGACGCTTTTTTTCACACTAGCTATCGGAAAATTGTCAACGACGCCTTTTCGCCTTGTTTCCTCAACACGAGTCTCATTTCTGTCAAATTTTCCGCGAGTCCTTTCTTCATTTATGCAAAAAAATTAAAAAAAAAAAAAAAATTTAAAAAAAAATCGAATATTTTTCAATTCCACGGAGTAATGACGAAATAAATAATTTTTGAAAAACAGGCTCTCGTAGGGTTTTCAATTGTTCGCAATCGGATGATTGAAAAATTCAAAATGGCCGCCGACAATATTTACATCGCGATTTTGTCGGATTTGACTAAAAATAAACTTTTTTTCATTTATTAATTCACGTCCGATTTTGCCAACGATTTCTGCCTCATTTTCATCGCCGCGAGTGCGAGATTTTCGGTGGAAAAGGCGAAAAAAATTTGCTCGGATTGGCTTTTGTTTTTTTTTTTCTTCCCTCTTCGCGTATCTCGAGATCTCAAAAAAATACTGGAGAAAAAAAGATTGTCGCGCAGCTCTTGATCGTCTCTTGAAACGAGAGAGAGAGAGAGAAAAAAGAGGCGCGAATGTATGCGTGGAATACGCACGAATAATCACAAGTGCAGCATCGTTATTTGGTCAAATGAATGTCGCGAAATGTTTAGGACGTCGCTAGCGCGTCGCGAAAATGCGCGAGCAACTCGACGAGTTTCGTGCTCGAATTGGACGAGCAGGAACTCGACGGGGAATTGTCAATCTCGGAGGAAGGAAAAAGAGGCGGAACGTTTGCTGAAAACATTACACACACACGAGAGACGCGCGTACACGACCAACACAAACACATGGACGCGCACAGAGAGTCGCGAGGACGCGAGTTATCGATCGTCGGAGTCAAAAAGAGGAAATCGCGCTCAATTATCTTTAGCTCGTTGCTTCGTCGTGGTACATGATAATTGAGAGAAACGACGAAAAATTCATTCGAAACATGTCGATAGCCATTCCATACACTAACACTTTATTTTCCCCCACCACTTCCCCCTCCACCGTCTCTCTCGCGGGAGAAGCGTGAGCTGCAGAATTTATATATTTACAGAATTGACACTTGGTTTGCGTTGAACTGCGAAAAGAAGGAAAATTTTCGTCTCGGATTGAAAATCCTCGCTGCCGTTTACGTGCTGCGAAAATTTTCGATGTGCGCGCGCGACAGAGACGCCAGTACAACACGCACTATGCGAATTATCGCTCGTCGATAAAGACTGCGTTATTTCATCATTCTCGCAGGCTCTCTCTCTCTCTCTCGCGCGCGATGATCGATGAAATAACAAGAGCCAAAAGCAACCTTTTTCGCCCTCCCCCCGCGCGGATCAATCACTCAATACATTGAATATTTCGCACGTGCATGCACAATTCACCACATTCAAGACTGTTCCGTACACTTGACGCACAGACAACTGCGCTGCTGCGAGATATTCTGTCTTTTCCACACACCGACAAGTTATGCGTGAATTCACGTGTTTATAGACACACATACACACACACAAAAACCACAAATGTTTACGCTTTTGCGCAAATGACGGACTGGGAATCAGGGGGATAGGATAAGGGAAATTTATACCAGGCGCACCGGACAATCAGCCTTGGCTTTTTGCCTCTCTGTCGAAAAATCTCGTCCGGGGGTTCTCAGGGGCGGATTTTTCGGGCGTTTTCAATTTTTTCGCACATTGCGAACTCTGCATCGAAATAAACTTGCCCTCTTCGTAACAAAACACTTTAATTTGGTGGAAAAATTACAGAGACGGTTGAATTAATCATTTGCAGAGAATCTTAAAAATATATGGACTTTAAGCTGGCCTAAAAACGAGATTTCAAGATGATCGAACTCCTTGAACGTCTGTTCGTTCATTTCAGCTTCAAACTGGAAAAAAGGAAATTGAAATTCTTCGATTTCAACGGGAAAAGTTGCATTTTTTTTTCACTATCTACTAACTTTGATTTTACGAAAAACGTAATTTTACGTAAAAAGAGATTCGGACAATCGAACACGCGGTGGAATTTTGTAATAAAACTGTTAAAGAATAACTGGTCGGTTGGTGCGCGCGTGAATAAATAAAGGAATCGAAATTTCTTACATGCACACCGAAGCGGGAAACCGAATTTAGACCGGTTCGATGTTGCCAATTCGTCGCGAACGACGAATCGTCAAGACGCCGATTGGACACGACATTCAAATAGCCCGCGCGCCGCCATCTTTGTTCCGGAGCTTCGTTCCGAGCCCTGCAGACGGCGTGGCGCCACTTGACGGCCGCTGTCCGGCTCGCACTCACCAAAACGGCCAATCACAGAGTCGCTAGAGACTGAAATGCTGCGGCCAGCGCCGCCGCTTGGGAACTACGCTTACGTCTGATTCGTGTTCGGTGTTGGTTGAAGCGGGCATCGTGGGTGAAAAAAAACGACGACGATGACCGCACGCGCCGGTTTCTAACCTCAAAAACCGAAATTCATTATTACGACGAGAATTTGAGCGCGCGTTTGTAAAAAATCGTGGAAGGAAAAGTGGAAAATCGAAAATAAAGAGAAGCGAATGAAAAAATGAGTTCTCCGTGTGATTGGCCGGAAGTGATACTCGCGGCGAAGGAAAACAGGCACGAATTGGTGCTTTCGCGAGGCGATGTATCGCGAAGAATCGAGAAATCTGGTCTCCACGCGAGTCTCTTTGACTTGCAAAATCTGAATTATCTCGACATTCACGAGACTTGTCTCGAAACGTTACCGGAAGCGATTGCCAAATTGGAAAATCTTTCGAGTCTCGTTTTGCACTCGAACAAACTGAAAACGCTCCCGGAAGCGATCGGTAAATTGACAAAACTTCGAGTTCTCGATTGCTCCAGAAATCAAATGGACAAATTGCCTCGTGCCCTCACAAACATGCCCCAAATCACTTCCATCAACTTTTCATCAAACGCTCTCGTTGAATTGCCCTCGCAAATCGCCAACACGAAACTCAGCTCGCTCAATTTATCCAACAATAAATTCGAAAATTTCCCCGATATTTGCTACTCCGAACTCGCGCATCTCGCCGAAGTCAGACTCAATGGAAATCTCATAAAAGACATTCCGGCCGCCATTTCTCAATTGGGAGCTTTAAAACTTTTGGATCTTGCCGACAACAGCATTAAAGGTGAGACGCTAAAAATGCGGCGACATCGGGTGTCCTTGACCTTGGAACGGCGACGACCCAAAATTCCACGTGCTTTTCCCTTTCGTTTTCGCGTTTTTTATCGTTTTACCGCAATTTTGATTCATTTTTTGACTCTGCGCCAAATCGCCCCGGGCTCGCGTAATTCTGTATCAAAAAACAAAGAGAATGAGCCCAGGTTGAAGTCTTTTTGTTAAATTTTAGCGGAGATATGAATTTTTCAAAATTGGGCTCATTTATGACCTTGGGGGAGGGAATAGGAAAAAAAAAAATAACGTTGTCGTTCTGGGGTTGATAAAAAATTGAGAATCGCTACAATTCTAATATTTTATTCAGCTCATTTTTTCAAGGATTTCTTTAGCGGGAAAACTCGAGTTTGTATTTTTTCCACGAAGGGGCTAGTTGAAAAATAAATATTGCTAGTTTTTAATCAATTTCCACAAAAATAATCGAATCGGGGGATTCAAAATTGGGGATAAAAGTTTACGGTCATTTTTGTGAATGAATAGAAAAATTGGGAATTGCCACATTTGTGATACTTTAGTTGGGTAATTTCTTGGGGCAATTTTTCAATGGGAAAATTTGAGTTTATATTTTTTCGTTAAATTTTACCAGAGATATGAATTTTTCAAAATTGAGTTAATTTATGACCCCGAATTTGCGGGACTGGAAAAAAATAAGGGTTAAAACTAAATTTCAATTAAAAAAAATAAAAAACAGCATTTTTTCGGAATAATTGAAAAGCCAGAGTATTTTGTTACTGATGTAATGTTTTGGGTTCCGTTTTCAGTGATACCCGGAGAATTGGCGGATTGTGCCAAGCTCAAAGAATTAAATTTGAAGGGTAATTGCCTGGCGGACAAGAGGCTCTCAAAATTGGTAGATCAGTGCAGAACGAAGCAGGTGTTGGATTACGTGAGGCCGCGTTGTCCGCCTGCGGGCCAGTCGGAGAACAGCGGGGGAGGGAGAGGCGGAGCGGGCGTGGGTGGTGGAAAATTGAAAAAGGGGAAAAAAGGACAAAAGAATTTGGAGAGCGAAGGGCATGGGAAAAATGCTGGTTCCGGGTGTCACAAGATAAAAATTTTCAAAGTCGTGGACGAAAATCCCGTGATCAAAATGACGGATCACGTCAAGAGCGTTCGGCCGCACATCGTCGCGTGCATCATTAAATATTTGAACTTCACCGAGGAGAGCTTGAAAAAATTTATTCAACTGCAGACGAAATTGCACGAAGGCATTTGCGAGAAAAGAAATGCCGCGACTCTCGCGACGCACGATCTCGACCTCCTGCCCCCTGGTGAGAAAATTTTTAACGAGATTTTCGTGATTCTTTGCCGAAAATGTGTTACGATGGAAAAACGATTGATTGACTTTCAGGCGACTTGACGTACACTGCAAAATTGCCAAACGAGATAGAAATAAAGCCACTGATGCGCAACGAAACCTTCACTGGCGCTTCTCTCTTCCAGCAGCTTCAGAGCGAAGCGATCTTATGACGCAAGGAGAAGAAACGAAACGTCTATTCAGGAATCCACAAGTATCTTTACCTGTTGGAGGGCAAGCCCCTCTACCCTTGTGTCTTGAATAGCGCGTTGCAAGTCGTTTCATTTCCTCCGATAACAAACAGCGACATCACCAAAATGTCCATCTCGACAAAGTCCATGTTGGTCGAGGTCACAAGCGCGTCTACGCAACAAATTTGCAGGTAATTTCAAGCGTTTTCAAATTTTCACCATACACTGAAAATTTCATTTTCTTCAAATATTTTCTGATAATTTCCAAATTTTTGTTATTTTGACTAAAATTTTATGATTTTTCGAAAAAACGTCAAACGTTTGCAAAAAAAAAATCGATTTTTTCCAAAAAAATGTCATTTTCACGCTAAAAACGCTAAAGCTAAACTAATTTTTCCCTTCTCTACATCGTCTCTTTTGTCAGAAACGTGCTCGACGAATTCCTGAAGGAATTATTGATCCTCGGGCTTGGCAAGAGTCCGGAGTCCGAAGGAGAGGCTCAAGAATTCCACGAGTTGCACGTGGAGCAAGTTAAAATCGTGGACATGGAAGGCAACATGAAAGTCGTTTATCCCTCACGAACAGATTTGGTATTTCAAGACCCGACAATCGCCGTGATCCGAGAATAATTCATTAAAAAAACATGGATTCCAAATTTTGTCTCCATCGACAAAACCGGCCTCGAGTTTTGTCATCGTTGCAATGCAACGGTTTCCTTTTTTTTTTTTCTAGTTTTTGAAAACCGCGCCAAAATTGCCGATTATGAAAATTTCAGCAAAGCAACAACGGTAGAAAAAAAATTGAGGTAAATCCGAAAATGCTGAAAAATATCGAGTTTTTTCGAGGCCCAAAGTTGCATTTTCATTTCCTCGCATTCGACGGATTTTTCGAAAACTAAAAACGACTCAAAAACCGCCAATTTCACGTTTCGATTCAACCCCGCGCGTCGCATTTGCTCAAAAACTGTCGAGATTCGAAAATAAGGTCAATTTCACGCCCCTCCGTATTTCTACGCGAGCTGGTCCTTAAAACGCATAAATGTATGTGTGTGTGTGCGTAAATGTATATAAATATATACATGTAAAAATATTAGGATTGGTAATTTCATTTTCGTGCCTTATCGCTATTTGCACGGACTCTGAAATTTTTTTGACGAAAATATCGTGTCCGCGATATGATGACAAAAGTTTCAAGTTTTTCATTTTTCATTTTATTTCTTCGCCATTATTTTTGGTTTTTGGTCAATTTTCTTTGGCTCCGAATTGTTGATGGAATTTAATTTTTTGTTTGTCAAAATTTCAACGACGGCCGATACGATATTTTCCTCGTATTTTTGTACATATTGTTGGGTAGCGAAAGGCGAAAAAAAACACTTTCTGGTTGTTACCGAAACGTTTGTTACAGTTAAATTCAATTTTTTAATTTTTTGTTTGTTTGTTTATTTGTTGATCGGAAATGGAAATGAGTACACAAAGTTGTATTTGATTTTCTATGAATTATTTTGTATCGAGACTTTGGCGCTACCAACAAAATGGAAGAGCTTCCTCGTAAATAATGGAAAAATGTTGGTAAAGTACTAAAAAATGCAAAGTATCACATGAATTATTAAGTCTGGAACGGTAACGTTTTTTTTCTTCACTTATTCCGATGTCCCGGGGTCGACAATGAGGCCAATTTTGAAAAATTCATATCTTCGGAAAAATTTAACGAAAAAAAAAAAAAAACGGGGGAATGAGGGAGAAAAGGGATTTTTAGATGCCCGGGGTCGTTTTTGACGCCAGGTCACCGTTCCAGGGCCAGTTGAACGAATTTTTGTTGCTTAGTTACTTTTAAGGTGTAAGATTGACTACTTTCTATGTAATCCCACAAAATAACGCATATCCACAGGCCAGATACGCAATAAAAATATTTCTTTGGATATTTTTCGTGTATATACATGTAAAATTTTAGTTTATATCGCGGTAGGAGGAAACGTTGAAATTGGACTAGCGAAAGACGAAAATGGAAAACGTTTCTCTCTGGAAAAATTTAATTCTGCTTGCGCAGAGCGTTGCGCTCTTTCACGTCGATGATGCTCAAATTTAGGCAGGCGACGTAGCCGTGCAGCAGAGACAAAATGGTTTTGACGATCGCAACGGGAGTGGAAATCAACAGGACGAGTCTGAATAAACTTATTCCCGCGACTGAAACAAACGAAAACGAAAAATTTCGTTAGTTTTGAGGCTCCTGACAGTTTTCGCTCGAGCAAGGAAAATTTTCGTACCCATGGGTCCTTCGGTGAAATGAAGGAGGTAGAGGGCCGCGTAAAACGCTTCGTTTCCGGCACACATGAAAAATAACACTTGACGGTTTGTGTAGTAAATTCTCATTATTGGATTTTCCGACATGTCCACAAATTTGTGACTCGTTTTTCCTTGCAGAAGGGTCCTGTGATGCAACATTGAAAAAAAAATGATCAACATTTTTTTTTTATCAATGCAATGTAGTTCGGCGTGTGGAATTTCAGAAAACGGTCCTCACCTACGGTTTTATTCATTTTTAAATATGTTACACATCTGATCGAGTAATCTCATAAAACTCTAGTACAAAATTGTGTTTGTGCCCACGCAAAAACCACTGAACCAATTTTCATGAATCTCTCACAGGAATGAAGCTCATGACTCGGAATAAGTTTTGCGCTGTATTGCATTCCGATAATTTTTTTTTTTTTTTTCGGCAACCCAAACCAAAAAATCACATTTTTCGTCATATTTTCCACTTTCAAAGTTCACGAGCAACTAAAAAATGACAATAAATCAAAATCCGCTAATTACCAATTTAAAGATGGTTCGAAACCGAAAATTTGATTTTACCAAAATTGCTTAAACTTTTTTTTTCTTTTTACAAACTGGCACTCCAATTTGTTGTTGTTGTTTTTTTTAATGTTCTACGTTAAAAAAAAATGAAGTTATAGCGATTTTCGTAAAATCAAAGTTGAAAGATTTCGAAAAAATAAAATTTCACCTTTTTTATTATTAAATTTTTTGAAATTTTCAAACTTTGATTTTACGAAAGTCGCTGTAACTTTTTACAAACTGCCACTACAGCTAACGCTGATTCTATTGATTTTTGAATTATCTTTGAGTAGGTAATTAGCGATTTTTGATTAATTATCATTTTTTAGTTGCTAATGAACTTTGAAAGCGGAAAATATGACGGAAAATGTGATTTTTCGGTTCGGGTTGCAAAAAAAAATTATCAAAATGCGATACAGCGTAAAACTTATTCCGAGTCATGAGCTTCATTCCTGGGAAAAATTCATCAAAATTGGTTCAGCGGTTTTTGCGTGAAACGGGCACAAACAAAATTTCGTACTAGAGTTTTATATTCGTATACAGATCACACGGAAAGGCCTGTAAAATAATATTTTCCAAAATGAAAAAAATCAACAGTGAGGACCGTTTTCTCCTGACACTGAAGATCGCAGCGTTGGAGTCGAACGAAAAATACTTTTATCATTAATTATTTGTTGAATTTCGCTGATCTTGAAAATTTTCGTATCGATATTGCGTTTGAATCTTCAAAAAAAGGTCATTTTATTGTCCCGACCAAATATCGAACAAGAATCTTGAGAGCTGCTCAAAACGAAACAGAATTTCGTTGCATTCCAACGATGCAAACTTCAACATCGTGTTTTCTCAGCTTTTACCGTACACCAAGCTCCAGAGTTTGTTTCTTACGTGTGCAAATAAATCCAGTGACACGCAATGTCAATAGCCATGCTGAGCTGGAACCAAAAAGCGTAGGAGGGATAAAACATGCTGAGGTTTACGAGAAGGCACATTGTGCCGACTCGATCCGTCAGCTGGTCCAGGATGGCCCCGAACTTGGTGCTCTGGTTGAAATATCTCGCGGCATGGCCGTCGAACGCATCCAGCAGCGCGCTCAGTATGTAACACCAGGAGGCGACGACGTAATGCGTCGGCATAAAATAGAAGGAAATCAGAGCCAAGAACACTCTGGCATAGCCTGAAAGACGCGAATGAAATTTTATGATTTTGCTGGGAAGATTTTGATATAAAGGAAATTTGGTCTTTGATGTGAAACTTTTTGTGAAATTTTTTAACGAGAACCCAAGAAAAGCTGATCAAGACAAAAGGGCCACAGGCGTAACAGAACGAGAGGGATCAATAAGCATCGAAGCCTCACAAATGTGAAGCTGCCCCGTATGGCGGCGTGTCAAAAGAAATTAATGTCTTTCAACCTCGTTCTATGACACTAAAGTCCCAACGTTAGGATCCAATGAAAAATACTTTTTCTCTTCATTTTTTGTTCAATTTCAAAAGCCATGACCATTTTCGTATCGATCTTGTGTTTGAATCATAAAAAACGATTCTTTTATCGTCCTGATTAAATATCGAATAAGAATCGTGAGATCTGCTTAAGAAAAAACAATTTCAACGCAAAAATTTCGTCGCATTCCAACGATCAAAAAACAAAATTTCAAAAATTTAAATGCAAGAATTTCGTTGCGTTCCAACGACGCAAACTTCAACATCGTCAACGAAATCTTTTTTCCTTTATTTTTTGTTCTATTTAAAAAAAAAAATGACAACTTTCGTATCGATTTGTGTTTGAATCCTAAAAAACGATCGTTTTATCGTCCTGATTAAATATCGAATAAGAATCGTGAAATCTGCTCAAGAAAAAAACAATTTCAATGCAAAAATTTCGTTGCATTCTAACTGTCAAAAATCAAAATTTCAAAAATTGAAATTCAAGAATTTCGTTGCATTCCAACGTTGCAAACTTCAACATCGTCAACGAAAAATCCGTTTTCACTTCATTTTTTGTTCGATTTAAAAAAACAATGACAATTTTCGTGGCGATTTTGTGTTTGAATCCTAAAAAACGATGTTTTATCATCCTCATTAAATATTTAATAAGAATCGCGAGATCCGCTCAAGGAAAAACGGAATTTCGTTGCATTCCAACAATGCAAACTCCGACATCGTCGATAAAAACGACTTTCCATAAAAAATGTCAATTTTTTTCCAAGATTAAACACGAAATTGCTCTGTTTTTGGTCGGAATGAAAAAAAAAAAAAATAGACGCGATCGGTGATCGACATTCAGTGTCATAATTTCCTGTTCATTCGTTTTTACGCATCGTTTTTGAATGAGAACCGAATAAATTACGTTAGAGCTTCACTCGTGACGGAAATTACATCATTATCTTACGAAAACTTGTAAAAAAAAATAACGTAATGCAAATGCGAACCGTTTTCGACTCCCGATAACTGTTTTGAACTGCCCTCATTCTTCACGGTTCGTCAGTTCCGATGAACTTGATGTAATAACGGAGTCGAAAAACAAAATTTCCATCCTCGAATCGAAATTCGCGATCACGATTGAAATTTTGACACAATAATCGATAATTCGTATCGGCGCGGAGTAAAACGACGCAATAGACTCGGGTTTTCGTAATAATGATTTGCACAATGCGATCGGGGATTTGATTAATGAGAATTTTGACGTTTCGTTTTTTTACCTATAATGTTTGGCACGAAAAGAAATATGTTCTCGGTCTCCGTCATTTTCCTCGTGTTCCCGATTTATTTGATGGAGAAAACAAAAACAATGGGATGGACCAGCTGATTCGACGAAAACACGCCCTTGACACGATGTCTCGTTGGATTCGGAATGTTTTTATTTTTCTTTTGGGAAATACAGCAAACTATAACGCTGAGATCGTGTTTATTAAGAGTCGCACGTAACTAACGCGTAAATATTGCGGCTTTTTCACGCGCACATGAGTCAAAAAATGGAGACGGTGCAGGAACGAAAAACGCCAACTGCTGCGAGAGGCTGCTCGGCGGCCACTGACGTACTGTCCGTACTCCGTTTGGGCCTCTTTCCACCTCCGTGAAGTTGGCCCCCCAAAGTTGTTATCTTTAAATCTAATTACTGCAATTCGTTTGACAATCATTTGAGAGGGTTTGAGAGTGAAGAAAAATCGTTTGAGAGTAATTATTTTTTACGTAATAACAATTTTATTTTTCTATGTCCTGAACAACTATTAACTCTCAAACAATTTTTCT
Organism: Diadegma fenestrale; assembly: GCA_037043255.1. Classification (NCBI taxonomy): domain Eukaryota; kingdom Metazoa; phylum Arthropoda; class Insecta; order Hymenoptera; family Ichneumonidae; genus Diadegma; species Diadegma fenestrale. The sequence goes on from CM073310.1 coordinate 2,873,633, forward strand.
TTGCTCTCAAATTCTCTCAAACGCTTTGGGGGGCCAACTTCACGGAGGTGAATCCTCGCGTCATTGGCGCGAATAGCCTGGGAGAGTTTGCATTGCATGAGCGGGGCAAGACAGGAAAAGCTCCACTGCGCAGTCTAAAATCTCGTAATAACTCAAGTAGTTATTATTTTACTCAGTCAATTCAGCGCTTTTCATATTCGAGACGATCAGGGTCAGAAAAGTTTGTAAAAATGATATACATAGTCGTATATGGGACGAAGAACATGTGTATGAAAAAAAACATCTCGCCAAACCGAGTCTTACGCTCATTCTCCTCGTTTTCGAATTGGAAGGGAGGGGCGAAAGCTCCACAGTCGACAGATTCGACTGGTGGGAGCGAAAACATCGTAACAAAATATGCACAGCATGAAGAGTGTTTATTTAATTACAATACCGCGCTACAAAAACGTTTAGGAAAAAATGTAACCATGAAAAAATCCCTCGTGAATAAAAAATCAATAAATTTGGATCAATCAATTTCCAACTTTTTGAAACTTCCTTCAACACCAAAAAGATCCGTTGCACTTTTGCCTTTGCCAGGACGGACACTCTCGTCGACTCTCATAGTTGCTTCTTCCTCTTGAAACCACGATCTGTTGTCTTCCAGCCACTTTAAATTTTTTTCTATTAATTCTGCCAAAGGTCCGGCTTTGCCTCCGTTTTCGTTTGGCAGAATATCCAACGGGACGAATTTCGTCAAGCTCTCGTTTGTCGAATGAATGTGAAGCTACGGAGTAACAAGTTTTTCTATTTATTAACAGAAAATCGGGCAGTTGACGACGATTTCCCGTGAGAAATCGATGTGGATCGTTAACGATCTATAAAGCGATTTATTTGTGTTTGAGAAAGAAAATTTGATTGAAAAATTTTACCACGTCCATGAGTTCCTTCTTCATGAATGGTTTCATCATTCCCAGGATAACTTCCATAACAGGCACGCTGTTCATAAAGTGCAAGCCTTGCAATCTCACCGGAAGGCCTTCTTGCAGATAATAAAGGAATTTTTTCAATCCCATGGGACTCAAACGACCAGCATGGCCGAAGACAATGCCTTCGAGATCGACCAGAATTATGTGACCTTTGGTAGTTCCCTCGGTGTGTAACCAGAGGTCGAGCACCATATTGAAAAATTTCATGCAGTCGTTATAGACGTAATGAGATGGCTCGCAATCGGTTAATTTTCCATATATCACTTTGAAACCTTCGGACGTCGGTTTTTCCAGAGGCATGTAAACCCTGAAGAAAACAGCAAAGTCATGGCTTACGCGTAAACTAAAAAAACTGCTCACTAAACATTTAACCCCTTTTTTTAAGATTCTCGTTGCAAAATGGATTAAATTCCTGAGAACAGGAAGTTTCTGAGCAAAATGGCCTGTTGTTACAAAATGATCCAGTTTTTTTTCGTTCGGTCATGATTTTTTTGAATCTTGTTGGTTTTTTCGCGATTACTATCAAAGAATTGAGTGTCAAGATGTTCGTGCCGGACTTACGCTGTCCTGAATGCCTGGCGAAGTTCTTTTGCACCCAGAGGGTCTCGGTTACTGAAGAATTCGGGGACGTGGGTTCTCACGGTGTAGTACGTATCGATCGTGGGCTTTGTTGGCTCGATACGATAATAATTGCTATGCAAAAAAAGTGCAAGTTCGCTGTCTGGTATCTTGGGCAAGTGCGGCTGTTTCGAACACCAATCTCGTAACATTTGGATATCGGATTCCTTGAGTTCAGGATTTTTTTTCAACTCTTCCTCCAAAGTTATCGCCGGAGAGAGCGCCATTCTGATGGGGGATTGTGATTTCTCTAAACAAAATTTCCTTTCATACATTTTTTACGATAATTGAAAAAATGTTCAACCCCTCGAGTGCACATTTCTTACAAGTGCATCTTGGCTCAATCTGACCCAAGGCGTTTTTCAAATCGTTTCCCAAATTCCGGTGAATTTGCATTTTTTCTATTGTGAAGACGTTTTTTGTAATGAATTTTACAAATTTTGAAGGCCTGAATTTATTTTTTGACGAAAACGAAAATTCAATGCCAAAAAATTCGTTGCCAGTAAATGCCAAACAATCGGTGACAGAAAATTGAATAATATGCAGTTTGGTCACTCTTCCGAATTACCAGGAATGATATTGCCTCGGGGGAGGCTGAAATTTTTCATTAATTCACTGCTCTTTAAAATTGTTGGGGTCAAAACGACCCAATGTGCACTCGAAGGGTTAATTATAATCAACACGTCCGAGCTACTTAATTTCTATAGTAAACCAGAATTTTCATGAAACGAAGAGATCGTCATACAATTCACGAAAATTCGTTACAAAACGACTAGACTTTTTCGAATTTTCATTATCCACTTTCGCTAACAAAGTTAAATGCCGTTTCAAAGTCTCCAAGACGCTCTTAATGACTCCGAGTTAACTCCGAGGTAATCGCCAATTGACCAAGTACAAAGAATCAACAATTGGGACATTCACCTACGCGATGTGAAGAAAAAAAAAAGATTCGAGGCATGGCGAAGACGAAATGTTTGATGAATTCTTTTCTAACGAAGGACACGTTCAATCAACTATTATTTCGACTGCGCGTTACTATGTATATGCACGAACAGCTCAATTGCTCCATGAATGAGACTTACATAAGCTCGTAACGACCGATCCATCATGTGCCTATAACTCAATAAAATGCGGTAACTAACGATGAAGAAACGATCAATTATAATTCCATATTATTCGCAATGGATCGGCTTTTCGTGAAAAAAAAAAAAAAACAAATTTATATCGGAAAACTGTATTAAAAAGATTCAAAAGTAAATAACAATTTGCTTGCCACATTGTCATGTAAAAATCGTAACAATTACCGATCGCGAAGTATTTTTTTAATCAGATTTCGTCAATTGAAGTGAATCTCAAAATTTGGACTGCATTTTCAGATTCAAAGGAATGACAATGAAATGATTGATAAAATGTGTTTTTTTTACTCTGGCAATTTTTGAAGGTCACGTCGAAATGAATGAATGATCGACGAAGTTGCAAAAGTTTATAGATCGTTCGATATAATTTTTATTGTAATTAATTTCCACGTTACTCTTTGGATCGACGAACTGATTTTCTTCGCCTCACTCTCAGCTGATAATATTCGTGCGTGTGCGATACGTTAGTTTTGAGGGGAATTTTCGGACCTGCTGTACGGTTGCACGGTGGATAAAATACTGAGCTAAGAGATCGCGGCGATCAGAAGCGAGACCGCGCGGTCGCATGGTCAAAGACTGCGACATGCACCCGCTGGCAAGTTTAGCGTGACCGAAGGACTACTATGACTTTGCAATGAAATCGACACGCTTAATTGTAAGGTTGAGTGGAAATAGCAACAATGTCGTTGTGAAAAAAAAGTTGGAGTTAAGAAAAAACTTTTTTCGATTTCACGTGATTTGTTTCGATTATTAGCAACTTCGAAGGATTTTTGTCATGTAGCAGGACGAGGAATAAAATTGCAATTAAATTCGAGTGTCACAGCATCGGAAAAATGAGCCACAACATTTATTTATTGCTCCTTAAATATGATTTAATTATTCTGAGCTTTTCGATCGTTGGACGATATTTTTAAAAAAAAAAAAAAAAACTTGATGTCGTTCAATTTTGCCAATTTTGCTAGAAATACTGAGAATGTTTTTCTTCTGCGGACCTCCGCGTGTTTTTATTCATGACATGGATCATACTCATGACGGGGGACTTTTTCTCTCAACTGCCAACCGATAATCATGGCTCATTACGTGGCAAAAGTGACAATTAACGTCGGTACACGAATATGTGGTGTAAAATTGAAATGACGATGCAGCAGCATCTGTAGCAGCAGTTTTTGGTACGACTCGAATCCGAGTTGTACTTTCTATGATTTATATAATTGCGAGTAATATTCGGGAAAATATCGACATCGAAAAGTTATCGCAGATTAAATGGTTCAGCCTCAAAATAGATTTCAAATTTTCTTAACTGCAGCAAATTACCCGAATCAACAATGCACGCGAACCAACGCATGACGTGCCCGGCTCGAGGGTTCTTACTTACTGGAAACCAAAACCCCACATTTCACGTGTGCATCAAAAAGTTTCGACCCTTTTCGCAATTTCCAGTGGCCGAATCAAATTTATTTCAATCATTTTGTGCCGAAACGCCGAGCACGAGTAATCTGTGGATTGTAGAAGTTCATATAAAAGGCGATTTTTCGACTTAAAATGGGGTTGACGCCCCATCTAGCGGCGCTAGGATGTACTTTTGAGTAATCTCCATACCAGCATTCGCTCTGCTCGCTCTGCTACACGCACGCGTACATATTATTATTATTATTATAGTGTAGTTTTTTTCCTGAACCATATGACGCGATGTTGAAAAGGCACGACGTTGAGATTAGTTCTTTGTTTTTATCATCGTTCAGTTATGGAATCGTCTGCTCTGAATGCTGTGAGTGTTTCGATTGTTTGCGTTTTTGTGTTTTGTTTTCACAATCAATATAATCATTCCCAATGCACTTTGTGTGATGTACTTGGACAAAAAGAATTGTGGTTCAGTGTAAAAAGCAATAATACATGTGTCATTCTTCAAGACTCCTTTTTTTTACAATATCCTACGAATAAGATTTAGCCTTGATTCTTTTTTCTCCGCGTCTATTTCATTTTCGAACAATTTCTCAATCGCTCGTGAGTTTACGCGGTCAATAAATCTCAATAATGAACACACGACATATTTTTTTTCAGTGTCATTCATTTTGAGCTTGTGCAAACACGTGATTTCGTGAATTACATCATAAACGTCAATTATATTTCGTGAATAAACACACATACAGGCAAAAACTACTTTACTTGTCATTGTCCCATAAATAATGTTGTTTCTCAACTGTTTCCATCAACGTAAACAAAATTATCAACAACTTATTTTCGATCCATCAATTTTTCATTAGAGAACCGAAATTAGCAAATTCAGAAATTTATTAAATTTCTGTCACCGATTTTTTAGTTTTCGTAAAAAAATTAATTTTCAATTTCTAAAAAAAAACAGCAAAAAACGCATATTTAGGCAACGATTCGAAAAACCATTTAAAAATTATACGCAGATACAAAAAATTACTCAAATTTTTATACAATCATTTTTCCATCGTTGAATTTCAATTTGTTTTTATGCCAGGCACACGAGAAGATAAGACGAGCGGAGGCCCTAACGAGAGAAGGAAAGTTTGCAGAAGCTGCGGAATGTCATGAAAAAGTAGCGGATGTTCTGAGCGAGGTACATTCACAAATATCAGCCAGTTTGATAGACGAAAGAACATCTGGCGAGGACCACAAAAAATTGATACCACTCGTGCCATCCATGCAGTCGTTGATAACTCTCGAATCGCTCGCGTTGCAACGAGACTATCACACGAGACAGTCGGAAGTCGTCAGGTTGGCAAACAGTTTACATTTTGCAAATCTACGCTTAATTTATGAAAATTTTCTGGTGAACGTGCATCTGACTATAGTGAAAACTGAACCAGAACCAAAAGTTGAAAAGTGATGAGAATAGAGCAGTTTTTTGAGCTAAAATACTAATGGGAAGAAATTTAAATCCACAGAATGAAACAGGCGCAATTCGAGGAATACAAAAATACTTTGGAAACGCAACAACGTAATCTCCTGAACAAATTGATGCCGAAGATGTCGGAAAAAGAGAGCGGGAACGTGGGAACAGAGAAATGTGAAGAGGGATCATCGAAGCAAGCGATATTTCGAACAATCGAGGAGCAAGATGTTCTGCTCAATCTTATGTCAGTTTCCGACGATCAAGCCTTTCGACATCCAAAAGATGCGGGCACAGTTATCGAGGAGTTGCGAACTCTCAATAACCATTTAAGAACGTTGGTGGGAAACTTGTTGTGTCAGTTAGAAACAAAAGAACAAGAGGTTCAGTTGTTAACTGAACGAATCAAAGTTATGTCTTCGGGCAGCGATACCGAGGTTTCTCCTGACGGAAGTCTCTCCAAAAGATTAGCGCCACTTCCGCCATTAGCGCCACTCGAAATGCCTTTGTTCGACTTCAATTCCTCATGAATATTTACCAACGAGATTTTCCTCATTCCATTGATTTCCCATCTTTTCAAAATCCAAGTTTTCCTTGCCTCGATTCCATCGTCAGAACGTGACGAAAAACGTTGTTCTGTACGGTTTCTCAATTTTTAAACATCCCAGCACACTTTTGTTCCGCTATAACGTCGATTCTTCACAGGAAACGCAAAAAAAAAACCTTTTGAGTAACTTTTCTCGCCTAATTTGTAGGAAAATTTCATTAAGCAATCAGAACCCGAGATTTGAACGTTGCAATCTTTAGTCCAAAATTTTTCATTGCTCAAATAATTAGAAGAATATTGAGAAATGCTTAAAATCGCCCCAGAAATCAAGAGTTTTCACGAAAAAAAAAAGTTTTCATCGATTTCTGTAATCCGATCATTCGCTGTTTCGATCCGCTCGGTTTAAACCCAAATTATTTCAATCCGAGGCACGTGTATTTAATGACGTAAACCTGCGATATTTCAAGTTTATAGATAAATAAATTCACAATAAGTCTCGATTCGGAGACCCTGATTTAATCCTTCGAGTGCACACACTTTAAAAGTGCGAATTGGGTCAATCTTTGGGACCCAAAGCGTTTTGCAAACCGTTGTATTCCGGGAATAATGCGTTTTTTCATGTTTTCCCTTGTAGAGAGACATTTTTGCAGTAAATTGTCCATATATCATGGCCCTGAATTTATTTTTTCACGAAAACGAAGATTGAGTGCCATTCGGTGCCATGGAATGCCAAATAATCGGTGACAGAAAATTTTTGGGGTCAAATTTACCCAGTGTGCACTCGAAGGGATAAAAGTAAATTGCGAGATTGTCCACAGACTATTTTCTTGAACGTGTTCGCACGTTCAAATCTCTGTGCTCCGTTGGATCGAGTCAACTCCTGAAAATTGGGAATTCCTTATAAATATGCGATCGTTGTATGTTCGCTATTGGTTCATTGTACAAAGTTTTATTGTTTCAATATACATAAATTAACAATCAGAGTGTTTTTTCAATTTAATCTCAAAATATGAAACTATTCTTATTTACAACGTGTTTTTTTTTATGGAATTAGCTTTAACAGTGCGAATTCCTGCGGGATTTTCATTTTACAGCCATTTTCGTGGGAGGATTTGCAATTCTCGCACTGAATTCGTCGACAGTTTTAACTCAATTTTTTTCATTCCATTGTTAACTGTCCATGAATTCTTTCTAAATCTTTTGATTCGTATTCCACCCTACATTTCACGCATCGAGAATCTTTAACGGAAATCAAAACGTCTCGACACAAGACATGATTGCATGGCAATTTGTAAAAAACGTTGCTCATGCATTTGCAATTTTGTATACATCTGTTTTCTTTGACTCGTTTTTCCTCATCGAATCTTTGAAGATTTGACAAAACGGTGGTTACGGTAAGATTTAAACTGCTGTCTTCAAGGTCACTGTTTTTCTTTGCAGCGACTTTGATTTCTTTTTTAAAAGCTGAAATACCAAAACTCTTGATTCTCATATTTTCCGACCGTTTTTTCGCGATCGTGCGTTTGGAACACATGGGAATAACGGGCAGTCGATGGACTCGAGTTTCCAGCTCAGTTTTTGGTGAAGAAACGTGAGTCGCAGATTTTTGTAGGACGTTCCCCGATCGAGACACTTCCGGAACTTTTTGCATCGGAAGACTTTGCGGTACGGCAGTTTGTGATATCTGGGACAAATCCAACGCTCGATTTCTCAGCGACATTACAACTTGCTTGTGACCCAATAACCGCGGCAAATTTTTAAGCTCCGGGTCGAACTTGTTTTCCAACAGATATTTGTCTATCCGAGCTTTCAGGGCAGACGCTACTATCGGCCTGCGCGATTCGGTCAATGGGATACCCGTGAATGGATCCGACAACGGTCTCCCCCACGTTGCTTCGGTTTTTCCGTGTTTTTCCAACGTTTGTTGATCAATTATTGCTCCACTCGGCAGAACTATCGGTTGGATCATTATGTCGCACGTTATTGGGTCCAAAAAACAATCTGGCACGCTTCTTGTCACCTCCGCAGAGTCTCTGGAAATTATCATTTTTTATATCATCGCTTTCTCAGTTCCATGATACTTGCAACCGAACCTTAAACGTTTTACATGCATTTTTTTCATCAATTGACCCTAGAACGGTAGTCTTTTCTTTTTTTTTACTTTCTCCCTCATTCTTTTCGTTTTTCACTGCAGGATCCCGTGAGTCTTGGGCAACTTTGCTTGAAGCGAAAAAATGAGCCAAAAATATGGCAAAATGATAAAAAACGGTAGAACGAAAGGGCGTGGGATTTGATGAAGTTGTCTGGGGTGTCGTTTGTGCCCCCAGGTTACCGTTCTAGGGTTAATTTTTACTCATTTTTCCCCTCGATGGATTTTATAGAAATAATTAAAAAATTCGATGGCTTAAAATCTTTTAAAAAAGCTTGATGTATTGTATTTTGAAGAAATTGAAGTACAGAAATTTTGCATATAAATCATTTAAATTTCTATGATAGTGGCTGAAATAAAATTTTTACCTACCGCTTAGTTTCGGAGACGATTCGGGGGCTGTCGTCGATGTTTTTTGACCCAATCGTTGATGTTTTAACAATATTATTTTGCCATAAGCTACGAACACGTTCAATTGTTGGTCTGCTATTGACGTAAGAGACTCGGCCCCAAATTTCAACGCGACCAACAGCGGGGACCGAGTTTTGAGTTCGTAGAATGGATATTCGTAAATGTTGAACGCTTTTGAGATTTTCGTCATTGGATAGTTTCATGTATCGGCGCAAAAAATTCGGGGGAGCGTCGAAACTGGTGGGATCAGTGTCTCGTCTGTAGAACAAAAGCCCTAGATGTTCGGGGCTCAAAAAACCAGTGGCGAGTTGTTTGTATTGATTGGCAGATTTGATGGAAATTTCGAAAGCTGAGGATTTTTGGGCTCCGACCGAAGGCCAAATCAAAATGTGATTTATTTGGATATTGCAAATGAAGGAAAAATCTATGTGGATCGGGGGTTTTATACAGGAATACGCCAAAAAGCCTCTTTCAGAATCGCACGTCAAATTTGTAACTTCGTAACCGTCGTTGCTTACGGTACTGCAAGTTACACTCGACTCCATACATTTTCGAGAAAAGTTTATTAACATCGCGATATCAACACAAATGCACAAAACAATTCAACAATCACATGGCCAGTTTGTTTGTTTAGAATTTTGGTATTTTGGAGGTTATGTTTCGGAACAATTTACATGGCGCTCTTCACACGACGTTATACGTTTATGTTTCTGGGCCATGTTTCGTGATATTCAGTTCTTGAATATCCTGACCAAACTATTTCTCACACTTTTTCGCCACTTCATGTAATGCATTTTCTTTCATTTTTGACTTTTTGCGGATTGTTGACCAACACGAACGAACCAACGAAGTCGTGAGTTGTTTTCCGACTGACGACGCATGGCGCTTCGATCGCATCCCTTCCACCCGATTTTTGTGCGATGTGTTGAAAAAGGATAATTGCTTATTATCATGTTTTGATGTTTTATGGTGGGGTCATGGAAATAAAGTTTACGGCCAATTCATTACTTTTACGAACACGTTACAAACTGTAGATAATCACAGTGTGAGGTCGGAGTTTTAAAAAAACCGGTATAGTGCATTTCGTATCCACATCATAAAAAAACTTGCAGAAGTGTGTCGCGGTGTTTTTATTTCAAAATTGCAGTTTTGAAAATAAATAAAATGTGTATCGATTCAACAATGGACGGAATTTATAACGCGAGGGTGAAAAATCTATGACTATTCACTTTTACGTTGTAATAATTTTCCCGGTGTATCTACGGGGAAGTAAAATAAAAGAGACATTTTGGTAAAGTTCAAAAATATGCGTCATCGTGCACTCATCGCGAGACAAAAAAAAAGCATCATCGCGTAAATCGTGCAAGAAAGAACAATGCAGAATCTCGATTAGCATTTCGGTTCCGAGAACATCGTTGGGCATTAATCTGAGATGGATCCTGCAGAGAATAACAATGTGTACGGATGCGAGAATACAAACGAAGAGAACAAGAGAATTTCCGGCATCGATGAAGGTCAACGCCGTTGCAGAGCAGACTTCCAGAGGTAAGACTGCATATGCAACTTTTTTTTTTCTACATCCGTTCGTGGTGACACGACGCGAGGGAGCTTTTTTTCCTTCACAATAAAACCAACACTCTGCAAAAATGTATATCTTCGATTAACACTATTTTTTCTCAGTCGGAGCTGGACCGTTGTCCTGGCCGGTAGATCGTGTCTATCAATTACGAGAGACTTTAATTTTGCGTTGCGACCTGTAGTTGAATTTTAGTGAAAGCAGGTTAGAAAAAAATCGTTGAAAAATCCATTTCATGTGAACAAGTGACATTGTCCGCCACGAAATTGAAGGTCCGCCACGTCTTGTATAACAAAAAAATGTTGGATTTCGGGATTGTTGACTTTCGGACGTTTTAGGAAGAAAATTATTCCCTCGGTTATACAATTAAGCAAAGTTTTTTTTTCCTCAACCCCCATTTCGAAACTGTCTATAAAAAAATGAAAATAATGAGGCGAATGAAAATTTGTGTTTGAGTAATCGAAAAATCGTAATAACTCACGAACAAAAAGTTTTTTTTCTCCTGAGGAGGAATCGAACGTACTCTTTCATCAATCGAGAATATCGCGACGTCGCAGTTCATTATGGCCACAATTCGCTTATCAGTTTGCATAAGATGTGGATCGATCGTTTAGCCATAAGTTGAAATTTTTCATCTTCGCACAACAGACACTTATTTTTGAGTCTGCCAGAGTATGTGTGTTTATACGCGATGAAGAGCGGCGTGTATTGTGAGTGTTAAACGAGACCAAGGTATTTGTACTCGCAGGGTACGATGACATCCACGTAGCGAAAACAAGTTTTTCCTTTTACGTGTGAGGCTCAAGACCTTGTTTTTCACTTACAACGTTAATAGATAATTGGTTTTGTTTACTTTTTCAACAATTCTATATGTCCAACAGCTGTAAAATTTTACTCATTCGTGTGAGAGCCATAAAAATCATGTTTACCACGAAAAAACGATCGTGAATCATGTTTCGAGAATCTAAACATTACTTCAATAAAAAATCTATTTTACTATGGAAATAATATAAATTTTGTAAAGTTTACTCATCGTAATTTTCGCACCGATACGAAAAATTCGGGAAATAGAGTCAAAAGTCATTTTCCAACAAACTATAACGAGCCTGAAGTTTTTTTTACAACGTATTATGTATTTCCGAAGCTGTTTTTTTTTTTTCGAACGTATTCCTAACAGATGCGAATTAATACGACCTTGTAGCATATTGTGCGAGGAAATATATTCGAGTTATCGTTGGCACGGGTGTGGAGCTCACAATGTGCAGCAGTGACAAACGCCGAAATGTTACGCGGACACGAAAGTTAGAAAACACGAGTGTTGAAAATTGAGAGTGAAATTGTTGAATTAACGAGCGGAATATAAAGTTGTGAAAAGTTTGAAATAATTTAAAATGGAGAATGGAACCAAATCAATTTTCGTGTGTTTACGTAGAAAGTAACAACGAACGATTATATTTTTACCTCGACACGACTGTGGAACACGCGGCGATGTTTGATCGTCTTGTTGTGTCAAATGTGAACTGACATTCGTTCATAAGGGTTTTAATCCTTAGTTCGTAACTTCGCGAAGAGAAACTGGAGGAAAAAATCGTGTTGGAATGAAAATTGATTTTCATGTCAATGATTCATTTTGCTTTATCACAAAAATTAGTGTGGCGTGTGAATTTCGATTAAAAAATCGATAATTCTTAATTTTTATGATTGTTATCGTCGAATATTTAACGCACGCGATTTTTCTAAATACACAAAAAAAAGAAAAAATGATTGGTGACTGCAAGAAAAGTTTTGCACGTTGTAAATAATGAGAGATCGATCGCCTCGAAATAATTAAAGTTTTGCGCGTATGAAAAGTTGGAGCAAGGACGCACGTGCGGTACGAAGAATCTTATTCCGTCGAGAGAGCAAAAAGTCAAAGAATACTTTTGTGGCTTACAAAGGAGGGTTTTTCTGGGCAGACCCGAGTCTCCAATTCTTCTGAAATACAGTGGGGAAGAATTTGCCGCGTGAGAGGAGTCGAGGACATTTTTCTTATCACGCCGGGATACACTTTGCCTCGCGGAATCGCAACGAACGTATATGCTTATTCGCAGCGCGTGTGTCATTTCTCGATCGGCTCGTCAGCGGGGAAGTCGATCGAAAAACAAAAATCGTTCAACCCTTGACGCAAGTTTTCGTGCGAACTTGAACTTTCGCGACGGTCCACACACGATCGAGAAAAAATATTGAGTTTTCTTTCACCGATCGATTCTTTCGTACAGAAAAAAAATACCAAACGATTTTTAGTGAAAAGTGTCTCAAGGAAAATTTGCGACATTTGGCTCAACGTGACGTTTCAATGAGATTGAACAATTCGCCAGAATAACAGGAATTTTATCATGAGATTCATTTTTCTTATCATCGTTTTCACCATCGCGTTCTCATCGTCTGAAAACAAATTCGTTTCCGGTTATGATCTAGTCAAATCATTTTTTCTTCCTGATGGTCCTCGCCTCACGAGGGTCAGACACATCGACGAACACTCTCGAGCTATTGGTGACGATACCGTCGTCCTGAATACCGTAAGTTAACAATTTCCAGAATGCAATTTTTCAAATTATTCTACTCGTTTAGAATCCATGCGAATGTTACTCGTTTTAAGGGACCAGGTCACGCTTTGGAACAAGGTCAAAACACCAAAGTTCTTCATTAAACCGACACCCAAAAATTCCATCGAATTGTATTATCAACGCGCGTCGCGCTTTTTTCCTATAGACGAGCGAAAACGTGCACGAGTTGAGTTTCCGGTTCGCAGACTTTAATTCGTTGGATGGATTTGTCGAAAAACGATCCAAAAGTGTGTCAAATTTTCCCGCTCCAGAGCGTCTTGATTCCTCAAATTTTGACTGATACGCTGAGCAAAATAGGACAGACCGGAACGCGCGAAGTTTGACTTTTACGCCCGTAAACCCTGATATAATTTTGAAAAAAATAAACCAAGCAATTTATTCAAAAATTAAAATTTCGGAAATAAGCGAGTCTGTGCGATTGGAAAACGCAAATTTCTTGTGTTTACGATAAAAAAAGAGTCACCCGGCGAATTTCAATTCCGCGCCCTTCCTCCCGTCGTTCTCCCTTTTTTAAAAATAATTTTACCGAATTTTTGAGTTACTGTTTGACTTTAAACAAAATTGCCCCAGGCTCTCGTGATCCTGCATTGAAAACTAAAAAACAAGAGCCCTGGTTGAACTTTTTTCATCAAGTCTTACCGGAGACATGAATTTTTCAAAATCAAGGTCATTTACGACCCCAGGTTGCCGGAATAGGTAATAAAAAAGTAAGGTCACCGTTCAAGGGTTAAAGTTCAGTGGGCGAGCGCCACCAGAAATAAGTCGGGAAAAATAGCGTCCGGGCTGAGCGATCGGTACGTGAGCATGAATGGCTACGCAGTCACCTAACCCATTATTGACCTCATCGGAGGCTGCTCAAGACTTTCGAGATTGCCGAAGTCGAGCCCTGGCCGTGCCATCATCGCCGCCAGTAGCAAAGAATATTTTGTCCTTTTTTTGTGTCTACTACTTGTGTTATTTGATTTATTACGCATTACAGCGTATCGAATTGAATTTGAATATGTCACAAGTGTGCCACGCGGCAAAGCGACAATTCGCCTGTAAAAATATTCGTAGAGAGATTAGGAGAAAAAATTTCGTCGCGGTGCGGTGATCGATATTCAAAAAATATGAATTTATGGACTGGAGATTTTCACGAATATTCTTATGTGAACAATTGGTCGAATTTCAAGGCCGAATAATCGGAAAACGCATTAAGGCTAAACTCAAATCAAACATAGACACAAATTATTTCCCTCAACTGGCACATTTGGCCGATTAATAACTCACTGGCTCAATATTGCAAACGAAATTCATCATTTCCAAATGTCTCGTATTTGGATCGTGAAATTTTGAATACTTGATAATTTTTCGATCCGCCACGTCGATATGGCAACGAGTCGACAAATCATCGAGATCCTTCTCCTTTTTGTCATCACCATTGTGAATTCATGATTGCCCAATGAATTGACATCGTCCGATCAACGATGCGCGTTTGATTGATAAATCGATGTATTTGCTTCAGGATTGTACGCCCCAATTGTTTTCCATTAATTGAGAATTAATTCGCGAATACATTGATGAGTCTTGTGATTAAAATCTGGAGCAGCAATGACTGTGAAATTCAGGAGCCATTAATAACGATAATTCGATTGTATTCTGACCTGAGAAATTCGCCTGAGCAGACATGAAATTATTCGATACTACAAAGAGCATTTAAAAATGATGCCAGAGCATCATGACACAATTACTCGAATATTAATTAACATGGTCGGGTGTTGAGCTAAAAAATAAAAAACTGAGGATAAAAAAATAGTTAAAAAATAATCCATCGAAAAGACAACGAATGTATTTTTGTTTTAAACTTGTTATTTCGTATTTTTCCACTTCATTGAAGTGTCCATCGAGGAAATACGCGAAGAAACTTATTTCGGTGACGCACAAAATTTATTCGCAGATTTATTCGTTAAAAAAAAATTGGCAATCTGTTTTTATATTCCTGACGAGATATAAAAAGCGACGATGTCGAGAAAAAATTGAAACAACAATCTATAAAAATGTTAAGAAGTTTCGTTGCCCGGGCGTTTTTTCGACAGGATCGATTTTGAATTCACGTCAATTTATCAAAACTGTCAAAAACTAGTCACACTGAAAGCATCATCGTTTATGGATGCACAATCATGCATCATGATCGTCGTGAATTGTGAGGCTGTTTTTCTAAGCTTGTCTCAATAATTGTTTGTGTTTTTCTTTCGAGGTGGGTCTTGTCGAAAAACACGGTTATCCTGCCGAAGAGCACAAGGTCACAACCGTCGATGGCTACAACATAACATTCTTCAGAATACCCGGAAGTCCAAAGTCAGTGATAAAAAAAGGAAAACCAGTTGTCTTCTTGCAGCATGGATTATTCGCGTCCTCGGACTCTTGGGTCCTTTTGGGACCAAACAGAGATTTTGGTAATGCGAAGAAAAAAAAATGAAAGGTTAAAAATGCAGAATGCGACGAATAATTGCTTATCAAAATTCACAGTCATAAAATATAAAACATTATGATGGAAAAAATGAATGAAAAAAAGCCTGTTCACCTTTGGTGTGCAAAGCGAACAATCTTTGGGTCGTTAGAACTAAAAGATTGGACTAATGTCCTAATTATTTGTCTCATAAAACTCGCTCCGTTGACAATAAGCATGAATATTCATTTCCCATAAAGATTTAGAGGGTGTAAACTTGGCCAAGTCTGCAGAAATGATACGTACGGAGAGAGGGAAGATTGCAAGGTGAACAGGCAAGAAGTTCATGGTATAAATATGTTAAACTTCATTGCACCAACGCACCAATGTATATGAAGCAAATTTTTTCGCCTCGTCTTATTTTTCACGAGGAATTGTTTTCTGAAAATAAGTTTTTTCAATGCGATGTGTATCTGGCTCGTATTTTTAGCAATTTATCGAATTTTATTCGAAACGAAGTGGAAAAACAAAAACATTTGAAACTTCTCGTAAGTCGCCGCAAGGAATTTTAGCGAGAAAGCATTCTTTGTAAATGGAAGGCATTCTTTGATTTTTTACTGTTGAAGTCGCGCCTCTTTTGAGCGAACGAAAACAAAAAAGATCGTATGCGTGCAGCGTGCAAAGTAATGGGAACGAGAACTGCAAGGGCACATTCACTGGTACAATTTGCCAGATACATACTCGCGCGCTAATCGCGGAGACGAAGATCTCACGGGCTATTGCACTCCACAAGGACGATATGCGAGATTGGCATCGATTTAATAATTGTATGATGCACATTCAGATTAGCACATTTTTCTTCGGTAACTAGTTCAGAGACAATCAATTAAACCGAACCGATCAAACGGAACGATTCCGATCAATTTTTCTTTTTAATTTTCGATTTTTCGTTGATTCAAGTAATTTTTTGGTTTTTTATTGCGCAGCTCTGCTACTCGCTGATAGCGGATATGACGTGTGGCTCGGGAATGCTCGGGGCAACAGTTATGGCCGAGCTCACGTAGAATTGTCTCCCGAAGATCCAGAATTCTGGAATTTTAGGTGATTTTCGATAAATTCTAATGAAATAAATCGCAAGTTTTTTGGAATAGATTTCTCATGAAAATTTTCTGTTTCTATCACGATGCTCGATCGATGCAGTTTTCACGAAATTGCAATGTGGGACTTGCCAAAGATGATCGACTATGCTCTCGAATACACCGACCAGAATGCCTTGTACTACATCGGCCATTCAATGGGCACCACTGCCGGTTTTATCCTCTTGTCGCAAAGGCCCGAGTACAATTACAAAATTCATTTCTTCCTTGCTTTGGCACCCGTAGCTATTTGGAAAAGGCCGCCGAATCCTCTGGTCGAATCGATGACCATCAATGGCGTGGGAATCAAAGTGGGTTCGCAAAACTTAATTATGTTGATAAGCAAGAAACTTAGCAAGTTGAAAAAATGAAATAAATTCATTCCATTCAATAATTTGTTTCAATTGTAGCAAAAACTTTGAATACGAAATCAATTTTAGTCAAAAATTTCTGGAAACGAAAAGATGGTAGAATTTTCCGCCAATCAAAACGATGCCTCGTTTACTTGATTAATAGTAATTCGTAATCATTTATTCAGGCATTCCTCGATCGGCATGGCATTTACGAGCTTGCTCCGCAGTCTGTGCAAACTGTAAGACTCGGACGAACATTGTGCAATGAAAAATCCGTAACACTGGCGGCGTGTACGCGACTATATTTTTTATTCGGCGGTGAAGATCCCAAACAACTGAATGTGGTGAGTGTGGCTCGAAAAATCACGAATCAAGTCGATTCTGAGTAAATTGACGAATAAAACAACGACATAAAGTGAATTACTGGAGATTTTTGTTCTGTCCTTTAATTTTGTTCACTGCTTCGATAATTGAATTGTAACTTTGAGATTTTTTCTTCCCTACTGCAGAGCATTTTGTCGCATATCATGTCGTACGTTCCCGCTGGAATATCGACCAAGACTCTGTTCCACTATCGACAAAATATTAATTCAGGTAATTTTTCCAAGACTCGTCTTTAACGGTAACTCGGTGTCAAAACCGGCTCAAGGCGATTTTAAGTCCCGCGCCCTTTTTCTCTTCGTTTTTTCGTTTTTCATCGTTTTACCACATTTTCGACTAACTTTTTGAGTTCAAGCCAAATGCGCCCCAGGCTCACGCGATCCCGCATTAAAAAACGAAAAGAATGAGCCCAAGTTGAAACCTTTTCGTTGAATTTTACTGGAGATATGAAATTTCATAATTCGGCCCATTTTTCATAGAAAATTCGAACGTTTTTAAAATTAGAAAAATAACCACAAACAGGCTAATGGACTTTAAACCGAAATATATATTTTCATAAGAATTCCAAACATTTTCAAAGATTGTCAAAAACTTAATGAGAAAACGTCCCTTTCAAGGCAATTGAAACGATTTTTAATTTGTTGAAAATGTTACAACAGCAAAGTTCCGACATTTCGATTATGGCTACGTCGATAACTTTAAGCTGTATGGAAAAAAAACGCCACCGATTTACAATCTACGAGGAATATCTACGCCTGTGGCCTTAATATACGGAAAAAATGACGTACTTTCCCGCGAAGAGGTAAAATTACGCGTGGAATTTTTGCTCAGTGCTGAATTCGTGGATGGACGATTTGGTAATGATTTCTCAATTTTTATTGATTCTAGAATACCATGGAATTGGTTAAAAGACTGAGAAATGTAGCAACGGTCGAAGCTGTGCCTTTTGACGCGTTCAATCATTTCGACTTCCTGTGGGCGATCAATGCCAAAGAACTCCTGTACGATAGATTGATGCAACTTCTATCCTCCTACGCAATGTATCGATAGATCAGTGAGCAATTCGTCCGAATTGATTAGAAAATTAAAAAAAAACTCTACGACTAAATTGTGTTTGTGCCCTTTTTACGCAAAACCCACTGAACCAGTTTTGATGAATCGTCCGAAGAAATCAATCTCATAAATCAGACCAGGTTTTTGTCTGTATTGCATTCCGATTATTTTTTTTTCGCATTTTTCGTCAAATTTTCCACTTTCAAAGTTCACAAGCAACTAAAGAATGGATAAATCAAAAATCGCTAATTACCGATTCAA
Organism: Diadegma fenestrale; assembly: GCA_037043255.1. NCBI lineage: Eukaryota > Metazoa > Arthropoda > Insecta > Hymenoptera > Ichneumonidae > Diadegma > Diadegma fenestrale. Next base: position 2,892,116 of record CM073310.1, read on the forward strand.
AGATAATTCGAAACGAAGATAATGAGCGGTAGCTAAGGGGCCAGTTTGTAGAAAAAAAAAAAGTTATAGCGATCTTATTGTTAGTAAAATTGAAGTTCCAAGATTTTGATGAAAAAATTCGACCGTTTATATTGAGCTCGCTGTACCCTTTAGCGCCAACTAGACGTGCCCCAGGGCGAAGGCTGCAGGCACGACTAGTTTTTTTAAATAAAACCAATCAATTTTCCACGTTCATTTTTTCCTGATTACTCCTCTGAGAAAAAACTACAATCAAGTGCACTTCGTAAGTCGAATTGGCTATTCTCGAGGATTAACTTCCTAGTATAAGTGCATTTGGGGTCAATCTGACCCAAAGACATTTTAAGATCGCTGTATTACGGTAAACGTGCATATTTTTTTTTGGTGGACGCATTTTCCGTGGTAAATTAGGATAAACTTCCGTTCAGAACATACCTCCGATCAATGTGAAATTTGGTATACTTATGTATTTTGATGCACTGATCAAGAATATCATACTTAAAACACCCGCAAATTTGATTTTCAAGGTCAAATCGACAAAAAATCTTTTTTTCGAAGGTTTTTCGTAATTATTGCGATAAATATGGATTTTAAAGAAAAATGTTTCAAATAAAAGTGATGAACCATGATGAAACGGACATTTTTTGTTCAGTATGTTTTTCGTGTAGAACCAGTGGTTTCCGAGAAAACTGCAAACTTCACCCGAAATTAGTACTTTTCGCCAAAACTCCATTGTGCATCTCGGGATGTGTGGGCGAAATAGTAGGACGGGTGGAAATAGGGGGTGGGCGTTGTACATCTCGGGATGTGTGGGCGAAATAGTGGGGTGGGCGTTGAACATCTCGGGATGTGTGGGCGAAATAGTAGGACGGGTGGAAATAGTGGGGTGGGCGTTGAACATCTCGGGATGTGTGGGCGAAATAGTAGGACGGGTGGAAATAGTGGGGTGGGCGTTGAACATCTCGGGATGTGTGGGCGAAATAGTAGGACGGGTGGAAATAGTGGGGTGGGCGTTGAACATCTCGGGATGTGTGGGCGAAATAGTAGGACGGGTGGAAATAGTGGGGTGGGCGTTGTACATCTCGGGATGTGTGGGCGAAATAGTGGGACGGGTGAAAATAGTGGGGTGGGCGTTGAACATCTCGGGATGTGTGGGCGAAATAGTAGGACGGGTGGAAATAGTGGGGTGGGCGTTAAACATCTCGGGATGTGTGGGCGAAATAGTAGGACGGGTGGAAATAGTGGGGTGGGCGTTGAACATCACGGGATGTGTGGGCGAAATAGTGGGACGGGTGGAAATAGTGGGGTGGGCGTTGAACATCTCGGGATGTGTGGGCGAAATAGTAGGACGGGTGGAAATAGTGAGGTGGGCGTTGAACATCTCAGGATGTGGGGGCGAAATAGTAGGACGGGTGGAAATAGTGGGGTGGGCGCGGTGCACCTCGGATGGTGGGTGGGAAATAGTGGGGCGGGTGCGGGATAGCGGGTGGGAAATAGTGGGGTGGGTGCGGGATGGCGGGTGAGAAATAGTGGGGTGGGTACGAGGCATCTGTGATGGTTTCGGATGATCCTAGCATTTTCCTTCGGAACCACTGGTCCTAGACGGAAAACGCATGGAACAAAAAATGTCAGTCTCATTATGGCCTATAACTTTTATTTGAAACGTTTTTCTCTAAAATTCATATTTATTATAATAAAAGCAAAAAACATTCAAAAAATCGATTTTTTGTCGATTTGACCTTGAAAATCGAATTTGCGGGTGTTTCAAGTATGATATTCTTGATCAGCGCATCAAAATACATAAGTATACCAAATTTCAGATCGATCGGAGGTATGTTCTAAACGGAAGTACACCCAAAGTTTTTTTCGGGAAAAATGGTCCGAATGTTTTTTTGTTTTGTGTGAAATTATTGTTAATTCTGAATTTCTCAATATGACTTGAAATGGTAATTAATTGAAGAGGCGAGAACCGTCGAACGGATATATTTCTCATTGACTAATACAATGTAACGATGTCTAGATTTAATTCATTTTTGCTGCAACCGTTTATCAATGATGGTCTTCCCAGTGTTTTTTTGCATTTGGATAATGTTTGTTGTAGAATTCAATGTAATCCAACTTGCGCTTTTCGCGAAGAGCAAAGTATTTTGGATACTGAGCCTTCTCAATCGGATCCCAGTAGTCGAGAATCCAATCTGGGGGCTCGACGTATCTCTCGTAAGCAACACCTCCCGGCGAGGTTGGGAATTTCTTTGGCTGTGGATGCTGAAGCTGTTCTAGTATATTTTCCCCTTTCTGCAAAAGTTCTTTCGCCACTCTAAGATCTTTGATATTGCGGTTGTCATCGATTTCTTTTCGCAACATACAGATTTGCTCTCTGGAATGCGAAAACAAAAGGAATTTCATTCGGCGTTCAACTTTTTACTCGAATTTTAAAACCTCCTCAACTTTTCGTCCTTTTATTCATTAGTTTGTTGCCTTTCCATGGCATCTACTTGAAATATATTGAGGAAAAGCCAATCACTGTTGGACGGAGAATAAAATTGGATAAAATTTGGAAAAACACGAAAAACTGGAAAATCGCCGGTATTTTTAACGAATAATCAAGGCCAAACTATTGTCTATAAATCTTATTCCAAGGATGAATTGATTCGCAATTTGTCAAGTTCGTGTGTGCAAAGTTTCTGAAAAAAACATGCAAAGTTTGGAGATTTTGACGTTTTTACGGTCTGGGGTATTTTTTTTTTGTTTAAAAACGTTCGCGAACTCTGACAATGTGTTTACATGAAACAGCTGATGAGGTTCGAGTGGAAGTTTGATTGTCGCGTTGCAGATATAAATTATGGATAACTGATGAGCGAAATATGGAACGGAGGTGAGAATAATAATAAGTGATTAAATGAGAATAACGTGAATGAAATACCTGTATTGGTACAAGACGGTGTACCAACTTTCGAGATTACGCGAGGCCCTTTTGTAAAAGCTGCACACTTTTTGCGAATGGGTTCGCAGACCGGTCGGGACGGCCTGCATTTTACTGTAAAATCCAATAAACGCTTCGGGAAATGAGCAGAATCTCAAGATGTTGTGAGTGTATTAGCGAAGTTATGTAAATCTTGTGGCTAAATCATCGCGAAGAAATACAGCGTTCGAACCACAGAAAAATCGCCAACAGATAAGAAAACGACGATTTATTTTTGGTTAAGATTCAATAGTTCGCATTCGTGTTGCTAGGAGCGCTGTATTTTTCCGGCAAAGGTGGCGTGTTTCCAAAAGTAACGAGCGCAGCGACACTTCCGGCTTGGGGCGAGAGCGACAGGAGGAGACGAAATGAAAATACACTTTACGATGGCGTCGCTCCAACGACCGGACGACATTTGTCGTTTGTAGTGTGTCGTTTCATTGACGGGAACCCTTTTATTATTCTTGAGGACAGCGGGAATTTTCCCGGAATTCAGGTACTCCACCAAATTTATTTTTTAACGTCCAATCGACAAACTCGATTTAAACACGAAAATATTCTATTTCTATACGGCGTTTGAACTTTATTTGGAAATGAAATTATATTTTATGTATCTCGGATTGACATCGAAATGATAACTATTTATTGGCTCCTGGCCATTTCAGTTCAAATATAATTTATGTTAAAATGCACAAGACGAATTTTTCGAACTCTTCAATTGGCACAAACGTCAAATTACTTTTATTTACTCTACGTACAAAAATGACCTCAACAACAAAAACTCAGCCTCGAAATATTTTCCTGATTCTATAAAATTATTCAATTTTATTTGAAATTTCTTGATAGAAATAAAATAAAGTTTTTTTTAGATTTGCTCAAACTGCGCCGATAAAATATCAAAACAGATGTCGAGATGATGCCGACAATGCCACCGGATTCTCACAAAATTTCCTTGAAAATTATTGAGGCGATAAAACAACATCCCGTGCTCTACATCAACGATGTTAAGGGAACAACAATTAAGCTTCAAGAATTTCGTCAGAAAGTTTGGAAAAGGATATCGGACGAGTTAACTCTTGATCGTAAGAGCCGAAATTCGAATTTTCGTTAGAAAAAACATTCTATTCCGTAAATTGTTATGTTAATTAAAATTGATACAAGTTAATTATCGGCAATGATAATTTCCAGCTACTTGGATGAGACTCAAATGGAAAAATTTGCGAGACACGTACTGTCGTATCTTGAAGTACAAAAACAAAACTGACAAGGGTATAAGAAGAAAAAAATGGATATTCGAAGATCATCTCAGTTTTCTCAAATTTCCGTAAGAAATTTCCAAAATTTAACTCTAGAACGGTAACCTGAGGTCATCAATGACTCCAATTTTGAAAAATTCATGTCTCCGTTAAAATTCAACGAAATGAGTTCAACTGGAGCCCACTTTTTCGTTTTTTCATGCAGGATCCTGTGAGCCCGGGGCAATTTTGATTAAAGTTAAAAAATTGGTCAAAAATACGGTGAAACGATGAAAAAACGAGTTTTCGACTCCAGACTACCGTTCTAGGGTTAATAATGCGTTTGACAATGTTTAGAGTTTTATGAACTGAATTATTGGACAGATACGAGCCGGATTATCAGCCTCAGTGTATCGAGCTATCGGACGAGTACATTGAGGACATAAATAACGGAGGAATATACACTCAAGTTTTATTGGAGCAGCTGGAAGACAAAGAGGATGAAGATTACAGCGAGTATTTGGAGGTTTTGGAAGAAACGGCGGCGGATCCTGTTCTGGACGATTCGGAAGGTGCAGCGTTTCGTAGGAGTCATAAGAAGAAATGTTTGCGTGGAATCTCAGAGAGCGAAAGCAAGACTAATGAGCAGCCTGAATTGGACGAATATGTGAAACAAATAGAATCAAAGTATCGAAAAATTAGGCCGAAAAAAGTGATAATGGAAGACACAGCACCAGCAAAAATAACGAATCGTTTTAGTCTTTTAAAAAGTCCAGATTTTCGATCGACTCCATTGAATAATGTGAGTCCGATCGATGCAGCTTCAGTCTCACCGATTATTATCACTCGTCCGTCCCTCGTGCCTCCCCCGAATCACGTTCAACTACCACCACAAGAAACAACAACGAACGATGAAACCAAAAATAGCACAGAATTATTTTTCAACAGTATGGCACGAACAGTCAAATTATTACCTTTAAAAGCACAGGTGGAAATCAAAATGGCAGTGTGCAAAATAGTCACCGAGGCTGAGATGAAATATTCCATTGGAAATACGTACAAAAGTACACAACGCTTTGTCACGCCGCCGGGAATGATGCCCAAGTTGATATTAGTCCCGTGCAGCATGATCGACAAACCATCAAATGACGCGTGAATCTTTCGCCCAATTGTTGCAAGACTCGGAAAATTCAGTTTTTCAAACTTTATCAAGTTTTCGAAAATTATTCCCGTCCTTGAATCAACTCGAGCGAAAGTTTGTGGTTGAAAACTACAAAAAAATCACTTTTTGGTCATGATTACGAATTACGAAGACGCGAGAAAATGTCCAATAAGGAATTTGTTGTGATTTGGCAACACGTGAAATTCCATCGGTCATGCCTAACGCTGTAAATCCTAATGTGGAGAGTGAATATCTATATTTTATATCCTGTAAATATCGAGGAAAATCTGTGTCATGCGGGAGTCAAAAAAAAAAAAAACATATATTTGAAACCGTTTTTAGGAATTAAATTCCGTTCGAGCGGAAAAACTGAAATGCTTGTCAAAATTGAAACTTCAGAATTATGATTGGATTTTTAGATCGACTTGTTATTTCGTTTCCGCAACTTTTGGGCTACGTTGAATAAATCTTAGAGCCAGTTGTTTATAATGTATATAAAAAAAAGAGTCATTAAGAATTCAAAGTTTAGTCAACGTTTGAATGCCTGATTTTTGAGAAATTTTTCCGCGCCGATTCAATCGTGAAAAATGGAAATTAATTCAGATTTTATAAATATCGAAATAATCCTTAAACTCTTTTCATCGGTTCCAACATACTCGCATACAAGATCGAACAAAGAATACACAGTGTGCTTTGTTGAAATAAATTGCGTAGGAAGATTTCTTGAAATTTCCGAAATTTCTACAATTGTTCGTAATAATTTAATGAAATATTTATAGATCAAGATCAATATCGAATGAAATGATGCAATAAATTTCTATTACAAAATATTAATTCATGAGTGAATATTGACAATAACCTTTATTTCGTTCGTTAAATACAAGAATGAAATACTATTTACATTTATTACACGTGTGATCGTGGACTTTGTCCATCGCCTTAATATTAATTACTTTGTTTACAAAAAAAGACGAGCTCGTGGATGTCAACAATTTTGAGAAACATATTGTCGAATCTGTAAAAAAAATGTTCAGTTCCACGCGGAATTTTTGTTGGTTCGTTAAATTTTTGTTCGCTGATTGACAAGTGATTCAAATTAATTAGCCATGGAAGACAATGAAGTCGAAAATGTACGAAATTTTGGCGAATTTTCGACCGTTCTGGAATGTTTACAAACGTCGATGAAATTGCATTTGAGATTATTTTCAATGTGCCAATAGCAGCGAAACAAAACACGGGATTTTTGATTTAAAAAAAAAGAAGAATTTGTAGGCGAGGCAGAAGATTCGTACAAAAGATTTAAAAAGGAAAAATTCACTCGCTCAAATAGCTCGTAACGCACAGCTTGAATCGGCCTTGGCGAAGCCGCTAAAAATACGATGTTGCACTTAGTGTCGTTATCATACACTGAAATTATTTCTGTCAGGATTATACTTGGACTGCAAGTGTAGGGCAGCTGTTTCTAGGAATCTGAAGATCGCAGGGAAAGATGAAATTGATAGTGAAGAATTGATGGAAATAAGAAAAGGAAGAATTTCTTTGCATGAAAACGGCGAGAGCTTGACTACCGCATGAAAATTGATGAGCCATTTTCAAAAGTGTGTGTTCGGTTTAAAACCGTAGATTAATACATTTTGTTGGACGATGATAAATCGATATATTTCGTTTGACGATTGACACAAATGAACGTTTAATAGTTACAAATTTTCTGTCCATATTTCGTATATATTTAATATAAATATGTATATCAATATTTACAATTTGAAGGAATTGATAATCTCTGTTTTCCTGTCGGGGTTTATTCACAGCCTCTTATCAATGTCGTTTTCGGTGTATTAGTTTTGTCACCCCGTAACAATTCGAAGCACGAGTTTTTTCGGTCCAGCTCACCCCTTTTTTCTTTTGTTTTTTATACCGAGATTTCGAAGCTTTCAATAAAATTATTATTGCACCTTCGTTTCCATTTTTTTTCATGCACTTTCTGTATAGTGGAGTAGGCAGTTCGTCGTTGTCCATCAATCGAGACACAAACAAAAACAAAGATATCACCTTTCGTTGCTCTCTCACATGTGGGCGCCAAGACTAGATATATTACAGAGTTTGCGTTCTTTAGGAAGAGAGAGCGAGACCGAGTCGGGCCAACACCATTTCCTTTCGTAGTCGTGTTATTTCCCAATAAATGTCATGTACTGAAATCACGTTTAAACAATTAATATTCACCGAATTTCGTTATCAAAGTTAAAATTCAAATCCCGCGCCTTTTCTCTCTTCGTTTTCACTCTTTTTATCATTTCATCGCATTTTTGAGCAATTCTTTGACTTGGAGCAAAATTACCCCAGGCTCATGTGATCCTGCGCCAAAAATTGATAAGAATGAGCGCAACGCTTTTCGTTAATCTTTCACAAAATGGGAATTCTAAATTTGAATTTCTCGTGAGATTTTCCAAGAAAAAAATCTTCAAAAACGAATTGCATTTTTGTGACATTACTTCACAGTTGGTCGATACCAAAATGTAAATATTTAACGTCAACTTACCCGAACTCTTAACAAGGCCGCGTTCAACGTATCGCAGATAATTGAGAAAGTCACAAACAGCGATTATCTAAACAAAATACATACAAAATCAGTAACGAACGTTTGTAAGGGTTTAGGCAACATTTTTATGTGCAAAATAATTCGATATTAAACTTACGCGATTGCGACAGATCTGCGATATGCAGTACCACTGATTTTCCTCATCCGCTAATCTCATACGGTAATGACATTGTCGTGGTGCTTCCAAAAGTGCACACTTTCTATAAAAAAAAAAAAGAACGACGAAAACATTAGAAATTTAGAAGAAATACATAATTTCTGTTTAAATTCAAGAACGAGGAATTAAATTATGAGGAAAACAGACGAAAATACATTCTCGTGTCGCGATCAACTATGACGTAATTGTAAAATGTTTCGTGTCTCACAATCAGCATTTATAATTACATTTCATGTTTCAATTGCGTAAGAGACTTGTGTTTTGAAACGCGATGATTTCCCGGAAGATTTATACATTTTTATTCTCCACGTATTTACGAAAGTACAAATGATGATATTTTAAATATTCGAGATTATTTCAGTGTTTACGATTTAATTGTGAGGTCTAAAAAGTTTGATCGTTTCAGGAGACTTTAGTGAAGAAAAAATTGGTGCGTGAGTGAGTTGAAAATGTTGGAATTTTGAACGGGAAACTTACTTGGGAAATGCGAGTTTATTCTTCTCGCTAACAGCCTCAATAAAAATAACTCCATCGAGAACAGCTTGACGGACTCTGGTGCCAAGTTCAACGTTTGGAAAATCAAGAGACAGATCAATGTCCTCGTTGAATACTCTGGCAACGAAGGGGTCGCTTTTGTCGATGCACGGATTGGCTTTCCATCGTAAAAATTCGGCATGGACACGAGGATCAACCTCGACACCAAAATCTTTGAGTTCTCTGTCTTTGTCCTTGGAGTTGTCACGTTCACGGTCACGGTCTCGTTCTTTTTCTCGTTCTCGGTCCCATTCGCGATCGGCAGGATGGGAGTCGCTCGGTAAGGATGATCGCGGCTCCTTGACCGGGGAATCCGGTGGCGAATTTTCACGACCGTATTTCAGATTGAAGTGCGAAGGCGAGCGACGATGCTTTTTCGTGAAAATACCCGGCTGACTATCCTCCGAATTGCCCGATGATCTACATCGCGTATCAATCTGCGGATGCAAGTGCGGATTAGGCCTCGCTGGAGTCGACGTTAGCACCAATGTTTTCAAAGCCGCTACTTCTGCCGCTAATACTTCAGCCTTCATTCGACTCTCCTCCAACAGTCTTTCAGCGTTTGCTTGACGCATATTCGCCGCTCTCACCATATTGTGCGCCTCCTGCAAAAAATCGTCAAACATACAAAACTCACTGACTAATTCGAATCCTTCGAGTCTCCTATAAGTGCATATTGGGTCGATCTGACCCGAAGCGTTTCTCGAATCGTTGTATTCCGGCAAATATACATTTTTTTTAATTTTTTTCGTAGAAAATTATACATTTGTTTACGGCCCCATTGATTTTGCGACGAAAATGAAAATTTAGTGCCGGACGTTGCCATCAAATGCCGAAGAATCAGTGACGAAAAATTTTTGGGGTCAAAACGATTTTCAGGGGTCGATAGCAACGACAAATACGAGCGAGACTGAGCTCGCGTTCTCGGTCACTTTATTTCATTTTAAACTATAAAAACAGTTCAAAATATATAAACGTCAATGTCGCTCGAGATTGGGGACGTAAAATTTTTTATTTGAAAGGGCATCGAGCTTTCTCAATCTTTCCTCATGCCACAAAGCAAATGACGTAGAAAATCGTATTTTATTTTATTCCAAACGCGCACATTGAAGGATTGTTGATTTTTTGGTCTTGAAGAGTGGAAAATCCTCGATAATTATTGTGATCAATTAATAAAAATCACAAGTTTTTCACAACATTTCTTTCGATACTTTTAAATGTATGAAAATACTGAATTGTTCGATTTTTTCGAGTACACACCTGAAAGAGACTGGCAGTGAGTTCCTCGACTTCCTGTTCGACATCCTGCCTGAATCGAGAAAGTCTTAAAACCTCTTCGTCTTTGAGCTTGAGTTCATCGTGAGCTTTTTTCAGTTCATCCTGAAGCTTTGCGATGGCATGTTCTTTGACCTCGGCAACAGTTTTTTCCCAGAGCAAAGTAGTGGGCGAAGGAATCTCATCATCGTCGTGTTGAATTTTTCCCTCGTCAGCTGCTTCCGGTTTGTCATTATTAAATTCCGTTCGAGCATCGACAATTTCACTCGTCGTCGAACACTTGCTCGAAATATCATGGGGATCCTGAATTTCGAGATTTTTACGTGAAACCGAAGCCTTTGAAACTTGTTCGTCGTTTCGCAAGGAATTCTCTCTCTCCAGCCTGAGATCCAATGGTTTCGTATTAACGTTTAGAAATTCATCGACCTCAGAATCTTTTCTTCGTGGCTTCAGATCGTTGCTCCGTGTATCAAAAGGCTTCGTCGTGCCGTTTTCAGCGACGATTATCGTGCTTCGATGTCTCGTTCCTATAACGCTGTTGGTCGATGATAATTTTTCGTTGTACGTGAAACGTCCAGGTATTTCGCTCGAACTGAAATTACAACAATCATCTTTTTATCGTGACGATCCCATCGCGAAAAAATAATAATCACTCGTCACCCACACGTTTTTTTTTGTTTGCACAGTTGTAACAACGAAAAATTTTACCCAGTTCGCCAGCCACGATTTCGTGACTTTATCATTACGAAAGAAAGTGAATAAATTTTTTACTTTATCGTCGGCAAACTAAATTTCGTTGAGCTTTGGCCAACTTTTAAGAAATTTTCATGCATTCAGGCAAGTTGACTTCATGTTTTTCCCATGAGTTGCAAATGGAGTTTGGCTGATGTTTAAATTCCAAAAAACAACTTGAGCATCACCAAAAACTTATTTTTCGTTGTATTTTAACTGAGCACACTCTCCATCATTCTGCCAGTCAAAATTAGAAATGAAAATATGAGAAAAATGATGCAACGGTCTAGATTCGAAATAATTTCGCGTTTTTGTTACCGAAAATTTGTATTTTCAATAAAAACGAAAATGATACAAAAAAAATATATTGTCATTTATGTTTTTTATGGCTCTTGGAAATGATGAAAATTCGGATTTTTTGTGCGGAATGGTGAATAAATACGATGGAAAAATGCGTTTCAAGGTGCTGGAATTTTACCGTTGTGGAGAAAATTTGGCATCGTCTTCGTCGAATAGACTGGTGGGTTCCTCGTCCTGATCCTTGCTAGCGTAACCGAAGAGGTCGGTGGCGGCTCTGGCCAGATCAGATTTCATGATGGGATGGGGTGGATGCATCGATGTCCCAGCGCAATCAGCTTCATCGGCGTACAGTTCATCCTCGTCGGTTGTGTATTCTTCATCTCCGGTTGTTCCGGTACTTCCGGCTCTACGATGTTTCGTCGTCAGCGGACGATACGCATATTCGCTACCGCCAGTAACCGAATCACTCGAATCCATTGAGTTTGGTTGTTGTTGCTCGACGGCCTTCATTTTTCCAATTTTTTTATTTCATTCGCGGAACCCTTGGCAAAAATCTGAAATCCCAAAATTAAGAAAAGATATTTCAAATTCCGTCACATTCTCTATCAATAAAATGTTTGTTTCCGTCTCCATAATTCATTGTTTATGATAAAAATGTTCAACGTTAGATTCAAAAATGTTTGAGCTTGTCGAGAACATGGAAAAAGTTTTAAACGTCGAATTCGTTAACCGATAAAAAAAAAAACCAAAAATGTTTCTCAAGTTGTCGTGTTTTTGAAATGTCAGAATTGCAATTACATCGTCAATGTGAATTAAATGAAAATTGTTTGTCATGTTAGCAGAATTTTTCATACGATTTATGATTTTCAATAATTTTGTTTCTATTTTTATTGAAGCAACGATCAATTGTTCATTCTGAAACGATGTACTCGAATAAAAATCGACATAAAAAACAGAGCTAATGCTTTCAGGAGCTGGTTCATCTCATGGAGTCTTGAAAGTCCATTAAGAAGATTCTCGAGAGTGTATATCTACACGATTATAAGATTGCTCTGACATTTGTACAGTGCACGTTTGTCGGATGATCTCTTGTGCCTTTTAAGTCCGGATTAATCCGGAGCAGAGTCTAATACGAGCAATTGCACTTAGCTAGCTCCCTGCCCATCATTCTCTGGTTGTCCTCGGTTCTCTTTTTACAAGACCTCGTCTTTGTATCCGAGCTTTACAACGTCTGGACCGAGCTACGTGCGGCAGCGTATCACACAGTTTATATATATATATATATATATACATGTATGAGCTGGTGCTCTTTGACAAAGAAAGCCTCAAGACATATCTTCTCGTCTCAAGCCTCTTTCGTACGTGCTCTTTGACCCACTCGTGCTCGTCTCAGAAGCGCAGAGAGTAACGAACGATCATATAAGCAGATTATCATTTTAAAAGTATTGTTAAACGTGTCGGGAATCAAGCCAAGAGATGATTTTCAAGTTGACCCACTTAACATGACTCTGAAGTTTGCAACGTTGAGATTCAACGAAAAACATTTTTTCTATTGATTATGTATTGAATTTTGGTAATCCTGGCATTTTTCTGAGTCGATTGAGTTTTTTGGTCGCAAGAGAGAATCGTTTTATTGACCGGACCAAATATTGAACAATAATTATTGGCTCTGCTGAAGAAATAATAGAATTTCGTTGCATTTCAACGATGGAAACTTCAGACTTAACACGAAATAGTTCGATCTTTCACCAATAAAATTCGTAAAAATTTCATTTTTAAAATCATAAGAAATTTTCCCACTTTGTTTCAAAAAGAAATTTCTGCATCAATATTTTTCCGATCGTCCTTTCATTTTCTGGACATTTGAACAACTTACAAAAATGAGAAAGCGTCGAATCGAAAGAGAAAACAATTCTTCAGCCATCCTTTTGGAACGTCAATATTATTGCAATTGAGGTTGAATGCGGTATTGTGAGAAAACCAAACTCACTCGTAAAAGTTATTCTTTTTTGGACGACAATTGGTATCATCAATTCTTTTTATTCTTCTCATTGTCGCGTCATGACTAGCGTATTATTAGATCTGACGGACGAGAAATTTTCCATCTATGTCAGGCTCGAATTCCTCCATTACTTAGGTCACGTACGAACCGAACAACCACTTCTAATTGCTCCGAAATTCAATCCTATTCAGCTCGTTGCGATCAAATATTGTTTCTCATTCCTCAATTATTCGAGAGAGCAAGAGAGAGGATGAGAAATAAAGAAAATATTTTCCTGCATCGTGCGAGAAGAGAAAGGAAAAAACTGTTTTAGTTACGAAATGAAAAAAAAAAGTTTTTTTCGGAGCAGAATTGAGTGAATAAACGAAAATGTAATTCACGTCGAGATCCCCGAATGCAATATTTCTCGTAAAATTCACGTGACCTTGGCAAAAATTACAACAAGTCCAACGCGCGCAGTACCATTACGTAATTCAACTGAAAAATCTTTTCGTGGCTAAGATTGTGCCAAACGCCGAAGACGTGCCAACGAATACTTTTCTTGACAGATATAAAAAAATTTATCACTGTTTTAAACACTAAAAAAAACTTTTCACGTTTTTGTTTTCAATTGTTTGGTATTTCGGAGTCGTTTATTTTTTTCATTTTTGTCCTTGACAACTCTAACAGACGAAGCGAAAATGGATCGTACACAATTTTTGAATAATTTTGCTTTTTCATCGCAAGGTTTCGCGCGAAAATATTCAGGAGTGAAACATTTTGATTATGGCCCGAACCAATTCGTCCAGTTGAATTTTTTATTGGGTTTGTTTTTTCGTTTTTTTTTTTTTTAATTATTTGAATTGAAATAAATTTGATTGTGATATCGAACATGAACGAAGTGGCAAAAATGTTGTTGCTAGTTTATTGTGTGGTTGGCTGCTCGATTGCCAGGACTCGTGGGAAATGTGCGACGAAGCAAGTCGCGCCTGTTCGTGGCCTCTGTTTCAACACGCATATTCACGATGCGTATATAATCCTGAGAAAATCGTAAATTGTGAATTTCTACCTGGGAATTCCCTCGATCCGTACACGAGACTTATTTTTCTACGACGTTAAAAAATTCTCACTACGATAATGACTTTTTTCTTCACATTTTTCGAGAATAATTTTTGTTTTTTCTTATCAACCTCATCTCAGTTATATAATGAGTCCATGAATTTTCGTAATAATTTTCAAATTCCAGGAGTGAACACTTTTGCGGCCGACAAAACAAAATCTCGGTTCACCCTGAACAGATTTCCTTTTAATATAATCCATTAAAACAAGGTCCCCCATTACCTTCCCTCTGCAATTTTCTCCCCATTTGTTTTTTTTCTTCTCCATGGAATTCCATGGCAAGGGAGCAATTTTCTTTCCTCCTTTTTTAATTCCGCTGCGAGGCCAGAAGCGAGGCTCACACATGGAAAAGACCGGAAAACAGCGGCGTGTGGGAACAAAATCGAGTTTTCCACGATCGTAATAAAAGAGGAAACTGGACGTGCTGGCAAAATTGCAACACGTTCGTAAAAGTGGTCAGAGCCTTAAACCCTATTACGCTGACATAATTCGTTCGATCTGCACAAATTCGATGCGTGAACGTAACGAACTTATTTCGAAAGCAATTGACCAAAAACGAATGTATTATTAATTGCAAAAATCTTGAAAAAAAAAATATAATTCCTTATTTTTACGATGAATTCTTTACGTAAACATTTTTTTTACGGATAAATTCAAATTCCTAAATTTTGAGCTGATAAAAAATCAGTTAATCAATTTAGTTCGTCGACCCAAATAGCAGTGAAATGAACCTCCGAATTACATGGTAGAAAATTCGACCAAGCTGCGAATTTCGTTAACGATTTTTCGATCGATTTAATTCGCCACTTGACTGGAGATTCACCGAAGCATAAGCTCCAATTAAGGAAACGAGATCTACCGAATAATGCGATTCCCAGAGGCCCCGGGGCACTTGAAAAAAATTCTCCCAAAAAAACCAACAAAACACTCGCGAGCGACGTAGTAAAACGCGTCAAGCGGTCAACACCGTCAACACGTTCACTCTGAACTCGAGAAGCGTTAGCAGTCACGGTCACTGAAATCGTTCCCCGATTCATGTTAATTATTCGTGCTCATTTCTGAAAGTTAACGGTGCACGAACAATTTGGACGCAAGATTTTCTATCACTCGGCAATACTCGGCAATTCTCACGGGCGCAATTAGTCGTACAGCAAACGGTGGGAGGGCCAATGTTTGAATAAATGAATTTAGAATTTCAATCCCCATTTACAATGAGGAGAATGAAATACAAAAACGTGAACGTTGACACTTCCGTGCGTGAGTACCGACGGAAAAAAGGAAAATCTTAACGACAAATCGTCTTTTCGAGTTGATACGAAAAAAAATCAATTGATTACCGATTGGTAATTGGTAAATCCCTCGAATTCCTACTCCAAGAAATACAAAAGTTGGCCAAAAACAGCGTCGAACTTTTACAAAAATTCCAATGACACTGAAGTTCGCGACGTTGAGGTCCAATGAAAAATACTTTTCCTTAACAATTTCCACTAAAAAATTGAGGATGTTAGTTGAAATCTTTCCGAAAAAAAAGATCGAGAGAAAATTTTCGATCCAATTTTCAAAATGGCCGGAAAAAAATCAGCAAAGAAGCAATGTGTAAAAAGTATTGTTTTAACGTCCCGACAAAAAATTGGAGAATCTTGAGAGCTGCGCAAGAAAAAACGGAATTTCGTTGCTTCCCAACGACGCAGATTTCGACATAGTAAAATTCCAGATGGGGGCGGGAGGCAATGTTAGCAGCGACTACTAGTAATAGTAGTAACAATCACAATAGTAAAAATAAGAAAAATAATAATAATCGTAGTGTTCGCGGCACTTGTACACGAGGCCAGCTCGTTATCATCATCTCCGGTTCTCCGCACGGTACCGTGCGGTACCGAGGGCGTACAGAAGAGTTCCAATTCGCATACGTGCACACACAAATACACAGATGTATCAAAATGTAAGAGTGAGATTTGTAGGATGAGCTCTTGCAACTTCGCATCTAGATGGACTTGTCTTTTGCCAAGGAAACTCTAGAGAGCAAACACAGACACGTAGCGAGAAATACATGTGAAAAATATACACTGAGCGCAACGTCGCGAGTCCTTGGTGTGGACTTCGCTTTGCCCAAGAGACTCTCACACGGTCAACCATTTAACTCGTCTCTTTGCTTGTGTGTCTCTATCAGTGTGCACGTTTGAAACGAGAATTGCGTCACGGTTTAAATAGCTATCGCCGGTATGCCCGAGTGGACGAGAGGATAAGGTGAATTTTGCGGAGGCGGTGAGTGGTACAGACGGACACCCGCTACGAGCCTCTCGTTCGGATGACTGTATGTGATAGAACGTTACTGTAAAATGTGTGCATACCTCGTCAAAATCTTCACATGGAACTGGCTAATCGACGTTTATATTTCCAGGCTTTTTTTTTTTGCCTCGTTCCGTCCGAACTATCTGGTGATTTATTGCATTCGTGTTTTCGCTAATTCCCTTCATCGGCCTCATCGAAAATGGCGGAATTTTGATTTTCGAGGGAAAATTTGAACGTGTAGGTAGAAAAATTGGAAAAAAACTGTGGAAACGGATCGTTGAAATCGTCTAGAAAAGCGAAACACTGGGATATCCATTTTTCAAGATTTATTTCGACTCGGAGTCCACGTAACTGGCAAATTTATCGTTGCGGAATAAAAATATCGCCAGGGATGCGTAAATTCATGTATTTCCAGGAGCGATTGTGACGAACGATAAAAAAAAACGAGATCAAAACAATAAATAGAATTGAAATTTTTTGTTACTGCGAACTCGATTTGTTTTTTTCATTTTTTCGTCGGGGATCTATGGAAGTAGAAGTGAAAAATTGTTACGGTCCGATATCCTGCATTGTGTTCGATTGAGCTGCATGCTGCACATGTTGCACAATCGCTATTAACGTCCACTCTCTCTCTCTCGCTCTCTCACTGTATTTTACCATTATTCTATTCTCCCTCGACCACCATTTCCAACACTCGCTACAATTTTACCTCATTCTTCATTCTCCTTTATTCACATCCGTGTTTTCACTGTGCATGAACGCACACGCATATTTGCACAGCAGCACAAGTACATAAATACACTTGTACGTAATTTCGTGTCTCTTTATGGGTATGCGTGTGTGTGTTTTGTATAGAAAAGCCTCGGAGCTGTATAGAACCGAAGGTGGATTTATATCTATCTCGGTTTCTCTCAGTCAGCCTGGGTGACCCGCTCTCAACGCTGCTAATTCTCTATTTATCTGACAGCACTTCATCTCTGTTGGTCGACTCTGTATAAGAGCACTCTGCACGTGCAAGCATCCTGCATTTGTATCGTACCAAAGTTTGCATCGTTGAAACGATCAAATTTTTCGTTTTCTACTTATCAACTTTTTCATTCGATCCATGGATTCTGCTCCGGTTTCGGAATTGCCCCAACAATTTCACATTTTCTCATTGAACGTCGAGAAATGATTTACGTATTACCATAACGAATATAGTTTATTCAACATTCTTGATGCCAAACCCAACAATTTTGTACTATGAAGAAAATTTTCTGACGTTAGAAATTTGGGAGATTTAATTTCCAATCTTGAACTTTTCTCATCTGAACCCGTGTAAATTGCGGTCACGTTTTGTTTATGAGTTGCCGGAAAATGGGTTTAGGATTTTTCTTAAAAAATTCGACCATAGTCTTTCCGGCTAGAGGCAATAAAAATTCTCGATACATTTTTTTTCTTTTGCATCTTTTGTGACGTTAAATTTATATGCGTTTAGAGGGGGGAAATTAAAAATCTCAAATTCTAAACGTCAGAACATTTTTCTTCACAGGAGTTTTGGTGCCAAGAACGTTTATACAAAATTTTGAAAGAATCCTAAATAAAGTCGATTTGTGATAGGAACTCGAGCAAATTTGAAGAAAAATCCATGGAAAGCGATGCTTCGTGATGAATTTTTATGCATTTGTCCACGTTAATTTTACCTCTTGGTCTCGATGTTCCATTAATTCTGTAAAATTTGTTATATTTGTGTACAATCGTAGGCGTTCCCAATTTTTTTTTCATCGTACCCAAATGTGCATGGGGCTTGCCATGAGAAATCGCATCAGATCTTTCGTTGACAGTTTATCGTTTCGCGAGACTCGCTGGAAATTATTCCAATGATAATTTTATTATTACTTCAGATTCGGGAATTCCGAAATATTTTTTACAGACAATGCAGAATAAAAAAGATTCATCAAGAAAAGAATCTGATGGAACGAGAATTCCATGAAAAATCGAGGAGACTCCATTGAAATGATTCTTGGAACTGATAAAAACTCGAGTCGAGTCAAGAAATGAAAGGCAGAAAAGGCTCATTCGCTCTGAAACGCCCGATATGTATATTTGTACGTGTTTCGTAGATGAGGAGTGGGGGGGAAAGAGCTCGAAAGAGTCAGCGGAATGTTTGAACGTGCCGTTTTAGTCCGTTAGACAAAGAACACGAATACATACATGCTTTGACGACGTAACGAGACACGCGGTCGTTGCACACATCGAGTGTACAAGTGCGCTTGAACTCTCGTCTCGCTAATATATACAATATGTGTATATAATGAATAGTCACGTTTAGTACATATGTATGTATTATTATTTGATGGTGAATGTATGTTGGGTTATATAGTTGATGGTCGCCATCACGATTGCACCGGATAGTCTGAAATTGTCTAAACAATTGTACGGAATTACGATCACGCTTTGTCGGCTGTGCAGATTTCTCAATTTCTCTACAAGTTGATTCAAAATTTACTCGTTTTTTCTTCCCAACGAACGTTCATGCGATAGTAATTACCAGCAGCAGCGAATCCGGCTCGTTGATGAAAAGTTTTTGCGTCGCGAGAGCGTCCAAAGTTCGTCCGAAGCGAAATGAATGGAAGTTTGAAGAGCGATCTTCTAGCAGGGCCGAATAACAAAAACTCTCAATCTATTTTCCTATTTCTTTGGCAAACGTCCAGAGTGACTTGAAAGACTATCGGAAAAAATACCTGCGTCTGCATCTTTGTTTTCATTCTCTGATAATTGCCCAATGCGTTTATTAACAACGTTGATGGTTCGATAGAACCGGATCCTCTCACTAGCCACGAAATCTACGCATTGTTTTCTTTGTTCCCTAAACCACTGTGGCGTCGAATATGGCGTCATCAAATATGCACATACATATTCAATTTTTGCTACAATCGAGCAAATACACGTTCATAACGTAAATATTGAAATTCGTAACTATAAAGTGAAGATCTGCAACGTTGCACTCAGCAAATTTGTACCAACGTTTTACGTGCATAAATAATTACGAATTTGTGTAACAGGTGCACTCAGGAAAAACACCTAGTAAAATCAACCAGGATGTAGTTAAAGAGAGAGAAAAAAATCCTCGTTTCATGGCTTAATAGATCTCGGTTTAAGGTCATAGTCTCGCCATAGGCTTTTTCTCCAGAGTTATACTCAATTTTGTCTTGTAATTACGAGCTCATGATTCTCAAGTTTGCATCGTTGGAATGCAACGAAATTCTTTTTTCTATTTGGCAAAAATAATTGTATAAATGGAGAATTTAATAACGATGATAAAATGATCGATTTTTGCCACCCGAAAACATATCGGCTCGAAAAATTTGGATGACATTGAAAATTAAACGAATCAACAATAAAATAAAATATTTTTCGGTCCATTCCAACGTTGCAAACTTCAGCATCGTACAAGCTCTGGTACAGAAAAATCCACAACTTGCAATTTGTCCAACAGATTTTTCTCTATTTTTTTTAACGAATTACAGAAAACAGTGAAGTTTAACCACAAAAAGTCAAACACTCTGACCATGTAGTTTCGATGCACTCGAAACTTTGAGCTTTGCATTTGGCATGGAATCCGAAAGTTTCAATGTTTTTACGCTCTCGTGAAATACAACAACAACATTGTAAACTCAGCCCAGAAGTTACACACGAGTTACGAAAAATAAAGCTTGCCACAAACAGCTTCAAAAGTGAGTCTGGCCTGTTCACATTGAAAAGGGCTCGACGAACAGAGATCAACCAATTCGACCAATAGGAAACGTCCTTTGAGGAATAGTCAAAATTTGAAACTCGAAATTCTCTCGTGAGGATTGAGGGGAGGCTTCAGCTACACGCTTGAATTTTTTAGTTGGGTTGCTGCTGGGCCATGCAGTCGACACTCCAACAAGTAACCCAGAATTTTTCCATATTTTTGAGGAGCCAAGAAAACTGTGTAAACCCGACCGTTTTTATCAAAAATTTAATCAGGGACATTCAAAAAATGGATATTCGTGAGTAAACGTTTCGTCGGGATTTTGGTTGTCAATAATTTATACATATTTAATACGAAAATATGTCACTTCGTTGTCGGTTTCCGAGGATATGCGTCACTCACCGGCTATATTTACAGTTCGACCGAATCGGTGTATTTCTGGGATTTGAAACGAGAGCAGCAGGGCCACGAGAAGCCCCTCCGAGTCTACGATTCGATATTCGTCACAGAATGGATAGAGAGACTCTTTTTTGGCCCTTTTTTCGAGAATAAACTTCGGGATTCATCAATAAATTGTTCAGCTGCATTTTTTATGGAGTTGGCACAGAAATTGCGTACCGTGAATGTGGCAGAGGAAACGGAACAACGGCGGTTGGTTTTACGTTTTTTCTTCACCTAGGGACTCCGAGGGACTCGAAATTTTCTTCTGGAAAATTTCGAGTCCCGCGAATTTCGAATCGCGTCGCGATTTCTTGGCGAATCGGTTCTAAGCAACTGATTCATTCTCAAGCACGTGAAATCGTTGGGTTGCTTTAAAAAAAAAGGGGAAATTTATTAACGAGGTGTCCGGGAAGTTACGTCCAAGATTTTCTGACCAAGGTCGTCTCAAAATTTAGAAGAGAAAAACCATCGCATTAAGCCTTCGTTTCGATCGATCGCTCACGAGATATTGATCAATTAAAGAAGCTATAAATTTCTGTGTATTTACGATCGAGCAAAGGCTGTCAAAACAAATGGAATTTCCTCGTTGTCTGGAGAAACAGAAAGAAATTCCACACGCTTCGATAACCGTGACAAGTGCATAACAGAGGGTAAAAAGGCTCTTTAAATTTTTACCGTTAGGAAAAATAGATTTTTTTTTTTAATGATACGTCCATTGTGGAGAGGATCGTTAAAAAAATTCAGGAATATCGTAGACGGAATTCTTGTGAAGTTTGAATGCATGGAATTTTATGGAACTCATGGAAAATTTTCTTTTATTAAGAAAGAGGAAAATGTTTGAAGTTAAAAGCAATCCCGAAAGCGATTTCGTGTCAGCCAAACTTTCCGATTCATCATAAAGTTCCGAATGCAGTAACGATGGCAAGATTTTTCAAATGTCAACAAACTTTGGCCTCGTAAATTAAAAACTCAAGAATACGCTTCGTTTCGTAATAACCAGAAACTCAAACAAGACATTTGCATCGCGAAGTCTTTGACTCCGAGCGACGGGTCTTAATCGGGTCAGATGAAAAAAAGGTGAAAGCAATATCAATTTTAAACGCGTTAATCAAACTTCAAATTCCCACAATTCAAGATTTTTTTTGACATTCGATAAAAACGGAATAAATTTTCGGAGCGTCGTGAGAGAAACGTCGTCGGACTCGAAAAAATAACTGCAACTTTTACACGAACGTTAAAAAAAAAAAACATCGTGGAAAAAAATGGAGAATTAACGTTCAAATTAATAACCCATGAAAATTGATCATGTTTAGACACTAATTTTACGTACTAAATATTCGCAGCACTTTCTCCATCGAATAGCCTATCGATCGTTCCGCCTAATTATCACTTTTTGCTTGTTTTAGGCTCTTTTCAATGCCAACCACGAGCGCATGTACTTGTTCTTCTTTATTTTCTTCTTTCTCTTATTGTGTCGTTGCGAAACGAGAAACGGGACGCTTCATAGTAAGAAGTAGAAAGTGCCAGTCGCTGGTCCGATCGACCCGAGTGTTCGTACAAACGACTGGCTTTCCATGCACTTGTAAATAAAACGTATACGTCCGTTCCAAAAAAAAAAAAAATATAAGTGGACCATTCATGGTTCTCAAATCCTTTCAGTACATCAACAAATTTCGATTGACGATGACAACAAAATGTGATTTATCCTCATAATGAATAAATTCATTTTTCCATAACATTCGATCAATATTTTCCTATAAGAGAAGCAGAAAAAATTCCAGGAATATTTACTAAAAATATTCACAAAAATATCTCGACTGCTTTTTTCTGTTGATTGAAACTTTTGACTCGCTATTTTTTTTAGCTCATCAAGAGTCATTGACACGGAATGGGCTGATAATCATCGACAATACTGTCAAGTACTGATTTTGACTCGAACTCTTGGCAATGTTTACTTCCCGTTCCTGATCTTTATTCCATTTTCAAAAAGTACAGGAAAATGACTCTGAAGTTTGCATCGTTGAAATGCAACGAAATTTATCGATGATAAAATGATCAATTTTTTGCCATTCGAAAGGCATATCGGCTCGAAAAATTTGGATGACATTGAAAATTGAACGAATTTTTAATGAAATTCAATATTTTTCGATGCATTCCAACGTTGCAAACTTCAGCATCATCAGGAAAAGGTAATCGACGACACAATAATGTGTCATTTTTGCGTCGATGAATAAATCCGAAAAAGATGAAAAATCAGCATTTTTATAATTGGACGAATAGAATTCATGTGAAATAAAGAATTTGAATATTTGGGTGTACGTGTATACACGAATGAGGGATTTGTAAGCAGTCGCCGCGATTGAATGTGAGATACAGTGCGAAAGTTGAATTTTGCCATGGTGGGGAATATACCTGAGGGAAATATTCTAGTTGCAGGAAATCCGGGCGAAGTGTGGGAGGATCCCTAGTCGCGCCTCTGGTCCTGCTGTCGTTTTCAAAGTAGCATCTCCCTTTGATTGATCTTCTTTTTATATCACATCCACGAAACAATTATAATATTTATACCGTCCGGATGGAGTGTAACGTGAATGAAAAAACTTCAAAACTACGTAATTTGAGATTAAAAATAATTTTGAATTGTTGCGATGATGCTGTTGTGTGGGATATTGTTTGCTTTTGTTTATTTCGAAGACACTGTCCCCGGTGGGAATCGCAAAAATACAAACAGAGAGGAATATATGTTTACATTGAGTTAATTAAGGTATGTGTGTTGGATGAAAATACAGATATAGAATGAACGAATGACAGATTGTACGAGTTTGAAGCATTCGAGACACGTCCGAGTACGAAGAATGCCGCGCATTCGCTCGATGCTCGACGCGAACTGGTGCTCGTAGCCGTGGCAGACCCCGGGATCCCTCACTACGAGACTCCCGAGTGTGGAGGCTCTCTAAGAGCTCTCTCCCTCCCTCTCCCGTTTCGCGTTTCTCTCTCTTTCTCTGCCTCCCGCTTTGTAGCCTCGCGTGTGTCTTTTTTTTCCTCTTGTGCATATATAATATACAAGGCGTCCGAATTGTTGTGCCAGGCTAATTTCGTCCAAGCTGCAATCACAGCGGCGATTGAGCGTCCAATTACAAGCCTTCGTGAGACATTAATTAATTAATGAGCGCCAATCCGGTGCACCGATAAGGCCAAGTCAAAGTAGCAAGGCTCCGCCCCTGATCGCGCGATAGACAGGCTCGCTTATCATTGTTTGACACTTGCCATTTCGCCTCCTTATCGACGAGGTATCGAATCGGCTAATCACTAATTAATTAATATTCCAGAGTCCTTTAATACGAGAGGAAAAGGGTTTGAACCCGTAAATCATTATTCTTTCTTCTTCAGAAATGCAGAATTGTTCCGGAAATTCTGGACATGACTTTTGAGACAACTTGTATATGTGCGCGTTAACACGTGCTGTCCTTTTCTCTCAATTCCCTGTCGCCCTCCCTCTCGGTTGTAACATGTACCAACTCTGTCGTACTCACGATACTCACTCCCTTTCACACACTCCGTCTTTCAACAGAATCTCACGCATATATGTGCCCAAAGGCATCTCTATAATATGGTTTCGCGTGGCTAAAGACTCTCACCCACATCTACATAGACATAACTTCCCGCGCTATCTAATTATATGGAGGCTGTAGTAACTGTATTGGTATAATCGCATTCACGGAGTGATGCATGTGTTTATTACTGATGTACATATATACAATCCATAGCATGCCCGAGATGAGCACAATCCTGTGATCTTTGATGTGTAAAAACTTTTCACATATTTTTATATCGTTTCTACGTTGCATTATTGATTTTTTAAATTCCAATGGATAATGCTCCCTTTCGGGGCGGATACTCGATTCAAGCCGGCGGGAACGTTGTTTCCTATCGTTTTATACTTTGTCTTCATTAACGCTTCGAGTGCAAACCTCCTGTGAGTTAACATTGGGTCAATCTGACCCGAGGCGTTTATCAAATCGTTGTATTCCGAAAAATATGCAATTTCTGCGTTTTTTTTTTAAGGAAAAGCTTTTTGTGGTGAATTATTCATATTTTATGGCATTGAATTCATTTTTTGACGAAAACAATGATCGAATGCCAAAGAATCGGTGACGGAGAATTCTTGAGGTCAAAACGAGCCGGTTTTAGAGAAGTTTTACAATTCGTGTCGAACTTTTGCTTTTGTCTGAAAATTTTTTACATTCGTGGCACATTCCCCAAGCAGTGGAGAAACAGCCATGAAGGATGTGAATAAGAAAAACATCTCCTTCGTTTCGTAACCATGATGAGAATAAAGTGCATTTATAAAAGTCTGAGTGAACGCGATGAAATAGTGTTTTTTTCATACTTTTCAATTTCACGCCACAATGTGTATACGCGATGTATTATTTATGTAAGCAAGAATCTCGGGGGTGATACGAAAATGATATAACGATGGGGATGCTCCAGGGGGTTGGTAGGGGATTGTAAAAACTTTTTAATTGGCACGGCCCCTCCAACGCATTTCGCATGAATGCACTCATTGAAAAGATGAGAACGAAAAGCCGAAAGTTACTTCTTTATTGTGAATACGAATTTGTATGAGAGTTCGCATTTCCCAAGAGCAGATTTTTTATTCTGTTTTTTTTTTCTGTCTTGGTTTATACTCCGTTTATTAACTCTCAAGGATCGACGTGGCTCGGCACTCCATTCCGGTTAACGTTAACGGTCTAACCCAACGCATGCATTTTCGTCACACGTCGAGAAAGGTTGCAAATGATTAATTTCGCTAGTTTCCTTTACCTGATAAAACGTTACACGCTTGTAAAGCCATTAGCCAAAATTAGGGTGTGTGGATCGACTAAGGTAGGGCGACAAGGTTTATGGCACTCGCGTAGAATTCAAATGAGCTTGGACGCAAACTGATCCCATCAAAAGGGTGCGAGGGTTAATTAAATTGGAATATCTGGTCGAGCTTATTGCCAATTGACGAGGATCTGGTTTTATCATTATAATGTACTCTTCGGAATGTATTTTTTTCCTCGTAAAGAACCAGATGGCTTCGTCGTTATAAAACCATTGAGTGTCTGGTCCCGAGTGGGAAAATGGTCTTCATTAAATTGATTCGGTCAATTACGATGTTAAAAACACGAAGCGAGATAATATTGCGCACTTGGAACTCTCTGCCATGTATCAAGAACTATATTTATTTGCCTCGAGTGAATTATATCTTACAAACTCAAGTTGGGGTATTTCCCAATGGGTCAGAGACTCCGAGAGCCTCAAAGATTATCTCGGAACAGTCTTATTTGGTCTCTGCACCTTCGGAAGCTGCGTAAATAACATTTTTCCCAATCATTTGAATCCCATAAAAAAAAATTTCTAAATAATTAAAAATCGACCGGAAGCTGCGAAAATAACATTTTTCCCAATCATTTGAATCCCATAAAAAAAAAGAGGAACATGGTCCAGTTATTTGCCACAATTTTTCCTAAATGATTAAAAATCGACCGGAATGAAATTTTTCATTGCATCGTGCGACTCTGATATTTTCTCGAAAAATTGTCTGTTCCGGTGCGTGCGGGGTCGGTCTGTGGTTCCGGCAATCTTTCAAGTGAGACAGCCTCAAGCAATGCCAACACTTGGTTGGAATACCGCTCAGCCATGCACCTGGTCACGAAGCCAGAGCATCGCTTCACGTGACCACCTCAAACGATCTCACGCTCCGTATATAAAAACTGGCTAAAAAGTGAACGACAAAATAAAATCGGGCAATTTGTTCTCATATAGAAAATTCCAGCTTATTCTAGCTGTGCGCAGTCTTGACGATAAGGTCTCGGAGGGACAGGTGACCATTGAAGAACTGTCGTACTCGCTCAGCTATTGCGGGGGACGCTTATGGTATGTGCTCGTGGATTACCAGTGTTGCACGACGATCACTATTGGCGGTCGGATTGCGGGACAATCGGACTCGCTCTATCGGACTGATGGCCTTCCCACCCGCTTATTATATCCCTCGTCGTAAATGTATATATATCGCGTGTATAATTAGAAATACGCACAATAAGTATAGCAAATTATCGAAAGCTGCAGATAGCACAGAGGACGCAGATTGGACGTAATTAAATCTACAGTAATTAATGCACTTTCTTTTAATAGAATTGCTCGCTCGCATAAAAAAAATCCAGCGAGTGATTTTCAATGGATTTTCTCGATTTAAATAAATTATCTGCGTTATAAATAGATCGCGTGTTGCCGATCGAAATAATCCTCCTTCGCATATTTCTAGTCAAACGCGAACGTTTATATTAATTCTCTGAGTAATCGCGAACAGCGAATCGCGGGGGCGGTGAATAAAAAGCGTGGAGCGAGAAAAATCTTTCCGAGCACCCGATCGATTCAGCAGCGGGCTCTCTGTACTGGCCCACCGGATTGGTCGATAATAATGGAACGATTTTGAAGTTTGCAACGTTGCACGGCATCGGAATTTCGTTTTTTATTGAGATTTTCATGCAAAATTTGGTCAGGACAAAAAAAATGCTTTTTTTTGTTTGAAAATTTTTTGAGGAAGGGAAAAATAACGGAAAAGTTTTGCCGTCAGAGTCGAACCGTTTATCTATTTTCGCCATAACGGACACGATCGTGTGACCTTTCCGAAACGGGGCAATTATCTGAAACTGATAAAACTCTGTACTTGAAGCTGCACGAAGTAAATGTGGAAATTGGCGAAGATCGCAATACACTCACGAATAATTTGATTCATACGCATCTGTGTTTCGACACTCGCCTCTCAACCGCTTCCAATTTAGATCCACTAACACAGAAGCCAACACATACACCAAGTTTGTACTTGTGCGATTGCTATAACGTTATCATCACGAGAAAACAGAAATATACATACAGCCTCGGCGTATAGCCTGTCCAATTGGCGCCGAGGAAACGGATGAAATTTAAGCGTGATGCTATTATTTTTATCTCAATTGCATATATATATCTGCTGCAGTCGGTTTATAAAAGGAGGCTTCGTAAATATCTCAAATTCCGGGTCACATCGATGAGGTCGTGACCGTTTAAATATTTAATCTCGTAAGGTAAAAGAATATCGCGCTTTATTCGTTATTTTTGGATTTTCGTGGAAATTACATTCCCGGCTTTTGCCTTCATATCAATAAAAAAAATCGATTTCGTACAATTTTGTCTTTTATTGAGATTTTTATTAAATATTCGGTCAGGACATTAAAACGCTTTTTTTTTGAAGATCCAACGACAAAATCGGAATAAAAATTCCCACGATTTTTTTAATTCAACAAATAGTAAATGCGAAAAATATTTTTTCAACCACGATCGTCGCTGTTTTCGTTCATATTTTTGAAAACTCTTTCCTTCAAGTTGCGAGAAAAAAACCCTCCCAAAGGATGTCTCGACTTTTGCTAATAACGGTTCGAAAAATCGGGCAATCTGCCGCAATGTGAAATGTCAACAATGCCAAGCAGCATGCGTGATCGTTTACGAGAGAGCTGCATTGTTGAGCATTATAATCGTCGTTATTATTATTACATGTGTGACCCAAATATGAATTGAATGCATTCATATCTTGGGTGTGTAACGCACATCTGTACAGTACGTAGTATCGAAGTACACTGTCTCGTATGTAGAGGTACTCGGTTCAAGAAACCCGAGGACGACGAGCTCGCGTCACGCGACGCCCAGCTAGCACGTGTACACGAAGCCCATGCTAAAATGAAGCGGACGAGACACCTGAGCGTCGTGGAAGAGACGGTAAAATGAAAAAAAAAAAAAATTTATATACAGACCTCTGCGAGGCGTATGCAGAGGGAAGGAAACGGAGTTTGTACGAGAGATACACTCTCCAAACTCCGAAACGACGCAGCCGTGGCAGAGTTTACGAGCTGAACGTGTACACGCGGGTTTCGGACGATGCTTTACTTTATTATATATTGAGATATGCATTATGTACACGAGACCCACAGTTACAATTCCAACAGTAGTTGAACAAAAGTTAATCGACGTAGGAGGCGAGACTCGGTTCCGCTTCTTTGAGAAAAAGGCTTTTGACGTAAATAAATTTAGCCCTGGACGAACCACGCTTTTGTCACGTTATCTCGACACTTTTTACACACCGTTAAAAGGTCGTTTGTTACACACGTCGCATGCTTTTTTTTGGTTTAATTAAAATCGCCAATTACAATAAACGGACCCCTCGCGAATCGTAAATACGACTCGAGATTTTACGAGCTTGTCGCATTTCAATTGAGTCGCTGTTTTCCAGCCACATTCTTAGATCTGTACGCGTCGCGTTATTGCGAATGGATTTTCGTTACTTGATCAAGGCAGCGGCGAAAAATAGAGTCGGGAGAAAGTTATTTCACGATAAAAATTGTTTAAGCTTATTTTATCGAGAGAAATTAATAATCTTGATCAGATCCGTGGAGAAAATTCAATTTCCTACAACCAAGTAATTGGAAAAGGGTGGATACCCTTAAAGTTTCAACTCCCAGCGCCTGTTTTCAGAGTTTAAATTACTCTGGTTTATGATTGAAGAAATTCTTGACGAGTTATTAATTAGTTGAGCCAATTAAAATGTCGTGGTGACAGTCCCGGGCATATATTTTGGTGGAGATGAATCGTATGTATGGCAAGTTACGAGAGCACGTTATTCTGGACGATATGTACACAAGCTTAAAGATGTGCGAGATCGTCGAAGAAGAAGAAAGAAAAGCGAAGAAGTGAGAGCAAGAGAGAAAAGAGAGAGAAGGAGAAAAAGATTGAACCCGTCCTACCGGTTATCCTCGGATTCCGGGCTGCGAACAAACTCGCGAGACTCTCCGGTGCACTTTGCCGATATATCAATATATCTATAAGCTTGGACAAAAAGTCACTCACACGTACACGCACATGCATACAAAAGATTCCTCTTCCGTGCGGACAAAAAAGTCAGCCAAGCACTGTGCCCTCGTGGCTCTCACATCAGGCATTTAATTCCCTTCCCTCTATAAGGGTCGCCGGAATGCACTTCCAGTATCCCCAACGATGACCATGACTTTCAAGATTTATCGCACGTATTACCTTTCCTCGTCTTAAATAATCCAGGTGTCGCAAATTTCACGGGATTCAATACGTCCCGATACATCAAATCCTGCCAAGTAACAATTCGTTTTTTTTTTCTACAGAAATTCTCATGAGACTTCACGAATTGTAATTCGACCCTAAACTCCGAGGCTTCGTCAAAAATTTATGAAATTAGCTCAATCCCATTGCACGAAGACAATCTGATCCAACGAAGAATCAATTAAAAAAATAATAATAAAAAAAAACCTCAATATTTCGTTGAACACGGTGAACGAAATATTTTTGGATAATTTGAAAATTTTTGTTATTTCCTCAATATTTTTTATTGGTAACGGAACAGTCGACAAAATTTACGATTGAAATGACAAAAATGTACTTTTCGGAGTGAATTTCTGGAATATTTCTTGCTGCAATAACAACATTTGTGTGATTTTTCAAAAAAACGTTTAGTCGAACTCTATCCAGCGAAATATCGATTTTTTCCAACAAAATTCTCGAAATTTTTCGAAAATCCTCTTTTCAGTTGATTTCCGAACGTGTGTGAAAAACTTTGCGATTGCTGTTTGATTGCTAATGTGGCGAATACACAGCATGAAGAATTGTATCGAGTTTTGACAACAGAGTTACATAGCAAGGCCCTGGATGTGTCTGGGCACTCTTTGATTCTGTTTGCGGAAACACGTTGCCGGAAATACTACCTGAATCTTCGATAAAAAAAAAAAACGAGGGTACTGTAACGGAAAAATGTAAAAAACGGTTAATAAACGTTTAATATCGCTATAGAGTTTGCTCCATTTCACTTTTGTACATAGGAAGCCTTATCGTTGACACCACTTTGCGAATCGTGTCCCATCGACTCGAATAACCCACTAAACTATCTCTTTCCATCTCCCTTTCTCTCCCCATTCCTCTCATCCGAATCCTATCTCTCAAACTGGATTCTCTTGTACGTGCTCACAGATTGAATCTGTATCAGTACTCAGCCACGGTGTATAATTACAAGAGTAACACGAGTGCTAAACATGCCCACAGCAGAACGAAGGCACAGCTCTGGCAACAGTACAAGTAGCCCATCGTCCCTGACTTTGATATTCGTATTCATTAATGTGGAAATTATACAGCCTGTGCAAAAAATTGTGCTCGATACTTCAGGAACTTGCCAAATTTGGAAACAAACTCTTCAGCTTGTTGTTGAGCTCGGTAACGTAATGATTGATCAATTAATTAGTGGCGGCCAATCGGTTGAGCTGTTACGAAGAAATGACGTTTAAGAAAGTCCAAAAACGCTCAATTTTTACGAAATTGGCTGATTGATTGAGTTTAAAAAAAAAAAAAGCTTTTTCATACGTCTCATTGCCTATGGACTCCATTTTCTTGGATACTGTTTATGTACGAGGCAAAATATACTTCGTCCAACCTTTTCGGTCATTTTGCTTTGCCTAAGGAGAAGAAAAATGTCTCAATATCAGCCTGAATCTCTTATAGATCTTGCTCGACCGCTTTCATCGGTGACGATCGAATAATTTAATTACTTCTGGAGTCATGGATATGTACATAGGGATTCATATGGGAAACTGGGTCTTCCCACGAGACATATACATATATATATTCCACGCGGTAACTTTCTCGTTTCCTTCCTTTGCTTCCAGCTCAACTTTGATCTAGAATTTATTATAATTATCGAATTTCCGTCGTCTAGAAAATCAGGAAATTTCAGGCGATCTACGCGGTTGCCAGATCTTTGTTTCGTCTTGATAAATTAATTGTTTTTTCGCGGCAGTTCTACTGATTCGCGTGCTATTAATTATGTGGCTCCTAAAGTTATAGAATCATAAATCTGACGTTGAGGTCTCCACGATGGGAGAAAAAGAACAAGAACTTAGCGACGGACTAACTAGAGTCCATCAAACGTTGAATTTTTAACGAATTCCCTAATTTTCTTGAGATCGTTTTATAAAACACTTTTGCCGAGTCCAGAAAATTTATACCAAACTCTGTAAACAGAATTTCGAAATATTCAAATATTTAGTTTTCCCACGCTCCAATTTCGTCGTTCAGAACGTCGTTTGTCATTTCATTGGCAAAATAATTGCATTTTCAACGGGGTGAAAATTAGAACGATGCACGAACCGTCTTTTGACAGAGTTTGGAGAATTTAAACGTTTTCTTTCCGCGTGGTATAAAAAACAAAGTGAACCCTTTACGTATAAAATATGAGAATAAAAAAAGAGCAATAAGTCCCAACCAAGTTCTCAGGATCTCGAGAATTCCCGTAGAATCTAAACAGAGATGTAAGAGCAACTATTGTTCAGCAAAGGTTGTAGCGAATAAAATTAACAATAAGAATCGCGTCTCATGAGAGGATCAACCCCGTATTTTTTTTTTTTTTAATCTCGTGTATGAAATCTGGAAGAAATGAAAGCTTCCGGAGTAAACTGCCAGGAGCACTTTTACTGCATCGTAAAAATGTTGCACTTTTACTGCTTATGGATAAAATATGAATTTTCATAAGAAATATTGAGTTGTCGTAAAATGATCGTTTGTCGTCACGGGCGATGCATTTTCCCGAGACAAATCCGCGTAATTGTCGATATTTTTGCTCATCCCTCCGTTCGCGTAATTTAACGATTGAAATAAATAAATCAAACCCGTTGTTGTAGATGAATCAACAAATTTCGTTTTGATTGCTACACTTTGTTGACGACTCGTTGAATTTATTCTCTCGGTGTTTGATACGCGCATTGAGATCTCGTCCCTTTCTCTCTTCGTTTTTATTACTTATATTTAGAATCACGCCCATTAGCTTTTCCTTTAAAAACACGTGTTATCTGTATTAGTATAGAATTCGATCGAGAGAGCGCCGTTTAGAAAGGCCTGGACACGTATGGATCACACATATTTCTATATGTATATATAAACTGTGTATGATTAAGTGCATTTTACACGTGGAGCGTGGCCCACCCGCGTGTCCAAGTAGAGCGATGAATTACGTGTAACGGTGCACCGTTGCACCAAAGTGCACAACAAGACACGACAGTAATTTATGTGCATGGAAACGCGAAAAATATACCCCTGAAAACGATTTTTCAAGGCATCAATAAAACTTGAAAATCGTTCACAGTTTATTCTGTCAATAAAGAAAAATCATGATAAATAAATCATTCCAGGTTTTCTCTGTAATCCAATAAAAGTTCTTCGCAATCGAAATACGACAAAATTATTATTTGTCACGTGGCAACGTAGAGATGAAAAAAAAAGTTGAACTTCGTGACTGCGTCGCAAGTTTGTAAAAAAAAAATGAAAATTTTAGTAACTTTGACTGAATTTTTATGCAGATGTGGCCCACGAAACGTGGTGAATCGTTTTCGTGGCTTCGCAAGGAGGAAGTAGCAAAAAGTGTAAAGAATTTTCCCAAGCAGAGGAAAATGAGGAAACGAGAGAAAAATTTTTCGTCTCAATCGAACGAGGCATAACAATTTTATTTTTTTTGCCTCAAATAAAAATCGGTTCGAAACTGCGTATCGGAGCTTTCGAATTATGCAAATAATGAAATTTCGTTAATCAAAAAAACACGTTGGCTCATTCCTCGTACTGGAAAATCGTCACAGCAAACTTCACACGTTCGTCGGGTCACTCACTGCCTCGGTGAAAGTTGCCTCGAAAATCAGTAACACGAGATTCCAACAAGCGCTTCAAACACGTATTTTACCCAAATCTTATTATTTATCAACGACGTCGGGCCTTGATTAGTGACGGAATTTCGTAACATCCAAGCTGACATGGTTGCAAGAAGAAAGATTTTTCTCATCGACCTTTCATTCTTGTTTATCGACGATAAATGATGCTGAAGTTTGCAACGTTGGAATGCATCGAAAAATATTGAATTTTATTGAAAATTCGTTCAATTTTCAATGTCATCCAAATTTTTCGAGCCGATATGCTTTTCGAATGGCAAAAATTGATCATTTTATCATCGTAATTACATTCTGCATTGGAATAGATATTTTTGTCAAAGATAAAAATGAATTGCGTTGCATTCCAACGATGCAAACTCCGGAGTCATGACGATAAATCGTTTGAATGATGAAAAAAAATATTTTTTAATGACAATTATTGATAGGGCGTGAGTTTCGCTCGCCTCTGTGTGTTCAGGGTGGACCACGGTGCATTGCGGCGATCATACGATAGCTCGACGGCCATAAATCATTGAAACCCGTGGAGAAATGGTAAAAAATGGATTTACAGTTTCCAGGGATGCTGAAAATTCAAACTATAATTGGCAAGCATCCATAGGCGATTATGCGAATGCGCGGTCGAATAATTTATCGTGGGATCATCGGTTCCGCCAAGGCCTCGGAACAGAACTTAAAACCCCGAGACAAGTCGTCGACTCCTTCGCATAAATACTGTGCGCGGAAACATCTCCGCGAGAACTAAACAAGAGAAACCTTACGGTTCAACGGCCTGATGGGACTGAGTTTAAAACAACATTTATGCTCGCACTTGTTCGGGTCAAAGGAAGAAAATATTGCAACAATATAAACATTTGAGCACCACATTCGTGTCTATTTATTGCTCCCAACTTTCCAGCCAACTCTCTCATTACCAACGCCGTCCTGTGTAACGAGACGATAGAAAATAAAAGAATAATTAATGACGATGAATTTCACTGAAATTTCTTTTTCCCATTAATCGTTATTTTAATGCATTTTATGGCTTTTATTAAAATTAATAAAATTTTATTAATTTTCGAATCTTACTTCGAGCCAATTTTTTTCTCTGCACTGAAAATTATATTTTGTCGAAAAAACGTCGATATTTTGTCGAATACGGCGAACCAAATATTTTTTCATAATTCCAACGTTTTTTCGTTATTTTGACAATATTTTTCATTCCTAACGGAACTGTCCGCGAAATTTACGTTCGGAATGACATAGATTTACTCTTCGAAGACACTTCCTAGAATATTTCTTGCTGCAATGACAAAATTCTTGTAATTTTTCAAAAAAAAACGTTCAGTCGAACGCATCCAACAAAATATCGATCTTTTCCAACAAAATTTCTTTTCAGTGTGCATAAAATTCAAAATTATTATTCTTCTTTCTTTTTATGAGCATTTTACATTCATAACGAAACGTACATTTTTCATGCACGTATTTATGGCCTTGATTAAAACTTGATATGTAATCTGTGCGTGAATCACATAAAACTATATGAAACTATAATTTCTCGGCGAAATAATTGCGTCTGGTACGAGGAATTGTAGCTGCACCGCGCGAGAGGAATTGTTGGTCTGTAGGGAATGTGTGGTTTACTACGCTAGTAGTTGGATGCGTCAGTCCTATGGCATATTATCCCGGAGGTTATGTCTCGGGCCATATTTTCTTCATTTATAGGCTCTCGAACGTACGGAACGTACGAGAGTTCTCCCCAAGAGTGAAAGAAAGATTCCTAACGGGTCAAATGCTCGGGATACCGCGCGAAGAGTCAACGCGAGAAATATTACTCGGGAATATTTTCCAGGACCTTTTTGCAGAGAACGAGAGAATGAAGAGGGAAGAGGGAGAGAGAAAGGCGTAAACAAAAGGAATAGAGGAAACAATGGAAAGTTTTTCGACGTCGGAAAAAAAAATTCCATTGTTTGATAAAATCGTGAGTTCTCGTCACGTTAAAATTCTATCGGAGTTCGAGGCCGAGAATCATGAAAGTTTTGCGAAATTATTTTGGAAGCTGCGTGAACTGCGACAAAAATGTCAGACGACGTGGAAAACAGCTGTAATCGAATAAAATCGAAAACTCGGAATTATTGGGCGGGGAACGCACAAAAAAACACAAAAAATCGAAATCCCAAATTTTTGTAATGATGATTTCATTGAATTCGTGTTATGACGACGGCCATGACAGTTTTCATTTCATATTCGCATAATTGAACGATTCGATCTTGTATATTTGAGCAACGTGAAAAGTTTTCAACACACACGAAAATAAAGTAGCGAAAAGAAAGATCTCAAATGTACATTATAGAATAATAAAAGAGAAAAAAGACAAAGACGCAATACGCAGCATCACGTACGCGCGCGAGTCGAACGAAGATGCGATCCTTCGAGAGTATCGACCGATCGTGGACCAACTTTTGTTATGACAGGGTAAAAGCACGCGAGAGAGAAAGGGAGACAGAGAGAAAGGCAAGTGAAGCTTACTCGTACAGACTCCAGTGGCGGCGGCTCTCGATGACATTAGCGTTGAAACTGCAACACTTTTTGTCTCGGATAATTCAGAAGAAAAACACGAGTACACCGAATAAATATTATGGTTGAAGCATCGAATCGACCGTTCGGCCTCACTGCCACGCGGAGCACTCCCGTCAAATTCGAATTAAACTTCCACGGAGCCATTCGCTTTTCACATACCGAGCGCGAAACGATAAGCGTGTGCGGTGTTGCGTGCAGTGTGTACGTAAAGATTTTCGCCCGGAGGGTCAGGGAGATCTCCGCGGAAAGACCGTTCAACGGAGCCGCGGCATTTCGAGTCGCTCGACGCGACACCTCGCGGATACATCAACTATCACCGACACTTACCGACCGAGCAAGACTCACTGACGGTCCGTGCACGTGAAATTTGCTCTCGATAAAATTCCTTTAAATTTGCACCACACCCAGGATCGAGTCGAGTTGAGATATTTATTTATAATAAAAATCTATATTCATCATTTATAAATATTTATTAAATATTAGATTGAATTTAAATATTAAATTATCATAAATAAATTAATATTTGTATAATAAAAATTATTTTATAATATTATTATAAAATATTAAATATTTATTAAATATAAATGTTATATTTATAAATATTTATATTTATTTGTAATAAAATTTATTCATAATTCAATTTACAAAATTTGTATGTAACGTCGAAAAAGCTTTCTTTAGTTTTTCTCAAAAATTGGTTGTCAATTTTTTTCGAAATTTTGGTTATTATAATTAACAAATACGGATTATCTCGCACAATTGTGAATTTAGTGGCTGTCTGTCTTTGGTCTGGAAAAATAGATTCATCAACTGTTGTCATGAACGATACAAATTTTATATTTTATGCTAAAAATACAATTGCAAAGAATCACTATAATAATTTTATAACCCACGATTCTTCTTACGACTACGTCAATAATTTCGCAAAACACGTACAAACGTTTGCGAAATCAGTTGGACTGAGGGATTAAAAATTTGTTTATTTCGGATTGTGGTTTAAGGATTTTTTTTGATGATGCTGATATGTCGATACTTCTCGACAACAATGAACAATTGTTCATAAACTAATTTAGGCGCGTCGACGCCCCAGAGAAAATCGACGTGATTGAATTTTGGAAACTGCACCCTGTACATTGCAATCTTGTTTGGTAATTGTTTCCACAGGGAATCGACGTCCTGAAAAATGAAAATTTTCCATTTTCAATCGTTTGCTTTTCGTATCATTAATAATTATTAGTTTGAGGGCTTACAACGGACGCTGCGAGCCAATCGTTGTCGGCGACGAACAACGCAACAGGCACTTTTATTTTCGAGATATCGTAATCCGGCGGCGACGTGTTATTGTAATATTTACGATTTTTCGTAGCTCCGTAATCGTACGCTTGGAAACGACCTGAATTTATTTCCTGTCCATAATGAACGAGTGTCTTTGTCGATGTGCCAGCTGGTGAATGGCTCAAAATGACCGGCAGCAAAGTCTGTAAATAAATAAAATACAAAATTAAGTACAACTGATTTTTCAAGCGGAATTAAAATCGAAAATTTGACACGATGAGGATTTAAAATTTATCGAAATGCAAAAAAACTCACTTCGTTAAATTGAGCCTTGTCGAATCCACAAATAACGAACATGGAATTCGCGCATATTTTTTCCTCGAACGTGTCTATTTCGCAGCCGTATTTAGCGAGGAATTTCAACAGGATATTTTGTGGTAGAAATTCGTCAGCACCCAAAAAATGTGCTATTAACTGAAGGAAAGAAAAAAAGAGAATCACGAGAAACGAAGAATTTTTAGGGCTAACTGGAAAAAGGAAAAATCACCTCTATGTTATCAGCAAAAGGAGCAATGATTCTAATCGGACTTTTCAAATGACTGACATAAGCAACCGGGGCGAGTGCAATCATGACCCTGACTCGCTCAGCAATATCAGGCCTTCTCGATGCCATAACGTAAAACATTGTCGTACCCATTGAGTGTCCTACATAAACGAGACTATCGTTTTTGTAATTCGTTATGAATTCTACGACCGCTGGTAGGTCGTACAGTCCCATTTCGTCCCAACTGTAAATTTGCCAATTGTATAATAAATTCCCAACGAATTTCAAGGCATTTCATGGATTTAAATACAGATTTTTTTATTCTCTCGTTGTCACATCGTCGAGTAATTCCATTTGTCCAGGTTTTTATCGAGTCTTTATCGCCATTCGCGTTTGAAAGGTTTTGTGACCTCCGGATCGATGCCAAGGTCATGTGAAGTATTTTTTTTATCATTGCAAGTAATTTCTGTTTTTTTTCTACGTTTTGAACCGTAAAAACCATGAAAAACGTCACCTGAAGTCCCAGAATTTCGAATCTGTTGTCGAAAGGGTTTTATGGGCACGGGAATAAGTATTTCCTCGAGAATTGCCAAGCCACACATCGTAACCTCTGTCGGCCAGGAGATAAGCTGTAAACAAACAACAATCACCCGAAAATGATCGCAGTAAAATTATGAATGAGGATTACAATGAATTCAAATTTGTTGCATACCAAGAGCCTTCGATTTTCCACTTATCACCCAATCAGCAGAACTGCTCAAAAGTCCATGCTGCAGGAAAACTGGAGTGGATCCTATTCCACCACGTATTCTATGTATTTCTAGGATGTACCCATCGGCCGTAGTCACCATATGGGCTTCCGCTGGATAGCCAGCTCTTTCTATCATGTCCAACTAAAGAAACGAAAAAAATCACGAAAAAAAATGTTCATCAGAATCGGCGAAAAAAAAACTATTCTAAAATATTTTTGGTGCTTTTAAAAAGTCAAAATCGAGTTTAATAATAAATGTGACTAATTTATCTCCACAAAATTAGACAAATTTATTGTCAAAAAGAGTGTTGTGAAAATTTTAAGTGAAATTCTTTAGGATTCCGCGCGAGAAATAATAAAAAATTTCAATTCGTTATCAACTTTGATCGAATCTTGAATCCAAATATTTGAAAAATGGAAAATCGTCAAGATTCCATAACGAGAATCTTCCGATGACGGCCTCATACAACTTCCGGTAACAGATAATTATAAAATTACACATATAGGTCGACGTTATTGCGCGGTCCAGACTCGCTATATTATGACTCATTATAATTGACCGATAAAAAAATAAAACTGCATGTGCAACTTCGTGAGTTTTGTATTGAGTAAAAGTTTCGTGTATGAGTCAACTACAAATCCGCTCGAGACTGTGAACATTTGAACTTTGCATTTTCGAAGGCCAGCTCTTGATCAGCAAAAAAAAAAGTGTGCATTGCTGGAAAAAAAATCCAGGAATACGTCATTTTGCCCTTGGACGCACAAGTTTTCATATTTGAAAAAATATTGCGATTATAAATATGAAAATTCTTTCACAGGGATCCCAATTTTTTTTTCACGTCTTCTTGATTTTGTGAGGCTTCAATTGTAATTGAAAAAAATATATTCGACGCTCGTAGAACGAAATTAAAAAAACAAACAACTGAAATTTTGAACTGGTCGTTTTTTCGTGCAACCGAAAAAGCACCCTCTCAAACCCTGGCCTATCGATCGATAAAACAGAGTGAGAAACCTTGTCAAGTTATTTATGCAAGGACCTGTATTTCTGTAAAACAATAATTCACAGAATGGGACTGTACACCCTCAATTGCGATGTCGTAAACACAATAAAAACACTTACAGTTGATGAACCAACATCGGGGCTGCCTTTCAATATTTTTTCGTGATTATTATGCCAATTTAATGGCGAAAATAGCCGGGTCAATGGATTTCCGTTGATTTCATTGTTGAGTTCGAAGCCTCCGACTTGTAGCTTATTGATTATGGACGAAAACAACAAAAACAGAATGCTTTTCATGATTTTGTTGTGATTCGACGATTCTGAACTATTTTACTCCTATTTATTTGTATAAAAGTAGAGAAATGTTTACGCAATAAATTGTATACAATCGTCCATCAGAGACACTCGCGATCGACGAATCTCTACAACTGCGTGCCTTTATTTATGATGCACACGCACGATCGGTCACCGCGAGCGTCTTGATACTCGTCTGCCTAGCGTTCAGCGAAATATTTATATATTCTCTTCTTGCCAGAGAGCAAAGCCAAAATCGGCATTCTACGCATTTTCCCACCAAACGTCGCGCCGCAACGACGTTATTCTCGTAATAATCCTGTTACGTTCTTTTGGTTCATAATATTTATATTTTGAACCTGAATGTTTCCTCGACTGTGGAGAAAATTCATGATGATATTTTCTCAATTAAACGTTTTTTCACTCATTAGGACCGATTACTATGAAACTGTATAATGAAATGTTGAATTTAATGAAAATAAAAATGAAGAACCACGTGCAAGTGCATTACAGCGAGTAAAATTGTTTTTACCGACCGAAATCAGCTGTTTTACATGACATTTCGCTCTGAACCGCAAAAACGTAAGCCGCACGTTTTTTTTCAATACTATAATGTCTAAATGTTCTGTACATTGATAACAAACAAGTAGCAATAATAATTATTCTCTACGCTACAAAGTTTCAAAAATATCAAAAGATATCGTTGAAAAATTCGTTGTTTCATAGTTTTTGCTTCATCGACTTCGACTGTGCCGGTTAACCTCAAAAAATTCAAATAATTCTTCCCTCTGTCGATTCAACAATGAGCGGCCACAGGAAACTTTAAATCATTCATAAAAAAATGTTCAAATCGTGCAGATAAAAAAAAAACGATATTTCCGAATTTTTCACTTTTTTTCCAGCGTTTCTTTACGATTTTTCGTCAGTTGTCAACATTTTTCTAATAATTTATAGTCAAGATGAACGAAGTTACTTTACCTCCGTCACCAAACTGGTACCTCAGCAGTATTTTATCCTGTGCGAATGACGGCACCGTTGTTTGGGGTGCCAGGAATTATATAGTCGTTGGCAAGCCTCAAGAAAACAGTAAAATTCTCAAATATTTCGTAATCGCCAACGCACATCCCGACAAAGTGACTTCCCTCTCATTTTCTCCGGAATACGGTTTGGCCAACAAGAATCTCATAGTTTCTGGGGGCGAGGAGCATATCGTGAGGATATGGAATTTGGACACGATGGATGCGGTTTTGTGTCAACAATATATTGACGCAAGTGACTTTTTTCACTGACTTATTGATTTTTTCTGTATAAATATTTCGTCAATTGTTTTAACGGGATTCTCGTTTGTTCGTTGGCTTTCAGAACAAGCAAAAAGTCGTTGGCGTCGATTGGTCAAAATGCAATCCGGATCTCGTATGTTTCGTAAGCCAAGACGGTTCCCTCGGCGCTTGGACAATTTCTTACAACAATTGCCAATTCTTTTCCTTCGGCAAAATGACCGCCACGTGTTTGGCATGTTCGCCTCACAAAGCCAATATCGTGGCAATGGGAACTAAGAGCGGTCTCGTTTACGTTCTGCTTTTACAAGGCAGTGGGACCATAAATTATAAACTGAGAGGTCACGATGTCGAGATCACGAGTCTCTCTTGGTGTCCTACGGACGAAAATATTTTCAACGATACAGGATCCAAGGACATGCTTCTCGCTTCCGGAGCAAAAGACAAGTAATCACGTTGTTACTAAAATATCGAACTTTTGATTATTCACGACGTCACGATCCGTCCGAACTCTGAGTCCATACGACAAGGTCGAAAAAACGTCCCGAATTCTTTTAAATAAAAAATGTATTTTTTCGTACTTTTCGAAAATTCTGGAAACCAGGGATTTTTCCTCAAATGTTGTCAACAAATAGTTGATGACAAAAATCTTCTTGGTCTCCTTAACTCTAGAATTACCGACCAGGGTAAAAATCTACCCGGGACGAACTTCGAATTACGATCGTAATCCAATTTTTCAGAACTTTTAGGTATTGAAATCCATTTTTTATCAGCTAAATGTTGATAAAATTGAATTTGCTCTTGACCATTCTTTGTGGCATGAAAAAAAAAAAAGATTCATGTCCTTATAAGTCTGATTATTGCTTCAGAAAGATTTTACGAACAAGAAATCCGTGGGGTAAATATTGAGACCGGTTTGCAGTTCAAATGTGAAAAAATGGGTTTGTGGTTCTGGGGTTAAGAAGAAGGAAGTTTTCCGACTGATTAAAAACGCGTTCCAAACGTCTCGATCGCCATTTCTTTGAGAAAATGAAGAAAATCAAAGTATGTGAATGGAAAAGTCTCATGCGTTTCTCGTTTTGTCTCACAGATCCATTTTCGTGTGGCGAGCAGGCGGCGATGGCCGCTACGAATTAAATATTCCCATACCGAGTGCGCCATTGACTTCGAACCAGCACCGAGTGAAAATGCCGGCGTCCGTAGGAAATTGGACAGCAGTTTGTTGGTCCGATCCAAAAACGCTCATGGCCAGTTCTTCGTGGGGAGAATTAATATCCTGGGATCTTGGCAGTGGCTCCAAAAAAAAACCGACGTGTAAACTCTTACATGCTCACCACACACGCGGTTTATTCTGCATCGCTAACGTGCCGAGGAAAACTCCGAAAGAGCAAGAAAATTGGAGAGAATCCACGCCGTTAGTAGAAAAATTCTTATCAATCTATTGAAAAAACATCTCGAAAAAAGCAGAATAACAATCAATTTTCATGTCAAGATGAACAAAGTTTTCGTCTCGTTTCTCCAGTTAAATCTTTCGCCAAGTTTGTCGTTTTCTAAATTTTGGAGCAGTCAGTTCTAAAAAATCGTCTTTACACGTACCGGACACGTGCGACAGCTCAATGACAGTTTTTCAAGCGAAATATTGTTATTAACCATTTGAAAAAACGCTTCACAGGACAATCGTGTGGACTCTCGCACAAGATCGCCAAGTGATCAAGAGTTCGGTGATAGGCTCGGAATGTAAACTCGAATACAGTGTGCCGACTCAAGGTGGATACGTTTATTGTATGGCTGCTTGTCCTCTCGACACATCGCGGATAGCCTTCGGTGTTGGGGACGCGATGCTGAGGTTGTGGAACTTGTCGGAGCCTCACGAAACAACTTTCGATGTGACGACGCAGTGGCAAAAAATAATGGGAAAAATTCGATCGGTAAATTATTTCTGCTTTTAATTATCAACGGGAATATCAAGAGACGCGGCAGCGGCTCGGCGCCAAGTATTAAGGAGGTTGGCTACATACGGCAATTTGATAAGAATTCAATCAAATTTGGTGATAAAATTCTTAAGCATCAAATACAATGACACTAATTTTTTCAAATTTTTTGTCTACATAGTTGGCGAATAATTCGAGTTTACAATATGCAAAAGATACATCTATATTTTATCTGAATCCTA
Source organism: Diadegma fenestrale (assembly GCA_037043255.1). Classification (NCBI taxonomy): domain Eukaryota; kingdom Metazoa; phylum Arthropoda; class Insecta; order Hymenoptera; family Ichneumonidae; genus Diadegma; species Diadegma fenestrale. Next base: position 2,935,311 of record CM073310.1, read on the forward strand.
AGCTTATGCATGTAAACTCTAGTGTTCGATTATTCGATAACTGTGAAGAAGAAAAATCTCAAAAAATTTTCAATATTCATATTTAATGTTAAAGAATATCCTCACGCAATTTCATTAGATTCCAATCATTTCGAACTTTCCTATGCTTTTTACATGGCAACATTGTTGTGTGTAGCCGTCCCCCTTAAAGAGGAAGCGTAGCGCGAGAGCTGCTGTACTTTTCTATACGGTAAAATGGGCGTTTTATGACGTCACAGAAACTCAAAATCGTTCTCACAGGAAAACCGGTTGGGGGCGAAAATTTCATATTGTATTTTAATTTTCTACGATTTTTTATCTTTCGAATGGCCCTTTGAGGAAGAGAATCCGTTTGGCTGATCCAGGGAATGTAAAATTGAAGATTTTGGTCGCGCGTTTTGGGGACGCTTTCTTAATTAATCGTGATCGTTAATGAGCTTGGGGATTAATAAGATTTGCTTGACATTCAGATCGCTTGGCACCCGGATAAAGAGAACTTGCTCGCTTTTGGGACTGGCGAGGGACGCGTTGGGATTTGGGATACAAATTTCAACACAAAACCACCGCTCCTGTATCGACAATATCATAGAAACACTGTTTATTCTCTTGGATGGGGTCCTAATCCAAACGACGAAAATTTTGTCCTCTACTCTTGTGGCGACAACGAACTCGTTTATTATCCAGCAGACAAGCCGACAAAAGGTATTCTCGTTAAAATTTTCTGAAACAATTTTCTGAAAATTCGCATTATTTTCATTTCGGAATTGCAGAAGTAAAGACGGTGGTGAAGAAAAATTGCACGGAATTCGCCTGGAAACCGGATTATTCTTGTATCGCAATTGGCTACGACGATGGGTAAGAAAAAAATTGAATTTTTACGCTATTCTGTAAGTTTGACCCCGAAATTGTTTGGCAGAATAATTATCATTGTAAATCGAGACTTGTGAATATTGCAAAATAATTATACTTTCTATAATTTCAGAAAAATTTCATTCGTCGATAGACATTTCAAAGAAATCGGAATCCCGATTCACGAGATGAAAAAAGCGGTGCAATGTTTGGCCTGGCATCCCGAGAGCACTGCGACCGATTTGAATCTTTCTCCGTTGCGGAATTATTTGGCAGTTGCGATCAATTCACCGACGATTAGTATTCTTGACGTGACGGAACTGTTGAAAATTTCGGAGGGCCCTGGAGAGTCGAGCGACGTGGAACGAGTCGATGAGAGTGAGGTCGCTCGGTTTAAAGTTGTCGCGCGTTTGACTGGACACACCGACAAAATTGTCGCGATGGCATGGAACCCTCACTTGAGCGGTTATTTAATGTCCGCAAGTTACGACAATACCGTTCAAATCTGGAACATCGAGACCCAAGCGATCGTTGCAACTTACGTCGAACATAAAGCTCCGGTGCATTGCTGCATGTGGAGTCCTCTGAATCCCGATTACGCGATAACCGGATCGTCCGACTTTACAGTCCGCGTTTGGAAGATTTCCGAGCAGAATATCGTCCAGCCTTCCGAAAAAGTTCGACCGAAATGTGGACAAACTAAGAAAAACAAGCGTAAAAAAGCGGCAGCCGTTGAATGTCCCAACGGAATTGTTCCAGCGATAGAAACGCCGGAAAAAGAGACGCCGAAACCGGAATTGGCGAATGAAATAATTGAAACGGTCAAAATTTCTAATGGTGCGAAGCCAACCAAAGAACGAGCGAAAAAAGTTGCATATTTTTCGGGCTATACGAAACGTTTGTCCGAAAAATCTACTTACGTCGAGTCGCTTAGAAATCTCATTCCGGAAGTTGGCACATCCGGAACCGATGTGACGAATGGAGAAGGCGATGAAAAGATTGCGACGATTTTTGGAACTCCGCAAGATATTACGATGATTTTGGACGAAGAACGTTCGGCTCATACGAGTCAAGGTCATTACAACACCAGCACCGAGATGAGCGTGTGGAACGGTGGATTAAGGAAAAATTTACAAGAAGCTACAAAAGAGAAGAGATTGAATGATTTTTTGGTTTCTCTCTCGGTTAGCCTGTCGATGAAAACTTGGCAAGAGACCTGCGAGGCTTACGCGGACCAATTACTCTTCGAATCCAATCCCACCAAAGCTGTTTCTTATCTTCTCTGTATTCACAAGATTCATCGTGCTATCGAAGTCTTCATCGCTCAAAAAATGTACAAGGAGGCTTATGTTCTTGCGAGATGCAAAGTGGACGAGAAAGATGAAATTATAACGAGGATTCTCACCGAATGGGCAAACAGCGCGAGCACGGTAGGCAATTTTGAAGAAGCGGCTCAGTGTCACGTAAAACTTGGCGATTTTGCGAAAGCTGCTAAATTTTTGGGTCGAAGACGAGAGCTCCAAGTTTTAGAACTCGCAACTGAACTTGGACAACTCTCCAAAGAGTCAGGCTTGGCCGAATCATTAGCTGAACAAACTTTCACGGAGTGTCTCCTTCTCTCGGATTGTCAAACTGCAAGAAAGTTCGTCGATAAATTTCCACAGATAAATCATCGTCGAGCACAGATCGAAGTGTTTGAAGAGATGAAAAAAATAATGGAAAACGTTGTTGATCCCGCGACCTTTTTCGCGTGGATTGAGACTGGCGGGGAAAACAATTTCTTGGAAAAGTTGCGATCGAAATGCGAGAAATACGTCGATCAATACAACATTCTGTCCCAGGCCACGGATTTTCCTGTCCCGGAAAACGAGCCAATGCTCTGGATCACCACGAGCCACCATTTGGCTTTGTTCGCAATCGCCGATTCACCGGAAAAACAAATTTGCCATTTGGTTACTGCGATCGGAGCTGTCTCGCAGTATGAAATTGTTTATCCATCAAAAACCGGCAACAACGGTGAAGGTTTTCTCATTCGATTACTCGTCAATCTAGAAAACAAAAGTCCCGAAAGCGAGCAAAGTTTATTCGCCAAAAAGGACTCTGAAGTTTACAAAAGCTTGCGAGCGTTTTTGTGCCTCGGCGTTCTCAATTGGCTCAATTTTCATGCTCCCGCGGACCTGGAAAACCTCGACAAACTTTTGAAACTCGTTGAAAAATTGCTCCAAGATACTTTCGATCAACGGACCGTTAAGTACTCGACGATGACCAACGAAATCAACAAACTCGGAGCCTTACTCGCAACGGCCCTCGGTACGATAAAAAAAAAATCAATAATTCATTTTTCACTCCTCAATTCTCCCGGAAAGCAAAATCAATCCGTGCCCTCTAGACTTTTCTCCGAAAAAAATGTACTTTCAATCGCTTATGTTTTCAGGAAATTCTCAGAAAGCTGAGAACGAAGACGAAACGAAAACAGAGACGACGAGTCTCCTCGAACAATTGGATCACCTAAAAAACGAGAAAAAACGTTTTCTCGAAGAACGCGTTTGCGCGCCCAGTCCGATACTCGCATATAGCAAAGCTAGCCAGTTATCGAATATTCTGCCGGACGGCGATAACAAGGACCGTTTTATGAAAATTGTGTCTGAAACGTGGTTGAAAGCTCTATCGTAAATATTCATTTCAAGTTACAAATCCTTGGAAAAAACTGAAGCTTTATTTTCATAAGAAACTTTTTGTACGATTGAAACCAGATTCTCGTTTTTTTTTCTTTTTTTTTCCTACGATTACGCCGCAGTACAGTTTTTCTCTCACTCCAAAGACAACGAACAAGTCTTTATGAAAATTGTGTCTGAAACGTGGTTGGAAGCCACATCGTAAATATTAATTTCAAGCTACAAAGTGGAGATTGCTTGGAAAAAACTAAAGCTTTATTTTCATAAGAAACTTTTTGTACGATTGAAACCAGATTCTCGTTTTTTTTCTTCTTTTTCCCTACGATTACGCCGCAGTACAGTTTTTCTCTCGTTCCAAAGACAACGGTCAAGTCTCTGACTGCAGAAGGTGAATTTTTGATTCTTAAGATCGTGACAAAATGCCATTATTTTTTTTTTCTTAATTTGTATGGATGCGACAGTTTATTGAATGATAAAAAACTTTTGTACAATCGAAGCGTTCATTGTTGTCGTTGTTTTCCTTCTTTTTTTTTATTTTCAAGGACAATATTCCAGTTTCTTTAGCAAATCGATACGATTTTCAGTTCTGGGGATGATCACTCGGAGTTTACACGCCAGAAGAAAAGTTGACGGTCACTGGCAGCGCAGAGATAAGGCAATTTGTGATGCCACGTGATGCCCCCAACAAGGGAAACTTTGCCGCACAAGATGACCTGTTTAGTTTCCAAATTTGTGACTTTGATGAGATTGTCCGGACGGCCGAGACTCGCCACGAGATTTTCGTTACTTCGTGCGAATTTCACGGCCAAACCTCCTTCAACGTGGAGCGTTCGACTTTCCCTTGGACGACTTGGTCTCGAAACACCCCAGAGAAGCAATTCTCCCGCTGCCAAACAAACGACGTTCAACGGGTTCGGCCCCCAATCGGCACAAGTCAACGGTATCACTCCCGCGTCCAACGACATTATTGCTTGTTGGCTTCTCACGTTGTACATGTGAATCAAACTGTTCTTTTCGGCTACCAACAACTTTCCCGATTCTCTGCTGTGCCAACAAACACTCATTCCTGGCGATGTTAAATAAAAACTCGTCACATACTTTTGTTCCTCTTTCACCGCCCACAGCTTGCACGTGTGATCGTCCGACACCGAAGCCAAAAGTTCACCTTCCGACTCGTACGAAATATCGTTTATATAATCTTTGTGACTCTCCAGTACCTGAAATGTGCAAATTTCCCCGATTCACTAGAAACTCGGGCTTAATTTCTTGTTCGCAGCGAACTGAGATATTCCTATTGAAAGAATGATGTTTTATCATCTCAAGTCAAGAACAACGAACCAGGCCAGATAAATAGCCCAGGCCAACTTCAAACGGCGTTCCTAAGATGATTTTCCACCGACTAAATCTCATGATTCTGAACTTTGCAACGTTGAGATTCAACGAAATATATTTTTTCTATTATCTATTGAATTTTGAGAATCATGCCAATTTTTCTCTTGTCGATTCAGTTTTTGGGACTGGAACCAAATATTGAATAATAATTTTGATCTCTGCTAAAGAAATAACAGAATTCCGTCGCTTTCCAATGATGCAAACTTCAGGATCATCTGAATCTCGATGGAATTGAATTTTCTGTTCACCATGCTCTTCGGCATGAAAAAAGCAAAATTTTCGTGTGCTTATTACTCGGATTACGGCTTTTGATATTTATCAGCTTGGTTCAAAGACAAAAAAATCCATATTTTGTTATTTATGTGTCAGAATTTGTAGAGAAATGAATTTCGAAAAATATTTACCTCATAAACATGAACGTCGTTCAGATTACTGTTGTAGAGCCGTATTTTGAAGTCTGCGCCAGCAGCGGAGAAAGAAACAATTTTGGGAACGACGCTTAACGAAGTTTCTGGACTCCAGGCGATTGCGTGGACTCGTGTGTCGTGATGGAACGTTCTGAGCGGTTTGTAAGAAATATCCTCGACGAGTTCATCCTCCTCCTGCTCGAAAACATTTATTTTAGAAATGAAGTTTCGAGGGAAATTCCAAATTGGAACTGCGAGTAGAGAAATTTGAAAAGAGCTAGAGAGAACAAAAGTTTGCAAGATAAAGTTATCGATTACCTGAAAAGTGACCGTTCCAACGATGAGTTCTTCGCCGAGGGCGATGCAAATAAGGTGTTGGGACCATTCGTAAGGTGACAGCTCGACGCAATGTATTTGTTCGGAAAAACTGAGTTTCGTCGTTGGTTGAGTGACTAAAGCTTCGTCCATTATTTTTTTTTTATTTACAGTAATATAATCGAAATTTACGAAAGAGTTTTCGGGCCTATGAGTGATTTTGACATATATTCATTGATACATGTCCAGAAACTGTAATGAACTCACGAAACTGCCGGCATAACCCCTAATGCCCGAATGTGTTGTTTGTGATCACGTGTAAACGTATATATATATTTATGTGTGTTATATACATTCACACAGGTGCCAAGTCAAGTTAGGCTGCGAACTAAAGAGCAAAGTTTGTAAAAAAAGTTGTCAAGTTTTATAGATTCTTGTTGAAAATATTTTGGAGCAGCCGATCGATCGAAAACGTCGAAAATGTTTGTAGGAAAAATCATGCAACGAAAAAGGGTTAGGCGAAGAAAAAGAGCGCGAAAATTTGACCGTTTTTTTATAAAAGCGAGACTTTTGAAGAGGTTTCGACGCGCCGTGGGGGCGCCACGATCGTCAATATGTATATATACATGCGATCGTCCAACGTGCCGCATCTCACAGAAGCCAGCCTCACTCTTGGGTAAAATGTTCACGTTTATCGGTATTTCCTAAAGAAGAAAAAAAGCTCTTTTAACCAGCAAAGTGTTGCTCACGAACGGTGAATAAACGACAGCTAATAAAATTGTTTCGTGCCGCATATAACAACACAGTGACGCGCCAACGATTCTCGCCAAACATCGGAATCTTTGACTCGTTTTTTTTTTACCTTTTTTTTTAACGCAGCTTTTTTCGTGCGGATACATTCTGTCAAGGCATGGTCGGCGTGCACGTACGATGTGTTCCGCTAAGAACCGCGAGGTCCTCGTGTCGAAATATGCTTTTGTTTATCAATTTTTTTCTCGTATTTCGCCCTCGCGATAATCATCGAAATTGAACATAAACATTCTCGCCACACGCTCTTCTTGTTGATATGACGAAATTTTTTTTCCTTGTTGCCCAACATAAAAATTACAGTGATTCCTTCTGCAATCAAGAAAAACAAAAATCCCTTATGGTTGTTTTAGCTTTTTTTCAAAATCAAACTCCCGAAATCTGCTCTGCTACAAAAAAATAACTACGACGCCGAAATTCATTTTCGGGCCTCCACGTTTCCTTGCTGTTGCTCCAAAACTATGTAAGATCGACTTACGAAATCGTGTTTTTTATATTTTTTAAATCTCCAAATTTTCGTTATGCTGGATTTCAACAGATCGAACTAATTAAAACTTTCTTTCTATCGAATTTCCACGAGGACCTTGACACAGGGAAAAAGAATGATATTTTGAATTGAAAAATGATTAACACAACAGAAACTCTGGCGAAATTAATTAAAGAATTTCATAAAAATGACAATTATCCTCGCGAGTCTCTGAGTGCGCTTTTTTACCGTGTCAATATTATTTCTGTCATCACTATACTTGTAATGCAATAAACGTGAAAATCTAAGAAACTAAAATTCTATTTTTTCAAAACGAAAAAAAAAGAATCCTTTCCCAGAAAAATACAAAGAAATGATGAAAATTTGATAATTATGAGTGGATTAATATTGAGAATGAAAAATTTCAGCGGAACAAGGACGCAGGTATGGAGTTTGGGGTGGGCGATGTCGCCCAGATATCGGGAGAACTTGCGCGTGTCGTGGAGGTGATGATGTCGCCGGACATACCGCATCAGCAGCGTTTGGATGTGTACAACGCTTGCGAAAGATTTAAAGAGACATCGCCGTTGTGCGCTCAGTGCGGTTTGTATTTGGCACAGAAATCGCCGGAGAGAAGTTCCATTGTGAGACACTTTGGTTTGCAATTGATGGAGCATTGCATCAAGTATCGCTGGACTCAAATATCGCAGACGGAAAAGATCTTCATAAAGGAGAACGCAATGAAATTGTTGCAAGAAGGAACGGACCCTCATTCGCAAGACGAAACGCATATCAAAGACGCGCTTTCTCGAGTCGTTGTCGAAATGATAAAACGAGAATGGCCTCAACAGTGGCCAACTTTGCTCGCCGAATTGAGCCAAGCTTGCACTCACGGCGAAAGCCAAACCGAAGTCGTTCTCCTGGTTTTTCTTCGCCTCGTCGAGGACGTCGCTCTCCTACAAACTCTCGAATCGAACCAGAGACGGAAGGACATTTATCAAGCCCTCACAACCAACATGGCTGAGATATTTGCCTTTTTCCTTCGTCTCATGGAACAACATTTTTCAGAGTTTCAGAAACAGAGCGCTTTGGGCCATACAACCGAGGCCGGCGCCCACAGCAAAGTCGTTCAGGTATTTTTTCTCCAATGTCTTCAAACTTTTTATCATTCACTACCAATTCAGTACAATTCGACGAACCAATTTGGCTCTTGATCCGAGTTGACAAATTTCGTATACATACGATTATTTGCACGAAGTTTGTAAAAACTCTGGATTCTTAACACGTCGAGTGCACACATGCTCTGAGTGCACTTGGGTCAATTTGACCCAAGTTTTTTAAATCGTTTGATTCCGGTAAATGGTCATTTTTTTCCATATTTTATGGCCCTAAATTGTTTTTTTCCACAAAAACAGAAATTAAATGGCAAAGAATCGGTGACAGAAAATTGTTGAGGTCAAAACGACCGATTATGGATCCGGAGAGTAAAAAAATTGACGAAAATATTTGAAATGAATTTTTTTATAGAAATGCCAAAGAATCTCATTTGTTGCTTTTTATGTTAATCGGGCGGGGTTTATTAAAAAATTTGGCCCGATTTGCCCAGGTGGTTCTGCTCACACTGACCGGATTCGTGGAGTGGGTATCGATAAACCACATAATGGCGGAGGAAGGACGTTTGCTCCGGATTTTGTGTCTGTTACTGGGTGATCCAACGTTTCAATGTGCGGCTGCGGAGTGTCTCTTGCAAGTGGTGAATCGCAAGGGAAAGGCAGAGGACAGGAAGCAATTGATGATTTTGTTTACGGAAGAAGCCCTGAGATACATATATTCAGCGGCGATTGCATCTCCGGGCGCTCACGTCGCGTCGCACGAAAATCATTATCTATTTCTGAAAAAATTGACCCAAGTGCTGACCGGAATGGCGACGCAATTGTGCACACTATGGGGAAAAGAAGACTCATCGAGCATACGTCCTAACAATTTCAACATATTTCTCGACGCCGTACTGAGCTTTACGATCCATCCGAGCCTGACGTTGACCCATTTGGCCAATTCGATCTGGGTAATGTTGTTCAAACACGAACAAATAAAGACTGACTCGTTGATTCTCACGTACATACCAAAGTACATCGAGAGCACGGCCCCAAAACTTATGAAAGTAGCTTATCCGAACGGAAGAAACGCGAATGGAACGACGGCGTATTGTTTGACGGATTACGATTCCGATGAAGAATTCTCGGTATTTCTGCATCGTCTCAGGATGGATTTACTGGAAGGTTTACGTCACGCCACGATGGTATCGCCCCTCGTGACATTCGCTTACGTACAACAATGGTTAACGGCTAAAATAACTAAAGGAATGGCGAACGTTCGTTACAAGAGTGATCCAAACGACCCCGAGTATCTCGAGTGGGAGGCACTGGCTCAAGCATTAGATTCCGTGACGTCTCGAATACTTTTGGTAAACGAGAGGCCCAGCGTACAGAACGGTCTCCAATTGCTTGAATTGTGTCTCGGCTATTCGCCTCAAGATCCCTGGCTTTTGTCCACTCTTTTATCTTGCATAAGCGCTCTCTTCGTCTTCCTTTCGATGTCAACGGGCTCCATGGCGATGCCAGGAGTTGCCATATTGCCGCGAGTGTTGGAGAAAATATTTGCTGCCCTTGTTTTCCAAGCACCTGGTGAAACGAAAAACACGCGATCCAGAGCGACGAAAAATGTTCGACGACACGCTGCGAGTTTGATGGTGAAAATTGGCCTCAAATATCCTCTCCTCTTGTTACCTGTTTTTGAACAAATCCACACTACGGTCAGAGGATTAATTCGACAACCGAGTCAACTCTCCAGAATGGAAAGTGTCATTCTTTACGAAGCGCTCTTACTCATATCTAATCATTTCTGTGATTATGAGAGACAAACGTGCTTCGTTGCCGAGGTTATCGGCGAAGGCTCCACGCAGTTCATGACTTTGGGGCTCGAGGCTTTTAAAGGGCCTATCGAATTGATACGATTCGTTGGATTAGACAGACCACCCGTTGACGCTGGTCTCGATGATCCAACTGCGAAAAATCGCGCCGATCTCATGTTCTGCATTTCCACCGTTTTGAGCGTCGTCAAACGTTGCTCCATACCCGAAGATCCTGATAGAGCTGCCAGGGGTGGATTCGTCGCTGCTCTCAGCGAGAGCGGCAATCCTGTCTACAGAAATCCAGCCGCACCACACGTTATTCCAGTTTTACCAACTCTCTTCGCTCTCGTACGCGCTATGAATGCTCTTTTCACTCCAGCTGCGTTGGCTTCACTTTCCGAAGTAAGTTTTTCGTCCAAATATCCCTTGACCAAATTACCCATTCACATCATTCGAATAGATTGTCTCGAGAGCTGTATTTCACACCAAAAAAAACAAACAATAACCAGTGCATTGACCCTAGAACGGTAATCTTATTTCTTTTTTCACGTATTTCGATAAACTGGGGCCATAAATTACCGCAAATTTTTACTATCGTGCGATTAAATCTCCATATAAAAATGTCAAACTATAACAATAATTCACAAATGAAATTTCAAACATTTCAATAATCACAATTATTTATAATTGTTTTCGATAATGAGTGTTAATTATTATTATTAATGATAATAAAAATTAGTATTATTATCAATAATAATATAATAATAATTATTATTATTAATTATTAATTATTATTCATATTTATATTTTAATTGATAACATTAATTATTATTATTGTTATCAATAATAATTATTACATTTTATTACCTTTCTAAATTATTTAATCTATAATATTATTAACTCTACCACGGTAATTTTGAAAAATTCATATCTCCGGTAAAATTTAACGAAAAGGGTTCAACTTTGGTCCATTTTTTTAGTTTTTTTTATAATGCAGGATCACGTGAGCGTGAGGCAATTTTGTTATATGCGGTAAAACAGAAAAAAAAATAATTTTACAGATTGCCGTTTTAGAAAAAAAGATTATGCGGTTCGCTGGTTCTCAAACGAACGACATTCATTATTTAATTTTTTTCGTTGCAGGGCTTTCGAAATGCTCATGGCCTCTTGGAGTCGGAAAAAGCAAAACTACTCGGTTTGAGCACAGGAAACGGCAGCGACAATACCCCGGAAACCGATCAAGTACCGAACGCACCACTCGCACGCATGCAATCCTTCCTTTCCAATATTCACGATCATTGTTATCACATGCTTGGCAGTGGTTGCCACACTATAGGACGAGATTTCTATCAACTCTCTGGTCTCGCTCCAGCTCTTCTCAATTCGGTTTTCTCGAATATGGAGGTCAGTAAAAAAGAAAATTTATTTTTCTTTCCAACAATTTTTGTAATTCCTGGTTAACGTTGCTGTATCTTTTGAATCAAATTTCAGGTCATTCCGGACTATAGACTACGGCCAATAATACGCGTTTTTCTCAAACCGTTCATATACTCCTGCCCACCTGCGTTCTACGAAAGTGTCTTGGTTCCGGTACTCACTCACGTCTCTACTCACAGTGAGTATCAAAATTCAACATTTTTTCCAAACTTTCAATTTTATCAGAATCTTTTAAATATTTTTATGCCACTGGACGGTGATTTCTGGTGCCAACTTTTTTTTTATTACCTTTCAACTACAAACTGGCGTAAAAATTTACCCCAAGGCATTCTTGTTCGTACAATCGTTCCAAAAGCAGAAATCTGACTTACAAGTACATGAATCTGTTTGTTTATCCATGCCAAAAACAGTGGTGAAGAGAAAATTGAATTTCTTCAAGGTTTGCTTGGTGAAAAATCGATTTAAATGCCTAAAAGTTCTCAAAAATTGACTCAGCAACGTCGCCGGTTTGTAATTCTAGGGTTTTAACCCTTGAACTTGAACTTTGATGAAAATAACTGATTAACGTTCTTGTGGTTTCAAGTGTGCCAGCGACTGAGCGCAAAATGGCAGTACATAACGAGGCTATACGAATCGGGTTTCGATGAGGAAAACACCGATGCCCAGGAGGTTATCGACGACATGCTCAATAGGAATTTAACCAGAGACTTTGTGGACGTTTTGAAAGTTACTATTGTCGGTGGGGCCGCGAGCGATGCCGCACCACCGGATTCCATGGATCACGATAGTGGAGGAATGGCTGTCGATCCACCGACCTCTCGAGGAAATAGTATCGTCGCCGAAGTCGTTAGTGAATTAGGAGCTTTTGTACTTCGACATCCTTCCACGAGCCACAGCGTTGTTCTTTGTATTCTCGGGTACGTTGATTTTCATCTTAGAAACGAAAAGATCGACCCAAGGAATTCGTTTCGCCGATTTTCCACTTTTCCAGCCATCAGTAATTGAGGAAATTGAAATATCGCAGTTCGCTTAATAGTGGCGAGCGAAGCTGAAAAAATTAACTGATCCGATCACAGAAAAAAGAATTCCGATTCCGTGTTCTTCATCCGAATGAGTCCATAATTAGGACGCACAGAATTTTCCTCCTTTTTTCATTCTCTTTTCATAAAATTCTCACGCTTTTCGATTTTTTTTCGTAAAATTACTCATGTTTTGAAAATGCGCAGCGCCCTTTCGTGGAACGATTCGAACGCGAGTCTGAAAGCCACGATGTTGACCGGGCCGATCGTGCGTGCATTGGCCAGTGACGGTAGCCTGACACCGGCCATGGCAGCGCACATAATGGTGGCAGTGCTTCAGGGTCTTCAACATCACGGACAACATGAAGCGAATCAAGGTTCTCTGGTGACTCTCGGAGCGCAGGTCTACGAGTGTTTACGTCCTAAATTTCCAAATATTATTGAAGTAATGCAGCAAATCCCGGGAGTAACTCCCGCCGACTTGCAACGCTTCGATGAGAAAATGGCAGTCACTAGCACCAAGGGAAATAAAGTTGAAAAGGGCAAAAAAGAATTGTTCAAAAAAATCACGAATCAGGTAAGTCGTCGAAATCGAAACAGAAAAAAAAAAGTTTTGTTTTTAATTTGTAACAGCAAAAACAAGAATAGATCGTGATTAAAGTGATCGAAAATTATTTACAGCTGATTGGAAGAAGCGTCGGGCAGCTCTTTCGTAAAGAGGTGAAAATCGACAATTTACCAAGATTGAAAGTCACGGGAAAACCTCAGGCCATCAGAGTCGACGACATTTCGAAAAATGCCGCAGACACGGGACTAACAACTCTCTTTGCTGGGCCCACGTAGCAGAGAGCGTTAGACGACCGCACTTTGCACGGTTGGTCTAGTTCGATAAGTAATTATAACTTGTGGTAAACAAATATCTCGGCGACGTGGTCGAGAAGGCGAGAGAGGAAGAGAAAAGAGAAAAACAAGGAGCAGAAATGGATGCAAGAATCGTTGAAGAAAACAAAACGAGTTTTAATCGACTCTTTTTCGCTTGTGGGAGCAGAATAAGGGAGAAAAACTGATCACGCAAGATCAAACGAATCTGTCGATATCGAAATTTGGCAGACTTTCTGAAAAAAATCGCGCAGCAATCACTTTTTATTGCTCGCTAATTTATTTCGAAACATCGAAAAGAATGTTCGCCGCGACGTCGCCCACTTTTAGATCCATCCGGTGAGCTCGTTCAGGGATGTCGTGTCACTTTGTTTTCCTTTTATTTATTATAGTCACGATACCCACGGAATAATAAAGCGACTAGAGAGTGTTGCATTGCTGGTCGATTTGCACCATTTACAGCCGATTCCCGTGAGCTTATTTCTGTTTTTTGTTTCATTGTTTTCTTTGGGTCGTTGCCTCGAAAAGCAGAAAACCGGTTGAATCCTTTTGCAACGAGCTACTGCTTAAAAATGATTATTTATTAAACTTTGTACTCGTGACTCGTGAGTCGATTCAATTAAAAAACAGTCACAAACTCTTAAAATTCATTGAATTTTACGAAAGTGCAACAGGAAAACAGGATCGCCTTATAAATCAAATAAACGAAATGAAATTACGGGGACGAATGTTTTTCTCGGAGAATTTTCGCAGTCCTCATATCGGTGATCTACAAGATTGAATTTTTGTATGAAAATTTCGTATCAGAATTTCGCTTTCCACAAAGATCGTTCGAGACGATCGTGTGAAAAATGATTATTCGTTGATTTCTATTCCGAAAGAATTTGTACAATTTTATTATTAACGTCGTTCACGACGCGGGGGATACCCGACAAAAATTCTGGTGAATAGCCGAACGACAACGTTTTTTCCCGACTCTGTTTCCATTTTCTTGTTCTTTACCGTAAATCATTCCCGATTATGAATCTATCGAAGCATTTACCTACTTCGCTGGAAGGATTTTCATTTTTCCATCTCTTTGCGCCAGCCGATCGTACGAAATAAGAAAAATCTCTGTCAACTGACTCTCTAATATTTCCCATTCCAATGTTACTGAGTTTCGTCTTATGACGAAGGAAAAATAAATGCGAAATAAAATAATAAAAATTGTCAATCGTTCAAAAATGATAAATATTCAACCGCGAATTATGAATGTACATGATTTCAATGAAAAAAAAACGTTGAATATGCGTTTTTTGTTTATTTTAGTACAATCTTTAGGCCTACAAATGCCATTCATTGTAGAATAAATTTAGCATGTTTCATTATTTTTGAAACAAACAAAATATAATTGAGGTTTTCATAAAAATACTTTGTTTTTTTTTCTTCAAAAATTATTTTCCATTTGCCGAATTACTGAATGATTTCCCTGCCGGAAGTTAACCGAGTGTCCCAAACACATATCAGTTTCTACAATTCTTTTGATAAAAAGCCACGAAAACAGAAATTCAAGTAAATGGACTCGAGCGTATGAGGAACAGTTCGAAGAGATAAAAGTTGAAGAAGAAATTTCAAGAATTTGCAAAATCGCATGTTATGAACGTATTTGTTTTTTTTTTTTTGCAAAAATATCATTATTTTTTGTTTTCCAATAAAGCTGCCAGTTTCACACATCGTTGTATATCATCGGCTTCAAAACGATGCTGATCTTGTATATATTGTATTGTAATAAAGAAATGCATTGACAATAACGCATTCGTACGGAAATGAGACAATTTTCACACTCCATGTATCCATATACAATATATATTTATATATTTCTCGATAAATCTTTCATAGAATTGTTTCAATTTCAATAATTATTTAATACATTTCCTTCCATTATATTTCGCTTCATTTGGTTCATTTTTAACAACAAACTCCCTTTGGTAAACAAGGTGGGAGGAAGGAGTTTTGCTGCTTGCAAATCAATCTACTTTTTTTTTGCTAATACACGAGAGTCGAAGGTATAACCTTCTATTTTTTTCAGTAAGTATACAATTTCGTATTATCGTCATAAATAATTTATCATAATAATAATAATATATTACTTTTTTTCATTTGAGTTTTAGTTTGATTGACGACTGTCAAGGGCTCGTTAGTGCCATCGATATAAAGTCCATTCAAATTTCTTTTGAATGCAATATAAAAGCGATTAATAATTATAGTATTTTTTGTTCCTGTTTTTAAATAACAACGATTAAAATTATGATAAATATGGGTGTGAAATTTCGTTTGTACGATTGTGCCAAAATTGGTTTAACATTGATTTATAGTTATTGAATATCGGAGTATTCAAAATTACAACCCTTTTCTTTCGCCTACTCGAGGAACTTTCGTAAAATCGACCATCATAAAATGAAGGAACATGATTTATGATTACAGAACAAATAAAAATTCCTGAATCTCGTGAAAATAGAAGAATGGGAAAAAAATAATTCTGTGATAAAATGTATGGTCAGATTCGTCGGTTCAGAACAATTGGGCATCGAATCCCCTGAGGTTTTGTTTCACAAATATTATAGTTATAATGGTTATTGAGAATATCCAGTTTTTGGACTGGCCCGAAAATTTTTACAGGTATTTTTGTTGCAATTCAGTATATTTTTTATAAATGGGTGTTTAGTTCGCTTCGACGGATGGAAAATTCGAATAGCGATTCAGTTGTATTCGAATATTCAAGAACATCCAAAGCACTGACCGTCATGATGGAGGAAAATGCTTTTCGATAACGATTCAGGTATTACATTATGTATAAAAATGCAGGGAATAAATATATTACTCTTTGGGAGCGACGGCCGGGATTGTTCCACTTGAATTAGCGAATTTCAAAAAACAACACCGCCGATTGTCGAGACAACACAGGCACTTGGTTTCTATTCGGAATTAAAGTTTTCATCGTTGGAACGAGTAATTGGTTTCGTATAAATTTCTTAGTTTATCAAATTTTTCACATCATCGTGTGGCAGATTTTATTTTCGAATGCTAAATGAAGTGGAAATTTCTCGTTCAATTCCAACGATTCAAACTTTCATCGAAATTTGTTCTTTCTTCTTATAGTTTCGATATAAAACTTTCATATTTTTCGACGATACAGTCGGTAGCCGCGATCCACTAAATATCATCGTCGTGTATGAAATATATCGCCCTTGATCGAAGAGTAAAAAAAGATTGCTCGTCAGATCTCTCAGAAATGTGCAAATCAACGTCGGAATGTTAATTACAATCGCAACTAATGATTTCAACGGTAACTACTTGGCCTACATCGCATAAACATCAATATCATCTGCTAAATTTGTTAACATTTTTATTATATCGAAACAACTAACATTTTGCAAAATCAACAAAAAGCTCGGTTTTTATGTAACAAAATTATTTCTTCCACGATGCGGCATTAATTGTGAGTTTTTTTTTTCAATAAATTCTCAATTCATTTTGACCGTGAATTACGATCGTTCCCGATGTCGCGACTCGGTCGCAGCTCACGTGAGGTTGTTTCAATTGTTTCCTCTTTTCGTCTCACCGCTTAGAAGTTCGAATGCATGATTTTTTTGACAATAGTGAGAAATTTAACGAAATCAATATTCGAATAGACGTTGCTATTTCGAGGATTGTCAGAAGAAGTTAAAACGCGATTAAAACTATTTTGCCTCTGTACAGTTATTGATCGTTAGTACAAAGATTTTCTCTCTTCGGTAATTATACAAGATTCAAGTCCACTTACACACGAAAATGGGTTTTTGTTCGTCACATCGGATCACTTGGGGTTAAATTATAAATTATTCCTCCTTCGATCGGTTGAATATCGAGACTCTATAGATAAATAACGACTTGTCGTTAAATTGAGAGAAAGTTGTGAATATGATAAAAATTTGAATTGAAAGTTCGCCACAAGGATGTCGTTTTTCCAAAGAATCACCCAGCAATCGAATGTATTCGCACATATCGATACGTGTCTATAATCTGCGGTTAATATATTTCACAACTAAACGCTCGAACGACAGTAATAAACGTTGTGTACATTGAGTTTTTTTTTCTGCACTATAGGCAAAGACTGAGCTTTCACAAGGTTTTCAGTTCGTTATTCATTTCGCAATTCTCTTTGCACGCTCAATTGTACAAATCAACGCACATAAATACGTGATATTTACAAAAATACAATATCTTGGAATAAATATCTCTCATCAACAGAGTCCTTTTGAGCAGTCAACGAATAAGGCAGAGTGCTTCATTAGTTAATTTTTCTTCCGCCTCTCGTTTACGGTCGGTTTTTTTTTTAATCTCACACTGAAAAGAAAAATTGACTCACTCTTTCTTTCCTATAAATTATTTATACATAATTACCCCGTTCCTGTCTCATCATCCTCCTTTTTTTTGGGAAAAATTCGATGATCGAATTCCGGGAGATTTTCCCGGATCTCGGATTACAATTTTTTTTTTCATAGATTTAAGGTAGTACCGCCGGTTTTAGAATTACCGTTCAGAATTCAATAAAATTTGGGAAAAAAAGGGACAAGAGGATCGTAGCTGAGGTGAGGCTCGATTCACAGCCAATTGGAATTTTTTTTCGCCCTTTAAATGGTTCCTTCATTAATACTTGGCCAGATTTCAATGAAATTTGGTACAGTAGTAGATTATGGCGAGAAAAAAATGCAGTTAATTTTCAAGAGGGTACAGAGAACCAGAAAAAATATATTCGTATTGGTAATTTCATGAATTTAACATTGATTTCATTCATTTCGTTGTACTTTACAATGTAAACTGTGATTTCTCTCAAGAATTGATAAGAATTCATTGTAAAATACAATGAAAACTGAGATTCATCGGAAAAATCAATTCATGGAACTACCAATACGAAAATCTTTTTTCTGGCTGTCTGTAGCCTCTGGAAAATTGAACTGGATCTTTTTCTTATCATGATCTAATGCTGTACCGAATTTTATTAAATTCTGAGCGGTAGATATAAAACTGACAGTGCTCTACCTTAATATTCTCGTCTCGATGAATGCACACTGATCAATCAAGCATTAAGTACAACAAAAATGATTAAACGTTTTTTCTCAGCGACTACAATTCGTAATCAAATTTAAAAAGATTGTATTTTGAGCTGAATTTTAGATCGTCTAATTTTATCGCACTGCTATCAAAGTTTCAAGATTCAAAACGTATCGAAGAATGTTTCAGCTTGAAGAGTTGTCAAAGTTTTTGCGATTTTTATCACATAAATGTTGTTGCTTTCCAGCGATGGAAAATCGATGGAAATTGTACACATCACCGAGATGAAAAATGTAAATTTGTGACAAAAGAGACGTCGTCGAATTCACTCGATCGTGGTGTCGTTAACAACTTTATCTGCGGAATTTTTTTTACCGTTCAGGAGAAAAACATTCATATTATCTTTGCCCTTAACGTAGACCTGGCCACGTGGTACGAAATCGTAATATTCGGACAAAATATCTAAACAATTGCTGGCTAATTGAATTCTGCCTGCAACACCGGTGGAATCCATTCTCGAGGCAATATTGACGGCATCGCCCCAAATATCGTAATACAATTTAGTCGCTCCGATAACACCAGCGGTGACGTCACCGTGATTGTATCCAACCCGGAGAATCAGTTTGAAGCCCAAAAGGTCGCGATTGAAATCGTAAATAACTTTGTGCATGGCAACTGCAAAGTCGAGGAGTTCGATCAAGTGGGAATACTCGTGTTCGCTCTGCTGTCGGACTTGAGGATTCAATCCACTGGCAGCCATGAAAGTGCTGCCGATAGTTTTGATTTTTTCGACATTGGCGAATTCCGGTTTTTCGAGAATTTCGTCAAAATCGCCAATCAGCTCGTTCAAAACTCGGAGATATTCTTTGCCACCGAGATAAGACTCGTCGTAAAGTTCATTGAAATTAACGATACTCGCGAATATTATGCCAACCGTTGAATGGTTTTGCGAATATTTCGCCGTTGTTTTCAACTGGTCAGCCACATATTTCGGGATTATATTATGCAACAACCAATCTGCCTGATTTTTCATCGCTTGTACGCGCGTTTTGTCTCTCGCCGCAACCGCGTTACCGTGAAAACTCAAGCGATAACTTATTTCGAATTCGCGGTTGAGAAACCAAACGAGAATCAACAGGAGCAACATATCGAGAAATATTTCTTTATCGTAGAGTCTCTCGTTGTAACGTCGTCGTGGCCAAAGTTCGTTTTCCGTCGGTTTAGCCGTTGGCCGAGTATGGTTTTCGGTGGAAAAGTCGGTCGTGCTCGTTGGTGTCGTCGATTCAAAATCTTTATCGTGTTCCTTGGGCATCGGTACGTTTGCGGGAATTGGCAGTTCAGCATCGTTGTGAGAAGTGTTTGGTATCGAAGGTGGTGGAGGGTTGTCGAGCTCGCGACGAAATCGACGATTAGGAACGGCCGAATGGTCGAGCATCGTGCCAAAAGTATTTTTCTCAAAAGAGAATTTGCCTCTTGGGGCTTGAACGGATAAATTTTCATTGCCTTGATACAAGACGTGGCTGGCGACGAGACAAATAAAGACAATGCCGGTAAAGGCGACAAGAAAGTTTTTCATCCAACAATTGAGTTGAGTGAAATTACAAAAATGCACGATACCAACAAATATGAGATAACTATAATAATATTCGAAATGATTAAGACCGTTGCGAAAAGTGTTGCAAGAGAAATTCATGAGTATGGAAATAATGGGTAAACCGACGAGGACCGCTCCGCAGGCGTGCCAGGGATACCAGCGTGAGAAAAATTTAAATATCTTTTGAGTGAAAGTCGCGTGTCTCGAATTTGGATTCAGCAATTGACGGACGCACATGACAACAACTAGCGCCTGAATCGACGTTGCGATTGAACAAAACACGACGAAATACAACGTCGGTTTGCACAATAAAAACAACGATGCTGTTATCGCCGAATAAACCAACGCCGATACGAAAATATCAAAGTACGTGTTGAATCGCGAGGTCGCTAACGTCGGTGGATTCCCTCCCAAATCCTCATTAACTTTGTGAGCATTCTGACGGTATTCCTTCTCCATTTCTTTGCTTTTGAAGAACAACGTTACGCTGGATAGTGGCGGTTTCACAAAATACGATCTTTGTGACGTCACGTTGTCCTGTACACATCTGCAATTATTTCAATCGTTATTACTCACCAATTTCAATTTAAAATTTATTTATTCGAGACGATACTTTCACGGATTCTCTAAATTTACCTGATGAGTTGCAGATCTGATTGTTTCCGCAATTTGTGAAAACAGGCGCCGAACGTATCGGTAACAACGGGCGGGAACGGATAAGGTGGCACCGACGATGATGGCTCTTGCGTCGAATTCAACGTCGAGCTTGACGTATAATAACCACTCACTCTGTGACCCATAAGGTCCCCTTGAGCCATGCCGTTCATCAGAAACAACTGTAATAAGGACGAATTCGCTGTCGTCATTAAAATTACAAATGAAATAAACTGTGAAAAAGACGATAAATAAAAATGAGAAGAATTAATTATAGTTTTACTATCACAAAATTACTTTATTTAGGATTCTTTAATAATTTTGTGTGAACGCTCTTGATATCAAAACTAACAATTTTCGCCTAGGACGTGAAATTTTCTGACGTCGAGTTATTTGATTTTCAATTTTTAACTTTTCTCATCTAAACGCGTGTAAATTCAAGTCGCGTTTCGTTTATGAGTTGCGAAAAAAAATTTGTTGAGGATTTTTCTTCAAAAAATTGGGCAAAAAATCCGAAACACATTTTTTCTTGCAACTTTTCAACGAAAGCGGGAAATTTAGAGACTGCAAATGAAATATTTCAAATTCTAAACGTCGAAAAATGTAAAAATTTATACAAAATTTTATAAAGTCGTTTTGTAATAGTAAAAAATGGATGAAATGAAAAATCAACAATGAAAATAAGAGAAATGAATATCTTGAAATGAACTTTGATGAAAATAGATTGTTTGGAATGAAAATTGTGCTTCAAAATTTTACAGACTTGTTGCTGTATGCTGCTTCTCCGGCTATTGCTCCTTATTCCCGAGTCTTTTCTACTACATATCGAGGAAGCGTGACTCAGAGAATCCTGGCCGCAGAGCAAAGGACTCGAGGGCATGGGATTTGGATCCATTTCGATACCATTACTCACCGGTATCTAGAGATCAGATATTTTTCGATATCGGGATTTCTCTTCAATAGTAAATCTTTTTTTATGTATTTTTAAGAATTAAAATCTATTCCCTTTCCCACGAAGCGGGAACAATTCATTGAAAATTTATGCGATTTTAAATTTAAATTATATTTGAGCTTGACCCTTAGCCGCGGGATGAAAGAAAAGGAAAAACAAAAAAAAACAATTTTGGAAATGAAAGAAAATCGAAAAATGATAAACCAAAATATGAAAAAAAAAGTGAATAATTTACTTGAAAATTGGATCAATTTTGTTTTTTCAATTTTTGAATCCAATAGTGTCGATTAAAGTTTGAAAAGTTTGATCGTGAGAGACTCTTACCCCGTTGAATCCGTTGAGACTTTCTTCGCAAGACGTCGGAGTCGCCTCGATCTTAGTTTCTTGACAAACAACGAGAGTTTTTTCGTTCCCCATGTCCAAAGGTGCCATTTCTTCAGTAGTTCTCTGTCTCTGCAAATATCTCCATGGTTTATTGCGCAGTTTTTTCTTGCCATAACTCGCACTCGATATGGGACTTTTATTAGCCTCATCCTTTTGCTCTTCGTCTACTTCATCGTTTTCGGAATCCAATATGCTCGGCAATGAATTTGCTTTCATCCTGTAACTGTTGGTGTTCGTAACCATGTGTAAATAATGGTTTCTCGGTTTGAATTGATTGTTGCACGAGGCTAAACGATGTCTCGATTGCATCAGCGGCGATATACTCGTGGGCGCGTTTACGTCGTTTATAAATTCGCTCACGAGATCCGATTTTCGACCTTTGATGAAATAACTCTTTATACCTAAAAATTAAATTCAATTTTATCCTCAGTAAGAATTTTCCAGACGTCAAATAATTATCAACAATTAGCGAACGACATTGCGTACACGAATATTTTTCGTTGTCGTCTGAATCTAGCTTGGCGAGAAAAATTTGGCCAGAATATTGAAAATCCAGCGATTTGAGCTTACGCATTATTTCCAGTATCGTTTATATTATATTTTCTGACGACTCAAAGACGTCAACGTCCAAGTCGATGACTTTGGAATCTTTGCTACGAATTTCTTGAATTTTTGTCTGTTTTTTTGGCGGATTACGAATTAGGAATAATGGAGTTTGCTGGAACCGACGAAGGGACGTAAAATATTCGAATATTTACCTACCATTGATGGTATCGCCCGGTTCGGTGAGATACTCGTCACCGAGAAAGCTGATGGTTTTTTCACTGAGATGTACCCTTCCGGGTTTCCCAGTGCTTTCCAATTTGTTAGCGAAAGTAACATCGTTGGACCAAACGTCAAATTTGAATCTTTTTGTGCCCACGATACCGCAAAGTACGGTTCCTGTGTGAACGCCGACGCGCATGTTAACACCCTCGCGTCTTTCGATGTCGAATTGTTTAATCGCTTCTATCATTGCTGGGAAATGAAAAAAACGATTGATTGAATGTTGGTGAGTTTCTTGAATCGGCAGCATTCAAAAGGGAGCGCGATGAAGGAAAATGAAGGAAATGTTGCATGAGAATTGAGGAACGAAAAGTTCTCACCTAATCCCATTTCCACGCAACATTTGGCGTGATCGGCTCGAGGCTCGGGGCAGCCGCTGACGCAATAATAACAATCGCCGAGCGTAGAGATTTTCTCGCAGCCATGATGTTCGCAAAGATCATCGAATCTTTCGAACAAATCGTTGAGTATGCCGACGAGTTCTTCGGCAGTTTTGTTGGAGCTCATACGCGTGAAACCCACGATATCGGCAAAAAGTATACTGACGTCTTCCATCGAGTGCATATTGAAAGGACGAAACAAGGATCGAATATCCGTATGATTAGACGGAATCGAGCCTTTTTTTAACGAGTCTTCTCGTTCTCGTTCGCGTTCGCTTTCCTCCATCAGCCAATCGGCGACTTTAGGCGGCATGACAGAATGTATCATTTTCTCTTTCAATTGTTTTTCCATTTCAAGTTGTCGACGCACGAGTAACGATTGTCCAACTTTCATAAAAGTGCCTCGCATACGAACAAAAGTCATAATTAAAATGTGTACACCGATTACGTGTATGCAAATTTGCATGAGAATCCGTATGGCCAGAGTCGTTGAAAAGTCAACTTCGTCAAAATATCCTTGATTTTCGTTGATAAATGAAGTCGCAGTTAGTGGTTGGCTCGTGGTAAATTGTGTCGCGATTGGTGAGCTCTCGTTGATCGTGTTGCCAAGAAACGAGCTGGGATTCAAATTAGAGAGAAGATCTGAATTCACAATGGCTTTGGAAATTCGATCAACGACTTTTTGACCATCGAGCATGACCATGCCCAAGCTCGACAACAATTTCGATTCTCCACTAGGAAATATTTCACTTTCGTTCGAGTTTGAATTTGGAGATTCTTCTTTTTCTAATATCATTACGGTCCTCCTCGTCGTGTAATTCGAGCCCATTTTATTCGCTATATTAGGCTCGTGGATTTCGTTGTTGTAGTAAAAATTTCCCGAGGCACTCGAATTGTACAGATAGGCCGTTAGGAACTCGAAGAGTATCGAGTACAATGTACAAATACCGACACACGCGTACAAAGGCATCGGTACAACGGTGTATATGAGTAACAAGATTTCTGAACAAAGTGCAAAATGTCCGACGAGCGTTAAGCCATCGCTATGCGGTGGGACCAGCACCAAAAACAATAATGACAATAGGCACATCATCGTCGCGACTCCCAGAGACGTTGGAAATACGTAACTTTTGTATTTTTTCGTATAAGTCAGCCAAAGGCCGAGAAACATCGTTACGCATACGCAACCGAATATCGACGCTATTACTGGCCAAGATGACGTCTCGTTCTGTGTGCCGACTAGTACGAAATAAACGAGCCAAGACAGCGACACCAGTAAAATGTAAATTAAGGCGTATCTGAGACACAATAAAGAAAACATTTCAATTTTGCTCGTTAACCCAAAAGCATTAATTATTGATTGCTCCTTGATCACGGCATTTCGAAAATATGGGATGAAAATATATTCACCTGAATCTCAATCTTATCTGCGGAAAGGCACTGCGCTTGTACTGTTCTTCGAGGATCTCAGAATCGAATCTAGGATTCCACCAAGATCTGGGTGCGGCTCTTTCGAAAGGTACTGGCAGGCCGATTCCACAGCATCCCAGACCTTGGCCGCTGTGAGCAAGGTACGTCTGGATATAGGGCGCCAACGATATCTGAATCTCATCGTTTCCATCTTCCGCTTGCCCTTTACCTCTGCTGTAGCTCACGGAGGAGCTTCGTTTTCGATCATTAGCCAGAGTCATTCTGGCTCATCTGTCTACCAAAGTAATAAATGCCTTATTTTTCATATTTCTATTACAATTTTTTCCAAACCCCAGAACGACAACCCGGAGTCGTTTTTAACCTTTTTTCTGCATTTTCAACAAACTTTTTTGCTTCAAGCACAATGAGACGCATGTTCTTGCATTAAAAAACTAAAAGAATGAGCCTCAGGCCGACCCAATTTGTTAAATTTCACCAGAGATGATGAATTTTGCAAAATTTTTTCAATATTACCGTTTTAAGGTTAATAATGTTTTTCTAATTATAATTAATTACTGATATCAATTCACATTAAATTAGAAAGGTAATAAAATATAATGATTATTATTGATAATAATAATTAATACTTATTATCGAAAAAAAATGATAAATAATTATTAAAATGTTTATTAAATAAAATAAATGACAGAATGATTGAAATTTAATTTGTCAATTGTTAGTTTGTCATTTTTCTGGATATTTGATCGCAAGAGAGAGTAAAAATAGTAATTATTATTATTGGCACAATTTTTTTTCCAATAGTCAGGATTCTCATTGATAAATATATATTCAGTGTCATTATAATTTCCGATTGTCATCGCCCAGAAACGTCGGTTCCATTTCAAACAATAATATTGTGAAAAAAACGAATTATTCGCGATTCCATTTGGAAATGGAGATGCAAAAAAAAGTTGAAAAATTAGGAAATACGAAAAGGATGGAAAAACAAAAAGCGTGAAAAAAATGGAAATCTTACCTCTGTGGTTCAAGAGCGAAAACGCCGAAAACATGGGCATACCATTATTTTATCTTGCATCGAGACTGTACGTGATTGAACGACGAAATCGAATACAAAGTCGTGGAAATAAAAAAAAAGTGGAAATATTCATCAAGATCAGCAAGTGTCAGAATTTGACATTTTCTCAGGTGCTTTGAATAAGCAGGAATTTTCGTTGTAAAGTTACGATACAACAGGCTATAAAAACTACGAGCTATTTTTACTCTTTGTCATTCATCAATCACTTTTTCGATTGTGTAGAATAAAAATTAAAAAAAAACATATGTAAAAATAAAATTTACAACTTTTCAACTGATAAAAAAGGTGTACATATCGCCCTTCGAACCAATACTGGCGGCCATTTTGATTTCCACTTTCGGGATACAAGATCATGTCACATGTGTACTCGCGTCTATACATAAAATCATGGTGCTGTTTAGCATTGTGTTGTACGGGATCGCGTGTGTGTTGGATAGAATTGTCGAACCTGCGTGAGCGACACGAACTATGCGGGCCTAAACACTCATGTTCACCAACATCGAAAACTCAATTTTGGACCAACATCCGGCTAAACTTTGATGATAGTTTCAGAGCATGCCATTCTGCGCTCTCGTGTGTGTTTCTGTATACATGAAAGACACATGCGCGTCAATTCGGCGGTTTTTTTTTGGCAGGATTCTTTCCCTTCGTAACGAGTAAACGAGTACAACGACAAAACTGTTGACTACGTCGTATTTGGTGTACAAGAATCGTTCAGTGAGTGCTTCGTTCGTGAATCTTACTTTTTGGAATTAACAACGAGAGCATGGTTAGTTGATACGAGAAACATCGTCGATGGGTATACGAGATATGTGGAGATGTTCGAATTGCCAAGAAACGCCGACAAACGCTTGTCGTCGAGTCCGCGGCTGGGAGGGGAAGCGGGAAAAAAGTTTTTGCATGTTCACCCATCGCGATTTTTATTCTTTATGAGGTGCAGCGTCAAAGTTTTTGTTCTACAAGTTGTATCAACATTATACACGTTTACACGTGCACATGCATGTGGCTGAAAACCTGGTAAACGTCAGTGTGTGTTCGTGTTTTAAAACACACAGTTTTGCGTATAAGATTTGTGAACCGCGCGAAGAAAAAGTAATGAAAAAAAAAATAGAACGGAACAACAACGCGACGAGGGTAAACGTGACAATAACACGCTTTGCACGAGCACGCTCGAGCACTTATAAAGATTATTTAAAAATATTGTACGCTGCGGGGCATTCAGGACGCGTCCTCCCAATTGCATTTTCCTTCATAGCAGATGGACGCAATCATCATTACAATTTAAGAAATCCGTGTTTTGGGACAAACGTCAAGAAACTCGTGAATCCAAATACTACGAAATCATTTTTTCCACATTCATTCTGGCCACGAGCTGTGTACGTTACCGCGTGTTTCTTCAACAGATTTTTTTTTTTTTTTTTCTAGCACAAATTAGAGGTTACCGAGGCGGAATTGAAATATCGGGCGAACAATCACGACGGTATGTTTCAACTGTCACACTCTCCGAACTACGTATTACGTTTTCGTAAATATTTACATATTCGTACACATCACCGACGAAATTCGCTTTTTCGACAATCTCGTTTTTCCTGCCCATCTTCCAGGCCGTTCTAGTCTGGCCTAGGAAAAACCGGTTCATTCTAAAATTAATTTTGCTCGCAAGACGTAAACTCACAATGTTTAGCAACACGAATCACGACACGTTGACCATTGTTTTTGTATTCGAATCGTGTTTTCTTGTTCCGAGCTCATTCCTTATTCTTTTTTCTTCCCAAATGCTCTTCCGATGCAGAGTTGAGAGCCCAGAAACAACGAGAATTGTCCTGTACTTCCTGCGGCAACGTCCTCAGTCACAAGTCACAAGAAATCTTCTCACATCCGGTACTTGAAATCTTGCAGTGCAGGGTGAGTTTAAAAATCTTTTCATTTTCCCATCTCGGAAAAAAAACTATTGCATATTTATTCACAGAATTCGAGACGCCGTCTTGGGTCAATCTGACCCGAGGCATTTTCTGAATCGTTGTCTTGAAACGTGTATTTTTTGTTTTTTCCTTATCGAGACAGTTTTTGTAGTAAATCACATTTTTGAGCCTAAATTTTTTTTTTCCGACAAAGGGAAAGAAATTTCTAAACATTTTTTGCCATTAATTGGTAATCGATCAGTGACAAAAAATTATTGGAGTCAGAATGACGCGGAATGCACTGAAAGGGGTGAAAATACAAAAAAGAGTTGAAGAGAAATTTGAATTTCTAATAAATAAATTTGAACTCGTTCCCTGTGAGGAAAAGTATGAATTTATTTGCCTTTGTTTTTGTTTCTCAATTGAGGCAGAAATGTAACAAAAGTACGAGGGACTCTCTCAAATCGGAGGATTCTAGCGCCTGCCAAATTTGTACAGCTGCGTCAAAAAACTGTTACAAATGCAGCAGGAAAAATTGTCGCAGCAAGGTTTGTCAGGTGAATATAAAGTTTTTTTTTGTTATGGAACGTTTTTTCCATGTTTGGAGAGAATTTTGTGTGTGAAATTGAATTATTTGCAGGCTTGTCTCAGGAGGAATGCTGTAAACTCGTTGGCCGAAGCGGGATCAGGACAATGGAAATGCTTCGCGTGTAACTCGAAGCCCCTGTGGAAGTTACGCGGCGTTTGTGCCGCAGTGATGAGTTTTAGCTCCAAGTACGTTACAATTTCTCCACCTTTTTTCTCGGATCCATTCGATCCCTCTTCTCGTCATGGCACATGAATTTTCATTGTTGAGTCGCAACAGATTTCATGGTTTCTTTTCGTTAGAATATTCCGTTGTCATTTCGCTGAGCACCAGATTATTTCGAAGCGCACAGTCATTGCACGCATACATCTCTCTGCCACACTCTTTTTCTTTCCACACTAGAACACAGAGTCAAGAGCATGATGAACAGAGTAACATTTCTATCTGTAGTTAGCCGTGGCAATGAAGCAAATGACTAAATTCCTCATTGGCACGTACTTTCGATTAACTTCGGTGTGCAGTTTTTTTTTCATATCTAGAAATTCGAAAAAATGCTGAATTAATACTGCTCTATGAGATTCCTAAGAACGATCGAGTCTACTGTCGTTTCGAGTAGTTGTAAGAAAGTTTTTTTGTCGTTTACTTTGTTTTTGCCGCAAGTAAAATTGAGTTTGGCCCTTCGAGTGACCCGAGGCGTTTTCCAAACCGTTGCATTCCGGTAAATATGCATTTGTTTTTTTTCGCAGAAGTGTTTTTTGTAGTAAATTATCCATATTTCATGGCCCTAAATAGTTTTTTTGACGAAATCGAAAATTGCATGCGGAAAACAATCGGTGACGGAAAACTGTTCGGGTCGACACGACCCTGCACTCGAAGGCACAAAAAACTATGTTAGTCGGTTCTGTTACCCGTGTCAGTGCCTTTCAGGGTGCTCGACGAGAAGAGCAATTCGAAAGAGAACGAACAAGCTGAAAGGAAATGATAATGAAAAGCGATCGAGATAGCGCGAAGGTAAACCGAAGTTTCATCATTTAATATTGAAAATATCGGATTAAACGAAAAATAAATAAATAAATGAAAAAACAGAAAACCCAACTGCACGCGAAACTGCAGGACTGGCTGACAAACATATTTATTAAAAAATAGGCGTTTTTGAAAAAGCAGTGAAAGAAAAAGCGTGTTGGTGGAAAGAAAATCGTTGCGGCTCGAGGTATGCATGGGAAATATTGAAGAAACAAATGAATATGAATTGAAAAAGAAAAAAACAAACGGAGAATAATCGTTTGTGAATAAAATAGAAAAAGTTAAAAATCCACACACTTGATTAACTGAAAGTGAAAAAATGATAAATCACGGACTCGCGAAACTTCTGTTTCAGAAGGACGAAGAAAAAACAAGTTTCGAGGAACAGTGAGACTGACAACGAAAAGACAAACTTCAAAAATATATCATACGTCAAGAGTCGTCGAATCGACGATCTTAACAAATTGAAGAAACGGTTGGCCCAGATTTGCGACGAGGAAAGTTCTTCGGAAAGTGTGGAGTCTTCGCGTCCCTTGTGTGACATTAAAAACAAAGCAACAAATCAGGAAAAATCGAAAGCGCATAAAAAACCCGAACAGTATTCTGGTTATGGAAATATTTTGGAATCCGATACCTCGAGCGACGATTGCAATGTAGTAGAGATTAAATCAATCAGCCATAAAAGACCGAGCAAATCTCAACATCGCAGAGAATCACCAGAAAAAATAAGAAATAAAAGCATCAGCCAAGCAGACTCGCGTTCGTGGAGAAAAGAACCGCGTCATGGAGCTCTAACGAGCCCTCGCAAGATGGTCACTCCGGTAACGGTCGCTTCCAGTGACGACAGTGACTTTGAAGAGAGCAAGAAAATAATGCCGACTAAACGAAACTCCAAAGATGAGCCAAGCAGAAAACGCAGAAAAATTTCAGAAGCGTCGGCGAATGGCTGCAAATCAGGAAAATCCAAAGAAGGAATCAAGCGAAAAACTATTTCGGTGGAAACTTCTGAGCAGGATGAAGAAGAGGATGAAAATGCGATGGACCTGAAAAATCCTGTGAAAAACGTCAGACGTACGAGCAGACAAAGCGGCTCGACAAAAGCTGCTAGAGGCGACACGAAATTGCGAAAACTCAACAACGAGAAGGAAAAAGTCGACCGGAAATCGAATAAATCTCAGTATCATCGTCGATTAATGAAAAATGACAGCGTTCCAAGTGACTCGAGTTCGGGACGAGAATTCCATCGATCTAAATTATTCCCAAGTAGCTACGTCGCGTTGAAACGAATCGACGAGCTCGAAAAAGATTACACGAAAACACCGGAACCGAGTCCTGGAACGCCCAAAGACACATTAACTAAAGATCAGGTGTTCGCATTAAAAAGTTCCGTCAGTAACTTTTTCAAAGACTTGAAAAAGGCCGCTAATCAATTAGTCAACGATATCGAAGTTGTCGAGAGACAATGTTGCATGAAAAACACAATGCGATCTACCGACGCCGATGATTTGATTTTGAGAACAAAAAACGTCCTTACAAACTACAAACAGAGCGTTGATACCGGCGAAAATAAAATAGAAGATTATTACGATAAATGGTGTAAAAAGGCGAAAATTAAAAATGTATTGAGAGCGAAAAAAACAAGCAAAGAAGCTGAAAAACCGTTGCCCCCAAAAGAAGAAAGCGCAAAAGAATGTTCGAGTAGCAGAAACGACTCGTCGGCTGAGTCTTCGCCGGTACGGGACAAAAGTCGTTCCTCTAGTCCCGTCGTCCAGACCCAATCCACGAATTTCGACGTTATTTCCGATTGCAATAGCGAAGAAATCTTTTCAGGGGACGAAATAAGAAACAGTAGCAAAAAGAGTAATCCACCTTCACCCAATGAAGGAAACGACGGAGCGCCGTCCCGCGAACCCTCGGTCGGAAAAGCCTCGACAATCGCCGACGTTTCCTCCGACGAAAATCTCAAATCGTCGACGCCGAAAAAACGAAGTAAAAAGTCACCGAATAAATCTTCCTCCTCCATCGCATTTTCGGATCATTCCATAGATATGGATGACAAAAAAAAGACAAGCAAAGTAAACGGAAATCCTAAAATGGATTCATCGAAAACTAGTGCACGGAGTATAAATCTATCGGATTCCGATATTTTCGAAGATGACGACGACGACGTGGACAAAGAGAAAACCGAGGAGAAAAAAGGTGATCGAAGCCTCGGAGAGATTAGCGATGTCGAGGAACAATTGACGCTAGTAAAAGCGTCGAATCCCGATAAATCTACAACGAAAATAGACTCTCCCAGATCCAGCACCGATTCTCAACGCGCAGCAAAAAGTACAAATCAGAAATCACTAAAAATTCAACAAGATGAACGTGAAGATATTTCGACCAAGGTCGACGGTGAAAAAACTGCCGAGGACGACGAGCATTCGAATTGTTCGCGAGAAACACTACGTGATGATTCGAGGGATAAGTTAGAGACGGACCCGAAATCTCCGGCGGTTAACGATGATATTGAAGCGGTAAAAGGCCCGACGAGGATCAGCGAAGATCCTGAGGATATCCTTGAAAACACGAGGTCACCATCGCCGACCGATATCCTTGGAGCCGAAACTCCGACATCGCGACACGTGAATAATGACGAAAAACTTGAAAATGCCAACTCGGAATCACTGAGCAAAAATACAACCGAGATAGAGTCGCGCGAACCAGTATCGGAGAAGAAAAAATCGCGCTCGAGTTCACCGATCGAGGAAACGTCGAAAAAACCATCTTCGGGGCAAGAAATGCGGGAAAAATGTACCGAGAAAAATAAAGAGGAAGAAAAATCAACCTCGCCGCGCTCCAACAATTCGAGAAAAAAATCTTCAGAGGATTCCGACGAAAATGATACGATGGAGACTGACAAACCGCTGAAATCGCGATCGAACAGTCCACGATTTTCCACGAGTTCCACTCCCTCGGAAGGCGATGACCTTGAGGCAAGGAATAAATTATTGTTATCGTCCAACAGTGAAGAATCGAGCGGTGCCGAGGATTCTTGCGATTTGCGGATTTCCAGTAATCTCGAAAATGAGAATGATTCACAAACTCTGCCCGAATCGGACTCGAATATTTCTAAAACTGTTGCCACCGACAAAAGCGACGTTCAACCCGAAAAAAAGCAGACGTTGAAAACGAAACGAATGAAATTCCGTATGGAAAATCATCCTAATTTTATGCAAGACCCACATTTGCGACAGGGCTGCTCAGTCTCTTTGAAAAGATTGGAACAAAAAGTTCTCGATCGGCATTCAAAAGCTTTGGAAAAATCACGAGATTACGTCGACTCGAAAAAGCTCAAAAGGTATAAACCGATGAAACATTCAAAACCCATCAAGACGGTTTTATAATTACCGTTCAGACTTGAATCAAATTTGGCGCAGCACTAGATTATGATGGGAAAAAATCCAGCCCAATTTACAAGAGGCTACAGAAAACCAAAAAAAAAAAAGACATTCGTATTGGTAGTTTCATGCATTTAACATTGAGTTTTATGATAAATCTCAGTTTCATTGTAAAAAACAATGAAATGAATTTTATGAAATGTTGAACGGTAATTTTAAGACCTAAAATACGGCCTCAACGCATGTTTCCAGCTTGCAAATGTTTCGTTGCTTTTGCTCATTAAGCATTTATCATAATTTCAATGTTTCATAAGAATTACTTTTAGCTGGCTTGTCGTAGCATCGCCTTTTCCTACACGTACTCCAAGAAGCTTAATTTCCATACTTTTTTTTACGAATAAACCGTTATTTCCAATTTGCAGACTCGTAGATCTTGATAATCTCGATAAAAAGAAAGCAGCGAGCAAAAGTTCAAACAGTGACGATGACGACACGCCTCACAAGAACTTGAAAAACAAAAAAAAAGCTAAAGCGGGTAAAGAACGTGAAGAAACGTTGTTGGACCATCTGGAAAAAGTTAAAAACGGGCAAAACCTCGACGCGAGTGTCGAATACGGAAGCGAAGCATCAGATTCCGAACAAGATAACAAGAATAAGCCAGAAGATCTTGGTGAAGAAAATAACTTGTTCGCGGAAGCAGAAAAAATGGCTAAAAAGCGACTACTCGAGAGTTCCGACTCTGAGAAAGGTAAAGAATTTTCGCATATTCAAGAAATTCTCCACAATCAATTTAAATTTGAAAAATCATTATTTCGAATTCTTATAAAATCTTTTTTTCAAATTTTTCATTCATCTTAAAGTTAATCTTCTATTTCAATGATCTCAGCTCGAGCCCTTTGCGTCTAGCCATTCAATCTCAATTATTTTCCGATCGAGTACCCAAAAAGCTACAATGCACCTCGCAGCAATGCCATTGAATTGCTTTTTACTTGCAAAAACCAATTACGGTTTTTTTATGTTCATAGTTTCGAGTGTATTTGAGTAAATTTCGACAAAGAAACTTAACCCCTGGCGGGTTGAATTCCGCACAATTTTTCCCTGCGTTCTCCCTTTTTTTAAATCGTTTTACCGCATTTTTGACCAAGTTTTTGACTTCAAGCAAAATTGCTCGAGGCTCGCGTGGCCCTGCATTGAAAAACGGAAAGAATGAGCCCAGGGCATAACGAATCTAGCGATTTCCGCTATACAAATCTTGATTCGATGTTTGTGCAATTAAAAAATTATTTTTCTTCGCAGAAGAAGAAGCGAGTGTCGGTGAATCTTCAGATAAGAAAGATGAGGGAAAAAAGACTACAAAAAAGACCAAGGGAACTGTGCAGAAAGAAAAATCTGACAGATTATCCAACGACGATGAGGTACGTTTGACAGATTGTTATGGAAAAATCGCGTTCCGTCAAGAATAATAATCTCTTTACCCACGAATAATTTCTCATTTCAAATCCTAAAGTTTGCATCCTCAAAATATTTAAAAATCCTCGAAAAATATGTTTTTTATTAATTATTTTGATAATCATTGTACTCGTTCGAATTTTGCCAGTAAATTTTGTTTCCTACTGGCAATAAAGACTGTCCTATTGTTGCATTTCAACGAAGAATATATTTTTCTTTTTTTTTTAGAAACGTGAAGAGAAAGCTGACAAGAGTCGTTGGCGGAGAAACAAACTTTTGACGTTGAGGATATCCGATTCAGATTCTAACGATGAAAAGCAAAAGTCCGAATTGGCGGAGGAAAAATCGGCCTCAAAAGCCAAGAAAGGACCGTAAGTTACTCGTTTTCTGCGTTTGTTTTCCTTTTGGGGAATATATTTGTCGTGAAATATTCGTGTGTCAAAAATGTCGAAAAATACGGCGTTCGGACCTGCATTTTATTCGGCGAAATGGAGTTTATCGAGATCGTTAGAAAAATTGGCTGTTTCCAATTAACAATGCATCGCCTTGCACGCAGGTCCGAATCTGATGATAGCGAGGAGGAAAGATCTCCGAAGAAGAAACGAATTCGAAGGCGAGTATTGCATTCGGACTCGGACGGGGAGCCCTCGCCGCCGAGCGAGTCGGAAAGTTCTGACGAGAGTGACGAGGATCTCAAAAACAAGAAGAAGAGCGGTAGCGACGACGAGGCAAAGAAAAAGCGGAAACGTAAAAAAAAAGGGGATTCGGGTTCGAGCTCGTCGGACTCTTTGGAAGAAAAACGGTGAAGATTTGCTGAATGAAATTTTTTTGCATTTTTCTTCTGGCGAGCATTTTTTTTTATTTCATCAATAAATTTTTCCGTCTCTCCACCGTCAGGCCCAAAACCAGGAGGAAAAGGATCAAGACAGCTGACAGCGAGAGCGACAGCGAACTTGACAATTCACAGGGAAGTCCGAGCAAAGCTGGACGAAAAAATATTCGAAAACTCATCAGAGACAAACAAGTGGCCGACGTGACCAAACAAGCCGCCAAAGATGAAGAAGAAAGACTGCAACGCATCGCCGAACGTCAAAAATTGGTGAGATTCGATAAAATTGAGAAAAAAAAAAAAACACGTTTTTGCTGTTCTCAAGCGTTCTCGAAGGAGAAATTGTCCTGATAATTTCGAATCATGGTTCCGCATGATCCACGCAAACGAATTTTTATCTTTATTCGCGTGCGCCAGAAAAAAATCCAACGTTTTCATATTGTTTTACAAACTTTTTCAACAATTTCGAACTTTTCGTACGCGCTTTTTTCATAATCATAATAATTTGGTGTTTAAATGAAGAAAAAAAAAAATTTGATGACTAATCAAATTTACCAATTTTAACGATTGTTTTGGGAATTTCCAGTACAACCAAATGTACGAGAATCGTTTGGCCAGCGAGACAAAAGTGGACAAACTAGTATTGGATTTCAATGAGGAAACGAAAGAGACTTTAGTGAGCGTAGACGAGGGATTGGTAAAAAAATTGAAGCCTCATCAAGCAAAGGGAATAAAATTCATGTGGGACGCGTGTTTCGAATCATTGGAAAGAATAAAAACGACGAAAGGTTCGGGATGTATATTGGCGCATTGTATGGGTTTGGGTAAAAGTTTCCAAATTGTGGCACTTTCTCACACGTTGCTTCAGCACGAAGAGACTGGTATAAAAACGATAATGGTGGTGTGTCCGTTGAGCACGGTATTGAATTGGGCAAACGAGTTCAAAATATGGCTGGAAAATTTGCCGGACGGGGACGACATCGAGGTTTATGAATTGACGAAACTGAAGCAAAATAGCGAGAGAAAATTCCAACTGCAACGTTGGCAAAAAACCGGGGGCGTCATGATAATCGGTTACGAAATGTTTCGTAATTTGTCAAACACCGGCAAAAAAGTACGTAAAAACATGCAAGATGCGTTTCTGCAATGTCTGGTAGACCCGGGTCCGGATTTGATCGTTTGCGACGAGGGCCATTTGTTGAAAAACGAAGATACAGCATTGAGCAAAGCAATGCGACGAGTTAAAACTCTTCGGAGAATCGTGCTTACCGGTACACCGTTGCAAAACAATTTAATCGAATATCATTGCATGGTACAATTCGTAAAACCAAATTTGCTTGGAACGAAAAAAGAATTTACCAACAGATTCGAGAATCCAATAACCAACGGTCAGTTCGACGACTCGACCGAATACGACGTGAGATTGATGAAGAAACGAGCTCACGTTTTGCACAAAATGTTGGAAGGCAGCGTTCAAAGATTGGATTACTCGGTTTTAACGCCGTTTTTACCACCGAAGCAAGAATACGTTATTTTCGTTAAACTGACAGAAGTACAGATCAAAATGTACCGTCATTATTTGGACAATTATGCTCGAAGGGCCGGAGGCGTTGGTGGATCGTTGTTCGCTGATTTCCAAGCGCTTCAACGTATTTGGACGCATCCGTTGGTCGTGCGACTGAGCCAGAGGCAAAAGAATCTCGCGAACGAGAAAAAACGTATGGACTCGGATTCGGAGGGTTCGCTGCGCGATTTTATCAACGACGGCAGCGACAGCGACACGAGTACATCGGGCAGTGACATCGAGTCGGTCAGCAATTCCGACGAGGAAGTTGACAAGAGACGCAAACCTGGAACGCGAGCGAATCCGGTAAAAGAGGAAGAACCGGTGGCGACTAATTTAGATAAAAACGAAGAAGCGCACAGCGACGAATGGTGGGAACAATTCATTAAAGAAGGAGATTGCGAGGACATGCGAGTGTCTTGCAAGCTCTTGATTCTCTTTGCAATCTTGAAACAGAGTCACATGATCGGCGACAAAGTTTTGGTCTTTTCCCAATCGTTGTACTCGTTGACTTTGATCGAAGAATTTCTCCGTATGATCGACGATGCGACGCACGCTGGTCAAGAGGATTTGGAAAACTTGGACAAACATTCGGGCAGTTGGTCTCTTGGATTAGATTATTTCAGACTCGACGGTCAAACCTCGGCCGACAATCGACGTCGATGGTGTGATATTTTCAACAGACCGAGCAACACGAGAGCTCGATTATTTTTGATATCGACAAGAGCCGGAGGGCTTGGAATCAACTTGACCGCCGCAAATCGCGTCATTATATTCGACGCTAGCTGGAATCCGTCTCACGACGTACAAAGTATATTCCGGATTTATCGTTTCGGTCAAAAAAAGCCATGCTACGTTTATCGTTTATTGGCAGCGGGAACAATGGAAGAAAAAATTTACAACCGCCAAGTTACAAAATTGTCACTCTCGTGTCGAGTCGTCGACGAGCAACAGATCGAGCGGCACTACAGCAACAACGCACTTGCAGAACTTTACGAGCTCGAGGTCTCCGAGGACGAGAAAACTCTAAATTTACCAAAAGATCGATTGCTCGCTGACATTTTGTTGCAATACAAACATTGCGTTTTCAATTATCACGAGCACGACTCCTTACTGGAAAATCAAGCCGGTGAAGAATTGGACGAGGAAGAGAGACAACAAGCTTGGCTCGAATACGAGGAAGAGAAAAAAGGCAGGAGAATCCTACCGCCTACTCCTTTCGTTAATTACCAGAACGAATTATTGATGCAACAAACGAATCTCATACTGGCTCAACAAAATGCTGCGCTTACCAATCCTGCCATGATGCTCGATTACGAAAACATCAGAAAAATGATGTCCAAAGATTATCCCGGCGTTTCGGAAGCCCAACAAAAAGTCATGGCATCTCGAACGGTCTACGAAATGTACAATTACGTCGAACGCCAAGCTATGGCTAATCAACTTCCCCGCATTAATCCAGTTCCACTAGCCAATCAACTTCCGCTCGGCAATCAACTGCCTCTCGCCATGATTAATATGGGAACCGGCGCGCTTCATTTCGATAATCGTCAAGCACAACAACCGGCTCCAGTCGCTGCACATCCGACCCCCGAAATGATACGAATGTATCAACAGAGTTTAAATCAGCAAAATGGACAACTCAATTTCCCCAAAAATAAAAATATCAACGCCGTCGACTCTTCAGCTCATGCTCAAAAGTCATCTCTCTCTCTGATGCCACAATTACCTTCCCAATCGACGACCCTGCCTGTCGTCGACGACGACATCATCGAGGTAACTTAATTTTTTTTACCTCAATTTTTTTTTTTTATCAATTTCAATGCACTCTTCGACAATTTGCAATAAAAAAAAAACCATAACGTATCGTTAAAAATTAAATTGACATGATTTTTTGAAAATGCCTCATAAAATGATCCGGAAATTCCGTCGCTACGATGTGAACGAAAAATTGAAGTTTTTGGTCCAATAATTTGACCCCGAGGCAAAAATTAACAAAATTAAAATTTGGACAGTTTTTGCGAACCGCCGAAATTGAAAATCTGGATACAATTTTGTAATCCATTATTATGTCCATTTGCAGATTCCAGCGTCGCCTGAAAAAATACTTGGTACACCGCCAGTCCCTGGAGGAAGTCGCAAGAGCCAAGAGGAATAGATTTAATGTAGGAAATTGTTTTTTATTTCCCGTCATACTGGTGGCCCGGGTAAGCCGGTTTTCCGTTTCCATTTTCATTCGTATTCAACAACGTCATTTGCAATTCTTATAAGAAAATATCTATAAACAATCGTCCATTATTTACTCACTATTTGCTGTTTGTATACGATTCATTTTAGTTCCCCAAGACCGAAGGCGCGATGTTATATATTTGGAAAACAAAAAACAAAACAAAAAACGATCCTGTATATGTTTATAAGAATTTGTGTCTAGTTACGCACTTCTGTAGGCAACAGCGTTGCAGTAGTGCCGACACGAATTGATTCATTTACAAAGCGTTTGCAGAATGAGGCGCTCTGTGGAATGAGGACAAAAGAGAATGAGAAATATTTTATATTTCATCTGTTCGTGTATCTTATAGCGTGCGTGAGAATCATTATTCAGGCTTGCACACTCGAGACATTCGATGTGATTTCTTCTAAGATAGACTCATAGATTTCTGGCTGTATATGCGATAGGGTTCCTAAAGGGAGAGTAGAATTTAAAAAATAAAACAACTAACGCAGTTAATAAATGAAACAACTTGCATATCTGCATTTGTGTTTTCCTCGGTCCATATATTTTCAATTATTTTTCCAACATGTCACTTTAACGGATTAATCATAAAATTACTTTATTTAGGATTCTGCAATAATTTTGCATCAACCTTCTCGACACCAAAACCAACATTTTGTGACGTCAAGAATTTGAGATATTTAGTTTCCAATTTTCAACTTTTCACATCTAATCGCGTGTCAATTTTTCGGGCTCGCCATCTGCAAAGAAAAATCCTCAATCCATTTTTTCTTGCAACTCGTTTTTTGCAATTCAAAATCTCGATTTAAATTTACAGGCGATTATATGGGGAAAATTGCAAATGAAATATCCTAAATTCTGAACGGCAGGAAATTTTTCTTCATAGGAGAAAACTTTTAGTTTTGGGGCCGAGAACGTTTGTAAAAAATTCCGAAAAGACCCAAAATAACTTCGTTTTCTGAGCTTAATCGATAATAAAAAATTGTCTTTTGTTCTTATTCATCGACTCAACGTCGTATTTAATTTTGGAGCGTAATCGCGTCCGGAAGAACTTTCCTCCAACCACTTCGCAATAATATTTGAAGCTCGTTTTTGACACCGTAGAATTTAGGATTGCTCGCGAGGTTCGAAATTTCTTGAGGATCGTCGTTATGCTCGTAAAGTTCCTCAGCCAGAATTCGGCTCCAATCTGGCGATTTCGTTCTCTGGGTAAATTGCAACCAGGCTGTATAACGATAATCCTTCGTTCGCAACGTGTAGCCCATTATGGAAATATCTCGAAGTCTTGGCTTGTCACTATTTGGTTTCGAGGTTGGCTTTACTCCGGGTCGTGGATATTGACTGAACGCTCCAGTTTTCCAACGTATCACCTGTGATTGGCAAAAAAAAATGAGCTTTCAGAATCCGAGTCTGTTTTTATCCCGAGAGGACGAAAAAAAAAATAAAAATGAAGAAGAAACTGTCCAATTGTGAATTGCTGAATTTTTCGTATCTCTTAGTGGGCAATTTTTAAATTCAATTCACTCGAAAACACTCACTTCATTTTCCTTTGCAGCTTTTATGAGAGGAACCAAACTTGAGCCTTCGCTGCAAGGATTTGGCATTGGAGTTGCATTCTCAAGGTCATGACAGTGAAGTTCCGGGCAAGTTGGTATGGGGAATCCTGCCAATTCGGCAATTGTGGGAAATATATCAACGAGCTCGAGCATCGCGTCAATTCGCATGACATTTCGTTTGTCTTTGAAAATTTGATACTCAGATTTTCCAACGTTCTTCGGACAATCTGATTCGTTCGAGTTTTCGTTTAATCGTAAAATACGTTTTACGGCACGCTTCTTCGCTTTTCCATCGTCTTCGACACGGAGATCCCGAATTGGATGCAAAAATCCACTTCTACCGACGTGCTTTACAGTCACTTGCGGTTCCGTACGAGGAATCGAAATTATCAATGGTACACGCAAAGCAACTTCGAAATTACTGTATTTCGCCCATTCGGCGTGTTCTCCCAATGACCAACCTGTGCTCAAAATTATGGAAATTCTTTTAAACGTTATTTCAAAATTTCTCCTCTCGAAAACGACCATTATCGGTTGGTCGAAAAACATTTTAATCAAAAGAGTTTGGTCTCTCGTCCTTTAAATTCTAATTGAATCTCCAAAAAGAAAAAAAATATCATTTCAATTGGCAATATCGACGAGCCGGAACATCATTCCGAAAATTATTCGATCCATTTTGAAAAATATTCAAAACCAGCGAGCAAGCTGAAAAAGGGGATGAAAAGTTGATTTTTTTTTTCAAAATCTTGAAAACTTGCATTTTATGAAAATCGCTACAACTTTTTTTTTTTACAATGTGGCGCTTCAGCTACCGCTCATGATCTTCGTTTTCAAATTATCTTTGAATTGGTAATTAGTGATTTTTTTCATTTATTATCATTTTTCAGTTGCCTGGGAACTTTGAAAGTTGAAAATATGACAAAAAATGTGATTTATACGGATTAATGAGAAATTTGGGATGGAACGAAGAAAATTTTGAGAATTCTGTGAAATTTGGCTTTGGCAAGCTAGATTCACAATTCAAAATTCGATCTGATATTGTTTTTACCATGATCGGAGGTCAGTACGACGACGGTATTCCGCTGGAAATTGGAGCGAGTTAATTCTTCGAGCAGCATCCCAACAAGATCGTCGATGTAAGTGACTGCAGCATAATAAGACTGCACGACCGTTTTGGCGAAATCGACTGAAATTAGAACGAAGCGAGTCTGTGAAGATTGCGAGAAAAAGGAACAAATTGAAGTTTTGTCGGAAGAAATATACTTGGAATTTTTTCCCACGGAAAATCGAGATGCAAGTTTTGAACATCGTCGCGTTGTCGAATGTCGGTCCAAGGGTTGTAAGCAACGCTACTAACATTTTTGGGCCACTCGTAAGGCTCGGCGACACGGAATTTACTCAGCGGATGATATTCTGGCGATAAAGGTAGAAATTTCACGAATTTACGTAAAATTCAGTCTCGTTAGTTGATTAGAACTTGATTGTCGAAAACGATGCTCTGAATTAATTAAATTTATTAGTCTAATTGAGACGATAATGGATGATTTTCAATTACTCAAATATTCCCGTGGATACTTCAATGGAATGTGAGGTTTCTCGAACCCAACTGCCAAGAAAAATGGTCTCTCGTCGTGTGTCTGATTTTTAATGAACACTTTCGCAGCTTTTAGTATTTCGAGATCCGGCAATGTTTCTCCGGGCATGGAAGCGACTGAAACTGGACAAACCTAAAAAAATAACAGTCTCTACTATATTTTAATGTTGTTTTTACATTCCAGACGAAACGCACGTTCGGCCCTCACGATATTCGCTGCCGGCGATGACTTTTCGGAGCTCGGGCAAACTGGTGAATTTTTATAACGATTGGTTCGTGGATGCATTGGCTTATCCGTCCACGAGTATGGACTGTCGTCAGAATAATTGGAACTTATACCTGAAAATACGGTATCGAGAAAATTACTCGCACTAATCAACTGCGTGACTGGGCAAATCCATTTTTTCGTCTTCAAACCACAAACCGGGGTACAAATCGACCCCAACGATTTGTCGTTCGTGAAATCGTTCTGGAAGCATGAATCTCATTTTTGAGTACATGAATCTTTTCGTTTTTTCATGCCAAAGACAATGGCGAAGATTAATGTCAATTTCATCGAGATTAAGTTGATAAAAAATCGATTTAAATGGCTAAAACTGTTGAAAAGTTAATTTCAGAACGCAATTCGAAGTTTTATCGTTGCAGGGTTGATTGTACAATTATAAATCACTCGGCGTTCTCTAGTCATGCGTGATGCTGCGGCGATGGAATGAAAAAACATGGATAAAGAATTTCTGGCCACAAATACCTGGATGAAATATTTTTCCAATAGATTTCGTTCGGTAGCCATGGTTTTTCAGATGCTCGGGCAACGTTGTGAAATTTCCAACAGTGTCTCTCCAATAATTATAAAAATCGTACAGTCGCAATGTGTCGGGTCGTCGACTCGTCAACAGAGAATTTCTGCTCGGAGCGCAAAGCGATTGCTACAAGAATACGCAATTTCATAATGACAACCGCGAGTCAATATCTTTGTAAGAATTAGCATCGTTTGCATGAAGTTTTTCCGAAAAATCTCCCGCAGGATTGATTTCCAGCGAAATTCGAAAATTTTACAGACCAAGAAGAATTCTTCGTTAAATTTCACGTCGCAAATCTGACGGTATTTTTTTTTTTTTGTTATAAATTTCGACGATTCTCACCTGTGCGTAAGTTCGACTGAATAATACACTGTCTTCGGCCAATTTATCTATGTTGGGAGTAAATGCATTCTCATCGCCGTAAGAGCCCAATGCAGGCCTCAAATCATCGATTACAATGAGGAGAAAATTGAGGCTCTCAGCTCTTTGCCAGGTGAGTAAATTCATTAAGAATAATTGAATAATCATTGTGCTCGTCGTCAGTGGAGAATCTGGAATCATTCCTCGAACATTTCAATCTCAAGTTTTACTTTTATTCCCTTTACTTAATCTCTTTAATTTCTCAGTAAAACGTTCATTTCTCGTATCGATGAATTATGAAATTTCGACGATCGCGAATTTGGTAAAATCTTGTGAATTTGTGAAATTCTGAAATGCTTATTTTCAAGTTTTCAATATTTCGCGGTTTTTTTACGATGCGCGCCTGCGCAACATTTTTATTAACATCGAAAAGTTTAATTGGAGGAGGACTGTACTGGCGTGATTAATAAAGGAAATGGCTCGTAGTTTATTGGTGAAACGAAGATGGGAGTTGGGCGAATGAGAAAAGAAGAGTTTAAAAACGATCGTTCCATAATGCAATGTGTAGAGATGTAGGTAAAGGTTACTCATATAGATGTAGCACACAGTCGAGCTACGCAGCAGTAGGAAAGGCGGTAGGTAGAGGAGAACGAGTAGCGAGTGTCGCGGGGGAAATGAGCCCGCGGCTGTGTGTGTCTCTTTCCAACGTGAGAGGGTCTGTAGATTCGAGACAAATCAGCTGATTATTGTTTTCGTTCTTAGCATAGTAAAAATTGGCGCGTCAATTGGGCGAATTCGATGGAGTGGGGTTGGAGAGCAGAAGGGGAGGTTATAAAAGACATGAGTTTTGGTGTGGAAAAACTAAAATGGATCGGGTGAAAAAACTGTATATTGGAAAAGGTGAAAAAAAAGATTTCTCGTAGACGCGCGCGCAATCGCAACAACGAGATACTTTATAAACG
Source organism: Diadegma fenestrale (assembly GCA_037043255.1). NCBI lineage: Eukaryota > Metazoa > Arthropoda > Insecta > Hymenoptera > Ichneumonidae > Diadegma > Diadegma fenestrale. Next base: position 2,979,094 of record CM073310.1, read on the forward strand.
CGCGTTTATGGAGGAAAATACGACTGACGTTTGTAGCGAGCGCGGCGCGAAGGGAGGGAAACAAAGAGCTACCGTGGTGGGGATGACTAGCGGCGAGGAAGAGAGGAAAGGGGGGAGGGGGGAGTGACATCACTCGGTGCGCGTTGGTGCTGCTAGTTCTCGGCTGTCAGTCGGTTGCAGAATGACGCAGTAGTCGGTCAGGGGATATAAAATCGAGAGCGAGATTCGATGGTGGGGTTTCGAACAACTTCACGCACACAATGAAAATACGATTTTGCGGAGAAGTAAGTTTGTTTTTGTTTCGTTTTTTTTTTTCGTTTTCTCGTATTTTAATCCGAAATAAAAACGGTTGACGTTCGAGATGATTCGTAGCGTTGGAATATCGATTTTCAAACGGACGCGAATACGCTAATCTTCGTGATCGAAATAAGAGTTGGTTTGAAAAAAAACTTTGGAATGTGTGAAAAAGGATAAAAACGAACGGCTTGGATGGATCCCTTTGTTGTGACGACTAGTGAGTGAGTGAGAAAGAACGAAAAAAGAGAGAGAGATCGCGCGTGTGTGTGTGTCTATTTTCTATCGTCACTACCATCGCCACTGCTACCACTTTTCACCCACTCTGGCACAAAAGATAGGACGCCTACGCGTTTTTACGCAACTACGTAAAAAAAAAAAAAAACGAAATAAACCAGCTGAAATGAAATGTTTTTTTTGTTTTCTTTGTTTTTGCGGTAGCAATGACCTTCGCCCTTTGAAATTTCGCCGTTAGCATTCTCGAGAGCTGTCTCCAGCTTACCATTTTCTACAAACTCAAACGGAGACTATCGCTACTGTTTTACTTCATTATTATTGTTGTTGCTATTGTTATTATTGTTGTTATTATTATTTTTTCACGAATGCATTCCGTGCGAGTGAACAGCTGTGCCGTGGGTTGTGCAACTCTGTCAGAAGAGCAAAATAGATCTCCCCACCACACTTTGGCCTGTACCATTACATTTATTTGCCATCTCTTCTTTCTCTTTCTCTACCTCCCCCTCCCCTCTCGCGACCCCCTCCCCCTCATTCTCTTTCTCTGTCGCCTCCCCTCTTTTCCTCTGTCCGCTTTTTTTTTTTCGTTCCCGCTTCGTTCCGAGTCATTTTCAATGTTAAATAATGCATTTGACGTTTGCTCGTTTTCGATCGCAACGAAAATGCCTCTCTCTTTTTGTTCGAGCTTGAAATTTGGCTGCAATTTCACGAATTACTGAATATTTCCCACCGTTTTTTCTCCTTTTTCCCATTTTCATGCATTTTTACACACATACGCGGTTTTGGGCGAAATATATTTCGAATTACTCGCTCGTCGAACGTCGTATGTCTTCCTATGATTCAATGGCGCGATATGCACGCTCATGTAATTATAAGTGCACGGATATAAACAAATATATATCTATACGTATGTCGATACCTGCCTGTACGAGTATATCGCGTATTTATTCTGTTTTACGTACAAATATATGCGTTTTCGTTTTTATATATTCTTTTTTAACACTCCGATGACTTTTACGTAATTATGTACGTTGTAAATTTCGCCTGATATAAACAATGCATTGGAAGGTCATATTTACGACCTTTGATGAAATTTTTACAACGTACGAGTTTTCATCATACGATTTAAAAAATTTCACATATTTATTCAAACTTTGTACATTTAAGGAGACGGAATATTGAGAGTTTTTCAACTCGTTATAATGAATTCACTTTTTTTCGGGTTTCTTGCAGGAAAAGACTGCCAGTATAGCGAAAAAAAATGTCGGCGGACTCGCCTAGGAGGGGTCTGCACAAGGGGGCTCAAGTTATCTCGCCCCAACCGATCAGCGATCGTTCCATTATCGACAGTGTCGCTGGCATTATCAATGACATTGTACCCCAAGTGCGTAATCATCCACAAGTTTTTTTCTCCGTGCTCTTTACGCATTCCTTTTTTTCTTTCAGTTTTCCATGCTAAATGACGTTCGCTCCAAAGGTTCCTTAAGAAATTTTGTCGCGTAATGATTTTGCTGAATTTTGAGCCACTTTTTCCATTGCCGAGCGCAGGAAATTTTATTCACTTTTAAAATACGCAGTGACAAAAATTCTTTTGCGTTCCTGATTCGTTTTTTTAATGTTTGGGTCACAGTCACCGGAATATTCAGCGCAATATTTGCAGTTACTTGAATATTTTAAAAATCCTGTTTACGCTTTACCAATTTCACAAGAAAAGTTTATTTTTCTCTTTCAAATTACACAATAATTTTCGTGTTTTTATCTTTCTGCTGAATTTCGAAAAGGCGTACGCCGGGACTCCCAATTCGGACAACAAAGAGTCCATAACATGGGCAAGATTCGAGTACGCCGATGTTAACAATTCTGCCTTTTATCCTGACTATATCGAGGGTTCCGCGACACCACCTTTATTGTTGGTGCTTGGATACACTACTGGAGTCCAGGTGAGAAAGAAAATTCATCGCTGTAGAATTTTGGTTGATTTTTTTCATGTTCAAACAAGAGTTTCGATAAAACTCGCTTTTCGCATGCTTTTCTCGTATTTTTGGTTTCCAAGAGATTAAAAGTTTCGTCATCTACGAGCAGGAGCAAAAATGTTGTCCGAAATTACGAGGAAACGACAATAAATTATTGATATTAATGTTTTTTTTTGAAAATTTTGAATTTCGAGGCACGGTGACAGTTTTGGAAACTCGCCAATTTTTCGTAGCGTGCCAGAAAAATCATTTGACTTCGTAAATACAGGCAAAGAATCGAGAAAAATTATTCAAAAATGTGAAATAAATCAAATACTATGGAAAAATTGACGAATTTGATAAAAATTGATAAAAAATAATTTGAGATGAAATTATTGTTGAAAAATAATTTGATGTGATAAAGACAGAGAAAATAATGATAAATAAATTTGGAATGAAAGGTATGGGTAGTCGCGGCATCGGGTGAAGCAACGGAGGTTCTCTCATGGCGTCAAGGAATAGTGCGCACACTGAGAATTCTACCGGATCCAAAAATCGACGAGGATCATGCGGATCCGTTTCAGCAGAAGCGTCCGATGGTGGCGATATGCGATTCATCGGGTCCCGGTCCACAATTTTGCAGCATAAGTTTCATTTCGTTAAAAACGGGTGAATTAGCGAAGAGCATAAAATTCAAAAATCCCGTTTGCGATGTCCTCGCGAACAGACGTTCGGTCGTTGTGACGTTTTCCGAAAAAATCGCTGTTTTCGATGCTCGTACTCTCGAGGACGTTGTCACGGTGACGACGTGCTATTTGAGTCCTGGACCGAATCCTAATCCCGTTGCACTTGGTACGAGATGGTTGGCTTACAGCGAGAAAAAACTTTTGCCAGCACGACGTAGCAGCGGCGGGAGCGAAGGCGAGGGCGTACAAAGTTACACCGCCGCGGTTCTTTATGCCGCTAAATCTTTGGGCAAAGGCTTACGCGGCTTGGGCGAAACGGTCGCTTCCAGCTTAACCGGAAACTCGTTGACTCCAATGGCAATTAATAATATCGCTAGCGACGTCACTCAACCTGGTGTCGTTACCATTTTAGATCTTCAAGCCTCCAAAGAAGAAAAAGACCTCGATGACTCTTCCATCGAAACCGTTGTCGCTCATTTTACTGCCCATAACGACGCTATCGTTGCTATGACCTTCGATCTCACCGGCGCTCTCCTTATGACCGCCGATAAGCGAGGTCACGACTTTCACGTCTTTCGGATACAACCTCATCCCGGCGGCCCTTCACTCGCTGCCGTTCACCATCTCTACGTCTTGCATCGCGGCGATACCACCGCCAAAGTCCAAGTAAGCGTTTTCCTCTCGCTTTTCGTATTCTCCGATCCCACAAATCCATTAAAAATCGACCGAAAATTTCTCTATTCAGGATTCTTTAACGATTTTCTCTGAACATTCTCGATCGCGAAACTAACAGTTTGCGCCTATCAAGAAAATTTCTCTGACGTCAAGAATTTGTAATATTTCATTTCAAATTTTTAACTTTTTCCATCCAAACCCATGCAGACGTCGCGTTTCGTTTATGAGCGGCAAAAAAATGTGTTTAGGATTTTTATTAAAAATTTCGGCCCGCAGCTTTCCGGAAATCTTCAAAAAATCCTAATTACATTCTTTTCTGCAACTTTTTAACCAAATGTGACTTCGATTCAAACGCGTTTAAATGGGGAAAATAAAAATTTGTAAATTGTAATCCCGCGAATTATAAACGTCAGAAAAATTTTGTTTTTTAGCGGAAAAAAGTTGTTAATAGTTTTCGTGCCGTGAACTTTGATGCAAAATTTTTAAAGGACCCGGGAAAGAATTTCCTTTCGCTCAACTTCGCATAAAATTTTTTCCACTATTGTTGAAAATTTCTTAATCGCACGATATGGATAGAAATTGAAAAAAAAAAATACGTCGAATCCCTTGATTTTAAGTATTTGCGACTCGTTTTGATGAAACGCTTGAATTTTCAAAGGACATGACGTTTTCGAGCGACACAAGATGGGCGGCAGTGTCAACGGTGCGCGGAACAACTCACGTGTTCCCCGTCGCTCCGTACGGTGGACCAGTCGGTGTGAGAACTCACTCGACCCCTCACGTTGTTAATCGCCTCTCAAGATTTCATCGAAGCGCCGGTCTTACCGATGACAGCACGAGATCACATTCACCTGTTTCACACGCTGAATTACCCGTCTCCGTTTATCCTTACTCCAACCCTAGATTACCTCCGTATCCTCATCCAACCATTCTTCATCCTCTTGCTCAGATACGACAACCATCGACCTTGAACCACACCAATAATCAGTCCCAGCCGAGGTAACGTGCCAACAAAAATTCACTATCAAAATATTCAATCATAAAAAATGACATAAAAAAACTAGGAAAAAGAAAGAAATTTTAATCACGTAACTTTGACTATTCAATGCGAATGAAGATTTTTTTTCGAAATTAATTCAAAATTTTGACGAAAACGTGCTCGACGAAAAGGACCACTCGAGTACAAAGTGGAAAAAATCTAATTTTCTAAATGTAAAATTATCTAAAATCGAAATCAAAAATTTCAACAATTTAAATCTAAAATCTGAAATTCTGAAAAATCTATAACAAAAATTCGTGCTCGTGTTTTTGTAGCAGACCTCAGCAGAGACAACGATTGCATTCGGACGACAGTGGAACTCTGCCGTTAAAAATATGCGCCTGTTTTGCACCACCGCGTGCTTGGATTTATGCACAACGTGATTCAACGTGCAAAGTTGCCAAACGCGCGGTTGATTCGTTGTTCATAATGGCTTGTCATGGGAACATGATCCAGTACGATTTGGAACCCAAACCCGCAGCCGGTACGTAATTGATTTGGTGGTTGACGATAAAATCGTGGAATTTGTGGGCGATCAAATTATTACAGGTTGTAAATATTAATTAATCTTTTCGCTGCTGCCAGGTGTACCGAAAGAAAAAGTTTGCGACGACACGACGATCGAGCTCGAGGTCGAAGCGAAAGGCCAATGGCCTCTGTTGAGAACCCCAAACTCGTTGGAAATTGTGCCACCTTTGACCTCCTCGAGTCCCCTCTTGTCGACTCTTGGTTCACCAAAGAGCTCACGACAATTGGACACTGCTGACGATCGCTGGCTCAGCCAGGTTGAAATTGTCACGCATGCAGGACCTCACAGAAGATTGTGGATGGGTCCACAATTTGTATTCAAAACTTATAACGCCCCTAGTGGGTACGTATTTACAGTTTTTTTTTCTCGCATCCACTTGAATTTTTATAGTTTTTTTTATCACACGATTTAAAATCCCAATCGTTTTATTATTATTTCATGAAATTATGGATTTCGAAAATGATGGAATGGAATAATAATTTTTTTAAATTCATGTTTTGAATTCGAGTAAACGAGTAAACGCACCTTGGCTGGTTTTCGAAATAAAAAAATCGTCAATTGACCCAATGTGTCAATTAAAAGTTAAAAAAATTTGCGAATTTCGCTTAATTCTGGTGAGACGATAAATTTAATTGATTTTGTGGATTTCTTTGTTAGTGTCAATTTGATCGAGTCCGAGGCCATAGAAATCGGAGTTACCGGAGGTTCCAGACCGGCCCGATCGAATCCCGTGAATATGCCGCATGCGACAACTCGACCTCTTGTTCCTGTTGTCATCGATGGATCTGGAAGTAAGTGAATGAGGGAAAAACTGTGGGAATGAGCAGATTTTGTTGGAGAAGGAAAAAATCAACACTCGTTCATTGGCAATTTGTTTTTCGTGAATCTCTAACAATTATTCGAACTTTAGGCAGCTACGAACAGTCGCCGAGATTCATGGAAGCCTATGGCGACTCTTTGGACAACGACACGATGGGAATTGGCAACGGCGAAAATCAACTTCGCGAGGATCTCGCCGAAGCCATGCTCGAGACGTCAACAGCTCCGCATCGTGTCGCAGGTACGTTTCCTTATTTATTTCGTACACATTTTCCACGCGCATTTACGGTACGTAACAATTTTTTTACAATCTGTCCCGCTTGAGCCAAGTTAATGACTTTGTCCGGTCTAATCTCCATTTTTTCACGGAATTAACGTCTGCAGTTGAATGCTTTTTTGCGTGCAACTGCATTATTACAAATTTTGATTTGCCATTATCGTTTAAACACTCGCGACAAAAAATCGAAATGGATTTTCCGTTTTACATTGTTTTGCCCTTATCGGTCACGACAGATCCTCGTCGCACTTTCCGGTGTCACGACTTTCCATTCTCTAAGTTGGAAGAATTGAAGAAAATTTTATTTTCTGCAAATTCCATCTCAGGCACATTTTTTCTCAAATTTATTTGAATTAAACTGGGAAGAAAATATTCTACGCAGTGATGAAATTTCATCGTGAGGTCCGATGGCCAAGAATTAATGAAAACATGGCAACATTTTTCATTCATCCGTTCACAACGAATTCACGAGTGGAGCGCATGAAAAATATTTCCAATCACATTATTCGTACAGCAACAATAAAAAAAACTCATAATTTTAGTTTTTCAATTCTCTCATTAGATTCTTATCGTTTTTTTTCCACACTTAATTTTTATTTGATCGTACGAGTATGCCGGCTGATGAAGGTCACACAAATGATGCATCGCTGGTCCACATGGAAATTTGTACCAAGCAAAATTGTCAAAAAATTTATTTGCTGTATTGTGTCGAAAAAATCGTTGAGATTTATTTTTATACCGAAAAATCAGATCGACAAAAGTGAGAATATCGGTTCAGTCAAAGAACCCAAAAAAATGGATACAAAAATCATAATTTTCGTTGACACCGAGCAAAAGAAATTTAAAAATTGTTGTGAAAAAAACGTCTTCGCAAAATTGAATAACATTTGATCAGGACTTGGAAAAATCGATCTAACACGATCAAGTCGAGATGGTCGATGGATGTCGCATGGGAGAGTCACCTCCTGCGTCGAATCCTCGTCGCAGCCTCTTGAAAGCATGCGGATGTATTTTGGGTGGGAACAGAAAGCGAGAGAGAGAGAGAGAGAAAAGGCGAAAGATAAAAAGGGAACTAAATAAAATGAATAAATCCTCGAATAATTACGGTTGTATATTCGGCATGACGCAACACGTGCACAGATCTAATGCTTTCTATGCACGATGGTGAAGGGAGGTACCGTAGAATTATAAGGTTGCAAAGATACAGAACTGGCCAGAGGCAGGTATCTCCGTTAGAATTTCCTTCGTCAATTATTACAAATAATTACTTTCCTCATTTATCTATTTTATTTCTGATTACAATCATTATTTCATTATTATTTTTTATTATTTTTCTCTATCCATTCACTAACAGCGGTGTATAAAAGTCAAGAAATTTTCAAACCGGGGCATAATCTTGCGGAAGAGAGCAAACCTCGTTCGCGTATCAAACACTAATCATGTAAATAATTATTTCACACACCGAACGAAAGTGCATCTTGCATACATGTTTTTATACATATAAATACATATCTCAGCATTTTGCATATATCTACACAAATATATCCATAGACATACATTATATTATCGTCTTATACACCACACAATTAAAAGTAAACCTAAAGTGGGTGAAAAAAAGTAAAAAAGATGAAAAAAGTAATGAATAATTCTTCCATCTCCTGTAAATTCCTCTCTTTTTCCGCTGTGCTCTTGGCTCTCGATTGAGTAGACTTGTTGGTGTGCGTCTGTGGAAAAAAATACAAGATCCAATATTTCTTCGATCGAATCACGTGGTTTTATCTATTTTTTTTTTGTTTTTTTTTTTTACACCATTTTTTTGTACAAGGAGAAAACGCTTGTATCGTCTCGACATTGGTGACTTTGCTCTTCACGCTAAATCTCGCACTTTTTTCAATATTGTCACAATTACGAAAAATGTTTTTAATCGATTTTCTATACGATTGTTTGGAATTAATCGTTTGCGAGTAAGGGAATGGGATGAAAAGTGAATATTCAGGTGGAAGGCGTTTTTTGAAATGTTGAGATTAGTCTAGACGAGCTTAGGATGATATGTCGAGATGATAAAAGCACGAGGAAGAGAGAAAGAGAGGAAAAGAGAAAAATTTCGGTTGTTGATACCTGCCAACGGCTTTTTCTGTTACTAGGGAGGCGATTGGTAGTTGAGAGGGTGGGACAACCGGTTACTAAAGTGGTCAACCCATTGGGAACGGTTATTACTGTGATGGCGGACGAGGAGGACGTAAGCTCCAGTCAGGAGTTTGACGAGCCGACACCCGAGCCCCCTAGGAGTTTATGCGCCGAGGAGGGACCCGCCTCGCTCGGTGATTTTGATACCGAGGGCGAAGAATTGCGCAATTTAACGGAAATATGCGCGGAAATGCGGTCAGCCAGCGAACCAGCTATCGACAGTGTACCCGACGAGAGTATTAAAGAAGTTCGCGAGAACAAAAGCCTCTGTGCTGAGGCGGTTGTTCCGACCTCGAGCCATTGCGACAAAAGCATCGATTACGAGAGAGAAGAATCCTTCAGAGATGTACCAACCAGCTTGAGTCTTTGCGCCGAGCAAGGCGAGATACCAAACAGTCCGATGACACTGGCACGAGAAACCAATTGGAACAGGAGACCTGTCAAACGCGAGGACTCCGAGCTACAAGAAAGAACTTACGCTAAAGCTAAATACGTTGTTAATTATGACGATGACAGTGTTGTACTTATGGAAAAAAAATCTGGCGCGAAAACGAGCAACTCAACGAAACACACCATCACCGATTCCGACACCGGCAAAGAATCAACGAGCCCTGAAATCTTACCGAGAAACAAACACGAAGCAGAGCCTGAACGAGCGTCCAAGAGACCGAACAAAGTCGCCTCGAGTACGAGAGCAACCAAGAGATCCAGTTGCCTCGTTCAACGCGAACAACCCAAATATCTCGTCCACGAGAACGAGGACAGTATCGTTATCGAGGACACGAGAATCCCGGAGAAGAAAATCTCTCCCACGAGAATCCTTGCCAAGGAATCGTCCTCAAAAACTCCCGAAACCACGTGTCTCACGATCACCAGTCCAACGAGAATTGTACCTGACGAAAACGTTGATCCTGACGCGAGACAAAGACGCCCTCAAGATCACGCCTCTTCGAAACTTTCCAGACAATCTGATTCTTCGAATCTGGAGATTTTGCGCGAGGCTGAAGCCATGATCGTCGAGTCTCGACAATTGGAAGACGAAATCGAAATTTCTGATACTTTCGTCGATCTCAAAGACATTGAAACTACCGGAAATGACGTTGTCATCGTCAACGCCATTAGAAACGATCCAGAACCCATGGAAGCTACCGTCGCTACTGGCTTGGCCTCGTTGCCGCTTGCCGAGCCTCCACCGCCTTTGTCGTCGCCACCTCCGCCACCGGTTTTGGAAGACATAAGCTGCATGGATTATCACATCGTCGACACAACTTGCTCTTTGCCTCCCAAAGAAACTGCATGTTCCCACCAATCGGACGACGATATCGAGCACATTCACAGCTCCGAAGTAACGCAAATGCTCGAAATCGTCGGCCACAAATTATTGCGATCCGAAGAGTTTGAAACGTCGCCAATGAGGCAGAGAAAAAGTAGCAAAAGCACCATTTCCGATGATGACATCGAGCACATCAACAGCGCCGAACTCGCTGAGATTATCGAACGCGGCAACGCTCTCTTGACCGGTAAATACGTCGACAAAAATGATGTCGATGATTTCCAACGTATCAACGTTGTCGGAAGAACAAGCAAAAGTGTCCTCTCTTTCGACGAAGATATCGAGCATGTTTATCACTCCGAAATCAGTGAGATCGAGCCTCCGACTACGGCTTCGCCGAACCTCGATTCACCGGCACTGCGAGCTGGTGCGAAAAAGAAGCCACAGGATAATTCATCCGATAGAAATCCGAGCTTACGCACGAGAGGCTCCAGAAAACGCAAAGACGTCGTTGTTATCGACAGCGATAACTCCGAGGCCGAAGTCACTGTCATTGTCAAGTCGTTGGACTCTTGGAACAAGAGCAAAACGCCGGAAAAAGATTTAGCCGAAGAGATTGATCGGTGCGCTGAAACGAAAGAACATCCGAGCGATCAAGCTACTTCGCAGAGCTTGCCCAAGAAAACACGAGTCAGAACTCCCAAGGTCAACTCTGCAACGAGTTCGACAACCTCGACAGCGACCTCGACAGCTGTCACGACCAATCCGAGCCACGCGACAGCGACTCTTACGAGTGGCAGCCAAAAACGACAACCTTCTTCGGACATGGTCGAAATAATTGATATCGACGCGATGCAAAAAGCTGAGATGGAAGTCGCAAGCGTTGTCGACCTCGTCGTTGCTCCTGTTGAGTGCAAGATTCTTGAATCACGCCACGAAACCAACACTTCAACGAGGTCCCAGAAATCACGTAGAAACAAAAAAGCTCATCTCGATACCAACGTCTCATCGACGCCTGTGGAAATATCCACGACCGCCGAAGTGTCCGTTGAAGCTTCGAGTAACTCGCGAAACGTTTGCCAGGAGCCCGAGGAATCAACGGCCAATCAACAATCGCCTGTCAGCTGGAGTTCGATCGTGAAGAAACCGCAGCTCGAAACCGACGAGGCTGTTCAAGTTAACGACGAAGAATCGAGTGATGCGACGATGAAATTATCGCTCGATCCCAAAGTCCCAAAACAAGAGGAAAATCTCGAAACCGATCCTGTTGAGCAAGTCGGCATTGAGCAAGATTTGCCCGAAAATTTCGCCACAGAATCAAGCCCCACGGCGTGCAATTCCGAGGAAAAAACTACGAAAAAACGTGGCAAAAAGTCTCGCATCGCCAGCGAGCCTTCCCTCACGACCAAGAACAATTCCCCCGTTGAGATTTCCACACCCTCGCCAGTCCCTCCGGTCGAGGAGCCAACTTCTTCGTCCCGATGCGACGAGACACGCACACCAACCAAATCATCGGCTCCTCCAGCCGTCGTTCAACCTGAGGAAGAAAAACCAACCGATACGGTCGAACCTGCCGCCGTTACCGACGTCAAAATGAACGAGGATACGAACGTCACGCAATGGAAATTCGAGGAAGAAACACAACAACCTGATATCTCTTCACCCACCGTCACGAAAGATTCAACGAAAAAAACGCAGATGAGTAGGGGATGGAAAAAAAAGAAGCGCAGATGAGTAGAGGATTGCGTAGACATGCCCAGGGCTAGCCTTGCCCTTTACATACTTCTCATGCAAGTTGCTGGGGTTGAATAGCCAGTGGCGAAAAGAAATTAGAAAAAGGGCATCTCAAGAGGGAGAGGCAAATAGATAGAAAAGCTTGAAAATGATATAGTAAACAAAAAAAAAAACAAAAAAAAAAGAATTCCGTTTCAACTGCTGTAGCCCGTTTATTTAAAGGGTTTCCCCCATTTTTATCGAAACGTCGTTTTACGTTTGACCGCTTTTCTCACTTCGTTTCATATTATTTTACGTAAACTTGATTTTTTGACTTTTTCCGAAACCGGAAAGTAAAGAGACGATCCGGAAAAAAGACTTTGACGCTCTTCAATTAGTAAAAATAAAAGGCTTCGTTGGAATATGAAATTGAACGAATATTTTAGCAAAAGATTTGTGCAAATCGATCCATAATCTCAGCAATAATAACGTTCAAAAATATCGAGGATTCATTAGTTTTTTAGAATCGTACATTTTTCCTGAAACTAAAAGAATAATTTCATCACAATCCTTTGTGCCATGCGGGCCCATACGTCTCGAGTGATACTGCGTTTTTCGAAGCCACTTGGTCCTTGGGACTTCATGAATATTTACAACGAAAAACCATGACCAACCATTCGAATTTCGTAGTTTTCCATGCCAAATTAATTTCCGCCTCAGCTTCTATGAGCCTCGAAGTATTTTTTCACAATATTCACACTTTGAAAAATGTGACGCAATTGTTTCACTGAATGGGTGAAATTCAAGTTCAGATTCGTAACAAAACCCGCAACTATCAAATTTCAATACATTTACACGTGAGAAAAAATTCATGCCCCAAATTATTCGATTCTTTTCATTCTTTGACGCTTACAATTGTATAATATTTATGTTTTCAAGTAATTAGGCAAACATTTCTTTTCATATTTGAACGATGGCTGTCGTAGAGAAATGAAAATGGAAAACAGAAAAAAAAATTGCACGTAAAGCTTTCGATCGATTAAAAAATCGAGGGAAATCGTTTTTGCTTTGATTCGATTCATAGTAGTCGATAACGAGAGAGAGAATGAGGAAGAGGGAGATTGGGAGGGCAAGGCTTTGATCGGTGCTCTTGATGCTGCACTAAAAAAGAGTACGCAAAATATAAACTCGCCTCGAACACGTTTCGCGAAGTAAAAATTAAATCGATTGTAAAAATTTCTCAATTTCTGATTGAATTTCAAAAATTCGTGTCGCAATCACGTAAAACGAGAAAAGAAAACAATCGCAAAAACACTTTATTCACAGTCAAAATTTGGATCGAGGAACGAAACTTTAAACAAAGAATTATCATCAAATTAATGGAAATAACTTTCCGAAATTTGGCACGTGTTCGAGAAAGTCGAGATTATACCCTACAATGTCTACGTGGTGCAAATACCCTTTGACGTCTGTTCGCGATTGTCGTGAAAGTAAAAAAAAAGGTAGAAAAACAATCGAAAAATCACGTTTACGAATAGTACGTAGTGAGGAGTCTTTTCTTAGATAATTATGATTGGCCGTTACGTGTTCATTTGAGTACGCGCGAAGCCGGCGATAATTCGAATAACGCGTAAAAATGTGAAAGAAAATGAGAAGAAAAAAAATAGTAAGTTCGTGCTGTCCCCAGACTTGGTGGTGATTCTAAAAAATTTGACACGAGACGCAGTTTCAATCATTGTTAATTTTATTCATCTCGAAATCTCAAAAAATCGTATAATTTATTGAAAAATTTTATTCGTCAGTTCAAGTCTTGAGGAGGGGAAAAAGAATCAACAAAAATAACGAATTGAATTTGTTTTTAAACGTTTGTTCGTCTTATTTATATCTGCCTGATATTTATAATTATCATAGATTTTTTGCAATCGATTTTCCTCATCCAACGGTATTACCGTTTGGGACTGACAATCTCAAACGACGCAGTCTCCGCAGTATTTATTTAAACTATTTATATATATTCTTTTCCGACCCCCGGGAAGGATGTCTTGTGCTAATTAATCGGAAAATGACGATCCCACACTCGAAATAAAATGTACAAAAGTCTCACGAAACATCTCATTAATCGTATCGTTGAAGATTGCCTCAGGGGGCGACAGGGATGAGGGGGGGGGGGGGGAGAGTGGTTATCGCGACTGCAATAAAATTTACTGCCCTTACGGAATCATCCACACGTAAAATAGCCAACATGGCCTGTCCCTTGGAACAATTTGAGGGCCAAACCCATTATTAATAATAATATTAATATTAATAACAATAATGAAAATAATAACCAGTTGCAATGTCTCGAACCTACTCGTACTGTTTTACACAATCTTTTCTGGCTAAGGTAACGCATTAATCATACATTGATAATAATTCATTAAACTGTAACATAAAGTCTATTTTAGATACACAAATTGTATTATATTTATCGTCGATGAAGGACTACAAAAATTAAACAATACTCTCGATAATGGGACGTGCAGCAAAAAAGAGAACAAAAATTGAGAGCCAGAGAGAAAGAACGAGAGAGAAATGTTCTTCCGTTTCACTTCACGTGGAGACTGCGATCCCTTAATTTTGTTTTCATTTTATTGGGATTCTCAAGTTTGATTTTCCGTCAGCGATGACGAGATAAAGAGCGACGTGAAAAATGAAATACAAACGATCATGACGAGTGGGAGAGAAACGATTGGAAAGGAAGAAAAACAGAGATAATCATGGAAAGTTTCGAAAATACTCACCGTCAGCATAGCTGCTACGAATCGACTCTCTAGCAATTAAGTTTCTCCGCTTCGTTATCCTACGGAATTAGGATGTGCTCCGAAGCCTTAAGGATAAACGAACGAGATCGTGGTGCGCGAGCGAGCGGAGACAAAACAAGTGAATAGAAAAATATTAGTGAAGACAAGTTCAAGTTTAGAGTAAAAGTTCACCATGGATTTGCGAATAGAAGGGAAAATGAGTTTTTCGCATCGGAGGCTATGCATAGGATAATTTTAATTTCTCAATGTTGAATACAGTCGAGAAAATACTACAAATAGAAATTTGAAAAAGTGTTCATTGTATGAAGAAATGCAAACAAAAAAAATTGAAAAGCAAAATGTGAAAAAAAAACACGACATATTAACGTTTAAGAAAGTAGATTTTTAGGGATTTATGAAATCTAAGTGTGTGCTTAAGCGTGTGGTGAAAAAAGAGAGAAAATTCAATTCTCCCGGTCGATTGTTCGTTTTCGTAACCGCGGCAGAAACGTGAGCGAAAAAAAAATCATGAGTTTTCGTTGATTCGTCGATCCAATGAAAATTGTAGATGAAACAATATACGAAATTGTAATTATCCTGGACAAATGGTGTGAATATCAGCTAAATTTCCGTTGAACGATATTTTTTTAGTCCCATCTTTGTCACGGGCACCCACAATCATATCTTTTTCTTTTATTTTCACGCTCCGTTGATTTTGAACCAACGTAGGAAAAACAAGAAAGAAAAATAACAAAAAAATGTAATTTTTCGCATATTTTATTTAGCGTAACTGCAACCCGGCATTAACCGTTACATGCAGGCATGTATCTTAGCTTTTGATTCAATTTATATGACAATTATCGTAGTAACGCATAGATAATGTTCATAGTACATTTACGTAACTTAACATTTGTATTTATATAAATATAAATAGTGAAATATTGAATATCATATTTAATATCGCTATATATATTTATATAAATTATATTAAAACAATACGTTGGGTCTCTCTACGTTAAATTCCCATGGCTCAGTCATGGGAAATTAAAAAAAAAGTCTCTGTCGAACATGGGCATTGTCACAAAAACTGTTGGGGGTCGGAAAAAAATTTGAATATCGGAATTTCACGATATCCGAAGTTTCCGGATTGGCTTTGAATGATTCGCAAATTGCATCCACAATGCTGGGATTTTATGGGAAAAAAAAAAAACACTTGGAAGAATTTTTCAGTGGTTTGCAACATTTTTTGTGACTGTTTAGCTCGACGAAAGGCAGAGGAAACGACAACAGCCAATTTTTGAGAATAGCCTCAAATCTTGATCACTTGACCGATCTCTTGAGACGTGAGAAAGTTTCGTAAATGATGGAACGTTGTCCCCACGCTACCAGTAGGTCGAATATATTTATCTGAGTATTTATAACCAAATTATTAACCAAGATAATTATTACGTCCTTACGCGTCGTCAAAAATTCACACATGGATTGACAAAAGAATAAAACGGAAAAAACGAAAACAAAATATATATATATATATATTTGTCGAGATTGGTGCGCATATTGTGTAACATTGAAAATGTATTTGAAGCCAAAATTCATGACAAGCACGCTTGCAATTTAATCGATGAGATTATATCATTAAGTATATATTTGCGAGAGTAATGTTTGAAAAATATAATTAATCTTCAAGTCTCAAGATTCTTAGATTCTCCGAAGTTAACTTTGAGTAGACCTTAGGCTCGTCAACGTCAGTATTTATCAAGGAAAAAAGTTTACTCGACTCTGATCACAGCTTTTTCTCCTTCTTTTCTGAATATATCATTTTCTTTCCTGTCTCTCTCTCTCTCTTTCTCTCTGTTTCTTTTCCCTTCCCTCTCCCGTCCTGAAAGAGAAGAAAAGGTCTCGATAATGTGATCGACGACAGCCAAAATCGGTGACGACCGTTTTCACGATTTCTCTCAAAGATGTGCTGAGGAAAATGTAAAAGTATCTCGAGATATTGATGACGTCGCGTGAAAATTCGAATAGAGCATAAAACATAAGTAACATAGCGTGTATCTCGAAGATCTCCTAGGTAAACGTTAATATTTAATCTCCTACTCGTTCAGCACAAAATAAGATGATTACAAAAAGCAGAAAACACAGAGACAACATATAAAGTCCAGAGTCCACCGAGACATTTGTCGTTAGAGTAATCCTGTTTGTTTATTCTGTTTTCGAACGAGAGGATCTTGCGAGTTTGATGTTTGTCACGATCGAATTCACGGTGTGGCTCGATTCGATCGTAGATTACGACAAAGGCAAGAAAAAATTAGACGAAAATGAATTATTTGACAAAAAAATGCACGAAGAATAATTGTACAAAAAAATAAAATAAAATAAATATGCAGCCGAGTTTGACGAGTGTAATAATGCGAAAACCGACATTTCATACCGCAGTGACGCGAGTTGCCTCGCACTTTTTGCGGTCGAATTATGAACGACGAGAATGATAAGCGAAAAAAGAGTTTTAAAAAAGTGAGATAAAGGGAAGACAAATAAAAAAATGTTAAAAAACATGAAAAACAAACCAAACGACTTTACGTATTTTTACAACCCGATTTATATTTTTTTTTTATCAATAATCTCTTCTGCGCCCTTTCGTATTGTTCGATAATCATTATCAGCGTTTCGGGAGAAAAATGAAATCAAGACAAAAAAACGAAAAATAATGCTATTTGACTCGAAATTTGATTTTTTTTTCTATTATCGAGAACACGATGAAACAAATTTTCGCGAGCTTGAAAAAATGTCTTTACTTTCAAGCGAGGTCTCGCGAGATCACTTTTTCCTTATTCCGTTCCATAAGATCGATAAATGTTTCTTTGACCTCTCCAGAGCTATTTATTTTGATATCTGAGAAAATGAAATTTGGCTGAATCGAATGCAAAAATAAATAAAAAATACATTTTCCACTCGAATTGCAAAGCAATTTGGATATTTCTCTAGATCTCGACGGCGAGTCATGTTTGAATCGAAATGACTAAATCCATTGAACATTTCCATCATTTTTCCACTGCTCTCAATCGCTTTTATGGTGTTTCAGGAGGGAGTCAATCGGTTGCCAGTTATGAGGACCTAAGTTCCAGCAGTTTTAGTTCGGCCAGCAGAGCATCGTTGGACGCGAGAAGTTCTCCAACCCCCTCGTACGGAGCTGAAAATATGATGGTTTTTCCGGGCGATAGCAGCGGTTCCATCTGAGATTATCTGAGGTGCGCTTCCGCTTTGCCCAATTGGTTGCGCTGCCTCAGATAAATGGAACTCCGCAGGAGCAAGACCCACCACGAGAAAGAGAGATAAAGAGAGAGAGAGAGAGGAAAAGATGTTCGTTCCGAAGCCAATAGTGTAAAGAAAATCATCTTTCCATCTTTCCACTCCAAATCTGTGAATTAATACGTTCGACGATCGATTTCTAACGCTGACTCTTGCACCAACTTGATTCATTGCGCGATCGTTTGATTAACTAAATATTTTTACATTACATCTCGACGGTTCGAGTAGGAATGATAAAAAAAACTCCTACTTTGATGCAATGACTCAGGATGGTCAAGAGTTGAGAGAACGGTTTTTTTTTCAGATGTATAAACGAACGTTAGAAATATCGTCGGAATTCCGTTTACAATCGATACAAAGAAAAGAAAATATAAAATCACGTGGCCATATTCGAGTTTAATTTTGGAAAGTAGTCAAAGGGGACGCAAGTCGAGAAACTCGATGTTGTTAAGCGCTCAGGTTGTGGTTTTGGCACGTATGCAAAGTTTTCTAAGATTTTTCCATTTCGGCGTAGAAAAGAGACATCCGGCATTTTATATATTGAAAGATTCAAATCAATCACACGAATAGCTCGCGGATGGCTTAAGTTTTGCACTATTTTCGACATCCTTTTATCGTCGGTAGAAACGACGCGTCGAAATAATTACTGTTAGAGATACAAGACACGTCGTGTCGGCGAGAGAGTCGAGAACTGAAAAACAAAACGAGATTGATCGAAATTCTTGAAATTTGGATAATATTTTCGTTTGCAGAGTTGAATTGCAACCAATTTTCTATTTCCACAAATTTGCAATTCTATCCTATTGGAAAAATCCTCGGAACCCTAAACGGGAGTTTTTTTTCGAATCTCCTCAAAATTCTTTATTTCTTTTCAACAATGAAAACTCCAACGACAAATATTCGTCTCAAAACTCTGAGTGGAAGGCGAATTTTTTCTAGACAAGCACAATCGAAATGTTCCGTCTCGTAATTACGAGCCGATTTTATATTCAAAGTAGTACGCGTCGCTATATCTCTTGATGAATTTTTCATTAAAATGTCACACGAAAATCTGGTGCAATCCGCTACGAAATTTGTTCGGAACGATGTGGACACAAAATCCATCCACAGGGACACGAAATTATATTTTTTAAACGACGAATCCAATTAACCGACGATGGGAAAGAAAAATTTTGTGGAAATTTGGAAAGAAATAATTAGACCCAAGAAGGACAAGTTTACGAGTTGAAAATTTTGTTTGTTTTTTGCGTTTAAACGAAGAGGACTAATTATTTTTATAGTTCGTTACTTTTGTACTTGAAATTTATATTTTTTTAATAATTGGATGGACATGGTGAGTTTGAGAGGGAAAAAAAATGGATTTTTTTTCTACTAGAAATTCCAGTTCTCGATCATTCACAGTCCGTTTTGTTTTCTAAGACGCATTTTGTACCGAAATGATGAAAAATTGGAATGAGAAAATCGATTAATTGGATTGTCGTGCGAGTTGAACGGGCCAAAAGAAAAAAGAAATGCTAACCAAGTAAACAGAAAGAAACAGGGTAGAAATAAATGTAGAAATTTTGATAATTTTATCCGATTGACGCGTTGAAATGAGGATTTGCTCGGATTTCGTGAAACTTGCGCGCGCGTTTAGTAATACCTCTTCGTTGTGTTGTATAAACGGTAGATGTCAGCACGTACGGATCGTACCAGGTGAAAATGATAAATAAAACAAAAAAGAGAAGAGGAAGGAGAAAAAGAAAGCGAAAAGAAAATACGGAAAGCAGAAAAAATCGTAAATTCTCAAAAGCCTTAGAAATCTAGCTTTATAGATCTCCCGTGCAGATTCAGAGATTCAGAAGCATATATTCGTACGGAAAATGATCGTAGTGTTGTAGAAAATATGAGATAAAAAAATTCGCATCGATTGAGCAATTATTAATTGGCGATTATTTAAATATCGAGAGTATTGCTCTCGCGTTTCAGGACGAAAAGCGCGAGCTTGAACGCGTGAATAAAGGGAGAGAGACCGAGAGAGAAAGAATGAAAAGAAAAGAGGGAAAGATTCAAAAATGACACTGTTTTGATGGATTGCCCTCAAGGTGGCCCATATACAAGAAGCATTCCACGCCATGACATTCATTCAAACATGACCCCATAAGATAAATGTCGATATGGACTTTTCGTTTGTTTTATGGTCGCTTTTTGTAATTTTTCAAGAAACAATTATCACGAACGTGACAGTTCTGTACTAAAGAAAACGCGACAATTATTAATCCATCAATTTTTCAAAGCGAACTGGAGAACTTCGGGAAGAAAACCATTTTTTAATTTTTCTGCGATCGATTCTGATTATTATCATTAATTTATAGTTCAAGACCCCAATCGTCAAAATCTCAATGACAACGATGCAATGGCATCAGTTTTTTCAAAGACAGATTTCACTTTAGAGGCAAGAACAACAATTAAAAACAATAATTGACAGTGACATTTCGATTTTTCCCAAACTGTGCTGCACAAGGAAAAGCTTGAGGGAAATTCGTTGACGTTTCGATTAGTACAGAATTTCTTGTCATTTCAACTCTCGAACCAAAAAACTATAGAGAAACATCAAGGATCATGGGGGGCAGGGCGAAATGGCGTGGAATGCCTCATATGCGTACACACACACACATATATATTTATACATATGTAAAAAATATAAACAAAGTCGATGTTTTAAATTTGCATCGTTGATCCAAACGAAATATCTTTTTGACTAAATTTTCGAGTCGATTTGAACGTGTCGACAGCTTGGAAAATTCTTGATCTCTTCTGGAAAAATCAATGCGCAGTAAATCGCGCTCGAATTAATGGAGAAACTGACAATTGCAACGGAACGGTCGTTCCATCTCAACGATGCAAAATATCATTGATAAAATATTAATATTTATATGTGTATTTGTGTATATGTGTAAAATCCATCGGTTGCTCACACGTATATTTTTCTACCCCTTATTTTGTATCGGCTCCAATAAATGTAATCGCGGTGGGAGTTAGGAATAGAAAGAGAGCAAAAAACACACACACACAATCGACCGGTGCGATCCGCGGTGCTTATAGCGAACCATATAATCGAAAAGAAGAAAAAGAAACAAAAAAAGCTATACATACATATAAAATTAGATCTTAAGGTGTATCTCCCGTCGATGTAAACGCTTTATAAATCGTGGTGTACCGGGAATGGAGAGAGAAAGAGGAGAACGATAAAAATCGTCGTCTCTCGATCGAGGTTCGTTGAGCGCGGTGTGTGATTTCAGAGAAAAAGCGAGTGGACAGTCCGTTTAAAGTTTCCGAGCTTTTTGCGCTCGTTCAAAACGGCTTAAACAAAATGAAATAAGAGATTAAGACGAAGAAGAGAGAGGACAAGAATTTAACGTAAAATGTAGCAGTTCCGTTTTTTCTATAATCATTTTATCCATTTATATATTAAAAATACTGTAAGATTATTGATATCGAGGGACCGTCTCGGTTTTGGCCGCGATTACTTACCGAGTACCTTTTTCTAATCTACACAGCGGTCCTCATTTTCTGCAATTGAGAGCAAAAGAACAGAGAGAGAGAGAGCGAAAGAGAGAAACAGACAGAATAAAAAAAAAATCTTTATTAAAACGACACTTCGTCAATTCTTACGGACATAATACAATTTTCTGCACTTTCCAAAATCGATGGTCCTATGAGCAACCTTTTTTTTTGCTCTTGAAAATTCAACATGTTGGATTAAAGTTATTAAATCGCAGTTCGCATCAGTGACGTTCAACGAAAGTCTTTTCCATACAGCAGAGTCTAGAATTTATCTACAAAAACTACGACTATATCCAACATTTCAAAATCCATAAGTAGTTGAAAAATTAATGGCTGACCTTCGATGGTACACACTTTCATACAATGTGAACAAAAAAAAAGATTTACGTTTACACACTGTTCATCATCCGTTGTGCCACGTTTTTGTGAAATCTCGTGCAACGATTTTGTTTATAATTGATCATTGAAACCGAACGATTTCGAAGCTTGCATCGTTGAAAATCGAAAAATATTATCAACATCGAGAACTGAGAGATATTGATGATGATTTTTCGTTCACTCGCAACGATGGAAAAGTCGATACTATGAAACCGAGACATTCTTACTGAAAATAGCGACTGAAGGATATTTCAAATGATATTCTACGAATTAATTTCCATGAATTACACGTTCTGATGGCTTGACACGGTTATTCAATACAAATTGTCAACATACATTCCATAAAATGCAACTTTTTACGAATTTGTTCTAAAGAAAATAACTAGAGTGACGTGTTTTTTATAAATAATTATCGAGTAATCACGATAATTGAATTAATGTAAAAAACAAATATGGATTATTGCTATTCCTGCTTCGATGCAAAAATGTTTGATATCCTCATCGTTCGCCCCTAAAATTCAGTAACCAAACGAAACATTTCCAGTCGAAATAAAATTAAAATGAAACTTGATGATAATGAGCTGTGATTGAGATGCTGCGGATTCAAAACGGTAATAATTGTAACAGAAAGCAAGCGAGGAAATAATTGCGAAAGGAGATTTTATTGTAACGAAAAAAAAAACAAATACATTGTTGTAATAATCGTTCGATATATATTTATATATACGATTTGTGAATCGCTGCGAAGGAATCGACACTGAGAAAAAGGGCATGAAAAATCAACGTCCTGTACCGTTTTTGAGCCACGTGCGAGCAAGTAGGGCGCGAAAAGATTGTGATTAACGTTCAAGGAGTTTGTATAGATAATTACGCAGATTCTTCGACCATTTCTTTGGGTGATATTCATTTTTTGTCAGCATCTTTGAAAACTCAATTTTTCCAAAAGATGCAATTTTCAATTATCATTGAATCAGAAATGTTCCAAAATCTCATTGGCTCTGAATAATGCATTTTTTCCAAACATGTTTCTACGCGGAATTTATTTTTCCCGCGATTTATTGTTTTTCTTCGATATTTGTTACGACGTAAAAAAAATTGTTAAGGCGTTTATGTTGAACAATTACAATTTAGATTATATGGTGAAATTCAAAATTTGCCAAAAAAAATGAAAGTTTGACTTGCATTCTTTACAGTTGCGTTTAATATTGTTTTTTTTCTTCCCGGATCAATTTTATAATAACTTTATTTTGGACAAAGTTTCAACGCAAGTTTAAAAACCCGCGTGACACTGCGGAACCTCCTCGAACGTAGCGTATACATTGATTTTTCACGTATTTTATTATGTAACGAACTATCGGATGGAGTTAAAAGCCGAAGATGGATGAAAAAAATTAATAAAAAAAAATTGGAACGAATAAATATACATGAAAATAAATTTATTGTGTAACAAAAGTGAATCGCGTGAGAAAATCCGCTGAAAAACTGAGATACGATAAAGGTCCGAGAAAATATTGTCCATCGTTTGATTATGTCTATTATTATTATTATTCTAATTATTATTATTATTACTATTATTATTGCAAGATGAAAAAACTGCGGTATTTATATTCGCGGAATATCAGCGGATTCCATTTCGAAATACTAATAAACGATTTTTAAGCATCGCAAAAAAAATGTATACCGTGTATCGTCAGTTATACATATAAATATATTTATATATCGGTTCTGTATGGAAAATACAAGCAAATGAGTGAACCAATTTAATCCCGTATATTTTGGATTTAAAATGAAACAGGAAACTGTCATTTCGTAGTGTAAATGTTTGATACAGGCAAATATTGTTTTGATTGATCTTTTTTTCAGGTGGACTTTGAAGACGATGATCATACGATTTTCGTTTCAAAAGTTTCGATGAAAACGATTTTCATTGCATTTTCGGCGACTTCAACCCTAAAACGGTAACTTTTTTTTTTAGCACGCGAAGCAGATTTTTCAGTTTTTCATTAATTTTTCTTAGGGACTGCGACAGCTGGTGTCAACGATTTCTACATATTCTATTTGAAATTTCAACTTAACCTAACCTGGAACTCATACTATATATGTATATATAGTCCCTGTTTTTGCCTCAAAGTGTCTCAACTTTCGAATAATAACCGACAAATGCCAGAAGTTTGGTTAATAAATGGACGTTTTGAAGTTTTCACGGCAAAACTTTACAATTCACATTGAAAATACGTAGCATTGGCAAGTAATTAAGAATAAAATGAATATTTTCTCAAAAGAGCGTCGTATTGTTGCAACCGTTTGAAAACATACACAGACCACACGTGACTCAGTGTCAAAAATGAATCATCGACGGATAATTTCCACCTGCACTCGTCATTGTTTTTCCTCTAGTGTCTTAATTAACTCTGCTTTTTTTTGGTCTAAAAATTTAAACAATAATAAAAAGTGAAAAAATCCCGAAAATTCGCGTGCAACCTTTTCAATCATTCTAATTCGGTCCAATTTTTTTCAATCATGTATATAACATGCGTTTTCGTGTCTGTAGACAATGGCGAAAGATTGTAACAATGTTACACCGAAATTGGCCGAGCAAAGCGATCTCGTAAGTAGCTCAATTTCTGACAATTCTCATTTCGTTCTAGCCCTTTGTTCATAGAGTTTTTGTTTTTTTTTTGCTCAGTGCTGCGATCCTCAGGATAAAAATATCGAATCTCGGTTCGAATGTCCCATTTGCCTTACCTGGTTGAAAGATCCCATGCTGACTTCTTGCGGACACAAATTTTGCTCGGCGTGCATCTCTGCTTGGCTTAAGTGAGTTTACAATCGCAATACTGGGATCGATGAGTTCGAATATTTCTTTCGCGTTCTTCCAAGTTTTCCAAAAGTTGAATTGTTCTAGACACTGTCCGGAATAAAAAACGAGACGACGCTGACTTTCTTGGATATTCATTGTTGCTTTCTTGCTCAGGAAAGAAGGCGCCTGCTGTCCGGTCGACAGCAAACCTCTCGATCCCGAGAAAGATCTCTTCGAGGATCGTTACACGAGCAGAGAAATATCGCAGCAAAGAACAAATTGCCCGTTCCAACAATTTGGTTGCAAGGTTGAAATGTCTCCTGTGGAGATGGAAAAACACATTGCGGAGTCGCACGCTTTTATGTGTTCCTTCAAGGATTTTGGATGCAACAAACACTTCCAGAACGACGAGGATCTCCAGGAGCACATAAAGAGCAGCGTTAATAGCCATTTGACGGTAAATGTTGCTCCCGCAACATTTATTTGCTTCAATTATTTTAAAAATACTGCAGAAATTGATGAATTCCAGTTTTCTTGCGTGATTGCTCGTGTTTTTTTGCATTTATTCGTCAATATTTCCTCAGATGGCAGGAAACGCACTGAGGAAACTCACGCTTGCTCAATCCGAAATTAATGCCAGAGCATTGGAATCTAAACCATGGGATCCTCCGCCAAAAAATTCAGGCAATACGTCCGACGTGCATCTGCCAACTCCCGACTGGCAAGGGCTCTTGGAGTAAGTTGAAGTTTGTCTAATCTTTTCTGAACACCGCACCAGGAAATTTCTTGAATATTTGACAAATTATCGAGAAATGCATGGAAATTCAGGGGCACGACAAAGTTCGTGAGATTTGCAGGATGGGAAATATATTTTTTACCCTTTGAAATGTATTTTTGGGGTAATTAACGTGAATCACGGATATTTTGGATTCACGGATTAACAAATTAATTAATCAAATAATTAATTAAGCGAATAATTAATTCAATTCATTCCAAAATATCCGAAATAAATTTGGAATATCATTCCAAAATTGAATGAAATAAAATAAATAAATAAATTTAATTGTTTAATTAATAAATTGATAAAATAATTGAATTATTGTTCAATAATTAATTGAATAATAGAATAAAAAATCAACTGAATACGCGAATTCGATTCGCGAAATAAACTGAATTTCGCGAAACGAATTTATACAATTAATTAATTAATTACATAATTAATTCACTTTCAAGTAAAATGTACGAGAGGATAGTCGTGCTGGAGCAACAAAATCGTGAATTAACGAGCACGCTGACGAATCAAAAAGCGAAAATAGAAACTCTGCAAACGTCGTTACGTCTTCATCAGGAGGAAACTATTTTGCGGACTTGTAACGGAGTTTACATATGGAAATTGGATCGTTTTGGTGAAAAACTCGAGGAGATGAGGGCCGATCCTTTGAGAATGTTTTACAGTCCTGGTTTTTGGACGAGTCCAATGGGTTACAAAATCTGTGCTCGGATTAACGTTTCATCCAAGGATTCGGACTATATGTCGATGCTCTTGCACATCATGCAGTCCGAAAACGACGACGCCCTTGATTGGCCTTTCGACGGAACGATTTCTTTCGAATTAGTTCATCCTCATTGCCCCAATAAATCAATACGTGAAAAAACATCCTCCAGACCTGATCTCGAAGCTTTTAGAAAGCCTGTCTCCGATCTGAACAAACGAAGCTTCGGCTATACCGAATTCGTTCAAATTCACGAGCTAACGGACTTCCTGCTAAATAATTGTCTCATCTGTCGTATCGAAGTCCGATCCTGCGATCGATTTGGAGATTATGAACTTCGTGATTTGTAAATTGCACAGGTTCCCCTTGTCCTGTTGGTGATTTAAAAAATCCGTCCGTATAAGATAAGAATCATCGTTATTTCCAACTTTTGTTTTTCTTATATCGACTATATGGTCAAATCGATTATTTGAGGAGAAATTTTTAAAAAATCTCCGAGTCACTGATACCGAAACATTTTTTTATATTTACGAAACTGTGTCGGCTTAATTAACGTACGAATGCAACAGCGCAAATTATTGCGAAAAAGTGAAAACGATTGTACGTAAAATTCGATAACTGCCGAACCAGAAATATATTTTTACAGAATCATCCGTTTTTTTCGTTCGTTAGTTTCATTTCACGAAAGCCGTACTCTGGGCAGACTATAGAAAATTTTATTGCTCCAAAAACTTTCGATCTTCGGACGTCTCAACCCTTTTCAACAAATCCAGCGAAAAGGCGTCAATTGTTGGAGCTTTTTATCGTGTTTCCATTCGAATGGATTCCAAATTTATTCCAAAAGTATTTTCTCCGGATTGTGAATCATGTAATTTTCCACGCATCATTTGTAGCTTTATGAAAATGACGAACAATGTCGAACTCGATGTACCTATTTGTGATTGACATCGACGTCGTTATCTTCGTTTCTGTCAATCACGAGCCCAGAAGGTCTCAGAAAATGACTAGAAAAATTATAATAAACCATGAGACTCCGGAATTTTTGTAACGAAGCGTAGATACCGGTGGACATTCTTGCACGTTCCAGTAGATCCGTTCTCTGGTAGTCAGACATAACCTATAGTTTGGCTCGAGCTTCGGGCGAGAACTCTTCGTAATTATTCCTAATTAATCGATTGTACTCTTTTTTTTTCAATATTCATTCCATTTTTATGTTAAGACGAATGTTCCTCAATTTTTAGCAATTAAATTCTAAACGTTACAGTTTTTTGTTGTCGGTAAACATTTCAGTGCTTAATTTCCTTCATTGACTGAGGTCGTGCGAGGCTAAATGAAAAAAAAATCGTATCCAGCTCACGCTTTCATATTTTCACATGAAATTTCTTTCTACACTTCATTGTCAATTCTTCATGACCACACGAGCATTCTCTGTGCTACTTTTGGACAGCTCATACGCCACCTATTCTCTACTCGATAATTATTCATTTCATTACGAATTTGCAAAACGGAATTTCCGCGACTTGTCGTTTTATTATGGATAAAAAAATGTATTTTTTGCTTTTGAATTTTAGTCATTTTTGGAGTAGAAAATTTCCAATTATTGACAAACTGTATTTTTTTTTTTAATTGGTTTTCGTAAATTGGCTGATCATTATAAATTTCTGTGTGAGAACAAAACGCTTTATTTTTTTTTTCTAGAAAATACGATTATTACTGCTTTTTGATATTGAAACGATCGACTATAGATTTTCCGGTCAGTCGACAACGCTTGATGAACATTTTACTGTTTCAGACAAACGGAATCGTTGAGGAAATCACAGGCGCATCGGTGCTACAAACCGTGACTTTCTCGACACGCGAAACGACTGGACTTTTTCGCTGCAGTCAGACCCGGTGCTGAATCGTGAAAGTATCGATAAGCCATCGTCTTCTTTGAGTTTTTCATACGATGGATATAAACTTTACGCAAATAACGTTTTTCTCATTGGCCGTAATAACTGGCGTATTTGGGCTACTCCTACACGCTGGAGAACAATGTGTTCCTGCATTTATCGCGCAAACTTACCGTTATGGTAAGTGCGGTATCGTCACCGAACACCCGTTAGTCTCGAAACTCAAAGTACCCAAAAGGTGAGTCCTAAATATGTCAAAATTCGTTCTCAATCAGAAAAAAAACAGAAAGAAAAATTGAATTTTTACAATTCAAGAAAATGGACGAATTTCGATCGATTTGGAAAAAAAAAATTCCGATTTGGAAAAACGCTTTCGAAATTTTCGTAAAATTCATAATATCATGAAATTCAAACCGTTCAACAAATATTTCACAAATTCGAAACCAACCTACCGATTATGATACTCTATTTATGAAAAAAAAATTAGTAATAAAGGTTAAAATTTGCGCAAGTGACAGACTTTTTTTGAAAATTTCAAAATGCCGTAAAATTTAAAATGCTGCATTTTTTCTAGTAATTCCGAAAAAAAAACTTTGATCGATTAGTGTCTGTGCAAAACGGGAGCTCAAACCGTTCTCGCATTTTTTTCTGGATATGATTTTTCGATGTTTTGGTACATTCCAAGCACATTGACATTGAGAACTGAAAAAAAAAAAATTTCACCGTCCTAACATTTTGCATGAGGAAGCAAAATCATAAAAGTCGATTTTGATTTTTTCGAAATATTCAATGGCGATTGAGGAAGCAATTAACTTTTCGTAACGTCGGACTTTTCTGGCTGCTGAAAAACTAAACAACACTGTGGATTAATTAATTATTTCTTGGCCTCGACAGGTGGTTTCAACATTTCTACGAGTTTGCCGCTCCCACTGCAAGTTTTATTCTCCTAATGACGATTTCTCGATATATTTTGGGATACCCATTGCCAGCATTCGTAAATGCCATCCTTGATTTGCAAATGGGAAGTCGGAGGAGAGCTCTTGTTAGTCCCGAGTGCACGTTACTAGCAGCGATTCTCTTGAATGTACAATGTTGGAAACGATTGTACGAAACCCACTGCGTTAGTATATTCAGCGATGGGAAAATAAGTTTAGCGCATTACATCGCTGGATTTGTTCATTATCTCGGGACTTCGACATGCCTCATTGGAGAATCGCAGGGATTTGTTTATGGTGAGTTTTCGATGTTCTTTGAAATTTCATTCCAATTTTTTCAATTTCTGAATGGAACTAGTGTCAACGGCAAATTGAACGAATTCTTATGAGTTAATAAAACTGCAATATCTGAAAACTAAAGAATCAAGTTCTAAAAGGCGAAATAATTTTTTTCATCGAATCGGCACAGGCTCGAGCAGCGCACTTCGTTGGGATCGACTCACGAGTTTGCATTACGTATGCGCACTCGTCTTTCTTCTGGCATCCTACGAACAATTGCAATCAAATTTCATCCTCGCGAATTTACGAAAAGACAAAGATGGCAAAGTCGTTACAAAGGCCCACAAAATTCCTAGGGGTAGACTCTTTGAGTACATCTCGGGGCCTTTACAGTTTACGGAAATCGTCATGTATTCTATGCTCGCGATTATTTTGTGGCAGAGCTCGACGTATCACTACGTTTTTCTGTGGGTCCTCGTCAATCAGGTACGAAGATTCGCTCTTTTTCATCGACACAACTTTTCAATATCGTCTCCAACATTTCATGCGTTTGTGTATTTTTTTTTCAGGTCGAAACTGCAGCCACGGGGCATAAATGGTACATCCAAAAATTCCCGAATTATCCGAAGCAACGAAAGGCTCTAATCCCGTATTTTTTCTGAATAAATAATTTCCTATACTCGACGTTCCTGTCTTTACATTTCAAGCGTTTCTCGCAATATTCTGTATCGATTTATTCGAGCAAAAATGTAAGTTGGCGAGAAATAAAAATCGAGCTGGCGTCAATTTGTTATAGAAAAAATAAAAAATTCCCATTTTCAAAAACCGGATTTTTTACGCGTTTCTAAGTTTTCGGGGATTTTAATTTTTTCGCGAAACTTTGAAAGTCGCAAAAAGTTAAAATTGTGGATTTTTTAATGATTTGTAATTCGATAAAATTCAAAGATTTATTGCAACAGGATGAAACGTTTGCTATCGACATTAAACTTAATTCTTTAGAATGTTGAAATTCATCTCGTACTTTGTACAATCGAACAAGTCACGATGAATACGTGAATGCGATAATATTCGTATCGATAGTTGGACAGTTTTCAAATGGAAGGATTGAAACGAGCGACTGAGTCGTCGATTATGATGGCCGAAAGTTTCACAACGTAATGGGATTAGCGAATATGAAATTTATTTACAAATTCGCGCCGGTCCTCGATATCGTCGAGGCGAAATTATCAAGGAATGTTTAACGATTATCCATGGTGTGATTCGCGGATGTACGATACGAGTTTCACGAGGAACCACCGATTTCACGAGAGCTCCACTCTATTTGAAGAGTAAACTAAAACAGACAAATTATTCGTCGCTGAATTTTTTTATAACAAAATCCGTTCTTTTTACGTGACAACGGAGAGACAGGCTTATATTAAAAATAAAATACAAGCGTATCTCTCTGTTGCATCAGCCCCAAAAAGCTCAATTTCCAAAAATATCAGTAACCGAAATGAAATTTCGAGCGTGGACGAAAATAAGACGATCGTAGTTCGCGCCGTTTCTCGCATTTGTCGTTTATTTTAATTGAGAAACGACGCATCAAGATTTTATGCATTTTGAAAACGTCTCGCGAACGTTAATCTCGTTAAACTCGTCCAAATCGAAATTCCTTTCGCAATGCTTGAACAATTGATATTCGTTTTACCTGTACGGATAACCCTGAGCTTTGTTCCTGAAGATCGATAAGAGTAGACTGAAGAATACGGCTACCAAGCCGAGACCTATAATCGCAAAGATTCTCCGCTTTTTAACGTCGCCCTTGCGAGACGCCGCTTCGGTCATCATGATCATTCCCAACACCACAGCACCGTCTGACACAATGTGATGTAAAGAAAAAACAATCTCACGAATGGCCGAGAGAAATTTTGCACCCGTCATTAGGAAATAAAATTATTGGGGTCAAAATGACCCAGAGTTTCTAGGAAAGATCAACATTTTTTTTTCATCTTCAATCTAAATGTTTGGAGCGTTAAAATAAACTGATGAATGCAAATTCAAAAGGATACTGAGCACCATGACGATGTAAGTTTCAAGAACGAATTGACCTTGAGACGAGCCATGGATGTAGGCGACCATACCATTGGGCGATTTGTGAATGAACGGCGGTCCTCGGATGTGATTCCACATTTGACCGGAAATCATAGTGAGCGTGAAAAACTGAAAACAAATGTTTAGTTAAAATTTTTGCAATCAATTCCTCTAGCAGAATGAAGTAAATATTCCAGCTATTCGGATAAATTCGAATGAGGAATAAAAGTTTAATTACCATGGCACCGAAACCCCATATCGTCTTGTTGTAAATAAAGTCCAAATTGTTTCGCTTGAGATAAAGGAATCCACCTATTAGAATGAGAAGCACAACACCCGCCGCAGTTCCGGTCCAATTGGGTGGCCGTAGAAGACGGAATTGAATGTCGGTACGTTCAGAGATCCATTTATTTATTGCGTCTGCGGAGAAACCGACTCGCTGAATGTCCATTGTATCGGCTGCTTTTGGCTTGCCTTTCGGTGGGAAATGCATGTAAACTGGCGCAGTGTCAAGTTTCAGCTGCAAATAATGATTGCGTTCAGAATTTCCATATTCAATGTCTCGTTCCTACATTAATTGAC
The DNA here is from genome assembly GCA_037043255.1 of Diadegma fenestrale. Taxonomy (NCBI): domain Eukaryota; kingdom Metazoa; phylum Arthropoda; class Insecta; order Hymenoptera; family Ichneumonidae; genus Diadegma; species Diadegma fenestrale. The sequence goes on from CM073310.1 coordinate 3,010,839, forward strand.
GAAAAAGTCATAATATTCCAATATTATTTTGTTCACCAAGTGAAACACGTCCGTAGCTTCATCAAAATCGACCGTAGCGAAAAACAGTTTATTGGAAAAAGCCTCGGAGTATCGGAAGGAATGAGCAACAATCGCAAATCCGTCGTTGGCGTATTGGCAAATCTGGCATTTCCTTTTCGGCGCCATCGCCGTAAACATTACGATAACCGAATAATTTCTCGGTGTTGATTTGACAAATTCCTTGAATTTGGGCCCGTTGAATTTCAGCACCGGATTATTGTGCGCCATCTTTGATAATTGTTGCACTCGTTCAGCCAGAGGCGAACTCTGACTCTGCAAAAAGCATAAAACCATTTTTCAACCCACGTCAACCATTAGGCTATGCGGTCACGGGCAATTTGAGCCTTTATGGTTTATTGGTGCGTCATTTTACAACTTTAAAGGTCAAGTATTTCGATCGAATATAAATCACAGATCTTTTCGGAAGTTTTTTCATCATTTTTTTGACGAGTCCGCGACTCGCTACCTGTTACGAGACGAAGAACATGAAATAATCTGTTTTCTTTTTTTTTTGAAAACGCGTTTCAAAAGACTCGCGAAATAATGAAATTATGTAAATCATTGTCGAGTTCCAAAATTGGGTATTCATGATGAAAACTTGAACAAAGTCATTATTACGCATTGTCGAATATCCAAATTTGATTGAAATTGACGTTCACATTTTTCAGTATCTTTGCGAGGAATTTTGAGGTTATGAAAATCGGAACATTGATAAAACAAAATTGCGTGATATTTTATGTAGGATGACAAAAGTTTTAGGGATCTCGATGTGGAATCATGAAAATATCGTGAGAAAAATGATGATATATTAGTGTAAATTGATAGGGAACATTTGACGTGTCAAATTTGATGACCCTTTTCTCTCTTCATCGATACGAGCATCGTACGAGCGAATACTTACGTTTTTTGTTCGATATTGTCCACTGACATAGTAGACAACTGTGAGGAACAATACTATCAAGGCGAGTCCGAATTGAATCCTCATTTTTGTTTAATTTTGACAGTATGTTTGCTGAACGTAACAAACAAGTCTCCCTTTTACGGCCGGGAGAATTACCGCTAGCAGACGAACCACACGGCGAAGTAGCTGATTGGTTCGCATCGGTTCTACGTTCAACGTGGCATGAAACGTAATTTCCTTCGTCCAAATATCTTTCAAAAAATCAACTTTTTACAAAAAATATTTCGTATAATTCATGTTCATACAACTGTGCGTTAAATAAAAACGAAATTTGAATAATTTGGTTCATTTTTGTTCAAGCCGATCAGCCGTGTAGTAGTGAAAAATTTAGTAAGAAATGAAGCATCAGGGACGTATAATGCTGCACATCCGATTAGAGGATCGATTTTGAATTGAATAACATCATATCGCACGCATCATCATAATGAATGATTAAAAAATTGAAAAATCATTGAATAATTGGGAGGAAAACGTAAAATAGACATTCGAAATTTATAGTGTCAGTTAATTTGTGAATTTTACACATTTTTGCTAAAATTTGAAGCAAAGAGTGAAAGTTTTTGTTAAAATTGATAATGGCTTGTAAAATGTATCAGAAATATCGAAAATAAAAAAAGTCTCGTCTGAATAGTCCAGTTTTGAAAGAATTGCAATCAATTTTGAATTTTAATATACGAAGGGTTCGCAAGTACAATTGGTACGTCACTGAAGAGCGAACCAGTCAAAAATGAGGTTCCATTGGATTGGTCGAAAGGAGAGAAACTCGTCCTGAGTGGTCGAAGGCGCAATATATTTATGGCGTAACCGTCGTTTCGAATGGAACCGGTGTCTGCACGGAGGGCAGGAAAAAACGCGTTTTAAACAGCTGTGCTGGTGCAGTAGTCGCGCAATTTTTCCCTCGCACAAGGGGTTCAGTGTTCATGGGGGGAAGACGCGTCAAGCAAAAATCGTCGACGGGTAGAAAAAACGTTCGCGGACGAACGTCGCGTTTTTAAAACCGTCAAATTTTATAATCATTAGTTTTCATTCAAGTTTCGTGTTTATCTTAAAATATATCTGTTCCAAACGTTGTTGTTTCGCGCGAATCACGGCAATTTTGTTTACATTCTTTAATATATAAAAATTGATAATTTTTCCTGTTCGCGCAGCCGTTAAATAACTTCTACAAATAATATTTAATCACGATGTCGTTCTCAAAAGCCAGAATTCAAAGATTCAACGAACTTACGAGTAAGTACTTGTTCCTTCAATTTTTATTCCACTGGGTAAAAGATTTATTTATACAGCGTTGCTTCGTGAACAAACTGCGATTGTCCACTTTGTCACTTCGAAAAATACGCTAAAAAAAGCATTTGTCTGTTTGAAAAGAAACCTTTTATCCCTGCACAAAAAATCTTCCAAATCCACACGAAATATTTTCACACAATTGACGAAATGGACGTTTCGAGCCTCGTTGACGAAGTTTTTTCAAGTAGTGTCAAAAATTCCCCTACACCGAAGCAAAATATTTAGCCTGCGTTTAAAATCAAGAGATGAATTCTTTGGTCGACCGATTTTCCCCATTTTGCAATAACGAAATGCGAGCTTTTTAACCGAATTTTAAATTTACTTTGGCACATGAAACATCTTACGTATCCGCATTTTCGGACTTTTGCCACCTTCATTCCCAACACGATAAAGCGACCAAGTTGCAAGTCCTGATTCGGTGGGCTCGATGTTGCGGCGTCAATAAAAAAAAAACGTGGGAAACGTTGCATTTAATTGTCGCGAGCCTATACATAAGAAACGACACGCAACAGTGCGGTCGTGCACAAGAGGGTGGAAAGGGAGGTGCGGAGAAAAGAGGGGCAGGGGGGTATCTTATTTATCGTAGGTTTTACCGAACGAAGGGTGACTGACGAGCGACGCACGGGGTTGGGGTCTACACCTGGTAATTCTATGACCCCGTAGAAACGTTCCTTGGCTTGCAATACCAGCTGCCCCTTCCCGCTATATTTCCTCGCCAGGTCTCGTCGCTATTATGTATTACGTATATCGGTCATTCCATGCAAAACCAAAATAACTCGAACGCAGTTCAAAATTAACGTTCGAATTGACATTTTAAACGAAATTTACGAAACTCAATGCAACAATAAGATAAATCGACGAAATTGAAAAATCTTTTATAAACCCCGAAAAACTTGAATCGCAATAAATTTGGCGGATCCGTTCAGTGATAAATGCAAAATTTTATTTCCGCAAGAATTCATCGATATTTTTAGAAAAATCGCTTGAAATCGATCGGAAAATCGAACGATTTTCCTTCTGAATCGAGTGTACACCGAGCATGTCGTTAAAGTCACGTTTTCGCGTGGAACGACCCATGGACCTGCATGCGTATCGACATGTCGCGCGTCATTGGGACGTAACCGCGGGGTCCGCACACGTGCAAATATTCCGAAAATGTGTTTTATTGTATTCCCTGTACACGCTCACACGGATTAGGTCCTTCGTGTTGCGTTCTCACCTTATCCTTGGCCGACCCTTTGTTTACTGAAGATCCCCATCGACTAGAAGATCAAACAGATTTTCGGCTGTGTTAAAAAAATGTTATTTGTCTTCCGCGACACTTGGTGATGGAGGAGTGCCAAATTTCGACGTTTTCTATCCTTTTTTTACATTGTCGATCCCGAATTTCGAGGTTCCAAGCTGTGAAAACATAAACAAATCATCGTCCACCTGTCTTTTACATTCCCTGGCGTTTTTTTCTAAAAAATGGACGACGTTGCAGTTCGCACCGTTGGAATGCAACGGAAACTGATTATTTAGCATCCCCCAAAATTTTCGTACATTTTTTAACAACATTAATGAAACAGTCTCTTATTGCACTAAAAAAAAAAACGAATTTACTAGAAGAATTTCGAGGATCGCATCAATTGGCAAAACAACGAATATCCAAAATAGCATTTTCGTTGCATTTCAACGATGCGAACTTCGTTTTCCCTCCAGTTTATTGTAAAAAAAAAATAAAAATAAAAATAAAAACGAATTATCTTTCCACAAATTAAATTTGTCCACAGTCCGCACGAAAAGTAAAACTACAAACAAAAAAAAAATGCGTGTACCGTTGATTTCGTTTCATCGGTTTCTTTAGCTTGTTTTCATCTAATCGAGCTGTGCACAGTTATTTCCTTTGTGGCAGGATGATACGGGGGGGGGGGCGTTTTCCGTAATAATACCGCCCTCCCACCAGCTGTGTCCCCTTCGAATTCACAAAGAACGTTACGGCTACTTTCTTTCTTATCTTGCCTATGTGAATGTAACCATGTGTGTGTGTGTGTGTTTTTTTCTGTTTCCTTTTTTTCTTACGACAACAAGGCGAAGCACCACCGCCGGGTGCTTATGACCCAAAATTCGACAACAAAGTCAAGGGCATCGCGATCGAGAAGAAGGAAAGGTTCCAAGACAGCAAGAGCGTGACGAGCAGCGGTGGGGAATGCAACTCGTCCGTTTCCAGCAAGGGAGCCAGGACGTTACCCTCCCCCAAGTTCCGAACGGTAAGTCCGAGGGGTGTGGTGATCATGATGCTCAGGACATCGAGGGTCGAGCTGAGTTAGAAAGAGATGAACGATATTCGGAAGACGGGAATAGCCTGTTGAAGGGAGAGCGGAAAAAAAGGGAAAAATTAAATGGAAGCCGCACGTAAGAAAAAGGCGGGAAAACGTCTGCGATCTTCAGGATCGTCGCTCTTTTATTTACCGCAATAAATTCGAACAAAGCTTCACAAACATTCGTACGCGGAAATCCAATTTCTAACGAATTAATAGTTCTCCATTTTGTGGGCATGCTTTGAGTTTATTTTTTCGAAAATCAACCTGATTTTTTTTCAACATCGATTTATAGGATTCGCGAGCCCTCGAACCAGCCGGTGCTTGAACGTCCAAAAATGACAATCCTTCATGAAAGGATTCTCTGAAAAAATATTGTTTTTTTATTCTATTTTATTGATTTATTATTACATCGTTATTATATTTTATAAGTGCATGTTGGGTCAATCTGACCCAAGGCGTTTCAAACCGTTGCATTCTGGTAAAGACGAATTTTTTGTTTTTTTTTTTACGAGACTGACAATTGAATGCCAAACAGTCGACAACAGAAAATTCGTGGACTCAAAACGACCCAGCGTGCACTCGAAGGATTGAACTTGAACCGTGTGTTTTTTTTTCAGCCACAATTACCAAAAAAACGTCCAGCAAAGTCAACGAACGCTTTATCATGCCCCAAAGCAAAAACCAAGCTGGTTCTTGGTACCAGCAAAGAGCTCAAATACGACATAAAACAAGAGCTTGCCGATCTGAAGGTCGAATGCATCAACAAAGATCGAACGATACACGATCATGCGATGCAGATCGAAGAAATGAAAAAAGAAACTTGGCGATTGGAAAAAGAACTCGATCAACTTCGGAGCAAACAATTTGAGACTCAGAAATTAGAGCAGCAGCTTTCGGAGCTTCGAGCTCATCAAGCGGAAGTTGAAGAACAACACAAAAAGGATTTGGAATCAATGGTTTGTCGAATTTTTAAATATTAAAATCCCAAAGTCAGTACGTCGAACCTGGAACTTTTTTTTATTTGATATTTTCGTGGATTTGGAAATATTTTTATTTTCTAAACAAATCACAGCGAGTCTCTATTTTTATTTTGTTTAAACTGTCGCAAAGTCACTTTAAAATTGAAAAATGGAGGAATGATTTTCTAAATAACTTTTCAGGCAAAATTGCAGCAAGAAATTCTCGACACTCGAGATCAAAAGCACTTTGAAGAGATGGAATTATTACGTTCGCAATTGTGCGAAACAAAAGAAACGCGAGAGCGTGAAATGGCAGAACATAAAACAGCGGAAAATGACAAGGACGAACGTTTCGACCAAATGAGCACACATTCGGCGGTTTTGCTTGACACTATGAGGGAAATGCGTTTCGATGCCGAATTTGAAATCGACAGATTGTCGGAAGAATTGGCAGAAGTTCGCAGTGCCACGGTACGCAAAGTTGACGATCTCTTGATGATCGTAAACGACAGAGAAAGGGAATTGTCGTCCGTACAAACAGAGGTAGTTCAGGAAAAAACTTTTTTTGCCTGTTTTAATGGAAAATTATTAAATTCGATGGAATTTCCGATTTTAACGCTCATTCCTCAATAAACAGCTTCTTGATCGTCGTGAGATTCGTACACGATGTAAAAACATACCAAATTTAACCGTCTAAGGCTTGAAATAACAAAAATTCCGAAAATTTTGTATGCTTTTGCATAAAGTACTCAAGACGTGTTAAAATTTCCGGACGATTTACAAAATCAATAAACTTTGTTTTGGTTCCGTTGCTTTCAGTATTTTGTAGATATTAAAAAATTGAGAGGACAAAAATAAAAACGGATCGCAAAGTTGTAGTTTCGATAAATTTAAATTTGGATAAGTTCAATTATTCAATTACGAACTTGCGAAATATACAAAATTTTCAGAATATTCTTAGCGTATGTAAATTTCTGGGTCTTTACTTTTGATTCTAATGTCAATTTTTGTTTGTAATTCAGTTGGAACAATTGAGAATTCATTCCGACGAATGGCGGGATCGTCTGGAGCGTTTGCAAAACGATCACGATGCAGAGATCGTTGTGCTCAAGAACGAGGACGACTTGCTGCGAGATCAAGTGGCCGAGCTGAGCAAAACTAAGATGGACTTGGAAGCAAAGCTGGAAACTCGTCAACAGGTGGTACTTGAATTACAATCACAACTGTCGACGGTTCAATGCGAAGTGGACGAGTTGAGGGCAGAAAACGAGAGAATGTCGAGCGATTCCGAAACTAAGTTGAACGAGACGTTGAATCGTCGAGATCTCGAGTTGATGGATATGAGACGCGATCTTATTCGCGAGCGAGAACGTTTGGAGAATGAAAAATTTGTCCAAGTCTCACGGAGGTTGGAATTGGAATGTGAAAACAAAGAGTTGTGCGAAAACAATGCGTTCCTTACCGAAGAACTTCAGGACGTTCAGAAACTCTACAAAGACGTGAGTGTTTTTCACTCTATTGCACAAAAAATTGCAAGATTCTCAATTTTTCTACTGGCGACCCGCGCTGATGATTCCAAATTACGTAATCGTTGAGAAATAATATTTTTTCTCTATTTTTGTTGATTCCAGGCAACCAAAAGCCTCAAGGAGCTTCAAGAACGACTCAGCGAATCTGAGAAAAATCATGCCGAGAAATTAAAGCTTTTTCAAGACGATTCGGAGGCTCTGAAAAGTCATTTAATTTCGGAGCAGACCAGGCTTGAGAAAATGCTCGAAAAAGCGCGGATGGATTACATAAGAGAAATCGACAATGTAAACATTTTTTTGAATTTTTCTCAACGAAAATTGTGGGAGGACGAAATTGAATGTATAAATAATGGTTGATTGTGTGTTTTTTTTTCAATCGTTTGAATACACTAACGATAATTTTCACGGGTTGTCTCATTTCGGAGAAGAAAACTTCACGGAATTGGTTGAATTTGATCCACAGATGACGGAGGCTCGAAACAAGGAACTGGCGGAGTTGAAATCCGCTACCGAGAGGAGAATTGAGGAGGAGAAGCGTCGAATTCAGGAACGCGCAGATAAAATGGTGGAAAACGCTGAAGCAGTGACCCGCGAAACGCTGGCTGCTTGTCGGGCTGAAAGCGAAGAACGTGTCAAGCGCGTTATCGTTGAAAGCGACACCAAAGTAAGTGGATTAAAGATCCGCGGGGTTTTTAATGTTTGGCAATTACTGAGATCGACCAATTTTTAAATTTAACAACTATTGCTCCGTTTTAGGTGAAGAATATGGTGAAAGAAGCGAAAAAAGCTGCTGAAGAAGAAATGGGCGAAGCTGCCGATCGTTATGCCGCTTGTCTCGCAAGAGTCGAGGCCGAAAGACTCGAGCTTGAGAAAAAGGTGAATGAGCGTGACATGGAAATAGAAGAAATGTCAGTGACGATCGAAGAATTAAAAGTCGTCGTCGAAAATCAGGTAAATTTTTGTAAATCTCGTTCGCGATGAAATTAGGAAAATTCAGCGTATTTTTTTCGTAATTCGTCACAATAATTTTGAATTTGCCGAGAAAACTTTAAATTTTCTCGCGGTACATGAAATCCTGTTGTTTCTCAGGAGAGTTTTAGTCAGAGTCTTCAGGCTGATTTGGATCGTGCTGAGGCCGAGCTTGCCGAACGCAAGGACGAACTCAGAACCCTGAAAGATCAGATCCGTGCGGAGGCTGCGGAGATGGTAGCTCGGAGACGAAGAATGGAAGTTGTCATGGCGGAAAACCAGGCAACGGTCGCTGCCTTGTCGCAACAATTATCCGAGAGTAACGCCGAGGTCGAACGACTTCAAACTGTTATCAAAAGTACCGAGGAATCGATCAACGAACATCGTACTTTACTCAATGCCATGCGAAACACATCCAAAATACTCACCAAAGAAGTTTTCACACTTATGGAACAACTCGATACTAATAAAACCATCGTCGACCAATTGGAGGCCGTTAATCTCGCTGAAATCGAATCTGTACGTTCCCGTGTCTACGCCGAAATCGATAACTTCAAAGCCACCACGGTCGACGAGATAACGAGACTCCGGCAAGAAAGCGATAAAAAAGACGAGCAAATTACTCAGGTAAAAATTGCAATCCTTTTTCTTTTTTCATCCTGTATACTTTTAATTAATTCGATAATCAAAAATTTCTCATCGAAAATCAATTCCGATTGCTTTTCAGTAAAATGCAGTTTTTTAAATTATATCAAGATTTTTTTTGTGGCAGTAATTGAAATTTTATGATGTTGATTCAGCTGAAGAAAAATCTTGAAATAATGGCTGGCAAAGTAGACGAGGCTCATCAGTTTCTGTTGAAAATGGAAGAACTTGAGGACACTCGCGTCATTGAAATATCGCAGCTCCAGCTGGATAATGAGAAACTCGTGCAAGAGTTACAGGCTGCGAGAGATATGAACTCGGTACTTGAAACTCGTGAATCCGCCAGCAGAAACGCTTTGCATGAGGCAAGTAACATTTTCAAACCAACGCGTCAATTCATGGTCAGGTCAAAATAACGTGCTGATCACGCACATTTTCCGCAAAGTCTAATTACAATATTTTCGTGAATAATTAAAAAAATTTGCAGTCAAAGAATTATCAACATTTTAATGCATTCTTTCCAAGTTTTCTTTTTTCTTTACAACGTTTTCCTTGTTGCAGGCGAATCAAGAACTCTCGGGATTGAAGGAAAAGGTCAATGTTTTGGAAGTCGAAAATATCAACAAGGAAGTGAGTGTCAATCAGGAAAATTCCTTTGGAAGTAAATTCCGTCATTAGTCGCTATAAACACTAATTTTTTGACCTCATTTTTCCTATTTGCAGAAATTACGAATGATGCAAGAACAGTACGAGACCCGGTTGAACGAAGAAAGAAATCGTCGACAGAATTCTGACGAGTAAGTCCGAGGTTTTTGAGACTTAACACGTTGAGACCGATGTTCCGGATTTTTACGCTAATTTTCTGCGTTTCAGGGAGAACAAGAAACTCGCAGAAGACTGTGAAAACCTGAGAAAGAGTTATGAGGAAGTGAGCGATAAATATGCGGAAATGATTGGCCACAACAATCACAGGCAGCGCATCAAACATCTCAATCAACTGAAGGATAAAATAGTACGATTGGAAAAGGTTCGTTGGTTTTTCGGCGCTGCGCTTGCATTGATATTGTACTGGTTTTGGTTGCATTATTTCGCGGAGCCTCCGGAGAGCTCCTTTTAATTAAATCACGATTTTTTACGTTTTTTTTTTTTAATGCTGAAAAAGCTTTATGCGAGACTGAATATTTTTCGCTTCGCATTCTCGTTGCTCCAAATATTCAAGTCCGTCGTTACGATTTACCGGATGTTAAAAATGTTTACAATCATTTCGATCTTCATTATTGAGGTTAAAGTGATTTTTTTCATCCAAATTTAGCACACGATGCAAAAAAGTGTTTCATTCGAACGAACCGTGGGAATTTGTTGATTGTTGAATAAATTGTTTCTAACCCGAGTGCGAGAGTTGGTCGCGTATTTTATTCGCCGATCACTACAAACGTCAATAAAAAAGAGATGAAAACCTGTGCTAATAGTTTTGAACAAAAAAAAAGGAGAAAAAAAAACACACACAAGAGAAAATATGACTTTTATAGGATGCGGAAACGAAAAAGCACATTATTGATCAACAAACAAGGACCATCGAGAAATTGAGAGCCGAGGAAAAACGCTCGTTCGCCAAAGGAAAAGAGAACATTCACTCGCACGGATTATCACGAAGTCCTTACGCAACACCAGCATCATCGCCCTTAAAACCATTGACGCCTCTTCGTGATCGGAACGAATAAATAACGATTCCATTTCTTTCTCATTTTAAAAATCCCCGTGAGTACGTCATCTTTCTTCGGTTCGCCAGCTAAACCGATTCAAAGTTTCTCTTTGTTACTGTTTTTAAATCGTCAAAACGAAATATCTGCAAGAAAACGGTCCAAAAATAATTTAGGCCAAGATCAAAATACATATATATTTATTTTTATTAATTCACACGTATTATGTCATGTTTAAGTTATTTTATCGATGCCAATGTTCCATATTATTATTATCATTATTATTATTTTAGCATATAATGTTAAAACGTAAGTTACTCGTTTTTTTGTACGCAATTCATTGTGCTCCGTGACGAATTTTCGTTGAGAATCGTTTTTTCTCATTCCACCAATTCAGTCACGAGCACATTTTTGTATTTATATTATATTAGCTCGTTATATAGACTGCGCGCAAAGTTAAACTGTTGAAGAATCTGCGCTTTTCTCTTTTTTTCGTTCGAAATGTTTCGATTTGTCGTTGAAGAAAAAACGTTGAGTCTCTCGTTAGCGATCTGTTGAGTCAAATTTTGCATTTTTTTTCTTGCCAAATTTAGGATTATTCAAAGTCAACACCATGACGAAGCAAAGGAATAAATTTGTAACGTGGCCGTCAGATTTTGTACCGCCTAGTTTAAGCGCCTAGTAACGCATAGAATATTTTTTGTCGGAATGCATGCCGATGACGAGAGTGAAAGAGAGTGTGATAGGAAATGATAGGAAAGTTTAAACATGGACGAATTGTCGCGTTCTCGTCGTAGGAAAGCTGCAACTTTTTTGAATGCATGAATTTTGACTGATTTTGTTGGAAAAATGTGGTTTAAGGAGGAAACTAGAAAATAAGGAACGAAATTGTTGAGCGAACTTGCAAATAACTCCATGTTCGAGCATCAGACACCTGTCGCCTTGAGATACGCCGCAAGTTTATTCGGGATGTGTCATCTTCGCAGAAGTGCTAATCCGAGACGAGAGGCTAGAGAAATTCCTGAATCGTACTCTCCCGTCCCTTATCTCTCCCTCGAAAACACGTCTGTTTCCTTCCTTATCGTCTCACCTTTCAACTCTAAGAAATATCCGTACCTGGCGTTGCTGAAAATTGCCAAATCTCTTGCTGTATCCTCCCAGAAATTGTCACTAATTTAAACGAAATTTGTTATATTCTTTGGCGTTTTCTTCGTCATGCTATTTCGAAGGATAAATCATTGAATTACGTACTTTTAAAAGAGCCATTATAATACTTATTGTGCTTCGATTCGCCCTGCAGGCAAAATAAAAAAGTACCGATACAATTAATGGCAGGAAGTTGAATTTTGTTTCTCTCAACCAACCACGCGACCATCTCGATTCGACAATTGCGCCAGTTCGTCAAAGATAATCCCGAAAAAAGCCTCAGTTCGCTTCTGTCGTGAAAATTGGCGTATGGAATATCGAACTTGTCGACTCCGTTGCTCGTAGGTACTATTTGCTTACATAACTTCAGTATTCCGAAGCTCACATAATAGTTACGCGATACGGTACCTATAACTCGGTTAAGTGTGGGAATCCCCTGTGGCAATTCCAGCGGCAACGATCGGACTAAGTCGCGGTCGAGCACAAGCATAATTTCAGATTCAGGATGCTCGAGAGAGGCCGTGACTGGATTCCTAGGAGATAGGAAACGCCTGGAATTCCTCTGGGCAACTCCTCGTCTCCTTCCTCCCTCTCTCTTCCTCTCTCGATGAGTTTCTTTATTAGCCCCGCATTGCCTCGTACATTTTGATCATCGACGACGTCATAAACGATACATTTTGGGGCTACGGCTTTGCTTTTGAAATTCACAATCAATCAAATTGGAACTCTTATTTCGTTCTCGTTTTTTATTGTTGAAATACACGGAAAGCGTGTCGCATTATTATTGAATTTTACGTAAACACAATTTTGTCCATTTTGATAATTCCCAGAAAATGCAGTTTATTGATCAATTGAGCGCGAATTAAATGATTGTAATTCGATCATTTCGTTGAGAAAAAAGTTGTGAAATTGGTCAAAATTCATTACAATAATTATTAATAATAATATTGAGCCCCATCACGACGAGCCATAATGGAACTTGGGGTCAAACACCCAAAGGCTCGGTCTGACGATTTTCCTGAATAAAGAATGAATGGAAATCTGGAGAAATAATTGCTGAGACATCGGAGTTTTGATGAGGAACGACGTACGTTCCATAAAGTCTGGTAAAGATTTCCATGAAATGGTTTTTCGGTTATTGGTTTGTATTGTGTGGTCGGAAATACTCATTCGAGGAATAATTTCGATCGTTTCGCGTCTGGGTCGAGAGAGACAACGACCCCAGTCAATTTAGTCTCTTGATGTAAACATTTGGAATGTGTGGCACAGCGTATATATACAGAATGTAATTAAGATACGATTTTTCGTACGTGTCACATAATTACATCTCGAGCTTGGGGATTTTGAGTCCAGATCGATAATTTGGCCAAAAATAAATCAAGCCGTTCATGATTCGTCGTACTGAAAATTGTCTGATTGAATTTACCCTCATTTCGTTACCGCTTGATCTCGCTTACCGTGTCCTCCATTATTACGTGGGAAGAGAGAAGAGAAGCGAGTATCCTTCTGTCTGGTTGTTGTATTCTCGGTGAAATCGATATCGAACGATTCCTTCAAGAGGGAATGAAAACGAGCCAGCGACACTTTTACAAGATTTTCTAAATATCGGTCCAGCTGATTTTTTTTCCTTACAAAATGCAAGACTGAGAGTACGTAGTTTTGTGATTTTTTTATGCCCACGTTGACCTCTGATTTGATATGGAACTGTCATAATTTTCGTTCAATACTTTTTGGAGAAATGATCAGATCGTAGACAGCTGTTGAGAGAATTCCCAGTAGAGCGGAAATGCATAGTTGTACATAAAAGACGTGTTTAAACCACGATGATGACGATTAAAGGCAATAACGGGGATTCGAAGGTCGTTGGTACGTGTTCGTACGATCGTGAATTCGTTATTGGCTGTTTCTCTATCTCTCTGATTCTCCTCGCTATCACACTGTATTATATACAGAATGTCCCAGGTTAGATATAGTCAATAAAGTCACTTAATCACCGCGACCACGGAATCGCCCACTTTCATCGCACATTCTATCAAAACTGTTGACAATACAGTAGGAACGCATAGGAGCAATCTTTTAGAGCACAAAATTCCGATTCAGAAGAACTTCGAAACATTTTTCAAACTCAAACAGTTTAGGACTGGGCACGGAGTATTTTTTTTTTTAATTTTCAAACTTAAGTTCACGAAAATCACTATAACTTTTTTCTTTTTTTATAAACTGACACTCGAGCTGCCGCTCATCATTTTCTTTTTCGAATTAGCTTCGAATTGGCAATTAGCGATTATTTATTCATTTTTTAGTTGCTTGTGAATTTTTAAGGTGGAAAATGTGATTTTTTGGTTCGAGTTGCCAAAAAAAAAGAAATCATCGGGATGCAGTGCAGCCTCGAGCCTATTCTGATTCCTGAGCTTCATTCCTGTGAGAAATTTATCAAAATTGGTCCAGTGGTTTTTGTAGGAAAAGGGTCTGGAGCTTTTGTTTGAGGAAATTTTGTGCTTCACTGAATTGCTCTCATTTTTCTTCAATTTTTAACTGTTTTGGCGGAATTTACGATAAACGTGCGCGACTTCGTTGAGCTGCGACGATTTCGATAGAAATTTTGGACTGGAGGTTTCACTGCGACCCTGTGTTTACATTATATTGACCATTCAACCTGGATCGTCCTGTATTTACGGAGTGGATACTCGATGATCCACTGTTGCTACCAGCAGCAGTAAAACGGGCGAGAAATCAACCGATGACGGTCCACCGTGATTCAAACGAATCACGTGTGTATTCAGTGAGTTTGTAGATTGTTCCGATTCCCATACGTTCATGGTCGAAGCCTCGATTCTACGCGACTTGGACCGTGTACGCGAATCATCCAACGAGATCCCTATTTGCCAATCGGCTATGCAAATATCACTCTGCACAAATTAATCACATTACACGCAACATTTACCGATCAAGTGGCAATGACATTTAGATCGCCCTAGAACGTTTAGTCAAACCGAAATGGACTCGTTACGCAAATCACTTTTTTTCAACTGTTTATAAATGAAACAAAATTTCATGAACACATTTCGTCATTTTCCTCCGGAATTTGGATATTTCTGCATTGTCATTTATATGTTTGCTCACCAGCTGGAAATTACTTTTATCCAAGTTTCCGAAATAAATGACTATTTTCAGAAATGAGGGATTTTCGCTAATGATTTCTTTACGCAATATAATTTTTGGTATGATTGCCGGAATTTTTGATAAAAATTCTTGCAACTTTTACCTGAAAGTAGAAAAGTGTCACAGGCACGAATTTGTTATCAATTACAAAACGATTCATCAATTGAAAATATTCCAGAATGCATCTGTACAGTCAGGAATTTTTATTCCGTCATGGGAAATGGCTGGGTTGATGTTTTCGACGTCGAGGTCCATGAAATCTGGAATCAATGTCCAATGAAATGTCAAATCAATGTTGAATGTTTTTGAAAAAGTTATATTTTTCCATTAATTTTTAACAATGATAAAAAACCAGCTATTACTGGTATCTGCACGTCAAACGACAGAAATTTGATGTTATTTTCATTCGCATGTAATTTCAGTTCAACAACATTGTAACGCACTTCGGATTCTGATAATTATTGTGCAAATATATTTTTTTTTCGATTTTTGCTGAATTTTAGTGACTTTTTTTTGTCGTGAGTATTTTACGAAAATGATTTTGGAATTCTGCACAATGAAATTCACGAGCAATTGTGAATTGTTGCTGGGATGGATGAAACTGTAGAATTTATCAGTTGAAGCGAATGAGAATATTCAACATTATTACTGCGACCCACTCGTAGCTGTGCGTTTGTATCGTTACTTGATGTAGAATTCTACAAACAGGAGACCATGTACCTCCGGAAACACGAGAGATATATGTTTGTCGACTAGTGAACTCTCTCATATTAAACCGGTTACCGTTTCATCGATTTATTCAGCGAACTAGTTTGGCCAAAATGACTAAACGCGGCTGCATTTTCGTTGTCTAGCTGCTATAATGGATCTTCATTAAAATTATCATTTCGGGTGTAAATTCGTTTTTTTTTCTCGTTATCGAGCTGCCGATGAAAATTGAGATGCAATAAATAAAAACGTGCTTCTTGATTCATTTTTGTGTTTTTCGTCCTTGACGCAATTGATTGCAAATATTAATTGCAATTAATTCGCTTGGTATCTTTGATGAAACGTCAATATTTGTTTAAATGATTGAGAGCATCGTTCTCATGGAAAATTCTTTCGTTTTCTATTAATTGACAAATTTGTATTTGAGGGATTCGCATCAGTCTCTGTGTATGTAAATTATTGACACTCTCCTATGCACATAAATACATATATTTAAAATGTCTCTTGCTCCTTCTTCTTCTTCGGTGTTTCTTGGCTTTTCTCTCCCATTCGCCCACCGAGAGTCCAACGCGGAATAAGTATACACACGGATATAAATGTTGGTGTGTTCCGTAAGTGTATCGTCGAGTACGTAACAGGAAGTAATGCCACATGAATATTAACGAGCGGACCCCGAGGCGAGAGAGCACGCGAGTACCAACGAAAGCGCGCTCTCGGAGCTCACTTCTTCGAGACAATATCTCGCGGTGACGCTGACTCGTAGAAAATTCATGCAAATGCAGTTCTCCTATACAAATATAAATACAAAAATTCAAATATAATTTAAAACAATATTGAAATCAGAACGACATGCGACCAAAAATCTTCCTTAAGTCCCCATGAACCCAAGTTTTGCCAAGTGTGTTTGCTAAATAAGGAATAAGAGTTTTTCAAATCTAGAAAATTCCTTCAAATTTCGACCTGTACGTTTGAAGGCAAAAACTTGGCTTTTGTGATTGAAATTTTTGAGATTCTGACCCCAGGTTTTAGCTCATATCAAGGAGAGAAAATTTCGTTCTTTTCTCTATTTCAACCCATCGAATAGTGTCGAAAAGGTGTTCGCAGTCGTTCTCCAAACGACTGATCCGTGGCCTTGACATTGACCATACATTTTTCATACTCATCAGATTCAGCCAAATGTTCGATTTTTATTTATCGTGGTTAAAAATTGATATTTGCATTGTTCACATTGAAATTCTTCTTCGATTGTTGAGTATCGATTTTTCGACTGCTGTACGAGAATATTGCATGTTGGCAAACCGAGATGAACTTTTGGCAAAATATATTGGAAAGACGTATCACGTGCAAGGTGAACGTTAAAAGAGCACCGGAAAGTTATAATTTCCTGTTACCAAATAGACATAACATGATTTCAGGTGCACCGTAAGCTCTGGAGAGGCCATAACGTGTTTTTTTAACGTTTATCTCAACTATTCCTCGTCCGGTTCTTCCGATGCAAAGTGTATTCATTCCAGTACGGATATTGCAGATTTACGAGAAAACTAAACGGAAAAGCCTTGTCTTGTAAGAATGTTTAACATTATGGATGAAGGAGGTGCAACGGGGAAGTTACTTGGCAAATGAAACGAACGAAACGTTCGTGAGGGAGATGAACTGATGCTGCCGGAAACCACGAGCTCCGGAGGAGGTCTTATGAATATACTTCTTCATATAGATTCATGCCTCCGGCGATTCCTCTCGCTCTCTCTCTCTCTCGCCTCTTTCAAGAAGGTATTACCGTGATAATAATAGCAGAATCTTTGTGTCGGCGAGTGAGTAATGCGCCGTTATTTAAAAATAAAAAAACGAGATAAAAAAATGTTTTTTTTACATCCAAACCAACAATTTGCTGTTTTTTTTTGTATTTTTCATCGAAATTTCGATCGGCCAAACGTAAGAAGCGAAATTCTGCTGAATCAAGAGTTTGTGATGTTCAAATCGAAAATGATTGTTAGAAATCTTCAGTTTAGTTAATTGAATCGAAGATTTCCGAGATAAAACATTTAATTAGTCTTTTCGTGAACCAGCAAAAAAAACGCACGAGAATGGACGCACGTGGACTCGTCTAGTTTATTGAAAACTTTATCAATGCATCGCGAAATCCTGTAAAGGAATGTCTGTATTTCTTAATTTCGTGAAATTGATTAGAGTGAGACGACAGAGATGACTGTCGCCCCCGTTCATCCCCATCGGCGTATCGCCTCTGTCCAAGTGTCTCGTGGTCTAGGAAAAAAGGAGCAAGGACTTGTTTTATAGGAATTTTGATCAGAACGATGTCGATATAGTCAGAAATATTAATCGAAATTTATCGCGATGTATAAACTTGAGGTATATATTTATATCTTTATCTGCGCACTGACGCACTTTGCGATCATTCGTCTTGTTTGAGTATTGGAGACGCTCTCGTAATGGAGAACTAGCTCGTAATGCGCTAAACTTATGCCGGGTGGGTCGTCCCGTTCCAAGTATTACAAGAGCGCTCTGCACGTGATTTGGATTCATAGTTACGCGGTTGATCCTTCGCGGTCTCTCTCTCGTTGTGTATATTTGTATATATATTAATGCGTGTAGCATGTAATGTAGACATAGAAATAGCTGCGAGATACAAACTGCCAATACGGTTCCCCGTCACCTTTCCCTATAACGACAGGCATTGTCGCGCGATTACCGTGTTCAGGTTCGATTGTCGCGTCATTTGCTTCTCCATATCCTCATACCATTGACTCCGCCTATATTTCAGCCATACAACTTGTTCCTCCGCGATTATTCTTAGGCACGTCAGGTGTCCCGCTCTCCAATATCTTCTGGGTGTGGCGTGCGACTTGGACAAACCCTGTGAACGACCTCCATCCGACCTCAACACATCCGCCAACGCGGCAACGACCCTCGTAGGCTAATCCTGATTGCCTCGCCGACAGGAATGCCAATTTTTTTTCCACCCATGCTAATGAAAAAAAAAGTCTATCGAACGTCTTGATGGGCACAGTCGAACGAATCGAAAATCGAATCATTTTTTTTGGGCACTGCTTCGCCTCTCGTTTTTGCAAAGTGAAGCTACGAATTGCATTCGATCGCCTCGTGCTCCATGCAAGACCCATTTCAACCATTTTTTCCAAACTGACGCACTTCGTCAAGCTGGCGAAAATGAGGCAAATTGCGATTGCGGAACGTCGCACGAAAAGAGGCCAATTGTAGCAACGAGTGGACGGGAAGGGCAAAAAGAGTATAAGCGGGCGTTGATGTCTTTGGCACATTACACCTCTAGTCACGGAGACCTGTCCAATGAACATAATAACAATGTCATGTAAAGCTCTTGCATATACTGTACACGCAATCGAACGATGTGTCGTTGTGCATTTTGCTTGTTCACACGTGCAGTCCAAGTTGTCACATATCAATTATTCAAGATTATTGTCCGTGTGTGCGTTATATCGTCACCGTTTTTCCAATATTTTTTCTCCACCCACGCGGCAATATTATTCACGATCCAGAGCCAACGGTAATCGACATCGTGCATTTTAAAAATAATTCGCAACAGTAGTCACAGCCAAAAATTCTCTTCGTTTGTATATTCCGCATTCAAGAGTTCGCACTGAAAATTAAATTTTGTCAAAAAAACGTCGATATTTTGTTGAATACGGCGAACTAAATTTTTTGGATAATTTTTTCGTAATTTTGACACTATTTTCCCTTTCTAACGGAACTGTCAGCGAAATTTACGTTCAGAATAACAAAAATTTACTTTTCGAAGACACTTCCTAGAATATTTCTTGCTGCAATGACAAAATTCTTGTAATTTCTCAAAAAAAAAACGTTTAGTCGAATGCATCCAACAAAATATCGATCTTTTCCAACAAAATTTTCTTTTCAGTGCGACAACAAACAAAAAAATGCACACATTCGATGCACATTTTCGATTTTAACAAGATCGACGGGCTATTGAGAAATTGTTGGAACAAGAAATTATTCGATAAACTTTGTATAGTTCGTGAGCTCGCTAAATAAATTTCGTAATTTCGTCCTTAATGTTTTAACGTCGTCAGCTTTTTCAAAATTTAGCTCAAAACGTTGCGATTTTTCATTGGATTTACCACGACAAGTTGGAAATAATTTCGAACGTTGGAACGCGCGAAAAAAGTAATTCCGCAGCTTCAGCAATTTCGGTTGTGGGATAATTTTGACTGCCTTTGAGTTCTTCCTGTCATGCAATTTTTGGCGTGTAAGGATGTCTGACGAGTGCGTGGACGACGATAATCAGTAAATATCGCGGCGCCGTGTAACACCGGCTGAGCACGATGTCCATCGCGCGTTGCTCGGGGGCTTTTAGGGTATTTCGGGAGGCGAGGCGCGTATCGCTGCTGAGCATATAAATTTCGCCGAAAGAACGAGGACGACCAACCGGAAATGGCGTGCTTGATCGCGATCGAAGTTTCAGATAAATACTCAATCCCAGACGTAAAAAGCCACGAAGAGAAAAGGAAGGAGAGAGTGTGTGTAAATACGATCGCGCAACATAAATAAGAAAAAAGATACGTTTGGTAGATTACATCATGGGCACGAAACATTGATTCGATACATTGTTTATTGTCCGTTGGTCGTTGCCACTTGATGATCCTTTGTTTCGGAAAAGTGTAGGATATCGCGAAACTCGTTGATGCTGCGGAGTTCAGAGTTGGAGTGAAAGCGCGGAGAAGGATTTCGCGCGGGTGACCATGCAGCAGCAGTGCAGAAGGCGGAGAAGTGGATGCGGCTCGCTCTTCGGAAAGCGCGCGACTATTGCGTCAACGGTAATTGCGAGGTAAAGACCAAGTTACAGTAGTACACGCCAGTGACGGGGATTCGGTGGGTTTCTTTCTTTCCCAGTAGATCTCTGGCTTGTGTGCTTGCTGCTCGTCCGTGTGAGCACAAGACATGGACCGAAAGGTTAGGCTTTGTGGACGTACGTGCATATTGGAATCATGAGACTGTGGTGGAAAGGACAGGAGTGAGAGCTCCAGTCGATCCGCGGGGAATTTCGTAAAGGATTAAAGTTGAGGAAGAAGGAAATGTAGGAGGAAAGATGAGGGGGAATCGATGAAGACGAGCGAGGCAGAAAATAAAAGGAAGATTAAAGAGGAGGATAAACGAAGATGAGGAAAGAGGAAGAAAATAAGATGAAGAAGGAGAAAGAGGAGATGACTACCGGTGTCTTGGTAAAAGCGCGCCCAGCAGCGATCAGAAGCACCAACTTGAAAGAGAGGAAGACCGCGCGCGCGAGAAGGGATCTTCGGGTACCGTTATGGGCTGACATGGCAAGAAGTACGCGAGCCACAGCAGGGGCCAAGCTGAATCGAGCAAAACGTGATGTGCACGGTTCGTCCGAGTGCCGAAGGGGCCCCGCACGATTTTATATATACACACAGCGGCATATAAACCCGTACACGTAATGTGTATAAATACTACCACTACTTTTGCCCGATACACCAAGCCGGCAATTAAAATCGAGGAAATTGGTCGTGTCGCAAACCGCGCTCGGGCTGTTTGGCCCTCGGGGGCCTCCCGGTCACACGGAAGTCGAACCGAGACTCTCCGAGGGGAGAGTCTTAGAGCGGTGGTAGCCACAAACGAGTATACCTACAAAACCGATCCGGACCATTGCTCACAGTCCAGCTTCCCATAAACCCATCAACTCGCTACTCCCATAAACCTTCATGATCTAAAAAAAATTGTCTTGTTTCTCCTCCATTTACTACAAAACATTTTACTCCATTTTATTCTTTCTTTTCAGCGAGTCAATCACTGACATTCTTCGCGACAAATTCGTTCAACTCGAAACAAGGAATAGAATTAAAAAGTTGGATTTAAATGATCCTGAAGTTTCCATCGTTCGGATGCAACGAAATTCTGTCATTTCTTTAGCAGAGCCAATAATTATTATTCAATATTTGGTCCGGCCAATAAAACGATTATCTCTTGCGACCAAAAAACACAATCGACTCAAAAAATTGCCACGATTTTACAAATTCGATGAATAATCAATGGAAAAAATGTTTTTCGTTGAATCTCAACGTTGATTGGAAAACATTCCATTTTTTGATATAAAAATGAGCGAGGGAAAAACAGCCGTTAATCTCAAGTGGTCCGCGTATAGTTTAAATTATGCGAGACGAGACTGTATAGTAAGAATCGTGAGCTCCCATATTCTGGTAGCGGAGTATGGGATACCGGGTATTATATTAGTAGCGTTCGCATATATTCCACGCTGTTGAATGCGATGGAGCGCACCTTCTTTCGCCTTCCGTAAAGGTTATTTCGTAGGCGTATATATATAGATGTAAAAGAGAATATATAATACTTGGCGACGGACGTTCCAGTCTCCAAGCTCATTCGCTCTTGGTTCTCCGATATACATACGTAATGCGCACAGTATTGGAGCTGGAGAACGCGACAGTTTCCTCAGTGACATAACAGAATATTCTCCTCATCTCGAGTCGTCGCGAGTCGTGAAACCGGAAACGACCACGGCACCTCTCGCTTTTTTTTCACATTTTTTTTACAATTACAATTTGTTGGCTATTAGAAGACTTTTCATAATTACTGGGCGCTTTGTAGATCCAGAGATTTGCTCCGATCCACCATGGGGACGAGACTGAAATACCACGACGAAAACGTCGTAAAGATTTCTCAATTTCATTTTTTCATTTACCAAATCTCGAGAAATCCTCAATACGATCGAAATTGATGGATTTTTAGCGATTCCTTCGGGTCGACGCTATATAACTTGAAGAATTATAGTCAAGTACTGTACTTGATGGGAAAAAAGTGAATTATCGTGATTTAGATCGTTGGCGATTATGATTTATCTCGCGAATATTAATATATCCAGTTAATTAGGGACACCCCCTCGTATATGGCGAATTAAAAGCTACCGCGCTGCCTTTTTCTCTCTTTGGAATATGAGACATGCATTGAAAAGGTATACGATGGTATGGCTCACGAGGTCTCGCAACGGTTCTTCCTTCGCGATGAAGCGGGATCCTTTTTTTCTCTTGCCCTCCCAGCCCCGGAGTGAATAAACCGCGCGAGTTCACGCCCGCAATGCACTTTCTTGCGATACATGATTCCACCTCGGGGCAAACGGTAGGTAATAGCTGATGGTTGTGTGGTATCTCGGCCGTCTGGTGACCTATGAAGGGTACACCGAGAAGAGCTCGCGCTTCTCGCTATCTATCGTCAATCCTTTTACTCGATTCCTCGCCGAGAATCCGTAAATGGGAAAGGGATTACGTAAGCATTCGCGATCTTGCGGAGCTTGCGTACTTCCAAACGTATATAACTGCTAGATATGCCAATATATCGTATCATACCTTTCTGTATATGCTCCTGCAAACTAGTGGGAAACGAGAAGCATGCATGCCGAGGAAATAACGGGTTATTGTTTCAAAATCCGCAATAAGTTTCATCAGATTCTCCTCGCGAACAGTTGACAAAAAAAAAAACATTTTTTTCCTCAATTATTATTAAATTTATAGCAACGAAGAAGCAGCGCAAATTCTCCCTCGTTAGTAAAAATTTCAACCGTAATTTTAAACAGAAATCTTTCGAACTTGTCTCATGAATTTTCATGCTTTGAAAAATGTTGAGAATTTTTGTTGTGAATCGATTATCACTTTTTTTTTTGGTGGTTATTTTCGAAAATTTCGAATCACCAGAGATTACGAACCGACTGGGATGAAGCCCCAACACGACAACCGCTTAAAATGAAAAAATTATAATCATCAAATGCGTCTCTGATGGATCGATTGATTATAGAGATGGGAAAATTTTTTGTAGTTGTTTTTTATTTTAAATCGAAGTTGAGTCAAAGAAATTGCGGCATTCGAGTGATTACTGCGAATGTTGGGTGTACAGCCCAACATTTTGATTCCGATACCACCCGCTATTGGCAATTGGTTGCGCATTATTCTTCGACCTTTGGGGCCGTCGTGAAATCACACGAAACACACGTTGGCACGCACTTAACTCACTGCTGAGGCAGGCCACTCACGCATCCACGTATTCCTCACGTACAAGCACCGTACAACAGACGAGCTAATCCCGAGTTGAATACTGATGGTTCATCGAACGATGCCAGGCCACGCGAACTGTGGTCTCATAAAAAAAAACCGAAAAAAAAATTATCCGCGGTATAAAATTCTGTTTCCAAACAATCGTCTTCGCTATTGCATTTTCAAATATGCGCAGCCAGGCTTTTCATGCGGACTTTGGCAAACGTGTAACTGTACTGAATTCTTGTGGAAAAATACCTTTTGTTTTTATGGAAATTGAGCAAATTTCCATCCTGAGTAAAATTAATATCGATTCGGAAATTCGAATGCTCCGAGTCAAAAATTTTGCGAATGCTCGAGTCGCAAAATGTTGCTGCACTCCGAAATAATCGAATTAAAGTCCGAAGAAAATTGGAGCATAAATTTCCACTGAATTTCTCGGAAAACTTTTGGGCAATTGGAAATTATTTATTTTTGGCGTCTATAAAAAACAGATATAAAAATAATATCAAAATAAAACTGTATGATTAATTTCTGCTTATTCTTGAATAGAATTTTTGAACGAGTCGGAAAAGTCTTTGAGGTAATCGGTCGATTTTTGTAAACATGTGCATGGGTTGCGTGATAAATGCAACGGTTCATGAGTGCCTGCGTCGCCGTAGACACGAAGTCACGTTATCTAGACGCAAAAGCTGTACGTCAACGGGGGAATAAACACAGGAAGGCGGAGTAATAGCCTCCAGGATATTATCCCAATTCTCACGGAGTCACAGCCAGGGAATTCCTTCCCGATCACTTGCTCGTTCGGCTCAGTAATAATAATATAAAAGTGCGTTGCAAAAGTCGCGTTACATCTCATCGTGACGATTATTATATGAAACCGCTCGTAAAGTATGATTCGATATGTGCTTATTCATAATTACTGCTGAGCTCGATCTTTTCGAATCTCCTTTTATGTCGAGGATGTGTATAATTAATTATAGGAAGAAAGAACGATGACGGACACTTTGAATGAACGAGCTAGACTGTCGGTTTCTTCCTCTGCAGTATAATCGCAGTTGCTCGACTATATTTATACTTTTATGTATTTATTTATACACATTAATGCACGTGTGTGTGTGTGTGTGGGGGTTCGATTCGATCCTCGTCGAGTATACACCAAGCCGGAAGAGCACATTTACGTGAAAATCCATTCCGGAGTGCTCTTCAGCGACGTGCGCCTACAATTTATAGCGAAAGCCACGGAAAAAAGGAACCTCAGCAGGATTATCGCGGTATAAAAACGACAATCCTGGGAATCGCGGATTCACGAGTCGGTCATTTTTGCTATGGCCTCGATTTCTGAACTCCTGAAGACCTGTTCGCGTTGCATTATCAATTTATCGGACACAAGGAAAATGCCTCGTCATATGAATCCATTAGATCAAATTAAGAACATCAAAAGTTTGGCAAAAATTCAAAAAACGTCTTGAAAATTAGGATGGCAAATCCGAAAATGTAATGAAATTTTTTAATTTTGAATTAATTTTTATTGAAATTTTTTGTTTTTTTACTTATCGATTTTATTTTAATTATTAATAATGAATAATAATCAATACTAATTATTAATTAATAATAATAAGTAAATTAATTAATTAATCATAATTATTATAATAAATTTATAATTTATTGAATTAAAATTTTAAATCAAATAATAAATAAATGAAATTTCTTAATTAAATAAAAAGTAAATAAAAATTTTAAATTAAATAAAAAGTAAATTAAATTTTTAAATTGAATGAAAAATAAATTAAAATTTTTAATTTTGGTGTCTGTACGGGCAGGTCCAATGAGGCGGAAACGATTGTCGTAGAGACTTGAGATCGTGAGGGCGCTTACATTAGTGCGGTTTGTAGGGTCGATGGAGCTCGCGGACAACTCGCCCAAGTTGCCGCAGCATCTCCCTCCCGCTAATTACGAATCGCGAGAGCTCGAACCTCGAGTGTACAACGCGTTTATGTTTAAGAATACGCATACGTTTTTGCATGTATATACGAAGATGCAACGATCTCTCTTTCGCATATGGAAGCTGCGATATGGAAGTTGAGTCTACGGCCTGGATAAGTCCAGCGCGGTCTTTCGCATGGATTTTATTCTCTCGCAAGCTGCCGCGCCGCGGCTTTATAACTTCTCAAAGAAGATTTAATCGGGCTGCCTCAGGGCACACCCAGAGAGTTCGAGCGAGGTGAAGAAGGCACCGCGCGCGCGGTTGCGGATGGCACCGATTTGCCGCCGCTCTTTGCCGCAATGACGATGCGAAAAACCGCACGATCCTGCTAAACCTTCTTCCGGGAACACGTTGCATCTCCATCCCTCGCGCTCTCCTCTTCGTCTCGAGAGCTGAGTCTCGGTAGAAAAGAATAAACTCGGAAGAGAAAAATATGGCACGAACGGCTGGGCCGAATATCCGAAGAATTCAAATGAGTTTTACAAAATTAATTACGATCTTTTCCAAATTCACTTTGTTTCACGTCCGTTCGTTATTTTTCCTAATAGACAAACGTTGATCGTTGAAAAGTCAGCGAAATTTTCCGCAACTTGACAATCGATCTATTCCCAGTTGTCAAAAATATAAAGCAAGTCCACAAAAACTTGGTTTCTACATCGATTTTTTATCGGTGAACGAGAAATTCGCGCGTCGGGTCAATTACAGAAAAATTACACAGCAGGTAATAGGCATTCAGTAAATAATTCGCCTTGGTACTCTGCGCAGGGTTTAAAGTGAAGAAAATAAAATTACCGTTGCCATTTTGGTGATTCGCTTATAAGGGAACGAGGCGAGTAGATATTTAGTACCTTTAGCGCAATAATCGGTGGATTTCCTGGACGAAAATACTTTTCGATGAGCGTTTGATGATTTATATAGATGATACATAAATGTACGAGTTTCAAAACTCCCGTTTTCTTGATTATGCTATAGATTCACAATATGAAATTTTCAGTGTTGCTAAATAAAGCTGCAGCGAGGAGAGAAGATCGGATCGGTTGAGCTGCGCCCAGTTTCCTGAAGCGTATTACGTAATGGAGAATATAAACCGCGAGAAACGGAAAGACCTGCGGCGCTCCGTTCGTGTGTACGCAATATCCCACGAACGTTAATTCAACTCAGACTGCCAAAGAGAGAGAGAGAGAGAGTGAGACAGAGAAAAGAAATAAAAACATTAAGGTAGATAAATAAAAGAGAAGGAAAGATGGAGTGAAAGAGTATAAAAAAAAGAAAAGTCTCTCCTGCGTTCGATGCTGAAGAGAAGAAACGCCGGTAGAATAAATATTGCGTTACTTTCAGATTTCATAGGAACTCGAGGCTCTCGAAGATTCAAATAAATCGCGAATAGAGAGGAACGATACCGTCATCCAAGTGACGCGCTCTTCGGCCTTTTTCCACTATTTCCCTCGTCCTTTAAACCAGGAAAGTCAAACCAGTTGTTTCTTTTCCTTTTCCGGTTCGATCTTGAACTCGGTACAGAAGCATTTTTGATCATGTGAATCATAAGGCTGAGAGCCACTTTAGTATCGGCGCTTCATGCGCACGACAGGTATTCCCGAGATCATAATCTTTTTCTGCTCTCCGTGGACAAGCGCAACTCTGGGACGATGACACGATTTAGCGCTACTGAGTTTATCGAGCTGCTGTGTTTACCTGTCATCTCGTAACGACAACATTTCTATATTACTGAGCTGCTGCCATTTCACGGATGTTTTTCAAAGATTACAGGACCCCGAGCTGTACTTTCAGTTACAAAAATAAACAAGCACAGCTTTTCATGTCATATTTTTGACGAATCATTGAAATATTCACTGCGCAGCGATCGCGGAGGCGGTTCAGGGAAACTTTCGGTTTTAGAATTACCGATTGCATTGTGATAAGAAAACGATCCAGTCAAATTTTCAAGACGCTGCTACAGAGAACCAGAAAAAACATGTTTGCATTGGTAATTTCATGCATTTAACATTGATTTCATACATTTAATTGCGTTCTACAATGAAAACTGTGATTTCTCCTAAGAATTGATAAGAATTCACTGTAAAATACAATGAAACTTGAGACTTATCGTAAAATTCAATATTAAATGTATAAAACTACCAATACGAATATTTTTTTTCTGCTTCTCTATATTGCCTCTCGAAAATGTTACTGGATCTTTTTCTCACCATAATACCCTACCGTGCCAAACTTCATCAAATTCTGAACAGTCATTCTAAAACTGCCAGAGTACACTGTAAAGGAATTTTTGTTGGGAAAGATCGATATTCTGTTGGATACGTTCGGCGAAACGTTTTTTTCGAAAAATCACAACAAATTTTGTCATTTTGTCATTCCAATGGTAAATTTTGTTGACAGTTCCATTGGAAATCAAAAACATTGTCAAAATAACGAAATTTTTGAGATTATCCAAAAATATTTATAGTTTGCCTTATTCAACAAAATATCGACGTTTTCTCGCTCGATCTCATCAACCAAACTCAGTGAATAGAAAAAAAATGAATAAAACTGCGATTTTTCGTGTTGGATCATTAGAAATTGGGGATCGGAGCATGTTTCTTTTGGTACAGACGTGAACTCGAATTGTTGGCTCCTGGGAGTCACAAAAGAGGTCACCCCGAGAATGGAGCAGCCCTCGTATCTCGAGTTTATGTAAGAAAAAGAAAGGAGAAGAAGAAACAAAAAAAATAGAAACAACATGCAGCCACAGGAGCAGACCAACCGAGAGCCTGGAGGGTTCTGCTCTCTCGTGCAAAGTTGCTCCCGTCTGTATAAGTTCTGTGTAGAGATCGCGTATAATACCGGTATCCCCGTGAAATACCAGCGGCAAAAGATGGCGAACCAGGCGGTTATGCAACGCCTGAGGCGCGCGCGCATTATTCTCTCGGTTAAATAATATTATGTCACGAGGAAAGCGCGTTACTTGTGCAACCGAACGGTGCAAGTGGCGTGGACCGGCTCGACCGCACTGGAGCACACCACGACTATACGTATACGTGTTCGATGCACTCTCTGTATACAAAATATACCTGTTGTTTCTGCACTTTCGGATCTGGATCCGCTTGCCCCCGTCTTCCCTTTAAACATTGTTCTATACTCGACTCTTCAGCACTCGATATTTACTGCTTCACTTTCAACACCATCGGAAAAGAATTTTGTTGAGCTGACCATAATTTGTTTGATTCACCAAATGGCACGGTGAAATACGTCGAAAGAAATATTTTGTTGATTCAAAAATTTCGTTGTACTAATTAGTAAATAAATTAAATCAAGCGCGTTTTCAGTCATGCAAACAAAACTCAAGTCGATTGAACAAAACTTCAGTCAACAAAATTTATTCACTTGATCCAATCAATCTTTTTCCTCAGTGATTAAGTAATTAAGAAAAATCCGTCATTTAATTAATTAATCTAAATTGATTGATTTAATTTTTTAAATTTTATATTTTTATAATGATATATAATTGATTAAAAAATTAAATCAAGTTGAGAAAAATGAAGAAAAACACAATCGTTGATGTGATTTTTTTGTGCCATTTGAACGATAATTTGTTGATAATAATTCAAGACAAATTTACAGTGACCTGATGAAATGCAAGAACGTGTCTCTGATTTTTGTAGAGAAAAAAAAACACTTGAACAGTTCCAAATCATTAAATTCTGAAAATATTTTCAAAAAACATAAATTTTAGAAATAAATCCTGCCTCAGGCAAAAACTTTTGCTAAAATCTTGACAGTTTTCGACTGCGTGTAGTTTTCGCGAGTGACTTGTCGCTCGTGCGGGAAAAAAGTGAATTTTGGTTCGTTCGCATTCTTCGAGTAAGTTTCCTTTGCACTAATTAGTTGCGCAGAGACGAATTTTTATGAAATCTGCATATAAAGTTAAGGTGGAAAACGTGACTCACAAGAAAAAGCGTCATTGAGTGCTTCAAATAGAGTTGCAAAATAGGAATGATGATGCAACAGGCTGACATTTCGAGAAGATAAAAGTTCAATGAGAGAAAGAAAAAGGGAGAAGGAGAAAGAGATTTTTCTCTTGCTTCTCGTATGTGGCAAATATTCATCGCCACCGTTGTCTTTCACTATAGCATAATCTTCGACGCAGAGCACGGGTCCATATAATGTGTAATACCTGTTCCTTCGTACGATATTCCGGACGAACGGTTTCAGCTGGAAATTCGTTACGGAGATTGTTAAGTAACGGGTAGAAGAACTGACGCAATATCGCAACGTGACTCGCCCAAGAAGACGCACGACCCACACATAAAAACAACCAACATCAGTCGCGAAACGCGCATAATTAATTGTGCGCCGAAATTTATCGACTGATTCACAAACTTGACGTTCGGACAATTTCATTTTTATCCAAACCAAACCCTCAGATTCGGGGAAATCGATAACGTCGAGGTCGTTGAAAAATCATGCAGGAAATCAACGGCATGAGAATGCGAAAATTTTACAATTCGAGCTATTCCATCGATGCTCTAGCGTGTCTGGCCAAACGCCGCCGTTACTACTGATCCCCTGTCTCCGTTTTTATTCGAAGACTAAACCTGCGTGGCGATTGTCAACGTTCCGATGTACGCAGAATCTTTGCCGCAAATCGCAATTGAAAATTGATTTTAAATTCAATGGAATTCCATGCATTTTCGTAAATATCGTCAGCCAATGGTTTATTTCGAAAGAAAAATTCATGGGAATCGATTCGGTGGATGATTTTCGAGTTACAAACGTTCGACACCGTGCGGAAATTAAGACGGACAGATTTTTTCGGTCTAATCCTGAGATTCTCAGCCAGAGAAAAAGGAACTAAGGGAAAGCGTGAATTTTCAGAATAAAAGTTCAAAAAAGGTGATCAATATTCTTAAATCGCCATAATCACAGGTCGAGTCCCTTGAAGCAAATTTGAAGAGCGTGTGACAATGTGTGAAAGTAAAAGAAGTAATTTGTGGGGTTGTAAAAGATTTTGAAAAGTCGTATAGCAGAGCAAGAGGCTTCTATTAGTGAAACAGTGACCCAAAAATGTACAGCATAACATATAATTGCGAGAGACACACAGGTGTTGAATTTAATTCGAGCGCTGTCTCACGGCCGTGTCACTTTCTCCGGCACACAGAGGGCGCCCCTTTCTCTTTTTTTTCCTTTTGAAATATGTTTCGGATACAGGCGCAGGTCTTGTTTACTGAGCTCGAGGTGATTGTGCTGCGAAAAAGAATGAAATGCGTTTTCTCGTGTGACGGTATAAACGTCGCGATGATATAAATTACTGGCAAAGAGGCATGTAATTTGGTTAAGTAATTGACTTTGCAAGGCTGGAATATCGAAAGAAATGCGAAGGTGAATTGACAACTGATTGGCGTGCGAAATAAATTCGTAATTACTTTTGGTTGGTAAAAAATTTCACAGGCACTCGGAGTGTGAATAAACAACAAAGGCTGACTCGAGTTGGTGTTGAATTGCATCAACCGGTTTTGAAATCGATGCAAAGAAGATGCGGGGAATTAGTTTCTCGATCAATGGCTTGGGAATCGAAGGAACGAGAGAGAGAGAGAGAGTCTTTGATCGAGAATTGAGAAGCCTGGGCAAGTTTGAAAGCAACAGCAGTTAGGCACAGCTTTATTCTTCGGCCACCCAGAACTTGATCGTTAAGCTCGCAGCAAGTGTGAGCCTTTCGGTATCGAGTCGAAAATTCACAGGCGTTTCGTATGCACGCTTTCAGGCAAGAAAGATGAGGAATAAAGGATGGCAATTGTGCGCAGTAAACTCCAAGTATATACGCAAACGACAAGTTTACCTGGGGGCACTCAAGAGTCACCAGAAGCGAGTTAACGTAGCGTAATGACCGGTCAGAAAGGGAAATTGGGCGTACTTCCGTCAGGACCGTGGTGCCCTTTTTTTTTTTTTTGTTTCTGTTGGCCCGATTGCTCTTCTTTATTTTTTTTACCACTTCTCTCTTTGCCCTTCTCGTTCGCTTCTCCATATACTCGTTCTTTCAGTCTTTTTATTTCGGAGGGCCGACAATGCTTACTCGAGCACGAACGAGAGTCGTTAAAGCCACGGCGACCAACCTTCCGCGATGCGCTTGCTTTCTTTTCCATCTGAGCGCATTGTCGCCGAACGGCTGTGTGACGTCGTGATTTGCTCGATGGAAAACAAAGTTCAGAATTCTTGAAATTGCATTTATCGATTATTATGAGTCGGGCAAAAAA
Organism: Diadegma fenestrale; assembly: GCA_037043255.1. Lineage (NCBI taxonomy): Eukaryota > Metazoa > Arthropoda > Insecta > Hymenoptera > Ichneumonidae > Diadegma > Diadegma fenestrale. Next base: position 3,042,566 of record CM073310.1, read on the forward strand.
ATCACGCTGGATTTTTTAAAATAATTTGGAAAAACTGAAATTCCGGATACAAAATTAAGGACGAAATTGAATTTTTATGGAATTGTCGTATTCTCGGAGCAGAGAGCGATTTTGTACTCAGGCTGAACGACCCAAAGTCGAAAGCATTCCATACGTGGAGGCACGAAGAAGAAAAAAATCGAAGAAGAAAGGTAAGAAGAAACGAGGAGAGTGGGATGGAAATCCAGCAATGGAATTTATGCGACTGATCGCTTTGAACCGGAAGTGTTGAACATGCGGGTTCATATAACAACGTTTCTTTGTCTCGCTCGTTTTCTCGTCTTTGTTCTTTTATATTTTATGCAGAGAGAGCGCAAGAGTTTGTCTTTCCTCTTCATGATCGTCTCCGCTTCTCGGCGATGTCTCGTTCTTTTGCAACACGTCTTCCTCGCTTCATCGTCTCGTGTCTCTTTTGTTGAATCACCAGTCTCGCGGTTCTCGATGGCTCGAGGACTGTCCGATTTGAACCTGGGCTTCAAGACGCGCGGGTGAGTTTCGTGTCCAGCTGTACAGGCTTTTTCAAAAGCGATGCTCGCGCCGTGCAGGAATTCATCGGATGGTGTAATTTTGAATATTACGAAACTTTTTGCTCATTGACTTTCACGACGCGCCGATCCTCGGACATTAATCCATGGAAAATTGCCAATTGGGTGCGTCAATTTCTAAAATTCCGCCAGCGAATGACGAAAATCTAATCAACGCGAAAAAAAAGGAGGAATTTTTTTTCACAGAAATGTCTCTGATGTTTCCAGGCGTTCGTAACCGCGAATGCAACTTTTGCGAGACTCTCTAGACGTCTTGCAAAAGAGCCTCTATAACGCAGGATTTGTCGAAGATTGTGCGCAAGTATGTGCCCACAGGGGTCTTTCCCGACGAATCGAAATCCGATCACGTAGCCGGAGCTCGCTAAAATTGCGTGTTAAGTGTACGGATGGAGGGAAAGAGAGAGAGAAAGAGAGAAAAGGAAAGGTGAAGGAGGGACGCGATCACGGCGAGAGAGCGCTAGTCAGCACACGGTAACGTGTCCCGTTTGTGTAAGCGGGCATACGTGATCGAGGATCTCAAAGTTATAGTCCCCGAGGCGCTCCATGCATCGACGCCATGCAAAATAATAAAAAAAAAACCATAAATCCGAACTCCCCGTCGTTTGAACTCGAGACATCATATTCGATGTCAAAACGGCCACACCCGAAAGTAATTGAGTCCTTGTTGGAGAAAAGGCAGCGAGTCAGCCGCTTTTCCCGCCGTTCGAACAAGAGTTACAATCAAGAATTTCAACAGTTGCAGAAAATTCTGATAGTCGTGAAACGTCAGCTCACTTCCGGCAATATAAACGAACCGCCCAGTGCGATCTACACGCATATTTCTTCTCTGGAGAGCGCACGTTGACCCGCGAATGATCGCGCGTCTCTCGTCGATCGCGGCTTTAAAATCATCAGCAAATATTGCGGCGCGCTGCACAATTAGCGGTCGCGAGTATAGTTTTGCGTCTTACGGGGACCTTTCTCTCGTCAAAATCTTACGCGAGGCCTTTCGACGCGAACAATGTATATTTTTAATCAATGCCTTTCCATTGTTTTCCGCCGGAGCGTAGTTTATCATGAAAATGACAAAAAAAAAAAATGACACGAGAAAGAAAACGATAAAATTGTTTCTCGCACTGAAAAGAAATTTTGTTGGATGCGTTTGACGTTTTTTTTGAAAAATTACAAGAATTTTGTCGTTGCAGCAAGAAATATTCTAGGAAGCGTCTTCGAAAAGTAAATTTTTGTCATTCCGAACGTAAATTTCGTTGACAGTTCCGTTAGAAATGAAAAATATTGTGAAAATAACGAAAAACGTTGGAATTATCAAAAAATATTTAGTTTGACGTATTCAACAAAATATCGACGTTTTTTTTTGACAAAATTAAATTTTCAGTGCGTGATGCTGAAATTGATCTACGAGCTTGCCGTGTCTCGCGAAGCAGACTCAGCTGAAAAGCTACAAGTAACCGGATACGAGGAAGTACGCGAAGAAGATGAGCAATTGATCCTTTCGTGCGCGGTAAAACGAGCAATGGGAATGGCAAACACGGACTGTCCAAGCACAAAACTCACGAGCCTCTCTCTACTGTCAATATAACGTATTCCTTCTATATACGTAAATATATTGCGCGTGTTCATATAAAAGTGAACCGCAGGAGACGCACCGCCGGAGGAACGATAGACTCGAGGTAAATAAGACGTGAAGCGTTGTCCACACCAAAAGAACTCGCTGGCTACATGCAATAAGTTCTTATGAGCCTTCGCAAAGGAAATGCAATTTACGAGGCTCGCCTTGACTTCCCGTATTATTGAGCTTCCTCTTTCTGCTTCGCTATCTCGTACGCCAACTCTCTTCTCTTTCTTTTCTCTCCAGGATAGTGTGTTACATGAAGCATAACATGTATATAAATATACAAGGTGTCCTGCACTTGAATCTTATCATATCCAGCTCGGAAAAGGCGAGATAAAGTCATGGAAACGTTGTGGATCAAGTTTCGCCAAAATTGCCATAGAAAAGTGGGAAAAAACGGCCTCAAAGTATTAAAAAGGGGAAATTTCATGTAAAAATTCTTCAGCCGTAACCACGACGACGTGCTTTTAGACCTGGAACGATTTTAGGGTCAAAATCGAGCACGCGCGACTTTAAATCTCGCGCTCTTTCTTTTTTCACAATTTTTTCTCAATTTCGAGCAAGATTGCGCCAGGCTCACGTGGTCCTGCATTAAAAAACGAAAATTTGAACTCTTTTCGTCTTTCATGACGCCGGGTTACCGAAATAGGCGAAAAAACGTTACGCGTTCCAGGGTTAAATGCGAAAAGTGCAGGCCCCAAGGGTCTTTGCGATTCGGATCTTGGCCCGGAACGAAATTCGTGATTATATTGCATGGGATTTATTTATGGGACACCCAATGTGTTCGTATCGGGGTTATGGAGTAAGATTCCCTCGAGTGCTCTTCGAGAGCGCGACATCCGGTGTGTATATAGTTCTGTGCGTGATGTAGTTCGATTCTCGCGTACTCGATCGAATCTTATTTCCATCGATCCGACGATATGCTGGAGTTGGAATATATACTCGATCCGCGTACACGCCGGACACACGCTTCGATAGTACTAGCCCATTTGTTCGATAATTCGATATGGCATTCAGCCCGTGCATCGCTGTTTCCTCCACAGATTTTTCTTCCTCGATCCATAGATCGTGAAAGAGAGAAAATATAGACGCGGGCAAGAAAAATATAAATGATCCGGAAAAGTCGGTGGTATTGATGCCAGTTGAAAGTACAAAAACCTCTCGCGCCCAGTGATGTGCATGAAATGATGGAGATGAATCTCCGCAGGCTCCGTGCCTGCTGCATGGCTGCCCATCAAAGGGGCTATCTCGATCGGGGCCCAGATATTTCGATGGGCATCAGGGAAAATCTATCAAGGCACCATTTTCGGGAAAGGACGATTCGTGTTTGAGAAAATTATCAAAATATCGAGAGCTTCGCTGTTTCGTGCTTTGTGAGGCGATTTTTTATGTTTTTCTATAAAGATTTCGTGATTTTTTTTCAATCGTGACACTCTCCACGATTTGTAGTCACTTTGTTCTGCAACTTTTTCGCGATAGAAAATGATCGAGATCGAGACTCGCAGGCAAGAATGTTTTTTTTTTGTATCTTGCCAATCTTTTAATTTTACCGGACAAAAGAATGCGAGTCGAAAAATTCCGAGTTCTCGGAGCTGGTCGCGCATGATCGAGTTACAAAAGAAAAAATAGTATCTGCTCCCACGTCCCGCACCTCTGATGGCGGACCACAAGATTTTGATCTTTAGAATAGAGGATTCTCATAAAGGATAGAAATGAGCTCGTCCGGATGAGTGCAACTTCCACATTTCAAGTTACAAATGAATGGTGGAGCACATGGGAGTGCGGTAGCGTTTGGGATCGCGTGTTAAAATCGTTTTTATCTGAAACTTTGATTTTGAGGCGGTGCGACACCTTTCCGATAAAATCAGAGGCATGAAAACATTTTCCAGAACCAAGAAACGAGAGAAATTCTCGTGCGTCAGTTTCGAAACGATTTTGAATAACGTTTTAAATGTTCTGACGGAATTTGAGTCAATCAATAGCGCGCCCTCCATTTGACATAAACGATTCCATTTCGTTGTTGACCTTAATTTCAATACAAAGGATGAGAGAGCAACAAAATAAATATAAATAAAACTCAAGCTCAAGGATTCCTATCAATAATTCAAAAGAAACTGCAGAAAAAAAAGCCGAACGAAAGATTTTCAAGTGTCCTGAATCTGCGGACGAATATTTATCCGAATATACGAGCGGGCGAGATGAAAAGATGCGGAGGATTGAATATAAACAGAAAATATGAAAATTAAGGGAGGCGAGTCCTTAAAAGGAGAAAAAGGACGAAAACAACTCTTTGGGGCATCGAAATATATAGAAATTTTCTTTTCATACTTTTTTCTGCGGTAGGCAGAGACTGCTGAGGAGAGATCGATCGTTTGGTGTAAACTTGCGGAAGTCGGAATGGCAAGATGAGCTTAATTCCAAAACAGGACGAGTAGGTCGCAGCTTCCTCGTCTCTTTTGCTTGCTCGCTAACCGAGAGATAGGTTATACGAGATAAGAGCTCGGAGAAGACGAGCTCGCGAGAAAAAGAGAATAAAAAGATGGAGAGAGCGAGAAGGAAAAAGTCGACAACGATTGAGAAGGTACAAGTGAGAGAGCGCGGGCGGATGAAAGAGTGGAGCGATATAGAAGTCGGTACAAAGAAAGGGACAAAGAGAGAGAGAGAGGGAAAGAGAGAGATGAAGTGAGCGAGGACGAGAATCGAGTGAGACAGGAGCTGCTGCTGGTTGGATTGGTGGCTGGTATTGCCGGGAGCGTAAAGGAAGGACGTAAATCGCCGGATGCGCTGGAAATAAACGAGAAGAAGGAGGTGGAGGCAGTTTGAAAAGCAATTTGCGAGAGGCCCCCCTTTGAGTGAGCGAAACTCCGTTTATATATAAAGACAGAGAGAACGATATAGAAATTTATATATAAACTGAGGCAGAAACGATGCGGAGGGAGAAACAGAGAAAACGGATATATGTATTAATGGAAAGAGAGGAATAAGGTGAAAAAAGAGAGAGAGAACGAGGCAATGGGACGATGAAATAAGTGAAATAAAAAGGGAGGGAAAGGATGCCTTGCCACCGAGAATCTTCCGTATATAATAGAGAAGGAAACCATCACGTGTATGTGTGTGTGTGTCTTGGCTCTCGTTCCCGAGTTTTCTTCGTGCGTGGATTGCGTGCGAATCGGTCCAGAGCCCTGAGTCTCCTTGTCCCATCGTTAGTTCTCGATGTCCCGGCGATTCTCCCCAAGATCAAGCATTCCGGGCTACACGCATCCAACAAGAAACGCCGCTTTCAATTAAATACTGTATTGACGCATCACTTATCTCTTTCGTTCACTCCAATAATAATTCATCATCTGTCCTCATCGAAAATATTGCCTGTCGCGAAATCTTCTTCACGTACGATCAACATTTTCTTTTTTTTCGACGCGGTTAACCTGGCAATTAAAAAAGTTTCACGAATTTTTCTCTGCAAACCGATCTCCACCGTAATAAGCAAAGTCCGATCTTTGAATTTCACACAATTTCCGCTCAAGCTCTGCCTGACGATCGTCCGCGCAGTAGGAAAAAGGTAATTTTCGTTTTTTTGCCTCTCTTCTATCGGTAATTGCCGTCACCACCAGTTTGCAGTCTCAATCGCGAAAATAGTCATCGCCCGACAAAGTTCGTTAACGATAACTCATCCGCAGTCGCGAGATTTTGTATACGAGCGAGTTGGAAGAAACGCGCTGGTCACACGGGGTCGGAATGACCCGAACGATGTTTAAAGGCTTGCCGCGTTGCCAGAATCGTTCCGAACGACACGTAAAAATTTAGGATAACAGTTCCAACCTTCCGGAACGAGAATATCAGGGTAAAAAATTTGTATCTGATTTTCAAAACGGCAAAAAAAAATCGGGAAAGAAGCATTGGGTAAAAAAAAGCGTTAATTGACGAGTGACACGAAAAAAGAAGAATTGATTGATATTTTCGTACCCGAACGTTCTATCAATCAAGACCACAGGAATGTATTCACGAGTCTAAACAAAAACGAGAATAAAAAGCGCAGCAAAGCGCGCGAGCCAAGTATGACGGAATTATTAGCGGCTCGTAAATCTCTAAGAACTATTTTTAATGCTGCATATTAAGTAAGTTGTCGCTTGTGGCGATTGCCTATTACGCAGATATCAAGTGACATAAGATTCTGTTAAGTGTCTGTACTGCGTGTGTGTAGGTCCGTGCGTTTGCGAACGTCGCTTATCCCGCGTAGACACTTTTCTCATCCGGGGTGTCAGGACTTGTGCCCGGCAGCGTTATCTCCGCGTAATCGACCCCCCCCCCCATCCCTTGCTCTCCTTGAACTTCTTTCCCTCGATCCTTGGGCTCTTCGACCTGCGGTTTTTCCTTATCGCTTATATACACGCATCTCCGGATCTGTAAAATTTTCTCATCCAAACGGCAGGCCCATCGAACTCGACCTTTTTTTTCGCGTTGCCTGCCAAGTCGTTTTCATTATTTTCCGAGGGTCGTTTATGTTCGCGGAAAAGTGAGAAAAAAAATTCATCTTTTCCGGAAACTTTATAAAAAGTTATTAAATGGCGAATGTGATGAAAAACTTTTCGATCGAATTAATTTATTCGGTGCTGAATCATCGATCGCTGAATTTTCTTTGAGCAACGCGCGAACCGCGCGAGTTTGAAACGTCTCGGCGAAACGCGTTGCAGACTGATGCGGTTAAGAACACGCCGCGGATGAACTTTTCCATATCGAGGACGTTCCCGCGCGTGATCCTTCCCCTTACGAAATAATTTCTTATTCGCGGAGCATATTTATATATATGTATTTCTATATATACATGAATCATACATTATGCACCGTGTCGCGGCTTTTCTCTCACAAGCACGAGCTCTTAGAGTTCACACACTATAACTCTTGGTACGAGAGATGGCGAGAGAGTGTGGCGAAAGCGAACGGAGACCTAGAGAAGACGAAATGAAAAAAAAAACGGTATTTTTTATTTTTTCAAATTAATCATCGTTGCGGCATCAATGCGCCAAGATTTATTGACCCAATTATTATGGACTATAAAGCTCTCGACGCGGTCGCCTATGCCGTGGCTATTGGACAACCGACAATTTCCTATTCCTAAAAAATCGATGCAACTCGGTTTAGTCTCGAGGGCTATTCCTTTCGCGTATATAAACATAAACGAAGGAGGACGCGGGGCCAAATGGAACGGAAATAAATAAAAACGAATTATTTCCTTAATTGAAGAAAAATAAATAAATAAGAAATTTTTGAAAATGCATTACTTGACGTTTTGCATTTTTGAAGCGTATTCAGAATTTTTTTTCAACCTTTTTCGACCTCCGCCTGCTCACGTTTTTCAGGTGGCTCATCATGCCCCACTGGCTCATTTTTCCCCAATTTCCCCTACAGATTTATGCCGTAGACACCATCTCGAACGTATACATACGAGGAAGTCGATAAGCCTTGGGCATTTTCCCAAGTACCACACGTAAAAGCTCATGCAAATATAATAATAATACCCGTTATCTTAGAGTGAATTTACCTAATTCAGCGTAAAAGTTAAATGATCACATGTCAGTATCCGATGTACAACCTCAGCCCCACAAACTCACGACACCGACATACATATTTATTTAATACATAGACCATTGGTTAACCGAACACAAGCTTCACTCATGATTTACACACAGTCAATCATCATCGACCTAAAAAACAAATAAGCAAGAAATATAAAAAAAAAAACGAACCAGATCTCTTTGCGAAACCGACAATTTTCATTATTGCAAAACACGCTGCTTGAATAATATCCGTGCGAAACCGAATGCCAAAGCCCTCGAGCCACCATATCTCGTGCGTCGCTCGATGACGTGTCAGTGTAGTCTCCAGCTAACTTTTAGCTCATTTTTTTTGCTCAATCTTCACTCTAATATCTCGAATTATGTTTAAAACGCTCAATTTCCATCAAATTCCTTTAAATCAATGAGCCGATTCGCTATCCTTTCAATCGTTACTTTTTTCATCTTCGAATCATTTCAAGACTCAAGAGCCATCGAAACTGGAGTTGAATTAGCAAAAATACATCCGGGACGAGCGAACTTTAATTTCTATTTCGTTTCTATCACAAGAATGACACAGAATTGTGTTGTCTCGTGTACTAAAAAGAGCGAAACGAGGAGGGAATGACGAGAGAAAGCGAAAGGAGGAAAATGAGAATTGTGAGAATTAAAATAAAAAAAATTGTATGAAAGGAACGAATGAGAGAGTAAGAGGTCGCGAATCAGGATGAGATCGATGCGCGAAGACACGGCGGCCTTTCCGTATAGAAAGATTACGTAAACTCTCGCGAGCTCTTTGCTCTCGGGTCCATATAGGCGACAGACACAAGAGAGCGGGAGAGTGCAACTTGCTGCAACTTTTCTCGTGCCGAGAGAGCACACGATCCTCATCCGCCCGCGCCGCGTGCCTCGTTTATCGGGCTTGACATTTTATCCGTAAATACTAATAGGACACTTACGGCACTTCTTGAGCATTTTACTTATTTCTCCGGTACAGGGTGTCCGATCGGGACACGAGTCTAGCCGTTGAAACAACTTTTTCCTACATAAAAACGACAAGCTTCGTTGATCAATTCGATTAATTTCGATCAGGGTTTCCGGCGAAGACTCAAGACTGATTTTCTTGGATTCTCCACCGGAAACTCTTCATTGTCCAGGCCAATTTCGCTCTCGCATCCTCATTCCCGAAAAATGGCGCACATTCGGAGCGTGAATTTGAGATTTCTGATTGAATTCGTTGAATTCATTCATAGTTTTCGGGACACTCTGTATATTCAGAGAAAAGCGCACTGTCCCTTTCACGCTCGGGACTTGTCGTGATTTACTGTCGTCCCATGAACGCCTCCGCGATCTTTTCTTCCGTTGCATGCTATCCCGTATGGGACGTGTGCTGCCAGGCAGACACCGCGATATGCCTTGGCCCATAAAACGAGAAATAAGGTGAGGGCAGATCTGAGCAGTTGGCGAGATCACGGTCTTCCTGTATTACGTTCTGCACTCTCTTCGCGATATCCCATAGTCACGATTATCATATCGATATACATATATATACTCCCTCGATCTACAAGCGCGAAACTTTCAGTCGAGAGCTTCGCTGATGGATTCTTCATTCGCAAAGGTTACGTAGATAGAAGCTAAATTAAGTTTATTTTTTAAATTATCATTCCGAGAGTGAATCGTCGGCATGAACGGGATCGCAATGTGTTATAAATCACACAGAAACGAATCCCCGCAAGGACCACACGTTTCCATGGAACGTACATGGAAATTGCCATGAAATGAATTGAATTTAATCGAAATTTCCAGAAAAAATGCGAAAAGTGCAAGAAAACTGTTTTTAAATCTTCAAATTTTGATTTTACGGAAATCGCTATAACTCTTTTTTCCCAATTAGCCATTTTTTTTAATTAGCCATTTTTTGAAGTCGCTTGTGGACTCTGAAAGTGGAAAATGTGCAAATTTTGGGTGAAAAGGGCCCAAACACAATTTTGCAGTAGAGGGAAAATACGAAACGAATTTGAAGATGGAGCAGGAAGGAAAATACTTAAGTGTGTTTTGTGCGTAACACTCAATTTTTTTTCTGCGTCTTACAACATTAACAGCTTCAACTGCAACATGTGTACACTCTCAAGAAAAAAAAATGGGCGGACAGCTGTATCCCGATTTGCGTCATCGAAACGAAGTATAAACTCGAGTTGGAAAAACTGACGCACAGCATTGTTCGAGTTGAGAGGATCTCCAATTTCTTTATGGGACTCTCTGACACATGTGACATTGTCGATAAATAAATTACATTGAATCTATGCGGCCCGGTCGATGCAAAAGGATATACGAGAATGAGGGCGATGTGAAAAAAAGAGACTAAAGGTTCGTATATACTTTGGAATGTATGGCACGGAAATAAGAAGACGATCCATCGGCATTCCTTCAAGGAGTTCCTGTATTTTTCTACAGGATGGCCAAAACGTCTTTCCCAATTTCTCGAACCCAACCAAGAGGCAAAAATCGAAAAAGAAAAGTCCTGACGAAATATTTCGTCATATCGTGAAAAATATCGATTGAGATCCGTCGTTGCTGATAATTAATTGCAGGGAAGAGGCACGTTGGCGACGAGAACTTCCAATGGAATTAATTAGCACTCAATGCTTAATCAATGCCGGAAAAAACTTGAAAAAATTTGAATTTTCTCATTTATGAATTTTTCAAGTTTGCGAGATGAATTCCGGTCCACACTTTGTATATAAATCGTAGGCTTGGAGATGCTGAAAAGGACAATAGCCAGATCGTCCTAAGACGGTTTTGAAGGCGTAAGAAATATCCGCGTCGAGTGCGGCAGGTTTGTCAATTTCTGTGGGAAAGTTTTTCCCTTGCGCAACTTCGTGGTATCCGTGATCCCGATGTAACAATGAAAGATGGTGCATACACATGTACGTAGGCAAGAGAATATAAGGACAGGCAGCATCGCCAGGTACTAGGTGTGCAGGCAAGTGTACACATGGATGTTGAATATACACACATAAATAATTGTCGGGGAGAAAAGCGGCGGATAGGAAGGAATATACCGGTCCGGTTGTACGCGTAGGAGACCTTAACCAAGGGCACGTTTCATCCCCGTGCCCCCTGGGTCCTCGCCATTATTCCATAGTGTTCCTTTTTTTATATTTATTATTATTTCTCCCGTTGCCCTACAGCCTTCGTTCATTCTTCTTTCTTTATTCGAAAAGCGTCACGATCCTCGATGCCGACACACGACCAGGTATACACACGCACAACGGATATGCCTCGATGAACGAGCTTCTCTCTTGCAACCAGGACGAATTACTTGATCGCAAAATCGTAATGGTAATGGAAAAGAGACGAAAAATGAAAAATTGGGGGCCGAACTCTGCGCGCCATGGCTTTTGGTCCTTTCTCGAGGATTCGGTCAGACGTAACTTTCGTCATCGGAGCAGGTATCTCTCGTCACTTCCAGGTGAAGGAACCGCCCACATCAATTCTCTTTTTTTTTTTATTTATTTTGCGCTCTCTCTCTCGCTCACACACTCTTAGCATTTTTCTCAAATCCTCGTAAAAGTCTCGCGCAGGTTTTTTGACGTTTGCGGTTTTCGGAGAATCGTCACCGGCTTCGAGCTTTTCGAGTCGATTAATTCCGGAAAGTTTCAAAACTTTTGCAGGATCGAATCCAAAATTGCGATTAACGCGTTTCGGGCTCAATGAAAACAATTTTCAGACAAGTTCGAGGACCAAAACAAAAACATCGTTGAAATCGATTAGCGACGGATAATTTAGTGCGTTGAGGATTCGTCATAGCGAACTCGAGACTTTCAAGATTTTCCTTGCACATTTGGTCGATGATTTTTTATTTCCATTTTTTCCGGTGAATATGGGACAACAACGATTCTCTAGAAAAGGGGGGGGGGATGTGAGTGAAGAAAAAAAGGAAACGAGAAACGGTACAAGAGTTTTGTACACGAGGTTAGTCACGCTCCGTTCCAGAGAGCGTATTTCCAGACGGTCTCGATCGTTCCTCATCGTCTTATTTTTTAGGTTTCTTTTTTTTGCTGCTCACCCGCTCAGTGTCTAGGCCCTTTTAACTGCTCGAAGCACACACGTGCAAAGCATTGCTCGAAGGATCTTGGAGTTATGCGTTTCTCCGTTTTCTTTCCAAGTTTCCTCTCTCTTTTTCTCTGTTTCTATAACGTCTTGACATGCGTCGCGTTTTTTGAGAGAGAGGAGCAGACTTCTTTGGTCCACATCAAGAGTTTATGGATCTGCTCGTGTGGGCATGAGATCGAGAGAGAGAGAGAGAACTCGAGGGTTCGAAGGTGAAAAGAAACCTGTAACGGTCGTAGGAGGAGTCGTGGGAAAGTGGTTGCTGTGCGTAGATTTAGTTGGTTTTTCAGGGATAGACGAGAGGACACGGGTCTCGGGCTTATTGTCCTGACACACGACCATCACCAAACTCTGCAGCCTGCCTATAGCCTCAGGGTGTTTTCTCTTGGGTATATGTGCGATGGATATTTATGTATATGAGTTATAAGTATATAGACACACACATTTATAGCTCGGCTGGTTATATATGTTGCTGTTTCTTGACAACCCCTCTTTCATCATTAGACAAGGATACGACCATGAGTTGCCAGACTTTTCATACGTTCGCTGCGTATCTATAGATTCATTGCTACCCTTAACATATAACGGAAGGGAAATCATTTCCTTGACGCGAACAGCGAGACCCGATTTTTATTTTCATTCTCCACAAGACACCCAATGATTTCTATACAATCCTGAAAGATATACACGTGGAGAATCGAGCAAAGGGAATCTTGATCCTCCGATTAAGTCTACGGATTTATAATCGAGTGACAGACCGAACGAATATCCATTTATCATCCTCGATCAGTCATTCAACCTTGGAGATGGAACTTTTATTCGATTCTAAAGATACACTCGATATTGTTGCGGAGATTTTCTCACGAATCTTGAAGCATCAGCGAAATTTGCGAGCATCTCATTTACATGAATTTTTTATCGAACGTCGGGGCTTCCTAAAACGTTTTTTAACGCAATTTCGTTGGAGATTCCTTCGAGTTTGAATGTACGAAAATATCGCGAATGCGTGCTTAACGATCGGCAAAACGCTCGTAACTCGAGTGACCGCGATGAAATGACGTGGGTCACTCGCACAGTCGGAAGAGCAAATCCCATGGATGAACAAAGGGAAAAGGAAGTTGATGCTCGTCAAATACATGAATTATATACGCCACGCTAGGCAGCAGCTCGTAATGTAGGCCACGCGACTCTAAGAGAGGGTCGCGGAGCACCAGCCTTGCCGCAAACATCACCGAGGGTGCTCTCGTCATCCCTCTTTGATCCTCGAACCGATCGTGCTTTACCCTGCCATTAAAAAAGGGCGATAGAGATGAACGCGCGAGCAGGGGGGACAAGCCAAGTTTTTTCAGTTGACCGATAAATGTTGCAACTCCAAAATCCTCCAGCTCTTTTTCTCTCTCACTCATCGCGTTCGCCTTCAACCCTCGAAAATCCTCGCATCTTCATCTACATACGAACACACAAAACTTAAATTCACAATGGCCTAGCTCAGCGACACAAACGTCAGGAAATCTTTATATTTTTTCTCGTCTTTAGCTGTTCAGGGCTTCTGCGCTTTTCCCTCATCGAGTATTCCAAGCTCCAAGGATGATTCTGAAGTTTGCATCGTTGGAATGCAACGAAATTCTGTTATTTCTTCAGCAGAGCCAATAATTATTATTTAGTATTTCGTCCGACCAATAAAACGATTCTCTCTTGCGACCAAAAAACTAAATCGACTCGAAAAATTGCCACGATTTTCAAAATTCAATAAATAATCAATAGAAAAAATGTTTTTCGTTGAATCTCAACGTTGCAAACCTCAGAGTCATGCTCCAAGGATCAGATAATAAAAATCATGCTACAAAGCTGTCCGATATTCATCCCTTTGCAAAAAAGTCGCTTTTTATGTCTGAATTGCCACTGATGAAAAATTACCTAATAGACACGGATAAAAAATAATATCATCAAATTCCCTGGTCCCGTGTCACCCATTTGATAATTTTCTCGTATTCTGAAAATCTTGGAGAGAGTCAATGAAAAATTGTCACAATAGCCCTCGAGTGGGAGGTCGCGTGTGTTGGGTTAGAAATTGTGAGAAATAGGTCGGCAGATTGATTTGTCTATTCGGATTCCTAGGAAACTTGTTCGGCAAGAATTGATGCGTTAATTCGAAATTGATTCCTTGAATTTCATGATGAAACCATAAATCTGGTGTATTTTCATGAGAGGCAATACAAACGAACGAACAATGCTACGAAAAGTCACGAAAACAGGGACAAAAATAGAGGCCGGAGGGAAAACGACTGCCCACATGAGAAAAATGGCTTATCGCGATCGAGGTTCAAGATTTTTGAGTTTTGAGAATTATATCGTGATTTTAAGCTCGGATTGTCGAAGTAATTTGACGCGCATTTAAGAATGATTTATTTAAGAATGATAAACCGACGGGAAACTCAGATTCCAAAACGTGGCAGAGACAAAGGAGAGGAAAGGAGTGCAGCAAGCTCGTTATTGGGACGTGACGGTATGGAAGAATCTTTTAGAAGGCGACGTCAACCCTAACCCTATTTCCCATGGCCCTTGATCCATTGGATTTTTTTGCTTTCCCTGATCGCCCGGGAACGATAGTGATTGTGCGGGTCGTCGCACCAGGGAGGTCGAATTCAGTCATGATTCCTTTTTTTTTCGGCTCGTTAACACACTCGCACGGACGTCTGACTTTTGTTGCGGTTGCGCCGCGGAATTTTCGATGCGTCGCTTCACCTCCGCGGTGGTAAAAAAAAATTTCCAATTCTCGAAACGTACTTATTCGAGGCACAAAAAACACGCGCACATCGACGCACACGAAGACGTTTCAGGCGATGAAGTTTGTTTGGGTTAACAACGTGGATTTTTCGTCGAACGGAAAATTTTAAGTGAATCTTAGAAAAAAAGTTATCGCAATAAATAAATTCAATAGCCTCAGCTCTCCCCCCATTTCCTCGTTATTCAACAAATAAGAAATAAGTAACGATCATCAATAATCAATTTTCGCGGATGACGTGAAAAATCCCGCGCCCTTTCTCCCCTTTTTAAATATTTTTTTAAAATCATTTCACCTCATTTTTAACGAATTGTTCGATTTACAGCAAAATTGCTCCAGACTCGCGTGATTCTGCGTCAAACAACGAAAAGATCGAGCCCAAGTTGAACTCTTTTTGTGAAATATTACCGGAGATATGAATTTTTCAAAATTGGGGTCATTTTTGACCCGAGATTGTCGGAAACGGTGAAAAATAATTAGTTTACCGTTCGAGGGTTAATTATTAATTATTAGATGCGACTCAAATTAATTACGTTGATCATTTTATGGCGCCACGCGTTTTTCTAGATGCGAAAATTTTCTTCAGATGATCCGGACACCCCGTATGTACACACAATACATTGAAGCGGTGCAACGATTGGTCGGTGCGAGACGAGACTTACGATGGTAAAAAAATGCGTCCATTCAGAAGGATCGAACGGGACAATAATGTTCGTTGTACGGTTTTCTTACCGCTATAACCATGATGGGTTCCTATTGCCCTTGGCGTAAAACACCGCACGTGGATCTTGCGCGCATTGCTACTGTGAAAAGCTCCGTTTTGTCCTTTCCTTCAGCGTTGAAAAGTTTACTGTGCCACCCAGAAGCTGCTCTGTTCGAGAGGATTCTCCAACAATCGAACCAACCCAATTTGCCATGGAATGGGAACTCGATTTGTCGAATCATCTGGTCGCAGGGTGTCTCGTCCATTTTTCTAGAAATCTTCGACGACGAGATGCTCATCATCCCTCTCTTATCTAAGAATAAAAACCCATAAATAATTAAGACTCCAGTAATTTCTCGTATGGATTGCAATGACAATAAAAATTATTCATAAAAAATACAAAATCTTTCGACTGCACGGCAAATGGAAATCTGCACAACCGATTTTCCGTTTTTTTTTTTGGATTTCGTCTGAAACATTATTTCAGCTTCCCTCTCTCTCTCTCTACGAACTCACAAGAAACGCGTTAAACAGTTTTACAAAAATTTCTGCTTTTAAAAGAGAATCGATGAGCAAACATTTTTTTGAATTTTCTCCTCATCGTGTACGTTTTCTTATTCGTTACCAATAATTGAAGCATTTCAATTATCAACGTTTTCGATCCAGTTACAGGAGCAACGTTTGGTTTGGGGATAAATTAAAATTGAAAGATTTCAGTTGGGCAGAGAGCGTCCGATAAACCGCGACAAAAATAAGTGTAGCCGAAGGATCTTAATAAAAGATACTAGGAAAAAAGTTGAGATAAGTTGGTTGAAATATTGAAGAAAAAAAGTTTATTTCTCCTCTATCTATGTGGCAGCAATTGCGAAACAAGGGTTGGAATTTATGAGCGACGGAAGATATTCATGGGAGCAGGACAACGCCATAGCAATAATCACGACATGGTGATTTTGAAGAGAGGGATCCGCTGGAAATGTAGTTGATCCAACACAAGTATACAACCTGCTTAAAGTCCGGTGGTGTTATAGGTGGAGAGTAACTTGAAGAGCTTCATTCGAGGGCACAGGGAGATAATTTATTCGAGGATATCGCGGTGAGTGCAAAGTGTAGTAGTAAAGAAAATACACGTACACATGGATCTGTGTGTGAGAGCGAAGAAGATAGTCGTTGGGAGTTTGTGAAGGAAGAAGGAGGGCGAAGAGAGGAGAGAAGAGGAGGATGATCGTTATCGATAAATCGCCTCGACGACCGGACGGACCTCGATCCGCCTTCCTCTTCCTTTCTCGTTCGCTCAATGTTCTTCCAGCAGCTTCAGCTTCCAACAACATATAAATACTTAACATACACATTCAAATATGTATGTATTGAATATATTTGCACGCACACGAAAGAAGCAACGTGAAACGAAGAGTCTATGGCCGCGAGATTAAGGTGAACGATTGGACGCTTGAAAAATGAAGAAACCCGTTCCTCTTCCTGTGTATTAAGAAGAAGACAAGGAAATAAAACGAACGAGAAGAAGGTGAGCCGGCCATTACGCAGTCCGGTCCAGCTCACGCACAAACGATCTCTCCGATCTCGCCAACATCTTTGCAAACATCTCTCTCGCTCTCTCTCTCTCTTGCTCTCGGTCTTTTCCTTTTTGTCTTGCTCGCTCGATCAGTTTCGCTCGTCACATTTCTTCCAGTAATCATTTTTCGATCTCAATGTTCCAAAGACAAACGCCAGGTAAATAGCGACCTTTTCTTGTGGCCACTTAATTTTTTCATGCCGTCGCATGCCTAGCCCGATTGAGTGAACTGCCGTTTTCAGTTTCACGTTTATTCCAACCTTTGTGCAGCATCTCCTGCAAATCCCATAAGAAAATCCAAGCAAACTTTAACAAATTTTGGCCATTAAAAGTTTCTCAATGGTCCGAGCACTTGCAGCAGGTACAAGAACTTTCAATTCGCTTTTTCTATACTTCCAAGCAAAGTTTTTCAACTCTTGGTTACCAAAAGATCTTGAAATCGTTGACTAATTTATTCCCAATCTCCGAGAGCTGTTTTTTTTCTTTCATCTAACCAGAGAACACGCTGAGGTGTGTTTAATCTCCCAAAGTTTTATGTAATACTTTTGGAAAAGATTTCTTGATGATTCGTTGTAAAGCACGAAGAGAAAAAAACCAAAAGTTTCGTTTTTTTCGCTTTTGAGGCATCATTATCAAACTAAATAAATCTGCAACAAAGCGGTGGAAAAAATGTAGCGTTTATTTTATATATCCTCAGGTACTCGCGTTCTCGGATCTTTTTATGGATATACGTGTGGGCGGAAAAGCGGCGTGGGCACGCAAACATGTTTGTTACATGCCCGAGACAACCGAGAGGAATCGCGCAAGGCTCCGGAAGTCAAACTGCTCCGGTTGGTTCTCTTGGCCTTCCGGGACACCTTGCGCTCTTTATTGTTTCTTTTGCTTTCCCTCTCTCCCTGCTCCGTCGAAAACACCTGAAACCACGGGCTGTACGACTCCGAGAATAGTTTCTGATCCGCGTTGACTTTTGGGCTGATTCTCGTTGCCGTTTGTCGTCGCGTATCAAATCATTTAAATTCATAATTGATCCATTGTTATGCGCTCAACCTTTTGCTTTTATGGATCGAAAAATTTTAACATATCGTTCGACAATGTATTAATTCTGAAGGTTCAACCTTCTCATTTCCGGAATAATTGCCAGCCTTGAAATGCGCACAAGTTTCGAGAATTAATATTGATTCCGAATGAAATTCGATCGCAGAATCGATTCGCCCTGATGTTTACTACGTTTGGAAACGCAGGTGGGCACGATTTTATACTTCAAGGTCATTCGATCTCAAGCCTGAAAATCGAACACTCTAAACTTGAAAAACTCGAGCGCATATTCAGAATTAATTTAGCTCCATCAATTGGAAGCCT
Source organism: Diadegma fenestrale (assembly GCA_037043255.1). Taxonomy (NCBI): domain Eukaryota; kingdom Metazoa; phylum Arthropoda; class Insecta; order Hymenoptera; family Ichneumonidae; genus Diadegma; species Diadegma fenestrale. The sequence continues at coordinate 3,060,844 of CM073310.1, forward strand.
TTTCCGGCATCCGCAGAGAAACCGAAAATAAAACGGCCTCTCGCGCTCGCGTTCCTCGCTCTCGGGGATCACAAAATTGAGTAAAGACGTCTCTGCTAAAGCGAAACATATGTTGGACTTTTAATCATTTTGGAGTCACGTCTACGTCGTAATATTTAGAAAAAATGTGAAAAAAAACGTCTTGTGGGTTTTCTGTGACCGTAAACGTAGGCAAGTGTGTGCGTGTGAGTTCGTGTACAAGAGCGAATACATTTTAACGATGTAGTGTCGAGTATTAGTTATAGCTCATGCCAGTTTTGTGAGAAATGTGCAACATTGGTAAAACGTGCGGTAACGACAGGATCGTTACGTCGATGGAAAACCCGCTTCGATTATGTAATTTGAGGATTTTTTTTCGCAAACCCTCCTTAATCGCTCTCGACATTTTTGTTTATAATCGCTTATCTATTCGAGCCGGAAATCGTTCATTCTCACTTGTAAAAATCGATAAATAACGATCGTTAATATTTTTCATTCAAATTTTTCCCGAATAACGAATTGTTGAGTTGATCGACTTGATTATTTCATTATTCGCATCAATCGTTTTTTTAGTCGATTAAAAAATTGAGTTACAAGTTGAAATTGTTGATTTTTACTGAATAAACAAGAATTTAATTCTAGTCTCGGAATATTCGGAGAATCGTATAAATTAATTTGTACAGCATAAATTATTTTGGTCGTCAGTAGCGTTGTTTTAATTATTTTTCGTCTCGCATATTTAAGGATAAATATTAGATGTTAGAATGGGGGATCGCCGGAATAAATTAGCGAAATAGTTGTGTCTTGATAAATCCGAGACGTGGCACAATCTGCATTTGGTGAAGCAGTTATTTTGAAAGTATCTTGAATGTTTTATTGTGGCGGTGTCTCTCGAATTCGGCTCTTTTTCGCATACATTAATTATGTACGAAAATATATTTTATTACTCGGTGGTATATACGAGCGCTAGCTCGGAATTCGTTATCGTGAAGCGTCAGAGAGTCTCAATTATTTACGCAAAAAATGCGATTAGCAGTGACTCGGCGGCTGACCCCTTGCTCGTATACAGTTTATGCGAAAGAGACACTACGATTTGACGAAATTTCCGGTAAAACAAGTTTTAATCGATTCGCTGTTGGTTACGCGCTAGTGTTTTAATATCTGATGCGAAAGACTTTAAATTGCTGGCGTCGAGAAAAATACTTGCGAAACTTTGCTTGACCGAAACGATCGGTCCGGAGAAACCGCGAGCGGGGGATATTCGAGTTACGACGACGCACAGTTCGTAACGATAATATTACCGAATCCGTAACCGCGAGATATTTTACGAATCGGTTGAGCAAAAACTACTCGATTTTCCCAATTCTATTCTTTCATCTCGAATTAAACAATTTCATGGCATTGCGAAATATTTTCCGTGTATCTCTCCAACGCGAGTTTGCATCTTAACGAGAGATACGAATAAGGCCGTGCACTAATTGCTAAATCGTCATGATCCATTCACGATTTCAAAATTTTTACAACGTTGCAATCGAACGAAAACTTGACTGAAAAATTTCCTCTTCGAATTCATTGCATCAAGTCCGTGTTTAACGTCCTCTAAAACTCTGTGACGTCTCGTGTCACTGTCAAAGGAAATACAGGCAAAGACAAAACGAAATCCCTGCCAATTTATTCCCTTCCTAAATGATAGATTTAGTCTGTGGAGCAGAGACGGGTCTCCCCAGAACTGTCAGATAATTGTATGCAATGAATCCAGAATGAATAAATTGGCCCTGAATGAATAAAATGCACAAATGTGCATTTTCTAAATGACCTTGAGTAATCCATTGAGTAATTAATTAAATATTTTTGGATATTCATAAAATTTGGCTTTTTTTGTTCCGTTTGTCATCAGAATGTATTGCGACACTGACAAAACTTGTATGATTTAAAAAGTGTGTCGTTGACTGCGTTGAAAGAAATGTCAACTTTTTTCATTGAAATTGAATTTTGGATGAAGCCGTTTTACACTTTTTGCGATTCTGGTCTAAAAAATGATTCGGTACGAAAAATTTGGAAAATAAGGAAATTTATTGTCATTCCGGAGTTATTGATCGGTCGATCTTTAGTAACAAGGATAACGCAAGACTCTTACTTACTTTTTTGAGTTTTTCAAGCAGCCGCTTGTTTGTCGTTCATCGGAATTCTTTTTATCGCAATCGTCCTGGCTATCGACTGGTTTGACGTACTTTTGAGTGTGGCGCACACATCCTACGGCAAATCCCACTACTGTACGGTGCGGCAATAACACCTGGAATATATCGAGGAGGAATAAGCTCAGGAACACGACAATGAACGACCTCAAAGCCCAGTGGGAGTCACGAAAGAATTGCTCAGTTTTTTCCGGGCTAAACAATTTTCCTGTCAGTCCGAATAAGGCGAAAGTTTTCTTGGCAGTGTCTTTATGCTCTTTACTCGATTTTTTTCGTCTATTGTTTTTACTCGATTTTCCCGTAATCGTCGTCGCTGCATCGAGAGCGATACCATTTTTGAGAAGTTTCACGACTTACCGGTGCTGAGGGAATTATTGGAGGTTTTGACCACAGGAGAATCCACCGCAGTCCGAGGAATATCGTCGGTCGCTTCGGAGCTGGAGAAATAATCAAACGGCCTGGAAGAACAATCCGATGCCACGGCAATAGAATTTTCCGAGAGCGCACTTTGAGAAGAAAATTCAGACACGTCAACGAGCCGAGACAACAACAGTCGTTGGAGGTTTCGAAAACGGTGAAAAACGCGCTAAGTCTCCGGTTATTGTTGTGATCACGTGACGCTAGCTCCTCAGCAACGGGTGGGAACTGGGAACTAGCGCCCTTTCCGATTCGCGGACCGAGTCCGGAACGAGTCCGGATTTGAAAATTGCACCACTGTGATTGGACGGAAATTGGCGCCTCTGGTGAGAGCTGCTCCTACTAAAACGACAACAATGGGAAGCTCGTGAGACGACATTCGCACGACCTTGACTTTCAACAGTCGAACGGCGACAACGGCGTCAGTTCCGCGTGTGCATTAGTGCTCGCAGTTTATCAAAAAATTAATCAAACGTGCCATTGTGGACGGTCCGGTTTTCCAGAGTGCTCGACAACGATTCATCGTTCCGTAAAATGAGAGTGAGTAGTTTTTCATAATTTCATGTTCGCGTCTCGGCCTCCAGCGTCGTTTCCACGATAGTGCAAAAATCCGGCAGCCGCATCAGCCATTTTGTCCCTCATTGTTTTGACGGCAAGTGTCCCGAAGGTCACGAGTGTTCACCGTTTTTTTTTGCCAAAAAAAACATTCGCAAATGCGAATATTTTGGCCAATTCCACATCGATTTCCCCCCTGCGTCGCAATTGATTTTTATTAATTGAATAATTTATCAGTACGAATCATTTAATGTCGGAGGCATGGAAAATTATTTTTATAAAATAGAACTTTCTTTCCGAATAATCTCTCGACCAAAGACCAAATTCGATCGTCGAATCGTCGCGGAGTGGCGAAAATCCACGCGACACGCCAAAAAACCAAATATCGTGTTCAATATTTTTTCTTCACATGTCCTGATCGGAAATTTTAATTTAAGTTGGCATCGTCGCCAAACACGAGTTCACAGAATTTTCCAACATTATTCTATTTCTAACCTATTTTTCCTGCCGTCGTCGTTTTTAGGCGTAGAGACAACTTTTCGAAAACTCGAAAAATTTCCATTGAGACGCAATTGAATTTTGATTAGCCTGAATTGATAAAATACGTTACGAAAGCACGTGCTGGGTGTAAAAATACAATACAAAGCGATGATTAATCAGCTGGAAATAATATTTTAATAAACAGCTCTCGTTTCCTTCAATTTAAAATTCTTCAAGAGCTTACAAAAGCAGAATTGCACAGATGTTCGTAATAATCCGACATTTGTGCTCAAAGTTCGATATTCGTAGCTCGCAGAACCAATCGAGGTTTTTATTGCGTACGAAACGCGAGTTGAGCTCCGCCGACTGTTCAGATGACCAAATTATAATCAACAGTTAATTTCTGTAACGATTAAAAATTGAAACCGCGTTTTCAACCTTCGAAAAAGAATCAAATTCTCAATTTTATGGTTCAATGAATTCTAGATCATGCGCAAGCTCGCGCGGTAGATTTTTATCAAGAAATTTGAATGAGAATTTTTGAATTACTGCGAAATTAAGGAATTCCACAGGATTTTTGTACCTGGTGAATAATTTTCCTTTTTTTTTTTCAATTGCACCCGAAGTACCAAATGGATGAGATTTTTTGAGAAACTGTCGATCGAATGGAGTCAGGTGAATTTCATCGAATGGTGTAGATCGAATTTAAGGAGGTTTGCTACACACAACAATGTTGCCATGTTGAAAGCATAGAAAAGTTCGAAATGATTAGAATTTAATAAAATTTGTTGAGTATATTTTTTAGTGTTAAAAATGAATATGCAATTTTTAAGATTTTTCTTCTACACAGTTATCGAGTAATTGAACACTGGAATTTACATGCATGAGCATAGCATTCAGATATATATAAGTATATCTTTTGCATATTGTAAACTCGAATTATTCGCGAGCTATGTAGACAACAAATTTGAAAAAATTTGCGTCATTGTATTTGTTGATGCTCAAGGACGTTGTATGGCGACGCGCAAATCTAAATGTTCGTTTTTCTTACATAAAAAATGGCTTGCGAGCCCAAGTTCATGAAAAAAGTTGTTAATAATTGACCAAAAAACGAGAAACTCTAAAGTCGAGATTGTCCGAGGTAATTTGTATTTTTTATGTAATAACCAAAATTTCGAAAAGATTTTACGACCGATTTTTTTGAGAAACTTAATAAAGCTTCTTCGATGTAACGTCAAAGCGTATACGAAATTTGAAGAGGCTTCACCGTTTAGAAATCGAAATATTCAATGTTGAAAATTGGAACTGAGAAATTATTGAAAATTATGATTTTTATAATTAAATATCTCGACTTTTACATCGTGAAACCTCTTAAAATTGCGCGAACTATTAGAAATCTCTGTTCTCTTTGTCTGGTGAGAATTTAAAGGAATTCTATCGACAGGAAATTTTGCATACAACGTCCTTAATGACTCTGAAGTTTGCATCGTTGGAATGCAACGAAATTCTTTTTTATATTTGGCAAAAACAATCATTTGAGTGGAGAATGTAATTACGATGATAAAATGATCGATTTTTGCCACATCGGCTCGAAAAATTTGGATGACATTGAAAATTGAACGAATCAACAATAAAATGAAATATTTTTCGTTGCATTCCAACGTTGAAAATTTCAGCATCATCGTCCTTACGAATGTTATCACCAAATTTTATTGAGTTCTTATCATATTGTCGTATGTAGCCAACCTCCTTAAATGCACAATATTCTCGAACAAGACCCGGTCCGATCTGGACAACCGAGAAACTAAGAGAGAGAGAGAGAGGAGAGAGAGAGAGCAAGTGACAAGGACACGAGGGAATACCTGATCGAGGTTCGTTCCATGGTGGACGTTCTTCCGGGATCCGGTTCTCCCAGTTTTCTCTCGTCACGCTGCTCGGGCTCCTGAACTCTTCTTCCTCGACTTTGCGCGGGGTTTGCTGTTTAGAGTAAAGAAAGATACAGGGAGAGTAAGGGAAAAGAGACGGACTCGTTTCGTCGAGACGCCCACTGCTCGGTGACGTATTTGAGGAACTTTACGGGGCATGGGACGACGCTCTATGATAATGCGGTTTTCGAACTGCCGAGCGAGGCAATGGTGAGGACTTTTTATCGAAAAAAATCTGCACGCTTACGGGCTATCCCCGAAAGACACAGCACGAACGATGCGAACCTCTTCGGGGCATATAGAAAAAGTAAAAAAAAGAAGGAGAAGAGGATGCGGAGAGATGAGCACGGATCGGAATGCCGGAGCTTAATCGGTCCTGGATGTGGACACTCGACGCACGGCTCGTTGTATATACGTACAACCATTTAACCGTTGAGAGAGGCGAAAGCCTAGACGCCCCCAGCCATTGGCCGGGGGTCGAGCGTCACTTTATAATCGTCTGTGGGAACTGCTTGACCGCGGCAACGAGAAGAATTCACAACTATCAACTAACGTGACCGACGTAAAACGAGCCAAAACACGAATTTCAGATCAAATTCAACAGATTCCCCAAGTCGAAATTCCAGTTACATCAATTTTTCGATTTTTTTATTCTTATTCGTCCGTCCGACCCTCATTTGCCTCTGCATTGCAATTGCGCGTGAACTGCAAGTAATCCAATTAATTTGGATGATTTTCCTAATGAATGCGGATGATCCTGAAGTTTGCATCGTTCGAGTGCAACGAAATTCGGTTTTTTCTTGAGGAAAACTCATGATTTTTATTCGATATTGAATCAGGACGATCAAACGATCGTTTTTCAGCATTCAAACACAAAATCGATACGAAAATTGATTTTTCTTTTGAAATTTAACAAAAAATTACGGAAAAAAGTATTTTTCGTTGAATCCCAACGTTGCGAACTTCAGGGTCTTGAATGCGGACGATTCCGAAGAATTTAAACGCCCACCGGAAATGTTAATTGATCGGGAATTATTTTAAAAAACTCGGAAAATGGTTCTGCATAAAATTCGAAATTTCGCTTCGAATCGAATGTTTATTTGTATAGATTTAAGACTTGCAAGTTTTGGATGAAACTAGAGACGCAATTTTCCACGAAGCTCATTAATTTTCATAGAAGAACTAGCGTGTTATTGCAAGAGATGATTACAAAGCATGAAACAGTTTTAAGGAGCATGAAATATGCTTGAAAATGACGTTGATCCTCCCCAAAGAAAAAAATATTCGTCTTTTCCGTTCATCTGGCCATCAGGGATGATGGCTCGTCATTTTTTCTTCTATGAGAAGGAACACGTGGAACTGAGAAGTCAGGAACAAGTGTAAGAAACGTTTGGGGACGAGCGAGGAACTGTCTGGGCTACCGCAGTTATCCTCGCAGTGGGACGTCCCGTCAGTTACGAGGGAGTAAAGGACCCGGAGCGACCTGTTAATTTTCCACGGTTAAGGTACCAAGTTTCTCGGGACCAGTTTCAACATCTCAGCGGTTCTCTTTTTGCGTCATAAATTCCATATTTACATTTACATTCCAGAGGAAACCCATCATTAAAAAGAGATTTTTAAATTTTTATAAATTAGCCAAGTTCACGAAAGCTCTACTTATTATATGCGCGTTGTCTCGTGGTCATAAATCTTGAGAGTCTTGCATGAAAATATCTTCAAAGACTATATACATCGAGGAATATTTTTCTGACGAATTCTGCCACGAAAACTTGTGAATTTTCTATAAATTCGAATCCTAAAGCTCCTGGACGTGTTTCGATGTTCCACACTCAAAATTTCCAAGTTCAGTAAAGACGTTCTTTCTTTTTGATGGACAAAAAACTCTAATTGAAATGATCACTCGATAAGACGTCTTGGAGAACTCGAGCCATATATCTACTCCTCTTATCGAAACGATCTCGAGCCCTTATGCTTTCTCAAGATTTATCAGAGATCACAATTCTTCGGTGTCATGGCTGACCAAAATTTGACTCTACTTCGGCTCGCCATAAAGACTTTCATTCTTCAAGAACATACAGAAGAGTATGACGATGTATCTCGTGACTGAATCTTTCTCAGTAGCTTTTTTCCTCTGTATACTTTATCGTTTCTTTTTGCTTTCAATATCGTGGGAGTCTGCGGTCATTTTTGGTTTTTTTGTCTTCCCTTCCGCATTGGCTGTCGTGCCTTCGAATTTCTTGACGGTCTTTACGGAAATTTACAATAGAGATTGAAGAGGCAATTGAAATTCACGAAATGAGCCAAAAGTCCTGTGACTTTTCGACTTTTTGAATTGCGAAATATTTTCGGATTATTTTAACGATCAGTTTGCGGAGATTCGCTTTGAGTAGGAGAGCTTCGAGTTGATTGCTGAGTGGAAGGCAAGCTCCGGTATTTCGGAAAGCGCGCTTCATTAGTGGCTTCTCGAACCTGATGGATAAAGTATCCTCGTAAGAGCAAATCCTCGAATCCCTCGGGCGAGCACAGGAGGAGATGAGAGGCAGATGAGAAATATGAAGAGGGAAGGGGGGCAAGATGGATGAAAAAAAGGAGGAATTTAAACGACCGCGCGCACAACATCGACCGGGCCTAGGTCACGGTCCGAAGATTTCTCGTTCTCCTCTTCCGTCTCTGGACCAGCTCGAGACGTGATGCCTCGCAGGATTATTCTTAGCTATATACGAGCTTCATTATACATATACACTACACTTGTTAAAAAAGAGATTTCTCAACGACTCGATGAGAGAGACTATATCAGAGCCATCTGACAAAGGTGCCTTAACCCGGAGATGTGAACAAAAGAAAAAAACAACACGTAATTCTTCGGCTCGGAGTACGTACGATTTTTTTCAACTCCTGAAACATCCCGATCACTAGAAAATATAGAAAAAAACATCTACGCGTCGAATAAAATATTTTTTCCAGCGTTTCCTATTTCGCGAAATTGTTAAACTGAGATTTATTGAGTTTCCTCGTTTCTGGAAATCGCGATTAATCGCGGGGACCGATAGTGCGCAAAAAATGATGCTGAAGTTTGCAACGTTGGAATGCGTCGAAAAATATTTCATTTTATTGAAGATTCGTTCAATTTTCAATGTCATCCAAATTTTTCGAGCCCAAATGCTTTTCGAATGGCAAAAATTCATCATTTTATCATCGTAATTACATTCTGCATTTGATTAATTATTTTTGTCAAAGATAAAAATGAATTTCGTTGCATTCCAACGATGCAAACTTCAGTCATCGCAATAAAATGTTCAGTTTTCACGGGCGCTTGCCGAATTTTTACTGTTTTTCCATCCGTCATTTCTTCATTTTTTACAGCCAAGTTGCTCAACTACGTATAAAACTCGTACAAAACTCCCGAAAGGCAAGCTGTTGAAATAACTTTCTATTTTATCTCTTTTTGCGACGACGTTCGCTTACCGAGGAATCTATTTGTTTTTTTTTTTTTACCGTACGTCAAGGGCGTTTGGGATGATAAGATATTGGATTTTAGAGCAGGAGCCAATTGAACAAATAGTTGTTAGCAAGCTTCATCGTTTATCTCGATTCCATGTCAAATCAGCTTTATACTAGTCCGTCCCGAAAAAAATAAAGAAAAATGTAATTCCACGAAATGAGGCTTCGAATGTGTTTACGCGTAATAAAGTTGAAGAGAACGTGAAACGTTGCGAAAATTCTTGGAGTGTGGTAAATGTAACGTTGAAAAAAAAGTGTGCACGGTTAGAATTGTTCCACTTGTTATTCATGGAATTTTGAGAAGTTGGATTTTACATGAAGAATCGTCGAAGTAGCAAGTTGCAAAATAATGGCAGAGCGAAGATCCGTTGTTTGCATAACGACTAGTTTACTTTGCGCGGGACGAAACTCCTCGAAGCTCTTTTCGAGTCAAACAATAAACTTGGATGCTGACTCAATTTCTCGTGAAAATCTACCTGGAAAGCTATTTGATGAGCGGGCATTCCAATGTCCGTTATGCCTATTGGCCATTTGTTGCTAGAGCATTTTTTCTCGTGTAAAGACATCTAAGAAGAGCGAGGTTCAAGCGAGGAGGGAAAAAAACTAGAATATCACGGTGAAACGTCGCGGAGGGAATGAAAGGGAATGATTTTCCGGATAGAGAGTGAGTTGCGGTCAAGAGAGAATGATGGCATGACGGGAAAGGGGATCCAGGTTTACAGGTGCTGCATTTTTTCGGCTTTGAATATAATCGAAAAAGGCGAAGGGAGAAAAAAGACAAACGGAGCAGAGAAGCGCGACGTTCTATCGTGGCGTGTACTACCTGAGCAAAGTATAGAAGAAGGAGATGGAGGAGGAGACCACGAGAAGCATATATAAGGTCGTCGGCGAAAAGCAACGATTTCTTGGGTTTAGACAAAGATCTCTAACTGGACCACGCCTTCCCACCCCCACGAATACAGTTCCTGCGGGTCCTGGGTCTCGATCCTGTCGTTGGATAAGACGGATTATTGTCTGAACGCCAGACCTTGCTCTCGTGACTATGTCTACGCATATATCTATATATTCAGCACATTCATCGAGAGACGAGGAGAAGGGCGCAGGTGTCCTGGCACTCTGGTCCTCCGCGACGTCCTGCCGAGACTTTTGCTCCTGAGGCGAACGCGGACGACCAACGCGATCAGAAAAGGGAATCGTCTTAGACTCGGATATCCATTGGCCTTTGGCGCAACTTTTCCCCATGCTGCCCCATAACTTTTAATTCATAAGCAAGATATATCATCGTACGCCCTCCAAACCAGCTCCCCGAATATCACGACAACCCAATGAACCGACTTTTCTTTCTTCGTCTCACGCTTCGTCGGAATGATCCTGAAGTTTGCATCGTTGAAATGCAACGAAATTCTGTTATTTCTTCAGTAGAGCTCATAATTGTTATTCAATTTCAAAAAAAACTCAATCGACACGACAAATTGCCATGATTTTAAAAATTTAACAAATAATCAATAGAAATAATATTTTTCGTTCTATCTCAACGTTGCAAACTACAGAGTCATTTGTCGGAGCGCTTGAAATTTCGCTCAAACTTATTCGCCAAGATTATTCAAACTTGATGATTAAAATCTTGCTCACGGTTCTTGAATCTTCTCGCCACCACCACAGCCGAAAAGAATGACTCGACAGGGTTGTCTAGTCAAAACAAATCCGCAGCAGCGCGTGAATACCTGGTCATTTTTTCAACACTTACAATTGTTCATCTGCGAAGAATGGCATACCTCCAGAGACTCTGGAAAGGGATGCTCGTCAGAGACTGTTCCTCCTAAACAAACAATTCGCGCGAAGGAAAAACAGATCCAAAACTATTGAGAAGACTTTCACGGTTCAAATTGTTGATATTCGATAGCTCAATGCCATTTCGAATTCCTGCGTGGACTTAAAAACCCAAAATAGTTCTGCCAAATGTCTTTAGTGTAATTTCAATGCCGAAGTCTCAACTTTGGTGAAAATTGTGCACACGAAATTGTCGCCCTTTTACAGTTTTTCGGTTATTTAATAAAAGGAAAATGTCCACGAATCCCATGACGCGGAATCGGATGCAAAAAAAAAATTCGATTTTCGTGATTGGCATTTTTTTCCATTCAATTAATTTTTGGCAATCTGAGCAAACTGCGATTCACGTTCTGTGAAAAAATTCTTGTGGATTGTTGTTTGAAAAAAATGGGAAATTGAAAGATTCATGACTTGAAAGTTATTGTTGAGTCTTGTTCTGGTGTCGGTTGGTCGATTGCCGTGAAACCCTTTGAGGGAACGTCGTTGCGATAATCTTTTATGAAGCGAAAAGCCGCTGGGGGCGAAAATGTTGATTCATTTGCGACTGGGCGAACGGTGGAGAAGGAAGATTGTTACCGCGCGCAGGTAAGGCGGCAACGCAGAGGGTGAAGAGCGACGAGCATCTAGATTTCTATTCCGTCAGACTAATCCCTCGTCAACGTTGGGATTAGTGCTTGAAAAATCCCCATATACGTCTAGATCTTTCGTTGTGATAGGACGACTGTACGATGTGTAATAAAGGATGAGAAAAGAAGAGACGCGAAGGGCAATATCTATTCATATTTGGGAGGCTGGGGCGAAATGACACGCAGAGAGAAAAACGAGATGAAATTTTTTGTTTTCTTCTTTTTCCGAACTAGACGATCGTTGTTTATTCTGCGTTCGGCATTGATCAAGGTTGCCTGGAATTTCATGGATTATTGGTCGACGACTACGAGATTTTTGAGTGCGAACTTGATTGGGGGAAAAGAAGAAGAAAATTTCGTACGATTTTTCGTGTCGTGAGTGTTCATTTTGCCCCAACGTCTCTTTTGTTCGGTCCCTTCTATATTTACATGTCGACGGAGATGATCGCCTCATCGCGCAAAGTAAAAGATCGTAAGAAGAAAAGAAGCTGCTGCGTTGGCATCTCTCGTCAGACTCCGCAAGGAGGGACGAGAACGATCTGCCGGCAATGCTAAGAGGAACAAGAGGAGAATATAAAAAACTATGTGTGAGAGAGAGAGAGAGAGGAAAAAAGTGGCACCTTGAATAGAGATGAAGATATAGAACGATAGGGCCCAGGCGCGGGCCTTAAAGTGGGCAGGCGTGGGCGGCCTGTGTACTCGGAGAGATCAAAGAAGAGCCTCGACGATTGAAATATTCAATACTCAGCCATACCCGCGAAATCCTTTTCTTCTTCATTTTCTTTTTTCCCCATTTTTCAGCCCTGCTCCACGTTTCTCGATTCTTCTCATTTCCGTAACTCGTTTCATCGACGTTTCGCGCGTTTACCTCCTTTTATATCGCCAAAATTGTGCCACATGAACTTTGGCTTTGCGCTTATTGGACCGGGAAAACACTTGGTCTCGTGACCCACAGCAAAATCACTTTCACGAATACATTTCGAAAATATGACGGAAAATCCGTAAAATATGTTTCCACAGCATAAAATCAAATAATTTTGAAAAAAACGATCGAAAATAATGAGTTTTGGAATCTACAGGAATAATTGCGAATTAAAAATTATTATGACAATTGATTACGTCGTCACGAGCCGTTAAAACCAAAAATAGAGATAAGATAACCGGGGAGATCGGGTGTCCATAAGTTTGCCCTAATTCTCGGAAAAAAGAGTCTGTCCGGATGAGACGAAGGACCTCCCGCGATTAGTTCGTGAAGAAAATTTCGGGGAACCTGTAAATGATGTCGTAACATCGTCATTCGAATTTCCGTCGGGGCTTGGGGGTCGACAAAAAAGCCCTCAATGTCGAGTCGGGGAGGTCGAGCACGAAAAAATATAAAGGGCGTTGAAAATTTAGATGCGGAGAAAGATGACGAGAGCAAAGCAAAAACGAGGGTGGTGTGCGCGACAGTGCAACGTATTTTCTCTCTCCGTCCAACATCAACGACCATAACGTTGATGGAGTCTTGGTGTTGTATTTCGAAAGGCGAAACCTGTAATAACAGAGGCATCTGCTTCGTTTTCTTAAGGGCTAGTCAGCCATGTCCAATCGCTCTCTCTCGTTCTTTCATTCTTACAGTACAAGATCCGCTCTTATCCCAAACACACACATGCACATTTCAATGTTTTATGGAGAACTGAGTTTTGTTACGTAAAGATTGAGAATATCGTGTATAAAATATTCGTTGGATTGGCTGAACTGATTTCCCACAATCAAGGATCATTCGAAAGACAGAAAATCGTAGAAAATTCACATTTACTATGAGATTTTTCCGACACATCGTTTTTCCCTAAAAACGATATAAAGAGCTGGCGCTACGTTTTTTTTTGGCGTCGAGCCGCTACCGCGTCTGTCGATAAACTAAACAGAATATGGACAAGAAAATGCCGCAAAGAAACTCAAATTTGTTAACTCAACGCTGAAATTTTAATAGGGAGTCATATTCGATGAAATTAATTCGCGGAATCCTTCAGTGACCACAGATTCGGTCGATCCGACGATTTCATTTAACCAAATCTTCGTCGATGGATCAAATTGGATTTTTCTGTTTTTGATTCCCATACGATGCAAAAACTGGCAATCCTTATTATGAATTATAGATTTTTAATTTGGAAAAATCTGCTCGGGCCATCAAACTCTTTCCAATTATCGATGTAGATTGACCGAATTTTTCATAACAAGAACTTTTTCGTCTACTCTGTCGATATGGAGTTCTCCATATCGATCAGGACACGTGGATGTGATCGGAACAAGGGCGAATCCTCTGGTCACCACAGACCAGCGGATTTGAGTTTTGCAGTTGCAGCTGCGCGTGCCTATATGCGAGCAAAAGCACATTGAGAGGGACCAGAAAAACGAAGAGGTAGAATAATGAACATGCGCGAGTAAAAGAGAGGACGAAGGGAAGAAAAAAAACGCAATCCAGAACAAACATCACTCCCGTTACCTCGCTCATATTCTCAGTGTGCTTTGTGTGGGTTTCGAATTACTCATTCAAATCGGCGAAAAGATTACCCGCGGGTAAGGAGAAGAGCAAAAGCGAGAGAATAATACGCAGCTATGGGGAAGAATTCATACAGCGAGGCCATTTCCATGCTCACGATATAGAGATGACGAAAATATCATGAACACGTTATAAACAAAAAATAAGAAGAGATTCTGTAGATAGAGACATGCCCACAGAATTCAGGGAGCAGGAGGTAATCGAGAGATACGTATAATTTATATGGCGTCTGATTGCTGAACTTGGTTCCAATACAAATGGCCCTATAGTGGAACAAAATCATACCGCAATAATCATATTCGGTGGGGCCAGTAATTAGAGAAAATCATCAATTATGATGCAAATAAAAAGTCAAGAATTTCAGTCTCAATTGAAAAAATATATATTTCTAAACGAATTTACATCTTGCAGCAAAAAAAAACGTCGATATGAAGAAAGCGAAAAAAGCCGATGCCCAGAGTGTCGACTTTCGATATTCGAAAGCTGCATTTCCCGCCTGCTGCACATCGGCGGGTTATGATTATCATAATTTTGATCTTTCGAGTCGAAAAATTGGTTGAACAAAAGGAAACGTAGTTGGGAGCTCTAATCGTGGTTCGAATTGATAATTGAAGAGGGAGTTTCCAGCCTCGAGAGTGCTGGACGATAGTAAGTTCCCATATGCGTGAGCTATCGAGGAGATTTTCGTGCATCGTTGTGTATTATTACGAATGCACATCGCGGACGCGAGGAACGAGGCAATTGTGGGAAGAGGGGGCATGAGGGAGGGCGAGGGGGAGTGAAAAATACGAATAAAAGAGAAGGAAGGGTTTCAACACGACTGTAAATATATCTGTATGTGTATGAAGTGTTATAGAAAGCAAAATATATTTATATATACATCGTGACTCTTTCCGTCTCTTTTTATCTCTCGTCGGTCGTCGAACTCGTCGGAGATCCAAAATAAACGGTCGCGTGGTGCATCCCGCGTATAGCCTCGAGTCAGCAGGCGGCGCTCGCGCGACTAACGCATTCTCCCTCTTCTTCTTGCACTCTCTCTCTCTCTCTCTCTTTCTCAGTCTCTCAATATGCATTGCTGCTGCAATCCGCACCCAGTAGAGTGCAAAGGCCCATCCATGCAGTTCTCTTTATTATTGTCTACACGTTCGCTTACACACAAATGCATATCCTCATATAATAATAATGACAATAATAACAATAATAAAGACATGTAATTGAAAAAGCAATACAAGTTATCAGATTTTTGCTATCTATATCGTCCGAAATTGCCATTTGACGTTGGCCAGACGAATAAATAATCGAAGATGCTATAATTTCGGGTGTAAAAATACTTTTCTTCTCCGTTCATTGCGACTGTTTTTCATGAGCTTGTAATATTGGGGCAAAAAATTAATAGTCAAGTCTTCAGGATCCATTTCGGGGAGACGTTCGATTATTTATGCATGAAATGAATTTTTACAATTTCTCAGTTGGGAATTTTGAGGGAATATGCAAATTTTTGATTGGCTTTGAATTTAATGAGCTTTTGCGCGTATCTTAACTTTTTTTGGCCGGTAAATTATTCACGAATTTATAACTTTTTTCGATTTATTTCAATGTTAAGTACGATTCGTGTTGTTCTCGATAGACAAAAAGTTATTTACATTCTATTTTTATAATTAAAAATTGTTTTGACTTTCAGAACAAAAATTTTGTTCACTTTTTACGTTCATTTTGCGTCGGAATCGATGGAAACTCGAAAATTCTTATGACGAATAGTTTGCTGTGGAAAACGTGAAGATATTAAATGATTATTTCGAGTTCAGTTGCTCTTTCAGCAGCTGAAACGGTAGGCAATACCGATGATAGAAACCGATCGTGATTAACTGATCGCATTGATCGAAGCACGATCTCTGTTCTTACACACAAGTGCATTTACTTTTAGATGTATGTATGGCCACAAGTGCAGAACGTGCTCGTGCAACAGTCGAGCTGTGCACGCGCCTGCTTGGTAATACGACGAGAGACTCAGAATCAACAGAAATAGACGATTTACTGATATCGATTATTACCGTGATACGCACACTTTCGCCATGACTACACATTTAGGTTTCAATCGTACAATCATGGAAAAGAAAATTTCCAATAAATTGCAAGTATTTTTATTCACCCCAAAGTTTAATATTTTCTTGTGTTCGTTAATGTCGATCATTTTCAACACCCACTGAATATATTGACGATGATTAACACACAAACACAGAAATCCTTAAAAGTAATCGTGGCCCAGACGTTTGACAATAAAATCAAACTATTTTGGGATTTTTATCAATAAAATCGATCCCACGAAAAAGTTAAGTGCAGGAGTGCAAAGAGAAATGTCTCTGGCAAGCAGTTTGACGCGATAAATTGGTCCTGCTGATAATCTGAAATGGAAAAAACCAAAAGCAAGAAATTTCTTGGGTGTTGTAATCGGTGAATATCGAGAAATGGAAAAAAATAGTGAGCACATGAAATAAATTTTTACTTTTTACACATTTACCAAGTGATTCGGTCCGTATGCATTTTTTTTCGGGGATTTTATATTTTCATGGAACAGCCTGAGAGTCTGGATGAAGAAACCCGGAAAAACTATTTGTATGAAAAATGTTACGCTTTTTCCTACTTTTGCATCACGTTACTGCCAGACTATTTTTCTGGAAAATCGTCCCTTCAGAATCCTGTCACTTTTTTTGAGCTCAGCTTACAGCCTGCTGCGTTGCAGTCGTGCAAGTTCGATGCGTAATCTTGTGTAAACCGCTCAATGCATTAAGCTCCATGAGGTCTCGGTCTCTTTGCTGCAAAATAGATGAGAATCGTTGTGAAAGGGATGTTGCATATGGTTCCTTTGATAACTGCACTTTCGGCTAGTTCTATAGAGTGCAATGCAATTTTGATAGCTTTATAATCAGCCGAACTATAAAGAGCCGAGCGCCAGAAAAAAGTGTCCGGCACTGACAAGCCAAAAAAGCCACGAACTCGTTATTTTTCCCGGCATTTCTGAACGTCTGCATATAATTGTAACCGCAAGTGGCGTGTGATTAAAATTATAATGTGTTTGAATTAGAATAGTCACGGGAATCGAGAAATTTGAATAATTTCACAAGCTCATTTGACCAGCAAAATCGATGCTAAATTTGGTGCTTTTCATTCTTCACGTAATTGCAAAAATACGACCACGATCATGGGCTCGAATGCCACACGAAAACCCAAAAAATTGGAACAGAAAAACCCTCAAGGGCGTCTATCCAGACGCAGAATTAGTAAAAATGTTCAATGCTTCGAAAAAAAGGTCGAAAAGTATGTTGAATGAAGTGCAAAAAGCCGACGAGACTGCTGCGATGATCGTTTCAGTTCTCTTTGCCAATTTGACGAGTTCAATTTTCCTTCGGATTCTCATGGTGTTTTCCATTATTTGCACATATCTAGTGTGCATCTCTATCTTTGCTGGTACAGTTATTATAAACAGTAAGGTTCCATGTCTCGTTACGTGGAGTCTACGGCTGCACTCTTACGTTAACCCGGGCCGATGATGCGCGCACACGCTAATGCAATTGCCACGGTTTCTCACGATTCAATGGATTATTACGTGCCGCAACTTTGTACACATAATATATATTATACACAGACACATGCAGATATAAATATATATAGACACGCTTACGCATCGTATCGCATTGAGGATGCACTTTATACTATATAAGCATTAAGCCACGTATATACTCGCTTATTAACGACAAGCCGCGCGGATGCGAGAATAGAACTTGGTTCCCTCTTCCACTATATATGAGTTTCCACCGGTTTATCGAGATTACAGTAAGCTCACTACGAATATTAGCAGAATATACACTGTAACTATACACGCTTTACATACTTAACTAACGCGCTTCCATCCAAGTGAGAACTGTCAAGGCCCTCAACACCTCGTGTCGCAAACTCTCTTATCTCATATTAATAAATTAAATTACCAGCCCAATGAACCACTTTGTTCGATATTTTCCCGTATATTGAACAATCACCTTCGAACGCATTTTTCAATCTTATTGAAAAGCAATTCAATTCCAAGTTTACTTCGAAATTGTTCCAAAAAATGGCTTTCAAAATCCTCACAAAAAATGTTCACCTCGTGAGAAAACTCGAAAATTTCACTATTTTTTTTGCCCATTTCTGTAACTTTTATAGCCGAGTTTTCAGAAAAATTGAACGAGATGTTTTGTTGGTTGAATTAAACGAAATTAAATTCCCTGTGCGTTGAAGAGCGACTAGATAATATGCGGATAGCAATTGGAAAGCTTGATATAAACGTTTTTCAATGATAATATTAACACGCGCAGCAAAACTGTCCGCGAATGAAAATTCTGATCTATTTTATTGAGCACGAAAGCGCGGTTTTCATTATAAACCAGATTTTGCATGTGTCTCGTTTCTTCTGCGGATTTCCATGCAGCCACATATTCGTGCCCGCATCTACACATGTTTTATTCTTTACCGAGGAAGGGGCGAATGAATATTCTTATATACACGATTCATCTTCACCTTCCGCTTTTCTTTTACTCCATTCCCATGGACATACGCGCGTAATACGTACAATATATGTTACACATATATTTTCACATAAACTGTGTGCAGATAGTTGGTCAGAGGCGTTACAGTCTTCCGGCTCTTTGCGTTCACCACCGAGAGAGCTCGAGAGCCTTTTAAGATTCATATCTCTTTGCATCAGGAAAATGCCCGAGCGCGAAAGCAAGACAGAGAGAGAGAGGGAGAGAAAGAAAAACGGAGGGAAGAAAAGACATCGCTATATACACAGAGAGACGAATCTTCTGTCTTGCGCGATATCTCGCTGATGCGCGCAGCCAGAGCAGGCACAGCAGACTGCGGATATACCGCAGCGGGACGCCAATGCTCTGTTGCCTCCTAAGAAACTTATGACACGAGGCTCTGTAAATCTATTTACCTACTGATATATATATTCGCCAATTTCCAACAAATTCATCCCTCCAATCGAGTCTGTTTTCCTTTTGAAACGTTCGATTAATAATTCTATGCACTTAATACTGTTTCTTTAATGACACTGAAGTTCGCAACGTTGGGATCCAACGAAAAATACTTTTTCTCTTAATGTTTTGTTAAATATCAAAAGAAAAGCCAATTTTCGTATCAATTTTGTGTCTGAATCCTGAAAACCGATCGTTTTACCGTCCTGAATCAATATCGAATAAAAATCATGAGTTTTCCTCAAGAAAAAACCGAATTTCGCTGCATTCCAACGAAATGATCGCATTCCAGGTGAAATGACTCTGAAGTTTACATCGTTGGAATGCAACGAAATTCATTTTTATCTTTGACAAAACAAATTATTCAATCGCAGAATGTAATTACGATGATAAAATGATCCATTTTTGCCATTCAAAAAGCATATTGGCTCGAAAAATTTGGATGACATTGAAAATTGAACGAATCTTTAATAAAATTAAATATTTTTCGATGCATTCCAACGTTGCAAACTTCAGCATCACCAGGCGAATTGCATGACACGAGAGTTCGCGTGTTTATTTTTTTTTGTTATCTTTGTTCAATCTGACTCCGAGTTACGAGATATTTGACTTTTTTGTGCTTCGTACTCAAACTTCAAGCGTTCAGAATAAAAATGTCAAATTTCTACTTCTGTCCCAGTAACTCCGTGCATGATAAGGGACGTAGAACAGAGACATGAAACGAATTTTTGCAATGAATTTTCTCCATGCAATTATTTCGAAAGCGACTATTTGGCAGGATTGAAATAAAAATGTTATTGATTGAAAAATTGATGGAGAGAAATTCAATTTCCTCTGAGGCAGTGAGGAAAAAAAAGTTAGCAGAAGTTTATGGAATGAGCGATTAACCATCAGGTTTAGGGGCATCATGTAAATTGAGAGTTGGTCGTTCCATATATTCATTAGAAATGAATCTGGGGGCTCAATTTGTCAAAAGTTGCCGACGCTCCTGACGCAGAGTCTTGGAGATCGTTTCGACATTTATGCCTGCGTAGAGTTTCCCATATAGATATATATATATATTTATATTTATGGATATTAATTTTCATGGTGCACCGTAGCCACGGCGAGAGTGTAGATGCACGGCTGCGGGTTGCCGCGGGCGGGTGTGGGATGCGTGCGTAAGATGCATCGTTTTACCGACTCGTATATACATTTATATATGTGCTTCGAAGTACGTGCAGCAAGAAAACGAAAGAGAGAGAGAGAGAGAGAGAGGGCGGGAGGGAGAGGATCGGATATACAGAGAGGCTAAGAACGAGGAAGAAGTGGGTATGAAATTGAGCATTAAGGAAGCGAGAGATGCTGGTGAGATCATAACGGCGTGGCGAATAGCTGACCAGAACTCAACCCAGAGTTCATCAGTTCCCGCTGTTCCTGATGATGCTCTTCGGGTGTTGAGACTTATTCTTGCTGAGTTTTGCTTCCGCATGAAAAAAAAATTAGATTTTTTAAAACTTTGTGTACGGGAATTTTTTTTTCGGGCTTCTGAGAAAAACGGACTAAAGCAGACAACGAAACGGCGATATCCTCGAGTCACTTTGATAAATAAACATTTTTACAATAAATTGAACAGAAATAAGCAAGAAATTTGACAAAATCGATCAGGATTAAAAGGGTTGAGCTATTTTAGCGATATCGATCGATGCAGATCTTTGCAATCGCGATGAAAAAATTCTCTGGAAATATGTGACTTGGCAAAAATGGTTGAGAATGAATTAGAGATTAAGAAAATGAGTGCCAGGGATCACGAGAATTTCTTCAGTGATCACATCACGTTGCGAGGTCAGTGTCAAGTCTCACCATTTATCTCACTTCCGCGTTCATTTTATCGTCTGTCCAATTATCTCGTAGCAAAAAAAATACACGATCGTATATTCTAGTATGAAGTTGCACCAGGCGAGTGCATTATTCGAGTCAAAACAAGCCTCTTTTTTATTCTATACGAGACTCGGATTATAATCGATCATTTATTTATAGTAAAACGTCAATAGACGTGTTCCATGTTGCACGCGTCAATTGTTTACCGTACAAGCTGTGTGAACATCACGCTTTTTACGCTTTGTTAATGCATCGAGCTACGCCATAGATATACGCCAGAGTCTTGATAACACCGCGTTGAAACTTTTACCGGAAAATTGTCGATCATCGATCGATCCAACGCTTCAAGGCATTTTTATATTGAGATGTATCGATCGTCGAGAGTTTCATATAAATAGTTCACCTATTCCTTACATCGAAGTCCAAAGCGCGTCTCTGCACTCATTTTTACATCATTACGCTCTCTCAAATCTTTCGGTGAATACCAAAGATTATTAACAACAAATACCGTCAAGTCAATTTTCGCCACAAAAGCTCCCGTATTTAAAAAACATTTCTCAACTTAACTATTAAAAAAATAGTTAAATATTCCTCGATAATGACGATTTTTTGACGTTATAGCAAAATAGAATTATTTTGATGAAACTTTACGAGAAGGATTATTAAAAAGTCTTCAAATAGCCAATTAGCGTTCTTGTGAAATCTTTGAAAATGTTTCGACATCGTGGCTCAAATGATCGATTCTTGTATCATGATTTTTGGAAGGATTAGGAGACCGGACTCTTCCCTTGTTTACTTTTCGGCTGCAGGCGAAAGGCTCAACTTTCTCCGGCAACATGAAGAATATATGATGCTGAAGTTTGCAACGTTGAAATGCAACGAAATATATTTGATTTTGTTGATTATTCATGCCATTTTCAATGTCATCCAAATTTTTCGACCCGATATACTTTTCGGGTGGCAAAAATCGATCGTTTCATCATCGTAATTACATTTTCCATACGAATAATCATTTTTGCCATAAAAACGAATTTCGTTGCATTCGAACGATGCAAACTTCAGATTCATAGAAATATCCACGATGCTGAAGTTTGCATCGTTGGAATGCAACGAAATTCAGTTTTTTCTTGAGCTAAGCTCGCGATTCTTAATCAATATTTTGTGAGCACACTAAAACGATTTTTTTTAGGATCCAAAAACAATAAAATGAGCACAAAAATTTTCATGGTTTTTGTTATTGAAACAGTCAATTAAAAACGTATTTTTCGTTGCACCTCAACGTTGCAAACTTCAGTGCCTTGAATATCCTTCAATTGCATATTTCGATTTCGAGTATTAAAACGAAAAACGTTGATAACAGAATTTTTTCTTGCATCTCCGATGACGTTCGTAACGCAATGCGGAATGAATTGTGACCAGTTGGTTTCTCGTGAGTTTATGGTAATTCTTCAAAGAGTTATAAAAAAGGGGTCGCCACGTGAGGCGCTTGCGAATTTGTCCATCGTTTGTTACCACTCGGATCGTAATGCTAGATTTATACATATGAATTCCCTCGCGACTCATGATCAGAAGTTATAATAAGCCTTGGATAAAAAACTGTTTCGAAAATAAAGCGAAATCAGACTATTTTCACATACTTTTTTTTGTGCGTCCATACGAAACGATTGGCCAGTCGTTTTGTATGGAAATATGACTCGAGACGATCTTGAAGTTCGCAACGTTGGAATGCAACGAAATTCGGTTTTTCCTTGAGCAGAGCTCGCAAATCTTATTGAGTATTTAATCAGGACAATAAAATGATAATTTCTTAGGATTCAAATAAAAAATCGATACGAAAATGGTCATTTCGAGTTTTAAATTGAACAAAAAATGAAGAGAAATTGTATTTTTCGTTGGGCCCCAACGTTGGGGCTTTTGAAACTGATACGGAAAACGAGACACCCTGTACATATTAGAGTGTAATCGCATGGTGAATCTATAAATAGAAAAGACGATAATTCTATCGGTTTGTCTCCGGGGAATTGTTGAAAAAATAATGATTCTGTTTGCCAGGACTTTTGGTACGAAAGAGTCATCGTACTCAGACGCGTGCTGCCCTCCTCTAGCCTCATCATTATTCGATAACTCTCTCGCCCTCTCTATCTGTTTGACTGGCTTCGGTGACTTGCAGCGTATATTCTCCGATGACGTGTTTCAACTTTTTTATCTCCAATCGTAGAATGTAAATAACAAAAAATGAAGCCTCCACGAGAGAATAACAAAAATAGCGAACGCGTATATATATTGACGCGTGTGCTGTGCATTACGATCAACTTCAAAGCACACACGAATGCCTCGAAACGACAACGTGATTCTTTAATAACTTCTGGAAATTTGCTGACGCGACAACGTCATTATTCTTCCGGTTATTATAATTAATCGAACTCGGCGTCCTCATAAACTCGAGGTTGATCGATCTCGATAACGCGTATACGGAAACTGTTCGAAAGAACGAGATTCACGAAGAATACGATGATTTTGCAACTCTTTCGTAAAAACGTGAAAAATTTAGTCAACTTAATTATTATTTCGACGTCCGGAAAATATCGTCCTTGAACATTTTGTTAGTTGATTTTTATTCCGATTATTCGTAAAGAGAAAATCTTCCTGGAATGAAATGAATTCATCTCTCGTTTTCAATGCAAATATATTTTCATTCGTGAACTCCATCACGTTGAATGTGCGAGGCTGTGAGAAACCCTCCTGATGATCGCTCGGGCTCTATCCTCTTCCGGCACGAGGCTCGTTTTCAATATTTTTTGCTTCTTTTGCTCGAGAGCCTCATATAATGTGCCTTGTGGTATAACGAACTCGATAATCGTCTGTATCGCGCCTCTCGCGCTCTGACCTCCGGCCATCTCTGTATTCTTCCGTCGCAAAACATCGTCCTCGTTATGCCATCGCGTTCACGCTCGTGTCCCATATCTCATTTATATACCTTTCATAAACATCAAATTCCCTTAAATGTGTGAAAACTTGAATTTTTTTCTATTTACCTTCATTTTCAATTCCCTTTAATAATCTTCATCGATTCGCGATGTTTTTTTTTCTCCATTCATTGACAACGCTGAACGAGAAATTGCAGGTGTTTGGCTTCGGCTGTCGCCAAAGTTTGAACAGCCCTGGACCTCAAGGGACAACCCCGCGTAGCAAATTTGAAAAACTGAGCGAACAAACAGTTTTTTTTTTTTTTTACGTTGAATCGATCGTTTCACTTCTATTTCGGGGTTAAAAAGCTCGATTTCCTGTCTTCAAAAACCATAAACTCGACTCGGTTGATGGAAAAATAAAAACCTTATGCGAGGGAATACAAATTTATCAGAAACTTGTGACACACACGTATGAGGTGCACAGATGTATGAGATGCGAGAGTTCTAAGTGCATCGCGAGTACGAGCGAAGAAAGAGTCGATCGGAACTCGGACTAAACACAGGCGTTATAACGATAACCGTAAACAAAAAGTGCACGTAGATATTCGCAGTCCAATAGTGTGCTGTAGGAATTTCTACATGGGGCTGTTTAACGCGAAGAAAAATAGTCGAAATGGTTGAATTTTAACTTCATTTTGATTCAAGAGAAAATGTTTTATTTCGCGGAATTTCAAAATGACACTGAACTTTTATGGAATTCAGCACAAAGTATTTTGATGAGGAAATGAGAAATGGTTGAAAACCGCATGATTTTTAGCATGGTTTGCTATGGAATAGCTTGTATAGGAATGAATACACGTTCTAGACAACAGGATCTGTGCTCATGCCAAACGAATAATAGCCTCGAATGAATAGCTCCGAGTTAGCCAAGAAGGATGTTCGATCTTCCCGAACGAAGGTGAAAGGGAAAAGAGACACGGGAATCTTTGCTCCTGCTCGAGAAGACAGGCGCAATAGCGGGTCCGTGGTTGATCGTTGCATCGAGGGGGTTCACTCGTTTTCTCTTTACTTTATAGCTCTTTCAACGACGTATTTATACATACAAGAATATCTACATCTATATATACGTGAAATTATATAAGACACGTATACAAAGTGTCCGTAAAGTTGCATTCAAGTTGCCATCTAAGTAGCTCGCAAAGTTATAAAAAAAATGAGTTTTTAATGCGTCGACGAGTGATTCGCGCTCGTCAATCGCTCCGATAACCAATGCGATGGGTGTTGCGAAGACAAATGGTTGAGAAATGTTGTCCAATCGGGGAACTCCCAGTGGATAGGCTCGACCTTGTCGTTCGGGTCTCTTCTCGCCCGCTTCTTATCAGCGAACCAACTAAATCGAAGTCAAACGTTGCGATTCTACCATATTTTGCGATCATCGATCTCGCAAGCTTGCTTCCAAGTCGACTTTATGGACAGCCTGTGCATATGTTCGTCCAAGACGACTCGCTTCCTCGCTCTTTCTCTTCTTCCCGTGTCTCCGCATTTATCTGCACTTTTATCTGCGTATCTATCTGCCTATTCATCTCTCTTTCCACTGTAACACATCGTGATCATTCTTCTCGCTGAGTCGCTCTTTTCGCATGGTGAAAAAAAATAAAAATAAAAAATAATAACAATGACGATAATAAGAAGAAAGACACGTAGAACGAGCGAGTGAGCACGCCAAACTTGCTGCCAGAAGGGTCAGAGCCGAGAGCACATTGCACGACGAGTCCTCTTAATTGGTAAGGCGTCTAGAGCGTTAGACCAATTGTCGACGTAAGCGCGCGAGGCTCGCGCGCGACTGCGTTACGCCAACGCGTATACCGGGCTTCCCACACGCTATATATTTTGTATTTTTATTTTTTTATTTCACTCTCTTATGCTACTGGATTCTGTCACGATAACTATACGTCCTCAACGCTCATAGATATACACTAAAATTGTGCACTTCCAGCGCAGCCTTTCTCACTCGCGCGCTTTGCGTAACCTGATGATCCTGCCAACAGGTACAAATTCAAATTCAATTCTCATTACCACTCGATTTTCAAATTTTTCTTCGCTCAATCGAAAAAATGGCCACGTGGTTTCGAAAAAAAGCTCAGCCTCAATTTCCCTAGTTCGGGCTTCCGTTATTACTTTTTCCCCCATAAGAATCTTCTCAGCTCGATGCTTTTCAATGAATGTGGAACTTTGCTGGTGAGTTTTTCTTTCACTCTCCACGCGCGACCGTTCTCGTGAGATGGACCGTTCAGGCTTCGATCACAAGGCTCACGATCTCGCTATCTGCTTCCATGGTCATGTCTCCGCGACGTCATTCACTCGAATTTCTGGACATGTTGGTTCTTAACATCCGTTTTACGTATATACATGTGTACGGGATTTTATATGCTATTCGATGCGTTACTTGGTTTGGGTTAACAGGTTTTAGGCGGGGAAGAGCAGCCGCAGAAGAAAAATATAGTAATTTATGCAAATGTGTATATATTTTAATACACACACAAATTTATATGGTCACATGACGGCATGTATACGTTTCTGAAGCAAACACATGCCTGCGTCGCCGCGAGACGACATTATCATTGACGATTTGACTGTCTTATATGCATACGAAAGAGAAGATAATCGAAGGTTGTTCGGTCTTCGACCTCTCTGCGGCTTCAACTCCGCAGCCACGACAAGTAAACGCCAAATTTTGTTGTTGTTCATCTTCCTCCTGAAGATTTTAGCCACTTGAATTTTTTACTCATCAACGAAAAAAAAAAAAACTACTCGAGGATTCATCCAAACTGTATTTACGCGTAGGAACACAATTTGTTTACGTATCGAATTAACGTCGATCCTCAAAATTCATCGTGGATTTAAAAGATTTGTTTGGTTAGGAAATTCACGCGGTTTCGGCGGAAGAATAATGCAAGAAAATTCATTCCAAGTGCCTTTTTCGAGAAATGTGCAATCTGACGAGAAATTCAACCGTTTCTTGAGATCCTGCTGCAGAATTCATCGGCGCTGCTGCCTTTTCGAATGCATACGTTGGTGAGTTTTCGTATTTCGTTCATATTCCGAATAACTTGCTATTTTTTAGGGTTTTACATGATTTAATATGTTTGAGGCCACAATCTCAAGATATTTAACTTGATTTCATGACGACTAGGCCACTCGATTAATTTCTCACTTCTCAAACGTCCTTCGAAGCGTCAAACGTCGCAAGTCTGCGTTTTTCCGTAATATTCGTTTTTTTTTTTTTCGGAATAACAAAGTTTGATTGGAATTTCATTATTTCGATGCAACGGCACAACGTTCTTTAGATAATCGAGCAAAAAAACATTGATCGTTAAACTTCCAGTTGGAATTCTCCAGAAAACATTATTTATTTAATAAAATTTTGTAAATATTTGTTCGCCGAATTATGAAAAAATTTCGCACAGAAACTTTTGGACTTTTGTCAATGATCGTGCGTCTTGGCAGCGTCAGTAAACTTTTTCTTAATGAGTATATTTTCATTTTTGATTACGTAAGAAATTTGTCAGAGACACTTTTTGAATCGATTGCGAGACAAGCGCGATGTTTTGCTCGGTATAGGAATTATCTCGGAATAAGAATTTATCTCAATAAGTCGATCGAGACGAGGTCGTCTTCCGGTATGGTGTTTTTTTTTCTTGTTTTTTTCCTCTCCTCCTGTTTGCGCCATGTCCGTGCATGATCTATATAAAAAAGGGCTTATGGCAATTCAGACGTTGGTCAACCGCGAAGGCCGCGGGCAATTGCACCAGCGTTGAAACACGGCTCGAAGGTTTCTTTGGCCTAAGGTTAACACTCACACATACAACAATCACTTACGTACGTGTATTCAACGATGCAAAGAGAGGAGAAACACTTTTGCGAATACTTGTGTGGATCCTGTTTGTGTACTTTGCGTATTTGGCCCCTTTCTCTTCGGCTGCGGTAGCGCAACGCGTAAGTGTCACCGGCTTGTCCTCACTTTCCAGTCAATTGCTCGGAGAAGAATACGGAGATGCAAGGATCAGACAAACGTATCGAAACATTGAGCCGGACATTCCCTCATCCCTCATTCCCTCATTTTTGTTACCGGCACGAATGTGACATTTTTATCGAATCAATTCAAAGTGTCTCTTGAATTTGAGGTGGGAAAGTCGATGCGAGCTCGCTTTAAACTTTTATCGGTGTGACAAACGATGCGCGATGAAAAATCTGACGAGAGTTTGAAAATCCGTCAAAACTTGTGCAGAAATTCTCGAGATTTGTTCGTTTTTCAGCTCTTCAAAAATTCGTAAATCAATTCAGAATAAAAATCTGATTGACTTTGCATTTTTCAATAATTGATAACCATTTCCTGGAGTTGAAATACGCTGGAAGGTTGAAGGGATTTTGTGCAAACGGTAGTTCGTGACGACGAATGTTTAAGTATATGTAACATATGGTATTTGGTGGGGATTGAATCCCGCACACACGAGACTCGCAAAACGACTTTTCGTGATCCAGAACGAGTAACTGTTCCATTCTGATGCAACCTCGCAGCTCTTCGGGTCGATCGGTCGCGTTCATAGACACAAATACAGCTATTCCAACCAACAGCCCATATACGTCTTCCTCCTCAACTCTCCAGCAGTCCTTTGACGTAGATGCAACGGATTCACAAAAAAATTATATACCGAGGATTTATTCCTCATCGCAAAACATCTCGATTCCGTTACGATTTCTTCTTTCTTAGACCGTCACTTACTCACTATAGTTCTGGCAACCGGAACGTCGATAATTATTAACAGCATTGATAATAATTGGCCGAAGAAATCGAGTCCAACTACAACGTGAAGAAAAATTCAGACTCAGACTCTTCCAGAATTCGATGAATCTGTAAGTTAAAAAAGTTGCTAAATCTGATCCATCGAAGATTCGTGCAACGACGAAAAAAGCTCGACTTGCTAATTTTCCTTCTGTCACATGAACCTGGTAGAAAATGAAGAAAAAAAATCACTTTTGGGTCTTCTTTGCGACCCTTATTCGTCTCCGAAGCCAAAAAAGTCATTTGTCGATATCGAAACGGTCCGAAAGAAGAGTGCGACGTTGAAACTGAATTAAAAAAACAGAATCGAGGGGTGAAAAGTTTCAGCATTTGAGATCCCTAGCCAATAATACTTCTCCGTTACGTCTGTCATTGGAAATTACATCCGAACTGACACCGGAAACCAAAGGGACTCCAGCGACCTTATTCCTTTCGCGAAGAGTTTTCCTGCAGAGGCACATACTCGGATGACCTTTCTTAAAGTTTGCATTTCAGACTGACGATTCAAGTGTCATCGAGTTTACTAAAAGCATGACCTGAGAGGGAAACACGATCAGTCCGTTATCGACCAGAGGACGAATTGACGTTTACCGTGAAACACTTTTGTATTGCACTCATGCACGCATATTTTTTTTTGTAGAAAACTTTTTAACGATGTTGGAGTTTGCATCGTTGGGAAGCGACGAAAACTGATTTTTTTAAAATAACAAAGCATCACAATTTTATACAGTAATTGTCAACGATAATGGGACAGTCTTCTTGGCAATTGGAAAACTGAATTTATTCGTCAAATTTGAACGATCGCATTCCAATTATCAAAACAATGAATAAAAAAATCATTTTCCATTGCATTGAAATGATGCAACTTCAGTATCATGGATTTTGGTCGTGCGTTGACTGGTATTTTCCAAACTAATGAGTATAAGCCACACCGCTATCGTGCTATTGAATGCTCAATTAAAATTTGGTATAGTAGATCACGAAAAAATAAGATTTAGTCAAATTTTCAAGAGACTACAGCAGAGAACCACTAAAAAGGTATTCGCACTGGTAATTTCATGAATTAAACATTTATTCGATACATTTTCATTGCATTTTACAATGAAAACTTTTTTCTGGTTCTCTGCAGCCTCTTGAAAATTGGACTGGATATTTTTCTCATCATGATCGAGTGCTGTACCAAATTTGATTGAATTCTGATGCTAAAACTGAGAGTGCACTACCGTAAATGACTTCCCCTGATTAATTAGATCAGCAGAAGGAAGAACCTCGAAAGACACTCGAATCCGATGATTTTTTTGTATCCAAAGCTGTGTACAAGAATCTAATTATTCGGGCAGCATAAAAATCCACATGATCGATCGGCTTTGAATTGAACAAGGGAATTTGTACTAACGCAGCTGTATACACGGTTATGTATGGTTGCGATATCGGTAGGTGAGCGCGCGATGTTGGCTGGCGGTCGGTGATGGTGTCTGGAGGGTGCGATCGGTTAGATCACCTCGTGTCCCGACATGGAAGCCGTGGGTCACCTAGCCGTACTTGCCACCCGAGACCGTTCGCGCGCATCCTCTTCTTCCTCCTTCACACATTCTCATCTCTTCTCGCAATGCAAGCTCATGTGCACTTTTCTCCTTCGTATAAACGACCTCAGCACTTAGCGAGAGTTTGTATGCACTTTGCCGCATAACTGCACTCTGTCGGTTCTTGTGTATACGCGCAGAGTGTCGTAGGAAGAGTATCCAAGACGTGTAAAGGGCACATGTGAATCTCGACGTTCCGATCGAAGGTTGCAGAGTCTTCAGAGTTAATTTCTTTAGCGATGACCCATTGACGCGAGGTTAGAGCGTGTGCAACGTGTGCAATATGCATGTCGCCATCGTACGTTGCGAACTCGTCGCTTTTACACAAAACAGAGACCGAAAAATCGTCGAAATGACTTTCCCAATACATGGTAAATGTCCGTTGACAACTGGAGAATGTCGCACGAGTGAAAAATATGGTTTATTAGCCTTGACTTTTGGGACGGCTTGTATGCATGTTCCTGGTAGAAAGAGCATGCTTTTCTACGTCGTTGTCATCATCACCGTCGTCAAACTATACGTACAAGTCCTTCTTCTCATCCTCACCCGCTTCTACTTCCTCCTTCGCTCATTCGCGCGCTAGTCTCGATAAGCTCGCGGTCTGCCTCTCTTCAAGGCTTTCCCCTCTGCCTCCTCACCCTCTCTCTCTCTCTTGTCCCCTCGTTATGATATTAACGCGTGACTTAACCGTTAAAGAAACGTGGGAAAGTCCCGCGTACCACACCATCCTTCCACTCGTTTTACCTCAACTCATCCTCCTAATAATCATAATATTAACTATAATAATGCAAATGATAATAACATTACGAAAGGTAATGTGTTACATGTATTACTGAATCTACTTACACTCGTGAGTATATATAAATACAATATGTAGTTTATTGTGTGTTCTTGTAAATGCAACTGTAACGGTGAATCCACATGCGAGACGTTGGGTAATCCGTTCTTTGGCGTACGTTTTTTTAAACTCAAACCGGATGTCTTGATTGTTTTAATCGATATGAACACGCTAAATTTCTACAATGTTCAGAGAGAAGAACGAAACTGAATTTACCAGAAAGAGACGGAAAGAAATTTTTATTTTCCGGTTCGTTGCAACGAATTAAACTTCAGGTTCATGATTTTTTCTGTCCATCATTCACATAAACGTTTTTTTTTATATCCACACTCGATAAAAGTGTTTCGATGCCTTATTAATTCGAAATTGAACGTGAGATTTTATTCCGCATATATTCGTCGATAATTACGAGTCCCAATGGGTTTTCGCGTCATGCCCATAATTATAGCAATTATATTGACAATATTAAGTGCAAATGCACGTATCACGATTATTCGAATGTTCGACATCGAAATAAAACGTGAGTGCATCGATTTTTTCGTTGATGAAATTTTGATATCAGGAGGAAGGAGAAAGAAGGAATCAAATTTATAGGGATTTTATCAATCTGCTGGCGATTATCGACCAGGCAATTTTGGGGAATATAATCAACGGGAAACTGTGTCGAGGAAAATATACAGGATTATGAAAAGCTCGGTAGACACGTGCTTACATTATTCCGGAGCAGGCAAAAGTAGAAAGATCGAAGTGATCGCCTCGTAATGGGGCTCCAGACAGAATTGCCACGTTCAGTATGGATGCTGGGGCAGAGGGTGGCTCAGAATTAAAGCCGATTGCCATGATAACGAAAATTGATTTTGCCTGCCTTGGAAAATTTATATGGAGCTTGGACCTCGTTAATTTTTCCCGGAATATTTAATGTTCGGTTTTTATTTTCAAAATCTGTTAATTCATCGAATGATTAATTAATTACCGCGTATTCATTCACAGTTTTTATTTAACTTTTGATTTTTATTGTCTGCGGAATATCGAACAATTTGTGCGCAATTATTCGTCTGAATATTTCGGTTCAAAAAAATCGCGATGACTGCCATTTTGTTTATCGGGAAAAATGACGAATGATTCACATTTATCATAATGACCGAAACGCCAACGAACCAAAGCAACGCAGAAAAAAACAGGACGAAGAATAAATAAAACGATCTTTGTCCCGGAGAGTGAGTCGCTGAAGTAATCAGGTTTGACGTCCTTGTAAAATCAAGTTTTGCATCTCCGCGTAGTGTGTCTCTCGGCGGAGACGCAAAAACGGAAATAAACAAGAAAAAATATTTTCATTGAGAATATTTTATTTATTATTTCAACTTCAATCAACTGCCAATTAAGGGGGAGAAAACGTAAGATATGCCAACACTTTGGAGTTTCCGTGGTCGTACCTGTCAATTTGCATCTTAATTTTGAGATATAAAGATTAAAAGTTGATTTCTGCAAAAAAAATACGCCTTCGATCTCAAAGGAAGACAACGGGGGTTAACTAAACAATCAGAAGGCTAAAACTTTTTTTATTCGTCCCAAAAAACATGATCAAAGAAATGACTCTGAAGTTTGCATCGTTGGAATGCAACGAAATTCATTTTTATCTTTAACAAAAATAATTATTCAAATGCATGATATAATTACGATGATAAAATGATCCATTTTTGCCATTCAAAAAGCATATCGGCTCGAGAAATTTGGATGACATTGAAAATTGAACGAATCTGCAATAAAATGAAATATTTTTCGATGCATTCCAACGTTGCAAACTTCAGCATCATCCAAAGAAATTAATGAAAGGGGAAGAGAGGGAGGCGAACAGACACGAATCGGTGGATGCAGGCGCCCGCGTTATCTCGATAATGGCCAGAACGTATATGCACTGAACGAAGGGTGAGTAAAGAATCCGTGTCATTCCATGGTATCAAGGCATTTCCGGTTCCGGCATATCGCGTTAACATTCGCGCGTACTGTCGCAACATCGACGTCCACAATTCTCCTCTATTTTCCTTTCTTTCGATCTCTCTATTTCGAAGCAGCTACAGAGACTTCCAAAAAAGGGTTGTTAAAAATGTTCAAGTGAAGAAAATCCAAAAATCGTGAAGAGAGAAATTCTCTATCATTTTCCCTAAGCAAAATAAATCGAATGATCATCAACAAAGTTTGAAAAAAAAAAGAAAAACGTCGAACGACCTTCGCTTCTGGAACGATACGAACCGACCGTGTCTCATGTAGTTTGCGCACAACTTTTGAGATCCCCTAGAAATGGATGCAATCAATGTGGAGTGGCGCACGTGAGTCCAGCTTTATATGACTTCACCATTAATTCCCTCCAGGCATTGACGCTCCGTTTGTATCTATAGAAATGCTCAGTAGTCTGATAAAGTCGAGCTTAACCGTTTTTGCAACTGAACCTCCGATATTTCCAATCGAGTCATCCTGATGCAGAGCATTTTTTATGGACGCTATATGAAACAAGAGCTTCGTTTTGTTCTGCACGGGCGCCACAGGCTCGGACCGGAAGCGGGGACTCGTGACGCTTGTGCTGTTTTATACGAGCAGCCCATGCAGCTTATCAGGCTTGGAGTCATTTCGAAATAAATCGCTTTTGCTCCTTCCGCGATAACAAGTTTCCCGAGTAATGTCAGTGGCACAAACAACCGTTTGAGAAAGGTCAAACTTTCTCGCATTTTTATTAGGACTCTGCGACTTTTTCATCAACACCCTTATAACCCTAGAACGGTAACCTGATTTTTTTTCACCTATTCCTATAAAACGTGGAGCCAAAAATGACCCGAATTTCGAAAGATTCATATCGCCGGTAAAATTTAACGAAAAGGATTCAAATTGGGCTCATTCTTTTCGTTTTTTAATGCAGAATCACGTGAGCCTGCGGCAAATCTGCTTGGAGACAAAAATCAATGAAAAAATTCGTTAATGCGATTAAAAAAACGGAAAAACGAAGAGGAAACGGGCGCGGGATTTTGAGTCTCGGCTGGGGTCGCTTTTGACCCCAGATCACCGTTCTAGGGTTAATAATCGGGTTTTGTGGGGTCAAGCAGGCACGAGAAGTTTTCAAGGTTTTTCCTATTTTTCGCAGACCGTGCGAATCAAATTCAAGAATTGAATTAAATGATTTATTTGTCGTTTTAATGACGTGGAGATTTTTCAGCAACTTATTTGTTTCAACTGTGTTTACAGCCGTGTCGACAATGTGCTCGTGTGCTGTATTACTTGAATATTGACATTTCTCGTCCACAGGAAAAACAAATTGAATTCTTTTCCGCAACTACGGTTTCTCTTTGCTCCGAGGTATTACTTTGTTGACTCCTCCCCTGTGTATATACACGTCGGTAAATATATCGTGGGAAAAGCATGACCGTTTTCCCGATGATTGTCGGTAGGCCACGCGAAGAGTCTTTGGTTGCGACTCCGTTAAATGTTTCAACGTGTCAACCCATTAACTCATTATCGATCACGAGTTTCCAGACTCGCTCGATCAGCTCTTTTACCACGATATGTATATTCTACCGTGCACACACTTTGGAAACGTTATCTACATGTGTTTAACTTCATTGAGGTCAATAATCCCATATATAAATTCAAAGTCGAATTTCAGCAGCGCCACTGAATATCGTTGACTCTGAAGTTTGCAACAACGTTGAAATTCAACGAAAAACATTTTTTCTATTGATTATTTATTGAATTTTGAAAATCGTGGCGATTTTTTGAGTCGATTGAGCTTTTCGTCGTAAGAGAGAATCGTTTTATTGCCCGAACCAAATGTTGAATAATAATTATTGGCTCTGCTGAAGAAATGACAGAATTTCGTTGCATTCCAACGATGGAAACTTCAGGATCATAAATATCGACGTGCAGAATTAAACTGCGAAAAAATGAAAACTCAAAACTTTGATTAATTCAATTCGCGAAGGTCGCATTTTGGAGTGGCGTTTTGATGACTTTTATAATTGTCACGGTTCCTAATCAGTACACACAGACAAACTGGGTTCAGAGGCAAAAAGTATGCAAATCGCAGTAGTGGAATGATAAGCCTCGCGTAGCAGCTCGTGTGTTAATAAAGCGAGAGGAAAAATCGTGGAATTTCACTCGGGAACGTTAAATATTTATGGACTTTTGTTTTTAAAACCGTCGAGAAATGGAGCACATTCGGTTTCGCGAGTTCTCGCTTCCCCGAGCTCGACATAGTCGAGTCTGTGACGGCATAGAAGGGAAATGAGAAAAGGGTGATAGGGGTTGAAAAAAGAGAGATCGCGAGCAAGGGCAAGAGCGGCACGGAGTACACGGGCCATATATATATATAGAGGTCGCAAGAGGGTGACTTCCGATATGAAGGGAAGAGGAAAGGCGCACGGATGAAGAGAAAGGGTAAAAAGCAAGAGCGAGATCGAGGGAGGAAACGGGTGGCTCAGAGGGGGTGGTTCTGACGCAGACGGAAGTGCCGGAAGGGGCGGCACGACATCCGCACTCCCTCGTCTTTCTCTCTTTCAATTCTTTTTTTGCTCTCCCTTCTTCCGGCAAACCCTCTAACTCCCTTTCGCGTTTTCCGCATTCGCCTTCTCCCGCGCGATGTAACTCCAATATACGCGAAATAGTCTCGGCGCGCACATACTCTTTCCACCCTCGAGTTTTTTTCATTCACACGTTACGAACCGATTTTATGCCACCCGCGGTAGGTAACGAGATAACTGCAACGCCTGTCGAGGAAAATTTTATTACCTTGAATTCAATTGAGTTTGTTATAATTATCGTCGCAACTTTATTAAAAATCGCACCGCCGGTTCAATCAGAAATCACAATTATTCGCTTGGTTTTTTCTTATCGTCGCGAAGCACGATCAAATTTCAATTTTGCGAAGCGTTGTCGCATATCGCAAGCTCAGGATCTACGACGAATAACTAGACTCACGGCTGCTCTCGTTTTGATCGAAGGAATAACCTCAAGCATTCGTTCTATCTCAACGCGGAAGCTTACGGCGGAAGTCCATGAGACTTTGCTCAATTTCCGGGACCAAAGCCACCCCCGCGGGTTAGAAATACTCGAAAGTCAGAAAGTCTCTGCGGGGCTATTTTATGGGGGTTCGGACGATGTCAAGTGAGTCCCTCTTTTATGAAAAATTCCACTCCGTATTCATCGATTATTCGGTTTGAGATGAATCGCCAGAAAATCGAATTCGACAGTGAACATCGAGAGTATGAAATTTTTCGAAGCCTCTTTTAAAGATTCATCAAATTTCGTCCTCACAGGAATATTTTCCTGCAGTGTGACTTTGTCAGATTTGCTAGTTAATAATTCCTCAATTAGCCTTCAAACAATAACGGGATGATTCCCTCTGCAAAGGCCAAAGGTTTTTATTCCAGTCGAATTAATAGAATCATTAGAGAATTGTTTAGTGTATAAACGGAGGGAATCGATCCAATTTGCTTCAAAATAATGAATAGTTTGGGTCATTCTTTTTTTTGTTTCTTGGTCGATAAACACATGAATTTATCGAGGTTAACAGGAAACGAAACGTAAATTGGAGGCTCAACATAGTTCAGCCAGTCGCGCCGATTAATCGATCGACTCTCCTTTATATCTCGCCTCCCACCGCAAAAATAAAATAAAAACATACAGATAATGTGTGTTGATAGAAATTTGTTGTATTGACGGGTCGTTCGAAAAAAAACCCTCAAAATTGTCGTCTTATGGACAAAAATTATCATGAATTGGCGACTCGATTGAGTTTGAAAATTTGCATTATTTTTACTGAACAATTTTTTCAATTTCTCCTAGCCAATTATTTTCGCGGAGCAGGGAATTTAAATATAAAAAAATTGAGGCAGTTTTGCGAAGAGTTTTTCGTACAAGGTCATTGTCGGTTAATGAACGAAAGTTTTTGCTGTATTTTTCGGTGAGAAAATATAAAGCTCGCTGTCTCTAATACGATGGACTTTCCTCAATACTCGCGAGCGCCGATCGAAGGTATCCGGAAGTATCTCCAACTACATATGTACGAAATACATATATATTTGTGAACTCGCGTATTATAGACGTGGATGTTTATGTACTTGCCGACCCGGAAATTGTCGTCGACCTCGTCGGAGTCTCCAGACACACGCCATGAGCTTTACACACACTCTCGCGCCACGACACAACGATAACCTCCTCCGAATCGCAATGGTTTTCGTATGTATACGATTTGAAAAAGAATTCTCGCCCGGGAACAGGCGATAAAATCCTTTCTCTCGCGAAACTAGCTAGAGCGCCCTCAAAATGTCCTCGACAAAAAAAATCGATTCCATACGAGTGACGAATGAATACGATATGAAACTAACTAGTCAAGTTTTTGGACAGACAAAACAGCGTTAGCCGCAAGTGCGTGTGGAAACTGGCCAAACGAACCGGCGGATCGTACTCTGCCTTAATTAACACAACGGTCAATTAATTTTCTCGCGAGAGATTCATTCAACACGGGTAAAAATCATGCGACTTTGCGTAAAGAACATTCGCGGTTTCGAGCCAACCACTTTGGCCGCGAATTCTACGTCCATGCAGATTCGTACCGACGA
The DNA here is from genome assembly GCA_037043255.1 of Diadegma fenestrale. NCBI lineage: Eukaryota > Metazoa > Arthropoda > Insecta > Hymenoptera > Ichneumonidae > Diadegma > Diadegma fenestrale. The sequence continues at coordinate 3,098,583 of CM073310.1, forward strand.
ATCCGTCAATTTGGCCAAACTCCACAACTTAATACAGACAAATGGGCTTACGTTTCTTTCTTTTTTTTCCACGAGGGATGTGATGCTCCGGCTAAGATTATATTTGTGTTCATAGGCCGAGGAAATTCTACTGGAGTAAATCGCACGTTCGATTATGCTTCATTTTTCTTTTTCGACTTCCTCACATGCCCAGATTGCCTAATCAGTCATTAAGTAGAAAAGGCCGAAAAAAACGTAAATTCAAATAATCTCCAATGTTCCTCGAATAGCGACTTTGTTTAGGGTTTTCTCAAAATTTTACCTCGACGTTCTTGACACCCAAACTGATGGTTTTCTCCCATGAAGAAAATTTTTCTGTAAATTGATTTCCCCGGAAATTTACGCGTATAAATTGAAGTCGCGTTAAAATTTGCGATAATCGAGTTGCGAAAAAAATGTATTTGGGATTTTTGTTTTGCAGAAATCGCCAGAAAGGCTATGAGACGCAATTTTTCAAGAAAAATCGTAAAGACATTTTTGTGCAACTTATAAACGAAACGCGACTCCAATATACACGCGTTTGAATATCGGAAAAGTTGAAAATCAACGTCAGAAAGTTTTTCTTTACAGACAAAAATGGTTAGTTTTGGTGTCAAGAATGTTAATACAAAATGATTGAAAAATCGTCAATAAAGTAAGTTTGTGATAGTAATTAGTGAAAAAAATGGAAATTTTCGTTAGTTATTCCGAATAATTTTCAGTGCTATGACTTCCGACGTCGTTGGAAATCACTGTATATTCTATAGTGTTTAATCGCTGTTCGATGTTGCTATGGGGAACTAATTTACCAAAGGGAGATATTGTGCAATTCCCGAGCGCTATTCCAGTGTCTATAAACCATGTACATTTGCTGTATACACGGACTATAGGGAGATATGTATTCGTAAACATATATGTACAAGTTTACCATGTACATAGTTGTTCATCCTACGAGCATGCTACGGCTAATGGTGAGTATAAGGCAAGTGCCGTTGAATGAACAATTTAGCGCAATTAGGACTTAACCCACTTCCTAAACGTTCGCTAGTACACTCTCCCAACTAACCGGCGGTATCAAATTCTCCACTCTCAACATCTTTTTTTTTCCACGTTTTCCAACAATATCTCAAGACCGCGCCGCAGATCTTCTTTTTTGCCAAAACCTGTTGGAATTCGTCGTCGACCGAGTGCGATGCTGCGTGACTATGAAAAACGGTTTGTTTTTTTGTTGTTCTTTATAAAACACGATGGCCTGCTGCGGGGGAGGAAAAATTGCCAAGTTCAGCATTAAGTTTATTTATGAATATTAAAAAATTGCTCATTCCACTTGACGATCTCGTATCGTCTCTATCATTCGAAAGGACATGACTGTAATTCGACAATTTCGCTTCGAGAATTTACGACGAATTTATCAGCCGGATAATATATGCGCATGCACACAAACGACTTCGTACGAATCTCGTTCTATTCGGATTGAGTATTTGTATCGAGAGTTATCTCTGAGTCTGTCACTGTGTGTGCTCAACGTGAAATTTGCCTGTCCAGTTTGCTCTGAGGTCGAATCGAGAGGCTCGCGATCGAGGTCGGACCACTTGTGACCGTAGATTCGCCCAGACTTGAGTCAGACAGAGTGGATTTCCGATATTGTTTATATATCGGCGAACACCCGTTGCGAGTTGAAGGGATGGAACAAAAAAAAATGTTCGCCTATTTCCCAGCCAACGATCGAGGAGAAATGGAAGAAATTTGCGGTAATTTTAAACTTGTCAAGCGTCTCGTTAACTAAAAATGACAGCGTTCGATTTCGCTTGTGAAACTTGGAAGATTTTTTTTTTCTGATCTATAAAAATTTCATATCAACCTCGACTTACGTGTGTATACATTAAGTTTGCGCACATTCTTAGCTCAACTAAACGGAAGACTCGACTTCTAGGTTGGCCATAAGGCCGAACTCGGCCGAACCTTCAATTGAGATCGTTTCAACTCGGCTCGCGTCAATCTAACGAGCTCGGTAAAAGTTTTGTCTCTCGGTTCAACGTTTCGCAGCATTAAGTCTCGTAGAAAAATAAACTTTCGAGCAGCATTTTTAAAGAAACATTTGCATACCTTCTTCCCATGAATTAGGAAAATTATAAAAATACTCAAAGGCGATCAAAGTTACGTTTGGACAAGTCGAGAGATCGAAGAATTCGGCGAATTCCATTGCAGTCGCCAAGTCTCGACCCCAACCGCTGTGTTAATTTAGACAATTTGCGACGTGGTATGGTCGTCGACGTTCACTCATCTCTTTGCCTCCACGCCATTGTCCTCTATTTGTCTGATTCTTTTACTCTCGTTTTAAACCAGGCACTCTCGACCAACGCTGCATGAAATTTTCACGGCTGCGCCTGGAACTCGCCATCAACAATCCCAACATTATATTTCACTCTCCATAAGCACCGGATCGGGTTTCCAAAATTACTGTTCTAAATGTTTTCAGTTCAAAAACTTTTACATCGATTTTTGTAATGATTTCAATCAAAAATTTGTTTTTCCCATTTAGGCGACTTCGAATTCCGCGTCCCGTCTCTCTGTTTTTTCGTTTTCTTATCGTTTTACCGCATTTCAGACGAATTTTTGACCTTTCGAGCAAAATTGTCCCAGGCTCGCGTGATTCTGCATTAAAGAAGGAAAAAAATGAGCCCAAGTTGATTCATGATGCTGAAGTTTGCAACGTTGGAATGCAACGAAAAATATTTGATTTTGTTGATAATTCGTTCAATTTTGCAATGTCATATAAATTTTTCGAGCCGATATGCTTTTCGGGTGGCAAAAATCGATCACTTTTATCATCGTAATTACATTCTGCATTTGAATTATTTTTTTTTGTCAAAGATAAAGAACGAATTTCGTTGCATTTAAACGATGCAAACTTCAGAGTCATAGTTGATCCCTTTTCATTAAATTGCACTGGAAATATGAATTCCTCAACATTCGGGTCAATTATGACCTCAGATTACCGCGAAATAGGTTGAAAAAAAGGTTAGCGTTCTAGAGTTAATGATTTAATCCGTATTATCTCGATTTTTTCCGCTAATTTCAATAATTTTCATTGTAGATATATTTTTCTACATACGTGGCAAAACATACTGAGAAATAGTGATAATAATGAAGCATGCAATCTAATTTTGACAATCAAAGCCGCAAACTGTTCGTTGTACAGTATTTCCATGCACGTCGTCGCCAAACACGTGCAGAGAAAAGAGCCGAAGAATGTTATTTCAGCAGAAAATTGCAATGCGAGTTGCACGAGAGAAGGGAATATAATATGCAGACATATCTATAGATATCGGAGACGGAGGTGGTCTGCGGAATAATTCCCGGATGATGAGGAATATCCTTCTGGCTGTAACCCACAAAGAATCGAGAGGTGTGCACATGTACCCGAAGTCAAAAGAACTAAACCGCAAGGGGGACAACGATGGCGAAGGACGCGTTAAAGCAACACGAGCAATTCAACAGCGAAGGTATCGATGTATCACCTCCGAGGGCTCGCGTGTCGTCGTACTTCCCTTTTTAAGTCGCGTTTATGACTTTCCTTCATTTTCTGACACATTGAAAAGTTTCGTCAAAAGAAACGTCAACGAGAAGAATAAAAATCAATAAAAATAACCGATAAAAATTCAAATTGCTGCAGGACGATTTTGACTTTCTGACCAATTCAATTTCCTACAGGCCATGAATTATCTTTCACTTTCTGGAACATGATTATTTTGCGTTTCAAGGTCGTCAATCGATTTCATTCCGTAATGATAATTTTACGATATTTTTTCTTTCTGCAAGGTGCACACGGCACCTTCGCTATCAGCCGGATAGATATTTTTGTATTTTTCGTACGTTCACCCACCCCGACACATTAAAAATTGTCACAGAAAAAAAAAGACGTAGTATCGGTATTTCTTGCGGTTCTTTGTCCAGATTTATTCTCGTGGCACCACCGATCATGCGACCTCACCTGCAGCTGTACGTTTTTCTGTGTATACTGGCGACAGGGAGCGAGACAGAGAATACAAATACAGGGACATACATTGACGCTAGGCACTCCGAAGTAATTTGATCACGCGTAGCATGCTCGTGTGGCGACGACGAGAAGAAAAGGATGACGATATATGCATGGTCTGCTCTCTGGTCAGATGCGATCGCTTCGTGAGGGTTTCTTCGGGAATCTAGACGAAAAACGGCACGATGATTGGCACTTTGGCCACAGAAGAAACTTTTTTTTCAAAAATTTCACACTGCACGCATAATCATTAGGAATCAGTCTGCAGAATGATTTAGAATTTTTTAGTTGCAACAACGACTGATAGACTTTCGGGAACTCGATCAGGAGATGAATTTTGTGGGACGATCGTTTTTAAGAAAACATTCCGAAATATTTATGGGAAATCCTGAAACTTTCAATAGCATTGTTTGGATTGTTGAAAAAAAATGTCATGCCCATTATTTACAATTGGTAACACACAGTGATTGGTAACTGTACACGAATTCTGGAACTGGAGCGTACACACGAGTATGCGAGCAAGGGTTTGAATAGGGATACTCTTATGGTGTTCGAGAGATCTGATACGCAGAGGTTGTATTGCTCAGTGGTGTGGCGTTCCGAGAGATCGAGTCTCTTCGTGTTTTTTTTTTCGCTCTTTTTCTCGGCGTCTCGGCCACTTCCGGTATAGGGTGAATACCACCATGCCGATGGTGTGTGGGGTGTACAACCATGAACAAGGTCTCATCTGCCGTACGCTACATATATTCATCGCGTGTTTCTCCACGAGCCACCATTTTTTTCCTCTTCTTTTTTGCCAAGATCGAATCCGAGAGCGATCTCGCGAACGCGAGAGTCCATCGGGAGGATCGATCTCCTCGGTCGGAAGCTGCGGTTGGATAAAAAAAACCAACAACAAAAATACAGCAGCTGCTCTCGCGCGATCGGATGGACTAAGGAAACCTGTAAATCAACATGCACGCATAAATATACACATTTGTATACCCATTCAAGACTCCCTCCCCAAAAAATACTCCATTAAAAATCGCATCATTGTTCCGATCCCATAACCCCGAAGATTCCAATGGAATTGGGCATCAAATTTTACATTTTCGTAATCACAGTTTTATATCAAGAATACTGTATCAAAAAAACTAGTTGGCGCCAAACGATACAGCGCTCGACCTGAAAAGTTGAAATTCTTTTGTCGAAATCTTCAAACTTTGATTGTACGAAAATGGCTACAACTTTTTTTTCTCTAAAAACTGACTTGATAATTTGCGATTTTATGTTTATCATCATTTTTCGGTTGCTTTTGAACTTTGAAAGTGGAAAATGTGACGAAAAATGTGATTTTTTGGGTCAGGTCAGCAAAAAAAGAAAAATTACCGGAATGCAAAATAACCAAAAACCTGTAAATCTGATTCTTGAGCTTCTTTTCTGTGAGAGATTCATCAAAATTGGTTCAGCGGTTTTTGTGGTGGAATTTCACGTGTAAAAATAAATATTTATAGACAAAAATAACTAATGCTCCATTTTTGTTACAAAATTCATCAAGTTTTTTCTTCGATTTTCATTTCTCTTAGGATTGTCAGCCGACTGCGCCAGGGCTGGAGTTTTGCAGCCAACGTGTGCATGTGTGAGTAAAAAAAATTTCACTGTTTCATAGATCAAGAGGGTCGTTGAGATTTCATAATCGTATCGTCATCCATGAGATGTATATCGATGGCAAATTGATATGGGAAAGGAGAGAAATTTTTTCAAGCGTATTTTATATTTTTCAAATTAATGACTCGAGAGAAAACGGAATTTATTCCATAATGTTGATGTAATGCGATGAAAACTACAGCTCGAGTCGGAAAGTTATCGTGTGATTTTTCATGGATACTTTTCATGCTCCAAAATGCTCGAACTACTCGGCTGTATCGTATACTTTTGTCCATTATTTACGTCGATGAATAATGAGTATTATTTACACGGCATACGATACCACTTATCAAAAACTAAATATACAGCGTTCAAGCTGGTACTGCACGTGCTCCAACGATAAATAACCTCAATTTTGTTCGCATTAATTGGCTAAAAAAAAATACACAAGCAGATGAAATATTCACGAAAAAGAACCATAACGGCTCTAAAAATCGAGTGAATAATTCATCGCAACTTTGGCAATACTTGCAATTCGAAAAAAAAAAAACAATTTTCAATTATTTGTGAAGATTCGGAAGAAAAAGACACACATTTTTCGGTCGCGAGCTCACAAAACTAGCGCGACATTTTTGACTTAATTAACATATAACTATCACGAAATTACTTCACTTAGGGTTTTTCAACAATTTTGTATGAACATTCTCGACAACGAAACTGAAAATGTTCTCCTGTGAAGAAAAATTATTTTACGTTGAGAATTTGACATATTTAATTTCCAATTTTTAACTTTTTCTCATCTAAACGCGTGCAAATTCAATTCGCTTTTTGTTTATGAGTTACAAAAAAAATTTGTTTCTTAGCCTTTCTGGCTATCGGAAAAAATTCCAAATACATTTTGTTTGCTACTCGATTTTTGCAATTTTTAACGAAACGTGACTAAAATTTTGATGCGTTTAGATGGAGAAAATGAAAAACTGGAAATTAAATATCTCGAATTCTAAACGTCAGAAAAATTTCCTTCATGGGAGAAAATTTTTATTGTTCTGGTGCGAAAAAAACGTTTATACGAAATTTTGAAAGAACCCTAAATGAAGTCGATTCAAAATTATGGCCCTTCGTACGAGCATCTTCGATGAATCGATTTTTGCTCATCGATTGCCGTCTCTGAATAAAAAGTAGGCAAGTGTGGATCGTTATTCATGTGACAATAATGGCGGCTTAACTTGTGTCGTCATCGCAGCTTGAAACGACGAAGCGTCTGATGGGTACACACCGGTATATCGATGGTCCCGTAAATCGTCAATAGACAGACTTTTCAGTGTATAACATGTACTGTAAACTGAACTCGAGGGGATAAGGCAAGGTGTAAGAGCGCGCGAACGACGCGGCCCAGACGCAAACGTCGGAAACTTGCGGGTTATAACGTTATTTACCAGGAAACTGCGAGATGGCCTTCGTCGTTGCAAGAGCAGTTTTGCCTGGAGGCGATTCCATACTTCCATCTTCGATGGTGCTAAACAAGAGAGGCGAATAGGAAAACGCGGTACGGTTATTAGTTGACGAGAGAGTAAACAAATCTCCGGTCATGTACCGTCTCAATCGCCATATTTTCTCTGTTGAAACGCGTCCTCACTTTCATTGAGTCAATTCGACCCGGACCAAGATCGTCGTTTTCCGATTAATTAAGATTTTGAGTTTTCTTTTTTCTTTCTTCCCCGACGTTTGGTCCTTTGAAATCGTGCCCGGGACTCGTTGATCGAAAAACCTGAAAAAAAAAAAAACAAATTCCGAAACACAATTGGCCGCTCATTACAAATATCGAGGTCACTCAAGTGTGTGCAGAGATGAGTCCGCAGAAGGATCTTAGAAACCGTAAATTCGCGATGGCTCGTAGGCACAAATATGGGGATGGAAAAAGTGATATAAACGTGAAGTGCCAGGGACGAGGTTACAAGAAACGGAAGGTAACGTTAATTTCGCAGAAGCACACACGAGGAAAAACGAGACTCTCATATATAGACGCGATATTTCTTCTCCGGGAGAAGAGGAACGAGAACGATAAGAGACCTGGTGAACTTCCTCGAAGGTAAATCGTATATATCGGCCAGAGAGAAAGAGAGATGCGCGCGGCGAGGGCAGCAACGGTATATCCGCGTGACTTCTACAGCATACATCGCTCCTCATCGTGCCGTCATCGCCGCCCCAAAGGAATTTCTCTCTGGTTCAAGCTTCGCCATGTTCTTTCCACAGTTCCACCATCACATCATTCTCCTCGTTGCTGTGCGATTTCCATCTACCAATTTCCATCTCTAATACTACAGTTACAAGAATTATTGGCTGTCGGCGCGCAAACGTCAGTTCACAAATTTGACAAAGACCCTTAAAGCTAACGTACAGAATCGCGCAGAATCGGTCGAATCGGAAACGCGTTTCGTTGAAAATTTCTTCTGGTCCATAAATTCCGCACACTTTCTTGCCCCCAACGGTAAACTCAAAGATATTTCCAATTCCTCCGAGGAATTGTTAAGTTTCTGTAATTTTTTTCGTCATTGGCACACGAACACGTCGATTTGGTAGATTTTTCTCGATTTTTTGAGCGCCAATGAGTAGCGGAGCTTTAGCGATAGCGAGACAGAGGAAGAAGGGCGTTTTTTGTGGAGGCCAGGAAGGCAAAATCGACCCGGTGAACGCGGAGGTTAATGCAGCTGCGACCGCGACGACGGGGGCAACGGTACCCTCCAACATGAAGCGTGTACGAGATCATGAGTACAAGAAAGAAAGGAGGAAGACGCGAGGAAAAGAAGCAAGAGAAGCGTAGAAAGAAAAAGTGCCGGGCGCCTACAGGTAGGAGGGGATGAAGATACTGGGACCAAGGCCCCGGAGGCCACGTAAAAAGACCTTACACGAAGCTACGTATATCCTTCCAGGCGTTCTTGATGTTCACGGCAAGACCATGGCCACGTGTATATATAGAGTGTCGCAAAAATGGCGTATAATCAAGTTCACGAGTGTACAGAATCGTCACGGAAATTGGTACGTATTTCCGAAAGAATTCCCCCCCTCGTCCCTCGTTATTGGCAACAAAAAATCTCACGGTTTCTCGACGTCTTCACGGAGCGTCATTTCCTCTCGGTCAATGGGATTCTCGATGGTTGTCTTGATCGCGGCCTTGACTCAAAGTGAAACAAGTGTCCGCTAATTACTCCGCACGAATCGTTCTGATCCGTTGATCACTTCCAGTTTTTTTTAATTAGCACAATTCAACAGCTAGACAAATCAGGCGACACACTGAAAATTTTTAACTCTGGCAAAAAAACGTCGATATTTTATTGAATACGCGCGAACTCAATATTTTGGGATAATTTCAAAATTTTCGTGATTTTGACAATATTTTTGATTTCCAACGAAACTGTTAACAAAATTTTCGCTCCGACGAGACTTTCTTGAATATTTCTTGCTGCGATGAGTAAATTTTTGTGATTTTTCAATAAAACGTTTAGTAGAAACGTATCCAATAAAATTTTCTTTACAATGCACTTTGTTTTTCGAACAATTGTTATTCGACGCTTCCTCGCGAGTCGCGAGCCTGACTTTCAGGTCAGCCTGTATATTTACTAATGTTTTTCATGGTGCATTGCACGTAAACAGCATTCTCTAGTGTACAGCAGCGAACGAGGAAGCGCCCTCTATACTCGATGTGTCAGGAAGCCGTTACGCGACTAGCGCCTCCTCTCTTCCTTCGGGAGACCGCGCGGTATACACACGATACAATCCGTGAGCATCTCGTGCAGCGATCGGCCAACTCACCAATCCGATCCGGAATCGCATCGAGGCAAATTGCATCGGTCCTTATATTACAAAGCATTTATTCCTCATACCCATCGCTTCCTATTAAATATTCGCCTCCGATCCTCGAGTTTCTACCAATTATTTTCATTTTCATATAATTTTCATCGAGATATTTTGATACCTAATTCATTCAATTTTTCGCATACAAATTAATGCGTTTTCAAAAAAAAAAACATTCCGCGATCGTTTAATTAAGAAATTACAGCAGCCGACGCAGAATTATTTAAATTTTTCAAAAAACACACGAATCTGTCCAATAAGGAAAATGCAACGAGAATTATTTGATGAAAATTTAAAAAATTCAATAATTTGCTCAATCTTAGTTCATGAATTATCGATTTTTGGGGACGAAAATTCAAAAAAAAAAATATATTTGCAATTGATTTTTTTTTGTAACGTCGAGCCATTTTCGTCTTGCGAAAATAGTCGCTGCTCGTTTTGTGGAATTCTTTTATCCGCAGAAAGTGGGCTGTGGAAGTTTTTGGTAATTGCGCACTGATTATTCTGATAAAATGGATATATAGTTGGACGTTACGATAAGAACAATAATTCATGGTGTAAAAATCTCTCCGTGTGAATTACACGCTTTATTCGTCGATTGCGTACTTATCGATCAGCAGTGCATGACGGCGACTGATTGAACATGGTCAAAGTAAATCAGTTCCTTTTATTTCGCTTCGTGTCGCGTCATTCGCATCCATACCATAATTTAACGTACGCGACTGATATCGATGCCGCCGTATTTTTAAAAATTACATATTCATGAGCCACGATTCGCTAGCACACGGCGAGAGACCGCTAATTAACGAGGCTCCGGCGCAATTAATTGAGAGTCGATGATCGATCGGCACGTGTTTTACGCAACGCTGGGGATAAACCCAAAGGATAAAGAAGTAACACTTGTTTTCACGAGCGGAGTAGCGATTCTCGTTGCCAATGAGTAAATTCACGAGATAACAAAAAATAATGAAAAGCGGAGTGATTCGCGTTGGGTTACGAAGCGCCGACAACGAGACTGCTCGAAAAATCAACTTTGTTTCATTTTTCTCAATCTTATGAATTTGTGTTCGGTAATTTTATAACCGATTCACATTCGACGACGATGCTCGCGCGACTAAGTTTAGCTAAACATGCATGAAAAATTTCAAGGCCAGTCTCGAGCAATAAATAAATGGATTATTATTAACATGCATCATCAACACGCGTATGACGTCAAACACGACGTTCTATACCGTTGAGGTGCAAAGGGTTGATGCTCTCGGAATATAACGAGCTCAGATTTTATCGCACTGATTCCTTCACTCACCCAGCAGACTCATGCAAGTTATATCCGTTCAAACTGATCGATCGATCGTCTACGTAGCTATAACGATGCGCGTCTATAATATTGATTACTTGCAACGCTTACACCGATGTTTCCTGAAAATATAATTAACCTTCCAGCTGCGATGTCTCTTGCCCTCGTCTTATATGTGCACCAAAGAAATTTCATCGATTTCAAACTTTCTTTTACGATTTTACGATATTTTTGTTGACCAACAACGAGCCCATTTCTGTCTCAATTTTTTTTCTTCTTTCTATAACTATTTTTATTATATCGATTTATTCAGTCGTCAGTAAGTTTCAAAATTTCTTGTCGCGGAGCACAATTTGTTCTTGCAATTATCAATTTTCTCAAGTCAATTTGAAATTCCTTATGAGTTTGATTTCCTGAATGCAATTCAATTGAATTTCGTTGCATTTGCATTTTCTGGGGTTTCTAATAAGAGAAAATAATTAGGAATTGGGTCTTGGTGCGAATGCAACATTCGTTTCTGCGCAAAGACAATTCTGCATAGTTCCGTTCGATGTTTCTTTGGTCGTCGTCACAAATCCAGATGTTAGACACGTTTTGTATGCATTTGAATTATTAGGTAAAGGATAAATCTTGTTGTTGTGATTTTCAATTGTTCTGGCACGATGTCACCCTGCATGAAAATTACGCCGGAAATCTTACACTTTTTCTCGTAGTATTACGACGGAAGCTTTTCGAGATATTCCCACGCTCCTGCACTGGATTACTAAGGCTGTTGAGTAATTTCTTGCGTGTGTGTTATAAGAGGATGAAATATTCGAGGGTGGTAGTGGGTGATCGGTTCGGGTCGTTGAACAAGTTCATACCCACGTATACATTTATAAATGTGTTAAGGAACGGGGAAGGCTCAAAGTGCCGGAAACCACGCCTTCCCCATAAGATTGAGATCAGAGCTCGAACCGTCAAATATCGAAAATACACAAGTGAGCGAGACCTTTTTTTCCTTACATTTCCGAGATTCTTTTTCCCCTCGAATCGCCAAGAATTCCAGTCGATTGTATCCTCGAATTAATCAGATAGAAATATACACTTTCATGAACCCTCTGAGGCAGTCACGACCGCGACGAGTCCGAATTCGAATTCAGCCAACACCGTTGAATCTTTCGATCTGTTTTTCATGCGCTTTCGGCGCTTTTTCTCGCATCCCACTTGAGAAATCCATCAATTAACGGTTCAAGGTGTCGCCATTGTAATTTCTCTGACCATGCTCCACGCCAGATGAAATTTCAATGGACTGGAAAGTAGCTTTAAGTATGAGATGTTCAAAAACCACAAATTTCGTTCTCCGCCGATGCCGACATCTGGCCAGACGCGCCGATCGTCGATGGGGCAAATTTTACGCGCGAGAGACAAACGTTGAGGACGAACAGTCTAATGAGCGACGTCCCTAAACGCTCAGGGACCCTTAAAATACGAACGAATGTCAAAATATTTGTTCCTGACTGAGAAAAAATCTTACTATCATCTTAATCAATTGCGTTCATGGTCCACGAAGAAATGCTCTAGCACAAAATTCCCAAAAAAAATATAAACAATCGTTTTCTACTCGAATCGATATCGTTATTTTTTTCTATCGTTCAAAATTCATTTGATTTTTCTTTTAAATAGCCAGGAATACACGTAAAAGCCTGGATTAAACAACACGCACTAAACAATATGCGACTTCACGAACTTTACAATTGTGTACTGCGAATTTCAACAAGGGTTCAAAAAGATTCTAACGCAGGGTTGACAAATGAAAATCAGTGTTCACGTTTCCACTCTCGCTTTGTTTCTCGACATTACCGAAGCTCTCCACACACGCACACACAACGTGTGTACACACTGTGTACGTATTTATATGGGATTTTCAACGTACACTCGACGTCATTCTGCAGTGACGATCCGAGTCAGAATAAACTTCAACATTAAGAGATGCAAATTGATGAAGAATTGCAATTAAATATTGGCAAAATGAATTGAGCCTCTCACGTGCAGAATACTCGAACGAGCTTTTTTGATTTCGTGGAGTTTCGTCAAGATCGTGATGTCGGAGGCGATTTTATGAACTTTTTATCAACAGAAATATGTCGAGATGTCAATCACGTGTTTTCGGCCGAACTTACATAGAAAGAAGTATAAAAACATACAAGTAATATGAGCGTAAAACAAGGGATGAAATCTCTCTTCTACTTCTATTATTTTCTGCCTCTTTTTGTTTTTCAACTCCCATGTGTCACTGTTGTGCTTGCATAATGGTCCGTGTAATCAGCAGCGAGTGACTGTCACCCATCCAGTGACAAGAGTTCTCTCTCTTCGTGTTTCCCGCCCCTCTGTCTTTCAATCTCCCGTTCCGTCTATTCCGCATCCCTCATACACGTTAGCCGTTTCATACCAGCGCAAAATTTCGATCTTTCGCTTTGGTCATACTGAAAATATGCAAAAAATTCGTAATAATTGGAAAGCTCGTGGACTCTGAATCGAAGGCGATTTTTCCGGAATTCCAACATCGCCCAAAAGTGTTCGTGTTTACGTCGGCAATTTGCAGCTGATGACGAGCAAATATTTGCATTTCGAAGGGTTTGTTACGTAAAAACATGAAACAAGGTTCGTAATTGGAGAAATAATAAACAAAATGTCGTTGAAAAGCTTTCAAATGTAATTCTGAAGTCATCGTGGGGTCAAGAATTGATCAGGTGGGTCTGGAACGTCCCGTATACGGTTAAGAATATATCTCACCTTTTTACGAACTATTTGCATGCATGTATGAGGTAGTCGCGGGGTTGCTCTCACATCACGTGAAACACCACAATAGCGTCGGGGATACATGATTGTTTTCCGAGTTGTACAAAGTGAGAAAGGGCGCTCCAGGTACTGGGAGAGTTGTGCAGGGAACGGCGTCACGCGGTGGCGTCATGGAACACACAATAAACGCAGAAGGAAAGAGGAAAAACGGCCGGGTTCAGCTTTTTTTCTTTTTTTAATTCTCTTTTCGTAGTCAAAGGGAAACTGTGCGTTTCCCTCGTAGAGAAGTTTCTTTATCTCCTTTCTCGCTTGGCAATACTTTAATGCGGCATTCCTCATTGGCATGACATTTCGTTGTCGACGTCCCTTCGCTCTCCCTCTTTCTTGTTCCGTCTATTCTCTTTTCTGGCTTGTTCTCCGTCATTGAAGCAACATTTTACTCTGCCTAAAAAAATCTCACCCTCCTCTTCACCCTTCTGGAAAATCTCATCATTTAGAGTGGCCGACTCAACAGCAGTGTGGGCAAAACATGAGCCCCAGAGGATGCGGATGGAAATCTGAGCGAGAGAGAAGAGCGATCGAGCTAGGGGAGGGCAAAAAAGAAAGCGAAATAAAGGGAGAGGAAAAAAACGTATATTCTTGACTTTCCCTCTGCCTCAGATTCTCCAATGCAAAAGGTGGCGTTCCGAAAGCCTCTTTATTTGCTCACAATGCCCTTCGCCGAGTACAGCTCAAAATTTCACGACAAACACGCGAGTACCTAACAGGTAGACCGCAGGGTGTTGCACCCCGTCTTTGCTGCCCTTTTTCTTGCCTCTCGTTGCATACTGTCGCGTCTTTCCTTTCCTCCTTCTTTCGTCGTTATCTTGCTCTTGCACTCCGAAGCATCTACGAGCTGCTCGAAAAACGTACACTCGCATTCCCCCACTCGAATGCCGAGGGACAAAACTCTTGTTTGTTTTACCCATCAATGCAATCTTACTCAGCCGTATCATTGCGCGAACTAAAGTTTGTCCGTGTATGAATTTCTAAGAAAAAAACAAATGCGCGTCCAAAATTATATCCGTGTGACCTAATTTTTTGTTTCCGAATATTCGATCATGAATAATATTCGCTTTTTCGAATAATAAATTCAGTAATTCTCAATAATTTCCGTAGGAAATGAAAAAAATTCCAATCCATTACGATTTCCGAATTGAAATTATTTCACCAAAATTGACACGTTTTGAGAGTCTCGATCTTCACAAATGCGTATATATTCTCGTATGTTTATACAGTTTGTACAAAAGGTGCGACAATGAAGCAGGCACAAATTTTATAGGAGCTTATCAGTTTCCAATTTCTCTGTATTATGATAATTTTTTTATAGACGTTGAAGAAAATAATAATACAATATGTTAAAAGTGAGAACGCAATTTGAAGATGGTAATTATTGTATTTGCACATGTGCTATTCGTCAAGTGGATCGTTGGTATAGATGTGAAGATTTGTTGTACAATGCCAGTGGAAATTTTTCCCCTTCGGAGCGTGTTTCCTGGTCGGAGGGAACGAGCCATTTAAATTTTTCGTTATGTGTTGTATGGATCGGGTCTATTTGTGCAGATGCGAGTTCGGTGCTGTTTTTTTTTTCTTCGATCTGTCAGTGGGCGATTTTTCGTAAAGTAACGTCGTTTTATGAATTATTAAGTAGCTCGTTCGCAAATACTGCGCAATTTTCGGAAAATTTCGGTCGATCATCATAGATAAGAAAGAATTCTTGGCCCGGGTTCATTAGGGTCGCTTGAAATTTTATTTACAAACGTGTGCCATGCCATTACAGACACGGCAGATACGATCATCGGCCGCGTTTGCGGTTTACAGAACTATAAATGTTTCTCTATATGACGAGGTCGTCGGGTGAAGCACCTGAAATTAAATAGACGAAACAAAAACGGCTCTTGACCAGACAGTATTTTCCAGCAATTATAGTGGAAAGGGCAACAACCGTTGCGGCCTCGACGTCCCAATGAATAACAAAACCTTCTCATTAATCATTAAATCCGTCAGAAGCCTTAAATAACGAGTTGTGAATAACGAAAACCGTTTTCAATCGAATTATAATTTAGCTTGCGGGGGCAAATCGTGACAAGAGCTTTTGGAACATGTTTTTTTTATATACGCTATATACATATATATATTTGGAGTTTCCATAAAAGACACCGAAGCGAGTAGCGTCTGGTGCCTCAAATTATTCACGCGCATTCGCAATTCTCGAATTGGTTGGAAACGTTTTAAATCCCACTGTGATCCACGTGTCCACGAAACCCACAAGCTTGATAAATTCGTGAAAATATTAAATTCGCCCGACACGAATGCGTTTTCAGTTTTTGCGCAAAAAAATCGGTCAACTAATGGCGTTGCCTTTAACGTCATCGCAGCTCATGGTGGTTTTATTCCATTCCTCAAGCAAAGGTGATAAACTCGGAGGGTATAAACGTCTGAATATGCGAAAAGGTGAAAAAAATGTTGGTGAAAAAAAAATAATAATAAAAAAAAATGAACGTGCGCACACATGCAAGAGAGTCCGTGCCGCGTGGCACGGATGCGCACACGTGTGTATATAAACCATCTGAAATCGCATTACGCATTAAAGTATGTAACCCAAGCTCGGGCATGTATGTATATCGATATATCGACATCAAAGGATCGATCCAAACCCACGAGACAGCAGATATGACGAGAAATGAGAAAGAAAAAAATTCCACGCATAAAAAGCTTAATACAGATCGCGGCGATGGGGCCGGAGAGCGAGCCGAGGGTGCACCGCGTATAAAACCCCACGTGTATGCATGCATGTATATATGTATCAACAGCAGAGTAGAATCGGCCCTTCCTTTATTCTCAATGTGCACGGCTGCGGCAGGAGCAAAGTGCGAGGGATTCTTACTTGTATATATACATATATTCCCCGCCACGTGGTCTAGTTAAATGGGGAAAATAGAGAGCATCACAGGAGAAAACTATGGAGAGTTAAGGTTGGGGTGATTGTCAGAGTTTGCGGCTTAGACCCATCCATACGGGCATTTCCACGTCAATTTTTCATATTTCACGCACGGGAAACAGAAAAAAAATGTCAACGAAATTTTCCTTCGGTTTACGACAAACCAAAACATTTGTCGCAGTCTAAAAAAATCTTCGGCGACTGCCCTCGCAGTAGAGCAGAGTGAAGGGTTCGAAAAATAAAAACATTTTTCGCAAAAAAAATGGATGCTTAGCAAATTGAATGATAAACAGTGTGAAATTCTGAAAATTTGACGTTTTTTATACAAAAAATCAGACACATTGAAACGTGCAACATCGTAGGAATAGAAAAAAACGGCTGCAGGGACGTCCTTAAATGCGACGTGAGGACTGATTGATTATCGGAATGGAAAATTCCAGATGTCAGTTTATTTCAGAACGTTGTGAGCGTGCGTATGAACTTTATGGAACGAGAGCGAAGCCCACACTCGCATTTAGATCGAGGAAAGTCGGAAGCAAACTGCAGAGAGCTTGGCACGAGTTTGCCATTGGCGATCAGGCAGAGAAACACCAGTAGCTGGAGCAGTGTGACAGAATCATCAATGCGTTAGACTGTGTATAAAGGGAGGGGAGGGGGAGGAGGGGTTGAGGCAAAAACGCGGGTCCTGCACGTGGACAGGGTTCGCGTGGCGCACGAGCCGAGGCTTAAATTGCATTCTGCACTGACGGCGACGACGGCGTTCGGTACTAGCGGCAGTAAAGCTGCCCGGAGGGTAACGGAAGGGTGGCACAAGAGCACGGGTGGCACAAAGGAAACCGGAGTACTAACCAGGGCATTAGCAGGAACCCATTTCCGACAAACAAGTTGAACCTTCTCTTCTAACCCCCTTGTCCTCTTCCTTTACAAGAGGGTAGCGTAGGGTACCGCAACCCTATTGCACTCGCTCAACAAAACCCATATACTACGCTCCGCATATACATGTAGCGCGTTGCTGTACGTGCATATATGTAGATGGATAAATCTACTCAGTGCCAATGGGGAAATGGGGATCAAGGGATAATGAAGGTCGCCCTTCATCCACAAGATTTATACCATCGATACTGCGGTATGACTGTTCCAGTTTTCCAACCGAAACGTCCTCATGACTTCATACCAGTGGTCAGGGTTTTTTTATTCGTGGACATAGACTCGTTAATGGCTTTTGATGTTAAATGTTCGTTACTAGAGGCCCAAACATCGTCAACGGAATCGACTACTTATACTTAAACGCAGAAGTTCATTAACAATGTATTCAGAAATGATGCTAATGCAACTTTGCAATTGATGCATCAGAATACTCACATTTTTGGTTGACACATTTTTTGGAGTAACTTGCTAAACGGCATTGCAATAATTGCATTTGGAACGTACGGATATTAGCAAGGATTAAGTTTTACGAAGAATAATTTGGATGAACTTGATTTCCTATATAAATGACCGTAATTGCCCATGGTGAGGTGCAGCAGTCCATAGTGGCACGTGGACACGAACTTGACTCCAGCGTTCTCGGAGCATGACAGAAAGGATGTAAAATCAAAGGCAGAGAGGACGTGAACATCATCGTCCTTGCGAACGAGGAAACGAGAGAGGAAAGTGAGTTGGTAGCCTGCTCGGCGTTGTCGCACCGCCATGTGCGGTGTAACAGTACCGAGTTTTGTCCGGCTTGTTGTTGGGCTTCTCCTTTATCTATGTTGGCCTTCCCTGCACTGGCGATTCTATACGTGACAGTCGCTTTTGCGAGCGTATTGTAAACACACGTAAATACAGACACACACACATATAGTCGCAAACATGGACGAGGGTGCGAGTATAGTCATAGATAGAAAAAGGAAGTGGGAGAGAGAGGAAGAGCGATGTTGTCCCGAGGGTTGTTGGGGCTGCCTTTTCTACGTGGTAGTTCGATATTGATTACGAGGGGCGGTGGCAGCCCGAGGATAGTCAGGGTGATACAGAACGCGGCGCAAGGGGACCAGCCAGAAGAGAGATACAGTAGTGGATGCGGAACTGAAGCTGGGTCTGCTAGATCCTACGCTATATACAGAGGGAGAGAGACAGAGCTAGGCCAGAAGAGCCAAGAAGAGGGTCCAAGCGCACCACCGTTCCCGTCATCAACATCGACCACCCCAATCCCTGATTTTATACTCCGATTGGCACCGTTCGCAGCCCGATGGCCGCTTTGAAGTCGAAGACCCGGCTCTCTCATTTTTCGTTGTCTCACTCTTCCACCTACTTTTTTTTTCTTTTTTTTATCGTGACGCCGGGATGTATAACTCTTTACAATCGTATGAACTTTTGAACGATGCTAAAACCTACACTGACACGAAGCTCGTGTCTCGTACAAATAAAATGTGCTTCTTCGATACTTTTGCACATGTGAGAGTGTGTTTCTAGTTTTTTATTGTTTTTATTTTATTTTCGACAAAGTTGCCGCGTTTTTATACGATCTCTATACATGCAGGATGGACTTTTTATGTCTCGTCAGGGTTATGTTACCGTGGACGATATATGCACGTTGTTGATGCTGCCCGACCGGAATTATCTCGTGTCCATCCGCACAAAGAATGAGAGAGCAGAGGACCAGCCAGAGGGGAACGGAGTGAAAGAATGGCCAGAGTTTGCTAAAGGGTCTCGACGTTTATCCGCGAGCCCTTTTCTCCCTTCCATCACGTTTGAGCTATGTATTAGGCACCGCTGTACCTAACCAACCCCCTCGTCCCACCTCCGCCCCCCCCCCCCTACTCCACGCACTCTCTGGTCTTCTTGTTGTTGAGGTTTTTCCCTTTGGACCTTTTCTCCGTTCTCTGTCATGGTCTAACGGTGAGTACGCTTCAAGCCTGGACATGCGAGAGGGAAAAATTGTCATTGTGGCATCGTCTGCACTTTGTATCGCGACAGTAGCCACTGAGAGAGAGAGAGAGAGAGAGAGAGTGCTTCTTTTACATCAATGCGTGGAATGGATGCGACCGATACGGCGAACTGTTGGTTGTTATCGTTTTATGTTCGAAGCTTTGCGGAAGTCTCGAAACCCCACACGACTCGACAGACACAAGTAGAGCGTTCGTCAGTCTTGAAATCTGCTCTTTTCTTTTTCTTCTGTTTACCAATTTCATTTCATTTCGGACTCTTTGAGTTTGTCAAAATACGTGTCTCGTGAATGTTAAACTCCCCCTCAGGTCATTTTGGATCACTGACACGGACGTTCGAAGTATTCTGGAGTGACGATTCGTATAAAATACGAAACAACTATTCATACAGCTTGATAATCCGAGAGTTCCACAAACACGGCGTAACCCACATGCACTGCATACGTCTACTTCGCTTGCTTCAACATGGTCCAGTGTCGTTCAACAGCCAGCCCGTCAATACCACAGTATGTGCGAGCCTCCCAGCGACCCTCTGAAATCAATTAAAGTTGTTTTCAAATGACCCGTGTGTACGCAACGATCGACAGGCTCCCACATCTCTACGCAGAGAGAAAGAGCTGCACGAAACGAACCAAATAAATACATTCGTACGTATACAAAGTATTCTTGATTCAGCTTTCGAGCATTCCATTTTTTCAAACAAATCTCGAACGCTCTCTCGCAAAAACTATTGACGGAATATTTTTTATGGAATAGCAACCAAAATACCACTGCGTTGAACTTGACAAACTTGGAGAACCTGTTTCTCCTGTTCTGTATGTTTAGGGACCTGGTGTAGGACCTAATTTTGCGAATTTCGAAAGATGCCAATTTCGATCCAAGAAATCGAGAGGCTCCTGCCAGGAAACACTATATAGTTTCCGTTACCTACAAGAGAGTTCCAACTATTCACATTTTGCGGTTATATAGAGATTCTCAATCATTTGGGAACAAACCTCAGGACAGCCTGTATATATGCGGAAGGGATGTTGAAAGAAAGACAGAGAGCGAGCACAGTATGAGTGTCACGTTAAAGTGCATGTACTCCTGATTCGCCTGGATAACAATTGCGTATGAACAGACTGGCTGTTATACCATAAGTGAAGTATGCCTCGTACATGAGAGTGATGGGTGTGGGCCTCCCCTCGTGACTTCTTCGCGGCTTTTCAGTTGAGATCCTCTCAACAAAACAACGTCGCAGTCACATCCGACACTCGAAGAGTTAAAAACGAGAATCGAGCATCAAGACATCCCGCTGTCTCTTTTGAATTCGTGGCCCATGAGAATCAATCTCATGGAGAAAAATATTATTTGAATCTATTGTAAAGAAAACGACCCAATAAGTTGAAGATTCCAAAACGGACAGGGTCCTGTACCACCTTGGGAAAACATGCGGTGATCGCCATGAATAAATTTCTCTTGATTCTTGATCGACGTACTGTCGACCTCAAGGAAGCCCTTCAACATTTCGATCGGGTGCCCATCACTTTTGTTCCACAGAGGTTCACATATATTCGCAAAAAACGATTCACGAGCTGTTTAAACATGGCTCCCTAAAGTTTTCAGTAGGTACTCGACGCAGAAACCAGCAAAAGTACGAAAATCATTGATGAAGCATTGAAGCATTGCAGAATCGGATCTCCTGGTGTTTCGATGCATGGGGCCTCATTGTCGTGGACTAGTGTAAAGCCAGCTTAAAGCTAAAAGGTATTCTCGTATTTTGGTGGTGAATGTTTTACGAAGGATTCTTAGTAGATCCTTTTGGCTCGAATGATTTCCCGCTGTTGCTGGTGAGGTCCAGTCGATCGACTTATATATTTCCATGTCGCAGTTCTAGCTCGTAGGAGAAAAAAAATAATGCCCCCTCGTCTGGCTTAAGCCGGGATTGATTCGGACGTGGTGTAGGGGGAGGAAGGTAGGAAAGTAGAAGCGTCAGAGGAAAAGGAAAGGAGGTGGAGGCAGACACCCCCCGGGACCGATCCCAGCTGCGCCACGAATGACTAATACGCCAAACGCTCGGGGTGCGTTGAGATTTAGGGGTCCAAAAAGGGGGTGGAACAGGAGAAAAGAGGGAGGGAGTGAAGATGGTGGAAACTGGCATTCACCAGAGGGGTTCACATTTCGATTTTACTGGATATATTTTATACATATATATATATCAATATGTGCACAGGACGAATTTCCACCCAGGGGGTACCCGTGTGTGCCGGTTGAGTTAAGCAGGATCAAACTTCCGACTTTGTTTCTCCATATATTCCTCCATTCAACGAGATGAAATAAGATTTTGCTGCTATTTGAAAATATGCTCCTGAATTAGTCAAGATTTCATGAATTTTTACATGAACATGGACATCGCGAACGGAGTACCTAACAAGATGTTGATCATCGTTCGCGACGTTTCTATAAATTTTGATGAAGAATAATTATTAGTAACATTGCATCGTTTTAATCGTTTCTATTGAATAAACCTTTTCGTCCAGTTGTTTTGCTGCGTAATCCGAATGACTATGGGAACAGATGACATTTCCTTGGTCACCACGAATGACAGATTTAAATGGACCAGCTAGCATTGAAATACAAAATGATAAACGGCTATTTGAACGACCCACATTAGGTTGAAGGGAAAGCTGCGAAGCCGATCTCCCCTACATTGAACTAGAAAACCCTTCTCACTCTCTTACTCGCTTTCTCCCATTGCCACAACCATAAGGTACGTACTTTGGCGTTCTCCCGATACCACCATTTCCCACATCAATGAGGGCGGCCAACTCTCTCACAACGGCGAACACGCGCTCCCGCACGATTGAACGAAATGAAAATTGATCTAGATTTTTCTCGTTGTGCTGGCGAGAAACTATACAAAAGCATCTCGCGTGTAGGATGGAACGCGGGCCACCATGATTCGAGGTCAATTCGATCGGTCAGACCATAATGAAGCGTTAAACATTCTTTTTCTTCTGATACGAGACACGTCGGAACAATTCGGATTATTTTTTTGATTAAAACAAATTGGCCTAGTGACATTTTTTCCTTCAAAATCGATCAAATCGATAAAAATCCGCGTTTTTCCTTATGAATATGTCGATCAGAATATAAAATGAATGAATTGTAAATTGATTTACTCAGCAAGTACGGAAATTGGAGCAACGTAAATCGAAAGTTTTTCCTGTTTGAAGTTTCAGCGAAGTAGTTTAGAAAAGTTTACACCAACAAGAAGAGAACGGAGAAAAAAGTTGAGCTGCGAAGGATGTTCAGCACGATTCTCTGACTCCAGAGAGAATTCTCGATGATATCCTGACTCGCGTGGTCGTCGTTACGTGTCATTGACCCGAGTGTTACGATCATGTTATTGGTGAGGGAGCTTATTGGTGACTGCAAGTGGTGACCCGATGACGAGATCACACGAATCTCGCAGTAACAAGAGAAATGACGAGGGATCAGTGTGTGTACGTGCACGAAGCTGAGGAAAAAGAGGGAAGGCGAACCGCAGCAATTCTAGTGGTGCGGCGTACGTTTATCAGAGTGGAGAAGTCGTCATGCTGGTGGTGGCGTGATACTGGTGTGTTGGCAGTGAGAAGAAAACGAGATGATGTTGAGTAGCGCAGAGAGTGGACACTCTTTGGAAAATATGTTGGTAAGATGGATCGAGCCATTGTACAGGATGTTTCAAAAGTCACTCAAGAGTTCCAAAAATTCCGAGGAAACCAAAAGGATTCGATTAAATCGCCGCGTAGACACGCACAACTTTCCGGATCAACTTTCGATGATATTAATTACTCGAAAATCGGAAAGAAATCTCAAAAAAAAAGTCTAATGCCATTTTACTTCCCGCGATTGGTGAAGATGATTAATATTTAATGAACGATGTGCTGGAAATAAATTTGGATTTGAGCGGTCGTCGCTCGCTTTCATTTGGTTGACAAAGTTTGTCGGTGGTTGTGGGACGCTCTGTATAAATATCGTTATATGTCCATGTACGGATTTATACGAACGTACATAGAGATATATAAATATACATGTGGGTAAATATCCGTACGGAGAGATTGAGGGAGTCGGATAGGCTGTTGCGAGTGACGAGGAAGGCGCGGGGTATGACAGTGGCTAATCTAGAGGGACGACCCGCGGAGAGTACGTCGTTCGCTAATCACCCTGATGAGGCTTGATGGAGACGGTCAGCAATTGTCTCGAGAGAGGAGTGAGATCGCTTCGCACGCTTGCAAGCCACAGTCACCAAGTTGCAAGGCAATACACATACGTATTACGAGTCCAGTCATACATACACACAACCATATATATATATCTATATTCACATCTTACATACATCTATGTATTTCGTGTTAACCCAGCAACCAAGAGTTGCTCCAGAGTGCTCGGTCCAAAGTTCACGAATCTCCTTTGATTCGGATGTTCGCTGATCAAGACGAGGAGAGAGCGAATTTTAACAAGAGCCTTTAAGCAACTCGTCGATTTGTTTGAATATCTATCGACACACTTGGCTCCTTCATCATGCTCGATCTCCGGAAATCTCTTCTCACGACTCGCCCGCTCGTACAGTCTCGTTCCTCGCACACAAACTCAATATTTTCAAAAATTTGCCTGAAGACTTTCAACATTTTTTGAATTATTGAACAATTCTATCCATCAATCTGATTGCAATTATTTCAAACGACTCATCAGTCGCACAGCATCCGCTCCAATTGCCAAAATCTGCATTTAAAAAAAAAAAATTACAACCAATTACAGCCCGAACAAAAAAATCGACTTTTGCCCCATTTTGCAAATCCCTTCAATATTTCCATTCGGTTGCGATTAGGGCTCAAACCTATTTTTCGCAATGAAAACACCGGAAAAACTAACAGGTCAAGGTCCATGTTTGAAAAACGATTTTCAATTATTCTAAACATTGTCTGCGCAGAGATTTATATCACTCTGAGCTACGATAGTCATGAAACTAAGAATTCGCCTGCTGTATATACGCAACGGTATTGGCAATAAACCCAAGACGGACACCACGTCTATTATTTTCTTTTGCAATACTTGTTTTTCTTTCAGCATCCGGTTGCGCGTGCTCTCTTAACGTCCGTTCTCTCATTTAAATCGAATCAATCGTAGCCGTTGACTCTATAGCGTGTGCCCGCTTACGAGCAATCGAGAATTAATCAACTATTATACCAATATCAATGTAACTGCAATAAACAGACCGCCGCGAGTTTACTGTTCTGCTGCACTCGTTCAATAATAATCCAGCTGAAAATTGCACGCTCCACGCCACGTGGACCGTGTCATAAATATTAATTTCGCTTTTTATTCTTAATTACAGACGGAATATGTGAAAGGAATAGAAAACGAACGATTCAGGGAACAAAATACATTCGACAAGACGTTAGAATATTCTTCCATTTTTTTTTCTTTACATCTCCTCACAGCTGATTTAGGTTTCCGTGAAACTGTTTTCATAATTGATTTCGAAATGAAAATCCAAACTCGCGAGGAAAAATTCATTTTTCTAGTAAACTCCGATATCCACGATGCTGAAGTTTGCATCGTTGAAATGCAACGAAATTCTGTTTTTCCTTGAGCAGAGCTCGTGATTTTTATTCAAAATTTTGTTAGAATAATAAAACGACGTTCTTTAGGATCCAAAGACAAAACCAGGACGAAAATTTTCATGGTTTGTGTTATTGAAACAAACAATTCATAGAAAAACGTATTTTTCGTTGCACCTCAACGTTGCAAACTTCAGTGCCATCCGATATCCGTTATTCACGTTTTGTCCCAAATGATGAATAAATTGAGAAAGCCAAATTCAATAAAATATAAAGTTTGAAGATACTCAACAAAATTTGTTCTACCATTTACCAAATTATTTACGAACCAAGAAAGTAACGGTAGATCGACTAAGAAACCGCGTTCATCAGCAATGACAGTCAATTTTCCGGAGTAAGCAAATTTCACAATGACACACTCGTTTGCGATTTCAACGCAATATTTGCTTAATTTTCAAATAATTGCTCAATTTCCGACATCCAATACGTAATGAGCCTCCAACTTTAGATGTCAAGGGTATAGAAAAAGCGGTGTAATTAAAAAGAAGGGTCGAACGGGAGGAAACGTTCAGCTGTTAGCGAAACAGCAAAAAAGAGGAACGTGCCGTTAAAGATGAACGAAGGGCAACAGATCCGTTTTATCTCGTTGGTCATGGCTAAAGCACGGATTCGTTTCGGAACGGAACACGCCTTGCATCAGGGAAAAAAAAAGATTGCAACAATCCCCTTTTGACACCAATCACACGTAATCGCAACCCCCGCGATCAAAATATATATTCGTAACGCGCAAGCAATATATGTGTATAGCGTGTGCGACACAGAGTACAATACTCTCTCCCATTTTGGATATGTGCAGGCATATCCAAGGGGTGAAACGATCTTTTGCACCCGAGGTTCGACAATCGGAATTACACGGCGATTCACGTGACGAAATAACGCCTGTCGTGTATATAGCACTGTTACGCAGGGGGCCAAAAACGCAATGGGTCTAAGAAGCGATCCGACTCGCCGCAGGAGCATCGTGCAGACGCGCCCCCTCTTTTTAGCGTTGGGCCCGTCAGATATTAGGGTAGGTAGAAAAAATAAATGGCTTCTGGGCTGCGGGCACACGAAACTTTGCCCGTTTTCACCCCTCGAGCGAATTTCATAACACCCCCGAGCCTGAATCTCCTTTATATATGTGTCTGTATCATGAAAGGCACGTACATTGAACACGTGACAATCGAACCCTCTGCTACATAACTTGCTTGGCTTTAGCCGGTGACGTATCAAAATTATACGCGAGATTTTACGATTAGTCACTGGTCACCGAACAACACCACGCTTCGTTATAAACATGCCTGTGATATATTAGCCTTCTTCGCCAATCTCGAGCTTTTTTTTCTTACCATCATGATTTTTAGTTTCGACACATTAACACGTGCAGCATTTTATCGTCTCAACATTTGTCCTCATGCTTTTCTATCGAATATTTCGATTCATTAGAGTTTGTAATTTTTCATTACATCGGCACGTAAAGCATCAAATTTTAATTAAATTTGACGTCCAGAGAGACGTGCGATGAATTGTGTGAGGCACAGATTTTCATGATCCCGAAAATCTTGAGATTTATTTTCGACAACAAAAAAAATCGGTCCTGAGAAGAAACTCACATGGAAACCGGGAAGCTCCATTCCGTCAGAGAAATCTTCATACTTTATCATGAGTTTTTGTTAGCATGAATCTTACTGCGAACATTTATGGAAAAATAATTGAATAATCCACGATTTTCAACGCAGGCTATATCCACAATTATTTAATTAATTTAATTACACTCCAATCGGTTCTCATATAGAAATGTAAATGTTGCATATTCAATTCACCAATCCCGCGTGCCGATATCTGTTCCCTTGGGCTTGAATCATATTAAACTTGTACGGAGTCAGAAAAAAAAATGAATCTCCTGGTATCGCAATATGGGTTCGAAGACTTGGAAGCGATTAATTGTTAATGAATCTCAATGAAGATTCCACATCATCTGATGTTGGGATTTTTTCCTTATCACCAAATGACGAGATTATTTGAGCTTTCAATTTTTCATGCTGACCTCTCACTGATTGAATGAACTTTTGCACCCTTGCTTGAAAATACGCTGAGGTAAGACTGTATTTTAGAGATTTTGTGGCCCACTGAAAAAAAATCAAGGATTCATATTCAATAAAATAATTTGATCAATTAGAACCCACCGATTTTCGTTTAGCTCCGAAATACATTCTCAATTATTGAAAGTCTGACAGTCAAGATGGAAATTTCGAATCGAGAGAATCGCGTTACGATGATAAATGATTCAGCTCATTTTGGGGACAGAATCATTTTGAAATAAGAAGACGGTCGAGGTGTTTTTCCTTTTTGGAAATTGGAATTCGCGACTGGTTGCTGCCTGATATAAATAATTGATATTCCAATTAATCAATATCGAGGGTACGATATATTTGCAGCGAAGAATCTTACATGTCACCGTTGCCATTAAGTCAATGCAAAAATAGAAGAATTGCAAGTAAAAAACAATGAAGCTCTTAGTGTTCGGAGTGTGGAATTTTCAGTGAATGAACATGAAGAAGAAAATATAGGGAGAGATGAAACTGCTTAACGCTCATGCGGCGCTCGACCTCACTTTAACGAGATCGGTTTGGTCGTTTGATAGCGCAGAATGAGAAAAAGAGAGAAGGATGGAATGAGGGAGAAAAAGAATAAGAGGAAGAGAGAAAATTGAGAAGAATATCTCTCGAGGGTGACAGATGGCGCGGCGACGAGATTTGCGCGTCTATGTACTTTTCCCTTATACTCTGCCGTTACACGTTACGTTCGCCCTTCCATATACATATGCACGCCGCCGCGCGCACTTCATCGTGCAGGCTGCTCTCAATTTCTCCTTTCTACTCTGCATCCTCATGGACCATTAGTCCATTTGAGAAAGAGAGAAAAGAAGAGCACTTCATTCGGTTGCAACCACGTATACCACGCAATGTGGCCATGCATGTGTCTGCACTACCCCCGCGTCTTTTCCTGATGCGATGTGCTTTGTCCCCATTCCCTTTCTTCTTTTCTTTTAGCCCAAACCACCGTAAGTAATGCGAAAAAGTTGTCCACCTATTGCGCAAGAGAGCAACCGCCGATTCGTACGATTCCGTTTCCAATAGACATCCCCGTCAATATGTTGCTTTTCAGGCCCGCCGCGCAGTCGATCAGAAATCGTCACAAGATTTCGCTCTGAAAGATTTCACCGATAAGTAAGTGGCTCAAGATTTTTTTCCTCCAGTGCCTTATTTCGTGTCTTTTTCCCGATTCTGTCACCGTCACTTTATTACAGCAGCATGCAGAAAACATTTCTATACATGTCGCCAAAATGCACGCGGTTCAAGGGCGAAAAGCTCCTCCTAATAGAACCGTGTGCCCCGATGTTTCTTCATCCGAGAACGATCCATCATCCGTTTCGAATGCTATCATTCTTCTAATCCCATTCGAACTTGTTCAGGAGCTGTTTTTTTGTTTATCGATGACTGAATTCTGGGAGCGACTCATCTGAACGTGTTACGGTTGCTTGAGTGGGTGGAATAATGTCTGCTCGCGCTCCCTTTGCTTCGTTTGAGAATTTAGCAGAACTTTATTGGAAAACAGGAAAAAAAATGAAATTCAATAAATGAGACTGATGGAGGAGTAACGAAAGTTCGCGATTTTAGTTTCAATTGTCTCTGACGTCTTGGCAAATATTCACAAAGGCTAAAAGAGCAAGAAAGAAATAAAAAAAAACAAGAACTAGATATTTATGGAGCAAAAGGAAAGAGGCAAAGAGTTCGGATCGAGAGTGGATTCGCATCGCAGAAAGAGCGAAAGAGTGTTGGAAAACACATTGAAGGTTTCTTCTTAATGTGTACAGTATGTGACGCAGTAAAAGGAGAGCCTGGACGTGGAATGATAAAAAAGCATTAGGTTGAAGAGGCGAAATGAATCGGGGGTACACGAGGGTGGCAAAAGAGCGCGCGAGCGAGGGGTTGAATTATAAAGATGAAAGCCGTTGTTAACGGACCCGCGGTCTGAGTAAAAGAACGACGGGCATGTGTATAGAAAAAAGGTGGTTTTAACACACCGTGGGGGTGGTGGGACGTTCTTGCGAATGTACCACAACTATAATACTACTTTTATCTCGCGCATTTTCTCTTCACTAATCCCTCTCTTTCTCTTTCTCTTTCTCTTCGGTTTGAATTACGAGACAGTCATATATGCGTCGTTGGCTTCGTCTTGTTTTTCCTCTATACAACACATGCAGCCCCTTGATTACGTACGGAGAGCATCACAACCCTAGCCCGAGCCTCACATCCCTCACGGAAGTTCTTCTATGTTCATTAATGCATCTTCTACGTATTCATTCGCCATCTCGCAGTCAATTTTTTTCTCTCCATATATGCATTTGTCCAGAAACCAAAAACCATTGCTAATAATCTCCGGCGCATACTTTTTCCACTCTGGCACTTTACGATATATGGGAAGAAAAAAAAATGCATCGGTTGCACGAAAATTTTCCGAATTTCCTCAAACATTACGAAAATTCGATGCGAATAGATTTATAGAAACGACGAAGAAGCCCATAAAATCTGCGACTGGCTCGTACGAATCCAACCACAGATAAAAAGGTGCATGAACACGTAGATATACGTGCGTGAAACAACGAGCGGGAGAACATCAAGAGACAGAAAGGAAAAACAGTGGACGAGTCAGGGGATGGAAGTGAGCACAGATGGTGGCGTATGTGGTTTACGATCCACGAGAGGTCTCTCTTTTTTTTCTCTCCCGCAACCTTCATTTCAGCTTCTCTTTCTATGAGCCCATATGGGAGGATCACGCACGCGGATGTTCAGCTCAAGTTGCCCCTACAACGTCACACTACATCGCTTTTGCTTTTTTTTTTTTGCTGTTTTTTATGGATTCACATGAGCAGAATGAAAATTATGCAATGATTCGCTTTTCGTAAACAAATCTCAATTAATCGTTCGTTGTCTGTTTTAACAAAACTTCATTATCGATAGAGTAGCAAAGGTTTACGTCGTAGTCGATTAATTTTTGACCCCATTAAACCACGTGAATTAAATTAATTCGTTTAATTTCATTCTCATGAGATTTCTCTCGATATTTTAGATGTTTTGTATTGTCTTGTTGGAAATATTTGATCGAAAGTTCAGAATATTGCTTCAGAAGAAAAAAATTAGTCTCCAGGGTTTTGATAATTAATTTTTGAACCCATTTAATCACGTAAATTAAATTAATTCGTTTAATTTCATTCCACATGAGATTTCTCTCGATATTTTAGATGCTTTGTATTTTCTTGCTTAGAATATTTGATCGAAAGTTCAGAATATTTCTTTAGAAGAAAAAAATTAGCCTCCAGATGTATAAAGTCGTCGCAATCACCCTTTATTATTAGGGTTGCGTTTGAACTTATATATCCTTGACAACTTGTCTCGCTGGCATACTAGCGACATATATACGTCTTCTCGTTATACCACCAGGGCCCCTCTTATTTTTCAAACCCCCTGGAGAATAGACGAGGGTGTCGGATGACGCGAGGAACGGCGTCAGTGACATCAGTGGACCAAAAAGCCACGCGATCCTTGCCTTTGACGTCGCTAATGTAGCGTACAGTCCGTATACTCGACTGTTTTCAAACGATGCGTCGTTCCTCATCTCAGGAAAAATGAGGATTCATATTGATCGTCGTAAAATGTACATTGACGTAAAAAATTGCTGATTATGATTTTTTAATCTTTGTTTAAAAAAAACAACGTACAGTTAACCAAAACTCAAAGAAAATAGGAAACCGATAAATTTTCTCCTCGAACATCCTCCACACGAGCATTCGCGACGAATCGTGAATGGATAGTGATGATACCATCGCACCATATATTTGCTTATGGCATAATGCTCGCCTGTATAATATCGTGAAGCTTTTTTGGCACATGAATCCTATGCCCCTGCCCTTCTGTCTGCACATAACCACATCAGAAGCACCATGAAGAGAAACGACCTGCGTCCACTATGATCCTCGACGGTGATTCTTTCGCTATAATGTTTCCTCTGGGAAAACGCCTGTTCACTCTCGAAAAGTAATAAAATATATACGAGCGCTGGAACTACTTGATTCTGGCATTGTAGCGTATGAACCTAAACACGAACGTTTGTCTGGTCGAAAGACAACGACGATGACTGGCGAAAGGAAAATCCAATGCCACAATTTCGCAGAAATTCGTCGAATGTAAAACAACGACGAATCCTTAATTGCCTCAAAATTTTGAATCTTCTGGGGCGATGCAATGACTTTTGTTTGTAACTTTGACGAATTACGTTTTTGAATTACGTATGAGGAAATATGGAAATATGTTGACACGGAAAATGGGGTCGTTTATATTGCGAGAAAATCGATTCACAGCAAGAGGAATAGCTTTTGGAGTCTGGCGTTGAATTCTTGCTAGGGGGCGGAAGGATCAAGGGTAAAGAAAAAAACTTGGGTCAGAGGTTGTGGCCCCTCAAACTTAACGTATAATTGGCAGAGAATTTTTTCCATGTTGTTTTTTTGTTTCCGTCTCATTTTCTCTGGAGGATAATGCATGTGTATTTAAGCATCTCGTTGGTCTCTTCTCTCCAGGGAATGTTGGTCGAAAAGATACTTTTCTTTCCGAGCACGGAGCGCAGTCATTTGTCACTGACTCGTCGTTAACGTTTCTAACTTCTTGAACCTCTCTTTTTCGACTTTACGAGAATCGGTTATACTGGATGAGGCATATCTCCGTCTCTCTGCTGTTCCTTCCTCTCGCTCTTCCTCTTGCCCCAGCATCATCCTTCTAGCTTCGTTCCCTTTTGGTCCTTTGCCTTTGCTGCCACCCTTCGCTCGATCGTTCTCGATCTTATTCCCGAAGAATACGAAAGTTTGCGAGACCTTGCTGAAACTCGTCCACTCGGTCGACTCGTGGTCGATCGCTTTCAAACTTGAGCTCGTTAATCACTGTGGCCGAGGCGCCCTCAAACTCTGCACGTTGCAACGAAAATCCGTTTCCTTCAGACTTTCCGCACGATCTTTGCACAATCATTTGAAACTATAAACATCAGTATACGCCTGATGCATTTTTTTTTTTTTTACATCGAAATTCAGCCATTTTTTCTTTATACAAAATTCTGAAATTTTCGTCGTTTCGTCATTGACCTAAATAAAAAAATACTTGACATTTATGCTACTAATACGAAATGATGAAACTCGTGTCAAGATTTTTTGATAATTTGAATTGAAACGACGTCCCGAAACTTGAAACTCATTTGGTTGAAAATTGCAATGCACTGCATAATTTTTCTCGCGATTAATTTTCCTCATCGAACGTCTCGAGGATTATGAAGATAATTGAAAATAAAATTATTCGAGTTTAACGAAATATGGAGCTGTGGACGTCACAGGGTAGGATCGAAATACACCTCGTGGAGGGACGTGCACAAAGAGTGAGTGTATAGAGGAGGGTGTAGAAATTTGAGAAATCTCAAGGGAGAGAGGAGAGATGAAGCCGAGAGGCTAAAGGAGCAGGAGGAAGAGGGAAAATTGCTGTGACTCTCGCGAACGAACGATCCGACGGAATTCAAAAGTGTCCGGTGTCCGTGTCTCCGTATATCCCCGAAGGTATATGCCCATATAACGTACTATACTTGAGTGTACAGAGAAATATACATGTGTACACACTTATGTATATATACAAGTGTAGAGGACCACCGAAGCGTCTCGATGCACTCGAGGCTTCCTGAAAGGCTTCCCAGACGACGTTCCGATATATATATATATATATATTCCTCGTGCAATATTATATACGTTTTCGTTTCGTTCACCACTCAACCAAGTTTTCTTTCGCACCTGCCGTTCCCTCCTCGCATTGGCACATTCTTATCCCCAGATTTCTTTGGTCCAACTAACTTTGCCCTTAGTCATCGTGCACCATGCACTCGAACTAAAAGTATCACAAGCTTCTCCGGATGTTTATATATACTCGAAAACAAAGACCCTGGGAAGCAAAGGAGAGATCGCAGAGTTGAGAATTTCGTGTCGTTATTCGTGTCGCAAAATTTCGACATAATCCAACCATCGGGATTGTATCAGATCGCGGGAGGTTACTGTTTCGGGTCGGCTCTCACTTTTGGTAATATCAGTCCCGAACGTGCCTTCGTGTTGCGTCGCGTTCATCATGTAAAAAGGCCAGAAGTTGAAATTTAGAAATTTTCGAGAGAACGAAGACGTTTTTTTTGGGTTTTTTCTTCGTGTTCGTTTATGCTGCGAGGCGGCATCGTGGATTTTCCACGTATATACATCGATAGATGCTTAATTAAGGATCACAATGATTTTTGGCTCGCGCCAGGAAAGGAAGAATACGGTTGTGTCACTTTCACGAAGTACGTAACGCCCTCGCGTACGCGAGTAGCCCCATCTCATCGGTTCTCGTTGAAAACCGAGGGGTTGTCGCCTTCGTAGTCGAGGGAGTCGTCGAGGCTTCTTGTGTCCCTTCGTCTATCTCGAATATCCATCAGGGTGCACACGACATACACCAATACCGAAGGAACAGAATCGCGGGGGTGAAGGAGGAATTGAGAGATGGGGGAGGAGGTGAAAGAGCGTCAATGGCGCACAGAGCGTGTGAAAGGTTACCCTCGAAGAACCGAAGGGGACGAAGGAATGGGACACACGTGTAGATCTCTTTTGTAGACTCTCGACTCTCGGAACCTCCTCGATAATTACTTTTCCGTCTTCTGTCCTATGCTCTCTCGAATACGACTCACTAGTCTTCGTCTCATTGCTACTAGACATTTCTACGTTCCCCCGAATGATCAGGTGCTTTAGGATCACAAATAAGTGTAATTAACAAATATCAAACGTTCCATATGAAGCGAATGGCAGGATTTTTATTTTTATAATCCAAATGTTTCGCACTGAACCAGAATAAATCTTTAAGCGAAAGGAAACCAAAAAATCTGGCCCACCAATTTTCACACCGAAAATCCGAGCCAGTGCATTTTGATTTTTATCATTTTGACCCCGACGAGGCCCGAGCAGGTCTCTCCTGATTTCGTTACGTATCAGGTGGCGTGAATCCAAGTTCCATATGCTCGCCGCACCATGCACAAGAATTTCGTATGGTGCGCGCTCGTCGAACACAAAGTTGGACGCTTCGGCGCACATCACAACCCCCATATGGTTTTGATCAGTGTCAACCAACAGATACATCCTTATTCATAAATGTATGTAGACATATGGATAGAAAACATTAAGAAAGTAAGATTCTCCCCTAGGACGAATACGATTACCAAAAAGGATCCGTTACACGGACTCCTCATCGCTATTCCATCCTTCCTCTTGCCTCAAATCCCCTCCTCAACGATCTTTTCATCCTTCTTTCGTGCTCTGACAGACATCCAAGGTTTCCCGCTCATATATCTATACTATCACGTGTCCCTGCATGTGTATATACATATGAGCCACCCTCCTGGTGTGTTTCGAAGAGAAAATATAAATTCCGAAAGAACAGAATATCCCTCGGTTGAGGATTATTTTCAGCCTTTTCTATATTTTTTTGTTTTTCCAACACCCTCATCTTTTGACAGACCAGCTCGCTATAAAGAAGGACGAAAAAGACTTTCTCATTTTTCTTTTCCTTTTCATGCTTTTTTTCTTCTTTTTAAACGTGAGATCGAGTGACCGGACCTTTTCAAATATTTACACACCATGTGAATAACGTTGACGTCTATAAACGTACCGTCGACGTAGAGCCCATGGCGAAATAGGCTCGTGCAAAAGGCGATTTAAGCCACTGCGTCCAAAATGAACGGAATCTTTTTGTTTTTGTCTTTCGTCTGTTCATTTATTCAGCGATCCAACTCCGTGTCATAGACATGTCGGAATTATGACTTGGGGTTGTGGCGAAATTGATTTTGATGTCTCGGAGACGAATGAAAAGGTTCGGCGACTCCGAACCGTTGCTGAAAACTTGGAAAATATGCTTCGAAATGATTTCGGAATTCGGAGAGAAGGAGGAAATGGTTTTGAAGTTTTTTGAGCCCAGAGTCGCTGCGAGTGTGTTGAACGCAACGAGAAAGGACTATATCGGAGGTTGAGTGGGGTTGAAACTTTAGCAATTCGTTTTTGCACTCGCTCTCTATACTTTACGAGAGCAATGACGAGACGAAGAGGAGAGCCAAGGCTGAAATGGCAAAAGGAAGGAAGCCAGAACGAACGGAAGTGAAAAGCGAACGGCGAAGAGAAAACGGAAGAGCGCAACGTCGACGAGGGTAAAAGAGTATATAGCGAGAGAAGGATTGACTGTATATACCGAGAACGGTTGAACCGGAAGCGGAACCCGGGAGCCCAGGAACACCTCGGGACGCGGGGAAGGACGCTTCTCGCAAACGCCAGTGGTAATGTGGACTGGTATACGTACACGAAATCGTCGGCGTCCCCGATATGGCGGAAGCGTCGGGTTTGCCGGAAGTCGCCGAGGAAATGAAACGCCTCGCCCTGCAGATCGACCAAACAGCTAGGAAACTCTTCTCCAGAACGTATTCCTTCTCTCTTTCTTCTTTCCTTTCTCCCATTTTGCCCTTATACCTCCGCCCTTGTATTATTCTCGCAACTGCGAATATATTTCGTCGAGCTATCCTCACTTCCATCGTAAACACACCACGAACTCGCGTATAAAATACAACAAGCATCAGAAAACGGAAAAATTATGATGACCCGTCCATTCATGATGAACTCGATTTTTTCTCAGTTGCAAAAAATTCATCTTCTTGAGATCATCGGCCTGATATGCCACATTAATCTTGGAACGGTAACTTGGGGTCAAAAACGACCCTTTCTCCCTTCGTTCTCCTGTTTTCTATCGTTTTACCACATTTTTGACGAATTTTCCGACTTGAAGCAAAATCGCCCAAGGCTCACGTGATCCTGCATGAAAAAAAGGGAAAGAATGAGCCCAAGTTGGACCGTTTTCGTTAAATTTTACCGGAGATATGAATTTTTCAAAACAGGGGTCATTTATGACGCCGGAGGTTACCGAATAGGTAAAAAACAAAAAAAGGTTGACGTTCTAGGGTTAATAATATTTGAATTCAAATAAATTAGTTTGAATCGATTTCCTTTTTTTTCTTCAAGACAGAAAGCGAAAAAATATCTCGAGTTTTTGCTCTATAATAATTCTAATCCGCTTATACTCGACTGGACTTTTCCGGGCATGAATTTAGTATCGCAAAGTTGACTCGATCGCGATTCTTTCAGCATTGGCCGCAGGATAACCGGAAATAAAAAATATTGAAGCTCAGCAAGGTTTACCTAATCACGAATTATTCTCAGCCAGGATGTGATTGCTGTAGAGATGGAGTTTACGTTCCGGAATGGCAACGTTTGCCTGCTCGTGCGAAAAATTCTTATCGGGACTAGTTGGGACAATCTTGATTAGAACTTAATGAGGAAGTTCCTGAGCAGGACCAGAGGTGCTCGGGGCGCTGCAGCTTGGTCAGGTTCGGATAAGCAAAAGCTGATCAAGGCCTTGCTGAAACCTGATCAAATGCTGATCTGATCCTGGAACCACTTCGTTAAGCGATTCATTATCAGTTTCATATGTTGAAAAATTGACTAAACATTCTACGATAATGATTCATCGCGGTAATTATTTATGGCTGAAGACCCTGGAGAAAAAAAGCTTCACAATTTCCTACGAAACCACAATTTGTCGGTGACTGGAAAAAAAAAAGGTGGTAAATTCGTTGCGACGGTTAGCGTTTCTCTCTTTTCGTTAATCATCTCTTCCGATGACTCGTGCCACAAGAAGCTCGAGGAATTCGTCACCTTCCGGTACAATCTTGATACTAAAAATTGCAAGTGTTTTATTGGCCGTACGTAATTTATGAATAGCCTCGGAGATTTACAGTGGCTTGATGATTTCATTCGTTCATGAGAAATGTTTATTTTATCAAAAGCGTAGATATTATTCCTAGAAACTCATGACGACGATCATGAAGCGATCTTAATACGACAAATTTTCAAACTGCATGACTAACTACTAAGTAAGTTTTCAATCTTGCTTCAAGTCATCAAATGAATTGATTGGGGAATAAAAAAAATAAGCATCGTTGTATCGACCAGTCTGGGGGAAATGATTTCCTGATTTTCCACATTTTCGAATACGCGAGCGTTTCGAAAGATCGTTGCGGCCTTTTG
This sequence comes from Diadegma fenestrale, assembly GCA_037043255.1. Classification (NCBI taxonomy): domain Eukaryota; kingdom Metazoa; phylum Arthropoda; class Insecta; order Hymenoptera; family Ichneumonidae; genus Diadegma; species Diadegma fenestrale. The sequence continues at coordinate 3,135,956 of CM073310.1, forward strand.
GAAGTTTGCGGTGAATACATCTCGCAGGGACATCGAACGAGAGACATGACGCGATGTCCTAGTGCATGTGAAAATTTCTATTGCTTGAGGGAGTTTTGTCTCTATGCAGTTTTCCATAATACCTCGAGACGAGGCTAAATACCGAGCTTCTGCATTATCCTAGAACGAATTATGAATTGATCGAGCGTTTTCCTTTCTCTCTCTTTCTCTCCTTGCCACAAGCATCATTGATTTGCCTGTACGATCGATCCTCCGGAGTCTCTCACGCTGTTGCAGAAAATTAAACGTTATTTATCATTTGGTCCCAGTCTGTGATTATCGTAGTTTACGTTGACACACGATTATGTGCGCTTGGACGATAGCCCATAAATGCAATATCGGTTACATTTTATATGCGTCCTTTACGTCACTTGGCTTCATTATTTATAGACGTCTGATTTACATGTTCACGGAGTAATTCTCCCTGACTTTAAACCATTTTTTTTCAACGATAATCGATGTCTCCCTGGGTGAGCGTCGGAAACGATCCAAGGAGAAATCCATCAATCCCGCATTCGATATTTCATGAAGAGTTTTTCAAACTCACAGCTCATCGAGAGGAGGAAAATCTTTGCAGGATCGCATCTCCGTCGTTAAAAGTAATTGAAAATCGAATCGAAATCCTTTTCGTACGTAACAAATTGGAAGAAATTAAAAATAAAACATTGTCCAGTATTTTTTTAGGAAAAATGTAAACAGTTCGGTTTGTATTATCATCAAAGTGATCATTAAAAAATCACGCGTATGTGTACTTCATAAACTGATAATTATCTCGCGGGAGGAAAAATGCGTTGCAAGCTTTTCTCACATGGATTTTTCGACCCGAGAGCCATAATTCTCGCTACGAATGATCGATGTCCAATAATTCGACGAACGGAACTGACGACCGATCACGATTTATTCTCCGTCGGTTTTAAGCCCGCAGCCAAATGCCTGAAGGTGTTATTTTTTCTCGGTTGAAAAACATATACGCGCGTATTAAGATTGTCTTGTGTTAAACTTTCCGGTTTCTACGTTTATCTCCGTTTCTCTCTGTGCCTCTTGTTCGCTTGGCAAGACTGGTGCGTGCTTGGAATACCAGTGGCAGTGATTAGACGCGCGAGTATAGAGAAAGGACCAGAGAGAGGGAGGGATTGGGAAGAGGGAGAAATTCCTCTGGCGAACGGAGTGGCCATCAGTGACGTGTCGAGAAGGTGATTGAGAACAGAGAAACGAGACATATACAGTCGACTCACGGAAATGACACTTTCGCAAGCCTACTGTCCAAAAATTCCGTTAGTACCCGCACTTTTTCTTACTAATTCTAAACTTTAGGTGCGAACATTTCAAGGAAAATATCACAAATCAAGTTTTTCGAGAATGTTTTCGAAACGGGAACGAATTTTCGTAAAATCGTGAAAAAATGCAACCGATATGAGGTTCTTAAGTATTTCGTCAACTAATTAACTCAATTAACGCCTAAATATTAGTACGGAGCTCATTTAACTGAGACTTCGTATGTAAATATTTGTTAAAATGTCAAACTTCATTTGCCTCGGTCTCCAAGACCTCGTAACGAATAAAAACTCAACTTAAACGACCCATTCAATCGTATTTGGTTTCTTCGCCCAAATTCTTTGATTTTATTCATACAAAATAAAATTCGCCTGCAACCCATGAAAATTGTATGTGTCTTGAAGGTTCATTAACGATTCCGCACATCTTAACACGATCTCAACAGATGCACGTACAGACAGCACAAAAAATTCATTCCACACGGATTTTCGTCATAAAATATGTGAATACGAGGGTCTGCGGAGATGCCCGCGCGGAAAATGTTCGTAAAAGCGAATGCGTTCTTGACTACCAGAATTCACGTGTAATCGCGGAGTGTGTTACGGCCTATCATACGTTCACCTCGAAGCAAACATAAATTCGCCTCCTCACATCCCAGACAGAACTTTACGCTGCCTCCTTGTACGTTCACTCATGTGCACAAGTTATTTATACAACTCATAGACGTCTTCGTAATTGGCAAAAGAAAAACAATTATAGAAAAAAAATTCAAAGTCCGAGAACTCCACGTATGCGAAGAAAATCATATTTTTTTATGAAATCCGATCGAAGTGTTTGGACAAACATTCGTAACGGACGAAACGATTTTTTTTTTGCGGATGAAAATTCTTGAAATGTACCGAAAACGCAGTTACGGAAAAAAAAATGAAGAAACACTTTGAAAAAGTGAATTTTTTATAAAATAAATTCAAAGACCGAATATATAATTGATGGAATTGTCGGTCTGAGAGATGAGAATAAATTTCTTGAAATTGAAATGAAAGAGCCCATATTCTGACGAAATGCACGTGGTGTTGGGGATATTAATAGTTGGTCTTGCTCGAATGTTGGCCGACTGGAAGCCGGAACTTAACAAGCGCGCACCTTCTCGACGCTAGGACATGGCAGAGGGAGAGAGAGTCGTCTCATATATTTATAAGTATAGGAAATAACGTTTCACGAGAGAAAATTGTGAGTCCGAGAGCAAGCGGTGAGTTCACTCTGCGGCTCTCCCACGCCAACGCTTATAAACTATAAAGTGGTGCGGCGTACCTCCGTGGCTCGGCCCTCACCAGAAACAACCACCACCAACCTCCAACTCTATACTCAAGAATTACGTGTTGGCACGTAACCGGCAGCAGCACACTAGTCTCCGACTCCATAATATCCTCTTAGGTTCACTCGAAAACTATATATTTACCTTTATCTACATAATTCACGCTTATATATAATTAAGATGTTGAAAATGTGAATACCAATCAAATATCGAGGCCAAGCAATTGTTTGAGAAAAGTTTCGTCTCTACCGAATGAGGCAATAAATATTCTTTATAAACAACCAGTTGTAATCAATTCTAAATTATTAATGATCTCACCGATTATTCATTCAATTTAGTATAAACATTCATAACACCAAAACTTTAATTTTCTCCTATGAAGAAAAAGTTTCTGACGTTAAGAATTTGCGATATTTCCTTTGCAATTTTTAACTTTTTCCGTTCAAACACGTGTATAATGAAATCGCCCTTCGTTTAAAAGTCGCAAAAAATGTTTTTAGAATTTTTCTGTAAAAATTTCGGCTCAGAGCCTTTTCTGACGCTTTACAAAAAAAATTCTAAATACTTTTTGTTTTTGAGACTCGATTCTTGTAAATTTTTAACGAAAGGCGATTTCAGTTTACACGGGTTGAGATTCAGAAAATAAAAATTGCAATTTAAATAGGAAAATATCTTAATTCGATTAAAATGTTGAAAAATAAGTCAAGCACTGTCGAAATATTCTTTCAGATCCTAAGAAGCTACCAGTCATGCATCTTTATTGCATAAACTATTAAGTTGATTAACCGATAAAATTTCGCGAGAATGATTCAACAATTAACACGATTAATTGGAAATTTTTGTTTAATTAAGGGATTTATTATTTCATCATATTGAGCGGGAATATCGCTCCGGCAATTACGAGTGTCCGTGTGTTCAATTTAAATCTCTATCACTTGATTTAGGAAATTTTGACGGATCTAGACGAGGGAATGATCCGAGAATAGAAATAACAGACAAGTCGGTCGTCGGTGCATCTGCGAGTAGCTCGCGGTCGCCCACCGGAGATGGCTGGTGGCGCTTTTTCGTGTGAGAATTCGGATCGTAGACCCGCCGACTAGACGCAGACGGATAGAGTCATAAGACGACTAAGAATTCCAAATATTTCCCCGCGCACGGCAACACAGTCAGATGCTTCGAGTTACCAATGACCCAAGCAAATGTCATTTGTTTCAACTTTTTCCAGATCCACTGCTTGTGCAAAGGAAATTAAGTCTGCAATTAATACGAATGAAATATTAGGAATCAGAAATTCTCATGTCGAGATCATTTATTTGATTGCATTGATTAAATAATATGTCAATCGTGAGATTATTAACGTCAATATTTTTTAAAATGACAAGACACTCAATGTTGACACGTCGACTTTGAAATCGCAGAGGTGTGCGCAACGTTGCAGCACAAATGTTGTTTAATCACTTGCCACGATCGACTAAGGAATCGGGCCGACCGGATAAGCGACCATGATCGCAAGAGAACTCGGCAGAAGAAAAAAAGAGAGGGAGAGCGAGACAGAAGGGTGGAGAATGCTATAAATCGCATTCGAAGGTAAACATGTGGTGTAGGTGGCTTGTCAAGAGATCTCGATCGCGTTATAAAGCATCTCGGGCTTAACGTCTGACTTTACGGTAGCACAGGAATTCCGGAATTCCGCCTTTACTCCAATCCACGACAACCCTCAGTATCGCCCAGTTTTTCCAGCGTTTTTTTTCTCCTCTTTGATCCATTTACATCGCGCACTGACCACGTTAATAACAGCAAGCGAACGAAGTCAAATTGTCTCTTTAGCGTCGTGTGTGCTCAGTAAAAAAAACGCTCCGACTGACTAGAGAAAAATTCAGCTCGTCCAAACGTAACGCAATCCGAAATTATTTTGTCCCCAAACTTCGATCCATGAAATTATGACAAATGCGTTTTGCATGACAGAAGTCTGGAGAAATGTTTGCAGAAAGGAAGGAAAAAATAAAAATCATTTCTAGGATGAAAAGAACAAACTGCTTCCGAGTTTTCTTCTTTTGCCAAAAACTACGAGGTCAGTGGTCATTTAATTTATGTAAAGACTTTTGGCAGCGTTTTGATATTAATAATTGTCAACGCCTCTTTCTGGTGAGATAAGATTTCGTTTTTATTGAAACTTTTTATGGAATATATATTTGTTTTGTTATGACCATCAAATTGCATGATAAAATGGTCAATTTTTCAAGACGCAAACGATCATATCGTGAAGACTTTTATTCTTGCGACCAGCCGGACGTCTCCGTATAAGTGCTGCTCCGATGATCAGACGTCTGGAAGTGATTCCGTAAATACTTGCTTTCCCAAGAGCCTCTGAGAGTAGGTGGCAAATGACACATGTGTGGGTGCTTCTAAACTTACTTTTCTGGAGTACCTTGACCTTGACCAGAAAAAAAATCAACTGCACGACTTGGCAATATAAATGCATCGATGATACAGAATCAAACTTCAACGTTCGATCGAAAAAAAAACGTGAAATCGAATTGTTGATTCATATGAATGTTTTTTTGTAAATTTCTTCTCTTCTGAATCGAACTGAATTAATCAGTCAATGAATTCGTCGTCTGTAACTTTTCAATCATATCGAAAGACCCGGTGTAAATAAAAAAACGTATCAAAGTTGCTTTCACGGAAGGGAACGGAAAAAATGTAAGATTCATGGATTATTACGATATTAGTACCAGTAATGCAGCATTGGAAAAAATGGATGTCATTACTGTGACAAACGTCGAAATAGAAAAAAAAAAAAAATACTCACGAGCTGCGTATCGTAACCGTGTGCGTGGGTCGATGCGGGTCACAGGTGTGAGAAACTCTCACTTCTCAATCTTACGAACGTTGTTTCTTCGATAGATAGAGACACTTCGAGATTCATACAGCTGTTGGACGGGAAAGAGAATGTGGTGAACCACTCAATCGAGAAGAAACACTGCACAAAGTGAGTCAACCGTTCTGTACCGACACGTCCAGTAGCTCACACCGTACATCGCAAGATTATTATGAATCTTTTATTATTTTTGAACCGTCACTCATTACTATGCCATGTGCTTAAATACTATTTCGGATATTATTTTTCTTGAAAATTTCGGCTCATAGTCTTTCTGGTGACCTGCGAAAAAAATCTTAAATACTTTTTTTTCGCAACTCGATTTTCGCATTTTTTTAACGAAACGTGATTTAAATTTACTCGCGATTAGATTCTGAACAAATTCTGAAAGTCAGAAATTGTTGGAGAAAACTGTTCGTTCTGGTATCAAGAAATTAATAGCAAATTTCAAAAGGTTGAAATAAATAAAAATTATGTAAAATTAAACGAGATCTCCGCGTTCCCGATAAAAATTGAAGAATAAACTGCAAATTCTACTGCATATGAATAATCGATTTTCAATACAACGGATTTTTAATTAATCCACAATAGATTCAACAAACCGGGGATAATGATTATTATGATTTAATGAGTTTTTCATTTCCTATTTTGTGCTTATAAACATATGCAGTATATCGGGGCTATGCATAAATATAGTGACGAGGTCGAAGACACGTGTGGGCAGACAGCTTCCCGCTCACCGGTGTGCAATATACATAATCGCATCGATATAATCTCTCCCTCGGGAGTTCATAAAAATGTGAACATTGCTCTATACGCGACGATGAGATTCAACTCGCGAGAAAATCTCAAATCTCCGTAGCACATTGGATAAAAATTGAAATTTAGCGACGCCGAATTAAAAAATTTCATTTTTTCCTCTGGAAATTGCACAATCCATCAATTTATATTTTCGTGTGTTATTTTTTTTCAATATTTAAGTTTGTTTTACAATTCGAACGAGCCACTAAGGACAAGGTCCACGCCGACGATCCGCGATACTCTGCTATACAGCCTACAGAATACGCGATAAGATATCAAAGGCGTATCAATCGATTACCGAATCTTCGATCGATCGGCTTCTTTGGGCATAAAATACTCGGATATGTCACTGACGCGCGCAATCGATTTTCTCCATTCGATGTCGTCAAGACTAACTGTTTCTTCATATACAGTGCATTCGTTATTCCGCAAAGTCCAGAGAAGAGATAATGAGTCAAAACGTCCAAGTTGCTATTGTTCGAGAAAATATTATGCAAATATAGCAACGAAAATGGAAAATGCACATGTCTCCATGAGCCATTCTGAAAGATTTATACACATCTATACGAGTCTACATGTATAAAATATTATAAACGAATTGTGATCTTTGATCCCGATCTTATATACTCGCACCCATACAATTCAAGACTGATTCACTGTATAACTGCTTATGGCGCATTTATGGGGTGTCCAGAGAGTATGCATTTCTGTTTCTTTGTTAAAAGTGACGATAATCAAAAAAATATAAGGAACAACGTAGAAAAAAAAACTGCAGAATTTCATGGGACTAAAAATTATTTTTTTGCCATTATCGTCTGGATTATTTGAAACTCCCAAATTCCCCGAGAAATTTTTTACAGGATGACTGCAGAAAAAAAATGTTTTTTTTTTAGTTTTCCACAGAGTTCACACGAGTCGAAAATCGTAACTTTCCAAACAATTTACAATATGGAAGCTGCTCCGTTCTGTACGGCGAGACTAATCGGAATATAAATTACTAAATTATTCGTTTCGTGGTCAGGACACCCTGTATAATGCAGAGATTTAATGATCTTGTGTGTATGAAGCATGTAACCGTCGAGATCCAAGGCTGGACTAGCGAGCAGTTAAGGGGTGCTTACCGCAACGGCAATAAATACGCAATTTATGTGTCGCGAACTCCAACAAACGTATTGGTTATTGCATCAGCGACACTTTCGAGCATTTGCATACAGCATTGTCGTACACCCGGACGAGAACTCTATACCAATGAAATAGAAATAAGTCTTATAAGGAGAATTTATTCAAATTTGATTTCTCTGACAAACTAAAATCAGAAATTTCCTGAGCGAGTTAAGGTGGAAATTGGAAAATGCTGCTGGATCCATGATCTAAAAGTATTGATTGATTTCCAAAATTTTAACATCGTAAGAGATAATTTTACAAAAGATTCGAAACCTTTTTTTTTTGCTTCGGAAATTTTAAGAACGCCTCGATTATTTGTATCGAACTTTGAAATGTTTTTGGCGATTTAAATCTCGTGACGACCGTTTTCAAATCTCAATAGTCCATGGAAATGTCGTCCACAATGGAGGATGTTGACTAGTGGTTGCGACAGATTAATAAATGGATTAGATAAATAAATTTGATTAATTTTTAGCGGGGATACTTTGGCGTATGGTGCTTAACATCTGGCGAGGATATCAATAGCGATTGATACGACCGCGATGGAACTTTTTTCCAAATCTATTCAGTATCGGAGATTTTATCGCAGATACAAATAATATTCGGTGTGGAAAGACTGCCGAATAAAGTTGAGTACTATATCGCGAGCGAGCCGCGCCCTCAATACTCGTAGAAAAATCGTATTGATTGGTCGAAACGTGAATTTAATCATCAATCGTTTTCCAAAATGGCCCGAAATGATAAAACAACGAAAACATCATGAGATTTTCGGAGAAATGCATGAGCCCAGCACAACGTTGTTTCCGTTGTGAAAATCCGTCACTAAACCGAAATTCAAAGGCAAAATTTTGGGTGCTGCTTAAACATTATTGCGAGTTGCTCGTCGCGCGATTGACAGATTATTGCTCCCAGTGACGAGTAGATAATTTGGCTTGCGATGGGTTTTGCGTTCATGGAAGTTATCGTTGTGAGCTGAAGATCGAATAAAAAAGAAAAGAAGAGAAAGATGAGGCGAGAAAGACGGAATAGGGAGAGGGACAGAGAGAGAGAGAGAGAGAGAGAGAGGAAGAGAGAAAGCTCGCGATGTTCGCGAGACCCCGCGGAGTGTTAGATAACGACAGGAAATCGTTTGCGTTGCATAATATCGACGACGATGGTTACGCAATCGATATCTTGTCTTACAGAGTTATACCACGAGACGTGCGGCTTATGGGTACGAGTAAATCCATATAGTAGCGTTACTCTGTATATTCACTGCACATGGGTAAACAGAACCATTGAAATTTCTTACACTGGATATCCTTAAAGCCATGCGATCAAACTCTGAGACAGTCTCGTTGGAAAATTGTCAGGGAAGAATATTTCTTCATCTCCTTCTCCGTTCGTTTGTAAATCAACTCATTATATCATTACATAGTGCATGGGGTCGCGCATAAAAAAATTATTCACGGGTACATTTGTAAAATTCTGCACATTTTGGAAAGAAACGTGACAAATTGGGTGAAAATTTCCAAATTTCTTTGTCGTTTTCGTAAAGAGTCACGCACCACATCTTTCCCATGAATGACAGTGTCAAGCGAAGTTCGGGAAATAATTGCAGGGACTTTCCGTTTCGTATTGAGAATTTTTGGAATTTATTTTAAATAGAAAAAAAATGATTGTTTCGGGTCTTCCAATGCGGGACTTCCCCGTCCCCTGCATTGACCATCACACCAGACACTGATAAGAATCTCGATCTACAGGTAAATGGAAATGAAACTGGAAAAACAAATCTCGCTAAAATTTCATGTATGATTGCCCGTGAAAAAATTGCCGACGCTTGACATACGGCCGATACCCGGGGCAGTACTGGGCAGCCAACCATTGGCACCAACCGTTGGGCCTGAACACGTCCCAACGTCTTTGCCTATGCTTCAGCAACGCTAAAGTTCAGCATCGGTTGAGACGCCCGCCCAAGCCTAGGCCAATCGTTGGTTTAGAAACGTCGGCCGACTGTTGGCGTCGAGTGTTCGCCCAATATCGGGCCGACACTGCTTACTGTTTTTTTACCACGTAGTCGATTTCGCTATCGGCGGCAGACAAAGGGCCCGGGCTAAGCCAGCATTCATTTTGGAAAGGCATCTCATGACACTATTTTTATCCACTCGTGTTTGCTCATTTGCGGCAACAAAAAAAAGTTTTATATACGTATATAATATAACACAGTTATATACGTTATCAAACTTAAAATGGCAAATTTTTTGTGAAGCAAAATTACTAAATATCGACCGGACATGCAGAAGGTTTCCACAACCAATACATCAAAACGTATTTCAAGTTTTATATACGTACCACCATATCATGTATACGCTATAAAACTTATTTCAAATTTTTCACAGCAATACGTTTTGATGTATTCATCGTGCAATATTTCGGCATATCCCGTCCACATAATACATTTAATAGTACATGAAAAACATTTGGTTTATATATATTTTTTGAACACAAATTTTCAAAACACGAGTGGTGTAATGGGTAGCGTGCTCGACTGCGAACGGGAGATAGGTGGGTAAGGCGGTTCGAATCCCCGATCGACAGGAAATTTATTTGAGGTTCGATTAAAAAATGCAGGCGCCCAAGACAGTCGAGTTCGATGGTAGAAGGCGGAAAGCGCCTACACGACTGTAAATAATAAATTTTTAAATAAAAAATAATTTTTTGACAGTACTGGCTCAACGGTTGGCCGAGCATCGGGCCGTTGTCATGACCAACGCTGGGCCAGTACTGTTCCCAAGCTGTAGCCAACCCACGGACCGTTGTTATCACTCCAACGCTGATCCAGTGGTTGGCCGATCAGTTCCGCCAACGGTCGGACAACCGTCAAGCACGGTTGGCACAGCACTGGGCGACGCTTGGGCCACTCGGTCATTTTTTCACGGGATACATAACCTGCAATTTGCACGTAAGTGCGTAACGTAATACCAGGCACTCCAACTAGAACAGTGTGTGTTCTTTGTACATAGTAAATCTACCAGATATGCACGGAGAAAAGTGAGAATTTGGACCCCGCCAGTGTCCAAATTTCATTCTATTTTGTTTATCCACAAAAATTGATTCATGTTGACGAGTTTCTTGACGTATTTCGCCATAACAAAATTACTTCATTCAGGATTCTTTAATAATTTTTTATAAAAATTCTTGACACCTAAACTAACAATTTTTCCAACAAATTCAAGTCGCATTTCGTTTATGAGTTGCAAAAAAATGTAATCAGGATTTTTCTCCAAAATTTCGGCTCCTAGCCTTTCCGGCTACTTACAAAAAAAAAAACCTGAAAACATTTTGATTGCAACTTCTTAGCGAAACGTGAGTTCACTTGACACGCGTTCAGATGGGGAAAATAAAAAAATTGCAAATTCTGAATATCTCAAATTTTAAACGTCAGGAAAAATTTCTTCATGAAGAGAAAAATGTTTTAGTTTTCGGTGCCAAGAACGTTTATACGAAATTTTGAAAAGACATGGGGACTTTGGTCTCCAACGAATGAGCGCCCGTTCGATAAAATGGAATTTAGCGAATGAACATTTAATATAAGCCCTGGAATCGTATGGAGAAAAGGACAATTGAAAGTTCGTTGAGACTTGTCACCCGAAGGCTACACTTGACTTAATTGACACGAATTCTTATCATGTATTATTTAAAGATAAATAAGACACTTGTGCGATTAAAAAAAAAAACGTTAAATCACCAACGGAGGTCCAAATTGTCACCCCGCTGTTTATATTTTAATACACATATATACAAAAATGATAAATACAAACGACGCGGAATCCGGACGAGGAGGATCGGCACAACGGAACGAAGAGAATGGGTATTAGGAAAAGACAAACCCCGTAGTATTCTACGACGGGACGAGAGGCAACAACGAGCCAGCGGAACTGAGGTTCGTGGAGCTTCCTTTCCTTCAGACATGCCTGGCTGACTTCTCGTCCTCTCCCACAGCTCTCTTGACGATGTTTCTATATATTCCTCGATCTAAAAGTCCCGGCTAACGTGTACATTCTATAGAGGACCGTTGATGCATTTTCTTGGTCGGTTGTAAAAATCTGATGACCCTAAATCCAGACGTAGCTTGAAAAACTGAGGGACGCATCGAGCTTTCAGTTCATTCATGTTCAGGGGATGAAAAAGTCACTCTCGGTGGACGCCTCCGAGTTGGGTATCGCTTAGGAATGTTCGCTGAGACCCTGAGCAAGCATTGGATCCATAAATTCGTCGCATCGGTCATCCGCCATATTATTGTCAATGACAGAAAGAAATTATTCGTCGAACGAGCAAAGAATATTGCTTTTTGAATTCTCGCCTCGTCCAAATCGAGATTGACCCCTTTTTCTCGTCCCAAGTGTAAGTTCATTCGTAATTACTCACTTCGAAAAAAAAAAGCTATCGAAATAATTCTTACAATGCGTATATTATAATTTAGCGTTAATTTCGAATGGCTGAACGAAGAAGCATCGTCTCGTGGCAAACGGCTGCGCGCTCCGGCGAGCATGATACTTCTGTCACGGTTCTTGGATCAGAGCGAGAGTAAAACTCAGGCTCATACACTCTCACAAAAATACTCGATACGCTCAACGTACTACCTCGATTTTCCGTGCTCTTTACAAAAGCCTTTCATCACATCGCACTCCTTGTTACCAAATAATTTGAAAAAAAAACAGCAATTAACAAAATCGACGAACTTACAGTGACGAGAATTTCCATCGGATCTCTTGCCCATTTTCTCAAGGCTCTGTTTTCATATTTTTGGCTTAGAAACAATCGATTTCCTTTTTCACGCTATTTAGAATGTGTACAAATGCAGCCCGATCGAGGAATCATTTGTCACTCCATTCTGAAAGTCTCAAAATCGGCAAAATTTTGAACCACCATTTCGGGAAAAAAAAAATCAACCAATCACAGCACGAATAAAACAACAATAATGCTCCACTCACCAATTTGTTTAGAAAAGCCATTTAACCAGCCATTTTTCCCATATATATCGATCGAGCAAGAAAACTCACGTTTTTAAGTTTTATAATTAATTCCATCTCGATAACGTGACGATACGACTTGGCAATGAGTTTTTGACAGCAAAAAAACACACGAATTGAGTATTCGAGGCTGTGACAAGTGTATAAGCTAATGCCTGCTATATATGCGGATAAAATTGAGATAATGAATTCGTGACGTATGAACTGAACTATGACGATTACTAAAAAACTTTCAAAGATCCAATTGAAACATTTTTTTACAACAACTACGTCAGATGTTCGATATTTTGTTTTCCTTATAGTGATTCATCACGCGAGCAACATTTGCATGATAGTCTCGTTTCTCGAAACTGAAGGCGGAGATTTGTCTGAAAACATGTGGCCTCCATGACGTATTTGCATGACTGGAACAAGGAAATTCAGATGAATACAATGTCAACACGACGTGGTTGCAATTTCTTCTATTATTGCATGCAACGGCGTGAAATAGGAACGAAAATAATTGACGGGAAGGACGACAATCGACGAAAATTTTGGTTCGACCTCGAAAAATCGGTTAAACCGATTCGTCGAAGGTTTCATGTAATCAGCTGGTTTGAATGTAATCCGGGTCGATTTTCAGGCACCTTTTACGGCGTTGTACGAGTAAGGCAGTCCCCGATTGCGTAAGTCACTTCAGCAGCGGGACTCCTCGATCGAGTTTCTTCCTTCTCGAACACACGACCAACTAAACCGATCGACTCTCTGCTGTACCATAAGAGAGGTTACCGAGTGCTCCACCGACGTATATTGTAGCTTTCGATTGCGCGAAAGTTTGTTTCGTACTCATATGAACATTCAAATATATCTGTGTGTGTGTGTGTGTATAAATACAAAAATGGTGTAGAAAGAAAATCGATAGCAAGCCAATCGATTGCCATGCTGCACAAACGTCCATTTCGTTTTTGCGATCTCAGTCCCTCGGGTTTGAGTTTCCTCGCGTCTTCACACACAATCTTCCAAATAATTCCTTCACTCACTCGCTTTTTCATCATAAATTGTATTTTGTTCGTAATTTGCATTATTTTCCCATGCAGTTTGAACGGGCCCCGACTCCCACGCTATTTACGTGGATGTTTCTGCCGATTCCAATGTGAATTTTCACCCGCTAAACGCGGATGGATTTCTCCACTCATAAGAATCTCCATATCGAACTTCCGAATCAAAACACGAATTTTCAAATCTAAAAAAGTGAAGCAGACAATCTTCATAGTTTTTTGTACGAACGAAACCAAATTCAAAGTCACTTTTCATTGCTAAAGATGTAAAGACGTAAAGTGTTCGAAATATCGCGAAAGAGATACAACCAAATGTCTATATAATTTTGACTGTTCAACCATTTTGTATCCAGCTTTCCGGTATGGAATATTTGATCAGCTTGTCGTTCTCGTATCGCCGACTGGATGAATAGACGTAAAATATTTTTAAAAAAAACTCGTAAAGAAATTTTAGTAAAAATTACATGAAATTTTCATAATTCCCTTGAAATTAAATGAACCCGTTTTTAAAATCCGCAAGAAATCTCACTTTTCCGATAATTCTCAGTTTTTCCGATCTTTTGAAACATAAAACGGTCGAAACTGTAGGAAATTAAAAAAAAAAACATGAATCTATACGTATGACCCATATAGTGTGTTGTATGTATTTATACACACGTTATGGAGCATTACGTATGAGAACACGAGTACGAGGTATATGGAATAGTCTCAAGCTTTTAGCACATGCATGTACGTGGTGCACTTCCGGCGAAAGCGAAGATCCGTCCCACGATCGCGACCCGCTCGAACTCTTGTATTTATATATGTGGGCAATATATGGATAATGAAAGAGTACGTAGGGCTTCAACACCGATAAATGCCTCGATTTATCGATCTCGAACATTTTCTCGAGCGCTCGTACTCCTTTTTCGCTCCTTATATTATCGTGGGGAATCCTTTATAAAGAGAAATGTGGACCGCGTCAAGTTGAGCCCTCAGATCTATACATATGTAAAGTATATGGCTGGACGATTTTGTTTCAGATCGTTGCAAGATTCACGTTCGAAGATTTTCACATGAGAAATTTATTTCCGCATACCTTGGCACATATCGCTCCCTAGAAAGTCTCAAATATATATTAGTCGGCCCCATTCGGAGCAGCAGCTTCAGAACAAAATCACTCAACGATAACACTAAGAAAAACGATTTGAACGCAGAAATTGACGCGTTGCCAGAAATTTTCTTGAAAATCTCGAGACCTCAATTTTCACCATAAAAATTTGATCGCGATTTTTTTTTAATTGAATAAAAATTCTTTCACTTACAACACACACACAAACCGGTTACGTGTCGATATATATTTTTTTGTCTCCCATCGATTTCCGCGTCGAAAGTTTCCTTTAATTAATTGTGCTCGCGTCTACTCACTGACACCTCGGTCGATCAATTATGTAACAATAAAGCCAACGAAAATGATTCACGTTACCACAGTCACTGATCGCCCCGACTATCAGATAGCGGTGATGGAAAAGAAACCGGCAAAAATATTACTTTGCAATTATTGAAAGTTTTTTTTCATTATTCTGAAAATTATCCCCCAACGCTGGGAAAATCATCCAATTATGAAACTTTATGTGAAAGGATCTGGAAAGCATTCGTTATGACGAAAAATCATACAATTTTCCAAGGGAAAGACTGACTGATTTGAAGGCCTTTATAAAAATATTGATAAATGTTTTTCTGTTGTTTATCATTGTATTAAAATGTTTGCAAATCCAGAAATAATCCAAAAGAGTCAATTTGTAAATATTACATTTTTTGTTTCATATTTATTTAATTGTTATTTGTTTCTGGAGAAGCGACGAGTCCATCGGACGCGTGCGATTCTGCGATCCATGATCACGTATATTTATGCGTGGCACGTACGATTTTCAATTGATCTTTTAATCGATATGATCTTAACGCGAGGTCGTCGTGTTGAATTATCTCTGGCTCTCTCAAGTCTATCAAAAAGACGGCGCCGCGTCTCGTGATCTTGAGGAATCAACTTAATTGTTTTTGGCAACACAGATTTCGTAAAATGTTATTTTTTACATGAAGCGTTTTCGTTTTATTAATCGACGACTACAGTTCATTATTTTTGGCGTGTACAAATGTTTGTCAAGGCGTTTTTTACAATCTGCTATTTTTCACCTAGCCCCAATGCACTTGTCATGACATGAATGGATTTTGTGTTCGCGTCTGTATGTATTTTTGTTTTTACGCTCATTTTATTATCTTATAAATATAACATTCAAGTGCAGTCTCGTTTCTTTCGGAGTTTTTCGATTGAGGAAGTTCGTGGTTACGACGTGATGCAGAAATGTCCAAATTTCAATGGGTTCATTGCTTTTTTTTCGGAATCCACGAAAATGTAGTTCTGGGTTGAATAATTTAGCATAATTCATAACAAAAACACGTAAAAAGTGTTGGAAATCTTATTTTGACGAGCGAATTTCGATGGAAAACAAAACTCTTCGATTCAAATCAATCATAACGTTTCAAATTAGTAACAAACATGATCATACGTTCCATTTATTGCAACGAGAGCTTTACTCATCACTGAAGAAATATTTCATGAAAATTAACTCTATTTAGAAACAAATTCCAAAAAGAAACTTTTAACGATCGTGACACAGTTGTAAATTGTCGCAAGTGGAGACTCTGGACCTGGCTCGAGTTAAAAAAATTGAAAAACACGTTTTGCACGTCAAAATCGAATCATAGACGCGCTTTTGAAAACAACAGAATTCCATCGTAAAGCTACAAGACTTTACTCTCTGTTTATCGAGGAGCCAATAATTTCTCGTGCTCAACAATCGTGGAATCGATTTAATTTGGCAATTGAAATTATCAAATGGTGAAGTCAATTTTTTGGTTTTTTTCGGCCACTGAAGGAATTTTCTCGAAACTTTTTCATGAAATCTGCAATTTTTGTTGATAAATGCAAATTTATGATTCGCTAAACAAACACAGATTTCCCTGTTATCAAATTTGGGTACGTTCGTAAGAGAATCATTTCGTATTTTTTTCGTATTGTCTGTGTTTCGCGATTACAAACGAAA
This sequence comes from Diadegma fenestrale, assembly GCA_037043255.1. Lineage (NCBI taxonomy): Eukaryota > Metazoa > Arthropoda > Insecta > Hymenoptera > Ichneumonidae > Diadegma > Diadegma fenestrale. The sequence goes on from CM073310.1 coordinate 3,152,563, forward strand.
TTTTCGAGAATTCGGTTTACTCCACAACAAATTTCGAGTCGCCCATTCGCGTGTCATACTTGCAATAAAATTGTCTTGAAAATAAATAACAACGTTGATTCGGTTTCTGCGAAAAAATATTTCCTCAAATACGGAGCAACCTTTCCGAATTCGACCGATTAACAAAATCGTTATTTAGATATTTATTTGCAGATAACGATAATTTTGCAACGATAATGAAATTCATAAATCCGGCTCTGACCAACAGATTAAACTCGATCGGTTTATCAAAACTCCAAAATAACTGTCAACCGCTAATTTTTCCAAAATTTCGAATTCTCGTTCAATTCTGGTTCTGGGTTTTTACGCGAAGCTTCGACGATCCGCGGAAATGAATAAAATAAATATATACATAACGACACCGTTGTCCTGCAATGACGAAAACGGCGACGGGAGATGCGTGTTTCTAAGTGCTTAAAAAAGAACAGAAATGAGCTAACATTCTCGTGCGTTTTATTACAAGCACAATCTCAAGACCAACGCTGGGCTATGCGAAAACGTGGATGGCGTCATCGCGCGCGGGTATCGCAGGGAGAGGCTATATGCATCCTCGACTCTTCTCACTTCCTTCCTGGCTTGCATAAATAAGTAGCCAGTACAGTAGTTGGCCAAGAAATCGAGGATTGTCAGTCTAATAATTCCGCGATTGTTCCGAGGAATAAAGAGAAGACAAAGAAATAAAGATAATGCAAAAAAGGGGATGAAATTAATTAGCAATTCTGGAAAAATAACGTCACAAAAATCGTAAAAATTAGCAATCAAAAAAATCGAATCAAAATTCCACGAAATCTGATGAACAAAAAACTTTCCGAAAAAAATTTGTTTGGGACGTTCAGAGCTCGAGAATGAATATTTCAACATCCGGTTCACGAAGTTTATGCCATGAACACTTTAATTTTAATTCCAAAACTAAGTGGTCGCTTGATTTTCATAGAAAAATGTTCGTGACATGTTTCTCAATAATTGAGAAAAAATAGGCAAAAATCTACTGAACATTGTTGGAGTTATTCGCCGAAATCCTTTCCAGATTTTACACGCAGTCGTCCTAAACGGCTTGTGAAAATTTTCAGGCGTTTCGCCGAGATTATTTTATCCTGAAAAAAGAAAAAACACAATTGAATGCCAATGACGGATTTTCTCCGTTTTCCTGCACGCATGGCAGTCTCTGTATCTTTTGGCCGACATTTCCTCCGAGAAAAAGCGTCTGTGACGCAGTTTCGTCTAGAGTAGCATGACTAATGTGCCACATACACGTAGAGCAACGTTCTGACTTGTATTATAGTTGTCTTTCTCTCAGATTCATTTCGGCTGCTCCCTTTTCAGTACGAGAGACTCTTCATCTTGCTCTTTCTTTCAGGATCTTTTTTTTTACAAGCTCGTTGCTATTACTCACTAAGCGAGTCTGTTTCATGCGCGGTATTGCTATTCAATGCTCGACGGCAACTTCTTTCCATGTCTCGCTCGCTCTTTCCCTCTCTGCCTCTGCTTCGGCGCTGGAAACTCAACGTCAAACCTCTCATTCTCGACCGTCCGCACGTCCTTTCTACTGCCAGATTCCGCATGTTACTCATGTGTCTATTGTCACGCGTTTTTTCATGAATAAGTTGACTATACTTGGAACGGATTAGGAAGAGGTTTCCACATTTTCTATAGAAAATATGGAAGCAAATGTATTTTTGATGATTCGAGCAACGTTTTGCGAAAATTTAGTTAGTTGACAGTTTTCCGGGCGAATTTGTTATTCGACACATCGCGATGCATTTTGCAACTGGCCGACAATGCTCACACTTTTTTCTTACCACGAATTTTGTTCGTGTCTCAATTTCAGTCTCTTACTTTACAAAAAAATCCAGTCGCCGAACTTTTGACCCTCGCCTACCGACGTTTTTATCTTTAGAGTTTTTGCTGCGGGAAAACTTGGACTGGCGAACATAAGATAAGAAGAAACATTCGTGTATTGTGGTTGGTAAAAGTTTTCGCGATAGGGCAAGTCCGACGTAGACGTTCCTCGCGTGTTTCCCCTGCCATTGTTCCGCGCAGTGTGTGTTGTCGGTACAATCCGGATGATGGTGTACAAGGTGTTCCGAGAGTTACGTCTGAGTCAAAAAAGATATGCAGAGAGTTTCCCATTGGGCATTTGCTTCTAGCAAAATATTTTATTGACGTGGGTCCCTTGAATGGAGAAAAACATCTAAAGATTTTTCTCTACGAAATTTCGCTTTTAATTGGCTGCGTTGAATCGTCATGCAACGTGCGGGACACTCCTTATATGAAGTTTGTCCGGTTGATATCGATCAACGACCAAATACATAGATAAGAGCGCCGCAAACGTTTCTCGGGAATTCCAAAAATTCTAAACGGTGTCTCCGAGGCCCGATAAAGATGGCAAAATGTAGAAAAAAGTGCTATCCTCGGTGCGGCATTGAGGATTGAATGATGTTAAGCAAGGGAGCGATTCATTGGAGAATTTCGTACGGACCGTAAGATAGGAATTCATTGGTGGAGCGATTTTAACCGGATCGTCTATGTCGCCGCGCCGCTAAATGAAATTCCGCGCGTAAGATTCACGGAAAGCTCGCACCGACGAGAGCTCTTCGCCCAGGATTATTCATCAGCCCACTTTCCTTCGCCTCCTTACGATTCGTCGCTCAAATTCTTACCTCCGGCTTCAGTCCTTATACATAACAAAAACCACTAAGCTCCATTCATTGTGGTGATTCCGCAGAGAAATTCTTCGCGGCCTTTTCATGTCGACACTTAGATCTCAATCACGGTGTAGATGTGTTAGAAATCTTCCACCATTCAATTTTTATCGATTCTCACAATGAGATATTATCACTCAATGAATATTCTCAGATGCTGCGAACCTTTCAGAGAGCGCTTGATGGATTGCACAGTCATGCTTGGTGAATAAAGATGTGGCCGTTATTTGTTTCGGTTCCTCATTACGCATCAATATTTCAATTGAAAGAATAACACAATATTCCCTATAGTAATTAATTTTTAAAAACCTGCCAACTTTGTGAGTGAAAATTCTTTGTTCATCGCGTGTCACGTTAAGTCTGGATATGATGTGAAACATTTACGTTTTCCATCTGGAAGTTGATGCTTCAATCATTCAAATCATCAAACCGGATCGCGTCTTTAGATTTTCGAAAAAAACTGGCTCCTGTAAGGGAGGAAATTCCCACAACCCGGTGACCTGGAGAATTTGAAAAGGTCGACCTTTCTGAAGCTCATGTCGATATGGATGATGAGGTAGTTGGTATAGGAAGGTTCGGTATTGAGGGAGGAAAAAAAACGACATTTTCATGTGGTTATTCGTGTCGTGAACGAAGTTAGCTCGAAAGAAATGCTGGCTTAAGCTGTGTAGATTCTCACACTTGTTGCCGCCGACGCACCATCAAAAATCTTTGGACCCTAGATCGCAAGAGAAAACTCTCCTCCCCCAAGAGAATGTCTTTCATCGGGCCTGGCTTTTCCAGCTTAGTCCATCATGTTCCATGCAAGGTCTATATCTCCCTCTCTCTTTCCGCCTAATTTTTTTCCTCTCCGTGTTGATGCACAGATCGTCCGTTTTCGGTTCGCCCGTCTCCCCCACGACGGAATGTTTTTTTAACATTTTTTTCAGATCGTTGCAAGTAGCTGTCGGGTCTCGCCCACAGACTCTCTTCGACAAGTGGAGACTGCACAGCAGCCCTCATATACCATATTTTTTTCCTCTCCACTTCTCCGCCGTTGCTCTCCCTTTCTTCCGTTAAGTTTCCCGAGGCCCCGCATCCAAGTGCGAGCGGTCCGAGGGTCTCGAAGGGATCCACTTCTCGGGATCGACGCCGCTGCTTTTTCTTCTCTCTCTCTCTCTCCCTCATTGGAGCATCATTGAAAAGATTCCAAAGTGCCGAACGATCAAGGGCCAAGAGGATGCACCTGCATCTACGGATTCCAAGCGACCGCAAAGCACGAACGAGTCAAGCATTGTAATGGCTTTTCCGGAGGAATTATACGAAAAGGTTTGAGAAAATTTTAAAGACTGTGTCAATTCCATAATTACGAGAGAGCTAATGAAAAGCAATTGCGTCCCATTTGTATTGGCCTCGTTAGCGTTGACGTCATACATTATAAACTGTAAATTATAAGTAACAGTTGTCCACGACAAATGGTTGTAATAAAGAAATGTCATCAGACACCTGTCACCCAAAGCCACATGAAAAATTAGAGAGGTAGAGAGAGAGAGAGACCAAAAGAGAAAAGATATACGTGAATAGCTGTTCAAGCGTTCGTGATGTTGCTCAATATCTTCGTGTGAACTTATGAACGCGATGATAGAGTGTGAAAAAATCGTTAGGATTGAACTCTGCAAGGCAGACTTGGCCTGCGCGACGCTGCGAGATCGTACATGCATCGTTAAACAACGTACAAACTAACCTTATAAGAGATGTGGAAGATGTACATAAAGATAGAGAAATCACGATGTCTACGTGTGCACCAGGAGAGTTGATATAGAAAGGTAAAGCCCTCTGCTTCTCATATATACACATGGTCTTTTGGGTTATGTGTATACATATGCAAAGTGCACGAAAGACCCGGTGTGTGCAATATGCCGATGCGCGTTACCCAAGTCAGCAAACTGCTCAGCGAGAAAGAGGATCTTTCGCTCAAAGAATGAGGATAAGCGAAGAAAAAAACGGACAAGATAGAAATAAGCAATCCGAAGCGCAAGAGATTTAATGTTAACGAGTAAGAAGGATGCTCGGAGTAGGAAAAGGAAAAGTGCCAGTAACTTTAAGCGGGAAAAGGGCGAGCTAGGATCGCGAACCTCCTTTCTCTCTCTCTCTTTCTCGATCTATCTGTACGAAGTCTCTCCAATATTGCGACATACTACAGGCCCAAGTGATTGCAGGCGTGCAAAAGCACGTTGGAGCTAAGTGTTCTATACATAAAATATTTGTAATAGCACCAAGAAATCCCATAAGGGCGTAAAACCCACGGAATCACACTCGAACTTGCATCTCCTATGCGCCATTTGGTTTCTCCAACGCTCTTGCGTATGTGAATCTGTATACATGTAGATAACGAATTATGGAGAGAGTGCATAGAGCTCACCGGTACAACGGCGAGGTGAAGAGCTCGCCGTTACGCCATCGCCCGATCAGACGAGAACCATTGGTACATTCATCCATGTATATCGTAATAATATCAATATCGTGAAGTCATGCTGCGCTCCTGCTGCGGTATCTCCACTCACTTCATGCCGGATACCAATTTTTTTTGTTCGCATGCACCGAATATCGAGCATCAACTTTTTTTCAGTTGCTGGACTGCTCGGTTTTCGATCATTGAAGAATTTACTCTCATCACGATGACCGGCCAGACGTTTTGAACATTTCCTCGAATCCAGAAGCTCTCAGTGGCCTGCACGCACGCAACAGCTCAAGATACTTTTGGAGGAAACTCAACTGGCTCTTGAGATTATAATTGCATCGAGTCTCCCATTGTTCGTGTATTTTTCGACAAAGACTCATCAGGATTTTTAACGCAAGACAAAAGGTTCACTGTGACAAATGTGCATATGCATCATGTGGGATTCATTTACGTGAATAATATATAGACGCATGCGTATGCATTGTTATACATTAAGTATAATGCAGTCAGCCTTTTGTAACGATATATCCGGGTTACCATAATCCTCGAATGCCTCCCTTCTGATGCACTTCTCGCTCACTTTTTCTCTCTCCCTCTCTCTCTGGCTTCGCGTATTTCTCTTTTCTTCGTATTCTCATTTATTCATCAATTATTTATAGATAGAAATCTAATACAGCTTCTTGCATACTCGCTTACTCAAAACCTCCGAGACCCCATGCGTTTATAGCCACTCTCAACTGCAATAGATACGAGGGAGTTGGATGAATATGCAGAAATATGTTGGCATGAGAACGTGGGAATATCGGTGTGTGAGGATGGAAAGATAGGTGAGGAAATCCGAGGAAAAAATCATGGAATAGAGCAGCAGAGAAGGGCAAACTATGTGGAATTGGACGCGAGAGAATATAAACGTGCACCTGTTGACCCGAGTCTTCGCGACTGAGAGACAAGTTCTCCGAGAGCTGTTACTTACATCCATCGGTATGCAGTTAATATTCAGTGTTATCCATAAACATTTTCTTGCGAACTATCAATGCGCGAGATACAGAATTCACAGTTTGCCCATTCAATTTAAAGATTAATCAAAACTTTAATAATTAATTAAATTAATTTTAAAAAAAACAAGTGCTTGGAAATCATCAACTTTTTTTCCAATCTTGCCGATGCTTTTATGAGTTTTTATTACTAAACCAATGCGTCCCTTGGGATTCTGAAAAAGTACAGATCGTTCGTAATCGAATGTCAAAATGACGTCGATTTTTTCAGTTTACTTTTATTTTCCAAGCGGATGAGGATTCTCCACGCCGTTGATCGACATCCTCCCCTTGTTCCACACTCAGCTTTCGCTTTTTATAGCTGGGTAATGAAATAAATGACACTGAAGTTCTCAACGTTGGGGCCCAACGAAAAATACAATTTCTCTTCATTTTTTGTTCAAATAAAAACTAAAAATGACCATTTTCGTATCGATTTTGTATTTGAATCCTAAAAAATTAGCATTTTAGTGTCCTGATTAAATATTCAATAAGAATCGCGAGCTCTGCTCAAGAAAAAACCAACATTGTTCAAATAATGTCTATCAAAGGGCTGTAAAATATAAAACGTAATTGTAATTCACGAGCCACCATTTGTACCTTTCGTTGCGTGAAAGAATGGCTGTCGAAAGGTACGACTAAACGTTTAGTCGATTTCTGGCTTACGTATGTGTATGAAGAGACGCCGGTTCGTCATATGGAACGAATCTCCGTAGTTTTTATCAGGGCCAACAAAACGGTTAAAAGGAAACGGATGGAATAAGGAAGTAAAATGCTTAAGTGCAGGTGTCACCTGTGCGTTACATGGGCAGACAGGTTGAGGTTGCCTCGATTCCGGTAGAGTTCCTGAAGAATCCGTGTAGCTAAGGAGGACGCGCGCGCTTGTAAACCGGAACTTTGAGACGGTTGTGTATAGTTTCTAGGAGGACGAACCAGGGGCTAAAAAAAAGGGTGCATCGATGTAGACAGCAGGTGTGTCTACACGCAGAGATACAGACACACACCGAAGCAGATATGAAAAGACGAGCATACCGTGATGATCGGAGGCGAGAAGGCAAGGGCGGGGGCAGCATAAAAAATGGGAATCATGAGAAAAAATCAGCTGGAATTAAAAGCGAAAGTATAAAGGAAAATCAACAACTCAATTCAACCTGAATTATAAATAACGCTGAGACGCAAAGGGAGGAAGGAAATAATAGCAAGAGAGATTCAAGGTTGACGCGTACAGGAAGAGGATGGAAAGAAGAGGAGAACGAGTGCAAAGGAAAAGAAAGAAATTGAGTAAAGAGGATGAAATGGGGAGAGGAAAGGAGAAAAAGACTGCAAGGGACCGTTGTATGGAGCAAGGCAATCAGGTCTCTGGTTTCTCTTTTTCATCCGGACACGGTCCAGCGGGAGATTCTCTCCCAATGTAACGGGGAAGTGCCCGTGTTCCTGACTCTTATTCCACGTTCATTCTTTTTTCTTTTTTACTTTGATTATTTATTCGCCCTTTCTATCTCAGTCGTCTCTGTTTCTCTTGCTCGTTCTTTCTTGTGTTGCAATTGTGTCATGATAATATTATTTCCTCCGTTGTATTTTTGTCCAGAAAAACCTCATATTTTTGTATTGTCATTGTTGTTGTTGTCATGATAAATATCAAGTATATCGAGACTGTTTCGTCTTGTCGATTCTTCAAGAAAAACTTTGACACTCACAAGTGAACTTCGATAAAAAATTTCCTTTCAATTATTGTGCTTAATAATTAAAACGACGATGTTGAAGTTTGCATCGTTGGAATGCAACGTAATTCTGTTTTTTTTTTTTAGCAGATCTCAAGATTCTTGTAGGATAGTTGGTCAGGACAATAAAATGATCGTTTTTGAGGATTCAAACGCAATATCGATACGAAAATTTTCAAGGGTTCGGAAATTTAACAAATAATTAATGATAAAAGTATTTTTCGTTGGACTCCAACGTTGCGAACTTTTAAAAGAAATCCAATGAGTCCGAAAAACTTGATTGACGTCAGATTTTTTAATAAAATCTACAAGAAATTTTTTCATTAATGAATCTCCGTGAATTTCACTATATTCAAATCATAATTAGACGCTTTTTGAATTTTAATCAACAATTAATGTTCGATAGTTAACACGCTAGACTGCATGAGTATTTTTTTTATTTAATTAATGAAATTATTTAATACACACGTTAATTCATTTAAAAATTGTTGTAAAAAAAAAAACTTCATGGTGTTTAAATAATTCTGAAATAACAGGTTTGACCGATTCGGTGTCTCGTAATTCGGAGGAGACGACGCGGCAGCGCGTGTTTTGCGGTATCCCGCGAGATTTCTAATTGGCAAACGCAATTTCCGTCCTTCGTTTCGCGTCGTGGGCTCCTCGCTCTGCTGTACGGATTCACGCGCGAATCACGTCCGTATTATTTCTATACTCTACTCTTTTCTACATATATATATTCTTAACGATATTCCATTGCTCATAACACACAGTTGATTTTTTCCTGCGGATATCTACATAAACACTAAATATATGTATATATACACGTGGGTTGCGAAATCTCTATTCGTTTCAGACGAAACGTTCTTCCCGCTCGAATCGAGCGCGAACCCGACGAAGAAATTTTCTGTCGCAATTATTCGTATTCGATTCTCGAGTCAGAGTCTCCACACACACATTTACAACCAAGGGAAGTAATTAATTGTGGGAAGTCGGAGAAAACGAGGTGTATCGCATTTTTTCATGAACATTTTTCGCGCAAACACTATGCAGACGCTCGAAATGTTTCACAAGCAATTACAATTATAAACTTCTACTAATTGGCAGTGCTTACACGGAAACGAATTAATTAACAATTATATTTCATGAAAATATCTAATTTACATAATGAACTAATAGGACGAGCAGGAGGGGAAAACGTTCCAGCAAATTATTAAGTAAGGAAAACCAATAAGCTGCAAATTGCGGTTACACAAATTCTAAATTGTCTATATATAGTGCAAGCATCGCCAGTGCAAAGAATAAAGACATTACAAATTGTTTGAGATCGCGGCAGCTATCTCGAGCGTGCTTGCTAAGGAAGCAATTACCTCTCAAGACATCAGAAATTCTTGCGTTTATCGATACGATCTATGGACCAAATAACATCTGCCCTAAAGTTGGTGCTAATTTGGACCTTCCTCTCGGCTCAACGATATTCCTCGTTTCCGAAAATTCCAACTTATTTTGTACTTCGATTTTTTATGCTTTCCGGAAAAAAAACTGTGGCCCATGTCAATTTTATGAAATGGAAATTAATCTTCGACCATATTCTCGCGTTAATGGGAAAAATTCATCGAGCTTCGCATGCTCAACGTATGTACAATCATAAAATTACTTTAATTAGGATTCTTCAATAATTTGGTATGCACTTTTGTTCGTAGGAAAAAATTGTTAGTTTTCGCGTCAAGAACTTTTGTACAGAATTTTGAAAAGACTCTAAAAAAAGGCGTTTCGTCATAGTAATTATTTATTATTTATTAATTATTGCTTATTTGAATTGATTCGTATTTTCATGTTCATCGCGAGCCAATCAGGCAGCGATGCCTTCAGAAACAGCTAAAAGTTGTATGAAACCTCAGGCTTGATCCCGGACGGTCCAAATTTGCACCAACCTCCTTGATCCATAAAATCTGCACGCTCTAAGAGGAAGAAGTTGAGAGAGGACGGAAGAAATTAATCGTTTCTGGAAGCAAAAAAAAACACGTTAAAAATCACAGCGCGCGGCGTGTGCTATTGCAATTTAGAGCTCGTGCTGACCATCTCCGGTGTACTCGAGAGCCTTTGGGATTTTACGATCTTGCTGAGAAACGGCTGAGGGTTGTTTGGAACGCAACACAAGCGCAGTAGAGTATTTCGTTCGCGGTGTGTAGACGTCGGTATTAAAACGAACAACAGGAAGCTGCAGTTGACGATATAGAAAAAAACTAAAATAAGTTTATTTAAGAAATAATAAATAAAATCTCAATTTCGAAAGCCAGACTGCGCCAAAATGACATCAAGTTTTGGATCCCAACGTTGAAACATCGTAAAGAAAAATAGTCAACAAGTCTCCAAAATCAGCTGCAATCGCAAAAATAGATAAAAATTTCCATTTAAAATTCACCACCTCACACATTTCTGGTGTGGATTCCATGAATTTGCGCCGATTGCAACTCTCTAACGAGTGCATTGAAAAAGAAACGTCAAAATCCAACGTACGCGATTGTTTGGTTTTTTTCAATCAATGATTTTAATCACTGGCCGTTCGTTCACACGGTTCTTAGGCCGCTGCATGATTCGAGTGTGTCTGGTCTCGACTGCAATGCATGCGAAAGTGTATGCGTCGGTGAGAGACTTGAATGACGTAACAAGGAACTTCGAGTGCCGAAGAAATACGAAAGATTTAAAAATATGTGTGTGTGCATACACATTTACGGCCGCAGCTTACACATGCGCCAGAGCACATGCATGTAGAGAGAAAATAAGAGGAAGAAAGAGAGTGCGTCAAGGATGTAATGTCTCGGATTAAAGAGGACATTAATCATGCGGCAGGTATATATACACGCGAGATATGCTCGGCAAGTTTTTCGGCTGCCCGAATACCCGCCCACCGGAATTTTTCTCACACACTCTTATGTATTATAGTCTGGTTTTCGTGGTCGTCGCAGCATCACGAGAGACTATATGGGCTCACCCTGGCGCTCAAGATCCCTCGATATGCCTCGTGGAATTATGCCCTCTGAGTCTCGCATATACACGAACGTCTTGTGCGTGTCCGTATGTGTTCTTGTTCCTGTGTCTGCGTGTATGCGCGCGACTCGAACGCGATATATTTATATACAGAGTGAAATTGGGGATTCGGAAGGTCTCGAATGGAATATATTCGGTTCTGAATCCAGCAGCGGCTTCCGTGTTCAAAAACTTTACCCGCGTCTTGTACATAAACACGAAAATCTAATGAACTGGACATTTTTCAGTTTCCACACCGACTTTCCGAGTAAAAATCAAACTATTTCGCATGCAATAAAAAATCTTTTATTGCATGCGAAATTTTTACACACAGTAAAGATGAGCACACGCAAACGACCGTAGGCATGTTTTTTATTCCGGTGCGAAGGACATTCGGGTCTGAATTAAACTGCAAACTACGAAAATGGGAAAAAAAACATTACGATAAACCACAATTTCTTATCTGTAAGTTTTCCCTCGGAGGAATATTCGTCGAACTAAAAATCTGAAGTATTTGCAACTGCAGCCTTGAAGATTCATCGACGATGCCAACTTTCTTTTTCCAAAAGTCTTTTTCAGCCGGAGTTGTGGTGCGAAATCATTTTGAATACGATTTTTTTTTTTTTAATATCAGAAAATGAGATAATTTTGTACTGATTTCGGTTTTTTCAATTTTCTGAACGAGCAACGGTCTGAATTACACGGACGGATTCGGAATTCAGTTATTATTAATTAAGAAATGCAAAAGAAACGGGAGGCTTTCTTGAAGAGAAGGAAATCGATCGGAGTAATTTTTTGAGGGAAGAGAAAAAGTATCCGTTCGATAAATTGCGAATCAATTTGCGAAGTACGCTGCGCTCGTTCCGTAACGCAGAGATCTCGTAAGGAGAGCCAAAGATTGAAAGAATTTCTCAAGTTTCAATGGACGTACGAAGGCGAATAGTACCGACAGAGACGAGGAAATGTTAAAACAGCGATAAATTCATTTGTATGCGCATGAGAGAGAAAGAAAACATATAAAGGGGCTACGTCAAAAAAATTGATAAAGCCGATACTATACCAGAAGCAACTATAATACCGGATCGCAAAGTTCCACAGCAGCAGCAGCAGCAGCGCCCAGTCAGCCACCACCGGTAGTTCCGCATTTCTTCAGCTCTCTTTCTCGATCCCGAGGTCGCGAGCAGCCACAGCAGCACCAACAGCAGCTCGTTGCTGCATCCGTTCTCTCAACCGCCTTCCTTCTGTCTTCCTCTCTCTCGTTCTCTTCCCCACTCCGATCTCTCATTTCTGTCGGTCCAAAGAGTTCTCTCGCTTGAGTGCGCGGGCGAGATCAAGTCCGCGATCGCAGCATCACGCCGAGATACATCCGACGATCGCGAGAGCATACCGTTGTTCCTTCTATCCTTTTCCTCCTTCATAAAGATGAAAAAAAAATATGAACTATTTTTATTTTTGCGGTTGCAAAAGAGACGTTTTTGCGCCGTTTGGCTCTTTCCGTGTTTATCTTAAGGAGAAGATGCGAATTTTCCTCATACGCTCGCGATTCTCTGAAATTTGTAGTTTTTATCCTCCTGGGTTTCCCAATACTTTTGGACTTCCTTCCCTTGCTCGTATTCGATTCCGTTTATTTTTGTGAAACGCTCTCGCTCCGAACCGGAACTCTCGGAAATGCCAGCGATCTTTGCTCCGGAATTTCGTTCTTTTTTTTTTCAAACTCCGTTCCGAGTCTTCGATTTTTGCTCGTCCTCGTATCATTTATTAATTCATCTGTATAACTATATACGTATGGCCACACGAATATATAAATATATGGAGAAACGAAGCGAGGAGAATGACAACGTACGGGGAAGTACGTGTCGCGGATGGTGTGCCAGAGAGTTGGTATTATAGCGTGAAGCGATCGCGCCAAAGAGGACAAGGAAAAAGAGAGAAAGAGAGAGAGGAGCAAAAGGAACGCGAACGAAGCGGGACAGGTAGCTCGCTGAGACGCCCACAAACCTGTTTTACCTGTTATGTGCCTCGGACCTCTCTTGCCTCTATACATACGCGGTTGGACCTCTCTCTGTCGACTGTGGACCCGCACCGCGGCTTATATGAGTTCCAGCTCGATGATCTCGCACGTCGGTGCGATTCTTGTACTGGTGCACGATGAAATACTCTTTTATATAGAGTCAAATTCTACATATACATACGAGTGGCTATTCAAACCGGTGGAGAATATCTCCGCAGCATCCAACGCAGATCAGAGACTGGGATGACGCGAGACGAGACTCTCTGCTGCTTCCTTTCTCTCCTCATCCTCACTCTCTCCGGTCAAAATAAAGAAAAAGACCTGCGTCCTCCATCAACAGCATTTTTCCACGAAAATCGTCATCCATCCAGAGATCCAGGTTTCCCATGAAATTCTCCTCTATCACTTTTCATGAACGACGTAAAAAATCGATCTCGACAAACTATATTTTCATCAATTTTATTTCTACCGAAAGAGAATTTCGTCAAAAGGAATATCGAATAATTCGCCAGAAAACTTTGCAGTCGAACTCCATCCATTCTTCGTGTTCTTTGATTCAATGATAATGGAAAATTATGTTTTTTTTTAATTACGCAACTTTACCGCAGAATCCGACCGTTTATTTTTGCAGGATTTTCGTTTTTTTTTCTGTATTTTTTTACAGAATTTGTAATAAACGAGAGAAAGATCAAAAAACTGTTTTTCGATCAATTTTGACGTTTTTTTGGAACTTTTTCTGTAGTTTATTAAAAATTCTGTACATAAATGACTGAAAAAACAAACAAAGTCCGGAAAAATTAATCGTCGGGTTCGGAGGTCGCAACTTTACCTGATTTGTCGGGTCTTTTTGTTTTTTTTTTTCAGTATTTTTTTACAAAAATTTTAATAAACGAGAGAAAGTTCAAAAAAACGGTTTTTCGATCAATTTTGACGTTTTTTTTTAAACTTTCTCTAGTTTATTTAAAATTCTGTAAATAAATAACGAAAACAACAAACAAAGTCCGGAAAAATTAATGGTCGGGTTCGGAGGTCGCAACTTTACCTGATTTTTCCAGTCTTTTTGTTTTTTTTTTTTCAGTACTTTTTTACAGAATTTTTAATAAACTGAAGAAAGTTCCGAAAATTCGTTAAAATTGATTGGAAAACAGTTTGTCGGTACCTCCGGCATGGGAGGACACGGAATTTCAAGCTCGTATCCGTTTGCAATATCCATTTTTCATATCCACACGAAATCGAGCGCGTAATCAATCTCGGAAACATCGTCAACGATTAAGTGAGTAATACACAGATACCGCACGTAATATCGCAGAGTTGGCGATCTGAAAGATTGGCAGATTGCAGGAAGACCATCGGAGAAAGAGAATCGATAAGGGTTAATTTCCTTGGTCAAGTCGGTAGTCCGATTAACTTGAGAGACGTTGATCGCAAAACGAAATCAATCATGAGAGACCATTATCGTAATGAAAATAAATTTAATCAGTTCAAATTTGGGCGGAGGTCTCGCGATCACTCGAGCGATGGCCTCTCTCCTTATCCGATAGCACATGCACATCTCGTGCAAAGGAACAAGATTAGAAAACACACTGGAAAAAATTTGCTCTTCGTAACATTTTTTTTCACATGTAGGAAAGAAAATAATTTTGATGATTCAACCAAGTTAATTATAATTTCATTTCATTTTTTTCCTTCATGTTTTATTTGTTTGTTATGTTTTTAATACATTTTCGCTTGCAAGCGATATAAAAACTTGGACGACCTCTCAAACACGATAAAAACGAAAATGCATTAAAAATTACGAAAAAAAATCGTTAATAAGGAAGCTGCGAAACGTTCACCCTAAAGCTACACACAAATACGCTTATTCATTTTGTGTACTTGTAGATTACGCCGGGTTTGACGGAATTGTCCCGGAGAGGTTGTCCGGGTCGATAATAAGGTCATTCGCGGAGTGAAATTATCGGGATGTCTTATCACCGCACCAGAATATCCTTTGTTTTAACAAACCACAGTCTATATACGTCTCGCGGCGATAAATTTTTTTCTCTCCATTTGTTCCGACGAGCATTTCACGCGAGAACAACAGTGCAAAACGAGATTCGTAAGCGCCAGCCGTTTTTTTTTTGTCTTTTTCAATTACAAAGATTTATCCTGATGAACATCGCTTTGCAACTGCAATTTATAGGGAAAATTACGAAATTTTCATTAACAAAACGCTCGTATTGACATTTTCAACATTTTTTGTTGTTGTTACAAAAATTGGAAAAATATTCACGACAGTTCGTTGATACGGCAATTAAATGAAAAAAAAAAACCGAAAAGTTCAAGTATCGAAAACATCGCGAGATATATTTCTTTAGGAATAAATTTGAGTGGTGAAACTTTTGGAACGTACAAATGCCATTAACGTCTGTACATTGCTCCAAAGAGCCTCGATAACCCCTCGTGCTATTTTGCTGATTAATCGCGTCAATTATTCCTGGGTCGTTTTCGCACAATCGTTCGCACGCAGAGATATTTTTTTCAGACTGTCTCTGCGACATACACGCAGTGTCTCAAAAAAAAACTCCAAAATATCAAGCGTAACTGGAATGGATAAAAAAAAGTTCTCGCAGTTCGTAAATTTCGCCAATTGCAACCGAAATCCAAAGTTAGAACTCTGGGAGAAATTATTCTCAGCGGCTCGTGACAAGTGACACGTGACATCGGGGATAATGACTGGTCATTAATTTCCTAATGGTTTTATTTGCGAATCAATGTAGAATTTTTCATTCGAATTATGCACAGCCTGATAATTGATTCCCATAATTCAATCGAAATTAGATTGGTAAGAGCGACGCTCGACAAGACCAACGTCACTTTCCAAATCCCGATTCGGTCGATTTAATTGATCGCGGTATAAAGCATTGATTGAAATTAGCCAATTCGTGTGGCTTCGTTGATTATTTATTTATCAATTCGACCAAACTCTGCTGCGTCAAGTAAAATTGTTGCTTCGCACGATCTTCAAGAGTAATTCACTTCCAAAATAATCGAATGCAAAAGTTTCATACGGAAATGGATCGAATTTGGGTTTTTGTTGATTCGTACGACAGCTCGTCTTGTCAACCTGGAGGAATTTTCATCATGACAGATTTGCAGAGCCCTGGAGTGATAAATGCGAAAGGTGGCGATCGCCCTGCAAATTCATCCTTGTTAATATTTAATTGTATCAAGTTTCTACTGATTTATTAACGACTGGGCCTGCAGAATTCGGAAAAAATTTTCGAACTTTGATTTTACTGAAATCGCTCCAACTTTTTTTTTAACAAACTGGCGCTCCAGCCCCCGCTCGTTTTCTTCGTTTTCGAATTATCTTTGACTTGGTAATTAGCGATTTTACATTTATTATCATTTTTTGGTTGTTTGTGAACTTTGAATGTGGAGAATATGACAAAAAATGTGATTTTTTGGTTCGGGTTGCCAAAAAAAAAAAAACATTTTCGGAATGCAATAGAGCCTAAAACTTATTCTGATTCGTGAGCTTCGTTCCTGTGAAAGAATCATCGAAATTGGTTCAGCGGTTTTTGCGTGAAATAGGCACAAACAAAATTTTGTCATAGAGTTTTGTTATCTATAAAAAAATTCTTAGAACAAATGACATTTCGTACCGATAGAAATGGCGTGAGATGAATAAGTTTTTGAAATTCATGCACTATCCAGCAGGCTTGATATAAATCCGAGCACTCAAACAGATGAAATTCCGGAGAGTATGAAGTTCAATGTACGAGGGAGTGATTTTGCGCTAATTGTGCAAAGCGATTTGCGAGTGAGTTTGGTAAGCCGGCAAGGGTCAAGCGAGTAATTGGGGAAAATCGATGAGCAACGGGCGCGATTAGCATGGCTGGAAGCCAAGGACGAAAAAACATGGTGAAACAGTATTGACAAAAAATTGTGAAAATGAAGAGTTTGGATGCGACGAAGTGCAGGTCGAAACAAATGAAAAAGAGGAATAATGGAGAGGATCAAAAGGTGGAAAAGTAGGATAAAAAGAAACTGTAAGAAGAAAAGAGGAAAAGAAGCGAGTTTGATCAAGAGTTTATCTCACAGTTGGAATCGTGTTTGGTCTCCGTCTGTGCATGGCTCATAGCCGTTTGCCCCGGTGATGATAGTATGAGGAAGCTACGAGGAAGTGTTGGCCCAGTCGGGCTGACCCTTCTCCCACTCTGCCGCCTCGTACTCTCCTCCTCCGCTTTCTTGCCTTCCCCTGGCGGCGCGCTAGGAGCTGCTGTGTCGCTAGTCGGAGCGTCACTCCTCCTTCTCGCTTTATCCAACGCTGCCCCTCTCTCGCCCGTCCGTTAGACGTCGCCACGTGCCCCCTTCTACTCGGACCCTCGGCACGGGGCAACTTCGACTATTTCCGTCGGATCCAACCTCACCCCCACCAATCCGGCATCCTCGTCACTCGTTTTCCCGACCAATGAACCGTTGGAGAATATCAGCAGCGAGGCTTCCACGTCGTGTCGAAGCGGCAACTCGGTGTATCCGTGTGTTGAGTTGAGCGCGCGCGAGAGAGAGAGAGAGAGAGAGAAGAAACAAGCTTGAGGTCGTGCACAAGGAACGATAGTCGAGCGGAGAGGGCGAGCCGGGGCTCGCGCAGGGGAGGGGGAAGTGTATCGAGTAAAGGGGGAAGCGTAGTAACGTCCACACACTCCGGCAAAAGCACTTCCTAAAGCCACCTCGCGAGTTGAGTGACGGCTAGCGGCTCAGTCGCTCGCCAACCTCGAGACGTGACGGTGCTGCTGTTGAACTTGTTGAGACCGCGCGCGCCCGTCCTCTATTAAATATCGTATCGTAGTCGTCACTGGCGAACGACTTTGTTTTCTTTTTGTTGTTGTTGCTTTATTCGGCAAATAAACAATTCGTCAGCTACAAGTTCGACATTTCGTGAACAATATTGTGGAGCAAATAAAACATACAAACGCAGTGAACGATCGAGGATTTTTCCAACGACAAGTTTAACAAGACTGAAAAACGAATCGCGAGGATTATTCATCAGTCTTCATGACACGTTGTCACGTTTTTCGAAAAAGGACTTTGTCGAGCATTCTCGCATCTCTCGATACGTGACATTCGCTTCTTCCTTTCGAGAGGCTTGTATCGAGTCTCCAACCTCGAACGGAATTACCATTCAGCGACAAAGGCAACACGAGATTTTCTCTTTTTTCTCGACGTCTGTGATATCGGAACAGAAAAACCATTTTTTTTCTTCTTCTTCCTCGTTATTCTGTATTTCCGGATGATTCACACAACCTCGATGTACACACAATAAAAATACGAAATCCCAAACAATAATCGATTATTCCAAAAGTGTTTTTGTGCGTGGTTGAAAAGTGAGAGGATAACCTCTCGTAGCTTTTCGTCCTATATCTCCTTCGAGATTCAATTCTCTCTCACGTGTTCCACCATTCGGCGTTGATACAAACGAGGAGAGAAGGACAAGAGGGGAAAGGAAGCGAGGAGAAGGAAAATAAGAAAGAAGAGAGAAAAAAAAACAACGGTGTTTCGTGTTATCGCTTCGTGTCGAGAAACGCGAGACGAGCTCGACAGTGTGCGCGTGTGTACGTGTTTGTGCGCGTGATTTTTTTTACCCTGCTCCTCCTCTCGTCACTTCCGGATAAGGAACTTTGCGAGAAATCTTTCCAACAGTCTCTCCATACTCATCCTTTTTCTTCTTCACCTCCTTTTTATTTATTTTTTCCTACAATCGTACGATCACCACTGCGAAGCATCATTATCCAAGATTCTCATTGCTCACTTTTTCTATTCACTGCTTTTTCCTTCTCCACTCACATCGAACTATATCAGCAACGCTACTTCCGTGTAACGTGAATCATTATTTATGATATTAAACTTTCGTACCATTCGAGCCGTTTCCTCGAAGGTTTGACCAATGAACAATCGTGTAGTGCAAGTTCTAGAGCCGAACAGTAACGGCGTCCAGTGACAATCGTTTGAGGATTTATACACTAGCCCAATAATCGAGGTAAATACACAACTTTGCTTTATTTTATCAACTTTCATCGCGTTGCAAATTCCTATCGAGTTCGAGTGCACGAAAAAAAAAAAAAAATTTCTGTTCGATGTTGAATTCGCGAAATACATGAATTTTTTTATAGATTTTTCAAAATCTTGGCCATCTCGTTGTTTTGACGCGCAGGACATTTTCAATTAGATGTAAAAAAATGAAAATTTTCGTTCCTCTGTCGCAGAAACATTTTATCAAACATTTTATTGTCCTTTGGGATATTCGTTCGTTATCGGGCCAAGTTGAGCTTGATCAACAATCACAGACTCGAGATTTTTGTATCAAAACATTTGGTCGACGATTAATTGCCTTATTGGGCACATATTTTCACACAAATTTAATGAAAATAATTATAATCAACATATTTTTCTCGATAATACTTTTCGACTCGTAAAGTCAATAATTTCGGTCGCTCATTTTTATTTTTCATCCACACACCCATTCGTCGAATTTTATTCTTCGCGCCATTTCATTTTCACAGAGCATGAACGCGTGTTATTGTTTTGCCCATTTCCGAGAATTTTTGTCTCGCGGAAAACTCATTCAATGGGGAAAAGACACTCGTCCCTTCTTTTCGTTTTGTTGAATCAACACGACATTTGTACAAAACATATTCACGTGTGTATGGAATGCACTTGTGTATACACGCAAACACGCGTAGAAACCGGGCGGCGAGAGATCGAACCGAAAAATAGAGAAAAATTCGACCCGAAATTGAATTTTTCTTTCTACACGAGAGAAAAAGATGCGAAAACGATATTTTGTACTTGGAAAACAGGAGCAAAGGGAAGCAGACATTTCCACAATTTTGGACGTAGATTTTTTCGATCAAGTCGAGAGAAAAATGGTTTGTCTTTATCTCGAGAGATCGGGAAAATCCACGTGCGCTTTAGATTGGATTTCTGTTTTCTTTATTTTGTGTTTTTTCAATTCATATCGCGCCCGCTCGGGAACGGGCCCATTTAATCTTTTTGGTAATTCGCACGTACAGAGATTAAGTTTGATCAGTGAGAAAAATTCACCGATGAGCGTCCTTTGTATTATCCTGTTGGGAATGTCGGTTAAAGGTCGAAAGTCCTTTGTAAGAATTCCTACGATGTTGAAGTTTGCATCGTTGGAATGCAACGAAATTCTGTTTTTTCTTTAGCAGATCTCAAGATTTGAGTCCGATATTTGGTCAGGACAATAAAATGATTTTTTTTGGGGATTCGAACGCAATATCGATACGAAAATTTTCAAGGTTTGGGAAATTTAACAAATAAGTAATGATAAAAGTATTTTTCCTTGGACTCCAACGTTGCGAACTTCAGTGTCATGAGTTCCTAGGGATTGAACGCTCACCGAGCATCCAGAGCCTCGTTAAATGCAAAAGTAAAAATTGTTGAAATTGTAATTGAAAAAAAATTGAATTTTTGTTTTTCAATCGTATCGTAAATTTCGGGCTACTGTTTTGACGATTATTTTAAAAAATACATCCTCGTATGAGCATATGGAACATTTTGATAGAGATTACGTATTCGAATCCACATTTGCCTATTCTTGAGACTCGAAATTCTTTTCTTTATCGCGATATTGTCGCAAGTGGCCACTTTTTCATGGCCCGTTTCCGATAATATTTTGAAGAACGTGGATGAGCCACATGTTTGAAAAAAATGTTTCAAACGAAATATAAAAGAATAAATTTCCTTTGCTATGGAATGTATCAATTTTTTTATCACCACCGGCTTTTTTTCTGTACGGTTTTGATGGAATTGGGGTATCAGAGAAAATTGTCTTTTTCACGTAATTCTTGGCCGTCATTGTTCCTCGTGTCGTCATGCCTCGAAAGCGCCTCGAAAACGACGCTCGCGAGCAGTTCATCTCGAGGGAAGGGTCTCTTGAATTCACGCGGTAATTTGTTAGCACGCCTCCCTATGGGTAAAAAGCGATTTCCCTCGATACGCTTTTTCACACCTAAAAGCTTTTGATCGATCGGAGGGTGGATTGCAATTGCTGCTCTTTCCCAACTCGACCTTGAGACGGAGAAAAGAGGGAGCAACGGAAATGGAAATTTGAAAAAAAAAATGACGCGGCTGAATGAAAAAAAAATTTATTATCACCCAAAAATCGTCTTATCAAATGCGAAATTCCAATTATTTTGATTGATCGGTTGAAATTTTCGAGCTTCCGTGTCGTCTTATATACGTCAACGAACTGCTCGCGGTGTTTTTCTATTAAAATACCCCAAAAACATGCGGTTGCCTAATTTTGTTTTTATTTTCATCTGCGAATCTCTTTGTTTTGGTGTTTGGAGAATTTTCAGTATTCAAAGTTATGCATTTCGAGCTTCGGATTTGTGGTAAAAACAACACAAACCTCATCGAAATTTGTTTCTATGCTGATTTATGGGAATTCCGTTCTTTGTTCGTTATCATTCCAAACCATCGATTTTCCCAAAAGGTTTACGAAAAGTATTGTATAAGAAAGCCGCGCGGGCTCGGATGAAATTATAATTGTAAAGACGATAAGCTAAATATGGTAATGGACGAAGAATAATCACGAAAAGTGTTAAGTCAACGCGAAAAAACAAATTTCCGATGCTCCAGGCAGTTTCGGATTACGAAACCTTACGTTTTCCCCATTCTTTGTCTCGCCTTTCATTTCTCTCTACAAACACACACACGAACGAGTTTAACGCCACAAAAAATCTCACGATACGAAGATTTGTGTTTTTAAAAATGTATAACAACGACGAATTATCGAAATTTTTACAATTTCCTGCCTTTCCGATGTTCGCAAAGTTCGCAACGTTGGAGTCCAATGAAAAATACTTTTATCATTAATTATTTGTAAAATTTCCCAAACCTTGAAAATTTTCGTATCGATATTGCGTTTGGACCCTCAAAAAAGATCATTTTATTGTCCTGACCAAATATCGAATAAGAATCTTGCGATCTGCTCAAAAAAAAAACAGAATTTCGTTGCATTCCAACGATGCAAACTTCAACATCGTTAATCGATTGCTTATTCAGTCGCATTTAAAAATGGCATATTTGATCATGTTGAACTTTGCATCGTTGGAATGCAACGAAATTCGGTTTTTTATTATTGACCATTTGGCTCTCGAGTCCGAAAAACTCAATCTCGACGAAAAATAGCGACGATTTTCAAAATTCAATAAATTATTAACGGAAACAATATTTTTCGTTGAATCTCAACGTTGCCAACTTCAGAGTCGCATGAAAATGCGAGAAACTCAATAATACGCTAATTTTCGGGACGTCCTTAACCCAAAATGGAGTCCGAAAAAAGGAGGAAGCAGAAAAAAAAAATTTCACACGCGTTTAGTTCACGCATCAGGTGCAAAAATAAATACGTTTGCGCAAACAAAAACGAGGAATTTTCGTCTACATATGTGTAAGGCGGACATTTGATAATTATAATCGAGAAGAATAAAGACCTCGGGAATTACGTGAACCTTGTTATATCCGTGGAATCTTGATTTTTAAATTTTCTTAGTTTTTTTTTGTTCCCACTTGAAGCGTGTGTGGTAAAATATGCAATGCGAGTGCAGGCGGTGAGATCGCGTCATGACGCCGGCAAGTTCCGGTATTTGTAAACTCGGGAAGTAGGTACAAAGACGAAGAAACGAACGCGATCGTCTTTGTTTCTCGTTGTCTTGTATATTTATCGCTTTTATATGCTTTATGTACTGCACTTATGCCATATGTGTATGTATTACACACACATGTATAGAGTTAAGTGAGAATATAGCTATAGAGAGCGTACGTGACTTGTTTAAAATGAATGCATAAGTAATGGGCCGCGATATGGACGTACGTACTGTAAATGCACACTGTATATACGTATAATAAACGCCTACATATATTTACTATTATGTACATATATACCGAGATGCATTTTAACTCGACAATGGTCTTCGTTACATCCGTATACAGTCTCGACGTTTATGTATCCAACACTTGTAACACGCATAAATTATATTCATGCACACGCGGAAACTAAAATCCTCCCTCGGACGAGTTTAACGAATAGCGAGAACGCCTCAACCACCGTCCAAAGCGATGCAGCATGTGTTTGAACGATCTACGAGTTTTTAGACGTGTAAAAAAAAGAAAAACAACAACGACCATTCGAAAGATTGCAGATGTTTTTTTATTGTCTTGATAAAATCCAATGACACTGATTTTTTTCGATTTACGCTGTCGATTGTTTTTCGCGAATACTGAAGTTTTTCATTTCATTTTATTGATAATCCGTTCAATTTTCAATGTCATCGAAATTTTTCAAAAGCTGATATGCTTTTCGGGTGGCAAAAATCGATGATTTTATCATCGTAATTACATTATTCTGCATTCAAATAATTATTTTTGTCAAATGTAGAAAATAACTTCGATGCATTACAACGATGCAAACTTCAGAGTCGTGTTTTTCGATCGTAGGCACGAAAATGAAACATTCGTTTGGGCACCGTGAAAAGTAAAATTGCTGCATTTTTCGATAAATTTAGAGTTTTTTGGACTTTTTTTTTAATAAGGAAAAAGAACGAATCGTTTGGGTTGGGTCTTGGCAATAGTTCGATGGTAGGGAAAGAAATGTTTTGCCATTTTTCGTCTTCCGTGTCGACAATCAACCGACTGGCTAGTCACCAATTCCTTCTTTTTTTTTTTACTCGTTTCTCTTTTCCTTTTTTTTACGACAGTTTTTTCCGTGCGCACTCACTCGTTCACGCGGGTTTTTTTATCCGTATGTGTTTCATCGAACGAGCCAACTTCCGGTTTCGGGTCTATCTATATTTTATTATCTTTCGGTATCTACGACGATATCGTCCGATGGGGATCGCTTGTGTCGGATTTACTGCTCGACTATTTTGTACGCATATCAGACGCTCTTGGAATGTTTAATCTTTAAATTGTAAATTGTACAAAGTTGGGATGAATTTTGGAAAAGTTGCTAAACGCCCCACCAAATATTTCTCTCGTGTTTCGTGTGCGTTTGAAAATGTTTTACGTCGAAACGTAATGATCTTATCTGTGGGCAACAACGACGCTCAACGTGCTCTCTGCGAAACCAACGTTACGTTGATAAAGGGCGAAAAGTGGAAAACGTGTAAAAGACCCCACTAGTTAAAGGCTAGAACTCGCTCTGTCGAGGAGGGGAAATCCCGCGCCGGAAGAGGCAAAACCCGGAAGCGAGGGTGATGAGGAAGTGGATGGGAAGAATGAGAAAGCACAAGAAACGAGAAAGAACAGACAATGAAGAGTTGGATTTCTCCGGGGGTCTTCCAAACGGAGAATGCTTAAAGCGAAACCGTCTCGAGGTTGCGAGCATAGAGTGAGACGAGAATTTGCCCGGTTCGCGGAGAGTATCGATCGTTAAGATCGAGATAAGGCCAACAGAGGAAGAACCAACTATACTTGGTCTTTATACATTTAAGTATACAGAGTGTCGCAAAAGTAACGTTCACAATCAATCCACGCACGAAAAACCCACAAGCTGGAAAATTTAACAATCAATTCACGCGATAAACACAACATTTTTAAATAAAAATCTATTTAAATTCATTTAATTATTTGTTTTATTTTTTTTTCAATTTAATTTAATTTAAATTAAATATAAAAATCTAAAAAACACAAAATTTAAACACAAATGACTGAAAAATCGTTTTGTTTTTTTTTCAAACGTTCATGTTTCGTTGAATCGATCGAAATTCAACAAGATCAAAATTTTTTGCCATTTCGAAAGTTTTATTTTCTAGCAGCCCTCGCAGAAAGATTTGTACGTAATTTTTCCGATTTGGACGACTTTTTCCTTTCTGGACACAAGCAAACACGGTTTTCTTATCAATTTCCTTAATTGTTTCCATCACCGTCATATGTCGCATCTTTTCGCATAACAAATCATTGAAATTACGGGTCAACGTCTCTCGATTGTTTTCCACATGACGTGTCAATGTTTGTTAATCGCGTTTACTGTTTTTACAATCGCCGTTCCGTCATCGTTCTTGTCGTCTTTCTATCATTTATGTATATAGATATCGACGTATCCCTAAAGATAATATTAAATCTGCTCGACATGGTATTTCTTTGCATCGAATGACGCATCCGATAAGGAAACCTTGTCTTGCGGTCAATGGTTTCGTCTTTCGCAATGATAGTGCGTGTATTTACCACATCGTCGATACACATCATCTCATTCCTCATCCATTTATCCCCGCAACCTAAAAAAATCACGTCAAAACTTTGGTAAAAATGAAAAATAAAATTTCAAGCTCCTTCTCACCAGATTCAAAATGTCATTCGAAGAAATGCTCGAACTTGACGAATTATCAATTGCGATGGCATTAAATACTT
This sequence comes from Diadegma fenestrale, assembly GCA_037043255.1. Classification (NCBI taxonomy): domain Eukaryota; kingdom Metazoa; phylum Arthropoda; class Insecta; order Hymenoptera; family Ichneumonidae; genus Diadegma; species Diadegma fenestrale. The sequence continues at coordinate 3,177,954 of CM073310.1, forward strand.
GAACGCTCTTATCAATCATAAATAATTATAATTAATAAATATTCTAATAATGAGCATGATAAATCATGACACCGAAGCGTGTGTGTGTCTCTTATCCAGAACGTTTGGAATCTTTACAGTAGAATCGCGACGAGGGGTGAGATCGTCTCGTAATTGCGTAATTAAAAAAGTCCTCGAGTGAATTCTCCATTATCGTACGTCTCTTTGGCAACATACAGAAAAGTTATCACGGCCTCTTTGATATCCCAAATTTCGTCTATTTTCTGTTGTTGAAACGACCACTTCATCATTTTTCATTTTGTATTGCATTATAAACGCTGCACGCTCCTTTTTACCAAATTCAACGATAGTGACGACTTTGCGTCGATGCTGCGTACTGAGTTTCTTCAAAAACGTGAATTTTTCCGTTTCGAAGGACGGATAAAAATGAGAGAAATCAAGACAATCAGGAAAGCTCGCAGATAGTTTTTCAATCCAAACGTTCCCTTTTTATCGCGAGGAATCACTCGAACCTCTTCAAGTACGAAATTTCATTATTTTGAGCTTGTCGAAAGCTTCGAGGGAATTTATGCCTGCGTGAACGTAGAATGGAAATCATTGGTTGGCGCAAACGTTATGAAAGTCTTGATATCCCGAGCACGTCATCGGGAGAATACTTTATCACCGATTTTCCTGTAGTACGCGCGCGGCGGCGTTTCCAAGCGATCGGGTATAGTTCCACCTCGATCAAAGCAATATTTCTTCCGCAATCGATATTAACGGTATCGCGATTCTGCACGAATGGTAATGGGTGCGACGAGGTCGTGTTATAAAACCAAGTCAGGGAAGTATATTACGTTCCAACTCTCGGGAGGAAAAAAAAAGTTTATCTTTGTATTTAAAACATTTGTGTGCACACACACACACTTAATAAATGGATAAATATATAAATTGTTTTATACTTTTGCCCTTTTTATATCTTTTTCCCCGCATTTATCTCTTTCCCCCACTGCTTTTTTGCACTTGTACTTGCCAGTATGTGTTTTGTTCCGTTCTTCGGAGAGCAGATATTCGCGAGCCTCTCGGAAGCCACACGTGTACGACGAGTGCACATTGTGTGCGCGGTGTATAAACCTCGTTTGCGTGTATATTCAGTGGCGCAAGTCACACGGCCTGTCGACGCGCGAGAGCAACCAGAAAGAGAGAAGCGAACGAGGAGCGAAAGAGAGAGAGAGAGAAAACCGGTCTCGTATCCGGACCGGAAGTGCGGACCTCTTGGACCTTCTCGCCACAGCCAAGAAACCAGCAGAAATGTTCTCGCTCATGATTCTTTTTCTCTACCGTTCTTCAAAGATTCTCTCTGTTTATTCTCCCGATATCTTCCTTCCGCATTCGCGATATCGCGGAAATTTTATCGATATTTCTCGAAATTCTCAACATCACAGTCTTCACTAATCTCTAAAGTTTTATATTATTCTAAATTAAAGTTTTGCTCATTTTCTTGCTTCTCTTCGCTTCCCCAGCCTCCGTCCGAGATCCGAATAACTCTTTCTCTCTCTCTCTGATTTGTGCCGCAGTCCTTTTCGAGCATGAACGTTCCAAAAAAAGACAAATATAGAATAAAAAGTGAAACAGAAAACGAAGCAAAGGGAAATCGCCGACCGCCTGCCACCCCGCCGTGCTCGCGGACACGATGGATGGCATCCGGTGTGTCCCTCTGTCCGGAGAATGCACTTTGAGGAACGAGCGGCCTCGCAGTGCATACACACGAGACTCCACACACGGAAACAGCCCCCCAGATCTACGTCTTTTTCTTTTTTTTCCTCCGTCTCTCCGCCTTATTTCTCTCTTTTCATTTTCCTCTCGCGAGCAATTAGTTCCGGTACAAAAAACTTTTAAAAAATATGCCGGAAATTTTTTCCTGATTCCCTCTTCCGACTTTTGTCGCGTGCAATCGAAAAATCACAAAACGTCAATAATATACATGACAATTTTATTCGTACCGGAAGTATCTCGAGTTTCAAAAAAAAAAAACTCGCTTTTTCCTTGTTTCGTCTTGTGATTCCTCGTAATCTCGGACATGCGTCACAGACTTCACGGACTATGGTTTGCTCCACTGGCTAAACTGCAATCACGAACCTCCCTCAGCAGCTCTCACACAAATACATGTTTGAATGTGTGGGAATGTCTCTAGCCATATGTATGAGTATATAAATAGTGAAAAACTTGTTATTATTCTTGTTTTGGGACTGGCAGCAGCCAAAAAGTTAGTTCGAGTTTTCCCTCTGCCTGATTCGTCACTCTTGTATTTTTGGTCCTCCTCAGGATCCCTTTTCATATTATTTTTGCTCTCTTCTCCGTTCTTCTCCTTATTTTGCTCCTAATTTGGGTTTGCGCAATGTTTATTTATCAGCAGTGCAATATCGCAGGGAAATTCCCAAAAATTACCAACTTTTTTGCCATTTTTCATGATATCAGAATTGCCGGAAACATTACAGATAAAATGGTCGCTGGAATGGCAATTCGACGCTCGTAATATTTCTCGCGAGTGAAGAACATACTCGAAATGAAATTGTCACGTGTATCGTCGTTAATATTGAGCGATTCGAAACTGTGGCCATTGAACTTTTCGCAATATATTCATCGCGTCGATCTACACATGTGTTTATATCCATATGTATTGATACATACAGTGGCGTGCAATTATGAAGCTTGTGACAGTTTGCGCGATTAGCAAGCACACTTGATATTCATCAACAGGCCGTTTTCATTTTTTTTCACTCGCGACAGATACGTTTTTTGTTCTGTGTTTTAGAATTTGGGGTATCGTGTCGCCTCAATTTATTGGTCAATTTATCAGGGTTTATCGGCAACTTTTTCATGGGATACTGAGCGTCAACGATCTCATGTTTTTTCCTTTCGATTTTATCGGCTTTTTCGTTGATCGAAGTCACTCGGAATATTTTTTTGACAATATTTTGACGCCCTGCGAGGAATGCGAGCCTCGAGTATCGTTTTCTCTCTCTCTCTCTCTCTTTCTCTCACTCTCTTTGTGGTCGACGGAGAGACCAGAGCTTCGCTACAACACTCGGTGTACTCGATTTAGCCACCTCGCGGGACCTCCGCGAGCCAATAAAGCCGATAAATCCGTCCCGTCCGGGTTATATATCGTTCTATTAAAAGTACAAATCCCTCTCACTCTTTTCCTCTTCCTCTCTCTCTCTCTCTCTCTTTCGTTCTCTGTCGCTTATCGCCTTCCGAATTTCTACTGTGTACAATAGAATTATCCGGACGAATATAAATATGCGCGTGTATTATTTTATATATAATAAAATACAGATTACCGCGTCGATCTCACAAACTCCCGTTAAATCGTTGTTCCTCTCTGAACATCCCGACCGTTCTATTATCGTGTTTCCCTACCGTGGCCACTTCCTACCTCGCTTTACGTTCATATATATATGCATGCACTTGTATTAATATCTACACGCGCTGCCAGACGATTTTAAGCAATCTTTCTTTCCGCGTCTCTCCTCTTTATATACTCACTCCCCACACGCTTCCGTCTCGACGTCTCTCCCCCAATATATACATACATTATCATCTTCTTATGTGTCGCAGCATCCACTAAATTCTCTCATACCGTTTATACAACGTTCCGCGCAATCTCTCGCCCGCGACTCTACCAGCTTCACGGTGTAATCCAGATTTAGAGACATACCGGAGGGATATCCGCGTCCCTCTACCAATTTCCCATCTTTCCTTCATTCTATATTCGTCCCGTTCGCGCGTCTCTTCAATTATTTCAATTCCCAACGACTTTTTGTTCCAATTGAAACTTTCTTGCAGTTCCCAACGATTCTCGTCATTTCGCACGTGCCAAAATTATAATCTCGATAAAATTCAGAAATTTTGACATTTTTCAATAAAAAGTTTCATGTTGTCTTTTCCTCGGAAGATCGTGCGGACATTTTTGACAAATTTAACGCTTTTTATGATAAATCGAACGTACTCCACTTCCCTTAACTTTGTCCATTTTTAAAAAATGACTCTCATGGATGACTCTGAAGTTTGCAACGTTGAGATCCACCGAAAAATTGGTTTTCTATTTTTTTCCTGTTAAATTTTTCAAATTGTGACAATTTTTGTGCCGATTTTGTGTTTCGATCCGATAAAAAGATCGATTTATTGTCCTGACTCAATATTGAATCAGAATCTCAATTGAAAAAAAGTTAAAAAAAACTGAATTTCGTTGCATTCCTACGATGAAAACTTCGACATCGTCCTTCATGGTGTCACCGACTTCATAAAACATTCAAGTTGAATGGGATGTACGTGAGGTTGATCGCTAGAAAGATTTCACGTGTAAGGAATATGTATGTATATACATTTAAAGACACATTGAGGAATAAGAGCATTCGTCACGATCTCAAACGATTAGGAAGAGAGGTTGAAACTTTTTTCGTACCGTGTGTTATTTCCTTGCGATCTCCGGGAAGGCCTTTGTGCGAGGCATCGACAAAGGCTTCTTTTTTCTTTTGAAGTAGCTGAAAAACGAGGAAGATGGAGCAAAAGCTTGTAAAATACACGATAGGATTAATTTTTCGGATATTCTCACGCTTCATTGCTTCTTCCACTACAACAGAAGGGCAGGAGAAAAAAAATCTCGCCATTTCACAGTCGAGCTCTCTCTCATCCCTGTGTGTGCTGTACGACTTTCGCCAACCAGAAAGACTCGCCCTTATTCTTTCCTCTGTCCGCAACAATCCAGCGGCAGTGAAAACGACCAGACGCCATTGTTGTTCTCTCCAGAATTCTATCCTCGCCATACTTTTCAACCTTTTCGAGCTTCTTCCATTCCTCCACAAATTTAAAGAACGACCAAACCCACAGAATAGAACTCTCTGCGCATATCCTGTAAGGAAAACTCTAACCTGTTGAAAAATGAGGGCCATCACAATTTCTCGTTGTGAACACGAAAGTGAACGTTAGTTTTCATTGTGAATTCGTTTCCTGCATCTCTTGCGGTATCTTTGTACATTTTCCTTCAGCATGGAAAATAAATCACGTAAAAAAAACGATACAAACAATTTTTCCATCGAATTCACAGTCGACACTCATGCAGTGTCTTGCAAAACGTAAAAAAACGTTCACGACAACAATTTTTGGACGTATTACTATCGCAAAATTACTTCATTTGAAATTCCTTAATAATTTTTTACGAACATTCTTGACACCAAATTCATTGAATTTCCAATTTATTACAACTTTTCCCAACTAAATGCGCGAAAATTCAAGTCCAGCTCCGTTTGTGAGTTGCAAAAAAATGTGTAAAGGATTTTTCTCAAAAATTTTCAGCCCATAGCTTTTCTGGTTATCTGCTAAAAAAAATCCTAAATACATTTTTTTTTGAAAATCGATTTTTGCAACTTTTTAACGAAAAGTGACTAATTTACATGAGAAAAATTAAATATTGCATACGTTTATACAAAATTTTGAAAAGAGCCTAAAAAAAGTGATTTCGTGACCCAAAATGCAGATTGTCAAGTTTTTGTTTCTTTCCAATTTTCCCTCGAACTCGTCGATTTCCGAACGTCATTCTGGCCACATCTGGTTGTGAAATTTGATTTTTGGCTGTGAATTTTGAGACAGCCTGTATAGGTATGTCATATGTATGTACATATTTATACTGCGAGAAGTAGGCAGCTCTTGTGGTGCTGGTGCCTCAAGAAAAATGACCTGGTCTAAACGAGCGAAGGTATATAATACGACAGGCGAAGGGCGATTTGTGATGCAGGTACCAATGAACAGGTAGACTCGCCACTAAACCTTTGTGCATTCTTTACATGAGCCTGTATATGTATATACACGTGTATACATTAATATTAGAGGAAGGCAGTATTTCTTTTGGCTTTCTCGTAATGACAACGTAGCCACAAAAGTCGCCGAAAATTTCGTGAGAAGGCAGAAAGGAATTTTTTTTGGAGCGTTCGAATAACCTGACACTTGGCCAAATCTCTCCATGATTTCGTTCGGGAATTCGATCCACCATTTCGGGAGCAAGTTCATGGCAATTAAAATCATCGCCCGAATAGCCTTAGATCGAGACTAAGTCGATCTTTTCTCGAGGATTAAACTGTTTTCCTCGTTTTGCGATAATCTTTTTCTTCTGTATCCCGTAATTCCCGCATTCAAGGATCTTTCTTGTGTCCCTTCGCTTAATTGTTTCCTCGTATCGTTATTTTACCTTTTGTCCTTAACTTAAATCGCATTCTCTCTCGTTCATACCGCTCTTTCTTCGATTTTTCCCATTGTTCCGCTTAAGATCGCGCTGCGGTTTTCGAGCGCCCGGGAAAAAGAAGGTGAAGCGCGGGGACGAGGACAGAGGTAGAGAAGGAAAATATGCTGTACATAAGAAACACAGGATACAAGAGATTGTACAGACCCGCATGTCGAAGAAGACCGTGAAGTCACTTCCCGGAAACTCTAATCCACTTCTTCACGGGTCCGTTGGAAAGCCACGCTGCCTTGGTCTTTTCTGCTGGCTCGCGCGACCGGCTCTCTCAGGCACTTCCGTCTTTGAAACGCACCGACGATTGTCTATTATTCTGTGACTTGCTTTTTAACACATTGAAATAATATGGAAGCGAGTGTGTGCGTGTGACGGAGGATTCCAAAGGTCTCATCGTCCGTTCGGCTCGTTTTCAGCTTTTAAAAACAACAGACTCGCTCCCGTTTTGAAATTTTTTGTTATCGATCGCCGAGGACAATGAACGAGATTTTGGTCCAAAGTATCCCGTTGCAAAGTTTATCGAAATTATTCAAATTTGACATTTCTTTACGACTCAATTTTTGTATTTTTTAGTATCGAATTCCCACTCGAATTTTCATTCCATCAGATTTGTTGACCCAGTAATAATCTCGTCTCCTTTCTCCTCTTAAGAACGAGGCGTTACGTTGCTCATCGTGGCGATGCATGATCGATTGCGCAAACTCATAGTCACCGATGGCGCAAAAAGTACTTGTACATATTGCCACATCGTGTATAATGATGTCTGCGGCGGTCTCGTACTTTTATTATCCTCGAGGAAAGTGTTCGCGGGCTTATTTTTATCTTATTTTTCTCTTTCATCATCCTCTCATCATGCGACAACGCTTGATCCTTTTTTGTCTTCGTTTCACGGTGCTTTTCGTTTTATTAATCTTTTCCGAATCAATGAATCGCGTTGCACAGTCTATATTAAAATCATCATGCAAGAACATGGCAGGAGAAAAATTGAAGAGCCAAAAACATCGCCGCACGTTTACACGCAGTGCAGGTTGAAAGGCTTTCAACTGTACGAGTTTATAACTCGCTGGTTACGCACGCCAAAGACGCCGAGAACAGCATGAGAGAAAAAAGAAGTGAGAAACTGGAAATATGAAAGTGGGTTGGCGCCGGAACGATTCCATTCTCGTTGCGTCATATTGATTCTCTCGAGCGAGCAACGTGCTTTATAATTGTTCCTTGTTGCAGACACATTTCCGACATAGTCTCACTCTCTTCTCTCTCTCTCTCTGCCCGCTCCGTTTCCTCACTCCACTCGCGGTAATTTCAATACACGCTCATACACAACGAACTAATGCAGTGCCATATTAGCCTTACGACATTAAACATGCGCCTCGAAATCAAAGAAAAAGTATCCAAATCCAAAACTTGATGATAATTTCTAAACAAACGTCGTTTCTAATGGCTGCTTGTTAAAATTCCCAAAAATCGAAATTGATCAGTGAATAAAATATTTTTTTATCGCTGCATTCCAAAGATTTTGTGCCCCTCTGCAGAAATTTTACGATGCCGAAACGCGAACGATAATAATTTTAGGGCTCTTAGAGAAAAAATCTCTTATCGCGATGCTGCGATAAGAAGAGACCTGTGTTATGTCGATTCATCTTATCTGGAGGACTAGCGAGTTCATCATCTTGATTTTTTTATGTGGGAACTGGAAATATGGATAGGAAGCATTGCTTAATTAAGCCCCTAGAATTGAACAGTAAATTTACGAAAGACATTGTAAGGGAGAGAGATTGCAGCAACCCAAGACGTTTAAATGATGTGTGCTTAGAACTCTCTGTTGCTTTTTCTCTATAAACAAAGCAGCCTTCTCATGTTCTTTCATTTCGATCGTGCGAGGGTGGCTAAATCGTATATGCACAGATATATGAATATGTTACGAAGCAAACGAGAACAAGGTTGCCCTCTCAAAGACGAGCAATCCTCGTGGATGCTGCGGAGAGAAAGAGAATACATGATTCACCGTAGCATCGAAGATGATGTGAATATGTTCTCGGCTTCACATCCCATCCGTATGGGATTGACCTTACATGCCATAAACGTTCAATTTTCTCTTCCTTGATGCAGTTTTCACGGATATTCATGGAAAATGTGTTCGCAGAGGGTCCATTTTGTCATCGAAGATTCAAGTTTATTCTCTTGGACGTCAAACACACAAGATGTACCTGTTGGTCCGTGCAAAATGGACCAAAATCTAAGCCTGGAGAATTCAACGATTCCGAATGATAAATAAACGAATTTTAGTCTATCGCAGTGGCGTGGGAGCTCTCGATAAGTTTCCGGAATCCGACCAATTCAGTCGACGAATAATTGAAACTCGAATAAAAAAATATGGCGACATTTATATTACAAATAAAGGATATACAAATGTGTGGATCTCGAAGTTGCTGAATTGAAACGATTTTGAAGTTTGCATCGTTGGAATGCAACGAAATTCTGTTTTTTTTTTAGCAGATCTCAAGATTCTTGTTCGATATTCGGTCAGGACAATAAAATGATCTTTTTTGAGGATCCAAACGCAATATCGATACAAAAATTTTCAGGTTTTTGGAAATTTGACAAATAATTAAAATGTTGCGAACTTCAGTGTCATGAATTGAAATTGAAGCTCAAAAGTGTTTTTTTTTTCGTCTCGTTATTCGGCGTATTGGAAAGTCCCATATGTAGATACTCGAAGCAAGTTTTTGGAGAGAAAAAGAGATGAAAGTGAGGGAGACCGAAAGAGAGAACGAGGAGAAGGGGAGAAGAGCGAAAAGAGAGAACGTTTTCCTTTTCTCGATCTTCAGGGAGAGAGCAGAGGCATCAGGTTTTAAGGTTCTCTGGAGCCCGTTGTGTGGAGTGGTACTCTACACTCCCGCAGACTCAACCAACACGCTTCCCTTCTCCACCTCCTTTCTTCTCCATGTGTGTATCCCTCTCGCTCGTTCAAGAGGCCCCGCGACGTTCCCATGACGAGAGAAGCTCTCGTGTATATGCCGAGTGACGAGGGTGAACCACGGGCTTTTTATCGACTTCCGGTCGGCGTTCTACTCTCTCTCGTACATGCACACGTGCATCAAGCACCAGCCAAAGAGACCAGAACCGCACTTAAGGACGTTTTACACGTACATTCCCAAGCAACATTTTTTTCCAAAATAATTATTATCTCTCCCAATAAAAAAAAAAAAACACTTTCATCTTTCCATCATCGCATGATCCGCTGTCACACTTGAAAACCCCATTTTCCACTTTAAATCACGATCCAACGTTATTAAGCAACGATAACGATGTTGCACGAAGTGTCGCTTTTTCTCAACATTTAAAAAATTCCATCTCGCTCGCGTACAACGATTGTTTTTTCTATCTCGCTACATTTTTATCGGTATTTCTCAAGTTTTTCAAAACGAATCATTGTTTTTTGCAACGAGAATCGGAGTCAATCGAAACTTGAGCTCGTTTTTTTCAAACTTTTGGAAAAGGTTTCAAAATAGGAACGTTTTTGACCGGGAATGTATGTCCAAGCTTCTTGAGCCCGCAGCTCCTTTCCATCTTATATTTTCTCTCCTCTCTCTTCTCGTTGCTCCCTTTGTAGAAACACCGCAGGGTATCTCAAACACCCTTTTACCATATATCTCTGTATGTGTGTGTATATTTTACGTGTTTACTCACACAAGTCCTCACGACTATGTATACGTACGATGAAGGTGTACATACACATACACCCTATTTTCCTATGCGTATGTATTTTGTATGCCTTTCCTTATGTATCGTTTAAGGTGCACAGGCTTTCGGTTGCATCCATCCCCCTTGAAATCCGAGCGTAACAGGTTGTCGAAAGAACTTTGCACATTTTCAGTTAACCGTTCACGACGATGTGGTTATAGAAGCGCGCGCCCTGACTGAATTATTGTCGGAATTCTCGTAAACGCGTTATTTGAATTTGAGGAAACGCTCAAACCAACAAATCGCTCGATTACAATTTTTCTTCGTTCCTATTTAACCAGGAAATTCAATAAGTAAATAGAATTCTGTTTATTATTTTTCAATTAACTACGGATTGACTGCTCTCTCGTATGAATTGTATTCGACAAAGTTTCGAAATCTATAAATTGCTGAGGAATCGTTATTGCCATGCAAAAAGTCGCATTTACACGCGCAAATTGTTCGTCTAGACTCGCTCGCCTACGTGGGAAGTCACCGCCTGCTGATGAACGAGGAAAAGATCGACCTGGCACGATCGATTTGCATGTCTATGCGTTTTTTTTCGCACGACTCACTAATTTTTTATTTTTACTCCGATCGAGCCGCTGGCATGCAAAACTGATGCATGGTTGTCATAGAACTGTCAAACAATACGACAAACGTGACGATAACAAATTAGTCACACATTCGAAATTTTTCTTTTTCTCAGTGTTGACTAGTAGTTTACAAATTTTTTGATCATTCAGGTAAACAGATGGCGTTTCGACTAACGCAAAAAATGACCAAATAATTAGATGAAATTTGGAAGAGCTGCAATACGCTGCACTCGTTGCAGAATGAGAGGAGAAAATGACGATATCGAAGTTTGCAACGTTGAAATGCAACGAAATTCGGTTTTTCCTTGAGCAGAGCTCGCGATCAGGACACTGAAATGATAATTTTTTAGGATTCAAATAAAAAATCGATACGAAAATGGTCATTTTTAGTTTTTTATTGAACAAAAAATGAAGAGAAATTGTATTTTTCGTTGGGCCCCAACGTTGGGAACGTCAGTGTCATGGAAAATGTACGCTTGCGGGAAGAGGAAAATTTGTGGGAATCCCAATATGGATTAGGGTCACAGACCCATCGATTTAGCTTGGCCTCTCGCGCAGCGTACTCGATACGATGCATAACAACAAATCTCGTTTGCACACGAGAACGCGATTAAGTATTGCAGAACAGTCTCTGTTCGAGTTGTACACTAATGGATGCTGATGATAATCTCTTGGTCGATGAATTGTGAACACTCGTTTGTATCTTTACATCGTTAAAGGAGAAAAAACATTGTAGTAAAGAAACAGCACAACGAGACGAATGACAAGAAGGAGAAAAAAAGCAACGAAAAAAGTTGTTGTTCCAGGTTCAAGGATCGATTGTCCGAGCCTTTCAAACGACAATTTTTACTTCATATCGCATTCGCATCATTATCAAATTATTCCCTGTGAGCAATTGCATTGTTGTCTCAATATGATTAGCAGAAAAATATTCAAAAGTTATCATTAAATCGCAAACGAGCCAATACAGAAAAAATACACGCGATTCCAGTTTTTGTCTCGATTTTTTGTTAAAAAATAACCACGTGCGAAAATCTCGACGCAAACGTTTTTTTTTCGCTCGATGTTGTCGAACTAATTCTCAAGTCGATCCACAAAACGTTCGTGTATCGAAAAGTGTATGTGTGAATGAATTTATGTTGATTTGGTCGCGAAATCGGTGGAAACTCCACACACACACACACACACCCACTCGCATGTGTATGGACGCGACCTTGATCTGGTCGGCGACCCGGGTCTCGATCCTCCGAGTTCTTGTGCAGCTTCTCCTTTCGAGAGACGATTTGCGACTTTTTTTCCGAAGCAATTCCTCAGTTTTGCCTATGAATGACAAAATTCATTCGCAATATTAATCGAGGCACGAAAATTCAATAGAAACCTTATAAAAACTCGCAGACCCGAATCTCAGCAACAAAATCAGGACTTTCGGCGTCTTATTTTTTGTTTTTAGGTCGCAGTCATTAAAACATCGTCTCAACTCTCATCGAAACTGTAATCACTTCAGTTACCCTTTAGGTACGGAATTTTTATGACGTGTCAGCATATCCTCTATGAAATATCTGTCTAGTCATCAACACGTGGCATAGTTTACGTGTTGACATATTCGTACAGATACGTAATGTGTAAAATGTAACCGTATATATATGTCGAGTCCGTATATGAAACTTTCTCTGAACGTTCAACCGAGAAAACTGTTGGGACGTCGTACAGTGTGTGTGCTCTAGAGGGCGTTACAAAAATCGAGTTCACACGAGCAGGTTGCGCTCACGAAACTTTAAGACGAACTCTATTTGTTAATTATTATTAAATCTTCGAAAAATCCTCGACAATTGAGTTGCACGTGATTTCGCAAACACATTTGGTCGACGTTGAGTCATTCCAAATGATTCTTGACCCACGGTACGCAAATTTTGTACACATTTTTATAGCTTTCTCGTACAACACTTCAGACTTCGACTTATTCAGAGACGAATTTACGAAAAAATCGTACACTCGTGTTGCATGTCGCTGCGATTAACTTTTTGAAGGACTGTAGTTTTTTTTTTTTTTTGCGGGGGACGACGAGACGCGAGTTTGTGTTTACGCTCGTGAACGCGCATAACGAGCTATTATGCTCGAGCGCGCGTAACTCGAAAGCAATGCGTAACAACTGCAAGTAAAATAGCTTCATGTGTATACTTGTGGGTTTATGTGTGAGTTAAGAATGTATGCAAGTGCTGAGCCGCCGTTTCATATCTAAGCCTTCCAACACGAGCAGCACGTAAACCGGTGTGTGAAAGAATTCCGGCACCAGAGTTGGAACTAAACCAGCACGTTGAATACGCTTGCGCGCGCGGGAGCAGTGATAAAGTAAAGAAAAAGAAACGAGAAGAAAAAAAAAGCAGGCCTTTATTTATCAGCGTTCCATACCAGATACGGCAAACGGAAGATCTTACGTCTCTGTTATGCAGATAAGAAAAAGAATACGGAAGAATATTAACGCACGCCCCCGCCCGCACGCTCAACCGGGAATCACGAGTTGAGAAAATTATTACGTCGACGTCAAACGTTATGCTATTGCGCTTACACTCCAGATGAAGTTTGCTCGTGCAAAAGCATTTTTATTTCATAGATATGCGCTAAGCCTACGGTACACGTGACGCTAACTTTTTTTTTTCTCTCTGGCTCAAACAGACACGTCGAAAAAATAAACTATTCAATTATTTGCATCCACAGATTAATCTTTTTTATTCATTATTTTAATATACTCTTCGGCGCGCGATTCATGATTCGCGCAAATATAAACTTATTAGCACGACGATACGTAATGCGCAGAACAGGCGTCTGCAGAAAGAACACGACGAAGACGCGAGTCGCAGAGTGGGAAGAGGAAGAGGAAGAGGAGGAAGGTGCTGAACCCGGAAGGGTGTACGCGCGTTCTCGTCTCGTTGACATTATTCCACACAGTGTGTGGCGATCAACGACGAGAACGAGAAGAAGCATACGAGACACAGATGGAAACAGCATCCAACACGTATACATGCAAAGTATATATTCGTCGGTTCTATATAAAGTTTTGTCGCCCGCGGGTGTTCGAAATCACAGTGAATATAGAGACACCAAGATATTGTCGAATTCCTGTAACCTTTCGGAACCAGCAAAGACACAAATTGTCATTTGTACTAGCCCAAAATTCTTGTAATTCGTCGGAATGTATTTTCGGCTCGTTTCAAAATTTATTCAACGTTGTTCGAGCTCGTTTCGGTCCACCGGATACAGCTGATTGTTGAATTTCAATTTAGATACTTGTCCGCTACTGTATCGAAGTTTCCGTCGATAGAATTCATTGGAAAATTCGACTTTTTACCCAGCGAACCGGAGACTAAAGAAAAAAAATTCTGTCACGTTCGAATAATTGAAAAATCGATACATTTTTGCACATCGAATTCCTATGGAATTTGTATTACGAAAATGCATGAATTGTTCAGTTTAACATAAAAATTTCTACAATGTGGAGAAACTGTCGGCGCAGGTTGCTCGTTATGCTGCACGGATATTAATCGTAGAATCGTTCGAATAGGTTGTTAAAAAATGCTGGAAATGTAGGAGCGTTAATAGATCCGCTTGATTCAATATCATCGATAATCAAGATGATCGCAACACCGAGAGAACGTTTCGTGGTATATATTTAAACCAGAGGAGCGTCAAGGACCTTCCTACTTCGAGCTGCCTTCAGAAAATATTCATAAATATGTATACCATGAATAGTTTAAAGTCTCGCGTTTTTTTCCTCTTTTCCCCTCTTCATATTTCTCTCCGGAGTCCTTAACATGACCAATGCTCACTTGATGCTGTTTCGCTCATGTTTTCTTTCTTCTTTTCGCGACTCACATTATATGGTAAACATTACCGTCGATTATTTCCGAGTCACCGTCCCGTTGACTCATTATGCTAATTTTAATGTTTTTTTTTTTTTGCTTTTCTCGAAGATCCAATGTTCAATTGGATAATTGCTTGTTGTCTCGAACTTGGACGCCGAGGTTGATGAAATATTGAAAATAAAGATCGTAGGCTCGATCGTCGAGAAAAAACTGTCGCGCATATTTATTTTATTTTTTCATCTTCACGTCTCTCGATTTTTTATTATTTTTCAACTTTTCGGGCTTCAAAACCCGAAAACTTGTTGTTGCGCTAACAAATTTGTCGCAACGACCCACAAATAATACGCTATTTTCATGCTTCCCGATCATTCGAGCCGGAAAAATGCGTAGAAAAAAACATCGTTTGTCACAACTCGATCATGTGTCGTGGTAAAAACGAGATCTGGTCTCCACGTGTCAAGGAATTAGTTCCGGAGTAATAGTGCACCGAATGCACCTCTGCGGGTCTCGAACTCGATGCCATCTCAAGTTTCTTGCCTCACGAGACTTTTCTATACATTTCTTAACGTATATATGGGTGTTGGCATTCGTGTATGTACAACAGTACATAATGTTATGTATATCGACGTCTCGGAGGAGTTGCGAGTTCTCCTTCGAGCCAAAGTCCCCCCAAAAAGCGCTTCGGAGTTTTCCAACAGAATATTAGGAGCGTTACTCCCATTTTTCGTGACTTCTTACGAATCTCTCTATAGAGACGAAAAATATTAGTATGAAATTTTCCTTTCAATGGTTGCACAAAACTTTCGGGCATTTATCGTGTTATCCTGACAGTAATCATTTTGTATTGAATTCATCAGTCACCAGGGGAAAATAAACAATAATGAACATTTATTTTCGGAAAGAAATTGACATGCCACGTTAAACGAATACGAGATTTGGAATCCGAGGATTGAATATTGAGTTTCATGGATGTAAATCGACCAACACTTGTTCAGACTTTAACGAATTCTCACGTCACTTCCGGCTTGGACAAAAAATTCTGATTATTCGTGAACCTCCCGCGACACTTTCCTTTTTTCGAACACGTTCTTATCGAACTTGCGTTCCTCGATCACGATCTCTTATCGATTTCACTGTCACTGCATACATTCAAATCCCTCTTATGTCCTCGTAATTCTGAGTTTATATAAACAGCCTCATAGTACGAATGAAAGTGGCACGAATAAGTGGCGCGAAACTTATCACTTCATATCATGCATTATGTAGCACGACGATTCTCAATCCTCCCCTTTTTTTTCTGTTCTTCATGAATAAGGAACAAGAGCCTGAAAAAAAAGAAACTACGAGGAAGATTTTGCTTTTTTTTTAGGTTTTTAATTGCAAATTTCGATTGAATAACTCGATTTGGAAAATCCAAACGAATATCAAGCGACCGTGAATTTTTTTCGATTTCTGACGTTTGAATGAATGAAATTCAAATGTTATTTTTATTTTATTTATTTTATTCCGAAAACCGGAAATGAGCCCCTGAATGCTTGACCATTTTGCATCTCAAGTTGCCTAATGTGAATATTCATTGAACTCAGAAATTTCTCCATATCTCGCAAATTTATATAATGCTCAATGATTGGATTTTCCATACCGGATGCTGTGAACTGAGAAATCTAATCTCACGGAAGTGTTAAGGAGCTCTTGGGCGTCATTATATCTCGATTCCGAGGCTGAGTCACGGAAGCACGATACTTCCGATCAGTGGTGAATTAGGCGAGCACTTTGATCACGATCTTATTTACAGAAAGTCTCTTGCCCTCTCACTCTTTTTCTCCATCATTTCTGTTTCCATCATACGATCGAAACCAGTGACCTCGCTTTATCCAACACTTCGGAGCGTCGGGAACATTCGTACGTTTCCGCTTTACCTCCTCTCTCTCTCTACGGAAGTACAATTTCGTCCATGTTTCCTCAGTTTTCACGACACCAAGGACGTCTGGTTTTCAATATTAAATAAAAAAATTGTTTTTAAATCGATAAACATACGAACGTCCCTCAAACTTCTCCGGAAAATTTATATTCACCACACGGTCCTATAGAATTTCTTCATTCGTAGTTTGCTTTCTGAATTTACAAATTTCGTTCGCAAAAAATTCAGTTCCGGCGCCAAGACATCGTCAGATATCTTGATGAGACTATCGTAATCAAGTTCGCGTCGTCGTTAGCGTTTATTTCGTTCCAGACTTCATGTAAACTCACTCTTAATCGTTCGTAACGTCTATTCACTTGCTCGACAAATTTCTTAATCATCGTTCCATCAACCGTGCAGATGTTTCTTTCTTTCCCATCTCCCTTTCGTCACGTATCCCGTGTGTACCCACCACGAGCCTTCCGGCCTTTAATTATGACAGGGATTTTCTTAGACCGTCTTAAACTCGCAGCCCGACGATTGTAACATGGTCGCGAGTTCGAGGCTCTCGCTTTCGAGACGCCAATGTGTAATGAGACATTAGAGTCTGAATAAACATTTTTTTTTTCACCAACAATGTTCGGAGTCTGGGTCATCCGAGATAGAAAAATAACCGACGAGTTGTACATTTCTTTACAATTAAACCGACAAGATTGCGAAATAAAATTTTGCTCGCGAAACCTGCAAATACTTTGAAGATAATCGAATCTCTAAATCGATTGGAGATTTGAAAAAACAACGATAAAAATTAAGGAGATACCGGTTTGTTGGTGAAACTTGAAACTCTCGCATTTTTGGTACACGAAAAAAAGTTTGGTGAGGCGATACGAAGGAAGGAAACATTACTGTCGAGGGAATTTGGTCCCTGTAACTCATTCCTTATCTCTTTTCTTGCGTAAGATTTCTCGCACCAGGAAAAGTGCCTCGAGCAATCGTTTCAAACAAACAAATCTCTGCTGTCGTTCGTGAGATGTATGTTAAAAAAAAAAAGCGGATATATATTTTTATATTTGTTTTTTTTTTCGTGCATATTGATATACGGTCAATAATTATTTCGGTTTCCATAGAATTCCTAACCTTTAGAATTCCCATGAATTTTCGTGATTTATTCGTTTTTCAACTCGCTTGATAATCATCATAATTCTATTTGATCAGCAACATAGTATTCGCACGACCTTCTCCTCGAGTACGATTAAAAAACTACCTCTTACCATAGTATATCACGTGGCGCACGATCCAAGCGACGTCTGGAGCAACGAGAAGTTGCACTCTTTTGTGGCACGCGAAGGTCGATGCGCCGTTTTCTCATTCTTTTGTCATTCCTCCGTAACTCTTTCTCCCTCTCTCTCTCTCTCTCTCTCTCTCTCGCTCCACCTTATATGGACGGACTGAGAACAGGAAATGATTTCCATCCTCAACACATTACTCGTTCTCCGGACATTTCTAGTATCGGTGCCTCGATGGTTTGATCGCGTGAATCACAAATGCCTCCGGATGTACACGTCGATATAATTCTCTCCTGAAAATTTTATTTTTCCCAGCTTTCGACGTCCTGTCGAAATATATTTGAATGGCAGCACCCAAAAAAAAATTGCTACAATGATAATTTTGTTGTGTCCGATCGAATTATTTCGATGGTTCGTTGTCCAATTAACATTGTGACATTCGGAAATCGAATTACAATAATCCCGTTATCGACTTCCCGTAGAAAATCATTGGGACGAGAATGATTTTCCTTGGATTTTCTCCTCGCGAACGCAATGTTATTATTACAAATCGTCGCGATTCGTTTTCTTCGTCTTTATTTTTTTGTCTTACATTTCTACAAACGGAAATGCCTTGTACGTCGATGGAAATACGGTTATGCAAATGCATTTGCTTTACCAAACGGATACCGGTCTTCCTGCCTTCGCCCACAAATACATACAAGTTGTATATGTATATTTATCCACCAGCGACGTCTTTTTTTTCGTATTCACAAACTTCTCTCTCTCTCTCTCTCTCTCTCTCCTCTTCCTCATTATATTCTATGGTAATGCATTATCACGACATTTGTATACCTGTAAACAAATACGTATGTTACACCTACGTAAATATATATGTAAATAAATATTGAAACGTATATAAGAATGTATCGCACATTTTACCGGACGATGCAGCTCCGATGAGCAGCGTCGTCGAGGTTAACGCGACCGGAAGTCAATTTCGCAACGTCGTTTCGGTCTTTCACGGAATTATTTTGCAATGTCAGTCGAGACAAGAAAATGTTCCGAGAAATCTGCACTTGCCAGAGTAAATTTTTCATTTTGCTTGCTCATTCGATCGTCCGACAATTTGATTTTTTTTTTAACACTATTTGATCTGAAAAAAAGTCAAGTTGGACGGATTGATAATCCGCATAATGGGGTATTAGATAACAGCGATGATGGGTCGTCCCTGAAGTGTGAGAGAGGGCGAGAGAGAGAGAGAGAGAGAGAGAAACAAGTCCGGATACCAATGATCTACGGCTTCATTTTTCTTGCTCTCTATATATAGAGATCCGCGTGAATAATTCAAAGATTTACAAGAATGCGTATAAATATATATTCATGACTTTTTTTTGCGACATCACAGCGATCGACGGAAATTTATCGTTTTTTTTAAATAAATATTGTTTCGGAATGATTTCGAATGAAGTTTATTAATTTTTAAATGTTTTTTTTTCTTTCTATTTACAGAGCTTCGGTTAAACCACCTTAACGTGTTATGAAACTGCTGCCGACTATTCAGTTGCCGCAGCTACCGCCGGTATCAGCCGCTGGCGGTATGACGGGGATGGATTCCCGTCTCCCTCCGGGGATTTCGTTGCCTTTCAGCCCCACCGATCTCTTATGGCGATATGGTCCAACCATGAGCTTTCCGCCTACTCATCCACCCCCCAGCCCACTTTTGGACTTCAAAACTCACCTACCGACCACATTAGGTAAGAAAAAAAACATTTTTATGTATCTCCATTTTTTTTAAATATCGTTTGATCTGTTTTAATTTTAATTTTCCGAATATTCGGCTTTTCTTGGTTACACGAGATCATCGTCATTTTTACAACTTTTTCGATAACCGACAGAAAGCGAAATTAAACGACACTGAAGTTCGCAACGTTGCAATCCAACGAACAACACGATTTTCTATTCATTTCTTGTTCAATTTCAAAAACCATGACAATTTTCATACCGATTTTGTGTCTGGATCCTAAAAAAGATTGTTTCAGTGTCTTGGCGAAATAGTCGATCAAAATTCTCAATACAAAAAACAGAATTTCGTTGCATTCCAACGATGCAAACTTGAACATCATAAATTAATTTATAGAGTAGCCAAACAATTTTTCTTAGAATTCTATTTGATTTTATTGACCAGAGTATCTTGATTATTGAATTTCAGCGTCAGATCCGAGGCTATGGTCGCGAGAGGACGTTGCCGCGTTTTTACGATGGGCCGAGCGAGAGTTCGATCTGCCACAATTCGATATGGACATGTTCCAAATGAATGGAAAAGCATTGTGTTTATTGACGAAATCGGATCTCGGTGAAAGATGTCCAGGGGCAGGTGACGTTCTCCACAATGTGTTGGGTATGCTTGCGAGAGATTTCAATCAATTGCAACGATGCTTACCGAGCAGTCCAGTAACACCAACAAGACCCTCCGTTTATCCGTTGAGCCCACATTCGCATCCGCCAACGCCAACGTGGGTCGAAAATCATTACACTGCTAATCTCGCATCATTAATGTCCGCAAACTCCGTCACCCTCTCACCCGCACCATCGGTCGACAGTCAAGCTGGATCGCCCGGACACACTGAAAATAATCAGACCCAAGTTTACAAAAGCGACTCCGACGAAGACAATCATCAGGGTAGCAATAGCCCACCCGCAACTCCCACCGCCCTTACCGCACAAAGGCTCAGTGAAGTTTGCGTCAAGGATCAACCCAGCCCAACTTTACCGCCTCAAATGATGCCACTCACACCAGGTGCATTCAGACCGGCTTCTGCTACAGCCGCGAGAGAATTCTTCCCATCCGACTCACCGGAACCCAACACGAGTAAGTCATTTCGACTCTAGCACCGAGCCCAAGGCCAAGAAACTTGGAAAATTTAATTGATACAATAATTTTTGGACATTCGTTCAACTACGAAAGTTGCGAAAAAATTCATTACAGAACGCGACGTCCACATAATTTTCACACAGCTTTTCGAGGAACTGATCAAAAATAACATTTCCCATTTCTTACAAATTGGTTTTTGCGGCTTCATTAGTTGTATAATAAAAACTCAATTAAGAGTAATAAATAAATATGTACAAGTCAATAATAAACGTGATGGATCGATAAAATAAGATAATTTTTTTGTACGAAATATTGAAGGCTCAAAAATATGTATCGAAAAGTAATGACTTGTTTGCTGTCGATCGTCAGAGCGACGTATTTCGATAAAGAAAATACTCTAACATATTGAAGGTCGCACGTCTGTCACACGGTAGAATCTAATGGCGTAGAAAATTTGTAATATCGCCTATGTAGATTATAATGAATTCAAGAGGTCTCAGTCGGAGCAACTAATGTTATACAAATAACGGTGGCAAACAGACGTTTGAAATGTTATCTGATAATAAAACCGACGCACGTACACGATTAACGTTTTATTGCTTTTATTTACAGACGGCAGACTCCTTTGGGACTTTTTGCAACAATTGTTGAACGATCCATCGCAACGATATACTCACTACATCGCGTGGAAGAGCCGGGAAACTGGAGTTTTTAAAATTGTCGATCCACCCGGATTAGCCAGACTTTGGGGCATTCAGAAAAATCACTTGTCCATGAACTACGACAAAATGAGCAGGGCTCTTCGCTACTATTATCGTGTCAATATACTCAGGAAAGTTCAGGGCGAACGACACTGTTACCAGTAAGTACATTAATATCCTAATAATCTAATTGCCCGAAAAGTCTTCGAATAATCTTCAAAAATTCAAAACTCTACCACAAAATTGTGTTTGTGCCCTTCCCACGCAAAAACCACTGAACCAATTGTGATGAATCTTTCACAGGAATTAAACTTATCAATCAGATTTTTTTTTTTTTTGCAACCAGATCCAAAAAATCACATTTTTTGCTGTATTTTCCACTTTCAAAGTTCACAAGCAACTGAAAAATGATAATAAATGAAATCGCTAATTACCAATTCAGAGATAATTCGAGCCCTAATGGCTGGAGTGCAATTTTGTAAAAAAAATATAAAAGCTATAGCGATTTTAGTGAAATTGATGTTTAAAGATTTGAAAAAATTTTTTACGTTTCATATTAAGCCAGCTGTAATGCTTGCTGCGCGGCAAAACTCGCAGGAACGACAAATATTTCACGAGACTCAATGAAAAAGCTGGGAGGAAAGAAAAAATTCTTAACGTGCGTTTTCTTCTGCTTACAGATTCCTTCGCAATCCAACCGAGCTTAAAAATATAAAGAATATTTCATTGTTACGACAACAAATGAGAATAAAATCGGAGCCGGAGGATGACGGTGTGATATCGGTGAACGGTATTGAACCTGAATCGGACATGCCGACGGATTTGTCGATGTCAAGTATGAATCAGCCGTCGTGCGACCAGCCATTGCCACTTCACGATCCACCGGCAAAATACAGAAGTCACGCTTACAATCTTGTCAAGACCAATCAAGAACCGGAAGAGAGGAAGTGACGAGTAACTTAGCGACGATAATGGCGCTCGATTACGCCTAATTGGACGATACAAGTGAATCGTACGAGATAATATATTTATACGTATTTCTATACGTATACATATGAATGAAAGTTACAACAAAATATTCATATACATGTGTATATAAATGAGATAAATCGCGTCTTATCCAAGCGACCGACGGTCGTGATAAACCGATTGAATATTTCTCCGCTGGAGAAACTACGAGGGCTGGGTCGCGATCGCAATGACCGACTGATTACACAGCGGCAAAAAGACTGAAGTCGTGAGAAAACGTTTCGATAAAGATCCGGACGACGTCGAACGATTAAAGGAAAATTAATGAAGAACAATTGACGATAAATAAACGTCACGTCCTCGTGGTTGTCAATGAGGAAAATACTTAAACTTGAAAAGTTGCACCAACGAATTGACAATTTTCACGTTGCATCGCTTTATCTCTTCTTCGAAAGTTTATCGTGGCAAGGGACACGATGACATTTTCTATCCAAAATCTTTCGGATATCGAGGAGCGAAGCAAACGAGGCTCGATCTTCGTTTCTCTCATTGTTTATTCAAACAGGGAAAAGTGTGATTCGTCAACAAAGAAAAATACTCGCTGACTCCTCGTGCCACGCGAGCAGAACTGTCCGGATAGGGCAACGTGCGTTTTTTTTTGTCGTTAGGAGACGAACCTCGAGAACGAGAGCCGGAAAGACTCACGTTCGCAATCATCATCATCATCATCATCTTCATCCCACTCTCCTTTTTGCCTCCTTCCAATCCACAACCGCCCGACAAATCTGTGCCAAGAACGTTACCCTTACCGTTAGAAAAAATATATATACATACATTTATATGTATATTATGTATACATGGTGTGTTTAAAATAACGACCGAATGTTGCAATGGATCGATCGTTGAATTCCGGAGCCCAAACGTCCTTTATGCATACTTTTTTGAGTGATTGATCAAATCGCGTCGTCGTATCAATCAACTGATCAATCATTTTCTCTCCAGACCGAGAAAGAAGATTCAAAATTCAATAAAACTCATGAAATTCTACAAATTTTCGACCAAAAATCCCTCATAACTTTTTCGACCAATGAAAATTTCTTCGACGCTATGAAAAAGAGAAAAATCGATGACACCTCCGGAATTTTACGATTTAACGCTCAATCCTTGCAGCTTAAGGCACGATTATTGATACACCCTTTATGTGCACACATCGCATAAATGTTTGTATTGCGTTGTACGTGAGAAATACTGGGATGTAGCCGAGCGTGTTCCGTGTTCCCAATTTGTAAACGGGCGGAAGGCTCGCCAAATTTTCTGCATCAAAGGCCTCGTGAGCTTTCGGAACTCGAGGAGTATAGGGAGAAAGGGAAGGATGAGGAGGAGAAAGCGAAAAAAGAGAGAGAGGGAGGATTCTCCTCGAGATCGTTCAGCGCGAGATTCATGAGAAGCCTCTTGAAGCGGATTGCAATCTTACGTAATCGAATATCCAGAGACTGGGCGCTCTCTTTTTTACTTTGAGACAAAAACAAACGTCTCGACCTTTGGTACGGAATTTTTTTTTTTTCCAAACGTGATATCAAATTTGTGTTAAACGTACGACCATTTCTACAAAATGAAAAAAAGTAGACGGAAAAAATCGTTTCAAAAATTCAAACGAAAATTGAATGTTTTTTTTTCTTTTTTTTGTGTCGCGGTAACAAAGAATGCCCGGCTCTGCCGAATATTACAATAGCCCGTAAGAACGATTCGATAATGTAAATAAATCGGAAAATAACGCAAGGAACGACGTTTACGAAAATTACGGTAAAGCGATCGGTGGAATAATGCGAGAGATTAAGAGAAAAAAACAAACAATTACAATACGAAATCTACCACAATGTGAGACAAAGACGGAAACAAATAGAAGGAATTTTCATGAAATCCGGGGCCAGAGTTATATTTAAATTTATACACGAATTCATAAATATATAAATATATATATATATACATATATATGTCTCTGAATTTGGATATATGTATATGAACATATATTTTAATACCAAAATTTATATTCGAAATTTCTATGTTGTTGGTGGTGTGTGATTTTGTGGCTTACATTCCACGACCGAGCTCGGAAAGCTGCTCCTCCTCCTCCTCCCTCTCCCAATCCCTTGGAGTTGTCAACCCTTTTTCGGGAGTTGTCCATAACCGATTGGGAAACGCTCAGAGCCGGGGATAAGCGTTATTGAAAGGTCAAAAATATTGAAATTTGCAGACTAAAAAATGAATAGTATTATTTTAAGATTCCTCGTGTGCCCAGAAAAGTGCGAATTTCTTTCAAATTTTCGCATTAAATAGTAACAACAAATTCAATCGATTTAAATTTGTAGGTACGGCTAAAAAAACGAGTAAGAAAAATTGTTACTCCTGAGCGTTGCAAATTTCAATATCGGGATCGTCCGCTCGGTGAACCTATCCCTTTGGTCAAGCCTCCAAATTGGAATACAGCAGGAACGAATAATGATAAAACGAGAAACCATAATAATAATAATTATAATTATAATAACTATAATAGAAAGAAAAAACGTAGAAGTTAAGGAAGGAAAAAAAGACGGAGAAATAGGACGATAACAGGAAAGAATGATAATCGCTTTTCGAGATGATAAACTTACAATATTTTTGCACGAAAAAATAAAGATGAAAAAAAATCGAAAAAAAAATACTGTAAAGCGCGTTAACAACGTGCGCGAAACAATGAGAGTGTGATTAAGCTGAAGTTGACTGTGTCTGCGTGCGTGTGTGCATGCGAGGTAAAATAGAATGGAGACCTATTATCTGGCTTCTTGTATACTGTGATCTCTGTAAGGTAAAAAGAAAGGAAAACGTAGAAAGAAACGAGTGAATTAATTATTAATTAAAGACCGATGAATAAAAAAAAAAGGTAATAATAATTAAGTTACAAATGATTAATTGTAGATGAATTAAAGTTAATAAATGAGAATAAATAAATGATTAATTATGAGTAAATAAAACACAATAAAACACAAATATATGCGAAATTTAAGAGAGTATAATATTAATGAGATAAGAAGAATATATATGTATATCTTTAACTATCGTTTACAAAGTGTAAATAATTTATATACGCGAAAAAAAACGGTTTCACGCGCAAGCTCAAAACCGCAAATATAGTTATGTACGTATATGTATATGTATATATGCAAATGTGTAACTAAATTTTTATACATTTATATATATACGTATTATATATATCTATATACATATATATTCGTAGATGAGATAAATAAATATAAAGGAAAATAAAATGATCGCGCGTATCGCACGAAGTATAACGGAGTAACGACACATCGTGGTGACGAAAAATAAACAATACCGTTTATATGATATCATTCGGAGGAGACAACAAATATCTTGTATTTAAATATGCGGAAACAAATGGAAGGATTAAGTATCGTACCAACACTTGTAAAATTCTAGATTTATCGCCATTTTATTATGTAACTTGTTATTGGAGAGATTACGAACGATGAATGATGTAAATATAGACTCATATACTTATTAAGAACTTAAATGTGTTTTTATTCAATTTATTGTTAATAATTAAACTGATCCTTTACATAGACTAAAAGAGCGGTAGAAAACATCGTGTTCTTTGGGTCTCTTCCACATGGGATTCGTTGCAGATTTTACTCAGTTGGAAAAATAGTCAAAAATTATTGGGGAGCAGTCTTTTCATGTCGCTTTTGTGGTTTAGGAGCTTGCACCATTCGAACGCAACGAGAATTATTCGTTTTTCATCGTTCACTCAAAATCTACAACGCAAAAATTGGGGATGAATCACAAGGTACAAAAAAATACAGAAAAATCAATGGGAAACTCTTTGTTGCGTTCCGATCGTGCAACACTCTTCACTCTTTTCTATTGACGAACTTTTTCGCTTTCACTCAACCCTGATGCTGGAAGAATATCACTTCGTCGGCAATTATCGCTGTCGTCGGTCTCGCAACACCTTCCTCGTCTTTTATTTCACCATAACTCAGTCGTCCGTTCACCAACACTCTTTGACCTTTCTTCAAATAATTGTACACCGAGTCACGCAGGTACGGCTTGAATACGCACACTCTGTGCCAATCCGTTCTCTGCATGAAGTCACCTGAACCAAGACAAAAATTCTTTCAGCTCCGTACAATTTTATACTGATGAGTTACACGCTGCGACTTTGCTTTATCCTAAAATGTCAATTGTTCGACAATTTTCCATAAAAAAAAACATTTCAACTTCCTCAAAGTTGGGAAATTTTTCATAAATTCCTTTTTCTTCTCATTTTTCTTCAGTACATGAAAAAATCATAGAAATTCATGGAAAAATCATTTGAATTTCATTGGAGCTGAAAATTCTTTGTTCCTTTTAATTTTCCTTCAGCAGTCTCTACAGGCGCGAAATTTCTTTGGCCGGAATGAAATTGCGAGAAAATTGTAGCGATTGCCGCAAAATTATTAAGAATGTCCCGATAATCGTATCCGGCAAATTCAATTACACTAGCTAAATCTCTCGGCGAATAGCCGACTAAAGAAAAAGCTCCAAGGTGGAATGAATTTGGAAAAATAACAGAAACGGTTTATTCTCTCGATCGTCAGACGTTTCTGTGAAAATCTTTGCAAAATCTTGATCTATATTCAATGAATACTCTCTGCTTACCACCCTCGTATTTGTAGTTTGTGTGCGTCGCCAAAGAGAAGACGACGACTGGATGATCTTCGGAGCCTCTCTTTTGGGGATCGCCGCCGGCTCTTCCAAGAAGTGTCACTTGGTTCAGGGCTAAAAAAAGCAAAGCGGGTACCCAATTTTCTGCCTAAATGAGACGATACAAAGGAACGGGAACTCGAGAATGCAAAAAAAAATTTCTGTGTTAACGTACGCAAGGAGTTTTTGAATAGTAAACAAAACATTCGATTAATATGCAGGAACGGAGTGGGAAAAAATTATTCATCGATCGAATTACGAAATTACGAATAATCGGAATAATGAGATCGAAATTCACACGTTGGTTTTGGTTTTCACAATTGCATGCGGTTTAGACTGTAGAATGTGGAGAATAAAAATTGAATTTCGTTATATTGTTATTGAAAAATGAAACATTGTATTGGCTGAACTCACTTTTTTCGATTTTGCTTGTTTCATGACCTTCGGAAGCCATGAACCTCGCGCCGGCAATTTGGTTTATTTGTCTACACGTGCGCAACATAACCTAGAAAACGTCACAAATTTTAGCAATCGTTGGATGGTTTAATCAGCGAATGATTACGTCCAGAAATTTTTAATCGTTAAAAACGAATTCCACGTACTCTGTTCAGTGCCATTTTGACGGAATCAAGAATTATTGACGAGGGGACAAAAAAGATTAAATTCCTTGCACTTTCGAACGAATCTGATTCTTTTTCTTCAAACGAAATGGAATGTTTTACGCGGGAGTCCGCAAGCGCTTCGTGGAAAAACGTCTACCGTTTCAAGCGGTAGGGAGCGCTAGACATGTGCTTTGTGATTTCAGTGGTTTACAAACTCACCGCTACGCGGCTGAAACAGTCACGATCTTTCTCGTCAACGCTTCCTTCGAGATAAAATATTGAACGTGTCTCGATCGCCATCCCGATACATATACGATAAAACTTAAAACGTGAAACGATGCAAATATATTTCTGATGACCATGAACGAGTCAATTATCACAGAAATTAATGCAAATGGCACGAAAAGTAAATGATGAATTGATTAAATGCACGAGAATTTGTTCCTAAACACACTTTATGTCACATTGACTTACATTTCCAATATTTTTTCCTTCATCGTCACGTATGTTATTGTTATCAAGTTCATTTACCGACTGGTCATCGTGTTTTATACCGATACGACTCGAATATATAAAGCGAATTGTATTTTCATCCCAATGTTACATCAGTTCAGAGCGTCACTCACAGAGGCTGTGAGAATTTCTTCTTGAGAAATTATCAATCAATTCGAAACATTTATGTGAGTAAATCGAGAAACTCCATCGACTCGTGAATTTCTTCTCATGGCCTTCAATTGCCCGGGAGGAACCAAATTTCAAAACAAACGTTGACATTTACATTGTCGAATAGAAAATGTGACGACGTTGTATCGTGGATTGGTTTTTCATTTGAATTTCTTCGTATTGTTGCGCAGCTCAACGAGGGCATCATGTTTGAATATTCATCCCGGTCTCTGATTGTTTCGATAATCTTCGGGACTCTTCTTGTACGGGTAAATGGGCAGCTCAGAGGAATCTACTCGTGGAAATCTCTGGATTTTGACTTCCCGACCCTGGACGATAGGAGTCGTGCCATTAATTCTGGCAATTTCATTCCTGGTGGTTTGATGCCATTAGATGTTGATGTATATTCCAAAGGTTCGTGATTTTTATTCAAAAAAACTTTCACGGCGACGCCTGATCAAGCTCCAGTAAGAAAAACTTGGCATTCGGTGAATCTTCCAAATACCGAGAGAACTTTTCTCTTCCTATGTATTCATCAGGCAATAATCCATTGGGAGCTCGCGTGTTCGTTACGGTACCACGATTCCAAGACGGAGTTCCAGTGACACTTGGCTACGTCACAAATAAAACAAACTCTGCGGGCGATCCTTTGATAGCTCCGTTCCCGAACTGGGACATGCAGACACCTGGAGGAGATTGTTCCAGGATTACCAGCGTTTACAGAGTTGCAGTGAGTCGCCGTAAACGCTACCATTGCTCTTTTCTTCTTTCCTTACAATTTTTTATTTTCCTGACTATCCTGTGCAATTTAAATACGATTCGCAGTTGAGTAAACATTTTCTAAGGAAAATGTATCAAAGTTTCCGGAAGTTGTCTCCAAAAATGAAAAATTCTTGGGACAACGAGGAAATGATTCAATTTTTTTTTTTCTAAAAAAGGAAAAAGTCCAACAGGAACAGGGAAAGGGATGGAAAAGAGAAAAAATGATATTACTATAGACTCAGATGTACGAGTAACGATTTAATTCAATTTGCAGATTGATTCTTGCGACAGATTGTGGGTATTGGACACGGGAAAGTTGGGCAGTAATCAGGTCTGTCCACCTCAGATTCTTGTTTATTCCCTAATCACAAATAACCTACTGAGCCGCCACAGATTTTCCGAGACTGCGTATAGGAACGCCTCGCTTTTTGCAACACCCATTATCGACATCCGTGGCTCTTGCAATGACGCCTACGTTTACATCGCTGACCCGAATGACTTTAGTTTGTACGTATTCGACTACAGAAATTCTCGATCTTGGAGAATCCTCAACGATGTCTTCAACCCTGATCCTAATTTTGGAACCTTCACCATAAACGGAGAATCGTTCAATCTCACGGACGGCATTTTTGGATTGACGCTTGGACCGATTAGGCCGGATGGCGATCGCACGCTGTACTTTCATTCGTTGGCCAGCCGCACTGAGTCTTTTGTACCAACATCCGTGATACGGTAAGTGAATTAAAATCTAAACAATTAATTGTCGAACGGTCCTTTCGAGCTTTACTTTTTATATATGTTGAATATTTTTTACTGCAAATTATTATCGCGAATAATCAATTTGTTTCGCCACAGAGACGGAGCGACCTTCGCAAATAATTTAAGAGCTTCGCCGCAATCCTTTCAATCCTTCCCAAATCCAAGATCATCGCAAGCAGCAGCCGAAGTAATGGATCGCAATGGCGTTTTGTTTTATGGTCTCATTAATGACGTGGCCATTGGCTGTTGGAATAGCAGAGATTTTCCTCAATTCGGAGGAGACAATGTTGATGTTGCTGTGGCGAACAGAGAAACTCTACAGTTTGCTTCAGGCATGAAGGTACGCAAGATTCTTCTCAATTCTCAACACCTCATGAGTTTTTCGTCCACGAGTTTCCTCATATTTTCATAAGGAAGAGAATTACGTCTGGCCAATCAACGAAATCAACGAAAATCTCATTTTTTAACGTTCGCGTGGCTCGAGTTCGGGCGCCAGTCCCGCGGAGCGTTAATTCTTTTGGTCTATAAGACAGTCATATCGATCGACCACCATAAACGTTAAAAATCAATGTGAAAATAATTTGAAATTATTTATCTTATAATGCCACGTTGCAGGTGATAACTCCGGGGCAAGATAATCGTGAAGAACTGTGGGTAATGACAGTCTCGTTCCAAAAAATAATGAACGGTTCTCTGCGACCGAACGAGACGAATTTCCGCATACAAGCAGCGTACACCGACGATTTGGTACGCGGAACGAGATGTGGAATTTCTACTTCGCAACCAGATTCCAATCCTAATTGCCGCGGCAAAAATAAATCCACAAAATTTCAACAAGTTCTAGAAAAATTCCTTAGAAAAATGAAAAAACACGAAAAACGACACGCAAAAATGTAGATGATTCGATAGAATTTGGCAGTCGCCCCAAATCGCACTCTCGGGCTTGAGTTCGAGTACCGCGCCCAATTACCGAGTTCGAACGTCGGTAGTTGAAAAAGGGGAGATGCTGCGCCTCGTTTTCACGATATTTACTTTCGCCTCGTCTCCAGTAATAAAAATTGAATTAATAGTTTGGAAACAAAATTAATAGATTTTGTACATTTGACTTTATTACAACTCTGCATAAAAAAATGTTATTCATTGTGCTTATTATACCCTGTACAAAACAACTATGAATATTCTTACTTATTTCTAGTACGACCGCAGTTTCGGTTAAGTAATGATTTTTTGAACCTGCATGTATGGCACAAATGACCGTGGAAAGAAAATAAAAATTAAACTGTACTCACGAAAGAAAAAACAAAAAAAACGAAAATTTTCGAAATTCAAGGTTCATTGTCGGGAAATAAATATTCGTTCATGTATCCGACTTACAAAAATGCGATAAAAACTCGATTGAGCTGTTAATACGCACTAGATTTGAATACTGAGTGAAAATAACATGGGACGCTCAGATTCGAAAATTGACCGGAAATCCACATTTCAGCATGAATAATTATGGAAATGTATGCTAACAGTTTTTTAATGACCGAAAACGTTTTCAACTCTGCCCGAATACTTGGAAAATGCGAAAAATCGTATTTTTTTCAAACGCATTATAAATGAAAGAAAAAACTGATTGGGCATTTTTTTTGAGAGTATTGAATATTCAAAACTTGAATTTTGGTAGCGCCGATAAGAAATCGCTTACACTCGCATCGGTTTGTACTGCTGGTCGATTTTTAGACAAAATCTCTTTCAAGCACGTCATCGTAGCAATATCTTCCTCTAAAAGTGCTTCCTCAAAAACCGTAGTGCTATTTCGAATCAACTGAAGAGCTGCCTTTTTCAAGGCACCGCAGTCGAGCTTATCCGCAAGGATGAGATATCTGATAGCGGAGCTTTCGGAAAGAGATTTCAACATGACATTTTCACACTTGATTTTGAGGTCAGAAACGTTATAGAAATCAGCAATCACAATCATTTCTTCAACCATCTCCTGGAGGCCGACTACGTTTCCACCGTAAAGATAGTTGAGGAACTGTTCGAAAGCCTCTGCATCCGTATCCGAGATCTCAATCTTGTCGTTTTGTTCTTTCATCCCGCTCAAAAACATGGCTTCAAAAACTTTGCTTTGCGCTGCGAGAACTGCTTTATGAGCGTAGAACGTTTTGTCTCCCAGGACAAAAGTCACGTCGCAAAAAGCTTTACGGTCAAACATTATTTTGAAGTTTGCGAGAACATTTCGCGGAGGAGAATCGAGCGTGCAAAATGTTTGGGGTGGCAGCGCCGGCGGGCTCAGAACACCGATAGCGTCCGATATCTTCACGATAGTTATTTTGATCACGATAACAAGCGAGTTACTCGTACCCATTTTCAAGGTGTGATCCGAACTCTCTCTGGTCAGCGAGTAGTTCATTGAGTACGTGTGGCAGTTTGGAATCGGCCGGCAATAGTAACTCGGTTGAGACCAAGAATTACCAGTGCGATAAGTTACTTTCATCGCCTCAATCGCCTGCGTGTCTGATAATTCTAAGCTCAGACCTTTTTCCGGGGTCATGGGAGATAAACGAATTTTGCAGGTACAGCCGATCGTGCCGTTGAGATTGAAATTACTAGAAGTAACGCCTTTTTTGTAGGTTGAATCGTACAGCAGAGACCAATCGTTCAATGTCCATGTGTATTCGGTAGAATACTTTTTTTGAGGACCTATTTGATATTCGTACTTTGCTGACAACTCTTTAGACATTTTTGCCGCTTAGATTTCTTATGGCATTCGCGACGGCAAATCTGGAAAATAGATTGACCGGTTTACGTGGCAAATAATTTTTACTGCAAAAAAATGTCGCTTGAAATATTCATTTATTGACCTTGAAGCAATACCTTTTAGTTTTGTCCTTCAAATGCTGGTTTCCTCTGATCGCTCCTCCTCGCGCGATAATGCCGGTGCATCCGTCTCCATTCAATGCGATGTTTTTGTAGCTCATAAACAATTTTAAAATTGCACGAGTTTTTCTGAAACGAGTGCCGAAATGTTTTCTATGAATTATGCGCGCGATGTTTCGACACTTGTGGATCGTTCTGAATGAAAGAGTCAGTATTTAACCTTTTTCTGCGTAATAATATAGTCGCTATGATTTCTTCGACGCGCGGTGTTTGCTTGTCGCGTTTGAACTACGTCTGAATTCGTTGGTTTATGAGCGCGTTGTATCCAATATTTGCGTTCTTGAAGTGCCTCGTACGGCAATAATTGATTGAGAATCTGAGCTAGAATTACGAGACTGAGCGGATCGTAACAACGCGCAAAAAATTATCTGGGAAAGACCGCCCAGACCGCCGGCATTCGTTGAAAAAGAATATATAGATAAGTGTGTTATCTTTCTTTCATTTGTTTAAAGCAACTCGAGTTGCACGCGCGCTCCCCTCCCAGTTTCAGCACCGCGCGCCACCGCATCGCCGCAATAACCGAGCTGGACGACGTTAGAAAGGCGGGAATTCTGTTTTAGGTTAGTTCGGACTTTTTACGTCAGAATACGCATTCGCCGCTCTCATAACAAACCGCAAGTAATGAAAAAAAAAGCGATCGAGCATGACAAAATTCACGTTTCTCAGACGCTACCGAATATCACCAAACGACAGTCGTCATTTTAAATTTTGTTTGCGTTTTTATAAATTTGCTCGCAAACTTTAGAGATTCGACAAATGTCTACGTGCAGTGCAGTTTTTGGTAGAAAAGGAAAAAAAAAGCGAGCGCGCAGTGAGCTCTCCCGATAACATAAACACGTTGTTTTTATTTCGTGCAACAGATGTCACTGGTTGTGATTTTCGAGTTTGTTTGGAAAATTAATACCAGCGAGCCAAACCAAACAACGTCTTTGTTCTTTATCTCTCTGACGTGCTCATAATACAGAGATTGGTTTACTAAAATTGCTACAAAATCAAACGATGACGAAACAACAATGTAATTGTCTGTTTTCTAATTATCATTAGTGACAAATGTCGACACGCATTCTGGTGAAACTTGGATGGAATCATAAAAAACAGATAAATTCTCATGTGATAGACACTCGGGGCGCGAATTTTCAGGTTAGCAACGAGTTGAGCAACGTTTCCAACAAACACCAACAAATCCTCGTACACAATGGAAAGTCTTAAGCGTTCGATCAACGACGATCAGGAGCCTGTGTTGATTAAATTGGACAAAGAAAATTCACTTCTACCTGATATACGTGTCGACAAAAACGAGGTTTGTAAAAACGTTTCAATTTACGGTAAAAAAAAAAAAACACACTGACTCGACACACAGGCGTTTTTCTTCATTTTCTCGGAATAAATATATCTCGTACGAATGACGCTCGTAAAAATAGCATAAAAATGAGGCTTCACTTTTGCAAAGTTTGCCTCGTGTCCATCCAAACATCAAAACTCAGTTAAAACGAAATTCCATTTAAATTTCGGTTTTCAGTTCAAAATTGGCAGAGCAAGAGACAGCGACGAGATAATTGCGGACGTTTTAATATCGCGCCATCACGCCGTTATGAAATTGGACGAAAACGGCGATTGGACGTTGACTCATTTGAGTTCTACGATCACGAGCGTGAACGAGGAACCTTTGGAATTGGACGTGCCAAAAAAACTGTGTCCCGGCGACATAATACAATTCAGCGCCTCCGAAGAGTTCAGATACGTTTTTCAATTGCATCCAAAATCCCACGGGGACAGTAAAAGACAAAAGCTCGATCGATGCCTCGAGGAAACTGTCCTGACGCAACAGAAAACTTTTGCCCAGACTCAGGAGACAAAGCGAAAAGAATTGGAGGAAAGATTGCAAACTAAGCAGAACGAGCAGATCGAGCTGAGAGCAAAACTGGACGAGCTGCTCAAGAATCAGGAATTGGCTCACGACAAAACTCAAGATCTCAACAATAAGATACTGGATTTGCAAAATCAGATTAAAACTGGAAACGAGGCAGAATTACAGATCCAAATAGCTTACAACGATTTGCTGATGACCCTGGAAACGGAGCGACAGAAATTCGAAGACCGTCTCAACGAAGAAAGGAACAAATGGCAAACTGCTCTGGACACGAGCAAACAAGAGAAGGAAAAGATTGAAAAAAGTATGAGAGAACAAATGGACAAGTGGCGGGAACAACAGCAAGCGGAATGGGCCGTCGTTATGGAAAACTTGGTCAAGCAAGAGAAAACTGCTCAGGAACGACTTTTAAATGAGAAGACGCAGTTGGAACAAAAATTGAAGGAAACTGAGGATGCTCTGAAGGAACAAGCTGCATTGACCGAACAACTTCAGTCTACTGCTGAAAATGGTAACGATTATTTCACGTTTATTAAATCAAACAGTGTTTCGGTACGAAAGTCAAAATTTCAAGAAATCAAATTTTCTAATAATGCTTTTCAACATCACTTGCGAAAACACAATTTTTTTTTTTTTTTTAAATATACTGTCACGTAGTTATCGAGTTACCGAGCATAAACGCAGCAAATTTCTTTTGCCCGGAATTCAACTGCTCGATAAGTGTGTAGAAGAAAAATCTGAAAAAAATTGAACTGTTGAATTTGGCACTGAAGAATCTGTTGACTAAATTTTATAGAATTCTCAACTTTTTGAATTAACTTTAAAATCGTAGCTAAATCGTAGTAAAATTAAAATTTCGTAGGTCCTCGTTTGCAATTGAAATTTTGCGATGATCAGACGATTTATTATTGCAAATATATTGAAAAACAAATTTTTAGTCGCTTTTCAACTGTTCAGCTTGATTGAAGGACATTGTACGGCGACGGTCGAAACTAAATATTTGTTTTCAGTTTTTCGTACATACAAACTGGTTTGCGAGTCCGTAGAGAAAAGTTGTTACATATTGACCAAAGAAACCGTACTTGAAATTCGAGATTGTCCGAGATAATCTGTATTTATTATATGATAACAAAAATTACGAAAAAATTTGACGACCGATTATTTTGAAAAATTCTTAATAAATCTTAATAAATTAATATCTGGACTTTTAGACGGTGAAATCCGTGAAAATACCGCGAGTTATCAGATATCAATATTTTCTCTGTATGGTAAAAATTGAATTATTTTCAATCGATAGAAAATTCAGCATTGAACGAATCCTTAATGAAGCATTTGTTGTGTGCAGTTGCGAATATAGATTTATCGAGTACAGCAGCACCAGAATGTATCGTTGTACAGTTATTGGACGATGGGACAACCGGACAAATGGAAGTTCTAGAGACGATAGACCTGACGGTGGATAGTCCGCGATCATCCAACAGTCGTGACAACGGGGTCATCAGTAAAGTTGGTGACATCATGGACGAGCAATTGACGTGCAGTATCTGTTCCGAAATATTTGTCAAGGCAGTAACCTTGAACTGTACACACTCGTTTTGTCATCATTGCATCGTAACGTGGATGAAGAAAAAACGAGACTGTCCAGTGTGCAGAGCCGGAATAATTTCGGTCAATCGGTCGATCGTTTTGGACAATTTTATCGAGCAAATGGTTGAAAATCTATCCCCCGAGCTCCAGTCTCGACGCAGAGACTTACTGAAAGAAAGAGCAGGTCAGTTTGTCTCGCAATGATTAATTTTATTATTTTTATACTTATTTTTCAAATTCTTAACGTTTTACTATCACGAAATTACTTTATTCAGGATTTTTTAATGATTTTGTATGAACATTCTTCACACCAAAACTAACAATTTTCTCCTATAAAGAAAACTTTCCTGACGTTAAGAATTTAGGACTTTTCCTCAAAAATCTGCTACACGGATTTAGATGGAGAAAATCAAATATCGCAAATAATTCTAAACGTTTGAAATGTTTTCTTCACAAGAGTAAACTGTTAGTTTCGGTGCCAAGGACGTTGATACAAAATCTTGAAAGAACCCTAAATAAAGGAGTTTTTTTAATAGTAATATCTTAATTGTCATAATTCGTTTGATTTCAGCGGTGGAGAAACCTTTTGTGAAAATCAAAGTTAAAGGTAGAAAGAGATAAGAAAACGGACGCTTGTCATTGACGAAATACGGAGAATCTGCGGGGAAGAAGACATTTGAGAAGAGAGACTCGAGTCTCTATTAAACTTTAGAGAATGCAATGAGATAAAATATTTTTCGCAAACTTTAAATAAACTTCTCATTGGATTATCGATCCAATGATGAGGTTCGTCGTATTCATTCTGAGCCATAAGTACAATCGCTAGACAAAAAGGTACAAGTTGTATTAATTATAAGTTGGAAAACAACCAGAACCCTAGTCTAAGTTATTTATATTAAATCGTAAAGAATTGTCCTCACTTGAAGAATGTTTGATAATAAAAAAACTTTGGCAATGAAATTGCTCGATAAATTTGCAAATTTACCAAAACGAAGATTTTTCGGCGACTCCAACGACTCTAGAGGAACCGCGTTCGGCGAAGCGGAATCGATTAATCAGCATTTTTTCAATTTTTTATCGTTCGTGAGGACAGAGAAAAAGAATTCACGAAAAAAAACGAATTTTTTTAGGGATAAGTGAAAAATCTGACTGTTTGAAAGTTCGGGAACAGCGCGTTCTCGCGATTTATGAAATCTTTCGTCGACAAATTCAAAGTATTACTGTAACAAATCGAATTTATTTAGGATTCTTTCCAAATATTGTTTAAACGTTCTTGGCGCCAAAATTAACAGTTTCCTCCTATGAAGAAAAATTTGCTGACCTTTAGAATTTGAGATATTTCATTTGTAATTTTTTATTTTCCCCATTAAACGCGTGTGAAGTCACGTTTCGTTAAAAACTTACAAACATTGAGTTCAAAGGACTATGAATTTACGATTTTTTTGCAAAACTGCACTCATTTTTTTCCAACTCATGAACGAAACGTGATTCAATTAAATTTACACGCGTTTAGATGGGAAAAGTTGAAAATTGTCTCCAATTCTTTACGTTAGAAAAAAATTGTTAGTTTTGGTGTTAAAAATGTCGATCCAAAATTATTGAAGAATCCTGAATAAAGTAAATTTTCAAATTTGCAGTCTATATAATTTAAAATGTCCCACAAAATTTCTGAAACTCGACCTTTTCGCAAGATTCCGGTTCATTTTCGTGGCCTGAAAATAAATAAGAAATAATTTCAACGCATTGGTAAAAAATACGTCATCGAAGTTGTTATGACGTATCGTTACTCGGTCGGTAAAGTTGCAATACTTTAAATACGCGATCATCTGTTTACGAAAAACAACTCTGGAATAATTCTTATCAGCAATGTTGGGTGCCGCCCGTACGGGCCAAGAATGATGCTCTATAGACACACGCGATGATAAGGAGAACGAATCGTATTTCGGGGCATGACCCCGTACGGTGCGGAGTCGCAAGAAAAACTTCGAACGCGTGTTTCTTTTTTTCCGTTTGTTTATTCCATATTTGTTTTTTATTTTTCTAATTGTTACACGTCATGAGTTACAACGCGAATCGTATCGTTCCGAGACTTTTTAGTCTTCTAAGAAATAAAGGATTCAAGTACAGCACAACAAGGACTTTGTCGCAATATTATCCTGTCGACGAAAACATTTTCGGCCTGAACGAGCAACAGAAGGAGGTTAGTGGCATCTGGAATAGGGATCGAATGCGCGCGCATGCGCAATATCGTGTGTTTACGGTGGAACGCGTATTCGAGACATTCAAAGCGCCCTGAACGATTAAAAAAACATTTGGTGACCTTGGATTTTTGCCGCCGAATTCGTCGTTTATATTCCATCATCGTATCTAGTTGTCCACGTGTAGTATCGACGAGTGCACGTGCGCGTACGGCCAAGTGAAGACGCGTTGACGAACTTTGATCGACGTGTATATACACGTTGGTCGAATCGAAGCATATGGCACGGCTGTATCGTGTCTAATAATAAAAATAAATAATAATGATAATAAAAAAAATCTCGTAAATTATTAAGTGCAAGGATCGCGGGAGCGCCGTAATTTTTCTTGTGCTTTATTTTGTCGTTTTTCTAATCCCTTCGAAACATTTGAAATCGAACCGCGCTGCAGCATTTTCCGTTTTTTTTTTCGATGAATTCCTATAGTTTTTGCAACTTGAAAATCGAAAAATTCATGTTTTTTGAGGAACCGTTCGAACTTATGTTTTCTGATTAAAATTTTGTTTTACTTTGGTTCATTCGGTGATTTAGCAAATTTCGAAAACACGAGATTCGTTACAGCTGTTTTCGATGCGGTTTCCGGTAACACTCGCGCCCAAAAATCATCAAAAGATTGCATCATCATAAAATTGTCTCTAGGACTTAATTTTCTTTCGGAATCACGGATAAATTCCTCCATTTTTTCGAATAAAATTGTTCTCCAGGATGGATAAATCATAAAAAAAAAATTCAAAAACCGAAACTTTGCTATCAGTAAAAAAAAGCAAAAAATTTTTTGAAAAAATTGCAAAAGCCACAAAACGTGTTTTCAAAAATCACAAAAATGTTTTCATTTTAGCAATAAATATTCGAGCAAGTCTCTTCGAAAAGGAGATTTTGGTCATTCGAATCGTGAATTTTGATGACAGTTTCGTTAGAAATAAAAAATATTGTGAAAATAACGAAAATTTTGGAATTATCCAAAAATATTGAGTTCACCAAGTTCAACAAAAAATCGACGTTTTTTGAAAAAAAAATTACCAAATTTAATGAAATTCTGAACGACAATTCAGAAACCGACAGTATACTACCTTAAATTTGACATAATTTTCGTACACGATTTTTTTTCGTTCCGCAGCTTCGTTCGTTGGTGTTCAATTTTGCTCAGAAAGAACTAGCGCCGAGAGCCGCTGAAATTGACAAGAAGAATGAGTTCGTCGACCTACGGGTGAGTTACGAATATGACATCTATAAAACACTTGCGTATCCAGATCGATATCTGTAAATCGGAGGACGCAACGTGAGTGGCGCGAGCCAAAACTCATTTGCACAAGGTGCATGACCCGGTTAATGAACGACTCGTGATTGCTCGCCAGAATAATTAAATGTTGCGCACAGCAGCAGCGAACAAAGCATATCCAATGACGAAATATGAAATTGAACGGTTTAAAAAAAAAAAAATGCTGTAGAATTCGCGATGTTTTGACAACACTCAAGTTCGCGACGTTCGGGCCCACAGCGATTTCAAAATCCATGACAATTTTTGAACCAAAAAAAGATCGTTTTATTGTCCTGACAAAATATTGACTAATAATCTTAAGATGTGATAATGAAAAAACAGAATTTCGTTGCATTCCGATAATGCAAAATTCAACATCATCGTATGTTTTGCTGCATATTTGCTAGAAATTCTGGAGGCAACTGGGGGACTTGGGCCTGCTGGGAATCACAGCAAAATCCGATTACGGCGGTACCGGTGGTTCGTACTTGGACCACGTAATCGTGATGGAAGAACTCAGTCGCGCTTCGGCAGCGATAGGCTTGAGTTATGGTGCCCACTCGAATCTATGTTTGAATCAGATCCACAGAAATGGAACGGAGGAGCAAAAGCTCAAGTATCTGCCAAAGGTGATGCAATATATGTTTTGATCAAACCGGCAACTTTACGAACTCTCGAACTAACGTTTCAAGAGCTTCCGGTGTCTCGAGCATGCAATTAAACAATATATGGATAAACGCTTTGCGGATGTTGAGTCCCTGGGAAATTTGTTAATGTTAATTGTTCAATTAATAGCTCCTCAATCCTCGTGAAATTTGTACACGACCTCGCGTGAATACATCATGTAAAAACATACTAAATCTTAATCATCATCATTACTTCAACCACCTTAATAAGCGGCGAAATAAAAATGTACAAAGAAAATTCGGAAAATTTAAGATTTAGGAAAGTTAGTTTTTAAATACTTTATGCAAAAACATCAAAATGTCAAAATTTCACGACGATTAGAGAGCTCGTTATTAAAAAATAAATATTTTTTCAAAAACCATTTTTTTTTTATCAAGTACAACAAATATTTATCAATAAAATTGGTTTCGCTTCCGTTGCTTTCAGTATATAGTATAGATATTAAAAATTTAATTTATTAATGTAAAACGATCGTGGAATTTTGCCACGATCTTCCATAGAAACTTGATACGAAAATAAGGCATTTTCAAAAATTTCTCATCATTTGCTATTTGGGACTCATCATCTTTAACAGATTTTTTGATTTTTCCAAATAAGCTGTGCAGCGGAGAACACATCGGTGCGTTGGCAATGTCCGAACCTGGTGCCGGGTCGGATGTCGTGTCGATGAAACTGCGAGCCGAAAAACACGGAGATTACTACATCCTTAATGGCAATAAATTTTGGATCACCAACGCTCCCGACGCTAATGTTCTCGTCGTCTATGCACGAACCGATCCGAACGCTTCGAAACCGCAGCACGGCATCACCGCCTTTATCGTTGAAAAAGACACGGAAGGTTTCAGCACTGCCCAAAAACTCGATAAACTTGGCATGCGCGGATCCAACACGGGCGAATTGGTTTTTGAAAATTGCAGAGTTCCACGTGAGTTTACTCTTTCCAATTACATTTAATTTAAGGAGCAGGCTCGATCTCGAAATCAAAATAATCATAATTTCATCAAATTTGGTGATATACCCAAAAACTTGGGTCCTTGGCGGTATCTAAAAATTATATAGAGCTACAAAGAGGCTTGCAACGAATTTGATCATTTAGATATTATAATCATTCAAAGATTGAAGAACGTTGGATCGTGATATAAAAATAATCAAAATTTCGTGAAATTTGATGATAAATAAATAATAAATGAATGAATAATAATTAAATAATTGAATAATTAAAAATAATTTATCAAATTTTATAAAATTGTTCGTCTTTCTGAATTATTTTCATGCTTTCCACATGGTTTAGCACGGCAACATTGTATCGTCGTGATCCAACCTCCTTAACCCTCGGAGTGCATATTTAAAAATCAATCAATATTTAAGAATAATATTTGAACGATAACTTGAACTCATTTGCAGAAATCACTCGCAATTGGATTGATGACTCTAATATTTAATAGTATTAAATTTTTGTCCCCTATGCAGTCGGCAACGTGCTCGGAGAAGTCAATAAAGGAATTTACGTTTTGTTCAGTGGCTTGGATTTGGAACGACTCGTATTAGCAGGCGGTCCGCTCGGGTAAATTTATCAATAATATCCAACATTTTCTATCATTATTCTCGGACACTGAAAAACGTAAAGTTAATGATTTTCTTTTTTTTATTTAGTGTCCTACAGGCTTGCTGCGATGTTGCCTTCGAGTACGCTCATACGAGAAAACAATTCGAAAAGCGAATAGCGGAATTTCAACTGATTCAGGTAGTTTTTGAAAAAAAAATGTTGATCATTTTTCAATAAAACAAATCAAATTTTACGATTCACTCAGTTCAGATAAATTAGTCAAATAAAAGAAAAAAGAGTTTAAATAACAATTATTTCGCTGGGTTGGGATGAAATTATTAAAATCAAATTATTAATATCAAATATAATGTCAACATGTGACGCGAGCATTTTAAAGATCTTCTTAATAAAGTGAAAACGTTTTGATTTCGCAGGGAAAAATTGCTGACATGTACACAAGTTTGAGTACAGTACGAAGTTATTTGTATTCGATTGCACGTGCGTGTGACAACGGACACGTGAATCGCAAAGATTGCGCCGCAGTTATTCTCTACGGTGCAGAAACTGCAACGAAAGTTGCCTTGGACGCGATACAAATTTTGGGTAAGAATCGTCAAACAAAAAATGATGTTCTCTCGTTTCTTCATCCACCATGAAATCGAACAATTTGGTGACGGTGAGATTTTTCTTTACGTCTTCATTGTCAATGCGTTTGAAATGTCCCAAAATATGGAAAGATCGTATCTAGAAGAAATGTCCGGATGTGTGCACGTATGTCCGTTCTGGCACTGTAAAATTCAAACGTTTATAACTCTCGAGAACGGTTTGAGCTTCTTGATTCTCTAAGAATGTTGTCGGAATAGTTGAAAATAATACAAATTCTACGTCATGCTGCAAGTTTCAAAAAAAGAGTGTCGACCCTCTGACATGCGCAAATTTAATGATTTATTGAGCGGCTCAAATTTGATGATTTTTCGAATTTCACGAAAATCTGAGTTTTTCGAAAAATCGTCCAACAGCTTTGAGTATTTTGGCAAATTTTCAGACGTATAAATTGTGTACAGGTCCCTACTTCCTTCTTCTTTTCTATTTTCAAGGTGGCAATGGCTACATCAGCGATTACCCAACTGGACGTCTCTTGAGGGACGCAAAACTCTACGAAATTGGAGCAGGAACTAGCGAAATACGAAGGATGGTAATAGGCAGAGCAATAACCGAAGAATATTCATGAAATTCCATCCACCACTGTCGATCGAATTGTCTAAAATCACTCAACGCTGAGTCTATTTTTTTACAATGCGAATAAACGTTTACGTATTTTTTTATATTTGCTTCAAAATTTATTTTTCATTCGTCGTTTTCGTATTTGAACTTTAGCGAATTCAATTCTGAAAATCGCGGAAATAATTCAAGTTCGACAATTAATTCTGCAAGATTCTGATTTTTTAATCCAGTTTTTAATCCTGGAACGATAAACTAATTTTTTTTTCCCGCACCTATTCCGCTAACCCGGGGTCATAAATGCGAGCCCACTTTGAAAAATTCATATCTTTGGTAAAATTGAACGAAAAGGTTTCAACTTGGGCTCATTCTTTTCGTTTTTCAATCCAGAATCACGTGATCCTGGGGCGATTTGCTTGAAGTAAAAAAATTTGATAAACGAAGGGGAAAAAAGGGCGCGCGATTTAAATTCACCCGGGGTCGTTTTTGACCCCAGGTTATCGCTCTAGGGTTCGATATAGTTTCGAGATGATTTCGATGTTTATAAAATATATAGAGCGTGTGTTGCCAATTTATTCACGAAGTATTATTACTTCGGTTTATATATCGAGCGATTATTTGATCGTCGATCTTTTTCGAGCTCACGAGCCATGCACGTCCAAGACAGTAATAATAGAATGTCACTCATCGCGATGCCAATACACGGTCAACGCATTCTTTATTCAATTTATGACGATCGATCGACGATCGATGCAAAGTTGGCTATGCTAATATCTAGGAAAATGGTCGAATCGAATCAGAGTTTTTTTCGGTGCAAGTAAATACAATAAAATAAAATGAGTCACTAGAACAGTTTGCAGCGGCGAGCCCATGATTGATTAACCTTTAGCGCTATAGGTGGCTAATTTAAGTGTCGAAACGTTGACACCCCTATTTCCCTTGTACTCTCACTCAGCTCCGCTCTCACATCAGGCACTTCCTCACTTCTCGTCACGAAGCTTTCTCCCGCGATTTAAAATCATCACTTATCGGAGATCCGCCAAAGGAATTGTATCGAGACAGGATTCGATCGATTTAGCGCTCGTCCCCGTCAATTTCTTTTCGCTCCAGGTGTCAACTTTACACGCCAAGACTCGAGCCAAAAAATCTCATCGAATACCCCGAGTCCAGGACGAGGAGAACGCGAAGATGGCCCTCAAGTTCTCCTTGGGAAATTTTTACGAGACTTATGTGAGTAGTGACGTCGTCCCGGACAGGAAAAAAAAACTTTCAATAATTGTTCCCGAACGAGCCTCCAAACGTTTATGCGAAAAAAATAAAATGCGGGGAAAAAATCATTGGGAATTGTGCAAATTTGTGGCTGGGTAAAAATGTGACAGGTGATGTCATTTGAATTTTTTTCCCTCCAGAGGCTTCATTTTTCGTGACAATTACAATTTTTTTCTCCTTTTCCGTTTTTCGTACACTGGAAAGGAAATTTTTCTTGTAAAAGATCGATATTCGGGGTCGGGT
This sequence comes from Diadegma fenestrale, assembly GCA_037043255.1. Classification (NCBI taxonomy): domain Eukaryota; kingdom Metazoa; phylum Arthropoda; class Insecta; order Hymenoptera; family Ichneumonidae; genus Diadegma; species Diadegma fenestrale. The sequence continues at coordinate 3,222,504 of CM073310.1, forward strand.
AAACGTTTTTTTTGAAAAATCACAAAAATTTACTCATTGCAGCGAGAAATATTCTATAAAGTTTATTTGAAAAGTGAATCATTGTCATTCCAATCGTAAAATCTACCGTCAGTTTCGTGAGACATGAAAAATGTTGTCGAAATAACGAAAATTTTGAAAGAAACCAAAAATATGTAGTTTAACGTGGTCAACACAGAATATCGAAGTTTTTTGAAAAAAAATCATTTTCAGTGTACAAATGTGATCTGGGTTTCCACGTTTAATTATAAATCGAAACTCTTGCGGTTCCCAAATTGATCAGCTGTGTGCGGTATCGAGGTCGAGCTTTTTACAGAACATCATGTGTCCCAGCGATTTATCTTGCTTCGATTTATAGACGTCGATTCCAAGTTTTCAGTTTTGTTTCACTGAAAAGTAATTTTTTTTGCAAAAGATCGATATATTTTGTTGGATACGTGTTCGACCTAACTTTTTTTTTCAAAAATCGAAAAAATTTCACTGTCATGTACATTTTTATTATTCCAATCGTAATTTTTTCTGACAGTTCCGTTAGGAATCAAAAACGTGCTCTGAAAATTTTGAAATTATCCAAAAATACTCAGTTTACCGTGTTCAACAAAATATCGACGTTTTTTTTACTACACTGAAAAGAGAATTTTGTTGAAAAAGATCGATATTTTGTTGGATACGTTCAACTAAACGTTTTTTCGAAAAATCACGAAAATTTTGTCATTTCAGCAAAAAACATTCTGGAAAATCTTTTGGGAAAGTAAATTTTTTGTCATTCCAATCGTAAATTTTGCTGAAAGTTCCGTTACAATGAAAAATATTGTCGAAATAACGAAAATTCTGTTATTATCCCAAAATATTTAGTTCGCTGTATTCAACAAAATATCGACGTTTTTTGACAAAATTGAATTTTCAGTGTATAAATTTAATTTATCGAAATTTTTTCTCACTTTTCTTTTGATCGTTGGAAAATAGTTTGATTCATAAATTTTCATCCAACCGTCTCCAAGATAAATTATTACAAAAAACGTCTCTCATACAAGAATAAACAAAAAAACAAAATGAATGCAAAATCAACCGAAATACAGCTTGCACTTATTGCACGGATATTTCGGGATATGTGCACTCGAAAATTAAAGTTGGACGTTGTTTTCTTTTGGAACTGAGATTTGGGCAGATTTTTCTTAAGTTTCATTTAGGCCGAGATTTTCCAAAGATTGAACTTGTTTTCACAGCTTTATTATTGTCGTTTTCGTGCCTGTGGGAAATCAGGCCTAAAACGTCATTGAAAATTCGGTCTGGCGAAGAATAACTTGTATAGATCTGCACGGAAAATAAAATTTTGTTAAAAAAGATCGATATTTTATACGTTCAACTAAACGTTTTTCCGAAAAATCCCGAAGATTTTGTAATTTCAGCAAAAAACATTCTAGAAAACCTCTACGAAAAGTAAATTTTTGTCATTCCAATCGTAATTTTTGCTGACAGTTCCGTTACAAAAGAAAAATATTGTCGAAATAACGAAAATTTCGATATTATCCCAAAATATTTAGTTCGCTGTATTCAACAAAATATCGACGTTTTTTGACAAAATTGAATTTTCAGTGTGTAACATGTGCAAAATAAGAACCCTATAGCTCAAACCGTTATCCAGTTTTATCAACATTTGAATTTTACAGTCTCTAGATATGATTTTTCGATGTTTCGGGACATTTAAAGCGCATCGACGTTGAAAACTGATCGATAAAAAAAAAAAAAAATGAATCTCGCCGAAATTTGTGAAATTAATTAATATTCCCATCAGCCGACGTCCCGCAAGGTCAATGCTTATTCCTCGTACGCGCAATTAACATCATGATCGAGACTCAACGCCTAATGGACCATTTGGAAAGGTTTTATAGCAGAGAATCGAGTACAGGTCGTACGAATTGAAAAAAAAAACACAAAAACAACAACAATAAAAAAAAAAACGATGCGTTACTGGTCATAGAAACAGCTCGTTGCAAGACGAGGTATAGACGCGGGTATGCCAATTGGAAATGAGGCCAGTGTGACCAGTAGTAAGAACAGTAGAAACATCAGGGGCTCCCCTCATCGGCGATGCGTTTGGCAATAGTGCACCATATACCGAGGACGCGCAGACTCGGTATAGGTTGGAAAAAGCGGGCGGGCTGAAGGCCTGTCAAAGTGCAAGTCGCAGTTGAAGCAACGAAGAATCCCGAACGTAACGAAAGTTGAGAGTACGAGCTGAAGTATCGGCTCGGTATATATACATACTACGGAACAGTGTGAGACGAGGAACGTCTCGAAAGCTCGTTAAATCGCGGTGTGGCTGGTTGTTTGCAAGTTCGGAAGCTCAGTCGGTCCCGCACGACCGTGACCACTTGTTCTCTGGGTGCGATCTCTTTGTTGCCAAGTTTCGTCACTCTATTTTTCCCGAAATTGGTGTTTTTCACGTCCAGCAAGTGAAACGGTGTCGAATTTTTCAAAAGAGAATAAAAAAAAAAAAACAAAGATTTTCGCACAGAGCCAGGACAAATAAAAAACAATCAAGCAGGCGACTGGAAAAGGAGTAAATTTGCAAAAATTGGAGAAAAATAAAAACTTCTGCGAAACGAGACACTAATTTTATCATCTTTTCCCGTCCGTCGGGACATTCCGAGGTCAGAAAGTATGACGAAAAAACACACGGTCGTTTTAAAACTACGAAGAGATCGTAATCGTCCTTGGGGTATACGCATCGCCGGGGGTGCGGATTTAGGCACACCGATCATCGTCACCCGAGTAAGTTTAACACCCAAGAACGATAACCTGCGCGCGAGTAAAAACGACCCCGCGCTCTTTTTCCCTGCGTTCCCCGTTTTTTTTATCGTTTTACCGCATTTTCGACCGATTCTTTTACTTTGAGAAAAATTGCTTCTCATAGCAGGCTCGCGTGATTCTGCATTAAAAAACGAAAAGAATGCGTCCAAGTTGAACGCTTTCCGTTTAATTTTACCGGAGATATGAATTTTTCAAAATTGGAGTCATTTATGGAGACCCCCAGGTTGGTGGAATAGGTAAAAAAAAAAAAAAACTTACCGTTCCGGTTTTAAGGACCTGAATTATGTGTGAATTGAAATTTCCTATGTATAATTAGGAAAGGGGGGTATAATTAGGATGTATAATTAGTCCGTCTCATTCGCGATACTCCGGGAACGATTGTTCAAGCAAATTGTTGAGGATAGTGAACCCGATACCTTATTGACCTTGACCCAGAGACCAGAACGAAACTGGTTCAGCCTCGCAATGAAGCCCTTCTCGATATGATAACCTAATCGAGGAGTCTCATCAATTTGCCAATAATTCAGCTACGACTTGCGCCAAAAACCTTCTTCATTCCGAATTCCTGTTTTTGAAATCATTTTTTTTTCCAACGTTGAAATGAGAGCAAGTTACGTGACGGTGAAATTTCTTTTTTCTTCAGTTTTCAATGTCAATGCGCTGAAAATGTCCCGAAACAGCGAAAAATCGTATCTAGAAAAAATTCTGAGTTATCAAAAAGTCGTTTAACTGTTTTAATTTTTGCAAATTTTGCAAATTTTCCAATCCATTCCGAAATATTCGGAACGAGCTCGGTCGTAGCTATAAGAAAAAACAAAATCTTCAAAGTGCAACTTGTTCCGTTATTGATTTCGTTTTGTAAATTTTTTGTTGCTCTTGACAGTCGGAGAACGATGCACTCCAGAAGGGTGACGTGATCAAGAAAATCGACGATTACGACGCGCGTGACGTGAGGCACGTGGATGCTCAGCATCTCCTGCAAAATTCAGAGTCTGTAAAACTGGTCGTCGAAAGGTCTGAGGCATCCTGCGATCGAGCATCGCGCAATCACACTCCTCAATCTTCGATAATCGAATCGATCGCCGGCAGCGATGGGGCCTCATCCCCATTTAGTTTGTCAGAGACGTTACCAATTTTTTCTCTCTTTCTCGCAATAATTACTCACTTTGCTCTAAAATACGGCTTGAACATTTTTTTTTTTAGCATCCGCGTCTTTTTCAAGATTTTCATATTAACAGATCTAATATTTTCAAAAATGCATAAAAATACACAATTTTTCGGATTTTCATCGACTTCGGCCGCTGCAGCACAAAAATAACGAATCGAACGGACGATCCAGAACGAATCGCTGCAAAACCCGATGGATAATTTCCAAATTTTCGTAGTTTTCACAATATTTTTTATTTATAACGAAACTGTCAGCTAAATTTACGATTCGAATGACAAAAATTGTCTCCACGAAGAGACTTTCTAGAATATTTCTTGCTGCAATGACAACATTGTCGTAATTTTTCAAAAAAAAAAAACGTTTAATCGAACGAATTAAAAAAAAAAACGATTTTTTTCCAACGTTTCGCGGGTTCTTTTTTCGATTTTTTCCAGTCTCATTGAATCGGATTTTCTCCACTTTTTAATTCTTACGATTGGGTCGATGCACGTGTTCGACGGGTTCAAATAAACTTTGTGGGTGCTGCTGCATGGTTGAGTTAATGCAAAACGTCTGGTGAATCCGTAATAGATTCTCTGGCATGAAATCGATTCCGTGGACTAATGCGCGCGTACAAACATTGAATTCGACGCGAACAGCTTAAAACGCGTCCATTACACCCGGCAAAAAGACGCATTACTAATAGAATTTCCCCACGGCTTCAGCTCTTTCAACGATCGTCTATACAACGCTCGTTCGTCTTTTTTTTGTTTTGTTTTTCAACAAACTAATTATTTTTGTCTTATTTTCGGAACTCCTCGTCAAACAGGCCGAAATCTCACCCACCGAAAGCCCCGATTCCACCTCACGTCGAAGAATATCGACCATATTCTCCCGATCACTTCGAACCAGCCCACGAGCATCTCGACGAAGTTCGCGAGGAGAGATATTACTTGTCACAGGTGAGTTGACCTGTGAATTTAGTCCGCACCATTGCAACGAGTTCTAATTCAGTTTTGACGTCGGATTTATACGCGGAGCACTCGAAAATTCAAAAGTTACGTTTACAGCCATGGAAACGTGGGACTATTTAAATTTTTTATGATTTTCACTGTGCAAACTGTAATGATAATTTTTTGTCGTGAATTCTGCTCCTCGCATATTAAGAAAAATATTATATAGCACATTTTTCTTCGATGCCAAGAACTTTTTCCGCCAAGTTTTTTTTATAAATCAATCATTTTGCTTCGTAGACTCTTCCACTTGCACGAAATGATGGACTTTTAGTTTTTTGCTTCCTCATAGGGCTATGTGACATTGAAATTTTTTTTCCCGATTTCAATGTCGATGCACTCAAAATGGCTCAGAATTCTATAAATTTGGGGCCGTTTGACTGATTTGGATTTGATGATTTTTCGAATTTTACGAAAATCTAAATTTTCCTCTTCGCTTTCTAGTTTTTCGTACGATCGCTTTTTTAGATATTTTACGCGATACGCGAAATTGGGTATTTGTTGAAAGACGGAACAACTTTTCGTCTGCAGTGTCAAAAATCTCGATTTACACTTATACGCGTGCTTTTATGGACTATATGCGACTGTGGCTGCCGTTTTATAGTGAGACACGTGGCTCGTTTAGAGATAGTGACAGGCGCCGGGAGGCCATTAATCAATCTTTGCGAAAACCGTCAGTCAAGAACGTCACGCGCAAACAATTAAGTATAGTCAAAAGTCAGTAAACTCGTTGGTCCTGCGCGCATCAATTGGCATCAATACTCGATGCAAGATTTTTCAAGCAGCTCGGACATTTCCGTCGAGAAAAATGATGATAAAAATTAAAAAATCACGTATCGGGATTTCCGCGGAATTAATTTGAGATACTTATGAAAAATGAGGAAAAAATTGGATTTTTTGAGACTCATTATTTATTCACTCCGTGCGACATCTTTTCTTGGCACATTTTCTATCTGCTTCAGAGAGCAAGTGCCAAATTTTTTATTGCAGATTTCTATCAGAGTCAGAAAATTAAAAACAACGGGTGATTTTTTCTAAAAATGAGTTGGTTCGTACATTGAAAATTAAATTTTGTCAAAACACGTCGATATTTTGTTGAGTCCGGTGGACTAAATGATTTTGAATAATTTCAAAACTTTCGTTATTTTGACGACATTTTTTTTATTTTTAACGCAACTTTCAGCAAAATTTATAATCGGAATGACGAAAATTGACTTTTCGAAGAGACTCTCTGTAGATTATTTCTTCATGACAAGATTTTTGTGACATTTGTAGAAAAAACGTCAAGTCGAACGTACACCCAACAAAATTTTGTTTTCTTATTTCTTTTGTACTTGAAATCTTGGTGCGGACCACGTTCGATATCGACGCGTCAAGAGACGACCGATTGACAAGCAGACGTTTTAACAAAAATTATGCAAGGCAAACTCCTCGCGGGAAAGCTAAATATAAATTAACTCGAAGCGCTATTTCGACCGAACGGAGTGTCTACTCGTCTGTGTGAGTGTGTCTGGTCCGTTGATTCGAGAGATGCTGAAAACAAAACGTTTTTGTGTACTCTCTCACTATATCCATACAGTCGACATATATAGAGTGCAACTACAAGTGTGTTAACGAGTATCGGGTTTTCCCAACAATCGTTGGCTCGGAAAACTTTATGACTTGAGCGAATACCTGCCTCTCGTCGAAAATCTTTTCGCCACCAGGACCGAATTATTCAACGAATTTTTAAAATACTCCGAGCGGCAATCGCGAATATGAAATGAAAAAATTGTTGCATCGCGTTGATTCGAGAAAATTTTTACCTCATCAAGTATTTTTGAATCCGAACTTTTTGCAAAGATTTCCATAGACAATCAAATTCGGAGTTGGAAACTCGCGCTCCATTCGCCTTCGTCCATCTTAAAGTCGTGGACAGTTCGAGCAGCGGCAAATTCGCGATTCTATAAATATCGTTTTTGCATCAACAACAACAAAAAAACGTTACCGAACGCCCTCGCTCCAACTTTCCAACTTCTGCATGATCCCAATATTCATGAAAATTTGGATTGCAATGATAGAATGAAAAAATATTCGCCTATTTCGTCGACTGACGAAAAATTTGGGTGCGCAATGAAAAGACACTGAAAATTAAATTTCGTCAAAAAACGGCAATTTTTTTTAACAAAAATGCACTAAATACTCTTGGATAATTTCAAAATTTACGTAATTTTGACAATATTTTCGATTTCTATAGCGAAACTGTCATCAAAATTCCAAATTGGAATACCAACGATTGCCCGTTCGAAATTTTTGTGATTTTCCAAAAAAAAAAGGTTTGGTCGAACAAATTATCGATTTTTTCCAACGAAATATTCTTGCCAGCAGTGGACGAAAATGAAAAAGACGGATATAGCGAGGAGGAAGTAAAAAGAAAAAATCAATCAGTTTTGGGGGTGCGCATACGTTACGAATCGCGCAATATTCACGACAAATGTTGCCGAGCTACGAAAAACGTAGGAGTAGAATGAAAAGATATTGAAAATTTCGTCAAGTTTATAAATGTGTGTGTGTTGCTGCTGGGGAATACGCGTGGTTCGTGGTGGGAGCCTCCACTTGGTTGATGTAAACGGGAGAGTTAGTAGCCGCCTGCGCATCGAGCCAGTGCGTTATACGAGAATTAATCAGAAGTGAATCCTTCCGAACATCTTGGAAAAGTTAAAACCTCAAGAAATCTAAAAATTGCCTTATTCAATTGTATCCTCGATCACTTGCACGTTTCGGCAACGATAACTTGTTTCCGCATCGAATATTGTTGAGTGTTAAGCAAATTGAAAAAACTAAACTTATAAAATGCCGGGCTACACGACGAGATACCATTACACCATCGAGAGGCACCCCAAGGAGGAAGAAGCTGCTTCTTATTGGGTACGAAGCAAAAAGACGATTGTGCAATTAAAGAATTTACGGAAAAATGAAAACATATATGTAAAAATCGAAAAAGGGTGTGCATGGGAAAGGCCACAATTAAGGAAAACACGGGCGGTGGGGGGAAAGCCATATACACTAAAATATCGAAATAATATAGAAAAAATAATCAACGATCGATTGAATGAAAAGAAATTTTTTCGAAAAAGATCGATACGTTCGACTATTGAAGGTTTTTTTGAAAAATCACACAAATGTTGTCATTGCAGCACGAAAAATTCTAGAAAATGTTTTCGAGAAGTCAATTTTTGTCATTTGCTAAACGTAAATTTTGTCGACGTTCCGTTAGAATTGACAAATATTGTTAAAACAACGAAGATTTCGAAATTAATCAAAAATATCTAGTTTGCCGCGTTTAGCAAAATACATCGACGTTTTTTTACAAAATTTCATTTTCAGTGCATGGGGATGTAAAAAAAACAGTCATGGCCGTTAAACGTTGCAATCGAGAGTAAAAATTCAAACAATCAGAAATTTCGCGATGAAAATAGGCGAGAAATGAATTTTTTGATGAATTTGCCATTTATTATTTTATCGTGATATATCATGATCGTTATTTTCGGAGCATCTCAGCATAACGTCGCAAGACCATTTACACTTTCTGTCACGGTATCGAATTTCACGGGGGGGCAGACGGCCAAATGAGAAAATTTACGTTCACTAAATGGCAAATTCTAGGGCCTGCATTGAAAATTAAATTGTGTCAAAAAACGTCGATATTTTGTTGAACACGGTAAACTAAATATTTTTGGATAATTTCAAAATTTTCGTAATTTTGACAATATTTTTTATTTTTAACGAAACTGTCGGCGAAATTTATGATTGGAATGACACAAATTCGCTTTTCGAATGACTGAATTTTCATGATTTTCCGAAAAAACGTTCAGTCGAAACGTATTCAACGAATTATCGATTTTTTCCAACCAAATTATCTTTCTAGTGCGATCGAAACAGAATAATGCGATCGAGAGCTTTTTAATGTTGGAGATGTAATTTTTGGTGATTGGAATTGAGGATAAGGGCGATTAATTATAACTCGGAGTAAAAGAGGGATTTGACCGACGAGTGGTACAAACCTTGACACGATTTTCGAGCGCTCTCGATCTCGAGCTTCGAAATAACGAGGAGCCACAACGTATTACGATAAAATTTTTTTATTTTCCATTTCTTGTTATTGCACTGGAGTTTCAAAATAAAAATAGAATTTATTATTTCGCGATTAACGTCAGCGACGGAGAAATGATTTGCAACTTTGTTCGAAAAATCCAGAAACCTTTTCTTTCTGCTCAAAGTTTTTCTCTAAAAATCGCGGTCCATTCGCCGAAAAAAATGAGCTGCGAAAATACCGAAAGATTGAAACTTTTACGTGGACCGAATGACTGGATGTCAAGCGAAAATTTAAAGGGCAGCTGCTTGCGATCAGCCTTGTAACGTTATATTCGAAAAAATCTTGAGTGGTTTAGTTTTTTTTTTTTTTTAAGCAGTTTGAAGCTCGTTCGCTTCAAAACGCTATTTTTGTTTGCAAAATCTGGGTTAAGCACGAGTCGCTTATGCACTGAAGAGAAAATTTCGTTGGAAAAGATCGATATTTTGTCGAATACGTTCGACTAAACAATTTTTTTTTTTTTTTTAATCACAAAAATGCTTCACAAGAATGATATTGAAATTATATCCAAAAATATTGAGTTTTCCGTGTTTAACAAAATATTCACGAGGTTTTTTCGAAATTGTGAAATTCCCAAAATTACAAATTACACTACAAGTCGCACATTACATCGAGAAATTTCCCGAAAATCATGCAATCACGACCAATTTTTTATCCCCGAGATGGAGTTGGATTTCTTGACAAAATTAGGAATAAAAATTACAGCGAAATTAACGAATTTTATTGACATGTGTAATAAAATTGGAGAAATTTGATTTTTGTGAATAGGTCAGTTCGTAAATACTCGATATTTCTAGCTGGGCAATCGTGTAGAGTCGTTATACTCGTTAGGAAAATCAGAACTCCGACACCCTGGCGCTCACTAGCTGTATAAACACCAAGAGGGCCAACAGCTGTTCGGATTTGTTTGCGTTACATGCGCAAAGAGAGAAAATACGGGCGGGAAAAGAGAGAGAGAGAATGCAAATCTCGCTTGGGCCGAAATGCATTTGGCTCTTGATATTCCGCCAGCATATCGCAGACGCGAGAGCGTGCATGTACAATTTTCCTATAGAGAATCATCATCAAAGACGTGCACTATCGTGACTCCTTATACGCATCGATGATTTATAACTTTTTCCATCCTTTTTGCCTCATAAAATTCATATCCATTAGCTTATCCGTTCAGAGAGAGTTATAATTAAATTCATCATTACGTTACACAAATTGGCTCCTACGCGCGAATTAATGGGACGACGCTGCTGGCCCAATTGTCCGGAGGAACCGTTTTAGCGTTCAAAGACCATCATTTTCACGTTATTTCTCAATTCCAAAAGAAAAAAAATTGAACGATTCCATAAAACCGTCAATTTTCGGAAAAAAATTCTTTACAAAACTACGAAAATGTTCGAAACTATTTTTCATGTCTTGCAATTCATAAATGCCCGGTCGGCCTAAAAAATAATTTTCTTTAAAAAGTTTGAAACAAGTGGCAACCAAAACAAATTCACTTCGTCTTGGCAATCGTTGGAACGCCCTCTGACCGTGTTAAATTCGTTGTATCTACGCGTATTTTCCTCTTTCTGAATATTTCGCTTTTGTGCTGGTTGGGCGTTTGAGTTTTTCGTTCTGATAAATCGCGGAAAGTTTCGCGCACGAACAAAACAACGAAAAACACCCTCGATCGACCAGAGGAGAATTTCGCAATTCCAGTAAATTCAAAACTTTTCGTGATTCTGGATTTGATTAAAAAGAATAAGAAAAAAAACGTCCCGAAAAATTTATCGGATATCGCGTACGATGTCGCCCAACGGAGACGACACACACATTCTTACGTATATACCAATATGTCATGAGTTTGTGGTCGGTATTTTTGCCAGCTCCGTTGGACCTTCGTCTATTTTGAGAATCAACGTTCACTCTTTCTTCCATGCATATATAGTTCTGTGTGGATAACGCGAACATTATGTTTCTGGTCGGCATTTACGATGAAAAATTTGGGCAAAATTATCGCGATCGGATGAGTAATTCGTCATCAATGTTAATCTACCGAGCAGAGAGCACGTACTTGACGTACGCGAGAAAAGTTGAATTTCGAACAAAAGCAAAACAAAAAAATTATTGTTTCCTGCAGTTTTTGTCATTTCTACTTCCTCGCACAGAGGGAGGAGCTACGTGACGGTGGAATTTTTTTGTTTCCCATAGTTTTCAATGTCAATGCGCTTAAAATGTCCCAAATCATCTGAAAATCATATCTATAAAAAAAAATTTCGGATATATGCGTGTGTGTGTGTTCTGGCACACTTTAAAATTCAAACGTTTATAACTCGAGAAGGAGGTTTTGCACAGATGTTGCTCTATACATGTTCTTCATTCTCTGAGAATATTGTCGGAATTGCTAAAAATAAACACGATTTCTACGTTCTGAAATATTCAAAACTTCCACAGGTTTCAAAATTTTTTACTAATTGTTTTTTATTTATTAGAGTATCGAAATAGGAAATCTGAGTTTTCTGAGAAATCGTTAAACGTCGAAAACTGCAATTCGCAAATCGTTTTTATGAACTCGCGCTGTTCACCGAAATTTTAGGGTTCGAGCGAGCTCGTAAGATCATTTCGAAATGAATGACAGCAAAAAAAAAAGAAAAATTCTTCAAGTGCAACTTGTTTATTTATTGAATTCATGAACGTTGTCGATTGCTTTTTTATGGGGAGTTCTCCACATACCGCTGTCGTAACTCGAGGTAAACATTTGTTACGTCACTTTCGCCCTTGGCGCTGGTTTCACGACACACTCTGGACGTCAAAGTCACGACCCTTCGGCAAATATAACTTCCTGTCTGAGAGCACAGCAGGCCCAAAGAGCAGAGACGTCTAACACGCGCGTTAACGCGTCGTTCGAATGTCTATACCACACGCCAAGTGCTTTTTTCCCCGCGATGCATGAGCTGTGTCGAACGACAAGCAGTAAAGCTGCGAATTAACGATGTTGAAGTTTGCATCGTTGGAATGCAACGAAATTCCGTTTTTTCTTGAGCAGATATCGAGATTCTCATTAAATATTTGATCAGGACAATAAAACGATATTTTTTCGGGATCAAAACCCAAAATCGCTACGAAAATCGTCACGGTTTTTGAAATTCGACGAAAAATTCATAGAGCAAGTATTTTTCAGTGCAGCCTAACGTTGCAAACTGATGAAGAAAAAACATTTGGAAGAAAAACGAAAAGTTTTTTGAGACCTTGAGATTCAACTGCATCTCTAGAATTTCAAGTTCAAATTATTCGAGCGCAATTTCATCAGATTATTTTAACGGGAATTCTGCACGAAGAAAATTCTCGTTGAACGCGTGTGACATGACCTCACCGCGAGCGCGGCGTGCATTGCCAAATTTTCGTGTGTCCGTCAGTGCATGTCTGTTATTAGGTAATTTTATTATTCCACGGTTGCGTTGGATGAATAATGAAATTCGTCGGAGCCAGAATTTGAGAGAAATGTGCATGCGGACTTCCGGTATTGTGAAAGTTTTATCTGGTGATGGACACGAGACAGTTACGTCAACAAAAACGATTATCGCCGGATTTCGCGATGTTTTGATGGCGCGCGATCACGCGCCAAAACGGCCGAAAGTCAATAATTCTTTTGATCCTCGCGTAAAAAAAGTTTTGATCGTTTCGTTGAAAATGTCGAGTTTGTTATCTAAAAATTGACGTTGAGGTTTTTTGTTTGTTCGTCAACGTTATTGACACTCGAAGCTTTTGCGCGTCGCAGGATTTTCGTTCGGACGAGGGAACTTTCGAGTCTATCTATATCTTTTATTTTTGTATTTCATCAAGGCGTGGGTGCTGCAGGAACGTTCGCTCGCCTGGCACCAAAGTTGAGAAATTAATTGACCATCGTTGCTGTCAGTTCTCAAATTTCGATTTTTCGCTTTCTTCCTCGCGTCTCCTCCTGCTAAAATCGAGGCCAACGTTTTTGGAGCTGGAAATACTCGAAGCCAAATAACGAGACTAACGAGCGAAAATTGACTCTAATTATTCCCTTCAAATAAGTTGCGCGCGTTTACTTTTTCCGGTCATCCAACCGAATTTAATAAAAATATCTTTTTTGTCGTGCAAGATCCCGTCTTTATAAATAAATTTGCGAAATTGAGCGACAGTATTTCTAGGCTCGTCGCCGCGATCCGCTGGCTTCGGTCCAGACGTTATGTTATGTCGTTAGGAATGAAAAATCCGTCATAGCAATTTTTCACGCTATAATTTCGCGTCCAAATGCACGAAATTTCGTAACTTCACAATTTTTTTGAATGTTTATGTTTTTGTCAAAAATCTGCCCTGCATGCTCCGTTGCACTTTGGTCAAAACAATTTGATGCACAGAAAATTAAATTTTCTCAATGAACGTCGAAATTTTGTTGAACACTGTGAAAAGTTTATTTTTCGGATTCACGCCGAACGCGAAGAATTCGTAATGATCGAATTTTTGTAATGTGAAAACTGACCGGAGCTTTTGTGTTTTTTTTTTTGTTTTTCAACAGCCCTACCGCACGACTCCTCTGGTCTTGCCAGGCGCCAAGGTCAAGAAGGATGCGCCACTTGGCGAATGTTACCTCCGCCATCATCCGAATCCAATGATCAGAGCTTCGCCTCATCATTACGAGATCGCTAATCCCGAGGTTGCTATGAAACAAAAAGTACGTACATACAGTATGCAATACAATCAGCATCATATGTACGTTTCGTTCACAGTAATGATGAATCCCAAACCCGCGAAAAGCGTGCGTAAATTATAAAAAAAAAAAAAAAAACACGAAAAACTTGAAACTTTTGGCAACGACGTGCGAATAATTCATGATTACGAAAACGATTTTCCGGAAGAAGAAACGAAAAAATAAGAAATTTTTCATTTGCATAATTTTATCTGATAGATAATTTATCAACATTCATTACTCAGAGGTCATCGATTAATCATTAGTCCCTCATCTTCGTGTCTGATCCTCCATTCAAGCATCATTAATCACCAATACACCATCACAAAACGACTTTATTTGGTGGCCTTTTAAAATTTTGTATAAACGTTAATGGCATCAAAAGCAACAGTTTTCTCCTATGAAGAAAAATTTCCTGACGTTTATAAAATCAACAGCGTGTAAATTCAAGTCGCGTTTCGTCAAAAAGTTGCAAAAATCGAGAAGCCCGAAAATTTCTAAGAAAACACCCAAACACATTTTTGCAACGCATAAACGAAACTGAATTTTACACGCCTTGGATGGGAAAAGTTAAAAATTGCCAATTAAATATCTCTAATTCGTGACGTCAGAGAATTTTTCTGCATGCGGTCGAAAATTTTTAGGTTTGCAGGTTTTGGGTCAAGAATGATCATAAAAAATTATTAAAAGATCCCAAATAAAGTGATTTTGTGAATACAAAAAAATAACTATTCGCTAAGACAATTTTCATTGACATTGAAAGAAACGAATCGATTAAAGTATTTGAAAAAAACGTTCAGGTTGCGGAATCAGTTTTGCAGCGCGTCTTGGGACCGAACGAAGTTCCAAAGGTTTGCAATATTATTTCTACGAAACGCTTACGCTTGAAAAAAACAAAAACAAAATTTCATTCAAAAAGAATAATGCACCGAGTAAATGCAGAGTTTTCCGTAACACACGCGTTCCCTGCAAAAATGATGAAATGATTTGACGCAAATTCTAATCTACGTAGCGACGTATTTTACTTGCGGTTTGGACTTTCGAGCTCATGCGGGCTCATGGATTCAGCCTGGTTTTACATTTATACTAATTAAACACAATTAACATTGTGTTTTCCTTGATTTAATCTTGCTCGACGCATTTACAAGTTTATCGAAGGTGAAAAACGAGGCAGGCGGACAAAAATCAAAATCACCACAAAACGTGCGTGTGTCTGTGTGTGTTTTCAGATAATTTATGCAAATTTTCATTGCTGCATACTCATTGTATATATGACATTGCGTTTGATGATTTATTCATTATTTTCATGTAACAAAAATATACGAATTAATAATACAGAAAATGTGATACAAAAAAAAAGCCAGCTACGAAAACGTTATTGTTATATTTACCCGAAGAAAACGAATCTCTCGACTATATGGTGTGTTTTCGAGCAATTGAACATGAAAAATACTAATAAATTTTGATGATTTGAAAACAAAAAGGATACGTAACGATTGAGTTAACGATGAATGAGAATTTTTTCAACTCGATATTGCCCATCAAACCCTTTATCAAAGAAAAATAAAAAAAAACTCGTGTTAGAAAATATTTGAAAAGTTAACGAAATTAAAAGTTTTCATTTATAAAGAAAAATTTTCTCACTTTTAGAATTTGGAACATTTAATTTGCAATTTTTCACATTTGCCATCTGAGATCGTGGAAAATATCGTCACGTTTCGTTGAAAGTTGCAAAAAAAAAAATGTATTTGCGATTTTTTTTGCAGATCGCCAGGAAGGCTGTGAGTTGAAAATTTTTCAAATAAATCGTAAACACATTTTCTTGCAACTCATAAACGAAACGCGACTTGAATTCACACGAGTTTTATTTGATGGGAATATAGGGAAAAATTGATTATTAATTAAATATCTCGAAATTCTTGAGGTCAGAAAAATTGTTAGTTTTGGTGTCGAGAATTTTCATGAAAAATTATTGACGAATCGTAAATAAAGTAATTTTGTGATGAAAGATCGCATTATGAATATTTGGATCGGGGAAAATAAACGAGACGAGATTCTTTGACACAGGTAATTTGTCTTGAATCGACGAGTACGAACCACCCGATTAATTGGCTGTTTCAAGCGTTATTCCACGATTGAATAAATTTTGTTTTGACAGGTTGTCCATAAGCAATTCAATTCTCCGATTGGACTCTACTCCGAACAAAATATTGCTGACACAATTAAGTGTCAGACGTCGGCAGTTCCGTAAGTAAAAAAAAGTAGAAAATATATTTGAAACAACGTCAGGCGCATACTTTTCAGCTTTTTCCCTAACACGCTAATCAGGAATTCGTAGAGAAAAATTGGCGAATGTCGGTAGAGCCTGTGACATGAATTATTTTTTCTATGCACAATAGCTTTATTAATAATAATATCGCGAATCAGCTCGATGCACTTACTACTGAATTAATCGAGTGTTTTAAGCTTAAGCAATAATCGTTCAAATGACGAAATATTCAATTGAAAAAGTGAAATCTCTCTGCGCCTCGATATTCGTTAACATTATCCAAAAAAAAAAACTGAATCATTCACAATCGCATCTGCGCAGATATTTTCGGCATTTTTTCGAATAAAAAAAAACTTTGATTTCTCGCTTAACACCGAAAAAGTTTTTTCAAAAATCACAAAAATGTTGCCATTGTCATTTCAATCGTGAATTTCGCCAACAAGTTTCCGTTAGAAATCAAAAAAATTGTCAAAATTACGAAAATTTCGAAATTATTAAAAAATATTCAGTTCACCGTGTTCAATAAAATATCGAAGTTTTTTTTGACTAAATTCAATTTTCCAGTGACTTTTGTTTGTTTCGTCGCGGTCATACGATCGTACGTTCGGAATAAAAAAACTTGTCGCAGCATTAAAATAGTAAAAGGCGATTTTGATTTTTCAGTAACTTTTTTCGACACAAAATTATTACTCGAACGCGCGGTACATACGCACTTTCCCCTCCCCCATTATGGCTCTCACATATACAAACATGAAGAACATGGACACTGCAGTGTTTGTTAATTCTTGAAATGATCATTGATTGATTGATTCTGACGAGAAAATCGTTTCGTTTTTCCAGAATTTTCGTAGATTTATCCTTCGTAAAGCATAGAAAGGATATTCAAGAACAAGCGAGATTGATGAAAGAGGCTGCGGCCAAGGGATCTTCGAAGAATCCGTGGCCCCAATTCAATAAGCCGATATAGTTGTTTTTCAGAATTTATCAAATCTTATTATGAAAACAGAAAAACAAAGTTTACCCACGACCCTTGAATTTTACGACGCGACGTGTGTGCGCCGTTGTACGTGTGCGACAAAAACTTAGTCATTAGTAACCCACACACACACACACACACACACTTAACCATTTTCACAATTCGACATGTTTTGCTCGAGGAAATTCAACGACGCGATGTTTACGACATAATTTATTTCTCGCGATCCTTGTGGAGTGTAACGCGCTGATATTTCGCGCACGCAAAGATGCCCGCGCGCTTTCACCATTGTCGAACGAATCATACCTCTCGCTACGATGTTTCTCCCATTTTAGCAGAATCGCTCCCTCTATATTTCGTCGACACACACGAGCTATGTGGGCGCTGTTTACAAAAACCGTTCGATCTCGTTTCGTAAGTCGTAATAAAACACACAAAAAATCTTTGTCGCCGATAATCGAAAAAACGAAACGAGCCAGGAGAGTTTAACATACACGCACGCACAAACACGTGAAATGTAAAGAAAAACTTCGATGTAAAAATCGAGAATAATAATAATAGTGCATGTGAATAGTTGATCGTGAGTATAGTGAAAAATAATGAATGCGACGATAATCTAACGCGTCAAGATTTCATCCTGCACTGAAAAGAAAATTTTGTTGAAATAGGATCGATATATCGATATCACCAAAATTTGGTCATTGCAACGAAAAATATTCTAGAAAGTCTCTCCTAAAAGTTCCATTATAAATCAAAAATATTGTCGAAATTACGAAAATTTGAAAATTATCCTACAATATATTTTTTTGACAAAATTAAATTTTCAGTGAGCCTGGAAAAAAACATTTCCACGGCTTATGGAATAAGCCAACGCGACGCTGACCTTGGGCCATGCGCTCAAGATCAAATCTTGTATGCTGTTTTATCGTATGTGTCTTTTTATTGCTCGAGTGTTTGCACGATCATTTTTCTTACGTTCTTATTATTTTTTCACATAATTTACGAATCTGACTGTGGCTGCTTTTGTTGGGTCGTTCGTAATTGCAATTTTCGTCAAAGATTAATCTCGCGCGCTCTTTTCGACTTTTTTTTTTCTTAATTTGTTTAAAAAAGTAATCGAGTCTCAAAGATTTTGGTCATTAAGAAATACAATTCGTGTACGAATAATGCAGCAGCATGGGTCCTCCGAAGTATGATCCGAGCAAGAGCGAAGCGTACAAAGCTCTGCAGGAGGAAGAGATGGACGTTGTTCAGGAAGTCAAGCAACCAGCCCGCGGCGCTGTTTTCGCTCCACAAAAGGCCAATCAGAACAGGGTGAGCAGCATATATCAACGTATTATGAAAACTGTCACAAAATCACTTTATTTACGATTTTTTAATATTTTTTTACCAACATTCTTGACACCAAAACTAACAATTTTCTCTTACGAAGACAGAAATTTTCTGACTTCAAGAATTTGAGATATTTTTACTTTTCCCATCTGCACGCGTGCAAATTCGCGTCGCGTTTCGTTTATGAGTTGTCAAAAAAATGAGTTTAGAATTTTTTTTTTTAACTTTCAGCTCAGCCTTTCCTGAAATTGTTCAAATTCGATTTATGCAACTTTTTCACGAAACGTGACACGAATTAGAAGGTGAAACTGAAAAATTGCAAATTAAATATCTCAAATTCTATAAACGGCAGAAAAATTTTCTTCATTGGAGAAAACTGTTGGTTTTTATACCGAGATTTTTATATACGAGAGTTTATACAAAACTTTTGCAAAAGCCCTATAAAGAAAGTCGTTTTGTAGTGGCTTTGTAATAGCTTAAAAAACAAAAAAAACAAAAGATGGCTTTGTATTATGATTCCGAAATGTATCGACGAAAATTTGCAATCAACACATGAATAAAAACAGTGATTTTTTGAGGGAATAAAACAAAACAAATTGACCCTAAAATGATAAAATGTTGATTTACAAATGGTATGTTTTACAAACATGATTGCAGATGTATCATCGACCACAAAAAAGTCCCGCTCAGTCTTATGTAAGTTTCGAGAGGATATTTCAAGAAATTTCATCCTAGTTATTA
Source organism: Diadegma fenestrale (assembly GCA_037043255.1). Classification (NCBI taxonomy): domain Eukaryota; kingdom Metazoa; phylum Arthropoda; class Insecta; order Hymenoptera; family Ichneumonidae; genus Diadegma; species Diadegma fenestrale. The sequence goes on from CM073310.1 coordinate 3,241,633, forward strand.
AAAAAATTTGTAAATACTCTATTCTGTGCATGGTATTGCATTTTATTCACCAAATATGAAACTGCATTTGGACCATTAGATCTTGTAGTAAAAAAAAAAAACGAAAATTACTTCCCAAAACTCAATGCAGTTGGCTCGATTTTAAGGAGGCTGGATCACGAAATCAAAATAATCAGAATTTGGTGGTAACATTCTATGGCATCGAGTATAGAAATACAAATTTTTTCGAATTTTTTTACCACATGGTTATATCGAATAATCGAGAGTTTAATCAAACTTCTTATGCCCGAGATGTATTTAAAGACGCGGCAGCGTCTTGACGCCAACGTACGTGGTGGAAAAATTTCAAAAAAATTTTATCGTCATATATATTATTGAAGAATACGTATTCACCAAATTTTCTTTAATTTTTTTTCTTTTCGATGTTATAATTATGTTTTAATACGGTTTAGCATGGCAATATTGTATCGTCGTGATCCAACCTCCTCGAATGGAATATTCCTGGATGCAATGCATGGTGGATTAATAGAAATTCGATGTTTGTCTGATTATTAAGGGTGGAATGTATCGTCCTTTTCCTCTCCCTTTCGTAAAGGATCGCGTCAACGGCTACTAAATTTTCTCACGATTGTACGTTGAATTTTTTAGTCGCACTTATACGCAAAAATCGTTTCATATCGTTATTCGTTTTCCAATTAATATAATATTTGGAATTAAATATTTTTGCATCTTGAAATGTGGTTGATTTTTATTCAATTCCGCAGACGATGGTATTTATCGAATTTTGAAATTTTTTGCAGGTCGCTGGTTTCGATGACGACGGTGAGAAAATTCATCAAAGTGGCAGCTTCAAAAGGATCATGTACAGTGTGCTCGGTCAAACCGATTATTAAATTTCCGACGAATATAATTCTCCACGCCCCCCCCCCCTGTCCCAACGGCTCTAAGCTTAAAGCACGATGAATGAAAATCATCATCTATTTACTTTACTGTGTCATTGCATTAAAGAAGAGAAGAAAATAAAAAACGACGCGAGAGGAGAGAAAAGGAGTCACGCAGGACGATTAAGGACGCGCAATTTATATGCTAATATAATTATCGAATAAACTATATTTTTGACGACTACGATGTGTGACTTCCTTTCTCGAAATGTTTTCACACCCACTGCTCTGGGCGTCACCGCCTGCTGTAAGTTTCATCCGGAGAAAAAACGAGTGTTTGTGTGCACGTCGTGTTTTCGATTTTTCCCAAAAATCGATCTGCATTGAGTTTTTTCGGAATATTCCCGAGAGAGGGAAAACGTTTTTTTTCGAAAGGGATTAACGAATGGAAGTGAAATAACTGGTGTAAGGTAAAATATAATTTTTTGCACTGACAATTAAATTTTGTCAAAAAACATTGATATTTTTGGATAATTTCAAAATTTTTGTCATTTTGACAACATTTTCCATTTCTAATGACACAGTCGGCAAAATTTACGATTGGAATGACAACATTTTTGTGATTTTTTCAAAAAAACGTTTAGACCAACGTATCCAACAAAATATCGAGTTTTTCCAACGAAATTTTCTTTTCACTGTGACAGTTGTTGTTACGAGAATCTAGAGGGGGCGTCGCGTTCGTGAAATCTAAAAGGAAAGAGGAGTAATAAGTATTGATAATAGTTTATTATACTTTCAATAATGCGTTAGAATTTTATTTCTGTATTTTGTTTCTTGTTTCGTTTCAATATTTCAATTAGTTTCCGCCTACGTAACAAAATGAGAAGTGATCTCGAAAAATGTAGATATTCATTTAAATTGGACCACACTCTCGTTATAGTTCCCGTCTATATCTCAAAAATTCTAAAAGTATCAATTATACTATCGCCGAAAAGTCTCGAATACAATAAAAACGTCTGCCAGTTTCTCAGTTGTTACGATATATCGAAAAATTACATAGTTTCTTTTTCCTCATCTCATTTGAGCTATTTATCACCACGAGGCACACTCAACAATCTGCGATCGCGTTTGCGAGATTCAACTAAACAATCGAGTTATCACAAAATTGCGAACATCTTTATCGCAGCAAAATCGAAACGAATACTGTGCACAGAATCATACGAAAAGGGACGAAAACTCCATGACGAAATTCTACATTCTTTCATGCCGCTGCCTCGTTAACATTGCAGAAACCGATTCAGAATGCGCGACACCCTGCGGTCGAGACCCAAACTAAACGAAGCGACTGTTCAAAAGTCTATTCCAAAATTTTAACATCAAGCACGAAACTGATTGATCTCAAAAAATACTGAGAAGACGATGCAGAAGCTAACAAATTAAATGCCTCAAACTATTTTTTTCCCCCACAGAAATCTGTTTACATTGAACAACTTGGAGATTAAACAATACCGCAACTCCACAGATCTTTACAAGCTTCATCGAAAAATCTTTTTTTCATATTTTTCTTCATTTTTCGAGTTTTTTTTTCATGGATCAGATGACCCTGTTCAGAAATGGAGCCTCGAAAGCCTTCCGTGCATTAAATAATTCAGCTGATTCGTTCGCCCGACAAGCATCATTCGCGCGACGATCAATCAATTTCTTACAACGAAAGGAACGAGGAACTATAAAAAGTTGAAAAGAGCGAAGAAAAAATGAAACAAAAAATCTAGTTTTGTTTTTTTCATATAGTTTCGCATTTCGTAGATAAATACTATGTTTATATGAACAGCATGAAATGTTTCATGCGTTTCATTTCCGGTTCCTTTGTTTTTGTCGATCACGTATTAAGATAAATAATAGCACAGAATGAAAATAATACTTTGCTCGCAAGTTTAACGATACACTTGACTTTAAATTGCTAAATATATTTAAATAAAATTCACTGGGGTGTTATTCGCTCTTGGAAACTCCAGGCTCGAGTGAAATGTGAAATTTCCAAGGGGCCAGCAGCCTCATTGGCTTTGCCGTGAATTCGTAAAGCTTCAAATACTTTTCAGCGCAATTAAATTGGATAAACTCTTTGTTTAGTTTTACTTGTGTTTCGGTGTTTTTTTTTTTTCATCGTTTAATACATATTCACGTAATGTGAAAATTACTGCGATACATTTTGTTTTTTTGTCAATTTTGTTTCTCGTTTCCTTGGAACACAGCACACGACAAGCTTTCGCATTGAATCTGGTAAATACATAAATAAGTGGGTCCAGTGAGACTGGAACTTTTCAGTTTGCACTCGATAATAAAGTCAGCAAATCCTCAACAAATGACAAGTCTCAAACTTGATTGCTCGATTGATGATTGCTCGAAATAATGAAAACAAAGAGCCCTGCCCTTGAAACTTGAGTTTTATACAAAGTTTCATTATTTGTTTGTTTGTTTTTTTCGTTAATGAAATTTATAATACAAATTCTCGATGGAGAAAGTTTTAAATTACTATCTACAACTGAATAAGGTGAAAGTTTCGAGGAGAGAGTGCAAGTTGCATTGAGGGTATTGAATTTTTCGTCTTGTTGGATAAGAAGCCAGGTTCCGCTAGCCTGACGTACAGAAGCGAAGAAAAAGTATAGTGTTTCGGTGCACTTGGAACGGGGATGGGTATGAAACTCTTGATGATATTTGTAGAAGGGGCAGAGGCGATCGAACAATTATGATAGAAAAGAATAAATAAAATTAGCTTTCTACACAGTGCTATGAGAGAGGGGAGTTTAAATGTTGAAAGTGTCGTCCAAAAGTTGTTTGAGTTCCTTGAGATGTTGCATTTTGCTACCAGTTGCCGGTGAAGCCGCTGTCGGTCGTCCAACGTACCTGCAAAGCGAATAACACGTGTCAACCTTTCTCTCTATTTTCCACATGCTACGTGCAACGTGTGGAATTGCGGGAGAAAGAAAATCTTTTTATCGAGAATGGTTGGAATGGTTGGAGAAGGGCTCCCGTTTTGCAAAGATGCAAACAGGCTCTTCGTTCTCTGAGAATTTGGTCGGAATTGAAAGTTTTTCCAAAAACGGGGTCTCGACGCTCGAGCTTTTTTTTTCATAAATTGAGTGCGGTTTAAATCTGATGATTTTTCGAATTTTACGAAAGACTGACTTTTTCGAAAAATTCTTGCAAATTGTGTTTTAATTGTTTGCGTTTTTCCACGTCGTTCGAGCGAGTTAGCGAATATTACCTCACTGATCGTGGCTTTGGTTTCGAAGTATCTGCTGCTGGTGCCTCGGGCACGCTTTTTGTTTCCGTTGCTTTCGACGACGAAAACAAGCCGCTGAACCAACCGCTATTACTCTCACTCGCACGTGATGAACCTCCGCTACTGCAACATGGCCCAACGTTTCAAACTTTACTCAAAAAAATATCGAAAAGAAAAAACGAACATTTTCATTTCGTATTCGTAAAGCGACATTTTTACCGCGTGCTTTGTACGAGCTCATTGTGGATTACATCACATGAAAATAAACTAATTTGCTAAAGCTTCAAAACGTGGGCCATGTAAACAGTAAAGTGGTCGAAATAATACCGAACACACTCGATGCAACATCCATAAACTTGCTTTCACGATAAAATTCGTTTTTCAAATCGACGAATAAACATAAAAAATTTGAGGTGAAAAGGAACATGGAAAAACGAAGTGGATGGGTGTGCGTGTGTGTTTTTTCAACTTTATAAAGTTAAAGGCGAAATTTGATCGCCGATATACTTACGATACGTCGCGTGTTCCGTTGAGAGCCGTGACGAAACGAGGCTGTACATAAGTCCACGCTCCTTGATTCTTGTGTTCCTCCTGCGTCCAGATGATCTCAGCATTCGGGTATTTGGCAACTTCCTTCTTCACAAGGTCGTACGGGAACGGCGAGATCTGGGACATTCGAAATGATGAAAATGAGGAATTTTTACGTCTGAAATACTGGGAAGTTTGCTCAGGGTTCTTTCAAAATTTCCGTATAAACGTTCTCGGCGCGTTTCGTTAAAAAAATTGCAAAAAAACTGTGTTTAGGATTTTTTTTTTTGCAGATAGTCGAAATTTTTACAGAAAAATCCTAGACTTGCAACTCATAAACGAAACGTGACGTGACGCGTTTGCATGGGAAAAGTTAAATATTGGAAATTAACAAAATCTCAAATATTCGAGGTCAGCAAATTTTTCTTTATAGAATAAAATTGTTAGACTCGGCACGAAGAATGTTTTTACGAAATGATGAGAGAATGCAAAAATAAATTAATATTGTAATAGGTTAAAAGAAAAAAAGGATGAAAGCGCGTACCTGTTCCATTCTGGCGATGGCAACTTTGTCGTCCATAGTTCTTTCGGCTCGGGATTTCTTGAGGTCGTAATAAACTTTGCCGGAGCAAAAAACGACTCTCTTGACGCCGTTGGGGTTTTGAGCGGCGACCCCTTCTTCAGGTATGATTCTAAGGAACTGAGTATCTTCGGTCATAAGATCAAAGCTGGAACGTGCTTCGGGATGACGAAGAAGGGATTTGGGGGTCATAAGAATGAGAGGTTTGCGGAAAGGCAGAGCAATTTGTCGGCGAAGAATGTGGAAAAGATTAGCCGGCGTGCTGCAGTTGGCGACGATCCAGTTGATGTCGTGAAGTTGTCGTACGGCAAACTCCTCGCTCTCGGGTGGGAAATAGTCGGGATCGTCGGCGCTCATTTGAAGGAAACGTTCGAGACGAGCGCTCGAGTGTTCGGGGCCCTGGAAAAAATACGATGTCGACGAGGACGAAACATGTAGAAAAACGAAACCAACGTTTCAACGATCGTTATTTAAGTCAGTGTGAACAACTTGGGACGGAGGTTTGGAGTGATTGAGTTTTGTTATTTCAAACGAGTGTTGAAATTTCGAATAAAAGAATACGTTTACGAACTGCGTCGTCGAGCTTGGCCGCAGTTCGTGAAAGCTCTCGTCATTTTTCTCCGAAATTTCGACAGGCCTTTGAAAACATTATGGTGAGGAAAGTTTTCGTTTGGGCAAGGGGCACGATCAGCTGCAAGTTTCACACAGTCTTAAGAAAATATTGAATTTTTATGCGGACCATTCCCTCGAGACCATGAGGTTGAAGCATGACCAAACCCGATTGGCGAACCCATTTGGCTTGACCGCTGCTGATGAATTGATCGATGATGCACTGGGCAGTGTTGTTGAAATCGCCGAACTGTGCCTCCCAAATGACCAGCGCGTTGGGGTTCGTCATCGAGTAACCCAATTCAAAGCCTTTTCACCGGCAGGAATGACACAGCGTACGAATAAAAAAAAAAAAAAAACGGGATAAAAGAGAAGAAAAACACATTTAGACAGGAAATTGACAGTTAAACAGAATTTCGATGAAAACCAAGTCAAATAAACCAATTGTTGCATGTACCGAGGACTCCAAACTCCGAGAGTGAACTATTGCAAACGGTGTACGGCGCTTGGTCAGGGTACAAGTAACACAGAGGTCTATATGTGGCTTTGTCGACAGTCTGATGGTGGAGCACATGGTGACGATGCGAGAAAGTTCCTCTCTCGACGTCCTGACCGGAAAGTCTCACGTGAATACCCTCTTTCAGCAAAGATCCAAAAGCCATGGCTTCCCCGAGAGCCCAATCGATTTCTCGCGACTCGATCATCTCCATACGAGCCTTGAGAATCCGCTCGATTCCTGAAATTCAAACATACTCATTCGTTAGACGCTAAAAACAAGAGGATCCTCGTTGACTCGATCATTTTCTAATTGACCCTAGAACGGTGACCTTTTACCTATTTCCTTACCCCGGGGTCACGAATTACCTCAATTTTGAAAAATTTATATTTCCGGTAAAATTCAACGAAAAGCGTTCAACTTGGGCTCATTCTTTCCGTTTTTTTATGCACGATCACGTGGGCCTGGGGCTTGGAGCTTGGAGTCGAATAATTAGTAAAAAAATGCGGCAAAAAGTTGACAAAAAAACGTTTTTCGTTTTTGTCGCCAGCGCCGTTCTAGGGTCGAGCAGATCGATTAATTTTCAGCGAAAATTAAACGGCATATTTTGTTCGGAGATGTTCGATGATTCGAAAATGACGATGTTGTTCAAGTTGCGTTGAATTGATAAATTGTTTGATAAACCTTTGTGGATAACGAATTCCGCGGCGTTTGGTGGCGGCGATGAGAATTTCTTTCCGATGTGAACGAGAGTGTCTTCCTTGACACCGGTCGGCGACATCTTCAGGGGATCTTTACCCTCGAAGAAACCGGACCACGGCGAGTCGAGCCAATCCTTGTACTTGATGTGAGTTTCCTGTCGGGCGTTGGTGTAAGCCTCTTCGCAAATTTTCTCATATTTGTCCTTGACGTCTTTGACTTCTTCCTGAGTGACGACGCCTTCGGTGATGAGCTTGGTCGCGTAGAGATCGAGACCCGGTGGCGTTTTCTTGATTTTCCGGTACATCAAAGGCTGCGTGAACATTGGCTCGTCGATCTCGTTGTGTCCGTTTCGTCTGTACGAGACTATGTCGATTACGACATCCTTGTGGAAAGTCGCTCGCCATTCCGCAGCTACTTTGCACACGTGCATCACCGCCTCGGGGTCGTCGGAATTTACGTGGAAAATCGGAGCGTTTACAACCCGAGCGACGTCTGTTGGACAGAAAATAAAATTTCATCAATTCCGTGAGTTCAATTTACACGCGTTTAGATGGGGAAAAAGTAAAAATTGTAATATAAATATCTGAAATAGAATTTGAAGTATTTAATTAAATATTGAATGAACGCATTTTTGGTCTACGAATGTCAAATCATAGCGACGAAGGTAAATAAAACGGCTAAACTCACCTGTGCAGTAAGGTGAGGATCGCGAGTGCCTGGGGTCGGTGGTGAAGCCAATTTGATTGTTGACGACGATGTGGACCGTGCCGTGAGTCGTGTAATCGGGCAGATCGGACAAGTGCATGGTCTCGAAAACGATACCTTGTCCGCAGAAAGCAGCGTCACCGTGCAGAAGAATGGACATGACCTGAAAGTCGCAACATCGTTATAAACATAGTGTGAAAATCATTTAGTTTATAAAAACAATCGATTCTTTACTTTTTTGCCTTCTCCGTCCCCGCGATAAAACTGCTCGGCACGTGTTTTTCCTTGGACAATAGGATCGACGGCTTCCAAATGAGATGGATTGGCAACAACAGCCAAACGGATGTTTTTATTCGTAACTCTGTTGAGACGCTCGATGTAGGTTCCCAGATGGTATTTCACGTCACCAGAGCCCTGATACAAATTTTTTCGGCCTTGATTACTCGTTTTTCCGAAATTTTTGCATGTCAAATTTTAAATATATTGCTGAGAGAAACGCGAGCATATATTGAAGTTTGCATCGTTGGGACGCGACGAAATTCCGTTTTTTCTACAGCAGATCTCACGATTTTTACTCAGAATTTGGCCAGGACAATAGAAAGATATTTTTTCATGATTATGAAGTTTGCATCGTTGGAATGCAACGAAATTCTCTTTTATATTTGGCAAAAAGAATTTTTTAAATGGAGAATTGAATACGATGCTAAAATGATCGATTTTTGCCACCCGAAAACATGTCGGCTCGAATAATTTGGATGACGTTGAAAATTGAACGAATCAACAATGAAATAAAATATTTTTCGTTGCATTCCAACGTTGCAAACTTCAGCATCATTATTTTTTCGGGATGCAAACCTCAAACAAAAAATGAATAGAAAAGCGTATGGTTCGTTGGACCCGAACGTTGGGAACAACTTGAGTGTCATGAAAACAGACTTACGTCATCGGCGGCTTCGAGAGCAGCGAACTGAGTGAATATTTGACTGAGAGGTTTGCGACAAACGTTAGCAAGAACATTGAGTCGACCACGATGAGGCATTCCCATGACGACTGATTCGACGCCAAGCTCCGTTGATTTATCGATTACTTGCTTCATCGCTGGGATAAGAATCTCACAACCTTCCAAGCCAAAACGTTTCTCCGATGACCATTTTCGCGCGAGGAAAGCCTCGAAACTGCTCCGAAAATATAAAAATATAATTGAGAGCCAGGCAAAATTGGGTTAACCGTAATTTATGGTTATGTTGATTCTCGTTACCCTGTGGCTCGAGTGAGTCTGGCAAGAATGAGTCTCTTCTCGTCGTTGGTAACGTCCATGATGTTGGGTGTTTCCATTTTCTGACGAATCCAATTGCACTGTTCCAAAGAGTTGATGAACATGAATTCAACTCCGATGTGTCCACAATAAGCGTTTTCCAGTCGTTTCAAAATTTCCCGAAGAGGCAAAGATTTTTCCTTTCCACCGATGAAGGTCGTCGATGGCAACTTGAATACGCGATCCATGTCCGAGTCCTCTGTTTATTTTTCCAATTCAAATGAAAAACAATGATTTTATTAGAAAATCGATTCCAAGTTCCGAGATGCTTTTCACAACATTTAGGGAAGCCCATGTTCCTGGTTTGGGACCAGAGTTGCAGAAGGTTCTATTGGGAAGTGACTCGAGCTACCGTCAAAAACTACGACATAAACTCCGGTAGCCGGTAAGTCGTTTTTCTTACGACTGGTACTGAAAATGCAAAATTCAAAAATTGCTTCCTACGCTATGGTTGTGTATGGCACGTAGAGATTCGTAAAAATGATAAAATAAAACGGAGAAAAAGGGAACGAGTTTCAAGGGAAAAGGCACGACGACTTCTTCCATTTGCAAGCAAGATTTTTCGTCCGGAAACCAGAAAGATTCTCCACAATTTTTGGAAATGAGTGCAGAGTGTAAAATTGACCGAGGTCCAAGCATTTTGGTGTTCATGCAAGAATTTTCTTTCCACTCCTTCGAAACTCGATACGAGGCTGCAAAAGAGAATTGGAATAACGGTGGAAGAGACAAGACCACAAAAGTCAAACAACCAACGTGTATATAAAATATAAAAAGATAAAGGACAAACGTCAATTGAAGATTTGTGGAGATTTTTCGAAAAAGCTGTCGAGTTTCAAACTCGTTGAGGCGAAATGCAGACACACTGGTTGTTATTCCATTCAGTCATTTATCATTCAGGAACAAAATTGTGGAATACAACAACACACATATATACATCAACGAGAAAAAGCCTTAAGGCTATCACAAAACAACTTTATTTGGGGTTCTTTCAACATTTTCTATAAACGCTTTTGCCACCAAAACTAACAATTTTCTCCTATGAAGAAACATTTTCTGACGTTTAGAATTCAAAAAGTTTAATTTACAATTTTTAATTTTCCCCATATAAACGCGTGTAAATTGAAATCATGTTTCCTTAGAAAGTTGCTAAAAATGTATTTAGGATTTTTTTCGCAGATAGCCAGAAAGGCTATGAGCCGAAAATTTTCAAGACAGATCCTAATCACATTTTTTCGCAACTCATCAAGGGAACGCGACTTGAATTTACACGCGTTTAGATGGAAAAAGTTGAAATATCTCAAATTCGTAACGTCAGACATGTTTCCTTCATAGAAGAAAATTGTTAGTTTTAGTGTTAAGAATGTTCGTACAAAATTATCAAAGAATCCTAAATTAAGTAATTTTGTCATAGTAATACGTTGAGTGTGGGTCGACCGAAAGTTCTAGGAGTACGGTGTGTGTGTGTGGATTCGATGCAGAAAGGGAATGAAGTTGATGGTAATGACGCCAAGATGATGGATGAAATGATAAAATGAATGCTCTTTTTTGTTGTATTTACATAGGATACTCCTCGAATTCCACAACCGATAGTAGTTGTTGATTGAGATATTTTAGTCTGAAAGAAACAAAACCCAAGAGCGTGTTAAAAACCAATCTACCATTGCATGAATCAACTCGCACCTGTATAGTCAATAAACGTCTTTCAAGCCATAGTCAAGGAACCAGTGAGCCCGAAATAAGTGAATACTTGAAAGTATACAGCCGAACAAATAATTGTTTGTCGTTGTTGAAATTCTTGTTACGGAGATTACATACGTTTTGTAAGTGCAGCTACTCGATATTGAAGGTCCTGGGAGTAAGTAGTGCGGGGTCTCTTCCCTGTGGACATCAAACTCAGACTGAACAATCGATTTCTCCGACTTTCCAGATTCAAAATCCAATTTTCAACACTTTTCTCTCTTTAATTTAGTTTTGTTTTTTCTAAATAAAATAAGTTTGCCTTGGGGTTTCCTTGCTCAAACATTTGACGTGAACGAATAATGCGGTTGACCGACGTGGAACGAAGTCAATGCGAAGAATAATATCCTTCCAAAGCACAATTTCATGAAATGGGAATTCTGTGTGAAATTAGTGAATTATAATAAAACATACTTGAACAACAATCAGACACTTTTTCAAGTGTCCAACATTCGGATGCCCTAAAAAACTACGATCCAAAAAAAATGTTGCGTTTTATTCGATTACTGTGTATAAAATATGAACTCACGCTCAAGTAACGGGTCTAAGGAGAATAGTAACTGTTTTGAAAATGTGAATAAAATTACTACGAGCAAGAGAGACTTGACCTTAGAACGGTAACCTCATTTTTCTTACCTATTCCGGTAACCCGGGGTCATAAATGACCCCAATTTAGCAAAATTAATATCTTTTCTAACGATTAACGAAAAGAGTTCAACTCGAGCTTATTCTTCACGTTTTTTAATGCAGAATCACGTGGGCCTGGGGCAACTTCGCTTCGAGTCAAACAATTGGTCAAAAATGACGCAAAACGATTAAAATACAGGAGAACGAAGGGAAACAGAGCGCAGAATTTCAAGTTGTCTGGGGTCATTTTTCACCCCAGCAGGTTACCGTTCTAGGGTCGAAAATCGAAATAATGCACGATTCCTTTTGAAATGTGAACAAGTTTGTGCTCTGCACGTTTGCCTTCAAAACTCGATAGAAAATATTTGGCGCTTCGAAATCAGCGTAAAATTGGGGAATGAAAAATTGTAAAATAGCATGTAGAATTCTCTGGAATATTGCATTATTCCAGAGAAGCATTCGTCAGTTTCTTGCTACAAAATTTCTTTCTAAATTTCGTTCATCATAAAAGGGCTCGTAACAGATTTGTGCAATTGTGTACATACGCAACATCAAGATTGCGCGTGATGCTTGTCTTGTCTATGTGTGTGTTCAAGCTTACCGAAAGAGTAATGATTATAGAGCAACTCTTGAGGATGCCTATCATCAAGATCAGCGCTGTTGATGCCAAGTGGATCCAATTTCGCGATATGATGGCCACGGATCTGTCAATGCAATGGCGCAAATTTCATACCAGCCGTATGATTAACGTCGAGCTTATTGCAAGTTTTTTTAGTTATTTCCTCAGCTCGTCAACTTTCACAAATACATAAATTCACAAATTGTCGATTTTTTTTTTTTTTCAACGTATTACCATCACAAAATTACTTTATTCAGGATTCTTTAATCATTTTGTATGGAAATTCTTAACACTAAAACTAACAATTGTTTTCTATGAAGAAAAATTGTCTGACGTTAAGAATTTTCTTTAAAAAAATCGGCTCACAGTATCTCTGGCTATTTGCAAAAAAAAAAACTGAATACACTCTTTTGCAACTTTTCAACGAAACGTGAATTGAATTCACACGCGTCTTGATAAGGAAAACCAAAAATTGACAAGTAAATATCTCAAATTCTAAACGTCAGGAAATTTTTCTTTATAGGAGAAAACTGTTAGTTATGGTGCCAAGGACGTTTATACAAAATATTGAAAAAACGCGAAATAAAACCGTTTTGTGACAATTTTTCGACAAGGTAAAACCAACGAAAAAGATTTTCCGATGTTCCCAGTCGGTAGGGAAGACGATTGGCGTTTTGAGTCAATTGATAATTTACACCTGAATAGTGAGGAGGAGAAATATTTGCCCACTCAAACGGTGAGCTGTATGGATTAGTTTCGGCAAAAGAGGTAAAAAAACAGTTGATTAATTGACATTCCGATGGAGGAAGAAGAAAAGTACCTCTGTATTTAAAAAACCAGCTCACACCTCCCAAAAGTGGCGACAGATGGTATCGAAAGGAATGTTTCTCTCGTAAAAAGCTGCGATGACTGAAGAAAAATAAAACATCTGGCGGGCAGCAAGCTTTGTGAAGAAAGTAAATGTTTCGTGAAGCGGAAAAGCAGACAACATTCAACGTGCAAAGCCGAACAAAGACCTCGTACGAGGAGCTTACCTTCAAACCATGATTTATCCAGCTTGTAATTGTCATTAAGCAGTCTTATCTTGTCTAATTCCATTTTTATTTCTTCTGCATACCAGAATCGAGGATTTTTTCTAACAACCAACACGAATCAATTGCCCCCACACTTTCCATAAGGCACATGAAATCGTTTCTTCCTAGCCCAATTTTGCATTTTCAGTATCAGTGTAAGTATGAAACTAATTTGTCTCGCTAACCAGTTACGGATGACGAATCTTGACGCGGAGTTCGTTGATCGTGAAAATCTTCAAACTCGTTGAATGTGGAATGAATTTTTTGTTTTTTTACGAAGGGAGGCAGGAAACCGAAATTCTCTAATTTTCTACAATCGATATTTTTACCTGAGTTTTTTTCATTCATAATTTTTTTTCCAGTAAAAAAGTGTGTTGGAGATACAAATTGAAAAATATTCCGGATCAGAGATTTATCGCAATGATAATTGAATTAGAAAATTCGATTTGGAGCTTCCCTAATGTTGTGGTAAATTGATGGTCGAGGATTTTGGTTTGTTTAGTCGGAACCTTACCAAGCATGTATTGCCGAAGAACACGCTCCGGAGCTCCCTTGCGAGCGGCATAATGCGTATGTATCAGGTCGTTTCGCATGATACCGAGGGGGTCCAGGTCAGCGACCAAGTGACCACGAGCCTAAGATGCCAATGAACAAATGTCCCAACAAAGTCCCATCAAGTTCAATCATTATTTTGCTCTCATTTTGCATCGTATTAAATTTTCTTGTCTTTGGAAACTTTCTAAGCATTTACTACGCATCAATAACGAATATTATAAAAACGACACAATCGATTGGTCCATTTTATTACTATCACAAAATTACTTTATTCTTGAATAATTTAGTATGAACATTCTTGACACAAAAGGTAACCAAATTTTCTGACGTCAAATATCTGAGATACTAATTAATTAACAATTTTCAACTTTTACCATCGATAAACGCGTGTAAATTCGAGTCGCGTTTCGTTTATGAGTTGTGAGGAAATGTGTTTAGGATTTTTCTTGAAAAATTTCGGCTCATAGCCTTTCTGGCTATCAGCAAAAAAAAATCGTAAATACAATTTTTTGCAACTCGTGATTCACGTTGACACGCGTTTAGATGGAGAAAATAAAAAATTGCAAATCTTCTAAACGTCAGAAAATTTTTCATCATAGGAGAAAACTGTCAGTTTTGGTGGCAAGAACGTTTATACAAAATCTTGAAAACAGCCTAAGGTCGTTTTGTGATAGGAAGGACCTTAAAGAAAAAACAAACAAGAAAGAGTCTGTCGAGAACCATCCCAGGAGTGAAGAAAAAACATCATGCTTCTTCTACGACGATTGTCGACTAGAATGGCCTGGCCAGACCCTTCTATCGAATCATGAAATTTATTACCGTAACCGGTGTAATTTACGAGGAAAACACATCGATTAAAAACGCTTGTAACACAATGCATTTATAAAAACTGCTGCTTCTCCCTCAGTACAAGAATTCACCAACGCGGCAAGCGTTACTCTCGAATAAGTCACGATTTAGGAATTCGACGAACGGATAATGCAGCACACTGGAAAGAAAATTTTGTTGGATACGTTCGACTAAACGTTTTTTTTTTTTTTTTGAAAAATCTAAAAAAATCTTGTCAAAATGACGAAAATTTTTAAACTATTCAAAATTATTTAGTTCACCGTGTTCAACAAAATATGTTTTTTGGCAAAATTCAATTCTCAGTGCATTCCGTTTCGAAAAAGGGTTTTTCCAAAGCATTTTTCTTCTCATTTTATTCAACGTTCAAGGAAATAAGTAGATTTGCCATAAACATGCTTGAGGTAGAAGAGCAGATGTTGGTGTTTAGCTGCAGCGTAAATCGCGTATTTAGAGCTATTATGCAGCGAATCGAAGAATCCATCATTTTTATTCAAATTCATCAGATTCTTGGGATTCCGTGTCCGCGAATATTCCGCACATTTCGATACTTGTTGCATAATAGCACTAACGCACTCACATGTTATTTTCTATGTTAAGATACATTTCCATGGAACGGAATTATCTGGTTTAAGCCACTGGCAAGAAAAATTTCAATTTAGCAAAAGAAACTACAGACGTTCGAGCATCTTTTGCAATTACGAAAAATCCGTCCTGATTTCTCAATTATTTAGATCTTCTAATTTTATAAATATCAGTTTAATTATCCAAGTGTAAATTGAAAATCGAGTCTCTATCATTTTTTTTTCCAGTTTCATTGACAAATTTCCCAGATAATTCCATTGGTCTAGAATTATATCGCATTAAAAAAAGTGAACGTTATCAATCATCATGAATTTCATGCAGTACGACGAATCATGATTTCCCTTATGCAAAAAAAAACGTTTTTTTTTCTCTGAATGACTGATATCCAATTTGAGAGCTATGCCTCGAAAACATGCGACAAATAATGTGTATGAGAACGTGAGAGACAAAAGGATCGTTTGTTTTTTCAGATCGTATCGATCAGCGATTCACGACCCCCATGAGTGTTACTAAAACAGAGGTCACAAAGATTTGAGACCTCCTCCGTTCAAGAAAAACTTTGTAATGATAACGATGTTGAAGTTTGCATCGTTGGAATGCAGCGAAATTCCGTTTTTTCTCGAGCAGATCTCAAGATTCTTATTCAATATTTGGTCAGGACAATAAAACGATCTTTTTTCTGGATCCAACCTCAAAATCGTAATCGAAAAACGTAATTTTCGTTGGACCCCAACGTTGCGAACTTCAGAGTCATGATGCAAAAGTATTTTTTTTTTAATCTTTCGTCTGGGAGGTGGTGAGTGGCTCATTAGTAATTCAATTCGCGAGTGCTCCGAATCGAAGAAAGTCTTGTGAGCCAATAATCATCTGCGTAGGAGTGGAAAATCTTTAAACTCGAAAGAATAACGTCGATACTGCGTTTGGTCGTTACGCTCGAAAAAAATTGGCAACAGTTGCATATATTCGCGTTGATTAAAAAACGAAAAGGAACAAAAAAAGTAGTAATTGGTAGTTTGGAATTTGTATTGGTTTTGACGTACCTGATAAGATCGGATTATCGCCTGAACGGCGAGATGATCGTCAATGATTTTCTCATTAACGGGCATTTGACTCAGCTGGGATCCGCCGGCAAGCGGCAGCAAAGATCCGAGCGGTACTTGATTGTAGCTCGGTGCGAGAGACGGTGGTGCTTGATAGGCCAAACCAGGCGCCGCTCCAGCTGTGCTGTTCCGGAAGAAGGAATCCCATGACTGTAAAATTTCAAGAATCCGTGAATTCAAAGGTCGTTGAAGTTTGCATTGTTGAAGGTCAACGAAATTTCGTTTTCCTTGACCACATCTCACGATTATTATTCAGTATTTGGTCAGGACAACAAAACAATATTTATTTCGGGATCCAAACTCAAAATCGCTACGGATATTGTCATGGATTTCGAAATTTTAGGAACAATGAATATGAAAACGTTTATTGGGTTGGAGCCCAACGTTGCGAGCTTCGGTGTGATGTTTACTGACCACGTGGACGCTGTGCGGATCCTGGAGCCACGCGTTGTACATTTCTTCGACGTAAGAGCTGGAGCTGCCATTGAGAAAGGGTTCGGTAGCTGCACGGCTTGTGTAACGTTTCAATGATTCAACACCGATGACTGGGTGTGTGCGGGTGAGTGGATTGCTTCGCACCAGCCAAGAGGCGAATCTTTCGGCCCCGCAGACCCTTGGGGCCAACGGGGTCAAGGAATTGAATACCGTTCTAGCCCTGTACATTTTGATCTGGAAAAAAAACGAACAACAAATTGATTAATATCAATGAAACACTCGCGCGTTGCGTCTCACTGGGAGGCCCAAATTTTTTTCGTACGTTTCCTCACGAGATGAAATACACGATTGTCGCGACGACGAGACAATTGACAAGTTTTAAATTAAATGTATACTCTGTTCCTGCTAATTTCAGCGTTGAAACGCAATTTCGAATTTTTACTTCGTCCTCTTCTTACTACCGTTCAATGTTGCACCAATGAAATGTTATAATTATACGATTAACTAATCGTCCTCGCCAAATATTTATACTGTAGATTTTTATGTTATTTTTTTTTACTGCCTTGCAACATCCTCCCTTTCCTTTCTATTTTAGGATGTACATTTATTTTTTATTTCAATCCTCGAGGTGGTTGGAATAATGGCGATAGAATCATCAAGATTTGGTACTTTTTTACATGAAGTAATCACACGAGGTCGTGTATAAATTTCACGACAATGAAAAAGCCGTTCGTTGAACAACTAACATTAACAAATTCCACAGGTACTCAACACCCTTAATATTTGACCAAATGAATTTCCAGGTGTATTCGTGAGCGTCAATAAAACGAATAATATGAGTGTGTATAAAGCTAATCACTTAATTAATTTATGCACTGAAATTCTTCAGATTAGACAGTCTCGGAAACACGTCCGCTGATAAAATATCGCCGGACTTAATCTTATCGCACAAAATAGCAGGTAATTACGGTCTCGACCTCGATAATCCATTTGCCCGAGTGTCACTGATTGTGTGTCAGTTTCCCCTTGATTCCGAGTGAAGTTCAAACATTCAAAGTCTGGAGAGGTTCGTCGAGTGTATTATCAATTTCAAAACAGACTTTGTAACAATTATGAACCGCTTCGAACTAGACTTGGTGCATTCTTTTTTTTCGCACATCTTGTCCTCGCGGGTCGAGTTAGCGCTGGCCTAGAACCAGCGGAGGGGAAGCTTTGCTCAACGGGGTGAAAAATCTTATTTTTATCATTTCGATACCCCAATTCGTATTTGGTCTTTCGGACGCCGTGATTAATGGCTTCGAAAAATCATACCGGAAAGAGCGTCGTTGGTCGTTTCATTGAGATTCAGGAAAATAAAATACTCGCTCCTCTCCATAAAGAAGCCTTGGAAGTGTCCTTTATGTGTGTTGCTAGATCCGATAAAAGTCAGACAGTTATGACTCATTGGGAACGTCGCAATGAAAGAAAAAAGATGGAAAACTTCTGGTTGTTTGTAAGGGGCTCAGTTCCGTTCAACTCCTGATTTATCGCGACTATTATCACAAAGATAACGAAGCGTAGTCATAACATTCGTAATCCTTCAATAAATTAACTGGGAAAAGTTCAAAAAATACTACGATTTTTCATTTTCACGTGCAAATTTTATTTTAAAAACCAAAGTTTCTGCATGGCTTTTCTATCTCGAAGGAAAAAAGTGACCACAGAGGTTTTTCCAGTGGAGATGTGATATAATTTGTGATAAAGTTTATTGTACTAGAGAATTTTTTTTTTCATTCTTTCCCTCCAATTATCATCTTGTTTGACGATGTTAAAGTTTGCATCGTTGGGATGCAACGAAATTTCATTTTTCCTTGAAAATATTTCACGATTCTTATTAAATATCTAGTCAAGACAATGAATCGATATTTTTCCGGAATCAAAACCGGAAATCGGTATGAAAATTGTCATGGTTTTTGGAATTCAACAAACAATTAATAGAAAAACGTATTTTCGTATGATTCTGAAGTTTGCATCGTTTGAATGAAACGAAATTCTTTTTTATATTTGGCAAAAATAATGATTTAAATGCAGAATGTAATTACGATGATTAAATAATCAGTTTTTGCCACCCGAAAACATAT
The DNA here is from genome assembly GCA_037043255.1 of Diadegma fenestrale. Classification (NCBI taxonomy): domain Eukaryota; kingdom Metazoa; phylum Arthropoda; class Insecta; order Hymenoptera; family Ichneumonidae; genus Diadegma; species Diadegma fenestrale. Next base: position 3,260,429 of record CM073310.1, read on the forward strand.
CGGCTCGGAAAATTTGGATGAAATTGAAAATTAAACGAATCAAAAATAAAATAGAATATTTTTCGTTGCATTCCAACGTTGCAAACTTCAGCATCATATTTTCGTTGGATGGTGCAAGCTCCAGTGGGATTCTGGCCATTCAAAATGTTTATCAAAATCAAAACACAGTCTGTGGGTATTCGGAAGTTTCGGAAGAGAATGAGTAATCCGTGATGATGAATTTAAGATAATTCTCTTTTGTTATCTGTCGGGCCTTGCTTACAAGAGTATAATGAGATCATTAGCACAATACATGGTAGTAAATGTATGAAGAAAAAGTATATAGCAGGTCCTGATGAGATGGTTTTTGGAAATTACAGCATAATTACTAATAAATGAAATTGTTGAGCATCCCAGTTTGATGAAAATTAGAAAAGGTTTTGAAAATATTCACGAATTTCTAGAGCCTGCAAATCGCGCGAAGTTTTTCACAATACAAAGTGAGTTGTCCTTGAGCAGAATCGAGGCATGTGGCACTTTTTATGTACTCAAGATTTCTCCTGACCGTTCCAACTGGACGCAACTGCTAGCCAAGGTCGTGATACGCTTTGCTAGGAATCTTGGTAATCCAACTAATAACTCTGAAGTCTGCAACATTGAGACTCAATGAAAAATATTTGTTCTATTAGTTATTTATTGAATTTTGAAAACCATGCCAATTTTTTGTGTCGATTGAGTTTTCTGGTCGCAAGAGAGAATCGTTCTATCGGCCGGATCAAATATTGAAAAATAATTATGAGGTCTACTAAAGAAATAACTGAATTTCCAAATTACTGTTTGAATCGACTGGATATTTATCCGGCACGTTCCGAATAAGATGAATTGAAAAAAAAATGGCCAAATTTCGGGACGCCGGTAGTCGTCGAGCCATTTAACTCGGTCGTGACTTGTCGCGAGAAAAAAAATTCTAGAAAAATTGGCGTTTGCAGACTCGTTTTAGGGAAAAGATGAAAAAATTCTTGAAAATTATGATTATTACTGTTTGGATCGACGAGATAATTATTGGAAACGGCCCAAATACGATTAATTGAAAAGAAACAGCCAAATGTTGGGACACTCAAAGTCGTTGAGCCATAGAATTCGGTGAGGATTCACATGACAGTCACATGACATTAAGATACAAATGAATGCTAAGTTATGATGTAACGTCGCAGACGATCTCGAGAATGACGTTGACTTAAGAAGTCTTGAATTGTTTTTGGCGAACGTGTGGACAAAGCGAAAAGTCTAGTCTTGTCGCAGACGATTGGAATTGGTTGGAATAAATTTGGATGGAGGGAAAAATAACTCGAGAATTGCCAATGCCGGAGCGAATTAAAAGCAGAGAACAAGAAAGTAAGAGCTGTCAAGGTGAGATAAAAATTTCGAGCGAATCAACAATGGTTCGAGTCAATAGAGTAATATTGTGCAATACACGAAAAAAATTTTTTTGCGAAATATTACACAACTTTGGGCATGCGAGAAAATATCTATAGATATTTGCCGAGACATATCACGAGGCTACAAGTTTAAGTTTAAACGGATATAGATTTTTTATACGTATATACATGGCGATGGCACGTATCGGAGGGAAATTAGGTTAATTCATGCGAGGTATGTGATGCCGCTCGCTGAATTTTAATTTTCCCCTTCAGTCATCATCATTCGCGGCAACGCGAAATTCCGTTAAGGTCATCTCCAAAAAGTGACCGAACTCATAGAACAGTGTGTGACTATTTTTGTAACACTTGTGAAATAATTTTTACGTAACGTGAAAATAAAAAAATAAAGTTTCACTGAAATCGCATGATAAACAACCGAAAACAAATGACTGTTGAAACGGAAATACTCTGGCAATCGCTCAGTGCGAACTTGAAGATTATTAGGTTATTGAGACTTTTGTTCGTGGAAAAAATTGCATACCTGATGTTAACGATGCAAGTATGACAGCCCGTCCACCATTTGCAACTCGCAGGTACGCCGCCGACGAGAGTTCCTACCGTTCCTCTACTTCCTACGCCTTCTTAAAATAATAGATTTCAGAACGCGCCCGTAGCGCTGCTCGCGGCGAAATATGCAACTTCGAATGGCGCGTTTTTCGGAATCAGGACGATGGAATTTTTCACATTGCCATTTATGGTAAGCTGCGGATAAGCGTGAAATGATACTGTATTAATGCGAATAGGGAATTTCGTTGGAAAATGTTGATATTTCGCTGCATACGTTCGACTAAACCGTTTTTTTTTTTAAATATCACAAAAATGTTGTAATTGCAGCAAGGAATATTCTAAAAAGTCTCTTCGATAAAAGTCAATTTTTGACATCATTTAATTGTCAGTTCATGAAATTCTCGTTCATAATGTTAAAGTTACAGTGGTTTTACTTTAAGATCCCTGGAACAGCAATTTCCTGGTATGTCAATTTAAAAAAACGACGATTTTCGTCGCCGAAAGATTTTTTTTTCGAGCCTTCAATAACAACAATAACTTCGATGCAGCCCGATGCAGATCGCTGTCGTCTGGAGCAAATATTCGTCTGCTCGCAATACGTGCCATTGAAATTGACGTATCAAAACAAACGAGGCTCGAATGTAAGAAGACAAAGAATGTGATCGATCATGCAGTCCTTGATTCCCCGAAACCTGTGAATAATTCTTCGTAACTTTTAGTGAAGTTTTTAGCTATCTCGTACGTTTTTTGTCGCGCGATAAAAAATTTTTTTCCCTCATGCCGTTCTATGACGCTGCAAATTGGTCGGTGGTACAAAGAAAATTGTAGTTGACAGAGGGTTCAGCGAGTTTCGTCACGAATCAAGTTATGGTTGTGCAAATTTGAAATCAAAAGTAACGTAATTATGGAAACGAATGGCAACCAAAGGACGTGGCTCACTTACGAGGAAGATCAAAACGATTTTTCCCCAAAATCTTCTGTGGACGAGTTCGTAAAGCCCAAAGAAATATACCGAGATTCGGCCAACGCCATCAGGAGTCAGGCCGACATGTTTTTGACAGGTTTTGTTAGGAGACTTGATAAAAATGATAACTAATAAAAATCAATATAAATCGCATTCACTTTTAACGCACATTGAAGAGAAAATTTTGTTGGAAAAAGTCGATATTTAGTTGAATATTCGTTCGTTTTAACGTTTTTTCTTTTTTTTTTTGAAAAATCACAAAAATGTTGTCATTGCAGCAAGAAATATTCTAGAAAGTCAATTCGAAAAGTCAATTTTTGTCATTCCAATCGTCAATTTAGCAGAAAATTCCGTTAGAAATCGAAAGGATTGTCAAAAGAACGAAAATTTCGAAATTATCCAAAAATATTTAGTTCACCGGGTTCAACAAAAAATATCGCCGTTTTCTGAAAAAAATTAATTCTCAGTGGAATAGAAATAACGAAGCCAGAAGCGAATGCTCGAAATGCGAACTCGTTGATTTATCCGATCGATTAATCGACGCAAAAATATTTCGAGCCTCGCGCTTCGTCGATATTCCTTCCGCGTACAGATTCCTTCAATGTTTTTCTATAGAAATTGAAAAACAGCTGGAAGTAACCGAGTCGAAATATGAATCAGCGATGCAAAGATTGCGTTACACGAAAATTTTATACGGCAATGCCGCTGGGTCAATGTCTCTAGAAACAAATGATTACGATCCAACCGAAGATTCAACGATAAATCAACAAAATTCACAGTCCGATGCTTCCTCGTGCGCGCCTGCTCTCGTCGATGATAAGAATTTCGAGAATAATTTATCGGCTTCCGGAACTACGCAATATCTCCAAGAGACACAAAATACACAAAACAATGCACCGAAGGAATCAGATACAAAAAATCGTGCGTATTCGTTCGGGCACTAAAAATATAATTTTCGTGAAAAAAATCGAAAAAAAATTTTTGAAAAATTTCGTTAAAATTCAAAATTATTTCGTCAAAATTTCGAAAATTTATTTTTATATCAATTTTTCTAAATACAATTTAAAAGTTGGAATTCAATTTCATAATAATAAATTTAATTTTTATGTATAACATTTTTTTCACTAAAGTTAGTGTTTTCAGTGCGGTATAGAGTCTAAAAACGTGATTGATTGCAAACAAGTTTGTATCGTAATTAAAAAATGTACGAAAAAATGTTTAAATCACAGCGTCAACCGAGCAGACATTAAAATCCTTCGAAATTGCGTCCAACTCGAATAGTTCGAAACATGTTCATGCGGAGGATCGCAATAACGACAAAAATGACCAAAATTACTCGTTCGAGCGCACACAAGGTAGTGAAATTAATTTCCAGTTCATGAGTAAAGAGACGTTGGAAAATCGTGGCATCGACAATGTCAACGTAAGAATTCAATTTTATTTCTTAACATTTCACGTCGTAACGAATGGATTTTGTTGAGAATGAAGAAAAAAAAAATTGTCAAAATTGATAGCAAATACGTGAGGAGCATTTCCTGAACGATATTTCAACGCGCAGAGTGCACCCTTATCAATTGCACCTTGCCGAATATTCCAAGGGTCTTCACGAACAGTTTGAGGAAGAATCTCGGAACGCCGAGTCGCCAACGCTCGATAATCATCACGAGATTTATGCGAGCGATCTGAATCCTTCGTTGCAACAGGAACCAAGAAACCCAGAAAAGCATGTGAATCCTGCAGGAAGCATCCTGAGTTTTCAAACGTCGAAGAAAACTAAAAAAATTCGTCACGATAAACAGCGTAAAACAGTCAGCAGTAAAATAGTTTCAAAATCAATCGATGATTCCATGGGACAAACTACAAAGAAAAAGAAACACAAAAAACGAGGATTAAAAACATCGAATTCGAGATGCACCACGGCCACGAAAGAGATTAGCATTTCTGAGAATAAAAAAGACGGCAAATTGCGCCCCAAGCAGAAAGGTCGGTCGAAAAATGTAGAAAAAAATATTGGAAACGATTTTTTGACTTTTTTTCGACTCAACGTTTCGTTTTTTTTTTTTTAAACACGAGAATTTTGTCATTGCAGCGAGAAATATTCTAGAAAGTCTCTTGAAAAAGTAAATTTTTGTCATTCCAATCGCAAATTTGGATGACGGCTCCGTTCGAAATCAAAAATATTGCAAATAATTCCTGACGAAATTTCAAGCAAAATGTTTTCGAAATTGCAATCGATTCGACGATCGAAATATTTCATTCCGGGAATTACGATTGAGCTAATCGTTTTTTTTTTTTCAAGGTTATTCGACAGTGTCAAATCTCCAGCTATCGCAAAATCGCCGTCATCAAAACGTAATAACAAAAAATCAAACTAATATGAGCGACGTCGTAGAATTATATCACAACAGGGTATTGAGGAGTGACAGTTTGTCCGTCGTCTCGAGTAAACATTCGAAGGTGATGGAAACGCGAATTCGTGCTTTTAACAATGGGAACAAACTTGATCAGCCTTGGAGAACCAAAGGAAGTCACCGGCTCGTGGAAAATAAGGAGAAACGAATTTTCGACGACATTGCGGAGCAAAGATCGAAAAAACAAGAGACCAACGAACTGAATCAAAGAAAAAACGAAAATTTTGTCAATGAGGATGAAAGTTGTCGAAACAATTTGCAGGAAACTATTGATTTCAGGTCAGAATTTCACTTGGATTTCTGTCAGGAGAAAATCCCTCGAATATACAGAAAAATGGTCACAAAATGACTTTATTTAGGGTCGTTTCAAAATTTTGTATAAACGTGATATTGATGAGATATTTTATTTCATTTCCCCCAATCCAAACGCGCGAAAATTGGAAATGAAATATCTCAAATTCATATCGTCAGGAAATTTTTCTTCATATAGGAAAAAATTGTTAGTCTTGGTGCGTCAAGAATCTTCATACAAAATTATTGAACGATCCTAAAGTTGTGATATTGTGATACGTTGATAATTCTACGATATGTCAGGTCCGGAGAGCCGAACAGAATAAATTACGAAGCGGATTGCCCAATTAATCAAAACGAGAACAACACGATTAAAGAATATCGAGACGATGTTAATCAAGAGATTGGTCAGGATTGTCAATCGCCTCATAACTTGCCTCCGTCTTTTGATTTTTTTTCGACAAGAAATTATGCATCACCGACTCAATCATCGAGAATGAAACAAGTGCACAGATCTTACTTCAACAGATTTAATTTTCGAAATATACCGTTTGTCGTTGGAACCTCAGTCACTCCGAGTTACAATCTTGGCTTAAACATTCAGGAAGTGAGTTGGTTGACGTTTTCACAATCGTTAAGGACGTTGTACGGCGACGGTCAAATCTAAATCTTTCTTTTCAGTTTTTATTTGTTGAAAAAGTTGTTACGAATTGACGAAAGAAAAACATACTCTAAATCCAAAATTGTCCGAGGTAATCTGTATTTTTTATTATAATAAGCACAATTTTAGAAAAATTTCACCACCGATTTTTTTGAAAAACCAAATAAAGTAATTTTAACGCGCTTTTATGAGAAACTACTGAAAATTGTGATTTTTATAAATAAATCCTCTTTGTGTGATGCAAATTTCGAGCAATTTTATGCAAAGAATATTTGCCATGCAACGTCCTTGGCCGTGATAATTGACCAATTGGAAAAAAAAAACACACACACAATTTGTTGCCCACGAAAATTGACACACGGTTTTCGTTTTTCTTGAACGACGATTTTTCCAGGCGTTGAGTTTGATGAAAACGCGTCAATTAATGCCCAGTCGGATTTCACCTTTGCTGATAAGCAACGTCTCGAAGGGATTGAAACCAGTCTCAGCTCTGTTCGAGTGTATACGAGGCGAGCGTGTACCCTTGATGGAGGAGAGGAATGTCCCTTTGACGATAAACTCCCGAGGAATGACGAGCCTGTATCAGGGCTCGATGAATGAGGAAAAAACGTCGAGACCGATGCAAATGACACCTTTTTCCCTGAAGTCTGCGCCATTAAATTTTCTACCCGACACGGAAACTCTGTACGAAGCTCAAGAATCTGATCCGAAATTCGAGATGACGCCTAAAAAGCAAAAAACTCAATCGATCTGCTCTTCGATGAGATTCAATAATCAAAAAAGTGTTGAACCGAAGCTCGAAATGACGCAGAGCTTTCTACTGAGACAGCGACAAGTAAATCATTTTTCCCCTGTCAAACTGATGACGATGTTTTTTTTTTTTTTCTTACAATTTTTGTTTTTATTTTGGTTTTTCAATTTAGGAAGAACTCAATATGGGCGAGTCAGCGATGGGCAAGTGGCAAAATGAGACGCATGGTTCCAAAGGTATTCGAGAAGTATTGATGAATTTCAGCGATCAGTACGAATCGATGATCAAGTAAGTTTGTTGGAATTTTCAATGATTTTGATTCCATGGAGATTCGAGATCAAGCCCAATTATAATAACATAATCATTTGTTCAGAAAATTCGAGAAGCTGCAAGAGCAATCGAAGAAATCTAATGACAAATCATTGGAAAAAGAAATAGCTGCCCTGGAGAAAGAGCTCAACTCGAAAGAGGAAGAAATAAAAGCAGTTGCGAGTCTCTATCAAGAAGTGAGTGCATATCCCACAAACTTTGAGCAAAATGTGTCGGTCAATATTTTTCTCCCCGTTTTCAATGCCAATCATCCACTTAAAATTCTATAAAACGTTGATCTATACAAGTTGTGCATTCTCTGAGGATTTCATCGGAATTGCTACAAAAAACAAATTCTAGGACATTTTGAAATGATCAAAAACGCCCTAGCTTCCGTAAATTTTAAGATTTTGTACTCATTTTTTTTTTTTTAACAAATAGAGTGCCGTAATGAGTGATATAAACTTTGGATGGATATGCATAAATTTTGTAAAAAACTTGTTGAGAAGGAATGGAGAAAGGGAGAAGAAAATGGAAATGTGAAAAGAAAAGAGAAAATTGTAACGTACAATGGTTGGAAATGGATAAGATTTGTAATAAACTTGATTTGAACGTAGATTTGTATAAGAAAAGTTAAAAAATGTAAGAATGCTGGAATGAAAAGGAGAAATGGAAAAAGAAAGGGAGGAATGTATAGTCGTTGGTTAACTATAAGATTTGTAAAAAACTTTCAAAAAGTTGTGCAAATAAAACTCTATTGATTGAGTGCCGTAATGATGGAAAAGTTGGTATTAAATTTGAAAAATATCAATCTAACCGCTTTAATTTTTGCAAATTTTCCAAGAGATTGTGTCAACGTCCGTACTTTCCTCTTTATTTTCTAGAAAAGATGTCGAAATTATATAATTTAAATACAAATAGAAAAAAACGCTACAAATTTTTTTGTTATATAAAGTACCAAAATAAATAAGAAGGTTGGTATATCGAATTCGGGAAATATCGGTTGAGCGGTTTTAATTTTATGATGATTCGAATTTTACAAAAATCAGAGTTTTTGCGAAAAATCGTTGAAGCGCTTTAATTTTTTGGAATATAATGGAAACTATTTGTCTCGTGTACGTTCAGGTAATGATTTTGAAGCGCCAGATGAGAATGCTATACGAGAGGAACAGTCTTGTTTGTGTATCAACGGAGGCACCAGGAAATCCGACGTATCCGCACTTTTCGATGCGCGCCCAAACAGCCAATCCGATCCGAATGATCAACGTCTACAGACGAGGAAGTTTCGTGAACAATCAGGGACCGCCGACCTCGACGAAATTAGCGGGAATGCTGAGGCAAATAAAAACATTCCAAAAACATTTGAAATCCGACACGTAATAACAAAACCTGTGTGATCGAATCTCGCCGAGTTGTCAATATAAACGAAAACCAATGTAAAAAAAAATAAAATAAAATAAAATAATAATCAACCGAGCGATTGAGAAAATTCAGGAGATTAAGGACGTTGTATGATGGCGACGGTCAAATCTAAATGTTTGTTTTCAGTTATTTTCTTACATACGAAACGGTTTGCGAGCTCATAAGTTCATGAAAGAAAGTTGTTCATAATTGACTAAAGAACGTACTCTAAATTGAACACCGTCCGAGGTAATCTGTATTTTTTATATAATAACCCAAAGTTTCAAAAAAATGTTACGACCGATTTTGATGACGGGAATATTTAATGTTGAAAATTGAAACTTCTATCACGCGCGCTCTTATGAAAAAGTACTGAAAATGGCGATTTTTGTAAATACGCATATCTCGCCTTTTTTATGGTGAAACCTCTTGAAGTAGCGCAATATTCTCTTTGTGTGCTGCAAATTTGAGGGAATTCTATCGATAGAAAATTTTGCATACAACGTCCTTAAGAGGGTCTATTACTTGCTCGGTCGGTAAAAATCCCCCTACACGTTTTTCTTGGCGAGACTCAATATTTAAAGAAAACTATTAGTTACACGTTGTTCTCATTTCACCAGAGAAGAAGGTGTAACTTTTATTTTTCTCAAAATACGAAGGATTTCTGAGAAAAACGTGTATCTACTTTTTTTTTTGTCTCTCTCGCACTCACGCGTCTGCCAGATCCCCTTAATGCTTTGTTGATGCCACCGACCCATTTCGCTGTCTCGAATATACATATTTTTTTCCTTCTTTTTCAATTTAATAACGTGACTGCCTTTATGTAGATATTTTTAATATATATACTTTGTATATACATATACTAGCCTTGGGTACGCCCGCTTCGCTGGGCACACAATGGTCTCCAATGACACTGGGACTCCAATGAAAATGATTTTTTCATTGGAGTATATATGATCAAATTTGGAAATTTGACTGACTGACTGATTGACAACGAACACCCTAAACCACTGAAGATAGGATCATGGTGCCAGCCAGTCCTTCCAGTCAGCCAGTCTTTTCTTTTGTGTGTCAGTCAGTGAGTCAGTCACGCAACAGTCGGAAAAAAAATTGCGAACATTTTTTTTTCGATAAAGAACGAACGAAATCCTTTCTTAGTGAGCGTCTACGATGGGAGAGAAGTATCTGTGACAAATTTCATAACCGTGACAAATTTCACGATCCTATCTTAAGTAGTTTAGAGTGTGCGTTGTCTGTCAATCAATCAGTCACTCACTCAGTCAGTCAGTCAGTCAATCACGCAATAGTTATATGTATAATGATGAAAAAAAAAATTTTTGATAAATTTTTTTTTTCATTTTTTTTTTGGTGGAGAACGAACAAAATCCGTTCTCGGTGAACGTTTATTGAGGTAGAAGAGTATAGAAAAAAAAATTGAAAAAAAAAAATAAAAAAAAATAAAAAAATTAAAAAAAAAAAAATTTCGATAATTTTTTTTTGGATAGAGAACGAACAAAATCCGTTCTTAGTGAGCGTCTACGATGCGAGAGGAGTAACCGTGACAAATTTCACGATCCTAACTTCATTGGTTTAGGCTGTGCGTTGTCTGTCAGTCAGTCAGTCAGTCAGTCAGTCAGTCACGCGACTCTTTTATATATATAGATGATGAAAAAAAAAATTTTTGCAATAATTTTTTTTTGGGTAGAGAACGAACAAAATCTGTTCTTAGTGAGCGTCCATGATAGAGGAGTATAGAAAATGGAAAAAAAATTAAAAAAAAAAAAAAAATTTCGATAATTTTTTTTTATTAGAGGTCGAACAAAATCCGTTCTTAATGAGCGTCTACGATGCGAGAGGAGTAACCGTGACAAATTTCGCGATCCTGACTTCATTGGTTTAGGCTGTGCGTTGTCTGTCAGTCAGTTAGTCAGTCAGTCAGTCAGTCAGTCAGTCAGTCAGTCACGCGACTCTTTTATATATATAGATTCAACACATGTATAAACGCAAAGAGTCCGTTGGTACATAATATACGCGTAATATAAAATAAGGCCAGCCCCCCCAAAAAAAAAATAATAATAACCATTTTATTTTCTCGGAGACAGTGATGAGAATGTTGACGAAGAAAAAACTCTATAAAAAGACGAGGTTGTAGTTTAAATTTTTCTTTCAATGTTCGCTGAGAATCATCGTCGTTTATTTTTAATTGCAAAAAAATATAAAAGTCGCTCGTCTCGATATTTGGCCACAACTTCGCCCTTTTACGTTGCGTTGTTTTCTTTGGCGCGATGTGCGCTCCAACTTTCCGACAACTATGCTCGAGAATAAAAATGTTGAGTTCTTCTGAAGCTCGACCAACCATTTACGCGTTTATATGCGCATCATTTAAAAAAATCTTTTTCGCTCTCGTAGACAGTCGTTCGTTCATTCTTTGAGACGATGCGTGTGCACTTTAATGTCTATAAATGATGGAACGATATATCTGAGTATATATCTGAGTCTGGTGACGCACCTACTCAAGTCAAATTATTTTCGATTCTTTTCTCAGAGTCTCGAGTTTTTTCCACGCCTCGCACTGAAAAGAATTTTTTTCTTCGAAAATATCGACATTTTGTTGGATACGTTCCGTTAATTTTGTCATTGCAGCGAAAAACATTCTAGAAAGTCTCTTCGAAAAGTGACTATTTGTCATTACAATGGTAAATTAGGTGACAATTCCGTCAGAAATGAAAAATATTGTCAAAATCACGAGTATTTTGAAATTATTCAAAAATATTGAGTTTACCGTATTCAATATCGTCGTTTTTTTCGACAAAATTTAATTTTGAATGGGCTTATGTTTGTTGTTTTCTTTTAAACGGTACGAGTCTTTAAATAACATGTCTCGAGGGGGGGGGGGGGGGTGTATTTTTGCTAGATATGTCGTTAAAATTCTCACGATTGTTCCAGTCTGTGAAAATATAATTGGCAAAGAGTTTTATTGTTTTGTTTTGTTTTTTTTTGCAACATGTTTCTCGTTCGGTTCTCGTTCTAGAAAGCATAGCAGTTTTTTCGTGTGCGGGATGTATTTTTATTTTTCTTTTGAGAAAATCGCTGCTTCTTGTCAACATTTCGATTCGTTTTTAACTCCGCAAGCCTCGATCGATGTGCCATTTCTATATTAAACTACTGAAAGAAAAGTATATAGATACATTTTGTTTTAAGCAACTTTTTAATATAAAACTTTAAATCTATACGCCTAAATGACGAATTATTTTGTTCTCTCGCGAATCGCGAGAAACTCGAACGATGGGTTCTCGTTTCGATTGTTTTTTTTTTGTTTCTTATCTCATTCCGCTTCGGTGAATTTGTTTTTTCGGTTCCTTTTCATCGTTTGAATTTTTTCGCTGTTGACCCACGAGCCCACCTCAGCGGTTTCTCGCGACACAAATATCCTCTTCCTTTATTTATATCACAGACTAAATGATGCTTTGGTCTAAAAAAATCGTTTCTCTCTCTCTCTCTCTCTCTCTCTCTCATTTTCTTTCTTGCAATATTTTTACGTTCTATTCCGATTTCATTGATCAGTCAGATTGAAAGAGCCATTTTCAACGACTTTTCGTTCTCGTTCTCGGATCGTTTGTGACTTGTTTTTCGCATTATTGTTTTCGTAATTTCCAAGCGATCGCGCCACGACCTTAGCGATAATGTTCGAGACATAATTGCAGGGTCGAGGATACGAAAAACTTGACTTTGTCCGATGGCGAAGAAAAAACAAAGAGTTTATAATTTATGCGCTTAGTCTACACGGAGCACGGATCGTCCAAATCGATTGAAAATGAATAATGCTTGGCAATTGTTTTCAATTGTATCGCTCGATCGGGGAACAAGTAAATTCCGGTTGTTTTCCATTTTGTTTCTCTTTCGAATAAATTATTACGTTTTCAAACATTTCCCGTTCTCGTATGTATTAACACTATGATATTGTTGGATAATCTTTGTTACTTTTTTTTCTTTTCTTATGGTTGAATTATCAAACTTGAATTGTAGCACCGTCGATAAAAAATTCGTGAGCTTACGAAATAGCGATTGAGAAAGTACGTGCCATTAATCCCTAGACAAATTAGTTTGCAGACTGAAAAGAAATTTCTGTTGGAAAAGATCGATGTTTTGTTGGCCACGTTCGACAAAACGGTTTTTTTTTTTTAAATCACAAAAATGTTGTCTTTGCAGCAAGAAATATTCTAGAAAGTCTCTCCGAAAAGTGAATTTTTGTCATTACAATCGCGTAAATTTAGCCGAAAGATCCGTCGGAAATGAAAAATATTGTCAAAATGACGAAAATGTTCCGAAAATTATCCAAAAATATTTAGTTCACCAGGTCCAACGAGATTTGTCCAACGTTTTTTGAATAAATAAAATTTTCAGTTTTTTTATCGTTTTTTCAAGTATTTTTGATTTTTTCCATAAATCATTGGACCATCATTGGATGCGTCGTTTTTTAATAAATAATTAATTGGTAAAAATAATAATGGAGCGAATTTGTTGGATAAATGAATTTTTTGGAGCAGAGATTTGAGTTTGGAAAGCGCGAGGAAACGATTGGGTAGTGCTGTTCGGTAGTTATAAAACACTAATTTGCTTAGGAATAGCAATATTTAATACTTACTCAATAAATCGCGTTTCCGAACGATACGACGGAAAGATCAACGAGTCTTTTTAGTTTTATTATTATTTCACATCCGCTCCAATATTTCATTCAATGCGTTATACTGACGTAACATTTTATAGTACTCTTATACATTTACAACGTGTAATATCTCTTAGAGTGGTTAAACTTATGTTTTACAAAATAATCCAATATTATTTATAATCTTTCGGTAATTTCACCACTTCATAGCCTTTTGAGTCTCGATTAATGAGAAACGATGGTCGTTATATTTACAAGAATAAAAACTTTGTTCTTAACCACTTGAGTTTTCTCATTCCACCAATTTTTTTCTCCTCCTTATGACAATAAACGCGCTGACAAGCCATATTTCGAGTTAAAAATTCAAATACCATGGAAACCAAAAAAAAAATGTCTCAAGGTTATAAAGCATGAAATATAAAAATAGGAAAAAACTCAAAAATTGGTGTAATCATTTAAAAAACATAAAAGTGTCGAAAAAACAGACGAAAATCACTCGAAATCGTGGTCCTGTCGTACGAAAGCTTGTACAGAAAATTAGACAAGTTTTCTGTTTCTGTTTCAAGTCACTCGTTTTCACGTCGAAACTCTGTTTTGGGAAATTAGCTGTCAACATTTTTTCTTCTTTATCGCATATTTCAAGCACAACCGTGTGCCCCGTTCAGATATGCCGTCATGCGTTTTTTGCGAGCAGAGCGTCGATCAGCCGCAACTTGGCTTTTGTCTGTTTGTATGATTCATAAACGGTTGTTACGTGGGGTCCACGATCTTCTCGTTGCATTCGACGACCAGCTCGGACCTCGAACTGGGCCTCCAGTTCTTTCAGAGCTCTGCGAAGACGCTTCTTCTCTTCTCTCGTTACACGCTGTTGAGCCAAAAGTTCCTCCCTGTCAGGCAAAAAGAGAGACAATTTTCAATTGAGCACAAAAATCATTGACCTTTTTTGTCCGATAAAATTTAACGAAAAGGGTTCAACGTGGGCACATTTTTATCGTTTTTTAATGCGGAATCGCGTCAATTGGTGAAAAATGCGCGGGATTTCAAAGTTACCGCGTTCTAGGGGTGAAAAATCGTTTTGACACTTCGCATGTTAAGTCTCGAGTCTCGTGTTGATAAAAAGTGCAATACTGACTGAGGAAGAGCGTGCAGACTTTCTCCACCACCGCGACTGCCTTCGCTGCTACTGTGCTGACTATCGCTGTCGGTCGGAAGCTGCTCGGCCGGTTCGATACAATCGAGAATGCCACGATGAGACATGTCAGGTTCGCTGGCTCTTCGTTCGCCATCGGCTGCGGAACCGGGCAAAGATGAAGACGTAAAATCCATAGCCTCGTGTTCCAATATTGTTGCCAATTCAGGAATGCTGTCTTTGTTCTTTCCCTGCAATCCGCGACGGATTAATTTGAAGCATAGAAGCATTCTCCTATTCGATCATAAGAGGCAAGGAAATTGAATTTGGGAAATATCGGTTGAGCGGTTCAAATTTTGTAATTGTTTGAATTTCATGAAAATCAGAGTTTTTCGAAAAATCGTCTGACCGCTTGAATTTTTGCAAGTTTCCCTAAGTATTGTGTACAAGTCCGTACTTATTTTTGCATGGGAACGAAAATGGTGGAATTGGATGAGCTGGTTTTTGAGGAAGAAAAATATAATTTGTTTCATGGAAACTTACAGCTCCGGCACGGATGAGGAGTCTCTTGAGAGTTCTGTAACGATCATAGAGTGGCCGGACGACAGCGCGATCTTGTTTGGTAACTGGTCGACCGAAAGCACCTTCGATATGAAGCAAAGCCTTTTGGACCGCAGTTTTTTCCTCCATAAGTTGTTCGTACGTCAAGTCGTCCATGTTGTCGGTTCTGTTGGATTTGAGACGTTTACCGGAGAGTTTTCTGTCAACGTCCTTGACCATGTCTTCCATGAGAACGGCTCGAGTTTTTTCGGGACTGTTATTGTTGTTGGTAGCGGTGAGAGCGTTGCTGAGACGCGAATTTGCATTGGCGAGGAGGGCACTGATGGGATCCTCTTTAAGCAATTTATGTTCTTTCCTCAGTTTGTTGAGTTCCGCGCACAATCTTTTGATGTCACGATTGCTCATTTTGTCCGAATGGCTCGGACGATAACCGAAATTCTCTTCGAATTCTTCCTCGTATTTCTTTATCTTTTTCTTCAGGCCATTTATGTGTTTTGTGAGAGTTTTGAGTCCGATGTCTGTGGGATTCGGGACGTTGGGTGGTTCATCGGTTTCCGAATAAAATCGTCGTGGAACGAGCAACGAATTGCGCGGCGACAACATCGCTTCGACTCGTGATATCGTTTCTTCTTCCTGAAAAATGAAAAACAAGTTTTTTCTATTAATTATTTATTGAATTTTGAAGACGATGCGACGCAATTTAGGATCGTTTTATCGGCCGGACCAAATATAAACTAAATAATAAACCAAAAAACATTTTTAATATAAAGACGACAGAAACAGTTATGAATTGTTTAAAAAATTGCACGTACGTTTCCTGGTCGATGTTGAAAGCCCCAATTGGTCGGCACTGGATTGTTGAGGTCTTCATGGTCCAAGATATGTGCTCGTACCGGAGATGGCGATCGGCTCGGTCCACTGCTGAGCATTTCGAGAAAACTTTGTCCGCCCGAGCCGTTCGATCTGTTTGAGCCAGGAGAAACTGCATACACGCCATCGGACTCGTCTTCGTTTTCCTATCGGGTTAAACGTTTTTCCAAATTTCAAAATTATGTTTTCTGCGAGAAAGTGTCGTGAAAGAGAAAGTGTGCAAACCTTTGTAGAATTTTGATCAGCTTCAAGTCCCTTGTGAACCTTTCTACGTCGTCCCTGTCTACGTCCACGCGGTGCGATGCTGCGAGAAAATCTCTCGCTGCTTCGTAATCTTTCGACATCGCATTCGAATCTTTCGGCGGGAAGAATTGCATCAGAGGGCGAGGGTATCGGCGATGGTTTGGTCGATACCGGCGAGACGTTTGTTCTTTCGTTCAGTGGCAAACCTGCACTGCATCTCTGAAACGTGACAAATTCCCAAAATAATCATTCAACATAAAATTGAATAAATATCGAGTAAAAAATAAAAAGTGAAGGAAGGCCAACGAAAAATTTGCTTCTATTAATTATTTGTTCAATTTCAATATCCACGACAATTTTTGGACCGATTTTGAGTTTGTATATATCCCGAAAAAAGTTTTTTTATCCTGACCAAATATTGAATAATAATCGCCAAGAAAAAAAAGGGAATTCCGTTGCGTGAAAAAATGCCGAGTATTTGTGATTGATTGAGAAAGAGTTAATTGGCAAGGTTTAAAAATGTCTTACCACCCCGTGTCCCATATCTTGTGATGTTTGAGACAGCAAATGAGGATGTTTGTCGGTGTTGAAATCTTCGTGACTGCTAACACGACGAATCGACTCGGCTACATTAGTCGTTCCTTCTAAAATACGTTCCTCGCTGTTGCTCCTTATGAGTTTCCTCTCCTGACAACAGGACTCTCGACGTTCCTTACGTTTGCGCGGTTTCAGCGCGCAAAGTAACGACGTCCTGTCTGTTTCCTTCGTCGTTGTTTTCTCGTCGTTGCTCGATTCACGACAAACTTTACACTCGTTTGCTATTACGGGATAGCTCGTAGTGTTGCGAATGCTGCAACCAAAAACATCGAAAAGTCTGTCATTTCCATTGTCGCTATTTTTTTACATTTTTAATTCGACTTATTTGTATGTTGGTATCGGGCAAAATGCTTGCAAATAAATTCCTCCTTTCGACAAATCACGATTAAGAAAACTCTCGCGTTTTTCCCATTTCCTAATCGCACGTTTGAATAATTACTCTAATTATTCCTGTCTAATTTCCATTTATGGTCGATAAACCTGATTTTTCAATAACTTCATTGTTTTTTCCTGTACTTTCGCGTTCTAAAAAAGTACATTCGATTTGGTGAACGAAGGTGAAGGTTCGAAAGTGAACTAAATATTTTAGGACAATTTCAAAATTCTCGTAATTTTCACAATATTTTTCATTTCTTACGCAACTGTCAGCCAAATTTGCGATTGGAATGAGAAACATTTGCGTTTCGAAGAGACTTTTTAATTTTATAATTAAAAAAAAAGGTCTAGTCGATCATTTGGGTCATTTTTGGGTCATTTTACGCGAAAGCTCTTATATTTTTTTAGACTCTCGTCGCGTCTACACAGATATCAATAAAAATTGACATTGTTTCGTGCAAACATGAAAAAGCCTCAGAAATACTTGCACAATTTTATTGTACAAGCTGTTGGACTCAAACACCCGTTATAGTAATGATTCGCAGCAAAATGAATAGAGCAGCAAATAGCAGCAGTAAAAAAGTTGTGTCCGTGGGTGCGTTGTACTGCACGGTCCGGAATGATATGTACGACTGTGCCATGCAACGACAAGAATCAATGTTTTTACAGCGGCACTAAAATTGACGATATTATAGATTAAAAATACTTTTCCGTTGAGTTTACGTTACAATTTTTCGACGAGGTGAAAATTGTTATTTTATAAGTGATCGATTTCTGGAGCGGTAACGGCAAATGTAAGAATATGTGCAGCTGTCACTGGTAAAGGTGACTCAAACTACTATTTATCTTACGTAAAGTGAGGAAGCCGGCGCTAAGTTAAAAGTGTCGAGACTGCGCGAAATATCTACGTCGTGGCGCGACGATATTTGTGACGATATATATACATTTATAAACGGCGAGTCTCATTCACGTGACTGCGGATTTTTCCTGCAGTGTCATTAAATGTTCGTAAAACTTTGTAAGAATTTAATCGGGACAAATCCAATTTGCGGTTTTCAAACTTTTTCATATACCCTCGTGAGAATTGCTTCATCTTCGTTAACCGAAGCAAAAATTACTAGTTTTTTTCGAGAAAATCCGCAAAACTTTGAATGTTTTTTCATGAAGTTATTAAAAAAAGATGGTGTGAAAATTTCACAGCGATTAAGAAGCTCGTTATTGAATAATTAACATGAATAAATTGAATGTATAGAAAGTTTATTGATAAATATTTTGTGTATTTTTTTTTTTAATCATTCTTAACAAAATGTCAATTTTTCAATAACGAGCTTCCTAATTGTCGTGAAAATTTCACATCCACGACCCCACGCTGAATTTTTTCATCATTTTCCATTTCAGGCCTCAAGGTGGTTAAAGCAATGTTGATGGGATTATCAAAATTTGCCATTTTTTTACATGAAGTATTTACGCGGCATGTACAAACTTAATCGCACGATTAAGAAACTGTTTATTGAACGACGAATATTAACAAATTTCACAGGATACCCGAAAGATCCTTAATAAGTCTTTGAAAAAAAATTTCGAGAGTCGTGCAAACTTTAGAGAAAAATATAAAATTGTTAATTTTGGACAAAATAATAATACGCGTGAATAATTCATAAAGAAAAGATGAAAAATTCGGAGTT
Organism: Diadegma fenestrale; assembly: GCA_037043255.1. Taxonomy (NCBI): domain Eukaryota; kingdom Metazoa; phylum Arthropoda; class Insecta; order Hymenoptera; family Ichneumonidae; genus Diadegma; species Diadegma fenestrale. The sequence goes on from CM073310.1 coordinate 3,279,310, forward strand.
GTGTTGCTTACTCGCACAAGACAATCCATCAGGTTTATGCACATGAATGAATTTAATACGCAGAGTTCAATGGAGTGGACGCGGCTTATGCATAATATTCCGCGATAATAGTTAACTGTGAGATAATAAAGTGGAATGATTTCGTAACAGAAGGCAAGGATTAAATCGATCTCGCATCTGGGTATGCGTTACGTCGATTTAATCTCCTCTCGTGGTTTCGAGCTCTAAATGTGTACATACTCAGGGGTGAGCTAAGGTTGCAGATGCAATCGTCATTTATTTTCAGCGTCTATCGGATTACATCGAAACACGAGAAAATTACGCACTGGGTGCAAAATAGAATTTTCAAAAAAAGCATGGTCAGAAAATTGTTTCTCAAATAATTCAGAGGATTTTTGATTCCGTGGGATTTAAGGTTTTTGTAAAAATAAAATATTGTTGGAAAATATCGATATTTTGTTGAATATGTTCGACTGAACGTTATTTTTCCGAAAAATCCCAAAAATGCTGTCTGTGCAGCAAGAAATATTCTAGAAACTCTCTACGAAAATTGAATCTTTGTCAATTTAGCGTTAGAAAGTTGCTTTTAAAAATCAAAAATATTGTCAAAATTACGAAAATTTTGAATTGAAACGTGAGAAAAAAAAACAGGCATGGTCGCATCATTTTATTTACTCGTTGGATTTATTTTCCTTTGTTTGGGAGAAATCAAAGCATACGCGCGGTGTTATTCAGGGTTAAGTGTGTACGAGCGCAAAACTCGTTTTTAATGTTGCTTTGACACGAGCCAGGTGTGATAAAGCCTCGAACCGGCTTTTAATCGGCATGGTATCGGCGGCCGAGCGCGGTAGACTAAATGGCGCTTCGGACTTTTCTGCGTCCGCGCCTCTTTCTACAACCTTACTCTCTTTCTCTTGGTTTGTTTGCTTTTGCCTACATTGGTGGAGAGGTTGAGTGCTATGAGTCACGAGTCAAACAGGTATATTCGTGGGCTCGGAGTCCGGTGGAAAATTTTAAAGCACCTGCTGCGCGCATCGTTGCATCAGCAGGGCAGAATCTTCGCGCCGAGTCACTTTTTACAGCTAGCATATTCGATGTTTTATAGAACCTTCGACCAAGTCATTTGCCTTGAAGAATTGTTGCCTCGATATACGCCCCATCGAAGAACAATTCCATTATATTTTCCAATCAAGACATCATTTCCGTTGTTTTTAATTGCATTTTCCTTTCTCTCGTCGTCGTTGCTGATCGTTCTTCTACAATATCTTCGAATTATTTGCCATTTTCGCTTCCTCATAGAGCAACCTGTGTGCTCGTCCCAAAACATGGAAAAAACATATCCAGAAAAAATTTCCGGAGGTGTGTGTATGTGTGTAGTGTATGTTTTGGCACTGTAAAATTCAGACGTTTATATATAACTCGCGAGAACGCGGTTCGAGCTTACAGGGTTTCCGTTTTGCACAGACGTTAATCGTCTATATACAAGCTCTTGGTTGTCTGAGAATTTTGTTGAAATTGCATAAAAAATACAAATTCTACGACGTTTTCTTTTTTTTCACGAATGGAGCATGATAATACGAAGGTTGGTATTGAATTTCGGAAATATCGGTTGAACGGTTGAAATTTTATGATTTTTCGAATTTTACGAAAATCAGAGTTTTGCGAAAAATCGTACAATCGTTCAACATTTTTTGGTTGTTGCTCAAATAACCGTGAAAATTAGTGTTGTCGCGTTAACTTTTCGAAAAAGGCGATATTTACGAGTGGAAACGTAATAAATTCACAATATGACGAAAGATTTAATTCGTGATTGTAATTTTTACAACATCGTGATTATCGAGCACTTGTTTTTCAAATATATTTTCATTGGTATTCATTATTTTATAATGAAATACGGTTTTATTGATTATTAATGAGTGCGTTGTTGATAGAATTGAGGGAAAGGAGTGAGAACTAGCGAAACAAATGTTTTTCCATAATCGCGAGCGAAGCTGTCAAGGACACTTGGCAAATATAGAGAGTCGGGGCTGAACTGGAAGGCTGGGAGAGAACATAAATATTTTCTCAATCGACGTTATGCACTCGCGTCGAGATATAAAGGGCGCAGTGCGAGAATTTTCCACTGCCGGTTTTCTTCTTCCCCTTCGATATCTAATAATACGTGCACTTTGCAAATGAGTGTTTTTCTTTTATCATTATTTTCTTTGCGATTAAACGCGTTTGTCCCATGCACCTGCACGCCTCCGCCAATTGTTGGTCAAGATTTATGAAAATCATCGTTATGCCCACGGCTTTTACTTTCATCGGATTCATTTATCTCGGCAATCCTTGCGACGAAACGAATTTTTAAAAGACCAGTCAGCCCAACGAACCTCGAATTTCGAAAGTATTTTTTCCACACAGTCCCATTGCAATATTCTACTCGGAAAAACAAACTCGTAATAAATATTTCGTAGATTTTGGTAAAAAAATTCAATTTCTGATTTCCAACGGGACGGTCGACTAAATTTACGCGATTGTAATGACGAAAATTGAATTTTCGAAGAGACTTTCTAGAATATTTCTTACTGCAATTACAACATTTTTGTGTTAATGTGTTAATGACAAATTTTTTGTTATTTTTCAAAAAAAACGGTTAGTAATGAAAAAAATAGTCAAAACAACGAAATTTTTTGGATAATTTCAAAGTTTTCGTTATTTTGACACTATTTTTCATTTCTCACGGAATTGTCAGCAAAATTTACGATGCAAATGATCGAAATTGACTTTTTGAGGAGACTTTCCAGAATATTTCTTACTATAATGACAACATTTTTGTGATTTTTCAAAAAAACGTTTAATCGAACGTGGTCAACAAAATATCGATCTTTTCCATCAAAATCTATGTTTGTGGAAAAACGAATACATATATAGCGCTTTCTCTTATTCGATAATCGCGATGAATTAAACGATTTTCCGGGCCGTACGGTTTTGACTCTCCGGAGGTTTAGCCACAGTGTAATTATTTAACAAGCTCGTTTTTACCGCGACGCAACACCCACACGCAGTGTTTTTATTAATATCAATTTGTAAATTTCGTTAACCTTGCTCTCGCGAATGCTGAACAAATAAGAGAAGAAAGTAAATGGAATCTTCGTTAACTGAAACGAAGAATGTGGATAATCTGCTGTTTAATTCATCATTGTTCATTCCCTCAAATACCAATGACCCAAATAAAATCGTGTCGAGAAACTTATATTTTCCATTCAGTAAAAAAATCTCATCAATCGTACATAATCGGGAAACAAATTAATATCTTCGACGTCATCAATTGAACACTATGACAAGAAAATTCCGTTGCAATACTTTCGACTAAACGTTTTCATTGAAAAATCAACTAAATGTTGTCATTCCAGTCGCACAAATTTTGCTGACAGTTTCGTTAGAAATAAAAAGTTTAGTTTATCGAGTTAATAAAAAAAACATCGATGTTTTTTTTTTTACAAAATTTGATTAATCAACTCACTCGATTTGTTCAGAATGAATGAATGAAACAAAAAGGAATTGTCACTTTTTCCTTCGTTTGATTTCGCCTCGTATCAAGCGTCCGACAACTCGTGGTTTTCACGCAATAAAAATATTTATGATCTATTCGTACAAACGCGCGCCAAAACTAGTTACCGCCGGATTAGCGTGCTCGCGTGGAAGAGACAATTATGATTAAAAAAAATAATAGAGAAAATTTACTCACGTTATTCGAACGTATCGAGTGCGGTGCGATATATTTGAGTATTTATGTATATATATTTGTGTACAAATTCATGTAGTGACAAGTGTTCTGTGCTGTTGCTCGACGAAGAAAACTCATGTGATGACGAACACCAACTTTCTTTTCCAATAGAAAACTACCGGCGCAAAGACGAGTCTCTCGACGATTCGAGGAAACATTTATTAATCAGTTGAGAATAAGCGTTGATACGAAAATAAAATATCAAATCGAATAATAGTGAATTTTAATTCGCGACCAGTAGAAAGTCAAGGCTCACTTTTTATTAAACGAAATATTGTAAAAATTCATCGAGGAAAACGTCTCGATTCACTGTCAAATTGATTATCGATATTGTTTCGCTTGACGAATAAAAAATCAAGTTTTTGATTGTCAAGAAACAGACATACTAATTCCAAAGATTTCGTGCACTTTTTCCGTTTATAATTTTATCCGTTTGTTCACGTCGCAGGGGAAAACGTTTTTCAACGTTTTATTTTTCAGTTTTTTCCGCCGATTTCTCTCACAATTGTTTTTATTCCTCTTTTGTTTTTGTTTGTTTGTTTTTTTTAAGTATTCGCAATTTTCGTCGCCGTAAAATGCAGTTTTTTTTTGCCTTCGTGTGTTGTTGCTGACCGCGCGAAAAGAGCTTTTCGAGAAGGCTTTCCACACCGTACGTAACACACGACGTCGGAGAGCGGACTGCGCCGGCTTGCCGGTCGAGCGTAGTCTATATCCGCGTATTGTATCGGCGTGCCCCGCGCGCCGGCTCGCCCATGATATTACGTACAGTACTTTTCAAAATTACTCCAAGCCGGCAATGATAAAAATGTCCCGAGAACAAATTTTTTCGTACTCGTTATTAATTATTTGGCTCAGATTCATTTTTTTATCGACTGAAAAGCTTTTTTTTTTAAATCACAAAAATGTCGTCATTGCAGCAAGAAATATTGTAGAAATAAATTTAGCTGACAGTTAATTTCGTTGGAAAATGAAAAATATCGTCAAAATAACGGAAAAATTTGAAAATATCGAAAATTACTTGGTTCACCCTGTTCGAAAAAATCTCGACGGTTTTTATCGCAATTTAAGTTTTACTCATTTTTTTCAGTCAACAATTTCCGACACTTTGGCGGTCTAAAGTTTCTCCTGACGTTTTTCGAGGCTGAATTTTAGAAAATAATGTCCAAACGGTTGCACAAGAATCTCGATAGTTATGCTATAACTTCGAAGAGATCGTGTGAAATGGGACTCGAATTATGGAGGGGCCTGTACCTGCCTTACTGCGACTTATATATATGTACATAGGGCTACACGAGATTACGAGAATGTTCGTATGGACACACGAGTGTTACGAACCAGGGACGTGAATAGATGCTTGTTAACCCTGATGCAGAATAATTCCCTCGAACATTGACAGATAGAAAAGTTTTTTCCTCATTCTCAACACTTCTCAACAGCAGCATCGAACTTTTTGATTTTCTATAAATCTCGATCGCAAAAGCGTCACCGCGTTGACGTGAAGCTGAGAATTTAATTTTGTCAAAAACGTCGATATTTTGTTGTCGATAATTCCAAAATTTTCGTACTTTACGAAATCTACGATTGGAATGACAAAAATTTACTTCGACTTGCTGCAATGACAAGATTTTCGCGATTTTCCAAAAAATCGTTAAGTGATTTTTATTTCAATAACAATCCCATTTTACTGACGAAAATCTTGTGCCGTTATTCAGTTTTACGCATCGCGGGAGAAAATTTGTCATCGAGCGGGGCCGGAAAATGAATTTAGCGAAATTTCGACGAGACTCGAGCACTTGAAAGAGTGTCAATGTCAATAATCCATTGAATTGTTAACGATCGTTGATTTCGACGTCCGCGCAGGGCGATCGATTATAAATGAAAGTGGAAAAACGTTAGCAAACATGAAATATCGATCGTCCTCGGGAGGACAAATCTGCAAGACGTTTTGTCGTATAGCACGACATACTAGAATAACGTATGTACAGTGTTCCGAAAGGCATCGTCATACACATCGTCGAAAGTGCATTCACGTAAATTACATGCCAGGGCCGTGCTTGTCTAAAGATTGACCCTGGTAACTATAAAGGTCTTGGATCGTCGCGCACCGAGAGACAAAAGACACTCGAGATGGCACACGTGCACTGAGAAAAAAAAATGCTTGTCGATCATGCGGAAAATCCATCACGGGCTCACTCGCTTTACACTGAAAATAAATGTTTGTCAAAAAACGGCGATATTTTGTTGAACCCGGTGAACTAAATACTTTTCGGTTAATTCAAAATATTCATAATTTTGCAAATATTTTTCATACCTAACCGAACTGTCAAGTAACTAAATTCACGATTCGAATGACAAAAATTGACTTTTCGAAGAAACTTTCCACAATATTTCTCGCCACAATGACATTTTTGTGATTTAAAAAAAAAAAACTTCTTTCCCAACGAAATTTTCTTCTCAGTGCCGAAAAAAATTATAATTATAATTAATGAAAACAATTGCATTTTTTTTAATAGTTTGCTCGTTGAACGTGTTCGGACAGGGTCTCCAAGCTCATGTTTTTAGCACGTCATAATTTTTTCGAATATCTTACGCACGAGTGGCTACTCTAGGAGCCCATACCGCTATAATGCTATAGGAAGAGGATGAGGAAGAGAAGGCAAGAGTGTAAAAGAAGTAGAGAAATGTATAGTGGTTATATGGTATAAAAGCTACTGTGCAAAGAAACCGGTTAGTCCTTTCGTCCTTCCGCGCTCGTCGAGCCAAAACACGAAACATAATCCTTCCTTCGTACAGTCATCCTTACGTGTGTGACGAAATATCTGATCAAGGATTTCCGTTGCGGAGAATCCTCGTGCGCGGTAGCCATAGCGAATGCAGCGAAAAAAAAAATCTCACCTTAAAAAGCATCTTCAAAAAAAAAGCTCCGATTATTTAGCACAGAAAATTTGAGAAACGTTCTCAAATATTCCCAACACGATTGATGTGTGACAAAAAAAAAATCTAAAAATAAATGTTTCGTTGTCACGGTCGAAGGAAATTTTAGTCCTAACATTCCTGATGTTTGCGATCGATCGTTGCATCGTGTAATGGAAATTACAACGTGTTGCATATTTTAAAAAACTTTTTTTTCGCGATAAGAGGCATTAAATCCCTTTGACTACTCATTATCCGTAAAATAATTTCAATGCGGATGATTGCATGGGTACAGGCTGTAATAACGAGGGGAAATTAATTAAACGCTGCAATGCTCTTGGGCATTTTTTTACGCTCGGGGAGCTCGGAAGAGCAAATAAATAGCAAAATAACTGAACGACATCGAGTCACGAGCTTGCATGGATCGATTGTGTCGATGTATTTTTTAATTTACACACTCCGATGATTCATTCGAACTTGGGCCTCGGCGAATTGAATAACGAATCGCGAAGTAGTTTAAATGAAAACGCCGATTGCAACATCCATCGCGGTTAATACGTTCGTATGAAAATAAAAATCTGAAGAATAAAAATGCAGAAAAATAATAAGCGAATTATTGCTCCGACGAGGACTGATGCATTTTTAAAGATTCCAACAATTATGTTGAATCGCGACTATATAGTGAAAGCCTCGTAATAACAGGATTGAATAACAAATAATTATACCAACGAGGAATTGCATTTAAACCTATAAAGAAAGAATCGATAAAAACAACGCATTGACAACTCTTGCTCTCGATTATGTCATCGCGGATATTCGATTACCTGATCAATCATGCTCCCCGTCTTGGACTTACACAATGCCACCACTAGGAACTGCCGGGCAAAAAAATTTAATCTTTTCACGCAATTATTTCCACTGCGTCGATGAAAAACGTTGCCATTTACATTTAAATTGTATAATAAACAATTATCAATGAGAATTCAACTTGCTGCACTGAAAATTCAATTTTGTCAAAAGAATCGTCGGTATTTTATAGAACACGGTAAACTGAATATTTTTTGATAATTCCAAAGTTTTCGTAATTTTTACATTTTTTTAAATTCAAAGTCGAATGCCGACCAAGATCATTAAAAAACGGAAATTTGTTATATTATGAAGGCGAAACTTAATAGATGGCGTAGAAAATAGAAAATTAGAGCGAGGAGTACGCTGGGCGAAAGATTCAATTTCCGGTACCAAAATGAGAGAGAAGCATCATAGTCGCGAGTTCCCTTGACCCTCCGAGGGAGAAATTCTGCATCCTCATTAATCGAGTCTACAAAAACACTCGGCCTCGCGAAAAGAATAGATATTGTGTTGTTTCTCACTGAAAACAAAAGTTTATTGGAAAAAAACATTTACTTAATCGTGTTAAACACGATATTGACGTTTTTTTGACAAAGTTTAATTTTCTGCGTCCTCGTAATCGAAATGACGTTACACATGCAGTTTATTTTTGTAGATAAAGAAGAGGAAAAAATTGCATGAATTTAATGAAGACTATGTTTTGGTAACGCGGAATTTGAGTCTCGAGGAAATAATTTCTGGGACTTTTGGCACGCGGCCATGATATTGAATGCGCTGTTCAATGTTATTCGCTGACGAAACACCGCGCGGGACGCTTGCGATTCTACCTTTTTTGAGCGTGCGCGAGGTGCGCGCACCTTTTAGATCGCACGTAATTAATAACTCGAATTTGGACAACATCCAGCTTGCCTGGGTCTCGCTTGCAAAGGCGAACTATTTAGGCGCATATATGACGGAGACGTTGCGGAGCTTTCTCACGTGAAGTTGCGCGCGGTCTACGACGTTCAACTCGGGAGTAATCGTCTTACATATGCTTCATCGGGTTTAAACAGAAATCTTTGACGTCAACGAAATTCTATTTTAGGGTATTTCTTGGTGCTCGCGGCTCGCGCGTTTTTAGTAAATATATCGCGAGGAAGAAACGCACACACGTCAAAACATCATGTACGCAACATGTATGCGAGACGATCGGGCGCGTGACAACCGGATGACGATTCCCGACGATTCCATTAATAACGAAGAATTACCGTAATTCTCAAACTAATGCAAAACGACTTTATTAAAGGATGTTGAGTTCTGAATCGCATATGATAAGAAAATTCTGAAAATTCAACATATGTTTTTGTATGAAGTATTCAAGAGATTATGGAAAAATTTCACCACTCGTTATTGAACAATTAAAATTATTAAATAAAATTTAGTCAAATGGTATAACTTTGCGATACATTTTTTTGTGGGCCTGCTCTCGATTTTTCAATATTTACAATATATTGAAAGCAACGGAAACGAAACCTGGTTTATTCATAAATATTCCTCGTATTTGTTTAAAAAATTGTCCTCAACAAAATGTTAATTTTTTAATAACAAGTGTGAAATTGTGACACGACCTCTGAAATACTTTATACAAAGACATACTAAATTTTCATACATTTTTCTGTTGGGAAAGATTGAAATTTTGTTGTTGGATACGTTCGACTAAACGTTTTTTAGAAAAATCACAAAAATTTTGTCATTGCAGCAAAAAGTAAATTTTTATCATCGCAATCGTAAATTTTGCTGACAGTTCCGTTAGAAATAAAAAATATTTTCAAAATCAGGAAAATCTTGAAATTATTCAAAAATATTTGGTTCACCGTGTTCACAAGAAAATATCCACGTTTTTTGACAAAATTTAGTTTTCTGTGCAACAATTTTCTGTCACCGGTTGTTTGACATTTGTTCTCAACAAAATGTTAATTTTAATGTTAATAACAAGCGTGAAATTTTGACACAATGGAAAAACGCAGAGTATCCTTTGTTAACGTTTGCTCGATCCCTTTGCCGGCGGTGAGTGTCGAAATATTCAAGATTTTTCGGGTATTTTTGAAAAGTTGAATTCGTGGGAATATTCAAGATTTTTCGGGTATTTTTGAAAAGTTGAATTCGTGGGAATATTCAAGATTTTTCGGATATTTTTGAAAAGTTGAATTCGTGGGAATATTCAAGATTTTTCGGGTATTTTTGAAAAGTTGAATTCGTGGGAATATTCAAGATTTTTCGAGTATTTTTGAAAAGTCGAAATTATGGGAATTTTATGGAAAATGTTAGCCTCCCCTCATGGAATATCACTTGTTACAATGAGAGCAACCAGTTTCCGAAGAAAAAAAAAAAATTGCATCGTTTTTCGAAAAAGCAGGAAAAACAGCATAATCGTCTGGGGTTTTTATAGAGTTTCATGGTATTGGCAGTCTTCCCCTTCCTCAATATTATATGCGATACCTTTTTTATCAATAGCAATTGTCAGAAAAAAATTCGGAGCAATTTTCTGCAAAAGCCGCGATTGTTAATATTTACCATCCTCTGAAGGGTTGAAATTTTATGGGTTATCGAATTTTATGAAAATCTTAGTTTTACGAAAAATCGTCGGAACGCTTCGATTTTTGGAAATTTTGTTAGATATTGTGAATAAATCTTTAACTTTTTTTTTCCTTTCTAGAAAATTTGTCTAAATGTTATCATTTGAATGCAGATACAAAGAACGCTGCAAATTTTGCTTTCTCAAGATGCTCTTTTTTTTCTTTCTTCTATTTTTCATTCCGAGGAGGTGAACATTTCGGTACATAGAAATTCAATGAAATGAGCAGAACGAAGAGACGAAAAATAGGAAATTCGGGTACAGCGTTTAGACGAAAATTTATCAAATTTTGACTCGACCGAAGAATTTCTCGTGTGCTGGTCATGGACCAACGCACACGTGGACATTGCGTGGCTTCGAATACGAGACTCGAAAGTTTTTTGACACGTGTTCTCATTACCTTCGGACCCTTGTGACGAATTTATTTTTTATTCTCCTAAATCTGTGACATTTTCGTACGATAACGCGTGTTTTTGTACAACGAGTCATTAAACTGTGCAACACTCTCGAATCCATCTCCGAATTCGTGCCATTGACTCCATCGTCGGTATTTGGAACCGCGTATTGCATAATCGTTGGATAGTTGCCCGGGTGCAAAAAGTGGAAAAAACCTCTTAAGGATGTGGTGTCGGGATCGACATTCTCAAAAGTTAATACCCGCGGAGAACAGGACGATCAGTTGTAAAACAGAAAAGAGTCTCAGACTGAATAGAAAGGCTGATGAATTAATTTATTTAGGGTTCTTTCAAAATTTTGTATAAACGTTCTTGCCACCAAAACTCACAATTTTCTCCTACGAAGATAAATTTCTGGCGTTCAGAATTTGAGATATTTTTTCTCCATCTAAACGCAAGTAGCTTCAAGTCACGTAAAGTTAAAAATCTGTAAAAAAATGTATTTCGCATTTTTTGCAGATATAGCCGGAAATTTTTAAAGAAAAATCGAAAACACATTTTTTCTGCAACTCATAAACGAAACGTTACTTGAATTTACACGCGCGTTTAGATGGGAAAGATTCAAAATTGGAAACGAAATATCTCAAATCCGTAGTGTCAGAAAATTTTTCTTCATCGGAGAAATTTTTTAGTTTTGACGTCAATAATGTTCGTACAAAAATATTGAAGCATCCTGAATGGAGTAATTTTTTCATATCACAGTAATACGTTAATGCAAATGTTCAACCTTTTTCCTGAACCGTCTCAAATTTCCGAGGCATTTTTTCCTGTGATAATAATTCTTTTTTCTCCCAACAGAATCGACGATGTTTTTTTCCCTGCGGTACCCATTACCCTCGATTTTTGTACAAGAAGATCAACCAGTTTGCTGTATGCAAATGTGACGAGAATTAGCAACAAGTTTCTCTTTTTTGTTTAATCTTTTTTTTTTTGAAAAAATAAAGGGGTGTCCGAATCTTTTGATGTTTTTTTTGTGTTGCTTGGTTTTGTTTTGTTTGTTTTGGTTTCTTCAGGTCGCACGTGTATTCCTGCAGCGGAGCGACGAAGATCCGGGGCGGAAGGGGGAGGAGATATATCGCGAAATGGAAAATCACAAGGATCCGTGCCCTCCGCGTTTGTCTGGTCGTCTAACCGGTTCTGTCTCCGCGTCTCGACACGCTCATCACATATACTCGTGATGTATATTGTGTATATTGTATATATATCATTTATATTCGAGGATACACACGTGGCGCAAAAAAGCAAAACAAAAAGTCCATTTTTGACCTATCGAGACGATGAAACGTTTACGACTACACTGAAAATAAAATTTTGTCAAAAAATTTCGATATTTTGTTGAACACGACGAACTACTAAATATTGTTGGATAATTTCAAAATTTTCGGTGTTTTGGCAATATTTTTGATTTCTAACGCGGAACTGACAGCAAAATTTACGAATGGAATTACGAAAATTCACTTTTCGAAGAGACTTTCGAAAATATTTCTTGCTGCAACGACAAAACGTTTGTGGTTAAAAAATAAAAAACGTTTAGTCGAACGTATCCAAGAAAATATCGATTTTTTCCAAACAAAAAATTCTTTTCAGTCATAGAACGATATTCCGCAATCGATCTCAGCTAGACGATATCCGAATAAACTTCATGGAGCGCAAGAAACAACCAAAATTTGCCGATTTATTTTCAACCCAAAGCATAAAACATCAATTGAGATGGAATTCTATTATAACAACGTCGGCCTCTTTCATCAATTTGGTGCACGTACAAATTGCCAGTTTACTTTCGGGGCTCTTTGTTTCCGGACTCAATTTTCTACGTCGCAATATAATTTCGGTGCTTTCGCACAATTGGGTAGCAGCGTGTTTGAACAATTCGTCAACTCCGTTTCCCACTTTATTCGTGACTAATATTCTATGAATTGGAGCCGCATGAATAAGATGAAAAGTTTATTTATTCTCATACGTAAAACCTGCGACCACTTTTTCTCTTTATTTTTGACGAAATGTATTATTTTTGGATTTACGAGCTCGAGGCAGGCGCAAAGTCGATGCGTTTTACGTAAACCGATGCGTTTTATGTCGTAAGACGTATATCAGCCGATGACTGTCATCAAATCGATCATTTTTCCGATCGTTCCGAACATCTGTCAATAATATTCTTTACCATAATTCAATATTATGAAAAATAGTGTAAAGCGCGCAATTGTGAGTAAATCGTTATTATACTGAAAAGAAAATGTTGTTGAAACATATCGATATTTTGTTGGACACGTGTGACTAAACTTTTTTTTTGAAAAATCACAAAAATTGTTGACTATTTCTGTCATTACAATATCGCGTAAATTTAGCAAAAATATTTAGTTCACCTTGTTCAACAAAATATCGACGTTTTTTGTAAAAAATTTAATTTTCAGTGCAAGTACTTTTTTGCTGTTGAGAAAATTGTAAACTTTGAGGAAAAATGAAATTGAGCGGAGACAATTAAGGGGCTTTGAGTTGTGACTCTAGATATTATTTGTGTGATGTACAAAATTGCTGAAGACACACACGAAGCTTTCCGGAAGGGCGCGGTATTCCTTCTGGAAAGATATCTCGGTCGACGAGTTTTCAGGGTCAGCGAGATGAACGTCTACGCACGTAAGACACCTGACGGTCCTTCCAAGGTCACAAACGGCCAACACAGTTATCTCGTGTTGCTTTTTGCAGTTTTTTTGGTTAGAAGAGGTTCAGTGGTGTGAAAATGAAACTTTCTGTTATGGGCATCGAGAGAAAAAGTCGGTCAATTAAAAAAAATCATTTTTTTTTGTTTTCATAGCGAAAGTAGTAATTTCTCATCATTTAGGGATAAGATCGTTCAAGATGCCGGTGCTGGGGCAGCATTGAGGCTTTATTGTTGCTTAGACCTTTGAGTGCATACTGGGTCGTTTTGACCCCACACTGAAGAGAACATTTTGTTGGAAAAGATTGAAATTTTGTTGTTGGATACGTTCGACTAAACGTTTTTTAGAAAAATCACAAAAATTTTGTCATTGCAGCAAAAAGTAAATGTTTATCATCGCAATCGTAAATTTTGCTGACAGTTCCGTTAGAAATGAAAAATATTTTCAAAATCACGAAAATCTTGAAATTATTCAAAAATATTTGGTTCACCGTGTTCACAAGAAAATATCGACGTTTTTTGACAAAATTTAGTTTTCTGTGCAACAATTTTCTGTCACCGGTTGTTTGGCAGTTGATGCCAATGAATGTTAATTCATTCAGCGCCATAAAATATGGATAGTTGACTACAAAAAATGAAAATTCACCGGAATACGATTCGAAAAACGCCCTTCGTGAGATTGACCCAAAATACACTGAAGCGTTAAAATTCTGTCTCCAAAAAAAAGTGTCTATTCGATTTCCCTCCATCCACGTATAGTCACTGAATCATGCAACACTGTATAGGACACAATTTTCAAATAATTTATCAAAAATTTGTTTGTTTTTCTTCTCAAACGAAAAATAAAAACGTGAACTAAATTAGAGAAAAAAAATGGAAAAATCGTAATGAAAATTTTTTTCGTCACGCAGCTCTAAAGAGTGGACAAGATGCATTTTTGCTCAATTTGGAAATAATAACGATGTTGAAGGTGACACAGGCATTCAGAGACGAAATACGATCAGCACCAGAGTAAAATCGATAAAGAAGGAGAGGTGATTTATCGATTCATTTTCGATCAGAGAGAGGTAGTAAGTGGGTTTGATCGGTATATACGAATCAGATGCGAATTGCGCGTTTCGTTGCTAACCGGCGGCGAGCAGAGACAGAGGAGAGCATAAATGGAGCGGCGAAGAGAGGGAGGCGCGCACACGGATCGATTGACTGGAATTGTGCTTCGAGGAACGTGCATTTCCGTCGCAAAACTGAATTCAATTTAGGCTGCTACCCTTATCTAATTTCTCTCTGTAATTTTCACCTGGTACGCGAACAATCGATTGTTTGGACGCGAACAAAAAAACCCTGAGGCTCTTTATTCGATTAAACGTCCATGGAAAAGCAAAACAATCACCATGGTGGCGATTGAGAATAAAAAATTCAATATCAATAACGGAGTCGAATAGAAATTCCATTGTGAAATATTATTTAGTTTTTTTCCGATGTGCACACTTTCTATGGGCGCAGCGGGGGTCACCAATTTCCTTGAAAAAATCGAATATGTCTTGAAACACCATAAAATTCAAACCGATCAACCGACATTTCCCAAATTCAATACCAAAAAACGCTGCAAATTGCTTCCTCAAGATGCTCAAGCTGGACGATGCTCAAAGCTTTCTTTATGAGGCAGCCTATATTTTTTATTTTTGTTGTATTTTTAATTTTGGCCTCCTCATAAAGGATGCTTCGAGCATCGCGTGCAGCTTGAGCATCTTGAGGAAGCAATTTGCAAATTTCAATTTGCAGCGTTTTTCTTTTGTATTTGGATTCAAATTATATACAATTTGGACAACTTTACTAGAAAGTAAAGAGGAAGTACGGACTTGTACACAATATCTTGGGCAATTTTCAGAAATTTAAATGGTTGAAAGATTTTTCGAAAATCTCCGATTCTCGTAAAGTTCGAAAACTCATAAAATTTAAACCGTCCAACCGATATTTCCTAAATTCAATACCAAATTTCCTATTATACTCTATTCATAAATAAAAAATTATTAATAAATCTTGAAATTTGCGGATGCTAGAGCATCGATGATCGTTTTTTGAAAATTTCAAAATGCCGTAGAATTCCATTAGCTTCAACCGTTCTCGAGTTATAAGCGTTTGAATTTCACACTGCCAGAACACACACACACATACACACACATCCGGACATTTTTTCTAGACATGATTTTTTGATTTTTGGGACATTTTAAGTGCATTGACATAAAAGACTGGAAAATAAATTGTCATCGTCACATGGCTTCTTCCATGAGGAATAAGCAAAACAATCATAAATAACGATTTTCGATTCTTCGGTCATTAGACAGTCGAATCTTTGTGTTAAATGAGATTCACCGAAAAATCTTTGAACTTGAACTCCTTTATCGAGTTATTTGGCGTCTTTGAATAGAACACGATTACTCATACACGCTATATATAAATTTCTCTTACGCAAGAGTATTTTTACAAGAGACATCAATCGTCTAGACGAGTCGTCACGATTCGAAACGTCGAATTTGTTGGTACGCGGGTGAGCGAGCGTGTTCCATCACGCCCTGGTAAATTGCCAGGATTATGATACGGCTTTTGGGTGAATTATAGGCCACAAGCTGAAATTAACGTGTTAGTTATCGAGCATGCAGGGGATGAGAGCGAAGTCTCGCGCTAATACGCAATGATTCTCGAATTGTTAGGGAAAAACAAATTTTCATCAAGTATTTTCGTTTACATTCCAGTCAATGGGTATCCCTGACGCGTCGGACTTTTTTCGTTATGGCCACATGGTATTTCTATCATAACAACCACAAGCTACTGTGGCTTGTTGTATGGACACAGATGAGACAAAAGTTTTTTCCGCGCAAAAGACTTGAACTGAAAATTAAATTTTATCAAAAAAACTCGATATTTTGTTGCACACGATAAACTAAATACTTTTGGATGATTTCAAAATATTCTTCATTTCGACAATTGTTTCATTTCCAACGAAACTGTCGGCAAAATGAACGATTGGAATAACAAAAATTTACTTTTCGAAGAGACTTTCTAGAATATTTCTTGTTGCAATGACAAATTTTTTGTGATTTTTCAAAAAAACGTTTAGTCGATCGAAAAAATGACGAGTGTGATTAACCTTTCGAGTGGACACTATGGGTCATTTTGACCCGACAATTTTATATCAAAATATCATGAATTCACGCGAAAAAAATGTTTCTACCATGCAAAAAAAAATGCACATTCACCGGAATTGAATAATTTGAAAAGAGCCTCGAGTCAGATTGACCCAAAACATGCACTTATAGTTGAGAAATAAATTCCGTTGGTGAGTTGCTCAAACATTTTTCATACAAGAAGAATGCACAGGCTTTTGCATTTCATCACAATTATTTGGTGCAAAGCGATAATCGAGTAACAGGCTTCGTAGGAGGTGGAGCATGAATTTACTCGTCAAGGGATTTAAAGAAAAAAATTGTTACGTGGTGAGTAATGAGGAAAAAAAGAGGCTGAAAGTAACGAGCAGGTCATCGGTGTCAATATGTATACGTAATGGAAAAGCGAAGACTCAGAAGACCAGCTAACCGGGAGCTTACTTTGCTCGCGGCCCTGGAAGAAATTGATGGCTTCGGAACATTCATATAAGCGTCTTTTTTTTCTCTTGTCCGATAATCGTATTAAAGGTTTACGATAATGCTTACTCTAGTATAACTTCTGAAACAAACGACAATGGGCCATGAACTCTATTCTAACGTTCTTGTCATACACGAATCGATTTGACTTCATAATTAAGCCTCATTGCCCAGACAAAACTTAAATTAAGGATGTTGAGTGCCCATGAAATTTGTTAATTTTCATTGTCCAATAAATAGCTTCTTAGTCACGAGGAAATTTGTATACACGATCTCGTGAATGCTTCACGTAAAAACACACGTAATTTGAATATAATTCTATCGTCATTACTTTGACCACCTTAAGACTTGAAATAAAAAACGATAAGAAAATTCTGACAATTCAGTATGTCTTAGTATAAAGTACTTGATACGTCAGCTCGTTATCAAAAAATTAACATTTTGTTAAGAATAATTTTTCAAACAAATACAATATTTAAAAAAAACATACCAAATTTTGGGAATTTTTTGATCTTTCGCGACTTGGGAACATCCTTAATTGAGTGTCTGTCGAAGGTGGACATTAAAAATGCGTTTTCTTCCATCAAGGACACGAGAATGAAGAAAAAACATGGAAAGAAAGGATGAAAGTGCGACACATAGTGAACGTCGAACATGATATAAATAATTCGATAAGCCTGCGATGCTTTGAAACGCATTTAAAGAGGTTTCGATGCTCGGACGTGATGATAGTAATGAGTAAAAGTGGAAGGGATTATCGATCAATCGCTCCTACCGGATGTTTATTAAATTGGGTCAGTTAGGCAGGAATATTGCGTAGTTTCGATGGAGCTGGTTGATACTCGAGAAATGGAATGGAGCAGGTGGATCAAGGGGCAACGAGATACACGTCATCATTGCTGTGGGCCAAAAGACTTGATAGGATTTCACGTACTACGTGCGGAATTAACGTGACGCATAATCCACTAATAAAATTCAGTTTGTGCTTTACATTAACGAGGGATGCTGAACATCATTTCGAAAGCCATCATCGCGTTCATTGAATACCGCCACCATCAGTTCTAACGATTATTTCCCATGAAACGTGTTCCTCTCCGCATCGTTACACGCGTCTTTTTCTATCGCATCAACCGATGATTAGCCTAAAATTATATTCCTTGTCCAGCGAAAACCCTACAACAAGGTCCAAAATCATAACTCGATCTAGGATTCTTCAATAATTTTGTATCAACATTCTTGACACCAAAACCAAAAATTTTCTCCTGTGAAGAAAAAATCTCTGACGTCAGGAATTTGAGATATTTATTTTCAACTTTTACCATGGAAACGCGTGTAAATTCGAGTCGCGTTTCGTTTATGAGTTGCAAAAAAATGTGTTTAGGATTATTCTTCAAAAATTTTCGGCTTGCTATCTGCTAAAAAAATCCTAAATACATTAGTTTTGCAACTTTCTAACGAATCGTGGCTTTAATTTCACGCGTTTAGGTACGGAAAATGAAAAATAGCAAATTAATTATCTCAAATTGTTGTAAACGTCAGAAAATTCAAAACTGTTAGTTTTGGTGCCAAGAACGTTCATGCAAAATTTTGAAAGAATCTTAAATGAAGTAGTTTTGTAATAGTTCGCTTGAATGAGAATCACAGGACTTGTCAGTAGTATATATATGGAATCAAATCGAAACAACACTCTCAACTCGATAACTGATTTGACGTAAGCGTAAATAAAAGTGTCACACATTGGCATTATTACAGCGCTGAATAGCTCCGAGAACGTTGAGTCGTTATTATTTATTTCTTCCACTATACAAACACCATCGCACGTTATGTATGGTGGAGGATTTTTCAACGCTCGTATCAATTATTCCAGACAATATAGTAGACACGAGGCATTTAATGCCGAGTCAACTTGTTTTCGTCGTATTTGCGCGAACATCATGCATTTTTTTCTTATCTCTATACGACTAATCAATCGGTTAGCGAGTAGAAGTTGCTCCTCCGGCGATCTGTATTTTTGACTATTCTGGATAAAGAAATTGCTCGAGCTTCGCTTTATAATCGATTCCATTGCAGCCAGGAAAACGTGTGGCCGCGACTAAATTTTTTATCCTGGAGTATTGACACTCTGAGTCATTTCAACACGGAATAATTTTTTCGCCACAATTATTTCCACCTCAAAAATGTTTCCGAGGCCTGTCACCATTCGTTCTTCAGCAAGTCGATGGAAAAACGAACAAAAATTAATATATTTCTCGTTTACACGATAATCTCATTTTCGCAATACCGACGTGCAAAATTTTAAGTTTCAGATATTAAAAGAAGGCACATGCATGTTAATTACGTTGTTCTTCATTCTTTTGCGGTGTTTTTCCGGTTGACTTGACTTTGTCCTCTTTCACGAGGAATAACCAACATCGAAATGACCTCAAGTATTTCTTCATCAGGAATTTGAAAGAATCATCTGGCAGCGTTCCATTAAGGAGGTTGGAAATGACGTTACAGCGTTCAAAATTTAAATTACACGTTAAAATTTAAGTTACACGTTAAAAACATAAAAAAATTCAAAAAGATAAGAATTTTTTTCATTACAATTACAATTTTTTTTTATTTGTCCACCACTTAGTACTGGGGCAATTGATGTCGAAAATTCACGTGTATAAGTATAGGGTTTCCATATATACAGCAGGTATACATCCCGTGCATAAGATGTGCTGAATCATTCGATATCCTGGTGGTAAAAAATTTGAAAAAAGAATGGATTTCTATACTTGATGCCAAAGAGTGCTATCACGAAATTTGAACAAATTTTGATTATTTTGATTTCGTGATTCAACCTCCTAAACGACGTTGAAGTTTGCATCGTTGGAATGCCACGAAATTTTGATTGTTTTTGAGCAGAGACCTCACGATTATTATTCGATATTTGATGAGGGCGATAAAACGATCGTTTTTTTAGGATTTAGACACAGAATCGATCCGAAAATTGTCATTGTTTTTCAAATTGAACAAAAAATGACGGGGAAAATGTATTTGTCGTTGGACGCCAACGTTATTAGGAACTTCAGTGTCATTTCGATTATTACATACCCGGCTACAAAACTCTGTTGCGATTCACTCTCGAGAGGGGGATCTCGAGTTTCCCGATTGCGTCTATACAGACATATAAACGTGACAAGGTAGAGAAACCGATAGAATTCTCGCTTCGATATTGAGGTGTTGCTCTCGGCCATGGAACACGCAAAGGAGACAGTAAAAAAAAAAAAGACTTTGAATCTCGTTTCCAACCAATTATTGGAGGTTGATGAGCATCTCCGAGCCTATTACGATCGTCATAGAACACAATATAGCGATGGGGGGAGGCAAGTCAAAGAGTTTCCATAGGAAAATTTAAATATTGATAAAGTGATTAAATTTAGTGCAGCAAAAAATATTCTAGAAAGTCTCTACTAATAGTCCATTTTTTTCATTCCAATCGTCACTTTTGCTGACAGTTTCGTTAGAAATCAAAAATATCGTCAAAATAACGAAAATTTTGGAATCTTTATTAAATACATGAAAAGGTTGGTTGGAAAAGGTTGAATGACTCATCGAGAACTGGTTGCAAAAAAAATCTAAAATAATTCGGATTGCTGTGTAAAATACTGAAGAATAAATTCACAAAATTTTAAAATTGTAATCACTGAAAATTTTTATGTTTCTAGAATGATGATAACGAAAAGTCGAAACCGAAGTGTAAATTGCTAAAAAAAAAGAAATGTTTGTCATTTTCACAATTTTATTTAGTTTCTTTCCCAATTACTTTGATAGGGAAACTAAAAATTATTTTCTCTGCTGTGGACACAGCCTTCGCGTTGTGGAATTTTGTGGGCCACGAAAATTTTGATTGTCACGTTTCTGAAGTAAATTTATGATTCAAATTTTCTCAATGTATTTTTTTTTCTCTAGAATTGCTGTAAATTATTCGATACGAGATGTTTTTAATTTGCATTCGTCGGCATGTTTTAATTCGCCGAAGGAAATCCTTGGTTGGGAAGGTACGACGGTGAGCGTATATTTTATAAACAGTGTGTGGAGAATCAGCGAATTTTCAAGTGTGCACAGGGACAAATTGTTGTGACTCGGGTTCGAGGCGGTCGTATCTTTATTTTCACGGACATGCTCGGTGAGGGAAAAAGGTGAGCGTGTGTTTGGCGTGTAAACTTGGTTATGATGTATGCATTGGATGCACTCGAGCTCAAAGTACCACGGGGAAACGTGCCTGGGAGTGCATAACGGAGATTTCCTCATCCATCCGAGAGGTTTGTCGATCGAATTAATCGTCACCTTGTTGCAACCGCAACCAAATACCACACGGAGTGTTTTCGAGATAATTTCGGTCGGAATGCATTACTAATGGTGCAACGATTAAACAAAAGAATTTCTTGCTCGATATCGTCATAAATATCGCAAAAAATATATTCGTTTCATGAGCGCTGACCATTTTTTTTTCGCTGCACCGACAAAAATGATAAATTTTGCTTCCTGCTCTTGAAGCAACCTGCTATGTGACGATTAAATATCTTTTTCCAGGTTGCAATGTCAATGCGCTCAAAATTTCGCAAAACGTCAAAAAATCATACATAGAAAAAATCTCCCGATGTGTGTGTGTGTGTGTGTGTATATTTTGGCACTGTAAAATTCAAACGTTTATAACTCCGAGAACGGTTTGAGCTATAAGGCTACCGTTTTGCATACATGTGTTTTTATTTATAAATGAGTATCACAATAGGAAGGTTGGTACCAATTTTGGGAAATATCGGCTGAACGGTTAAAATTTTCTGATTTTTCGAATTTTACGAAAATCTGAGTTTTTCGAAAAATCGTCTAACCGTTTGAATTTTTTCAAATTTTCCAAGAGATTGTGTACAAGTCCGTACTTTCTCGTTACTTTCTAGAAAAGTTGTCGAAAAATATATCTTGTACGATTGAAATTTGCAAATTGCTTCCTCAAGATGCTCAAGATGCGGGATGCAAATATTATAAATATTCCCTTATAGAGGAAAGTCTGAGCATCGTGTGTTTGTTTCCTCTCGAGTCTTGCGAAAAACACATTATCAAAATTGAGTCTCCTGCGATGTTTAGAAAAAAAAATTATTCGTATATGTAGCGACGAGCGATTATACTTGGTGTCCGCTTTGAAAAGGAATCGTTTGCATTCGCGGTATCGATTTTTAACGAGGACAAGAATGATTCTTCTCGTCTTGAATGCTGCGAGTCCGTGACCCATAACACATCGACTGATTAAATTCTCTAGCGATTGTTGGTACGTGATAAATCGGAGCCGACTTTGCAAACGTTTTCTCAGCGATATTGAAATCCCTGGCCGTTTCCGGTTAGCACGAGAGAGAATATACAAAGGATATGAATGTTTGTGTCAACACTGACGAAATTTGACACGCCGCATCGCATGCGTATCTAATCGTCGTTAACAAATTGTAATCACACGTTTAGTATTTTCCGTTTTCGTAATCGTTGATTCAGCAAATTTATCAATTGCTCTATGAAAAAATTCACCCTGATTTTGAGTCTTTTCGTTTCTAGTTTATCGCGAAATTACTTCATTCAATCACTAATTTCGTATAAACATTCTCGACGCACCAAAACTACCAATTTTCTCCTACAAAAATTTTTTTCTGACGTCGCAAGAATTTGAGATATTTAATTTCCAATTTTCAACATTTCCCATCCAAACGCTCGTAAATTCAAGTCGCGTTTGGTTATCAGTTGCAAAAAAAAATGTGTTTAGGATTTTTTTTTTTTTTTAAACTTCGGCTCACAGCCTTTCTGGCAATCTGCAAAAAGAATCGTAACTACATTTTTTTTTCCAACTGGATTTTCGCAACTTTTCAACGAAACGTGACTCGAATTTACACGCGTTTGGATGGGGGAAATTAAAAATTGCAAATGAAACATCTGAAATTTTCGAAACGTCGGAAAACTTTTCTTCATCGGAGAAAGCTGCTGTTATACTTTCGCTGCCAAGAAACGTTTATAGAAAATTTTGAAAGGACCCTAAATAAAGTCGTTTTCTGATAGTAATAAAACTTTAAGAAGAAAAAAATCTTCTCAAGGTTTTTGATAATTAGAAGAATAAAAATTGTCTGCTTGATCGATATGCAACAATGTTACATGGCCGCGGAGATATTATCGTCTCGCGTTACTGCGAGATGAATGTGACGTGAAATCGCGTGGAATCCTCGCGTGACCGGGTAGAAAGTAGTTCCCGGACTCAATGTTTGCGAATGCGAATGACTTCTACCTAGTTTCTTATACATTGAATTACTGCAGTCGCGATCAATCAACGTTTCTTGTTTCAGCTATTCCGCGCGAGTTATATGCGGACGAATCCCATATGCACCGAAATAATACGCTGTGAATATTCGTCGCGGACTGTCTTTCCGGTCCCTTGGGAAAATAAAAAGCACTATCGATTCCATCCTTAGGAAATTTTTACTCCAACGAAAGAAAAAAAAACCAGAATTCGTGTAAAATTTTTTCAATGAGAAAAACGAATTTTTTTCGAGGAGAATTTTCTGATGACTCGAGGGACAAGGGCACTGAAAATTAAATTTTGTCAAAAACCGTCGTCGATATTTTGTTGAACAATTTACTTGTCGTTGAGATTTTCTAGAATATTTCTTGCTGGAGTGACAACATTTTTTGTGATTGCGGCAAAAACAACGTTTCGTCGAACGGATCCAACAAAATAATGTCGATCTTTTCCAACACAATTGTCTTTTCAGTGGGGAGAGAAAAAAACGCTGAAAATGAGCTAAAATTTGCGATACTCGTCGAGACCTTCGACAACACGGATCCCGGAAAAATTGTGCAATTAATACGTCATGCTCCGCTAACTTTCGGCATTAGAATAAAATTGAAGCAAAAAATGGACATGCATTGTTGAGTAATCGTCGTCCGGAGAACCGAGGGACATAATAATTGTCAGGAAATCTCGAGGTGCAATTAATCGTGGAGGTCAAAACCAGACCCGAATGTTTATTGTCGGAGTTAATCAAGCGTGTGCACTGAAAAGAAAATTTTGTTGAAAAAGATCGATAATTTGTTGGATACGTTCGACTAAACGTTTTTTTTTTTCAAATTACAAAAACTTTGTTATTGCAACGAGAAATATTCTGAAAAGTCTCTTGAAAAAGTAAATTTTTGTCATTCCAATCGTAAATTTTGCTGTGGTCAACAAAATATCGACGACGTTATTTGCCAAAAATTACAATTTTCAGTGTATATGGCAATTATCGTCGTTACAATTACGACTAGGAAAAATTTGCAGACCAATGATTTAGCAAATTATAGGAAAATGACGATATCGCGTCTGGCCACTCACCAGTCTTGAAAGAGATCCGAAGCTTCGGCAAGAATATCCCGCAACAGTGTTGTCGCTGGTGGAACGTGTGGCAGCACGACAGGTGCAAAAACCCCGCAAACCCCGGAACTTCGACCATGTCTAGCCTCGTATTTGCTCAGATAGTTGGCCAGATATCCAAACAGCCGGTAATGCGACGGTGGCAAAGTTTCGAACAATTGTTTCGTCTCGACGATCCATATTTCTCGATTGTTCTCAAATTCTTCTGCAATTGACGAAATTACATTTTTAAACAACAAAACAAACGTCGTTCATCATTTTTTGGTCTTGCAATTTTTATGCAATTGTTAGTTACGAAATCGATTTTTAGGTTTTTAATGCAAATTTTAATAAAAATGTCGTCGATTTTTTTCTGTACGAAAAAATTAAAAAGTTTTCAGAAACGGGAAAAATTTTTGACAAGTTTTGCTGGGGCGATAGTAACTCGTGCGAGGATTATGCTAAAGGTGAAGGTCGTATCAGAGAGTTAATGGGCGGGGAACAAGTTGCTACATTCGACTCGGTACTTCCGGTTGAAAATAGAATTTCGTGCTGGCTCGCCGCTATTTATTAGCAACTCGCACCAAAATAGCACGACCAATGCGTGCAGGAGCCATGTGCCGCCATCGCTCGTCACTACGGTGCAATGTGTACACGCAGGGAAATGGTAACCAACAGAAAAAAAACTTGCGGAACTATAAAAAGTTGAAAATTGTAAAAAAAAAAAAAATTGTGTTTTTTCACTCTTTGAAGATATTTCGAGCGAAAGCGTTGACTGTGGAATGTGAATTTTCCCATTTGCATAGAAATCCGTACGTAAATTTTGTCTGGGCAGTTTTTTAAATTGCAATAAAAAGTTTGTTGGATATTTACGAAGAGTTTCGAACGATCGTGGTAAGGAAAATAATTCACGTCGTGTGGAACTCTGTAAGGAAGATTCGAGCTTATACTTTCTTAGGTGAAAAGTGAATTTTTCGTTCTGAACCTGATTTCTGATATTGAGAAGAAATTCTTGTGGGAAAAGGTCAAAACCATTTTGTTAGAAACGTTTAATAAACGATTTTTTCTTTTTTTTTTGTCATCGCAGCGAGAAATATTCTCTAGAGACTGTTCGAAAAGTAAATTTTTGTAATTCCAATCGTGAATTTTGTTGACAGTTCCGTTAGAAATGATAAATATTGTCAAAATAACGAAAAATTTGAAATGATCGAAAAATATTTGGTTCGGCGTGTTGTCAAGAAATATTTTGGAAAACTCACGTTCGTGAACGTCCAAGAGACTCGCGACGAGGGTCGAAGGTACCAAGGGCTGGGGTAGTTCCTTGAGATATTGTCTGAGGAGCGTAGCAGCGGTTGGTGGACAAGCTGCAGCTTCGAGATCGGCATCGCCGCGCCGTTCGAAAGCGGTTCTCAGACGCTCCGTCAATCTCGGGCTTCCACCGGACAGACGAAAAACGGAAGCGTTCTGAAACCCGTTGATCTCGATATACGAGCACAAGCGATGAACCACGTAAGGAACGCCAGTGTCGAGATAAGACTCGACGAGGTCGAGCCTCGCACCGAATACTCGACTCGAACTTCCGCCACGTCCGAGTAGCGAACCAGCGAGTACACGTTTAACTCGAGCTAGTCGAGACTCTTCCTAAGAAATATATGGAAAAAAAAACAATACGAAATTATCAAGTTCTCTTTATGGAAAATAAAAATAAAGAAAACATTCGAACAGAGAATATATGCATGAAAATTGAAAAACAAAATTGAAGAAAATTGAAAAGAGACGCTTTCTTGTAGTAAATTGTCCATATTTTATGGCCCTAAGTTAATTCTTGACCTTCTTTGCCATTAAATACCGCGATCGATCGGTAGGGGAAAATTGTTCGGGTCAAAACGACCCGAATATGCACTGGAAGGTTTAATATTTTCGATAAATTGTCTTTATTCAGAGATTCCGAAAATGAAGGACTCGGCGAAACTCTAAATCAAATTTCCAAGGAAGACAAAAGATCGATATTTTGTTGAATACGTTCGGCTAAACGTTTTTTTTTTTTTAACTCACAAAAATCATTGCAGCAAGAAATATTCTGGAAAGTCTCTTCGAAAAGTCAACGTTTGTCATTCTAATCGGAAATTTTACCGACAGTTTCGTTAGATATGAAGAATATTGTAAAAATTACGAAAATTTTGAAATTATCCAACAATATTTAGTTTACCGTCGACATTTTTTAGCAAAATCCAATATTTTCAGTGTGTGACGTCGTTCTGTGGACCAGCGTGGCTGATGGGTGAAACGTTTTTTTTCGCATAACAACGAGAAACTTGGCAACGGATCAGAGAAAAAGAAAATTTCAAAAAGCTCAGTTCAAAATAATGCTGCTGAGTGAAAATCTACAGAAAGATTCGAAAAATCCATTTTTTTTTACGTTCGGGAAATAAAAGGTTCACGGGAAAATGCAATTTTTTTCGTTGATTCAGGTTACGCATTGAATTGAACAGCATAAATGTACCTTGTCGTTTGACTGTTGGCGAGTTCGAGAAGGACTTGACGATGAGCCATGGTGGTGATGGTGGTGGTGGTGGTGATGATGATGATGGTGATGAAGAGGATCTTGCTGAGGGCGTCTCATCCCACTTCGTCTGCACCGCGACCCACTGCCGCACTGGGAATAGTTGAATTTTATTTTTCAATGTATTAATCGAAACGAGTTACGAAATCTGGATGGCAAAAACATGAGTCAGCAAAGAAAATTTTGTTGGAAAAAAACGATACTTTGTTGAATCGACTAAACGTTTTTTTTTTAATCACAAAAATGTTGTAATTGCCGCAAGAAATATTGTAGAAAGTCTCTTCAAGAAGATAACTTTTGACATTCTAATCGTAAATTTCGCTGACAGTTTCGTTAGGCACGAAAAATTATTGTAAAAATTACGAAAAGTTCGAAATTATTATACGATTGTTGCCATACCGCTCTCTGAGATTGATAACGACAACCAAAAGCTCAAGGCATCCAAAGCAATCGAATAAAAAGACGGTGAAAAAAATGCATGGATATGAACAAAAGATTTCGAAAAGTTTGCTCGTGTCCCAAAGAAGAAATGAGACTTCACGATATTTTGAGGACAATTTCTACTCGCGTAAAACGAAAAATGAGAGAAAGGGTAATCGCAACGTAAAATTCCAGAACATCTCGTGATAAGCGATCGCCCAATTTATTTCGACGGGCAGATAATTTTCCAAATACGTTACGACAATGAAATTTATTCATTTCTTGAGGTAATTTGTCTTATTAGAACGTTTATTGCTGAATTTTCAAACAATTCTAAAGTCTCATCCAAATTCTCTCGTTACTCATCCAATTTTAAGAATATTTACCACTGGAGGTTCGATAAATTTTCAATTAAACAATTCCCTCACAGTTTTACAATGAGACTCTGGTGAATAACGCTGAAGTTTGCACACTCATTGCTGTAGAGAGTGTCATAGCGACAAGAGACGTAAAAATGTTCTTGTCTCGAGTCACTACGTATTTTGCTCATAATGACAAAATTTCCGTAATTTCGACAATATTTTTCATTACTGACGGAACTGTCAGCACAATTAACGATTGGAATGATAAAAATTTACTTTTTGAAGAAACTTTCCCGAGAATTTCTTGCAGCAATGACAAAAGATTTTTGATTTTTCAAAAAAAACGAACGTATCCAACAAAATATCGATTTTTTCCAACAAGAATTTCTTTTCAGTGCAGTTTCAGGGGGAAATTTGATGAAATTTGTCACAAAATAAAACCCCAATATTTGTTTCTTTAGTATCAAGAATGTAAGGCACATTCTTACCGTCTCAAATGTACATTATTGTCAAAGCTATGACAGTTATATTTGACCTTGAGACGAATGAAAATTAAGGGTTGTTTGACGGTTAACCTCGGCTCAATATTGCAACGTCTATCATTTCCAATCACGTACACGATATCGCGTTTCGCATGTCACCGCAAATCCCTCGTTTCGACAATGATTAATCGATAATCGATAACCGTTCGGTTCATTCCGAAAATAAATGACAAATTGCACATGGCGAAAAACTGTTTTACGTCTACACAGTGAAAAAACCGAGTAACGACGTGTTAAAAGAATAGAAAAAGAAAAAAATACACAAAATTATCAATTTTTTTCAATCGAAAATGATAAAACAATAAAAAATTCGAAGAGAGTATGAAAATTGGAAAAGAAAATGCCAACAGGGCAACCCTCCGAGTGCAGATTGGGTCGATTCGACCCAAAGCGTTTTGTGTTTTTTTTTTTTTTAAGACGTTTTTTTCGTAGTGCCTAAATGAATTTTAGACGAAAACACAAATTAAAAGACAAAAAATTCGTTGCCATTAAGGATGTTGAGTCCCAAATCGCAAATGATAAAAAAATTCAGAGAATTTGGTATGTTTTTGCATCAAGTAATTGAAAGGTCGGGTAAAAATTTCTCGACCATTAAGGAGCTCGTTATTGGACAATTAACATTAATAAATTAAATGTAGCCAAATGACGGTGTTGAAGTTTGCATCGTTTGAATGCAACGAAATTCTGTTTTTTTTTTGAGCAGATCTCAATATTTTTGTACGATATTTGGTCAAGACAATAAAATGATCTTTTTTGAGGATTCAAACGCAATATCGATACGAAAATTTTCAAGGTTTGGGAAATTTAACAAATAATTAATGATAAAAGTATTTTTCGTTGGTCTCCAACCTTGCGAACTTCAATGTCATGCCAAATGTAGTCTCATGGGAACTTGTATAACTCTGCGCGATAAGTTCTTGTATTGACTTCTCAATTTTTTAATATCTACGAAATACTGGAAGGAACGGAAACAAACCGAAATTTATTGATAAATATTTTCTGTATTTGTTTAAATTGTTGCTAACAAACGAGACCAAATTTTCAGAATTTCCTCATCATTTTTTATTTTAAGCCTCAAGGTGGTTAAAGTAATGACGATAGAAGTCTTAAAATTCCGTATGTACAAATTTAATCGCATGATTACGAAGCTATTTATTGAACAATCAACATTAACAAATTTCAGAGGTACTCAACATGCTAGAGTGAGTGAAAATCGTTGAGATCGAAACGTCCCACTATGCACTTGACGCGGATAGATTAGCCAAGCAGTTACGAATCGAAGGGAGGTGAAAAAAATGTGACAAACTTACAATACACTCTCTCGCGACTCTCCACAGATTGATAGTATATGCTGAATTCAGTCTGGAAGCCGTACAAAACGGCACCTGTGATCCAACGATTTTCCACCCCCTTTTGCTTCTGGTCTCTTTCTCCCTCTCTCTCGCTCTCTCGACGACAAATTCGTCTCGACGCGATGATGTACGTTTTTTTTCTTTTTCATCCACAATTTGATTCGTTTCTTATTTTTATCATCAACGTTTTGTACGTTCTTGTCAACGGGTCAGGAGCACTTTATCGTCGAAATGCACGACGTATTCTGAGATGTTTTTGGTTTTCGAATAAATTCGAGTGCAAAAAAGTTGACTCGGATGTTTTTGTTGGTGATTTTTGGGAAAATGTCGTGTAAAAAGATTTTCCGAATAAGAGAGATGGATATGGTCAACTTCACACGGTCGACTTTTTGAATAACTTGAAAACGTGAAAAACAACGAGTCCCAGCTTCATGTCCCAATCACGGCACATCATAAAACACGTGTCGCCCTTCCGTTAAGGCGAAGGGCACTTCCTATGGCTGCTTCAAAAAATGCGTCGACACCAGGCGTAACGTAAGCATCGAGGGTCGGCGCACCACGAGATTTCTTGTGTTTTGGCTTGGGAACAAAGGGACTCAAGGTCACCACCGATTCAACGATGAACCTGGCATGACTTCGATCCCTTGCTGTCCGAAAACTTCTCTAGTCCAATAGTTTTCTGCAATTTCAAACAAAAACAAAATATTCAACTGTCGCTCTTATATGTATAAAGGTCTTTATAACGTTTCGTGCAGACATATTGCCCTTTCAAGGCCTTCGCGAGTAAAAATTGCTCACGGAATTATTTTCGAAATAAATAATTATCATGATGATTTTTTCAATAAACTTTGAAAATAAAAATGTTCATTCCCTGAAACAAAACTGGATTAAGTCTCGTAATGACTCTGAAGTTTCCATCGTTGAGATGATTCAACAAAATAGTATTTTTGAAATTCATTAGTGAATTTTGAAAATCATGCCAATTTTTCGTGGCGATTGAGTTTTTAGGACGATGTTGAAGTTTGCATCGTTGGAACGCAACGAAATTCTGTTTTTTTTTAGCAGATCTCAAGATTCTTGTACGATATTAGGTCAGGACAATAAAATTATCTTTTTTGAGGATTCAAACGCAATATCGATACGAAAATTTCCAAGGTTTGGCAAATTTAACAAATAATTCGTGATAAAAGTATTTTTCGTTGGACTCCAACGTTGCGAACTTCAGTGTCATGTTTTTAGGGCGCAAGAAAGTTTTATTGTCCGGACTAAATATTGAACAATAATTACGAGGTCTGCTGAAGCAAAAAACAGAATTTTGTTGCATTCCAACGATGCATATCTCGCAGGGATGACCTTCGAAACTACGACGCGATGAGATTGGAAAATATTTTCAATACTGCCAATAACTCGAAAGAGAAAAGAGATGGATTTTAGGGCCAGATTTCTCGCGACGAGTTTTGAACGACCAAACAAATCCGAGTCGCCTTTATTCAGTATCTACGAATCGAAAAGTTTGGCGTTTGATGGATGACGTTGTGTCATTGGGTGTTTAGTTATTTATCAATGCAATCGGCTTTCCTTGAGGAAGCCTTTCAGGCCCGCGACTACATCCCTTGAGCAAATTTGTTCGACTTAAAAGCCCAATGCACCGGCTTTTAAAAGAGAGACACGGAAGAAAGGAGCAAAAAAGAATAAATATGAAATTTTCATGACACCGAAGTCCGCAACGAAATAGTATTTTTTGTATTCATACAATTTGTTGACTTTTCAAAACCACGACAACTTCCGCTGGATACGTTCGACTAAACGACTTGTTTTTTTTTTTGGAAAATCACAAAAATTTGGTCACTGCAGCGAGGAATATTCTAGAAAGTCTCTTTGAAAAGTAAATTTTTGTATTTCCAATCGTGAATTTCGCTATTGAAAATTATCCAAAAATATTTAGTTTACCGTGTTCAACAAAATATCGACATTTTTTTACAAAATTTGTCCCGAAAAAGATCGTTTGATCGTTCCAACCAAATATTGAACAAGAATCTTTTGAAATCTCCTAAAAAAAAGGAAAATAAGAATTTTGTTGAATTCCAACGATGCAAACTTCAACATCGTTATATTCATCTCTGTTTACGCAACTTTCCCGCGTGTCAGTTACGATGATTGTCCTGGATGTTAAAAATATCCATACAACGCCCATAATAATCATTTGTACACAGTGAAATCCCTTAATACGTCGACATAACAATGATGTAAGATTCAAATAGAAACGTTGATTATCATTCGGTCGAATGTCGCGCTGTGAGATAATTTGTGGCAATCGAATTAAACGGTTTAGAGAGGAGAACGCGGTTATGCTGAATAATCGATAACTGCGCTTGAAAGCAGGAGGCGGAGCGAGAGGGTTAAGGGGTAGAAAGACGGAGGAAGCTTGAGGCTGGTTACCAAAGTTCCAGCTTGAAATTATTCGATCATAAAAAGCGATAAATTTCCATAAACAGCAATCGTACGATTAAAAAAGAAAAATCGAAACTCGCAAGAATCGCATTATGCTTTGCCCTCGATTTAGCTTCCCAAATACAGCTGATTTATTTCCACAGAAACATTTAACAGAACACGACGCTGTGTGCAACCTCGAAATCGCTGGAAATTCGTCACAATACATCGCAAAAGTCATCAAGAGAATATAAACAAAGAAAAATAAAAAGAAATATCGATCGACGTCACGCGACACGAGAGCTGGAAGCTTCGAGACGTCGCCGCCATCATATCGTTTCATCATTCGTATCTCCTGTAACTCACTATGTAAACAAATCCCCAAAACCCTTCCTTCGTGTCATTTCCATTTTCTATAATTCACGTGTAAAAACACGAAATCCGTGTTCATAATTCCACCCCGCAAACTCGCTGAATATGATGATGAAGCTTTAAAAATAATGCGAACGCAATGGAAAAATGTGATTTCTGTGAAAAATAAATACTTTCTCGTCTGCTATTTTTGATCTTCGTCGCGGCAATCATTTTACATTATTGTCATTTTCGACGACGAAAGTTGAATCGTTGGAATGCAACGAAATTCTGTTTTTTTCTTCATCATTGTATTATCCGATATTTGGCCCGAACAAAAAAATTTTCTCGCAACCGAAAAACTAAATCGCCACGAGGACTTTTCACGGTTTTCAAAATTCACTAAATAATTAATTTAAAAAAAAATATTTCGTTGAATCTCAACGATGGAAACTCGGGAGTTATTTATTTTCGTCATAATCGTAATTCTCACTGCTGGGGTTATTCTTTGGACAAGCATTCGTTAATTGATTGGATACACGATACTGTAATTTTTTTTTTTTATCTTTTCACACAGGCGTAATGAACATGCAGAGGAACGAGGTCGCGTGTCTCATCGAGTTTGTGCATATGAGGCTAACGTACCCTCACCAACATACCAAGCACACACGGATCGATCGGTCTTACCCAAGCATTATTAAATATACCTCAGAGAAACATTGAGCACGTGAGTCTCTTTTTTTTCGACGAAACTTTATCAAAAAGTGCATTACCAATGACTGCGCGCAAATTCCGAGAGAACATAATTTCGTCGCCAACTTTTTATTCACGACACGCTGTGATAATCGCACTCGCGAAAATTTTTTGTCGTGGGTAAATAAAAAATGAGTTTCTGATTTTTTGTGGACGGTTTCGAAAAAGGGTAAAGAGTCATCGCATGGGAAAATGTAATTTTTTTATGAGGTTTTGTTGTTGAGTGCATGGCCTCGCAATCTGTACGAAAGATTGTTCAGAAAACACTCAATTCATTGTTTCACTTTATGCAAAAATAAATGTTTACACTGAAAATTAAATTTAGTCAAAAAAAAGTCGATTTTCGTTATTTCGACAAAATATTTTCAAGTTCTCGCGATTGTAAATGAGAAAAATCGATTTTTCGAAAAGACTTTCTAGAATATTTCTCGCTGCCATGACAAAATTTTTGTGATTTTTCGAAAAAACGTCTATGGTCGAGAAATAACGATTTTTTCCAACAAAATTTTCTTCACAGTGTAATGCACTGTCTCTAGCTCGGAATAAAACGAAAAACCGTGAAATATATATGCAACAGTGGATTGGGAAAGAAGGAGATAAAACAAGATGCAGACGAGGCTTGAAATAATAATTTCGTTGGTGAATTGACGTGATAAAGAGTCAAGGATTTACCTGCTGTACGACGTGTTTACCCAGGTCATGCCTGCTCGATAATCACATCCACGAGAGGTTGTCGCACTGTAGAGCCACGCGTCGAGCGTCGTTGCAACAGCACTGTTATGAAAAAAACGGTATAATATTGTGTGGTGCGAATAGGTAGTGGTTGTTATTTCGCGAAAAAATTGGAGGTCGCGTACGTGCTAAACGGAAGTGAAGTCTCCCGATAACTATTGCCGTCACCCCGCGCGGTCTTCGTAACCGAATGAAAACTGTGTGTGCAGCAGTATATGGCGCGCAGTCTTCCGGCGTTTACACCCAACCACCTTTCGCTGATGTTACCTCATACGTCGTAGCGCTCTCGCCAGTCGCCAGTCACCACCAGCACCACGAGCGAAACACACTAAATTTGCGCGCACTAGGGCGCATGCACCCCCGCTCGAAAATCAATAGGGACGTTTTTGGTCACGTGAGATTCGAGCGCGGACTCTCTCCCTCTGCTTGCTCTCTCTCTCTCTCGCGCCCCATACCTCACCGCGCTGCACACATGACAATGAGAAAACAAAAGCGATGATGGATATAGGCATTCGTGCAGCAGCTGTAAGGGCGACGAAAAAGGATTGCAATCAAGTTTTTCGCACGTACCTTGCGCCTCTCTTTTTCTCTTTTTAGTCTGGCATCGCCACACGCGTTTGTTGATGAATCGTGACGAGGTAAACACGATACGAAATTTTTGACAACTGCGCAATGTCACGCGCTGCCAAGCAGCAGCAGCAGGCCAACCTGACGATTAAGAATTAGGGTATGCGTCTTTCAGCGAATAAAGCAGCAGGCTTTATTCACCCCATGCAACTTGATCATTTCTACTACCCGACTCGTTGAAAATTAATGTTGCAAAATGTCACTTTTGATTTTTCTCTCTGGCACTTTGAATTTCAACCATTGACGCTCACTCTTCGAGGTTATGGATAAAATCTATAGTTTGTTTTCGTAGACTGTTTTTTTTTCCGTACCATCACTCGGAGCAACTCAATTTTTGGGTCCGAAAATGTTACTTTACTTTTTTTACCGTTTCTTGAAGAAAAAAATGAAAAAAGTCGAATTTTGCGAAAGTTTCTTCGAAAAGTAAATTTTTGTCATTATCCGCAATCGTAAATTTTGCTGACAGTTTCGTTGAGGATAAAAAACATTGTGAAATTACCCAAAAGTATTTAGTTCACCGTGTTGAAAAAAATATCGACGTTTTTTGCCAAAATTCTATTTTCAGTGTATGATTTTTTACATTGTCTGAATAAATTTGTACGGGTCTCTCAGACCCAGTCTGGATAATTAATACAAAAGTGTTGTTTTGTGGTCGTAAACTGAAATTGAAAAAACTTGGGACAAAAAAAGGACATGTTGGGACATGTTGCGGGACAAAGAGAGGAAAATTTGACGAGGGTGAAATCCCATGACGAGGCAACAACGCTCATAAATCGGAAGATCATTCATGCGGAGAGAAGAGAAAGATGATACGCACACTGGAAACGATTTAATTTACCGCTCGGCCTATGGCAGCCCTTAGTCAACTTGGCCAAAGGGTCGTTTCAACGCGTGACCTTCAACTTCAGACCCCATTCGTGCAGCAGGCAGGAGGCAATAATTCCGTTGCCTTTTATAGAACGCGAGCTACGCAGTCGTATCCCTTCCCGAATTCCCCAACATCTTTTCTCTCTCGATCCTTCATTCCATCATCGATCCTGCCTCCTTCTCTCTCTCTTTATTTTTTCTTTACATACGAAAATCCCCCATTGAAGCTCCCGAGATTCATGAATGGAGCAACAAAACGGTCCCCATTCGCGGGATTTATCTCGCAGTTACCCTTGCAGCTTCTTCCCCAAATCAGACAAGTGAGAACCCCGGCTCTGACGAGCTTTGCCAAACGACACTCGAGTTTATCGATCCAACACTCGTGCTCGTTTTTTTTTTTTTTTCATCACCAGCATATTTATTCCGAAAGCTCTTCATTAAACCATCACAAAACGGCTTTATTAAGGGTTCTTTTCAAATTTTGTATAAAAGTTCTTGGCACCGAAACTCCCAAAAATATTCTAACGCTTAGAATTTGACATATTTTAATTTGCAATTTTTCATTTACCCCAATCCAAACGCGTGTGAATTCTTTTCGTTGAAAAGTTGCAAAAAAAAAAATTATGAGCCGAAATTTTTAAAGAAAAATCCTCAACAAATTTTCTTGCGAATCATGAAGAAAACGCGATTTCAATTTATACACGCGTTTGGATGGAAAAAATTGAAAATTGGGAAGTAAATATCTTAAATTCTTGACGTCAGAAAAATTCTCTTCATAGGAGATAATTGTTGGTTTTGGTGTCGAGAATGTTTAGACAAAATTATAAATAGAGTGCCATTTCGCCATTTCCATGATTTCATATCGATCAAATTCTAATCTGGCCAGTACATTTCAAACAGCTGCACGATCAGGAACGACGAAAACTTCATCGCATTCTTAGCCTGACATTGAATTATTTCATTGGAGCTAAATACTCTATTCTCGTTTTTCAAAGTCGCTGAAAAATCGTCCTCCAATATCGTGATTCGCAGATAAAAAAAGGAATAGGCTGGAATTTCGATCTTACCATGTTGTGTTCGCTGTTCACTCGTGAAATATTAACGAAAGAATTTCTTCGGGTTTGTGTATTTTTCAGCACATGATTATATTAATCCGAAGATTATACAAAATTTATTTTTATCGCTATCATTCATTAGGCGAGAGTAACAAAATGAAAAATAAAAAACATAAAATATTATTCCCCGATCCCGTTGAACGATTTCAACGAGAATTCGGTCTTTTGGCAACGTCGTTCACGCGGTTTGGGATTCACAATGACTTCTACAAGCTCTCCATTTACGTATAAGTGTAAAAACCCGAAAATAATAAATCTGCGATGTAAAAAGTTCGTGGTGACGTTGCCGAAACGTTGCAGTTTCTATCTCCGAGCCCGGAAGCCCCGAAACTCAATCAGGAAATGACAAACTTTTCCAGAAATTGACGAGATAAGTCTAGAAACTAGAATTATCCGAGATTATGAATTCCTCGATGGTTATTAACGATGAGAGATAAAGTCTCTTTCCCAAAGGCTCACAAGGGACGTAACAAGTTTTTCCCGTTCCGACTGTCACAGAGAAATTCTACAGCATAATTAACCAGGTGCTAGGCCTGGAGCTTTATTGTAATTTATAAAAATGCGGACAAAAACACAAAATCATGTTCAATTTCGAGATCTCAGACTTTCTGGTCTCGACAGGATTGGCATATGAAAATTCACGCATAAAACCCCGTTGAGTGCTGTTTTCATCGATGTTAAGACTAAGCACGAATCAGTCATTCGCCGTGGGTCTGATTTTTGAAAATTGAAAAATTCTACACGGTCGAAGCGATTGAAATACAAAAAATTGAGGCATTACCATCACAAAACGACTTTATTGAGGCTTCTTTCAAAATTCTGTATAATTTCTCGTGGCACCAAAACCAACAGTTTTCTCTGGTGAAGAAAAATTTACTGACGTCTAGAATTTGAGACATTCAATTTAGAGATTTTTCATTTTCCCCATCCAAACGCGTGTGAATCGAGTCACGTTTCGTTAAAAAGTTGCAAAGAAAAATGTATTCAGGATCTTTTTGCAGATAGCCAGAAAGGCCATGAGCCGAAATTTTTCAAGAAAAATCTTAAACACATTCCTTTGCAAATTATAAATGAAACGCGTTTACATGGGAAAAATTAAAAATTGTAAATTAAATATCTCAAGTCCTTAAAGTCAGAAAATTTTTCTCCACAGGAGAAAAGTAATTTTGTGCATGATAGCAAGTTAAAGTCTCCTTGAAAAAAAAAAAAGCAGATTTCTAGTGGAAATGTCCACTGTCCCCTCCGGCATTGCCTTAAACGTAGTTGAATTTAAAAAAATATAATTCTCATACAAAACCACTTACGATTAGGCTGCAATCAACGTCGGAAGGTGTCACAGTCAAGTCGTCAAGCAACATCGACGGAGAATAAAGAAAAATTTCCAAACTTGATATAAACTTACTTGGGTTAAAAAAAATAGCACAGCCTTCGTATCGAAATTCTAAGGCAACAGAATCCTGAAACAGGTCTCGACATCGATCGATAGATAAATCTATAATTATAGAAATTTACCAGGGCAAACAACGATATCTCTCGAAGCTCGATTTCTCATCGAATACATTATAATGCAGTGGAAGCAGTCGAAGGCTCGATGGTTTTTAAACGAAGAACATTGGGTTCTTCACGATTATGTCGTCCTTGATGGTCATTCTCATTCGTTGCTCTTCCTCGAGATTGTTCAGACGAATGTCGACCCTGAAAAGACAAAACAAGTTTTCACGTTTAAAAAAGGTGAAAAAATTTTTTTTTGCTGTTTTTTTTTCCGAATTCCACGAGTCTTCGATGAAAAAAGTGTTCGTAGATCGTTCCAATGAATTTCTTGTCAAAATTTACTTTTTTCTTTTGTCCGACGCGAAATTTAGTTTGATTTTTCCGGATTACTCACTCGTTGATGAGAGCTCGAGCCCGGAACGCTGCGAGATGCGCATAATAAGTCGGCGCTGGATAACTGA
Source organism: Diadegma fenestrale (assembly GCA_037043255.1). Lineage (NCBI taxonomy): Eukaryota > Metazoa > Arthropoda > Insecta > Hymenoptera > Ichneumonidae > Diadegma > Diadegma fenestrale. Next base: position 3,317,669 of record CM073310.1, read on the forward strand.
CGGATCGTGTGCACCGTGAAAACATGTGACACAAATAATAAGTCAATTGCTCGATCGCATCTTCGGACATGTCGCTGTCGTCCCAGAGACAACGATATTTCGTTGGTCGTGCGGTACCCTGAAAGAACGTGCGACAATTAGCAAAATGCTCGTAGTTTCTGGGTCTAAATAATCTTTTATGCGAGTTATTCTTTCTGTTATGGCGATGTTTTGGTTTTTTTGCGAAAGAACGTAATAATGGGCGGTGCATACAATGATGAGTGGACGTAAAATTCAAAATACGCACTATTCCGCATCCACTATAACGAGCAAATACTTTATTTTGGATTCTTCAATAATTTTGTATGAATATTTTTCACACCAATACTAAAAATTTTCTCCTGTAAAAAAAACTTTCTGACGTCAAGAATTTAAGGTATTTGATTTTCAATTTTCAATTATTCCCATAGCAAAAAAATGCGTTCAGGATTTTTCTTTGAAAAAAATCGGCTCGTGGTCTTTCTGGCAAATTGCAAAAAAAAAATCCTGAATACATTTTTTGTGCAACTTTTTAACGAAACGCGACTTGAATTTACACGCGTTTAGAAGGGAAAAATAAAAAATAGCAAATTGAATATCTCAAATTCTAAACGTCGGATAATTTTTTTTCATATGAGAAAACTCAGTTTTGGTGCCAAAAACGTTTATACAAAATTTTGAAAAGACACTAAACAAAGTCGTTTTCTGATAGTAATAACTTGAATGGGTTCAATTTTGGGGCAAAATGTTTATCAGTTTTTATATTTCCCATAAAATTTACTCGTTGCAGTTCACCGCGTGCGTTATAATAAGGAAAATAGCGAAAATAATGAAAAGTAAATAGACTGAATAGAAAAAATGGAGAAAATACCTGAATACTGGCGTGTGAAACGAGATAGAAATCTATGTGAGACGGATGAGTAATTTCGGTGTCGACGACGGTGCCGGCTTGGACGTTGCCATTTCTGTCGTCGGAATTTTTCGGGTCGGTGGGAAACAATCGAATGTGATGACGTTTCTGGACAACGAGGAAAGTTATTTTCGGCTGATAAGGCGTGCTTCCTCCGAGTTTTCGGCAAGCATTGCGAATGGCTTGAAGTTCGTGATGCATCACTTGAGGAAATTGACCTTCGCTCACACCGTCTCTGTTTTTTTTCGAACAAGACAACAAATTCGGTATTAATTGCCTAACAAAGTTCAACGGTCAATCAAAATTTCGCAATTTCCATCGAGATTTTCTCGCCCATTTTTGTCGATGCGATTCGTCGGAATTTCCAAAATCCAACGAAACTTCGCGAGCGCGTCAATTCGCCTTCATTTCGTCAACTCACCGATAAAATATTATGCGCCCTGGTTTTTGTCCGGAACTTTTGTAAAAGAACATCAGCTGGTCCTTAATAATTTGTTCAAGATTGAGTATTATCTCAGTTTTAGGTGGCTGAAGTTGTATTTTTATGTTGTATCTGAAGGCGTTTGGCTCGTGGCTCGCGGCGACCTGTCGCATGCGGAAAAAAAGATTGAATGTGTTTCAAGATTTTTGCATATAATCATGAAAAACAAAAACAAAAAAAAGAACAATAAAAAATACAAAGAAAATGTTTTTGATTGTTGAATTACCGCAGCTATGGACGGTATGCCGACGGCGTCCGGTGAGGGATGAGTCACATCAGCCCCTACGATCATGCAAGGCTCATTCAAGCACGGTGGTCTGAAAATCAATATTGAGATTGTTGTCAATTACAGGGACATGAGTTTCCGTAGGAAATGGTGAAGAAAAAGGGGAATTATAAATACCGTTTTCCGGTGGCGATGATTTGATTGGTCCCGTTGAGTTTGGAATTGATTTTTAGCAAAATATTTCCAGCGGTAGCATCGTTCATCTTTCGTTGGACGGTGGTGCCTTTGAGACATTGAGTCAATACGCCAACGTTCAACTCGGCCACTTGTTTAACTTTGCCTGAAATAGAAAAACGCTCAAATTTTGTGTAGGGATTCGTGATAATTTTGCTTCCCCGTCTCAATGCGTTAAAGTCATATCTAGAAAAAATGCCCCCGTGAATTTATTCTCTGAGAATTTTGTCGGCATAACTGAAAAAATAGGAACTTTGAAATTTTCAAAAAAAAATTGAACGTACCGTAGGTCGGGCCGGTTTTATCTGGTACAACGACGATTATGAGGCTGAGTCCTTGGGCCTTCTTTTCGTTGAAGAATTGTATAATCTCTCGTACGTCGCGACCCGGGGCTCGCATGTTTTTGAACGGAGTCAAAGGTTCGCCGATTGTCATACCGACGGCTCTGCCTGTTGGATGAAAATTTGGTTTTCGTTTATTTGCAGCCTTTTTAGATGAAAATAATTAATCAACGATTTTGACGAACCTCCTTCTTTCAAATATTCGACCATGTCCCTCAGAGCTGGTTCGTTAGTTCTGTCGTCCAAATTCAAGATCGTCCAAGATTTGTCAGGGAGTTTCATGGCAGTGAAAAATCCTTGTGCTCTCCAGACTCCTTTCCTCACCATCATGGTCCCCTTGCCTTGGAGTATCGGCGGATTGAGAACTCGCGCCTTTACAGTCTCGAAACCTTGGCCAACGGAAACACCGAATTCCTTCGATGCCGGATCTTCGTTTGTTCGCATTTTCGCGAACTATCGTCACAGGAAAAAATCTCTCGATTGGCAATTCCATTTGCAGACATTATTGATATTATCTTTTCAACGGCGCTCGAAATAATTAATTTCCAGTCGTTTACTCACGCCTTCCATAATTTTTCTCTTGCGAGTTTGAGCATCGGTCGCTGCGTACTTAATCATGGTCGATGTTTGTCTTTCGTCCATTTTTTTCTGCGTCACTTGACCGGGTTCGATGACGCAGAGCTGTAGAAAAGCAAAGGCAAAGAAATAACAAAAAAATTGATAAACACGATAAATTGGGATTACGGATTGAGCTCGATAAATTATGCAATTTTTTTGCTTCTCGTACTTCTGCTGGAATTAGTATCGATTTGTTTCGTGAGCCGACCCAGAGCGTCGGCAGGTCCGGACGCCTGATGTTGTATTTCTTTACTCGAGCGAAATAATTTTGCACGGTCGTAACTTCGCCGTTGTCCAGCTGGAAGTTGGCAGTTTCCGCGTTCCTTCCAAGGTCATTGATACCCATTGTACGTCTCGAGGACGGTTGTCCCGGTATTTCGTAAGTGACTTTCAAACCTCTCAGGAAACTCGATAATTTGTGCCTGTTGTGCTCGACGTCTCGCGCTGACACAGGCTCTCTTGAACGAGAATCGCAACACAATTCCTGGAATAAATCCAACACTTTCTGGCTGCGCGGGAATGCCTTGTGAGCGACTGAAAAACAAAAAAACGAGAAAAAATCCGTTTACAATTCTTTGACGGTAATAAACGTATTGCTATAAGAAAATTACTTTATTTAAGATTCTTCAATAATTTTGTCTGAACATTCTTGACACCGAAACCAAAAATGTTCGCCTATGAAGAAAAATTTTCTGGCGTCAAGAATTTGAGATATTTCGTTTACAATTTTCAACTTTTCTCATCTAAACGCGTGTAAATTCGAGTCGCGTTTCGTTCATGAGTTGCAAAAAAATGTGTTTAGGATTTTTCTTGAAAAATTTCGGCTCGTAGCTCTTCTGTCAATCTCCAAGAACAATCCTAAATACATTTTTTTTCGCAACTCAATTTTTGCAACTTCTTAACGCAACGTGACTTGAGATTTCACGCGTTTTTCGATGGGGAAAATGAAAAATTGCAAATTAAATATCTGAAATTCTAAACGTCGGAGAATTTCTCTTCCTAGCATAAAAAACTGTTAGGCTTGGTGCCAAGAACGTGATCCAAAAATACTGAAAGAACCGTAAATAAATTTTCGTTTGTTGAAATGAAAATACAAAAAAAATCTTGAACGCAACGCGACGAATTCTGGAACGTCGATATTTTCTCAGTTTCGGTTGCGAAAATCTTGGTGAGAGAAATAAAGCGACTGATATTTTGCCTCCAAAGTGTAAAGTAATGAAAAAATTACCATCAACGTTGAAATATGGTTTCCAGCCAAGAACCGCCGATTGGAATGTGCCGACCCAAAGATCCATGCCATTTCCCAACGACACGACTTGTCCCGCCGGTGGAGAGAAGAAGGATCTTCCGACCTGAGAGATTTTTATAAAAATTCAAATACCCTCGTCAACAAATCGATTATTTCGTGGAATTTCACGCGTAATTAGCGACGAGAAAACAAACAAAGAAAAAACAAATCTATTTTTGTATATGTTGAGCTCAACGTTACCACAGTGCGATTTTGACGAATGGAGGAAGAACGAAGAATAACGTCTAAAGCCTGTATGGCGATCTGGGATTTTTCGCTTTCCGCAAAGCCAGGTTTGACGTTGGGCAACCATGACATATCGATATCCTGTACCTTGAGCAAAGTAACTTTGAACGTCATAGTTTTCTGACGTTCGTTATTCAGGACCTCAATCTCCGTGGTCAACTGTAGGAGGGGAAAAGTGTATTCATTACAGTGTTTCATTGAAATGTACTCTAGAATGGTCACGTCGGGTCAAAAACGACCTCGGACGACTTGCAATCCCGCACCGTTTTTCCCTTTTTTATCGTTTCACCGCATTTTTTACCAACTTTTTGACCCCAAGCAAAATTGCCCCAGACGGTCAAGCCTTTTCGTTCATTTTTACCGGAGATATAAGTTTTTCAAAATTGGAGTCAATTATGAGCCCAGGTTAGCGGAAACGGTAAAAAAAATGAGGCTAGCGTTCCAGGGTTAAGAAAATGGACGAAAATTCCGAAGTCCGTCGCTCGCACCAAGATTTTGTCATTGTTGTTTTTCTGCGAAGAATGCGTACTCACACTATTGCCAAACGGTAGATTACCAGCTGCGAAAAGATTGCATCGACCGTCGAAAGCTGGATAAAGATTTCGGAAATGTTTTATCCTGACAGCTTCGACGACCGCTCGATACATGAATCTCGGCTTATCGGGATCGAGCTTGACGTCGTAATGGCAAACGACGCGAGCAAAATTCGGTGCAAACTTGATCGGAATCATGTTCGTCTCGACCGTTATCGGTCTTCCTTCCTTGCCCCCGCAACCGGGATTTTTGCGTTTTGGTATCTGATTGTAATAGGTCGCTTGAGCGGAAGCTGACAGCGTTGTTTTCACGGGCGTGGAACCAGGACCAGTCTGCGATTGACGTTTTTGAGATTAGTGATTGCGTGTTGTCGTCGGAACGAAATTTTACATTTAAACGTCCGAGCGTTTTTAAATCGTTTCATTTTGCTGAATAAGCAATTTTTTTATTTTTATTTTTTTGTAGAAACGTTTTTTGTACTACACGGAAAATTGAATTTTGTTACAAAACGTCGATATTTTGTTGAACACGGTGAACTAAATACTTTCGGATACTTACAAAATTTTCGTAATTTTGACAATATTTTTTATTTCTAACGGAACTGTCGCGAAAAATTACTTTTCGAAGCGGCTTTATTGAATATTTCTTGCTGCAATGAGTGAATTTTAGTGATTTAAAAAAAAAAACGTTCAGTCTAACGTATTCAACAAAATATCCATTTTTCTCCACAAAAATTGCTTTTCGGTGTAAATTATTAATATTTTAAAGGTGTTAAATGCCGAAAGAATCGGCCGGAAAAATCGTTAGGGTCAAAACTACGCAGCATGTACTCGGAGGGTTAACGTGATTGATCGGTTGCAAAATCGAGAAAATTATTGAGTTTAAAAATCACCTGAGCAGCTTGTTGGGGTTTCCCGCCTTTTCCGCCGGAAGATGCACTTTTCACGGAACTGGTATCGCCCTGAGACGCGGTTGATCCTGCCACCGAAGGTGTACGCTAGGAAAGAGTGAATGATACGCAATTCAAATGAAAACGACGATTTTTTCAAGCGAGGAACCGAAAAAATTATCCATGGGGAGAAAACGATTTTTGTGTTTTTTTCTACTGATTCTAATTTTCATGCGACGTTGAATTTTTATATTTAATCTGAGAACGCAAAAGATTTTGGGAAATTCTTTTATCATGACACGAACTTTTACGATTCTTTCGTTGGGCGTCTGAATTGATGTGAACTTAACGATGAAATTATTCCATGACATAAAACTGTGTAATCGAAAGGCTCTCGAGAACGATGTTGAAGCTTACATCGTTGGAATGCAACGAAATTCCCTTTTTTCTTGAGCAGAACTCAAAATAATTATTGAGGATTTAATGAGGACAATAAAACAATATTTTTTCGGGATCCAAACAAAAAATTTGTACGAAAATTGTCATAGATTTCAAAATTGAACAGACAATCAATAGAAAAACGTATTTTTCGGCGCCAACGTTGCGAGCTTCATTGTTATTCTATTGAAATACGGTGATCTATACATAAAACAGGTAATAAAATATTTTTAAAGAAATCTTCGAGTTCCCATGTAAACTTTACCTCACGTCCACCTTGTCCTCCATCGCCACTGCCTCTTGCCCGATCTTGTTGAGGTGCTTGTTGTCCTCTTGGACCTCCGGGTTGTTGGGCGCCCTGAGCAGCCTGAGGTTGTTGCGCTGGCTGAGGCATTCCAGGAATGGGTGCTCGGGCCTGCTGGCCCCATGGGGCTCCGGGCCGGGCACCCTGACGTTGTTGCGCTGGCTGAGGCATTCCAGGAATACGCGCTTGGGCCTGCTGCTGTCCTCCTGAAGCTTCAGGTTGGTTGGTTCCCCCCCATCCACGACCGCGACCACGACCATGTCCAGACTGTGCTTGCTGCGATCCAGACTGACCGATATTCAGTTGAGCAATGCCTGCTGTTGCTTCAGCCAGTTGGGGTTGGCGTTGCTGCTGTTGCTGTTGTTGTTGGGGTCGACGTTGTTGCTGTTGCTGTTGTTGTTGGGGTTGACGTTGTTGCTGTTGCTGTTGTTGTTGGGGTTGACGTTGCTGCTGCTGTTGTTGGGGTTGACGTTGTTGCTGTTGCTGTTGTTGTTGGGGTTGACGTTGTTGCTGTTGCTGTTGTTGTTGGGGTTGACGTTGTTGCTGTTGCTGTTGTTGTTGGGGTTGATGTTGTTGCTGTTGTTGTTGTTGTTGGGGTTGACGTTGCTGCTGTTGTTGTTGTTGTTGTTGCTGGGGTCGTCGTTGATTTTCAGGAGGGCCACCTTCCGAACCGGGCTCATCCGTCGCTCTCTTTTTTCCTAAAATTCAACAAGGAACTCGATATCATTCTACCGCAACGAGGTTTTGCTGTTCAAAATGCCAAATAACACAAAATCTATACGTCTACGTTTATCGATTTACCATAAACTGTTTTAACGACTATTTGATTGCGATTTTGATCGTAAAATTGCATGATTATTCTTGGATGTTTCAGAATTATTGAAAAGCATAACGGAGACCCCAAAAATATTGTTCACTTTTTTTGAATTCTTAACCAATGAATTCGTCTCAATTCTTCATCGCTGTTTCCCCCTTTGGTCATCATTATTGGTTTGGGCCACGCAATAACCGACGACCCGGACGCGTGAGTCGCGATTGCATATTTTGTCAAATTAAATAGTTTTGTAGAAATTGAAATGTTATTCAGGGCATGACACAGCGTGGTAAACTCCAATTTCAGGTGACAGCACAGGAAATTGAGCTCCCGGCGCATGAGTCCTTTCCTACATTTCAAGGTCACGAATATCCAACATGATGAAATTCGTGTGTGGGGAAAATCAGATTTTGTGGCATGGACGTTTATTCTCATTCGAATTGCACGACATTTTTTGTTGTATTCTGGCGCAATGGCCTGGTTTTGCGAATGATCGATCGGAAAAGATGTTCGTTCGAGTGAATCGCTCGTTTTTGCGGACTTTTGAACGGTTTCGATAAAAAGTCGGAGATTCACGAGGAAGCGCGGATTTTAGGTTATGAAGTACGCGGTACTCGAAAAACGGGCCAATTTCGAGGCGAAATTTTCAGCTGCCGTAAGTCCAAAGTGGTTCGTATGAGTTTTGTACAGGTTTTTCGTTACGAAAAAAAATTTACGTCATTCACGTACCTTTTTTCCCCATTGTTGATGATTCCGCGTAAACGGTTGTATTGAAAAAACGTCGCTGTCAAATTGACGGTTTCGTACGTTTTCAGGATTTTATGATTTTTGCTGTATGCACGAAAATTCGGGTTTTTCCTTTCCAAACTTGGACACGATGGCCGTCTGATGTAACGCAGTAACGCTCTAATACAATATGGCTGAACGACACTGGACGTGAAACTCAATATATTTTTTTCGTACAATTTCCCCTTGAAACGGGGTATTCACTGTTGTGGTTATGAAGCAAACCGGGGCAGCGTCGTACACGTCGCTACTTGTTTTCATTACACACTGATACACGTACACACGTACACACGAGTGAGAATGTCGCTATAAACATCGACTTGGATTCTACGGGGCAGCGGAGAAGTCGTTATGGAATGTAAATAAAGCGAGATAAGATAAGAACGAGTGGAAATTTGAGTATTTTCCCGAGTGTCTCTTTGTTTCGTACTTCGTTTACGATTCGACGCGACTGGCACAACGCGGAAAGGACCGAATGCCATTGGTCCACGACCGTCGATTACGTGGACGAATCGGTCCTTCGAAATCGAACGGTGTCTAGTTCCGACTTTTCGTGCCAGGCGCTGCTTCGCAATTCGCATTCGCTGCATCACGTTGGTACGCACGCGGCTCTTAACTTTTTTTTATTGCCATACGCGGCGCTGCTATCGAGTGTCCATGGTCAACATAACCTCAGAGCCGGCTATTTACTGTATTTTTTATAATTAAAATTTCTGTTTCGACCACTTCGACGTTTTGTGCCATGTGCGGTACTGTTTTGCCAATTTTGTGTTGTGAGTCTAAATTATTCATCGTCATGGGTTGATCGTGCATCGTTCCAAACTGTAAAAGTGATTGCAGAGGTGGGAAACAAAAAGTTTCAATTTTTAAAGTGCCGGCTGACATCGAGACCCTCCAAATTCTATCCCGCAAACGTATTTTTTTGATCCCTACTCAATAAAAATCCTTCCCTGAACGATCATTTTCCATTACGAAAAGCGAGGTTTTCCATAAAAACCTTTAAGATCGTCCCGAATCGACTCCCCTTTGTCCAACTGTCCAAGAAAGGATGAAAAAAAAGTAAGTCAACAATCATTTTTGCACTCATTGCTCAACAACATTGTTGTTTTTTTTATAACAATTCCAATATTCGTTACACTGCGATAATGTAATAATAATAATAATAATAATAATAATAATAATAATAATAATAATAAACTTGATAACAACACTTCATCGCCTAAAATGCTGGGAGAAAATGATGAGCGTCCTATGTCGTGTAAATCGATAATTGACCAGTTTTGCAGACGCATCGATCGAAATCGCGTGTGCGCAATGAAGAACTTCCGGTTCGAAAAATTCTTCCGATAAAATCCGTTTCAGGGCAAAAGAGCAAAAAAAAACTCTTCAGTTTCATTTTTTTTTATTCATTTGTAGAATTTCCGATTTGATTTTGAATTAAACGTTTTTTTGAGAGTGAATTTCGTGAAAAAACACAAGCAAATAGTTGTGAAAATTTTCGTGTTCACTTATTTCGTGTGGAAGGAAAAAGATTAGCGTAGTAAACAAAAAAAAAAGACTCCAAATTCCTGCAGTACTATTCAGTTTTTTTTTTTTTCATTTTCGTTTTTTTCTGATTCGCTCGAGACTATAAGTTTTTTGTACGTTTTTTCGGTTGAATGTCGTAGAAAAATTGTTTTCTTATGCAACTGACTCAGTAAAATGGTAAAGAATAACAACCGCTAATCGGCTGACATGTTTTTCCTTCCGGTGGCGTCTCAAAATCTACGAATTCGTCTTGTTCGTTATTTTTCTAAAATTTATTCACTTTTTTTTCTACCGAATTTTTGTATCGCTCGTCGTGAATTCAGTTCTTTCGTTTCTCGTTTTATTGTGCGACACGGGATTCCCCGTAAAAATGTAAGACCTTAACGTCATTGCAGGGAGAAAAATCATTTGAGGCTGGGAAAATTTTTTATCGCGGAGCGATCGCACGCTCCACCATTTTTCTCGACGATACTAAAAGGAAAAAACTGACGAAAATTGAAGAAAGCAACGCACGAGGCTCTCTCGTACTTATTTTCATCGTAAATCGCGTCCACGTTTCTATTCTACGAGTTTTTGTGCAAAACCGTTTTCAAGGACGTTGTACGCGGCGACGCGCTCAAATCTAAACGTTTGTTTTCAGTTTTTCTCACATACAAAATGGCTTTTGCGAGCCCAAGTTCATTAAAAAAAAAAGTTGTTACAAATTCACCAAAGAACGACATACTCTAAATTCCAGACTGTCCGAGGTATTTGTATTTTTTATATAATAACCAAATTCCGAAAAAATTTTACGAGCAATTTGTTTTGAAAAACTTAATAAAACTTTTTCGATGTTGCATTAAAGCGTATGCAAAGTTTTAAGAGGCTTCACCCTTCGGAAATCGAAATATTTAATATTGAAAATCGCAACTTCTGACACGCCCTCTTACGGGAAACTACTGAAAATTGGGATTTTTATAAATAAATATCCCGACGTGTACACGGTGGAATCTCTTAAAATTTCGCGAGCTATTAGACGTCACTGTTGTTCTGTGTGGTGCAAATTTAAAGGAATTCTATCGATAGAAAATTTTGCGTACAACGTCCTAAAAAATGACCTCATCGGGTTAGTAATAAATTATCACACGGCCATTCGATTCGCGCCCTCTTGTGAGCACAAAATTCTTCATGCAGTATAAATCGTTTAACCCACTCTTTTCTTTTTTCTCTCTCTCGACGCTTCACACACTTTTTTCTCCGTTACCTCAACTCGCTGGCTCAACAGTCGACACCAAAAAACAGTTTTTATCTAATCGTTTGCTCCGTTCTCCGGAATACGCGCGAGCCTGATTTATTTATTCGACACGAAAAAAGAATAAAAAGTTGAAATTATCTCGAGATCTGGTACTTGATTGCAATAATTTTCGACGAGATTAATTTTCATTTACGCGATTCGTTCGTTTCGTCGAAAAATTGGCAACAAAAATAAAACAAGAAAATACTTCGAGGCGAATAAATAAAAATTTGCATCATTTTTCGATCTATTGAGAAAAAAAACGAAAATTTCACAAAAAAAGGGGAAAAAATGTTGAAAATACGAGGAAAGCTTGAAAAACAATCGATCGAATCGCTTTTTTCTTTTACAACAAAAATATAAAAATCGCGGCAAATCAATGGATTGACAAATAAAAAAAAAATTATTTAAACATTTCGATGTCGATCGAAAATTCATTCCGTAGATCGAAACTTTCGCGCAATTTCAAAGTATTTTTTTTTTTCGAACGCACTATTTTTTGGATGCGACTGTACGGTCAGTTCGCGTTAAATAACTTAAACAATAAATTCCGGGAGAACCTGACAATACGGTGCCGTGCAAAGATTGCGTTTTTTTTTTAGTCTTGTCTTTTTTTCGTTCTATTTCTTTTGTGTATAAAATTCTACAGTTTTTGTGCTTTGTACAACGTCGCGCGGGCATTTGTTTGTTTTTTGTGTCTCGACCGGACGTCCAAAAGCCACGAGACTCGTTTTTTTTTGTTTCGTGTCACTTTCTCTTCGAGGCGGTTGAATCATTTTGTTCGTGTGTGAGATTCTTAAAAAATTGGGTGCCGCATTTGGCGAGGCGGCGGCGACCGGTCGAAAGCGAATTTTTCGATTTTCGTTTTCTCGGAGAACACACACAAATTAAAAGAGAAATCATGCTCGTCAAAATTTCTTGTAAAAAAGTGAGAGCGAGTTTCGTAGCGTTCGAGTCTTTTCGTTTGTTTGTTTTCTTTTCGGTTTTTTGCAACCGCGGCTTGTCGCTCTCCCTGACGCACTCGCGCAACGTCCTTTCTCCAGCTTTTCGCTTTTTTCCTCCGCGCTCCTCCAATCCTAAAGTCTGACGACCAATCCCTAGTTCCTGGCTCGGTCGCTCCTCGCCGACGATCATTGGATCTTCTTCACTCCGGCTGACGAACCATTCGCGTAGCCGTTCAGCGATTTTCCGTTCGTCGTTCCATTCTTTTTCGACTTATTTGCTTCCACTTTCGCCGCTTCTCTCGCCTTGTTTTGTGTTCTTCGTTCGTAAGCCTGTTTGCCCTATGGAAAATCCAAGAAAATTGATAAATTAATCATTTCCATTCGGTCTTGAGTGAGCTCGCGGAGAACACACATGAGTCAATTTGACCAAACATTTTTATTTCACCGATCGTTTCGTACTCAATGCCAAAAAATTTTTTTCGCATTAACTCTTCGTATCGTAAAAAAAATCTCGGCTCGATCTGACCCGAGGCGTTCGAAAATTGTTTTTTTTTTTTTCTCGAAAACGTAAATGAAAATCCAAACAACTCGTTTCCATCGATTGCCGAGCTGTTGGTGAAAAAAAAACTTTCGGGTCAATTTGACCCAGTGTGTACGCGAAGGGGTTGAATCCAAATAACTCACCTTGGCGATGTAGGCCTTTGCGTAAAAGTTGCCGAAAAGTACGATAAACGAAATCATGTAAAAGACGAGAGCGTATTGCATCCACAATGGAAAATCACAACCCGAACGAATGCCATTTATTCCCAGGATCAGGGCCGATGTGAATTGAATCAGCTGCAAAATCGTCAAGTATTTCTTCCACCAAAGGTACTTCGAGATCGATGGTCCAAATGCTGACAATGCGTAGTACGAGTACATCAACACGTGGATGAAACTGTTGACCATCGCTGGCAAGAAAGCTGTAACAAAAGTTTCAATAAAAATCATTTGTTTCCCGAAATCCTGTCGTCCAATTATTTATTAACGTTTCTCCACGTTTTTACGTATGAATTTGATTTTATTTTTTCACGTCACGATCGCTCGATTCTAATTTGATGGAATTTCCCGAATTTCATCGATGAATTTCAATAAAATTCATTTTTTCCTCAAATTTCGTCGTAGAATTATTTAAATTTCAAGTTTTAGGTGAAAATTTGAAAATTCCATCGAATTTGAGTTTTGAAATCCTTGGATTCAGTTTTTAAAATTATTGTTGCTCAATATCGAAAGAAAAAGTTTTTGCATGAGCGATGGACTCGAAATTGGTGTAATTTGAAAGGAAAAGAACAAAAATTTTGGAAAGTGATTATTAAAACTTGGGAAATTGTGAATTACTCACTCGAGCCACTCGGTACCCATTTTATTCCGATCCACCACAAAGAGAACATGGTCGAATGGTGATAGACGTGAAGGAAACTCAACTGATTGTCTTTCTTTCGTAAAATAAAGAACAAAGTGTCACAGAACTCGAGCAATTTGCTGAAATAATACCACCACACAGCATTCGCGATCTGTAATGATTAAAAAAAAAAAAAATAGGACGTCAACAAAAACGTTTTTCAATGCAGCTTGAGAGTTATGATGTTTGTTAAATTTTTTTACCAGCATCTCATCAGGCCTCGTGACGTGTCTTATTGGCTGACACACGTAACTGTATCGTAACCTTGTCGAGGCGAGGAACAACTGGAAATGGAAAAAAAATTCAATTTTCATAGAAATTTACGACTTGTTGCCAATTGCAATGAAAAATGATGTAATTAAAATCGTAATTTCTAGAAACATTTTCGTATTTTTATAAAAAATCCAATTTTCATAGAAATTCATAATAATTAGCAACAAGAAAATATTTTTATTACCTGGACTGCGATGTATGCGTTGAGTATCGCCATTGAAAAATTGTAGGGCACTAATAACCACGTGAGCTTAAAGGCTTTTCTTTTTCTCATGACCTTCGGGCCTGCCCATACGATAAGGAGGTAGAGGACCGTCCAGCCGAGGGTCGGCATGGGAGAATCGACGAGGAGCCATCCTCGTGTTCTCTCGTCTGTGAGGCAACCAAATTCCAAGTTTTTTTTACCACCACAAAACGTACTCCAAATTTTCGGCTTCGATTAGTAAAATCTCGATAAAAATTGATTTCGCAACTAATTGCACGAAAAAAATGAGATCCAAGAAGTTTTTGAAAGCTTTTGGATGTTTTTACGAAGTAATTTAAACAAATTTCGAAGTTTTGATCAAATCGTGTGCAATTTTGTTAAAATACCGTAAAAAAAATCGGCTTTTAGGAAGTCTCGTTTTTTTTAATGTAATTTTACTGTGAAGACGTTTTTTTTTGTCATCGTTGAGGGAATTTTCCTTTTTAACAGCTTCAAGGGTACTGAGCCCTTAAAAGATCGGAGAAAAATTTAAATATCGGTGAAAATACCTGCGATAGAGAGTGTCCATAAGTAATAGTCGTAAGCGTCACTTAGAACGGAAGTCGCCGGTTCGATAAGGGTCGCCATCGCCTGAAATAACAAAAAAAAAAACATGCACTATGAAAACTAAAAGTTCCGGTAAATTTCGTGAGAACGAAAATTTTTCGTTCAATATTAATCATTTTGCGATTATTTTGTAATTTTCTTAATCTCGACAGTCCATTTTGTTTCTAAAGAGCTTCCGAACAATATTTACGATCAAAATAACAAAAATTTGATTTCCGAAGAGACTTTTTGAAAAATCTACCGTTGGAATGCCAAAAATTTGGTTTTTATCCAAAAATCGTTACGTCGTGCGAATTCAATAAAATAATTTGAGCTTCTCCGACGTGATTCAATTTTCTTCAGTATATTGTTTGAATTTTTCCGGCCAATTTAATGGAGATGACCCAGCAGGAACGAGAGCCTAACGATTGTTTTATGCACAACACGTGGCAACAACTAGTCGTAAAAATACATTTAGAATCCAAGGTGACCCGGTGCTTAAGCACTCCGAGTATTTGGCAACCTCCATTTTTCGCCAATTTTTTCTTATCAACGCAAAGCCAAGTGCACAACGATAACAGGCCCGCGGCGCGCGAGAACCCGATCCCCGAGCCTCGAAAACGTTTGCGAAACCACGCAGGACTCCGTTTCCCAAAAACTCCATTGTCAATCGAGTCAGAACTCGAAAAAAAAAAAATTTCAGCAAAAATCGTAAAATTTCCAATTTTTTTGGATTTTTCAAAATTTTCGCAAAAACCCCAATTTCCACTGATTCGGTAAACAGCTCCGAAAAGATTTCGGAATCAAATCCAAAAACGGAGCAAAAAATTCGATTTTTACAATTTTACCGAAAGAAAAAAAAATTTCCAAAACGAGTTTTCGAAAAATTCGCAATTTTAACCAATTTCCGGTTCCTCGGACACTCGGCGGCATGACGAATCCCCGAAACTTGAAGTTTTTCACAAATTTTCGCACACGCGGCGTTGGTCTCGAAAGTGAAAATGAAAAAAAAAATAAATAAACAGCAAAAACGAGTAAATTACTCCGTTAGACGATCAAGATTCCGACGCGGATGTCCGAGCTGCACGCTCCGGCGATCCGCGTGTCCTTTCTTCATTGCACGATCTCAATTTCCGCCTTTTTTTCTCCTCAAGTCGGCCCGAGATCGAGACCGCACATTGGCGGATCCGAAGACGAGGCTGCGTGCATTTTGCACGGTTTCACTTGTTGCGATTAATTACATAGCGATTTCCGGTTCGTTGCACCCGAAGCGAAAAGTTTATTTGTCCGTACATGAATTTCTACAAGCGTCGACGTCGAATTTCTCTTTTATCCCACACGCAGAGATCGCGAATGAAAATTCATTACGAGCGAACGAGTCAGCAAGAAAAAAAGAGAGAAAAAAAACGTAAAATCGATTAATTTTGCGGCTGCAAGAAAAAAATCCCGTCACGATCTCCGAGAAAACGAGAAACTCTATTTTTTCTTCGACGTCGCAGACGCTCGCCGTCCCGGAGAATCACATGTCTGACCACATTCGCGTTTCACTACTTGTTGCACACAAACTCTCGCCGAGGATGGCCAAAGTTCCGGAAGAAACTGATCGCGATGGACCGAACGAGTTTTTTTTTCTTTTTTGAATCAGAGAAAAAAAATGACATTTCATGACGAACTAAAAATGCTGCTGGCGATTTCGCGGTCGGGAGAAAGGGCGGGAAAATTTTTCCGACGATTTTCCCTCGAGACTGGGTCTCCCAGACCCGAATCTTTTATTTACCGACTCGAGGTGAAAAATTGAAGGTGGATAATCGTTTCTTACCTCTGACTGATCGATCGGTCTCCGGAAAAAAGGGGAAATTCAAAAAAATTGAATTTCCAAAAAAAAAAAAAAACTCAAAACTTCCGGATTTTTATTTTCCAATTTCGCGAGCGGTTAGCCCAACCGGAAATTCATGTCGCACTACCAAATTCTGCTCCGTGCCCTCGACCAACATTAAACTCGAAAAAAAAGTCGTTTGATTTTTTGGTTTTTTTAAAAAGAAAATTGAGTAGAAAAAAATCGTAGAACGCGACGGGGCGACGTCCGATCGACGTAGCGGCTCAGCGCGACTCGACGCGTTTGCCACCGGTGTGCTTTATAACTTTGGTGTCCGGCCACCACCGCGGCCACTGTTATAACGAGCAGGACGTGAAAGAGGCCAAAAGTAAACCTCGCACGCTCGCACGTGTGAGAGGGGGATCGAGTGGGGCTTTACAAGTTCACACAGACACAATTTTCGATGCACAATCGGTCTCAATTACCGATTCACGCGATATTCATCTTTCGAGTTTTTTTTTGTACTAATTTCTTTCAATGTTTGAACGGGTCGATCCCTGATCCCATGGGTTCACTGCGGACACGTTTAGGGTAATCGATTTTGCGATACGAATGAAAAGTTTGTCATTTCTTTGGAAAAGAAATTTTTGGGATTCCAGTCGTCAATATTGTTGGATGAAAACGATCCTTTTGGGATTCCGGTGGTAAGTTTTTTAAAGAGTCTCTTTGAAAAGCAAATTTTTGGCATTCCAATGGTAGGTTTTTCAAAAAGTCTCTTTGGAAACGAAATTTATGTTATTCCAATCCTAAATATGGTTTCGGAGGCTCTTGAGAAACAAAATGGACAGTCAAAATTCCAAAAACTTGGAAATTCTCCAAAAATATTCAGCCAAAAGAAAAATTCGCTTTTCAGTATTAATCCCCGATCTTTTTGCAGTTTTTCCCTTCCGGTAGTTGATTCGCAGCTTTCGCGACTTTTACTCCAAGATTTTCAACTTTTCCCAAATTCGTCTCGATCCTCAGTCGATTCAACAAAAAATTCGACAAATTTTCTCATTTTTTTCGTCTTTTTACAATTTTCCTCCCGGTCCATTATATCTTTTCTTTATTTCAAGACTTTTTGCGTTTGTTTTTGCGATTCATAATAATTTCTCGCCTTATCGCCACCAGTAATTATTTATTTCCTCCCACTTTTATGGAATGCCCGTTTTTACGGTATGACTAGGAGAAACGAGAGTTCAACACTCGGATCTCGAGAGCCTCTCCCACTTTGAGAAACCGAGGCAAAAGATCCATGCATCGTGGTCCAGCACTCGGCTCATATAACGGCACGAGCAAAAACGTATGTCCGTTAGATTCCAAGACCGATCGCTTCCGACAAATCTCTTCGTTCGCCTCGACGAAAAAAAAAACGACTCGAATCTCACGTTTCGTTCTCGAATAATCACTCCGCAGCCTCAATTCGAGTTGCTACAGCCGCACGATTATCGTTTCCTTGGACGATCACCGAAAACTCGAACATAATCGATTGATTCACGATTTTTCTATTTTTTCGAAATCGATCCAACGAACTTTCGGAGAATTCCAAATGTTTCTCGACCTCATTCAAGGAGTTGGCTTATCAACAAATTTTGAATTTCTCAAAATGACGAAAAATTAAGAAGTTAATTGAAAATTTGAGACAAAAGTGAAAAAAAATGGGAATTTCAATTTGATTCTTCGAGAATCGTTTCCTGTGAATGAATTTTTGGAAAAATCCGATTTTTTTTCGACTTAATTCAAAAAATTTTTGCCCAGAATCAAAAAATGTGGGGATTTCTTCAAAAATTTGAAAAATTATGATAAAAATGCAATGAAAGTTGGAATTGAAAATCGATTTTTCGAAAATCATTTTCAGTCACGACTCAGGGGTTTTCTTGTCTCCGAATTTGACACAAACTTGAGGAATTCATTTAAAATTTGTAAAATTATAATAAAAATGCAAAAAAAAGTTGGATTTGAAAATCGATTTTTCGAGGATCGTTTTCTGGCACGATCCAAGATTTTTTTTTTACCGTAACGTCTACCACTAGATCGTACCATTGACCTGTTTCAAAGATATTTCTTGACGTCAAACTCGATCGTTCTTCTTCGCGAGGTCCGAGAGAAAGTTCTCCGGTCCACGAGCATCAGCGACGAGCCGGAAGAAGGATCGTCAACAAAAATGATGGAATAACGAGAAAAACAGAGAAAAAGCCACGAACAAAAAAATTCGTCCGAATCGCGTCCAATCCACGTGCTCGGCGTATTTTTGTCGCTCGTTACCGCGAGCCTCGGTCAGCACTTCCTCTCGATTTTTTGCGTCGAGTCGAAAATTTCGTAAGTCCGAAATATGGGAAATGAATTTTTCAAAAATCCTCTCAATCTTTTCGTCCGATGCTCGCGTCGCCATAAAAATGACAATCGGTTCGAAAATCGAGGTGAAAAATAGTGACTCATCGACGCATTTTGTAATCTCGACGAATTTTCCGGAGTCGAAAAATCGGACTCAAGTTTTTTTTTGCGTCACCAAGTTTTTAATTGAATTTAAAATCAATTTTTTAATTAAACGAATCGATTGAAATGCAAAATAATTGCATTTTATTGGATGCACTTTGTTCTTCGCTTTGTTGATCGTCAAAAGTCATTTCAATGTGAAATTATCACAAATTTCAAAATTCGGGATTCACCTTCGATGAGTGTGTGAATGGGATTTTCCCTTTTTTCTCTCTCTCTCTCGTTCTTAATATTTATTTTCCTCTTTCGTTCCAAAGTTTACGTACGTTGACGTGCTCGTATGCTCGAACGAGAACGAGCAGAAAGGCTCGAGGCTAAATGAAACCTGTTTCCCGCACTCCCTGCTTTTTTATGGGTCGAGTATACTCTCTTAAAAATCCCCATACGACTTTCGATATGCTGAGAGAGAGTATATTCTTCTTTTTCTTATTTTAGCTTTTTTCTTTCAGGAAGCCGTCGACTAATTCTCTCGTGCTGGGTCACTGGGTAATATCGTTACGTTGAATCTTCAGACCTAAACGGTCAAAGTCAATTCTCAGCCAAACTTTACCGTTATGCATATAATTAATAACGATATTACATTTTTTTTTTCGTTTTTTTTTTCACAAAACTTTCTGAAACGATTTGGAAAATTGATGCAAAAAGATTGTTGGAGCTGACACAAGACAGGAAACGTCGTAACAATTCGATTGTTTTTAAAATTATTTGTTGAAAAACTTTAATTGAAAATATTTAAAAATTCAA
The DNA here is from genome assembly GCA_037043255.1 of Diadegma fenestrale. NCBI lineage: Eukaryota > Metazoa > Arthropoda > Insecta > Hymenoptera > Ichneumonidae > Diadegma > Diadegma fenestrale. Next base: position 3,337,139 of record CM073310.1, read on the forward strand.
ATTTCGACTTCAAATTTGCAAACATTAAAATCACAAATTTAAAGATTGAATGGAACATTTTTTACAAATTTGAATACATTTTTTGTAATGATGAAAAATTAAGAAACATTCGGAAATTATTTCCAGATGGAGTGAACGGGGAAGTCAATTTTCGGCCATGCTTTACGGTTAGAAATAATTAATAACGATTACATTTTTTTTTTTTGGAATCTTGACTAAATAACTGTCGACGATAATTGCATATTCAGTTTTTTTGGTTCGGGCCATTCTCCGAACGAATCGATGTTGTTGAGTAATTTGTTTTCATTCTTATCATTTTCTCATCGTTTTTCTTTCCAGCCGGAACGATCGTCGGAATCCTTTAACCGTTATCTCATATTTTTATAATAATTTGCTGATCCAACAATCTTTTTGAAATCGAGTCCGATGGAGAAAGTTACTTTCGACTTCGATCGACCAAGTCCAATTCTGTTTTCGCAAATCTTTCCAGTCCCAGGATGCAGATCCTGCCAGAAAGTGTGATTGAGATTTTTATTGTTCAGAATTAGAATAAAAATCAAAATTTCAAACTTTCTCACAATTTTCCATCGATTTTTATTTTTTCAAATTTATTCCGAGTTTTTGGGCAACTTTTCGCTGCAAATCCTGGCAAAAAGTGGAAATGAGATTTTTATTAATAACAATTTGAAAAAAAAAACATCAAAATTTGAATTTTTCGATCATTTTTCATCGATTTTCATTTTTCCAAATTCATTTCGAATTTTTCGCTGCACATCCTGGCGAAAAGTGAGATTGAGATTTTTATTAATAATACTTGGAAAAAAAATTGAAATTTCAATTTTTCTATCATTTTTCATCGATTTTAATTTTTTGAAATTTTTTTTTGACTTTTTGAGGTTTCGACAGTTAAAAATTTGTTTTTTTTTTTAATTCATTTCAATTTATTTGTGATTCTGAGCAATTTTTCCTTGCCATTTGAGTGAGAGAGGTGAATTTTTGAAAATCAATTGTTCAAAATATTCAAGGTCACGATCTAAGGGAATCGAGTACAAATTTCTCCATTTGCTGATTCGATTATTAAAGTTCGATCCAGGCAACCGGGATACAGGAAAAAAAAGTATGCCTCGGGCACACTTTCATTTAAGCGCATTATGTGTATATTCATATCCTCCAATTGGTCACGCCGCCAGCATCGCGGACAGGGAAGCCAGACAAATATTTGTCGAGACTCAAAAACTCAAAAAAAAAAAAACAAAACATCGCTGCAACGAGCGAGAATTCCAAAAGGCCCACTTCCGTATTTTTGTTGGTTATTCGTCGATTTTAAAGAAACGAAACAGAAAACACAAATTCCATCAGGGGAAGAACGAAGCGGAAAAATTGTTGAAAAAATATCTAAAAATCGGCCAAAAATTTGACGAGGAACAAACAATATTTTGTAGGAATTCGTGAAATTTCTGATCGTCCGTGACAAACTCGACAATTAAAGGATTAATAATTAACACGTCTTGATCGTTTTTTGTTTATTTTTTTTCTCGCCTTCCTCATTCGGAAAAATTGACGTTGCGGCACGTTTTTCAAATTATTTACTTTTCGAAAACGAGGCGGAACTCGAAATTTCAAAAGATTTATCATCAAAACGTGACTTTGCAGTTTTTGATTATTATAATTATAAAAATGTTTTAAAAAAAGTTGACACTTTCTCAAAATATGCGAAAAAACTCGGTATTTTTCAGCGAAATTTCAATTTTCATCAATTCGAGAAGATCCTTGAAATTCTCCAGCAAAAAATGCACCCGAAATACTGACTTTCGCGGTTTTTCAATAAACCCTCATCGAAACGTGTCAACCAAATAACGAAAATTCGATTATGACCGAAAAGTGGGTCAGTTGATCGTAATTTTAAAAAAAATTCTCTTTTTTCCCAAAATTAGAAATCTGGCGTTTTTTCCGATGTTTCATGAAAATTGCCAAAGATTTCGAAGCATCGCAAACGACTGATAATGAAACTATCATTAATGATAAATTAATGAATTTTCGAATTAAAATTTTTCATTCAAAATCAAAAAAATTCATTCATGAAATATTAATTAATTATTTTATTGGATATTAATGAATCATTCCACTAATTAATTAATTATTTCAGTTATCAATCAATCATTTCATCAATTAATTAATCAGTTAATTGATTATTCAATTGATTGTACATTATATTGAAAAATCGCTACTCAGCGATTATCAAGCCGCGGCAAACTCGTGCAGGCTGTCGATAAAGAAAGGATGGAAGACGCGTTGAAAAGGTTATTCGTATTAGCATACACCTCGCGGAAACGGATGCTCGTAACGCGTATATACGAACGTATGACGTTTTGCGGTGAAACTCTCGAGCGACTCAATATTATTTGCGAACGACAAACATTTGGCAAACTTGTGCAATTGCTAGTTCCGAGAATGGGCGAGACGCTTTTTTTTCGCGGCTGCTGCATCTCCGCGAATGATCGTCTACGAAATCGATGACTGAGAATGACGAGAAAGGAAAGAATTGCCAACAAAACGTTCAATTTTTTTGCTGTGGAATTAATTCCTCGAGTGAGTGAGAAAGAGACGAAAAATGATGAGGCCTCGTGGGAAATCGCTCGGGAGGACAGAAACCCATCCGGCGAGCAAACGATCGAGTACCCAGTCTCGTTTAATCGCAGCAGCGCTCGAAACGAAGGTAAAAGCTGTTTATAATGGAGAGTGGGATTCCGCGGCTTGACTTGTTACGAAGAAACGAAGAGGTCCTTTCTCCGGATGGAGAAACCAACTGAGAAAGGCTGCGGCAAAGTTTCGCTAAATTTCAAGGCATTGTTCTCTGCAAAAAATTGACTGAAACTAAAAAATATCTCGCTCGGGTCTAAAAATATCAGCGAAACGAAAAATAATGATTGCGAAAAATTTAATGCCGATTCACGTTGCTGCTTCGATCGTATTCCGCGACCTAGACTTTCCAGTATTTTTCTGAAAATTGAAAATTGAATGAAAAAAAAAGGATAAATGAAAAAAATCTACAAATAAAAAAAAATCTTTAACAGATTAATCGATTGAAACATCATCCACGTTGCTGCTTCGATCGCGTTCAGGAAAAATAAACCGGTGACAACAAAAACTTGGGGTGCTTGGTGTTAAGAGAATAAGCCCGGAAAGATGAAACATGGACATAATCCTATGCCTGATTAAAATGCTCGTTTTTTAATTGACCATGCACCCCAAGTTTTTGTTGTCACTGGTTTATTTTTCTTGGGCTTAAAAAATTACCGACACGTGGATTATTGCGACGAACTCGCGCGCATAATTCAATATGTCGCAGTAAATAAAAAGAAAAAGAGCTGCTCGTAACGAGCGTGCGAGCTATAAACAGGACGATGAAATAATTAGACGATAACGAGGAAGCGTCGTCGTCGTGCTGCCGGGTTAAACTTACGTTCTTGCGATCCAATTCAGTCTAATAGATACATTAAATTAATATAAATTGGCGAATATAAATTAACGAGTCGGCGATTGTGACGTTTCAGCAGAATCGGCCAATAACCTTCGTAAATCGTGCGAAAGCATTTTTTTTCCACTATCCAGACAGTGTCTCGTCCGAGTTTCTTTAAAAAATCGACTCGTTGATGAATTTTTCAGAAAGATAAGAAACAAAAATTTATTTTTACTGTGTTTTTTCTCGTAACAATTTTTTCAAAAGCTTAATTTCATTTTTCACGTCACGTTTCAATTTTTTTGGCCTCAATTTTTTCGCTTGTTGGAATTTTCTATTTTTGGAGAAAACTAATTAAAAAATTCGTTTTTTTCGACACGTTGTTGAATTTTTGGAAAATTGGACAAACTTCGATGATTAAGATATTTGAAGAAAAACTTTTTACGAATTTTTCGTTGTCTATGTTTTTCGGAATTTATTTTGAAATTTTTAGTCACGTTTGAACTTTTTTTCGGTTTTTTTTTCTTTGGTTTTATAGAAACAAATGAAAAAGTTTGATTTTTATGGAGGGTCTCGATCCAGAGTCGATACTGGAGGCTCCAACGTCCTCCAGTTGCACTTTCTTCGATCTTGGATTCTAGTTCGAGCTTCCACACTCGTACGATTCTGATCAACTCACTTTCGAGGTCAATGTCTAGGGCCTGCCCACTCGTACAAATCGCAACCAGTTTCGCACCGAGTCTTTTGCCTTGCACGCAACTTTCTTCCACGTCAGTATACGTTTTTCTACATGCCATTTTTTTTCTTTTTTTCGATTGCCCGTTATTACACGTTTGCCAGAGCAAACACCTCGACTCGGTGATTAATATCGAGAGAAAATACGAACAATGAATCGTCCGATGGACAATTTTTGTCGTGGGAGTATCGATTTTCGATTTTTTCCAAAAATTTTGCCGTTTGCTGACATTTTCTTCGTCGAAAATTCGATTTTGGATACAAAATGAAAATTCGAGACATTTCGCCTAATGGAAATCTCGATTTCGGACTTAAAAAACATTCAGCTCAATTTATTCTCTTGGAAATATCGATTTTGGATTTTTTCAAAAACTCGAGCCATTTTTCTTGCTGACATTTTTATCTTGATCTTCCATATCTCGATGCTATTCATGTTATTCTTGCTTTTAGCAAAATTTACAATAATCTCATGAACATTCAACTTTTTTGCTCATTGACTGATAATTTTTTATATATATTTTTTTTGCAAATATCGCAAACAAACAGATGGAAATGGATTTGAAATTTCCACACTGCTTGATGACACAAAGTCATGCAACATTGTCAATGGTTTGCATTCAATTATTCGAGGGCCATTCGACAACTTTTTTCGACCCGCAAAAACGGATTTTTCGATAAAAAGAACCGAGCGAAATTTCGTCGGGCAATAATTGCATTTCAAATCACAATTTTTTTCGTCAAGATTCGGTCAAAAATTGACGAAATACGGAGAATTTCCAAAATCATTTTTTTTTTTTGCAAATTTGGTCGTCATTTTTCCGAAAAATCACTTTTTTTTCTGTTTTTCAGTTTTTTACCCGCAAAAACGTCGGTCAAGCGCTTTGCGGGATTTCTAAATAACCAAAAAAACCAAAAATTTCATAAAATCGTCGAAAATGGAATTTTTTTCGAAATTTCCTGTTTAGAAAATGTTTTTCAATTCCGTCCACGTTGACTGCATCATCATCTCGTGATACTGAGATTTTCTAAAAAAAAATAAATAAATAAAAAAAAAAACTCTAACCCGATTGCGTTGGCAGTAAAAAAAATTCTCCAAACAGCAAACACGTCGTTGATTTTTCTAATTATCGTCAAGGAGTCTGGCTGAATGAATAAATAAATATCGTCGCCTAAAACCGAAGATAAAATATTTAGAGAGGTTGAGAAATGATGAGAATCAATAACGATCATTTGCTATTGTGACGTCTGTGTGCAGATTTGCGGCAATCTCAGCAAACAGCGGAATTCTCAAACGGAAGATTTTTCTGTACATTTTTTTTCTGTTTTGTTTTTTTTACTTGGCGGATTTATCGCGTACGGGATTCTCGAGACGAGAGAAACAGGAAGAATCAGCGAAAGTGAAGTTTCTCGAGTGCACCGATGCTTGTAAAAAAACGCCAACGACTCTCGACATTCGCTCGCGCTCCTTCCTCGATATAATATCCTACCAGGAACGTTAATCATTCGCACGCACGCAAATGCAAGTAGTTAATTGCATACTCATTGCTGATTAGACAAACGTATAACAATTTCGCATTGAAAACCGAATTTTTGTTGTTTTCAGCCGTTTCAAACTTGGTGCAATACGGTAAAGTGAATATTTTTTTAGCTTTTCGAAATTTTCGGCATTTTGACAGTCTATTTTGTTTTTTGAGGGCCTTCGCGAACAATATTTACGAGTAGAATAACGAAAATTCGATTTTCAAAAAAATCTTTTAAAAAATCTATAGCGTTGGAAAGATAAAAATTTGGTTTTCGACCAAATTTACGGGTGGAATAACAAAAATTTGATTTCCGAAGAGACTTTTTAGAAAATCTAGCATTGGAATGACAAAAATTTGGTTTTCGACGAAATTTACGAGTGTAATAACAAAAATTTGATTTTGGAAGAGACTTTTTCAAAAATCTAGCATTGGAATGACAAAAATTTGGTTTTCGACGAAATTTACGAGTGTAATAACAAAAATTTGATTTTGGAAGAGACTTTTTCAAAAATCTAGCGTTGGAATGACATAAATTTTGTTTTTGACAAAACTTACGAGTGGAATAACAAAAATTTGACTTTCCGAAGAGACTTCATGGAAAATATAGCGTTGGAATGACAAAAATTTGGTTTTTGACGAAATTTACGAGTGGAATAACAGAAATTTGATTTTCGAAGAAACTTTTTGAAAAATCTAGCGTTGGAATGACAAACATTTTGATTTTGACAAAATTTACGAGTGAAATAACAAAAATTTGATTTTCGAAGAGACTTTTTCAAAAATCTATCCCTCAAATGACAATAATTTTGTTTTTATCCAAAAAAAATTAATGACCGCAATTTTGAAAATGTAAAAATTGGAATATCTATTTGAAAAAATCACAATTTTTCCTGTTATATTCCAAAATAAAAATTCCTCAATTTTTTTATACTTTCCAGCGAATCTCAGCGGGATGATTGACCGATTGACCACTTTACAAAACTGCAAATGCATCGTCTAACGAGGCAGCACGGCGTGCTTAAGAAAAAAAAAAAAAAACAGAAAAAGGCTGACAAAAAAGAAATCAGAATCTCTCGACTGCGAGGCTCGTGGATTCGCGCATATTCGATCAAGGCGTAACAAGCATTTGTCATATTTCTCGTCCACACCGAATGCCCGTGCATGATTTCGCTGACGAGCATAAATTCTCAGTCACGGTCAATTAGCCAGCACACACGTTTCTGTCCTTTAGACACGTGAAAAAATTGACAAGGCGATATCGAGCCTGCCCGAAGAATTATTTAAAAAACCCGAAGCAATTTTCAAAAAACTAAACGAAAAATTTTTCTTCCCAGACTCGCCGAAAAACTCCCTTAATTCTACGCCCTTAATGGCTGCTCGAGTGCAAGAATACGAAAGAGTTGAATGAACTGAAACTATGAATGAAAAAACTCCACGGACTTTCACCCCCTCCACGTTTTTTTCTGAGTAGAAAGCAAAAATTGCAAGAAATCTCGATTTTTCGATATTTTGCGTCGGCTCGAATTTCCCAAAATGAAAAACACTCAAAAGAACTCAATTTGGAGGTTCACGAACTTTCGCCATCTCCACGTTTTTTCCCGATTTAAAATATTGCAATGAATCTCGATTTTTCGATATTTTCCGCTGCCCCAAATTTCCCAAAATAACAAACATCCAAAAAAAACTCAATTTTGAGGATCTCTAGGACGAGCCTTGCTCTCAGGCTCGAAAAATATTGCCAGAATTTTTGTTTTCCACCAACCTCACTTGCAGAAATTCCATGTATGCCAATCGCCCCAAATTTCACGACGAGATTTCCACAAACTTACAAAAGTTATCGACACGATAAAAATGGACTCGTGCAATTGAATTTTTTCTCTTTGCAGAAAAAATTATTCACCAGGGTCTCATTTCAGGAGGAACCAACAACACAGCACGCGGACAAATCACCAGCACCTTTTTCGTAGACGTCGAGATATCAGGCGCCGGCCGGCAGCCATAACTGAAATCAATACAGGCTCAAGGGGCGCTCACAACACTTAGAAGAAGAAAAGAGGGCTCGACGAGCCTTATGGGGGATGAATCGCCGTCCCTGGCTGGTCGTTTCGATCCGCCTGAACAAAATCCATGGAAAATTCATTCTATACGCCAAAAAATCGATCAGTTCCCAAAAAACTTTCAAATCCCATTATTCGAAAATATTTGTCTCCAAACTTTTCGGATTTTCCTTCAATTTGAATAAAAAATAAATGCAAAAAATTAAGTTATCAATTAAAATTCGTGGAAATCGATTTTTACGACAATACTTTTGGAATTTCAAATATTTCGGGATCTGAAAATTTCGCAGACAAAATCTCGGCCATTTCAACCCCATTGGATTTTTATAAATTTCTTGCTTTTTCTTCAATTTGAATGAAAAACAAAAACCAAAAAAATTCAGAAACGACTTAAAGTTCATGGGAATCGATTTTTCCGAAAAAATTTGCCATTCAAAATCTTTCGGGATGCCGAAATTTGTCAAAAAATGTCTCAGCCATTTTCCACCCCATAGAAAAAAATTCTACGAATTAAAATCAATCGCAATCGATTTTTCCAAAAATATTTATGACCTTGAAAATTTTTCACGAATTTTCACCCCATTGAAAGTTCTCAAAATCGTAATCGATCAATGGCCACCAGTGCCAGAGATTGAAAGAGAATAATTAGTACAGAAAAAAAAACAAGTTAAAAGTTTAGATTTTTATGATCCTACGAAATTCCAGGATTAATTTCGTCTCCTTGGACAACCTTTTTTTTATTTCAATTTTCCATACTTGGGGAGCAACATCGAGTCTCGAGGCCCAGAACATACGCGCGAGCTATCATTAACGAGAAAGCTTGTCCGTCTTATCGTTTTTAAGTTGCTTTCCCGCGACTATGGGAAATTATCGCGCGACTGCAGCGCGAAACGTGCACGTGGTAAATGTTTTTTTTTTTTTTTTTTTCGTTCCTTTTTATTTCAACGATCCATTTTGCTGCATGATTTATAAGTGGAGGTGTTAAAATGCAGATTACTTGGTTGCAGTTTGCTGTCGAGTTAGTTATTCCGTAACAAAAGACTCGCTTAACATTGGCCTCGTACTTATGAGCTCTTCTGACATTTATCTTCGTACTAACTGAACGACTCTCTGAAGATGCTGTACGTGCCAGATGTAGAACAGAAGTAACTGTACCAGGCCAACACTGACCCAATGAATTCCAGCAATGTCACTCTCTCGTGCCCACGTCCTCACACGCGCACACTTTTTCCTCCTATTTTTCTTCATCTCACTTCCTCCTCCTTCTTTCCCATCGATCCACCTGCCTGGAAGAATTAGAATGACAATTGTCACCGAACCTTCTTTTAGGCTATTTTTTTTTTTTAGCAAATGATCGGGAAATTTATTTGTTTTTCGGGGCGCAAAGTACTGGGTCGCTTAATTAGAAATTTGGTGGATTTTACTCGGGATTGAAAGATCGAAATTTAATGAATTTTCAATGAAAAATTCGATAATGAATTAAATTTGGAATTTTTCATTTACTGGAATAAAAATATTTTTGACTTAATCGTTTCTTCAAAGTTCGAAAATTGATGAATTTCTAATCGAAAATTTATGAATTTTCAATGAAATTTTCGAAAATCGATGAATTTTTAATAGAAAGTTCGAAAATTGATTGATTGAAGTTGAAAAATTATGAATTTTTCCACTCACTTTTTATTTCACTCAAATTGTGTCTGATAAAATTTACGATTCCAACCTTGCAGATTGGAATTTTGCAACTCAATGAAAATTGCAAAACTATAATTGGAATATTTTTCTCTTAATTATGAACTTTTTGGGCATTTTATTCGCGAATGAGAGATCGCCAACTGATAAATTTTGCCATTTTTAATTAAAAGTTTGAAAATTGATGAATTTTTGTTTTATTCCAATGGGACCTGATTTATTTTACGATTCGAATATTTCAACTCTATTAAAATCGCAAAACGAATTAAAATACGTTTTTCCTTGGAAAAGATGAAAATTAATTTTTCCTTCTAATTATTGAATATCCCTGATTCCGAAAATTTCAAAACCCCAATGGAAACGACGTTCCCGCATCGATCGCGAAGCATGTGGCATTTCCAAACGTGGGAAAAACAGGTTTCTCGTTTCTGATGCTCATGCTTTTCTCCACGGGTTCACGCGCACTTGGTTGACTAACACGATTATATTGGTTTCGAGGTCATCTTTGAGGATGTTTGAAATCTCTGATCCTTGTGTCACATATCGAACCGAAAGGAGTTTGGATTGAATCAAGCGATTTCGAGTTTTTGTTAGAAACAAGAAAAAAAAACTTCTCAGACTCGATAGAAAAAAAAATTCACTGCGAATTATCGACGATTTTTCGAAATGCATGCTCGACGTTGAACTTGAAAAAAAATCATTTTTTTCCTTTTGTTTTTGGCACTTCTCGATTGTGTTTGCAGAAAAAAAAGGTCGATCGCTAGGAACTGAGGCCAATGCACTATTCGTTCATGGAATAACAATAAAAAATGGATATCGAGGTCGAGGATGAATTGAGGTCGAATTTTAATGCCGCACAAATACCAGCTTGAGGTCCAGCTGGTTTTATTTCGCTTTGCAAATGGGACGGAAAAATGGAAGTCATAATAGGAACGAGTACTTCAAAATTATATCAAACAATTGCACTGCACGTGCCGTTTTCCATGAACCTTGTTCGAAGAATGTTTTTAAACGTTTAGATCGGAATTTCCATTTTTTTTGTTCCATCTCCATTTTCCTGCTTCAGTTTTAATCGTTTGGAAATGCTGGCTGCAAAATTATTTGGTTATTTTCGAATTTTCTAGAAGAATAATTGAACGTCAAGGGCAGCAGAGAATGAAAAAAAAAAAACTGAAAAAATGGGTTTTCGCATTTTTTTGGCCATTTTCTGAAATTACTTTTTTTTTTGAATTGCCGTAATTACTTGAAAAATACTAAATGCAATATTATTCGATTTTCGGATTGGAAACGAAAATTAGGATCGAACGTGGAGAAATCGTTTAAAAAAAAAATTCTGGAAAAATGGATTTTGACATCTTTCCAACTATTTTTCAAAAATGAACGCTCAACGTAGAGAAAACTTATTTTTTTAATAATTAAAAGGTGGATTTTGACATATTTGACCAATTTTTCACAATTCAACGCTCAACGTGGAGAAATCTTTTTGAAAAAATATCAAAAGAATGAATCTTGACGTATTTCGATCCACTTTATGAAATTCAACGTTTAACACAAAGAAATCTTTCTAAAAAAAATGTATTTTCACATTTTTTACTATATTTTTCGAATGAACCATTTGGTGGCATTTTTTCCAAACCCCAAGTTTGTCTCCCAAAACGTAATTTCCCCAGAATCCGATTTTACAAAGCGACGTTAATGGTGAACAAGAAAACTGTCTCAGACTGATTGCATAACTGGAAGAATAGAATAAAAAAAATGTTTAATCGTTTAGTTCCACCTGATGATAGTTTTAATTGGGGTAGATTGTATTTAAGTGCCGACTGATTAATTAATTGGCGTGTGTGGCGTGTGTGGACGAAGGAGAAGAGTGCATCACTCTTGAACCTGCAGCGATCGGAGGGTGTCCCTGTTTTGGCATCCTCGACCTTTAATCGCAACTAGAACAGTTTGAATTTGCCAAAGTGAAATGCGTCGAAAATTTTCGGTGCTTTTTTTTCTCTGGTGTTTGAATTTTATTTCCTGTGGAGATCCTGGCAGGTAATTTAATTTTCCTAAGTTTCTACGTCTTTTAATCTCTCTCTGTTGGAAAAAAAAAAAAAATGTTGCTGCTCTGTCTCTCGTGTCGCAGCAATTCTTTCAACTCTAATGGCCACAAACAAAATCACTCAAATGGACCTGATTTCTTCGTTCCCGACACTTACCTCAAAGGCGAGTCTCATTTCTCTTCTTTTATCACTTTTATCGCCTATTTTTAAACCTGCTTTCTTACCATTGTTACGGTTGATGATATAACAAAAGACAGATGTGTATTCAGAGATCAGGCCCCCCTCGTCCAACGGAAACCCCGTCGTCATTGACTTCAACATCTTTGTCGTTGATATTAATTCCATCAACGTCGAAGACATGGATTTTCGGTGAGTTCATGCCGCACTTTTTATCCTCCTTACCAAGCCTCCGCAGGAGCCGCCCACGAGTTACCATCGGAAAGAGAGAAAATGAATTAGGAATAAAAGATAAAAAATTCAAATTCTGTCAAAAAGTGTCGAGATTTTGGAATTCAAATCCGAAAAAAAGGTTCAAATTTTTTGTTGGTTCACAGAATAGCCTCGTTTTGTTCAATGGAACAAAATTAATTGCAAAGAAAAAAGGAAATTCATTTTCTGCCAAAGAGTCTCGAGATTTTGGATTCAAAATTCGAAATTTTTATTTTTTCCTGGTCTACAGAATATCCTCGTTTTGTTTTTTTGTTTTCTGGGAAAAAAACTTTTTTTTAAACTCTTTGCCTATTTGTGAATCGCCAGAAAATATTATTTAAAAAAATGAAAAGTTTTTGTTGAATTTTTTAAAAGTTGCATATTTTTATATATTTTTCATTTTTTTTGAAAATTTTTTGTGGCATTTGGAGTAAACGAGGTGTTGAAAAATAAACCGTACGGATCGGTGGTAACAATTGAGGAAAGGAGGCTAATTATAATTCAATAATACTACCGTTAGAGGAAAGCTAAACCAAGGAATAACAAGTTTTTATAATTCTCCCAACAGTGTGGACATGTTTGTGAGACAAAGTTGGACAGAGTCTCGTTTAAATATGCCAAACGATATGTTTGAGGAAGGAGATGATTACGTGACCCTACCACCGGAATTTTTCGAAAATGTTTGGCAGCCGGATCCATATTTCTTGAATTCCAAAGTCTCTGGTAATTTAGAAAATTACATTCCAACAAAATTTCATTATCTCTACAACGAAAATGGCAAAAAAAATTCACAAAAATGCTAATTACAATAAATTTCATCAAAGTAAACGAAAAACAAATACGTAAATTTATAAAACGGAAAGAAAAATTAAAACAATTTTTTTCTCCTTCAAAAATTGTGGGTCAAAGCAGGGAAAAATTTCTCATTTTACTAAATATCGTCAAAAATGTTAATCACCATGAATTTCATCAAAATTACCACAAAGAAAATAACGTAAATTTATGAAACAGAAAGAAATATAATTTGAAACGATGTTTTTTTTAATTGTACAGAAATTGCAGCTCTCACTCATAAATTTTCATCGGTGATGCTGTACAGAAACAAAACTGTGAGATATTCGGCAAGGATGCACGCAATAGTGGCTTGTCAAATGGAATTCCAACTCTACCCAATGGACATACAAGTTTGTCCCATTTACATCGAGAGCTGTGAGTCTTTTGATTTATGACGTATGGTCGTTTGTTTATCATTAAAAAAAAAACGTGAGAAGCTGTACGAGGGCCCATTATAACGTTTCTATATTAATCTCTTGCTCTAACGGAATTCGTCCTTTCCTTTACCATCCAAAGGCCGTCAACGCTCGTTCACGCTCTTACGAGCTTTAAAATTCTACCGTTAGCTACATCGTTATGACTGAAATCGAGTTTCGTACGAGCTCCTTCGAGAGTGACTAAAAATTCGCTGTTTCATTGCACACAATTATTTTCGCCTGAAAATTTTCAATTTTTCTCCTAAAAACTTCAATTTCGCAATTCCGGAGACAAATTGCGAGAAAATTTTGTTTTTTTTTCTAACTCATTTGGTTTTTTTTTCGATTTTGAGTGAAATTTTAAGGGGGACCACAACTTTTCGACGTTTCTGTCAATTTTTCAACTTATTTTTTACAGTTTCTTACAACAGCAAAAAACTGCAATTGAAATGGGGCGATGGTGGAGTCACAGTCAATCCGGAATTGAAACTCTTGCAATACAACGTTGGGAAACCTTTGCTCGTTGAAGAAACGAGCGGATTTATACCGGAAAAAAATGGTCAGCAGAGAAAATGACTAGAATAAAGTCAAACCCAAAAATCGTAAAAATATCGAATGTTTAAAAAAAAAAAAAAAATCAAAAAGCTTGGGGCGTGTTTTGAAAAAATGGTCATAATTGATAAAAAAACGTGCGAAAATTCGTTCAGACTCGATTTTTTTTCGGGAAAAACATTTTCTCTCGTTTATCGATGTTTAAAGTGAAAAAAAATTGAAAAATACAAGGGTTGACGATATTTTACACGTTTTCTCAATATTTTAGACAACTTTTCACGCTTGGTCGTTTTTTTTCGATTCGAGAGACAAATTGGCCATCACCTGATCCAGACCTTTGCACCGTCGACGTTGGTCGTGATGCTCTCATGGTTCAGCTTCTGGTTAGGCTTGGACGCGATCCCTGGCCGAGTAACGCTTTTGGTCACGAGTATGCTCACCCTCGTGACAATGTTCACCGGCCTCAAGAGCGACATTCCACCTGTGGCTTACGTCAAGGTGCGTAAGAAATTAAAAACCCAAAAAATGACGAACAAAAAATTTGCCATAATTTTTCAAAGGATTTTCAGGCCGATGGTAAACTCAAATTTTTCGCAACGACCCACAAAATTTCCGTATTTTCATTTCTGTTTGAGAAATTGAGAAATTACTCCATTCACTTTTTCTTATCGTCGCTCAATCCCACAATTTCTGACGCGATCAAGATTCCCTCCAGAGTTGAAAAAAGATAAGGACAGAGTGTACGACAGTTTTTTTTCGTTCTGGCATTTGGAAAAAACGCGATAAGGACGTGGGAAACGCGTTAATCTTGTCGTGGACGTCACACGACTCGTTTGTATCAATTTTTATACAAAAAAATGTGCAGAAAAGTGAATCAGCTCTCGGAGCAGCTGAGGCAAAAAATATGAATTTCAGTTTCTGTCTTAAAGTTTAAAAAAAAAGTCTAAAAATGTTGAAATTTTTCAACTTTTCAGCCAATTCACAAAAGTGGCTGTAACTTTTTTTCTATTCGAGATGAAAATCTCAGCTACCGCTCATTCTCTTGGCTTTTAAATTCCCTTCAAATTGATCCTCCTAGAATTTTTCTCATTCGTATTTTTGCGGGACTGGTAAATTTTTTTAGTAGGTCGAAAAATCTAAATCGACGATTCGTCGATGGCGAAATTAGAGACAGTCTGTGTCCTCATTTGATTCGAGGACTTCGATCCTGTGAAGTATTTTTCAAAATCCCTTGAATGGTTCTCGCGTGAGAAACTTCCCAAACGCATTTCTACATAAAATAATTTAATAATGGGAATTCGTAGTCATTTTTTGTAATTCTCGGTCACGACCTATTTTCTCTCGTTACGATATTTCGAGAAATTTGTTCAGGCAGATAAGTCAGATAAGATTATTACAAGTTCACGACGAAAACACGAAAAGCGGATGGCAAATATGTTAAAAATTCTTCACTGCACTGTGAATGCAAAAATTTTTTCTACATGCTTGGGTTTTTAATTGCAGAGAAAATGCATGAATAATCTGCAAATTCTCAAGAAATCCTTGCAACTTTTTCGACCAGAATTCCGATCGGGAATTTTCGTCAGTTCCAAGTTTGTTTAAAACGAAAATTCTGCCGGTTTTCCTCAAGATTTTCGATCCCAAAAAAAATGAATTCGTCGTCTAAATTGAGAAAACTTGAAAAAACTGAAAAATTGGCCAATTAAAAAATAAATTTGATTTCCATTCGAATGAGAAATTCTCCAGGGCTATTTTTGAGCAGGGAATTGTGAATTGATGGATTACTTTTAGGCACTCGATCTGTGGATGGCCGGATGTATGTTCTTCGTATTCGCAGCGCTCGGTGAATTTGTCGTCGTGAAAGTTTTGGATTTGCGTGATCAGCAGGAAATGGACGCTCTGGCATTGCCTCGACAATATTACGCGGTCCGTAATAATTTCTACTACTCATTCAATTTCCCAATCAAATACAAAAAAAAGAACTTTTTTCAATAATTATAAAAAAAAAAAACGAAAAAAAGTGTAGAAATTTCTAAAACTCGATAAACTCCCGAATCGAATCAGAAAAATAAATTTTTTCGATAATTTTCACGAAAAAAAACGTCAAAATTTCTGACACTAATTCAAATTTACAATCGACTCCGAAAAACAATCTTTTCGATAATTGTTACTAAAAAAAAGTGAAAAAATGTCCAAGTCTCATTCAACTTCTCGAACGAATCCAAAAAGCAATTTTTTCGATAATTGTCGATAAAAAAAAACGCAAAAGTTTCTGCGACTCGATAAACTTCCAAATTGAATTGAAAAAAAAAACAAATTTTGGATGATTTTCACCAAAAAAATGCAATAAAAAAACGTAAAAATGTCTGGAACTCATTCAACTTCTGGATCGAATCGAAAAAAAGGAAAAAACCGACGAAAATCGAGTTTGTAACTCTATGAGCTGAAAAATCAAATCCAGAAAACAATTTTTCCGATAATAATTCGTGGAAAAAATTGAATTTTTTCAGAGACTCGCTTCTATGGACAAGAGTTCGTCGATCTGGGACTACGACTCCATGTCCCTGACGCAGCCAAAGAAAAAGCGCGCAGGCAGTCGCCATCTTTTACAGACAGCGTGGCTGGATCCCGAAATTTTGATGCACACGAAAAAGGCACTTTCGAAAAAAATCGATTCACACAGTCGCGTAGTTTTTCCCGCAGTATTTTCATTGTTCGTTGTGCTTTATTGGCCAATCGTGTTTCTTAAGAAATCATCTTAGAACAGGCTTTCGAGAATTGGCCGCAAAACGTCGCAGCAAATTCGAGAGAATTTCACGTTGCTCGATTTTATGTACAAGAAATTTATTTAAAACGATCGTACAACCTCGACGCCTAATCTGTCTTTTCGTCGCCTTAATCTATTTCCATTTCCTCGATCGACGATTCGTCCGTCTCGCCCTCGCTCTCTTCCTCCTTTTTGAACCTTCTCTGCAGCTCGCCCATTCGTTTCACGTAACTCAGCGTGAATTCGTTAAAATCGCAACTGCAACAAGATCGTAAAAGTGAAAAATAACTAAAAAACCAATTAAAATCACGAAAATTCCTTAAAAAAAAAGTTCCATGGAATGACCGACCGAAAATTCTTGGGTGACAAGTGAATTTTTGCTTTTCTCACAAAATTCGTATAGATAAATATTTGCAATCATGGATTCTGCTAAAATGGGCCGAAAAATCTTCATTTTTGCAAGCTCGAAATTGCCTGAAATCGTTGCTACGATATGAAAAGTTTCGAAAATGAAAATCTCGCCAAAAAATAAAATTCAATTGAATCGCCAACCGAAAAGTCCATTTTTTTCCTCTCGAAATTTATGTCGATAAATATTTGCAATAGCCGATTTCGCCAAAAATTCTGCTAAAATTTTCATTTTTTAATGATGAAAATGACAAAAATCTCTTCAAAAACCGAGATTCCATGGACTAATGAAAATTCCCGAATTCTTGCACGAAGAAATTGTGAAAAATGAAAAAAAAATTCAAACAGAATTCGATCCAAAGATGAGTTTAAAATTTTATCGATTTTCGACGCCCGAAAACTTTCTGAAATCTGAAAATTCGCTAAAATTTTCATCCAAAAAGTGGAATTTCGTTTTTTTCGAGCACTTTTCTCGTTTTTCGAATGAATCGCCTTTGAATAAAAATGATGAAAATGAATTTTTATCCATCGATCGGTGCGGGCTCGATTTCTGAAAATCCAAAACTACTTTTCCGAATTTTTTCCAATTTTTTCAAGAGATTAAATTATAAATTGTCATTTGTGACAATCATAATTTTTATGAATTTAATATTTTTCGGGATTTTTTTATACGGCGTAACAAAATTTTTTGTATTGATTTTGCGTTTTCAAGGTTTATGATACTTACATTGAACTGAGGTCGTCGTAGCGTCTTTGCAAATTCTTTTGAACGGTCAGCAGAGCCGGCATTTGCAGAGACGTGTTCATTTTGTGTCCCTGTCTCGTTAAAATGACTTCGATCCACATGAGATAAAAATGAATGTGCCTCGTTTTCTCGAGCTCCGAAGCCAAGAAGGTCAAAAGTCGTTCGACGTAAATTTCGGGCATGTTGATAATCGTCAGTTCAACTGTAATTATTCGATAATTTAATGAATTAAGATTTTGTCGAGAAGAAGCAAAAAAAATTGGTGAATGTATTGAAAAATATTTGAAAATCGTTTTTCTTGACCGAGAAATTCGCTTTTTTTGGGATTTAATAAATTTTCGACTCACTATCTCGATGGGCGATATTCTCCACGACACATCTTATAAGTTCTTTCTCGTTGAGCCTCAAAGACATCATCAATGCTGGAAAAATCAAAAATCAAAATTATCGCCACGTTGTTGAGTTTTTTTTCTCGTTGCCACTTTCTCGCATTACCTTTTGCAAATTCTTTCTGTTGCAAAGTATTTCTCACAGAGTCTGGCGTTATTCCGAGCTCGAGATGAAACGGATCAAAAACGAGACCCATTTCCAGTGAATAAATGAGTAAACCTTCGGTCGTGGCAGCTGCCCAGGCTTGTCCTAAAATCAGCACGGAAAGTTGATGAATTTTGGAAAATTTTTAAATTACATTATGGAATGAATTTCGCAAAAATTCGCATTCACGCACCAAAGATTTACTTCCCAGGATTTTTCATTCTTATTCCCAATTCCTTGCCAATTTGTTAATCGAGATTTTATTGCATTAATCAAGAATCCATTTATTTAGATTTTACTGAATTAGTCAATAATTTATTAATCTTTTGTTGGTCTTAATTAATCCAAAATTTATTTATTCAAATCTTCTTGAATTAGTTAAGAATTTATGAATTTTAATTCAATTCAATTAGTCGACAATTTATTCATTGAAATTTTATTGAATTAATCAATAATTTATGCATTTTGATTCAATTTAATTAGTCAAGAATCTAATTATCAACATTTTATTGAATTAGTCAATAATTTATTAATCAAGATTTGATTTAATTAGCTAATCATTCATTAATTGATATTCGATTAAATTCAATTTAACGAGCCAATAATTTTTTCATTTAAATTCAATTCAATTGGTCGAAAATTTAGTTATTCAAATTTTATTGAATCAATCAATAATTTATGAATTTTAATTCGATTCAATTAGTCGACAATTTATTTATTCGAATCTTATTGAATTAGTCAATAATTTATGAATTGTAAATTCAATTTAATTAGCTAATCATCTATTAATTTAATCAGTTTATAATTTATTGATCAAGTATTGATTGATTTGGTCGAGTCAATTGATTAATTTGGATTTAGATCGGTTTAATTACCTGTCGGTGAAAATTGCAGGCTGTAAACTCTGACTTCGGGTTTCATGTTCCGGCTGGCCATGTCGCCACTCCGGACTCCCGGTAAACGGAGAGTTACTTTTCCACCTTCCCTTTCCTCGCGATCCTCAATTAGAGCCACGTTTCCGAACTCAGTCATTTTTCTTCTATTAATAAAATCCTGCAACGACCGACAAGGCGAATTTTCATGAGAATTCTGTCGGATAAATTGATAGAATGAAACAACAGCGAGTTCGTGACAAATTACTCACATCTACAGCGTCGAACGATCTATTTTGTGTTATTTCGAATTTTTTCAAGAGCACCGATTCTCGGATATTGTAGATGCACACGTTTTTCGATTGGCCACCCGCGATTATGCAGTTGCCGTCCGCTGAGTAGCACAGAGTCGTGAAAGCCCTGAAAATCATTTTTCAACCAATAAAATCGCAAGAAAAGAATGGAAAAAATGATCTGCAATCGATTTTAACAAAATTCTAATTCTTGGCGATGCTGAAAAATCTTGCCGAAGCATTTACTCGAATTCAAGTCCAAAAACTCGTTCCAAATTCCCTGCGAGACTTTTTTTAGCCCCGAAAATTCTTTTTTTTGACAAATAAATCGTAGGGAATGAAGAAAAAAATGGAAATAATTTCAAGACGTCATGAAAATTATCTGCAATTGGTTTTTAACGAAATTCTAGTTCTCAGGGATGCAGAAAAATCTCCGGAAGCATTTCGTCGATCTCGGACCTCCAAAATGTTGATTTTCGATCATAAAAATTCTGAAACGTTCCCAACAGATTGTGGAGGACGGAAAATGAAATCTTCAAGTCCAAAAACTCGTTCTAACTTTCCTGCGAGATTTTTCCAGCCCTGGAAATTATTTTTTTTAATAAAAAAATCGTAGGAAATGAGAAAAAATATTCAAAAAATTCCAGGACGTCAAGAAAATCACCCGCAATTGGTTTTTAACGAAATCGTCCATCTCGGACCTCCAAAATGTTGATTTTCGATGATAAAAATTCTGAAACGTTCCTGACGGATTGTGGAGACGAAAAAAGTGTAAAAATTGATACTAACTTTCCTGCGAGACTCTTTTTGGCGGTGATGAGATCGGTGTCGGATCGTCCGCTCCCGAGATCGTTGCGCCCTTCGATGCTGCCCGTTTGCATTGAGGTTTTGCAGTCGAAAAAGGAAATTTGTCCATCCAAAGTAGAAACGGCGACTTCTTCGCCGTTCGGTTTGTAAACGACGCACAAACCATCGGAAGACAACTGAATGGTTTCGTGACTCGAGCCTTTTTCTATGGCGTTCCAAAACTTGAGGGTCTTGTCCCAAGACACCGAAACCATTGCAGAACTCGCGGGATTCGGGTTGAAAACTAAACCGACCACTGGACCTTCGTGGCCACTGAGAACCTGCCAAATTTTCAAATTTATCCAATCATTGAATTATCTATTCAATAATCAATTTATTTATCTTTTTACGCAAGATTTTTAGTCTTTTACGTGAAATTTTTACAAATTCTCGGAGAAGCATTCTCTCGATGGAATTCTGATAATTTTTTTTTGCATAATTTCCAAATTCATTCGAATTTTCATTTTTTTAATTGCGACACGAAATTTTTTGGCTGAAATAACAAATTTGCAATCTTTTCCACATTAAATTCTCAAAGAAGCTCGAAGGAGCATTTTTCCGATGGAATTCTAATTTTTTATTTGCAGAATTTCCAAGTTAATTCGTATTTTTGTTCATAAAATCGTGGTACGAAGTTTTTTAGCTGAAATTTTATTTTTTTCCAACATTATCTATTCGTGTTGCGTCTCGCAACAGATTCTCAATCTTTTTTACGTCAAATTTGAAAAAAAATCCTGGCAGAGGGTTTTTTCGATGTAAATGAATTTTTGTTTCACAATCGACAAAATACACAGATTTTCCAAAAAAAACAATTCCCTACTTTTGACATCCGAACGTCAAAAAAAGCCCAGAAGGAAATTTCTCCCCGAAATTCTATTTTTCAAATTTTTTTGTTCAGCAATTTCCACAGATTTAGGTGAAGTCTCAATTTCGTCGACTTGCCCAGATTTTTTGAAAAAATATTCCCAACTTTTCACGTCAAATTCTCAAAAAAGCGCGAAAGGCGGCAAATTTTTTCTCTGAAATTCTATTTTTTGATTAATTTTTTATTCTTAAGCAATTGGCACGAATTCAGTTCAAGTAAAAAATGTTCGACAGGCCCAGATTTTCCAAAAAAATTTATCCACCGTACAAAATCGATGCAAAAAAGGGGAAAAAAGGTTGAAATTTTTTTTTGGATTTCGTCGAGTTTGTTAAAAGTTGAAAAAAACGTTGGCGATGCTTACCTCGAGGAGTCGGCCGACCTTGATGCTCCAGAGATAAATATCGAAAAAGTCTTGGCCTCCAGCAGCGAGAAATTCGTCGCTGGAATCGAGAGCAAGGCAAGAAAATTGCACGGGTCGTGGAGTAGTGAGAGTTTTGAAATTTCTGTATCGCGTCAGATCGTAAGCTCGAGCAGTTCCGTCGTAGGACGCGGAGACGATGAATTTCCGGTTGTGGCTGAACAAAACGCTCGAAATTGCGGATTTGTGTTCCTTGAACGTGACTGTACAAAAGCCTGTCATGGTGTTCCAAATTTTGACTTTTCCATCGTCTCCTCCGGTCACGATGTACTGACCGTCCGGACTGTAGGCCAAACAATTCATGTTGTTGCTATGGCCTTGTTGCTTCATCGCGTAAGTCTCGCTTTGCCATTCCCACACCAACAATTGTCCAACTTTTGCACAACCCAGAGCGATCCAATCGCCGGTGGAATTTAAAGCGATCGACGAAATCGACTGATTCGAAATACTGCAAGACAAAATGTCAATTTCAGCCTCGTCGAATCGCTCCAAAAATCAGATTAAAAAAAAACGATGCGCTGGCAATAATTAATCACGAGATTGCAAAATATGAAAAAATGTTCAAAAATCGTATTTTTTTCAAGAGAAAAAATTTGAAAAATGAGGAAACGAAAAATTCTACTAAATTGAAGGAATTTAAAATCCTCTCGGGATCCCAATGGGGTTTTTTATGGTGTCCCGGATCCATATGGGTCTTTTTCGTCCTGCCACTTTTATCTCGTGTATTTAGAGGCAAAAAAATGTGAAAAAATTCCGAATTACTCTCCATTGATTTTCATAGTCGTTGAATTTTTTTTTTTTTTTCAAATTGAACGTTTTGAAAATCGAGATTTTCGAAAAAAAGTTGTCGCTCGGGTCAAAAAGAAAATTTGTGAATTTCTACTCAGCCGAATGTAAATTCGCATGAAATTAAAGTGAAATTTCTTGTTCCCACCATAAAATACTGTTTTTTACGGAAAATACCTTAAGGAATGGATCATGTTGACGTCAGGCAACTCGTACAGGAAGAATGCTCCATTACTGAAGCCAACGACAAGGAGTTTCGTCTCCTGGTGATAAGCGGCCGCAGTGACGATCGCAGATTGGTCCGATTTGCGAGGGTCGTCGGCCAAAAAGTGTTTGGCAAGTTTTTTATACCGCAATTTCTTCGCCAAACACGTTTTCGGTGCCTCGTCCGTCTCATCGTCTTCTTCTGCAAAAATTCCAACTTAAAATCCAATTTTCCTCGATGGATCGACAAAAGGGGGGAGAAGGGAAAATTATTTACCGGGAACTTTCGTTTTTCGTCTTTCCGCGCGCTTCGCTTGCTTGTCCGTTTTTTCTACAGCCTTCTCAAGATCCACGTCGTCCTCGCTGTCGCTCTCTTTCGGTTTTTCTCGCTTTATCGGCGGCTGCCAAACGACCATGTCTTCTGGTTCGATCGTGCATTCCCAGATGCACAAATGTCCGTTTCTTCAACGAACAAAAAAAAAAAAAGGATTTTCATCTCGTTGTTAAGGGGAAAATTTGGCTTCTTTTTTGACTTTTTACTGAAAACAAAATCTTTCCGGCCGTTAAATCATCAGAAATTAATTCAGGAAAATAAAAATAACCTGCTTATGGTGGAAATGTCGTAATTTTTCTTCTCGAAATAGCAGCCGATTATTTCGTCGGAATGTGCGCCAAGCGCGTACGATTTAAAATTCGCCCATTTTTCCAAACTGTACAATTTCGTTGACGTGTCTTTCGAGCCTACAGCCAAAAGTTTCGAGTCGTGCGACCAACACAAACAAGTTGTGTCGTCAGTCGCGCCATGGAAAACTCGCTCCATCACGAAGGGATTGAATTCTCCGGTTTGCAGGCCCGGAGCATTGAAAATGAAGACTGAAAAGCGTGAAAAACAAGTAACAACCAAAATTTTGTCTCGGGGACTGGAAATAAATTATTTTTTCGAAGGAAACTTTGAATTCTCAAGACATCGGATAATGGAAATTGGAAATACTGTTTTCTCGCACTCACCGTTGTTTTCCTTGCAGACGGCAAAGTGTTTCCCGTCCGGAGAAAACTTTAGAGCTCTGACGAGTCTTTTGAACCGATATTTGTGGATCACCATTCGGCTTATCATGCTGATGACGTGTGCTTCGCCCTCTGCGACAAGAAAATCCGTGAAAATCCAATAAATTCAATAAAAATTATTCTATCAATTCGAATAATTCATGAAATGAATAAATCCATTAATTAACAGAGAAAAAATACATTTTCAAGCAGAATAATTCACCGAATTTGCATTGAACAAATTTCAATAAATCCAAATAATTCATCAAATGAATGAATAAATGAATAGAGAAAAAATCTATTTTTAAACAGAATAATTCACCAAATTCGATGAAACAAAATTCAATAAATTCGAATAATTCATAGAATAAATAAATAAATGAATCAATGATGAAAAAATAGAATAAATTTTTTTTTTTATCATTCAATGAATTCGATAATAAAATGGAATAAAAAAATTGATTGAATAAATGAATGAAATGGAAAAACTCGAATAAAACAAATCAATTCAAGAAAATTCGACTTTGAGCGATAAAAAATACCTTCATTGACCGCAATCAGCGTGTATCCATTGGGCGAAAGGTCCATAGTGGTATAATTGAACCTGCTTTCCACCGGCAGGGTCGTGGATTTGTTGCTGGAAGAAATTATCGTCAGAAATTGAATTTTCTTCATAAAATCAATCCAAAAAATTCGAATCGTGTACAAAAAAAGGCAAAATTCTACGTAGTCCATACTTAACGAAAACTCATTTCAAAAAACACGAAAATTTCCCCATTTTTGATGGTTCGTCGAGAGACAACGTCAAAATTTAATTTTTTGCCGCCGCAATGCCAAATTTTGCTGTAACGAAGTCTTAACGAGCGACGGGATGGAATTTTTAATGATGCTTCATTAATTTGAAAAAGTAATTAGCGAGTTGCGTTAAGAAGGACGAAATTTTGTCGACTTACTTTTTGAGATCGTAAATTGTGATTCGGTTGCCGACGGGGCTGATGACGCAGGATCCATCGTGTGAAAAAATAAGATCCCCCTTGCGATAAACGGTGCCAAGCAAATTGCTAAACTGGGAGACAAAAATCGAGGATTTTGAGAAAACGATTTCAAGTCAATTTCGTGTAAATTACGATTTTATGGAGTATAAACACGACGCGCAGAGTTGGACAAAAACATTGGAGTAGTTTATTGCAAAAAACGACAAAATCGAGCACGTGCGGGACGTATTTCGAGGAAAAACTTTGATTTTGACGTTTGTGAGAATTTATTGTGACGGATTGACCGGATAGAGCGATTTTTTCGGTAATTTTGAGACGCGAACACAATTTATTGGTTGGAGAGAAAAGAGGATGCAAATGTGACGCAGTTTTGTAGGTTAGAAACACCAGGAACGTGGAAAAAACGAGCAAGGAACGTTGAATTTTGCTGCAACAATTAGGGGAGAATTTTCAAGGTCTCAAGGATTTTTAGAATCGTACCTTGTATGCAAACTTCATTGTTTATGATCGGTTTTTGAAAATACACGTGTCGAGATATTGTTGTCAATACAATCGTCGCAACACCACGTTTGTCGTGGGACATTTGAATTCGGTAGACTCGCACTTCCGGTCACGTTTGCGAATGGTGCAGGTGGCGCGAAATTCGAATTGGTTGGGATTTCAATGCAGAAAACTGCAGGGGAAGAATATTTTTACGTCCTGTCACGAGCATTTGATTGTTCCAGGAATGCGGGACGCTATTTTTGGGTATTTTCGGGGAAAACGATCGTTCGGGAATAAAATTGATCGGGGATCGATCGAGCTGTCGAGTTCCGGTGCGCGAGTGCGCGAGTGCGTTGAAAAGGGAATCGAGGAGGCTGCGTTTACGAGGAACAACGTGACGTGCCCCCGTATCTTGAAAAATTGGGCGTCACGATGGTCGATAAAATGTTTTTACAAGTTGATGCGCGGCGAATGAGGCTCGATCCGATGTTTTAATTCCCCGGAGAGTTGGCATTGTTTGATATGTCAAAATAATTGTGCGTTTATCGCGTAAAACGCGTTGAAAGTGGAAAAAATTGATGTCACGCGGTCTGCGTGAGGAAAGTTTGCGTCTGCGCGTAGAAATAATGGCAGATCTGGCGAGCGAGCCTCGAAATTACTCGCAAGGCTTGACGTCAGCTCGGAAATTATACAACGAGCGCGGCGATTGGTCGATTCACGGGCAACGTCGCGCAGCCAGCCAATCGAGGCAAGTGACACTTGGATTCGCCGCCCTGCGCTCGAGTCTGGTCACGCATACACGCACGCGCCCTCTCTACACTCGTCACTCGACCACTCGTCACATGACCAGTGTTCAGGCTGTACAGTAGGCCCTATTTGACAGTGCCCACTAGTTTAGTGAAGTGCAGTGTGCGAGGATTGATTCTTCGCTGAGAACGGCCCCGTGTTTCGACAACCTGTAAATACTCTTCTCGTGTATCCTCAGAACGAGAGAAACATCGAAAAGACCACCAACAAAACAAACAAAAAAAAACGATAAACCTCTGAAGGATTTCGCCGATCGAATATTTCGAGTCTCGTTAAGAAGAAAAGCCAAAAAAACCTCATACAAAAATGAGTTCCGCACTGTCAGAAACGAATCCCGTTTACGGGCCATTCTTTGGAGTTATGGGCGCCGCCTCAGCCATTATTTTCTCCGGTAAGTTTCATCTTATCACTTTAAACTCATGAAAAATGCCTAGAAAATCAAGAAAATCCGAATCGCGACATGGCGCGTACATTTTTTCTCTGCCTTTCCGCTCTATATATCTTTATCATCAAATGCTCGCTCCCTCGTCGACCATTTCCATATTCTCGTCAATTCTTCCTCTATCTCTGGCGCACACATGAGCCAGGGCAAAGGGACGTCTTTGCCATCCCCGTTCATCGCACTCAATCGCCATTTTCCTCGATACGCCAAGTGCGAACACCCCGAGAAATTTGGAGACGAAGATAAAAGGAGGAAAAAGTCATAAAATCTCGCTTGACCTCGCGACAAATCGATCACATTGCCAATTTTCACCCAGCGAATACGCGGCGCAAACTCTCGCCCTCTCTCCCCGCGAATCCCAAGTTTCAACGGCAATAACGTTCCTCGGGGAGAAAAAAAACCGACAAAAATGATAATCTCGAGCCACGGGACGATTCATGGAATTTTTCGATCCCCGACAGCGCCTGAAAACCGCCTGACTAAGGAAAATTCAATAGATCGGGAAGGGCGGAGGAATTATTAGTTGTCTAAAGTTTCGATTAAAAGCGTGATTTGAGCTCGAAAATACGACAAGAGCGAGAGAGACGTAGTTTTTGTGTACGCGCGATGGTTTCTACCGATTATTTCGTAACGCTGACCTCGATTAGCGGTGTCTCGTGAACGCAGAGAGAGAGAGAGAGAGGCTCACGAAGCTGCTGAGTTTGTAGAGCAACCCCGTGACAATCTCGTCAGACCGGCAAGCCTGACGAATTTATTCGCCATTTCGAATTGAAAATTCACGTGATTCTCATTTGCTCCTTAGGACTCTTGAATATATCCTCAAGAATATTTATATTTTCGGGGCTCTGCGCGATCGATCATTTACGGCGAAACTGAGCATTCGTGGCGCGGGCGTCTGTCTCTCTGTTTCCCTTGAGCTCTTCGTATCGGGGAAATCAATACGAATCCCTTATCCCCTGTGCCAGGCGAAATATATATCTATATCGAAGGCACTTCGTGTTTTTTCTTCCCCATAATATCTCGTTGCTTCGCCCGTCACGCGGCGTGAGAGAAATCAACGAAAACTCAAATTATTAATTTATATGGAAAAAAAGGGAGTTTTTCGGGCGAGAGCCCGCGGAGGCCGGGACGCGAGCGAATCTTGATCCACGGCCAAATGGGCCAGCGTCTTTTCAGAAAATTCACTACGCTTACGGAGTCTCGCGAAAGAAACCGAGAAAACATCTCATCATTCGCTTTTTCTTCTCGTTTTTTCATCCTCGATCTTTCTCGCACCCATTATTTTAGCCTCTCCATGCTTTCGCACCAATTACCTTCCTTTTCTTCCTCTTCCTCCATCTTTTTACCTTTTCTCGACATAAATCGAGCACGGGATCCTGTGCCACGCCCCCGTCACTTCGTTTACTCTCTTCATTGAGTGATACGATACCGCGCATCGTCCCAAGCCTGCGACGATGGGTCTTACATGATTGTCATGTGACTGTGCCAACGTGAGAATCATGTGACTACGCGATGGGCTGGGCGCCTCGCCATCTCCAGGCCTTCCTAACCTCAAATTATTCAGTTTTTCACATATTCCCATAAATCCTCGAAAATTTTCTTCTTTTTCGCGTCACTTTTGTTTTTTGTATGCCCAACTCGAATTCCACGTCGTAAAATTACCATTTTTACACTTGGACTAAAATTTCTCCATCTTTTTCTTCGTAATCATGGAAAAGTTTCATGGGACAATTATCGTCGGTGATTCACACCCTTTCTTCCAGTCGGTCTTCATTATTTTTACGCTAATGAGCGCGTAATGTTTGTCTAACGAGTTTTCTCAATAAATCCGAGCTATTCCATTTATTTCGGTGCTTAAATTTCTTTTTTAGCCTCTAAATTGGTTTCCATTGTCGTAGCAATGACAAATTTTAAAAAAATTACGAGATTCGTTCTTAATGAATTATTTTAGAATTTTGCCAAAATTTGGAGATTCGTTTTCAATGAATACTTTGTCGAATTTTGAAAAAAAAAATTGGCAATTCGTTTTTAATCAAATATTTCGAAATTTCGTAAAAAATCGGCAGATTCCTTTTTGATCGAATATTTTGCGATTTTGAGAGGAGATTCGTTTTTAATAGAATATATTTTGGAGTTTTGAAAAAATTGGAAAATTCGTTGTGAATGAAATATTTTTGAATTTTTATAAAATTCGAAAAATCATTTTGAATCGAATATTTCGAAATTTTCAAGAAATTTTTTTTTTTCTGAGTTGATCGTTATCGTGATTGACGGGGATTTCCGATTGTACGGTAAAATTCGGTACAATCTTGCGTTTATCAGACTCATCGAGTTGTCGATACTATGACAACGCGCGGTAACGAGCAGAGAAAAAATTCCACTTGCAAGCACGATTTGTGAATCATCGTCGTTTAATTAACCTGCAAGAACGGCTGAAAACTTTTTTGAGGAGACTGACCCCGCAAAAATTTGGATCGATCGCGATAACATTTCGAAAAATTTTGCGATAGAACTAAAATAATTGCAGCATTTCACTAGTTTTCGTCGATCCGCATTTTCCAAAATGAACATTTTTCCATCGATACTTTTCGTACCCCACGAATCCAGAACGAGGTAAAAAAAAATAATAATTGCGTTTTTTCAAGTAAATCCTGATAAAGTTTCTCCGAAAATCAAATTTTTCAAAAAATTTCGGAGGAGTTCGTAATTATCGAATTTTTTTGTGGCCACAACGAAATTCGAAACTTCTATGCAATTTTTTTTCGTCGATCAAGAATTATCCAAAACGAACTTTTTTCTCCCAATTTTTCGATAATTTTGAAATATTTCGGGAGAAATTATGAATTTTTTTTCGAATACCCAGAAATAATTGTGTTTTTTTTTTAATGCTTAAAAAAATCCTATTGGAATTTTAAAAAAAATCTAATTTTTAATAATTTTGGGCAAATTTGAGGACGAATTATGAATTTTTTTCGAAGATCGAGAAATAATTGTTTTTTTTTGTTGGATATTTCAGCTCTTGGAGCGGCGTATGGCACAGCAAAGTCGGGCACCGGTATCGCAGCGATGTCTGTGATGAGGCCGGAGCTTATCATGAAATCCATCATTCCCGTTATTATGGCGGGTATTATCGCCATTTACGGTTTAGTCGTGGCGGTCCTGGTCGCGGCAGCGCTCGATGAGCCCGCCAAATATCCCCTTTTCAAGTGAGTGACCAAAAAATTCGATCAATCAAGCAAATCGACGTTTCCATCATGCGCAATATTTTTCGGGCAAAAAAATGGACTTTTCAGTCGATTTTTTGGCTCGATACCAAAGAAAAGGAAAAAAATTTGGAGAATCTTGACGAATTATTTCTTTTTGTTTGGGTTTCAATTGCCAATCTGGCCGCTGATCAAATCGCGAGCGACGTTCACAGGAACTTTCGTCTCGATCGTTTCGTTGCAATAAAAAAAGAACAAAAAATTTTATTCTTCTTGCATCCTGGCAAAGAAAATCAAATTCTTGCATAAAACGCAACTCAAGAAATTCATGCCAATTCATTTTTCCGGACAATTTCACTTGATAGTTTATGGTTTTGCATTGTTTTCACGCTATCGGACCATTTCACTGTTGAAACAAATCTGAAAAGTCGTTGATACGGTTTTGTTATCGACGCCGAACCAAAATTTGGCCGATTTTGACTCAAATTTTCTGTAATATTTCGATTCTTCGTGCATGACTCATCGACCTAATCAAAAAATCTTCGATCCGTCATCTTTAACCTTTGAAAAATTGATGCAGAGTTCAATTTTTCTTCTATTAAAAGCCAGAAAACGATTTTCCGGGGATCTGAATCAAAATTTACGCGATTTTCACTCAAATATTTAATTTATTCTTCAATTTCCATGCATGGCCAATCAACCTTATAAAAAAATCAATGCAGCGTTCGAATTTGACTCACGCTTTCAATAGAATTTCAATTTTTCATGCTCGGCTTCTCATTTTAACGAAAAATCTGCAAAAAAATCGTTGCAGACTTCAATTTCTAACAATCCAAAACCAAAAATCGAATTTTTCGCGGTCTGACCCAAAATCCATGCTTTTTTTAAATTGAAATCGCGTCTCTAAAAAAATCGATGCAGAATTCCTTTTTTTCGATTCAAAGCCACAAAATGACAGATTTCAAGCCCCAAAAATGATTGTCATCAATTGAATTAGCGAAATTTGTGCAAAAACAGATGAAAAAAACGGTGTGTGAATGTTTCGCAGGGGATTCGTGCATTTGGGTGCCGGTTTGGCGGTCGGATTTTGCGGCCTGGCAGCTGGATTCGCGATCGGGATCGTGGGTGACGCGGGAGTGAGAGGAACGGCTCAACAGCCGCGTCTCTTCGTGGGTATGATCCTGATTCTAATTTTCGCTGAAGTATTGGGTCTGTACGGTCTTATCGTAGCGATCTATCTGTACGCCAAGTAAACATCGTGCTCATCAGTATTGGGGCAGGAAAAAGAGTCTTGTCGCCTGCCTTGTCTGCGAGAAAAAAAAAAGCGAGTGAACCGACCATCGAGACGAAAAGAAAAAGAAGGAGAAGAAAAAATGAGATGCAAAAAACGCTCCCCCTCAACTAAAATAAATATTGCAACATGTTTCGACGTTTTACTTAACCACATCGCATTATACAAACAGAAACCCACATCAGTTCATATCCGCAAATATTCCATAACGCGAGATTTTCGTCTCTTTCAAAATTAGGCCAAAAAACCCAAAAAAAAAAAAAAAAACACCCACAAAACCGACAATTTCGCGACGAGACGATACAGCCCGGAGAGCACGAGCCGCGAGAGGCTGAGGGACGCGTGTATCTGTATATACATACAAAAGCTGCTTGAGCGTGTAAGCGAGAGAGAAAAAAGCGAGAAATAAAGGAAATTTAAGCCCAGGAGCGAAAAATATTGAAATTTTGAATAAAACGTGGTCAATTTAACGGCGAGACGAAAGAGCGGGCACACACACATACACACACACCGAATCCTCGATCCTAACGCATGAAAACCCGAGAAAGGACGAAATTGAATGAAAGGGCGAAAAAAATGGCTAAAACAGCCCGACGCTATAAGAAACGAGAAATCCTTGAAATTTCATTGTATAGTAATCATCGATAGCTATAGTTTGACATTTATTATCAATTGAATTAATCGGCTCTACTCAGTGTATAAAAGCGAAAAACCGACAACTAAAAATCACCGATGAAGAAGCTAAAAAAACGGATTTAAATGATGCGAAATGCGATTATCAATTAACGAATTATTTAGCACAATTATATATGGCGATGAGAGCGAGTGGAGCGACGTTTTGGCGCGAAAAAACCGTTTTTGAGCCGAGCGTCGCGTGTACGTAAGATTTTTAGGTGGATCGCGTAAACAGGACGAAAATGCGACAGGGAGGATCGAGGAAAAGCGGAAAACGACGTGAAATCGCTGCAAAAAAACGGCATAATAAAGAAAAAAAAAAAATGTACAGCAACGAGGCGGAGGGAAAAATCCTGAAAATTCGGCTTTTTTCTTCTCTCCCGAGTCCTGCAGGTCGAATTCGCGATAGTATTAAGTCCGTCCGGATCGCTTGCCGGAATTTTCTTGTTTTTTCCTCGATTTTCACTCACGTTCGGCCATTTTTTTCCATCGTTACGCGATTCACGTGCGCGCAACGATAACTATATATTCGAGAAACCAGCAAGAAATACACATATGCACGGGGGAGTCGAGCGAAATTATTGAGGAGCGAGCTGGGAGGTGTGAAGAAAAATAAAACTATATTTACCGATCGTTTAGGGAGAGGGAATTAGCGCGAAATTAATATGAACGAGTTTAAACAACTTTTTGAAAAGCGAGACAAGCAGAAAGGGCGATCGCGCGTGGCTCGTCAGCCGCAAAGGCCAGCGGCTGATTTGCCTGCTCGCCAGAGCCAGAAAAAAGCTTCGTCGTGTCGTGAGAATCTGAACAGCCCTCCCTACGAACCAGGCGAGAGTAAACACACAACGAGAATCAAGATCGAGGCTTAGTTTTGGAGAAAAACCAATCGACACGTTGAGGAGGATTTCGCGAGGCTTAGAATGACTGAAAATCTTAGGATTAGCCTTCGAGGCCTGCGCCTTCGACGAGCAAAACAACATCAAACGTCTAAAGTTGCACGAAATACGAAAAAACTATAAAACAAAAAAAAACTATTGACGAAGCTAATTTGTACATTCCATTAAATGAGTTCGTTCGGTCCGAGCGAGAATCGGCTTGATTTTTGTCCCGCAGCAAACACGAGGGAGCCATTTTCCGGGTCTCGGTTTCCGGACCCCGAAAATGCGTGTTTGCCAATTTGAAAATCCACCAACAACAAGAAGAGCGAAAAAAATAGTGAGACGCTGTGAATTACGATCGCAAAATCCACCGGGCCGATTTCCTGGGAGCTGGCGATCGGTCCTGTCCGATTTTTCTCCATCGAGTGGTTCAACAGCTTCGTAGACTCGAGGCCAAAAGGGACAAAACGTTCTCGCTGCACTTTATCGACTGGCAATCTCCTTGAGAGAACGATTCTGGGCTCAACGTATAGTTGCATTTCCGGGCGAGAGACACACTCGAGAGTATCGATCGATCGTTCAAAAGGGCGGCTGAATAAAAAGGAAGAAAAAAAATGGTCGTACCAGCCGCGAGACTGTTCGAGAGCGTGTGACGCGCGTAAAACCGCCGAACGAGTTGAAAATCTCCCTGAAAATGCTTCTACACTTTGAACCAACTAATTGCAAAAAAAAAAACAATAAAAAACACACACGAACTCGTCAGGGAAATCCCGGACGTCCGAATCAACTTGGATCAATTTTTCATTTCTCTCTTCCGTGAGAGTGAAGAAAAAAACAAAGAAATGGTCGTGAGAGCCGCGACGCGATCGAAAGCGAGAAAACGTGCTGGAAGATAATGAAGAGAATTTTTTTAGGGACATTCGAGGAAGAAATTCCCAAGGAGCTTCGTACAGCATCGAAGAAACGAGTGGCGGCGGCGGCAGTGCATCGTCTTTCCCCCCCTCCCAAAAATCGATACCAAACCGTTGCATTTACATGCCTCGATGCTCGAATAAATAATCCCCCAAAAACAAGCGAAATTCTCTTTGAATCCTCGTTAAAATGTTTATATTTTAAACAAAATATCCTTGTTCACTAGTTCCAACGAGTTTCCAATCGAAAATCTCCCAAAAAAACCCTCCGTAGACACACATGGGTCCGGGAGACCCGTTCAGCGAATTACCCGGTTTTCGTATCGATCACCATTGAATAAAAATGATTCGAGAATTTACGTTTTCCTCTTTCTTTTTTCTGCAGATCAAAAAATAATTTTCCGAATTTTTTCCGATTTTTTAACCAGTCCGGAACTCTCAAAAATCCCCCAGGGTCCCCCAGACCCATGTGTGTCTAGGTGGGTCAATTTCACCGATGTAATTATATCCATAAATAATCTGCATCGTACAATAAAGCGCGTGTGTTGTAAATACCAGCAAAACGCTTCGATGTATCCGCTGCACGTTTTTTAGGACTAGATTAGTTCCGTAAGATGAAAAACGAGACGGAGAGAAAAGAGAGGAAATATAGAAAATGGAGGAAAAACGCGATTAGCACTGTATAACAAAAACCACCCTCGTTTTAATCGTGAATTTGAGAGACCAAGAGCTGAACGAGAGTGTGCGATTTAGAGGAACGTTTTAGCGAGAGATTAAAAATGGTTCTATAGATAGAGAGAGAGAGCGAGATGATAGGATTTTACCAAGGACCAGAATACTTGGAGATAAATGCGAGAGAGAAAACGATGCCGCTGCCACCCCCACCCCACCCCCCTTAATAAACCCTTGAAAACGATTCAACTTTGAAAATTATGAAAGATTTTCCCATCCCAAAGAGTATCTCTATCTTCCTTCCAGTGTTACTTGTAGATTCGTTGTTGAGCGCTGAAAGTGATACTGATCTATATTATTTATGTTATCATTCGTCCTCGATGTTAATGAACAAACAAACAAACAACCGTGTTTAATAAACAATTTAATTTGGACAAACTACATTTACCTCTTTCATCTCCGAATAGTCCTCTCTGTGTAATGCAATATCGTTAGCATTTTATATCCTAATAAAAAAAAACGATGTTGTCTCTCATTTTCATCATTTTCTTCAACGCCTGCGTACCGAAACGAATCGTTTACAAGCTCGTCGTCTCTCTATACGGTGAGTTTTCATTTTTCATTCTTTTTTTTGCGGGCCACATTTCTTCCCGCGGAGAAGGGTAAAAATTTTCTTTTCGCTTTGAAACGTTGCGAGATAAAATTATTTTTTTAATGGCTATTTCCGACACACGGATCGGCTACTTTCGGAATTTTTCTTACACGAAATTTTGACGTTTCAGCATTTTTCATCCAAAAGTTCGATATTTAGAGTTTTTTTTTTCATTTTTTTTCGGATCAACTTTCTAGAGGCTGAACGATTTTTTCCGTTGGAGATTTTCCACACTGCCGAACATGCGAAGTTTCGTTCCACGAATAATTGACGTTGGAGGATTTTTGGGAAAGGTGATTTTTCACAATTGTTCAATTTGTTGAGTACAAGGACTTTATACATTTTTATAATACACACACGTCAAACGTCACGTCGATTATTCGCAGACAATTTTTCATAAATACCGCTCGAGGATCACAAACGTTGCGAAAACTTTTTTTGCGACATAACAATTATTAAATCTCATGCCAAAAAAATCGTAACTGTAGCGAGATTTATCTGTTTTTTTTTCTCGTTTGCACTTTATGACGCACGAGGCACGCGAGTCGATCCCAAACAAAAGTTCGCGAAATTCTGCCAATGGCCGCTTCGCTGTATCAACAAGTTTCGGCCTTTCGGTTGTTGAAACATTTGACTCATATTTTTCTCGATTGAAAACACGCAAACATCCCATAAATCTTGCATAAAATTCTACGGTTTAAAAAACCAGTAAGAAACGACGTGAAGCTTCCTTGCGCTAAGAAGCAAAAATGGCAGTGAAACCCCTTGAAACGCGCGGACGATGTTGAAGTTTCTGCACCGTTGGAATAATTGAACGAATTTCCCTTTTTTCTTGACCAGATCCCAAGATTCTTATTCGATATCTAGTCCCGACAACAAAACGATCTTTTTCCGGGATCCCGAACCGGAAAATCGGTGCGAAAATTGTCATGGTGTCGAATTTTAACCAACAGAATAGAAAAACGCGTTCATTTTTTGTTGCCAACAAACTTCAGTGTGTCATTTGGAACGCGCTTGCTTTCCGGTCGCGATAGAACGCGATTCCAAACAAAAAACAAAACATCGAGTCATTCTAGATACAGAGACATGAATAACATTCTCTCAAATCTCTTGCAACGTGTGAGTTTGTGTGCCAGACGAGTCAGCATATCGCTTCGACATCGGATTAACGGAATAGGATTGAAAAAACATGCTGGAGATTAAAAAAGAGGTTAAAACTCTTTCGCGATCCAAAAAATAGCGAGGAATATCGAGATTCAATTTTTATTGTCCCTCATGATATTACGAACGACCCAAAACCAAAAATGTATCTCTTTGAACCCGAAACTCGAAATCGAACGGCGACTTTTGTCGTGATGGAAAAAAAACAAATTTGTTTTAATGTTCGCGCACGAGAGTCCATGTCCTACTTCGAAGGTCGTTCAGTAGAGACAGTTGTACACATACATGTCAAAACACGTCGGTAGGAGTCGCTCCGAATACATATTAATTTCGCCACCTACCAAACAAAACGGAACCGAGTTGTGTCACTCGATGCAACGACTAAAACTCGCGTCACTAACGTCCCAAGGTCCATTTTTCTTTTCGCTGTAGCGAGCGCGTTGTCACCCGTGTACAAAATTGCACAAAAATTGTGCACGAAGAAATGGGCGTTTCTTATTCAGATTTACGTCATGAAAAAACTCGAATTACATGCAGTTTTGCGTCGAGCGTGACAAAGGGGGAAAGAAAATCTCGACAAAACTTTGATTTCGTCGCTTTTTCGCTCTCCCCAGCCCGAATATCGCGAAAAGTTGATTTCTCGACTTGAAAAATTGACGTCACTCGCAGGCATAAACGACGAATGATCATGAGGACATTTTCATTGACACAATTAAAAAATCCTTTCATCGTTATATATATGTACATATATATTTTTTTTCCTTCATTTTTATAGTTTCAACCAAATAAAAAAATTACGACCGTTCTAGGATTAAATGTAAATCGTTAAATATCGATTTCGGCATGAATTTATGTCACGTGCACCGACACAGGAATATCGAGTGATACGTTTTTGAACGCGCAGAAAACGTTTTTACAGGATGGTTTATTGAAAAGAAAATATAACGTCGCAACAGTTTTCGTTTGGATAAAAAAAATGGCGGCTCTGGGGGGGTCGAAAGGTCAAAAAATCTGGGATTCCGCACAAATAATTGACAAATCCGTTATATTTTTCCCATTCGGCATATTCTCTCTCATTTCTTTTTCCAAATTAACGATATTCGATGAATTTGCTGATCGACAAAATAATGCGTGCTCCCGAAATCGACATATTTCCTAACTCTACTCGTGATTTTCGTCATTTTTTTTAAATTACGATTTTCATAGTATTTTTCGAATTCTTTTTTCCCTTTTCACGTGAACACAGAACTAAATTTGTGTCACGAACGTTTTTCCGCTTCGTTTTCATTTTCGCGCGTTTCTCGAACGAAAAATCGCAGCTCCCATTTTTTTTGACTCGCTGTTTGTTTTTTTTCTCACAACTTTTTTGACACTTTGTCCCGGCGGCCATTTTTTCACACGTTTGTGTGTGTCTTTTTGGGTAACATATACAAGATTACAAAAACATGTCGCGAGGATATTGGAAAATCGTTTGTACGCCGATACATTTCGGCTCAATATTTTATTTACCGTTTCTACGTGTGTGACGTCGCGCGAGTCTTTCGGATAAACTCGTGCGCGGGAAAAACGAACGTGGTTCGAATATCGAAGTTACAAAATTCATGAAAAGAAAATTATTCGCGAACAACAAAAAACATTGAATGATGATTACGTAATGAATGCGCATGCGCGCGGAGGAAACGAAGATCGAAGTCACTTTTTTAAGGTTAGAATCCAAGAATGACCTTGAACTTGGTAAAATTTTCACGAAACTCTAAAGTTTGATGAGAATAAAAGAAACTTTGGAAAGTTCACAAAGGAATTGAATTATTTTCATGAAAATCGACGATCTGTAGAGAAAAAAATGACGAAAAAATCAACTGCGTCGATTCATCGTGGTTTTTTCGATGTTTTTTTGCTCCGCGCGCATCAATGAGTGGAATCGATGGGCAGGAATGGAAGAGAAAGGCGTACAAGACACTAAACAAAATTTTCCTTTTTTTCAAGCTGCTTGTTAATTGCAGAATTTTTAATTATTGCACTAAATGTTAATATTGGGCTCGACATCGTCGCATCGATCGGCCGGTCTGAAGTTTAAGAAGTAGAATTTCGTTTTTTTTTTCATTTTTATGTTTTCTCGCTAAAATTAAAGAGAAAAAAGTGATTTCTTTGAAGTGATGATGATCACGAAGAGAATCGTGCGTGATAAACGGGCGTCTCGACACGCCGCGTAACGCGCGGCGCCGCCGAGACGCAGCTTTTTGCCACGTTGAGAATTCTCTCCGGAAGCAAGCCGAGGGGAAAGAATTTCGAGACACTGGAGAGCGTTCAGGGAGATGGGAAAAAAAATTGCAGGAGTCAGAGACTTGTTTTTCGTCGAATTGAACAATTTTTCGTTGAAATCAACAAATGTTTGTTGTAAACCAAAAAAATTTCGTTGAAATCAACAATTTCCGACGAAATTATCATTTTTTCGTTAAAATCATCCAATTTTCCTTGAAATCAACAATTTGTCGTTGAAATCATCAATTTTTCGTTGAGAACACCGATTCCTCGTTCAAATAAACAAATTTGCGTAACAATGACAAACGTTTGAAAAGATGAACTAAACTGAAAGTCGGAACGTGAGCAAATAGTTGCAAGGTAAAGGATTCGGAGAAAGATGAAAGAATTGGTAAGAATTTCGGAAGTGATTGAAAAAAAATGATCGGGCATTATGTCCGAGTAATAAATTACACCAAGGCAAAAATTTTATTATAATATAGTAATATGATCTAGTTCGTGTCACTAAATTGTAATCGATTTTTCTTGTCTATAAGTTTGAATTACGTTAGTTGGATGTGTTGGCTGCGCGATGATGTTTCCAGCGACTAAATTGTTTGAAAAAAAAAAAAAAACAGAAAGTAAAGGAAGATAAATTGGTCTCTGGCTATAGAAAGAAAAAAGCGTGTGTTTTGGCATCGAGATAATGGAAATAAAATAGAAAAGAAAAAAAAAAGATGAAGGTCTGATTTCCGGTAACAATTCGTAGCTGGTGACGTCTGGGAATTTTCTTTGCTGTAGTTATTTCAATGATTAATGCAGCAACTTGGTTTTTACGTTGACAATTGAAATTGGATTGGGGGATTGGCGGCGCAGCTGGGTAAATATAATTAAATACGTATAATCGTAGCGAGTCCAGCGTCGTCCGGAGTCTCTCTGTGTTCTTGCTATTCTTTGCTAATGATTTTTGTTTGTTTTTTTTTCTTTTTTTCCATTTTTCTCTCTTTTTTTTGCCGTTTGTTCTCACATTATCTTTCGTATGAACGAAAGAAAAATCGTATTTCATTTGTTATGGTTATTGTGATAATAATAATTAATAATTAATAATAATTAATAATAATAATAATCAGATAATCATCATTAATAATAATAGTTTTCCTCATAATAAATGTAAAAGCTGGTACACAGAGATAACAAGCGACCCACAATGGCAGCCGCGGACAAAAAGGACTTACAAAACGTGACACATGCACAATACTAGACAAAAAAAAAGTTATTGGACAACACAAATCACCAAACTAATTATTCTTCGTTTGTTCTTCTTTTCTTTTTTTTCTTTCTTTCTTTTTTTTCTTTTTTTCCTCCGCACCGATAATTCATACGTTGGTATCGATGAAATTCTTCCGTTTGGAGCCAATTCTTCAAACTTTTTCTTTCTCCCGGTCTCGTTTTTCGTTTCGTGTATTTTTTTTTCTTCTTTTTTTTGTATTAATTACTCGCTTTTTTTCGTTACTTTTTTTTCCCTTATATAAATCATATTAATATTCAATTATCTAAAACATTAAAAAGTGTTCGGCTTGCGTGATGGGTCGCGCGCGCGCGCGCGCTCACGATCGCGCACGCGCGCGCCACTCGTGGAGTCCTTTTGATTGATTTTTTTTTCTTCTGGTTTTTTTTTCCGTTAGCTCCGTTTCCGTTGTTTTCTTTTTTCATATTTTTTTCGCTTTTTTTTTACTGTTTTATTGGTTTTTTTTTTCGTTTTTAAATAATCGTCGTCGTTCCTGCGTTTCGCTGCTTCTTCGAAATTTTCTGGTGGCTTTTGTTGCTTCGTTTCGGATCCCTGCACGCAGTGATTTCTCTGTTTTTGTTGTTTTTTTTTCTTATTTTTCGTTTTACGGCTCGCTGAGTTTTTTTTGCGGCCACCAGGCGATTCAACTTTGCTGATGGTTTCACGGGCGCGGCGTCGAATCGCTTTCTCGTCCTCGCGAGCCAACCCCCGGAAATTCATTTTTTTTTTCTGTTTTTTGTTCTCGCATCGAGGGCGAAGGAAAAATGATGATTTCGTCGACGAGCGGCTCGGCTTAATCGCCCGGGACTACGGGCTCAGCATCGGGGGAAAAAAACGGGCGAGGGTCAGCCAAATCGATAACCCGGTCCCAAAATTTCATTGATCGTCGCGGCACGAGCTCCAACTCCGTTTTCTCACCTTTCCCTCGCCCTCATCTTGTATGCAATTTAGTTGTCTTCCTCGTCCTCCTCATCCTCCGACGACGCGGCCTCGAGGGCTGTCAACCATTTGTTTACCTGCAAAAATTTCAACACGATATTTCAGCCTTCGTTTTCAGGCACGTGAGACATTTTCGTGAACCGAGCATTGATTTTTTTGTGAAAAATACCGCTCGTGTACACACTGGGTCAAATTGACCCGAAATTTTTTGTGTGTTCTTTGGATCATTCCGGGCACGAAAAACATTCGGAGGGTGCAAAATTTAGAGAGAGAGGACGCGAAAGCAATTTTTTCATCGTCGTAAAACGAGATTTCAAAAATTCCGGAATTTTGTGAGTTTTTTTTCAAGGAAATTCGTTGAAGCACGCTCGGCCGAGTGAACAATCTCGAGCGTTTCGAAATCTATTTGCAAAAGCTTGAAAAAATGTTTGGTGGGAGAAAAAATGATTGTTTGTGGGGAATTTTGGGGAAAATGAGGGGATAAAAAACTCACTTCGAAGAGAGCGCTGCCTTTGCCGGGATAAGCATCGTTCACGTCCTCCCTCCATTTGGTTAGCGCCGCCTCCTCGACGACCGATCGTTGGTAAAGAGCTGCGAACCATCGGAGCATCATGCCTTTGGGTACATTGTGCGAATACCAAAAGACTTGTAGCGCGTGTACGGCAGTGACTTGGGAGTCAATTGTCGTCAGGAACGAGCTCAAGAGACGTTCGTATTTGCGGAAAAGCGCAGCTTCCTTTTCCACGAGGGCTCTGTCGGGCATCACGGTCGGATCTACGCCAGGCGCCAGCGTTGTTTCCTGTTTCCAACATTCCAAAATCCATTTTCAACATTTTCACGATATTCTTCAATATTTTGCGTTA
This sequence comes from Diadegma fenestrale, assembly GCA_037043255.1. Lineage (NCBI taxonomy): Eukaryota > Metazoa > Arthropoda > Insecta > Hymenoptera > Ichneumonidae > Diadegma > Diadegma fenestrale. The sequence continues at coordinate 3,378,162 of CM073310.1, forward strand.
GAAACGATTTTTTCTCGATTTTAACAACGATTTTTTGTTAAAAACAACAATTTTATGGTGAAAACAATAATTTTGGGTCAAAAACAACAATTTCTCATTAAAAACAACAATTTCTCGTTGAAACGAAGAAATTTTGAAGAAACCAACAATTTATCGTTGAAAAGAGGAAAAAATGTAAAAAATTAAGAGTATAAAGGATTGAATAAAACTTGCCTGGGTAATGTATTTGAGAAGCACAGTCATGAGAGCATTGATGAAGCCAGGATCGGAATAATGTGCAGGATCAAGATTGTCTTTGATCCACGTTCTGAGAGCCTTGGGGCTGGGATCGGATTCGAGTTGGCGCCACATATCGCCCTGGATCCTGAGGAGAGGATAGAGGAAAGTGAGTTCCCGATCTTCGAGTATCTCGCCGAGTCGCTCTTTTGTTTTTTCTGGTTCAGGCAGTTGGCTCATGAGATTTATTTTGCTTTCGTTGAAGATTTGCGTGAGTCTCGCTTTGCCCTGGCTCTTGTGGAGTTGCTGGAGCGTCAACAGGAACAGCGGATGGTGCTGGCCGTTCTCCGTAATTGCAGCGAGGTCTTGAAGCTGCACAAGATTATTAACTATTGCCTTGGCTGTGATGGAGGCGACGTGGGACGCGATACAAGGCACGGTGCTGTCTTTGTCGGCGATACTCGCGACCAGTTCTTTCCAGCCCTCGGTCAATTGTTGCCCCGTAATAACATTTTCCTTTTTCAAGTCCATCACAAAGTTCGAGGCGAGTTCCCGCTCGCCGTCACCGCGATCCAGCGTATTTGTGTAAATCGTATAAACCGCGTGACGCAAGAAACGCTCTGGAATCTTAAGATCCTTGAACGCGGTTATCGCGTCCTCGACGTTGCTCTGCGACACGAAATCGTCCATCAGAGCGTTCACTTTCTTCAATACTTCCTCCCGCGTCGGCCCTTTATCTTTTCTGTCTCTTGCCTTGTCTCGCTTGTCCACCGGTCCTTGCTTTATCACTATTGCCGGAGCTGATTCTTTCGGCAACAGAGGCGGACTTGGTTTTATTGTTGCTGCACGCAACATCGGAGTCTCCGCTATGCGTCCTGTAAACATGTCTGCTCCAACCACGACGGATATTATTTACGAGAAAGCAAAGAAAATTATATTTTCAAATGTCAAAATGCGGCAAAAAATGTCTAAATGAAAAATGTCGCAACACATGAGAATTGAGCGAAAAATTGCTTTGAAAATATCCAAGTTTTCCAATTTTTTTTCTATTTTTTTTTTCTACTGTTTTCTATTGAAAAATTGCTATACATTTTTTAAAACGCATTTGAGGGGCGATATGCTACCAGGTGATTTTTCAATAAATTGGTCCTTCGTATATGGGAAAAGTGCGAAAAAGTAGGAAAGGCTGAAACTCACCACTATTGAGAGGTAAATTGGGCTTGATGTTTGCTTTGTTGAACATAGAAGTGGCCGACGGTCTTAGAGACACTTCCTCCAGATGTCCAATGAGCATTTTGCTCTTGTTGAATCTCAGTGGTTCTTTATTGCCATCTGCAAAGAAGAACACGAAATGAATTGTAAAAAAATGAATCTTTCCTCAAGAATAGTGAAAAAATGAATTTTTCGTCGAGAATATGGAAAAAATGAAGAGATTGAATGGAAAACTCACTGTTGTTGTAATTCTGAGGGGAATTATGCTGTTGCGGATTGTGTTTTCCCTGATAATTGTTCTGGTGACGGTTTTGGTTGGGATAATAGCCTCCGGGTGGATTTCGCTGATTGTGACGATAGCCACCGGGATTGGCATTGAAACCGTTTGTGCCGAAAGGCGATGTCATGCCGAAAGAGGGAGATGTCAAGGGAATGCTCCCGACCATATCCATGTCGAGACGGCCCATTTTTCTGATGAGAAAGTCTCCGCCGAGACGATCCTCGCCTCGTCTGTTGTGAAAACCAACGCCGGGTCCAACGCCACCGCCGCCGCCGCCTCCTCCGCCTCCGCCGCCTCCTCCGCCGCCACCTCCGCCCCTTGAGGAATCGTCGTGGTCATTGCGGATCTGATTAATGGGCATCGGGCCCTCGTTGCTCGTCGCTTTACGGGGCACCCAACCGTCTCGACGCAACTCGATAACGTCGCGTAGCATGAAACGGATTCGCAGGGGAAGTTCGCTGCTCGCTGCCAGTGAGCTCATACGCTTGAAGTACTGATCCATGAGGAGGCGGCCCTTATCCGAGTCAAGGATACGACCGCAGGTCCGCATGATCTGACAGAGGCACTCGATGTCCTCGGCCATGTCCCCCCTCGATCCCCTTCGCTTTTTCTCCAACAATAATTGCTGGATGCAAAGATGTAATATATTCTCCGAAACGATCTCGAGCTTGCCCAATTCTCCGATGAATTTAATGTTCCCGAGCATTTTTCTCTTGGCCAATTGACGTCTCTCCTCCTCCTCCGGACCGAGCTCATCTTGATTCTCAAACGCCTCGTTTGCCTTTGAACGGTTCTCAAATTCGACCTTGCACTTGTTGAGCAACAATAATGTGAATGTGCTTTGAGCTTTTTGACCATCGACGCTTGGCTTTTGCGATTCAAAGTTTGGTGCTTCGTCGGACAGCCGCTTGCACAGCTGTGCGTACATAGAACTGTACTTGGGCTCATCGAGTGCTTTTTCAAAGATCTGAAAACATAAACGCTACTGAACAATATCCCAACGACCCTCCTTTTTCCCCATCTTCCATTTTCCATCCTTGCCATACAACCAAAACCACTTTTTTTTATCCATAAACCACAGCACCAAATTCTCACACCACGCATTGGCAAACTCAATTTACTAGAAAAATTTGAACCAGTGTCATCAACTGTCAAAATAATTTAAAAAAAAAATGCATTTTTTGTTGTTTCTCTTACAAAATTGTCAAAATAATTCACAAAAAATGGACTTTTCGTTTTTTTTCTCTTCAAAATTGTCAAAATAATTACTAAAAAATAAGTTTTTCGTTGTGTTTTTTTTTTTAATTGGCAGAATGACGAATAAAAATCATATTTTTCGTAAAAATTGTCAAAATAATGAATAAAAAATCGGTTTTTCGTTGTTTCTCGTAAAAATTGTGAAAATAATGAGTAAAAAATATTCTTTTCGTTGTTTTTCGTAAAAATTGTGAAAATAATGAATGAAAAATAAATTTTTCGTCGGATCGCAACGTCGCAAATTTCAGTCGAATGGTATTTTTCCGTTTTCTTCTCTTATTTTTTTGTTTTTAGTAGTTGTGTGAGGTAAAAAAAGATCTTACCAATAAAATGACACCTTTGAGAATCACATCGGAATTGAGATCGACTTTGAGCAGATCGTGGCTCAGCTTCGTGAACTTTTCCGGTGTGAGCTTGTTAAGAATACCCCGCACTCTACGGAAGATGAAATCATTTCTGCTCTCTGGGGTGAGCGCATCGCGTCTAACAGTTGAAGGAGGGATCCAGCGTCGCTCAGTGGATAGGGAGCGATTATCGTCCCTGGAAGGCATCGAACTTTTTAATCTCGGTTTGGAAATATTCCCAATTTGACACGCGGCTCTTTTCTTTGGGTTTCTTTCTTTTTTATTTTTTGACTTTTTTGGGGCTTTGCAATGCCGGCTTTTTGTTTGTTTGTTTGTGGCAGTTTGGCTAGTTTTAAGCAGCTCGTGGATAGATTTTCTCTACAGCCACAGCTTTACTTTGGGACCCTGACCTTCCTCCCGAGACACGAGAAGCACCCCCCGGTCCTGTGGGGTTGTCCGTTGTTGCGCGTGTGTTGGCCCCCTGAAGTGATAAATTACGGCACGCAGAAGATTCTGTAGGAAGCTGAAACAAATAGAAAACCGATAAATTTCAATTATTACCATACTTTACAGTTTTTTCCACTAATTTCATCCAATTCTCTGCTATTTTTTCATCTCACGATCGATTCGTGAACTTTGGACCTTGCCACAGTCTCTCTCTCTCTCTCTCTCGTCCTTTTGCCAGAGTCAATCATCGCTCCGAGTGATCGGAGACTCGTTCCTATCGCCCTGACCCATTTAAATCCACGTCCTTCTCTCTCTCTTTCTAGTTTTTCATTGTGTGCAAACGTACGCAGTCTTTGTCGTCGTGCACGTGTATCTCGCGGCCTGTGTCGGTCTCTCACACGCGAATCTCCGGAGTAGCCGTTGGTTAAAATCGAGAGGAGACCTTGCGATTGCAAACGAGCGCGCGAGGTCGTTCGAATCATTTCTAACTCTTTGCTGCAGAGGCAGCACCACCTGGGACTGAGCTCGAGTTATAAATTTATGTTGATTAAGCCTCTGTGCAAATGTTCAAGGCTCCAAATGTAAAAAAAAAAAAACAAAATATTTTTCCATGGGAAAGAGTGAAAAAAGATTTTTTTTAGCTCGATCGCGAGTCTCCCGATTCTATCTGCTTTCCTGGCCGAACTATCGGAGCTAGAGAAATATCGTTCGGGAGACTTTTCTTCGAAATTTCATGCCCTACAAAATTTGTCCTATGCACTTTTGCCCTATCTCCAACCGTTTTGACAGTATCCGCGCTCAAAGTCAGATTCGATTGTCAACTCTCCGATTTCTCCTGGAAAGTTCCGAGCGTTGAAACGTCGAAAATAATATTTTCCCATGGAATTAATCAACTTTGAGTAAAAAAAATCGTGTTGCAAAAATTACAGACGTAATTAAAATCTAATAAATGAATAAAAACTTGAAGCGATGAGGCCCGCATCGATCGTTCGTTCTCTTTTTTCTCACCAGCGAGAAGCGCGTGCGGTCGGAAAATTCATCCAAGCATCAAAACCCCATTTCGACACGTTGCCTACGCGTCTAAACTCTCTCTTTCGGCTAAAAGCGCTTTCATCGGTACACGCACAAACGAGCGAAACTAATTTTTGTGCAATCTCGAATCTCCATGAATAACGACAACTTTTTATTTCTCAATTTTACTCCACGAGATTCATTTCGTAAGGAGAAATCTCATTGTTGTTTTTGAAACATTCGAAACTCCTCGCCGCGTTGGCTCGAGGCTTCTTCCCATTTCTTTTCATTTTTGAGGATTTTCGATGATAATTTCGAAAGTTGAAAAAAAAATTGCGGAAAAACAAAAATTTACGAGTCTCCGAATGTTTTCTCGGATTTTTAACGACCCCGTCACTTTTTACTGGCTGAGACTCGATTTTTGAAACCAGGCTCGTCTTTGTACGAGGATCGTGAATCAAGTTCGACTTTGATCTTGAAGCACGAAAGAGAATCGAGGTGAAGAAGCTTCTCGCTCTGCCACAAGGTGGTAGAACACACGTATGTGGGGCGCGGCTCATGGTCAGACGGTCAATGACCCCCCCTTCGCGTACAAACCACGAGAGCTGCGCTTCTGCTCTCGCAGCCTGCTGCCGCTGCTGCTGCTTCTGGTGATTCTCTCATCGCGTCCCCCTATCATGTGCTTCGGCCCGGTGGAGGTCGCACCACTTTGCCCGCTGGAGGTCGTTCGACTCGGCTCAGAAGAGATCGGAGCCTCTCTTTCGATACACTCATATATATGGATGGAAATGTACAGGGTCTTTTAGTTACAAAAGTCACTAATTTCGACGAAAATTGTCGATTGAAAAAATTTTTGACGATTTTTTCATGGCACGTATTCTATGATTTCCGGTAGCGTCGAAACCGTGGGAAATATGACAAAATTGCATAGGACGAATTCCGTAGAGCAGAAAATTTCCTACAAAAAAGTTCCCGACGATATTTTTCCATCTTGGATATTTTGGTCTTGGGAACGGTTTGAAAAAAGATTTTTTTTTTTAGCTCGACCGCGAGTCTCTCGGTTTTAACTGATTTCCCGACCAAACTATGGGAGCTAGAAAAATATTGTCGAGGAGTTTTTTGTTCGAAATTTCTCGGCCTACAAAATCAGTCCTATGCACTTTTACCCTATTTCCAACCGTTTCGACAGTATCTGCGATGAAAGTCAACATCGACTCTCAACTCTTTGATTCGACGTGGAATTTCTCACACGCCCAACATTTCCCCTGCATCCGGAGTTCCAGCACGTACGACGCGTTCGTCAAACTATAGTGCACCAACACTGATGCAGTCGAAGAAGGACTTTAGAGCGTTTCTTGGCCGCCAGGAGGAAAATACAGGCTCGTATCTAGCGGCAATTGCACCCCCAAGTAATTTGACTCTTTTCGTCACCCTCGCGCGCAACGAACCTACGACCAATAGAAAGTTGGGCGACCCTTCGGGCGTGGGCGAACCGGCTGTGCCCACTCGACAGCCTCATCAACTATGCAGCAATCCTCTCAACAAATTTCCCATGCCTTTTATCATTTCGAAAGCATCCCAGGAGCGTGACAATTAATTTTACAATTTCATTCAAACTTAATAAATCTTCCGAAAAAATTCTCAAAAAAAATGAAATAAAAATGAAATAACAAAAATTCCACCAACTTTGGGGCCAAGAAAAAAATGCAATTTCTTTTTCTCTCCAAATACGAAGGACGTTCGAGAAAAACGTGTTTCTGCTCATTCGTTTATCTCCCTGGTGCGCGCGCGACCGATAAACGGCCCGAATAACGACGAGATTGATGCGCAAAACATAAATCGTAATTCCCCAACAATAATATTATGAAAAAATATCACGAGAAACTCGTGTGAATCTCGCCCCACTCGATTTTCCTCGGTCACAACAATTTCTTCGCATAATATTCATGAAAATAAATATTTGGACTAAGAAATGTGAACGAAATCGTTGTCTCAAGTTGAACAACCTTTTCCCAAAGGAAAATAAAAATAATATTTCATATCGAGCCTCGAGCTTTCGAGGCTCGCACGTAAAAGGAAATTTCATTGGATACGTTCGACTTGACGTTTTTTTATTGAAAAATCCCAAAAATGTTGTCATTGCGGCAAGAAATATTCTAAAAAGTCTCTTCAAGAAGTAAATTTTTGTCATTCCAATCGCAAATTTCGCCGACAGTTGCGTTAGGAATGAAAAGTATTGTGAAATTCACGAAAATTTTGAAAAAAAATATTTAGTCTGCCCGGTCCAACAAAATATCGACGTTTTTTGAGAAAATTAAATTTTGTTTTTCTTGCTCGTAAAAATGGAGGAATCTTCGCGAAAAAGAGAAAATTCCCGACGGTGATTCTCGAGGATTTCGTCAGGAAATCGATGCATTCCTGGTTCGGGAGGCTCGCGAGGATCGAGGGAGAGCGATATAGAAAGAGAAAACGAAATATGTGGGCAAGACAAAGCTCGAACAAAGAGATAGCGATGGAATGACGTAAAAGCAACGCGCTCTTGAGAGGCCCCGCTCGAACCAATGACGACGATTATTCGACACACACATACGCGCGCGCGAAGCAACGATACAGGAAAAAATAAATAAAAAAACGGTAGATCCGCTGGGTCTATGTCCCCTCGGCGCTGTTGCCCTGCGAGGCCTACAGCACAGAAATTTGTCTCTCTTCCGTTGATAAATTCTGTCAAAAATCGTCGATTTTTCGTTGAACACGGTGAACTGAATATTTTTGGATAATTCCAAATTTTCCGTAATTTTGACGACATTTTTCAATTCTAACGCAACATTTTTTGTGATTTTCCAAAAAAAAATTTCAGTCGAACGAATCCAACTAAATAACGATCGATTTCCAACAAAATTTTCTTTTCAGTGTTACGACACGTCGCAGCGTGTTGCGCAGCGACGAATACCTTCGTCGCGTCCGATTTCGTTTCAATCTCTCAAACGCGACCCGATGCACGTAGCGGACGAATCTCAAGGTCAACGGAAAAAGCGGAACTGAATTCGTATCCCATGCAACAGTTTTTTTTCCCATGAACTTTGACATCGTTTTATTAATGCGGTAAAAATTTTTATTGGGAGAAAAATGAATCGGACTTTCGAGCCGTTCAAGGTCAGCAACTGCGTGCAGCGGCACGAGGCAATCCGATATATATTTGTCCTTAACATTTGCATATCATAATCGAGTCGCCTGCTGCGACGATGCATGCTAATTCAGATCGTGGAAATAATTTGAAAAATATATATTTGCATTCGAAACGAAAAATGGCTGCTCTTTGTTTATATTTCAAAATGTTGCCATTTCCGGGTTTTCTCGGAATCCGAGAATCTAAATTATTGATATAAAATCGATAATTTGATCAATATAAACTCGTGACAATCTATGACGAGGGAATCACGATTTTTTTTTTTTTTTTGGGGACGGAATAAAAATTCTCGTGACGGAAAAGCTCCAAAATTACTAATTTTTAACAATGCTCGAATTTATTTGGCAATTTTATGACTGAAAGGAATAATTTTTCAAAAAAAATCAGGAAAATTTAGAAAATTCGACATTTATGGACGCGAAATCGACAAAAATCAGGATTTTTTTACGACAAAGTAAAAATTCTTGCGATTTTCCATAATTTTCAAAAAGATGGATGAAAAATTCACAAAATATCGAAAAGTCTGACTTGAAAATTTTTCAGAATGCTTGCACACTCGTCTTTCAATTTTGAATATCGATAAAAAATGAAGATTCTCATGATTAAAAATTTTCTCAATAAAACAAAACGAAAAGCCGAATTTTATTTCTACGAGCCACAAATTTCCCAATTCTTCTTCAAATTCCAAAATTTCAGAAAATTGTATAAAATTTTTTCGTATTTTATTTATCCAGAATTGGGTGCACCAAAAAACTCGACCCGAACGTTCACAATTTCTTGCCCAAAGATAGCGATCGAAATGGTCGATTACCGAGCGTCGAAAAAAATCTCATTTTTTACGATCGATTCCATTTTCTCGCGAAAAATTTAGTCGAAAATTCTATTTTTTTCGGACATGTCAAGATTTGGAAAAATTTCAAGTCACACGCGATCGTTCGATCGTCGCTCGAAGCGAAACAAGCCGCGAAACAATAATGGTCGCTTTCATTGAGTCGATTCGCTCGCTCAGCTTTGTTCGCAATCTGGGCTAACCGGTCAGTTATGACGAATGTTGCCATTAATACCTTTTACACGTTCAACAGCGACGACGAGCACGTGGAAGAAAAACAGAGAGTGAGGGGGAGAGAGAGAGAGAGAGAGAGAGAAGGAAGTATGTCGACAAACCGAGTGCGGCCTATAGGAAATGAGCTCTTCTATTCATAGGCCAATAATCGTTCGTCAACCCGACAAACGCAACAACCGCCATTGCCTTCGTTAACCAATCGATTGAGTAAAAAATGCAGGGGCCATGAATAAATAAAATGAGGGAAAAAAAAGAAAAAAAAAGTCTAATGCGAACGCTCACGAAGCGCCAGAGACTATTTTTTACGTCGTTTTTGCATGGAAAATGATTTTTCGAATTTGTTGAAATTTAAAAATAATGATTTTTTATATATTTTTTTAAATCATTGAAAATCGAGGATTCGTTTAAAAAATTAGGTGGATTGAAAAAATCGATTTAAGGCGATCACTGAGCTCTGGAGACAATTTTTTACTCCGTTTCTGGATAAAAATGAGTTTTTGAATTTTGGAAAAGTCCAAAAAATCGAGCATTCGATAAAAAAAAAAAAAAATGGATCGAATCGTCAAAATCCAATTCGATCAGAGCCTCGGAGAAATTTTCGTCTCCATTTCTATGGAAAAATCGATTCTTTCAAAATCCCACAAAATCAAGGATACGATTTTTGAAAAATTTATCGAATCGATAAAAAAAAAACTGTTATTACGAACGTTCGAAGGGACTGAGCGAAAATGTAAACCATGGGATCGAGTTCCCCGTCAAAATATCGACTCGATGACGTATTTGGTAAAACAAGTTTTCTGGGCTTTCGTCACACACTGGAACGTGACTTTGAACAAAGAAAAAAATGTCGTGACAGAGGAGATATTGTGCGGAGCGTGTACAGTCAGCTCGAGTCTTACACTCAGGTTATCAGTTGAGAATTTTGTTTCTACTGATAAGAAAAAGTAGACGCGGCCTCGTAAATAAAAGATTTTCACCTCGGGGAATCGTGACTCGTCCGAAAATTCTCGTTTCCGAATCTTCGCGCGCTTCAAAAACCGAAAAACAAAAAAAAATTGACAGTATTTTATTTTTCAGTCGCCGAAATGCTCGAATTCCCGAAAATTTCCAAAGAATAAAATCAATTTAAGAAAAAAATTGCCAAATTTTCTCGATCAAAATGTAAATACGCAGGCCCGGACTAGAAAAAATGGCGAGCAGAGCAAAAAATGGGGGATAAAGAAGCGAAGAAACGTCGGAAGCGACGAGTCTAAGATTTTCTTTTCCAAAAAATTGACGCAGTTCAAACAAAAGAAAAAAATCGACAGATTTTCATTTCTTAATCGCCGAAAACGTCGATTTTACGAAAATTTCCAAAAAATAAATTCGATTTAGAAAAAGGAAACGGATGTGAAGAAAAATTGCCACATTTTTTGCGAGCGGATTAATTTTCTCGATTGAAATGTAAATATCCAGGCTCAGAGATTATAAAAAATGTCGAGCACAGCAAAAAATGGGGGATAAAGAAGCGAAGAAACGTCAGAAGCGAACGGCATTGGAACACGCGTTCTCGAGTCGTTGAAAAGGCGAGCCTAAGAGGCATGCGTGCGCGAGAGAGGTTGTGCGCCCTTGCTACACATCGTCGTGGTCGACGATGTCCCGAGAGACACGCACACTAAGGAAGGCGCGCGCATAAAAGCACTAGGCGCTTGTTCTATTCCCGTGCTGTATATACGCGCGGCTGCAGCAATGGCTGCACTTGTTTACGTGACCGAACTGACGCGTTCGCGGGGAACTTTCCACGAGAAAGAGAGAAAATTAATAATCCCCGAAAAATGATGACGAAGCGTTTCTCCAAAAGATCGAAGGATCGTTGAATTTCGGGGAGAGGGGGAAAAAAAGCTCGAGCCTCGGTTGTCGAGCGGTTCGGTGGAAAATTTAACGATCTCAGGTACACACGAGGAAAAAGGAAACGCGTCCTTCCATTTTCCCGATGCACCGAGGCGTCCGAGATTTTTTGACGCCTCGAAAAATGACTCATCGATTGGCATTATTGACGCAAACCGAGAGAAACAAACGCGAGTCGGGGCTTCTCGAAAGGGGGTCGTCGGGCGAACGCAGAATTCTCAACAATACAAGATTACTGAGAATGGGGTCGTGGCCGATAATAAAAGTCAATACGCGCGAGCCCGAACGAACCGAGGGAGGGAGTTTTGTGAGCGCAAAATTCCATTTTTTCTTTTTCCTTTTTTGAGAATTAAGGAACACGAGAAAAAACTACGAGGAGAAAATTCCCAGGCAACGAAAACGACTCGTAAGATAAAAAGCAGAGCCGGAGGATGAAAATTTCGCAGGAACAACACAAAAGATACTACGAGAAAAAGGAATCGAGAGACTCTCGATTTCAAGGACATGAAGACGTTTTTTTTCGACTGCCTAACCGCGAGGAAAGCCATCGACCAGCGTCGACCTTCCCGATTTACGAACAACTCCGCGGCGCTTTGACAAAGAGCTTTTTGTTTCATCATCTTTCCGATATTTAGGTAGGATGAAAAAACAGGATAAGGGGCTCCCAGGATCCTCGAGAATACCGAGAATTTCCCTGGACGCTGTCGAAAGAAAATCGAGAGGAAAAAACGCCGTGTATGCGACTCGAGCAAAACGTCAAACTTGACGAGTGCGTGGGTGCGAGTCGGAAAAAGGCGAGAGGCTTCTCTGTACGCGGAATTTTGGTCGGAAATGACGCCGAGTTTGATGCTTTTTTGGAGTTTGTTTATCGGGGAGGATTATCGGAGCGTGAAATAAATGAAAAATTAGAAAGATGGAAGATGCGCTCATAGCCGACATGACGCACGACATGAGCACGACGTCGAGCAAGACGAGGAGCGAGAGAGAGAAAGAAGGAGAGAAAAGATCCCACATAGAGCCCCCGCGACCCGTCCAGAATATTCCGCAGCAACTTTCGACTCAATCATTATCATAAATCACGTTTTTTTTAATTTAAATCCATGCAGTTCAGTTTACCAGATCTTCTAGAGACGCGACACCACCACTTTTATCATTTAAATTCACTATTTCAATCACTCAAACGACTAGATATCACAGGAGCGTTACTTACGGTCGACGTTGTTGTTTGTGAAGGCTTTCGCAATCTGTCGGTCGTACTCGGCCACTTCCGCAGCGGGGTATGTCTTGTCAAGTCAACGTCCGACGTGCGACTAACCTACGACTCGCCACCGTCTCCCTCTGCCCGCAATAACCCAAAAATAAAACCATTAATTTCTTCCTTTATTTTTACCAATTATCAAACATCCCTAAATGCAAAAATGTTCATTTATATTTATTCAGATACATTTTTCACCTCTAATTTGACTTTACTAGTGTCGACATTTCCGACGTGATTCTAGCTGTTTCCGTACGACCCGAGTCAAGCTCACGTCTCGTTTGATACTAAACAAAAACGTGACAGAATCCCTCGTGCCCAAATGTATACGCGTCAAAAAAAAATCGCTCCATTTTTCGGACTGCGTTTGAGTAAAAACGACGAGATTACAATATTTTTCCTTGATTACTTTTGACTCCTTAGTCCTCGAATGGACGTCGCAACAGCCAAGAATTTTGCATCGCGTTCGACAGTAACTTTACGAAATAACCTGCTAAACCAATATTTTCAATGACTCGACAATTTTCACGAAAGAAACGACAGCAAATTCTAGACAGACATCAATTTTTTCCTCTCCATTGAGAATCGAACGAGTTACGTCGTTTTTTTCGATCATTCATAATGCATGAGGAAAAAAATTAAACAAAGAGCTCCGGGGTTTTAGCCCCTTGCCCAGGAGCTCGAAACAAAAAGATCCGTCGTCTGCGTCGACGGGGACGTCGTTTTAGACATCGATCAGGCAACTGTCATTTTGCTTGTTCGGTGCTCGACGAAAATATCAATCCTCTAGCTTTATTCGATGCATAACAACACTTTGATTTATCAGTGAAAATTGAGAATTCGTGTGACTAAACCATTCAGGTATTTCTATTATTATAAAAACCAACTTTTCAACATTTTTCTCTCGTTACTTTGCTTTTCTGTCACATTTATTCGTACACCATAATTTACGATTGCCAATTGATCTTAATTGTTCCTAACAAAAGATTGACAACGCGAATTCATCGCCCAAAACAATAAAGCCACATTCTAGATTTTTTAACCATCTAAATTTGTTATCGTGACAATTCGTGAAAAATTCGCGACTCTCGCGATTGTTCGAAAGTAATGAACGTCGCGGCCAATTATTCGATTTTTCGAATTTATCCTTCTCCCAAATTGTTATCGTCGATTATTTCACGAAGTTGGAAAACATTCACTTTCCTGTCAATCGCTCGATCTTGAATTCGGAAAATCTTCCCAAAAAAACTCCAAATTTCGTTGTGTAAATTCATCAAAAATGTAAAAATATGAAAAAAAAATTCATAACTCAACGTTTTTCTTGTTTTCTTCTGGGAACAATATTTTTTTCTCAAAATTCATTGTGGCGGCGACCGAGGGCGATTATTCGTTCGATAGTGATTCATTTTCGTGTCGTCATTCCGCGTTTTTGTGTCCCGAGCCTCGTCGCAAATTTAATTTAATTTTTTCAATCGAGTTGAAATTTGAGTCTCGTGTATTTTGTGACGAAAGTTTGTGAGGATTGACAGGCTCGTTATAAATTGCTCAAATAATTATTTCAGCATGGCACATAGTTCTCAACCGACGAGTTACGGGTCGACGGACCAACGAAACGACGTACCTGATGTGGGCTTCAGTCCCACGGAAATGTACATTCTCAGCGAAAACATAACTACAAATATCTATACAATAAATGCCAGCTGGCGGACTCTCCAACGATTTTACAATAACGTAGGAAAGTACAAAGACATTCAGGGCCTCAGGGATAAAGTGTAAGAGCTGCTCAAATCCTAACTCAAGTTTTTTAGCATAGAAAAACAACAAAAATTATAATTTTCATTCATTATTTTGACAATTTTTAAGAAAAAACACCAAAAAACACATTTTTTGCTTATTATTTTGACAATTCTGGAGTGAAAAACAACGAAAAATTTATATTTCATTCATTATTTCATGAATTTTGACAAAAAAACAACGAAAAACGTATTTTTTTTCATTATTCCAAGAATTTCGAAATTAAAAAAAAACGAAAAACATATTTTTAGGCATTATTTTGACAATTTCGAACAAAAACAACGAAAAATCTATTTTTTTTTAATTATTCCGTTAATTAATGCGATTGATGCAATTTTCCTAGTAATTTTTATTTTTCAATGACGAAGAATGTCGTTGACAAATAATAGCATATGAAAATTTTGCTCCCAGCTATGAAAAATTCGATTATTAGTTTTCGTTGCATTTCAACGATGAAAAGTTGAAAAAAGTCGAATATTCTTTGTCTATGATCGACATTCTCGAATTTCGAATATTAATTCGGACGATTATCGCTAAAACCAGGCACGTAACGCAATTGAGTACGAACCAAGTAGTGACTCAAACGACTAAGGATATCGCAAGACTGACTGTGCTCATGAGGCGAGGGGACAAACAGCTGAAGCTGCAAATTGAAAAACTCACGGCTGATTTTGCAGATGCCCTGCAAAGATATACCGACATACAGAAGGTAAAAAAAAAACAAGAGTTTTTCGAAAACGTGGATTTTACAGTCGCGCCTGTTTTTTGGAAAAAGAATTTTATGAAATTCTCGATTTTGTGGAAAAAACGACGCATTTTCTTCTTTTTCGGCATTTTTTACATTTTCTTAGTTTTCTTCGTTTCCTCTCGAATTAAAATTATTTTAAAGGAGTTTTTAATTAATGACGATAATTAACCGAGTAAAATGTATCGCAGTCGATCGCTAGCAAAATAAAGAGACACATTATGTCGTCCTCGAATAACGTGGAGAATCACGCGGACGATCCGGATATATCGGAAAAACAGAGTTTAATACAGACACAATTGGACGAAGAAAGGGCGGCCGAGCAGAGGTCTGAACAAAAATTGATTAAAAAAAAACGTTTTATTCATTTGGACTACGCTTTCAGACCAAATGGAGAATCACGTACTCGTATTTTCAGGGCTCTTGAGTTTGACCACGGACTTATATTGGAACGTGAAGACAGGATAAGGCGGACCGAGGGAGAAATTTTGGACGCTAATCAGATTATGAAGGAACTTAGTGTACTCGTCTATCAACAAGGCGATTTGGTTGGTGAGTCGACGCATTAAAAATACAAAACTCACAAAAAAATTGAGAAAATTATATCCAAAATTACGATCAACTTCCCTCGTTGCCTTTGAGGGATTTTAGCAAATACGCCGTAATTTTCCATGTGGTGGAATGAAAAATTTCAATGTTAGGCAAAAAATGGCTAAATTTGTCGAAAAATGTCATTAATAGGCGAAATATTTCGAAATTAGCGCGGAAAACGTCGAAAATGGGCGAAATTTTCTTAATTGGCATAAAAACATCAATATCAACAAAAAAAATGTCAATATAAGGCTAAAAATGTTAATATAATGTATGAAAAATCAAAATTGGGCGAAAATTCCAAATTGGGATAATAGTGCCAATATTACTCAAAAAATGTCAAAGCCGGCCAAAAAATTTCAATATGCGGTGACGAAAAATGTAAAAGTTGGCCCAAAAATGTCAATATTAGGCGAAATATCTCGAAATTAGGCGGAAAATGTCGAAATTTTTCGAATTGGTATGAAAACGTCAATATCAATAGAAAAAATGTCAATATAAGGCCAAAAATTTCGATATTTTGAATAACAAAATCAAAATTGGACGCAAAATGTTAATAACAGGCAAAAAAGGTCAAAATTGGGCGAAAAATGTCGAAATTAGATGAAAAAATTCAAAATTGGCCTAGAATGTGAATTAAAAATGATTACGTATTTGCTGGAAATCCCTTGGATGGGCGAGGAAACTATGAAGCCATCGTAATTTTAAATATTTCTTTCTATCCGCGAAAAATGAGGGAATTTCATGGAAAGATTTCAAGAGGAAACTCGTCGATTGTTTTTTGCAGACACTATCGAAAACAGTATCGAAAATGTTCATGGAAATGTGGAATCGGGAGCTCAAGAGCTGGTAAAAGCGAGCAATTATCAGGGCCAGTATCGGCGGAAAGTGTGCATTTTATTATTGATAGCAGTTGTCATCGTTATCGTACTGATCACTATTCTAGTCACCAAGTTGAGTTAGCGCTTCCAGGCTTTATAAATTTCCTTCCTGTCTCTCTCTCTCTCTCTCTCTTCCTCCGTTTTGTACGTGGTCTCCGAGGGTTGTCCCAATCTCTGAAGCTTCTCCCTAAATTCGCGAAACTTTCTCAAAGAAGGAGAAAATAAAATTTTCTGTAAATTGTTGCTGGACGCACAAAAATAATTCAGGAATTATATTGCTTGCCTGTTACATTGTTTCCTGTTGTGTCATCTCTCATTTAATTGTTATGGTTGAATATTGAAAGCGGCCAAAGTTATTTTCTGGTTTTATTTGACTTTCATTCGTATTTTCGTTTGACCTCAATCTCTCAAACGCGTCTTGAGGCTGTGATCGTTCTCTACGAGAAAGCTAACAAACAATAAGTTTTATTATTTTTTAATCATTTTTGCATGGCTTATCTCTTGTCCACAAGGTCGAGTGGCAATTGCTTCTTAAGGAGGATCACGCGTTTCTAATGCTCAACGAAATTTGGTTCATGGTCTATTTTTTGGCTATTCACATATTTTGACTGTGAATTTTTTCGATTTGCATCTTCGACGTCCGTAGAACTGGTGGGTCGATTGGATAAATAAAAACTTTGAGGAGGATCACGCGTTTCTAATGGTCAACGAAAATTCCAACTTTGAGGCTCGAAATTTGGAAATAACGTAGAAAAATGTAGCGTGCAACTATTACTCGAATTATTTTGTTCTCAAGAGAACGATACACAAAAGTCACATTTTTTGAATCCCCATACACAGGCCCTCATGGCAAACACACTCCCGTTGCAACAATTTGTATATTTTTCAAGATTCATCTTGCCAACTTTGGCGAACCAAAACCGAACATAAGAAAATGTAATGTCCATAGAAATCAAGGCTGTCTCAAAAAAGCCTGGTCACCGTTTGAGCTAGCCTGAAAATTGAAATCCAAACAAACTCGTTTCCGATTAACGAGAAGCCGCGACATGAACAATTGAGAGTCCGACAACGCTGCATGGACCATCCGGTTGAAAAAAAACGTTTCGTAACGATTGTTATAACGTTAAAAGCCAATCAAGCCCAACAAACAAGTTCCCCATAATCTGAATAATTGAAAAAAGAAAGTGCAATACTTTGTCCGACGATAAAAAAAAAAAAGCAAAAAAATTGCTTTTTCGACTCACACGTGATCCTCGTCAATCCGAAAAGTTATTTGTCCTAAGCTGATGACGGTTTTGCATGCACAACCGGAAACCGGAAATCGAAATCTCTCACCGCAATGAACAAAAATAAATTTGACAAGAAAATAAACAGCAGAATTCCGAGCTAGAATAAAATTTGTGTTACGATTGAGACACCCAAATTGTGCGAGACCCAATTCGATCATAATTGCTAAAAATTAGGCATTCCAGATTCCAAAAGTCCATCGAATAAACTATCATTGAAGAATTCGTTTCGTTCTTCATAAAAAAAACAACAACAACAAGAAAATATTAAAAATAAAGAAAATACCAATATTGTATATACCGCTAAATGAATATCGTTCCAAATAACTAAGATCGCAACACTGGCACTAGGCAATTGTTAAATTGTACGCGAAATCAAAGTGATAATGTAATTATACTATTATATCAAAACTTACTAATGAATAAGTAAAGAAAATGAAAAACAATTGAGGTCTGAAATGTTTATTTATTCAAGCCCACGTCGAATAATGTCTGGATCCAAAAATATTCCCATTTTTTGAATGTTTCAAAATGTTCAAGGCTCGTCTGCATTTTTTTAAATCAAGAAAATCCTAATAAAAAAATGTTCTCTTTTTTTCATATGTTTCATGATTTTTTTCGTTTGAACACAGAAAAATTTCGTCATATTCGCATTTTTTGTTTTAGGATTTTATGAATTTGAAAAATTTCAAAAAATTGTAAAACAAAAAATCGAAAAATATATTTTTCTTTATGTTTTAGGATTTTCTCTTGAATATTCATTAAAAAATCATTTTTTTTCAATAGTCGCCGCAGCGACTTCAGATATGTAAATTTTTGCGAAAAACTCGCTACAAGACTTTCAAATTAAACTAAAATTTGAAAAATCTTCCACATTTTCCAACGGAATGTATTTACGGTAAAGGTTATTTAAATAGGCTCGTTATCCTCAGACATTAGCAGCAAACGCATATTACTAAGTTTTAACATTATTTATAAACATATTTCTTATCGTCGTGAGTGGCAAGATTCTTCGGTTACACGATTGAGTTCGCGTAGCGTGAGATGGACGAAGAAAAAAATCCTAAAATTTTACGTATATCGAACACGATACGTATTTCAACAGAAAAAAAAATAAAAATGCATGAAAAAAAATTCTAAAACATAAAAAAATCGAAATATATCGATTTCGTTATTATTTTTCAAATACAATTTGGAATTACTTTTGCACATCATATTTTTATATAAATATATTCAACCAAAAAAATTATGATTCAGATTTTTCTAAATTTTGAAAATTCTAAAACGAAAAATTCCATTTTCATTTGTTTCAAAGGATTGTTTGTTGTTAGGATAACATTTTTTTCGAAATTCTAGAGAATTCTGAATATCTATTTTTATTCCGCTCAAATGTTTTCGGATTCTCGGAATTTAAAAAATTCTAGAAAATTCTAGAACAATATAAATAATCGAAATATATCGATTTCGTAATGATTTTTTAAAAACATTTTAGAATTTTGTTCGCACATCATATTTTTATGTTGGAAAAATGATGTTTCAGGTTTTTCTGAATTTTGAAAATTCTAGGAAATTCGTAAACGCGTAAAAATCTATTTTTATTTTTGTCAAGCGTTTTCGGATTTTCTGAATTTTAGGAATTCTATAAAATTCTGAAACAAAAAAAAGATATAAATATACGTCCTTTCGGTAGAATATGTTTTAGGATTTTTAAATATATTTCTATAAATATATAAAAGTATAGTTATATTTTAATTTTTACGTTTTTTCATGGTTTAGAATTTTTCAAATATATATTTAAGGATCTCGTTTCTATATTTATATATAAACATTGAGCGTCGGACGGAAGACGATTGTTGATTCGGGTTATTAAACATGCAAACTGCAATGGCGATAAGCCCACCGAACTATGCTCCATTTATAATAACAATAAACGATAGAATTTCTGCGGATAACGAAAATTCTGCGTTGTGGAAAAATCTTCCACTTGGTTATTTCCGCTTAATATAATTTTATACGATATTTTTCATCGTAAAAGTATGATAAAATAACGTCAACAGTCTCGCTCTCTTACGAAAAGGAAAATCACAATATTTTCTGTACTATTTTCTTCTTGTTTCGAATTTTTTCTCGGTTTTTTAGTTGTTCATGTTCGGAAGTCTCAAGTCTTGTGTTTGCTCTGAGGCTGCGGTCTTCGGGCCTTTATCCTCGCCTGCAGAGTCAACAAGAGTCCTGCGAGGACGTCGTGGTTCGGCAACTTCTTGGCGAACAGCAAACGCTTCACCGAATCGTCGTACGTCATCAGCGCCACCATATTTTGCAGCAAAAAGCCCTGGCAATACTCCAGCAATTGCGCTGCATTGTAAACCTGGAATTAAAAAAAAAACGTCCAAAATAAATATTTGAACCTTTGGAAATTCGCTCTCCGCAGAATCAGCCACAAAACTTCACCTTCGCGTGAATATAAGTGGAAACTATGTTGTCCAGGTCCACCATTGCCGAACATTGAGCCTCGCAAAACCGCAATAGACCATCGAGTTGGAAAAAATTCGCTGCTGCCATCAACTCCAGCACGTCGCTTTGGTTCACTTTCAGAGTTGCGCAGCCTCCGTGGTACAAGAATTCCATTACCATCTGAAAATCCGATATGAAACGGTGATATTCGGAACTCAAAAGTAAAAAAAAATGACTCCGGAAAATCAAAAAATTGACTTTTTTTCGAAAAAACGTGGTAAAAACAAAAAAAAACAAAAGTTTGAAACGTTGATGGAATTCCTTGGCGACTTCAGAACTCTAAAATTCACGCGGAAAGTAAAAAAATGGGCCCAAAAAATAAAAAAAAATTGAAATTTTTTTGCAAAAATTGGAAACAAAAGGAAGAAAAAATTAAACATTCTCGACACAATTTCTTGGCGTCTTCAGAATTCAAAATTCACGAAGCAAAAAACAAAATCGAATCGAAAAATTCCAAAATTAGATTTTTTTGAGAAAGACAGAAGAAAAAACGTAGAAAAGAAAAAAATACCCTCGAACAATCTAAAAACACACGAAAAGTCAAAATTCGCGACTGCAGAACTGGAGTCATCGAGGAAAGAAAAAAAATGCAACGAAAAAACCAAAAAATTATACGGTTTTTTAAAAAAACGTACAACAAAAAAGAAAAAAACATGAAATTGGCGACACCATTTGTTGGATTTCTTTACGATTCATGAAATTCGAGAGCTTGTAATTAAATTGGACCCTTGAAAACTTTATCCGAATCGATTCACTGCCAGGAAACGACCAAACACATTTTTTTCTTTTTCAATTTACAGACGCGAAACGTTGCTTACTTGGAAAATATGATATCGAATATCATTGATTTGTACGATGGGTGGATTGCCCTCGCACAATTTGGAGCTGAGCATGTTCCTGAATCGCGGTGACGAAGTGACGAGAACGATTTTGTGGCCGTAGAAAACTCTGCCCTCGACTCGAAATTGCACGTCGCTGAGTTCCGGATTGTTGACGAATTTCGGATCGATTCTCGAGCCACTCGACAACGTCGTGTCTCTTATGGGTTTTATGGGTTCCCATCCAAAACAGGTACAAAATATATCTGCCAGGAGAAGCGTCGTGCCTTCTTTCTGCAATTCCGCAAGCAAATTCCATTTTTTTCCCATTTTTATTGCGAGCTTCAAAAATGAGCAAAAAAAAATATTTGGACGTGACAAAAGGCTCACCTTGCTGTACCGGAAAATGTTGAACAACAGGGGGAGACACTCCTGCACAAATTGCGTCGAATAATCGTCGGGACAAACTTGCAGAAAATCTTGCAACAGCTGATCGATCACCGAGTCGATTCGCATCTCATGGGCGATCGATAAACTGTGCATCCAACAGTGCAAAGTCCAGCCAACTCGAAGACCTCGCAATTCCATCGTAATGTCTGTCGATCATTCAAATAAAAATCCATCAAAAATCACAATTCGCAAATGCAATGCTGAAAATTCGATTTTAGTCGAAATAAAAAAAATAGCTCAGAATTTAGGACGAAAAAAATTGAGATTTCTGCTAAAATAGTATTGTAGCAAGAACAAAGATTTGTCAACGGATTTGTCTGTTAGGTCAGAAAACGATTTATAGATTCTGCCGAAAACTTTCGGATTTATTCCATTTTTTTTCTTCTCTCAATTTTTTCTGGCCATTTTTTGTTGACAAAAGTGTCAATTCTCCAGAAATTGGTCCATTCCCTTAAGATGCTTTGGATTCACAAGGCATCGAGTTGTTTCTGTCTTCATCGGTGTCATTGCAAAAGAGGCTCGTGAATTTTTCAATATTGATATTTTTTCCAGCTACTGAATTTCAAATTGTTAGAATCGAACGAAAAAAATATTCTTTATTCATTTTTTTCACAATTTTAAAGAAAATCAGTGAAAAAAGTATTTTTTATCAATTATTTTGACAATTTAAAAAAAAAACCAACAAAAAACATAATTTTTATTAATTATTATGACTATTTTTATGGAAATCAACAAAAACTATATTTTTCATTAACTATTTTGACAACTTTTATGAAAAACAACGAAAAATATATTTTTCATTCATTATTTTGGCAATTCTGAAGAAAAACAACGAAAAATGGATTTTTTTTCTTGATTAACTTGATAATTAATGCGATTGATGCAATTTTTCTAGTAAATTTTATTTTCTAATGGCAAAGACTGTCCCATAATATCGTCGCCAAACACTGTAGAAAAATGTTGAGCTTATGCCACAAAAAATAATCTGCAGTTTTCGTTGCAACCAGAAAATTTATTGCTCGCAACAGATACTGAGGCGCGTGTTTGTCGTAGAATAAATGATAAGGAGGAGTAAGAAAAGGAGACACTAAGCAACTGACCCAAATGATTGCTCTCCGCACTGTGGTACATCGCCTCCTGCAGCGCTTTGCTCTGAGTCTTGTTGAAAACTGGTTCTTTGCCTTCCTTGCGGGTGGCTCGTCCATCCACCGGCTGATGTTGTTGCTGTTGACTCGTGCCGGCGTTTCCCTCTGCCAATATTTCCTCCAAAGAGAGAACTTCCTTCTCGCCGCGTTTCGCGGAGAAATTCAAAGGATGAGAGAGAAGTTGATGCAGACAGGCTCGTTGTCCGTGGGCAGTGGCGACTGAAATTGCGCTACAAGGAAAAAAAACAAAAAGAAACATATTTACAGTAACGACAAAGCAATTACGATAAACAGTGACGATTGATATCGATAAAAAATCCTGTTTTATCCGACGTTTCGTGTCTTCTCATACGTTTTCCCCGTTTCCAAAAAATCTGCCAGAACATACACACACACACACATCACATTTTTTCATAGATTTTTTCTAGACTCGATTTTTCGACGTTTTGGGACATTTGAAGCGTATCGACATTAAAAACGGGGGAAAAAAAATTTTCACCGTCTCAAGCTCCCGCCATGAGGAAGCAGAACGAGAAAAAGATAAGAAATCCAAATCGAGGAAATAAATATGAATAAAAAAATGGCGATTGCTAATTTACCTGTAACATCCGCGTTGTGCGGAGCCAGAATAGCAGAAAGTATCTTTGATAAGGGTGGAAAGAAAGGGTTGTGCGCCATGGGCGAGTAAGAGAGCGACCATTTCATTGTTTCCAGAGGCTGTGGCAGCCTGTAAAGGAGTAACGGTGCATTTGTCTTCGCTGGGTTTAGCGCCGCCTTCGACGTAGGCTCCGCGTTCCAGAAGAATTCTAGCGATATTGCAATGGCCCAGAAGCGCGGTGTACGTCAAGGCGGTCCAGTGTTGAGTCTCGGCGTTGAATCCGCTCTGGGCCGCCTGATTGGCAGAAAAGTTGCACGGAGACGAGGCGCCGTTGCTCAGATTTTGACAATTTTTGCTCGGCGGAGTTGCCAAAATCGACGGACTGCTGGGAATTCGGTTTCCCGAACTCGGAGACGTTTTTACCGGAGTTCCGCACGTTTGACTCGTCGGGGGCGACGGACTTTCCACGTTCACGTCCGCTCCAGCATCCAGCAAAGCTGTCACTCCCATCTCATTGCCGTTTATGCAAGACAACATCAACGCCGTGAATCCGCTGTCGTTTACCGTATTTATCCTCGTCGAAGCAGGAAGCATGGGAAGAGCTTGCGAAATGAGATCGGGCCTTCCGCTGGTCAACATTTTAAACGCCATGTCGAGAGTCAGACGTCGCACGTATTCGGCGTCGTCCGTCCGTCTCGAACAAATTGTCACGTCCTCGAATCTGCGGAATAAATTTTTCTGGCTTCGGTTCCTTTTCTTCGTTGTTACGATTTTTACGTTTTTTTCCATCGAAAAAATGTTTGGATGAGTTTATTCGGATGGGAAAATTCATCAAAGGGAATATTTGATGAAAATTTTTTATATTTAGCGTCAAAAACCCCGGGAGGAGCCGCGGATGGATCCATCAGGGACTTTGTTTAGATGGGGAAATTCGTCGGAGGGGTTAATTTGAGAATTCCGTGAATTTATCGAATGTTTTTTTTGTCAATTTATTTGGTACATTGTGCTTTTATTTTTGTGGACCGAAAAAACTCCCCGACTGATTATATTGATAGGAAAATTCATGAAATTGACTGAATTTCGCAATTTGGTGAATTCATGCAATATATTTTGGTCGATTTATTCAGTATATGCCGATTTTTATTTATCTGGACCGAACAAACGCTCCGATGAGTTTATTTGGATAGAAAAATTCATCAAATGAACTGAATTCAAGAATTTGGCCAATTTATGGAATTTATTTTGTCCGATTTGTTTGGTATATTCCAATTTTAGTTTTCCTAGACCGAAAAAACGCCCAATCGATTGTGTGGACAGGAAAATTCATCGAAACGGATTAATTATAAATTTTGGTAAATTTAGATGGAATTTATTGAGGAATCGAAATATTAAATGTTGAAAATTGCAAATTTAAATTTCTATGCGAAACTACTGAAAATCGTGATTTTTATGAATAAATATCTCGACTTTTGCACGGAAAAACGTCTAAAAATTGTGCGAGCTATTGAATTTCACTATTTTCCATGTATGGTGTAAATTTAAAGGAATTCTATGGAGAGAAAATTGAGCACACAACGTCCTTTGGCTCGAGAAATATTGTGAAAAGAAATGGTCGATCAAGTTGGAGATTGGAGAGTGAATTATAGGAATTTAATGAATTTTAAAGGCTTACGCGACAGGTCTGACGGGACAATCGACACCTGGTAATAAAAGCCGGGCCGCTTGACTGATATCGTCGTGATCAAGGCTGAGAGCGTGTCGGTGTTCGGCGTGGGCCGTTGCGACTCTGAGCCACTCGACCAACGGTGGCAAAACGACATAAGCGCGTTCGTAAGCGAGTTCTTGAATGCCAGAGCCTCGTTCCCCGTGTTCCAGCTACAAAAAGCAAAAAAAAAAAAAAAACCAGTGAGATTTTTAAAATGGTTGACTTTTATCGCGATTTTTGGGATTTAGAGAATTTTTTTCGTGACGTTTCGTACCTGGGAACATCTCATGTAATAAAATAGAGCGTTCAAGGACTTTGTTGTGAGTGGTACGGGACATCGGCCAGACTGGGCAACCTTGGAGATGAGATCGAGAAGCTCGGGCATCGAACCTACGCAGGTCGTAAGGAGAGACGGCTCGAGAGTCGAGCCCGGAGGTTCGCGACCGCTCCGAGACGACGATGTCGAACTCAGAGAACTCACACTCGCCCACCTCGGCATGGCTAGCGCACCTACAAAAAGTCCAGGGACGTTAAAATCGAAGGAGTTTCGTATGGATACACTAAATTGCGGATTGCGTCGAAACGGCTGAGGATGGAGCAAAAGTACAAAGGACCAATCTTGTAGAGAATTTAATTTCCTACGAAAAAGGTCCCCAGAACGTTTCTCCATCTCCGATAGTTTGGACGGGAGAGCCTCTTGAAAAGATGGAAAATTTAATGCTCGCATTGAAGCTCTAAATCACGGTCTAATGATGTCTCGTGAAAATAGCGTAAATTAGTACGTGGTACAGCGTTTAATGATGATAAGAAAATACCGAGAGATAAATTTGAGTGGAACTCGAGGCGATGATCGTAAAGAAAACCGACCTGAAGCGATCCGGCCGGCATTCAAATGCGCGTACGGCTGTAAAAGACCCCACAAATCGCCGCTATTCGCAATTGCGTGTTCGAGCATAGTTGCGGTCAGTGTCGTGTGCTGTTCGCTCGGCACGCACTGCAGCAAAATCTCTTCGAGCAGATTTTCTATCCCAGCAGCGAGATAAACTGCGGCATACTCGTGGATCATACGCCCGAGTTTAACGTCCGACATCCAGCGTAAAAATCTACCGACAGGCAATTGGAGTCCCGATCGCGAAGCTTTTGACTGACGCAGTTGATCGCCGGAGACGGCGAACATGGCAGCAGCGCGGAGACAAGCCTTGGGAGTAAATCAGAGAATTCATATCGTCATTTTTTTCTCACACTTTTGTCGTATTTTTCATCTTTTTCAACATTCCATACAAATTGAAGGATCGCGTGAAACTTGTGAGTCGAAAAAGCAACTTTTTTGCTTTTTTTATCGTCGGAGAAAGTATTGCAATTTCCTTTTTTAATTATTTAAATCATGGGGAACTCGCTTGTTGGGCTTAACTGGCGTTTAACGTTACAACAATCGTTAGGAAACGTTTTTTTTTTCAACCGGCTGGTCCATGCAGCGTTGTCGGACTCTCGATTGTTCGTGTCGCGATTACTCGTTAACCGGAAACGAGTTTGTTTGAATTTCAGTTTTCAGGCTAGCTTAAACGGTGACCAGGCTTTTTTGAGACAGCCTTGATTTCTATGGACATTATATTTTCTTATGTTCGGTTTTGGTTCGCCAAAGTTGGCAAGATGAATCTTGAAAAATATACAAATTGTTGCAACGGGAGTGTGTCTGCCATGAGGGCCTGTGTAGGGGGATTAAAAAAATGTGACTTTTGTGTATCGTTCTCTTGAGAACAAAATAATTCGAGTAATAGTTGCACGCTACATTTTTCTACGTTATTTCCAAATTTCTAGCCTCAAAGTTGGAATTTGCATTGACCATTAGAAACGCGTGATCCTCCTCAAAGTTTTTATTTATCCAATCGGACGACCAGTTTTATGGACGTCAAAGATTCAAATGGAAAAATTGACAGGCAAAATATGCGAATAGCCAATAAATCGACGAGGACCCGAATTTTCCAAGTTTTTCCAAGAGAAAAAATGATTTTCGTTAAAAAAAATGCATTACCTTGGTACAAGAGTCCGCGAGAGCAGGACAAAGAACAATTTTGAAAGCGCTGTAAACCTCGTGTTTGCTGCAGAGTCCCAAAGGCTTTGACAATCTTTGGGTTTCTCTGCCAATGCGAACGAGTGCACGGTGCAAAAGATAGGAGAGCCTCGGTATCGTTTCCATAGAAACTTGATCCATGTGCTCCCTCGTTCTGCCGTTTTGTAAAACTCGTAACACGTCGTGATGGGTCCAAGGTAATTGCTGGAGTTCGACCAGTCGATTGTGCGAATCGACCCATACAAATTCATCGGCGCTCGTAACATTTGTATTTATAGTTTCGAGGCTCGAGTGTCTCATTAGACGGCGCACCGCAGGCTCCGAGCTCTCGGACCCGCTCAGCGATGAGTACGTCGACGTCGACGTGTGCGAACGCATCGTCAATTGTTGAATTGCCAATTTTATGTCTTCTAGTCCTGACCCAGACCACGGTACCTGCAACTACGTCGTTTATTAATCGTTAAGCTCAATTGCGAGCCTCACCGCAATCTTTTCCATTAACTCTCCGTATAGAGACACTGCGATTAATAGTCTTTAGGACGTTGTAAGCAAAATTTTCTATCGATAGAATTCCTTCAAATTTGCACCCGCGCACAAAAAAAAAATAGACAAATCTAGGAGCTCGCGTAATTTTAAGAGATTTCACCATGCAAAAGTCGAGATATCTATTAATAAAAATCACTATTTACAGTTGTTTCTCATGAGAGCGCGTGTTAAAAGTTGCAATTTTCAACATTAAATATTTCCATTTATAAATGGTGGAGCCTCTTGAAACTTTGCACACGCTTTTACGTAACATCGAAGAGTTTTTATTTAGTTTTTCAAAAAAATCGCTCGTGATATTTGTTCAAAATTTTGGTTATTATATAACGAATACAAATACAACGTCCTTAAAAAATCGGGGGATAAAAATGAAGAATGCAGTTTTGGATCTTTAGAAAAAATGGGCACTCCAGGCCCATGTCGGGACCTACGGCGGATAAAAACGATCAAACGATCATTCATGGAAAAAAAACATAATTAATATGATTAATTAAAATGCATATGGGATGAATATGACACCCAAGGCGTTTTTCAAATCGTTGTAATCCGGAAAATACGCAATTTCTAGATTTTTTATTCTTAAAAATTTCAACCGATTTTTTTCGTAATTTCGCTTTTTTGATTAGCCGGAGCCAGAACGCGGTTGAATTGCCTTAAATTTTAAAAAAATTCGATTGATAAGCGCAGACTCGAATTTTCCAAGCTCAGGGTCAGAATTTTGCGAAACATTTCGTAGTTTTTTTTCGACCCTGCAATATTTTCACGATTTTGGAGCGTTTTTTTTTGTTTTAAGGAAAAAAAACGTCGAATTTGCGAAAATCGACGAGAACGAATAAGGAAAAAAAACCTTTGCAGGCGTAGCGCGGTGTCTGTTGCGATTCTGTCCATTCCTATTTCTCCCATTTCTCTGTGTAACGGAGGCGGAGAGTCTATCGTCTTCGGGAACGGCGTTCAACTGTTGTGGACTGTGGGCTCTGTGATGACGATGCGGCGGGGAGCTTCCGCTCGTGTGTCCACCGGTATCGGACATACTCGCGTGTCCCGACGAACGATTCTCGTCGGAGGAGCTATTACCGGTACACTCGATTATAGGCCTCCTCTGAAAATTAATAAGTGCCCTTCGTTCAAAAATAGCAAAACCTCCTCGCAGGCAATCATAATTATATTATACTTTATTATCATCAGCACTTCAAGGTCATGCGAAGGTCAAAAGTCATAAAGTACAAAAAACCATGATTAATATCGTATTACGATCGGTATCGAAGATCGAAGGTCATCGCAAGGTGATTCTACTAGAGAATATTGAAATTTGATCAATTTCAGATGGTGCTCTCCGTGAAAAACTGGCGAGACGTCGCCTCGCAATCATTTTGTACTTCATTATCAGCATTTCAAGGTCATGCAGAGGTCAAAAGTCCAAAAGTACGAAAAAAAATATGATTAATAATGGATTTTGCGCGGTACTCAATACTCAAGGTCATCTCAAGGTCATTCCACGATGAAATATACAAATCTGATCAATTTCAAACGTGCCATCCGTGGAAAAATAGCAAAACGTCGCCTCGCAGTTATTTTGTACTTCATTATCAGCATTTCAAGGTCGTGCAGAGGTCAAAAGTCCAAAAGTACGAAAAAAAATGATCAATAATGGATTTTGCGCGGCATTCAAGACTCAAGGTCATCTCAAGGTCATTGAACCATGAAATATTGAAATTTGCTCAATTCCAAACGTGCCCTCCGTGGAAAAATAGCAAAAACTTGCATCATTTTATACTTTTTGTAACAATGTTCCAAGGTCACGATTTTTAATGGATTTTCCGCGGTCTTAAAGGCTCAAGGTCATCTCAAGTTCATTCTAGCATAAAAAATAGGAAGTTTTTGTTGATTTAAAACGTTGACTTTTTGATCGATTCGCGTACCTGAAGAACTCGCAATTCGTGGAGACTCAAATGATGATGCTGCTGCGAGTGATGCGGATGATGAGGCGTCGGTGTTGGTGCTACGCTGTCCGTATCTCTTTCCGCTACCATGTGAACCATGTTGTGAACTGCCGTCTTTACTCCCGTTTCCGGTTGCTCTTTGCTGTAAGACGAACAATACTGCTGCTCTCTTCCGGCGTTTCCACTCGGCCTGAAAATCATCATGAAAAACCATCGTCACCATTTTTTTTCTTCGACCACGATATTCACCGAGTTTTTAGAAAATAAATTTTAAACTTTTGGAAAAATCTGAAAAGAATCGTGGGCCTTTTTTGAACGCGCAACTATAAATCATGGTATTTTTCGACAGTCGGAAAAAAGAAAATTTAGTTACAATTTCAGGCTCAATTTGGAGACAGAAATTTTTATCGCAGTCAAAATTAAATGTTGTCTAAATATTTTTCAATGATTTCAAAATTTTCTGCATTTTGACTATTTTTTTCATTTCTCACGCAACTGTCAGCAAAATTTACCATTGGAACGACGAAAATTTATTTTTCGAAGAGACTTTTGAGAATATTTCTTGCTGCAATGACAAAATTTTTGTGATTTTTCAAAAAAAAAACGTTTAGTCGCTCGGACTCGTCAAAAAAGAAAAAAAATCCTTTTCGGTGCGAAGTTGACCCAAAAAAAAACTTGAAAAACCTCAAAACATTAAATTTTACAAAAAAATCCACCCAATTACAACAAAAGTTGTAACAATTTTTAATAATTCTTTTTCCTATTTACCAATCCTATTTTTTTACTCCAGCCCTTACGATACTTGACCGAAAATTGCAGAGAACACGTGTCGATGGATAATTCAAACTGGTATTTATGGAAAAATCACTAGAAAGGTGGAAAATACTGTGATTATCGAGAAAACCTGACGAGATTATCGAGCAGCCTGAATAAATAATCGGGCGTGGCGCAGAGAAAAAAAATTTTCCAGGCATTACTTGATTTCGAAAAAAAAATAGTTTTTTTTTTATTTCTCGAACTGACACAATCGTGTCGATTGAAATTATACGGTGCTGCTTCATGGCGAGCAACATTATTTTACAGTCCAAGGGCAATTAGTTGGAAATGCTGTGTTTTGAGATCCTCGAGATTATTGCGGCGATCCAACTTTTCCGGAGCGTGTGTGTTGCTCCTGCTCGGTGAATGGCAAATAAAAAAATCTGACGTACGAAGCGAGGAGCGGCATTTATGAATATACCGCATATCGAACCGCGAGACGCTTTCCGCGTCCGTTACTCGCTCAAGTGTGGATCGAGACCACAAATCCGAAATTTATCGATCGATATGTATATTTAGCTCGGAGAAAATCGATCTGTTTGGACGCACGTGGTAGGCGAGGGACGGGCAGAGCGGAAAAAATCAAATCATTGAATATTGATTTTTTTTTAAATCGCAAAATTCAAAATTTTATGGAATTTATTGAATTTTCGGGTCTCGAGAAAGTTCAAATTGTTGAAAAAGTCGGACAGAGCGGAGAAAATCAAAAAGAGTGTAATTTTGATTTTTTAGAAACTTGAAATTCAAAATTTTATGAAAATTATTGAACTTTTAAGTCTCTGGAAAGTCAGAATCGCTGAAAAAGGTTCAAGACTCGAATTTTTCTAATCCCAAAATTCATGGTCCCATAAAAACGATCAACTTTTCGAAATTCAAAAAAAAAACCAAAATCCAACTCGAAACTGACAGAAAATATAAAAGACAAAGATTCTTCGCCAAAAATATTTCATTTCCCTGTCCTGATCGTCCACATAATAAATAACGGCCGTTAGATTCGAAATTGCCGAGTCACGAGTTCCGCGACAGTTTGACAAACAATCGAGCGTATCAAAATTTTTCGGTTCAAGATTTTCTTGTCATTTTCATGAAAAAAAACGAATGTTTTGACGCGAAAAAGATTTTTCCACTTTCCAGATCGTCCACGTCGCTAATAACGGCCGTTAGAATCGCCGAATGACGAGCCGCGCGACAATTTGACGAACATGCAATCGAGCGTATAAGAATTTTTTTTGTATCCGAGATTTTCTCGTCATCGCTTCAGAATTACCCTCTGAGTCTCCATTGTTGAACAAAACTCCAATCAGCTCGAAAGCCGGTGGTGTCGCCGGGCAAGGACCAATAATCAGCGAGCAAAGTATCGTCCTCTTCGATCTTTAAAACATCTTGACGACTGGGAGTGACCTTGACGATGATTTCTCGTTGATTATCGTGAGTAAAAGCGTGTGTCTCGAATTGGTTGGGCGATAACGAGCGATTGTTGGGCTCGTCGAAGTCGTTGGAATCGTGGGGAAGGCTGGAGGGATCTTGCTTGGAAATAATGGAAAGATGATCGTCAGGAAAGTGATTAGTATCGTCGGAGATGCGGTTCAACGACCAACAGGATGAATTGAGAGTTTGATCTCTCGAAGTTTCTCCATTGGACGAGGATAACGGTGGAGGAATAAGGACCGAGTTGTTTTTATTATTAAGTACATTGTCGTGGGGTTGATGACGATTTTCTTGCACTTGTTCGAGGTCCCTTTGGTCTGTGCAGGAGCCAGCAATAGGGTAAAACGTTTTTTTCTCCTTTGTAATAAATTCGCGATCGTCTCGAGTCTCGCGATCGAATTTTTCGCCAAAATAAATGACGACTTTGTTGTTCGCGTGACTTTCGATTTTTGTTTCGGTCCAATTTTCCTTAGTTTCTGAGATCTTCATCGATTTTTCTCCACCGACAAAACCACGAGAAATATCTTTTCGAGGCCTCGGCGAATCGTCCTCCAACGTCGACGAATTCTCGTACTCGTCGAGCCTCGTTGCCTCTTGCCACTCCTTCGTCGGCGTCCGTTTCACAAACGGCATTGCCCTACGAAGAATAAAATTCGTTCGATCCATGCAATCCTCTTTAGTCTCTTCGACCATTCGCAAATCTCTCAACTCGCGACAAATGTTGCATCCACAATTTTTATCCTTTTTTCCACTGCAACCAATCAACAAACTTTTTCCCGCCAACATTTCACACTCTTGAGTCTGTGGATTTCATTGCAAAGTTTCGCCTGCCACACGCTTCACTTGACCGGGAGAAAATAACGCAATTGCTTCGCCGGTCAAATTCGCTTGCTTCGCGAAGAAAGACAAAAAAATGGGGAAAAATTTGAATTTTTAATTCGGCGACAAAAATTCAAATTGATTTTTTCCCAATCACTGGAGACGAAATTTTTTCACTGTGAACCATCGCGGCCACAAGTCCACGGAGGGGAATCGATTTTTCACGAAATTCAAACATTTCACGATTTATCGTCGACTACAATTTCGAAATTTCATTATTTCGGCGTTTTTTTTTTAGATTTTTGCATATTTTTTGTTTGTTTTTTGACTCACGAACGAGCGTCGCATGATTTTTTACGAAAATTTAAACAATTTGTTGTTATTTCCGAAGTTTTGCTATCGTAATAGGAAATTTTTCTAGTTTCTCGAGCCGAGAGCGACGCCGGTGTCTCGGAGTCGTGGCGACGTAAACATGTGACTGAACTGGCGTGTCGGTGGGTTTCCTGTACATCAACCCGGTGAGACGTGTGTACTTCCTCCGGGAGAAACGCGGGGGCCTTCGAGCACACCTTCCACCTTTCCTCTTGCCGCCGCCCCCCCCCCCCCCTTGCCGTTTCGTTCAGAGAAAATCTCCCTTTATCCTCCGCTCAGTGAGTTTTCTCTACTTGATACTTTTTCCTCCATTGTTTCTTGGCGCGTTCACCATTTCTCCGCGACGTAATCACTGCGCGAGATATTCGGAGGAAAAATGAGAGAGAAAGTATGTGAGAAGTCGTTCGGATCGAATTACATTTTCGTTTGTCCTCAAAAACTAAATAATGGGACGTAAAATTTTCCGGATTCTCGTATTTTAATTAAATTGAGTAAAAATTTAAGTTCAATTTGCACATTTTTGTTCAAATTGAATTTGAATAATTTTAATTCAAATGAAAATATTCAATTTTAATTAAATTGAACGATTCAATTTAAATCAGATTAAAGAATGAAAATTTTTATCGGATTGAAAGAAGAATTCTGATTAATTTTAAATAAATTTCACATCATGAATGATTTCAAATTAATAAAAAAAATGTTTTTCAATTTAATTTAAATTTCTATTTTTAAATTCAATTAAAATGTTTATTGTATAAATATTTATTAAAAATCAACTTTAAATCAATTCAAAATCAATTCACAGTTGATTTTGAATTAATTTTTATAAAATGAAACTTTTTTCTTAAAAAAAAAAAAATTACGAACAAGATTAGAGACTAAAAATCATTTCGCGAGATTGCTTTGCGATTTAGACTAAAAATCCGATTTATAAATCGACGGAGACGTTCTCCAGTTGGTTTCGGAAGTCTTGCGAGTCAATTGGTCGAAAAGAGTCTCGCGGCCCAGATTTTCAAAGTCGGGAACGATCCAAAAACTTTGCACTGGACATTACCAAGGAAAAATAAAATGAGGTACGAAGTGTATTACGAGTATTACGACAAAAGAGAGAAGAAAGGTATAAAAATGATATGAAAAGTATGGGTAGAGCATAAGAGTGGACAGTGGCGTGGTTTCGGGAGGGATTTCCGGTGGCCGTCCCACATCCTATGCACGAAGAGAAGCTACCGGACTGTCTCCCAACCCCTGCCAACCTGCGTGACGGCATTACAGTCCTTCCTCTACAATCGTTAACCGTTGTTTTCTCTTTTATTTCACGTTCTTTCAGTTTTTTTTCTCCTTTTATTTTTTTTTATTCCATTCTTCCGTTTGTCATTCATGATTCCGGTATAGAAATGAATTTTATTATCAAAACTAAAACGCACATCGACAGTTCACACGGTTCGAATTCCCAGCAACTTCAATTCTCATTGAAAATATCGTCAAAAAACACCAATAATTTATAATGAACAACAATAAATACATTTTTAAATATAAAAATATCATTCATTTTTTAAATTATGAAATCCGTCCATTATAATTTGTACAATTTATTAAGTAATCATAACAATAACCATATTATTATTATTCTGAATAATAATTATTGTTATAAATAATCATTTGATTATTATTAAAAATTAACGAAATTAGTATCTCGATTGAATAATAAATATAAATAAATTGTTATAAATAATTATAATTATTTATCATTTATATTATAAACAATTATTATAATATAATTATTATAAATAATTATCATAATTATAATTGTTTATTTATTCATTTATCAAAATTATAATTATAATTATTTATAATTCATATTATGAATAATTACAATTATTTATAATTATA
The DNA here is from genome assembly GCA_037043255.1 of Diadegma fenestrale. Lineage (NCBI taxonomy): Eukaryota > Metazoa > Arthropoda > Insecta > Hymenoptera > Ichneumonidae > Diadegma > Diadegma fenestrale. The sequence goes on from CM073310.1 coordinate 3,412,724, forward strand.
TAATGAATCAATTGATCGATAATTTATTATCAAAAATAATTAAGATTATCTAATTAATTATAAATCAATCATTATTATAAATTATTATCATTATTATTATTAACAATTATGGATATTGTTATAATTATATAATTAGACTCAATTATTTATAATAATTGTAAATAATCCTAATTACTTTTATTGTTCAAAATTATATTTATATTCATATTAACAATCATGAATAATAATCATTTTTATTATTATAAATAATAAGCATTATTATAAATGATTTTCAGGATGAATTATTATTATTATTAATTTAATAAAAATAATAATTATTTATAATTAATACGTGTAAGAACGACAATTCCGAAAAGATTCGAATGGAAAATAGATCGAGGACCGTTATCGGGAGAAAAAAAAAGGTGATAAGATCGCGAAAAAATGACGTACGCACGGAACGCACGTTCCGCACAGCGCCAAGAAGATGATCGTCCCTTTCCGGTATCCAAGTCCTTGATATGCTGTTTTACAGGCTGAATGAAGATTCCTAAGAAAATTTCCCAAGAGGCTCCCCCCGGATATGGATACAAACCCGAGAAGCTGCGTTTGCGTGTGCCCACGTATACACTTCCGCGGAAAAAAAAGACGCCCGGTAAACTGGGTTAGAGCAAGGTTAATGTTTTTTTTTCTTCTTTCCCTCACTCCCTGCTTGAGAGAAATATTCCCGAACACATAGAAACGCTTTCCCAGCCTCCTGCCACATACAAACCACTGAATCGCTACTCACACCTCACTCACGAGCCATTGGCAAGTTTTATACACATTCACATCGTCAAACGTAGTTCCATATTGCAAAGTGGCGTATAAAAAATGGGGTGCAACACTCTTTACGTGAGAATAACATTATACTATGTAAAATCTACTTCAGAAATCATCATCCACATTGTCGTTAATTATCGTTAAATAAATAATTGCTCCTGGTATTTTACAAAAATTTCATAATTGCTCGTGATTTTAGAATTTTTAGATTTTTCCTTTGGCGTATGCCCGACAAAAGAAAATCCTGATTTTGTGAATTATATTAGTGACAAAATGTTGTCATTGCAGCAAGAAATATTCTGGGAAGTCTCTTCGAAAAGTCAAATTTGGCTTTCCAATCGTAAATTTTTCCGACAGTTGCGTTAGAAATGACAAATATCGTCAGAATTATGAAAATTTTGAAATTATCCGAAAATATTTAGTTCGCTGTGTTCAAAATTTAAATTTTGGAAAATTTAAATTCAATCTTTATACGATTTTGATTACAATCATTTTTTCCCTCAAAAACTAGACGTCAGATCGTGCTCTTTGATTTTTAATATTATCTCCAGAAAATACAAATATAACACTGTGTTTTTTTATATTTTTTTTTATGACAACCCTAAGAACCGTGTGGTCGGTATTACGATACACATTTTTTTGTGTGACGATTCCCATGTGTCCAGATCGAACAATCATAAAACTTCAATTTGCTAAATCTCAAAAAGTAAACGACCGAACTACTTTTTTGGTTTTTTTTTCAACGCTTCGTTAAATTTTCCAGCATAACATATGTTTCTTTTTTTTTGGAAAATTTCCGTAAGCAATTGAGTTTTGCTATTGAACTTCCTTAATGTGCAGTAAAGTCTGCACGTATACGTACGTGATCGCGTGTACGAGATTGCGAACGCACTTGCTCCTTTCTATTGCTGACTCCAGGCCTGCCGAAGTCTCGCGCATCCACTTGGCAACTTACAATTTCCTATAGACTCTTCCTCATCCATCGAGCTTACAGTTATTCTCCACACCATGCGCTACTCGCCAAGTATCGATCGACCAACTACAGCAATTTCCTCGTCCTAATGTCCAACTGCATTTTCATACACGCAGCCTCTGAACATGATTATTGTAATTATTTATTCTTTCTGGAAAATCGTGCCTGCGAGGTTTTTGCTGCTGGACTTTTTGTCTCGGGCTTTGCCACTGGGAAGGCCGAAAATTTTGGCGACAAATTCGTCAAAAAAATGCAGTTTGTCAAAGTTTGTTTTTTTGGAGCCTGGGGCTTTTTTTTTTTATAGATTTTTCCCGACGATTTCGTGATTGCCATGAGAATCCGCCAACAGGTGGGAGCGAAGTATAATTTTGAAAAAATTGATTTTTGTCGTCAAACTAAATTCTTTTTTCGTTTCTTTTCGAGTTTTTCGTATATTTTTGAGAAAGAAACGTCCGGTGTCCGGTCCATGAGGAATATCGCGACGTAAATCGATCCTATTTCCGTCCGAGTGTGTACTAATTGTAAGTTCTGTTTTCCCAAGGAATGGACAACTCCATCGGTCCGTAATAGAGTTGCTATAGGCATTTGTGTTGGCAAAGGTAAATTATGGTGGTCATAACGGCGTAACTATATAATCGTTTCTTTTAATCAATGCCGTAACGAGTGGCGAGCTCGGCGCAACTAATAGTGGAATGAACTGCCGCTTGTCTGAGTCTGCGAGGGCAAAGGAAAGTTCAAGGAGTGCGTGAGTGTGTGTGTGCGAGGATTTCTATGTGGATTTTGTTGAACGACGACGAGGAGAGTGTCGATTTGTGTGCATGCGATTGTCTGTGTTCACGATGCGAGACTCCGGTGATGAGTTTCGTCAAGGGCAAGTCGTCGAAGAACGTCTCGGCTACTTGGCACGAGAAATCCTGCTGCTCGTTAAACACCAAAAATATTTCATTGTCGATTGTGTCGCACGTGCGTGTCTCAACGACTTAATTTTCTTGTAAGAATTCTCGCGGGGCAGATTTGAGGGGATGGGGTCGATTTTTTTTTCAAGGGATGTGATTTAAACCGAACGATTTTTCCTAAGGAATGGGAATTTCAGGGAAAAGAAGTCGTTTTTTTTTGAGCAAATGGGAATATAAAGGAGGAATTTGATTTTTTTCAAGAACATGGGAATTTAAAAGGATTGGAGTCAAATTTTTCCAAGTTGGGGAGATTTTAAGGGGAGGAAAGTCGGTTTTTCTCAAGGGGATGGGATTTCGAGGGGCAGGAAGTCAATTTCTTATAGGGGGTAGGATTTTAAGGGTAGAAGAGTCGATTTTTATTAGCGGATGGGATTTTTATGGAAAAGAAGTCGATTTTTTTCAAGAACATGGGAAAATAAAGGAGGAATTAAATTTTTTTCAAGGTCATGGGATTTTAAGGGGGAAAAGTCGATTTTTTTAAGAGAATGTGAATTTAAAGGGAGGGAATGTGATTTTTTTTCAAGAACATGGGAATTTAAAAGGATTGGAGTCAATTTTTTTCATGGTGGAGAGATTTTAAGGGGAGGGAAGTCGGTTTTCCTCAAAGGAATGGGATTTCGAGGGGCAGGAAGTCAATTTTTTATAAGGGGTTGGGATTTTAAGGGTAGAAGAGTCGTTTTTTATTAGCGGATGGGATTTTTATGGAAAAGAAGTCGATTTTTTCAAGAACATGGGAAAATAAAGGAAGAATTTAATTTTTTTCAAGGTCATGGGATTTTAAGGGAGAAAAGTCGATTTTTTTAAGAGAATGTGAATTTGAAGGGAGGGAATGTAATTTTTTCAAGAACATGGGAATTTAAAAGGATTGGAGTCAATTTTTTTCATGGTGGGGAGATTTTAAGGGGAGGGAAGTCGGTTTTCCTCAAAGGGATGGGAATTCGAGGGCAGGAAGTCAATTTTTTATAAGGGGTTGGGATTTTAAGGGTAGACGAGTCGATTTTTTTAAGGACATGGGATTTGAAAATCAGGGCAGTTCATTTTTTCAGGGGATGGGGTCGATGTTTCTTGAGGGGATAGGATTTTAAGGGGAGTCGATTTTCTTAAGGGGAGGGGACTTGATGAAAAAAAATTTGTTTTCCTATAATTCTTGAGTCGTTTCGATGGATTTGGCTGGGAATTCAGTCCTCGGGTAGGGGGCAAAAAAATCGGCTGCGAAGAGTCAATTCACGCGTTTCGAATCGTTGCAAATTTTCTGCGCCTCATAATATTTATAAGCGTGCGAAAAGAGCGAAAGTGATTGAAGAAGAACCGAGGCGTACAATGCGTGAAATGCTGCGGAGGAAAAAAAAACTGCTGCAACTAAAATTCTCGCCTCGGCTACGCGAGGTATGCGCGTGCTCGAGTCTCTCGAGCCAGTGAACTGTCAGACGCATCTAAGACGCGATGAATGACGGTAAATTCAGGAATCAACCGAGCGTACAGTCTCGTCGAAAATGTAGCAAACTTCAAAACGGTAAAGAGAACCAAAAACTTTGATCAACCGAAAAACAAAATTTTTCAAAATAATTATCAAAAATATTTTGAGCATCATTTTACCGTAAAAAAAAAAGACAAAACATAGAAAGTCGCGAAACTTCAAACGAACTGAGATCCGAAAAGCACTGAGGAGGATTTTTTCTCATGGGTCTGAGAGACCCGGGGCAAAAAAGGTCCAATTTTGGCACAAAATCAAATTCACTTTGTCGATCTGTCAAAAAGGAGAGAGATTTTTTCACCGGGTCCGTGAGACCCACGAGAAAAAGGCCCCGATTTCTCAAAAATCGGATCCCCCCAAAAATTCCATTCCAAAATGTGCCAAAAATCAGCCGAAATACAAAATTCCTCAAAAACGCTCGCCAATCCGGTTGATCGTATCGAAGAAACCGCAAGTATAGTGCGTATGGCACGCGCCCGTCGGGTGAATAGGAAATCTGCTGGGAGGATAAGCGCGAGCGGACTAGGTGCAGGTGCAAGTACGTCCCTGACCTACAGAACAAACGAGCCAGAGGAAAAGGTAAAGAAGTAAGAGGAACGGAAGTCGAAGAAAGAGAAGCAAAGCGATGGCATCGCACTCTCGACACACACACACACGCACGCGAGAGAATTCCTAAGACGAGTACATCGGTGGAAAAGTGTGTATAGTGCTGGCGCGTATAGACCATTAGCCTAAATACGACGTTTACGGTGTGTTGATTAAACTGGTCGTAGGCGTGCACAACGAGAATGCAATCGCAGCGTGTATATACTCAAAATAAAAGTTTGTCAAAAAAGATCAATACTTTGTTGCATACGTTCGACTAAACGTTCTTTTGAAAACTCACAAAAATGTAATTGCAGCAAGAAATATTCTAGAAAGTCTCTTCGAAAAGTCAATTTTTATCATTCCAATCCTAAATTTTGCTGTCAGTTGCGTCAGAAATGAAAAATATTCTTAAAATTACGAAAATTTCGAAATTATTCAAAAATATCTAGTTTGCCGTGTTCAATATCGACGTTTTTTGACAAAATCTAATTTTCAGTGAACACACGAATATTTCAATCGTAAATTTCGCCGACAGTTCCGTTAGACATGAAAAATATTGTTAAAATTACGGAGATTTTTAAATTATCCAAAAATAGTTTTCCGTATTCAACGAAATTTCGAGATTCTTTGACAAAAAATATTTTTCAGTGTGTCACTCAAAAGAAAATTTTGTCGAAAAAGATCAATATTTTGTTGGATACGTTCGACTAAACGTTTTTTTTTTTCAAAACTCACAAGAATGTTGTCATTGGAGCAAAAAATATTCTAGAAAGTCTCTTCGAAAAGTCAATTTTTGTCATTTCAATTGTAAATTTTGGTGACAGTTCCTATAGACATGAAAAATATTGTTAATATGATGGAGATTTTTAAAAAATCCGAAAATAGTTTTCCGTATTCAACGAAATTTCGAGATTCTTTGACAAAAAATATTTTTCGGTGTGTCACTTATTAAAAGAAAATTTTGTCGAAAAAGATCAATATTTTGTTGGATACGTTCGACTGAACGTTTTGTTTTCTTTTTCGAAAAATCACAAAAATTCTGTTACTGCAGCAAGAAATCCTCTAATAAAAAGTTCATGCGCACTTTATCATTACTCGGGGAGCTTAAGCCGAGTCAGTTTTTAATGACGATTCGAGTATAAAACAAAAGTTTTATATCGGAATCCATTCCGCAACATCTTACACGGTGATGATATAGTTTTCAAAAGTTGAACTAGACACGTCGGACACATGACACGGAGGAAGCGAGAAACACACAAACACACACAGATACGCGTTTCTCACAATCTCGCTGAGCAAAAGGCTTATTATCCATTATCGCGATCACCTCGTTCCCAGCAGCAGATATCGCGCATGCTCTTTCGAACCTTTCAACGCGAGCGCAACCGTGCTTTCCTACACACAAACACACACTTTCGGATAACTAATTAAACTCGTAAACGCAAGCCAGGCCGCGTAAGGAAAGTTTTGACTTTCGGTGCGACGTCTATACTTTCATTATAAAAAAGAGAAGCTCCTCAGCAGTTTCCCGCGAATTCTATACACACGGACAATTAAATGTATATTTTTCTCGAGCATATACTTTCGGGAATATTTATTCATACATATTTATCCTTCCTTTCCTATACCAGCCACTCGACTCTCTTTTTCACACGGAATCCTCTCCTTTATTTCCATATATACGACAAAACTCATTTCATCTCCTTCATTCATCACGTATACTCACGTGACGACGTGAATGACAAAAAAAACTTTGTTTTACTACAAGAGCTCCTTTCTTTTTTAATCACTTTTACGAAATTTTGTCTCATCTCCATTTTCATCCCTGCATCAATCTCGTATTTTACCTTTTTTTTCTGCTAAAGTTCCTGCGAGCGATCAATGTTTGAGGAAAAATTGATGTTGAACAAAAAAAATGATTCTTCAACGTAAAACGATTCCAACTTTCAACTCGATGGCATCGAAATAAATAAATATATAAAATAAATGAAATGAATTTTGAAAAAAATAAAATGAATTTGAAAAAAAAAATTACAAAAATAAAAAAGTATACAAATAAAATGAACAAAATGAGTAAAAAGAATGAAATGAATAAAGTGAATGGAATAAATAAACGAATAAACAAACGGATAGATAAATAAATGAACAAATGAATGAGCACATAATTAAATAAACAAATAAATGAATAAATAGAGAGATCAAAAACGTATCACACGTTTCCTATAACCATCATCCCTGTGTACAAGTGTCTGAAAACACAATTTCTATTTTACATACATTGTTCTTGTCGAGCTCGTGTAAATAAAAAAATAATTAACACGCTTGTGTGTCCCCGGCAGGGCGACAATGAAATTCATGGAACGCCCGAGAAGGTGAAATCTCCAAGAGAACTTGGCATCATAATTGAGCTCCATACCCACACACACACACGTGCACGAGTAGCGAGAGATCGACGTTGCACACGAACAGAATTTAGTAGTTGTGTATCTGTAGATCAAGTGAGGTTTTTTAATATAGGCCATCCCACGTTAGATCAACTACCTGTTATTCAACCGCCGTTATTTCAATAAATTCAAGCTGCTTGTTGAAAAGTTAAAACGCGAGTCTAATAACGGGCCTTTTAGAGACTTAAATCGCTCGGGAATTTAGTAGGTGTAAAAAGAGGCGTATTCGGTTTGTACGCGCGATCGTGATCGAGCTCGAAAGCTCGTATAATAATTATTCATCCTCGGACAATAATCCAACATTTCGTCACGTCCATGGAAACTAAAAAAACCTTCATCACGCCTCGTCATTCGTTGTCAACACTCACTAAACTCTTGCGGAATTGATGAATATCTTGTTAAGCAATTATGGAATGGATCGTGTGTAGTGAAAATTGTTCCAGTTCCACGTTCATGAGTTCTTTGAGGACTTTGTGTTTCTGAATTTCACCCAATTTAGTGGCCAGAAAGTAGATGAATTTGAGGGTTTTCCAATTTTTATAGTTTTTTCGATTTTTGAGGATGTAGAACAAAATCTGTCCACTCGTTCCGTTGGTGCTCGAATGGACAAGTGAAATTTTATACTTTTTGCATGAATTATTTTATTTTTTACGAAGCTGTCCCGAACGTTGCGATGCTGACGATTTTTTCTCTCACTCAATAGACTTTCATTGATGTTCTAGAATTTTTTCCGAATTTTTCGTTCACTAGTTTTTGTTTGAAAAAAATACAGAATTTGCTCGAATGAAACATCAAAATTTCATACTTTTTGGATAAATTATTTTTATCTTTTACGAGACTCTCCTGAACATTGCGATGCTGACGATTTTTTCTCCGACTCAATAGACTTTGATTAAGGGTCTCAAATTTTTTCCAAATTTTTCGTTCGCTAGTTATCGTTTGACAAAATAAAAGAACTTGTTCAAATTTCTCACCTGAATAATTTCAAATTTTTGTATATTTTAACGACGAATTGTGTCAAAAATTGATTTTTAGGATATTTAAATAAAATCGAATAAAGGCAGAAGGAAGATTTTCGAATGATTTGTGTACGGAATTGAAATTGGAACGTTCGGAAACGAAATGCATGTTTTATGTAGATATTAGTCGTGAGGGTGAAACGAGCGATCGTACTCGGAGATTCGGCTGCTGAACATCTCCATGCGAGTATATATATTTGTGTACAGATCGTGAACGTGTTTTCGTGCCGATTGCAGCTGCAATGGATATCGTTTGTCCGGATCGAAGAATCTTGAGAAGAGCACACGATCGTTCGTGTGTGGACTGTGGAGGAGAGCGTTGTGGCATGCCACGCCATAAAACAGATTCGTCCTGTGGACCAGAGCCAAAGAAAACTGTAGGCCTCGGCGAGAGAGAGAGAGCGAGAGAGTCACCCACATTTGTTATTAACGAGCAAAGGCTTGGGGGCCTCGGAAAGAGCATCGTACATAACCGAGAGCGTGATTCGTCGTTGTCGATAGAAAGTCTACAAGCTCGATATATACGGATGTACAATTTACGAGAAAACATATTATAAATCGAGCCAAAAAGATCGTTGACTTTCAGCAGCCACCGAAAAACGATCCAGCAGGCTCATCCTCCGAGCCTCTCCCAAAATATCGATTTAAAACCAATCCCCATGAAAAAAAACGAAAATTTTATTCGTCAATTTTTAAAGAAGCACGAAAACCTCAATAAATTAATTTCGCTGAAAAAATTCTGTGTTTTCTTCAATTTTTTTTTGTCCAAAACTGATGACGGAAAAATTTCAAAAATCTCTGATTAAAAATGTTTCCCATGACATAATGAAAAAAAAACAAAAAATTCCGGACGAAACCTGAAGATTTTGTGCCTCGATTTGGAAAAACGAAAAATCGATCGATGTAAATTTTTGTTTCACTGACAAAAACCTCAATTGATGAATTTCGTAAATAATTCTGTATTTTCTTGAATTTTCTACTCAAAAACTGATCCCACAAAAGTCCCAAAAATCTTTGATCAATGTTTGAAATAAAAAAATGGAAAAACTGAAGAAAAAAAATTTATGGGACCCCCTAATTGCCTGGAAGACTCACATTTTCCCGTTTCAGATTCTTCCCGGACCAATAACTCGTGCATTAAAAATCCCTAAACCTCGAACCTCTCTACAACCGAAAAAATGAACGAGAACCCATAAAAACCCCATAAAAATTCCCAGCGAAAATAACAGGCTTTCAAAATCAGAGATTCCAGAAAAAAAATGAGAAAAATCGTAACTCGTGTATATCCTGAGGAATTGGCATAATTCCTTGAGCTTATTTGCAAATAACTCGTTAGTCATGGTTTCATATATCACGGAGAAGCCCAGCCAGGCCAGCCTACGATTCATTGCTCTCGGTCAGCAAATAAAATCAAAACAAAACCGTTTATTTTCCTTCGTTTCATCCTACACGTTTTATTTATTTGTTTCCTTTTTTTCGTATTGAGAATCGTACGTGGAAATATCTGGTCGTTTATCTTGTAAGCGAAGGCAGAGAGTCAACGATGCATACGATAGGAAACATGTTACTCGATGTCGATAGTCTTCCTGGTGTTGACTACGAGCCCAAAGAAATATTCGTGTGTGTCTGTGTGGCTGTTGACCTTAGAACGATAAAGTTCCAAGTGGATGATTCATTTTTTTCCGATTTCATCCAATTTATTAGCCAAAAAGTATGTGAATTTGAGATTTTCATAGCTTTTCAGATTTTTTGGAGATCTGTCCGCGGCTCATTTCGTTGGTGCTCGAATGGCAAAGTGGAATTTTATACTTTTTGTACGAATTGTTTTCTTTTTTACTCGACTACCCGGAACATTGCGATGCTGAAGATTTTTTCTCCGGCTCGATAGACTTCGATTGATTTTACAGAATTTTTTCCGAATTTTTCGGTCGCTAGATTTTGTTTAAAAAAAAATAAACAATTTGCTCGAACGGAAAAATTGAAATTTCAGACTTTTTGGATGGATTATTTTATTTTTAACACGACTGCTCTGAACATATCGCAATGTTGACGATTTTTTCTCCGACTTGATAGACTTCGATTGATTTTATAGAATTTTTCCCCAATTTTTCGTTCGCGAGTTTGTGTTTCAAAAAATTAAGGAACTGTTTTGTACGAATTTCTCAATTCAAAAATTTCTGACGAATTTTGTGAAAACTCCATGTCCATGGACTTCCTAGTGTTAACTACGAACTCAACAATCATAAGTTCATCAGTGTGTGTCTGTGTGTGTGTGTGTGGCTGTTGACCTTAGGACGATAACGTTCCAAGTGGATGATTCAACTTGGCCGGAGAGTAACAGTAAGCGGCTAAAATATTCGTCTTGTTCTTATAAATTTGCAGGAGCAGGCTCGGAGGCTGCCAATGAGATTTCATTGGGTTGGTTTTTTTTTGTCTGGTATCGGTGGTGATTCTCTTGGGTTGTGGGGAACTCTCACTGGTCTCTGGCGCGTGTGTGAGTGGGTTTTAGTTTCGTTTTTCTTGTTTTATTAAAAACCTGCATTTATAATTTTTTGTTCGCGATGTTTGTGGGACGGGGGAGAGGGATTTTTTGGCAAGGTCCGAAAAAAGATTTCGAGGCTGTGTGTGGAAAGGGTGAGGTTTACTTATGGCTATTCCGAGGTCGTTCACACTTGCGAGGGCCCGGCAGAAACCATTTTTCAGACGCGTAATTATTCGTCTCCCGGAATTTACGTCTCTCGCTTGTTAAATCCGCGCCTTCATTCTAGTTCATCACTCTATACATATATTAACTTTATGGATCTTCGTACTTTTTATACTCCCGAACGATCTCATTCCTTCGTTTTCGTGTCGGTTTTTACTACCAACCAAATTCCTCACGTTCCATCTCTCATCTCTCTCTTGTTCTGCTGCTGCGTTTTTAAGGACCTTGTATGCAAAATTTCCTATCTATAGAATTCCTTCACATTTGCAACATTTGCACCACCGAGATATTTGTTTATAAAAATCACAATTTTCAGTAGTTTCTCGTAAGAGGGCGTGTTCAAAGTTGCAATTTTCAACATTAAATATTTCGATTTCCAAACGATGAAGCCTCTTAAAACTTTGCATACGCTCTGATGCAACATCGAAAAAGCTTTATTGAGTTTTTCAAAAAATCGGTGGTAGAATTAGTTCGAAATTTTGGTCATTATAGAAAAAATCCCAACTACCTCGGACAATCTTGAATTTGGAGCATTTTGTTCTTTAGTCAATTAGTAACAGCGTTTTTTTAATCAACTCGGGCTTGCGAACCATTTTGTACGTAAGAAAAACTGAAAAGAAAAATTTTGAATTGACCGTCGCCATTACAACGTCCTTGAAGAAGCCGAAATAAAGTAATAATTTTTCGACAGTGATACGTCACAATTTACCATTGCTTTGATTTTCTTAATTTTTAATGTTTTTCTTTTCTTTATTATCAAATTTTTATCAGTTTTCAAGTTAACTATGTTTTTCTTTCTTCTTTTTTCTTCTTCGAATGATTACTATTGCTTTTCCTTTCTTTATTTGAACGTTTTTTATCATTTTTTAAGTCACTTTGCTTTTTTTTTATTTTTATTTTTAATGATTGTCATTATTATTATTATTCAGTTATATTTTTCCTCTGACTCATGGCAAGTTTTGCGAAAGCCATAAAAGGCATAAAAAACAATCAGTCTCTTAATTTTCTTTTGGTTTGGTTTTGTTTGAATTTGCGAAGGACGAGTCCAAATGACATTGGTCCAGGGGATTCGGGGCCGAATTTCGAGCGTGTAAAAAGTGTGTGGCTCGTTCAAGTTGAAGGAAAGAATCGTATAAGCTAATGCAGCTAAAGGAAAGGGAGGGGGAGAGGAACTGAGAGTTGGAATCTGTTGGCTCGGTTGTTGGACGACGGGCGCGATTATTAATGGCTACCTCGGAACCCTCTTAGCGCGAGCGTTCCTGCAACAGCAACGACGCCGCGTCACACAGCCAACGGGTTGTCGACCCTTTCGTGGCTTCTGTCATCCTGTACGTTGTCGTACTTGGCTTTTTTTTCTCTCTCTCTCTCGTTTTTCGAGCTTTTTCTGCTCTCTCGCGAGTTCCAGAGCTTTCGGGAGCTCGAAATTATTTTCCCTTCGTTTTTGCGTCTCAATCTTTCCTGCCACGAGGTCAAATCTCTTGCCAAGGCCTAGTATAAAAAAAAAACTCCAAAAACGACTTTGCCTTCTGGCCATGAAACTCGTGGCTTCTCTTCTAATACAAAAACAATTCAACTCGATTTTCTGCTCGATACATCGACGCAAAACGCTCCGACGACTCGTTGTCCATTTTTCGTTTGCTTTTTTTTTTTGGTACTTCCTCAGGGACTGAAGTTTCGAGAGGCTAATTTTCGCGTGCGAGACTCTTGTCCTGGCGATCTTGTCGGTATTCCGAAATGCTTTTTACGAGCTCCTACCGCGGAACGCGCTTTTGGGATCCGAAAGTGATGCACCAGTCGGGGCCTCCATACACCGGTAAATTACCGGATCGTGTGGAGTGCCCAGACTCTCTTTGCTCGCGTACTCTTCAACCGAGACACCGGACAGAAGAGACGTTACGCTCTCTCTCTCTCTCTCTCTCTCTCTCTCTCTCTCGCTGTGCGAGTGTTCGTTTGACATCGTTCATCGGATCGTTCGTAATTGCGGGGCTCGTAAGTTTTAACGATCTACGGAGATGCCCCTTCGTAGCGCGATCAATTTATCAACCGCCAACGAAATCCTTCCATCGCGCGCGTATACACGGATACGAGCACGAGCACACACACAACACACACACACATACACATGGTTACGTATGCATATGCATTTTTGTGCTGAAGTTCATCGTCACTTATATCGGAAGCCTCGAGCTTCCTCTTTTTCGTGTTCCGCTTCGGCTCTAATTTTTAGGGAATTTTTTTATTTTCTTTTCGTTGTTTTTTCGATTGTAGGGACAATTGTATTTTCTAAAAAAATGTGTCATTGCAGCAAGAAATATTCTAGAAAATCTCTTCGAAATGTCCATTTTTGTCATTCCAATCGTAAATTTTGCTGACCGTTGCGTTAGAAATGAAAAATATTCATAAAATTAGGAAAATTTTGAAATTATCCAAAAATATTTAGTTTGCCGTGTTCAACAAAATGTCGACGTTTTTTGAGAAAATTTAATTTTCAGTGAAATTACGAATTCGGTCGTTGATCGTAACTCGAACGGAAATTTTGACTTTTTTTCTCGTTTTATTATGCACGAAACTTGAATTTCCGTTCGAGATTTTCGTTTTCTTGTTTTTTTTTTATGTCTTTCGCGAGACCGTGAGTCTGGAATTTCGTAACGGGGAATTCTGTCCGTTATTCTTGACGTTTGTTAATTCTATGGCTAGTATAATTGTTCCGATTTCGTACCTTCGTGGCTTTGGTCGAAGAATCTCGTGGCCAGAGTCGGAAATGCAAACGCTCAGGCTCAATGGTCCTCCGTAATGCTCGGAGGGTGTGACGGCCTGGTGAACAACCATTTGATCCTCGCCAGCAGAAATTTCAACGGGGAGCGAACAACTGTTATTACCAATGCCCATAAACAATGGTCCCGGTTGTTGTTGCTGTTGTTGTTGCTGCTGCTGCTGCTGCTGCTGCTGTCCACAGCCGTCCATCGTCGGACGTTCCAAATTCATCATCGTCTCCACCGACCCACGGATTCCGAAAACCTACGAAAAACAAAATTTATTCTTCGCAGATGGGGAATAAAAAATCTGGAATATTCGAAAAAAAATGTAAATCGCTCGGTTAATGACGCGACTAGACAAAATTCAGACTCGATTTTATAAAATTCAAGAACTTTTGATGGAATAATTGGAAAAAAAACTGCAAATCGCTCGGTTAACGGCGCGACTAGAAAAAATTCAGGCTCGATATTCTAAAATTCAAGAACTTTTCATGAAATTATTCAAAAAAACTATAAATCATGCATATCCTATAGGCGTGACCAGCGAAAATCCGATCTTGATATTTGAAAATTATACGAAACATTTCTTGAAATATTTTTTAACAAAAATTGAAAAAAAACTGTAAATCGCTCGTGTAACGGAGCGACTGGCGGAATTCGACTCGAGTTTTAAAAAATTCAACAGCGAAAATCGAAGCTCGATATGAGAAAATTATGAAACATTTTATGAAATATTTGAAAAATAAAAAATGGAATTCGCTCGGTTTGGGAAATTATGGAATTTTTCATGAAGGAAAAAACTGTAAATCCCTCGTCTTAGAAGCGCCATCAGCGAAAAGTCAGACGTGAAATTAGAAAATTACGGAACTTTTCATGGAATATTAGAAAAAAAACTGTAAATCGGCCGTTTTACTGTTTGCACAATTATACGAAATTATGGAAATATACACAGGATTCTTGAAATTCCGAACAATTACGAATGATAATTCAAACAGCAAAGAAACGTCAATGACGATAGCAAAAAAATGATACAGCAAAAATAACGACGAATAACATACCGAACAGCCTCACCGTGCATTTTGCCGTAAAATTTACAACGCGGCAGAATCTTCGGACCCAATTATCAAAAAATTAACGAATTTTCGAAATCCTACAAAATTTCAAATCGTTGAATTGACGATTATCGACTCATGGACTATCCAAGAAAATTATTAAAATTCTAATTGAAAAAAAAAAAAAACAACAACAAACATTTTGCTAAATGCATGAAACTCATTGCAAACTTGACGATTAATAAGAAACCATCTAGAATCATTTTTATTCACAGTTTGCCTACAAAGAGTGTGGAACACGGTAGTGCGACTCGTATACACATATTTAACACGCGGAATAAAATTCTTCTC
This sequence comes from Diadegma fenestrale, assembly GCA_037043255.1. NCBI lineage: Eukaryota > Metazoa > Arthropoda > Insecta > Hymenoptera > Ichneumonidae > Diadegma > Diadegma fenestrale. The sequence goes on from CM073310.1 coordinate 3,427,842, forward strand.
CGCTATTGTGCGAATATTCAAGCAAATGAGCAAGTCTCACGATAGAGCAAATGAAAGCAAACGGGAAATTAAGACAACACACATACTCCATGGGTTAAAATATTTGTGTGTTCACTGAAAATTAGATTTTGTCGAGAAAGGTCGATATTGAACACGGCAAACTAAAATTTTTTGAATAATTTCGAAATTTTCGTAATTTTGAAAATATTCTCGAATAATTTCGAAATTTTTGTAATTTTGAAAATATTTTTGAATAATTTCATTGGGGTCTATATTATTTTTTCATTGGGGTCTATTTTTTTTTTTCATTGAATTATGTTGGAAATGGTTGAATTGAATATTTTTTGTTTAATTACGGACAGAGACTACGAGTGGACTCTGGCGAGAACGTTTTTTTAATTTTTTTTTTTTTTCATTGGGGTCTATATTATTTTCCATGAATGACAAAAATTGACTTTTTGAAAAGACGTTCCAGAATCTTTCTTGCTGCAGTGACAAAATTTTTGTGATTTTTCAAAAAAAAAACCGTTTGCTCGAACGATTGCAACGAAATTTCGTTTTTTTTCCAACGAAATTTCCTTTTCCGTGTGTGTGTGTGTGTGTTTTTGTTTTAGATTTGACAGTGATTCTGCAAGTTCATTTCTCACGAGTGCACAAATGCGCGCCCGCGTGAGTATTTAACTCGCGGCAGCGGCAACGGGTAAAGAATAGCAGAGTCTGCAGGATGAACGAGAAATTGCGTATAGCTGTGGGAGATACGGTCGGGGCGTCGCGGATATACGATTCGAAGAAAGTTTTTTTATCGCGCACGATCGTTGTGTACGTATAATACAAAGTTACTTTCTTTTCGCTCGAGCCACGACCGCGAAGGTCATTAACGCGAGAGATGCCCCGGTGTACTTGTTGCGCGGTTATAATTACAGGCAGATAATTAAAACTCGCTCTCGAGCTCATTCGGTTATTATACGTATTTCATACTTCACTGGCTGACGCTCTGTTCAATGCTGCAAACATATTCCCATTAATTGAGAATTAAATTGCGAGCGCGATTTTTGCTTCTACAGTCGTGGCCAAAAATTTTGTAGCTAATGCAGAGAATTCGCAGGGGCCAGCGGTCTCGATTTTCTTGACGGTTTCCTGTTTTTTTTTTTTCTAATTGACGCAAAACTTTTTTAGACGATTTTGCATTTATTTAGGCAAAGCAGAATTTTTTTTCACGTTTTTCCAATATTTTTTTTTTTTCGGACAGAATTTTGAGTACATTTCAAAACCCAAAACTTTTTTCTTCGTCTTTTCAGCATTTAAAAAAAAATTCGCTCAATTTTCTCAAGGCAAAACTTTTTTCCAAATTTTCTCGGTTTTTTTTTTCGTAGACAATTGCGATTAATTTTTTGAACGGAAAACATTTCTCTACGTTTTTCCAGAATCTTTTTATTATTTTTCGCGCCCAATTTCGATGAATTTTCTCGAACTCACAACTTTTCAGGTATTTGTAGATTTCTTTGCTCGTCTTGCACGAAGATCGTACTCCAGAGTTCGGAGAGAACGTCGGCGACCTCGTGGACGTTCTCCGCGGCATAGGAGCAGAAAAAACACGCTGGATTCGCGTCCGTACAATAGAATTATATCTTCTGATAATCGCAGAGTCGCGAAGCAGACGCGAGCGCGCGCGCGGCAACGAGGAGCCTTTTAAAGTCATGCACGAACGGCAAGAAAGCGATATGCACGAATTATTGTGATACGCTCTTGGTATAATTCCTCAGCGCAGAAAGTCGCTCGATCGCCAGTGGGGACCGAAAAAAAAACAGACAGAGCAGACAGAAAATGGGTCAATTTTTTCGAGTCGTCTTGTCCGAAAGAACCGCAAAGTCCGAGTCAACGAAAAATGTTGGACACTCGTATACAGATCGAGCATCAAGGACACGTTGCATGTGTACGGCGACGCTCAAATCTAAATGTTTGTTTTCAGTTTTTCGCACATACAAACTCGCTTGCGAGCCCGAGTTGATTAAAAAAACGTTGTTACTAATTGACTAAAGAACAAATCGCTCTAAATTCAAGATTGTCCGAGGTAGTTGGTATTTTTTCTATAATGGCAAAAATTTCCAACAAATTCTACGACCGATTTTTTTGAAAAACTCAATAAAGCTTTTTCGATGTTGCATCAAAGTGTATGCAAAGTTTCAAGAGGCTTCATCGTTTAGAAATCGAAATATTTAATGTTTAAAATTGCAACTTTGAACACGCCCTCTTACGAGAAACTACTGAAAATTGTGATTTTTATAAACAAATATCTCGACTTCTGCATATGGTGAAATCTCTTAAAATTGCACGAGCTATTAGGAATCACTATTTTCTCTTTGTGTGGTGCGAATTTGCGGGAATTCAATCGATAGAAAATTTTGCATAAAACGTCCTTAAAAAACAACAACAAAAAAACACGATTTCGTCGCGTACGAACGACACAAAGTTCCGATACCACGAAACATAATACTTGGCATGTTGCCCTCTGATGCCTCGCTGTATAGAGAACACGATAGCCTGGAGGCAAAAATTCCTCTCGATTCCCTCATTCCATTCTCCTTTATCCAACGATATGTGGAACACGCAGCAAAATCATTCTTCCTCCTCCTCCTCCTCCTCCTGCTGGTCATTCAATCATAAAGATCGATCCCTGCTTCTCGTAACATTATTATTTATCATTTTTTCATCGATCTCTCAATCTCCATTACGTGGGAATTACATAACAACCAAGACGATACACCCTCGAGAAATACTTCCGTATTCCACTGCATTACAAAACATAATAACCACCTGCATCAACCTAATACACAACAAAACCTTTTATTACACTTTGCACTCACACACACACAATTCAAACTGAACGGAATATACAGAAGCAAAAGTCTCCGTGCAGAAATGTAACTCAACTTTGCATCGTTGCAATCCAACAAAAAATTCATTTTTCTTCCGCTACTTTCATAATTGACACATTCCTTCCAATTTTTCTTCTAAATTCAGTTTTCCAACAGCAATCTCGCCCATTATATTGTCAACAAATTCTGTACGAAAATTTCACACTCTGCTATAAAAAATTAATTAAAAAAAAACAACTGGAAATCCATGAAAATAACTATAAATAAAAAATTGAATGAAAATTAACAAAAATAAATCAAAATAAATGAAAATAAGACAAAAGAAATTTCAAAAAATGAAAATAAAAATAAAGATGATTCGAAAAAAAAAAATGTATTCAAAAAATCATTTTTGGTGCATTCCAACTATCCGAACTTCAACATCGTAGAATATGTGTGTGTGTGTGTGCGTCCTTATGAAATTACAGGTACCGCGTGGTGTCTCGTACACAAACCTGGTCTCTTGTGGCAACTACTGCATTCCAAGGGCTGCCCAAACTAAATTCTATACATCTTTGTATGGACACGAATCCGATCGGCCATGGACCCCTACGACGAGGTCGGAAAAGAGCTCAACTTTTTGAGATCAATTTTTTCATCTTTTGGATGGGAAATTTTGGTTGGGGGAGAGTTTTCGGGGGACCGTTGTCTTCGTTATGAAAAAAAACGAAGAGTTCGGTGTATCTTTGACTCTGATTATCGCGTTTGGGAAACATTTTATCGGGCCGAAAAGTTGGGCACGGTTTCGGACTCGTTCGGGAACAAAACTCTCGGGATAATCGATTGGTATTTTTGTTTCTGGGGAAATTTTCCCGCCCTGGATGACCTTGATCCCAAATTCAAGGGCACCGGCGGTTTTAGGGGACGAGGAAGTTTTTTCCGGCAATTCTCTTTGCAGGGATGAAATTGCGGTGCGGAAAATATTGGTCCGAAACGAAAGTGAATCGTTTTTGTTGATACTCGGATCCGACAACCGGTAAGATGCGTGAAAATGATTTTTTTCGGTTTTTTTTCATCGATGACGAAGAAACAGAAGTCCTTGCTGCGCGAAAGCTTTCTCCGAAGCGACGAGTCACCGCGAACGATACGTGTTTACAGTCCGCGGTTACGTATCGCTGCTTATTCTAGTACCCGAATAACCTGCGCCGCGAGGACACACACACACACGCAAAGAAGTATCGTCAATATTTACTGCTGCGTCCAGCACCGATTAACGATTCGTATCGCATTTTCCTAACTCGAAAATTCCGCCCGATGTGTCAAAAGTTTTGCCACCCCCATAATTCCGCCATTTTGCCTCTTTCCGAAAGCGTCCGAAGTACGAAAACCTCTCTCTATGTGTTTTTTGTGAAAAAGTTCGCAAGAGCTTTTTCTCGATCGAGATCGTACGCGACATATCGAGGACACTGCAGAGTTTGGCGCGCTTCTTTTCTCAATCCCGTTTCCGTTCGGTCGGTCTGTACACCGCGCGTCGAGGGCACGAAACATTCCTTCCTAACGTATTTATATACATATATACATTGCCATACATCGAAAACGTCGACTCGGTTTACACATACACGCGCGCGCGTACAAGTAGGACCGTGCGTATGTGTGAAATGGACGTACGCGACAACCGGTTGCAGCGCTGACAATTATTCGAGGGCTTCGAAAAGCCTGAGCATGAAAAATGTTGCATCGATCGATGGGATCGCGATCGCGCGGCCCAAACGCATCCCCCTCGGCAACTTCGCAAATACGTACACAAACGCTTTTTACCCTCTACGCGTCCTCTGCAAGAGCATCGCGCCCACGTTTATAAATGTTGCTATTAATATTGGAGCGCGTGAAAGTTTTTACGTGACGGAATTATGTACGTTTGTCGCGAAATGGCGGTTAGTGTGCCGTTGTGATTAAGTTGTGTCGTTAAAAACTTATTTATACGGCTGCGCGTGTTTGGATCGATTTGTCGATCGGTATTCGAGCTCCCGGCGTCGTTGCGATCCCGCCACGCTCTGCTCCGGGCTCTCATTAATATTTATATCAATCGAAACTACCCAGGCTCCGAGTTTTATTCGAGAATCGATCGCGATCGAGCTTTTTCTTTTTTAATTGCTCGATCTCGTTCGCCGCACGGTCAATGGATTCTTTCATCGAATGCAACACACACGTACGAGGCGAGCGCTTTGTTTTGGCTCCGGCGACTCGATCGATTTTCGTCGAGGAAAAAACATCGCGTCGCGCTGCCTCGGTCACGCACTCGCTATTCCAAAGTTTCTGCTTTTTCAAGCCATACGGAAGTGACTATAAGTTTGAGGAAAACTTACCGTTTGATCGGGAAAATTCGCATCGATTCACATTAATGCATTATTGTTGGGGGTTAACGCACCAGGCACAGAGATCGAACAAACGAAAAGAGTGTTGTTTGGTCCTTCGATCGATGAAAAGTTGTTGGTCGATTAAAAACAAAGATTTTTCCAACATTTTTCCGTGTCCCGAACCTCGCGATGCATTTTTTTTCAATTATTCCTAAAAATATCGAGACGTCACTCATGTTCACTGAAATTTATGCTCACACGAAACACAAACTCGAGTCCCAATTATTGTTGTTTTCATCGCACACGCAATTTACACGTTTTTTTTTCCCGAATTATGCACGCGCGCACTCGATACGAGAAGAAAGCGAATCAATCTCCCAAAAAACAACGAAATAATGAAAAAAAAAGGTTAACGAGACTGTTGACAGGCGGCCGAACGAATTGGCAGCCTCCTCACACACACTCACACACACACAGATCTTCTCTCGGATAAAAATCACCACATCGATCGATACGTATCGTTCGCCGCTGCCGCGGTGCAGCAGTCGCTGCTTTTCGGCCGCTGTCAATTATCAAACTACGCAAAGCGCACCACCACAAAACGACACGGTCGCTCCAGCCGCGCGGACAGAGTCTCAATTTCCCGCAGCATCTCTTTCGGGTCCAGCGGAGCAGCGACCGGCTGCGAATCGCCTACACCGCGCGACGGGCCTTCGATCGAAAACAAAACTAATCCCCAAGATCGCGCGAATTTCAAGCTACAGGATGCGACATCTCGTGTCATTCGATCGAAACGAACAAAATCGATTCATCGATAATTCTCAATCCTGTCGACCAAAGCACGGAATTAAGCGCAAACGCCATCTGTTGGAGTTTTAACGAACTAAAAACTCAATCGGTAGAGTTAATTCCTACATTGTCATTTTATTTAAACTACTGCGGGCGATCTGTTCGCTGCTAAAAATTGCATCGAGCAATGTTTTGAGAAACATCGCGTCATTTTTATTGCTTTTTTTTTACTTCTTGGCAAGGCTTCAAACTCTACACCGTAGCATAGCCGTATATCTATCTATATATATGCGCAGACAATACCGTGTAGAGTTGCCCGGTGTAGAGTTGAAGCCTTGCCTACTAAACTCGCTAACTTCACTGCGAGAATGGGAAAGTGGGGCTGAATGTCACTCTAGCCATTTTGAGAGTACAACGTCGGAATATAAACACGTCAAAGTGTTGAGAGAGAAACTGTAACAGCAGAGTGCGGCGCGGACAGTCGGCAACAATTTTATATCGTGTTGGATTAATCGCGCATTACAAAGGGGGTGTGTGCACCCCTAAAACTCTTGGTTACTTTGCGAGACAACATTTAGTCGCGGATTTATAATTTGCTGTTTTATGTGGCGGAGATTTAAAGAAATACAGTAAAATGGGTGAGTTCTGTGACATCGCAAGAGCCTGCCGCTTGTTTTTTTTCGCTTACGTATCTTGAAATTATTTCACGACTCGTTGGCAAGTTTCTTCGTTAATACGAACGCATTATTAATCAAAATCAACGTTTTATACTCGAAATTCTTTTCACCCGTCAATCAGGTGGGTTGCTCAGTTACTTTCGCAACTTAATCGGCAATCGGGAAATGAGAATCCTCATTCTTGGACTCGATGGTGCTGGAAAAACCACTATTTTGTACAGGTACGTCATTCAGCATTTCTTAGCAACTCTTTTTTTTTTATTTTCCCTACAAATTTGTCATTTAAAAAAAAATCTAAATCGCCTTTTTGGATGTTTATGAAATTCTCGTTATTTCGAGCTAACGGACCGTGACTCGGGGCAGAAAATATTCAAGTTTTACGATTTTGGGTCAATCGAATTCGAACATAAAAATGACAAAACTTTTATGGGGTTTCTAACCATAAAATCCCATAGATAATGGAAAAGATTGTTAAGATTCTGATCGTTCTCTCGTCTTTAAAGTTTCGTGACAAATTTTGACGGGAAACGCTCGAAATTCAGCTTTTCATGGGGAGAAATCGGTGCAACGGCTTATTTTTGCAATTTTATGGTTGAAAATGAAAAAGAAACATTTTCTCGTTCGACGAGTGACAATTTTATCGTCAGGTTGCAGGTCGGCGAAGTCGTCACAACAATACCCACCATAGGATTTAACGTCGAACAAGTTACGTACAAAAACCTCAAATTTCAAGTCTGGGATCTCGGTGGACAAACCAGCATACGGTGAGTGACTGAAAAATTGTAATTTTCTGAGTTTCGGTCAAGACGTTTCGTCGGCGGTCTAGTGAGAAAATTTCCCACGGGTTTTTCTTTCCTGAAGCACAAAAGTTATTGAAGAGCGGAAATAATTTGATTATTTTATCAAACGAACTGTCAATGAGTCAATGAAAAAATGTTGAATTTGGGATTGAAACGATTTCTCGTGTTATGTTATGGAGTCAATAGAAAAGTTTTTTTTCTTCTGTTTTTTCGGGGATAATTGAGGAATTTAAAATTTTTACGAGATTTTCCAAAACTAGTTTCCCGAAAGAGTGGAAATTGGAGTATGACGTCGTTAACTTATGGTTTTCTGTGCTTAAGACTTTATTGTTCTGGAAAATTTTGAATTTCGATTCATTCAACGATTTTTCTAGTTTTAGGAGTAAATAAAAATTTTTTTTTCGCCATTTCCCACTGTTTTTTTAGGGATATCGAAAAATCTGTAGATTTCACACAATTTTCTCGAGAAAGTCAAAATTGGAGTACAAATTTGTTCATTTTTATTTCTCCGGTGTTTTAGACCTTAATGACGATGTTCTGAAAAATTCTGAAATTCCATTGCCATGATTTTTCTAGTTATTCATTTTAGAAGTCGCTAAGAATGTTTTTTTTGCCATTTCCCATTGTTTTTTTCCTCAGGGATGAAGAGGAATCTGCAGATTTGACACAATTTTCGAAAACCAACTTTTGCAAAAAAGTGGAAATTTTGTGAATTTGTAAATTTTGGTAATTTGAATTTTCTGGAGTTGTTTTTGAATTTTTTTTATTTTGAATTTTTTGGAGTTGTTGAGAAATCTGCAGATTCCACACAATTTTCTCGTAAACGTGAAAATTCGAGTACAAAATATTTAGGCTGATTTTTTTTCAATTCTAGACCTTATTGGCGATGTTACTATTCCAATACAGACGCAATAATTTACGTGGTGGATTCAGCAGATAAGGATAGGATAGGGATATCGAAAGATGAATTATTGTACATGTTGAGGGTGAGTAAAAAAAACGATCTCAAAAATCACGAGCTCTTGAGAAAAGGGACAAAAATATTTTATTCGAAATGCCATTGTCAACACGGTCTTCATGATAAATAATTGAAAACTTGCACGTTCCTGAGAACAAGCTAAAAAAAAAAAACGAGGAAACATTTTGACATTTTTTAAATTTAAACGATCAAGAAAATAAGTTTTTGTCAGTCCACGACGATCGAGACGTTAAAAACTGGAACTTTACAGGAGGACGAGCTTCAAGGTGCGATTCTCGTGGTTTTGGCGAACAAACAAGACATGGCGGGTTGTCTGAGCGTGGCGGAAGTTCATCAAGCCCTGGGTCTGGATGCGCTGAAAAACAGAACGTTCCAAATATTCAAAACTTCGGCGACAAAAGGCGAAGGTTTGGACCAAGCGATGGACTGGTTGTCGAACGCGTTGCAAAGTAGAAAATGATGCCAAGTCGCTCACTAAAAGCTCATCGGGTTCTCAAAGTTCGAGCTTTTTACGAGAAAAGATAAATCCGACGAGACTGTCGGACGATTCCCGATCGAAAGCCTCAAGAAAACAAAACAAAAAAAACGAGAAACCACGACGTATGAGGACAGAGTCGGGCCCACCAAGTTCGCTCGGCTTTCGACAATTATTTATTATAACCGTAAAAAAAAAAAAAACAAGTATAACAAAAAAGGAGAAAAAATGAATTTCGTTTCCATGGGCACGTCGGGCTCGATTACCGTCACAAAATTACTTTATGCAGGATTTTTCAATAATTTTGTACGAACATTCTTGACATCGAAACTAAAAATTTTCTCCTGTGAAGAAAAATTCTCTGACGTCAGGAATTTGAGATATTTCATTTCCAATTTTTAACTTTTCCCATCGAAACGCGGGCAAATTCAAATCGCGTTTTGTTTATGAGTCGCAAAAAGATGTGTTTAGGATTTTTCTTAAAAACATTTCGACTCTTAGCCGTTTTGGCAATCTGCTAAAAAAGTCCTAAATAAATGTTCCTTTGCGATTCGATTTAACGAAACGTGACTCGAATTAACACGCGTTTGAATGGGGAAAAGGAAAAATAGCGAATGAAATATCTCAAATTGTTAGTTTTGGTGCCAAGAACGTTTATACAAAATTCTGAAAAAATCCTGAATAAAGTCGTTTCGTGATATCTCAAAAATAATTGCGTATCGCGTTCCGTGACAAAAATCTGCGCCCTATTTTTGCGTTACAAAAACTTTCGCCACTTCGACAACATTCGTATTTTGTACCGTAGGAAAATTTCCATTATTTTTATCCGCCTCATTCTTCTTCTTAACCAATAAATCAGTAAGAAACAAAAAAAGTAAATCGCTATAAAGATCCGGTGAGACAAACGGCGTCACGGAAATCCAGCCTGATGCGCGTGTACGGCGCGATATGCAAACTAATCGGGCACAGTGATTTATAACGTAAGATTTAAATTGTGTGGTTAAGCTGACAAGCCAAATGAGTGGAGAGATTAAAGTTGGTGAGTTTTTTCGCCTCTCTAGTGAACTCTTAACGTAATCAAACATCTTATGGCAACAACAACAAATGTAGGTTTTGATATCCATTCTATCGACTGTATCGAAAATCCACAGAGGCACTATTTCATAATAAACGTTATTATTGAACGAGGAAAATCTTGTTTTTTTACCGCTTGGCAGACACACATGGGTCTGAGGTGCCCATTCAGCCAACGGCGTCAATTATTCGTTTTTCCCGATATTTTCCGATTTTTCAAACGAGTCCAAGTTGGGAAAACAAAGCGACGGGTCTCCAAGACCCATGTGTGTCTAGGGCAATGCTTTAATGCTTGTGTGGCTACTGAGGCTTTAATTTGAAGCAAACGACGGCGGCTTTGCGAAGGGAAGTGCATTCTGGGTCAATCTGACCCGAGGCGTTTTTCAAATCGTTGTATTCCGGAAAATCTACATTTTTTTTGTAGTTAAATGTTCATATTTAACGGCTATATGCATTTATTTTTTGACGAAGATGTCAAATTAAATGCCGAAATATTGGTTTGGGTCAGAAAGACCCAGTGTGTACGAGATAAAATCAAATTTTTGCTCCGTTACCTGCAGCGCAACGATTTTATCGTCGCTTTGCCTCTTGGCTCATCATTACCAGTCGGCAATCCCAAATCTCTCCACCCTTTTCGTCTGCGTGTCCAGCTCCATTTGGACTTTTCTTCTCATGTAGAAAATTGGGCAGTCGCGGCTGGAATTAAATGTTCCGAAATTCAATTTATGCAGTCGTTTTACTTTTTACAAATAAAAAGATTTTATGGAAATTTCTTTTGCATAAATTCATGTTTTAAACAATGATTCCCGATTGAAAATTGTTTTTTGTAAAGTTCAATTGCTGCCCGCGAACAGATGATCTCCCTCAACCGACGAATGGGTCGTTCAAATTCAAATCGTGCAGGATTTCACTTTGAAAACAGAAAAAACTTCTTTTTCTTATAAATTCATGATTCCAACAATAATTCCCAACTAAAAATTGTTTTCTTATCAATTCGATTGCTGCCCGTGAACAAATGATCTCCCCGGACCGACGAATAGGTCGTTCAAGTTATTTCACTTAAGAATAAAAAAAAACATTTTTTTCCCATAAATTTATGGTTTAAACAATAATTTGCAACTAAAAATTGTTCGTTCAAATTCAAATCGTCACCGCGGAGCAATTGATGCTCCAGATGGGACGAATCGATCATTGAATTTTTGAAATCATTACCAGAGAAAACTGAAGTTTACAATTTCGATCGTACGAATTTGCCGGTGGAATTTCCATGATAAAAAAAAATCTCGGGCCTCACCTCGTGCACAAAACTTCCTGATGAAGACTTCCCTGACACCTCTGGCACTCGGTCCACAATCTGCAAAACTTTTCCTCCAGTTTCCGCGCGGTGGACAATTCTTTTTGGTAAAATTCGATTTCCTTACTTTCGCAGAATTTGCAAAGCGCCATTTTTTCACGATCACTTGATAAAACGGCGCGACAGCCTATGCAAGTTTCTTTTTTTCGAGTGAAAGCTGCCAACGCGCCAACCCTCGATGTCACCACCGTCTTGGTGCGCGTGTGTTCTCCTTTCAGCAAAAGCGATTCGGCCCTGTCGCCAAGAATCGGCTCGAATATTCGCACCAGAGGCTTCGACAATTGATTCTCCAAATAATACGTCGTGTCAATGGGAATGTTGTTCTCCAGCACGTAAATCGGATCCTCGGCTTTCATGTACGCCGGCGTCCCTTTCGTTGCGCTTATAAAAACGTAAGGAACTCGATCCCCCAGTTTTGGCGCTGTCCCAGCGTCCCGTTTCTTCATTTTTGCTGCTAATTCCACGTGCGCCTGCTTCGCTGTATAATCCGTTTTTGTCAGTTCTTTCGTTACCACCAACTGCGATATGTCCACTTTGTTGCACAGCAAATCACTGATTATTTGCTTTGCGTAGTTCAGAGCGTCCTCGGGATCCCTACAAATGATTATTACGCGTTTATTGAAATTTAATTATAACTTTTAACTTTTTTTTCAATTGGAGAGCAAAAAATGGGAAAAAATTGAGAAAAATTATCGAAAATTCGAATTAAAGTGGCTGAATCTTTGATTATTTGCTTAGCGGAGTCGAGAACATTGTCGGGAGGCCTCGAAATTCTGATTTTTGATCCGCTGAGCAAATGCTCGAGTGCGCATTTTCGAGATCCCCCGCAATTCTAATTTTTACAAATTTTACAATAGCTTTTTTGAGATTAAAGACGAAAAAATCGAAAATTTTAATTAAAGTGGCAATTTTTGCTGAATTTTCGATTATTTGCTTAGCGGAGTTGAGAACATTGTCGGGAGGCCTCGAAATTCTGATTTTTAAGAGTTTTATAATGGTGTTTGAAAATTCAAGACGAAAAAATCGGAACAAATTGAGAAAAAATCGAAATTTTTGAATGTGAGTAGAAATTTGGAACAATTTTTTTTTATTATTCACTTAGCGTAGTTGAGAACATTGTTGGGATCGATCGAAATTCCAATTTTCAAGAATTTTACAATAGTTTTTGTAATTGAAGCCGAAAAATCGGAATAAATTGAGAAAATATCGAAATTATGAATGTACTTGGGAAATTTCTTCAAATTTTTGATTGTGCATTTTCGGGATCCTACCAAATTCTCATTTTTAAGGATTTCACAATAATTTTTTTGAATTTAAGACGAAAAAATCGAAAGAAATTGAGAAAAAATCGAAATTTTTCCACCGTAAATTCTTACCTGTCGATGAGTAATTTTTTGAGACACGTATTCATCATATTTGCAACCAAAGGACAATTGTCTCTGCGGACAGTTTCCAATCCCTTACAATCCATTTTGTCGTATTTGTCCGGCCTCGTGAAATAAAGTCCAGCGTAACGTTTTTTGTTGATAAGGAGATAAGGAAAATAAACCTTTTCGAATTCCAGCTTGATTGGCTTTATGAATTTCGCTGTGACATATTCCGCAGCTTCTTTCCCAAGTTTCATCGCTTCTTCGATCTCCTTTACTCCGAAATTCACCATCACCGAATCCGTGTCGCCGTAGATCACGACAGCGTCGTGAGCGTAACCGTTTTCGCATTTGTAATGGGATTCCACTTCCTGTTTCGTTTTTTCTATCATTTCTCGACCGTAGGCGGTGACGCTCTAGAAATTCATAAAATACCATATAAATCGATGTTAAATTTTGAATATGCATACCATTTTTTTCACTGCTAAATAATGAATTTTTGTCGCTTCTAGAAATTACCACAATTATGTATCGAGTTATTTTGGATTTTAAATGAAATTGAACGATTTTTCTCACTGACAAATATTGAAAAATAAAAAATATCGAAACAGTGCGTTTTTTGGGTTTTATGGAAATTATCGCAATTGTATATCAAGCGATGTTGAATTTCGAATATTTAAACAATTTTTTTACACTGCTAAATATTTAAAATTTCGAAAAAAAAAACTAAATTTCTTTCAGATTTCAATTTTTTTTCAAACTATCGCAATTGGGTGTGAATTGACCTTGAATTTGGAATATTTGGACGATTTTCCTCACTGCTGAATATTCGAAAATAGAAAATTTTGGAAAAAAAAAAAATACTTTTTCCAAATTCCATTTTTTTTGCCAAATTATCGTAATTAGGTGTAAATTGATGTTGAATTTTGAATATTTGGACGATTTTTCTCACTACTGAATAATCGAAAATTGAAAATGTCGGAAAAAAGGTTTTTTTTTGGGTTTTCCAATACTTACTCCGGATATTTCCAAACAGGGCAACTTTCCCTGTTGAGCCCCAGTGAAACCGTACACAGAATTGGCCGAGACTTTCAAGGCGTACTGTCTACCGTCCAGAACCTTTTGCTTAAGCGGATCAGTCTCGTTTTTCAATTCCGCTTTCGCTTTTTTCCTCGCTGACAACAAATTCTCTAAAATTTCAGGCAAAAGCCCTTTGCACAAGGATCCTTTGGCGAAATATGAATTCGACGGAGTTACCGTGTATTGATCGGGCTGGAGATTGTATTGCTTTATCGCTTTTGGACTCAGCAACGAAGTGTAACAAATATTGTGAGCCATTATAATGCTCGGGTATAGAGAACTGAAATCCAGCGTCGCGATTGGGTCCTTGTAAAAACCGCGTTTTGGCTCGAGGACCGTCGCGCCGTCAAATTGTTCGTCACTTCCTTGGCCAGTGTGCACGGGGATCAAATAATCCTTTTCCTTTGTCTGTCAATCCAAAAATTGACGCAAAAATGGGGAAAATTTAGAAAATCAGCTTTTTCTCTCAAAACTGCGAGCAAAATTTTTTTTCCCCGAAAAATCAAAAGTTTAGAACTTTTTTTTGCTGGATTCGATTTTTTCCCATTTTTTTATTTACCCTGAACGGTATTTTGCATGAAATTGTTATTGAAAAATCGAAAAATTCGGATGAGAACAATTATTATCATTCAGTTTCGAGTTCAAAAAAGGTCGGCGACTCTTTTTCAGATTTTTGCAAACGTTCAGAATCGTGAAATAAACCAAAGAGACGGGGCTTGAAAATCGTACCTTGCGTAAAAGTTGGGAAACGACTTTGATCTGTTGGCCACGAGTGAGCAAGCTGGAGAGCGAGACTCCTGTGACTCTCGCCATTTCCATGTAAATAATAATGCACATGAGTTTGTCGAGCAATCGCAGAGGCAAATAAGCGTCCTTCAAGCAATAAACTGCCAAACGACGACGAGTCTGCGCGTCGCCTTTCTGGAGATCAGCGATAATACTGTGATGAACGTCTTCTTTTTGTTCTTGAAGAAAATGGTAACTCACGGCGTTCAGAGTGTACGATCGTAATTTGTAATCGCGTACGAGAACCTGACCAAAAATTCGCAACCACGAATCGAAAATAAATTTTAAAAATTCAAAAATTAAGAAAAATTAAAGTAAAAAACCAAAAAATGCAAAAAAAAATCAATGAAATTTTCGAAATTCAAGTCAAATGAATAAAAATAATAAAAAAAATAATAATAATTCAAATGAATGAACAAAAAATGTCAAAATTCATCAAAAATAAATGGAAATTTAAAAAAAATCGATGACAAATTCAAAAAATTGAAAAAAGAATTGGATTCGAAGGTTTTAGAAAAATAAAAAATTGTATGGGTCAAATCTCACCAGAAGCAAATCGAAAGGAACTCGTCCTTCGAAATTAACATATTTGTTTTCCCTCCGGCCCATCTGTTTGCTCTGGAGTACTTGATCCTTAATGACAGACTTGATGTTCTTGACTCTACCGAGAAAACTAAAGTCCTTAACGTGAAGGTGATTAGCTCGATTTATTAAGTATGGAAAATCAAAGTTGTTGATGTTGTATCCCGTAAAAATGTCGGGATCCAGTTCTCGTACGAATTCGGCCCATTTCTGTACAAAAAAATTACAAATTTCCTCATCAATCAACATTTTAAGGCGAAAATCTGAATTTTTTCGACTCATTTTACGAAAATTTCGTTTTTTCGCCAATTTTCATTTTTACCTGCAACATTAATTGTTCGGTGACGAAACTCATGACTTGGCAACCAACGATCGGAGCGCAAGTGTCGAGAGTAAAAATATTCCGTACAAAAGGTTCCGGTTCGCCTTGCTTGATGACCATGTTCGCGATTTGAATGACAGGGTCGTGATTTGGTTCAGGAAAAATACCTAAAGAAAAAATTATTCCCGATTAACCAAACGAATCGGAGAAAAGAACGTGCGATTGAAATTTCGAGCATCGTTCGAAATGTCTTGCCTTTGCGACCAGCGCATTCGATATCGAAACTGAGAATTCTGAACGGCGCCACTTTGGACCATTCCCCTTCAGGTGCGTGAGCAATAAACGCGTCCCAGGCGACATCAACCTCCATTTGACACCGCGTCATCGTTTGCGGATGGAATCGCCAACTGCTGGGTGGCAGCTCGATCCACGTACAACCCAGCACGTTAGTGTCCACCATGAACCTTAAAGATGCAAAGAAAAAACATTCATAAGATTGGAATATTTCGAAGAAAGTGACAGAAATACTACACGGAGAAAAAATCAAATTCCACACCGTTCCTTGGTCCCATTTCGACCCTCCGAAGGATTTCCAGCAAAGACAGAAATTTATAATTCACATTCTTGTGAAAATAGCAAAAAATCTGACATTTTTTGTCCAATTTTGACATTTTTTATAAACTCAATGTTTTTTTTTTATCGAATTTTCATATTTTTCGTCAAATGTTTCAGTTTTTAATCAATTTTTTGCATTTTTCGTCAAATTTCTACATTTTTCGTTTAATTTTGTCATTTTTCGACAAATTTTCACGGTCTTTGTCCAATTTTTACATTTTCCGAAAAATTGTGAGATTCTCTGAGGAATTTTCACATTTGTCGTCAAAATTCCACATTTTTTGTCAAATTTTCACATTTTTTATCACCTTTCTTTAATTTTTGTCATTTGTCGTCAAATTTTCGCATTTTGTGACAAACTTTCACATTTTTTGTTAAATTTTTTCATTTTTAGGAAATTTTTTTACTGTTTTCGTTCGATTTTTATATTTTTCAAGAAATTCTGCCATTCTTTGGCAAATTTTCACATTTTTCATTCAATTTTGAAATTCTTCTTCGAGTTTTCTCATTTTCCGTCCAATTTTTAAAGTTTTCATACAATTTTCATATTTTTCGCCCAATTTCAGATGAAAAATGACCACGAATTTGCTGAAATCTCTTAAAGCGACGATCCGGTCCAGAGAACTTGTCGTTTGTACTGACTCGACAAATTTTCTTTCAGTGTCTGAATAAAATTTCATTCTTACCGAATATCGAAGTCGATGTTGCTCTCGAAAGCTCGATATTCGTGATAAAGAGCCGGATAAACGTTTTCCGTCTCGAGCAGTCTTTTCGAGGGTGCGACAAGTTTTTGCAGAGCAACGGTTATCCGCAAAAACGGTGACTTTTCAGTTCCCGCGTATCCATAGACAGTTTGTCTGTAAACAAGTTCAACGGCCAGCACAGGCTCTTGTACGTTATCGGGATTGGATCGCATATCTTTTTTCACAGCCGCACTGAGAGCTTCCTAAAAAATATTCGAACGTTTGATTTTCAAGATTTTCGCCTTCCAAGTCTTTTCGTATTCATTCTAAACGATTATTTCGCTCGGATTATACCTTGAAAGGCTTGCAATGATCGTTGGTAAACTTTTGCGGTGCTGTCACGAAGAAATACGGAGAAAAACCGTGCACGTGACAGCACACCGAATTTCCTTCCCAAGTAACTCCAAACATCCTCATTATTGGGACTGGCCCAATTCTACTACCCGGCATACCCTCCAAGGGGGCACCTGCAAAGCGTGACAAATTTTTCTCAAGTTGTTCTGGCTCTTTCGCATTTTTTTGAGCAAAAAAAATTAACTTTCGTCTAGAAACTACAAAAAATCTTGTGCAGGTCATTTTTGTCAATGTGCAAACGCGATTTTTGGAAATTCTCGAAACCAAAAAACTCCTGATCGACCGGCAACTGAGTTACGATAAAAGTTCTGTTTTTTTTTTCGCATTTTTTTAGCTGGAAAGGATGAAATTTCATCTGGGAACAATAAAAAATCTTGTGCAGGTCATTTTTGTCAATGTGCAAACGCGATTTTTGGAAATTCTCGAAACCAAAAAACTCCTGATCGTTCGGCAACTGAGCTACGATAAAAGTTCTGTTTTTTTTTTCGCATTTTTTTAGCTAAAAAGGATGAAATTTCGTCTGGGAACAATAAAAAATCTTGTGCAATTCAATTTTGTCCATCAGTGAATACGATTTCTGGGAATTTTAATGTTAAAAAACTCTCCCGATCATTTTTATGTAGTCACCATTTTATGTAGCTAAAAAAATATAATTTCAGCTTGAAACAATAAAAATTGTGTGCAGGTCATTTTTGTCAACCTGTGAATGAGATTTCAGGAAAGTCTAAAAAAAAACTCCTTCGATCGTCCTCCTACAAATCTACGATAAAAATTCATTGTAAACGCGATTCATGGTAATTGGCAAAGAAAAACGCTTATAGTAGAAAATTTACACATACCGACATAATGGTCGACTTCTATCTGTTGAAAAGTGAGAGAGTCTTTGCTGGGATTCAGCGGAGGTGGTGCCGGCCGACTCCATTTTCCAGAACTAGTTTGCGACTCTGGTCCCTAATAGTGCAAAAAACACTTTTACAGAGCGTGCACAATTATTTTTTCACAGTACCCAAGCAACTAGCTGCGACGGAGAATGATTGAGCGATGTGCCAAGCGTCATTGATTTGAGAAAAAGGCATTCGAAATGGGACGCGGGACAGAGCGGGACAGTCTCAGAAAAATCGCAATATCTTAATTTGTGAAAATCTCATCAGAATCATCAAATTTTCGAGTCGTTGATAAAAAAAAAAAACAATTTTACGATTTTTGAGAACAGCGTCCCACTTTGTCCCACTGTCCCAATTCGCCCGTTTCTCCCCTGAATTACGCAGAGTTTGCATGGCAAAAATGATTTAGAACGGGAAAAAATAAAACGATTTGGTTGTGGGACGGCGTGAGTTTTTGCAATGTTGGGACAAAAGTTATGCGACACTAAAAACAAGAGAACGACAAGCATCGTGTAAAAAAAAAAGAGATATCGAGCTGCGAATGAAACGGCAAAGTTGGTGCGTTAAATGAATGAAGAAAAAACAAAAAAATTACGTGTTTTTTGGGCTGCGGGCGAATGGGACAAGAAGCAAAAACAAATGTGTGATTTGCTGCTATTTAAAAAAAAAGGTTTATAGCTCTAAATGACAATTACGAGCTAATGACATTTTGACGCGTAATAACTCACTAGGACGGGTTTGGGTCTAATTATTTGTCGACTGGTTGAAGGCTGGAAGAAAAACAAGATTCAGGCTTTTTCAGACTCGACGTTTTCGAAAACATCGGAAAAAGGAAACGCGAAAATTAGCGAGGAAAAAAAGTTGGGGTAACGAAATGAAATTTTTGGGAAAGCTGTCACTGACCTCTTCGGTGATGTGAGTTACGTTGTTGAAATCATCATCATCGTAGTCCATGTCGGCGAGCTCGGCCTCGAACGTTCCACCAAAATCGTCGTCATCGTCACTAAGGAACACGCCGTTTGTTGTAAAATATTGTTTCCCGATTGTGAAGGTTAAACTCGCGGCTCGAGTTGTCGAGACTGAATTTTCATTGACTCACCCGAATTTCGCCTTTTTCGCCGGAGCCGGTGAAGCCCCGAAACTTGATTTGTTCATTTTTAATAACGACCTAACTTATCTCCTTAATTATATCCTCGAAATGTCATGGATTTCAAATTATTACGTGTGTACTTCGTTTTTGGCACTCGCGCGTGTGGCCAGTCGTGGCGGGAAATTTTTTGTTTACTCCGCGAATCCACGCCACACGCCACGGCGCGGGCACAGCCGGAAGTTTTTTTTGGCGCGAATTTCAAACGTAGAAATCCGCAATAATTCGTAAGATTATCTGTCGATTAATTTTTGAAAGAGGAAATTATGGACAACAAAGAAAGAAAGTTTTGGCATCAATCGTTCATTTTTTATTCACTCAAGTATTACATGAAAGCATTGTCATTAAAATCCCAACAATTAACATCTTGATCGAGCTACGAATCTTGATCGACGAGTTGCAAGGCATTCCTCGCGTGTTGGTGCATCCGCAGACTTCCGTCGTGTACGCATTTGCCTAAGAAAATTCATCATTTTTGTATTTAAAAAAATGGAATCAACTAAAGCAGAAAATACACGAAAACTAAATAAATAAATAAAAAATTCATCGACACTTTTCCCATAAAACTTTTTTTTTTTCACGCACGAGGCAAAAAAATCAGGAACTATCAAGAAATTTTGTTTCTTGCCTTCTCGTCATTTTCTTATTACTAAATAATTCGTTCCCAAATCATTCTCATTTCGGAAAACTTAAGTTTTTGAAAGCTCAGGTTTAAATTATGTAAAAAAAAAAAAAACAAGAAAATTTACCACTTGACTAAAACAGCCGGAAGTTACAGCAGTCGTGTTGTCCTCGATCATTTTGCCACAAAAGTACGTAATCGATTGAACTGCAAAAAAAGGTCATGAAGCAAAATAAACAAACGAGTGAGAATTTTAACTGTTTTTAAACTTGAGTTCGCAAAATTTTCTGAACAATTTTCTACGGCGAGACTAAAGATGCACGTTTCTCTCCTGTACGAAAAAAAAACAACGTGGAATTCTCGTTTTTTTATCGAAATGCTCGCAAGTGCGAGAGAAAAATGAAAATCAACGATTTTTAAAACTTCGAGAGCGTGACCATGACCTCGAGAAGGAATTAATTCTCGTACGTGACGTTGGCGAGACATTAACTTGACTTTAATTCGTCATTATCAACGATTGCAATGTTTACCGGCATTGTTGAAGGCGTAAGTGTATTTGATACACGTGAATCCATTTTCAAGGGGACAAGATATTGCGGTTTGATTCTCATTGGCCCACATCCAAGTTGTGTTAGGCGGAGTTCCATCGACTGTATAAAAAAATAAGAAAACAAATGAACTCTACGTGGATCGTATGATTTTTTATGCCGTCCTGGATCACGTGGATCTTTTTTGTCCTGCCACTATTATCTCGTGCATTTGGAGAGGAAAAAAATGTGAAAAAATTCTGGAATACTCTTCATTGATTGTACTTCAAGGTCCCATGATTTTTATAGTCGTTGCAATCTTTTATTTTTCAATTGAACGTTTTGAAAAACAAGCTTTCCGAAAAAAGTTGTTGTTCGGGTCAAAAAGACCCATATGATCCGCGGAAGGTTAAAAACACATAATTTCCGATTGAAAAACGAAATATATGCGAAAAAAAATTACGTGTGACGACGAATGGTGGAGTGCAGGGTCGAGAATTGAAAGTGGAGCAATTGGCAGCTTCGGGATTGTCAGACCCGAGGTACCCGATCCACGTGAAGTGGAAACAGTACGGAAGAGCCGGATCCCTTTCCCCAATTCCTAAAAAAGTCAAAAAACGAAAAATTCTTCACGGACGATGAAAAACGAGAAATTTTAAATGAAAAAGAATAAATTCGTACCGTGAACCAAGTGCGTTAATCCGAAAATAAAGAAAAACGAGAACACCAACATCGTTTCCGTTCAGCGAGCCACTATGACGATATCTCTGGCTATCTGATAGTCCAGCACGAAAGTCTCATCGATATAGAATAAAGAGAAAAAACGACGCGATAAGCTTTATCGGCTTGCGTATCAATCGCCCGGTTTATCGATGACATCGCTTTTTATGCGACTTGTAAAATCCACCTTTTTCCATCATTAAAACCAAATCTCCGGCTCAAAATATATATATGCATATTTATTCTTAAATCGAGTTACAATTGGTAAAAATTAACACATGATTCCGTTTTTCAAACAACGAAATATTAGAGAGAAGAGAATTAACGTTCAACAAAAATCGTTTTTTTCTCAAGATTATCTCGTTTGGGTATTTAAAATTAACTTGGCGTTTATTCTACGAGACTGATTTGTGATTAAGCGATTTGTATAAATATATATTATGCTTTTTTTATGATTTTTGTTCATGAATTTTTTTTTCGAGAGAGAGAGCTCATGGAAATCGGTCGAGCTTGTCCCTCAAAACTCGTCGTGCCTCGCTAGAGCTTCACCGAAATCGGTCGCTTGCGAACCAACGAAAATATCGTATTTTTCCAGGATCTCGTTCTTCGTGAGCTTCTGATCGGCGTCTCCATCCGCCTCGTAAATCAAGTGACGAGCCTCCGCTTCGGCGTGATCGAAATCGGCTGGAATTATCCAGTTTTTCACCTGTTGCAAAATTACAGCAATTTTTATTCAAATTATTTGATCGAGGAATGAAGAGATTTTCAATTTGATGGGAAATTGAGGAAAAGTTTGAGCCAAATCGTAATTACTTCTTCGGGGTCCAAGAAACCGTCCTTGTTCTTGTCTCTGTAGGACGAAAATTGTTCCTTCTCATTCTTTACCCAGTCCGGCTCTTCCTCGTCGTCGTTCCCTCGGTACAAGTCACCTGAAAATTTTGCAATCCTTAGTTTCAATCATCTCAATAAGGAAAATCGAAATTTCTCACATTTTAGCGAATTTTTCAAGATATTCCGAAATTATGAACGAAAGTACGGGATTTCGTTGATGATCTAATGACATAAATAATTTGTTAGAATAATTCGATAAAATTGCATTTTTAAACTGCTCAATTAAAAATTTTCAAAATTTGTGAAAATTGTTCACAATCTCTCGAAATTATTACCCAATTATAAAAATTTGTTGACTCCTAAATTCTCAGAGTTTCAGCGAATTTTGCGAAATCTTTCGAAGTTATTAAGAAAATTATGAAAATCTGTTAATAATTGAATAAAATTCGTAATTTATTAATTAAAACTATTCAATAAAATTGTATTTCTGCGCTGCAAATTTCCAGTCAGGGTTTTAGCGAATTTTCCAAAATCATTCAAAATTATCATCAAATTTTCATAATTTCCTCTTGTAACTCGTGATTTTCCGAATAACTGTAATTTCAGTGGATTTTTTAAAAACTTCCGAAAGAATTATCAAAATTACGGAAATTTGTTTATAATGGAATAAAATAAACAATTTACTCAACTATTCATCAAAATAATTCAATAAAATCCCATTTTTGATTCGCATATGCTGACAATTCTAACAAATTTTTTCGAATCTTTCGTAATTACTATCAAATTTCCACAATTTCCTCCTATAACTTGTGTTTTTCCGAATAACTGTAATTTCAGTGTATTTTCCAAAATCTTTCGAAATTATAGAAATTTGTTAATAATCGAATAAAATAAACAATTCATCGCTTTATTGATCAAAATAATTCAATAAAATTGCATTTTCGAGCTGCTAATTCCCGAATACTCGGAATTTGAGCAAATTTTTGCAAAACCTCTTAGAAAAATAACAAAATTTCTATAATTTCCGTCTTGAAGTTCTATTTTTCGAATGACTCGAGAAAGGCGAATTGAATTCCGTGAGAAAAAATAATTCCGTCAAGTCCTCACCGATATATTCAACCAAAGAAACTTTGCCATCTTTGTCCTTGTCGATGTCCTCCAGGGTTTCCAGAACAACGACGTCCCTCATGTGTTCGGTTTCCTCCGGATGAAGGAAAGCGGTGAATTCTTCTTTGGTCAAAGCGTCGTCTCCGTCCTGGTCGGCCACGGACCATCGTCTCCGATCGCGTTTCAGCATAGTCGCGTACGAAAAGTTTTCGTCTTCCGGGTTGTCGCTGTCTTCGCCTTCGTTGTTTTCCATAAATCCGTAAACCATGGATTTGTATTTGGACCAGGCAAGTTTTTCCTCGCCTTCTTGATTGTGCGACGTCCATTGACGCTCCACGTCGTCCCGGATGTATCTCTGGTGCGTGTATTTTATCCAATCTTTGAGCTCCTCCTGCGTCACGAAACTGTCATTGTCTTTGTCGATTTTGTCCACAATCATGAGCAGCCTTCTCGTGCTTTCCTCCGGTGTCAACTGGTCAAACGTCTTGGCCTCTTCGCCCAGAAACGCTTCATGATCGTAATCCGGATTGTGCTCAGAATTTATGAAATGTTCTTGAGCGCTCAATTCCTGTTAACGAGATTTTTATTCGATGAGAAAAAATCATGGGAAATGATAAAAAATTAGCCGGACAACGATTTTTCAAGATTTTTTTTATTGAATGGTTCGTCTCTTAATTCTTATAAGCGACATTTCCAGTCGATGAGAAAAAATCATAGGAAATGATAAAAAATTAGCCGAATGATGATTTTTAAGATTTTTTTTCATTCAAAGATTTCGGCACTCATTTCGTATAAACGAGATTTTAATTCCACGAGAAAAACCCATGGGAAATGTAAAAAAATTCTCACCAAAAATCGATTTTTGAGATTAAAAAAAAAAAAAAAATTTCTTACGATTATTTTGACGATTTTTATGATTTTTTTAAACAGGTTTGGCGATAATTTTTTATGTTTGCGTGAAACTAGATTTTCCTGGATTTTTTCGATTTTTTGAATCCACTGGTGCGGCGATAATTGTTTTGCTTTCGTGAAGGTTATAGATTTTTTCTCGATATAATTTACGATTTTTTTCATTCCATGGTTCAGCGACAATTGGTTATGTTTGTCTAACGGTAGATTTTCTTATCTTAGAAAAAATACGAACAATGAAAGTGCAGTGTCCATTGTTGTAGCGATTTTTTACTATATTTTTTTCCATACACAAAAAACTAAACAATAAAGTGTACTCGATAGAGGTTATGAAATGTTTTCTTCCGAATAAAGCTCGTAAAAATGACGGGCGCGGAAAAAATCGCGAAACGTGAAAAATTGCAGGAATTTAATGGAACCTTGTTCTTTCTTTTTATTTGTTTAATTTCAATAATCAAAATGTCATTGTCGAACCTTGTCGTAGATTCGGTTTTTGGCTTCATCCTCGGGTTTGGGAATGGCCCCGGCAACGACGAATCCGCCGACGAAGAGGCACGTGACAATCGTCGAGAGCAACATTGCATCCAAACTGGTCGATATTCGTGACCGAAAATAAAGCGAAAAAAAAGGGTCACTGACTCGACGAAACTTTACGAGATCGAGCAACCGCGATATTTCCGAGATTCACTGTGTTTTTTGTTTTCAACGCTGTCGCGCGATTCACGTGTGCGATGAGTAATTTTTTTTTTTAATGTAAAATGAATAAAAAAATAAATAAAACTCGCGATTGGAAACGAGGAAGTTTTAATCGGGATTAAAATTACATCGAGACTCTGTGAGAGAGGCTCGGCGATAGAAACTCAGCGGCTGTAGCCTCCACATCATCAAAACGTCGTTCTTCGCCGCCGGAGTTGCCGCCACTCCCCCACTACACGACCATCTCAACGCGCTTATTTTTTATTATCCCCAAACAAGTATATCTATACAGATTCGTTTGCGTTCCCCATACACTCGATCCCATATGTACACATGACAGTTTAAAAAAAGTTTTAACATTCCACATGCTGTGTTTCAAATTTATCATCGTAACGCGTTTGCCTTATGCGGGGAGAATGACCGAAAAAGAGGGAAATCTCGCGCGCGGCAAGTCGCACGTCCGTGGACTGTTCTACGGCCGCAGAACGTGCGGCGTTCCAGAGCGGCTTGTCTGTGCACGCTCTTGAAGCTTCTCCTAGAAAGAATCACGTGACGCGACGAAAAAGTGGAGTGCAGCCGTCCTGGCGCGGACCTCACGTGACTTGCTCCGGAGATAAAGCGAAGCAGGCCCGCACTTGATGGTGTTGATCCAAATGAGAATAATTTCTACTCTTTTTCCGAGAAGGCGTTCTTCGATTTCTACGAAATATAACAACACACGTTGTATCGCGTCGCGGTGAAATCTGAATGTTTGTTTTCACTTTTTCTTTCACACAAAAACGTTTGCGAGCCCAAGTTCATTAAAAAACGCTGTTATTAATTGACTAAACAACAACATACTCTAAATTCAAGATTGTCCGAAGTAATTTGTATTACTTATATAATAAAGAAAATTGCGAACAAATTTTAGAACCGATTTTTTTGAAACGGTGAATAAAACTTCGTCGATGTTGCATAAAAGCGTGTGCAACGTTTTAAGAGGCTTTAATGTTGAAAATGGCAACTTTAAACACGCGCACCGATGTGAAACCACTGAAAATTGTGATTTTTATAAATATCTCGACTTTGTACATGGTGAAACCTCTTAAAATTGCACGAGCTATTAGATATCACTGTTTTCATTGTGTTGTGCAAATTTAGAGGAATTCTATCGACAGAAAATTCTGCATGCAACGTCCTTGAGGTTGCCCTTGACTTGGAACAGCAAGATATTCCGACCAGCTTGGATTCTGGAGAGTAAAATCTTTCCAGTCGATTACTTTATCGATTGGAAAGAAAAAATTGGAACTGGCTCTCCCGGGAAAATGTGAAAAATACGAAAATTATCAGCGAATCTCCCTTCTCATTGGCGAGGCTGTGATTTTCGAATGAATCGCATTTTTCTTAGTTTCCCAATGAGAAATTCTTCAATCTAAAAAATCTCGACTCGTGTCCCCAACGGTAAGACTTGAAAATTCAAAAAATCTGCGTTTTAGAGATCGTTTCACAAGTTTCCACTTGTCTCATGCAAATCTTTTAATTTCCCTCCGGAAACATTCGGGTCCGTGAGACCCAAAACTCGTATTTCCATGCCCATGATCCTAGTGCAACGCGTGACTTGAAGAAATCGATGGAATAAGCCGCAATAGCACGAAAAACCATGGAAAATGTGGAAACGAATGGAAAAAAAGGTGAAAATTCGACGCAAACGATTTTCAGATTTGAATTTTAACATTTTTTTAGTTTTTTTCAATTTTAGTTTTATTTCCGCGATGATACAGATCAGAAATTCATCCTGTGCGGGTATTGGCTGCTACGGAGTCCGAACATTGCCGACAGATAAGCGTACAAAAGCTTTTTGTCTTCTCGTTTACGGATCGCCGCGATCAGCTGTTTGTCGACCGTTTTTTGGTCCGCTTTTCGCTGTTCGCTCGGTGCGTATTTTTCTTTTTTCTTGGAGAAAATGTCGCCTTCTTCTTTTTTAGCGCGCTTGTCACGCTTCCTCTTGAAATACTCGTCGTCAATATGTTCCGGGAGCTTGACGCCCGAAACGTCGATCTTTGTGGAGGTCGCGATGACGTACCGCTGGCTCATTCTCCGGAGCGGGCACGCGTTGATGAGGAAAGGTCCTGAAATAAGGGAAAAGCAATTTAATGACAAATCGTAGAATAAAATTGGATTTTTAGTCGAAAGAATGAAAAAAGTTGCAATTTTTCTCGTTTTCTCCAAAAAAAATGAGAAAATTCACTAGTTTGCCTTCCAATTCCATGGGAAAAGTGATTTCGCGTGTAAAGTGTGCTCATTAATCAATTGAATTAATTTAAATTAATTGAAGAATTCATTGAGCAATATTGAGGAGAATAGTGGGAAAGAGGCAAGTAAAATTTACCGTTTACGAGCAGGAGACCGCTTGGAAGAGTTTTCAGCAAAACGACTCGCTTTCCCTTGTGAGGTCCAGCGAGCAAGATACAAACGGTTCCCGGCACGAGGGACGGTCTCGTGTATCTTGTGTGGTCTTTGAAACATTTTTTAGCATGGTGTACGGTGACCGGGTCCGCGGTCGGATAAAACGCTCGCCTTTTGTGCACGCGCACAACGCGAGTTTCTCCGTTCTTATCGCCGTTTATTTTCTTCACCACGGTTACTGGTTTTTTTTTCTCCACCTGGAATATCGAAAAAACAAAGAGTTGAGGGTAAAAATTCACAAAAATTTTTGCTACTTTCGATCAAACGATGTGAGTGCAAGAAAAAAACACGAAAAACAAGCAAATGGAAAGGAGCATGCGGTTGATTTAACGAATATTGGAATTTCGGGGCTGGAAATGTGTGAAAAGCAACGGGGGACGATGAAACTAACTTTGTGCGAATTTGCCACGTCAAATTCAACGAATCTTGCTTTTTTAATCAATTTCAACAATTGGCAAGTTTGAAAATTTCGTTTAACGAATTTTACTGGTTTTTCTCGCGGATCAAGGTGCAGAAACGTGTTATAATTTTTTCAAACTCGTCGAAATGAAACTGGACAAGCGTTGGAAGGCTCAAAACTTGTTGAAACGTTATTTTTCATCGTATATTTTGTAGTGAGAATTAAATTTTGTCAAGAACACGTTGACGAACTATAAATTCTTGGATTATTTCAAAATCTTTGTAATTTCAACAATATTTTTTATTTCTAACGAAACTGTCAGCAAAATTTACTTTTCCGAGAAACTTTCTAGAATATTGCTCGACGATTTTTCGTAAAAAAACGTTCAGTCCAACGTATCCAACAAAATTTTCTTTTAAATCGAGCGTCAGGGCTCGAAAAACGGTGAAATGGAAATTATTAAAGTCACCGAGCAGTTGTACAGTTGCTAAAAAGTGTTTTCCACGAGAAATGAGATTTTTTTAACACAAAAAGATGAGGATTCATTTTTCCAGCAAAACGTTGAGGACGTCTAAGGAAAAATGGGTTCCCGGCTGTTGGCAATTTGACTCGAACCAACAAAACTCGAAACTGGTTCCCTTGAAAAAAAAGGATCAAGGGATTTTTATCAACTTACCGTCTTCTTGGTCTTTTTCCCCAGGAATTTATAGATGGCTTTTTTCTTGAACATTCGCGTTCGGCTGAACCTCTGTACTCCGCAGCCCAAATCATAGTTGCGGCGATTAGGTTTTGTTTTTTTCGCTGGCGTACCAGCCGCCGCGGGTTTCGTGGCTGCCTTTGTATCAGTCATCTTGAAATTCAATAAAAAATTGAGAATAATTAGTGCCAAGTCGAAAATTTCACGTTTTTACAATTCTTAAATGAAAATATTGGGAAAAAACAAACCGAGAATCATTTTTTCTTATTAATTCTTTCACGAATGCATGAAAATTCTGGGATTGGGTGGAATTTCGCGGAAAAGGATTCGGAGAATCATTTTTTCCCGATAAATTTTTCAAAATTGCCGGAAAATTCTAGGATTTGGTAAAAAACAATCAAATTCGTGACTTTGTCCGAGCAGGTCACGGATGCTTCGCCGCGCTGCTTCGACACGAAGGGATATACAAAAACAGAACCACGAAAAAATATCGATTTTCGATCGATTTTGTTTTCAACGAGTGAAGGAGAAAATTATGTTGTTTGGAGATATTTTTGGATCATGTTTCGTGAGAAAATTCGAGATGGGAAACGTTGCTGAGGAATTTACTGTTGAAAACGTATCGATGGACGCTCCACAGATTGAAACTTTTCCACATAGCATTTGGAGCCTCTTTGAGGTTATGTTTTTCGTCGTGTGCACGACAGTTGTTGTTTTGATGCAAAACAAATTATTTATACGAGAAGCATGACAGGAAAAAAACGGTAGATCGAGCAACAGATTGACGGATGGAAAAGATTGATTTGTCTAAGAAAATGTGGCAAGAAACATTCATTTTTTCCAGATTGTCAAAAGGTTGTTTCGGCGACTCCATTTTGGAAATACTACGAACGGCAGAAGGAAAAAAATAAACTTTGAGACGTATCAAGAAAATCATAGATTCATTGCATTTGCCGAGGATGGGAACGGATTGTTTGTTAAAACGTTGAAATTAATGGATTAATAACAGAGGTTTTTACACCGTGTCCACTTACCACGCACCGATCGCCTTAAAGAAACTCTCCCCTCTCCACTTCTTGTTCTGGTTCCCGCCGTTTGGCTGGGATCACGTCGTCGCCTTACGGTTATTCAGAAAAGAAACCGAATACAGCGCCATCTGCGTTACCATCGGTCGATAACGACGATCAGCGTGGTAAAAAAAAATTCAACCGCGAGGACCGCGAGTGATTGCTATACTTTTTGTGGTTCTACTGGAAAGCAAAAGACGCGGGAAACACACACACACACAGGAATTGACTGACCCCACAGAATGACAATGAATTGATTTATTGCATGAGCGAAAAAGTAGCTCTGGGGGGCGTGAAAATCTTTGCGAAACTCGTTTTGGTGCATGGCTTTGAAAAATGTAGTTTTTCCCTCTATCGACCACGACAACGCGCAGTATCTTTTGAGAAAACGTAATTTGGCTTCGGCGCTCACCTCGCATCCTCGGTCTCCGGATATTTGATCAATAATCGAAAGGAAAATGAAAAAAAAAAAATCTGTCAAAATGACAAAAATTTTGAAAATATCCGAAAATATTTCGAATAATTATGGCGGAACAAATTGATATTTTGTTCGATCCACTAAAACTTTTTTCGAAAAGTCAAATTTTGTCATTCCAATCGTAAATTTTGCTGGCAGTTGCGTTAGAAATGAAAAATATTGTCAAAAATATGAAAATTTTGAAATTATCAAAAAAATATTTAGTTTTCCGTGTTGAACAAAATATCGAGGTTTTTTTGACGAAATTCGATTTTCAGTGCACTATTTACATCGCGTTTCATTCATGTGTATCATATTTACACGTAAACGTTTCGGAAAGACATATAAAGAACGGGTATGGGGCCTGGGGAAATGAATCACTCATCGCGATAGACTATGAGATAATTCGTCGTTTATAACGAATGGTTGTCGTGCATCTAGGGCGTGAAACGTTATCCGATTTTATCTTGTATTTGTCAGAGATAAAGAAGGTGCGTAAACCGCACGGACGCCCAACGCGAGAGAGTACCTGTCGCCCACATTCTCGAAACAATCGTTGGTATCAAGTGTGCTCGTAAGAAAAAATTCCTCACGGTACACCCAAGTAAAAAAAGGAATTAATTACTTTTCTTTTTATTGATAATCGAGAGTTTTGCTCCGCGTGTTCACAAGGAATTTATAGTGTCGCGAGTTTCAAGATGGTTTTGAAGAGTCAGGGAGTCGAATCCGCACGACTCGAGCGTCAAATCGGCTGCATTAAATACACAATTTTCTCTCTCGATGCCATTTTATGGGTAAGTCATTTATCCTCATGAATTTTCCCTCAATTTGTGCAATAACTTTTTTGTCATTTCTTTTATAATCGCAGCGAGAATATTTTCATCTCGTCGGCTATGTTTCGACTTTTTTTTCGGTACTATCGTCTTATCTGTTCGCTCTCCGAAGGGCTCGTGATAGGAAAATGAGTCATGTTGGGTCTGCATGATAATAAATTAGAAAAATGTTTCAAATCCTCTCTAATTTTACGAGTTAAGTTATTTTCTTACACACAAAATGCTTCGCGAGCCCAAGTTCATTAAAAAAAACGTTGCTAATTGACTAAAGAACAAAATACTCGAAATTCAAGATTGTCCGAGGTAATTTGTATTTTTTATATAATAACCAAAATTTCGAACAAATTTTACGACCGACTTTTTCGAAAAACTTAATAACGCTTCTTCGATGTTGCATCAAAGAGTGTGCAAAGTTTCAAGAGGCTTCACCATTTAGAAATCGAAATATTTAATGTTGAAAATTGCGACTTTTAACACGTGCTCTTATGAGAAACAAGTGAAAATTGTGATTTTCATAAATAAGTATCTCGATTTCTACATGATGAAACCCCTTAAAATTGCGTGAGCCATTAGAAATCACTATTCTCCGTGTGTGTTGCAAATTTCAAGGAATTCTATCGATAGAAAAAGTTGCATCCAACGTCCTTAAAGTTGAAATTTAAAGCACGATCGATCGTGTTGTCAGTTGTTGTTTTTTTTAATTGCGAACTGATGACTCTGGAGTTTGCATCGTTGGAATGCAACGAAATCAATTTTTATCTTTGACAAAAATAATTATTCAAATGCATAATATAATCACGATGATAAAATGATCAATTTTTGCCATTTAAAAAGTATATCGGCTGGAAAAATTCAGATGACATTGAAAATGGAACGAATCTTCAATAAAATTAAATATTTTTCGATGCATTCCAACGTTGCAAACTTCAGCATCATTGCGAACTGCACTCGATAAATTTGGAAATATTCAATGAACGAATTATTTCGGATGACATGAATTTATGCGGTGAAATTCGACAGATTCTGGGAGCAGCGATGTTCGGAATGTCGATTTGGCTTCTGGTCGAGCCAGGTTTTGCGGAATGGGTTGATTATCTCGACATATCGGAATTTTATATAGGAATCTATATTCTCATTGTTTCCGCGATATTCGTCATGCTGATCGCGTTCATCGGGTGTGCAGCGGCTCTTATGGAGCACACGCTGGCTCTTTACACGGTGGGTTTCTGCATAAAAATAATCTTCACAACCTCCAATCTCGCTCCAATAACTCACCCAATTCGATTTGAAAAAATTCAAATTCCCGCGCATTTTTTCGTAATCGATCAGCTCGATTCATTCGTAATGAAAATAACGATTCATGAAACAAATTGCAGCACATAGGGCTCCAAGGCTTGTGTTTTATCCTCGGATTGGCGGGCTCTGCAGTCCTGCTCGACTATTCGACCTACGACAGTAAAGTGCAGCCAATAATACGAAGATCGATGTCGAATTTGATCAGCAATTCGCAGCAGGACAAAACTGCTACAATTTTGCGAATAATTCAAGAAAGTGTAAGCACCAAAAGCGTCCATTACACAAAAAAATTCCAAATTTAAAATAAGCGTAGAATTTCAAATTAAATTTCGAAATTTCTAAGAACGCAATTTTCAAAAAAAAATAAACGAAATTTCCACAATTTCGAATTCAATTCTGATTTTCGCGAAAAAAAAAACAGAAATGTTTTCTGAGAGTGCCAAAAAAGTGGATTTCACCGTAGGGGCATAAAAAAATTTCGGGTCAAATTGACCCAGTGTGTACACTACCGAGTATTTTTTGAAAATTTACTCCGCGGTAAACATTTAAAAAGTCCCTGCAAGGTTGGGCCACTTTCATTTTGAAAATTGAACATTCAGAGGGCCGAGACTCTACCGAGTCTCTGGATAAGTGAATGAAATGGAAATTATGAATTACCAGATGGGATGCTGCGGTGCCGATGGCCCGATGGATTATCTCAATCTCCTGAAACCACTGCCCATGGAGTGTCGGGACACCGTAACCGGAAATGCATTTTTCCATGGGTGCGTGGAGGAATTCACTTGGTTTTTGGAGGCAAGGACCGGCTGGCTGGCTGGGGTTGCTCTTTCCCTGTGCATGCTCCACGTAAGTTGGCTAAATCGCTATATTCTAGAAAAAAATCCCATTCGTTTAGGTTCAGCGAGCAATTTTTAACGATCGAATTTCGTCGATGAACATTTTAAGGACGTTGTATGGCGACGATCGAATCTAAATTTTTGTTTTCAGTTTTTCTTACATACGAAATGGTTTTCGAGCCCAGGTTCATTAAAAAAAACTGATTGGCTGGAGAACAAAATGCTCTAAATTCAAGATTGTCCGACGTAATCTGCATTTTTATTATAATAACCAAAATTTCGGACAAATTTTACAACCGATTTTGTTGAAAAACTCAATAAATCTTCTTCGATGTTGCATAAAAGCGTGTGCTAATTTTTAAGAGGCTTCACCATTTGGAAATCGAAACATTTAATGTTGAAAATTGCAGCTTTTAACACGCGCTCTTATGAGAAACTACTGAAAATTGTGATTTTTATAAATAAATATCTCGATTCGTACATGATGAAACTTCTTGAAATTGCCCGAGCAATGAGAAATCACTATTCTTTTTATGTGGTGCAAATTTATGGGTATTCCATGGATAGAACATTTTGCATACAACGTTCTATGGTAAAAAATGTTGTTCCATCACAAAAATCCAGAACTATCGGGATCCCTGACTTTCGCATCCGTTTCTCTAAAATCCTGAACTCTCACAGAGTTCTCTGTAGCCCCCGAGCTCCTCTCCCTTTCCCGCGAAGGTCTTCTTCGCGATCGCACGTGAACTTTATGCATCGCGATGCTGTGAAACGGCCATGCAATAGACATAAAGGACGATTCCTTTCGCTTCCAGCACAGACATTGTGTTCGGTGTGTGCAATCGAAAGAACGAAAGATTCTCACGAGAGAGTATTTGAAAAAACTGATAAATGTGTTCCTCGCATTCAATGGCGTTGAGTCGATAAAAATATTGAAATTCTCAACACACACATACACACGTTATCGTTCGTCCTGTTCCAGATAATCTTGGGAGTGCTCTCTTTCGTGCTGGTGCAAGCGAAGCAAAAGGAGGAGGAAGCCGCGATATTTAAGCGTTGATTCCGAGCAGCACTGAACGAACAAATATTTCAATCGATACGTAAAAAAAAAAAAAGCAAACCAAGTAACTTTTAAATGTTAGCGATCATCGTAACGACGAGCTATTAAGCATTAATCAATGGGCGTCTTAATACTTCCCACGATTTTTATACGCTCTCGAATAATCTCGAGAAAATATCATCCACACACAATTATCCTTCAAATATCATTCTCGCAATTACACAATGTACCTATATATTTATACGTCGAATAAATTATTTCCTAAGTACCTCATCCATTGATACATAAAAAAAAAATTTTAATTTTGCATTACAAGTCGATTTCGCGTCCGAACGACAAAAATTTCCGGGTCAAATTGACCCAGTGGGTACACAACCGATTATTTTTGAAAATAAGCCCCGCTAGTTAATAAACGCAAAACTAAAATAATCTAAAAATCGATTTATAAGCGAAACAAAATTTAGGGTCAAATTGACCCAGTGTGTACACCACCGATTTTTTTTTTAAAGAAGCCCCGCTGGTTAATAAATGAAAAAATAAAATAAACTAAAAATCGATTTATAAGCGAAAAAAAATTTCAGGGTCAAATTGACCCAGTGTGTACATTACTGGTTATTTAAAAAAAAATATGCCGCCGTGAATCAGAATCCCGGCCAAACACAGCATAAATGCTGAAAAAAAAACTGAGACAAGTACATTTACTCCCGCAAAATAGTTGTTTCTGTTAAAAAAAAGCCCCCGTGCAAAAAATTGAAACCAATTCAACCTTGCCAAAAAACGGTTCTCTTCTCAAAAAAAGTTGAATTGTGACTTCACAAAAAGTTACCAAATAAGCCGAGATCCACTGAAACGTACACGATCAAGTAATATTTCACTAGAAAAAGTTGACAACTCCAATCTTCGCAAAATTCGGTACTTCGCCAAAAGTTACTCACAGAGTACTTGTCCGGCCAGACAATTTTAGCTGAAGCTGTTAATTAGAACCTTTTAATTTTGGATTAGCACTTGATCAAATCACAGAAAAGATCTTTGAGGCTCGGAAGGGACTTCATAAAACCATCGGAAATGTGCAAAAATTATCCAATCCGGCTGATAAGCCACAGAAGTCATGTGTACGTGAATTTATTGTGAAAATTAAAGGGTATTTGCAGGAACATGTAGCCTGAAAATTTGTCGGGCCGGACAAGTACTCTGTGAGTAACTTTTGGCGAAGTACCGAATTTTGCGAAGATTGGAGTTGTCAACTTTTTCTAGTGAAATATTACTTGATCGTGTACGTTTCAGTGGATCTCGGCTTATTTGGTAACTTTTTGTGAAGTCACAATTCAACTTTTTTTGAGAAGAGAACCGTTTTTTGGCAAGGTTGAATTGGTTTCAATTTTTTGCACGGGGGCTTTTTTTTAACAGAAACAACTATTTTGCGGGAGTAAATGTACTTGTCTCAGTTTTTTTTTCAGCATTTATGCTGTGTTTGGCCGGGATTTGTCTACTTTTTGTCCTTTTCAACTGGAAACTTTTCCGCAAGCCACACTCATTGAATGGTTCATTTACAATTAAATTTTTACGTAAGGAATATGTGGCGGGGATAGATCAATTCAGACATATTCGAATTAAAAAACTACGCGAATTTAGTGCACAGTAATTGATTTATCATCATTTCGATAAGCAATGCACTCTTCCAAATTTTTCTACTAAATTAAGTTTTCGAATGCTAGAGAAGACTGGGACATTATCGTTGACAAATATGTTGTAAGCAAATATTGTGCTCCATTATAAGGAATGATTAGTTTTCGCTGCATTCCAACATTCGAAATTGGAAGAGACATCAGAGCGACTCTAGATGAAAGTACTTACGTCTTTAGAACTGTTGGTGCGCTTCTATAGCGCTATTCAGTACTTTCGCGAATTTATTTAATTCGAAAAATGTAATTAAAATTGAACAAAAATTTATGCGACAAAAAAGTAATATAAATTAAGAATGAAGAAATACCAAAGAATTTTGAACTGTTGCTACTCGTATATACCATGTTGTTCAGCAACCTTCTCAACTTCAATTTGATAACCGAAATTTTTGGAATCAGGATTTTCATAACCGCGATTTTTTCCGCACAGCTGTTAGAAATTACCACAGTTTTGACATTCGCGATTTTTCTAACCACACTATTAAAATAATCGCGATCTTCATAACCGTTTATCTTTCTTTCACATTCACAGCAGCTGTCATTATAACAACCTTCAAATATACTTATATGTGCGAAATTCCGAACAAACATTTGAGCATCAAAAATGTGTGCGAAAAAAAACGCCAATTTTTTGATGCAATGAAAGAATAATTTTATTCATATTTATGTGACGCTTCAAGCTACGAAACTCTGGTTAGTCCCAATCGAAAGGGAAAAAAAAATAAAAAATATGGGAACCAACCGCACCATCGAAAAATAAATCGTTGATGAATTATTAATGTTCACAAAATAAAAAATATTCAGAAACAGTTGGGAAACGCGCTCTTTGCTGTGAAAGTGTCTTGTAGCGAGCTCGTTTGATTTGACGTTAACACTAACGTAAATGTACTTGTCTCGAGTCGCTACCGCGACACTTGATAAAGTTCCACTATAAGGCGATTTGGGTGTATCTGAGCGAAAAAAAATTTCAGGGTCAAATTGACCCAGTGTGTACACCGCCGGTCAATTTCGAAAAATCCCCCTCCCCCGCCCCAAAAAAAGGTTTCAACGAAGAATAAAATATCAACCTCGAAGATTCTTCAAAAAATTTGACATTCCAAAATTTCGCCTCATTTTCCTCAACTCATACAGCGCAAAATGAATTTTATTTCAATTTTACCACCAAAAAGCAATTGCCCTTCATCAAGAATTGCAGAAAAAAATCATTAACTCACTGAACTCAACGAGTTTATCGCGTCGACGGTGGCGAAGGCTAGAGCGAATGAGTCAAAGTTTGCAAACGGGAACTGCATTCCGATCTAGATTCCCGATTGAACGTTGATAGCGCGAGTTTGACATTTCACAGGGTGTGAGAGTCGAGGCCAATCGTTTTTCAACATTCCTCTCGTACTTTTGTTTTTTAGTTTATTTACAAAATGATTCATACGTGGCGTACATTGAAATGAATGCAATAATAATAACAATAATAATAATAATAATAATATAGAAAGTAAAAATACTATAGAGAATAAATTATTTACAACATTACGTCGTCCAGCTGTGGAAACACGGAAAAAGCGTGACGTCACTTTGTTCAATATTAAAATGTTTCTCACTGGTCTGGATCGCTGCAAAGACTTAATTCAGAAAAATTGGTCGTTTAAGAATCTTCGTCAAAACTGGCATCATGATTGAACGCAGAATTATTTATACAAAATTGGGAAAAGCTTATGGCTCGTTAGTTTTAGAGAAAAAATATCGGATTAAAATTTTTTTTCCAATTCTATCGAACCAGAAAGTGATTCAGGATTTTTGTTTCGTTTTAATGAGAGTACAAAGTGAGGTGAATTTCGAGTTTCTTGGATTTTCGTCACGTAAGCACGAGACTCGCGAACTCGGATCTCGAATGCATCGAAACTCGGAGGAATCTTTCCATGTTCAATAATGACGTGCCGAAAAGTCTTTTACACTAATTTGTAAATATTGTCGACGTAGAAACGCGGAATTCTTACTGGACATGGACGGCTGGAGATTGTTAAAAAATATTTGCGCGAAAAATTCGATTGAGAGAGTTTCCGGAAATGATTCTCGCTCAACCGAGGAATCGGACAAATTTAATGATGTTATCGACGCTCGAACGTGGAACTGTTGCCGAAAAAAAGAGCCCAAGAGATTTTATCGAATTTTGTAAAATCTCTGAGTGAAAAATTCGATTGAGAATGTTTCCGGGAACGATTCTCACTCAACCGAGGAATGAGACAAATTTGACGATATTATCGACGCATGAACGTGGAATTCTTACTGAAAAGGGGAGCCCGAGAGATTTAGTGAAATATTTGATTGAGAAAGTATCCGGAAGGGCTGGAAACTTAACCGACGAATGGGAATGGGGGATAACCCACGGGAGGTGGATAATATCCTGGAAAAGGTTGTACAGTGGGTTGTAGAGCGACGGTGGATGTGACGTAGGTTGTGATTTGGGTAGGGACGACCCTGGTGGAGAAGAGCGTAGTGTATGCGGTTTTAGCACCGAAGGTAAGTTTGAGGACTCTGGATTCGGAGACGGTGGCGACGGTTTGTGAGACGTGGGGTGCGCTGGTGACGGTGAATTGAGGTTGTTGTTGTGGAAACAATTGGGGAAGTTGTGGCACTTGTGGAACTTGTTGTTGGGGAATAATGGGAGCTAAAGTGGAAGTTCCGTATTCGTAAGAGGTTTTAGGGAGGGTGGCGATGGGTCTTGAGAGAGTGGAGAAAACTGTATTGGCGCCGTTGACGAGAGGGATTACGTGTGACTCGTAGACAGTTTCGAGGACGATGACGGGTCTGGAGGTGGTGATGACTTGGGGTTGATGCGGAGGAGGCGCGCCGAAGTATTTGAGGAGTGCCAATTGTTGGATCTGTTCGGGGCTCAATTGGGGTTCAGTTTGTTGTGGATTATGGTCCAATTTGGATTTGGATGAGGATTGTGAAGAAGAGAGAGCTGCGGAGGCGGAAGCGGCTTGATTGCGGAAAGCGTCGAGTTCGGATTCGGCCTCGTTGGAATTGGGAGCAACGACGCGTTTGGGAATGTCCTCGTCATCGCGTTCGTCGTCTCCGAAGTCAAGCTCGAGGTGGAGCTCGCTGCCAGCCTCGTCGAGTTTCGAGTTGAATTCGTTGAGGGTTTTGCTCGGTATGAACTGGTAAATCTCCATGGGCGGCAAAGTCTTGGTCGCGGTGACGAGCCGAGCGATGTTGTACGTTTGCACGAGCGTCAGCCTCGTCGTATTGCCACCGGAAACGACAGGCAACATGTGAGTCTTGAGCAACGTCTGCGTCGTCGAAAACGTTTCCGTTAATGTTTCGAGCGGCGGCGTTGCTTGCCCAGACTCCAGAGTTATCGCTGGCAACGTCGCTATCGACGAATCCAATGGCAAACTCGACTCGTAAGCCGCTCCGGTATTCACCAGAATATTCTCGGTCAATGGCTCCGTCGGGGAAACGCTCCCGCCACTTGAACTCGCGTTCGGAACTTCCGTAGCGAAACTTTTCTTTATCGTCGACGTCACTGTCACGTAACGAGTGTTCTTCATTGTTCCCACCTGCGAATCGGAATAATTAACGATACAAAACACCAGTTAGTGCGCGGCCCGACCGTTAGAAAGTTTCATCAAAATTCACTTATTTGTTGCTGTGGCAATTGAACAATCTCGGTCAGTCTGGACATTACAAAACTTCGACAAAACCGAACTTTAGCGATAGTAAAGAAAAACAAAATTTCATCGTGTCTCTGGCTGGTTAGAATATTTGGCAAATTTTTGAAATTACGTTTTTTTACGATTTTCTCCCAATTCTTGTTCATCGCGTTGCAGAGTCAATTAAAAAATGTTGTCAAAATTACGAAAATTTTGAAATTATCCAAAAATTCGCTCTCCCGACTTTTTATCGTTCAACCGTGGCCCTGCTTTGAAAAACGAGAAGAACGAGCCCAAGATGAAGCCTTTTCGTTAAATTTTACCATGGACATGAATTTTGCCAAAATGGGGATCATTTTTGGCCCCAGATTACCGGAATAGTTGACAAAAAATTAAGGTTACCATTCCAGGGTCGAGTTTCCACGAGTCAACAAATTTTCCGAAGATTTTACCGATTTTTTAAATTTTTCGATCAGCCAATCACGTGACCGCAGAATTTTTTGATTAAAAACTTGAAAAATATCTTCTTTACCGCATTTTTGACTAATTTTTTGACTTTAAGCAAAATAGCCATAGGCTCACGTGTTGCTGCTTCTAAAAACGAGTAGAATGAGCCCAAGTTGAACCCTCTTCGTTGAATTTTACCGGAGATGTGAATTTTTCAAAATCGGGCTTATTTTTGACCCCAGTTTAACGGAATAGTTGACAAAAAATTAAGGTCGCGGTTCTAGGGTCAAAGTAAAAGTAGAAACTGTTGAGTCTCTTCGTTATTACGCGGAGATCTCGTTGAGACGATCGGAGAGTGTGTGTGGGACACGAGGCCGCGAGAAAAACTAAACACGCGTATACGGTAAAAATAAAGAAAGTCGAGAGAGTTGGAAATGGCGAGAGAACGAGGAGAAAGCGAGAAATGGTTGAGAGATGAGACGCTTAACGCAGTTTCGTAAAATCTCGAAGGGTGACATTTACCTGGAAGGTGTAAGGTGACTTGATGGTTGCAATTTCAAAGTAAATATCGTCAAAGTCAGCGGGCGTTGAAATTTCGATGTTCATTGTTTCAACCGGAAGTATCGGTTCTGCAGGTTGTTGCGGGCTCGTTGGTTGTTGTTGGGCTTGTTGAGCTTGTTGGGGTTGTTGCTGTTGTTGTTGTTGCTGTTCCTGGACGATGGAAACTTCTTCGGTCTCGCTGGGGTCGAGCTCGTCGTCGTACGAGCCTTCCGGAGCTTGTCTCTGACTCGCAGGCGCTGCCGAAACGTTTTTCTCGTCAGTTTGAACGCTGGACAAAGGCGACGACGACGACGCCTCGTTCGTACGTAATTGCGAAGCGTCTGCTGCCAAAGGAAGACGTTCTTCCTCCTC
Source organism: Diadegma fenestrale (assembly GCA_037043255.1). Lineage (NCBI taxonomy): Eukaryota > Metazoa > Arthropoda > Insecta > Hymenoptera > Ichneumonidae > Diadegma > Diadegma fenestrale. The sequence goes on from CM073310.1 coordinate 3,468,276, forward strand.
GACTTGCTTGCGAATCGTGATTCTTGGCTTTGGCTTCGTCTTGTACGCCCAACGACCTTGAGTTCGTGGCAATTTTACTTTCGGCACTGGATTCGCCGGAAACGACGACGAAGACGAAGACTCTGGCCTGCTCTTCGCCGACTTTGCCGGCTGACTCGGCTGATTATTGTTGCTCGGACGGAAACTGCTGCGCCGACGGCTCGTCGGTGGCGATTCCGTGGTCGTTGTGATTTGACGGTTTCTACCAAAATCGATGAAAATCCATCACATTTTTTTCTTTCTCTATGATTTTCATCATTTTTTTTTTTGCTTATTGGATGTAATTTTTTGGTCACTCACTTGTACGAAGGCCTCGCGTTCGTAGGACGATTCTTGCCGCTGTGATTTCTCGGTTGCTGCGGCTGTTGCGACGCCTCGTTGCTCTCGATGTCGTCGAGAATTTTGTTACGGAATTTGGGACGTGGCGCATGATTTCCCGAGTGTCTTCGAGTCGTCCGAACGGAACCTTCTTCAAAATAGAACCAACGATTCAACTTTTTTCACTTTTTCTTCGTCTCTTTGGTCGAATTTCGAAAATTCGTTGAAAATTCAACATTTTCGTTAATTATTTTGTGTTCAACTCAGAAATCGTCATTAACTCAATATTTTATTAAATTATTTTGTATTTGACGCAAAAAATCTTCAAAATTCACGATTTTCGTTAATTATCTTGAATTCGACTAAAAAATTTATCGAAATTCACGATTTCCATTAATTATTTTTAGTCCATCTCAAAAATCATCAAAAACTCAATATTTTTTCAGAAATTAGTTTGTGTTTAACGCAAAAGTTCTCTCAAAATCCACGATTTTTGTTGATTATTTTGTAACCAACTAAAAAATACTTGAAAATTCACGATGTTCGTTAATTATTTCCAGTTCAATTGAAAAATTCTTTGAAATTCACGATTTTTGATAATTATTTTGTGTTCAACTTAAAATTTCTCTAATATTCAACATTTTCGTTATTTATTTTGTGTCCAACTCAACAATTCAAAATTTTTTGAGAATTATTGTGTCCAACTGAAAATTTCTTCAAAATTCAACATTTCCGTCAATTATTTCGTGTCCAACTGCCAAAATTATTATTTTTTCGCTTAACAAACCTGCGGGAGAGTTGAAAAGTCCTTCGAGTGGCAAGGAAGATTCGTCCTGTTGATGAGTGGGCGTAGGTTCGAGCTGAGGTTTGAGTTTTCCATGTTGGGGACCGATAGTCTTGAGAATTCTTTGAGTGCTCGACGGACGAATTTTGCCCTCGGCGACCGGGGCTGGGGGAGGACTCTTGAGAATCCTCGAGGTGCTCTGAAGAACTTGAGCATATTTGCCATTTATATAAGTCCCAATGACGCTCGTCTCGTGGACGGTTGTCAGGCCTTCCTTGACGATCGTTCCCCCCAACTTGGTGACCAAGCCCGTAGGATTTTCCTTGTCCTTCTTGGGCGACGGACGTGGTTTCGCCGCAGGCTTTGTCGACGGTTTCAAATTGATGACCTAATTCCAAAAATCACAATTATGAATCACGCTCGAATCCCGAATCGTAAAAATTCGCGATAAAAACGAAAAACAAATCGATTTTTCATCAAAATTTTTATTTTTCATTCAAAATCAAATTTTTCATTAATTTCTCCCATCAAAACGCGTGCAATTCGCAAAAAAAATGTGTTTAGGATTTTTTTTCCAGGTTGCCAGAAAAGCTTCGAGCCGATTTTTTTCGAGAAAAATCCTAAACACGTTTTTTTTCAACTCATAAACGAAACGCGAGTCGAATTTGGACGCGTTCGGATGGGAAAAGTTGAAAAATGAAAATGAAATCAATCAGAATTTCTTGACGTCAGAAAATTTGTCTTCGCAGGAGAAAATCCTGAATAAAGTCATTTTGCTGTGTGAAAATGAGAGAAACCAATCAACGGCGATAATTGATTCTAGCAGGTGGGATAAAGCGAGTGTTTTTCGCGATACGAAAATGGTTCTCGTAGTAAAAGTGAATCGCGCACATCGAGCGTGGGACTTTGAGAGCCAACGAAGTGAAGGCGAGGACGCATCCTTTAAAGTTGAGTCGGTTCTCTGGTCGCGCGATCACGCTGTATGGGAAAGCGTGAGAACGTACAAACAACCACGATACTATTATACTGTCTCTCCTCTATGTAACATTTATATATGTATATTGATCCATAGAGATGTAACGTAACGTAACAACGCTCGTTGATATGATCTCCGAGACATCCGACGTAGTACCCGACATATTCACGCTTTTATAACAATTAAATTATTATATACGAAGAGACAGGCATGCACAATCAAAACCGGAAGTTTCTTAAGGATCATCACGCGTTACTTGCGAGTCAAAAAAGCGAGACAACTTTTTTCCTTTTTTCATCGTCAAATAAATTGATGCAATTTCTTTTTTTCCTTATTGAAATTTTGGGCAACTTATTTCTTTCGGGGAAAATTTTTATAATTCGAGTATTTACAAATTTCAAGCCTCAAAATTGGAATTTCCGTTCGACAGCAGAAACGCGTGAATCTGCTCAAAGTTTTTGCTCAAATTTTTGTAAATTTGACAATATTATTCATGTCTAATCGAACTGACGGCAAAATTTACGATTGGAATGACAAAAATGCACTTTTCGAAGAGACTTTCGAGAATATTTCTCGCTGCAATAACAACATTTTTGTGATTTTCCAAAAAAAAATGTTCAGTCAAAAATAAATCGATCTTTTCCAACAAAATTTTATTTTCAGCGTATACGTAACGTGAAATAAATATTCGTGACGATCTAAAATCACAGCTGTAAACGGGAAAAAAGGCGACGTTTTGTAATACGTGCTCGGCGATGAATTAACTCGAATTTCGTGGAATCCGCGATCCCTCGCGATACGAGCGAGTTCAACGATATTCTCACGAGGAATTCAGGATGGAGAATGACAAATGGACGTGCCTGGTTTTGCTAATTCAAGCCCGAACCGCCAGATTTTTATTTTATCAAGAAAATCTCAAACGACTTATTTTTCTTGTTTCTTTTTCTTTTGTAATTAATTATTTGGCTCGGACGGAGATTCGCGACGAGAAGGAAGTGAAAATTTCAACGAACTTGAGGAAATCCGTTTGTTTTTTTACCTTGTACGTTTCATCGACGACTTCCGTGGGCTGTTTCGAAAGAAAATCGTACTCAGGCTCGGCCAAGTTGTTCTTCACGCCTGGGACGTCAGGCTGTGCGTGAACTTCAACCACCGACGAAAGGACAGCACTCTTGGTTGATGGTTCGATGAGATTATTCGATTTCTTGAACAATCCCAATCGCAGGCAAGAAATTAGTCGAGATAACAAAATCGTTTATGGTTTTTTTCTCTCAATTTTCATAGCAATCGTGAGCGAAAGGAAAATTTTCAAAATCGTCATTCAAAATGCCGACTATGTATTTTTTTTTTTCTAATTCGCGTTATTAAAGACGAAGTTGATGGAAATTTAAAAAAAATCTGATCTCTACAGCCTTTTTTCATTTTTAAGGCAATTTTTTTATCGTTTTTTCGATCTCGATCGTATTTCTTCATTTTCAAGGCAATTTTTTGATTAATTTTTTTTTTTTTGTTAATTTTTTATTAATTTTTCAATTTGACCGTTTTTTTCATGCTTCAGGCAATTTTTAAATTGGTTTTTCGAGCTCGACGAGTCTTTTCATTTTCAAAGCAATTTTTCAATCAATTTCTCGATCTCGACCGTTTTTTTTTTTCATTTAAAAACAATTTTTTAATGAATTTTTCAATCTCGACAATTTAATTAACTTCTAAAGCACTTTTTCGAGTAAATTTTTGTGTTTTCAACCCGAAATAATTCCATGGGCTGTTGATTATGGACTGGACCACGATGTGACACTTACCTCAGTTTTGACAGGTGTAACGACCTCATTTTGTGCGTTTTGTTGTACGACAGAATTGACAACGACTTTGGTGCCCTTGTTGCCACTTTGTTTTTTGGTTTCTGGTGGTGCCTCGGCCTTGTGAGTCTTGCTCGCTTGAATATTGGGAATCTTCTTGGACGATACAGCGGGTTTAGTTTCGATGGGTGGCGGGTTCGATTTCTGCTCGACCTTGTTGGCCCCTTCTGCAAGTGAATTTAGGTCAACTCCAGACTCACGTATACGCGCGTAAAGATTTAAAAATCGAGGATGTTCCGAACGTGACTCGAGGAAAAAGAACAAAAGCCAAAAAATTCATTTCAAGGTGTTAATGTCAATTTTTTTCGCGAGTCAATCCGGCCAACGAGTTTTCCAACATCAATGAATCCCACGAGGGTTGACGCTCACACGAAAAGTCCTAACGACCTTGGAGCTCGTGACTATCCATTTTTTTCATTCTCGCCCAACCATCCAATCATTTATTCGCCCATTTTTTTGCTCAATCATTCCATCAATCATCGTCAAATTACAAAAGTACATACAGCCGATTAAAGGCGTACGAAGCGATTTTTATTGCTAAACTGGTGGGTGGCCCAAGGCGGGATAATCCGAGAGTTTTACCGCGCCAGAGAAAAGTCATATTCACGACTCTCTTCACACACGAGACGGTCCAGAGGTCATCAACAATGTGAACCCAAGTGAGCCTGACCTTTTGCACGAAAAATTCTTCGACGCCTCCAATTTTGTAATCGAACTGTCTGATGATTTATTAATCCTCAAATCTTATGAATTTGTTCGCTATCGTCGCACACAATCTCGGTGCACTTGAGTTTTATAATGGGTCCGCGTTTTTGTGGGCAAAATTCCAATTTTTTCGGGTAAATTTTGAGCCAAATTCGAAAATCCTGTTCAAATTTTCCCAAAGTTTTTCCCAATCACTTTTTTTTAATTGCCAAGAGTTCTCGAACTCTCTGATGATTTATCAATTAATAATTGATTGTGATAAATAAATAAACTGACGGACGAATAAATGAATTGATAAATTAACAAATAAATAAATAAATAATTGATTAAACTTGCGAATACGCTCAATATCGTCGCGCACGATCTCGATTCATGAAAATTTCACAAAATTCGATTTTTTTTCTCGAAAATTCGAGCCAAACTCGAACCTTCCCCAAAATGCAAATTCAAAATTCTATAAAATTGCTCCCAAAATAATTTTTCCTCAATCGTCATGAATTTATTTCCGAATTTAAACGACAGAGGAAGTCGACGAATGTGTTAATTAAGTTCATTGCAGTTTTTCCCTCAAAATTCGGTGCTGGAGTGTTCGAAGTTTACGCACGATTGAAATTCGGCGCGAGAGAGCGTGTGGACGGGAGAAAATAAATTGACGCGTAAACTTTTATTTTCATCGATTCGAGACTCGTGTGAATGGGTGTAAAATAGAAAAAGGATGTCGGAGGCGCTGCTGCGGACTGACAGCGAGAGTGAATATGAGTGGAAAAAAAATGAGGATTGTACAAAGTCAGACTTGAAAAATGTGTCAGGGTTTTTCATCGAGTCATCAATGCCGCGAGCTACGGACAATAACTCGAGAGGTCGACAATATTTGTACACAGTAATAAAAATGAAAAATATTATCGACATGAGTTCGCAGCGTAAGACAAATTTGATCGATGCTGAGAATTTCAAATTGACATCCAAATCGATTAGAGCAAATTGACCAAATTGCAAATTCCAATGCTTTCGCGAATTCGTCGATGAAAAAAATCGCAGCAACGACAAAGAATTCGAAAATAATTCGCAATTTCGATCTTTCCATCAAAATCGTTTCGTTTTCATTTGTTTTTTTTTTTTAGAATTTTCAAAAAATTCATTCGTACCTCACGAGGAAATCAACAAAATAGGAAATTCCGAAACTTTCGAATTTGATGGAGTAAAAAAATCGCAGCAAGCGCAGAGAAGTAAAAAAAAAATTAGGATTTCGATTTTTACATCCAAAATACTTCGTTTTTTTTCTTTCCAATAATTTTCAGAAAATTTATTCCTTTCGAATTCTTCGTTTGCTTCGTTTTTTTCCTTTTTGATAATTTTAAAAATTCGAATAAATCCGCAATTTCGATAAAAAATGCTTCGTTTTTTTTTTTTTCTTAAATTTGCAACGTCTTAATTCGTACCTGGCGGTGCACTTTGGGGACTAAAAACCATCACGGTGTTGCCGATGGTAGTTGTAAAGTCGAGAAATCCATAAACCGTTTGTGTGATGAAGTCATTTTTGGGCGCTGCTTCCGGTACAGCGGGCCGAGCGATTTCCTGAGCTGGTGCGGACGGTGCGCTTGCCTTGTAGACTTGGGCAATCGATCCTCCGACTGTAAATAGGATATCATTAAATTGCCATTCTCGCTAATCCCCTTAACGATCGTTATTCATCAATGACACTTGTATTCAAACATCGAGCTCTATTTCTCGATACGACCGCAAGGATCAAAAAAAAATTCAATTCAATCATTATTTCAACAGATTCATCTTACAAAACGATTTAAAAAAGCAAATAAAAAATTGCTCGATGCTTAAGGACGTTGGAAATTCATTTTTTTTCTTTACTTTGCAAAATAATGTAAAAAATTAATTTTGTTTACGAAAAATTGAAAAAAAATCAAAAGAATTCTTCCTCGAGCTTTTTTACGGTTTCATGATAATTTCAACCCATGGCACGATCTTTCGGATGGATTTTGAAAAGAAAAAAATTGCTCGAAGCTCGCAGTGACGATCAAGTCGTCACAATCACGTCCGAAAATTGATTTTTGGTCAGTTTTGAAAAATAATGTGGAAAAATTGAAGAATTCAAAAAAATCTTTCTCGAGCTTCATTTTTGGTTCGTATTTTAAGCAATTTTCAGGCTCGATGCTTGATTCAGTCCTCTCGCCACAGTCACTTTGAAAAATCGATTTGTTTTTCGTCAATTTCACGCATTAATTAACGAAAAATGAAAAAAATTCGAAAAAATCGGCCTCGAGCTTAATTTTCGCTTTGGATTTTCCGGAATTTTCACGGAATCTTTCGCGTCACCGCCGCGCCGCGACGGTCTCACGTGCAGCGTCGCGGCCGCACGTGTCGGCAACTTTTTTGACGATAAATCTCGTGTCGACAAACACCGTCCCCGCGCGTAATTACCCGCGCGTCACTGTAGCGTGAATGAAATAAGTTCGAGATCGCGAAAGAAAAAGAAAGGAAAACAGAAAAAAAATTTGCACTCAGCAGCGACATTAGTTACCGGTCGCTTGGAAAAACTGCAGCAACAGCTGAGATCGTTGAGCGGATTAAGATACGGCGCACCTCTTTAGCGAGAAGAAATATTGGAAGGAAAATGAACGACAGGAGCGATTAAAGAATTTCTAATTGAAAGGAAATCACGCGAAATAAACGCAACGCCGAGCTCGATCGACTAAATGAAAAAAAAATAAGAAAATATGTCGATTTTATTTCCTCAGGAATCTCGACGACCTTCCTGCTTCCGCGTTTTTTTACATTTTGTCAAAATTTCTCGGGCCGATTCTCGAAATGCATTTTTTTTCTTCAAATTCCAGAATAAAATCGAAAAAATGTTGAATAAATGGTCAAAAAAATTCAAAAACGAATACGTTTCCGCAAAATTTCTTGCATTCACCGATTCTCGAAATACATTTTGATCTTTTTTTCGTCAATTTTTTGCACAAAAACAAAAAATTAAATTTCTTGCATCAACCGATTCCCAAAATGCATTTTTCACTTTTTTCTTCAATTTTTTTGCACAGACTCAAAAAAAAAAATTCAAAATTTCACAAACGGTGACGATTCATCGAGATTTTTCGATTAAATGGAAAATCGACGACGATCAGGACGATTTATGATTTATTTGCCATGCGATGAGGATTTTCAGCCTCTTTTTTTTATAAGAAAATCTTCTCTCTCGTTTTTCTTGGGCTTTTGTGCGTGAATGCGTGACGCAACTAACGTGCAAGACTCCGGTTATACATAATACTATTTCCACGTTGTTATTACAAACAGGAGAACGGAACATTGATACAGGATTTCGAAGATTTATGATCAATGGCGTACCCGATGCCCCTGAACACTATTCGATCGATTACAAGACACTGCACGATCGATCTCTAACGATGATGCTTTAATCATGAGCCATGAAAAATGCAGAAAAACACATTCGTTCGTCACTCTATTAATTTTTATCTGCAATTTTTGCAATATTATTTTTTTTACTGTAAACATCGAGTTGTTTACGATTCCGATCATCGCGTATTCACGTTTGAAAAGTAACCAACAATTGTATGAATTATTTTGCTATGAGCCGAACAGCAAAATCGTCGGATTTTCAAATTTGCATTAATTTATTTATTTCTTTGAATAAATAATCTTTGTAAAAATTGAAAAATCGTCGTTAAGAATGCCGGCGGAATTTTTTTCCGAAAATTCTACCTTTTTGAAGGTTTTTCCGAAATTCATAAACGCTTTATTGAAAAATTCCGATCTCGACGGTTGTTTTTCATTTTTAGGTCCATTTCTCCATAAATTTTCCGATCTCGACAGTTTTTTTTTAATTTTTAAGGCAATTGTGTTGAATTTCTCGAAATGTATCGTTTTTTACCTTTTTAGGTTCTTTTTTAATCAATTTTTCGATGCCAACGACTTTTCATTTATTGTTGAGACAATTTTTTTTGTTAATTTTTCCATCTTGACCGATTTTTTTCCGTTTTTAAGGCAATTTTTATGGATTTTCGAATCTCGATCGTTTTTTCCTCGTTTCAAAGGCAATTATCTGTGAATTTTTTAATCTCGACCTTTTCTTTTATTTTTAATTCAATTTTTGAATCAATTGGAGAAAAAAAAATCGTGAGATTATAGAGAAAAAAAACTTTGGGAAACTGAAAAGACAGTCTCGACGAATCGAGCAACGGGCTCGATATTCCGTAACAGCATAAGCAGCTTTGCACATCGATGTAAACAAGGAGAACGCTTTAAAATAAGCAAAAACGTCAGAGTTACATTGGCAAAGACAAAAACGAATGTCGCGAGCGAGTTTACAAAACGACCATGACTGAAAAAAGTGGTCAATCAACTCGGACAGATCATTTAAACGGAATCGAGGAAATGGACGAGACGGCAAAAAAAAATGCAACGAGCTGCAAAAAAATGCAATTCGGGAAACATAAATCTTTGGAATTTTTCGTCGTCGCTTCTTTGCCTCATTGGCCAATGAGACATTAATATAATAAATGCCTAATTACTCAATAACGAGAGCCAGGCGGCGCGGCGAGTCTCGAGAAAAGTGGATTATGAGCTGCTGGACCGGGAGCGAATGCAATGCAGGAGAATTTATTGCTAAATCCAAGTCTCGACGTACGTAAATCGAGGCGAATGTGGAAACGTTTTGTTTTTTTCTCTTTTTATTTCAATCAGTTCGGGCGAGTGACCAAAGTGTATCGCGTAATTGAATGTTAACGCAACGCTGTACGTTCGAGACTTTCGTGTCTCGAGCACACTCGCTGAACTAGAAAGGAAAGTCGGCGGTCGGGGTTGTTGATGTATTTTTTTTTTTTTGTTCCAGTGGCTCTCGTTTATAAACACGAGAGACTTTTGTGTCTTTTCTCGTTTGTGCTGCGTCTTGAGCAATAAACCCACGAAACTCAATTGTCATGACAATTCCCATTCCCAAAAATTCTCTCGGCATAGAAAAAATATATTTCACGATTTATTTTCGGTTGCTCAAGAGCCCAGGATCGTGGCTGCTTCTGCGGTGACCGACTTTTCACACGCGCCCGCCGCCTCGTCGTGCACTATTTCGCTTCGCGTACACACCGTCCCTAATATCCTCGTTCTCAGTCCGAACCGATATATCCTCATTTTACTGATTATTTGTCCATTAAAAACTGGAATAAATTATGACCGTGAAGAATTTTTCGGTATTCACGATATTTTTCGGTAAATGACGGTAAGAAAAAATCGACGAGCTCCAAAAAGTGATTCGGCACGGTAGAAAAACGTGAAAAGAAAATTCAAGTCACCAAATTCCGAAATTTGGCCCGTTGAGACTTTTTTTTTGCCTCGAGTGGGCGATCGACCATCGTTTTTTTTTCGCATTTTTTAGTTCCTTTTTTTACTAAAAAATGCAAAAAAAATTCATCTCGTTTGTAACGATCCATTTTTTTCTTTATTTTCTGAATTTTTTTCAAATTTTTCAGTACAAAATTCTTTGAATTTCAATATAATTTTTATTTCTTCCATTCTCTGATTTTTTCAATTATTTTTTAGCTTGTTTTTTTCTATTTTCTTTCAATTTCATTTAAAAAATCATTTTCTTCCATTTTCTCAATTTGTTTTATTCTATGAGAATTATTATTATTATTATTATTATTTACTTACCACAAGCGAGAACTACGACGAGAATGAGACTTTTGGGCGACATGACTTTCTGTCAGGCGGATCTCATCGTATGCAATGCATTTATTTTAAAATCTGAAAAAATACAACAAAACAATACTATGAGAAAAAAACATACAATTATTTGAAAAAATAAGCAAAAAATTAAAAAAAAAAATTATATTTGAACAAAATAAAAATTGAATTCGAATCGGCTGAAAAAATAGGAAAAATTTCTTTTAGGTAAACGCGGCGCTTCGATCGCTGATTTAAATAAAAATTAAACCCAAAAGACGTGGACCGGAAACGGCGGTTTTTTGGATGCCGAAAGTGGGTCAGGAGGGATGCCGAAATAATTGAAAAAATGTAACGAAAAGGTGATAAGAGATCTCTGTTTTGGAACGGAGTCGAAAAGTAACAACGAGCTTAGCTAATCGTGCGACGTAATTCGGGCGCGCGCGCGTGCTCGTCGAGCGCGCACCCATTCTTCGCGCGGGTTTACCGATGTCATGTAATATAACGCGCTCGTGTAACGGGGCGCGGATTGAGCAGCGTTATGTTGCGTCACTGCGGGCAACGGCGGTGTAATCGAGTTTCGTAGCAAACAATGCTAAGTGCAACGCTCTCGATCTAGAAATACGTTCCAAACGCATAAATTTATATCCGCACGAAGGCAAAGAGCGAGGAGCGTGTCGACGACGACGATTTCGTCCGAAAAGGTGCGAGACACGTGATTGGAATTCCCATTGACGATCCAGGGGGCCGAGTCAAGCGGACGAGTCGGACGAAAATCAAGAATTCATCAATTTTTTGTTTTCTTGGTCGATCGAAGGAACAATCTAGTTAATTAATTAATTACGTTGATTGGTCGATCGTTTTTTCAATCCAAGGAGAAAGAATCATCAAAAAAACACACAAAAGTCGAAGAGTTTGCATTTTTTGTTTTCCTGGTCGATCGGAAGGAACAATCTATAGTCAATTAATTCATTACGTTGATTGGTCGAACGATTTTTTAATCCAAGGAAAAAGAATCGTAAAAAAAACACACAAAAGTCGAAGAGTTTGAATTTTTTGTTTTCCTGGTCGATCGAAGGAACAATCTAGTCAATTAATTAATTACGTTGATTGGTCGATCGATTTTTCAATCCAAGGAGAAAGAATCATCAAAAAAACACAAAAAAGTCGACGAGTCTGAGTTTTTTTGTTTTCCTGGTCGATCGGAAGGAACAATGGAGTCAATTAGTTAATTAAATTGATTGCTCGATTGATACATAATTGGAGAAACGTCAGATTTAATAGCGGCCGCGAGAAATGCGGAAACGAAAGGAATAATGCGAAGAGTTATCGACCGCTGAATTAGACGCAGACTCTTCGAAGGTGTTTGCAGGCTCCGCGTACGTTTTTCTTCCCCGTCATGGAACCGACGTGATTTGTCAAAGTCGGAACAACAATTAAGGTAATTACAGGGTTTACGTAATTCGAGGAAGCCTCGTTTTTCATTGCTATAAATATACAGCCAGAAATAAATACAAAAATGTTTTTGTTATAAAAGCCACGTGACCTTGGGTGGCAAAAGATCGAAAGAGAAGAAATAATCGAGTTTATTTCCATGACACAATAATACGAAAAGTTCGCATTGAGTTGATGGAAACCTTGACGAACCGTGGGAAAATGCTCGATTCTCGTATTGCAAATTCATTTCCATCCTCGTGCGTCATTAAAAAAGTTATTAACGTTGATCGATTAATTGATCGGCGTATAGCGTTTTCATTATTTCTTGAATAAAGCGAGAAATAATCACGAAGTCGACAAAAATAACGATTTAAAAAAAAAATAACCTCGAGGATGGAAAAACGCTAAGCCCAACAGTCCAGAGGCTTCATCATTTTTTTCCAATTAGTTTTTGAATGACAGCACGCGAGATATACGTTTTACAATCATTGACGATGAATCCTGGAGGAGAGCTGAATTATTATTCGCTTTTTATGTACCGTTATTCATACCGAACGCTCGCACGATTCATTCGCGAAGCAATAAATCCTCGAACGATCGTTGGAGACTAAAACTTCTCGAGTCTGTGATTCACGTGCGCGTACTGCACGCCGAGAATTGGAATCGGAATATTACCGTTATACAATAAAGAATTTTGGAATCGGTTTCCCGACGTCAAATTTTCGCCTATTTTTATAGTGTGGGCAACGAAAATCTTTGTAAAATAAAAAAAAAATCGAATTTCGCACGTAGACAAAAATATTCGGGTCGTTACCACGAAAATTTCCATATTCCACAATCGAAATTATTTATTTGTTGTTTTTAATAATTATCACTATCAATTGTTATGAATAATTATGAATTTTTATGATTTGTTATAAATTTTTATAAATTATTATAAATTATTATTATCCAGAATTATTGTTATTAACAAATTATTGATATTTATGAAATTATTGTTACGTATCGATTTAACGGCCGCGGATACGAAATAATTGATCGAATTTCCAATGATTCATATCTCAAAAAATTGTCAACGTTGATCTGAACTGTAAAAACCTAAAATTTTAGTATCAATTGACAATTTGATAGGTTTTCACTAATTTGCAAAATTCTAATTGACGTTGAAAACTGTGGAGTAAAAAGTTTCGCCCACTACGAGCTTCGGAAAAAATAGAAAAGTCGCAGCTCGAAATTTACGAAATTATAATTGAATTGTTGATAATAAAATTTGCCTATTTTCCTGCTGACGGTTCGGAATCGAGAAGACGGTCGCGTGAAGCGTTCACGGACGCGCCGACCTGGAATTTTGTCCTCCCGAGTTTTTTCCTCATTTTCGCTACAGATTTTTAGGCCTGTATGTGTGGAAAGGAAAAAAAACGTTTCAGTCTCCTTCAAAATGCGCTCGTGTAGATTTTCACGAAGAAATTGCCGGGTTTTTGCGAAGGCAGAACGAACCCGAGGCAGAAATATGCGGAGAGCTCTGCTCGAAGCTCACGCGTAGGATAAACCTCGCGGAGAGGCATCCAAGCCGCAGCCTTTCACTCTGTGTTCTCTCTCACGATATTGCAACAGCGAACAAACTCGCTGATTTCGCCCGCGCGTACCGCGAGCTCGTAATCCGTTTTCTAATAATAATCCAGTGCACACGATATCTTTCCGGTCGCAAACTGGCATGTGTGACAACGAGATACGAGATTCGAGAGATCTGCGACCATGAACCTGGTCGAGTCACGACCAAAACATTATTCTCGAAATTCCGGATTTTCTGCACGCAAAAAAAAACAATGAAATTATGTCCAAAATGCAAGATATTTCAATTCCGATGAACATTCGCTTCGTAAATAAAAAATAAAATAAATTAAAACAAATATTCCGTCCGGAATATAAATCGTCCGAATCTTTTGCCTCAAAAAAATAACAAAATGATGTCGAAAATGAACGAAATTTCCATCTCGATCAAAATTTGCTTCGTAAATTAAAAATAATAAATAAAAAAATATTCCGACCGAATTTCCGGCTCAATTTGAATTTTCATCGAAAATCGCTTTGTAATTAAAAAAATAAAAATTCTAAGACGGTTTGAAAAATTTCCGAAAAAGTAGAAATTGAGATCGATAATTCACGAAATTGGAAAAGTCCCGAAAATTAGATCGAAGACGAGAAAGACTGAAATTCCAATAAAATGTGAATCACCTCCTTCGAAATTTCATTCGGATGATTAATTGTTTAGAAGATTCATTATTATTCATGATCTAAATATTTGGTCGGAACTGCGCCCGACCTTTTGTCGTGGTTGAAAGAGCGCGAGGGCGCGTGACATTGGACGGAGAATAATTGTGTACGAGGATATTACGATCAACAAAGAAAGAGAGGAGTGGCCGCGCGTTTAAAATGATAAAGAAAAAGCACGTCGACCTCGATACTTGATAGATTAGTTTCTTTTTTTATTTCTTCATTTTTTATTTTTTATTTTTTTATCTCTTATTAGAGCAGCCTCGAGTTGGAACGGTATTTAGAATGAATGAACGAGCCAGCCTTGTTGATACTTTTATAAATTCATAGCAACGAAGAAAAATGCGTCACGCAATTCAAATTGTATATCCTTTGCCTTTCTTTCTGCTTTGAATTTCCTGATCATGTCATGGCAGCAATAAATGCCAATACCAATTGCATATTTATCGAGGAAAAAATTCTTGTGAACCGTGCTATGAATTTTGCCGCTATAACGTGCACGCCCTGGGGCTCCTGTATTTTAGTGCACGCCATTCCCGACCTCGGGCAACTGCGTTACTATAAGTATTTTGCAGGGACCGTGAGTGACGTTCGACTCATAGAAATATATTTGCATCAGAGTTCAAACATTTTTCTTCACAATTCAAACACGTTGTATGGCGACGATCAAATCTAAAGGTTTGTTCTCAGTTTTTCTTAAATACAAAATGGCTTTTGAGCCCAAGTTCATTAAAAAAACGTTGCAAATTGAATAAAGAACAAAACGTACTATAAATTCCGAATTATCCGAGGTAATTCGTATTTTTTAAATTATAACCAAAATTTCGAACAAATTTTACAACTATCCTTTTGAAAAACTTCATGAGGCTTCTCCGATGTTGCATAAAAGCGTGTGCAAAGTTTCAAGAGGCTTCATCGTTTAAAAATGGAAATATATAATGTTGAAAATTGCAACTTTTAACACGCGCTGAACATTGTGATTTTTGTGCATAAATATTTCGACTTGTACATGGTGAAAACTCTTAAAATAGCGCGAGCGATTAGAAATCACTATTCTCTTTGTGCGGTGCAATTTGAAGGAATTCTATCGATAGAAAATCCAGCATACAACGTCCTTAAGGCCTGACGAACTCGCTTTTTGCAGTTGTGGGAATTTGGCTTCGTAGATTTTATCGCTGTGGCGAATATTCCTCTTGGGAAATCCGATTATCCAATTAATTAATTACTCCGAGGTGCATTTCAGCTATTTCTAATTATATTAATCCTCCGTTCCCACTCACTCGACTCAAATTACAGGTTTTGCTCTCCTTATTATCGCACGATTTTATGGAATTCTCATTATTTCATTGAAACGTAATGCAAACTGCACGATTCGGTAATTCGATGATTTTAATAATTTTCCAAAAGGTTGAAATTTGTTTCGTTCTCAATTCGATGGAACTTTTAGGAAATTAAAAAAAAAAAAAAAACAGACAAACAAAATTCTTGGCGAAATCGCACCAAAAAATCAATTTTAATCGAAATTTCTTCTCCAACTTTAAAAATTCAGCGAGGCCTTAAATCTGGAGATAAATTAAAACAAGAAGAACCAGTTTGAAGGGAATTCAAAAACGAAGAGAACGAGCCTGGGGAGGCGTTTCAACTCCTGATAGAAAAAAAGTAACAGCTGTTTTTATGAATTGATGAAAAATATACGATTTTTTTCGTAATTTATGAGGAAATTGGGAATTTTGTAGGATGAAATTAACTTTTGCACGGATTCCGAGGGAATCTTTCGCAGATTGCATTCATGTCGGATCGAGCGAGGCTGGTGAGTGTTAGAAAATGTGAAATCGTCGAGTCTCGATTCTCCTTTTCGTACTATATAATTGCGCCGCGCATACGGATGTACAAAGATATACACGCGCAAATATATGAACGTTGAAGCAACGAGAAGAATCGCAGAGGCTGGTAGCGCTCGCGAGGCTCTCAAAGCTCCGGGCAGCTGACCGCGTGTTCCACTTGTCGAAGGAAAAGACGATTCGAGATCCGTCATCGAGTCTCATCATCGAGCGCTTTCATATATTATCGAGAGAAGCGCCTCGCGCGTCCATCGTCAGTCTTGAAATTATATTATCCACGCTCTCGACACTTTCCATCTCGAACCATAAAAAAAAAGTTCACAAAGCGTGGCGAGGATTCCAAATTCTCGAGCCCTTGAAAAAAATCCAAAAATGACGAATAAACCAGCAAAAATTTTGAAAATTCCGAAATTTTCGGTAAATTCGCAAAAATCGCTATAACTTTTTTTCTTCTACAAATTTCAAACTCCAGCGACGACTCGTTCTCTTCGTTTTCTCGTAATCTTCAAATGGGCATCCCTCGGTTTTGCATTCATTTACGATTTTCGACTGCAGCGACGATTTTAAGGTTTAGAAAGCGAAAATTTTATCGTCAATTCACAAAAATCGCTATAATTTTGTGTCTTTTGAAAATTTCAACTCTAGCCACGGCTCATTCTCTTCGTTTTTTCATTCTCTTCAACTTGGCATCCCTCGGATTTGCATTTATCTACGATTTTTGACTGCCGCGACGATTTTAACGTTTAGAAACTGAAAAAATTCGTCGAAACTGAAAAAAGGCTCGTTTCCCATCAAACCTCGAGCCGGAAATTGTTCCTACGACTTCGGCACACCGCGACATTAATTCTAGCAATAAAAAATAACAATAAAAGCTTGTAAATTTCGTTGTTAATCGATCATAAACAATAAATGCGGAAGTGACGACTAGACTCTTCGAAATTTTACTCTCACACGCGAAATTTCTCGTGCCAAGAAACGTAGGTATGAGAAATAAACCAAAAAATCCCATCGACGACAATATGCAAATGTTACGGGCAGTCGAGTGCGAAGGAATCGAGAGTCTCTCTACCAAAGTGTGCGTCCGTGTGCCTGGCGGTCATCGGCCCAGAAGTCTGTCCCTCCCCCCACACAAACACACACACACACACACACACAAACGTTCATGATCAACGAAAGCCAAGATCACGGTCATCCTCCTCGGGCGAAGCGATGACCGGTCGCCCAGGTCCCCAAAATGTTCCAACGAAACATTTCGCCCGTGGGTATTAGTTTTTTATGATTTAATTATCAATGAAAATCGATTTTTTTAATTATAATTAAAAATTCACTTTTTATTATGAATAATCGAAATTATTTTGAAAAAAACTCGTTTTTCAACATTTCGCGTTTCTTTTTTTTCTTCAGTTTTTTTAAGGAATATTGTGACCTCTTTTTGGTGTTTGAAAAAAATGGGAATCGCAGGCCATCGAAAAAAAATGATCAGCATTAATAATGCCAATTATTTTTAACGTCCATCTCGTTAAAAATCTGCGGCCTAGATTGGCTGAGATGATCAGCGTGATCGCTGCGTTAAGATGAAATGAAATTGTCGCAGCGAAATTTACGCGTTTAGCGTGTCAAACTGCTGCTGCTGCTGCTGCTCTCGGGCCTGCCTCGAAAAGTTCTGGGAGTCTCGAAGAAAGTACTTTCCCATGCAGGAGGCTTTTATTGGAGCCAGCGAAAATAACAGGTCTTTTTAACGACGTGATTGAAATTGTCGGGAAATCGATAATTACGATTTTTATTAATATGCCGATAATAAATTTTCGTATAAAAATTAATTCCGTCAGTTTCCACGACGGATTTTTGTGGGAATTTGGGCGTTTTTGTCGCGTGGCCAAAACTTGGATTTCCACGAGACAAAGATCGTCTCAGAAGACCCGGACGCTCTGCCTCAAAAAAAACAAACAAAACCTTTCGTCCTCCCTGTTTTTTTCTCACTTATCCAAACAAAAAGCTCGACTTTGAGTTTTTTTCTCTCCGCGAAATTTTCTGCGTGTATCCAGCCCAAGGTCGCCTGCAAAGTCACCAACTCGTGGGTATTTAAGATATTCTTAGGGTAGACAAGGTCGTGCTGGTGCTGCGCGCGAGCCGGTTTGCGATTCCAAGATGCAAACAACGATGCGCGTCGCGCTTCGGAATGCCAAATCGATCCGCGCTTCTTCGTCGTCGCCAATAATTTTCACTCAGCCAAACACACACACACGTGCAGGAATACACAGAGAAAGGGATAAACATAAACATCGAGAAAAAACAACAACGATGACGGGCTGGAACAGACATTGATCCTTGATGCTCTCGCATCAGGATTCGAGTCCTGCCACAACATCTCGTTGGCCACACGTACTCGTATAACACGAAGTTACAAATTAAAGCGCAACGAGGAAAAAAAAGGTAACGAGTTTCGAGAGGTCAAAAAAATTCTAAAAACCGAAGGAAATCATGGAAGTTCTGACGGTAAAAAATCGTCGAAGGGAACGAGACCAAAAAATGGAAAGTTGCTCAAAGAAAATTGGTCCAGAAGTAAAATTTAGTAAGTGGAACGTTTTTTTTCCGAATTTACGAGCCAAAAACGATTTTCTGTTAAACTCAATAATTAATTTGTCCAATTTTCTTCCCGGGCTATTATTGGACTAGGGGAAAAAAAACTGGAAATGATTTATAGGCGACCGCGTAGACCGCGAAAAGCTCATCATCCATCGGTCGACTCCATAACTCGCGACACAGAGAGAGAGAGAGAGAGAGAGAGAGAGAGAGATCATTATCTATATTTCGTGTCGAGCTAACTATAAATTTATCATTATTATTATCCGCACCGAATAGCCAACTGGGATGCTGAGAAAATCGAGAATTTCGAAACTCGTATTTATATTGCGCAAACGAGCCAGGCCATGGATAATGCGCGCTTCTCCGCGTGTGCACGTGAATCTCGATGTCCCGAATGTGAAATGTGCGAACAATAATTGCAATCCTTCGTACCGATGCTTGCTCATCAAATCTTCGTCGTCAATGGGAAAAAAAATATTCACATTAGCGTAAAATTTTCTTTCTTGAACAGAGAAATCATGAAAAATTCTAAAAACCGAGAAAACGAACGAGGAAAGAATTTTGAAAACCGAAAAAAATCATGAAAAAATATGAAAACCGAAAAAATAATCGTGGAAAATTCCAAAAATCAAAAAAAAAATTATGAAAAAATGTGAAAAGCGAAAAAAAATTATGAAAAACTCTAAAAACCGATTAAAAAAAACACCATAAAAAATTCTAATAACCGAAAAAAATCATGCGAAATTGTAACAACCGGAAAAAAATGGTGAAAAATTCGAAAAACGAAAAAAAATCTTACAGACCGAAAAAAAAGCTTGGAAAATTTTGAAAACCGAAGGAAATCATCAAAAATTCTTGGGAAATAACGAAATACAAAATGTGGTTGGAAATTAAGTTTCTACTGTTAGAATCTCGAAAAAGAATTTAAAAAATCGTGAAGAAATGTTAATTCTTTGTTTACTTGGACAGACGTTCATCCTGGAGAACGGTTAACGTGATTTTTCTGGGCCAGCCTGTATATTATGTGTGTGCGCGCCACTCAAGAGACCGAGATATGTAATCATCGGTGGTAGCGGGACATCTAATTGGAAAAACTGTGCACGCGAGCCGACATTAACGCGATCCGATGGGAGCAATTCTAATACAGAGTTAGTTTACGCGCCAACCAAAACCGCACATCATCAGCACCCACGAACCATAAAATTGCGTAACTCTCTAGACAAAGACACTAAATGACACGTTTACGTATGTTTGCATTAAATAAATATAATTGCATGTGCCAACGTGGTTCGTTTGAACAAAAAAAATGCTGATTGAATGCAAATAATTGTAATAATTAAAAAATAACATGAAAAACATTATTTTATTGTTATTTTGCCATTGAATTTGATTATGAAATTGTTCATTTCTAAATTAGGTTGCCAATAATTATTATTTTTAGAAAGAAAAAATATTCGAAGCCTCTTTCTCGTGCCGAAACTAAATTTGACACCAAAAATTGCGGCGATTCTCAGAACATGATAAATAAGAACGGAAAAAAGAGATTTTCCCAGTCGCAAACTTCAGCGACACGCATGGGAAAACGTTTTGAATTTTATGGTAAAACTGGTGCGAAAAAAATGGTCACAGTCGAAAAATTCAGTGCAACAACGCAAGACGAAATTTTTTTTTCTTTCCATCCACTCAATATCGTCGTATTTGAAATATTCATTCAAGATTTTACTGTTATTTTACTATAACGAGAATACAATGGATAGTAAAATGGCGGATTTTTCGTTTCCAATCATTTCATGCCGCGCCATATTCGTTGTACTAAATTCCAATTTTTTTTAAATGCCATGCTCCACGTTGCGGTTGGTGGCTTTTGCAATCCACTCTTACTTTTTCCTTTTTAAGAAATCCCCATAACTTCAACTGCCACCATTATTCGTAAAACTTTTCGATTGAGACACACGTCCGGTACACTAAAAAGATAATTTTGTTCGAAAAGATCGATATTTCGTCGGATATCCGTTCGACTTGAACGTTTTTTTGAAAAATCCCAAAAATTTCGTCATTGGAGCAAGAAATATTCTAGGAAGTTTCTTCGAAAGATGAATTTTTGTCATTCCAATCGTAAATTTTACTGACAGTTGCGGTCAAAACTACGAAAATTGGACAAAATTAATTAATCAACAAAATATCGACGTTTTTTGACCAAATTTACTATTCAATGTACTCGGTTCGTAAAGAATGTACACAAAAAAAAAGTAACGCGAGATTTCCGATTCTCTCGGCGTTCTCGCTTCGAGATAAACCGAATTGCGTTTCGATTGAATTTTCTATAGTGAGCGCCATAAAATATGTCGCCAGTTCCGCGATGTACGCGCCACTTCCGCGACCGCTGTCGCTGTAAATCTTGCTCATTTGTTTTTGTTCGAACGAAAAGTTGTCCGCGAGTCTCGAGCGGAATTTCCTGCTGCTCTGGCGGACAGAGAATTCACTTTCCTCGTCGATTGAGCGAAAAAACTGCGATTTTTATACCCCCAAGTACACACTGGGTCATTTTGACCCCAACCGATTTAGAGCCATAAAATAATGTACAATTTACTACAAAAAATAAAAAATGCATATTTTCCGGAATACAACGATTCGAAAAAACGTCTTGGGTCATATCGACCCATGTTTGTGTGGTTGTCACTCTGTAACGCATTGTAATATAGCAAAGTAGCCGTTAATTGACTTATACGACGTTGTATTGAGGCCACAGGCGCGAGCGCACGAGCCTCGAGAGACTCGGAAGGCAAAAGTCCTTAGCTGTGGGCGATTGAGCCTGTAACGGGTTCTGTGCTCGATAAGAAACAGCGCTGACTTACTGCTCAGTGAAAGCGAGATCATATTCGATTCACCGACGTCGAACGCGATGCGCGACCAGAATCTCGCCATCTCTCAAACAAAAACTCAAAAAGAAAACGAGATTCTTAATCCTCGTATAGATTTTCGTAAAAAAAATCGAAAACATTTCGGAGTTCTTCGAGACTGAAAATTCAATTTTGTCGAAAAACGTCGCGATACACGTTTTCGTTATTTTGACTATATTTTTAATTTCTAACGGAGTTGTCAGCAAAATTTACGATTGGAATGACAAAGATTCACTTTTTTACTATAAAATGTCGATCTTTTCGAACGAAATTTTCTTTCCAGTGGAGGTTTTCTAGGAGAATAAGTGAAAAACATCTCGTACATAAGCGCAAATTCGTTAAAAGAATTATTTTCCACTAAAAATCGATCGCGATTACGAATTCCAATGGTTTCGGCTTAATGGAATATTTCATAGCGATAAATATGAATGAAATATTCCGGATAATTGCACGCCATTCCTTTCGCCAATTGGCTCGATCACGTGCGACCGATTTTTATTTTTCAATCTTTCCACATGCCCTGTAAACCCCCGACCAGTATGTAATTACATGGAAATAGGCGAATTCGCGGTCAGCGCTCGGCCGACATCGTGTCGAACGAAAAGTTGTTTTTTTTTCGCGGTTCCACTTAACGCTCCGATCGAAAAATCTGATAAAATCGACCTAAGCACGAGGCTCGATATCCTGCGAAGTATTTACGAATCTTTGATCAATATTATTATCCGTCAAAATTGTTTAACGAGCGAGCCGCGTGCCCCAAAGTCCTTGATCCGTTGCCCAGAGGACATTTTTCTCGTAAACGCCCCCTCGACACAACTATCGACATCCAGCACAGAAACGTGCTCAAGAAAATCGAATAAAAGTGCAGCACGTGACAATTACTCGCAACGCGTGCAGCCCAGTTTCTTATTATCATTATTTCTATTATTCAAATTCCTTGTACCTGCTTTTGTGCATATTTATCCATATAACTCGCCCGAGTAAGCAAGGAATGTCGAAAAAAAAAATTTACCACACCGTTCCTTTATAACCGAGCAATAATGAAACACGAGACGCGAGGCGCAACGACCGTGTAACTCGCTTTTTTCAACTTTGATCGAAAGGAACGCGTTTCTCCACATTAGGAGCGCAAAAATGTTGAATTTCAATTAATCGACGAAATTCAATCATTTTTTGAGATTTTTTTCAGAAAATCGATCAATTCGAGAATCGAAATTCCAAATTATGGCAGAAATCGTTTCAAAAAAGTTTTTTTTCCGAATGTTTTGTTTTTTTTTTCCTCAAAATTTTGAGAATTCCGTGTTTTCGACGAAAAATGAATAAATAAATTATTTTTTTCAATTACAATAAATCAACGAGATTAATCCAACAAATTTTCGAAAAATTAGTCACTTTGGGAATTTTGACGGCATCAAAAAAAAAGTTTCTTTCGGATTTTTTAACTTTTTTCGTTGAAATTTCGAGAATTTCGTATTTTGGGGAAAAAATGAATTAATAAATGATTTTTGAAAGTTAGAATTAATCAACAATTTTTGAAAAATTAGTCATTACGTCCAAGATTATTGGGAAAAAAACCTTTTTTTCGGATTTTCGTTTTTTTGGCTCGGGATTTTGATAATTTTGTATTTTTGCAGAATTCTTATGTCAAAATCGCAGAAAAATGAGTGATTTTCTAATCCAATGACCAAAAACTCGAATCGACCGAGTTTCCAGCCCGGAAAACGATTTTTTTCCAACATTTTACAAACACGAAACCGCAAGTTACGTTTTTTCTTCTGTAGACTCGAATATAGAGCGAAAATAAAAAAGAAATACTCCGGAAAATCAACGTTGTTCATTACGAAGGTTCGCCTGCGTTACCAGCCCAACATTCCCTACAGACGCCGACGTATACGAACGTATAACGAGGGTACGTGCGCAGTTTACTTTCACTCGGAATTCGTTATCCACTAGACGTAACATTGAGGAACATCGAGAAGCTTAAAACGACTTACACACGCGGAAGCACGCTTCTCGCGATCCAACCAGCAAATCTCGTTCCCCTTCCACAATTTTTTTTGCCTCCTTTGCCGTTAATTATTTTCGAGGAATGTTATAATTAAAATCCGGCACAATTGGCTCGCGCGAACTACGCAATTTTCGTAATCAATTTAATCGTGTTCAAGGCCATTGTTTTTTTAACGACTCGATTGTTAAAATGTGGCAAAACAACAAATCGAGATCGCAATTTCAATGGTTAGTTGTCGATTTTTCCGGTCATTTCGTTCCTACCAAAACCGAGCGTTCGTCTCGGAAATTCAAGAAATCTTGTCACTCCGTTTTTCCAGCTTTTCGCCATGAAAAAATGAAGTAGAATGAGGAAAATATTCAGCATTGCTTTTCGAGCAATAAATATATAAATGTCCGCACGACTCGTCGTGGTTAAGGCGCGCGAAGAAAGTCGTCTCGGTCGTAGCCGATCGAGACCAACTCTCATTCCAGGCACGCGCCGAGTTTACTGTTTACTGCAGGGTATGTCCGAGTGCCTGTAGGGCTCAAAGAGGCTCATTCAACTGGTCGTTCCTTATCGTCACATCCGCTGTAAGGACGATGTATGGCGACGCTCGAATCAAAATGTTTGTTTTCAATTTTTCTTACATACAAAATCATTTGCGAGCCAAAGTTCATTAAAAATAGATGTTGTAAATTGACTAAAGAACAACATACTCCAAATTCAAGATTGTCCGTGGTAATTTGTATTTTTTATATAATAACCAAAATTTCGAACAAATTTTACGACCGGTTTTTTCGAAAAACTTCAAAAAGCTTCTTCGATGTTGCATAAAAGCGTGTTCAAAGTTTTAAGAGGCTTCACCATTTAGAAATCGAATTATTTAATGTTGAAAATTGCAACTTTTAACACGTACTTTTATGGGAAACTATTGAAAATTGTAATTTTTACAAATAAATAGCTCGACTTTTGCATGGTAAAATCTCTTAAAATTGCGCGAGCCATGAGATTTCACGATTCTTTTTGGACCATTAATTTCCATTACTATTCGAAATATTCTCAAAGATCGAAAGTGTTTACGTAAAAACGAACAATTTCTTCGACGAAATTTACGAGTTTCGATTATTATCGTATAATTTTCGTCCAAATTGTAATGGATAATGGACGGATTTTGTTTATCCAGCGACTTTATCTATACGCGGATGAATCTTTCGAGGAAAAGGGAAAATAAATGTGACGCGTTTATGAATATTTGAATGTTCAAACGTGCATAATTTTCCCATTTCCTCTTCGATTATTCATCGCGGATACGGGCGGGTCAAGCGTTTCATGGGAATTTTACCGAAGATGTCCGCGGCGATCGCGACTTTTCGAATTCTCTCGTAAATCCCGGAGAAACGGACGTCCCGGCGGTCATTTTTGTTTCTCCAAAAAAATCTCGTTTTCGTAATGAAAAGTTTAATTTTTAACGATCCCTCCTACGAGATTCTCGAGCGAGGGTTCGATAACCGCATAATAAAATGACGTGGACTCTTGAAAAATCTCGAGACTTCGGCGGACTTATCGATATTAAATCTCGAGCACGCTCGAGCGAAAACGGACTCGATGTTTTTACGACTTCGTGTTTATGCGAAATTGTACACATTTTCATCTGGCCGATCGATTTATTTCTATCTATTTTCACGAGCACTATTTATTTCCACGTCAGATCATAAATCGATGTAACGCCGCGTTATTTCCCAACAGACCGTTACAACGGTTGCACAATGCGACTAAAACGCCGAAGAAATCTGTGCATCGATCGATGCATTACATTTTTATCGATATTACGACAAATCGCGATGTTCGTGATGGTTTTTTCGAAGAAAAACTCTCGCTGAGACTTTTCGTTGCATCGGATTGTAAAATTTCGGAAAAAATTAGTTTCACTGAGTTTGCCGGCCGGCCAGAGTCGCGTGGCACGAAAAACGACAAGAAACATCGAAAACCAGGCGATCAAGATCGAGACTCGGTAAAAATAATTAATTATCCTGCCAGGAATTCGTTTTGGAACAATTTTTTTAAGAAATGGAGAAAAAATACTCACCCGCTGATGACAATCCCACGCTGGAATCAGACTGACGGAAAACTTTGTGAAGGATCAAACGGGGACGTGTCTGGTCAATGTGACAGGACAGTGAACATTCCTTCGAGCTTGCCTTCGAGTGACTGGATGCTTAGTTGTTGCTTTTCCCTCTCTTGTGTATACACCAAACACACAAACGGCAACCTCTCCGTAGCTTCTTTACATTCTACTCCAGCCTCTCTCGCGCCCGCGATCATGGCTTTCACTTCTCGCGCACACACCGCGCACAAGTACATACCGCGCGCGAAAGAGAATCCAACGTGCAACTCGCGCGAGGAGACGCGTCGGTTCTTAATTTTACCGATTTTCCTTCTGGAATGTTTGGTCCATTCGAATTCTCACCCTGCGGTTCCGAGAGAGACTTTTTTTTTAGCACTTGTCGACACGTGGGCAACGATTTATTATCGCGATGTTTAGGAAAATGGCGGCGTAAACGGTAGAGACACGCGCGGAGGCGAATTTCGATTTATCAAATTTCACCTCGGAACTATGCAATTACGAGTGGACGCACGATTTATTACAAAATTTCCAACGATCGCGATCAAAACGATCGATCGTCCGCGTCGTTTGTCATTCTAATCTCACTTTTGGCGGACTCTGCGCGCGAAAGTTCTTGCGGCGTCAATCATGGGAGCGTCCGCTCGTTCTTTTGTCTTTACTGCATTAGAATCGCGTGTTAGAAAACGATCCGGGGTGAGTTTATTTGGCATGTGTCCTTCATGAAAAACAGTCACGAAATGAGGGGGTTGCAGCTTGATAGGCTGAAGGACACGTAGAGGTCACGGACGCATTCTATGCGATACGGGGGAACTGGTGGCGCCATTTTTTTTTAGTTTCCGACGAATAAAAAAAGAGTCAACGACAATGGGACAAACTTTGTCCTGATGAAAACACCCCCCACCACTAACGAATGACAAAAAACGTTGCAGATCGAAAGATATTAGCATGGAATTTCCCCGCAAAAATCACGAACACGCATTCGGGATTGAATGTCCCGAAATAAAAAGCTCGGAAATCTCGTAAACTCAATAATATCGCGACTGATGCTGATCACACTTGACACACTTTATGGACCCACGGGCGGGAAAAAGTTTTAGATACTCGATGGAAATCTGAACGACAGTCTATCAAACCGCAAAAATCGAAAAAACCGCTTTTACTGCCATCTGTCGGCGAATCCAGAAGCTCGTAGAGCGTGATTAGGAAAAAAGTGTCGGTTATACAGATTTCTACGGTATAATGATAAACTCCATGTGACATTTTGAGCATTTTGAGGTTAATACAGCAACGACGACGTGTAAAGTCTGATTACGAATTAAAAATGGAAAACAACAATTCTAGCTCCGTTTTGGATCGAAAATGTGCTCGAAAACAACGTCGCGCTCATCACCGACTGGCAAGAGACATGAACATAAAATGCTCCGAGGAACCGACCGAAGTTTGTAAAAATTTCTACAATTCTTGGCACATTTTGACAGAAATTTTTCGTCATTTCTAACCTCAAGATCAAAATAAAATAGAAAAACAAAAATAACGGAAATTGCATCATTATTCACAAGGAAAATTTCGCAAATTCTAGAATATTGTTGTCTGCAACGCAGGCCTCGTCACGGGCCTCCGTCGCGAGACTCTGGAACTCTGCGTTCAACAAATTCTCGACGAATATCACGTGACGATGCCTCCTGGAAAATCTTATTGTTTTCTCAAGTGCAAATCGAAAAATGACGCCCTCATTTTTTACAACAAAGTCCACGGCCGTAAAATACTTGACGAATCCAAAAATCCTCTATATTTGTCGTTCGTGGAGACGAGTAAGTCAATTTTTACCGCAGCCTTGTTTATTCACTCGCGTAACTTTTGCGTTGTCAAAAAATATCCAACGGGTCTTGAAAATTCGATTATGCAAACTTCTTTTCCACGTTTTAATTTTCATTTTTTCAGTTCCACCTTCCGACGAAGAAAACGGAGTCCCCGTTGACCTTCCTCCGGGTCTGGTGCTTGTAGAAGATTTCGTTACGCCTGAAGAAGAAATTTTGCTTCTGTCCAGCATCAATTGGAACGAAAATGGTAAAGAAATTGGTTTTTTAATCGTTTTTATTGGTAAATTCATGAATTTTAGTGAATTAAGGACGTTTGATGAAAAAATTTCAATCAAAATTTGCAACACACAAAGAAAATAGTGAAATCTTATTGGTCGCGCAGTTTTAAGAGGTTTTACCATGCAGAAGTCGAGATATTTGTTTATAAAAATCATAATTTTCAGTAGTTTCTCATAAGAGCGCGTGTTGAAAGTTGCAATTTTCAACATTGAATATTTCCATTTCTAAATGGTGAAGCCTCTTAAAACTTTGCACACGCTTTGATGCAACATCGAAGAAGCGTTATTAAGTTTTTCGAAAAATCCGGTCGTAAAATTCGTTCGAAATCTTGGTTATTATATGTTGTTCCTTAATCAATTAGTAACAACGTTTTTTCAATGAACTCGGGCTCGCAAACCATTTTGTATGTAAGAAAAACTGGAAACAAACATTCAGATTTGACCGTCGCCATACAACGTCCTTAATTGTTTTCAATTCCTTGTTCCATTCTCTTTGGAGCGATATAATTTTAAAAATCTGAGACGTTCCACCCACAATATAGGAAAAAAGACACCGAAAAGACTGGAATTCCATTTTCAGGTGTTTTTTAATTCCAGAAAAAACGTTACCGGAACTAAAGCACAGAAAAGTGAAGCATTATGGTTACGAGTTTCGTTACGACACAAATAAAGTCGATCCGAACGACCCGATCGACCCAATTCCCCAGGAATATAATTTTCTTCAAAAACGTTTCGAAAAACATGACTTTGGGAAGTTCCAGTACGATCAATTGACCATCAATCATTACTCGCCTGGGCAAGGTGTGATTTTTCTCCTCGTTTGTCTCCTTTCAAGCCACAAGAATTTTTTTTTCATCCTCTTTTTTCTGCTTCTCAGGAATTCCGCCTCATATCGATACCCACAGCGTTTTCGAGGACCCGATTCTCTCTCTCTCGCTCCAGTCCGCTTGCGTAATGGATTTCAGAAGGAACGAGAAAAAAATTCAAATTTTCTTGCCTCCTCGGTCGCTCCTAATTATGTCCGGAGAGTCAAGATACGCCTGGACTCATGGAATTTGTCCACGACACAGCGACATCGTAGACACGAGCAACGGAAAAAGTACGCGCGAACGAGGCACAAGAATTTCTTTCACCTTTCGAAAAGTTCGATCCGGCAATTGTCCATGTTTTTTCGCCGAGTATTGCGACACACCAGAAAATCGTTCTGAACCCAATATCGTCGATTCCGTTGCCCCGGGACTGGAGTCTTCTTACGTGCATGAGGTTAAAAGCTCAAATTTTCATGAACATATTTACGCGAGTTCACGAAATTATTGAAAATTTTCAAAATTCAATCCTAAAAATGAGCGGCCCGTAGCCTCAAAATTTTGAATTTTGAAAAAGTTACGACAATTTTAGTGAATTTCGTGATAGAAATTCAAAATTTCGTCATTTTTAAATATTTTTTGCTCCGGCTAGCCTTTCGAGTAAAAATAAACAAAAAAATGCATTGCGCAACGTTGTTTTTTGTTTTTTAAGGTTTATGAACAAATATCCAGTCATTTTGACGAAACAAGGCACAAGCAATGGCCCAACGTTGCGAAATTCATCGATACGATACAGCCAGGAGGTTTGCTGCTGGACGTTGGATGCGGAAATGGAAAATATCTCACCGATAAGCCAGACATCATAAAGGTGAGTTGTATTTATTGATTTTTTGTACATTCCAAAGTATTGAGGAATTTCGCAACAAGTCTTTGATTTCATACAGATAAATAACTCGCCATAAATGGCCATTCAATCAACTTGAACATTTATCAATTTTTATTACCCGGAATATAAATTTGTATGGTTTTACTATGCGAGATATGAATTTTTATCATTTTTACTATACGAAATATGAATTTTCGTAATTTTTGCTATGCGAAATATAAATTTTCACGATTATATAAATTTTCGTGATTTCAACTATGCGAAATATAAATTTACATCATTTTTACCAGGAAAACTATGAATTTTCATGATTTTTGATATGCGAAATATAAATTTTCACGATTATATTAATTTTCCTGATTTCGACTATGCGAAATAAAACTTCCATGATTTTTACCAGGCAAAATATGAATTTTTATGATTTTTACTATACGAATAATAAATTTCCACGATTTTCACTATGCAAAATATCAATTTTCATGAAAACATAATATTTCAATTCATACAGAAGAAATTTTGCTTGAAATCGATGGGAATTTACATTCTGCATGGTAAAATGACCGGATGTTCAAGATCATTCGTCGTTTTCATCCCGTTACGATAACTTTTCGTGTGAAATTCTCTCCACGTGCGATTTTGGTGTCTGTCAACCTTTGAAACGTCGTTTTTTCCAGATCGGCTGTGACCGGAGTTCGGGCCTGGCCGAAATCTGTCGAAAGCGAGAATTCGAAGTGTTGCTGTGCGACTGTCTAGCGCTGCCATTTGCGAGTGATTCGATGGACGCGATAATAAGCATCGCAGTGATCCATCATTTGTCGACGGAGGAGAGAAGAGCGCAAGCGATATCGGAGATGATTCGTGTGTTGCGGCGAACAGGCCGATGTTTGATTTACGTTTGGGCGAAGGAGCAAAAGAAAGATTCGGTGGATTCGACGTATCTGAAGTTGACGAATTCCGATAAGAAAAAATCCTCAAAAGAGAAAATCGAGGAGAAGCGTGAGATCGCAAAAACAGGATTAATTTTGCCGGTTCATGAAAATCGCACAAACTTTAATCACAGCGACGTTCTCGTACCTTGGAAAAGAAAAGGTGGCGGCGATTTTCTCCGTTTTTATCACGTTTTCGAAGAGAACGAGCTTTTTGCTTTATGCTCAAAAGTGTCAAACGCAAAAGTAGAAAAAATGTATTACGACCAAGGAAACTGGTGCGCGATACTTGGCAAAATATAAGCGAAAAAAAAACAAAACAAAACAAAGCAAATTTTCTCATCGACACCATTCTCCCCAAAAAAACCTCCAGAAAAAAAAAAGTTTTGTCTCAATCTCGAATGATTGTCAAACTCGTTGAATCCATTTTTTCGAAAGGTTTATTGAATCCTCTAAAAGATATACAAATGAAACATATTTTATTAATCGTTTTCTTCTTTAAATCTTGTACAACTACAGCAAGTCCTAACACAACGCAGGAAATGTAACGATTTCGTTTTGTTTCTTTTTTCTCAATATTCATTTTCCTTTATTTTTTTGTTTTTTTTTTGTTTTCATTTTCGTAATTATTTCCATATATTTTTAATTACTTTTGTTTGTTCCTCCGTTCCGAAGAATGGATGATGCTTTATTTCAGTACAATTCACTTTGTTAATACCAGCTATGTTAAAATTATGCACACCTGCAAATCAGTATTAAAATATTACAATTTTTATATTTTACACAGTATTCGCGTTTTCGTCAATGTTGTTCTTTTTTATTCTTCTTTTTGATAAACAAACAAATGTTGCTCTTGTGTGTGTGTATGTGTGTATTAAGATTTATTTTTTTGTTTTTTTTTTTTTCATCGTTTTTTTATCTTTTTCGCATTCTGCGCGATTTTTCTCACACGTAGAGAGGACTTTTTTGAAAAATTGTTGAAATTTGTGAGTGTCTCCAAGCACGGAGCGCGGACGAGGCGAGGGCGGACTTTTGTGGGCGGGTTGGGGCGATGGTTAATGGCGCGAGGAGTGATCGAAGAGCGCGCGCTTACGTTTATATCTTCATTAATAATCTACAAGTAAAGTGGCCAACAATTCAATGATCATTGTGTTTCTCATTTGATCGAAAGAGATCGATGATCCGTCTGCCCCGAAGAGTGCGAAACCCGGAGCCGTGAGCCAAATTGTACAAGAGCAGAGAGCGAGCCAGATTTTAATCGTTGGATTTTAAATCCGCGACTCAATTCCGACTTGGTTCGGGGTTCTTTCAACATTTTTCATAAACGTTCTTCACACCAAAACCTCAGTTTTTTGCGACAGAGAAAAATTTTCTGACGTTTAGAGAATTTGACATTTTTCATTTTCCCCATCCAAACGCCCGAAAATTCGAGTCGCGTTCCGTCAAAAAGTCGCAAAAAAAATGTATTTTGGATTTTTTTTTTTGCAGATTGCCAGAAAGGCTACGAGTCGAAAGTTTTTAAACTTGCAAATTATGAAGGAAACGCGAGTTGAATTTACACGCGTCTGGATGGGAAAAGTTAAAAATTGGAAATTAAATGTCTCGAATTCTTGACGTCGCGAATCTGTTGGTTTTGGTGTCAAGAATGAAAGAATCCTGAAATGGCGAATTTTGACGTTGCAACGTTGAAAAAAATTTTGTTTGTCAGTCGAGAATCTGAAACTAGCGATTTCCAATTTTTTCTTAATTTACCGCAAGTCGCCAAGTCTAGCGACTTTGATTATATAATGTCTGGATCTCGAGGATGATAAATCTGTACATAACTACAATCTAGGAATGTTTAAATTACAAGATAGCACAATAATAATTTATTTTATAATACAGAGAACTGCTGTACGGGTAAACGGCTCGCGGTATAAATTCAGCGGCGAACAATGCGAGCGCTCTGTATAAACGTAACGCATGATCGGGGGTGCGACGTATAAACAACACGAATATTTTTAAATAATTTTTTTTCTCCATTTTCTTATTTCCTTTTCGTTCTCGTTAAAGAGGGGGGGGGGGGGCGAAAAAATGAAACGAGATTAATAAAGGTCGGCGAGGAGTACGAGGAGCAGCCGAAAAAGCGACGAAGATAAAAGTTCCGCCTGGGCGAGAACGACGAGGAACCGACGACGAAGACGAGACGAGGATTTTTTCAATTTTTTTCTCGTGTCTTCGTGTCTTGGCCAAAAAAAAGTCTCAAAATCGTTTCCGTTCGATTGGTAAGTAGAATTTTTCATTTTCCTTCTTGTTCGTTTCGTGACGATTGTAAATTTGTTGAATTTTTCAAAGTATTGATTTTTATTGACGAAATTTAATGTCGAAGACGGAGGATGAACAATGACGAGGGCGGGGACCATTTCCGTAAGCTAGCGATAGACAAAATTGCTTTACGAAATCAATGACGTACGTCGATCGCGACAGACACACACAAACATACGCGGACGCGCCAACTCTCAATTGGATTCTCTCTCGCAGCAAACGTCGCGAATTGATTCGGCGACTAAATTCTCATGGAGCCAACTCGGGCGGGGAAAAGAATGAGTTTCCCATGCAGAAATATGATAAAACTCGGGCTCATTAATCGTAAATTTAATCTCGAGATCAGCCGTCATCGTAGCGTCACATTTGCTCGTTATTTGCTGCGCGATTGAGCGACCGAGAGAGAGAGAGAGAGAGAGCGCGCGCGTCGCGGTTGCTAAATTAAAAACACTCTCGTCAGCCACACAATTTTCACTATTTTCCCATTTTTATTTACGTTTTTTCATATCATTTTCGTATTATCCATATGGCGAACAGTAATGAAAGAAAAATAAAGATGGATGGAACCGCGTAAGGCTCAATCACGCACGCCGTGGCTCGAAAACCAAAAGATTTCAACTCAACAGACTGGCTCGTGTCTCTTTTGAGCTGAGGAGCGAAAAGCAGTCCCGAGGGTCGTCAGGGCTTCGGGGACTTGATCCCAAAATGTAACATTCATCGTCTCGTTATTTTCATTGTTGTATTTCATAAGTTTCTCGTTTACAGCTAAACAATATCTGTGCAAAAAGGTTTTAACTCGTCGTTATAAAGTGTGTTGTTGTTTTAAATGATAAAAACGCATTAACCTCGTTAATTCATTCATATTTTCGACATACTCGCTACACATGGGTTTTTCGCTCGACACACCGAGATCAAAAGCCGGAATTCTTTCAAAACGCACAACAAGTCCATAAATACACGCATTATTTTATATAAATCTACATAACATATGCGTGAAAATATGTATGCGTATGAAACAATTCATGAATAAATCCCGAGTGTAAACAATGAATGTTAAAAGATGTTAAACCCAAACAAACGGTGCATTTGTAAAACTAAAACTTCGTACACCTTCTTACTCGCAATAATAATCTCCAACTTGTCGCACTTTCATTTTTTCTCTGATATTTATATAAAAACTGAAAATTCTTGAGTCCATTTTGACAAGGTTTATGGGGAGGGTTTTAATGGTTATGGTGTCTGGTTGGAGGTAGGAAAAAAAAACAAAAAAAAAGCTTCGCGAGCAAAGTCAGTGATGATTGAGCCCCGGCGTCTTTCTGTTGGTGGACTCGAGTGCTTTTCAAATGGTTATTTTCAAGATATTTGTTCATTGTTGTTCCATGATCCACCCGGTAGAAGGTGAGAAGTAGTAGTATTAATAGTGTAGTAGTTAATAGTAGTTTATAATAGTAGTAGTACACCGTCTTCATCTCCTCTCATTCTCTCTATGCTATGCCACTTTACACGTGTACTATCAATATGTTAAAATACAAATGTCACTCACACCATCTCCAGCTCTCGCGATCACTCATACATACAATTTCTTTTTAAAATAATTAGCATAACCGCGGGTAGTGTGTTTTTTCACTTAAATCCTCTTTTTTTTTTATCGATATTATTTTTCGTGTTGTCATCAGTTTATTGTAAATATAGGGTTGGATGATTCCGGGAGAAAAGTGTTGAAGAGGGTGGGGGGGGGGGGGGAGGAAGAGGGATCGATCTTGAGGATAAAGAGGAAAGTTTACAGTTGATCGGTTTTGTTCTTTTATTTAATGTTCGTTTTTTTTCATCATTTTCTTCTTGGCTTTTTGTTGTGTTTCGCGTGTGTGTGTGGGGTTGTTTTTCTTCGTTTTTTTCGTTTTTTGTTCCTAGTGGTGTGTGTGTGTGTGTGTGTGTGTGTAAGTACTCTCACGCTAAGGTCAATGGTATGTACAGTAGGTGAGCGTAATGCTTTCGGGATTAGTCAACGACACGGGCTGACGATATCGAGATTTTAAGAGGGTGCGCGCACGCCCTCGCGTCCACTTATTAAATATCCTCGCTCAGCATTATTCTCCTCTTCCGCGCGTCCTCGTCACTGTCTTGCTTGGTATAGCCATTTGCAGGTCCACTCGCACGTTCCCTCACGCGGCCCCATCCTTCGATCTAACATTCTCATTCCCTTCTCTTTCTTTATTCCTATTTTTTTTCCTCATTTTCATTTTATTTCTTTCATTTTTTGCAATTTTCGTTTATTTTTTTCTCGTTTTTTTTTTTGTTTGTTTTCGTTTTCATATTCGTACGCGCGCATTGGCATTTTTCATTGAAGAAAACTTTTGCATGTTGGACGATTGAGGCGGTCGGAGTTGACACGACAGCGTTGTTACTTTTTTCTTTTCAAACGTGTTTGTTTTCTTTTTTTTCTTTTTGTTATTTTTTTCTCTGTTTTATACGATGGTCACGATACTTGGAATCGAGCAAGAAAAATGAAAGAATAAAATAAACGTTTTTGGATAAAGAAAAAGAATTTTTCTCGAAAAACAAAAAATTGCAAAAAAAAAATGAAAAAAAAAAAAAACAAAGAAAGAATCGACTCGTACGTCTCTAATTCTATTTGTGAAAGTCCCCGCAATGCGCTACAGCTCAGTGATTCATTAATCGAAATTCTGATCATAAAATTTCTCCCGTTGCGTCCGCCATTTTCTTCTTGTATGCAGTCGATTCCTTTAAAAAACATAATCAAGTTGATTTTTTTCTGTTGTTGCTCGTCGAGCGATCCTTTCGGTCGAAAAAGATTTTTGTTTTCGTCAAGCCAAAAGATTGAAAAAATGATCGATCGGAATGAAAAATTACGTGCTAAAATTTTTTTTTTTTTTTACACATTTCGCTCATTTTGGAACTTTCAACTTTTATTAATTAATCAAAATTAATGATCGATCGACGAAAATGATGAATTTATAAGAATCGATGAAAAAAAGTGAAAAAAAAAAAATGGTTTAAATTGCAGAAATTTTAAACACAACGTACCCTTTCATATCGAGCTTTGTCCTTTTCTGCCATAGCCTCGTATTTGGATTTGGTTTCGGGATCGGCATCTGACCACTTCTTGCCCAATTCTTTAGCGATATCACCTACTCCGTATTCGGGATTCAGCATCTTGACCTTGCCACGCTCATCATTACAGAACCAGAAGAAAGCTGACCTGTAGTTGAAAAAAAATAAGGAAAAAAAACAAATGAGAAAAATAGAAAAATGGATAAATGGAAAATTCGAGAACAAAAAGAAAAGGCAACGACGTCTCGAGAGTCCCAGTTCCACGAGCCCCGAACTTTTGTACTTGGATGCTCCGAGCAAAACAGTCGAAAATGAAAGAAGCAAAAAATCGAGAGCGCAACGACAAGATTAAAAATCGTTTAGACTTACAATGATCTTTTGGGCGCGTTGGGATCCTTGATGTGTTTGCGTTTCTTGCCTCGTCCGGTAGTTTTCTCTCCCTTGGGGGGTGTGTAATTCTGCATTTCAGCGTCGTATCTTTTCTTGTCCTTTTCGGCCATCTCGTGGAAGCGTTTCTTCTCCTTATCGGACATTGTCTGTGCACGGAGAATCGAATAAAGAGTGTTTTCAATAAAGAAACGTGAAAAAAAAACAGTTGCCTCGAGACGAGATTAATAAAACAAACAAGAAAATAATAATGAAGAGAGAAGAGACGAAGAAAAAAAAACGAGGAGTGTTCGGAGTGGATCGATCGCGAAGAACGTCTGCGGAGCGGCGGGGCGGGAGGGGAGGCTTTCGGAGGACGTGGAGGGGATTGTTGTTTGTTTTTAGCAACGAAAATATGTAAAATAATAGAGGAAAAAAAGGGGGGGTGGTGATGGAAGGATAAAATGGTAAAAATACCTTTGGAAATTCGGTGTATTTAGCGGTGATGCTTGGCAGGAGGATGGAAGGCGTTTAAATGAGTTTCGGCGAAAACGAGTAGAGGAGAAGAGCAGCACAGCGGAGAGTGCACAAAAGTCCAGGGATACGAGAGCGCGTCCGTGGAAAATCAAGATGGAGAGGATCAGTAATGGTCGGAAGGGAAGCCGAGCTCGCGAGAGAGCGAGAGGCGAATATATGGGCAAGAGACGCGAGGGGAGGAGAGCCAGAGAGAGAGAGAGTGAAAGAGAGAAAGAGAGAGGGCGGTGGTTACATTCGAGGGACGAGTGTAGGCTCCGGGAGGAAATGAAGCGAGGGGGAAACGAGAGAGACTCGAGAGGCGCATAGGGTTGGTAGAAACGGTTGGTCGATAGAAACAGCAACGAGCTCCGAGGCGCAGGCACCAACGAACCAAAAACACCACCATCGCGCACAACCATCATCCCCTCTCTCTCTCTCTTCTTCTTCTTCTTCTTCTTCATACTTTTCTCTCTCGCTCCCCCCCTTTATCGCATCCCCTCCCAATTCAGGCTCTTTCTCACTTTTGGCCTTCTCTACAGTCGCCGCCATCGCTGAAGCCACTCCCCTACCCTGACAGCATATAACCTACTTTCTTCCCCCTTTTTTCTTTCTTTTTCACTCATTTTTTGCAATTTTCATTCCTTGCCCGAAACATTCAATTTTCCTTCCAATTTTTAAGACTCTTTTTCATTTTTTTATCTGAATCTGGACCGCGAGGTTTTCTCCAGCTGATGAATTCTCAGACTCCGAAAAATCATCGAATTTAACAACAAAAAACGTGAATTTTGTGATTTTCGTGCCTTTTCTTGCGTTGGCGAAAAAATTCAAGTATTTGAGCGCCCCGCGCGGGAGGGAGAGAAAGAATTGACCATTTCTTTGTTTCGAAAGGTCCTCGAGGTCTCGATACACAAAAGATGGAGTCGCGAGCAACATTCTTTGCGGGAATAGGAAGGACGCGCCTAAGCCACGGAGAGGCAGGTGCAGAGAGACATCGCGAGCAGGTGAAGCGACCGAGCGCAATCGACTGCGCGATTCTCCATTGTTTTCCATGGGACGGAATTCTTTTTTCGTTACTTCCAGTTTTGGCAAACTAATTTCTTTACAATTTGAGACGAAACATTGAAACTCTGGCAAGAAAATCTCGTGTGTCTTGATTTTTATTGTTTCAAACGTTAAAATCCTCGGGTTCGTTGACTCGAATCGACACTCGGCCTACGCTTATATATCGATGATGAAAGAAAAAAAGCACGAAATATTCACGTAGGCTTAATAAATGAGCACGGTTTGACCGGTTATTTGTTCAAGTCCAGAAATCGACGTCCGTTCACCTCCCGTCGACGAGAAACGTAACAAATTTCCAAAAAAAAAACAGCCCGATCCTTAATTTCCAAAAACCAAAGCGTTTACGTTTCAAATATTTTTTGAATCTCAACAAACTCGAGTCATTTCCTGCTTATAACGTTTTCGTGCCGACTACGAAAGTCGCGGATCGAAAAAATGTCAAAAATTAAAAAAAAAAAAAACTCAAAAATCCATCATTTTGGCAGCCGCTCCCAAGAAAATGGCATTTTCATCGATTTGTCAAAGTTTTCGCGAAAAAATGGCTCAGAGTTGGTAAAAAAATTTCAAAAACGTCAAAAATATTCAAAAAGGGTCAAAAATTTCTTTATAAAATCGAAATTTCAGAAATTTCTCCCATTTTCGTTGCCTAGTCCGAAAAAGTGGCATTTCCCGCCGATTTTTCAATGTTTTCGGGCAAAAAATGGCCGAGTTGGTAAAGAAAATTCCAAAACGTCAAAATATTTTTCAAAAAATCTCAATTATTTCTTTGAAAAATCGAGATTGTGGACAGTTCCTACAATTTTCGTTGCCGCGTCCCAGACAATGGCATTCCGAACGATTTTTCATAGTTTTCACCGCAAAAATCATTTTTGCCGAAATTTTGTCTTAAAAATTTTTCAAAAAATGTTTTTCCGTAGAATCGAGTGTAAATAAAATGGAACTCACCTTCCACCTCATGGCGCACTTTCTCGAGAACTCCTGGAAGACGATGTTCTCTTCCGGGTGTTTCTTCTTGTGCTCCTGACGGCATGTTTGAACGAAGAACGCATAAGCGGTCATTCGCCCCCTGGGCTTCGTGTCTGTTGTCTTTCCTCTCGGCATTTTGTTTTGTTGAAGATTATTTTGCTGCTGCGGTAGCTGTTGTATCTGATGCTACGAAGTTCCAAAAAAAAAACGAAAAACAAAAAAAAATCATTAATTAATAGATTCGAGTTGCAAAAACCGAATTTTTGGTAACAAAAACGTCATTAAAAAAAAAAAAAAAACACACATCCGACAATTTCTAATCCTGCCCGCGCGTTTCGATCTGAATTTTCAAAATTTCCCTTTTTCAATCAATTCTCTCGAGGAAGACCTCCAAATTTTAGTCGAAAAAAAGCCACGAATATTTTCCCATAGAAATTCGTCGACAGATCGCGAATTCGCATTTTCGATACATACAGCGACCAAAGGGGAGGGGGGGGGGCAGTGACCTTCGAGTGAGAATAAAGAGTCAAAGTTGCTTGGCGTTCTTGCGCAGCAGTAATTACGAGTTGGACGATCGGTGAAAAGCCAGCTCGATTGGAAAAACGTCCTGGGGATGGCAAATTTGGGTTCGAAGAATTTCGAATTAAATTTCGTGCCGAAATATCGAAATAAATCGATCATGAAACGATAATTTCCTGTTTGTTTCTTCCCCCGAGGCTCGTATAAAAAGAAAACCATGAAATGGGCGAGATTTCTGAGGGAGGCCGTCTCGAAGCGAAAAAAGCCCGAAAAACGTGAAATTTATTCGCTAATCACCATTTGTGTAAAATCGACAAAGAAAATTCTCAAAATCCGAGGCCGAAAGGGACGAAAAACACGAAAAAAGTGTTAAAAAAATTCGTGAAATTCTCGAGAACAAAAGAAATTTCGTTCCCGATGTCCTGGAGACGGGAAAAAACGTTAGAAAATACTCGGAGGGACTGAATTCCGTGGAATTTTCCGGCCAGGACTCTGTGTGGGCAAAATCCTGGCAGGAAAATCGACGAGGGCGAGAGCGAGAGGGAATGAAAAAAAAAAAAGAGAACAGCGAGCACGAGCAACGATAGGCCGGGGCCGGCTTTAACGAGAATCAATAGCGCGCGCGGGCCAGGCCGATGGCGCTGTGGAGAAAGAGCGAGACACTAAAAACGAGAGCCAGGCACACACGCAACACACACACACAATCACAAACACACGAAGAGCACGTTAACGATGTTGA
This sequence comes from Diadegma fenestrale, assembly GCA_037043255.1. Taxonomy (NCBI): domain Eukaryota; kingdom Metazoa; phylum Arthropoda; class Insecta; order Hymenoptera; family Ichneumonidae; genus Diadegma; species Diadegma fenestrale. The sequence continues at coordinate 3,508,058 of CM073310.1, forward strand.
AAAAAAAAAACAAGAACAAAAACCACCGTAAAAACGTGTTTTTTCGTTCGAAATGGCGAAATTTTGAAATTCCCATTGTTATTATTGCGAATAATATTTTCCAACACAAGTCTAACCTGGTAAATTGTAATAAAAAGGATAAAATATTAGTATAATGAATATATTGAGATTAATACCGTGATAAAATGGCTCTCCATCTTGTTTGATGCGCGTTTCTATAGCAAAGAAAAATGAAATAGTACGTTAGTCGAAACGTAGCTCTAGACGCTGTTTGTGAGAGAAGCTCGAGGCGCGAGGGTATCTCTCGGGGCTCACACGCCTTTCCAGCCCGCCTCTGGCTCGCTGCTTCGCTACGTGTATGTAGATATCCCCGTATGTTTATCTATATACATGTATTAACGTATACGACCTCCTGTGTCTCTCTACACACGTATTTAAGTGCCGTATACGCGTATGTACGTATGTGTGCGTGTATATACGTATGTCGGGCTGTGCTCGCTGCTGCTACGGCCCGTAATGGCGCCCAAGCAAGAGCATTCGTTCCTTTCGTTCGTTTCGCTTCGAGTCCGCTCGTTATTTCGCACGTGCAGCCATATTATTTTCAAATTATTTCCGTTTCTCCACTTTTCCGTCGCTTTCTTCTCAAGGATTTTCGCGTATTGACGGAAAAATCCAAAAATTTGTCATTTTTTACGAAATTTTTACGAATATGTGAAATAAAAAAATAAAAAAAAAAAAAAATGTTTTTCTCGATGTTTTTGGAGGAAAATTTTGCGAGGTTTGTTTTTCGTTCGAAATTATAGATTTGTGAAAAGAAATGAGCGCGAGAATTTGTCTGTCTCTCTCGGTCTCGAAGGCGAGGAACGAAACGATCGCAGCGCGCGAAGAAGCAGGCGAGAGCGGCGATGGGAACGGCGAGCTATCGAGCTTCTCTCTACACGGAGTTGTCTCTGTATACATATGCGCGCGCGGCGGGGGGAGGGGGAGAGAGAGACGGCGAAACAGGCAGAACTTTAGTCGAGAGAAAGATCTGTCGAGTCTGATGCGTCTCTCTTTCTCTCTCGCACACAGACACAGGCACGCGCGATGTTATAAAAAAGGATTAAATCACAGCCACCATCACTAACTTTTGATTCTCAAACTGAATTTAATGTTGACGCTCGTTAATTAAAAAACTTGGTGAATTTTCAACAACGACAAAGAAAACCAATCTGTCTCCGAGCCAATTGACGAAATGACGAGAAAAATGCAAAACGCGCCACTGTACGAAACACAACGACGCAGCACGGACGAGCGCGCGACCAAACACTGTCAATCGCAATTGCGAACTAGAATTTAAAAAAAAAATCAAAATCGAGCGAGACGAAAGAAAAAAAACAACAACGACTGATGTTAATCAAGGGGCAAAAACTCGTTTCTCTCTCTCTCTCTCGTTTATTCAGTGAGAATAACTATTCGCGCGCGTACACGTCTCTGTCTGTGGATATCTGCCACGAGAGTGGGACAGAAACAGAGAGCGAGTAAAGAACGCGAGAGTGTTTATGGACTCGCTTCTGCGTGTGTGTGTGTGTGTGTGTTTAGAGGCGCAACGCAATATTGTCTCACGGCACTTTTGTACGATAAATACGAGTTGAAACGATCAATCGGACTGAAATGTCCGCGAGCACACACACACTCGATACGACGAAGAATCCAACAAAAAAAAAGGCGCAATCTCTTTTGGCCAAGTTTTCGAGTCGCGTGTGTGTCTGTGTGTGTGTGTGTGTCGAAAGAGAGAACGAGGGAGGATGAATAAGTTGAAGAAAGAGAGGGGAGAGGCGGCTCGAAAAAACTTGAGTGTTGCGAATTGGGGAAAAAAAGTGAAGTAAAAAAAGTAAAAAACGTGTAATTTTGGGCCGAATGGCAATGAAAGACGAAAAATTCGAGTAGGAGCCTCTTTTCGATAGAGGCGAAGCGCGGCGGCACGGTATACAACGAAGAAGAGATCCCCGGGAACGAAGGGTCGGCTCCGAAGCGCGCTCGTTCGGTTGTTGGTCGGTTCGGACGTATACACACGGGCGAGCGGGCGGGCAAGCGGGCGCAGCAGGCAAGAGAGAAGCCAGGCGCTGAGGCTACAACACCGAGCCGGAGAGGCAGAGAAGGCAGGCGGGCGCGTCGCTTCGCCTCGGATATCGCCGCAGCCGCGCTGCTGTACAACGCGCACGGGGGAAAGAGAGAGAGAGAGAGAGAGAGAGAGAGAGAGCGAGAGGGAGGCAGAGAAGCGGAGCAAGAAGAGAGCGAGAGAAAGAGAAAGAGGGTCGACTGGCGCGTCGCAGCACCGCGTCGCTCGAGCGTCGCCTCTCTCGGGGCCGCGCGTCGTGTTTTCACGAAGCTATACGAAGAATCCTCTCGCTCGCTCGCTCTCTCTCTCTCTCTCTCTCTCCCTCTCCCAGTTTCGTGTACACTAAACCCACACACTCGCCAACAACGATCGCCAAAGCTCGCAATCTCTCTAAATCGACGGGATTTAGACGATTCTTGTGAATATATCGATAAAAAGAAAAACGATAAATAAATGAATAGAGATATTCGTTGATAGTATCGCACAAAATAGCCTTTCTCTCTCTGGTTATTAAAAGTATTCGGCATAATCAGTGTGTGTTTAGATATGATAATATATGAAGTTTAGTCAAATGGCGAAAGGATGTTTAAAGAGACACATGAATATTTGACACAAGACTGAATTGGTTGGTTCTCTCGTGGCTTTTGTCAGATCCTGGTTGTTTATCACACGTACCGGGGACATAACGGGGGGCGTAGAAGTTTGCGAGGTGATGGGCGATAGATGTTGTCCCTGTTGCTGCATCTGCTGTTGATGAAGATTGTTCTGTCCGGCGTCCATAACACCACCGGGATACCACCATTGTACGCCGGGTGGTGCACTGCCGGGTCCACCATTGCCGCCGCTGCCGGTTCCAGCTCCGCCTCCGGTAGCACCGGAGCTCGGTGTGCCGCCGACCCCGAGTCTGTAATCGTAACCACCACCGGTGGCGCCTCTCATGCAGGAGCCAACGGGGGACGAGGTAGAAACCGGACTGGACTGAGCTCCGGTTGTCGCGGGATTTTGGAAGCTGGAGGCCATCTTGTACGAGAACAATTGTTGCGTTGCCGCGGCGGTGCTTCTCACAATATCCTGATGATGCTGTGACAATTGTTGTTGTTGTTGATTAAGCAGATGCTGATGCAAATTTTGTTGTGCCTGTTGTTGTTGTTGCTGTTGCTGCTGTTGTTGTTGTTGTTGTTGAGCTTGTTGTTGTGCCTGTTGCTGTTGTGCGGCAGCAGCAGCGGCGACCGCTTGCTGCTGCTGTTGTTCGGCGTTCAAGCCAGTCGGCCACCATGCCGGTCCGCTCGATCCATCTTCCCGATTTCCGGAGCCAGCAGTGCCCCAGCCACCGGCAACGCGGTGGTGTTCCGACATGTCACGCTCCTCTTTCTCACACTTTTCACCTCTCTGCGCGCGTGTGTGTGTCTGTCACCCACAACCGATGCTTTTCAATATTTAAATCGATACCTACGTATATACCAAATTATTATTTTTCTCTTTTTTGTTCCTTTTTTTTCTACATAAACACACACGCGCATATATAAATATATACCCGCTGTATATATGTATATATGCACATGTATATGTATGTAAATGTGGATGAATTTACAAATGCGTGCTATTTCTCACTTCGCATTTACCCTCTTGGTCGAAGGGATTATCCGGGAGAAATACGAAAGAGAGAGAGAGACGCGTAGAATATTCGTACGTTTCTATATGCCTAAATAGTGTCTATGTGTGTGTACGGAGAACGCGGGCGCGCGACCGCGGCGGCGGCGGTTCCTTTTCTTGGTATTACAACTAAAGTTCGGCCTTTACGTTTTATACCGGCGGCACATGCACGTTTTTAAACGCACACCCACACACAACGTGGGGGTACGCGTTGTTGTTGTCGTCGTCGTCGTCGTCGTCGTTGACGTTATCGTCGCGTTTCACCAACAACGTATACCGAACCAGGGCATGTGTATGTGTCTTTGGCAGACGCGCACACGCTCAAAAACGCGAGAAATACACGCGTGGCTCTTCTCCACACCCTTGTACAAAATACGCGCGTATGTATGTGTGTGTATCTTCTTGTTCCGCTACCACCGTGCTCGTGCTCGTCGTCGTCGTCGCCGCCGATGCTGCTGCCTGGTGGTGAATTTTTGCTTCGATCCTTTTGCCGTGGCCCCGTTGCCGCTTTTACTCCTGCACGGACCAATTCTCCGCCAGGACAAAATGCCACCAAACGCACACACACACATACAACACACCACCCACCAACAGACACACTTATAATAAACGCTTAAACGATTCTCACGTACACACTCGTATTCTCGAACCTATCACACATATATACGCCGCCGCCCACCCTCACCTCGCATACCCACGACGACGCACACTCATACACTCACACTCACGCTCACCCACACCACCACCTCCTCCTCTCGCCGCACGCACTCGCCTGCCTCCCGAACGCACGCTGCTTTTCCTCACATTCGTACGACCTGACACCGCACCGCACGCGCGCGCCAACTTCTGTCGCTTTCTGCTGACACTGTCACCCACGAGTTTTCTTTTTTTTTTGTACGTTTTTTTTTGCGGCTTCTCCCGAGCTTTTCAAAATCAATTGACACCCGAATTCTTTTTTTTTTATATTCTTGACCGAAGATTTATTTACGCTCAACTGTACACACTATTCACCACGTTTGGAGAAAAGCTTTCCTCGCGGATCGCTCGCGGCGCGGCTCAACGCTGCTGCCGAGTCTTGGTCGGTAACTCTCTTCTGGACTCACTCTCGGTATCTCGGGCGCGCGCGCCTTCGCTCTCGCTCACTCACACACACACTCACTCTCTCTCTCTCTCACACTCACTCTCTCTAACTAGATATATGCGCGATTCTCTCTCTCTCCTTCTCTCTCGCTCCGGTCGCTCGCGAGGGACACGGACCGCGAGACTCTCCTCCGCACACTCGAGTTTCTTCTCACCAAGAATATAATCCTTCTCAAGACACAACACGGAGCGCGCGGCTCGGTCTCTCTCTCTCATTCGTCGTCGTCGTCGTCGTCGTCGTTGTCGTTGTCGTCGTTGTCGTACGTACGCCGCGCAATGTATGAAAAAAAACTTCACTTAATAATGCCGCCGCACTCGTTGGAGTAATCGGCCCCAAACACACGCGGGCGGCCCCCGACAACGTTTTCATATACACGTAGGAGGAATATCGCGCGGAAGCCGTGTATTGGGAGGGCAAGAGAGGATACGTACGTTACACTTGGGATGCGGTCTACTCGACGCTACGCTCAACGGCTCAACGTTCGTTAGCTCCGTGGGCCGTTCGGTGGCCAGGCGGGTGGGTACAGGGGAGGGGGCCGCCGGTCTCCCCTTCTAGTTCTTTCTTTTTCTCTCTCTCTCTCGTTCCCTTGCCCCCTCCCCTCTCCTTTCCTCCAACGACGCGCCTCAGACTCCCTTCCCTCTCTCTTTGCCGCTCGCTTTCTCGTCCTTTTCCCTTCCCCGCCGGCCCGCTCGCCGACGAACCGATTCCTCGCACCGCTCGTCGCGCCATTCGTTCTCTCTCCCACTCGCCATCTTTCCTTTTTCCTCCCCTCCTCAACTTTCCCTCTCCCCCGTCGCCGCATCAACCGTCTCGCTCCCTCTTCGTAATTCACCAATACACCGCCTTCTCGGCTTCGTCCACGACTCACACCACACACACACACACACACACACGCACGCCGCGCAAAGAGTCGATCGAGCGCGCCAATGTACGTACGTAACCCTCGCTCTTGCTCACTCGCACGCGCGCGCGCGCGCGCACCATCCACTCTCCAGTAGTGTTGACGCGCATATTTTTCTTACTCTTGCCTCATACACACATTCGTATTAATTGGGCATTCGTACACAGGGAAGCAACGAGAGAACACGTACTCGCTAATTCAGACACTTTCCGTTTTTTTTTGTTTATTCTATTAACAACGACATTTGTTTCGATTTCAATTACAAATCTTGCATTTTTATCTTTCTCCGGGGGGGGCCAAACAAAAGATACTTTTCTCTCGCGATGGTTGCTCGAACGTCCGCTCGACTCGAGCGACACGCACGAGACAACGGGACAACGAAAACAAAAGTCTCGTTTCGCGTTTACTCTTTATTCGCTACTTACGAAACAACACAATTAATTTCACTCCTTCTTATTCCTCTTTTCTTACTCTCTGTTGATGCGGAGCTCCTGCCGCTGCTGCTGCTGCTGCTGTAACGTCGATCAACGCGACCACCACTCGCTACGCTCTGCGTACAATAATACTCTCTACGTTTCTCGTTCTCTCGGTTGTTACAAAAACTACTTTCCGCGCGCATCGGTTACCGCATGGCTAACCCACGGGCCTCCTCGTACTCGAGGACGATTCTCACGCACCAAACTCTCTGCTGCTGCTGCTCTGCTGATGCTTCTCGTCGTACAGACCAATCGGAATAAGGATGAACAACAGAACCCAGAGATAAATACACCCAAAGTCGCCGCCAACTCCGCGCGCCCGACAACCAAAGAAACTTTTACCAACCATCTATATACAATCTTGTCACATCATACACGCGCATTTACAGCCGCAGCATGTTCACATTTATACCTACGAGAGAAACGGCCAACCTCTTTGCAGTCTCTGTGTGCGCGCGTATGAAAACCAACGCGCCAAGTCCCCTATGCTCCATCAACGTGAATTGCATGTAACGGCTTTTCCACGCTTCCACATCTACCCTAAGCGCGTCAGTATTTCCGCGCGCGTGTGTGTCTGTGTGTGTGTGCTCCAGGAGCATGGCAAATTCACCAACACACACGTACGCCACGAGAGAGCCAGAAAATCCTCGATTCTCTTTCCCCCTCCTCCCCTTCCGCCCTCTCGTTGCTAAGATTCCCGGAGGGGGAGCGGCAACTCTGCGACGTTCGACTCGCTTTTCCCCTCTTTCGAACGTGCCCAACGCCGCGCCGCGCGTCCTTCCAGAGAACCTCAACATCGGGGCTGTCCGCCACGTTGCCAAACTCCGCTTTCACCCGCTTCTTCACAAAGGAGATGCCAACTCGATCAACCAACCCGCACACTCGCTCGCTCTCCCAGCGATGGCGGGAGCCCCCTAACGAGCCTGCGCCGGCAACCTCGCTCCCGCCTTCCCCACGACCGCATCGTTTCTCTTTCTTTCGCTCGTTCGCTCGCTCGCTCTCCCTACCCAACGAAAACTACGCCAACGTTTTATACGCTTCGCATATATTCGAGCCGAGTGGGGGGATAGAGAAAGACGGACGACGACGCCGAGTCGTCGCCGGTGGCGCTTTTCAGGGTGTGCGACCAAATCACGCAACTACCAACGAATCGAGAGAGACACCGCGCGTCGGGGGTTGACGACGAAACACTCTACGGGCCTTTCTCTCTACCCTTGAAACTCCGAGGTCAACTTTTAGGCATATTTCTATCTCTATTATCTCTATTTTCTTTCTCCATCACCAGCCTCTTCTCAATCTATTTTTCTATCGCGTTTACTCGGCGAATAAACTTTCGCCCTCTTTTCTACCATTCTTCTCGCTTATCGCTCAAACTATCCGCGCAAGAAACGCTTCTTTCCTACCGTTGCTCTATTTTACCGACCTGGCTTTCTCACTTTTTTTCAACGAGATCGAACGGAAGCGCGCCGGTAGGGCAGTTGCCAATGGGAATTGACTCGAAAATCATTGGAAAAAACTTGTTACTTCGAGATCTCGTGCGCGCGCGAGAAATCGCTTCGGAGAAACGCGCTTTACGCGATTACTACCAAGAATTTCGCTCTTTTCTTCTCTTTCCTCGTTTGCCACGTTTTTTTCCGCCATTTTTTATGGAAAAGCCTGGAGGAGAAAATCGAATCGGGATGCCGAAATGAAGAAATTGAGGAAGATGCGAAATTTATTTTGCCAGAAAAACGAGTGAAAATACATCGCGAAGTCTCTCGCGGCTCCTTGGTGTGCGCGGCCAAAGTTGTGGAACGAACGAGATGGAAAGAGAGAGAGAAAGAAAGCGAGGGCGATGCGCAACAAGGAGAACCGAGGAGAACGCGACGATGGGTCGAACGGTGCTGGGGCTTGGTGGTGGTGGCGGCGGCGGCGGATCCGTGGCCTGCTGCTGGTCGAGCCGCTCGAACCTCCCGTTCGAGGCAACGCGGCGAATCCAAGAGAGCGAGCGAGCCACGGAGAAAGAGAGAGAGAAGAGAACCGGGTCCGGGTCAATAAGACGCGAGAGAGGCAGAGGCAAAGCGGGCGAACATTCCCAGGGCCGGAATACCCAACGTAACCAACCAAAGGAACATTCATTTCGAAGAGAAACAAAAAAATGCTTCAAAATTCAACGAAAAATTTAAAAAAAAAATTTTATAGCACAATTCCATGGGAAAAATCGTACGAGCGATTTTCTTCCCGTGGCAAATTCTGCCTCGACTCTCGTCCCTTAATTTCTCATCAACGAATTTCGAAATTATAACAAAAAAATTTCATTTTTTGACAAAAGGGCGTGGAAATTTCTCTCGAAATCCTGCGAGTCTCTTCTCGAGCCTCGAGACACATTTTGCATTTGGCGAAAATCAAACGAAATTGTTGGAAAATACGAAAATCTTCGAAAATTCTTTGAAAATGAAAAATGTTTTTGGAAAAGTACGGAATTGAAGTTTTTGCGATACATTTAATAAAGGGTCGGATTTTTGGGGGAAGGGACGAGCAACAATGAACAACCCTTCGTCCTGGGCCCTACGTACGACATCCTCGATTTTTTTTCCCTCACAAAGCCATGTGGCATAACAGTCGTTGGAAACATTCGCTTATACCGGGTGTGACGTCTAGGCTTTGAAAATCGTGCCCAAAGATCGAGAGATTTTTGAGCAACCGAAAAAAAATGGTAAATTTTGAAAAATCGATGAAAAACGTGATTTTTTTGATAAATCTTGAAAAGTCCTACAGAAAATCCGTGGAACTTCCTGCCTGCAGCGTATCCCGCCATTTTTTCCCCAAATACTTTTTTTCCCATGCACGAAATTTATTTTCCCATACCTCGAGCTATATTTATAGTCCTCGCGTTTTTTTTTTTTTTTCAAGCTATTACTTCTCATTAAAAAGAGTGCGACCGAGACTACAAAGTCGACGACCGGCGTAAAGAGAAAGAGAGAGAGCGAAAATGAAATAAAAAAAAAAAAAGAATAAAGAGAGAGAGAGAGACGCTTAGCGTCCCTCGGTCCCGGACCAAGAACTCGCCATGTGGCGTCGATGTCGCGCGCACGGAATAATATAATTTATACCGTGTCCAAAGAATAAAAGGGTCGTTGCCACATTGCAATTTATGAACGACGCTGCAGCCGGCTGTGAGCTCCCATATAAATCCATACACCACGTGGTAAGGGTTCGAAAAATGGGCAACGTTTAACAAAAATCCTCATCAACATTTTCGAAAATATTAAAAACTCACAAATTCGAAAAAAAAATAAACGATCGTGAAAATCTAAGGAAAAAGTTGAAAAATACGATTCTTCGGAAATTCCCGCATGGATTTCGGAAATTCCTCGTCTGATTTTTTGAAAATCTTGAAAAGTTGAGAAAAAAAAATAAACGATCGTAAAAATCTAACAAAAAGGTTCGGGAAACGAAAAACTCGAAGATTTCTGCATGGATCAGGAAAAAACTGGGAAAATTCGTCATCAAATTTTTGGAAAATCTTGAAAATTCTAAAATTCCTATAGAAGTTTTAAAGAAATCCGAAATAATTGAACGATCGTGAAAATCGAAGGAAAAAGTTGGAAAAATCGAAAATTCCTGCATGGATTTGGAAAATTCTCCGTCTAATTTTTCGAAAATCTTGAAAATTGAAAAGCTCCGAAAAGACTCCGAAAATTTTTGCATGAATTTGGAAAAAACTTGGAAAAATCTTCAAAATGCAAAGATTCTTGGAAATAAAAATGAGAAAACTCGAAAATTCTTGGCCGAATTCGAAAAATTCCTCGTTCAATCGATTACATTGTTTTTTTTGTTTCTCGAAAGAGTCGTCGCCTGCGATTGGCAAAGAAGGAATTCCCCCGGGACGTTGCGGATGGGGCGAGGGGAAAAACTGACCTGCCAAAGTACGGTACGCGATGGTGGGCCGAGGATAAAGGGGAGGCTCGACATTACCGGCGGTAATTACGGTGCGCGGCCGTCTCTGCCTCGGCCCAAAACCATTATTTCCATTTCTTTTCGGTCTTTTCGGTCGACGAAATTTTCGTTCTTCTTTATTGCCCCCGGCAGGCCGAATTCTCCTTATCCCATCCTCGAGGACCGTTACAAAAATGCATTTCCAAACTTTTCACTATTATATTGTCGTTGACCGCCGACCCTTGGCCTCTCGGCCCGAGGACTAAGCTTGGCCAGGTATCGACAAAAATTAAGACACGATTTTCCCCAAATTCCCGGCAAACTCCGCAGGTGACGACACTACGAGCATTACCAAAAATTCTATACAAATTCCTTGCAGCCTTGTTCTAAGGATATCGGGATTTTCGAATTGTTCCTCGAACAAAGAGAACAAATTCTCCGAAGGATTTCAACTTCAACGACTCGTGTGGATTACGGTCGGAAAATTTCAGGATCTAAACTTTTATGACAAAATTTTCAATCCCAAGTAATTCCACAATTCGCTTTTCGAACTTGAGCCCGAAATCCGAGTAAAATCTGTGACCTTTTGATCATTTTAATTTTTTTATTGAATGGAATTTATTTTATTTTATTTTGAGCTCCAGCATAAAATCCGAAGGAAATTCGTGACGATTTTGTGTTTTTTTTATATTTTTTCCACTCAATTTATTAAATCTCGAGCGTCAGCCCAAAATCCGAGTGAAATTTTTGACTATTTTTATGTTTTTATTTTTTTCTAATTTAATTTATTTCATTTTGAGCTCGGGCCCAAAATTCGAGTGAAATCTGTGACGATTTTTTGTTATTTCAAATTTTTTCCAATTTAATTAATTTCATTTCGAGTTTCGGCCCAAAATTCGAGTAAAATCTGTGACGATTTTGTGTTATTTTCATTTTTTTCTACTTCAATTCATTTTATTTCGAGCTTCAGCCCAAAAGCCGAGTCGAATCCGAGGCTACTTATTTTTTTTATCTAATAAACTAAATTAACAAAAATTGAATAATTTTTTTTAATGAAATTTATGATTTTACATTTCGGCGAACATGAAATGAAATTTAGGACCGGAAAAGTGAATTTTCGAGGCGAATGAAATGGCCGGAAGTGTCTAATGCAGTGTCGAGGCGCAGACTACTGGAAAAAATGGCGGGAAACCCTAAAAGCGCGTGAGCGAGACAAGAAAACGCTTGAGAAAGCGTAAGCAGATGCCAAGTTTCGCGATAATACGCGATACCGTGACACGGAGGCGAGTAAAGTGAGGAGAATGTTATGACGAGGCGATTTGGTGCGCAATGACGCTCGGATAGCGAGAAACGCTACGAAAGCGCGGGAACGTGCAGCCAAGAAAGAAAAAGACGGACGCTTGGCGAGAAGCTCTCCGCGTCGGACTTACGAAACGAGCCAGATGATGCTGAATACACGATTGGTTTCGTATGACGCGCGGCCGCGCATGCGCACCAACGAGCTTACCCGTACGTTCGTACGAAGAAAACAGCAGCACCAACAAAGTAATTATCAACGAAAACTCAAAGAAACACGAAAAAGCCTGGCCTCGCAGGAGTTTTAGCGAGAAAACAAAAAAATTCGACGAAAAAACAAAGAAAACGTCAAGTTTTCACGTTTTTGTCAATTCTCCGCGATTTTTTACGCGTCCCTAACGACATTTCACTCTTTAAAAAATACAATTGGACGTCGAACGCGTTCCATCCGTCTCTCTTGTTTTCGTACGTGCGCGCAACATGTCCGTCACTTTTACACGGCGCATGTCCCCTCGAAATCCCCCTCGCCCCGCGGCCCTGCACTCGCTGAGTTGACAACATGACCCGAGAATTGTTAAAATTAACACGAAACCCAAACAGATTGTCAGAAACCATTTCCCACCCAATATTTCTCCCTCATCCATGTAATTAATCGATAACTAGCAGGTTTTATGAATAAAATGATCAATATTGATAAAACATATACCTAAGCGTTGAAAGTTTCGTGTGGTATAAGGCACAAATCTCCGGGTTCAATGATCCACTTGAACGAAAATATACATTTCGCGTTGTTTTAAAATGAAACACCGTAAAGAATAATCGATATCATCACTTTTTTGACAAGTTTATTTGGAATCGGTGCAGAGAGACTTTGTCGGTCGGAGTTGATGCTACGACTGTCAAGTCGGATCGCTCATTCGCGACGCCGACGATGAGCGATCTAACCTCAAATAACGTTTACGGCTAGATCGCCAGGTGAGTAGCCAACCAAATGATTATTGAACGGAGGGGACTTAAAAAATATGTGTGTGTATATGCAGCCCGATGTATGCGGATGTATTCCATATATAAATGTCCTACATGTATCTCTATATACAAAATGTATTCGTCCAATGAAGCAGCGTTGGCTTGACAGAGCGACGCAAACGCGAGCAAGCGCGCGAGCGAGACAGAGACACAACCAGACCTTTTTTCTCTCTACGTGCGCGCATTTCTATCGCGTATTCTTCAAAGTAGTTTACTACCGAGCATCATATATATCTTTAGATCGTTGTATAAGCACCAATGAAAGGACCGAGCAAGTTTGCTTTGGTTCTCTTGTAAAAGGGGCTTTTGAGACGCAACGCTGCTGCTGCTGCTGCTGCTCGAAACGGGAGAGCCTCGTATACACACGAAGGTTTCACGATGCCTACGGGGCTGCAACAATGGGCGCTCTTGGGACTAGGCACGGCCTGTTCGTGCGCCGATATATCTATATGCATGGAGTTGTTTGAGTTAATGTGGCGAATACTCGAAAAACATCGATTTTTCGGCATTTTTTCATAAATTTTAACAAATATTCAAATTCACGAAGAAACTAAAGAAATAAATGGAGTAATTCGGGGATTTCGGCTCGAAAAAACAAGAGCGTTCGTGACACTGGATTTCCCTCCATTTTCTCGCCACCAGACTCGTTTCTTTCCGAATTCCTAACCTCTAAAAACTCGTTCCGCGGTGCCATCCGTAAACACACGGAGGTTACGAACGATTTTCAAAAGCCGCGCGCAACAGCTGATCGGCTAACGGGCGTGAAAAAACAAGCAGGCGCATTGGCGTACGAAAAAGTATAGAGAAAAATACGAGAAAGTGCGAGAGAGAGAGAGAGAGGGTAAGCGTCGTTTGAAAGAAAAATCGTTCGTTTTGGCGCGTCTTCGATTGCGCGTACGTTTTTATTCGTACCAAGCGAGACTGCGCCGGCCAATGGACGAGTTCGCTGTCGCACGAGCATCCTCGAATCGCACACACGCTTTTTATGTCTCTCTCTCTCTCTCTCTCTCTCTCTCTCTCTCTGTCCGATACGTCAACACGCTTCTCCGTACGAGCGTGCACGTAGGTGCCATCGAGCCCGACACACATTGATAGAAATGCTTCCCCCTCCCGTCCCCCGATGCCTCTTGCCCCGGCCTATCTAAAGTCCCGTCGTCCTCGTCATCGTCACCCCGCTTGACACCGTACCGCGCTCTCTGCGCGCCCTATACATTCGTCCTCACTAACATTTACTTTTTATTTCATTTCTCATCGACGAACTTCTTCCCATTCACATGGTACAACATGAAAAAAAACTTGCAGGGCTCAAGAAACGTGCCTTTGCACGAAACGAATCGATAGCACAACATTATTATATCTATATATATACACGCACACACGAATACACGAAATATATGTATATGTGTTGATAAATGAACAGAAATACAAAAATACACGTAGATATATGCGTAAATTTTGAAAATTTAACGAAAGTGTTGAGAGATTTCGAGTATTGGCGATTTTTCACGAAACGTCAAAAATTTATGAACGAATAAATATTCCGACGTAATTGAATTAAAGTGTTTGCGCTTTTTTTTGAGAATTTTTAGCCATTTCGAGGGATTTCGAGCCAGGGGATCAGGAATTTGCGCTTTGGAAATTTTTAACGCGATTACGATTATTTATTTTCATTTAACATGGACGGACTCGATTGTGTATATAGTATATATGCAAAACGTGAATGCATGGCGCAAGCCAGCAGGCTAAATGGGACGAACGCGTACGCAGACTTTAGCCTTGGGTAGCGCTCGCTCGTAATGGAGTCCCGTGACGCGCGACGCACTCGGACTTGAAAAGCCAACGGCCGTTTATGAATATATAACGATATTACGAGACGTCCAGGTTTATTGAGATTTAGGGGTTTTTTTAAATGAAATCTTTATGTATTAACGCGATTTGGCTTTGAAGAAAATTGAAGAGGAGCCAACGCGATATCGCCTACGAAGGCATATCTCCGGGCAGCCATTTGCTGCTGCTTACGGTTTTGTGTATGTTAAATATAAAAAAAACTTACGCTTAGGAAAAACGTCGCACAATAATTTCGAGGATACACGAACACTCACGTATCACACTTTTCACACAAGCTTTTATATTTAATTGGCACGATCCAACATTCGAATCTGTCAACACCTCCGAAATGAAAATATTTGGATATTTTTCTTACCTGAACAGTCTTCTACAGCTAAAAGGATTCTCAGCTTCGAATATCCCGACCCCACGCCACTTATGCCGCATATACAAGTCTACGGGGAAAATCCTCTCTCCCATTGGTTTATTTCAGATAAGCCGCAAAAAGTCAGCCAATCAACGACAACCTTTTACCTTTTCGAGCATTTCTTTTTTACTCCCCCCACCACACTCAATAGCCAAGAGAGCGAAAAAGAGCGGGAAAAATATATTCAACAAATTCGACATCGTTGTACGATCTTTTCTCTTTACGTTTTTTTCAATATTTCGACTTGATTAAATCCTGCGAATTTTATTCGTCCAGTTTCCTCACAATTTCGCCTTCCTGCAACTTTTCCCTTGTTCCAATTGCTGTATAACAATCGCCGAGGTTAGAATGTTCCACCGCGCCAGATGGCGCCACCGGCGATGCGACTCAGGCAGCCAACTGTCGAAATTACATTTATTTTCCACACGGCACACACACACACATGCACACGTATCACGCACACACCAAGAAATATCTTTACAAATACGTCACACTCGAGAATTCAACGACAAGAAAACGCGCTCGTGTTGCGTGTTTCGTTGCAGACTCGCGCCGCCGCCGAACAGCGCCGCAATCGTTGCTTTTTTTTCCCAGTTGGTCCCATTGCTCTCGAGAGTTAATGCGCTTTTGCGCGTATGTGAGAATAATTTTAACCACATTGGCGCAGATGCACTCGGCTTTAGAGCTTACGCAAACGTGTCATGCAACTTTACACGCACGTATGACACACGCACACGGCTTCGTTCGTATTTACCGAATGCTCAAGTTTCCGGTGTCTCTTTTATACGATCCGGCATTTACTGTTGTTGGAATCGTCGCTGAAACCGACAGTTCCTCGCAACCCTGTACAGTTTATTCCAAATAAACAGAGCCCCACAAAGTTTTTACTTGAATTTTTCATTTTATTGCGATTTACGTTGTCGCCGCGTCGTTCGTTTCGATCGTGACAATCTCCCGGGCCGAGTGATAACGAAATAATAACAGAGTTTTCATTTTATTACACAATTCTCGAGAAACGTAAATAAACGAAGGAAATAAGTGCGAAAACAAGGCGCGTGTTCAGCCGCCAAAATCCACCGGCCCAATGACAATTCACGTGTTAGTGTTAATAACGCTTGTGCAATTATGATTCGGTAAAATCGCTCCAATTTGAGTTAAACGTTCGACGCAATTATGTTTACCGTGCTCCCAACGTCTCTCTGGTTTTTCTGACGTTTCTTCTTGTCGCCGCTCAAACCAGGTTATAACATCCAAGTTTTTTTACCTCTTCGATCCGACAGCTCGCAATTCCTGTCTCCTCGCGGTTTGAATCTTTTTCCCTATTTCATTCATTTCGTTGCGAAACATGAACGGATTCAGCACCGGCGAAGAAGACTCCAGAGGAGCCGCCGATCAAATCTGCTGCTTAGTCGACGAAGGCGAACGATGCTCTCGATCAGCTGGCAACGCTTCGTACAGCAAACGCATCCAGAAAACCGTCACCCAACGACGCCTCAAACTTAATCAGGATCACACGGTGAGTCCAATTTTTCGCATTCCACCCTTTTTATTTCTTTTTTCTCTCGATCCTTCAAATTCAATAATTAATATCCATTATTTCGTTTCTCTACCGAGCGTTTCCGAAATTCCGTTCATCTGGATCGAGAATTCGGAATGCTCGCAATTTTGTCCTAATTTTCATATTTTTCATCTACTCTCGATGTTTTTTGCAAAAATAACCAAAATTCAAATTCACCATGTTTTTTAAGATTATTTTAAGAACACTACAAAAAATAAACATGTCGAAGTTTGCCTCGTTGGAATTCGAAGAAGACTTATTATTTTTTTCAAAAAGCGCCTAATTTTTTGGACAATTTTCCACAATCAAATCGGAGAGTTTTCTTCCTCACCGCGAAACTGGATTTACTAGAAAAATTGCAACGGTCCCATTGATTAAAGAACGGATGAAGGAAAAATGTGTTTTTTGATGTTTTTGAATGGAAACTCATTATTTTTTTGTGTAGGAGCGCTAAATGTTTGTTGAGAATCTTTCACAATTTGATCGGGGAGTTTTCCTTGCGGTGGAAAAACCGAATTTACTAGAAAAATCACAACGATCGCGTTAATTATCTATACAACGTATGAAAATGTAATTTCTTCTCGTTTTTTAACGACGCAGACTTCGGTATCTTCAAAAAACAAAGGGATCGTCAAAAATGACAGGAAATAATTCCAAATCTGTCGTCAATAAGGCGGAGAAACCAATTTTACTCGTATTTTTTCGTTATTTCTCATTTTTTTCAACTTTTCTCGTGTCTTCAGTTTCTAGGACACAAACTCAAATTTCCAATGCACGCAGTCTCAACTGCGCAAACATTTTTGGGTTCTGCCAAAGAGACGAAAAAATTCTGACCGATTTTTCATGACTTCGATTCTATGAGAAATTTGATCATGCGCTCCTTCCGTCTCTTGCTATTTCAGTCCCGAGCCGAGCAATTTCCAGTAAAACTGTCCAAAACGATTGTTTGGATTCCAAATTTCATCAATTTAGCCCAAACCCACAAAGACACAAGCCGAATCTTCACAAAATGTCTTTAAATTCTGTTCTTCCCTTTGTCTCTGCAAAAAATCGTTCCAAACTCAAATTTGGTGAAAAAAGAGGAGAATTTTCAATGCTGTATTATGTTTCACAGTTTTTTCAATGATTGAGCTATCAAAGCTGTAGTGTTCAGCCTAGAAAACCGAGATATATCGTTCGGAGAAGATTCCGTGTGATTTTCAAAAATCTTGGGGTCCGTTGCCCTCCCCACCCGGGCTCGTCCATTCGCGTCTGAGATTTTTTTTGCCACGGACTTGTCGGCGAAGGGTCCGAGTTCCCACGGACGAGAAATTCAGCCAAGGAGTCGATCGTGTCGATAAATAACACAAAATCTCGATAACTATGAATAAACAATAATTACAAACACTTAATCAAGCCTCCAGAGTTGAATAAACATAATTTAGATCTTATTAATTTTCACTATTTTTATGGTTTTCTTACGAATAATTTGTAAATAATGTAACTTGATTTATTGTCGAGCTTTCATTTTCCTTATTATCCCTCCGTTGACCATTTTCTTTGCGCTGATTTAATTTCACATCGTTGCAGGTTCGCCATACTTACATTTGCGACTATCACAAACAAGTAATTCAATGTGCTCGATCGAAACAGCAGCAACAACGCAGGAGAAAAGACTCTGAGGAAGACTCCGGCGAAACTGACAACGATCTTCCCGAAGTTGATCTCTTCCAGCTACAAGTCGGAACTCTCAGACGTTACAAAAGGCATTACAAAGTCTCCACTCGGCCTGGGCTCAATAAAGCACAATTGGCTGATGTGAGTCGATCCCAACCATCGAAATACAAACAAATCTATTTTTTTGGCTATCTACATTTTTCAAATTTTCATTGCAATGCTAATTACTTCAATTTTGGCGAATAAGAAATTTGCAAAAATGCCGAAATTTTGCTTCGTTCGGAAGCTTTCCACGGAAATCTCTCAAGATTTCGGAAAACTTTGTCGTTTTTTTTTTTTTTTTTAAAGAAAAATGCATTTTTTTTCTAGCCACTTGTCAGAAGAGACAAATTTTGTTTTTCGAACGTCTCAGTGAAGAAAATGCATTTTTTTCCTAACCATTTTGCTGAAATGCCAAAATTTCGTTTCAATAACTTTTTAATGAAGAAAATGCATTATTTTTCTTCGTCGATTGCCAGAAATACCGAAATTTGGTTTGAAAAACTATTCTATCAAGAAAATGCATTTTTTTTCCTGCCCATTTTGCAGAAATACCGAAATTTTTGCCTGGAAAACTTTTCCGTGACGAGAATGCATTTTTTTTCTTAATCAATCGGCAGAAATGGGAAAATTCAGTCTCGAAAACTTTTCTATGAATAAAAATGCATTTTTTTAGCGGAAATTTCGTTTCATGACACTTTTCCATGACTATCTCTCGAGATTTCGGGGAGCTTGGGATTTTTTTGAAGAAAAATGATGATTTTTTTGCTCGCAGGCGTTAATGAAGCATTTCAAGACAATTCCAGTGGCCGAAAAGGAAGCGCTCAGTTTCTTCATATACACAGTGAAGACGAACGCGAATAAGTTGGATCAGAAAAACGGTTTGAGCAGCGACGCGACGTAACGGAGGTGCGGACTCGGTGCCGCGAGAGCCAAGCAATGTCCCATTTTAATATTAGCGAAACGAAGAATTACTTTTTTTTCCATCATCTTAAAGACTTTAACTTGTTGATAAAAGGTACATATTTTATAAGAATAATGTATAAATCTGAGAGAATATTATTATTTGTCCATTGAGTAAGAAAAAAACAAACTAAAAATCATACGACAACAAAAAAACGTAAACATTGACAACTTTTACTCTACGTCAGTTTTCTCACATTTTATTCACAACAAATCTTTCCTCTCTAACGTTTCCGTCGTTTCCTCTTCGCTGTCCCCGCTTAATTCTGTCAAAACACACAAAAAAAACGTCATTTTAGCAAAGCATACGCCATCACGAAGTTTTGTGTCTTTCGATCGATCAAAAACGTATTTTCTCGTTTACGAGCGTCTTGAAGAAATTTTAGAAATTTTTTGAGACGGAAAATTAACCCTCAGCGAACGATATGGGTCTTTTTCACCCATCGACAACTTTTTTTTCGAATATCTCGTTTTTGGAAACGTTCAATTTGAAAATAAAAAATTGCAATGACTATCAAAGTATGGGACCTCAAAGTAGAATCAAAGGAGAGTATTTGGGAATTTTTTCACATTTTTTTTGCTTCAAATACGTGAAATATCAGTGGCAATCCAGAATGAATTTATTTTCGAATTTTTATATTTTTTTCATTCAGTAATTTACTCTCCGCGGATAAAATGGATATTTTTGACCCGTACGACGACTTTTTCAAAATTTTGTTTTTTTGAAACGTTTCTATTGAAAATAAAAAAATGCAACGACTCTAAAAAGTATGGGACCTCAAAGTAGATTCGATGGAGAATATTTTAGAATTTTGACAGATTTATTTCTCCCCAAATACGTAAAATATAAGTGCCAGGACGGAAAAGACCTTCATTTTCCAAAAAACCACGAATAATCTTTATTAAAATTGAAAAAGGATTTTCATCCTTTATAATTACGGAGAAAAAAGTTTGTTGCGAGATGCAAAGATTGAAATTTCGATACCAAAACGAAATATTTTCAAACAAGAAAGTTTTTGGGTGCGAATTTTTCGTACCTATTTCGTCCAGAACTTGCTTCTCGATTTTTGCTTCGCCGATCATCTCAACGTCGCCGGATTCTTCTTCGTCCTCGGAGGATTCCATGTCCATCCACGTGCTTCGTCCCCCTTCGCCGATGGTGTCCTGAAAATTGGGAAAATCCAAGTATTCAGGATTGTCAATAATGGGGTTTTTTTTTTTTTTCTTCTTATAAATCCAGAGGCATACCGTGACCAATTCCGCCGATCCTTTGCCCAGAGACACGACGAGACTCGGGTCTCCGGTCGTGTCCACTTTCATCTTGATTTCCTCGCGATCTTCGTCCTCGTCGGTTGACGTACGATTTTCCAGGCACTCTTGACCGTTCCATCCTGCCAGCTTTATACTTATTCGTTCTCTCATCATTGACATTATTTTGTCGTTCGCTATCGAGTCCTTCAAGTGGCAGGTGCTTTCGGAGCTCGCATTTTCCTTGTTGTATCTGAACATCATTGATTTTTCATCACACAATTATTTTCCATGAAGCCCAGCTCACCCCAAAGTTCCAAATTTCGAAATTTTCGATAAGAAAAACGTCGTTGTTTGCATTTTTTTTAACCAAATATTTAGTTTATAGAAATTCATCGCACGCCATTCTCTTCGTTGTGAAAAGTTACAAATTTTCAAATTATCGAATTTTTGTCGCTAAACGCGGTCGTTTTTTCATTTTTTTGTTTCGTGAACATTTTCTTTACTGAATATTCAGATTACGGGAATATATCACGCGGCATTTTCTTACATATGGAAAAAATGAAGAATGGAGAGTTACAAATTTCGAAATTATCGAATTTTTGTGAGTGAAAACCGTTGCATTTGCATTTTTTCGTTTCATACCCTTTTTCCGACTGAATAGTCGATTTATAGAAATTTATTGGACGCCATTCTCTTCGTTATGAAAAAACGAAGAAAACGGTGTATGCCTAAAGCTGATTCTCGCATTCGAAGGACATTTTATGGCCAAGAGAAGTCAAGGGTCAGTTTCGACCCTCCTGTAAGATTTACTTTTCGAAAAAAATAAGCCAGACGTCTCGAGTCACCAATTTCGTTCAGATAGTAACGAAAACAGGAGAAAAAATAGGAATAAAATTGTGAACCTCATTTGAACGTCCTGTTTGACAACCTCTCGAATAAGTTTGACAATTTTGGCAGCGTGATTAGCAGCTTTGTTGGACACGGCGGCAATGACGTCAGAAACGATTCCAGTTCTCGCTGTATAGTCGAAATGCAGGCTGCAAATTTCTCTGTACGAATTGAGGGCCATCGTCAGTTGAGCGACGCTCAATCTTTCTTCCAGGTACGTGGGATCGAGCACGCTTCGCCCGCTGTAAAAAAAAAAAATCGACGATTTACCGATTTACCAATCGCGACAAAAACTTTTTCTTGAAATTAGAACAAAAAATCCAACTTTTCAAACGTCGCGAAAGAAACGCATAGAGGATGATGATAAAGCGTCAAGGGCAAAGGATCCCTTTCCGAAAACGAATGAACGATCACTTCTTCCCCATTTGTCGTCACGTCTGGTCTGTGAAAATGCGATAAAGCCGCCAACGTCGCTATACACGCGCAATCCACCAAATTCCCATCGTGGTTTATCACGTTCACGTCCACCCTTATGTTCCAAACCTGCAGACATTATTATTAACGTCAAATCCATGAGAATTTCAACCGAAAGTGTTACAGGCGAAAAAAAAAGTTCATTCCAAGCCCAAAAAAAATGGTAAAAATCGTCGACACAAGGAAAAAAGCGACAAATAATTGCAATCGAATTAAGTTTCGGAAAAAATCGAAATTTCCGAGTTAAAAGCAAGAAATATATCTTGAGATGGCTAAAAATTCCAAAAGTGCTTCAGGAGGTAAAAAAACGTTATTCCCAAGCCCAAAAGAATGTTGCAAATCGTCTCCACGACGATAAAAATAAGAAAAAAGCAATAAATAATGAAAATCGAATTTATTCTTGAAAAACATCGAAATTTCCAAGTTAAAAGCAAGAAATATTCCTTGTGATGTCTAAAAAAATCCAAAAGTATCTCAGAAGAAAAAAAACGTTATTTCCAGGCCTGAAAAATGTTAAAAATCGTCCAGACTCGAGTGAAATTCAGAAAAACGCACCAAACTGGATAAATCGCAATTAAATGAACTAATTTTCCAAAAAATTTCATATTTTTCGAGTCAAAACCAAGAAATCTTCACAGAGATGAAATTTTTTCAAAAAAATACATGAAAAATAAAACGGTCGCGATAAATTTCCCAAAAAAAATCAAATTTTCTCGAATTAAGTTAGATAAAGTTTCAAAATGTGATTCCGAGTTTTTTTTTCAAAAATTTGAAGCCTGTCAAGGATCGTGTAAAGATTTATAGATTTTTCTAACTTTTTGGTCAGCAACAATGCACAGCGATTCGAGGTCCAGACATTTCGAGTCCTTGAAACATTTTTCCAATTGTCTGTTGATAAAAACTCCCATTTCGGATTGGCGTCCAGCCTCAAAATGAGGCGCAGCCATCGGATTCAACTCGACAAAGATTTGCAACTTGCCCTCGTTCGGTCGAGCGACTTGCGGGGGCTGAATGTCGCAAGAAACGTTTGCGACGACTCTGCGAATTAAACGCGATTATTAATGGGATTTTATGGCGATTTAAAAAGTTGAATTTCAGGATCAATTACCTCGTTTGGCCCAATGTGGCGAGACAACAGCCCCAGGCCGAGCCAAAATACAATTTGACAGGACGAGCCTCCAACAATTCTCTCCCATCCAAACGCTGCAGCCAAAATAACGATTAATTATCAAATTATCAGACGATCGAGCGAATCATCAAGTTCATCATAATTTCGCTTCACTGCAGCGAAATATGACGCGCGTTGACCGAATTTTCACTCAGTTTTTCAAGCCAAACAAAATTCTTTTCATTTCCGAAGAGAATTCGTCGTTTTTTTGTAAACTTACGATTTCTTCGCAAATCGATCGATTCACAAATTCCCGTTCACACCGGGACAACGGAATTTCTCTCATTCTGAATCCTCCAATATTTATTTCCCTCTATTCACGATTAAAAGTCACTCCGAAGGTCCAGCACTTTTGATTTTAATAATAGTAACAAAAAAATACAACGTTTTGAGGTTATGTTTCTTCGCTTCGAACATGTGCGAACCGAACAGCGAATAGGAAACGGTTTCAGAGTCGAAATGTGCTGCCATCTGAGTCGACGAACGTGCCCGGCTTTAGCAGAAAGCTCGAAAAATTTCAGTCTGATAACGCGCACACGAAATATTGGAGCGATAATAAAAAACACGCGGAGTTGTTGAAAAAAATGGCAGATTTATCGGGTTTCACGGGCACCGGATTTGAGCAACATTCCGATGTCAAAGCAGCCTCGAAAAGTGTCGATGCCGAACTCGAGGGATTTCTCATGATGGAAAAGCAGAAGGCACAATTGACCGCCCAGGTAAATCCTCCTATTCGCTTCTGATGTAACCTCTCGAACGAAAAAAACAAAAATTTACAATTCCCCTCGATGTTGACGTTTGTTTACTCGCCAATTATTTTTCTCCCCCTGTTCTTTCTCCCAGATTCACGAATTCAACGACTTTTGCTGGGACAAATGTGTCGACAAACCCGGAATCAAATTGGACAGTCGGACAGAGACGTGTCTCAACAATTGCGTCGACAGGTTCATCGACGTTTCCCTCCTAATTACCAATCGATTTTCCCAACTCTTACAAAAATCAGCTGGCGGCCTTTGATGATTCGATCCACACGCCGCACGTTTCGTCCTCGATTGACTCTGATTCGTTACTAGCAACTTTTGTCCTGCCGACATTGTCAAATCCTCACCGGTCCATGGAAAATCTTGATGATAAAAAAATCGTAAATATCGCGAAAATTCCAGGAGCGGTTTTCCAGAAATTTTGTCAAAATAATGACGAATATTGAAAAATCATCGTAGCTGAATTTTTACCTTGTTTTATCCTCGTTCCATGTGGATTTGCCTTTCCCGTTGTAGCCAAAAGCTTGTACATCGCTAGTTTGTTGATTGTAAAATAAATTATATTGGAATAAGACACGAAGGCAGATTTTCTTTCACTCGTCCATTATCCCCATAATAATTGGAAACCCTGGTCCAAGAAAAGCGTAAAAAACGATGAAATTCTCGGAAATTCTCAGAAATAAAATAATTTGGAATAAAATATGAATAGTTTTTGAAAATTGAATGCTTGATCATGTTCATAGTAATTAAAAATCTTTATCCAAGAAAAACATCAAATGCCACAAAATTCTTAAGTATAAAATTGGAATGAGATACGAAAAGTTTTTTTTTTATTAAATGCTCCGTTTTCCCCATAAAAATTGAAAATCTCGGTCCAAGAAAAACGTCAAAAAACAGAATTCTCGGAAATTGTGCAAAAATAAAATAAATTCAATCGGAAAATTCATTTTCATTGAATACTCCATCGTTTCCATAATAATTAGAAATCTTGGTCCAAGAAAAATGTCAAAAACCACAAAAATTCTCGAAAATAATATACGAAAAGTTATTTTTTATCAAATGCCGCATCGTGGACGTAATATTTGAAAATTTTCATCCGATAAAAACCACAAAATTCGTAGAAACTTGAAAAATAAAATAAAGTTAATCGGAATAATATAGAAAAAAAGTTATTTTTATCAAATGCTTCTTCATCCTTATAGTAAAAACTTGATCCAAGAAAAACCATGAAATGCTCAGAAATTTTCAAAAATAAATGCGAATAAAATACGAAAAGTGATTTTTATCGAATTCTCCATCGTTCCCAAAAAAATTGGAAATCTTGAACCAAGGAAAACCACAAAATTCTCAGAAATAAAATCAATGAAATTGGAATAAGATACGAAAAGTTATTTTTATTAAATGCTCCATCCACATCCACATGATAATTATTACATTGAAAGTTGTATCCCACTGGGACATTGAAAATAGTTGCACCTTTGTTCACCCGAAAGGTTAAATCTTTAGGCGATAATTGCATAAATGTACCTCTTAATATTTTACAATGCTCTTCTCTCTCACCCGATTGTTCCAACGAGTTATTAATTATTTACAAATTGCAATTAAATGACGTACGGCCGCTGGGGCAAACACATGTTGTAAAAAGCATCTTTTTTCCAGAAATCTTTGCCTTTCCAGCCGCACCAACCTTTGCTCAATATTACTGACAGATCCTCGGCTCCTGTATAGTGCGGATCGAGGATCAAATATTTAACGTCGTCCCACGCCTCGTTGTGACTGATTCCCAGGATCGTGTGTGCCAATACTCCGCCACCTAAGAAAACGGACAAGTTTTGACAATCGTCATTGCGAACAGCAGAATGTAAATTCCCATGAAAATTAAGCAAAATTTCTTCTGTGTAAAATTAAATATAATAATATTAAATTTCATACCAAAGAAATTTTGATCAAGTCTTATGGAAATTTGATTTCTGCCCAAATTTTCGTCGAAATAAAATAATTTCCAACTCTTTACAGAAGAAATTTCGCGGTATTTGTGTCGGAATTCACTTTCTGCATAAATTTTCATGGAAATATAATATCGAATTTTTCGCAGAAGGAATTTTGATCAAGTTTTATGGGAATTCACTTTCTGCCTAATATCTCGTGGAAATATGATAATTTTCAATTTTTTACATAAGAAATTTCGCTTTATTTTCACAGAAATTTACACTCTGTCTAAATTTCCATAAAAATATAATATTTTCACGAAAATTCAGGCAGAGATTGAATTCCCATGGAAGTTGATCAAAATTTCTTTAAAATAAAATAAAATTTTATTGTATTTGTGGGAAAATGCACAATTTGCGTAATAAAAATTGCTCAATCATTAAGTTTTTTCGTATTTATTCGATTCCGATTCTCTGCTCTTACTCACCGATCATGACGGGGGTGCCCTGGGTCTCAAAGTGATGGACGAGATCACTTGCCAGTTCGGACATTTCGTCGCCGTTCGAAGCGCACAGGATTCTCACGGTGACTCCGAATAAAGTTTCCAGTACAAAACCAACCTCCGTTGAGCCGATCCACTGTTTGCTGCCTATAAAGCTCGAAGGCTTGTCGCCGATGTCGACGAGACATTTTTGCACATCCCGATGGGACGGAATCGATTTGTTCGTATAGCCCTGAAGCCTACGAACGATAATAAATCAAAATTCACGTATTTTCGTCGAATCCTCGAGCGATCGTTGTCGAAAATATCCGAAAGTCACCGATTTCATCATTTTTGGCGAAAAATTTCAAAATTCGCCGAAAAATATTAAAATTGAGCAATAAATGTCAAAGATGGCTGGAAAATTTCGAAATTTGGCAAAAAATGTCCAAACTTGGTGGCAAATGTCAAATTTTGCCGAGAAAAATTAAAATTAAGCGAAAAATGTCCAAATTTGGCGGAAAACGTGAAAATTTTTGGAACAATGTCGAAATTGGATGGAAAACTTCAAAATTTCCGGGAAAATTTCCAAATCTGGTCGTAAATGGAAAAATTCTCGGAGAAAAATTAAAATTGAACGGAAAATAACAAAGTTTGGTGGAAATGTTAAAGATTGACGGAAAAATGTCAAAATTGCGTGAAAAATGTAAAAATTGGGCGGAAAAAGGCACAGATTCCGCTATTTTCAATAAAATGTCAATCAAAAGTTCTTATGCGTTTACTAAAATCCCTGAGACGAGCGACATGGTACCGACTATCCTGCCACACTAATTGTTGGTATAATTTTCTCTGTGTCTGTATTGTCTCACCTGAACCACGAGACAATCGTTTGCAGAGACCTGTAAGCACAGCCCCATCCATTGTCATCGACACCGTTCTGCATATAATGATGATAAGCGTAAAGTCCGTTGACAGTGACGATTTTTCTGTCTGCAAGAACACAGCAAGCGTGACAAAAATTTTCTTCCTATTCGCAAGATTTTTCGAGTCCTTAAATTATTTTCACTTTTACCGGCAGGTGGAGGAACGATGGCTACGTGAGGATTCAACAAAGGCTCGTTGCTCGTCAAATCTCTCGAAAACTTGACGGCGTTTCCTCTTCTGAAGACGGGGCGATCCGGGCCGAAGGCGAGAGTTTTGTGCAAAGCTTTCCGATAGTCATCTGAAAACGGGTCACTCTAGTTCATTATCAAAACTGCAAAATTCTTCACAATAAAAACCAGAAAAATCAACAGCGAGCAAAAAGCAAAAATTCAACATTTTCGTTTTAATTGATTTTTTGTTGTTGTAACCAATCGCGTGATGCTAATTCAAAAGCTTTCGATCGATTTAATTAATGAATTTCCGATTAATAATCAAAATCGATTCAATCAATCGATTTAAATGGAAGAAATTGTAATTGAATAAAGTTATAAATGAAATTGAAAAAAGAAGTGAAAAATTAATTCCATTCTCCATTTTATTTCATTTAATTCGATTTAAACGATTTAATTTGTAATTCAATCAAATTAATTAATGAATTTTCGCATAATTAATTAATTAATTGGAATTATTCAATTATAATCGAGTCGATGCAGGTGAATTTCAATGAAATAAAATTGTAATTGAATAAAAATTAAAAATAGTGAGAACAATGAATTCGTGATTCAATCGATTTAATTAAAGAATTTTCCATTCATTAATTCATCGAAATTATTCGATTATAACCGTTAATCCAATTATTAACTCATTGAATCGAATTGAATGTAATGAAATTGTAATTTAATGGAAAATGGGTTGAATGGAAAAGTTTGTTTTGTCGTGAAATGCTTACGCATCTCCTCATCGGTTTTTCCCGTGGGATAAGTGACTGTAATCATATGTCCGCAAATACGGGGTTTGAAATGCATCGGAATTGGAAGCCTGAGTTTATCTTCGCCCTTGAGTTGCTCAACGATCGATCGTTCGATCAAGCGAACATTCCGACAGACGGATTCAACAAGAATCGCGTAAAGGTTTGCAGCCGTGACGTTCTGTCCAACGACCGACAACGCATCGATTTGCAGGTCGAACTGGAGACTCTCGAAAGAACCTGCAGGTTGAAATTTACTTTTTAATCGTCCAGAATAAAATTTTGGAAGATGCAAATTTCGATATTTTACGTTTTATGTGATGCAAAGCTGGAGCAAATTTCAGACTCGATTCCGCAGCTTTGTCACGCGACGTGCCCCACATCATTCTCGCTGGAATGGCGACCTAATTGTAACGATCATTTGAAATCTCATTTTTCTACTACACAAGAAAATCCACGATTTTTTTGCTTGTTTTCAATATTTCGAGGAAAAAAAAAGTTCACAATATTCTCTTACGACACGAGAACAGCGTGTAATTTTTTTTTAAACAAAATATCAACCGGAGCCACGAAAGGAATGCGTGGCAGGATTTTTATCCATAAAAATTCTAAATAAAAACGAAATCCACGTTTTTTTTGCCTGTTCTCAATATTTCCAGTCAAAAAAAAGGTTCACGATATTCTCTGACGACACGAAATCCCCGTGTAATTTTCCTTTTGCCAAAATATTAGTAAATGCCAAAAAAAAACGCTTGGCAGGATTTTTATCCACAAAAATTAGTACCGCAATTTCCAGAACATTTTTGGCCAAGTGATTCTTCTGATTGTGCAATAAAGGTTCATTCGGAGCGAGTTCCTGCTTTATTGAGACGTTTTTGCTGTCGCTGTCCGTGTCCAGGAGGTAAAACTTTTTCTCAGGAAATTCGAAAGCCACGATTCCAGAAGCTATCTGTACGAAAAATTAAAATTTTTCAAAAAAGCGCTAAAAAAATGACGAACAATAAAAAAAAAAAACAAAAAAATTGTTGAAACGTACATTTTTCCTGGTTTCCTGAAGAGCTTTCACGACGTCCTCCCTCGTGGTGATTATTGGAAAACACGTTTCAACTCTGATGTAAAAAAATCTCTCCCAAATATCTTGTTCGCTTATTATTTCTACTTTTTGGGCAGATTGCAATATTTCGTGGACGTAATAATACGCCTGGACATTTTTATCCTTCACGGAATATTTAATCAGAAGCGGATTGTCCGTAATGTCAATGTCCTGCGGAATAATTTCATTTTCTCGTTGAAACTTTGATCGCCGACTGCACATTCACAATAGCTTAACCCTAGAACGGTAGCCTTTTTTTTTTTTTACTATTCCGGTAACCTGGGGGATCATAAACGACCCCAATTTTGGAAAATTCATATCTCCGGTAAATTTGAACGAAAAGTGTTCAACTTGGGCTCATTCGTTCCGTTTTTTAGTGCAGAATCACGCGAGCCTGGGATAATTTTGCTTAAAGTCGAAAAACTGGTAAAAAATGCGGTGAAAGTCGCCTGGGGTCGTTTTCGAGCTTCAGGTTACCGTTCTAGGCTTAGAAAGAAGAAAAAAAAAGAAAGTTTTTTAAGAATATTGGACAAAGGGAAATTTATCCCCACAAGTCAGCTCTGCAACTTTATTGGCTCTGAGGAAAATGATTCCGAGTCTCCCTGCGAAAAGGCACCAAAAAAATGTGCAAAATGAAATGAAATTTGGAACTTTCTGATTTTGTATTAATTGACAACGTTTTTCGCCCTTTTTTCAACATTTTGTATCGATTTTTCAACCTTTATTGTTATTTTAAAAGGGATGAAAAAAAATTTAGAATTTTCTGCATTCTTATCGATTCCAAAATTTGTTTATACTCAAGACTGCATTGGAAAACCTCTCCACAATGGGAACCGGAGTAATAAACAGCGAGTAAAGAAGAAAAATTGAAAATTTTCATTTACATTGAATTTATGTTGTGCAAAATCATAAGATGCTGATTCAAAAGTTCTTGAAGCTCTGAAGATACGTTCACCTTGATGCATTTGAATAAAAAGAAAGAAAAATCGAGGAATTATGGAATTATATTGAAATTTTGACTCCAAGGAAAATAATTTTGAGTCTTTGTGCGAGAAGGCTTCAAAAACCCTGCAGAATTCAATAAAATTGGTAATTTGCAGTATTTTTATCGATTCCCAAATTGTTTTACCGTTTTTTCCAAAACTTTGTATGAATTTTTCAAATTTTTATGATCTACTTTCCTCAATTACACATTTTTCGACAACAATGAAAATTTTTCAAACACTTTTCAGCTTCTTTAGGATTTTAGGAAATTGCTGAATCCGGGAAGTTGCACAAATTTGGGAAAAGTGGATTTTGAAACAAATTCAAAAACCAAAAGTCGCTGACGAAGTGAATTTTGTACCTTGAACGCGGCAGGAATGGGTTCCTCGCCCTCGCCGATAAACAACACCCCGCACAAATCGATTTCAGCCGGCATGTTGGGTTGCAAAGTTGTAGGGTCTAGAAAACAGTCGTCATCGTCTTTGGATTTGTTGACGGCGAATGAGAGCACCGTCAGTGTGTTGTCGTACATTACGCCGTAAAGACGGCCCGTTCTATCGGAGTTTGCAAACTGCAGACGCTGTAACGACAGGATATTTGCAAATCGTTAATTTTGATTGATAGAAAATGCATGAATGTTAAATCGTCACGAGAAAAATATTTACAACGATTAATGGGAACGAGATCGAAGGATTAAAAGGGAAAAACTCACGTCAATGACAGTTGACGAAATCGTAAGCGGTGGCGTCATTTTTCGAAGCACAAACAAAAACAAGTTGAAAAGCGACAACAACAACAACAATAATGAAAATATAAAAGGGAATTGTTTAAAATGCCATATGCGTTTGCTGACAGATGATTTCGCGTGTACCCTTGGAGGGGGATGAGGAAAAAGCCCGAATTGACAAGCGCCGATAAATTTGGTCGCGAGAGAGCGCTCACGCTCGTCCTGCGCGTTGGGCACAGCCAACGAACAGATGTACGTGCATGCGGAGAACAAAAGTATGCGATGACTTTACGAACTCGCAGTTTCAAACTATAACCGAGGATTGGGCAGTGAATATTAATCGAGCTTTGCCGCTTTGCCATTGGCTCTTTTCAAGCAACGCTGCAGCTCGTAACGTATAGCCAGCTGGTTGAAGTTACGTTTGTTTGAAATCAACGGGTTCCCCCCTACATACAGCCCAAACTTTGTTGGTGTGTTCGATTTGCGTAGAAGCGGCGGGATAAATCCATTGCCATGGCCGTGAGGTTGTGAGCTCGTTCACAGAGACGAGAAAGTCCAAATTTTGCCGGAACGAGAAGAATTTGACAAGAAAACGAGGGCTCCGAAATTCTTCTCGAAATTTTCATAAATCGCCCATCAGTCCGAAACGCCGGGACGAGTCCTCCGCCAGAGATTAACGGCCGAAAACGCGCGGCCCCTCGAGTTTGTTCCCTCCGCAACGACCACCTTCAAACCAGCGTGGGAAACATTTTTTTCCCTTTTTTCACCTCCACCGAATTCAGCCTTTTTTTCGAGCCACCCGCACGCGTCACCCGCCAAAAATCACCCTCAAACAAATATCGCTTTATTCGACAACATCGCAATGGCTACTATTCGGATACACGAGGATCAAGAAAACAGGATCGTCGATCTACGACGGGGCAAAGAGAACTCTGCTAATCAGGCTAATCCTCTTCAACTCCAGAACAAACGACCGGTTTTGGCGGTATTGCACAATAACTGCCATCGCAATGCTAAAATCGTGAGTACCAAAATTCATTCAATATTTTATCAACATCGCGCACCGCTTTTTTTTCCAAATTTATTCCCATTTTTCATCGCACCGAATTCCACGTAACGATTTCAAAAACCTTCGTCGTTGACGCAAATTTTACTTTTCCCTCCAAATCGTGCTCCATTTTTCCTCGAATCCCCAAAAATTCCCAAATTCGACCAAAAATCTTCGTCATTGACGCAAATTTTTCTTTTTCCTCTAAATCGTGCTCCATTTTTCCTCAAATCTCCCAAATTTTCACAAAAATCGTCGCTGTTCCACAAAATTCCAAATTTGACGAAAAATCCATCGATTTTTTGCAAAATTCCGAAACGTTCGTCTCTCGCCGACAGGAAATTTGCGGCAAGGATGAAAAATACACAAAAGCCAAGGCGTTTGTGCCCGCACAAACGGAGCCCTTTAAAATCTTTGACGAGAACAAAAAAGACGAAGGGACCATCAAGGTCTACGAGGACAAACTGGTCGAAGAGACTTCGGTGGTGCTCAGGGAAACTAGAGAATCGGCGGAAATAAAAATCAAGCAAACGAGCGAAATTTGCACAAAGCTCGACCAAGAGAAACTCAAGCTTCAAGTTAATCCGAGCAACGTCGGAGTCGTCCCTCCGTTTTGTAGCGGAATCCTAGAAAAACACGAAGATTCTTTATTCCCGCAAGCGGTGCCCATGTCTTTGGACAAATCGCTGGCGTTTTTGGACTCGGGTAAAAAACAAGAGCTCAAAGCCAAGAGGGAGGCGTGCAAAACGCTTAAAAACAGTTTTTTCGACGTCGACGAATACAGGGCGGACATTTACAATTATTTGCGAGTTGCCGAGGTGAAAAATCATTTTTTTACGAATTTTCAACATTTTTTAACTTGCAGTTTCGTGAAATTTCGAGATTTTCCAATTTAACCAATTTTTTCTACGCTCTCAGACTCAACACAGACCAAAGCCTGGCTACATGAAGAAACAGCCGGACATAACGTACTCCATGAGGTCCATTCTGGTCGATTGGTTGGTCGAGGTCGCCGAAGAATATCGACTTCACAGCGAAACTTTGTATTTAGCAGTTTCTTACATTGACCGATTTTTGTCGTACATGAGCGTCGTACGAGCCAAACTCCAACTCGTTGGTACAGCAGCCATGTTTATTGCCGCGTAAGTATCGAAAATCACCATTTTTTCCTAGCTTGTTTCATCCATTATTACGATAAATATCGTTGCAACGATAAAACGCCGGAAACTATGAATTTTAATGCTATTTTGGGGGATAAAAGTTTGTTCAGTTCCCAAAAAAGCCAAAAAAACAACTTTGTAACCGAATAGCAACGGTTGCCCCATGAATTTTGAGTGATTTACATGAAAAAGCGAATTTTATTCAACAAATTTCCATCAATTATTGAAAAAGTCGAACTCTATGAATTTTATGCTCTTTTGGGGATAAAAAGTTTCGTTGGTTCCCAAAAAAGGTCAAAAAATGACGTGCAATGGCTTTATAACCGAGTAGCAACGGTTGCCCCACGAATTCCTAGAGATTTACACGAGGAAATGAATTTTATTCGACAAATTTCCATAGATTATTGAAAAAAGTTGAATTCTGTGAATTTTATGCTATTTTGGGGGATGAAAAGTTATGTTGCTTTGCAAAGACGACACAAAAATGACGTGCAATGACTCTGCAACGAAATAGCAACGATTTCCCCGATTTCCTGAAGGTTCTAACAAGAAAATGAAGGAAACTGAATTCTTTTCAATTAAATTTCCATCGATTATTGAAAAAAGTTGAACTCTATGAATTTTACGCTATTTTGGGGGATGAAAAGTTTCGTTGGTTCCCAAAAAGGACAAAAAAACGCCGTGCAACCGAATAGCAACAGTTACTCCGCGAATTTCTAGAGATTAAAGTGAAAACTGTCTTTTTTTTCAACAAATTTCCATCCCTCATTGAAATATTTGTTGATACTTGCAGAAAATACGAGGAAATTTATCCCCCTGATGTCGGCGAATTTGTGTACATAACGGACGACACATACACGAAGAAACAAGTCTTACGCATGGAGCATTTAATCCTTCGCGTCTTGTCGTTCGATCTTACAGTACCTACGCCACTCGTTTTTTTACGAGACTACTGCATTAGTAATAATTTATCGGAAAAAACTCTTTTCCTGGCAATGGTAAGTAAAAAACGCCAGAATCGTCACGAAAATGTTTTTTTCCTCAGCAGATTTCAAAATCCCCATCGAATATTTATCCAAACGCAAAATCGGCTCACAAATTTTCATAGTCTCGGCAAATTGAAGAAAAATATTTAAAAAAACGTTGCAAACTTCAGTTTCATAAAGTTTTTCCAATTTCAATAAAATCGAACAGTTTTAATTAAATGGAATTAATTCTTCATTTTTTTGCGTCTTAGTACTTGTGCGAATTATCGATGCTCGAGGCCGACCCGTATTTGCACTATTTGCCGAGCCATTTGGCGGCGGCGGCCGTGGCGATGGCGAGGCACACGCTCCAAGAGGAAATTTGGCCGCACGAGCTCGAATTATCGACAGGCTACAGTCTCAAGGACTTACGAGGATGCGTATCGTCCTTGAGCAGGACTTTCTCGAACGCGGCGAATATCCAACAGCAGGCCATACAGGAAAAGTACAAAAGCAGCAAGTGAGTGTTTTCCAGCGCCAAAAAAAATACGAAAAATGATGATTTTTTCGGATTTTTCATGCTTTTTCCATTTTTTTTTCCAAGGTACGGTCACGTCGCGCTTCTCTTGCCCCGGAGTACGGACCCGCTATCGAGCGAGGACGATTTGGAAAGTCCCTAAAGTCGGACGAGGCCCAAAAAGTGTCTCGAGAACGCGAAGCAGACAAAATTTAGGGAAGCAGAAAGATGAAATATTTTGAACGAAACCGCAAACGCTAAAAAAATCCCATGCTTTTCGCGGTAATTAACGAACCTCCCACGGACGAGAGAAAAAAAAAATGAAAAATAAATTTTTTTGAAGAAAATCATTTGAAAAATGCTAAAGTTTAGAAGCGAAACCACAAGGAGGGGATCAGTGCAAGACTGACCTGCAAAACGAAAGAGTGCATGAATGAACTATGAATTTTTCGAGCCCCTGAACGGCTGAGCCCGCACTGTTTTCTTTTCGAGCGACAATTTGGTCTAACTTCATCGTCACGTTTTTCCCCAACAACTCCCGATATTATTACCAACGCGTAAGTTGGCAACCGGCAAATTTTAACCCAACGTCATCCCAAGCTCCGTCATTATATTAACGAGCGGCACTCCGGACCACGTTGTTTAACGTTTGTTACATTTTTTTTATAGTAGTTATAAAAAGCGAATTAGAAAAAACCGAGAAATAAGAAAAAAAGTCAGAAAATAGCTCTTGCAACATTTTTAAAAGCAAATATTTGAATGCGGCCTTTAAAAACCACGAAAAAATGAAATAACGCACGAAATATTGAAAATCCGAAAATAAAAAAAACAAAATTCCCGTTGCCAGTGAACAAGTTACGTTTATATTATGATAATAGTAATATTAATACGATTATTATTGAAAGTAACGATTTCTTGTATTTATTATTCAATACTATTTGGACGCGCATGCTTGTACGTGAGACAACGAAATTTTCCCCAATCCAAATGTACGAACAAACCGTTTTTTGTCTTGTCTTGTTTTTTTTTCTTACACGCATCGTCTCATTGTTTTTGTACAATTATTTATTTAGACGTCGCTCATAGTGGAATTTTCTTCCCGTACGTCACGTTCCACACTCTATTACCTTTCTGGAGTCTCAATACCAAAATATACGCGCGAATCTGCAATCCCTCATGTACGAGAATTATGTATTATTGCCGCGAAACATAAAAATACATTACGTGCTGTACTTACACTATTTATTGTCACGATTTGTATTTTTATTGTTTGTTTTCTCTGCGACCACCGAATAAATCGCTTCCGGAAAGGAGACTAATTGAAAAATCGCCCGTTGTGACGCGACGAAACGAGAAATTGTTGAAAATCTGATGAAAACTCGATATTTTATGTTTTTTTCGATTTAATTTGACGGAAATTTCGTTTACGTTGGGAAACGCGCTCGATTCTCTAATTTCTCGAAACGAACGGCCTTTTTGGTGGACTTTTTTTTGGAGGCATAGTATTTTAATAATCTAGGAATAATCGATGTCGCGTTTACAGGCGGAATGTAATGAGTAGGCAAAATTGAATAAACGTTAATTCAACGAACTTTTTGTGTGTGCTTTTTTTTATACAGTTATAATACACATTGACGTTATATTTATGGGCTAAACGGAACTGTGGGTGAATCAATCGAACGCGATCACGAAAAACAACCATGATAAGCTTCCTACAAACCTTAAAAAGGTGGGCGCGATTTGATCCGTAACAAGCGATCGACTCCTAAAATTCCAATAAGACTAAAACCATATTTTTTCCTTTCTAATTAACATTAATTTATCGTACATTTGAATGTTGCTTGAAAAATGGTTTTTCACGTTTACAACACGAAAAATACGTGTTTGTGGATTGAAAACATTACGATTAATCATTTTTCTTGTTTTTTTTCTTTTTCCATGTATTTTATCATACTTTTCGCTTTTCTTCGATTGCGCCAAGGGTCGGGGAGTCGCGATACATCTCGTAAACAATAATTTCATCTGTGGAATGTAGGATGCTCTAGTTTTTAAGGATTCGAACGCGCATACTCTGGTTTTTTTTCTTTTCCTTATGATAATACTGAACAATATATTACAATTTACATTCATAGATTTTCCTGTTAGTTTATAACGATTTCGTACGCTGCAAGATGCCGTTTCGCTCGCGAAACGAAAGAATTTACGGCTTCTTTGATCTCTGAACGTACACGGAGAGAAATTTAATGGAAAATTACTCGGGCGCGTCGTTTCTGGTGCGACGGTCATTAAAAATTCATATTCTCTTGAAAATACCAGAAAATTTGACATTTTTCGCCCAATTCCAGATGAAAAATTGATGTTTTTTTTTTCGTAGTTATTTTTTTATATCATTTTCTCTCCGTCGAATATAATAACAATTTGCAGGATTAACTTGCGATGATTGGCACGACCCCTTTGCGATGAAATTTCATTTTTTCTCTCGATATTTTCGTAAATTTCAATCTTTTCTTTAAACTTAAAAAACGTCTTGGGTTATATTTGCGCGTAAATATTGGAGAGTTGGCTTTTTGAGGAACCGATCGCGTTTTTTGGTTCTTTTTTTTTTTTTTTAATATCTTAACGCCAAGACGTAACAATCTAAAAGCTCCGAATTCCCGAGCACAATGTCCCATGGACTGTGAATAAAGATTTAGGCCCGATGAGACTTTTGCCGGCGAATCTTTCGTATCCTTCAAGCACCGTCGACGCGCCATACAATCAGCATTAATGACGAGAGTCTCGTGGATAAAACTCGGCCAGGGTCGAGGCCGGGATACGCTTCAGCATCTCCTTCGGGAAAATACGCAAAAGTTGCCAGCCAATGTCCAGCGATTCGAACACCGTTCGATTCTCGTAACTTCCTTGCGAAATGAAGTTCTTTTCGAATTTCGAGAGAAACTCGAGGTACAGAAGGTCGTCGGGGGTCAAGGCTTCCTCTCCGACTACGGCCTTCATGGCCTGCACATCTTTGCCGATGGCGTAACAGGCGTACTGAACAAAAATCACACCAAATTTCCGTCCGTTACTTTGGTTTTCTTTCGAAATTTCATTCTTGGCTCGTAATTTCGAAAAAAAAAGTAAAGAAAAGTTACGGACTTGACACAATATCTTAGAAAATTTGGAAAAAATTCAAGCGAATGCACGATTTTTCGAAAAACTCTGATTTTCGTAAAATTTTTGAAAAATGTTCAAATTTAAACCGCTCAACCGATATTTCCCAAATTCAATTCCAACCTCACTATCATGATACTTTATCTTTGAAAAAAAAAATTGTTAATGAATCTTAAAATTTAGATCGGTGACGGAAGTTTGAGAAAATTTCAAAATGCCATAAAATTCGTATTTTTTTTAGCAATTCCTATAAAATTCTCAGATCGTCAAGTTCCAGAACGTACACACACACATCCGGAGATTTTTTCTAGACACGATTTTTCCATGTTTCGGGACATTGTATCAACATTGACAGCGAAAAATGGGGGAAAAAAAAATTCTTCAACTCACCAGCTGATTGGAAACGTCTGAGTGATCCTTGCGAGTCATGCCCTCGCCGATGGCGGATTTCATGAGACGCGACAAAGAAGGAAGCACGTTGATCGGGGGGTAAATCTGTCTGTTGTGCAACTGACGATCAACGTAAATTTGTCCCTCGGTAATGTAACCCGTCAAGTCAGGAATGGGATGAGTAATGTCGTCGTTGGGCATAGTCAAGATTGGAATTTGAGTGATTGATCCATTGCGACCCTCGACACGTCCAGCGCGTTCGTAAATTGTGGCAAGATCGGTGTACATGTATCCGGGGAAACCACGACGTCCGGGAACCTCTTCACGAGCAGCGGAAACCTCACGAAGAGCCTCCGCGTAGGAGGACATGTCGGTCAAAATAACGAGCACGTGCTTCTCGCATTGATAGGCCAAAAATTCGGCGGCTGTAAGAGCCAAACGCGGCGTAATGATACGCT
Organism: Diadegma fenestrale; assembly: GCA_037043255.1. NCBI lineage: Eukaryota > Metazoa > Arthropoda > Insecta > Hymenoptera > Ichneumonidae > Diadegma > Diadegma fenestrale. Next base: position 3,546,375 of record CM073310.1, read on the forward strand.
CGATGGTTGGATCGTTGGCCAAGTTCAAGAACAAACAAACGTTCTCCATCGAACCATTCTCCTCGAAATCTTGCTTGAAGAAACGCGCCGTTTCCATGTTTACTCCCATAGCGGCAAATACTATGGCGAAATTGTCCTCGTGCGAATCCAGCACCGATTTTCCTGGAGTTTTTACCAAACCGGCTTGACGACAGATTTGGGCAGCGATCTGAGGAATTCAGAATTGCATTAAAAATCAATTTCCCTCGCTATTTCCCTCGATGAATTGAAAATTATTTGAAATTTTTTTTATAACCTTCTGTGAACTCGTTTAAAATTTGAATCATTTTATTCAATTATTGAAAATTTAATCGTAATCGATACGAAAAACGAGAAATTCCCTGAATGGGCACCCCAGACCCATGTGTGTCTACCGAGGGTTGAAAATTCATTTTTTCCTGCGAAATATGTTTATCATTTTCCATCATTGCCCAGAGAATTCGTAAGACGAAAAATCAACGTTGGCAGACGCTTATTGTCGAAAAATATGACTCATTCTTGCTTAATGAGTTGAGGTACAGTAATTGTTGTTTTGGGCGAGTCTAATTAGTTTTTTTCACTCAATATTCTTCATGGAACGTCCCTGGAGTATTTATGTACAAGAAAAACGTAATTTTGTGCAGATTTATAAAAAGTATTCAGCTCCAAACCAATAATGGTGGGATTTTGTCAATTTTTGTATTTTTAAACAAGTAAATTCAACTTGCCAGTCAATTATTCTGTCCCACAAAACAACTTTATGTAGGGTTCTTCAAAATTTTGCATAAACGTTCTTGGCAGCAAAAACAACAGTTTTCTCCGTCGAAGAAAAATTTTCCGACGATTAAAATTTGAGATATTTAATTTTCAATTTTTTATTTTCACGTCTCGTTGAAAAGTCGCAAAAAAAATGTATTTCGGATTTTTTTTGCAACTCATGAATAAAACGCGATTTGAATTTTCACGCGTTTGAATGGGAAAATTAAAAAATTGGAAATTAAATATCTCAAATTCTTGAGGGCAGAAAATTTTTCTTCGTAGGATAAAGTTGTTAGTTTTCGTGTCAGTTCATGCAAAATTATAAAAAAATTCTAAATGGAGTAATTTCGTGTTAGAAACACGTCAAGCGCTTTAGAAAGTTTTTTAAATTATTTTCTGAGCTCGAAATTCTTGGTAAAAACCGAATTTTCATTGGTCGCTTCGTTTTTTTTGTTGAAAACGAAAGGAAAAAATGATTTTTGGATGAAAAAGTTTCACCTCGTTGTGGGGCAAACCGGCGGCGGAGAAAATGGGAATTTTCTGGCCTCTGGCGATGGAGTTCATGACGTCAATGGCGGACAGTCCGGTCTGGATCATTTCCTCCGGATAGATACGGGACCATGGGTTGATGGGTTGACCTTGAATGTCGAGGAAGTCCTCGGCAAGGATGGGAGGTCCTTTGTCGATGGGTTTGCCGGAGCCGTTAAAGACACGCCCGAGCATGTCCTCAGAGACGGGAGTTCTAAGGATGTCGCCGGTGAACTCGCAGAGAGTGTTTTTGGCGTCGATGCCGGAAGTTCCTTCAAAGACCTGGACAACGGCCTTGGATCCTGAGACCTCCAGGACCTGGCCGGAGCGCAGGGATCCATCCGCGAGTCTCAACTGCACTATTTCGGCGAATTTCGGAAATTTAACCTCGTCGAGAATGACGAGAGGTCCGTTGACTCCGGACACGGTTTTGTATGCTGGGTGGGAAAAAAAAAACAATTTTTTTCGTCAGTCGAAGAGACACGAGACTGGCGAGTTGTCAGTCACGGGTTACGCCCGAGCTCGCCCTCGAAATCATCGTCGAATAAAGATCGCGAGGTTTTTCGGAATATTACGTAACGAAAATCTTGTGCAATTGTCAAAATAACGTGCAAATTCTTTCATTACGTTGAATATTCGCGAGTGCATTCATAAGCAACGAAAATAATTTGCGTTTCAAGTCAATTTTTACCACCATCATAGGCGGTCGTCTGCAGAGTCACATGACTCTGCTCCGGAGCGCTCTCGTAGGAAATATTCCGCGTTTCTCGTTTCCTCATAAATCGCAGGAGAGAAAAAAAATCGATAAGACACGAAAGAAGCCAAGTATTGGGTATTCGAGGCGAATAATAGCGATGCATTTTGGGCGAAACATATTTGAGGGAGCATCAGCTGACCCACTCGCCAACATCGATCAGATGCTACGCCCATTGAGCTCCGCGAGATTCGAGACGAATTTACAGCCCGAATTAGAGACGAATTTGCTGCTTTTAAATTCACTTACTCAGTCGTGGCTGCGATATGAAATCTCTGGAGACAGCCAGAACATGCTCCTGAGCCGCCTGCCGAGCTCCCATCGTCGATTTCGCGTACATTTTCTTTTTTATTCTTCACTATTCCTCCGGACTTATTCTCAATTTATACTTTTTCGTCACGGGACAAGATTCGCCGTACAGCAGAAGGCTGATACTGCTCGGGGCGCCTGACTCTGATACTGCCACCAACGTCAAAAGAGCGACTGCGATAGAAAACGAGCCAAAAGCCTTGAGGGAGGGGGAAACGTTGCGCAGATACGCAACGCGCGCGCGTTTGTGCTCACGAAACGGACATCGCGAGAAAAAATTGTCGAGCGAGCGAGCGAGCGAGAAACGAAACTTCACCACAAGTTCAGGGCTGATGGCCAAGAAATTTTACGAAATCATTACAAATAGCCAAGTTTTTCAAGATTCCCTGCAAATTCAAATCATCGCCAATGTCCCTGATGCACTCAACATTCTCCGCGGCCAAAATGTGTCGAAATCAAAGTTGATCTACCGTAGAAAAAACTCCACTTGACACGAGATAGATAGAGACGGCGATTGAAAACTCGCGGCATCACGTGCTTCTAATTTGACCCACTATTTTTTGTTTTATATCCATTTTCCGAACTTTTTACCAAAACTTTTTACCATTTAGCAATTTCGCATGCAATTCACGAAATTAGTCAATATTTATGCATTTTCATGGGTTTTTTACGGGCTTATTGAAAGTTTTTTCGTTCAATTATTCGACTCGAGTCGTGTCTCGATCCTCCAGAATGGCGCGGGATCTTTGAAAATCGGATCGCGCCCGTAAAACGCATAAAAATGCACATCGCAGCAAAGAATTTTTCCAGTGCAGTCTTCCGAGAAATACAAATTAAAATCGTGCACGTTTTTTGCAGGCATGAATGCTAATTCTAAAAAACAAAAGTGTTATGAATTTTCTATTACATTTTACCGACCGAGCACTTTAGAGGAACTTACCGATTGAAAGTAATCGACGAGTTACCGCTAATGGGTAAAACAGGAATAAAGAAATGTACACTCGTTGCCGGCTGCGTTTACTTATCGCTGCACGACGAGACCCTCTAGTCGACCAAAACGACCTCTGTGTCTTAGCGATGAATCTTCGGCGGCCATTTAGTGCGTGATCGCGTTTGAAATGTTCAGTAAAGTCGGGTCCATAAAAAACGAAAGTTGTCACGAACTTTTTGGTCGCAAACAAAATATAAATTTATAAAAATAAACAAGAACGTGCGCGAGGTTAAGATTCCGTGTGGTCGCGATGTTTGCGCGAGTGTTTGTGAGAAGGAGACGAAGAGAAGGATATTCCACAAAAACGCAGATTGTACAAAATCCATGTATTGAGTCAATTTTTGTTCATGCCTTATAAAACAAATGATGGGTGGGTTCTGAACCTCCGACGCACCGGTACACAGAGCGAGTAAGTATATAAATCGCCAGTTTTCGTTGAACGTCATTGCGCGCACGTTGATTTTTGTTGAATGCGGCGTCGAGGCGCGTATATTGCTTGAAAAACAGCGTGAGACCGAAAAGTTGTCAAAGTCCGATTTGATATGAATATATGAGCGGCACGAAGAACGTAGCAAAAAAAATGGACGATTCGTACAAAAACAAAACGCTAGTTTGGTCGCAATTCTCGCAGTTCGACCTTTTTGCCCGCCATTTTCTAGCAGAGCAAGAAAAACTGGAAACAAATCAACAACCAAAGTTTCCTCCGACAGTTTCCAAACAAATTTGTACAGAATAAACAATTTTTTAACAGGGATTTACGAACGACGCGTAACTCGGGGCGAAAAGCCGCGCGCGCGCGCAGTTTTAAAGAAACTTGTCGCGCGATATAAAGCTCCGTAAAGTTTTCGATATATCACACATTGCGTGCGCGAAAACGCACGAAATTACAGCTGATCTTTATGTAACTACCATTTATTAGTGCTCGTCTCGATAGCGCGACATAGAGTGAACGCTTAATTACAATATGTATACACAGTTGCCTCGTGCCCGGGCTTGGTTCGTTCGTGCAGAGGAGAGGGGGAAGCTACGGGCGCGTAGATTTGGCGCTCGCGCATTCATAACCTCAAAATTCACACTTTTCGCCAAAATCTCATTCCCACAGACACAATATCTCCCAAAACACGTGTGGGTGTGTTTCCTCATGTCCGAATTGAGCAATCGAACGATAAACAATAAAAAATGAAATAAAAACAAGAGACGAGGGAATAAAGTGATTGGAATTTATTGCACCGAGCTTAAATTAAGTCTTTGACGCAGTATAGCGCGTGGTCGTAACCGAGGGGCGTGTAGTCGCCACAGAATACACAATATCGAGCCTACGAACTGCGTCGATCGAAAAAGCGTCCTTTGATATTACAATTTATTTACAAAAACGATCGTTCTTCGCAAATTCTCGTTTATTTTTCACTTTTTTTTGACGATCGCGATCGTTGGCGAGTCGAAAATTCTTTCGTCGACGAAAATAACGTTTTCGCGCGATCAATCGCTCGCTCGCGACGTCACGTGGGCGCGTGACCCCTTTGACCTTGCCGACTCGTTTTACACCGGGGAAAAGGTTACATCTCTCTATTAACGCTATCGCCGTTATAATCCGTTATCGCCAATTACACAATAATACAACTAACTTATCAAATTATAATTCTTTAAACTCTCCGAGTAAAAATAACGCAATAATGAACGATTTTTTTCATAATACGGATGGCGGGCGGGGGAGGGGGGGAAATTGGAGAAAAGGAAGTTGAGGAATAATCGGGAAAATCGAATTTTTGTACAATATTTACAAGTGTCTGGTTTCAAGGTCGCGAACAATAAATACGACTCCAGACGATAATTACACAGTATATTAGAAAAAAATTAAAATTAAAATGACGCAACTTGTTTAACAATTATTTCGAACGACTGAACGACCTAAATATTCCCCACAAAAAAATCTTTTTTCGTCAAGCGTCTGAGGAATCATTAACTCGACGATTTTCACGCTTTTGCACCCGGAAAAAAATCGTTTTTCGAGCCAAAACAGATTCTCGAGCTTCCGGGACGATCGAGGTTTATAATAATTTATGTATTTACTTTTTTTTCGTATTTTTATATTACAGCAGGCGAGCCGGAGAGGCCAAAATCAAATTATTCGATTCTTTCGCCTCGACCCTAAGAAAACGATCAATTTTTTTCGCCTCCCGCTAAAAATCAAACTCGCAGGTCGTCAAAATTCAAATTGCAAAAATCACTCCATTTCTACAATTGCCTGGGATGTAAATCAAAAAAAAAAAAATTGGGAAAATTCGAGCGGGAAGAGTTTTAACGAAAAATTCGGAATTTTGGACACGCCGAAAATTCATTTTGCTGTGAATTAAAAAAAAAAACCCCCAAATTTTTGGTACCCTGCGGTATTTTCAAAATTCCGAAAATTTCGTTAAAACACAAAAAATATTCAGTTTGGTCGTTTTCACTGAAATTTCGAGTTTATAAAAAAAACGTAGATTTCCAGGGCAATGGGAAAGTCAGGAGATGCAGAGTGACGAGGAGGTCGCGAGAGATTTGAAAATCCAGCTGATATGCGTGTTTTAAGAGTCCAGGGGACTGGGAATCGTGTCGTCACGACGTCAAAGTCCGCATCGTCCGAATGCAACGAAAACTGATGATTTTGTTTCAGTACAGGACAAAATTTCCTTACAGCATTTGTCACCGAAACGGGCCAGTCTTTTTTGCCATTGGAAAACTGAATTTACTAGAAAAATCGCAATTATCGAAATAATGAAGGAAAATTTTTTTTTCCCTCATTAGCGGAAAATTTTTTCTCAATGGGAAAACTGAATTTACCCCAAAAAAACGGCAACGATCTAATTGACTAAGAGAAAAATCAATTTTCCGTTGAATTCGATGCACTGGAAATGAAATTTAGTCAAAAAAACTAAATGTTTTTGGATAATTGCAAAATTTTTGGAATTTTGACAATATTTTCCATCACCAACGGAACTGTCATAAAAATAACGATGGTAATGACAAAAATGGCCTTTCCGCAGAGACTTTCTAGAATATTTCTTGCTGCAATGCCAAAATTTGTGTGATTAAAAAAAAAAAAAGTTTGGTCGAACTAAATCCACCGAAATATCGATATTTTTCGACAAAATGTTCTGTTCAATGATGCGAACTGTGACGTCCGATCGAATTATTTAAGTACTCGCCGATCGAGTGAGTAGGTGGGGTCAGAAAATGTTGAAAAATGGTTGGCGTAAGGCTACTAGGACGCGGAGCTGTACCATCCATTGGCGGTGGTTTTGTTGGTAGGATGATAAAGATGGAATCCGGGTCCAGCAGCAGGATGATGATAGAATTGTGGTTGTTCGGTGAGGCTGGCAGAGGCGTAAGCAGCGGCGGCAGCGGCATCGAGAGCGCTGGGATGAACAGCTGCGGAGTAGACTTGAGGTTTGAGGGGTAAAGGTTGAGCGGGTTCGTACTGATGTCTGAGGATTGGATCACCGTAAACGGAGGATTCGTAGCTGCTGACGACGCTGGCGGAATGAAGTTGTTGTTGTTGCTGTTGTTGCTGTTGCTGTTGTTGTTGTTGTTGTTGTTGCTGCTGTTGCTGTTGTTGTTGCTGTTGATGTTGTTGTTGCTGATGATGTTGCTGTTTGTCGCGGGGGGAAACGGAAGACGGTGGCGTCATGGCCGAGTGATAATCGATGGCGTAGCCGCCGGCAGCCGATGAGTAAGACGAAACGAGGCTGGTGAAGGCCTCAGCGCCGCTGGTCCCGACGACGCTCTTCTGGGGATTGTGACCTCCGAGTACAAACTGATGTTCACCGTACGTTGAAGATCCCTCGGATCCTGGAGGCGTTGGCAACGGACCGCTCTGCACGCCACTCTCTCCGGTGTAATAAGCCCCTCCAGAAGCCGATGCTCCTCGGCTTCCTCCCGAGGTAATACCATGTACGTTTGCCCTTATCACGCTCTCTCGGTTCACGTACAATTGACGCAGCAATGCGGACGCCGGTAACGGCGCTGTCGACGATTGCTGAGGACTCAAGTGTCCCAGGTGATGGTGATGCGCTCCGATCCACTGGATCGTGCTCCTCTGCTGCTGCTGCTTCAATAACGCGTCCGTACTGAAGTCCGTCGGCTGATGATGCAGCGCCGGAGAGTCTGGCTTGTTCAAGCTCGCGCCTGGTAAATGTTTCGACATCGCTTGCTCCAGGTCCTTCACCGACGTCCCGCTTGCGACTTCCGGTCCAGCTTGCTCGCCCCCAGCTCCGCTGCAGCCTCCGTCCGATCTTCGCAACTTCGGACTCGGCCCTCGCAAAACTTGCTCGCTCCCCGGCACCGAGTGACTCGACGACGCTGGACTCAACGCAGTGTTCCTCGTTCCTCCTCCAGCTGTCGACACCTTATTCCCCACTCCCCCCGCATCCTCCTCGTCGTCCTCCTCCCCCGAACTACTCTCCTCCTCCTGCACGTACTTTCTCTTGTGACCGCGCGACAACGACTTCACCGTCAACACTCCGATCGTCGGCACCGCTGGACCTCCCTCTTGTTGAAGCTGCGACACGTTCTCGTGGTGACGACTTCCTCGCTGCTCGCTCTCCGAGCCTCGCGTATCCTCACGATCCTCCGGAGGCGAACGGTGCGGGTTCTCCGGATGTTGGTTCGTTGGACCTCCGCTCGTTCTACCTTCTGCAATGCACAACATTATTTTCTTTATTTCTCCAAGAATTTATACCTTCGTCGATACAAAATTCAGCCTCATTTTAGGCCCACTTATGATGCTGAAGTTTGCAACATTGGAATGCATCGAAAAATATTGAATTTTATTGAAGATTCGTTCAATTTTTAATGTCATCCAAATTTTTCGAGCCGATATGCTTTTCGAATGGCAAAAATGGATCATTTTGCCATCGTAATTACACAATGCATTTGAATAATTATTTTTGTCAAAGATAAAAATGAATTTCGTTGCATTCCAACGATGCAAACTTCAGAGTCATGTCGACTTTGGGACGGAGTGTTTCGACAAACTTCCCAAACAAACTTATTTCCAAAAATTGTATTTTTTCGAAATGAAATTTTAATTCTTCAATTGTTTTATTTCCTTATGATTTAATTTTTGGAAATTTGATTCAAAAATATTTATTATTTCATTGTTCAAATTTAAATTGAATTTTTTAATTATTTTTATTATCAACATATTTTTTTTCATAAAAAAGAAATTCATGTCGATGCCGAAACGAAATATTCACGTGGCCTCGGGCCATCTAAAATTTTCATGATTCATTTTTTTTAAATCAAAATTCGAAATTTCTATTTCTCAATTTTTTAAATTCGAATTATACATTTTTAAATTATTTGTATGATTAATCTTCGTTCATATTCCCACAAGACAAAAGCGACCTCCTTTCAAATATTCGGTAATTTCTCAATTCGGTCACTTTGCCGAAAAGCGAGAAATGAAAATTTCAGGCTCATTTTTCGGAAAAATGACAAAAAAGCCACGAGATTTTTTTTTTTTTTCATTTTTTAGATTTCATTTCTGCTCTCAATCATTCACCCTCGGTGTCTTTTTTTTTTTTTTTTTTTAACCGTCGATCGAACCCCGCGGCGATGCTTTTTTCCTGCGCCGTGACATCTTATTCACGTCTGTCCTGATTCCCTTTGATTTCGGCGACCTAAACGCCTGTGGCTAATTTGTCAAATGGGCCATCGCGGATGATCCGACGAGCGAGTGCGGGTGCGGGGCAATCCATTGATTTTATTGACTGACAATGATACGCAAGTCTCGTCGTTGGCCTCTCGTATGATCAGAAAAAAGACGAGAAGGAATTGTGCTCAGTGTGAAAAATTTGGTGTTGAGAAATGGGAGAAATTTTTCAGGATTTAGTTCGCTCGTCCGCGCAGGAGCTCGCCGGGCGTTTCTTTCTCTTGAAATATTAATATCCCTCGGGGACCTTTCATATTTATTTTCTCCTTTTTTTCCTCACTTCTGCGTGCGGTAGAGCGATTCAGATTTGCCCGAGCTCGCACACGCAAGATCAAATTTTGTCAAAAAACGTCGATAATTTATTAAACACGGACAACTAAATATTTTTGGATAATTTAAAAATTTTCATAAATTTGAGAAGATTTTTGACCTTCAACGCAATTGTCAGCAAAATTTACGATTGGAATGACAAAAATGGACTTTTCGAAGAGACTTTCTATAATATTTCCTGCTGCAATGCCAAAATTTGAGTGACTTAAAAAAAAAAAAATTGTTCGAACCATCGAAATGTTGATTTTTTCCACCAAAATAATTTTTTCACTCGATCCATTAATTTTCTTAGATTTTTGGACTTGGAGCAGCGAGAGCCCGCGAGGGTTTGCGTATCGAATTTTGAATTTTTGGAAAAGAGTTCGACAAAGCTTGCGTGGCCCTTCATATGCTAAAACGAGAGACTCGTTTAAAAAACTCGGCCACCCACGACAGCGTTTGTCTTTTGTATTAATTCAGCTCGTAGCGAAAATCTAACGTTTTCCTTCTCGTCGTCTCTAACGACGGTAACGAGAGTCGCTCGGTCTCTCTCGCTCTCGCCCTCGTCTCGACACAGACACACAAGGCTCGGCTCAATCGCTATTCATCGTCGTTTAACCGAGCGCGACGTTTTCAAGAGCGTGTCCAAAGGAGAATGTTGTCCGAGCGACTGGATGAGGCTTCGCAGCTTCCGAGATCGACGAGGCCTCGTCGATCTCGCGCGACGTCACTCATTTATCTTCTTTTCATCGCATAATAAAAATTCTCACACGAACTTGCGAGCGACGACAACGTTTCACGCTACTACTTGCTACTTGAATTTAGCGCCACATTTTCGTCGCCGCACATTTTTCTCTTTTCTCTCGCGCAATCGATTCTCAAAAGCGTCAGAAACTCTCAAATTTTTTCACCGGTTAATGCGATAACGGACTCTTTCGAAACAGCGTCGTCGACAACGAGTAGGTGGTCCAAAAAACAAATTTACCTTTCTTCAAAGTGGCAATAGAATTTTTTCCAATTCTCGACACGTCGGAAAATCTCGACTGGACCAAATCTCGTTTTTTTTTCTTTTTTTAATGTTTAGATTTTTAAAACGTAACGAAAACGCTCTTTTTTCGGAGCGGAGCCAAAAAACCGATTTTTTTTTCAATTTAAAATTCGCTGAAGCGTAAAAAAAATAAAAATTGATGTTTTTTTATTCGTTTTTGGAATTTTAACTCTGAAACGCGGCCGAGACGTGAAAAACGGCTGTCTCGATATTTTGCATGGAATTGTTGATAAAAAAAAAAATCGTTCAGTTCCGGGTTCAAAATAGGCCGATGAATTTTTTAAGATCATTCGAAAAATGTTTAAATTGTGAAATGAGCGAAAGAAACGAATGACCCTTCGTTAGATTTTTAACGGTTGCTCAAAAAATCGTTAGTTGGCTAAATAATGATGGTGTGCAATGGATCAAATAATTTCGGCAGAATTTACCTCCTCTGTCTGCATCCGGGGAGCCATTTTCTGGATCATTACCAGCGACGTCTTCCCTTTTGACGCCGGTGACACCGTCTTCCATTTGGCAGCAGTCCATAATCAGATTTCCATACTCTCGACCACTGAAAACAATAAAAACGAAATTTAATTGAAACGTGAGTTCGAGCCACATGATGAAATTGATTTTTTCAAAGTTTCGTGGTTCACTTGATGAATTAACGCTAGAACAGTAGCCTGGGGTAAAAAACGACCCCGGGCGATTTAAAATTCCGCGTCCTTTCTCCCTTCGTTCTCCGATTTTCTATCGTTTTAACGCATTTTTTACTGATTTTTTTACTTCAAGCAAAATCGCCCCAAGTTCACGTGATTCTGCATTAAAAAACGAAAAGAATGAGCCCAAGTTCGAGTCTTTTCGTTTAATTTTACCGGAGATATGAATTTTTCAAAATTGGGGTCATTCAGACCCCAGTTTACCGGAATAGGTGAAAGAAAATAAGTTTACCGTTCCAGGGTCAAGCTTCCCACGAGTCAACGAATTTTCCACAGATTTTTCCGATTTTTTCTTATTTTTCAATTAGCCAATCACGGACTGTAGATTTTGTTGATTAAAAACTTGAAAAATATCTCGTTTTACCGCATTTTTGACTAATTTATTTACTTTGAGCAAAATCGCTTCAGGCTCACGCGATTCTGCATTGAAAAACGAAAAGAATGAGCCCAAGTTGAAACCTTTTCGTTGAATTTTACCGAAGATATGAAATTTTTCAAAATCGGGGTCATTTAGACTCAAGTTTAGCGGAATTGTTGAAAAAAATAGTAACAAAGTTACAGTTCTAGGGTTATTTTTTTTCTTAATTACCTGACGACGTAATTAACGCAAATGATATTTTGTTCCTCGGCGTTTTTCGAGTTGCAAACGATCGTGGCGCAAGTTTGTAGCCACGTGTATCCGCCGCTTTTGTTCATAAGTCGATAATAATGCGTGAGTACCTGGCCTTTGTGAAGCACTGAAACAAGATCGTAAAAATAAAAAAAAGAGGTTTAGAGGTTGCTGGAAAAGTGGATAAAAAAGAGTCGTAAAAAGTGGCAAGTTTTTCGAGTTTCGAAAAGATTCATCACGACTGAGGCATCTCTATAGGTCATAAGTCGAGTTGTGCGCGCGTACACTCGCGAGAGTGCGAGACTCGGATATTTCCCTAGACACACCCTCGGCGCATTCGCGAGAGCAAAAGAGAGAGAGAGAAAGTCACGTACTCGAGAGAATATTTCTGTATAAAAGCCGAGTGGCTGGTGAAAAGCTCGTATAGTTTCGTGGCGAAAAAACGTCGATCGTGTGGATGCCAGTCTGTCGGGGAGGCTGTGGGAGAAAACCAGACAGAAATAGAGAGAAAGAGTTAATAAACTTTGGGAAACGAGACGGGCTTACGGGACGACTCGATCTCGAGCTCGAGAGAGAGAGAGAGAGAGAGAGAGCAGAAGGAGGAGGCGAAAGGAAGGAGCCAAGAGGGCTGGTTGGCTGATGAACGTTGGCCGGTGTCGACGATTGGTGAGGACCGAGGTAACGGATAGGTCATACAAGATGTGAAGGAGTTACTGCGCCGAGGAACAAGAGAAAGAGAGAGAGAGAGAGAGAGGGAAAAGTCTCCAGCTTTTCCGAGTCGAAACTTGGGAAAAGGGCGAGTCACACGAGAAGATCAAACGATCCACACTGAAAAGAATATTTCGTCGGAAATGATCGAAATTTTGTTGGACTAAACGTTTTTTTTTGAAAAATCACAAAAATGTTGTCATTTCGGCAAGAAATATTCATGAGTCTCTTCGGAAAGTCAAATTTTGTCATTCCACTCGTAAATTTTGCTGACAGTTTCGTTAGAAATGAAAAATATAGTAAAAATAACGAAAACTTCGAAATTATCCAGAAATGAATCGTTTTTGACAAAATTTAATGCTCAGTGTGTATGCGTGGGTTTTTGGGTGGAGAAGCAGCAGTAACGAAGATAAGGGATAAAGAGCGAGAGAGTCCGCAGCAGCAGCAGCAGCAGGATTGGTGGTGGGCCAGGGGCTCGGAAGAGAAGGTAACAAGTCGCTGCTGGAGATGCCGCATCCGGCGTACAGCTTCGTTCTCTGCATACCAAATACCTAATCCTCATGGTAAAACCGCACCAGCCTTGCCAGCACACCAACACACACGAATACCAACAAATTCTTATGGTTTCGACTACTATCACTATTTTCAGACATTTTTCATGCTCCCACACAAATCACACTATCGTATAGTCGAGCTAGAGACTTTAGTACACAACGTGCCAGAGCAAAAGCGTTTGAGGAGTCAAATGTGCAAAATTCTTTCTCCCACTAAATCGGTCCCCGAGCTCCACTTTTTTTTTCTCTCTTATTCCGCGCTTCACGACAAAAGCCTTTACAATATCAAATGCCCAAGAGATTTATGACACTCTTTTCTTATCGATGTCTAATGGACTCGAAATTTCCAGCTGGCAACACTTTTTCTTGTCCCCGCCCACGAAACCCTTGCGTTGGCAACGAGAAATTAATTCAGCACGAAAATCTCCGGGAGTCCCGCAAAAAACAAATTTTTTAATCAATTTTTCGGTATATTCGCTACCGGAAGTCTCGGTTTTCGGCTGCAGTGAATTATTAAGAAATATTGAAAAACTTGGGAAGATTTTTGCGACTTACGATCGACGTGCGATTTTCGGAGCCGATGAGCGTCTTCCCCATGACACAGAGCGTAGAGACTCTTTCCCGCCAATTCGTCGGCCGTGTAATCCAACAATTCTGATACTCTGAAACGAAGTTAAAAAAAAATTCAATTTTTTTTTCTCATTTTTCTAACAATTTCTAAACGATTCGCCAGGCTCGCTGGAACGAAATTCTGTTTTTTCTTGAGCAAAGCTTCGTGATTTTTCTTTTCAATATTCGGTTTAGAAAATGAAACGTTTTATTACGATCCAAACCCAAAATCGGTGAAAAAATCGTCATAAAGTTTTTGATTGAGCAAACAATAAATCAAAATAAAAAAAATTAATGGATTTTTCACGAATTTTCTATTGTTTCCTTTTTTTTCAGCAGAATTTGTGAATTATTCGGTCAACACAATGAAACATTTACTGTTCATGATTCAAACCCAAATTCGGTATGAAAATTCTCATAATTTTTCAAATTAAACAATAAATAACAAAAAAAAATGGATTTTTCATGAATTTTTTAAACGATTTTCAACAAAATCAGATTTTTTCGTGAGTAAAGCCTCATGATTTTCATTCGATATTTATTCAGAAAAATAAAACTTTTTTTTCAGGATCAAAATCCAAAATCTCCACAAAAATCGTCATAATTTTTGAAATTAAACGAAATAGTAAAAAAAGAAATTTTTTAACGATTTCTAATCGATTCGTCTTCGAATTCTGTTTTTTTTTCCCCATGATTTTCATTGGATTTTCATAGTCATGCAAATGAAATGATTTGTTTTTTCAAAAAATTCCAAAATCTCCATGAAATGGAGATTTTTAAAAGTGATTTCCAAAAGTGAAGTAAGAAAAAATGATTTTGAAACTCACTTTGGTTCGCAATGCGCTATCTTAAAGTTAAAGTTGATCCTCGTAACGAACATGTCAGTCTCAAGTCGAATTTCGTGAACGCTGGGCGGTGGCAAAGCGATCGCCAAGCCGACCATTCCCATCAGCGGTGGCGACGATTTGCCAGTTCTGCTAAATGGATACTGGGGCCTTAACCGGCAGAGCAGAAGAACAACCTGCGGACACGATTACGTTTGTATTTAGTGGGCGAGAAAGGTTGCGGACGCATTGATGTTAATAGGAGCAGGAGATAACGAAGGTGCGCGAGATGTTGACGAAGGGAAAAAGCCCCGAATGAGAGAAAAAGCAGAAAAATACGAGGGTGAAAGGCGTGCGCGCATTGCGAGGGTGGCAGTTAACGCGTCCCGGGGTAGCTCCATAACTTCGTTTGGTCAGAGCTTAGGCCCTAAGAACGCGGACAGCAAAACGCGTTCGTTCTGGGCTTTCTTTTCGACATATATATCTCGTCCGAGCGAATTCTGCGATCGTCTTTAATGAACGACCTCGCAACGAAAAATTCCCTCTCGTAGTTTTTCCTCCCCGCACCCTTTCTCATTTTCCCATAAAATTTTCCGCAAATTACTTCTTAGCGCCCGCGCGCGTAACAACTAATCGGAAACCTCCAATTACCCGGAGCCTTGACTTCTTGAGCTGCTGAAAATTAAATTTTGTCAAAAAAGCTGGAAACTTTGTTGATCACAAACTCAATATTTTTTGAAAATTCCAAAAATTTACTTTTTGAAGAGACTTTCAAGAATATTTTTTCTTGTGATGACAAAATTTTTGTGATTTTTTCAAAAAAACGTTTATTTTTGAAGGTTTCCAACAAAATTTCGATCTTTTCCAACAATTTTTTTTTTTCAGTGGCAATAAAAATCACCTAGTCCTAAATTTTTTTTGGTTTTTCACAAATTTCGATCGGAAACGATCCGACGATTCGCCCAATTTTCTTCAAGAACCCAATGAGAAAAATAAAATCGTCCGGCATCGCGAGGAGGCAAATTTTGACGTTACGATGGACTTACCCGATAACCCGAAGACTTGAAGTGACATCCTCGTTTCGTTAACGACGATTTCATTCGCACGCAGAATGCTCTGTCGTATCCTTTGTAAACGCCCGCAGTTGTCAACGACATGACGGACGAGACTGTTGAGAAGAAGACAAAAAAAAACACAAATTTTTATTATATTTCGAGGTTTTGGTGCATGAAAATTAATTGAGCTCGTGGAAAAGGAAAAAAAGTCGAAAAAAATCGTGATATATTGAGAATCCCGACTGGGAAATTTTCAATTCTCGAACCATCGACCATTTTTTCGTGCCAGAGTGTCCTGCGGGAAATAAATTGTCCCGAAAATCCTGTCCGGGTATTTATCTGAAGAATCCTGGAGGCTCGCGGTGCGAGCAGGGAGACTCATCGCGGGCGAGACAAACAAAAGAAAATCCAGCCAGAGAGAGAGAGAGAGCGAAGCAATGGCTGCGAGTCCAGCGGATGTTTGATGGCGGCAACGTGGAGAACAACGTCGAGACTGCAGGTTGGAGAATGGACGAGGACGGTGTCGAGAGAAAGGGTCGCAGGGCGAAGCACGCGTGGATGGTCGAGTGTAGAACGCGAGAAAGCAGAGAAGGAAATGGCGGCCATATAAAAGCGAGACACGAGATGAGAGAAAAGACGATAGAGCGAATAAGAAGAGGGAAGGGGGGAAAGATAAAGAGAAAGAAAAAGATATAGGCTCGATGTACGTGCCGGGGCTGTGGTCGTGTCGCGGAATAACAATTGGGCAAATCGCACCGAAGGGCTGTGTACGTTTTGCTATAGACATAGAGACGCGTACGGATCTCGCGGTACGTATGTTTGTGAATCCGAAGCAACGTCCCGGATAGCCAACAGCCATGGCAACCCGCAGCGAGCAAGAGAGAGAGAGTAGGAAAGTCTCGTAATGGCGGTGGTTGCCGAATAGAAATTTTCGTATCCGCGCAGGAAAGACGATGAAGTTCGTGCGAGGGATCGTGTCCCGAAGCAGCAGCAGGATGACCGTGAACCACGCGCGAGACATCGGGATTCCGGGGAGATGCACACGACGCGGAATTAAGGATGCTGGATGAGGATCCCGTTGCCGAGAGCTAGGTCGAAGGCGCGCAGGAGCGACGCCATATCCAGTGCGGAGAAACGTCATCGCATGCAGCAGCGAAGACGAGCAACTTTGCTTCGTGTACGGATCGCATTCGAGCACGATTTTCCTCCCTCTCGTCCAGCAGCAGCTTTTAACATGCCCGAAAACGTGTTCGATCGCGACCCCTGGCATAGCAACCCTCTCGCGCGTTTTCCAACCCCGTCACGACTCTCGTACGCTCGCTCGCAAACTTGCTTCGGAATCGCGCTACACCCCCGCCGCAGCGTGCGCTCCGGATCTTCTCTTGTACAGCACGATCGCACACGCTTCGACTTCGTGACCAAGCGCGCCGTCACACACCCGGAGAAACCGGAACGCGCGCGGCCATCCCCGAGTCCCGTAACCACGTGGCAATGCCGATCGGCACGTCCGCGTCCTCTCTGGACACATTCGCCTCCTCCACTTTTTTCTTCATCGCACACGTTTTTTCTGCGCGCCAAGACGCGACCGTTTTTAACCGCGACGCCCTCGCCGTTTTATCCAAACCCTTTTGTATTCCCTTTCGCGTTCGCATCGCGCGCTTTCCCATAGACTTTTTGACGTCATCGCGCGCCCACCACGACGCTCTCTCTACAAGCCTCGAATTCTCAATGTCCAAACTCGTCTCTCTCTCTCTCTCTCTCTCGTTTCCTACGTGAACCTCGAAGCAACGTGTTCGCATCCGTAAAGCAAACGCCATTCCGTGCTCGCTCCACTTTCGGTCACGCTTTCCGGGTTACGCGTTTCATTCAGCAGACGCCGCCGCCTTTGCTCCTCGCACTTTTTGGCCCTCGTTCTATCATCGAGCCGACGCGATTATTTCTCGTACTCGCGACTCTACGCCCCGGAAAACGTGTCCTCGTTTCGTCTACGTGTCAAGTGCCCGTGACCAAAAAATATGGCGACTAAGGTCGCCGTCGCAATAAGTCGCTGAAGCTTCCACCAAAAATTACGGAAGCCAATGAAATTCGATGCTTTTGAGACTTTTGCTGCAATTGGAAACGATCTCGTCCCGGTTTCGGGCTCTCCTTATTCACGATTCCAACCACTGGACAGATTTACCGTGTCAATTTGACCCCGCGAGCTTATTTTGGCCGCTCGTAATGGAAAAAAACCTGGAGAACCCAAACACATTTCCCATCGCACACGTGATTTCGAATAACTTTGAAAATGGAAATAAAAAATCGATTTTTCTACCAAAATCATCGAAAACCATAAAAAATGTCGTTTTTCGAAAAATCAGACGAAATTTATATGATAAAAGTATTTAATTCGAACTCGTGAACCATTACAAGCCCAATATTCCATGAAAAGAACCATTCCGGGTCAATTTGACCCAGAAGCGATTTTATTCGCTCATTATCCGCAGAAAAATGCGAACACCATCGAAATAAAACGAATTTTCACCAAAACCATGTAAAAAACCCATGAAAAAACGTCGTTTTTCGAAAAATCTGCCATCTGGGAAAAAAAGACGAGATTTCCATAAAAAACGATCTCCATTTAAACTCATGAACCATCTCAAACACAATCCACGAAAAAAATCATTCTGGGTCAATTTGACCCGAAACCATTTCCATTCGCTCATGATCCGCCGAAAAAAAAACATCAATACACGCCCGGAAAAGATTTCTCAAGCCTCCTGGATTCAAACACCATCGAAATAAAACGATTTTTTTACCAAAATCATCGAAAACCATTGAAACATGTCGTTTTTTGAAAAAAACATGGAAAAATGACGAGATTTTCATGAAAAACGTTCTCCATTCCAATTCCTGAACCATCTCAGATACGATTCACGAAAAAAATCATTCCGGGTCAATTTGACCCAGTGTGTACACCCCCCATTCCCCATTGAAACGATAACTCACCATCAGGATTGGCGGTGGATGCCGAGCCATGTTCCTCTGAGGCCGCACTGCTCGGTGACGCAAGACCGGAGCTCGATGAATGAGGTCCGGATGAATTGGATGACGAAGTCAGTCCCAGGCCCAATTGCTCAGCGACCTCGACATGGTCCTGTTGATGAACGTAGTCGAAAACGCTAGAGCCAGTCATTTCCACCTGCGGAGCGTTGGCAAGAAAAAAAAGAGAAAATTGTCAGCTCGATTCAACGAAATGGCCGAAATCATCGACTAGAAATTAGGCTGAGGATGTCGCGCGTCTTTGGCAATCCGCGTGCTGGCTCGAAGCAGTTGGAACGCGCGAAACGTGCGCGAGCTACGTAAGCGCTAAATCGTAACGTAATTTGTCCTCGGGCCGCGGGATCGACGCAGCGAACCTCGTTATAAAAATCGTATCGAGTCGTGAGCGGAATCTCGTCAGTTTTACCATCTGAATAATTTCAATCCAGCAGCACACGATCGTTCGGACTATTCGCGTAACACTCAAGCAAGACTTTGCTCGAGAACGACGAAACTACGAGCGCGCGTATTGTTTCTATGAAATCCGTACCGTTGCGGCCTCGTCCACCACCTTTTTTTCCTCGAAGGTTTCACGTCCCCACGCGCGTCGCGTTTTATACTTCGCGATGAAAATATCAAGTCGTCATCGCTCGCGCCGCTGCCAAACGCCCGAGACCGTGTCACGCACAGTGTCAAATAAGTAGGAAGGTTGAAGAAAACGAAAAATATTAACAATCGCGGAGATCACGGAGACGCGCGGGAATTCTGCAATAATTAAGGACGTTGCATGCTGATTTTTTTATCCATACAATTCCTATCAATTTGAATTGAAGCCTCTTGAAACTTTGCACACGCCTTTACGTAACGTCGAACAAGCTTTATTCAGTTTTTCAAAAAAATCGGTCGTCAAATATTCCCGAAATTTTGGTTATAATATTAAAAATACAAATTACCTCGGACAATATCTTGAATTTAGAGAATGTTGTTCTTTAGTCAATTTCGAGGGGTTTCACCATACAAAGGTCGAAATATTTATTTATAAAAATCACAATTTTCAGTAGTTTCTCATGAGAGCGCGTGTTAAAAGTTGCAATTTTCAACATTGAATATTTCCATTCCTAAATGGTGAAGCCTCTTGAAACTTTGCATACGCTTTTATGTAGCATCGAAGAAGCTTTATTTAGTTTTTCAAAAAAATCGGTCGGAAATTGGTTCGAAATTTTGGTTATTTTATAAAAAATACAAATTAACTCGGACAACCTTGAATTTAGAGTATGTCGTTCTTCAGTCAATCTGTAACAACTTTTTCAATGAACTTGGGCTCGCGAACGATTTTGTATGTAAGGAAAACTGAAAACAAACGTTTAGATTTGAGCGTCGCCGCACACAACGCGTCCTTAATTCTTCATCTGTAGGACCAGCGAGCGTCTTTTCGTGCCTGCGCTTGATCGTCACGGCGAATTTTTGCACCGCGACGCACTCTTTGTCTCGGTCGTCAAGAAATTATGTCCAATTCGCGCAAAGTGCCAAGAGATCGAAGACGCGGCGACGCACACACGCGGTTACGAAATTCTTGGCCAATGAGTAACGTTCCTGCATATTGAAAGGATTCTCGATAATTTCTCAACGATCGAGAGTCGCGCGGCGCAAGTGACAAAGTCAAAGTTTCTATTTTTTTTTTCGCATTTTTCAGCGACAAAATTGTGGAAACTTTCGGACAAAATGTTTCAACTCCATTTCCGGTTGCGATATTAAAGCGAGACAATAAAAGATTGGCGAATGCGTTGCCAGGAGTTTCCATTAAAAGAGTCCATGTAGGAAAGTTGCAGGAGAAACGGCGGGCGAGAGCGCGCCAGCTCAGTTTTCCCCTGGAATCCCCGAAACACCCTATTGATTGGCCTCGCGGCATAGCCCAAAGCGAAATCCTCGCGGAATCGTGGAAAAGGAGAAAGCGAACTTCCGCGTGCCCCAGGACCCCTGTGATGCTTTTGCCCAGCATCACCAGCAGCAGAAGCAACGTCGCTTTTTCGCTCTCTCACTCTTGCATCGCCAAGCTTTTTGCCTCTGCGCTCGCACCTATTTTCTCCACACACAGTCTCTCTTTTCGCTTTCCGCTTTCACCAATCCACGCTTTTCTATCCATTCGCTCGTCTCATCCGTACAATTTTCTCTCTCTCTCTCTCTCTCTCCCTTTCCCTCTCTCGATCTCAAATTTCATCTCCGTCGTTTTGCAAGCGGCTCCTTCTCACTCCCTCGTTTTCCCCGTCCGCATCAGCCGCCTCCCTCCGCATTAGGAATGGCGAACACGCCGCCGTGCAGAGGCTACGTGAGCCGCATGCAACCACCCCCGCCTCCCAGCCATCCGCGTTCCCGCGCTCCTCCGCGCCCCTCCTCGTGACCCTCTTTCTCCTCTCCGGCTCCTGGCAGCGCCACCCCCGCGTCCAGCTCCCGATGTGGCTTTACTTGTCGTGTACTAGCCACCGCGCCAATCCAACATGGCCGCCCTCCGATTCCAACACCAACCAGCTCC
This sequence comes from Diadegma fenestrale, assembly GCA_037043255.1. Taxonomy (NCBI): domain Eukaryota; kingdom Metazoa; phylum Arthropoda; class Insecta; order Hymenoptera; family Ichneumonidae; genus Diadegma; species Diadegma fenestrale. Next base: position 3,567,395 of record CM073310.1, read on the forward strand.
TCTCTCCCTCTCTCCCTCTCTCCTCCTCCTTTTCCCGAGACCTCATCTTTATCTTTTCTCCCCTACAATTCTTCTTTCTTTGCCTACATACTCAACTTTCCATCCATCTTCAACTTTCCTCCCCTCCTCCTACTCCCTCTCGCCTCATTTTATTCTTCTTCGTCAAGTTTTCTTTATTCTTATTCTCTCTCCCCTGGAAAGAAAATTTTGTTGGAAACGAACGATATTTTGTTCGAGTAAACGTTTTTTGAAAAACCGCAAAAATTTTGTCATTTCAGCGAGAAATATTCTAGAAAGTTTCATCGAAATGGCAATTTTTGTCATTCCAATCGTTCATTTCGCTGCCAGTTTCGTTAGAAATGAAAAATATCGTCAAAAAGAATGAAACTTTTGAAATTATCGAAAAATATTTAGTTTAGCGTGTTCAACAAAATATTGACGTTTTTTTGACGAAATTTCATTTTCAGTGTGTCACTGAGAAGAAAATTTTGTTGAAACAATCGATATTTTGTTGGATACGGTTCGACTAAACGTTTTTTTGAAAAATTACAAAAATTTTGTCATTGCAGCAAGAAATATTCTGGGAAGTCTCTTCGAAAAGTCAATTTTTGTCATGCCGATCGTGAATTTTGACGCGAAAATAACGAAAATTTAGAAATTCTAGAAAAATATTTAGTTGACCGTCGTTTTTTGACAAAATGCAATTTTCAGTGTCTGATTCGATCTTGCCTCCTCGACTCGCTTCTCCGATAAATATCCACGCGTGTCTCGAGTCTTTGCCCAAAGTCCACGCTTCGTTTTTGTTTCTCAGATTTTTACGGTTCTCTGCAAAACTCCATTCACGAGAGGGACATTGAGAGTTTCCCTGAAAACTCGCGCCCTGCAGATTTTCTGATGCATTTTCGTTTTTTTTTTTTTTTAATTTACGTCTCAACGATTTTTGTTCCACACTTTTTACCGTTTTTCTCACTTGACGTTTCATCAGCCACGTGCGTGTGTTTGTGTATTTTGTGTATCGCGATGCATGTACTTTCCCACGCTCTCGTAGTAGCCGCGAGCACGAGACATATATTCACAACACATGCTAACTCACCTGGGAAAGGCCGAGGTAAATGGAGACGGTCTCGGAAATGTACAGGAATCGTCCATCAGCGGCGACCGCCATCGCGAAACCGTCCAGTGACTGTAAAACACACACAAATTAAATTCTGTATAGCAAAAAGTGTGCAATACATGCCGACGGAATTCTTCCGTGCGATATATACACGCGATCGCCCCAAGTATTTTTCATTAAATCGTATGTAAATTAAAATACTCGCTTTATTCGGAATTTTCATATTTTCTCGGTCCACGAAATGGAAATTAAAAATTTGAATTATTGTTTGGGAAAAAATTGTTTTTCTTCATCTTTTTTATATTTAATTTTTTACCGTTCTGAATTGAGAAACAAATTTGAATGTCAATTGAAAATTTTTAAGGAGATTCTCGATCTATCGAAGTTTTCTCGACATTTTTCAAGTATTTTGATTTTTTTCGTGAAAATGAAACAAATTTGAATGAGAATTGAAAATTATTTAGGAAATGTTCGATTATTGAATTTTTTCCTACATTTTCGTAATTTTTTGGTTTTTTTTTTTGGAAATTGTGAGTTTCCCTCCTGGCATGGAATAAAATATTAACATTTTTTGGAATTTTAATATTTTCTCCGTGCACGAAACAGAAAATAAAAACATCGAATTATTCAGTGTTTTCGTTCGTGCGATTAAAATTAATCACCCGAAAACGCAATTAAAACTCGAGAAAACTCATTTTTTTTTCTTGAATTTTGAATGGCAAGAAAAAGTTGAACGTGAATTCGAATTTATTAAGGAAACTTTGGATCGATTGAATTTTTTCTTTAACATTTTCGCAATATTGTGTTTTTATGTGAAAATATAAATTCGTGTCGTGGCATTTGTTGTGAATTTTCATGTATTCGCCGGAATAAACGTGACTATTTGACGTTGCCTAGAAAATTCGTAACGAGTGGTTGGATCCGGCTGCAGTTTACGACTCGTCCAGGGTACGACATCGAGGTCGTCAAAAGCCTCGTGAAAAAAAGAGCGAGGGACGATGCACATCGTGGCCGTTTTCCATCTCTCGATTCTACTCCATTTCTTTCTCATTCCTTCTTATTTTTTTTCTCCCTCAATTTTGATGGAACTTTAAAAAGCCGCGAAATGGCAAAAGCATGTCGTTACGCGATCGTCGCACGAGTTTTTGTTTCTTTAATTTATCCTCGTGGCACGTGGAAGTTGGAAAATAAAAAATGAATGCGCGACGAATTGGATATGAACTTTTTTCAGGTCTACTAAATTTCTCGTTTCAAGCATTTCAATTCTCACGAAAAACTCGATTGCACAATTTTTGCATTTTTTTTCGATCTAGAATGCAATTTTCGTCCACAATGAAATTCGATAATTTTCCATGAAAATTCGACGAAAACGAGAAAAAACATCGATTGACACTTTACACGAGAACGTCCAATAACAACTGACACTTACCTGAAGAATGTGGGTGCCCTGATGTTGCTCGAACATGTCCTCAGCCAGTGGAGTTGTCGTGAGTCTCGATCTCTTTGTTCCTGCGAAAGAAAAAATGTTTTTTCAAGTTATTTCAATTTTTTTTACTAAAAAAATCGAGAGAAATTCTCTGGGAGGGGATTAAGAGAAAAGAGTACGATTTTCCGTGTGGCCAGCAAAAAAAAGCTCGCTCGAGAGCAAGGGAGAAGATGCTCCAGGCAGGATTCGTCGTCTTATATTTTCGTTGGCAGTTGCATTTGATCGAAAGGAGAGGGAAAGGGATACGATGGGATGGTGGATTCTCGATCGTCGCTTGATTGACTCTTCTCGTGCTGATGAATTCACTCATCCCTTATTCCGGAGTTTCTCTTATATACATTCGATATGAATCACACACCGCGGGATGCTGCGTGCTGGCAGCATCAACCCCTTTCACCTCTTTTCATCCCTCTCGATTTTCATCCCATTCTCTTCGTCCGTCTCTCTCTCTCTCTCAGTTTCTCCGTTTCTTGGGCTTTCGACCGATCCCGCTCGCACCCCTCGTTCCGCAAACAAGACAGGCTCCTTCTTACGGTAATAATAATCCTCCCACCAGCAACGAGACTTTCTACCCTTAATGAAAGACTTGCAAGAGACTCGATGAAACTAGCACGGGGAGCCTCTTAATCTGCTAAGTCCAGCGGGATGAGGTCAATTTAGATACATATAGATCTTTCCTCTCTCTCTCTCTCTCTCGCTCTGTAGATACAGCCATGGACCAGGATGCTGACCCTTGCTGGTCTTTTCTTTTCTCCAGTTCCCTCCCTTCGTCAACAACTTTATTCCGATATTTCCACTGTGGCTTACACACTAAATAATCCCACCATGATCCCATTTCTTTCTCTGTTTCTCCATAACGAAGCTTTGTTCCGCTATATCGTAGTGATTGGAGAAAAAAATCGAAAAACTTGGCATCTGGATCTCGCAGACACTCCACAGAAAAGTTTGCATCGTTGGAATCCAACGGAACTTCGTTTTTTCTGTTAAAATCGTTTTTTAGGATCTGATTCAAAAATCGGTAGGAAAATTTTCATGATTTTCGAAATTGGACAAACGATTCATGGAAAAAAGTTTTTTTTTTCGGTTTTTTTGATTTTGCCTCTTTCTTTCGTTGCACTGGAAATTAATTTTTTTTCGAAAAACGTCGCTATTTTGTTGAACACGGCGAAGTGATTTCTGGATAATTCCAAAATTTTCCTTATTTTGATTATATTTTTTATTTCTAACGAGACCGTCAGCAAAATTTACTTTTCGCAAAGACTTTTTAGAATATTTCTTGCTGCAGTGACAACATTTTTGTGATTTTTCAAAAAAACGTTTTATCAATTTTTTCCAAAAAATTTTTCTTTTCGGGGCGTTTTTATCGATCGATCGATGTAGTTGAAAGTGTAAAATTTCTTGAGATTCGATTCGGAATTTTAAAAAATGCGGCGATTTCCTCGGATCCGGAGAGTTTTTGTTGCACATTGGAAATTTTTCGAGAATTGCAGGACAGCCCCGGACTTTAGGGGGCGAAAGAAAAAAGCGAGACTCTCGGGACACGGGGGTGAGACTATCGGCGAAAAGATATGTAAGCTTACATCTATATACGCGTGTTTTCCGTCGGTCAGCTGCCAAGGAGAGAGCCCCTCGGTAAATCTTCCCTATACGCTTTTGCCCGCTTTTCCTCCAGGCTTCTTTCTCTGACTCGTGGTAAACGCAACGTGGCTTCTCGCCCTGCGCGCCTCCGCCACCCAAGGCTCTCGTCCTCAACCCCATTTCGCCGCTGGTTATCACAATATTTTGATAAATACATGAGGCGTGTTTTATGGGCTCTCCTCGCGGCAATAACTCACCCGATATTTATTTTCCGAAGAAAGAAAAATACAAAATAGTCTTGGCGGAGTGTGCAACGCACCTGAACACCATCATTTCCGAATCGATCCCTGCCCTCGCATTTTTCCTGTGCTTTTATTGCATTTTCTCAACGCAGAGCCAACATTCCGCCATCGTACGTAATTAACCCTAAAACGGTAATTTTTTTTTTTCAACTTTTCCGGTAACTCGGGCCTCTAAATGACCCCAATTTTGAAAAAATTCTCATCTCTGGTAAAATTCAGCGAAAAGGCTTCAACCGGGGCTCATTCTTTTGGTTTTTCAATGTGGCAAAACGAAATATTTTTCAAATTTTGAATCAACAAAATCTGCAGTCCGTGATTGGCTAATTGAAAAATAAGAAAAAATCGGAAAAATCTGTGGAAAATTCGTTGATTCGTGGGAAGCTTGACCCTGGAACGGTAAACTTATTTTCTTTCACCTATTCCGGTAAACTGGGGTCTGAATGACCCCAATTTTGAAAAATTTCATATCTCCGCTAAAATTTAACGAAAATGATTCAACTTGGGCTCATTCTTTTCATTTTTTAATGCAGAATCACGTGAACTTGGGGCGATTTTGCTTGAAGTAAAAAAATCAGTGAAAAATGCGTTAAAACGATAGAAAATCGGAGAACGAAGGGAGAAAGGGCGCGGAATTTTAAATCGCCCGGGGTCGTTTTTGACCCCAGGTTGTGGTTCTAGGGTCAACATAATTATGTATCGATTTTTCTAGCCATGAGAAAAGTTAGAGACGCATAAACGATATGCGCCAAGAGCCTCAGGTGTATCGTGAAAGGCGAAAAAAATTATGGATGTTTCGTAATATTACGACAAGTTCGTGCGAGGAAAATTAAATAAACTTTGCGCCCCGGTTTATATGAGTAAACGACAATTCAGCGATATTATACGTCTCGCGGGAATCCCCATAACCTTCATCGTACCAGCTGGCCCGTGTATTTCATCCTCGAGGTGTGAAAACCAGCAGCTCATGGAACCTCCAGTCCGAGAGAGCGATATATGCGGAGAAAAAAACAAAACGTAATGAAATATAACGATCGCGTGAGTTTCGGACGCTGCGCGCGGTGAGGGTGTCCGAACAATCGGCTCACAAAAACCCACACACCTTTTCTCTCTCTCTCTCTCTCCCCCGGCCATTTCGTAAAGTATATCGCAAGCTCCCCCCTGCGTTATGGCAAAGTAGAGATCCCGCCCCCTCCCCCATACAGAGACAACAAATTCGGCTATTTTTCATTAAATCCCGGTCCCGAGAGTCCGAGAAAGCGGAAAGCTTGGGCGTGATATTGCGTTATGGTTTTCCTATGTTTTATAGCTTTATTTCTTCATTTCTGTGTCTCTCTTGCTCCCTTTTCCCCGACCCTTCGGTACGTTTTTGCTCGCGCGAGAACTGCACGGTTTTCCGCAAGTCTCCGCAGCAGCCTCGCTGCAGAGCCGCAGGGGCTCCGGGACTTGTCACTTCATCCGGGGACAATCAATTTTTTTTTGTTTTCGGCTCCTCGAGACCCGAAAAGCAGGCAAATGCTAAATAAAGGGACGCGCGCTCGAGATGAACGGGATATTTTTTCGTCGCCCACAATTTACGCCATTCCCTTCGCCCCATATCGCGCGCTCTCCGTTCTTCTCGCTTATCTGGCTGATGAATATTTCCACCCCCTTGGCTCCTAAACAACCCCTCTGTCCACAGCTTCGGGTTACAATACGCAGGCGTTTCCAATTTTCATATTAAAAACGAGAAGTCCGGAAAAATCCGTTCTCGAGATTCACTCGAACGTGTAAAATCCTCGAGATTCGTCGCGTGATTGATTTTTCTATCAATTTTTCAATGAAAAAAAATCTGGGACATTTTTCAAAAGATCTAGAGTCCATTTTAAGAATAAAAATAAATGGAAAAAACCATTTTTTTGTTATTTACTGTTTTCAAAAATTGTAACCAAATTTTTTTTCAACTTCATCTCACTTTTTTGAAAGAATGCAACGTTTTCGTTTCGCTAAATAAAATTCAACGGCGTTTTCGACGTTTCTGCAAAATATCCAAAATTTTGACATTCCTTTTTCCCAATTTTTTCCTACTTTTTCGAAAAAATTCGACAACATTTTTTTTTTTTAATGTTTCCATTTTCTTGCATAAAATCCAACGTCAAAGTTCCCGAAATTCAAACTGAATATGGCGATTGATTCAATAAACCCAAACGACCAGTCGCATTTAGTCATCGACGTGTGGTGGCTCGAATTGGGCGTTGCATGGAATTCACAGAAGAATAAATGTCCACCTAGTTATTTAGTCAGTCATTACGAGGATGATTAAGATCCTTGTACACATATATCATTAATCCCGGAATCTCGTAACGTGAATTTCTGTCGTCGGGGTCCGAGAGAGTTTGTCGTGTCGCGAAGGGGTGCGAAGGTTGCGCCTCTCTCTCGTTCCTGCAGCATTGGCTGACGATTCCAGCGCACCCCAAAATGTTTCGACGACCCTCCCAGGAAAGCCAATACTAATATGTACGCGATGCATTACCAGGCAAAGACATTATTGGCGAGGATCGAGCAGCGATCATTAATCCTGACGATAATCGACGAACATTTCACGAACATATGTATACGAAACGAGAGAGAGAGAGAGAGAGAGAGAGTTTTCCAAAGCGCGGCTGAAAGCAAAAGAGGAGAGAAATGACCGCGGGCTAAATTATAGTCGCTAAATGACCGGGCGACTAATAATATTACACCCTCGTCCATTTTTTCCGGGCTGTCTTTTGAGGCCTCCCCAAATTTTCGACACTTTAGTGTCCCTCGTGAAAATAATACCATCTTGTTTCATATACGAATATCATTTCGATCCTTATTATTCGTCCGGAAAAGCCAGCCGGTTGGACTTTTCCATCGGATGGAAAGAGAGACGGAAAAAAAACGTCGCGATATCTGAGTGAAACGTTATATTGCCTGTCCCTCTGGGACACAGTTTCCATTCCCGGATCCAATACTCTCACTCGCTCTTTCTCTCGGCTACTCTATTTCAATGTTTTTCTCGGATGCCTTTTTTTCTCTTTTTTTTCCGATGCACGAAGATTAATCGTCCTGGATCATAGAGCCAGTGGGCGTTAGGTGAGCGGCTCACGTACACATCTGGATTATTTATACCCAGCAGCAGCGTGTTAGATATTTATCTACTACATACACAGATCCACGTTGCAATTGGTAAAGCTCACGAAATTTATTCAACCTGCTTCTTTCTCCTTACGAAAAGCCAAGAAACATCGTTCCTTCATACTTTTACCGCATTTTTCACTCATTTTTTCACTTTGAGCAAAATTGCTCTAGGCTCACGTGATTCTGCATTGGAAAACGAAAAGAATGAGCCCCAGTTGAATCCTTTTCGTTAAATTTTACCGGAGATATGAATTTTTCAAAATTCGGGTCATTTGGACCCCAGTTTACCGGAATAGGTATTAAAAAATGAGGTTACCGTTCCAGGGTTAAGCCTCTCACGAGTCAACGAATTTTCCACAGATTTTTCCGATTTTTTTCTCATTTTTCAATTCGCCAATCACGGGACTGCAGATTTTGTTGAGTAAAAATTTGAAAACCATCTCGATTTACTGCATTTTGGACTCATTTGTTGACTTTGAGCAAAATTGCCCCGGAACTCACGTGATTCTGTTTTCGAAAACGAAAAGAATGAGCCCAAGTCGAAGCCTTTTCGTTGAATTTTACCGGAGATACGAATTTTTCAAAAAATTTGGGTCATTTAGACCCCAGGTTACCGGCATCGGTAAAAAAAAAAAAATTACATTTCTCTGGACCGTCCGAAGTGCTGGAGCGAGAGAGACCGGGAGAATGTCGCGTGAAACGTGCGTATTATGGATGTAAACCATCGAGACTGCTGTTGTACGCAACACCCTCATCGCGAGATTCGAGTTTATAGCAGAAAAAGCGAGGGGTGCGAGCGAGACGATACCGCCGTGCCAACTTGCACCAGCCGGTGACGTTTTCGCGCCCTCTATTCATATCTATGGATATTTCCATCGAGACTTTACACTGGTTTACATTGATGGCCCATCAAACGGGCACTCGGGACCCCTCGAGAGCCCATTTCCAGTATAAACTTTCATCCCCTACTTTCGCATCCTCTTCTTTCATCCTTTTTTTTTCTTTATTCTCCAGTTTCCGACCTCGCGATTTCCTCGCAATACGCTCTTCAACTTTTTACCCGAAATCGTCCCTCCCCCCCCTCGACATTACTGCCCGCTGTTTCTTTCCCAATTTTCGACACACGTTTTCCGAAATAATAAAAAAATCGTGTTTCATGGAATTTTAGCAATACGAAACTCTCTCCGGCTCGCTACCAAAACCAAACTAAAAATTTTCACGATTTTCATCAAGAAAGTCATTTGCAACATTATTTTAATCAAAAATCATCAATTAAGTGATATGGAGTATTTTTTAAATAAGTGAGTTTTAAAATATTCATAAAATATTAAACAATAAATAGAAATAAATGTTTTTGCATATGAATAAATAAATAAAATTCCTAATTGAGTGAAATTGAGTATTTTTTAAATAAAGTGTTTAAAAAATAATTCAAAATAAATAAAAATATATTTTTAATATTAATGATAAATAAAAATACTAATTTGTAATGGAATTTATATTTTCTATATGGGGAAATAGAAACATAGAAGGCAAAGAATTCCCATGGCGTTAATTTTTCCATGGGAATGAATCCTCAATTTCCCTCCCAATATTTTTGCCAGTTTGATGAGGCTCAAGTCCCCGGTTCGTGCGAGCAAAGAAATTTTTTAGTCCTGTTTTTTCGTGCGACTTTGGAATCCGTCGGTAACACTCTTGAAAACGCGGGCGTCGACGATGTCGACGCCGACGCCGTCGCCGTCGGCACGCACAAGTTTTTTCCCCGCCTCCGGAAAGCCCATTTGCGCCACACCATATTCCGGATTTTCCATGCACGCCCTCGACACTTTTCCCTCCGTGAAACTCTTTTTTTTCATCCAACTCCACCCTCCCGCCCCCCCCCCCCCTCCTCGTTCCTCTAGTTTCGTCCTGTGAAACCCGGAACACCCTCATTCTATCTTTTTGCCCGCATGTATGACTCGTGACAAAAATGACAAACTTGTCTTATTACATTCTCGCGAAATACCCGACAGAACCAACATTTCCCATGCAATATATACGACCAAGAAATTCCCCAACCAACTTCTCTCGCAAATTCTTACAAATTTAACCAATTGCCAAGTCCTGCCTTGAATAAACAGCCCATCAAATTGTAAAAGCCAATAAAATGTTTTCGCGGTTGTAAAATGATGCAGAAAAAATAAAATTTCACTCAAAATTCAAAACGAATTCCAAATTGAAGAGAAACTCTGAATTCCAGCATTTCGTCCATTTTTTATTTGTTAGATTTTCACCAGAGAAGCTTGACATTTGAAATTGTCCGGAAAGAGTGAAATTTTCATTTTTTTTCGATCTCGAAAATTTGATTCTCATAAAAATTGCATAATTTATGCGATTTGAGAAAAAATCGATTTTTTTGGCAGTGTTTTTGCTTGTTCACTGCCTTATTTTATTTCTAAAAAATTAAACATTTCGCACAAAGTCCCAAAAACACCGTCGACTGATTAAAAATTATCTCACAGAGTTTTTACATTATTAACATAAAAATAACGATAGTGGCAAGAAATTGAAAAATTCCGTGTATTTTGAATTTTTTGAAAAACATTTTCAGAAAATGTCAAAATTGGAGCCTCCCCCAAAAAGAGAAGAATTTTCGCTTTATTTTGCAGTCACGAAATTCAAAATTTCATAAAAATGACGAAATTCTCGAAATTTGAGACAAATGAAAATTCATTTCTTTCTGAATAGCAAAAAGTAAAATCCGTAACAAGATTTCCCCGATTTTTATTCCCTCAGCATATACTGAAATAAAAACAGAGCAAAATATCGAAAACAACAACAATAATAAGACTCACAATGCATAACGATCGATTGATTCTCTTAAAAGGGCTTGGAAAATTTAAATATACAAGGCAATGGGATTGCACAATTGAAATTTCATCCAAGAATAATTTATTCGAGGATCGCGGAGAAGCAGGAGCTGCTTCTCTCGCGGTAGAGAAATACAATTGAAAGAGTCTTGGGTCGTGTGTTTTATTTGCACGATGCAAATAGGAAGATGCTAACGAGAGGTTGATTAGGGTATTGGTGACGGTGATCCATTTAAGCGTTGCTTAATTAGTCAGGTGTGTTTAGTTAATCCTCGTATTTCATTAGACCACTCGACTGGTTGGATTTGCTAGTACAAGGGGGAACCAAATTCAGCCAAACCAGCCCCGCAGTGGTGCTCCGTGCATACGAAAATCATAAAAGACCGAAGAGCAATTTTGAAAAATTCATATCTTCGGTAAAATCCAACGAAAAGGTTTCAACTTGGGCTCATTTTTTTCGTTTTTTAATGCAGATTCAAATGAGCCTGGCGCGATTTTGATTAGAGTCAAAAAATCAGTCAAAAATGCGGTAAAACGATAAAAAATTGGAGAACGAAGGGAGAAAGGGCGCGGAATTTTGAATCTCCTGGGGTCAATTTTGACCCCACGTTTCTCGTCGTTTTCCTACTTTGTCTCTGTCTCTCGCTTTCTCGATCGGACTCTCGTGCGAGAGAAGAACCCCTGCGGATTCTACAACCCCCTATTTTCCTCTTTCAACGTGCTCCCTCCTCGTTAACCAGCCGCCAACTACGTTAAACACTGCTTTAAACTCCCCTTCGATATTTGCGCAACTCTCTTCCTTCCCTTATGCTCCCATGGAATTTTCTCTTATACTGAAAATTAAATTTTGTCAAAAAAAAACGTCGATATTTTTTCGAACACGATAAATGAACTATTTTTGAATAAATTTCAAAATTTTCGTTATCTTGACTATATTTTTTATTTCTAACGAAACTGTCAGCAAAATTTACGATTGGAATGACAAAAATTCACTTTTCGAAGAGACTTTCTAGAATATTTCTCGCTGCAATCACAAAATTGTTGTGATTTTTCGAAAAAACGGATTTCCAACGAAATTTTTAGTTCGGAGACTGTGTGGCTGGTGGAAAAGTTTCCTTGCTTAACTGACGATGACGTGCTTCTTGCTCCGTCATCTCTTCTTCGTCTCTTCAGAAACTAAAACACAATTCCCGCCGCACCCTACGAGTCTGTGGACACTTTGGTCGACTCTTCTTACAGAGACGGGGTTAATTCGGATTTACATACCGCGACCGAGAACCCCTCCCTCGGGAGGGTGTGCTTTTCTTTCTTCGGAGAATTAACCTTCGGCACACAAGAAAAATGCAGACACGAAACGACAAAGTTCTTGTTTCTTAACCTCCTAATTTTTCCGAAGCAAAAACTGAACTTTGCATCGTTGCAATTCAACGAAAAATTCATTATTTATTCATTATTCTGATAATTGATGGGATCGTTGCAATTTTTCCAGTAAATTCAGTTTTCCCATGGCAAAGAAAACTTTCCCATTGTATCGTCGACAAATACTGCAAGTTCAACGGGGCACCAAAATTTATAGGCCAGTAGGAACATTTTTTGAAACTAAACGAAACATTTTTCTATATTTTTTCATCAAAATAGACGATCGAGCCACAAAAATTTCATTTCTCGCTTTTTTCTCCATAATTATTGGGAAAACTCTGACAAAAATACTCGTTTCGGTGAAAAGTTGAATGGAAGTTTCGAGACCGTGATACCGAAGTTTTCATCGTTGGAATTGAACGAAAAATGAATTTTTTATTCAGTATTTTGATAATTAATGGGATCGTTACAATTTTTCTGGAAAATTCAGTTTTCCCATGACAAAGAAAACTGTCCCATTATAATCGCCCAAATACTCTATGAAAATATTGCACTCTGCTACAAAAAACATTGAGTTGTCGTTGCATTTCAACGAATTTTGCTTGATTGTCGAAACATTTGTAGGGCGCGTCGCTGATTTTGTTCAAAGAATCGTTGTCATTTTATCGAAGACCCGCAGCAGATCGAACTGCTGCTGATGCTGCGGCGGGAGAGTCTCGGGTTGCTGCCGCGGAGGGTCTGGATCGAGGGGCAACAGAAGTAGAGCCGAGTCGTCGGGGCGGTAACTCGTAACTCGATTTCGTTGGTTTAGTTGCATTAGATCGACAGTGCGGCGGTCTGGTAACGCGAAGAGTGTGTACCGCAACGAGGCACTTGATTAGATTTACATGTGGATATGTACCGAGCAGCGGTTGCGACGGGGGCGTCTCGAATGCCGCAGCAGCACACCAGCCCAGCCATCGACATTTCGCTTTACACAAGCCTTTATACACGAGCCAACGAATCGACCGCACCCATTCTGCAAATATTAACCAACGGAACAAGTAGCTCTAGTCACAGCCTCTGATTTTCTAAAGGCCGCACTCAATACGCGTGTCTCTAACATGGACCAAAAGTAGCGTTTGATTAATTCCATGAAAGCAGGCTATCCCAGGATGGGACGTGGCAGCGACAATTTTATTGGCACGCGTGTAAAATGACACCCTGATACGGCGATTTCTCAAGTCACCGGAAAACTTGATTCATTATGTCCAGCAATTATCGGCATTCATCTTCAAAAAATTTCATTCAAAGATTTTGAACGAAATAGGAGACTGAAAATTCAGCAAAATCTTGCCACCGATGGGAGACAAATTTTTTCCAATAATGGAACTGGAATGGAAATGGAAAAATGAGTGAAAATGGAAAATTGAATGGAAAAGGGAATGAAAACGGAAAAATTCAATGAAATAGAAATGGAAAATGGAAAAATCAATTGAAATGGAAATGGAAAAATTAGTGGAAATGAAAAAGTGAATGGAAAATGGAATGAAAATGGAAAAATTCATTGAAATGGAAATAGAAAATGGAGTCGAACTGGCAAATGGAAAATGGAAAAATCAATTGAAATGGAAATGGGAAATGGAGTCGAACTGGCAAATGGAAAATGGAAAAATCAATTGACATGGAAAAGGAAAAATGAGAGGAAATGGAAAATAGGATGGAAATGGAAATGGAAAATTGAATGGAAATGAAATGGGAAAATTGTATCCAAAGATCGAACCGGAATGGAAATGAAAAATGGCATGGGATTGGAAAAACGGAACTGGTTTTTGTTTTGGTTCATTCCACGAGCCAATTAACCAAGATTTTCGATATGTTGCGTGTTTCCGGGATTTCTGCAGTCGCCAGAAAAGTTAATTCGCATTGAAACGAGATTTCTTTGCGTTGTATATAAGGACTCGAGTGTTTTGGAGAAAGAAATTGTGCGCGATGTTATCCGTTCGATTATTCGCGACAATTCTCCATTACTATGTATCCGTAAAGATCTCTAGCCGGTTGCGCGGTCACTCGCGAGTTTCTAAGAGTATCGCCAAGTGCAATCTATCGCTGCTCCAACAAGCAGCCCTCGCTGCTGCTGCTGTTTACGCTTTTTCCATGAGCCTCGAGCTCGCGGCCGAAGGGAGATGAAGAAAGAAGAAATGGCTGTTGGTCCAGTTGCCCATGGGTCTGGGGCGCAATGGACCACGAGAAAAGAGAAAGAGAAAAAGGAGAAAAAAGAGCCTGCAGCCCCTCGAGCCTCGACGACTGGACCGAACCGAAATTATCGGCTTTCGTCGAGTCACCTTTTCCTTCACGTTTCCTCGATACTACAACCTTCTCTTCCCCTTTCTAAATACAGCCACTGAATTTATATAAGCCCGAAGGCGAAATAAAACGCCTTTTATATAAATAGATTCCCCCCCCCTCCCCTTCCTCTGCTCCACCAAAATATATGACGCACACGATTCTCGGACGGAAGACCCTTGCCTAAATCCAGCTACTTCGATTTTCTTTTTTACGATCAAACAAATGCTCCGTTTATCGAGTTATTCGCATTTGCCCAAATTGTTACTCCGCACCATATCCTTAAATAAAAACATCGGATTAAAAATCAGGCGGGTCTCTTTCTCGTTTTGTGACGGCGAACATTTTTTTTCCAGTTTTCAATGACAATGTACTTGAAATATCCAAAAACATCGAAAAATCATATCTAAATAGAAAAATCATATTTGGCATTGAAAAATTCAAACGTTGATAACTCGAGAACGGTTCGAGCTACAGTGCTCACGTTTCGCACAGATGTTAATCCATACAAGCTCTTGATTCTCTGAGAATTTAGTCGGAATTGCTAGAAAAATACGTATTTTACGGCTTTTTGGAATTTTCAAAAAAGTCTGTCACCGCTCCAACTTCCGCAAATTTTAAGATTCATTGCTAATTATTTTTTTATAAATAGAGTATCACAACAGGAAGGTTGGTATTGAATTTGGCAAATATCGGTTGAACGGTTTAAATTTTATGATTTTTCGAATTTTACGAAAATCTGAGTTTTTCGAAAAATCGTCTAACCGTCTTAATTTTTGCAAATTTTCCGAGATATTGTGTGCAAGTCCGTACTTCCTCTTCACTTGCTAGAAAACTTGTTGAAATTATTGAAAAAAATAGGAATTTTGCGACATTTTGAAATTTTCAAAAAAGTTCGCGATCAAATTTTCTGAGATATTGTGCAATTTTCATGAAATATTTTTCTCTCCGCATATTTCGTTCTCCGATCAGTTTCATTTTTTTAAGCGTCTCAGTTTCGATATTTTTGGATCGCGAAAGATCGACGGAGTGAAGAAATTATCCGAAAATTGTTGAAAATCCAAAAATAAGAAATTTATTCCGTTAAATTTTGGTCCTGAGAGGAGGGCCGGGGGGCTGCATTGACGTTGAACAAACGTGTAGAAAGGATAATCGAATTTTGTCATCAACGTCCATTCAAGACACTTTGCTCGAGGGGTGTGAATTCGGACACACTGACCACTTGGATTCTCGAGGGAGTTTGATGGTTAACCGTGGCTCGACGTTTCACATATCCCGGCGTGCTGCACGATCCGTCGATTATTCGAATCCTGTTTCGCCTACTGACGATTCGATCTCTACACAATTCCGATTGATCTTTATGAAAATAACCAATTCCCTATGCGGCGTTTCGGTCTCGTTATTCTGAGCTTAGCGATCGATGGCGAAAAGAAAAAAAACGGCGTCAAAAACGACGCGGAAGTGATAATCCATTTTCCAGGGCCTCGGAATGTTTTTTCCCCATAATTATCCAATGGGAATCGCACGAAAATGAATGAGAAAATTCCACACAACGAATTTTTAACGAAATTTATTTATTTAGGATTCTTCAATAATTTTGTAAGGACATTCTCGACACCAAGACTAAAAATTATCTCCCATGAAGAAAAATTTCCTGACGTTAAGAATTCGCGATATTTAATTTGCAATTTTGAGCTTTTCCCACCCAAACGCGTGTAAATTCAAGCCGCGTTTCGTTTACGAGTTGCAAAAAAATGTGTTAAGGATTTTTCTTAAAAAATTTCGACTCATCGCTTTTCTGGCAATCTGCAAAAAAAAGTCCTAAAAACATTTTTCTGCATCTCGATTTTCGCAATTGTTTAACGAAACGTGACTCGAATTTAGACGCTACAAGGAAAATAAAAAATTGCAAATTAAATATGTAAAATTCGAACCGTTATAGAAAAATTTTCTTCATCGGGAGAAAACTTTTAGTTTTGGTGTCAAGAAAGTTTATAAAAAATGTCAAAAGTCCGCTAAATAAAGTCGTTTTGTGATAGTCGTAAATAAAAGCGAGACGCGTGGCCGATGAGCCATTGTTTGAATTTCTCCTGCGGGTTAAAATGACAGGACCCGATGGAATAAAAGCGAAAGGTTTATTTCATCAAAGCCGAAGGAGCCATCAAGCCCGAAGGATAACTCAGTTTGGTCCTGGATGCTGGTGGATCTATCGAGAGCAGAGAGAGCTTGCACGCTCCTCGGGCTCGTTCGGTTTGACGGACAGATATATGTCCAGGAGACAATCAAGGAAATCCTACTTCCTCGCCACACCAGCAGTATGTTCGATTCCATCATTGCGCGCTATTATTGCCATCGTATTTCTTTGTCTCAATTCTTTTCTGTCTCCCAGAGTCTCGCTCCCCTTTTCGCTGTTTTTCTTTTTTCCTACAGCAGCGTCTGCTGCGGAACGTTCGGTAGATTCTCGAACGTGCGGTGGCCATGGATAATTTCGTTAGAGACCTTAACGCGTACATCGTGCTGTGTACAGCCATGGGAAACACACACGGTACGTGCGCGCGCGCGGGCGATCAACGAAAAATCGCCGTAAAACACAGAGCCACATTGGAAATCAAATTTTTTCAAAAAACTTCGATATTTTTTTAAACACGGTGAACTAAATATTTTTGGATAATTTCAAAATTTTCATCATTTTGACTATATTTTTCATTTCTAACGAAACTGTCAGCAAAATTTACGATTCGAATGACAAAAATTAACTTTTCCAAGAGATTTTCTAGAATATTTCTTGCTGGAATGACAAAATTTTTGTGATTTCCCCAAAAAAACGTTTAGTCGAAAGTTTCCAACAAAATATCGATTTTTTCCAACAAAATTTTCTTTTCAGTGCACGACGCCGCACACAATTCTTGTTTCTGTCACCCAACGAATTACGGCGTTTTCCTGCTTGTCCTGATGGATCGAAAACACACGGAGAGCGCGTTGTGCGCGAATCTCTTGGTGCATTTATTATTCAAGACGCGAATGGCGAGCCGCGCGGCGGATCAAATTGTCTTTTCCTCTTAACCAACGCTCCGGGAGTATTTTGATATACACGCAGCTGCGCGGTATAATGATTTGTCGCAAGACGCGAACAAGAACAAACATATTTATTAGCCCGGACGAACTTGAGCTCGATTCGCCGGTCGCGGCATCGGGGAAATTCATTTTCTCGACAAAAACTAAATCAACCGTTTATTCTCCTATTTCCCCTTTCGATTCCCGAGCCTGCAGCCATCGAATAACGGCGCATAAAACTTGAAGAACGGGGATAAAAATTCTCTAACTACCCCCTTAACTTTTATCGCCCGTTTATCAGCCACTCGACAATTTTTCATCGCACCTTAAGGACGCTGTATATGGCGACGGTCAAAGCTAAATGTTTGGTTTCAGTTTTTCTTACATACAAAACCATTTGCGAGTTCATTAAAAAATGGTAATTTGTATTTTTTATATAGTAACCAAAGTTTCGAACAAATTTACGACCAATTTTTTTGAAAAACCGAATAAAGCTTCTTCGCGGTGTTGCGTAAAAGCGTGTGCAAAGTTTTGAGAGGCTTCACCGTTGAGAAATCAAAATATTCAATATTGAAAATTGCAACTTTTAACACGCGCCATTTATGATGCTGAAGTGTGCAACGTTGGACTGCATCGAGAAATATTGAATTTTATTAAAGATTCGTTCAATTTTCAATGTCATCCAAATTTTTCGAGTCAATATGCTTTTTGAATAGCTAAAATGGATCATTTTATCATTGTAGTTACATATAGTATGATTGAATAATTTGTTTTTTCAAAGATAAAAATGAATTTCGTTGCATTCCAACGATGTAAACTTCAGAGTCATGCGCCCTTTTGAGAAACTCCTGAAAATTATGATTTTTATTAATAAATATATCGTGTGATGCAAATTAGAAGGAATTCTATCGATAGAAAATTTAGCATACAACGTCCTGAAGTCGCTTCCAGTATTTTTTTTTACCTCCGAAAGAATTCAGTAATTGAAGAAGTTAAATCGGGTGCCAGCTCAGTTTGACAATTGCCAAAGAGAGAGAGAGAGAGAAAGAGTGTGTGTGTGTGTCAGATCGTATAGTATAGGTATCGAGCAAAGTACGACGGGACTTTTCTCTCTAGGTGTACATGGTGGCAATCTAGCGTCACATGTCTCTCGCAATAAAGTTATGCCTACGTGCTTGGAAAGTAATTTCGCTATAAGCCTCCAACTGATACTCCCATTCGTTCTATATCGCATCCTATATAAACGCATACGTAAGATATCCAAACTCCGCTTACATATACTCACTTATACATATGTCTATATACTTTTGTCTCTATATACACGAGTACATATACGTAAGTCGACTTTGAATGCCTTCTAGGGAATGACTAGTTATTGGAGGCAAAGTTTCGAGACTACGTGTCCTCCCTCTTGATCATCATGATCGATAGACCCAAAAGATATATGTCGCGCTACGAAAAGTGTCAAGCATCACACAGCCGTTCAGTCCTCGATGCACAAATCGTTTTGCAGCTTTCGAAAAGTTGCAAAAAAATTCCTGAAGGTTGCATCGTCCGCATTGAACGAAAAATTCATTTTCCATTCATTATTTTGGTAATTAATCACAGACACGAAACGACAAAGTTCTTGTTTCTTAACCTCCTAATTTTTCCGAAGCAAAAACTGAACTTTGCATCGTTGCAATTCAACGAAAAATTCATTATTTATTCATTGTTTTGATAATTAATGGGAGCGTTGCAATTTTCCAGTAAATTCAGTTTTCCCATGGCAAAGAAAACTTTCTCATTGTATCGTCGACAAGTACTGCAAATTCAACGGGGCACCAAAATTTATAGGCCAGCAGGAACATTTTTTGAAACTAAACGAAACATTTTTCCATATTTTTTCATCAAAATTGACGATGATGCCACAAAAAGTTTGATTTCTCGCTTTTTTGCTCCATAATTATTGAGAAAACTCTGAGAACAATACCCGTTTCGGTAAAAAATTGAATGGAATTCTCGAGACCATGATACCGAAGTTTCCATCGTTGGGATTGAACGTAAAATCAATTTTTTATTCATCATTTTGATGATTAATGGGATCGTTACAATTTTTCTGGAAAATGAAGTTTTCCCATGGCGAAGAAAACTCTTCCATTTTCATTGGCCAAAAATACTGCAGTGTGAAAATTTTGCATTTCAATGCAACAAATTTCAACATTGCACGTGATAAAAAAAGCTCATTGCGCGATGTTTGCTTACCTTTTACTACGATTTTATTCGATGGCGGTGCGTCCCGATTCCAGGGTGGATCTCCTCTTCCGGAAAAGTCCCGTAACTTGAGGTAGGATATCGTGAGCCTTATGATCGAGGCTTTGTCGAGCTGCGAAGTTATCGCAGCCGGTAGTGGCAGCATTTTTGCAAGTTCATAAAACTCGAAATTTTCTTTACCGCGACGCGATCTCGCCGCGTCTCTGCTCTTCTCCTTCCGCATCTCCAGTAAACTGCAACCCCACGAAACATTCGCAAACATTATGTAAAATTCTTCCACGAAGGCTTAAAATTATTTACCAATTAAAAAAAAAAAGATTTTCCCTTAATCAATTGAGAATAAAATCTGAAAAAATTCATAGACCTTTTTTGAATCTTCAACTGAATGAAAAAAAAAATCGTCCCGTTCCAATTTTTTTTTTTCAATAAAAATATCATGGAAAATATGGAGACAGACATTTTTCACGACTTGGCCCGGACGCAAATGACCCATCGTTGGCGTTTTTGGTTAAAAAGTGCAAAAACTCGGGAATCGCCCGCACTAAAACGTTTTTTTTTTTAAATGACAAAAAATGTTGTCATTGCAGCGAGAAATATTCTCGAGAGTCTCTTCGAAAAGTCAATTTTTGTCATTCCAATCGTAAATTTTGCTGGCAGCTGCGTTAGAATTGAAAAATATAATCAAAATAACGAAAATTTTGAAATTATCAAAAAATATTTAGTTTACCGTGTCTAACAAAATATCGACGTTTCTTGACGAAATTGAATTTTCACTGTGTCAACGTGTGTGAGAGTTTCTAGTTTTCGTAATAAAACCACGAGTTTCGTTTGAACTCGCGGCGGGACTTTGTCGGATATAAAAGCGAGAAAAAACAAAGTGAATCGCGGGCGTCGCGATCCATTTTGTCGCTGCCTGCAGGGTGAACATATAAATATGTATATAGAGATTGTGGATGATGTCACGATTGAGGATGGCGGGTTGATTGTAAAAGCCGCGCAAACTGGTTATCCGTCGCGATGTCCAGCACTTGCTGCGGCGTTTACAGATCGCGCGCGCGCGCGCGAGGCGTGGCGATTCGGTGAAATTATACGCGCGAGCGTGTTGGAGCGTCGCGTCGCCCACGCATATATATTTTCGATCGGGCGCTCGATCGCCGCAGCACCGTTATATCCAACTGCGATAGACGTAGATACGGAATTGTATGTTTATATATATAGCTAGAGAGTGACTAAATAGCATACATTATTCAGTCGCTATCAGGCGCGATGTTTACCGAAGCCACGAACGTGCGTTCCGCGGTAGTAAACGCACCTCTTCGTCGCGCATTTCGTTCCCGCCCTCCCAACCTTTCTCTGTCCCTCTCGCTCTCTCCCTCTCTCTCTATCTCTGGAGTAACCAGCACCGCGACGCTTCCGGTTTTATAAGCACGTACGCACACCGAGTTACGTGCAACGACGAATCGCCGTTGCGTCCAATGAGAATCGACTAGCCCGCATGCGTTTTAGTCCATGGGACGCAATAAGAGCGTCGCGACGTTCCCAAACTTTGGTCAGAGGGTTCGTTCACCTTTTTTTCATTGACTCTAAATCCCGCGCCCTTCCTCCCTCCGTTCTCCCGTTATTTTATCGTTTTACCGCATTTTTGACTGATTTTTTCACTCCAAGCAAAATCGCCCAGATTCACACGATCCTGCATTAAAAAACGAAAAGAAGGAGCCCAAGTTGAAGCCTTTTCGCTTAATTTTACAGGAAATATGAATTTTTTAATATTTGGGTCATTCAGACCCGAGTTTACCGGAATAGCAGGTAGAAAAAAACAAGTCCATCAGTCAACGAGTTTTCCACAGATTTTTTCTATTTTTCAATTAGCTAATATCACGTGACTGCAGATTTTGTTGATTAAAAACTTGGAAAATTTCTCGTTGCTTGGGCGAAATGAATTCTTGACTATATTCAGGTCCGTTGGAAAAATCGCAGAGACGCCCAACCCTTCGAACGCGGAGAGAGAGAGAGAGAGAGAGAGAGGGAGAAACATTTGAATGAGCATCAAGAGAAGTAAGAATAAGAAGAAGAAAGTATACGCGAAGCCACGTACCGCGGAACGACACACCGCGGAGCCCTTGATTCGTTACAGACTAAAAGACATCCATGGAAAAGCAGGCTGGATTTTAAGAGCCCGATCTCGTCCGCAGAGAGAGACAGAGAGCGAGAAAAGCTTCTTAACGCCCTTGATCCAACAAAAACACGGAATTAAGCGACCAGACAAAAGTCTCTCGGTCCATACACTCGCGTTTATGTATATACAGGCGAAATAACGCGCAGTTTCTCGGACGATTAACCGCGACGAACGCGGAGAGTCGCGAGAGGGTTAAAAAGCAAGATGGCTTTTTATTGGCTCGAAGGAAAAGCCTTTCTCGCTTATTTTCTCGCAGACTCAACGACTGTTAAATAAGCCCAGAAATAAAGAGCCCAACAAATTCAAACAAATCCTCAAGAGCTCTCGAGCGAAATCCCCTTAAAGCGCGTAACGCGTTTCATGCGGTGCGTCTAATCTTTACGCACTTTCCACACTAAAACAAATTCGTCCTCATTGCCCGTAAAGAGTTTCCGCTCAATTCTTCCATTTATACTTTTGATGCAATCGCCCCCCGGAAGCGACAACCAAGTTTTAAGACACTTGAACGTCGTCGTCGACGACGACGTTCAAGACACGTATAAAGACTTCTCTGCATATATTTCCTCAGGAGCTGAACCGCGTTCTTCCACTCCCAAAGGTCCAATGACCGAACCGCCAGCTACTTTATGTATCTTTCAAACAGACGGTGTCCTCGCAGCAGCTCATCCGTCGGCCAAGTACACCGCAGAGACTCCTGGAAGAAACGATCGACAGGAAAAACTTTGGGGCCGGAAAAATTCGAAAAAATGCAGCCTAAGAAACAAGAAGTTCATATTTCCGGGAAAATTAAAAGAAAAGGCTCGAACTAATTCTTTTCGTTTTTTAATGCAGAATCACGTGAGCCTGGTGCAATTTTGCTTAAACTCGGGGAATCGGTAAAAAAAAACGATGAAATGAGATATTTTTCAAGTTTTTAACCAAAAAAATCTGCAGTCACGTGATTGGCTAATTGAAAAATTAATAAAAAATCGCAAAAATCTGGGAAAAATTCGTTGACTCGTAGGAAGCTTGACCCTGGAACGGAAATCTTATTATTTTCACCTATTTCGCTAAACTGGGGTCTGAATGACCCGAATTTTGAAAAATTTCATATCGCCGGTAAAGTTCAACGAAAAGGATTCAACTTGGGCTCATTCTTTTCGTTTTTTAATGCAGAATGACGTGATCTTTGGTCGATTTAACTTGGAGTCAAAAAATCGGTCGAAAATGCGCTAAAGAACGAAGGGAGCTTGGGTCGTTTTTGACTCCAGCTTCTGGAGTTAAGGCCCTAACACCGGAAACCGAGGATTTGTAAAAAGCCCGCAAATATTCTCCATTTATCCGTGATTTTTTTGTTATTTTAGTGTAAACACGTTTTCAGACGAAAAAGAGAGTCAACCCTCGAGCACCGTTGTTTATGTATGAGTGTGCAAACGCTCAAACTTGCGGAATCTCCCCAGAGAGACGTTTCAATCGCAGGGCAAAGTTGACTTTCTCGGAGTTACTCGCACCCGCACGCACTTTTTCCACTGGCGCAATAAGTTCCCTGCAGTAGAGAAAACCAATTTTCTCGAGGCCTCGAGCCTTCCCGATAGCGTGACAATTAAAAAAAACTTCGATCCCAGTTTTGTGTATTTTTCAAGTTTTTTTTAGAAAAAAAACGTTTTTTTTCAAATCACAAAAATTTTGTCCGTGCAACAAGAAATATTCAAGAAAGTCCGGAAAGTCAATTTTTGTCATTTCAATCGCAAATTTTTCTGACTGGTTCATTAGAAATGAAAAATATCGTCAAAATTACGAAAATTTTGGAATTGTTCAACAAAATATCGACGGTTTTTGACAAAATTTCATTTCCACTTAGAGAGGAATGGAGCAAGGAAAAGGATGGCGATTAAGAGTCGAAGTTTCCGGTGCTGATTGTCGAGGGATAAAAGAGAAAGAATCTCGCGCTTTCTTCATCGGAGAACGACGAAAATAGAGAGCAGGAAACAAAGAGGAAAAAAAAGAGAATAAATAGAGTAGTTGGTTCCGTTTGGAGTTTTCTTTGCGTCGAGGATATCGTTTTCCCGGGTCTGGCCCACCCCCGAGCTTTCCCGTACACTGCGCGCACGTGTATATATTCCATCGGAGAATTCCGAGAGGAAACGATGGCTGCTTTGGGGAAGCGAGCCGCACGAAATGCTCGTCAGACGTCTGCAGACGCGTGAAAATAAAATTAAGCCCAACTTTCGGCCGAAAATTGGTTGAAATTGGGCGCGAGGAGTCTTGCAAGTCGGATGCTGGATACGGCATCTCCGTAGCAGGGCCAAAAGAATACATGGCAAAAGGAAAAACCTTTGGGACAAGTCCCATGGGGTTCTCGCTTGCTCGCTGCGTCGGAGAGATCCGATGGCGTGGGCGAAAGCTACAGGAATGGAGAAAATACAGACTGAAAAGAAAATTTTGGTTCGACCGAATGTTTTTTTGAAAAATCACGAAAATTTTGTCATTGCAGCGAGAAATATTCTAGAGAGTCACTCTGAAAAGTCAATTTTTATCATTCCAATCGTAAATTTTGCTGACAGTTCCGTTGGAAATGAAAAATATTGTCGAAATTACGAAATTTTCGAAATTATCCAAAAATACTTGGCTCGCTGTGTTCAACAAAATATCGAAGTTTCTCAACTGGACCGAGTTACGTCCTTAAAAAGAAAAACAAGAAAATCCGCAGGTAACCCTGACGTGTGTGTGTAAATAGGAAAAGACACGAACGACAAGATCGGACGCCAGAAAAAACGTTGGACTGATGTCATAGTCATCGCGCGTTTCCTCTCCGCGCGCCAAAGAGACGAAAGGGAGCGTTCAGAGCGAATCATCTCGAGGGGGTGAGCGCGTCGTTGAGTGCCGCATCCATAATTCAGCAGCGGACGATGACGAGGTTATACCAAAGTCCGACGATTTTCGTATCAGCTGGTCTCTCTATTTCTTCGTGCCTTTTTACACCCGCGCGCGATCAGACCCGCGGGAGCCTCGTGCATTTACACACTTTTCTCAACTGTATCTCTCTCAACGTCTTTCGGAGCCTTTGACCCTTCTGATATTCTATTCGGCCGCCGCGATCGGGACCAATCGTCCTGGAACTCTCGAGCATTCGATCGCCCAGTTGTCAGATATTTCCCCTTAATTGCTCGCGTAATAGAAACTTCCTGTATCAGCGTTTTAATTAAATAATCTCTTAACCCTAGAGCGGTGACCTTTTTTCACCTATTCCGCTAAACTGGGGTCTAAATGACCCCAATTTCGAAAAATTTCATATCTCCGGTAAATTTCATCGAAAAGGATTCAACTTGGGTTCATTCTTTTCGTTTTTCAATGCAGAATCACGTAAGCCGAGGCGATTTCGCTTCAAGTAAAAAAATTAGTCCAAAATGCGGTGAAACAAAGATATTTTTCAAGTTTTTAATCAACAAAATCTGCAGTCACGTGTTTGGCTAATTGAAAAATAAAAAAAAATCGGAAAAATCTGTGGAAAATTCGTTTACTCGTGGGAGTCTTCACCCTGGAACGGTAACCTTATTTTTTTTTACCCATTCCGGCAAACTAGGGTCTAAATGACCCCAATTTTGAAAAATTTCATATCTCCGGTAAAATTCAACGAAAATGATTCAACTTGGGCTCATTCTTTTCGTTTTTTAATGCAGAACACGTGAGCCTGCGGGACAATTTTGTTCTCAGTCAAAGAATTAGTCAAAACTGCGGTAAAACGGGAGAACGAAGGGAGAAAGGGCGCGGGATTGAAAATCGAGTTCTAGGGTTAATAATCAAGTCGATTAAGCACAACGCACGCTCTCGCGTCTTTCTCCATTTCGAGAGGTCTCGCAGTCGCGCGGACTTGTAAAACTGCTCGAATTCCGCATCCGCACGTACGTACCTATAATCATACGCCGGAGTATATACTGCTCTACCAGGATGTATATAACACGAGGCCATGAAAGCTAGAGAGAGAGCAAGCCAGGAATTATAATGCATGTCGCGAGCGTGGCTTCGTCGACTAATTCAATTAAACGATTCACTCGCGGCGCTCTCGCACGAGAGAGAGAGAGAGAGAGAGAGAGAGAGCAGAGCCTCACCTGAGGGCACGTCCTTTTCCGCATTCGCTTCTGCTCTCCCTCACACGAAACAGTCTCTGCGCGCACACAGTAAATATAATAGCAAAACTGACTCGGCAAAGTCGCGACTCAAGACTTGGACGCGAATGGATTCGTACAAGTTTGTTCCTTGCCAGAGAGCGAGTTTGAGCCGCATCTTGGCAAGAACCCAAGGAAACGCATCGCAAAAACTCATCCTTGATCGCATTCGTCGTTTCGCCAGCCTCGCGTCCACTACGTCTGACTAAATCGACCCAAGTGTCACGGGGAAAAGCCAGACGAAAGCTCTCGCCAAATTCAACCCTTAAAGAAACCTCCCCAGGGAGCCCTAGTCCTTGTGCGCCCTTTTGTGCAGCACGTTACGATACAATCCTCCTAATGTTACGACCTGGGTTCCGGTTGCGACATCATTTTCTTTCTCCTTCTGCTGCTGATCCTCCCTCGCAACATTCACCCTCCGCGCGCATACGTATCGAGGCTATCGGTTGACCAGCCCGGAGTCTCTATTACGCAATGTATTTCCATGCCTCAATATCCACCGCCCAAAGGATCCAAAGTGCTCGCCACTTTTTTATATACCACTCCAACAACTCGACACAAAAGCCAACCTTATTTCCGGTCGCACCATCTCGACGATAACGTGTCACGGACCTTAATGAAGCTGGCTCGAGCAGGGTCGCCCTATTCGTTGACTCGTACTACTCGATGTATACACGTTTCGTATACGAGTCTCGATGGACTGTGGCTCTTCCGCAAAGTCGACAGAATTTTTTGACGTCGTCTGTTGAAACGGATTTTTCGATGTCGACCGAATCTTTGCAACTTTGACATATACGAAAACCTTTTTTTTGCCTGTGCCGGCCACCCAATTTTGAAAAATTCATATCTCTAGTAAAATTTAACGAAAACGGTTCAACTTGGGCTCATTCTTTTCGTTTTCTGACGCAGGATCACGTGAGCCTGAGGCGATTCTGATTGGATGTAAAAAATCACTGAAAAATGCGGCAAACGAAGAAAAAATGGGAGAAGGACGAGACAAAGAACGTGGAACTTTGGGTCGCCTGCATCGAAAATAAAATTTTGTTGGAAAAGATCGATCTTTTATTGAATTTAGTTGGTGTAAAGATTTTTCTTTGAAAAATCACAAAAAAGTTGTAATTCCAGCAAGTAATATTCTAGTAAGATTCTTTGGAAGTCAATTTTTGTCATTCCAATCGTAAATTTTGCTGACAGTTCCGTTAGACATGAAAAATATTGTCAAAATAACGAAAATTTTGAAATTATCCAAAATAAAGCTACACTGAGAGATTTTTAATAACGATATTTTGTTCCTTTGGTAAATGTAAAGAAAAACAATTGGCATGGAGATCGCTGCGGAAAGAATGGAAAAGCGAGTGCGCGAAGAAAGGGTCAAGTCTATGCTGCTGCGAGGCTTTGTCTGATTTTATGCGACGGTGGAAAGTCGAGGCGAGGAAAGGAGCAGGACTCACGTCCGGTCACATCCGCCGGCGTAAATCATGGCTCCGGCGACGGGTGTACCTAAAGCTCTTGTCACACACACACACACATATACACACACACACACACACACACATATACACACACGAATAATAGAGAGAGAGAGAGAGATGCGAAGGGCGCGAGACCCGGGGAACGCCGCGCGGTTCTCCTCCGCCGATGACGCGTAGATAAGGGAGGGCTCAAAGTCTACGTGCTAAGATTCTCGATGTCTTCTTGACTCGCCCCCCTCCCTCCTCCTTTTCTTGTTCACTCGCCACACGATGATGCCTGTGAGAACTTTTGGGCAAAACCGTCCGCACTCCCAGCAGATGACAACGGTTTATTACTTTTTGTTTTGTTTCTCCGTTTTATCGCCTGCTCGGAATCATTCTCGTTCGACGCGAATAAAATCCTCATTTTTATTTAATTCAGACTTTTTACAGTCCGTGCAATTCGCCAACTACAAATTTCTTGAATTTCCAACCTCGAAATAACGCGAGTTTTGGTCCAGTTGTCCCTGGCGCGCATGTTATGGGACAAGTTTTACGAGATGCCAAGAGCTCGCGAGCATCATCAATGACTGAGACGTCAGGACCGACCGAAGGAGCCATAATACACGTGAACCATCGGTCACGTTCCATTCGCTTCTCTCTCTCTCTCTCTCGTCCGGACATTCTGGCGTTTCAACTTCCGGGAACGTGCGAGCAGGCCGTAACTCTCTCGCGTCTTGCTCGCTACCGGGGGCTCCTCGAAGCCGTCTCTGGGTACCACACGCTCCGGGTGCGATGGATCCTCCAGCCACATACACACGTACGCGCGGGGACAACATTATAATAATAATGGGGCGCACAGCGGTCAGTGATCTCGGGCGACAACTCGCTCTGGGACGCCGCTCGTCGATGCTCGGGATATCGAGTTACGCTTGATCCTCAAATCTGTCGCCTCCTTAACCCCAGAACGGTAACCTGGAGTCAAAAACAACCCCGGGCTCCATTCGTTCTCCCGTTTTTTACCGATTTACCGCATTTTTAATCGATTTTTTGACTCCACGCTAAATCGACCCAAGATCACGTTATTCTGCATTAAAAAACGAAAAGAATGAGCCCAAGTTGAATCCGTTTCGTTGAACTTTACCGGCGATATGAAATTTTTCAAAATTCGGGTCATTCAGACCCCAGTTTAGCGAAATAGGTGAAAATAATAAGATTTCCGTTCCAGGGTCAAGCTTCCTACGAGTCAACGAATTTTTCCCAGATTTTTGCGATTTTTTATTAATTTTTCAATTAGCCAATCACGTGACTGCAGATTTTTTTGGTTAAAAACTTGAAAAATATCTCATTTTATCGTTTTTTTGACCGATTCCCCGAGTTTAAGCAAAATTGCACCCGGCTCACGTGATTCTGCATTAAAAAATGAAAAGAATGAGCGGAAATTGAATCATTTTCGTTGAATTTTACCGGAGATATGAAATTTTTTAAAAATTGGGGTCATTCAGACCCCAGTTTACGGGAATAGGTAAAAAAATGAGGTTACCGTTGTCGGGTCAATCTACACAGACACATGCACTTGCGAGGGCAGTTGACCTTTGAACTTTGCGACTCCGGCAACAATATCGCGCAAGGTACACTTTGCAGAAAGTCCTTTCGTCCTTATTTCTCCTGTATACAGCCAAGTTTTACGAGTTTGCTTTTCTATAACATGGAATTCCTCTCAGTTGTTAGTTCCTCGCTCGCGCGCGATCATCTTCCTTGCGAGGATTTTCCTCTATAACGTAATGGCGTCACGTAATTTCGAGATGGACCACGACACACAGAGAGCCAAATGCTCCGATGCGAAATCTCGTGCGAAAGGCAATCCGAACAAAATGTATGTCTGAAAGTACACGCAAAGAGGTCGCGCAGCAGAGAAGGATGAAAAAAAAACGAGGAATCAGGCCGTCCAGCGAGATGGACGAGACCCTTTTTTTTTGTTTGAGACTCTCGCGAATATCGAAAAAGAAAAGACGCTCGTACGTATTTACTGACGGAGAGGAACTGTTGACGGCTCCCAGGGTTGCCCCGTCAGCGCGTCAGCGATCCTCTGATCGCATCGAGCTTTACGGCCGTCGCGTGACGTACTCATCTCCGCGCGCGCCAACATCTCTTCACACCCTGTCGCGTACGTAATTCTCTCTCTCTCTCTCTCTCTCTCTCTCGATCGCGACCCTTACCTCTCGACACCACATACCCCCATCACCATTTTACCCATTATCCACTCGCCGTGACAGAGCTCTCCGGGGACCTCGTCGTCTTTGCACCCTCCGTCTTTCTCTTCTGCTCCGACCTACGTACTAACTTTTCCCACACCCACACACTACACGCTTTATTCTCGAAATTATACTCTCGCAACGAGCTTGGAAAATCGAACCTGCTACTTTAGTCCCTTCTCCCGCAACCCCCATCACTTTTTTCTAAATATTCGACATTCTTATGGGAAACTCAGCAAGAAAAGGGTTATCGACGATTCCAAATCGCAAAATTGAAAAATCATGAACGGCGCCGTGCATATGTACACTGAAAATTATATTGTTGTACAAATCGTCGATACGGTGAACTGAATATTTTTGGATAATTTCGAAATTTTTGCTATTTTGACTATATTTTTCATTTCTCACGCAACTGTCAGCGAAATTTACTTGCTGGAATATTTATTGCTGCACTGACCACATTTTTGGGATTTCTCAAAAAAAAACTTTTAGTCAAACGTATCGAACGAAATATCGATTTTTTCTAACGATATTTTTTTTTTCGGTGACATAAAAAAGGCACCAGGAAATCGAAATCAGCCAAATTTGAAAGATTCGCAGAATTTTAAACGGAAAATACTTTTCTTCAATTAATTGTTCGTTCCATTTCCAAAATCATGAAATTTTCGTATTGATTTTGTATTGAAAATAAAATTCTGTTAGAAAAGGTCGATATTTTGTTGAATTCGTTCGACTAAACGTTTTTTTGAAAAATCACGCAAATTTTGTCCCTGGAGCAAGACACATTCTGGAAAGTCTCTTCGAAAAGTCAATTTTTGTCATTTCAACCTTAACTTTTGCTGACATTTCCTTCAGAAATGAAAAATATTGTCGAAATAACGAAAATTTTAAAATTATCCAAAAAATATTCAGTGTTCAACGAAATATCGACGGTTTTTGACAAAAAATTCAATTTTCAGTGCAGCCTCCTTGATCCAAAGGCAGACAAAGGTTCAGATAAAAGTCTACAACTTTTATCTGAACTGGTCCATCTGTTCAGCACGTTTGTTTTCATTTAGTCGCGTCGCGGCGAGGCGCGAGGAAAGACCAAAAGTAGAAAACGACTCATTCATGAGTTTGCTTGCGAGATTCCCAGTAATTGTTCCGTGTCCAGGAGTCTCAACGGCACGAGCTCAACCCGTTCAACGGGATCATAATTCTTGCCGCGACCAGGTTTTGGACCTTTCCGTGATTCAGTCAAAAAAATAAAGAAAAATAAAATGAAATTTCTTCTCGACTTTACTACGTCGAATCTGGAAGGCGATTTTAATCTTCTCTCGAAATCGAGAGCGCGTGATTATCACTCGGCCCAAAATTCGAACGCAACGTCGCGAGTTTTTGTCCAAAAAACACATCAACCTGACGAAACTGTTGACATATGCCTCGGTCTCTTTTTTACTTGCCCAGCACATTTCGCAATGTATCGTACAATGCCAAATAAAACGTCTCGTAAAAAAGACAATAACATTTTTTATTGC
This sequence comes from Diadegma fenestrale, assembly GCA_037043255.1. NCBI lineage: Eukaryota > Metazoa > Arthropoda > Insecta > Hymenoptera > Ichneumonidae > Diadegma > Diadegma fenestrale. The sequence continues at coordinate 3,598,397 of CM073310.1, forward strand.
CGCCATCAACTCGAGAAAATTCCTTTTATGCCAGAACGTCCGCCAAAACTTTAACGTCGCGTTGAGAAAGAGTTTACAAGATTTTTATATTAATATTGTCATCATTTACAGAATGGCGACACGCGATTTCAGGTTTTATCGAGTTGCTAGTGAGAGCTCTACGGAAAAGTTGACAAATTCTGCCAGGAAATTCGTGCCTCACAGGCCTGGGGAAATTCTATATATCGCGAGCGAGTGTTGCAATCGTGCGCGGCGGTAAGAAACGCGTGAATAGCATTAAAGTCTCCGCACCTCGAAAGCAGCAGTGGCTTCGCGGCCGATTCGCCATGATAATACATCGAGCCCTGTGTGAGCACTGGAAATAAAATTTTGTCAAAAAACATCGATATTCGATGTTTTTTTAAAGTTTTCGTTATTTTGACAAGATTTTTCATTTCTAACGCAACTGCCAGCGAAATTCACGAACGGAATGACAAAAATTGACTTTTCGAAGAGATCTTCTAGAATATAAAAAAAAAAGTTTCATCGACCGGATCCAACAAAACATCGATTTTTTCCAACAAAATTGTCTTATCAATTCACAACTCTTGACTCGGCAATGGTTCCAAAATAATAATAACAATCATATAACACGAATTCACTGATAATAATTTTGTTTTTTGAAAAAATCGATACTGTTATAATTTATTATGAATTATATTATATTATAATTATATAATAATTATATAATATAATAATAATAATAATATACCCAATTATATAATTAATATAATAATATGTTATTATTATTATTATTATTATTATATAATAATAGTATAATATTATAATAATATAAACAATAATATAATAATAATGTAATTTTTTTTGTATAACATAATATTACATTATTATGATAATATTATACTGTTTTGTTTGTATAATATATTATAATTATGAAATTTCGTTCGGTACGCGTTTGACTTGATTTTTTTTGTTTGAAAAATGCCCAAAATTTGGTCATTGCAGCAATAAATATTCTAGCAAGTCTCTTCGGAAGCAAATTTTGGTCACTCCAGTTCGTAAATTTCGCTGAGAAGTACGCTGGAAACGAAATTCATTGGCAAAATAACGAAAATTTCGAAATTATAAAAAATATTTTGGTTCATCGCGTGTTTAACAAAATATCGAGGTTTTTTGAGTAAATTTTCATGTTTCGGGTAATAATGCGAATAATTATAATTTAAGAATAATTAAAATAAGTATAAGAGAAACAACATGCCCTGGCTCGAGGAGTGAACCCTGATTCTGTTTGTACGGGACACACAGGTCCGCCGGTACGAACCAGGAGTGGGTGAACCCGGGGTTGAGGTTAAGGGCACCAGCAGGGCCCTGATGCGGTCCACCAACACCGACCCCGGCCATACCAACGCCGACCGGACTTTGTCGTTGAAAACCTCCGTAGTCCATGGCCACTTGATACGGCAACATTTTCCTCGGACCAGTTTTTCCTCCGCGCAAATGTTTCCCACTAAATTTCTTAACCCCACGCACTTTGCAAGCTTTTCGAGCTTGGTTTTTTCAAGCAATTACTTATTTTTCAATCTGTAAACAGCGACAATGTTCGCTGCTCGTCACTGACAATCGCGCACCTTCGTATTCCGCACTCTCACCCTCGCAAAACACTTGCTCCGAGATTTCGAAGATGGTCATCCCAATGGGCGACCGCACTGGTCGTGGCACATCTCGCTGACAGCAGTTCGGCGAGTCCACGTGAGCGATACGAGCGAAAAAAAACCTGGACGAATTTATTTCCGTTTGGTTAAAATCGTCGATCGCGGATTTTCATCGATTTCCCGGTGTCCAGGCTCGATCCTTTCTCGTCAAAACTCATTTGTCATTTCGCAGAAACTCAATGATAAAATTTGACTAAAAATAGAAATGAAAACGCGAAGAAACACTCGCGGAAACGGAGGAAAAAGGGAATTTAATGCAACCGGAAGTGGGGAAGGCACGACAAGAGACTCTCTCGCGTCACGCGGATCCTCTACGCGCACGAATTTCACCGTCTTCGTTTTGCTCCCTTGGTATCTGTCCGTCCCTGCTGCGTACGTGCGGCTGACTAGAGAACGCGGGGGACTGTACGAGAGTCAGGCTTTACGCGATGTCGCTACGACCGGGAGAGGATTCCACGGGACGTGTATCGAGCACACGCGAGCCAGACTTGCCTACCGCGCGCGCGAGGCGAACGGAGAGAAAGCGAGACTCGGGGACAAGGACGGAGCGCAGCGCAGCTGGGGGAGAGCGACGGAGATGCAACGCGAAGAGAAACGCACGCGCGCCTCCGTGGGTGTGTTTTCGAGAGCAAATGCTCCGCCCACGCGGACCAATGGGATTCGAGAGATTTCTCAACGCCCGCGCCATTCGTTACTTGCTCGTTGAAGAAAACGCCGCGCGATTATAACGGCGTTATCAGGAACTCTCGGCTCCGCCCAAACTACGAGCAAATCGAGAGAGACAGAGAGAGAGAGAGAGAGAGAGAGAGAGAGAGAGAGAGAGAGAGAGTCTTCCGCAGCATCCCGTTTTGTAAACATGCGCTGGACCACCGAGATCTACGCCCCCGAGCCGGCGTGCATATGCCACGCGGTCTCACGAATCCGGAGCAGGAGAAACCTCGTCCGCTGAGATGACAATCGCACGGGGTTTGATCAAGGTATACCCAGCCGCGCGTTCCGGAAACTCTACCGAAGAGAAAGAGACTCGAGATAACGCAGCAGTCAGTCGTGTACGAAACGTAGAAACAGTGCAAATTCAATTTTGCCAAAAAACGTCAATATTTTGTTGAATACGGTGAACTGAATGTTTTTTGATAATTTCAAAATTTTCGTTGCTTTGACAATATTTTTATTACTAACGGAATTGTCGGGGAAATTCACGATTGAAATGACGAAAATTGACTCTCGAAGAGACTTTCTAGAATATTTTTTTTGCTACGATGACAACATTTTTGGGATTTAAAAAAAAAAACGTTTAGTCGAACGAATACAACAACGAAATTTCCTTTTCGGTGAATGCACCAGCAAATATTTTTCGTTTTATCTTTTTCCGCGCTTCACCTCCGCAGGCACAAAAACACTTTTCTCCACTTTTTTTTAGCTCTGGTTCAATTCTTTCTCACAATCGAACGCAAACCTCAACTTTCTTTTCCCTGCCCGGGAAAATCGAGTCATTTTTTTCCCAGCTCGAAATCCTCGAGATTTCGATCTTCCCCAACGCGCACATGTTTTTCATAATAATTAAAAGTGCTAACGATCCCGAGCCTGACCGAAACGCACCTGCACACGCGGACATTCTTTCGAATTTCCGCGCGCCTCCTCCCAGCCACACTTGAGGCATTCGGCAAACATCCTTGCGAGTTGTGAATACCAAAACCTCTTTTTTCAACCACCCGCTCTCGGCCACGTGGCTTGTTGGGATGCAGACATTCATTTGCGCTGATTATATAATGTCCACGCCTCTTTACCTCGCGCACGCATTATCTTTCTCATCGCGGCGATTGTCTCTTGCGCGATGCTGTCCAAGAAAAATGAAAAAAAATAGAAAATGAATTTTTTTTTCAGTTTTTCTTACATACGAAATGGTTGGCGAGCCCCAGTTGATTGAAAAAACGTTGTTACAAACTGACCAAAGGACAACATCCTCTAAATTCAAGATCGTCCAAGGTAATTTGTATTTTTCATATAACAACCAAAATTTTCGAACAAATTTTACGACCAATTTTTTTGAAAAACTAAATAAAGCCTCTTCGATGTTACGTAAAAGCGTGTAAAAAGTTTTGAGATGCTTCACCATTTAGAAATCGAAATATTTAATGCTGAAAATTGCAAATTTTGACACGTGCTATTATGAGAAACAACTGGAAATTGTGATTTTTCTAAATTAATATTTCGACTTTTACATGGTGAAATCCCTCAAAATTGACTAAAGAACAAAAAATTCTCTAAATTCAAGATTGTCCGAGGTAATTTGTAGTTTTTATATTATAACCAAAATTTCGGGAATATTTTACGACCGATTTTTTTGAAAAACTGAATAAAGCATGTTCGACGTTAGGTAAAAGCGTGTGCAAAGTTTTAAGAGGCTTTACCATTTAGAATTGGAAATATTTAATGTTGAGAATTGCAACTTTTAACACGCGCTCTTTTGAGAAACTACTGAAAATTGTGATTTTTATAAATAAATATCTCGATTTCTACATGATGAAACCTCTTGAAATTGCGCGAATCGTATGGTGCAAATTTAAAGGAATTCTATGGATAGAAAATGTTGTATACAACGTCCTTGAATAATTTGAAAAACGAAGCCGGGATATCTGTCTCTCAATTTTGCTCAAGATTTTTCCAACGCCCTGACAATAATTGAAACTCGTTTCAATCGAGTCCTGCTGAGCCTGCTCCACGTTACGCAAACAGAGCTGCGATAATAATCACACTCATTAATGAGTTCCGCACAAAGGGCATGCTAATTGCACTCTGTTGCTGGTGGTTGCTCGTGGAACATTCGATCAGATTTCCAAACGTATATACGAAGGGGATCCCTTTAATGCAATCCACAGAGACTGCGATTTTGAGGCTCGAGCGTTTCGTGACCTGCTAGCCTTCCACATGTTTCGGTTTCTCTATATAGCTGAGCGCTTGCAGGTTCGTACGGAACTGCTGGCAGTTCACGATCAAGCGACCGCGAGCACCGCTCTCGTATCTCCGTCAAGGATCGATCTTAATGCGAATCTGCCTGTTCACCGCGCGCTCAACGAAACTTATTCCATGCCTAGAGATTAGTCGTACGCGATCCTTCCACTTTTACCCTCCGCGAGATGCTGCTCGCTTGTCTATCGAGATGATGCTGCGAGCAACTTTTCGTGCTCGATATTCGCAAAATTGTGCAAAATTCATTTCCCTGATGCGATTCGAAGCAACGAGTGAGCGAATTTTTCACGATCCAATGAAAATTTCGTTTTTCGATGGAAAAATTATTTCAATCCACAAAATTTTGATTGAAAACGACAAAATACAAATGAAAACCAGATTTTAAAAATTTCTTTTCGAATTTTGACTATTTTTTTCTGAAAAATCTCAGATTTTTCGATTTTCTGTTTGTTCCAATCGATGGCCCAGGTCTCGGTACCCCTAAAAAGTATCCCATGCGATTATAATCCGTACAAACGTCCCCGAGACAGAACGTTTAGAAAATTGCAAGTGAACATTTGCATCTGAAAAGAGAATTTTGGAAAATCTCAAAAATTTCGTCATTGCAGCAAGAAATTGCTTAGAAAGACTCTTCGAAAAGTAAATCTTTGTCATTTGAATCGTAAATTTAGCAGACGCGTTAGAGTTGCGTTAGAAATAAAAAATATTGTCATCATGTTAATTTGAAATTAGCCAAGTTTTTTGAAAAAATTGAATTTTCAGTGGCGCACCCGGTGAGCATCTTGGCCCACAGGTTCGCTTTCGTGATCGATACTCTTATGGGTTTTCAACAAAATAAATGGGGATTCGATCGTTCAGGGTGCAGAATCCAAGTCAATGCAAAATGGAGGGATGATACGGAGCAAATCTAATGTTATTTTTGGTCTTGCTCGACGTCAGAGACAGAGAAGAGCAACGCACGAAAGCAGGCAAGGCGCGCAGCATGCACAGCGAGATGGTAAATACAGCAGCGAGTCCCAGAGTCGCTTCGCATCTCGTATATACTTGGCATGCATCCCCCGATACTAAGGAATCCTTATTGTATCGTTGCACGTGAGTGTAATGCACAAATATGAACTCCGAGCCTCTTGGTTCTCAAACTCGCGCTCTTTTCTCTCTCCCCCTCCCTCCTCTCGCTCTCTCTGTCTCGTGTGGCTGAAATCTCCATGGCAGCAGTGTTTCGGTACAGCCCGCGTTCTCGTATCCTTCGAGATGACTTTTCATGAGCCCTGGGCCTCGGAGCACAGGCAACGACAACTTTGTCGTTTCTAATCATAAGCAAACACGAAGCTATACAAATTTCCATAGAGGCTTCAATCCACGTCGACGAAAAGTTTTTAATTCCATCGTATCAAGTTTTGCATAACAAGTGGCCAATTTAAAGTGCAGTAATTAACGTCTGCGTGGTAATTTAGAATTTGGAACAAAAATTAACTTTCGCAACTTTTTTGTTGCTCGATTTATCGTCATCTCGATTGAAATTCCATCAACTAAATGGAAAATTCATTAAAACAATAAATTGCAGGACGTATCGCCTAAAATTGACAAGTCTTCTCATTTTTTTCGACTGATGCGATCAAAACGTCGATAAAACGTGATTTTACACTATCGAATAAAATTTGATCCCAAACGCGACCCTTTTATTTTCGAAATAAAGCGACCGATCCTCTTTACCCCGCAACGCTGTCTCTGCTTTCTCGTATCAACGTTTCGCCTCCTACCGAATTCCCCCATACACCGTTTTCCCATCGTAGCTCTAAATAAGGGTCTCCCATAAAGTCGTCCCCCGCGAACCCGCGATAAGACTTATCTCTCTTCTCTAATTGAAAGTTAATTGGTCCGGCACGGTGAGCTAACTGCTCGAGGACACGCCATGCGACACGGGACCTTTGTACGCGTTCCTCTCGCTACTTAACTCTCTCCCGAATGCACACATATATATATTCTCTCTCTCCCTCATCTCCGAGATGCCTACGGCGACAATTTACGCGAGTAACTGCCCGCGCAGAACAACGACAAAGTACCCTATGTCATTCGTATACATTCTCGCCACAAATACCCACGGACAATCTTCGTTCTGAATATTCTGCTTCGATTAGGTTAACCCATAACTTATGCTTCGTATCTCGAGACTCTGTTGTTCTCTGAAACGCCCGCTGCGGAGATGATTATGCCGTGTACAAATTTTGGTCGAAAAAAAATCGAAAAATTGAATCTCAACATTTTTGGTCATTTTGTCTATAAAATTTGGAGCAAAAAGACCAGATTTTGAATTTTAAGATCGAGTCTTTTGGAATTTCTGGAAAAAGAAATTAAAAAATGGTTTGGTGTGGAATTTTGGTTGAAAAGACAAATAAAAAAATTGAATCTTAACATTTGTGCTGATTATGTGCGGGAGGGAAAATTTCTTTTCGACCCCGAAGGACTTTTTGCGAATTAAAAAGAAAAATCGATCAATTTGTGTATGAAATTCGGAGCAAAAAGTCCAAAAGTTTGAATTCCTTGAGATCGAGTCTTCTGGATCTTCTGGAAAGAAAAAAAAATTGATTTTGGGAAGAAAACTCGAAACATTTCGTGTCCTTACAATTTTTTTCCTTAGCAGGTAGAAATTTTCGGTGAATTTCTTTCCTTTTGCAAGGTTTTTGTTTCAAGGTTCATGAGGGATCGTAAATCGAAGCCATGACACAATTTTTCATGATTTTCTGTCGCAGTCGCTCGTCCCAGGAGCTCGAGGCTCTTTGAAATTTTCTCAGTCGTCTTTTCTTGCATCCAGGCTCGCGAACCAAAGTGTCTCGGGACTGGGTCAGACGCGAAAAAATCGTCAAGAAGTTGGACGCAAAAATGTCGAGTGCCTAAAAAAAAACTCGTGACTCGTGAATTCGAGTCAAAATTGAGCAGATTCTCAAACCGATACAAACTTATGTGAATGAGAAACAACGGGCAAAATTATTTCCCGTAGATCGGCCACGTATCACGCGGCAATGGGGGAACCAGTTTCTGTATCCAAAGGGTTTTCCACGTACAAGTAATAAAGTGTCTCTCTCTCGGTTACTTCGCACTAATCCTCTCTGCTCCGGAGTCCGGATTCTTGGTTTGGTAGGAAAGCGAAACAGAGGCACGTATTACTTGTCTCCTGCTGGTAGCCAAAGGGATTGGGGAGAGCATTTAGCTCGTTGCTTACGGGGCTAGCATCCCCATCATTTCTAAACCAAAATGGCAAAATAAATAATGAAATATAAATACAAAAAAATAGTGAAATTGAAAATTATGAAAAATAAAATAAAATGAACTAAAATGAACTAAAATCAAATAAAATAAAACAAATCTTTTAATAATGCCATAAAAATAAGAGAAAAGGTGGGCAAATCGGATCAGCTTGCGAAAAAAGTGAAATTTTAATTGTTTGCTCAACGAAAAATTCAAAATCTCTCAAAAATGATGAAATTTTTGAGTTTCGATAAAATAAAAATCGCGTTTTATGTCAGCGGTTTCTTCGTCTACTGGTTTTCTATGCGGCACGTCGACTCCTGGACAGGACGAGAGCCCAAAAATCGAGGGGAACGAAAAAATGTGAGAATTAAAATCACAAAAACGGAGGAGGACAAAAAAATCGTGAAAATCTGCGCGAGATTTTGCCGCGAGCAGGAAAACGTGACGTGTGTCGCTCGAGAATTTTGAGAAACGTTTATCCTTAAAAATACATTTGGTTAAAAAAAGGCAAAAAACGCTGCAGGCGAATCTCATGAGGAATTCTGTGAAGTTTTCCCCGCTCGCGACACGAGCCCCAAGCGTATGCGGCTTCCTGTAATTTTTCAAATTGCATCTCGCAGTCATTCATCCCCTTTGCGGCTTCTATAGAGAGGAATCGACAATTCTGTCAAATCTATATGTCGAGTATAAAAAAATGTGTATTGGTTGAATTCTAAGAGCGAGCGAAACAGCAGAAACAAGCTCGTGCATAAAGCCCTCGTTCGAACTCTCACCCCTCGACAACCCTCGACCGCACCAGCAGCCTCCAAAAGAGAGACCCAAGAATCGTCGGATTCCTACATAAATCTATATAGATCGCGTCAGATTGGCAGGCTCGAGAGCCATGTGATTTAGCCCGGAAAACCCCATGAAAGGATGCGCAGGGCGGTTGGTCTTCCGACTGCGAAATAAAGTCATTTGTAGCAGCAGGCTTCATCGGATCCGGAAGAAAGTCCCGACGAATGGACCAGAAAAAAAATTAGAATAAAAAAATTCAAAATTTCGCGCCACGTTCTCTCGTTTTCATCGTTTTAACGCATTTTTGAAGAATTTTTCGGATCCAAGCAAGATCGTCCCGGGCTCGCGTGATCCTGCTGCATCAAAAAACGAAAAAAATGAGCCTTTTCGTTGAATTTTACTGGAGATATGAATGTGTCAAAATTCCGTTTGTTGGATACATTTTTTTTTAAGCCCAAAAATTTTGTCATTTCAGTGAAAAATATTCTAGAAACTCTCTTCGAAAAGTAAATTTTTATCATTTTAATCGTAAGTTTTGCTGTCAGTTCCGTTAGAAATGAAAAATATTGTCAAAACGACGGAAATTTTGAAATTTTCCAAATTTCCCAAAATATTTAGTTTACCGTGTTTGACAAAATATCGACGTTTTTTAACAAAATTTAATCGCCAGTGCAACAATTCGTTCTGCTTCGCTGCAGCGGCGAATGTTTAGCAAAAACCGCGCGAGGGACAAAAATAAAAGGGTCGAAAGAGTGTGAAGAAAAAATACGAAAGAATGAATAATCGGCGGCGGGAGGCACGAAATAAATGGAGTTGAAAAACTTGGCTCCCGATAACGCGGTATAAAAAGAAGTCGAAAATATCGCAAAGAGAGAGGCAGCGCGAGAGAAGGAAAAAGACAAGTGCCGGTGAAAAGATAAACCTCGTCCTCTGGTGGCGTGAAATATTTTTCGTACTGCGTGTCTCTCCCTAACGACGACGCCGCGAGCTCGGCTGCAACCAGCAGCAGTCACCACTACGACGCGTTTCGCATAAATCAACACTCCACCGTTCACCTTTCCGCAATAATTACTACACTCGTTTAGCCTAATTACTTCGAACGTTAATAAAAAAATAACATTATTCATTCCCACCGCATTTTTCTCCGTTTCTTTTCCATCTTCCTGACTCTGGGACGTTTTTTTTTTTTTTTAATCAATCGAAAGATTAATGTTTATTCAAAGACTTCAAAATATTTACAAAAAAAAAACCACAGCTCGTTGTCCGACGTTTTTTTTCTCGATTCCAAATTTTTTTGTAATCCAAAATTTCAATTTTCGTCTTCATGACGTAAAAAAAAAAAAAATTCTCAATTTGGACCGCGAGACGTTTTTTTCTTCTCGTCAATCAATCGCAAGATTAATTTTTCGGATATATTTTTCGATACAAAAAAAAGCCACAGCTCGTTGTCCGACATTTTTTTTTCGTTCAGTCCTTTGGTTGTTATTGCATCGTAACACCGCGCGGCCTGCATGTGCATCCACAGCTTGCAATCATCCAGAGAGTAGATAATTCACTTTGCGGACGCGAGACGTGGGCACGTACGAACCACGTGATTCGTCGACCATTCGAGGGTAGAAAATACATCGACACACACACACAAGAGAATCTTGTCGCGCCCTTTCACATTTATCTGTCGTTTGCTCTCGCTGTTCGGACGAGGACCAAAAGTGCGCAAGGTGGTACGATCGATTCTCCCTTCTGGAGCGAGCAAAAGGAATAACTTGAGTGCAGCGTCGTTGCAGCCAACGGACCGCGAGACTCACAAATTTCATGCACCGACCATTTAGGGTGAACGTTTTTTTTCCTCGTGTATAATTTTCCCTTTTTTTTCTCTCGCCAAAGTATGTTTTTGTCGTCGATCGCAGTGTGTAACGAGCCAGTCATTTTCTTACCCTCCTGATCTAGTCCCCTCGTAAAATTTTTTTTATTCTTTTTTTTTCAACGATCTTCTGCCCTCGTGGTCCAGGGATCGCTAATTTTTCTTCAATTATCTCTCGACCTGAGCGGCGACGCACTTGGCGCACAATTTTTCTTGCGCAAATATTCGCCCGATACAATTTTTTTCCCTTGTTTCATTTTTTGCTTTTTTTTTGGCGATCACGAGAGAGAGACGAAAGTGACGCGGATGCTGCAGCGACAGAATCTTCTCGTGAACCATCCACGTGCTCGTCCCGCTTCTCCAAACCCAGGACACCCTCCCCGCGTCGTCGTGAACGTCACTTAATTATTCCTTGAGCTCGATGGAACAAAAAAACGAGGATCCACCCCCTCAGCTCACTCGTAACTTTGTTTCGGCCTCGTCGAGAGACGCGCACGCGGGGTCTTTTCACTTTCTTCTTTCTCTGCTCGCCCTCCACAAGCATTCTATTTATTATCTGCTCGACTTCTCCTCGCTACAACGATTTACCGTTGAGATAATTTTTTTCTCGCACCTAAACATCGCCACTCTACACTGGGGTAATTATTATTTCTTTTCAGTCACGTCCCATATTTTCTGGTGACGATTATTAATGATGCGCGATTATAAAGAGTCCGGGAAAACGCTAAATTATTGTCGCTTCTTAAGGACTTGTGTGTGGCGACGATCAAAATCTAAATGTTTGTTTTCAGTTTTTATCACATACAACACTGTTCGCGAGCCCAAGTTCTTAAAAAAAAACGTTGTGACTAATTGACTAAAGAACAACAGACGCTAAATTCAAGATTTTCCGATGTAAATTGTATTTTTATCTTCTAAAAACTTTACAAACTTAAAAAAAGTATGAAATGCGTCCAATTCGCTTTATTAAATTTCACGTGCTGACAGTCGGTAAACGAGGTTGACGCGATTTCGTGGATACGTTACGCTCCGAAATAATAAGCCATTCGAGTACCATGTGAATAAATATTACAGCGCGTATGATTGCGTGGGACGTTGTCGACGATCGTGGATTAGCCTGCAACTATATAGTTCATGGTACTGCGGATAATCCGGCTGTGGCATGAGCAAACGTTTCATCTCTATGCACATGTGCATTAATACTCTCTGCATATTCGCCTATACAAATATCTCACGCATACGCATTGTCATACTTGCGTATAAACGCGTAGATTTGTAAAATCAACATTTGGCACGATCTGATGACAGAAAAGTGTCGAAATTATGCCAAGACTTTGCTGCATTCTGTCCGCGATCTGATTCGTGGACCGGAAAATACGAATTTCACTCAAAAAATCAGCAAAAACCAGAATTCATCAAATCTCTATCAAAATAATTTAATAAATAATTTCCTTCAGAATGAATGATCGAAATCATTGAATGAATAATTTAATTAAACAAATTATTTTAATAATCCAGTAAAAAACAAATAAATTTGATTGAAAATAAATGATTTTAATAATTCAGTGATTGATTGAATTAAAAATGAATAATTTAAATTATTCAAAAAATAATTTGATTGAACAAAAATAATTGAAATCATTTGATGGATAATTAAATGAAAAAATCATAAATTAAAATCTTTTAATAAATGGATTGAAATGAAAATGAATAATTGAAATTATTCGATAAATAATTTGAATTAAATGAGATCGCGATTTTGGCTTATTCAGTAATTTCTTATAAAAGTCAAAAACTTATTTGATTACGTGAAAGCAAAAATATTGGTTGCACGTGAGCGTCTAGCCAACTACCTTAAAATACGTAAAGTTCGCTTTTCTGTATATATTTATATATATATTTGGTGTTGATGCGGCGTAATATAGTGTGCATGTGCATTTGAAAGAGTTTCGTGCAGAGCGCCGGAGGAAAAGTACGTCGCGAGACGTAATTCTCTTCCATTTGCTCGTGGTCGTGTCGTCCTCTTACTCGACTGTCTGCAAAAAACGAAGCGTGCTGCGAGCCTCGTTCGTGTACACGCGAGTCACACGCACTCTTAACGCACGCATCGTGTACACCGTGCGAATTCTTCTACGAATTCGAACGAGGAAGTCCAACTGACACGTGTCACGATAGCTTCTTCAACCTTTCGCATTCTTACGCTCGAATACGTGATTAAATGTTCATCATCCAGTCGCGTTCGTCTCAGATTTTCCTGCGCAATTGCTCCCCGAGAGTTTTTCTCCCCAGGGGATGGAAATTTTTCCTTAATCCAGAAAATTCATAATTTATCGAATTTCCAAATATCTCGACGCTCGTGAATAACATTAAAAAATTAGACCAAAATCAAAAATCCAAATAAAAATGAAATGAAAATTAAAAAATTCATAATTTATCGCATTTCCAATTAAATCGACGATCGTAAATATTATTAAAAAATAAAAATTAAATCGAAACTCTAAAATCAAAATGGAAATGGAATTTAAAAATTAATATGAGAAAAATAAAAATAGTTATAAAAATAAATATAGCAATATAAAAATAGTCGACTAAGGCGACTATTTACTGCGAATAGACAGGCTCGTTCGTATATCATTGATGATTTGCGGAATTGTTGGCCGTATGGGATACAGAATAACGCGGGGATCCGATTTTCTCCGAAAATCTGGCCAATCGTCGATTCTCTCGCTCTGCTCCAGTTGATTAGACTCTATTTACTGTTCCGCGATCACGTTTATATACATATACGCGTCGTATGTATCGTCAGAAGTCTCTCGCACTATTCTCATCCTCGTTCGAATCGTTCGATCACACACGAGAAACGACCCTTCCTACTCATGCCACGCTCCTTATTCCTCCTGTCGCTCGATCGGCCGCTTTCAGCCCTCCCGTTTGCGGCCAATCAACCACCATACACTCTGCTCTTCAACTACACGCGTCTTCGCAGCCTCCGGTCTTCGAATAAACTTGCCCTTCGGGCTTATTCGCCCACCAATTCACAAACGACCCACACACCCAACACGCAAATGTTACTCCTTCGAGGAGAAATCCTTTCAAAATGAGACACTCGAGGAAAAAAAAAACATTTTTCAAACTGCATTTTGTCATCGTTTATTCATTTATTTATCAATTTTGACTTTAATTTTTTTCCATAATACAGCAACTCTGGAATTTTCGATACATTCTCGCCCAAAAACTGGAAAACAGCCCTCAAAGAATAAAATCGGCGGAAAATGAATAAATTATTTTGTGATTATTTGAAATTTGAAAAAAATTCTCCAAACTTATGTTATTTTTCCATTTTTACTCCCATTTAAAGAAAAATCCAAAAAATCTTTCGGAACTTTCGATATACTTTCGTCCAAGAACCGGTAAAAGTCGGGAAACATCCCTTAGATAATAAGATCGAAGGGAAATAAAAAAATTCTTGTGCAATTATAAATAAATTTGATGTAATTTTTTTTCTTCGAAATTCCGCTAATTTTTGAAACACCCTTTAAAAAATAAATGCGAGGAAAAGCGATGGAATTCTCTTACAATCAGTTGAAATTTTCTATTTAAAAAATGCTCAAAATTCCCAAAATTTCTAGATTTTAACTCATCTACATCTCTCAATTTTGAAAAAGTCCCATTCATCGATTTTTATCTTGATTTTTTTATCTCAAATTAAATTTTTCGGCTCGGTATGCCATATTGCCCCATGGCCGTTGGTACAAACAGAAGCAGGGAGTAGGAGACATTGGACAAGCGGTTAAAAGACGAAAAATAACGGGTATTTGGTGGACGTGCACAAGAGAGAAAGAGATTAAGGTGGGGGAAGGTCTGGAGTCCTGAAATAACGGGGTTGACACCCCAAATCGACGTAGCAATCAAATCGCACCCCCTGCGAGTTTCTTCCAGCAGCATAATACATAATATTCGTCGATGCCGCGAGGCAAAAGTTGCTGCTTCGTCCTACAGGAAGATTCTAACACTGTTGGCATCCTCGAGTAACTTTAAAATCGAATAATGTCTATTTAAAATAACAATACGCCCCCGCGTGCGAGGCACGAGGGTTAAACATTGTTTCACTCTGCACGCTGGGCCACGAACGAGACACACGAGTCGCCGCGCCACCAGCACCGAGAGCCTAAAAAAGCCAAACGAGATGACAGACCCTTTTGCTTGTAAAACTCGAGCTCACTCAACCCCCTCCTCCTTAACCCCGTCGGCCCAATGGGAACCGCGCCATCCCCCAGATTACCATATGGGATCGGGTTACCAAAATTTCGTTATCCACCTCTCTGGCTACCTACACCATCCTCTGCTCCTGCATTTTCTCTCTCTCGCTCTCTCTCCCCCACACCTCCTTGTCGCGTTGAGCACACTCTTCTCCCTCGCGTACGTATGGCCCCATTAGACGAGAACCCTTTAATATATCAATTATCGAGAGACGCCCAAAATAATTCGATTCAAGCAAATCGGCTAGATCTGATTTGTTTCAGAAACGCATCCTGCATTTCTCCGCACGCAATGCAACGACGAGCTCTGTCATTCCTCGATTTAATTGTCTTCGGGCACGTGTACCGAATTCTAAAGCATGCCCATCTTTTTCACTGTAATAAACCCTGGAAGGTTACCGGGGGTCGAAAACGACCCCATTGGGTCTCTGGGACCCGAGCCTGAACTTTTTTTTCGTTTTAGTTTTATATTTAAAGCTGGAAAAAGAATTTCCTCGTGCTTTCTGACCCAATCGAACGCTAAAAATGGTTTTTCCGATCAGCGAATCAATGCCTGAGAATTTAGTGACTCGTGCGACGCACTTTGACGTTACACGAGGCTGCTGCGATGGAGAGTTTCGGAATCCCCTGGAGTACACGAGGGGGATGGGGAATAAGGGCGAAGCGACTTTATCGTCGCTCCGTCAGGACGCGACGCTGCAACCGCCGAGGAATCTCAATGAGGATTGGATGTAGGTCAACAGCTGATTTTTGCTGGATCGATGACCGACGATAAGAATCTTCGAGTCCTGTCGTATCACTGAAAAGTAAATTTCCTTGGAAAATATCGATTCTTTGTTGGATTCGTTCGACTCAACGTTTTTTTTGAAAAATCACGAAACTTTTGTCATTGCAGCGAGAAATATTCTAGAAAGTCTTTTTAAAAAGTAAATTTCGATCATTCTAATCGTAAATTTTGCTGACAATCCCGTTAGAAATGAAAAATATTCTCAAAATAACGAAAACTTTGAAATTATCAAAAAATTTTCGTTTTTTGACTATTTTTTTCATTACTAACCGTTTTTTTTTTCAAATAACAAAAATTTTGTCACTGCGGCAAGAAATATTTTAGAAAGTCTCTTCGAAAAGTTAATTTTTGTCATTTCAATCGTAAATTTTGCTGACAATTCCGTTATAAATGAAAAAAATTGTCAAAATAACGAGAACTCAGAAATTATCCAAAAATTTTCGTTATTCTGACAATTCTTTCAATTACTAAACGTTTTATTACAAAATTGCAAAAGATTTGTCATTGCAGCAAGAAAAACTCTCAAAAGTCTCTCCGAAAAGTCAATTTTTTTCATTCCAATCGTAAATTTTGCTAACAGATTCGTTAGAGATGAGAAATATTGTCAAAACAATGCAAATTTTGATATAATGCAAAAATTTTCGTTGTTTTGACTATTATTTTCATTACGAACCGTTTTTTTTTTTTTTAATCACAAAAATTTTGTTCCAGCAAGAAAAATTCTGTAAAGTCTCTCCGAAAAGTCAATTTTTTTTCATTCCAATCGTAAATTTTGCTGACAGTTCCGTTAGACATGAGAAATATTGTCAAAACAATGAAAATTTTGATATTATCAAAAAAAAATATATTTGGTTTACCGTGTTCAATGAAGTAGCGACGTTTTTTGACAGAATTTAGTTTTCAGCCTCATCCTCGAGAAAAACAATATTCAGTCTTGCGATATTTTGAAAAATCCACGTGCCAAGGAAAAAAGAAAAATTGAGGCAAAAGTCAATCGTCGATTCCGCTAGCCTCGGGACACCCGCAAGAAATTGGATGACCGCGAGAAATTGTTGCATAAAATAGAATGCTGGATGCCGGAGCGTTTCTCGCGCGCGTTGCGCGAGAGTAGCAGCAGCAGCAGCGAGCGAAGGGCTCCAATGTGGTGTGAAATAGCCAATCGCTCACTTTCTTTCCAATAGAAAACCAAGAGAGTTCCAAGAGTCAAGGAACAGTCTCGGCTTTATATGCCCAGCTTCTCGCATCGCTGGTCATCCGGACTCGGAGAGAGCCGCAGATACGAAATAAATGTGTGTGTCTGTGTGCGTGTAAACATGGACATATAAATTTCATGCCTTTTCTCCATCAGGATGCGTCGTTGCTGGGAATAAAACAAAAGAAAACGCCGAGGTATCGACCAGAGAATCCAAATGTACGAGAAAAAACGTCGCAGCGGGATAGCCGCATTGAAATTCATTCGATAAATCACCACCGACCGATAAATCCATGTTCTCCAGCTTGCGTCACGTTCTTATTCTCACCATTTTCCATTCATTTTTTTCCGTTTCTACTCCAAATAACAATTTATTCGCTACCCAGAGCAAATTCTCCACTTTTTACAAAATTATCCCGAGCTTTCTTGCTATTTTTTTACTTCCTCGAGCCTCAGCCACGTTCGCTGTGAAAAAATGACGCTAAAATGAAAATTTTGCCGAAAACGATCGATATTTTGTTAGATACGTTCGACCGAACGTTTTTTATTTTGAAAATCCCGAAAATGTTGTCCTTGCAGCGAGAAATATTCCAGAAAGTCTCTTGGGAAAGTTAATTTTCGTCTTTCCAATCGTAAATTTTGCTGACAGTTTCGTTAGAAATGAAAAATATTTTCAAAATGACGAAAATTTTGAAATTATCAAAAATTATCGACGTTTTTTGACAGAATTTAATTTTCAGTGGAGGAAAAATTTTTCTTGGCCGAACAATTCGAGAAATTTTCGTGAGCTCGAATCAACGGTCTTTGCTCAAAAACTGGATACGAATTTACCAGCTTGTCACAGAGGCTTTGCGAGCAACTCGAAATACCCCCCCCCCCCCTCCCCCCGCGCCCTCTGTTGCCCCTCCTGAACGGTGGCTGCGAGCAAAACGAAAGCATTAACATGCGTCCTGCGAAGCTACACATTTTGGGGAGTCAACGTGCGGAATACCAATATTACGCTTTGACATTCCAATAAAACGTGGCCGATTTGTTTACGAGCATGTCTCTCGCGAGCTGCTGCCTCGCTGTCGCGCGCAAACCCTCCCTATATGTTCTCGCGCATGATTTTCACTTGATGTGCGTATTCCGTACACATGAAAAAAAACACGCGCATACGCACAACGTATAGTCAACGAAAAAAAAAATTCTTCAAATTTCGTTATCTACCCTGCTGTCGATTTTTCGAAAAAATATTTTCATTTTCCTCGCTGCAAAATTCATGCCAATTGGATCAGTGCCTGAATATAAAAATTCGTTTTTTTTTCACATTTCGCATTTTTCCAAAATGGCATTTTTATTTCATTTATTTCAATTTAAAAAAAAGGACGATTTAAATCACTCGATTTTGGATTCTCCAAGCCCTCGCGAGGGAAAACATTGTTGGGCAATGTGAGGGAATAAAGAAAAGCCTCTGCATTTCTCTCGAATGCATTTTTTTTTTCAAAATCGCATTTTTCATATTTGATGCAGTTTTTGGAATTGATTGTCAGTTTTTCCGACCATAAAAAATATCCAAATTTGTTTTTGGTTTCTCTGAGTCCTCAAAAAATGCATTTTTCGATGCATTTTATTTTTTTCAAAATCGAAATTTTCAAAATGGCATTTTCATTTTATTTCATGCAGTTTTTGCAACTGATTTTCAGTTGTTTGATAAAAAAAAAAATTTCAAATCACTTGGTTTTGGATGCTTTGAGCCCTTGGATAAAAAAAAGTCTCTGCATTTCTCTCGAATTCATTTTTTCATTCATTTTTGAAGCTCATTCTTGTTTACTCCAAGAATGATGAATTACATCCTTCTTTTCTTTGGGTGTATAATTCAGTGACTCAAGTCTTGTCTCGAAAAAGTCGTTTTGAATTTCTTGGAGGAAGTCGTAGAGGAAGACAGGGAGGGGGGGGGGGGCGAGTGCGGAGGTCCAACTCCTATGTGGCAGGACCGAAACGCTCGCGCAAGAGGAAAGAAGACCCGGAGGGCGCGAGCAGTAATTTTCATCCTCGTGATCATAACGAATCGCCCTCGGGTCCGGGCGACCCACGGAGATCACCACCGAAAGATAATTGTTAAGTTATGATTTTTACCGCACAACTTACTCGTACAAATAAATCTTTCTACCACCGCGCGCGCGTTTTCACAAGAAACTTTCCACTTGAAAGATTATTCGGGAAAATGAATTTTTTCATTGTTTTTCGCCATTTTTTTTCTTATCCCATTTTTTCGCAGCCTCCGAGACGCTTTATCAAATTAAATTTTGTCAAAAAACGTCGAAATTTAGTTGAACTCGACGAACTAAATATTTTTGGATAATTTCAAAATTTTCGTAATTGTTGACTATATTTTTCATTTCTAACCAAACTGTCGGCAAAATTTACGATTTGAATGACGAAAATTGACATTTCGACGAGTTTTCCTAGAATATTTCGTGCTGCGATGACAAAATTTTTGTGATTTTTCGAAAAAAATGTTTAGTCGATCTTTTCCTACAAAATTTTCTTTTCAGTCGACCCGACGACGTATCGAATGATTTCCTCGATATTTTTCCGTAGTCAACGTGAAATTTGAACGTCCTGGATGTCAAGGAACGTATCGGCACGGCTGCAGTTTCAATTTGCTGGTTAAATCGTGCAGCCGAGCATCCAGCCACAAAACCGCAGTCACAAGACGAAATGTGCAAATTTTCCATCGCTCGAAAGTTTTTTCCTTTACAAAATTTGATACATTCTTGATGGAATAAATTTTTAACCATCAGAATAAATTGAAGCGACGATTTTCCATTCCCAAGAGCGAAACCTCTGAGTCGCATACACTAAAAAGGAAACTTTCGTTGGAAAAGGTCGATATTTTGGTGAAAACGTTGGACTAAACGTTTTTTTTTTTTTTAATCAAAAAATTTTGCTGACAGTTGCGTTAGGATTGAAAAGTATTGTCAAAATAACGAAAATTTTGGAATTATCCAAAAATATTTAGCTCAAAAATTTCATTTTTACCTGTTGCCGCATTTTCTGTGGCTATTTTGTCGCCATCGAAGAACTAAAAGATCGTCAAGGTTTTTTCCTAAATTAGCATATTCCCGAGTAATTTTCTTCCTCAAAGAAAAACCGCGCGCTCTCTTCAAGGATCCGGACGAAAACAATGGACCAGCGACCGAATGTTTGACACTTTGCAAGGACTTTCGCAAGTGCCACGTGACCCATGCGACAAGTGTCTTGGTAAGGAAAACTCGAAACACAAGCCACACGACGATAGCCATGAGAGTTTGGCGACACGTTTTTGGGCCCAGCTCTAGGTCAAAGAATCGATTTCCGAAGGTACCAGCAGCGAAAGCAAACGACGTCAATTGCTGGGTCTTTTGTTCGAATCCTCGAATTGCAAAGGGTCGTCGAGGCGCGCGCGTCGAGGCCAGCCAGTCAGGCAGAGACGCACGGTCACGAGTCTCGAGTTGTGTTGCGGCTGCTGCTCCACTTGAACCGGCACGGGGTCCCCCAAATCTTGGGTCCCGATCTTGTTTTCCATGCTGCACTCTCTTTCTTTTATTTTTACTTTTTTTTTCATCTCTACTTTTTTTTTCTTCTTTTTATTCCAGAGCTCTTCTCGCTCTCTCGCAACTATCACAGTCTCGGCGCGATTCTCTTATAACGGTAAGCGTTGTCCGGCGATATATTACGCCCGAGTCTTCGCTCCACGTCCTCGTGACGTCTCTCTCCATATCCCAAATCTCCTTCACCGTATAAAGATTTTCATCTGCTTCATCCCCTTTTTTCTACACTAACTGTAAAACGAAATAAAAAACTAAACTCCGTTTCGTCGACCGGGACGTCGGACGGAGGATTCGGGTAGAAAAAAATTCGAGCACCGTTGGAATTCCCGAAAAACAAACGGTCAGCGACCGAAATAATCAAAATTGGCAGATTTTTTTTTACACCATTTTCAAAAAGACCAAAAATTTATCTCCTCACTACGAATTTCATGGGAATCAGATTTTTTAATCATTTTTCTCATGAATTTAATTGATTTTCAATTTAAGTTTTTGATTTGATTGAAAATAGTTATTTGTTGAATAATTTTAATTTGTCATTTTGGTGAAAATTTATTCAGTAAATTTAATTTTAATTTAATTTTTTCATTTCGGGCAAAATAGTCATTTTATTTGGGGAGTTTTATTTTGATTAAAATTTGATATCTTTGTAAACATATTTATTCATGAAAGGGATTAAATTTAAATTTGAATTTTTTATTTTATTCAAAATATGCAGTTGTTGAATAATTTTTATTTTAGTTAATTATTTTTGAGGAAAAGGTAGTTTTTTAAAAATTGAATTTAATTGAAATCAAAATTTTCTATTTTGATAAACTTTGAGGAAACTTTATTCGAAAATTATTTCAGAGAAATTTCCACCCAAAATGAAGCCTCGGGAGACAAAAATTTGATCCCTCATTTGACTATAAATATCTTGAAAATTGGATTTTTATTTGGATTCAGAAGCTCCGGGGACGATTTCCGTCGCACGTATCGTAATTCCGCTGTTAAGAATCTTGTCCGACAGAGTTTTCCATGTCGATCGAGCCTTCCAAGGAATAACCGTGTCCCAAAAGATCCTGGAACTCGGAGGAGGAAACTGTGAAATGTCTACATCAAGGTTTGACACGTTAACCTGTTCGTTTTTATGGGCCTGTCCCGGTGATTATGGTCCTTGTTACACGCTCGAGATCCCGAGAGGCCTTTCCGCTACCCTTTCATCCTTTCTCTTTTTTTCCTACTGGCAAGCGATCATCATGGCTACTAGAATCACGAGACAACAAAACGCAGTGGTGAGTGAGGCGCGATGTCCAAGATACGGCAGTGGCGAGCCACACCATTAAATTGTGACCTGTCAACTCGCAGCTTTGTCCTGTGTACGTTTTCCTCGATATATCTGCTCGAGCAGGTCCCTCGATCTATCGTTACTGGTCCAAATACCAGATTAAAATCCGCACTGGACTCTCTCTCTCTCGCGCGCCACGGGACATTTCACTTTTTCCTTGCAGCAGCAAGAGCTGGAGACCTTTCCAACCATTTCTCTCATTAGATCATTTCTTCTTCGTTGACAATCGTGCAGCATTGTTTTTTTTTTATAGCTTTTTCCTTGTCGATTTTCTGGCCCTTTCTCCGCATTGTTTCCCAAACATTTTACGACACTTTCTTCCCTTTTTTCTGTCGTTTTTTTCCATCTTTTCGAAGAATCTGGTATATCCGATTGAGTCTTTCTAGAAAATTTATTTTTCCTCTCTCCTCCAGCAATGCCAGGCCATGAAGAATGACTCCAAAGTTATTGCCTTTTTTTTCTTCACCTTCCTTTCATTAGCAGAACGATCAAGTGGCGCTCTTTCAAAAAGACTATTTATTTTCTTTATTCGCGCCCGAGAACGGCAAGCCGAACTTCACCAGGGAAAAGAAATGAAAATAAAAGCGAGAGAAGGCAAAAAAGGGGTTCCCATGATTCGATTCTTTTCCCTTCGCAACATCTTTCCTCCCCTCGCGCTCATCGACCACGATGACGAGAACACATCTTTCCTGCTCCTAACTTCTTGTCCCTTTTGCACCCTAAAAACTACCGAGAACACAAGAGCCAGAACACAACTCCAATACTCTCCGAGGATTTACACTGAGCGTTAAGGTATCGACACTCCTCCTGCATTCCGCTTCGAGGGATATGCAACAACCTTTGAGGGCGAGGGTCCTGCTCGGCAAGATCGTGTACACTAATTTGAACGAATAGTCAAACTCCCTTCTTTCATCCAAATACTCACTCCATCCAATTCCCTTTTCACGCGTTCAACTATATAAAAGTCGACGCAACTTATCAACTTCCTCGTCAATCGCGTGATATGACGAAATTTTACTATATATTACGTTCCGCAAATCAGGAAACTCGTTTGTATGGAAGTTCGTGCTAGTCGTTGAAAACGAAAAACTCTAAAATTAGCATTTATAATTGCTCGAGCTCCATGCACGGAGAAAAAGGGACAGTCAACATCGCAGTGTAAACTGCATAAACAACAGGGTACCCATTTTATTTTACAGTGGAGCAGAGAATTTTCCTGTGAGCACTGAGATTTAAACAGTTACACTGGATTGTTTACGGTTCGATACAGTAAAAGTGTTCAACTGTCAAAATTACATGGGGCACTGATTTTCATACTGTACGCAGCTGCAATGGTTACAGTGTCACAGCATTGACTACAGAGCAATTCATTCAATTTTACAGTGTGGCACGGTAGTTTCACCCTTCTTCCTACAGTTAGTGACGTTATCACTAACACACGGACACACAACACTGTGTTTAACAGTGTTGAACTGTTAAAATTTACTTTGGATTACACTGTAATTTGAGCACTATATGTTTCAGTAAATATATCTTTGCGATCGCCTCGAATCCAATATTAACCGGGTCTCACTGTATTTTAAACTGTCCCTTTTTCTCCGTGTGGGCTTAAAATGTCCCAAAACATCGAAAAATCATATTTAGGAAAAATGCTCGAATGTGTGTGTTCTGGCACTGTAAAATTGAAATGTTTATAACTCGAGAATGGTTCGAGCTACAGGGCTCCCGTTTTGCACAGATGTTAATCCATACAAACTCTTCATTCTCTGAGAATTTGGTTGGAATTGCTAAACAAAATACGAATTCTACAGCATTTTGAAATTTTCAAAAAAGTCTATCACCGCTCCAACTTCCGCAAATTTTAAGATTCATTACTAATTATTTTTTTATAAATAGAGTGTCACAATAGGGAGGTTGCAATCGAATTTGAAAAATATCGGTTGAGCGGTTTGAATTTTATGTTCTTTCGAATTTTACAAAATTCTGAGTTTTTTTGAAAATCGTCCAACCGCTTAATTTTTGCAAATTTTCTAAAATATTGTGTACGAGTCTGTGCTTTCTCTTTACTTTCTGGAAAAGTTGCCGAAATTAGTACCTCGTGAAGGAAGATTTCCGCATCGTGGTAAATATTCTTGAGAAAGCAATTTGCATCCTTTTATTTCTTTATATTTTTACGATGAAAATGAAAAAATTTCACTTTTGGCGGCTTTTCGAGCCCGCATATTGGAACCCTGACCATTTCCAAAGAATCATATCGTCCATAGACCCGTAAAAAATATAGAATCGTGCGACTATCAATCATGGGTGCGAGAGAGTCTGATGGACGAGGGAGTCGGCGTATGAAAAATTGATCCGCTTGTTGAGCAGTGTTTGATTTTTGTGCGGACACGTTTTGGAAACAAAGTTTGCCAATGTCCAGGATATAATCGGGATAAGACTAAAGTGTATCCAGGAAAATATACGCGAGCCAGAGAGAGAGAGAGAGAGAGAGATTGTCGTCGAAATAAGCTGCGGAAGGTTGCAGATCGGAGCGGCGATCGCGCGCACGGAGAATCTCGCGTCGTGTGTCTGGACTAGCAGAAAATATATATAGATATAGATAGTTGGCGGGATCGAGGATACACAGGCCGAAGCAACTGTATATTTATCATGTAAGCGGGCAATTTAGGAACGATCATTTTTCACAGGGTGACTTGACTTTGGCTGGCGCGAGGGTCGAAAACGGGGGCTGCCGAGGTGGTTTCCTCGTGCTATATATACGCGAGCACGGGACAAGCTGTTGGGGGTGGTGTTATTGGCCGGCGGCTATATACGAGCGAGAGAAAACGGACAAAATGCGTCGAGCTTCCTCTTTTTCCGGGCTCGCATATGTGTCTGTCCATTCCTGTCTCTCAACTGCCCGACTGACTGATGGTCTTTGCTCTTCTTCTTGGCGCGCGCGAGACTCTTTTTCGGAGATGCTGCGAGCGAGGAGGGGGCGCGACGCTTGATCCATACGTGACCCGGTTCATCTTTGTTGCACTCTATATGCTGATGAGACTGTGAGCGCGCGCGATACGATCGCGTCCGACGACCAAAATTTCAGTGCCATTTTTTTCCGCGAATACAAGCTATACAACGATCCTGCGATGCGATACGGACTGAGAATTAAATTTCGTCACAAAACGTCGATATTTTTTTTGAAGAGGCCAAAGTAAACATTTTTTCATTATTTCAAAATTTTCGTTATTTTGACAATATTTTTCATTTCTAACACAACTGTCAGCAAAATTTACGATTGGAATGACACAAATTTTCTATTCGGAGAGACTTTCTAGAATATTTCGTGCAGCAATGACAAAAATTTTGTGATTTGAAAAAACAAAACGTTTAGTCGAACGTATCCAACAAAATATCGAGATTTTCCAACTAAATTTTTTTTCCGGTGCACTGAAACAAGCACCAGAAAAGAACGAAATCTGCCAATTTTTAAAAATCGACGAAACTTAATCGTCGCGTATAAAAATTGAGAATAATTTATACAGAATTGTCGTTTTGGATGCAAAATACTTTTTTTTTTCTAATTTTGTAAATTTTCGTATCGATTTTGCATTGGAACGAAAATTTTGTTGGATCCGTTCGGATGAACGTTTTTTTTTTCGAAAAATCACAAAAATGTTGTCATTGCAGCGCGAAATACTCTAGAAAGATTCTACGAAAAGTAAATTTTTGTCATTCCAGTGGTAAATTTATCTGACAGTTTGGTTACTATAAATTAAAATTCTCCAAAAATATTTAGTTCACCGTGTTCAA
Organism: Diadegma fenestrale; assembly: GCA_037043255.1. Taxonomy (NCBI): domain Eukaryota; kingdom Metazoa; phylum Arthropoda; class Insecta; order Hymenoptera; family Ichneumonidae; genus Diadegma; species Diadegma fenestrale. The sequence goes on from CM073310.1 coordinate 3,623,895, forward strand.
CAAAATATCGACGTTTTTTTGACAAAATGTCATTTCCGGTGTACTTTGCTCGCAGTAAAAATGTTAATGGACCTGCAAACGGTCCAAGTTTAAAAAGTCAAGCTAATTAGAGAGGATCTCATTGGGATGAAGAACTGCGTCACATTTAATGGCATTGGGCGCTTTTCGCAATCTCGTTATTCGACCAAAAGTATCTGTAAAGAGGGTGTTGGCTCCATAAAAGCCAGAGGACGAGGAGGACGAGGAGAAGGAGGAAGAAACGAGCGGACGTACCCTTCGGGCTACCGGATAAAAGATCTCGTCTTCCTTTTTCTCCTGGCGTCTTATTTCCTCGTTCAAAGTGTATGCAAAGAAGGAAAAGTACAATAAGAGCAAGAGAGAGGGAGAGAATAACGGCCCGTTAAAGATAAGGAAATGAGGTGTCGCTCGCGCGATCTCGTGTACCTTGCGGAAGAGGCGATAGAAATAAAAAAGAGAAAAAAGATAAATGTTGGATGCTGCGCGGATGAGAAAGGGCTCGTCGCATCTCCCATGGCGGGCGATGTAGACGAGAAACTTTATTTTTCCTCTTTCACGTTGGAGCATTAGAGCAACCCCATGGGGATTGACACCAGGACCCCGCGTTTTTCGTGGCAACTTATTCCCAACAACCGAAGCATCTTCGCGCCCCTTTTCCCGGCAACTCGGATCTCGAGCCCAGCAGCACAAATACCTTTACACTCGGACGCTTCGCGCTTGTTGCTGCTGACCCTTTTGCACGAGCGGAAAAAGGCCAAGAGAAAGATCAAAATACCCAATAGATATTCCATCTCATCCTCATCCTCTCTCTCGCCTTTTTTTCTCGCTTCTCAAGCCGCGCGCGCGCGCTCGAATAACTTGGACCCGAGTCGTTCGAGTGTATCGAGGGAAACGTTTCTCCGTAACCCTGTCATTCTTCGATCCATCTCCGGATAAATTCCAACCATCAGCATTCTCATAGGGTCCAGCAACTCGAGCTTGATACGCTTTCCATCCAAAATTTCACTCATTCCATGCAAAAGTGACTGGACAATTTTTTATTCTTCGCTATTTATACTTTTCATTTGATCCCAGGCAATTAAATCATTTCAGCAACCATAAAATTTGACCAAATGACCTTGAACCACTAGTGGAGACTAAAATTCGCGACATCGATCAAAATTAACCCCATAAAATTATGGGAAACTGAATCCAAAGAAATTGCAGCTTGGACTTAATCCTCTTTTTTTTTTTTTTAAATCAAATCTGGCAATGGAAATCCCTGAAAACCATGAAATTCGCCCAAATGACCTTGAACCGTTCTCCCAGAGGCTAAAATTCGAGACATCGATTGAAGGAACCCCATAAAACGCCGGGAAATTGGATTTAAAGAAATAGCAGCATCCACTTAAATGAATTCTTATACAAATATACAGCGTGTGTGTTTGGGGCTAGTCGCGAGTTCCGTAAGTCGTTTCGCGAGACCAGCACCGTTAACCGGGCAAATTCTTATCTTCCTTACGGGGGTGTATAGTAACCGGAGCATATATAACTGCGCAGAGAAGGGAAAAAGGGATGCGAGAGGGAATGAGGAAGAAGATAACATTGCACCGCGGACGATCTAATCTTCCGGCTGATTTAACTCGCTTCATAATTCTACCGACCTAATCTCAATCCCACCATGGGCTTCGTATTAACCATCGCCTTCTCTATACTCCAGCTCCTAACTATATTCCCCACCTATTATGTACGTATGTGAGCGCGTTACGTACTCAAAACCCTTTTGTGCGCCATTTCCTCGCTCCCGAAGCCGAAAATTTGCATATACATTTAATTAGGCTCCGCGAGAGACAAACTCAAATCATGGCTTATTTAATATGACGTCATATTTTTAATTGTTCCGGCCTAATGAGGCGCTAGCGCGCGAGCAAGATTTTCCTTCAAAAATTCGAAATTTTATCGATTTTTTTTACGATTAAAAATGGATTTTCATTGTTAACACGTTTGGTCCTTGTTCATGGGAACCCATAGGATTTATTTCGATCGATATATCTTATGGGAATATAGGAGAAACTTTTTTCGCTTCATTTTGTCATTCCTTCATTTTTATTTCCGCACTTTATGGTAATCCCCATAGAAATGATTTTTTTAATGGAATAATTATGGGGATAATTGAAAAACACTATTTTTCTTCAGTTTTGTTATTTTTCACGATTTTAAATACATTTTCATTGGCAAGACGCTCGGTCCTTTTTCATGGGAACCCATAGGATTTATTTCGATAGATATATCTTATAAGAATGGCGGAGAAACTTTTTTTCACTCCATTTTGTCATTCCGTCATTTTTGTCTTCGCACCCCATGGTAATCCCCATATAAATTATTTTTTTAATGGAATAATTATGGGGATAATTGAAAAACTCTATTTTCCCTCGCGTTTGTTATATTTTTTATTTTTATTTTTGCATCCTATGGGAATCCCCATACAGAATCTTTCTCGCCGCGTCATTTTTTTCCATCACAAGTTGATCGAATCAGAGAAAACAATAAATGCACACTCGAACCAACGAAATCGCGCTTTTTGTTTCGTCGAGACCGGAAAGCCTCGTTCTGGAGAGCAAAAGCAAGTCCTCGAACACCTTATCTCTGTCGCATCAGATAAGAGCGTACTCGAGAGCAAGGGTGTTGTTTCCCTAGTTGCCGCGGCCCAGCAGGCCGACCCCGCCCCACCGAGCAACCCTAATAATTAACCCTTCACCACGAACAACTTGCAACCCTTCCCGCTGTCAATCTCGATTTCGTATTCGTGCTCTCAAACTTTTCGAACGTTTCACTTTCGTACTTTCCGGCTTCCGGTTCTTCCCGTGCCTGAGCAGAATACCCAAGAATTTTCCCACGACAATAAAAGGAGCTTCGATCGATTTTTCTCAATATCTTCTTGTTCTTCATGTAAAAAGTGAGCGTCAGGAGACGAAAAAAAGCTCGAGACGCTGCGTGGCAAGATTATCGCGTTACAATGTCATTAGGATCGAGCCAAATTAGCCCAAATTCTCCGGGGATAATAAGACGACGGATATCCACGGATTTCGGTAATTTTTCTCTCGCCAAGTTCCAGAAAGCACAGCTTCATCAAAAACTCAAATTTATATGCATGTCTGCGAGAAATCCGCACATATATATGTGCACGGTATGTCAACGTGTGCACGGAGCGAGCAGCACCTTAAAGCCAGCAATCATGTTGCATAATACTCCCATTAGATAACATAATCGAAAGTGGATTTATGGCGGGACATCGCGTGCTCTGCCGGGTCGAAGGGAAAGACCCAGAGGCATAAGGCGAGAGGGGGATTCCCCCCTCCCCCTCCTCGCGCCCCTGCTCAGCATCCTCAAACCCTCCAGGGCTTCCCCCGCGCTATCCATCTCTCTTTAACTCACTCGCTATACCCGATTTCACCACGAAAGCCTCTCTCGCTCTCGCTTTATTTCTCGATATGATGGATTCGACGCGGGATTGTCTTGAAAATCTGACGAATTCCATTCCCGGGCTCTACCATATATTTTCCTAAATCTTTGATAACCTGCTTGGCCCCAATAGTATATACGATTTCATCGGGGCCGCAAATTTTTTGGGATACGTTTGTTGGATTTTTTTTCCACTTTTTTGTCGGTCTATGTCGAGAAATTCATTTTTTTTTTCGAATTTTAATTAAAATTCACGAAACGAGAACCCTGGGGAAATTTTAATCACTTCATTAACTATTGGAAAAAAATTGACTATGAATATTTTATCTCTTGTTGACACTCTGGGTCATTTCGACCCAAATCCAAGTTTTTCCAAATAGATATCCCAAAAATTACCATTTTTTTAAGCAAAAGACAAAAAAAATCGAAAATCAAAGTTTTTCATTTCCTTTAACGATTGAATTTCACATTTTTCAGACGGATCCACGCACTTCCCTCCCAATATCGAGGCAACTTTGTCGTATCGACGAGAGGTGAGAAAAAAAAAAGTTTTTTTAAGTTTTAAACTTTACCGAATGAATTTTTTTCTTCATTTTCCATAATTCTCGTGGCAAACGACGTTTTTGCAGATCGAGAGACGTTAAATTTGATTTGTGCATGGGATTGTATACGAAAATTAGCGAAGGAACAAGAGAGTCTAGTTTAGAGCCGAATTATTAATGAATTTAATTCCCTGAACGGGAAGCGCCATATTTTGGAGTATTTTTGCTGGTATTTATGGTGGGCGTGAGAGAGACAGAGAAAGGCGATGGGCATTTGTCAGTGGCTTGATTAGCAGTTGACGTGGGCTATTGTGGTCTTGACAAACCTCGGTAAATACCCGAATTACGTGTCGCGGGAGGCGCTGCTTTCGGAGCAGCTCACGATTGGCATTCGTACGCGCGCGTGTGCGGTGTATATTAAGGTATACACGAGACCAGGCGTTCTCGCGTGCATTGGCCCAGTTGTCAACTTGTCTCTCGTTGGACGATCCATTCGAATGCAAATCGCGAGTAAGCTCTCCCGGACACGCTCTCTCGCTGCTGCCCAAGAGCGAAAGCGCCAACACAATTCCAAAATTCACAAATCAACCAACCAACCGAGAGGAGATACCAACCAAATTAAATGACATTACCACAGCGTCGCACCTTACATTCATAAACGTAGCCGTCCACTCAACACCTCTTTGCATTCCATTCCCCAGCAAACAATCGCTATCGTATTTTTCAAATTAATTAAGCATGCTGTATGCAAATCTATGGATAAAATTCCTTTCAATTTGCATTATACAATGAGAATAGTGACATTTAATAGTTCGCGCAATTTTAAGAAGTTTCACCATGCAGAAGTCAAGATTTTTATTTATGAAAATCACAATTTTCAGTAGTTTCTCATAAGAGCGCGTATTAAAAGTTGCAATTTTCGACATTAAATATTTCGATTTCTGAATGGTGAAGCCCCTTAAAACTTTGCATACGCTTTTACGTAACATCGAAGAAGGTTTATTTAATTTTTGATAAAAATCGGTCGTAAAATTTCTTCGAAATTTTGGTTTTTATATAAAAAATACTAATTACCTCGGACAATCTTGAATTTCGAGTATGTCGTTCTTCAGTCAATTTTAAAACGTTTTACCATTTAAAAGCCGAGATATTTATTTATAAAAATCACAATTTTCAGTAGTTTCTCGTAAGAGCGCGTATGAAAATTTGCAATTTTTGACATTAAATATTTCCATTTCTAAATGGTAAAGCCCCTTAAAACTTTGCACACGCTATTATGTAACGTCGAAGAAGCTTTATTTAATTTTTCATAAAAATCGGTCGTAAAATTTGTTCGAAATTTTGGTTTTTATATAAAAAATACAAATTAGCTCGGACAATCTTGAATTTAGAGTATTTTGTTCTTTAGTCAATTTGTAACAACTGTTTTCATGAACTTGGGCTCGCAAACGATTTTGTATGTAAGAAAAACTGAAAAAAAATATTAGAAAAAAAAAAAAAATTTCTACCTCGTTGAAAAAATCGATTTTTCCTTCGATTTCGATAAAGATTCCAATAAGATAATTATGCAGCTCTGCTTCTTCCTAACGACCGAGCAACAAAAACATTATTTCGAAAGACAGTTTCGACGCTCCGGTCTATTATTTTCGGGGGAGAGTACACGAGGGAGAGATTTGTTTGAATCCCCAAAACGAGAGCGACAAGTTCACCTTTCGCGTTTCCCCTTTTTTCACCCCTTAACGATAGTAAGTGCGCACGCTACAAGAACACTTCTCATCGCACTTTTGCCGCCCGCGGCAAAACTGGAACGAATCTTGTCCTCTCGCTCTTTTTAAATCCACACAGAGATTCACAAAACAGATGCACCCCCGTGCCACCGCGAAATAGCTTTTTAAACTTGCCGAGAATCCTCCCCCCCTTGCCTTATTCCGCTGTAGTTTGAGAAGCTGCGAGTTCATGTTACCGCGAAAATATCGCAGAGAGAGAGAAAAAAGAGAAGGAGGGCGCGAGAGAGGGAGAAAAAACGCGTGTCTCTGTCGTTTTCCTCCCCATCTGCCAGTGAATGCTCCTGATCCTGGCAGTAACAGTCTTAAACGGCCGTTACATATTTTCCGGCCGATTTCCCGCGACAAACTACCCCCTCGAGAAACCCAGACAAGGAGACTACGATTTTTACCAAGAAACAGTACCGGAGCAAGCGCATAAAATTTTCTACTGTCACGAGAATTCTCTCTTTCTTCTCCCCCCCCCCCCCCCTCTCGCGGTCTCTCATGTGCGGAGCAAAGTGGCGAATATTTATGAGAAGCTTCGAGAGATTCTGCTCCCGCGGTTTTAACCAAATAGTCTCTGCATATATACAAACTTTTGCGATATTTCTTTATGTACTCGAAACCTCTCGAGACTCTGCCCCGGAAAATTGGCCCATTTTTCCGAACGGCGATTGAGTTTTCGTGGAGATTTTTACGCCGAACGTTCGCGATATTCGCGTTAATAAAACTGCGTGCATTTCCTCGCGAATTGCTTCGGAAATTTTGTCCTGCGAGAGTCCCCGGACATTCCTCGAACGCATTATCGCTCTTGAACCGGCCCTTGTGTCATTTTTCCTGGTCGCCGACCGTCTCGAGTGTCGCGGACTTTCTTCAGACACTTAGACAACAAATTCAAGAGTCCCATGCGTCGTTTTTTTCGCAGGGACCGTAAAAATCACTTTTCTAGTGTTTGTTCTAAGCGCACAGAGTCGCCAAGAGCTCGCGACTGGATATTCTTCACGAAGAATCCGCGGAATTGGAGAATCACACTCGGACCTGCTTGCTCAGGCATTTTTCAATTTTACTCATTTTTTCTTCGTTTTTCTCTTTTCTTTCATTTTTTTATTTTTTGTTTCCATATTTTTCATGAAATTGTTGTCGAATTTTTTTTTTTTCGTGTGGGACCAATTTTTATTATTTAGTTGGGGGTTCAATAAAGGCCCACGAATTTTTTCAGATTTTTCCCAAAGTTTAAAACTGCCGAATCAGCTAAAAATGCCTGTCTCCATATTTTCCATGAAATCAGCATTAAAATTTATTTTTTTCGCATTGAAAAAATTTGCATTATTTAATCGCAAGTTTAAAAAAGGACGTGGTTTCCCGAAATATCCCGTTAGCCGAAGTAATTCTCGATCAAAAGTCACAATTGCATAATTTTCGAGCGAGAGTGCATCCTCCCAAAAGTGCATGTGGGGCGATGCATCCGGATGCTCCGAGGCAAGGGTTCGTGCCCTGTACTTCGAACGAGCGGGACAAGAGACACGCACGCTGCGCCAGTTTGCAGAGAGCTCGACAATACGCAAGCAGCAGGTAAGACGACGTTGTCCCGAGTCGAGCGCGCGAGTCCAGTTATGAATGGAAACGATGAATGGAACATCGTGGCTATAAAAATAAACGTATATATGCGGTCGAACGTGTTGATCGGCGTGTTTTTTTTCTCTCTTTCTCATCAGTTTCTCCGTTTGCGAAAAATTGAATTTTTCCTAAAAACGTCGACATTTTGTAGACATTTTGTAGTAATTTCAAAATTCTCGTAATTTTGCAAATGTTTTTTATTTCTAACGGAATTGCCAGCAAAATTGACGATTGGAATGACAAAAATTGACTTTTCGGAGAAACTTTCTAGAATTTTGGTCGCTCCAATGGCAACATTTTTGTGATTTTAAGAAACAAAACGTTTGGTCTAACTAAATCGAACAAAATATTGATCTTTTCCAACACAATTTTCTTTTCACTGACAGACTAAAAATTAAAGTTTGTCTGGAAACGTCAAAATTTTATTGAACACTACATATTTTTGGATAATTTTGAAATTTCCGTAATTTTGACAACATTTCTTATTTATAACGCCACCGTCAGCAGACGTTACGATTGGAATGACGAAAATTCACTTTCCGTAGAGAATTTCTAGAATTTTTTTTTCCCTACAATGACAAAATTTCGGTAATTTTTCAAAAAAACCGTTACCTCAACAAACTCAACTAAAATATCGATCTTTTCCGACAACAAAATCATTTCTCCATTGACTTCTCAAGAGTCAGCACAATCAAAATGCAAAATAATAAAAAAATATCAAGATTCCCCTAAATCTCTAAAAAAAAACGTCCCAACGTAAGAAAAACTTGACGACGACATTTCATTCGTCAATTATTCCAGGAACGAAAGGCGATCCCGAGAGAAACAAAAAAAAACCAAAAAAAAAAAAATTAAAAAAATGTCGTATTTGTGTCACGTACATCGAGTCGACGAATTAAGCATGAAGAGCAATGGACAAGGGAACGAAGAGAATACGAAAGGTTAGTGACTGTCCCGAGTGAAGGGACATCCACGAAATAGCATATACACGAGCAGAGAAAGAGGCACGAAAAAAAGAGGGGAGAAAAAGCATCAAGCGGGAGAGAGTTCAAAAGAGAGAGAGAGAGAGAAAGGATCGAGCGTACGAGAGTGTCAGTGAATGCAAGGGACGTCTCTCCCTTCGACAAAGAAATCGTTGATTGAATGCATGATTGCTTCCGGTATTTATACCATTTTTTTCCTCTTTTCTCTTTACGACGACGACGTCGAGCTTCGTGTCACGATACCCCGCTGGAATAATTCAAGCCTCTTGTGCGCTACAGCACGAAAAACACACACACGCACAGGACGATGATAAAAAAGCGTAAAAACTGAAAAAAAAAAATTGATTTTTTCGCCCATTAATATAAATCGGCGTCGAAACGTTTTTTGTTTCTAAAAGAAATGAAAAAAATTTGCATTCTCGTGTAATTGAGATGTAACGAAAACAGCGAAACGGACTTTGGGCTCGCGCGCCCGCCGGTGACTCGCTCACGAGCATTTGCAAGATCCGCGCCACTTGGATTCATTTTATTTCCATTTCGTAACGATTCTCGACGACTTTTTAAAGAAACTGGCACAATTGAGACGTTTTTTTTCTTTTTTCTTCATTACTTTGTTGATTTCACGAATACATACGACCTCGTTGACCTCATAATTCAAACGTTTCTGCTGCTTCACATTCTACTTTGACCTGCTTATTCTGATTCGCCCCCGTCTCGTTCGACCCGATGCTCCAGTTGAGCGATAAACCTCGCGGAATTTGAGATCAATTTTCAGTCAACAGGAAAATCGTGAAAATTCTTCAGGGATTTGGGAAAATTCATTTAAAAATGTTTTTCGTCCTCTATCCAGACGCGACTCGATGATCAATCAAGGCCGATTCGTTGCGCGCGTTATCGACGAGAACAGGAAATTTTTTTATCGGGCAAGAATGGACAGAAATCTGACGCACCGACCCCATCGAGTCGGAGAATCAGAAATTCACTTTTTCTCCGCACGGTGGCTAAGGATCCCCGTTCCACGCGGAGATTCCACGGATTTTTCAAATCGCTCATTAGTATGGACGCAAATTAATTTTTACATCATTTTTCGCGTTGATTTTCGAGAATTTCAGAAAATTGATCCAATAATCGAAAAGTAAAAAGTTCCAAATACTCACCCGCGAGAAATTACTAAAGATTTTCGCTAAAAATTTCGAATTTTACGAAAATTTGTCCGTTTTTTGGTTTTATTGAGAATTTTAGTGAATTTGCGGTTCCCGAACACAGCACGGGAATTTAGTAAAGACATGACAAGTTGGCGGTGCGATCTGGGATCGAGAAACAAAAGAGCTCGTCGCGGTGCGGCGAGGGCGAGGGATCATCCGCGCTAATTGAGTGCGGATAGGGCTCGTTGACGTCTCCTTCATTACACCGCAGGAGGCAAAAAGAGAATAGGAGCAGGAGGGGGATTTCAGCTTGCGAGAGGGAGAGAGAGAGAGAGAGAGAGTGAGGCGGTCCAGACCGCACAATGATTCGCAACAAACTCGACTCTCGACGACCGCGTCACGTTTTAGCGAAATACAGAGTACAGCGCGGTAGTGTTTTCCGTCAAATTTGCCACGGGCAGTAACGAATTCTCGGTGAATTAAATCGTTGGCCGCAACAACTAAAAAAAAAACATATTTAAGGATCGCGACGCGCGGTCTGTCCGCGAATTAGCTCGAGAAAAAAAAAATGGAAACTCTCGAGCGCGACAGTTTGAAAAAAATCTCTTTGACGTACTCGATCGCGCCGGAATTCTACGGGAGGGAGAAAAAGGAAGCCGCAGAAATATGAATAGATTATCGACACCGAGACGCGCGAGGGTCCATGTCGCTCTCTCCCAGGATGCTGCAAGGTCGAGTTTGCCTGGGGGATGATGGGGATGAATTTTGCCGCAACTTATACGTTGCTCTATGGGAAAAAGCTCCATAGAAGGTTTCCCAAGCCCGACAAAAGCTCTTCGGGCTCCTTAAGGCTTTTCTTATTAAGTTCACATTTTTTCGCAAAGTGGCGCGCGGAGACTCGTGCACACGCCGAATACCAATGAGACCTCCGAGCATCCCCGTCGCGCCTCATCTTAACAACGACGTTCTGTCACCCTCTCCTTTTCCTCCTCCGCCCTCGCGAGTATGAGAATACGCCAACGCCACCGCAACTTTCTTGATGACTTTTACGCTGAAACAAAACTTGACCCGCCGCCACGACACACACACTCAAAAGGGATTCTCCTCTATATAAACCGGAAGTTGTACATTGTCCAACTCGGAAGCGATGAAAAAGGGAGTGATGGGATCAAACATCCGACACTATATTTGAGAAAGATCGATCGTCCTTGCTGGATTCACGTTTTTCTCGAACTTTGAGCACTTCAGCCGTCGTGTGTTCTAAATTTTAGCCCTTGCGGTAGACGCACATGGGTCTGGGGTTCGTTGCAGTTCGTTTGGTGAATGGCTCGAATGCGGCTTGTTTTTTATATCGATCACCATTAAATATCGTCATTCAAAATCATTGAAAAACTCGGATTTTCGTAAAATTCGAAAAATCATAAAATTCAAACCGCTCAACCGATATTTCCCAATGAACCTTTAAATTTGCGGAAGTGGGAGCGTCGACAGAATTTTTGAAAATTTCAAAATGCCGTAAAGTTCGTATTTTTTTAGCAATGCCGATTAAATTCTCAGGGAATGAAAAGCTTGTATGGATTGACATCTGTGCAAAACGTAGCTCGAACCGTTCTCCAGTTATAAACGTTTTAATTTTAAAGTGCCAGAAAACACACACACGCATCCGGAAATTTTTTCTTGTCGCGATTTTTCAATGTTTTGGGACATTTTAAGCGCATTGACATTAAAAAATGAAAAAAAAACCAATTTTTATTCATCACTCGCTCGAGACTCTCTTTCTACAAATCCGAAACTACTTTCCTCAATTTTTCCAGATTTTTTTAACCAGTCGAACCACAATCAAAAATAGGGCGCCCCAGAGCAATGTGTGTCTAGGAAGTGGCGCTTATCTTTGTGTCTTTGGAGAGTTGACCAGAAGAAATCGATTCATCAGGAATTTGCCTGAACCTTCAATTTAATTTTTCTTTTACACACGCCCAGAGATCGTGACGCATTTCACAAATAAAAACTATTTCATTGAGATCTCGTGCCCCTCGTCGATTTTGGGACTTTGCCAGAGTTCATGAAAGAAAAAAAAATATCTCAGCTCCGATAGCGAAGAGGATGGAAAAAAGGAGACGGAGAGGAGGGTTTTTTTTTTTTTTTGAAGAAAAGTGAACAAGTCGCGAGGAAAAGGTCGACAAGTCGAAGGGACACCAGCTGGCGATGCCTTGTCGAGGGCATTAATCATACAAGTATCTAAATGACGGGATTCCGATGTATTACCATATAAATGACATCATATTTCTGGTCAGGTTTCCCTAGTTTGTCGGGGACGCTCTGCGCTCTCTCTCTCTCGCTCTCTCTCTTCTCTGGTGCTTGATATATGGGGAACGGCATATTGGCGGGGCCACCCACCAACTACATCACCCCTATCGCGTCCAACTCTCCCTCTCGCTCTCCCGATCGAGTCTCTCCCTCCCTCCGGTCTCACTATCAGCTTTTCCCATCGTTTACCATCGTGTATCGAAGCTCGAATATAAACGATAAGAATCGTGCATTTTGTCACATGTCCGAGAACTCGCGATTCTTATAATCTTTTGCCTCCATCGAGTTTATTCGCCTTTTCAAGCACATTATTTTTTTGCACGTTAAAAATTGTATTTCCAGCGACTAAACAGCCAATTTCTCCAGGATTTTGATTTAAAACTGTCCAGGACGATCCTGGCGCCTGTCGAATGGTTTAGGAGTCAAAGAATCGCTTCCGGAAACGCGTTTCTTCCCATAATAATCGAAAACACGTCTCAATTGGTAGAAATTGAATTATATTCGCGATTTTTATGTATGGAAATATTTTCACCATGGCTTATGGGGTGCATGGGATATTTTTATGGAGTGAGAATTTTCTGAACCCGATCCCTGCAGTTTTGGGTCCGAAATGCTTGGAAATTGCGCGAAGCTATTGAAAAAATCGTGGGAGCATGAATAAATGACGGGGAAAAATGAATGAATGGATTTTGGAAAGTTGAAGCGTTTGATGATGATATTTTGCAACGAATTCCAAGATTGCTCGATGCAATTTCCAAGCGCGGTCGCGGCAGAGAAAAAGCCAGTGATTCGAGCAGAATGTGTACCGTGATGCGTTCCTTATTCGCTGATCCTCCTGCATGGCTCTAATTGACATTGCTCGCACGCCGCGCGCGCAATAAGACCTTCCGTCTGTGGATATACGCGATATACAATTTGCAGATGAGAGAGAAGCTTCGCTACTCGCGCCCCAACGTTGAATTCTTGTTATTCAAGCCCCAAGTGCACTTAACGTTTACTATACACGCGCGGATCTGTGTTTTATTCGATAGAGATTATTATTCCGTGAAATGTGGCAAATGGAACGCGGGGGCCTCAAATGCACAACAAACTTTTCAACACAGGTGTTTCTTCTCTTTACTTGATGATGCTCATCGCCGTGCTCGATCGACACGATCAAACCTCGCGAGAATCTCTTCGACGACGTACATACATGCACTGCAAAGAAAATTTTGTCGGAAAAAATTGATTAAACAATTTTTTTTGAAAACTCACCAAAATTTTGTCATTGCAGCAAGAAATATTCTCGAAAATCTCTATGAAAAATGAATTTTTATCATTCCAATCGTAAATATTGCTGACACTTGCTTTGGAAATGAAAAATATTGTTAAAATAACGAAAATGTTGAAATTATCCAAAAATATTTAGTTCACCGTGTTTTACAAAATATTTACGCGTCTTTCGACAAAATTTAATTTTCAGTTTCGCGGTGAGATTCTTTACGGAATCGAGCCAAATTTTATCATTTTTTTCCAAATTGTACCAAAATCTCTTATTGGCAATTCTTGCTATTCGGGATTTCGTAACTAATTTGCTGAGTTTGATTTCCTTACGGAATCGAGCATAATTTTCGGAAAATCTTTGAGAATTTCCATTTTTTTTTTCAATTTGAACCAATTTCTTTTTATTAGCGACCGTTGCCATTCAGGATTTCATAATTAATCAGCGGAGACTGATTTCGTTGCGGAATCGAGCTAAGTTTTCAGAAAATTTCTAAAATTTCAATTTTTTCTTCATTTTGTACCATAAATTTTCTTATTAGCAATCGTTGTCATTCGGGATTTCGTAGCTAATGAGATATTGGATTTCTTACTGAATTGAGCCAATTTGAGCTGCACTTTTTGGGCCTCAAAGATCATTTTTTCAAAATCGCCATATCCGGGTCTATTAATTTTTATACAATTGTCTTGATTATTTGTGCACAATAACGACTGGCTGATGCGGGAACGAAACTTTTCCCGTACATGCATGTGTCGGGTGCATTGCGAATGGGAATGGACTACATACGTTATTCTGGTAATTCAAATGCTCATAGCAAAACTACAGGATTCGAGAGTTCATCGAGCAACACGATCTACTAATTTGCGGCGAATATCCAATCTTTGAATCGCGCATACACGTATTTAAGTTCCCAGCATCGTTCGGCTCGGTGTACGAGGAACTTTCAATGCGGATGCGAAAATGCTCGTAAAAATCATTTGCGTCCGATCACGCGGAGAGGCAAAATATTCAGATCCAGAAATTTGAATCTCTCAATTTTCAAATTTCCTCAATTTTTTTCTGTTCTTTTCTTCTCGAAATTTCCAAAATTTCTCTCAAAAATTTGAAAAATCTGAAAATTGAATTTGGTCAGAAAACGTCGATATTTTGTTGACCACGTTAAACTAAATATTTTTGGATAATTTCAAAACTTTCGTTATTTTGTTTTGAGTTGAGTTTTCAAAAAAACGTTTACTTGAACGTATCCAACAAAATATCGATCTTTTCCAACAAAACTTGCTTTTCAGTTATGTTTTTCGTCGTGATTCGCGAGAGAACGAGAAAAAAGAGAAACGCGGAGGGGAGGAAAGGGATTAAATATGTACGGGGGGGGGGGGGGGGGGGGGGGCAAAGCGTCCCGTATATGCGCGAGTCTCCCGTATCTCAAGCTTCATTCTCGCGTATATATACGTAAATAAAAATATATACACAGATGTAAAGAGAGGTAAATGTGTATGTACCGCAAGTCGAGTGTGCGAGCCGGGCCAAGCGGTCTCGCGGGTATATTTCAATTATTAGAGGGAATTACTCGGAGCGTCCATCATCTTCTACACTTATTTTCTGTTCACGACCACCGAGAGGCCGCGCGCCGCAGCAGTGCGAGATTCCCCTCTCTCTCGCTCTCTCTTTTGCCTCTTGCTTTCTATAAAAACATCTTTCGGTCTCGCGGACGAATCTTTGAAGAAAGAGATAACTTTCCGAAGAATGAGAGACTATTTTGTGCAGAGACCTCGTAAGCCTCGCGCGCGAGAGAGAGAGGGAGAGAGAGAGAGAGCAAAAGTCTCTTCTCTATGGGGTCCCATGGAGCTGATCCTACGAGAGAGGTTGTACAGCTAAAGGAAGGGGGCGAGAGAGAAGCTTCAGCATCAGGCATCATCAGAGCGCATCATCAGAGCGGTGAGAAAATAGCCTTCAATTGTGATTACAGGGGCGGCGAGAGAGGGTTCGCCTCGACGGATCGAGACTCTCTCCTCTCCTCTCTCTCTCTCTCTCCACACGATCTCTCTGCCATATCCATCCATTCGTTTCTACATGTCATGTTTTCCCTCGATCTCTCTCGATCCCCGCGTTCGAGACACTGTCCGCGGACACGTTGTCCACAGCATCCGTTTGCGTCTCCCCCTTTTTTCAGTCTTTTTGGTGCCAACAAATTGGCCCAACGCACGTGAATCACTCGACATCGATTTTATTTTGCCTTCAGAATTCATGTCGATCTCCAACGATCGAAACTTGCAAGTTTCGATCGTTGTCGAGTTATATATTTCAACCGATTCGCCGACTCTGGCTCTGTCGAAATTCTCGATGCATTTCATTCACAAACTCGCTAAACGTAAATGTCAAGGATTTTCGTTATTTTGAGTGAGAAAAAAATCCAGGGCGCGAGAAATTCCATAAAATCTCGTGACTTTTCATGTCGTTCGAATTCGACGAAAAAAATCGTCGAAATTCCCATCCACGAGGAACATTTTTTAGTCTGTGGGAAACTCATCAGCCTCAAAATAATGAGGATCGCTTGATTGTGCGAAAAGTTCAAGTCTTAAATACTCACGAACGTCGTACAAGAAATCGTGCAGTTTTCACAGAGCAAGGACGATTTGCTTACCTGCAACAGAAACGTTCAAAATTATGAATAAACAAAGAATTCGATAGATTCATCAATTTTTATTCAAATTTCATGACATTCCAGCACTAAAAAGAAAATTTTGTTGGAAAAGATCGAAATTTTGTTGGATTTGATCGAACAAACGGTTTTTGGAAAAATGACAGAAATTTTTGTCATTCCAATCGTAAATTTTGCTGCATTTCCGTTAGAAATAAAAAAAATTGTCAAAATAACGAAAATTTTGGAATCATTCCAAAAATTTGCGTACAATTTTTCGAAAAATTCAACAGCATCGGACAGGAAATTAAACAATTTATTGATTTTTCGCGCTAAAACGAATGAAGATTTGGGATTCACCGAACATCAGCGTTTGTGAATAACGTCGATCTCGCCGCGCAACGTCCTTAATACGTGAACAATGGAATGTCGTACATAGGCTTGATAAAATATATATAATAAATGTTTATGATTGTGTGTATCCATATCCGAGAAGACACTCAACCTAGATTCGATCCTGATGTTTCGCGAGAGTCTAATCCGGTAATGCGCGCGGGGGTTGTTGTCTGTGTCGCCTGAGAATATAGACACAGGGGTAGAAGAAAAAGGGTGCGTCTTTCTCGTCTCCGCAGGAATGAGTGTGTATGTGTGTCGCGTCCGGAGGCTGCGAGAGAAGACACGGCACGCCTGGAGGCCTTCATTACGAAATCACTCCCGCGAGAGTCATCGTGTCACATCTTCCTGGCTTCTCGTTCCTTTATACTTATAACTTTGGGGCTGTATCGTTTCGTATCTCTCGGGGAAAGCTCACCTCGCGAGAGAAACAATATACAACAGCATCAGACAGGAGCGAGCAAACACTCAGACAATACTTTTCTCCTCGTCGTCTAACATCCCCTTGAATTTTTCCTGCAAGTGCAGTTTACGTCGTTCGCAAATAAATATCGAGTCCGTGTCGTTTTTATCGATTTTATGCTTTTTATTGCTTTAATGCATTATTCGGACGAATCAAAAAGGACAGCCGAGCATTATTTCTGTTATTTTTATTTTATTTTGTCTTATATATGATATTTTAGTTTATTCTATTTCATTTCATTAAATTGCAATTTATTTAATTTATTTGAATTGCATTTTATTGCATTTTATTGAATTTCATTTTATTTCATTTCGGCATTTTTAATTTTTTGTTTTCTTGTGTAGTTTTGTTGCATTTTTTTAATGACGAAGCTGATGAGCTCGATGTTCGACATGGGAGGAAAATTTTCTGCTCGGAATTGTCATTTTTAATGAGCAATTGTAGCCATGAAAATAATCGTGGATGTGTTGACGAAATTTTATGGATGGTCGTGTGTGTCATGAATTGTGAAATTTTGCTGTACAAAACGAGGAAACATCGCGTTGGGTCTCGCGTAAGGATTTTGGAACGAGGATTTAACGTGGTTCTCATGAGAACGCAAAGCCACGAGAAAGCAGAGTTAACCCCTTTGAGTTTTGGATGCTGCGTCGTGCACTTAGCCCCGAAAAGGGTGTGCGCGGGGAGCTTTTCTCTTTGGGAGTTAAACGCCAAGTTTTCACTAATGTTTCTTGTTCCGACTATCCTAATGCTCTGCTTAAGCCAGTGCTCAATGTTTTCATGGCTCTGAAAATTCGTTCCTCCGAAATCTTTGAGTTGGGCATTTTCTCGTGCGATTATAATCCCGAGAAAATTACACTGAAAATTTAATTTTTGACAAAAAACGTCGATATATTTTGTTGAAAACGGTGAACCAAATATTTTTGGATAATTTCAATGATTTCGTTATTTTGACTATATTTTTTATCTCTGACGCAACTGTCAGCAAAATTTACGATTGGAATTACAAAAATTTACTTTTCGAAGACACTTTCTACAATATTTCCTGCTGCAATGACAACATTTTTGTGATTTTTCTGCATCTTTAGGCACGAGACACTCGACATTTTTTCCGAGTACACTGTTTTATACTAGAAAAATATTATGCACTCAAATCCGGGGTCGACGATAATATATTTCATTGCGTTTTTGCCCAACAAGTTTATTAATCGTAACTTTCTCTCTCGAGCAGATCCAAACGAGCAGCACAGTCATGAAAAAAATTTATTTATACACGCGTAATCTCGTTCACGAGCTCACGAGATCCTCATCTCACGCTTTTTAAGGCCCACTAAATGTGCAACGAGTTCATAAACGGGAAATGGGCCCTCGTCAAGTATCCCAAACAGAAAAATGTTGCAATAATCCAATGAAAATATAAAACGACATCAAAATCGTTCGACAATCAAGTCAAATCGCTTGGGAATTATTAAAAAAAAAAATATTTTCGAATGAATTGATGGAAAAATTGATCTAATTTTTCGTATTGTCGAAATATTTTTAGTTTCGACGTTTTTTTTGTTTTTTTTTTTATTCATCGGGAAAATTGATAAATTTATCGTTTCAGCGATAAATTTCGAGTCTTAAGGTTCATCTCGATTTTTATTAATTTTAATTTCTTTTTTCTTTACTTTTTTTTTTCGAAAGAGCAAAAATTATGGTGCGATGCGGTGGATTGCATTAAGGGGAACGAATTTTTAGGAAACGTTCGCGAGTTATCAAGAGAAAGAACAAAATAGTTTTCTCGAGCTGGAATAAATAGAGATACGCATGGAGCAGTGCGAGCAAAGCACAGAGAGAAAGAGAGCGCGAAGAGTAGCTGAAAGCGAGCTCCCGTGGTCGGGACCGCAGGAAATTTGCAATTTGCATTTAGCGAGGAGAGGTATGCGAGATCCGAAGCGGAGCAGCGACCATCAAGCAGAGAGAGAGAGAGCGAGAGAGAGAGGTAAAAGAGAGCTTTGGCCGAGAGGAAAAGGGCACGCGCGCTTGCGTTAGCGCGTGCGCAAGCCCACCTGGCACTCTTTTTTCCCCTCGCTTCCTTTTTTGCCCCTTTCCTCTTGATTTCTTCTTTTTTATACTCGCACCCAGTAACTGACGTGTGTCGGAAGAGTTAAATTGACCGGAAATGCGAACAAAATTGAAAAACAAATCGGCTTGGAAAAGAAAAACCTCAGCAACGGAATTAGCAGCATGAGCGATACAGTCTTTACTTTTTTCCATTACACTTGACTCAGGATCAAATAAAAAATAAACAATTTGCGCCATTTTTTGTCTGATTGCATTTAAATAATAAAATTTCGGTAACTATTTTCTAGAAAGTAAAGAGGAAGTGCGGTCTTGTACACAGTATCTAGGAAAATTTGAAAAAATTAATCAAAGCGATTGGACAATTTTTCGAAACATTCAGATTTTCGTAAAATTCGAAAAATCATAAAATTCAAACCGTTCGATCGACATTCCCCAAATTCAATACCAATCCTCCTATTGTGATACTCGATTCATAAAAAAAAAAAATTGGTAAGGAATCTTAAAATTTGCGGAAGTTAGAGTGGTGACTTTTTTGAAAATTTGAAAATGCCGTAGAATTTGTATTTTTTGAGTTATTCCGACCAAATTCTCAGAGAACGAAGAGTCAGAATATTTTGATATTCTGACGCTGATCGAAGAAAATTTGCATTCATTGCATTTAAATGCATCGAGTCGCGATTAAAATTTTTTATCAACTAATGAGAACGTTCTTTTCTAGATTTTTTTTTTGCCAGTCGAGATCCTTTTGGGTCCCCCAGACCCATAGTTCCTCAAGTTCTTTAACTTTCCATGAAGCCACGAGTTTAACGGATCCCCAGCAGATCATGCCACGTATCGCGGCCGAAAGATTAAGCGCGGCAAGTGGAGCTTTAAGGCGACCCGGTAAGATATAAAACGCGGAGCACGAGCCCGGCGCGGGTTATTAATTGTAAAACAATGATCGTTAATCATCGAACAAGAGCGAGAAAGAGGAAAAACGCGAACGATCAGCCTTAATATGCACACAGGATACACAGACACGTGCACGCACACGTTGATGCTGTGGCGAAGCCGAGGGAGCGCAGCACTTCAGCGAGTCCGTAATTGCGCGCACGCTCTATAATGTACAGAAAATTTGTACATAGACATATATTTATAGGAATATATTAGTGTATAGTTACGCGATGGCCTGTGTGTACATCGTGCAGAATTTGCAGCATTCAATAGCGTTATTTATGCGCGCGTTATATGATGCAAAGACTCGTCATTATACATATTGAACCGCATGCATCGCGCGCGATGGGAAACCAGACGATATTTTGCTCCTCCATGTTCCACGCGCTTCCCAACACACCGATACAAACTTGATTAATGGATTCATCTATTAATATTCATCCCTCTAATCATCCTTCGTAAATTTTACTCCTAACGAGACTCCAAACTCTAATTATATCTCTCATTTTATCTCGTTCTAACGTTTATTATCTTTTATTATCATTACTCATTGCGCAAATTGCGTCCCGACTTTCTGCACCACAGAAATATGAATTTTTCGTTTTTCTTTCTTTTTTAAACATTAAAATTATGAATTTTTTCCTGGAATCAAAGAATTTGGAAACAAACAATTTCTTTTACTATTTTTAGTTTTTAATTTTGTTATTTTATTTCGAACTAGCCTGCGTACGCCCGCTTCGCTGGGCACACACAATAATATCACACACAGATTTCCACATCACGTATGAGGTCATTATCGTTTCCGGTAGAGGACGAACAAAATCCATCCTTAAAGAGCGTCTACGTCGGTCGAGGAGTAACCGCGCAACAAATTTCGAGTCACTCGCTCGGATAGTTCAAGAGATCTCGTGATTTTGTTTTAAAAAATTGATGTTTTCTATCGATACATCAGTTTTGGATAGACAACGAACAAAATTCGTTCTTCGCGAGCGTCTACAACGGAAAAGCAGTAACCATGACAAATTGCACGATCCTGTCTTCCAAATTTCCAAATTTAATCATATAGACCCCAATGAAAATGATTTTTCATTGGAGTCTATATATGATTTTTTCATTGGGGTCTATTTATGATTTTTTCATTGGGGTCTATAAAAATTTGTACGATGCTATCTTCAGTGGTCTGGGGTGTGCGTTGTCAGTCAGTCAGTCAGTCAGTCACGCAACAGTTTTATATATATAGATTATTTTGAATCCTAGGGGAATTTTATTCCTAGAATTAGGTTTTCCGCTTTTTCCGAAAAAATTCATGAAAAAAAATTTTTTTAATGATAATTTCATGCAGAATACGGAGCCCTGCATTTTACGCGAATTGGCCTGGACCCAAATGGACATTTGCTATTTTTTTTCCGTTTTTGGACTCGGAAACAAGAAATCTTAATACTCTTTGTATCGCACATCAAAAGGTAAATATGAAAAAGTGCAACTATGTTTGTCGAGTGTGACTCTCGAACTCTATGTGCGATGCTTGACAAGCCCTCTCGTCACATTTTCTCTCTCGCTTCTC
The DNA here is from genome assembly GCA_037043255.1 of Diadegma fenestrale. Lineage (NCBI taxonomy): Eukaryota > Metazoa > Arthropoda > Insecta > Hymenoptera > Ichneumonidae > Diadegma > Diadegma fenestrale. The sequence goes on from CM073310.1 coordinate 3,645,030, forward strand.
CCCTGACGTAACGTGACATCATTCTCATCTCGTATCGTGTCTATACTTTTTCTAAAATACTTGAGCAGTGACAAAATCTGCCTTTTTTGTCTCTCTCTCTCTCTTTCTGCTCGTCGTTTCGCCTTCCCCTGCAGCGAGAGGTCGGCTGGAATCCAATATTAGTATAGTTGAATAAACGTAATTAATGACGGGCACGCAAGCAGCCATAAGCAACGATACATTAAGCTGGGATGGGTGAACGCGTGCGTCGTCGACGCACCAGACAGACAGGCGCGCAGGCAGCTTAGCACGCACGTTAACTTTTTTACTACTACCACGTCCTTGTGTTTACTGCGAGAAAAAAAGGAAGATGCTGGAGAAGGTCCACTGGACCGGGATGCTGCGAAGAAGGAACGAAAGTCTGCGAATTCTCTCTGAACTTTGTCGATAATCAAGATCTCTTAATTAATTGTGATTAATGAATCAATTTCACTTTTTCCACTAATTAACAACACGCATCCAAGATTTTTTCATCAAATTCAATGGTCCAGTCGATCAAGATTATTCTGATGAGCGAATTTCATTTTTTTTCAATCCCACCCAAGACATCGGTGATCTGGAATCAAAGCCATAGCGATTGACAGATTTCTCCGGCTCTTGGGAAGATCCATACAATGTGACCAAGAGGGAGGGAGGCAGGAAGAGGCTGCGGGACAGTTTTATGATCGTGAAAGATCGCAAGCATATTCGACGCTGTTTATACTGTGCGGAGTGTGTTCCTCGCGACGAAAGGCTCGTCACAGGAGACTTGATTGATGCGCGACGATCCCACGGAAAACATACCACACTACTCGTTATATTTCCCACACAAGTTCTGCACAGAATCTCTCCTCGCTATTTCCTCGCTTTTATCATCGCCCAGCGATATATACATTTTATCGACACATCTACAAAGTATATCGTTATAGACAAGGCTCCAGATCAAGTTATCGGCAAAAAAAACTGTGCACTCGATCTTTCGATACAACCAAATCATTTATGAGTCGCGAAGAAGAGAATGACGAACGCGACGACATGAGAATTGAGGCGGTACACACGAGACACCGCAGACTGCGTTTCTTCACAAGATTCTTTTCTTTTCTCCTGCAAAAGTCCAAGATTAACGGTACCAGAAATGAATAACTCTTTAGTTTCACGTTTACGTATGTATATCGAGGAAATTCAAATGAAACAAAAAACTGCCACTTGTACTTTATCAAGGAACTCAAATTTTTACAAATGATTCAAAACTTTGATCCTTTCGAGTATAAAAAAAACTGCAGCATCCTCTCGAGGCAGTTCTCCACTTGAAATTCAATCCACCGCAGATCATATACGATTTTTTATGGTGTCCTGTATCATGTGGATCCTTTTCGTCCTGCCACGAATATCTGACGGATTTGGGGAGAAAAAAAATCTGAAATTTTTTTGGAATCTTCTACAGCCGAGTCGTTTTGGATTTTCTCATTTTCAAATCAAACGTTTTAAGAACACTCATAAATTCCCAAGAAAACCCAGCCACAAATCTCTCTTTAAAAATCCCGATTGAATTAAGCTGCCAATACGTGCAACAATCCCATTCCCGTTTCCTCTCGTTTTTCTTCCCTCCCCCTAAGTACTGGACGATAAATGCGAATGAATCGAGATGTGCTACGTCGCGATTCCTACACACTAAAAGCTATTACCTCTGTATATATGAATGAAGCAGAACATCACACCAATCGAGTCGAGACATCCTCAGCAACTTGTGTTTTCTCTTCATAATATACGTTTATCCAACCAAGTGTGTGTGTCTGTGTGTGGGTCTCTCTGTCGCTCTCTTGTGTGTTCGTGTGTGGAAGTATCGAATGCTTTCTATTTCCCACGCGATTACTCGGCGTGGCGCGCGAGCATCGTGAATAACCCACACGTGGAAAAGAACATACGCGGTGGAGACACGTGAGGAGTGCGCGCGGTGCTGCTGGATTGATGTGAAATGGGCAACGTTCTCGTGAGCTATCTCGCACGGTGGATGAGAAATTCATTTCTGACTGTCTCTCCCGCCGCGTCGCCCCGGTTGTTATCTCGGATGTCGATCCACATGGACACACGATGCACACGAATCGCGTATGTGAGAACACATTAAGGAATTAATTTTTTTTTCTTCATATTTCGTGTTTGGTGAACGCGCGTTTACCGTTTCGCAATGTAACGGCCGTGTCTTGATATTATTATGAACCAGTTATTACTCGCTCCGATGCCACACTCGTAATTTCAAGATCTCAACCAATCAGGGAGATCCGATGATGATAATTATTAGGAAGATTGTGCATATTAAGGGAATTTTATTCTTGAATGCAGGTTTTCGTTCCGAAGGATCTGATGGGCGAGCTCAACTGAGGCTCTGCACGGGGTCCTGAGAATAACTCATGGGAATGTACGTTATTGTTGTTATGGGGTGAAGAAACTCGATGGCCACTCTGCGGCTCTTTTAATTTCGTTTTGTTTAATTATCGGGAAACTGTAATTCATTAATTTCACGATCATCGAGAAACTTTTTTTTTTTGTTACGATTTTACTCGACATTTGTGATTGACACACTGAAAAGAAAATTTTGTTGGAAAAAATCGATATTTCGTTGGTTCGACTGAACGTTTTTTTGAAAAATCACAAAAATTTTGTCATTGCAGCAAGAAATATTCTAGAAAGTCTCTTCGAATAGTCAATTTTTGTCATTCCAGTCGTAAATTTTGCTGAAAGTTTCGTTAGAAATGAAAAACATTGTCAAAATAACGAAAATTTTGAAATTATCCAAAAATATTTAGTTTCACCGTGTTCAATAAAATGTCGAGGTTTTTTGATAAAATTTAATTTTCAGTGCATGCTGGGAGGAAATTTTGTTGTAATCGGTTTTATGCCCTTGGCGGCCAGCCACGCGGGGGATGCTCGAGTCATAAAATCCGAAGGTCCAGCCGCAAAGGGCTATGGATCCGGAAGCCTCCGTCCAGGTGCTGCCGTACCATCAAATATCTTGTCCGAGAGTCAAAGGTTTATTAATTACGACGTTATCCGTTCGCAATAATCTTCGTCGTACGTCGTAGGGAGGTCCATGGTCCGTTCCAAGCCGAAAAGTGTCGCAGCTTCCGTCCCAGGAAGTCAAAACGGAGCTTCCGGTCAGGTCCGGAATCTCTCGAATCTGATCCATGGCCACGGCAACGGAAATCTTCACCGAAAAAAACGTTTCGACCCGTTTTTCAGGCAAAAACTACGAAACAATCGATTTCTATCAATTGGCAACGAATAATCAGGAAAATCGACTTAAAAATCGGTCCGAACGAAAAAAAACGCGAGTGTCCATTTAGAAAATGATGCAAAAAAGGCTCAGCGTCCCGATGCACTTGCGGGTCAAAAATAGAGAGTCTGGGATTCCGGTAAATCGGAGTGTCTTGAAGGAATCGAGTTGAATGAACTTTGCGCGAGACTGCTGAGCAAAACCGTACGAATCCACGGTCGGGGGTGTACGTCGCTTGAGACGAGAGTAAAATAGAGTCGAGTCGAGGTAATATAAGGACGCGAAGGTGGAGAAGCAACGTGTGCGTGTGCGTTGGCCAATGTTTTGCTGGAAAGGAAGAAGGACGAAGGTCGCGGGGATGCTGAGAAAAGTGAAGCTGCGAGCATCTCGCAGAAAGACTGAGAGAGAAATTCTCTGCTGTTGGCGCGGGTCTCGAGTCTGATGCTCTACCAAGAAAACAGCGGGAGCCCCTTAAGGCCTCCTCTTTTCTTCATGCGATATCTATAGCAGGAACTACCTTGACGACCTGCAAGCTTCAGGTTCCTCCGCGTTGCTTCGCGCGCTTGTATATGCGTGCGTCTCTCTCTCTCTCTCTCTCGGGATCTCGGCCTCCTACGAGTTGAAGAATGAACTGCTGGATACGTGAGTTGACTCCGGCGCGCCCGATCAAAACGAGAGACGATCGGGAGGCAAGAACGACACAGTCAATCCCCAACGTCACTCGGCACGATCGTTTAATCGTATTTAATCGCCGGTACAACATTGCATCGTTAAATCATTCGAACACGTTTCCTCCGCGGGATCAAGACTCCAAAAACCACGAGTTGCAGGTTTTATATTAACTTTTCCTTAAAATTCATCGTTTATTCGGCGGAGCAGCTTGTTAAACAAGCTCCGGCATGAGGGATTAAGAAATCCTGTGAGATGCAGGAACCAACCTTTTTTCTCCATTTCTTTCCTTTGGCCAATTGCCTCGCGACCTGGGACGCGAGTAAAACTGAGTGACTGCGCGACAAGTAACCGGAGATCGAGTCCAAGATCCCGCAGATCCTTATCCTCGAGTCTCCGAAATCTTCAACTCAAACTAACGTCAAAAAAAAAAAATCTGATGGTAAAAGTTCAAATTTCGCCCATAAAAAAAAAAAGATTTAAAAACTGCGAAATCTTTCAACTTTTCTTCCCTTTTGCTGACCCAATCACTCGATGTCTGATGAGATTTTAATTGACATCCGCGCGCCGCGTTACCGATCCCCGCGATGCGACTAATTCCCTCATCGCTTCTTTCTCAATCGCTGCAAAACGAGAAAAATCGGTACACACAGGAAAGCTGCGGGTCAAATTTAATCCTCCAAATTAGAATAACGGCCGCTTCGATCAGCCGAGCCACACACACACATTGAGGTACTTAATTTTTACTAGAATGTACGCTGATCGTTTGTAATGCCACACACACACACACATTTGTATTGCATACGTGAAACATTTGCCAATTTCGAAGTGGCGCGTTGCATTAAAGCGCCGGGGCACGTGCTACGAATGGCCGGTTATTACGCACGCGAATTAGTCGCCTACTTGCTGGGCTGCGCCGCGAGAAATGGCACGGCAGCTCCGCATTCCTCCCAATTCTCTTTCTCGCTTTTCCATCTCTCGAAATTGCGCATCGAATTTTTTGTTTTTCGAGGAGACCGAAATTTCTTTGGGAATTCTTCACAATTTTTTTGCTTTTCATTTTGTTTCGGGACGGATGGGAATAGAATTTTTGGTTTTTCGGGTAAACAAATTTCTTTGGGACTTTTTCAATTTTTTTTTGGTTTTTGAGGTAATGAAAATTTGTTTGGGGACTTTTTCAATTTTTTGATTTTGAAAAACGAGCGAATTTTGAGGCTCCAAGGAAAAAAGTTGTCGATCCCATTTTATTATTCGAGTTTATTCTTCATCCACGCCGCAACGTTACTTTTCCCCGTGCGAGGCACGAGCTATTTACAAAATCTTGGCGAGTTTTGACTCTGTATAAAACGCCGGCTGCGAATATTCGTGGTTTTTGTAATAAAAGAATAAACTGTTTGGTGCGGGATATACAGGCTCGTAAAGTTGCGGGTGGTTTACGTTGGAACGGGCCAGCCGATTGTTACACAGCATCGCACCAAAACAGTATCAGGAAATCATCCCCTGCGTTCTTTACGTTCTTCGCGTATAACGAAAACCATGATGAGGTCGTTGGATATGGGAAACGAGGCTGGGGGACCCACCATACGCGATATATTAATGTCTTTGAATTCTATGGGGAATTTCAAACGGCGACTTACTGAAAACAAAATTTCGTGCAGTTAATAAAACGATACGAAATTAAGTTCTTGGCTGAAAATCCGAAAATTTGAATAAGAATTGACATTTTTTTTTTGCTACAACTGGGGACCAAACTTTTTGGCACTTTTTTCTCGATTTTGAAAAAATCCACGGACTTTCAATGACTTAAGAACAAAATTTTGTTTGGCTAAAAGTTTTTTTTTGAAAAATCCCAAAAAATCTGGCATTGCAGCAAGAAACATTCTAGAAATCGTAAATTTTGCCGACAGTCCCTTTAGAAATCGAAAATATCGTGAAAATTGCAAAAATTTAAAAATTCAACAAAATTTCGACGATTTTTGACAAAATTGAATTTTCTGTGCGGAAAAGTCGCGTGATCCAGGAACGAATCAATTTGGACTCATCGCGGCAATTTCGCTTCGATCTTAATTAAGAAAAGCGGCAAAGTTCGGGCCTGCCCACAGCAAGTTTCGCGGAACAATCTGTCGCGCGAGATGTCCAACGGGATGAAAAAGTCAAGGCGATGTGATGTTTCCTGGCAGTTTGTGCGAGATGACGGCTCGCGTTTCTTTTTCGTCTGTTTTTTTTCTTTTCCTCATCGTCGAGTTCGCAGTGCTCTCTTCTCTCTTGCCAACGCTGACAAACATCGAGAGAAACACGCCCCACGGGAACACAAACGGTTAGGCATAAGCCGCGACCAACGATGACCACGAGATCACGAGAGAGAAACCCACGTGTGTTCCAAGTTTCCACTCTCTCTCTTTCTCTTTCTCGTGGATCGCGAGACAACGACCCAGTGCTCTGGAGGAGACAAAAAGATTGCGACGCATAGAGACTTGAGAGACGAAAATAAGCAGAGAAAGGTCCAGAGAAAATATGAGACGAAAAAATTCACCAAAAAAAAACTCGTAAAAAGTGGAACTTTCATATTTTTCAATCTCGAAACTCAAAATTTCATAAAAATCGTAAAATCGTCAAAAAATTCGAGAAACCGAGAATGGTCCCTATCAAATATTCAAACGCTATACAAATGAAATAGCTAGAGATCCGAGTCGAGGAGAAAAGCCCAAAAAAACCCGAAATTTTCATATTACTCAATCTCAAAATCCAAAATTTCATCAAAATTGTCAAATTTTCGTTATTCGAGAAACCAAAAATGGTCCCGATCAAATATTCAAACGCTATGAATAAAATAGCGATCCGGGTCCAGCAGAAAAGTAAAAAAAAAAATCAGAAATTTTCATGTTATGCAGTCTCAAAATCCAAAATTTCATCAACATCGCCAAATTTTTGTTATTCGAGAAAACCAAAAAGCGTCCTTATTGAATTAAATCATGAGCTGCTTTTGTTTTTGTTTTTTTTTTCCGGGACTTTAGATGAAAGACAAAAAAATAAAAGAAACACAATCGGCCGCCGAAAATTGTTTTTTTCGGCGTTTGTGTTTAATGTTTGCCATTTAGGAACTCCATATCCTCGGAGGAAACAGCATCAGGTTGACCGGAGAGCCCTACTCGCGCCGCATCCATCCGATCGGACGTTCTCGAGAGCTCTCCGCGCGGCTGCTCCACTCGAGCACCACAAATATTGACCTCTTCTCCGCGCGTACGTAAAGGGCGGCGTTTTTCGTTAAACGAGGACCAGGCACGAAAAAATAAAAATAAAATCGGATAAAAAAAAAAATCGTGAAGTATTTTGCACCCAAAATTGTCCAGAGCCGAAAAAAAAATGTTCCCCATAGAAAATGGATCGAGAATGAAAAACTAGCAAAAAAATCCTTTGCACTGATCATTAAATTTTGTCAAAAAACTTCGATATTTTTTTGAACACGGTGAACCAAATATTTTTGGATAATTTCCAAATTTTCGTCATTCCGACAATATTTTCGATTCCTAACGAAACTGTCCGAAAATTTTTCGATTGAAATGACAAAAATTGCTTTCCAAAGAGACTTTCTAGAATATTTCTCGCTGCAATGACAAATTTTTCATGTTTTTAAAACAAAAACGTTAAATCGATCTTTTCCAACAAAATTTAGTTTTCAGTGCAGCGATTTCTACCGCACGCTCCATTAAAACGTTCCTTATCATTTTTGCTATGCAATTATTCACTACAAGGGAGAAAGTTGATTTAAACTATTGCCGAGACTCTGAGGCGATTAATCATCTCCGCTGCTCGCTCTCATTATCATGGTATATTGCTCGAGGTTAACCCGTAATGGATAAAATGCATGCGCGCATGATAAGCAGTAGAGTCTTTGTTATCAGAGTCCCCGGACACTTGGGAGACACCTGGCGATTAACTTGGCCTGGAGATTCATAGAGGAGCAGAGGCGCGTGGTCACTGCAATGAGTCAGTATTTTTAACCCACGCGTGCACGTTCTCCAAAGCGAGAGTCTTTGGCAGATAGAGCAGCAGGGAGAAAAGTTCGCTTAGAAAAGCGAATCTCGTTGACTGCGCGTGGATAAGACGAGAGAGTTTGTAGAAAACATGAATCTCTCGAGTCCAGGCTTTCAGTGGTGGGTTGAGAAAATTTTTTAAACACGCGGAATCCTCCAGCTTTTTTTTTTCAGACAAGCTGAAGCTAAATTTAAGGAGATGCGGATTTATCCAGGCGCATTATTCATCCTGCACCGATTTGCAGACTGGTCGTTGCACAATTCGTTTGCGCAGGATCTCGCTTGTGCACAAAAATTCGCGACCGATAAGTGCAAGTGCCAGCGCGCGTGAGGCATTTCACAATGGTTGGTGCAAATAAATAGGGGAGAAAAATGAAAACAAAAAATTAGAATCCTTTCATTTTTTTCGGAGTCTCTAGTTTTGAGCTTGACGCCGTTTTCGATCGCGTCGCAGTTTTACTCCGAAAAAGTGCGGCGCGTTTTTTGTCTCCTGCTCGAGTGCTTCAAAATCTCGGTGTCTCTCGCATCTCTTGACGAGAGATCGAGATACATCTCGTTGAGATTTACTAGAAGTGCCAAGGATGAGCTAGGGAATGCCGAAAATTCGTCGGGGCATTATGGACCGAAAGTATGCCACTGAAAACCTCTCTCTCTCTCTCTCTCTCATATTATTTCTCGTTTTTGCTTTTTGCCAGCGGCTTAGTTGCTATTTTGGCTATTATTTCGTTATTAATTTGTTATTATTTAATTATTATTTGGTCATCATTTTGTTATTATCTATTTATAATTTAGTTATTATTTTGTCGCTATTATATGATTATCTAGTTATTATTAAGTTACTATTTTGTTATTATTTAATTATTATTTTGTGACTATTTTGTTGTGGTTTTGAAATGATTTTATTATTTATTAACATCATTATTTGTTATTCATTTGGTACTATTTTTCTATTGTTCTTTTGATTACTCATAATTTGGCGATATCAATTTTGATTGCTACATTTTTTATTGTTCGGGTTACGTGGAACAATTTTGTTGCTTTCAATTCCATTTCTATTTGTTATTATCGACATTATGTTTATTTTATGGTATCTTTTTGTCCTTGATTTTTCATATATTTTATTTGCTGTATGATTAAAAAAAAATAATTTCTTATTTCTGAAAAGTCAGTGGACTAAGACATAATAAAGCATCGCGCGCTCTCTCTCTGTCTCTCTCGCTCTCTCCTTGCGGCAATTTCGTTCGTTGTCCTTTATATATTGTATGCATATTTAGTAACGTCTCGAGTGTCATCTTGGTTATGTGGACCACTCCAGACGCGGAGAAAAGTTCCCGGTACCGTGTGTTTTGTGGCCGCGCCGCGACGGCGCGAAAGAGCCAGCGCAACGTTTGATCCGACGTAATCTTTTTTTTTCTTCTTTTTATCAACCCATATAACCGCAGCAGACTGTTTGTCTCTGCTGCGATGGTCTTTGCCGTATGCAGTCCGGAAAGAGTTGTGTTTCGAGGCGCTGCGACGCGAGGTGTTTGTGAGACGACGCGATATACACGCGCGTTGGAAAAAGACACGGAGTAACGTTGACTGGGCACTGTCGCGCCGCGCGCGCGTTATACCTGCAGTGGACACGATATGATAAGAGAGACTCTTGAGAAGAGACCGTTCTGCGGACGTACGCGGCCGCGTCCCAAAACTTCCTGGAATCGTTTCCCTCTCTTTCCTGCAGCGGCTTGCCTTCTTTTGATCATTTTGTATATGTCGTGCCAGGAATTCTCGGAGGCCCATGCTTTTGGCGACTCTTGTCTAATTTTTAATTAATTACCTGGGGTCAGAAACTACCCCAGGCGAATTGAAATCGTTTCATCGTTTTTAATATTTTTCCAGCAATTTCGATGGAATTTTTTACTCCAAGCGGAATCGCCCCCAGCTCACGTGATTCTGCATCAAAAAACGAAAAAAAATGAGCCCAATATGAAGGCTTTTCGTTAAATTTTACCGGAGATATGAATTTTTCAAAATTGGGTTAATTTTTGACCTTCAGGTTATCGGAATAGATGAAAAAAATTGGGCTACCGTTCTAGGGTTAACGAAAACCTTCTCGCTGAGGTCCTTGTTGTTTTGCAGCCCAAAAATATTGAGGTTCATCGATAAAAATCCGTGGCATCCTCCCTGAGAGCGATCCCATTCCATAATTTCCGGTTATTTGCTCGAAATGCGAAAAGTTATAACCGGAAATGAAGTTTTGCTCGTATTAAAAATTCGGCGTTGCGGCCGCGCGTGAATCGCAGGATGCTGTGAATGTTTGGGCGAGTCGGAACGCAGTGGGGGTCGATTCGACCTTTGAACGTAGCGTTAAATCAACACACCACCAAGGCCCGAGCAGAAAGACTCTCGCGCGCCTGATCTGACCAACAGAAAGAACTATACGGTCCGAGCAATTATTTGCTTCTAGATTTATGAGTGTGCGAAGCAGCAGCAACGGCAGCGAGAAGAGGAAAGAGCCGCGAGCTCGGCCTGGACCAACATTTTTCTCGCCATGTGTTCGTTGCCTTGGAACTTTAAGGGCGCACTTCCTACGCTTTCACACTCGCGGCTCCATCTCTATCGAGCCTTTTTACTTTTCATGACTTTTAAGCGCTTACAAACGCTTGCGCCTGCGTTCACATTTATCCATCCTGGTTCTTCTCGTTCTCTATTCTTTTCTCGCCTTCTCGCATAAACTTCACTTTAGCTCTTGCTCTCGGAATACACCATTAGAAATCCACATCCACCTGTGTGTGCCCGTGAACGTATTGCCAAGAATCACTTTGCCGATCGTAATTATACGCTCTCCCCAGGGCCGATCTCTCAATAACTCAAACGGACGATTATCGATTGCGAAGCCATAACTTTTCTCTCTACATTTTCTGCATTCTATATACGTATACAAGTATGTACCATTTTCCTCTTTTTTTACGAGTACAATTATTCCCTGCGTGCATTACACGCTTTTGCAATTTTTTCATCCCTCGCGTTTCATTCGTTGCGATAACAGAGTTTTTCGTAAATTCCAGCTTATTATCGATATGGGATTCAATCGACTCGTCAGTTTTCCATAGACTTCGATAGAGAGAGGAATAGAGATAGAAAAGTCCATTGGGATAAGGATTTCTACACCGAAATTAACAGATTTTGCATCTTTCGCGTTTCATTCGTTGCGATAACAGAGTTTTTCGTAAATTCCAGCTTATTATCGATATGGGATTCAATCGACTCGTCAGTTTTCCATAGAGTTCGATGGAGAGAGGAATGGAGATAGAAAAGTTCCTTGGGATAAGGATTTCTACACAAAAATTAACATTTTTTGCACCCCTCGGTCGAATTCGTTGCGATAACAGAGTTTTTCGTAAATTGCAGGCTATTATCGATATGGTATTCAATCGACTCGTGAGTTTTCCATATAGAGTTCGATGAAGAGAGGTAACGAGCGCGATTCGAATGGAGTAAAAAATAAAAAGGAGATCCCAAGCATTTTTCGGGAATGCGGTTGCGCCGAGCCTTTTGATTCGATATGAAAATCTCGTTCGACATCCGATCGAAACGTTGGCAACACACGTGTCCAGGCAATTACGCGCGCGCGGGTGGAACATGAAATAAAAGAACATCGAAAGCACTTGAAACTTCCGAAGCGTTGTTTCTCCTCGCCAAGATTTCGTCTCCTTTATATTTATCTCATGAGGCCGCTCTTCGGACGCTCTTGTGCCCTCCGATTCACTCAGATCTGCGCGCACTCAACGGCGGACATCGCATCAGGAGCAACCAGCAAGGATCACAAAGATCGAGGGATATACCGGTTTGACCTCGCATCTTGACTCTCGGTCGCTCTTCCAACACGACGCGCTTGATTCACACACACACTCGATCCTTTTACACTCTCTCTCTCTCTCGCAGGTGCTGCAGTTCGCCGACGAGTTATATTTTCTCGCTTGCCAACCCCTGCCTCGATTATTACGACGCCCGATAATATCGAACTCACCTGAGTTTTCTTACGATCGAGAGATTCACGCGCCCGCACAATCGGAAATTGATTGGATCAAACTCAGCGCCCTTTTGTAGCCATAAAAACTCTCCAACTATCCTAAGTGGATCGAAAAACGCTCGATCCTCATTCCCCCGACGATTTTTCCTCCCCCTAGAAAATCGACCAACCAACCGCGGCCAAATCAACAAACACAGAATCCAAATTTCAAAACGAATCCCACGTTGTACGTTCTATTGTTAAGGACGCTGTATGCAACACTTTCCATCGATATGATTCCTTCAAATTCTCACCACACAATAGCTCGCCCAATTTGCAGAGGCTTCACCATGTCAAAGTCAAGTTATTTATTTATAAAAATCACAATTTTCAGTTGTTTCTCATAAGAGCGCGTGTTAAAAGTTGCAATTTTCAACATTGAATATTTGGATTCCTAAATGGTGAAGCTTCTTAAAACTTTGCACACGCTTTTACGTAACATCGAAGAAATTTTATTCAGTTTTTCAAAAAAATCGGTTGTAAAATTTTTTCGAAATCTTGGTTACTATATAAAAAATACAAATTAGCTCGGACAATCGTGAATTTAGAGTATGTCGTTCATCACTGGGCAATTTAAAAGGGTTTCACCATGTAGAAGTCGAAATATTTATTTATAAAAATCACAATTTTCAGTTGTTTCTCATAAGAGCGCGTGTTAAAAGTTGCAATTTTCAACACTAAATATTTCGATTTCTAAATGGTGAAGCTTCTCAAAACTTTGCACACGATTTTACGTAACATCGAAGAAGTTTTATTCAGTTTTTCAAAAAAATGGGTTGTAAAATTTTTTCGAAATCTTGGTTACTATATAAAAAATACAAATTAGCTCGGACAATCTCGAATTTAGAGCATGTCGTTCTTTAGTCAATTTGTAACAACGTTTTTTTAATGAACTTGAGCTCGCGAACCATTTTGTGTGTAAGAAAAGCTGAAAACAAACGTTTAGATTTTAGCGTCGCCATACAAAGTTCTTAATGAAGTGGATGAGTAAAAAAAAAAGATGAGCTTGCATTATGCAGGTCTCAAAGAAATGAGAGCTCCCGGAGCATTTTTCTTTTGCGTCCCATTCGCTTAGAGAGATATGTACGTCGCGCATCAAAGATGGATACGAGTCCGGTGGTTACAAGAAGCGAAAAAGTTCCCCTGCCCTCGATATATACTCGCGCCAAGCACATAAGAAACTTGCCAAGACAGATGCAGTCCATTCGGGGGATTATTCAACGAGAAATGTTTCATACCACGTTCGTTCGCATCTCTATAGAAATATCGCGTTCAAGTATAGAGTTAAAGGGTGGCCTGTGCGCGCCGCAACGATATGATGGATTTGTACCAATTACTCTCGGTACGTCAAACGCGCGATCCTTCCACTCTTTTCCTCGCTGCTGCTTTCTCTTGCCTGCTTCGCTTATTCTCATTATGCATCGAGAGAGCTTGATGCAGCGTGCCTAGCGTGCTACGCGAATCCATCGCGTCCCTTTTCTATACATATATATTTTTTTCAGAGAGCTCATTGGATATTTATGTATCGCTCATTCCTTTTTATTTTTATATATATATCGCTGTCCAGAGCAACCGCACGCGCGATCGCGCTCCACGAATTCTTACATCTGGTAAACTTCGAATCAATCGCGAGATTGATCGAACGATCAAGACTAAACGATTTCATTTGTAAATATCCATCGAATATCGCCTTTCCACTACGCTACAAATTCAATTTTGTCAAAAAACGTCGATATTTTGTTGAACACTCTACATTTTTGGATAATTTGAAAATTTTCGTTATTTTGATGATATTTTTCATTTATAACGCAACTGTTAGCGAAATTCGCGATTGAAATAACAAAAATTTACTTTTCGAAAAGACTTTCTAGAATATTTCTTGCTGTGCAATGACAAAATTTTTGTGATTTTTCAAAAAAACGTTTAGCCGAACGCAAAATATCGATTTTTTTTAACGAAATTTTTTTTTTTCCATGTGTCTAGAGTCTTTTTTATTTGAAATTTCATTTTCTCGAATATTTCTCTTCACGAAACTTTGTCGAGCGATCGAAAAAAATGTTTAAGCTAAATTTTGACAAAAAACGTCGATATTTTGTTGAACTCGCTGAACTGAATATTTTTAAATAATTTCAAAATTTCCGTAATTTTAACAATATATTTTATTTGTAACAAAAAAATATCGATCTTTTCCAACAAAATTTTCTTTTCAGTGTAGTTTCTGCAATTACGCGATCGTTTCCGACGCTTTTTTATTGCGAGCCTTCTTGGATGATCGAATAGCCGAGCTTGAGAGTGAAAAATCCGAATGAAACATAAAAAAAATGTTTTTTTTCGAGTGTCGGCAATGAAATTTCATCCCCGGAGGAATTTACTCCGATTTTTACGCCGCAAACGATCGCATTGATCGACTCCGGACCGAGTTTCGACGGTGAAATTCTGCGAAAAATGAGAAGAAAATCGAAATGATGGAGAATGAAAAACAAATGCGCGATCGTCATGAGCTTGTCAGAGGCAAGATTCTTCTTCGTGGCTGTGGAGCGACGAATAAAATGGCGGAAAGGAAAATATGGAGAGAGAACGTGCCCGAAGATCCTGGCAGGAATGAGGCATAAGCTTCGAGTTATGGAGAAAGAAGTTTTTACGGTGTTTTTATGTGGCACAGTGGCGCGGCGTAGCGTAGACGCGTGAGCAGCGTCTCTTGGCGAGTCGTTGCAAAAGAGCTTTTGCTCGAGCGCGAGAAAAGTAGATCGACCCTTAGGCGTTTTCTTTTTATCTCATTCCACGAGAGCCACACGGAACAGGAATACACCCTCGGAAAACACATTTTTCCCTTCGTTCTCCATTTTTTTATTTTCTCTCTCTTTCTCCTTTCTCTTTTTTTGCGAAGCTGTCGCATCGCTTAAACAAATTAAAGAATCGTCCGGCACCGGGCGCGCCATTCGGTTTATGAGCCCTTCTCCGCGCCGGCTCTACAATATACGAATCCTTGAATCTTTAATAACCTTTCTCCGGAGAATAAGTACTCGCGTCGCGGCCAAGAAGGCAAAAAAAAGTGAGGGAGAAAAATTCCGAGAGCCTCGCCATGGCAAATAAAATGGGCTGCGTATAATATTATTAAGCAGTTATTTATTTATCACGTGTTCATGGATCATTCATTTTTCTCCGTGACCCTAAAGTATTCCCACGTTATTTTTTTTATTTTCTAAAATTCATATTTTTCGCGCAGTTTGCATTTAAAATTTAACGAAAAATTGATTTTATGTTCATTATTTTGATAATTGACGGGATCGTTGCGGTTTTTATGGAAATTCAGCCTCCCCATGGCAAACGAGACTGTCCCATTGCATCGTTGACAAATAATCTAAATTCAACGGGGACACTGGAATTTATAGAGCAGCGGGAACGTTTTGCAAAACTGAATGAAACATTTTTCCATATTTTTTCATCAAAATTGACGATCGAGTTACCAAAAATTCGATTTCTCGCTTTCTTCCTCCATAATTATTTTAAAAAACTCTCTCAAAAGGCCCTGAATCAACGAACAATCCGCAGATCTACGCAAGTTTGCAAAATGTTTTGTGTTCCACTTGTTGCCGATAAAAATCGCCCCAGCGCAGACGAAAATGACAACCTGCAGTGAATCGTGGCTAGAGAAACCAGAAGTTTGAATAGGCGAGTTGAATTATTTGGCTGCGACGAGTCAGCACGTTCGTGCCGAACGTAAAGTCGACAAATTCTCATGGAGCCTCATATAAATATTCATAGCCTCGGGTACTCGCGTTGCTGGAGCTCCGAGAGGCTGGAATCGGCTAATGAAGCATCGGCTCATTATCAATTGACACTCCGCAGACATTAATTATTCGAAACTCGAGTATTTTATCTCTGGTTCGTTAATAATATTCGCGTATTCCCAACTTTATCGCACACCCAGGTGAGAAATATCATCATTTATGGTAATTACGTGATTTAGAGCGAAAGAATAAGTTTCGAAACGTATTGTTCGAGGCCCGGAAGCGAGAAGAGATCCGCCGATTCGATAGCTAAATTAGAAATCACGTAGAAGCAATTACTGGCTGTAATCGTCTAATAATCGGCAATTATCCGAACCCGGTCTGGGTGACCCAGGAAAACGAGAGAGAAATTCTGTTGCGCGCCCATAAATATAGGAAGCAGGGGAGAAAACAGAGAAAAAGAGAGAGAGAGAGATTGATTGATCATGTATTTAATGCCTTTTGAAAAACTCGCCATGAGCCTAAGAATACAAAAAAAAAACAGAGGAAAACGTAGTAACGTAAAAACTTATAAACATATCGAAAATATAATAATAAAGAAAAGAGAGAGACGTAAAAATGACGAAGAATAACATACAAATAAAGAAAAGAAAAACAATAATAATTATAATTAACAACGAATAATATAACAATTAAAAAGAAACATAAAAATGAGGAAAAAGAAAAAATAGTAACTTAAAACCTAGAAAAACAATGTTTCGCACGGCAAGCAATCGGTGATTAGGCCATTCATTACGCATAAAGAAAGAGAGAGAGAGCGAGAGCAGAGAGGTTCACATCGGGGTTGAGTGTGTTTGCGGGCTGATTCATCAGCGACCGGAGGCGCGGTACGAGGCCTTCGGGGCCAGAGTTTTAGGGGCGAAAAGCTAGAAAGAAAGAGCGAGAGGTTGCTGAATGAAAAACAGAGAGCTCGAACGCGAATTTCGTGTATTTTGGCTCGCGTCTTTTCCGCAGCATCCGATCATACCCTCTTATTGCTCCCCGAGTGGCCGCAAAACGAAGTTTGATCAAATTCTACTGCTCGAGCATAAAACTGACCGTCCTGGCGCTCTTACCGAGCCACGCCAGGGTTATGGCTTCGATAAATGATTCATCCAGGACGCGATACGATGCGAGAGATGCGATAAGCCACAAGCCAGCCTTTCCAACTGACCACAGCATCCCTCTTTTTCTTCATCTCCTACTTTTTCCCTCTCTCCCTCTCCTTCTATAAACGTCTATTTACTCCATTCGCTTTTACATTTTTTTCCTCTTTTATCCCATTGCCCTTTCGCCGGAACTTTACGCCAAACCCACACACATTCCCGCCCGTGGACCTTGACGTAAACATGAGAATTCGATACATGCCCAATAAACGTGAGTCTAGACTCTCGATACACTCGAAATATATTTTCCCTCACCCCCATACACACCATCATTACGACTGACATTAAGGAGCTTGTGTACAACAAACTTCACACACACACACACACACACACATGGACCAGGCTCTCGAAAGTCCAGGCCAAAGCCAGTGCGCGTTAAGGAGTCCCGGGGTCATCATCGTTTCAGCCCTTTTACGAGCTAACGTCTTATTCACCCTCCAAAAGCCTGAGCCAAAGAGAGACACCGAGATCGCTCTTGATCCCGGCCACATATGTCGTTGACTCTCGAGTGTTGCACACTTGCCGGAAAAGCCACACGGAATCTCTAATGGACCGGGAATTCAGAAAAAAATGGTGGGTCATCGATTCAGGGGATGGAATTCCGTTGTTCGAACTTGAACGTTCGTGATTATCGAATTTTACTCAAATTAGGAGAAATTTTCGAGGGAAGTAAGAAAATGATGGAATTTTTCGTCCTGGGACGTATTTTGCGTATGTGGAGTGAAAAAAATGTTAACAAAATTCTGGAATTCTCGCCATTGATTCTACTTTGAGGTTCCATAGTTTTAATAGTCGTTGAATTTTTTATTTTTAAATAAAACATTTTGAGAAACAAGATTTTCGAACAAAAAGTTGTCGCTCGGGTCATAAAGACCCATATGATCCCACGGAGGGTTGCTTATGGAATTTCAAACGTATAAAAATTCGAAAGTCAATTCACTCGCGATTTCCACTTATTTTTCAGGTATTTGGAGGGAAAAATCGGAAAAAATTCTGGAATACTCTCCATTGATTCCACTTTATGGTTTCATGGTTTTTATGGTCGCTGAATTTTCAATTTTCAAATAAAACGTTTTGAATAACAAGATTTTCGAAAAATAGTTGTCGCTCGGGTCTAAAAGACCCATACGATCGACGGAGGGTCAAGTCAAAAATGGTTTACCCTCAAAGAGCGAAGAATCTAGGGCACGACGAAGAAAGAGGCAAAAATTCTGAATCGCGCGGTTCCGGCGAGATATACAGGGAAGCATGTGGGCAGTTTATTGCGCGCGGGTGGCTGGTGGATATTGTTTTCAATAACACGGAACATCAATCAGACTTTGTCCAGAAAAGAAGGAAACACAGAGAGACATCCAAGAAGATATGGTGGTTTTTTTTTTTTTTTATATAAAGAAACTCCCCGAAGCGTGTGTCTTTTCCTTTAACGATATTTCTGCCATTGATACAGTGTCTCACACACAGTGGCTCTCTTGCCCACACACCCATTCACATATACAAACGTATAGACTCGTTGGTTCCGGGGCATGTTGGTCGAGAGTGTGCTGCGGTGAAGAGCGAAGAGGATCTCCCGCGGGAAACGACCACGCAAGATGTCCAGAATGCGGTGACCTTTGCCCATGGCAGGGGAAACCTGGATTACCAAAGTGACCATCTCCTTTGCATAACGATGTCTCCTCGACTTCACTATATACATATATTTTCATCCCTCTTGCCCATTTATTCGATATACACACATGCAGTCGATCTCGCCCCTTTGCCATACTCTCGCGCCCCTGACCCAGGCATGCAGCCTGCCAAAACTGCCCCGAAACACGATCAAGAACTCTCTCACTCGCTCGCTCTCCGGAAAGTCTCGGTGTTTTAGGACAAACCATTTCCCACACAACGACGCCGACCACCAATCGAGCAATACTCTCGGACGCTCCTAAAGTATGGACAATAACAAAGATATCCTTACGAGTCCTGGATAATATCAAGTTCACCATATTCCTCTCTATATCACGGATTGCAAAACTATTTCGAAGCTTACACGTCCTGAGCTCCGACCGGTATCACCCAAACTTTACCCGCATCTGCACGAGTGAATTTCATACATAAGAATCGTCTATTCCAAGAGACCCATCGTACGTGGATCAGCATTCAATTGGACATGGGCAGCCAATGGGTGCGGGTTCAAGAAAGTCGACACGAGAAGAAAATTTTGTTGGGAAAAATCAATTTTTTGTTGGATACGTTCGAGTTAACTTTCTTTTTTTGAAAAATCATGCAAATTTTGGCATTCCAGCAAGGAATATTCTAGAAAGTCTCTTCGAAAAGTCAATTTTTGTCACTCCAATCGTTGCTTTTGCTGCCAGTTCCGTTAGTAATGAAAAATATTCCTGGGAGTAACAAAAATTTCGGAATTATTCAAAAATAAAATATCGACCTATTTCACAAAATTTTATTCTCAGAGCCAAAGGCTCTGGAAAAGGAAACTCAATTTTTCAACTTTTCGGCTTTGTAGTATTTTATTCAAATGAATTTTGTTTTTTTTTTCTGCGAATTTTTGACCAATTTTTCTTTCGCTCCCCAGTCAGTTTTGCTGGAAAAAATAGAGCCAGGAAATTACTGCATAATCGCGGGAGAGTATAATTTTCCAGGCTTGATCACTCTGTCGAAGAAAATTACAGGAGAGCTTTTCCGATGGACTTTTTGACAGATCTTTCCTTGGAGAGCCAGCCGCATCAATTTAAATGTCAAAGGAAATTGTTTGATTATTTATTATGCAAATCTGTCGCGCTCGATTCTCAGGACTCTGCGCGAAGAGTCTTCAGACTCTTTGGCCTGTGGAAAGAAGTTGAAACCACATTTGCACACGCGCTACTGCAGCGAGAGACCGAGAGAGAGAATTTCCAAAGAACTGCGACGCAAATCCGCTTTAACGGCGAGTCGACCACGGGGATAATTTCGGGACGTTAATTGGATCAAGAAGTCGAGAGAGAGAGAGAGAGAGAGAGAGAGAGAGAGAGAGAGAAAGAGAGAGTTCGACGCGAGTTCGTCTTCGGTTGGTCCCGGCGGCGTGCAGCCCCGAAGTATAAGACGCGCGGGGGTGGTTTCCCGCAGAGGCTGGAGTTTAATTACGTTCTGGGGGGTTTGCCAGTGTTGCAATAACCGGCGACACTTTCCGAATGGTGTACGATTATATTTCGCCCTCACCCCCCCCCCTCCCCCTGCGACTCCGGTTATGAGATACAGATTGAGTAAATAAGGGTGGATTTCTCGCGCCAAGTGACGAACTGCCTGCTTGCCAGCATTAAAGTGAAACACGAAAGATATCGCAGGGGTGCGCAAACGGATCATCGCCCCCCCCCCCCCTCCTCTTTCGCAAGGCAGAAAGACAAATAGCAAACAAGATCCCGAAGAATCTCATCCTGACACCCTGTCCTCAATCAAATTATGAATTCATAGCCTCCGCATTATTACGGATCAAATTGTGGATTCTTATCATTTGTTTGAGCAATTACTTTGAGCTTCATTACTCTTTTCCACTCTGGGAATGGAATTTTTCAAAAAATCCTCAATATTTTTTTTGGAGAGAATTATTTTTTGGTTATTTTTAAATTTTCACACTTTCTGCACTGAAAATTCAATTTTTTCAAAAAACGTCGATATTTTTGTGAACACGGTGAACTAAATATTTTTTGATAATTTCAAAATTTTCGTTACTTTTGGGAATATTTTTCATTCCTTATGGAATTGTCAGAAAAATTTACCATTTGAATGACAAAAATTTACTTTTCGAGTAGACTTTCGAGAATATTTCTTCCCTCAATGACAAAATTTTTGGGCTTTTTAAAAAAAAAAACCGTTTAGTCGAAAGTTTTATCCAAAAAATCGATCGTTTCCTACGAAATTTTATTCTCAATTCAAAATCGATACGAAAATTTGCATGGTTTTTGGAATTGAACGAATAATTAATTTTAGAAATGTAATTTCCGTAGAAAACAACGATTCTGCATAAATTATTCTCGATCTTTGTACGCGACAGTAAAATTGCGTCGATTATTCAAAATTAGAAGATTTCGTTTTTTTTTCTGGTACCTCTAAAGCAAAAAAAAAAAACTCAAAAATCAGGAAAAACGTGCCAAAAATGTTCGTCTTGATTTTTTTTCGATTTATTTCTAAATTTCGATCTTTTTATCAATTGCACGGAGAACATTTTCCTTCGCTGCCGGCGAACGGAGTAAAAATCCTCAAAATCCAACAGAATTTTGTCTTTTTTGCATAAAAATGAAGAAAGATTCTTAGAAAGTAAGGATTTTGCATCAGCATCGAAAAAAATCGAATCTGCTCGTGAGAAATGATCATAATAGCGAAACATGCCGAGTAGCAAAGAGGATTTTAATCGTATAACGAAAAGACAAGGTAAAAAGGACGATTAGTATCGCCGTGTCGATCGTAAACCTGCCAGGATAGCCGGGATAGTTTCAGCAGCCGGTGATTCCGTCGCGTATGAATATTCATAGCGCAAGAGCCAGCAAGGGGATGTAACGCCAGAGATCGCGAATCGTTCACCGAGAGTTCTAGCGAGACTTTCTCATCGCCCGCGATTATTACAGGCTCGTTCATCGCTATTTTTTCAATTCGAGTCTCTATGCATATAGTTAACGATACATGTTGGACAAAATACAAGATCGAGATGATGATATCAAACGCCCGATCCATGCAGCGAGCGCGTATCGAAGAAATTTATTGTTGTCAAGAAAAAAAAACTATCGTTTCAGTAAAAAAAAGTCATTATTTTTTTGAAAAAATGATTGTTTTGGTATTATTGAAATGGGAAAATTGTGGTTTTAGTGTAAAAATGATTAGTTCAATAGAAAATGGTTAATTGAATGAAACAAATTATTGTTTTAGTAAGAAAAATCATTATTTTGATAAAAAAATTATTGTTTGGGGAGAAAAAATATTTTTTTTATAAAACAGATTATTATTTTGATGAAAAAAATACTGTTTTTGTGAGAAAATTATTACTTCAATGAAAAATTATTATTTCAATGCAAAAATTATCGTTTTAGTAAAAAAAAAAAATATTATTTTGATGGAAAAATTATTGTTTTAGTAAAAAAATCATTAGTTCGATGGAAAATGATTGGTTTAATGAAAAAATTGTTGTTCTAGTAAAAAAAATAATTAGTTTGACGGAAAATTTCTAATTCAATGAAAAAATTATTGTTTTAGTAGAAAAAATATTATTTTAATCGAAAACTTAATGATTTGATGAATCAATTATTGTTTTTATAGAAAAAATAATTGTTTTAGTAAATAAAAATGACTAGTTTGATGGAAAATTATAGATTTAATGAAAAAGTGGTTGTTTTGGTGGAAATAATTGTTATTTCGACATGGAGAATATTAATTTCTCCACTTTTCCTAGTGCCCTGCTCGTTGTCAGAGACGCCGGAGAGTCTTGGCGAGAGATTCACGAGTTCGAGACGTCAAAGCACCCCAATCCATTCCTTTAACCCTAAAAGGAATCTCTCCCTCTCTCTCTCTCTCTCGTCTCTCCTGCTCCGTCTCTTTTCCTTGCCATACTTAGTGAGCTCCGAGCACCGAGAGGACGACGCAGTCACACCAATCTGCTGCCTCCGCCGTCGTCGCGCAACATTTGCATACATAAGCTATTAAGCAGCTCTTTTCATTTCCTCCCGTTTACGACAGTTTAGTTAGAATAATGTTTTACAAGATTGCTGCGCGAACAATTCAGCCCCCAACCCTTTCTCCTCTCCTTTTATTATCTAAACATATATATACAGGATATTTCCTATGCATAAAATGGAAAATACATATCGTGAGATATGACGTTCTCGGTGGCTGCTGCCTTCCCGAAGATTATTCCTTGATTCTGCCTGATTAATGCTCCGTCATTTTATCACCAGTTTCTTCTCATTTCGTCCAGTAAAAACGTCCATCATTTTTTTCTCCTCCTTCCAAACAAATCTTCTTTTACGACCTTTCTTATTTGTTTCTCATACCTTTTTATATTTATTTTTTTCTCTCAGTCTCTCTCGAACTTGCTGCAGTCGTTGCGCGCGAGATTTATACATCACAAGTTGTGTAATATAAAAAAGGCATAAAAGGGAGGATGAACTAATCACGTACACGGAGACGACGAGCGCAAAAATGCTACCGAGGAAATTCTTCCCCCTTCGCTCCCATGTAACTCTCGACTCATTTCTTTTTTCTTTTTTTTTCTTTCAACCTCGCGCGACTTTTCTCTTGATTCTCGAACGCACAGCAATATCGCGTGCTACGATGTATTGATTTACATCGCACGATTGAAAGTATCATAATGCTGATACGGCCGGTCTGTTACACCCTACGTGATCGTCGCGACGCGACCAGTCCCCGTCACCCAACCGTCTACATCCCTTTTTCCCATGTACACGTACGTACCATCGTGTCAAAGGCTCCAGCTTTGTGTTCGCCAACGAGATATTGCTCGCTCTATCGAGAACATGTCAATATTTTATCGCCAACGGAGAACCAATCGAAATTAACATTCATGCTGCTAATCAGTCAAAACGCGACACGCGGAAATCATCGCGCGATTCGACAACGATTTTCATCTTATCGCTGCAAACGTCCGGGCGTTTTTTTTTGTTACTCGATCTTTTGCGCGTGAAAATGGAAATTTAGACCGGAAATTATCGAATTATGGGGCAGGTTCTGGGATTTTGAGGCTTTTTTGGGGTGCGGAAGAAAAAAAATGGAGGTTTTTGATTTTTTATTCGTTTTTTTTCGGCTAAACGGTCACCCAACCGTTTAGTGGCCTTCGAGCACTAGAAAACCAAAAAATATCACGTAGTTTTTGTAATTTCGATGCTTTTGAATGGAGGAAGAAAAAATCTTGGATTTTTTGATCGATTTCGATTTTTTATTCTATTTTTTTCGGATAAACGGTCACTCAACCGATTAGTGGCCTACGAGCAAGAACTAGAAAGCTCGCAGACCACTTGAAAACGTATACATGGGAATGACAGAGAAAAAATAACGAGAACGAATAAAAAGTGAGGCAAAAAGAAGAACAATAAAATATTTACAACTCGGTCTCAATATTTCAGTGACGCAGCCGCGTGTATTGGGTTATTTATGGACCGTTGCTTATGAATAACCGACCCCTCTACATCCGTAAAGTTCGGTACTTTCTCTCTCTTTCTTCCAGCACGTTTCTTTTTCTCTCCCTAAGTGGGATTTATGTTGCACTTTTTTTTCCGTCTTTTCGCAAAAGAAAGCCACGCAGCGAACCGCGACGCATCGCCGCGTTTATTGACTGCCGAATTTTTCGGATCATCCAAAATTTTCATTGAATTTCCATTCGAAATGATTCGAGTTCAAAAAAACTGCACGCGGCCACACTAAAAATTAAAATTTTCCAAAAAAACGTCGATATTTTGGTGAACTCGACGGACTAAGTATTTTGGGATAATTTCAAAATTTACGTCATTTTGAAATTTACGAGTCGAATGACAAAAATTGACCTTTTGGGAATTTTTTTGCTGGAATGACCAAATTTTTGTGATTTTTCGAAAAAACGTCGATTTTTTGTTGAACTCGACGAACTAAATATTTTTGGATAATTTCAAAATTTCCGTAATTTTGAAATTTACGATTCGAATGACAAAAATTGTCTTTTTGGAGAGACTTTCTAGGATATTTATTGCTGCAAGGACAAAATTTTTGTGGTTTTTCGAAAAAACGTTCAGTCGAACGGATTCAACAAAATATCAAACTTTTCGAAAAAAAAAAAATTTTATCAGTGGATGAAAATGACGTGTTTGAAGCTCCAGAAAGAGAGACGTATCGAGAACTGACGCAGAATATTACACGCCAGCGAAATTATTCGTTCAATTAATTAATGCGCCCCAATCGCTGTCGTACATCAGGTTCGGTAATTAAACGAGTAATTATAGAATCTCGAGGCGTGGCTCCAGGGGCTGCCCCCAATGTGTGTATCACACAGAAATTCGTCCAAGCCAAAAGCTATATCTCTATACAGTAGAGATAAAAAAAAAGCCTTGGAGGCATTTTATAGAGCGCACACTTTCACCGCCAGCAAAGCGGCTCCGGCGCACAAGTCCTGCACATAAATATGAGCCGGCACGAATTAAAGAACCACCCCCTACTCTCTGACCCTCCGTATTTAACGCAACATTTTTAATTACTCCGAAACGTCTGTTATTCTTTTATTTTTTTATTTATTTCTTCTCTCCCTGCTTTTTTCCTCGTCTTTGCACATTCTCCTCGAAAGACACCTCCTCCTTGGCGCATATACTCGTTTAGCCTCTCTGTGCCTCTGTCTGCTGTGAATCCGCTATACCGTGTTAATTAAACGAAACCATTTCACGCTCTTTCTTATTTCAGCTCCTCAAACCCCCCACAAATCGCGTTTCCGCACGCATAGGGATGAAATGCTCCGCCTCATTTTTTCTCACTTCGTTTTCTCTGCAGCATCTTTTTTTCTTACTTTTTGAAGCGGACGTCTCGAAGTAGCAACACTGAACATTAAATTTTGTCAAAAAACGTCGATAATTTGTTGAACGCGGTGAACTGCATTTTCTTTGGTTAATTTCAAAATTTCCCTTATATTTTCACTATATTTTTCATTTCTAACGAAACTGCCAGAGAAATTTACGATTGGAATGACAAAAATTGGCTTTTTGGAGAGCTTTTTGGAATATTTTTCGCAGTAACGACGAAATTTTTGTGATTTTTCAAAAACAACGTTTAGTCGAACGAATCCGACAAAATATCGATTTCTTCCGATAAAATTTTCTTTTCCGCGATACACTGAAAATTAAATTTTGTCAAAAAATCTCGATGTTTTGTTGAACACGGTGAACTAAATATTTTTGGATATAATTTCAAAATTTTCGTAATTTTGACAATATTTTTCATTTCTAACGAAACTGTCAGTGAAATTTACGATTGGAATGACGAAAATTGACTCTTCGGAGCGTCTTTATAGAATATTTCTTGCAGCAACGACAAACTTTTTGTGATTTTTCAAAAACAACGTTTGGTATTCAATAAAATATCGATTTTTTCCAACAAAATTTTTTTCCCATTGAACGCGTACGAGAATTTTACGTTCCCGACGCAATTCGCCGTTTTGGAGAGCGAAACAAAGTGAATTGTCAAAAAAATGCAAAAGATATTGAATCATCAAGCGTTTCTGTCATTTCCGCGTGTGTCATTTTTCCAGCGCGCAACGATCTTGCGTACGCGAGTCAGGTAAATTTCGCATTATCCTCGTGTCTCCTCCCGACGCGGGAAGCTCTTTAGCAAAATTCTTTCGCATAAATTTCGAGCATGACAAAAGAAACATATCGGAGGAGTTTGGGCTGTAAAGAAATTCATCAGAAAGATCGTTACGTGTGACGAATGCGATTGTGCATTTTGCAGTTGAAATAAAAGAGTGTTGGGCACGTGCGAAATAAAAGGGAGGAAGGAAAAAAAAGCTGCGGAGAGAGGAAAAAAAAAGTGTGTTCGTTTTCTTGTCTTTTCCATTGCTGGTGAAAATTTGCAGAATTTCCATACGCATTAGCATGTCCAAGAGTGCATTTCCTTATCAATGGGATGGCGCGAAATTGCATCCTCCAGGCGGGGAGAAAAAAATCGACGTCTCTTTCTCTCGTTCCTGCTCATTTTCATTTGCCAAAGAAACGTCTCGCGCGTCCACGCGAGACGTTTCGCGCTTCTGTCTCCAGTCCGAGCATCTTTTCTTTTGCTCCTTTGGCGCGCGCGAGCCCTGCTCGCGAGTTGCTACCGAAATAAATCCTTTTCACTTATCGCCCCCCGTTATCTCGTTGCCCGGCGTTGCGTCTCCGTTATTTATGACGTGACGCGTCTCGAGGATTCTCGCTTTACCACCGCGCGCGTCCAGGCGGCACTCATTAATTTTCACCGTTCTCACACCGTGCCGAGCGAACCGACTTATTCTCTCTATACTCGCGCCAAAGATCCTTCGGGCCCTCTGGCGATTCTTACTCACCCCGCGCGCGCGACCGGCGTCGACTCTTTAACGCCTGCATACAAACATTTAAGCATGACACTGTCATCCAATCTCACAAGAATCTGACGCATCGCGTAGCTACGAAAAAATTCATCGAAAATCCCGCGAAAATTATTCAAATTCTTCAAATCAAATTCGTCAAACTTATATTTACTGCTTATTAACGTTTACGACTTTTTTTTACGATACTCAATTCGTTTTCTGCAGCTCAAAAAACTCGTCACTTATTCATTTGTTCAGCCATTTATTTATTTACTTATTTATTTATTTATTTATTCTTTTTTCAATTTTTTTCTCCATTTATTTATTTTTTATTTATTTATTGAGTTAGTTTTTTTTATTTGCCCGAATACGTTTACGATTTTTCGCAGCTCAAGAAACTTGTTTAAGAAAAAATCACTTATAGTTTTATTTATTCATTTTATTTGTTATTTGTTTTTTTTGTTTATCTCATCGAACATTTAGCGATCGCTTACTTTTTTGCGAAGAGCACAGAGGACTCTATATAGCTTTGCTATGCATATAATTTGTGTGTTGTAAGGATCCGGACGATAAAGCCAGCAGCTGGGGGATGAGAGAACGCGCGCGAAGGAAAAGAAGGAAAAGCACAGGACCAAGAAAACGAATTTCGGAGGTTCGGCAGCAGTAAGTCGAAGCTTTACAATGGAGTCACCCCAGTAAAAAGAATCTTTCGGGAGGGGGTGTTCTCGTCCCTCGCGGCAATGGGGTGGTTCGCGTTCTTCTCGCGCGGTGCCGTGCGATTCGGAGCGATTATTATTGCCAAGTGTATTGGAGGAGCGATAAAATATATAGAGCAGAGTCGTGCATACTGAGCGTTCAATCGTTCGTCAAATTTGTCGGATGCTTTTTTCTCATCTATACTGGCAAAAAAAAAAAGAAAAGCCGCGAACGTATTACAAAATAACTTAATTTAGGATTCTTCAATCATTTTGTATCAACATTCTTGACACCGAAACTAAAAATTTTCTCCTAGGAAGGAAAATCCTCTGACGTCAAGAAATTCAGATATTTAATTGCCAATTTTTAACTTTTCCCATCCAAACGCGTGTAAATTCAAGTCGCGTCTCGTTTACAAGTTGCAAAAAAATTCGTTTAGGATTTTTTTTTTTAAATTTCGGCTCATAGCGTTTCAGTCAATCTGCAAAAAAAATCCTAAATACATTTTTTTTTGCAACTTTTGATCGAAACGCGACTGGAATTTTCACGCGTTTGGATGTGGAAAGTGAAAAATTGCAAATGAAATATCTCAAATTCTAAACGTCGGAGAATTTTTCTTCATCGGGAGAAAACTTTTAGTTTTGGTGGCAAGAACTTTGATGGTAAATTTTAAGAGAACCCTGAATAAAGTAGTTTTTTAATGGCAATGACTTAATCGATCCGCCAACACGAATGAATTGAGACCTCACGTAATTATCATTATCATTCGCGCGCTCCCTTCATATCGAAAGACTCGCCAAGCTCTTCATTAGCCGAGCGGCTGTTGCGTCAATTAATATTGAGTTGTCGAGCAAGATAAAATGGCCTGATAACTCAAGAGTTGCACGAGAAACCGCCAAACGCGATCCATCCGCGAGTCTCTGGTCCGCATGAAAAAGGATCCAATGTCATCGAGATTCTGGGGCTTTTGATGAGAAACTTGAGCCTTTCTGTCTCTCACTCGAGCAAATCGAACAATCATCAACGCAGAACGCAAGATCCTCAAGATATATTCATTATTCATACCAAAAGATTCATCTGAATCGCGTGTACGGCTGGACCAGAAATCGCAACGCAGAAAAGCGACCCCCAACGACGCGGACCTACCAGAACTCTTTTTCCCTTCGCGTGTGTGTGTGTGTAAAGTCTCTCCGCAAGATCTTTCGCGCGCGCATTAATATATATCTAAATCTATAGATATTCAACGAGCCCGCGTGGACCATGATCGAGCGAGCAAGCGAGAGGAGATCCGCAACCGAGAGCATTTTAATAACCATTAATCTCTCGAAGGGGCCACGCGGCGGAGGCTGCGATTGAGCTCGGGGCGGTGGAGCATGAAAAAAGAAGAAATCTCGTCGATAAGACGCTTGTATCAATGTTCCAAGCAAGGAGCAAGAAAAAAGGATGCTGCCGAGAAGACGAAACGCGCGCGGGTGACGGCGGAATACTCACGCGTGTGTATTTTTACCCGCGAAGCCTCCATCAGCTCTAAATTGCCCCCCGGAGGATCGTAATAAAGTCAGAGTGATTGGACCAGATTCTACCAATCGATTTCCCAATCGCGAGCTTTCTCCCTATGCTTTTTTCTCCATCCCTTGAAAATGCCAAACTGAAAAGTAAATTTTGTTGGGAAAAATCGATATTTTGTTGGTTGGACTCAACTTTTTTTGAAATATCACTAAAATTCTATTATTTCAACAAGAAATATTCTAGAAAGTCCTTTTGGCAAGTCAATTTTTGTCACTCCAATCGTTAATTTCGCTGACAGTTCCCTTAGAAGTGAAAAATCTTGTCAAAATTACGAAAATTTTGAATTTTAACCAAAAATATTTAGTCAGCGTGTCTTCGTGAATTCAATTTGTAGTGTGTCACCAAAAAGAAAATTTTGTTGGAAAAAATGGATATTTTGTTGGATTTGTTCGACTAAACGTTTTTATTGAAAAATTACAAAAATTTTGTCATTCCAGCAAAAAATATTCTAGAAAGTCTCTTCGGAATGTGAATTTTTGTCATTCCAATCGTTAATTTTGCCGATAGTTTCGTTTAAAATGAAAAATGTTGTCGAAGTTACGGAAATTTTGAAATTATCCAAAAACATTTAGTTCACTTTGTTGAACATTTTTTGAGAAAAATTAATTTTCAGTGCAAACGAACGAAAAACACTGATCCGCGTATTTTTTATTCTACCTCTCTAATGAAATTCTTTCCGGGGAATTACGACAAGTTTGTCGATGAGAAAGCAGAGGGGTCTATGGTGAATTCTACTTTTCCCATTTTTCTTCATAGCTTACGCTTGATTGTCCATTGGGAAAAGCCAACTTGCTCCCAATTAAAATGGTTCTAATGTATGCATCGAGTTTGCACGGTCTTCCGCAGCCACCAGGTCAAAGGGAGCCCAAGAAAAAGAGGAAAGGGCAGCATCCCAATCTTTCAAGATGATGAGACACCGCGCCCGAGACACTTGCGATATTCCTCCGGCCTGGATTGTGTTATTTCCAGAGACACGAACCCTGCGCTGTGAAGAACGCGACGAATCTCTCGGTGTCAATTCTCAGAGCAATCTACCGATGCAGATTAGCAAACACCCTGATCTTGCTGATCTTATAGACACCCCAATCTTATTCATTCCCTATATACTATGCGTTGAGGCTTCTCCTTTCCATACAGACCCTTATCAACCCTATTCCTTCTGTTTTATCGCTCCAATTAATCTCGAAACTCTGTCAGCTTCGCGGACTAACCAAAAACAACTGTTTTTCATTATTTTTTTATTGCTTCCAAATTATCGAGTGACGTCCATTTTGATTCTCCGCAGACGAAGCTGTGTGACGGTGAAATTTTTTTTTTCACAGTTTTCAATTTCAACGTGCTCGAAATGTCCCAAAACATTGAAAAATCATATCTAGAAAAAATGTCCGGATGTGTGTGTGTGCGTTCTGGCACTGTACAATTAAAACGTTTATAACTCGAGAACGGTTCGAGCTACATGACTCCCGTTTTGCACAGATGTTGATCCATACAAACTCTTCATTTTCTGAGAATTTAGTCGGAATTGCTAAAAAAATACGAATTCTACGGCATTTTTAAATTTTCAAAAAAGTCTGTCACCGCTCCAACTTCCGCAAATTTCAAGATTCATTATTAATTTTTTTTTTATAATTAGAGTATCATAATAGGAAGGTTGGTATTGAAATTGGGAAATATCGGTCGAACGGTTTAAATTTTATGAATTTTCGAATTTTACGAAAATCTGAGTTTTTCGAAAATTCATGTAACCGCTTGAATTTTTGCAAATTTCACAAGATATTGTGTACAAGTTCGCACTTTCTCTTTACTTTCTAGAAAAATCGTCGAAATTATTTAAAAAATAGGAATTTTGCGATATTTTTTTTAATTAAAAAAATAATCTAAATCGTCAAAAATTCACGGGTCGATAGATCGCGTTGCTTTCTCGTTCATCGCGAATGAAAAATTGCTAATTAACGATTCAATTAATTAGGCCAGACAAATTTTTTTGGATCAGCAGATTTTTTATAATTTTTTTTTCGAACCAAACATTTTTGCATTGTTCCAAGAGCATGTTCTCATAGGGAAACGTGTGCAGAGACGGGGATTCTCTCTTAGGAATGAAAATAAAGTGCAAAACCGAGTGTCAATATCTGTCTCGAGTTTACCACAAGGAACGAGCACATTTTCCTCCTCTGCTCTCAATTTTTTGTATAGATATCACATAACTGGCATTTCCCATGGCAGTTTCTTTCCTGGAGGCCCATAATAGTTGATTGCCTTTCGACACATCCCAATTTTTTCGCGAGCATTATGCACGCCTTCAACGACCATTGGCGAATATTATCGAATCGTTTTACCAAACTGATCGTTACAAAAAATAAATAAATGTCACAAAAGTGTGAAAAATATAAAGGCAGAAAGTCGCAAAGTTTTTCGTACGATAAAATCTGCATAAAAATCATAGAAAGAAAAAATAACGTTATTCCTTCCTAGAGACCAAATTTTCTATAAGAAAATTCAGTTGACAACTTTATTTAGGGTCTTTTCGAAATTTTTTACAAACATTTTTGGCACCAAAACTAAAAATTTTCTCCCGATGAAGAAAAATTTTCTGACGTTTCGCATTTGAGATATTTAATTTGCAACTTTTCATTTTCGCCATCAAAACGCCTGAAAATTCAAGTCACGTTTCGTCAAAAAGTTGCTAAAATCGAGTTGCAAAAAAAAATGTATTTAGGATTTTTTTTTTGCAGATTGCCAGAAAAGCTTCGAGCCGAAATTTTTAAATAAAAATCCTAAACACATTTTTTTGGAACTCATGAACAAAACGCGACTTGAATTTCCACGCGTTTGGATGGAAAAAGTAAAAAATTGTAAATTAAATATTTCAAATTCTTGACGTAAGAAAATTTGCCATAAAGAATCCTAAATGAAGTGATTTAGTGATAACGTTAAAAAATCACCAACTCTTTTGCAACTTGTTGCAGAAAAAAGGTCAGTGACCTCCGGCCTCAAATGAGCCAGAAATTAGGTCCACGCGGTCGAGAGAATTCCCCAGCGGTTAAACGAGAAGAGAGACACGAGCCCAAGACTCGTGGTTTTTCTGGTTGAAATCGCAGAGCAGAAAATTCCCATTAGATATGGAGAATCAGAGAGTGAAAAAGATTTCTCGTGTGGTCAGGTTGGGGGGTCGAACGAGAGGGTCGAACGAGAACGAGGGGTTGAAAACGCCCCTTGACCGAGCCTCATAACTCACTAATCCACGCGGCAGTGCGCGGCGTCGATGAAAAATGTAAAGAAAATCGGAAAACAAGTGGAAAAAGGAAAAAATGGCACATGAGGCGAGCGGGGGCGCGGTGCGTGACAGTTCAATACATTTTAAATGCGTTCCGGCGTATTTACGAGAAAGAGGCAATGATAAGGGAAAAGCTTGAGGATTGGGAGAGAAAAATTCTCGTCGGGACCGAGACAGAAGAGATTTTTGTACACCCCGCAATATGGCCCCGTTATTTATCGCCAGATTTATGGAACCGAGTAGTCCTTTGAGAAACCATCCCCTTAAAAAAAAAGGAGAAAAAAAAACGCGTGTGCGGTTTCATTTCATTATTGATGCTGCGGAGTATCGAGAGCGGGTTCCCCAGTCCCGGGACAGACGGGACCACGGAATCGACGAACCAATCACCTCCCTCCACCCTTAAAATTCTTTTTTTTCTTCATACATTAGGGTGCTTTTTTTTTTGGCGACATTTTTTTTTTTTCACTCCCATCTCGAATTTTTATAGGGAACACCTTAAAGAAAATTCCCTGAAAATTTGAGCCCTTAATATTAATTTTAAGTACTCGCCCAAGGCGTCCAATGATTTCCCCTTTAAAATACACGTAAAGTTCGATTTTTCTTCTTAAAAGTTCTACAGATCAGAGGCATTTAAAGGTACGATCTTGGTCGACGAACCGATTTATTCATAATTGAATGCTCTACAAAAGTGTCCCTTGTGACGTGATTGTAACTCGAACTGGCGAGGTCGTACGGGTCACTAAACCCAATTTTTTCATGAAATAGTCGTTTTTTTATCTCTATCTCGTAAATGACAAGAGCTACAGGAAAAATAGGAATGACAAACTTGAAGGAAATTCAATTTCCTACAAAAAAGTATTCAAGCACTAAATCGCTAACATTGATATTTCTTGAGATATTGGGCTTTTAAGTTGAGGTAGTATGGAATTTTCGTGGATTATTGAGCTAAATTGTATAAGTTGTTAATTTATGATTCTTTATTGTCATTCAAATCATCAAATATTTATTTGTTAAGTTCCAAATGATTGAAAAGTTGAATAACTGAACGTTTTGAAACTGGAATTCGAGAAAAAAAACACATTTTCAAAGTGCCCAAAATTGTTTTTTTTACTTTTCACGAATTTTTCGATTGATTTTCCCCTGATTATTCTAATTTACTTACCAGTAATTGAATACCTATACATTTCTAGTTACAAATATGTTGTAAATTTACAAAAATTTTGTAAAATTTGTAAATTTCTAGTTGAAAATTTTGTAAATTTACAACATATTTTCAACTAGGAATTCATAGGTATTCAATTACTGGTAAGTAAATTAGAAGAATCGGGAGAAAATCAATTGAAAAATTCGTGAAAAGTGAAAAAAATAATTTTAAGCACTTTGAAAATGTGCTTTTTTCTCGAATTTCAGTTTCAAAACGTTCAATTATTCAACTTTTCAATCATTTGCAACTTAACGGATAAATATTTGATGATTTAAATGACAATAAAGAATCATAAATTAACAACTTATACAATTTAGCTCAATAATCCACGAAAATTCCATACTACCTCAACTTAAAAGCCTAATATCTCAAGAAATATCAATGTTAGCGATTTAGTGCTTGAATACTTTTTTGTAGGAAATTGAATTTCTTTCAAGTTTGTCATTCCTATTTTTCCTGTAGCTCTTGTCATTTACGAGATAGAGATAAAAAAACGAGAATTTCATGAAAAAATTGGGTTTAGTGACCCGTACGACCTCGCCAGTTCGAGTTACAATCACGTCACAATGGACACTTTTGTAGAGCATTCAATTATGAATAAATCGGTTCGTCGACCAAGATCGTACCTTTAAATGCCTCTGATCTGTAGAACTTTTAAGAAGAAAAATCGAACTTTACGTGTATTTTAAAGGGGAAATCATTGGACGCCTTGGGCGAGTACTTAAAATTAATATTAAGGGCTCAAATTTTCAGGGAATTTTCTTTAAGGTATTCCCCACAAAAATGCGAGATGGGAGTGAAAAAAAAAAAATGTCGCCAAAAAAAAAAGCACCCTATTCATACATACATGAAATTTTTGCGACTTGGCATAGTTCCCTCGGGAATACATAAAATCCCACATGATTTTGTCTCTTCTCCTTCTAAACGACCACTTTTATCAAAAATACGACAAGAAAAACATCGACGAGTCTTCTCTTCGCGTTCTGGAGCTCTTTAAGCGAGAAATCGCGCCAAAACATTTTTTTACTGATTTTTTTTTTCAAAATTCAATTACAAAACTCATTTTTTTTTGTACAAAAGTTCCTGCGAATCCGAAGTCTCACTGCGCCCGAGGATTTTTTCTTTTTTACGATTTTTCTGTCAAGAAATGCAAAAAAAAACGTTTTTTTATTTTTTATATAGAAGAATTTGACTTTTGGGTCAGTTTTTTCTCGTTCTGTAGCTGTTTAAGGGAGAAATCGTGCCAAAACATTTTTTTTTTTTAGGTTTTTTTTTCAAATTTCAATGAGAAATGTACAAAAGTTCCTGCGAAGTTGCGACAAAAATTACACAGTCGAATTTTCAATGCACCCGAAGTTTTTTTTTTTTTTTTACGAATTTTCTGGCAAGAAATGCAAAGAAAGTTTTCTTTTTTCTTTTAATTAAAAGATTTTGACTTTTGAGTTAAAGCAGAAAGATGGAAAATTATTGAAACTCGAATTCGCTCGATTTTTATTGACTTCTTTAGCTCGCAACAATGAAAATTAAACGAGGCTTGAGGAGGAAAACAGATTTCAATAATCTCGTGGGATAAGGGCCCGGAGCGTTTATATTACGCGGTAACTTCTAGTCAATTTCCTGCACGAGCAGGTTGTTTCCAACACAAGACTTTCCAACACAACGACGAGGGTGATTCAACAATGTTTTCTTTCGATCAAACCGTTTCTAGCTCTCTCTCCCGCTCTCATAATTTTTTTCCTCCAATTTAATACCGACGATCGATTTTGGTATCTCGCTTTTTTTGTGCCGAGCTCTATCCCTTTCTCTGGTTAATGAGGAAAAAGTGTGAAGGGAAAGAACAAAAAGAGATGAAGAAGAAAAAAAAGGTAAGGAATTGTTGCTCGGGATGCTGAATTAGTTCGGGTCGATTTTTTTGCTTTTCAAGTTTTACGAGTGTCATTCTTTTTTTCCTCATAAATTTACAGTACGAAATTTCCCCCACCCTCGGCCCTCAACGCATCACAAAATAACTTCATTTAGAATTCTTCAATAATTTTGTATCAACATTCTTGACACCAAAACTAAAAAATTTCTTCTATGCAGGAAAATCCTCTGACGTCAAGAATTTGAGATATTCAATTTCCAATTTTTAACTTTTCCCATCCAAACGCGTGGAAATTCAAGTCGCGTTTCGTTTATGAGCTGCAAAAAGATGTGTTTAGGAATTTTCTTAAAAAATTTCGGCTCATAGCTTTTCTGGCAATCTGCAAAAAAAATCCTAATTACACTTTTGTTTGCAACTCGAGTTTGCAACTTTTTGACAAACCGTGACTTGAATTTTTACGCGTTTTGATGGCGAAAATGAGAAATCGCAAATTAAATATTTCAAATTCTAAACGTCAGAAAATTTTTCTTCGTCGAGAGAAAACTTTTAGTTTCGGTGGCAAAAACGTTTGTACAAAATTTTGAAAAGACCCTAAACAAAGTTGTTTTGTCATAACTTAATAGACACTTTTCCCAATTATAATCGAGAGCCTCACTCGCGATCAATCTCATCCGCGCGTAATGGACCGCCGAGCGCGAGCGAAGGGAACAGGCTCGCAAGCGAACTAGGAACCAAATGAAATAGAAACGACGCTCGATGCCTGCAAGACTCGACGACCAAAAATGCGGGAGTGTCCGACCCGGAGAAACAGCACAACATCTCAATATGCTCCGGAGGCTGCAAATTGTACTCACATCCGAGCAGAGGACCAAAAGAGAAAGACAAAATTCAGTCTTTGCTCGTCGCTTGAGGGGAGAGACGAGAGAATGAAGAAGAACCGCCGAGCGGAATTCCTTTGTACGCTTTGGCCTCAGTATATGAGGAATTCTTTGCCGCGCATGAGAGCAAAAGAGAAAAACTCGTTTGAAATGCATTTTCCATGAAAATCGGCAGAGAAATGCAAATTGATCAAATTAAATTTTGTCTGCTGCGATTTTTCATTTATGCAAATTTGAATCGTTGACTTTTTTTTTAATCGTTTTACCGCATTTTTGGTTGATTTTTCTACTTCAAGTAGAATCTCCCAAGCTCACGTGATTCTGCATAAAAGAACGAAAAGAATGAGCACAAGCTGAATGCTTTTCGTTGAATTTTACCAAAGATATGAATTTTTCAAAATTCGGATCATTTTTTTTCATTTCTAAGGTAAAAAAAAGGTTACCGTTCCCCAACGAGCATCTTTCAATCACTCGCTCTTAATTCGTATACGATTACTCAACATTTTCTTCTCTAAGGCACGTGGGGAAAAAAATGAGCCGATAGTTGAGTCGCCTTTCGATCAATGCGCGCGGCATAGTCAAGAAAATAATCGAAAAAGGAACACGAAAGGCTTTTGGGAATCCGAGAGTCTAACGAGAGGAATAAATTGGATTGTTGAGCAACGAGAAACCGAATCTTGGGTCATCGACCCCGGTGATGAGCGTGACGAGAAAATATATACGCGTCCTCTTGTTCAAAGTCATTCGCGGAGATGTTCCGAAAAGAGATGCTGCGGCCGCGAGAGCGTCAAGGGCTCGGCGACTCGTCCGGAAAACAAAAGCAACGTCTCGCTCCCTTTTTTTTGCTCCTCCATAACTTTTTCCTTCCCTCCTTTTTCGCGCGCCCATTTAAATACGAGACCAAACGCGCGCGACACGGAACTCAACAAAGTCTCATTCGCGGCGCTTATCTCCTGATGGTCTGGACCGAAATGAGACTCAAAAATCTTTCGAGTCGCAAACGCAGCATCCGAAGCCGCCTCAACCAAGTCTTTCTTTCTCTTCCTACTCTCTGCTTTGTCGCCACCACCAATGAGACACATTGCAAGTCCATTATATTTAAATTTATATGACTCGCAAGTGCAGCCTCCAATTTTCAAGGAATTTTTGCTCAATTCAGAACCCGCCTCTTACATTTTCATAAAGATAATAATTTCTTTATGGTAAACAAACGACGTTCGAGTCTGCGTCGCTTTGGAATGCAACCAAATCCCCTTTTTTTTTAAACAAATCTCGAGTTTCTTTATCAATATTTCAATCAGGACGATAAAACGATCTTTTTTTTTTTGTTAAAAATCGTCGATATTTTGGTGAACACGGTAATCCAAATATTTTTGAATAAGTCCAAAATTTTCATATTTATTGCAGTAAATTTGGTACTTAATGGAATCGTCAGCAAAATTTACGATCGGAATGACCAAAATTTGCTTCCGAAGAGACTCGCCAGAATATTTTTTGCTGCAATAACAAATTTTTTGGGTTATTCGCAAAAATTTTGTTTCCAATCCAAAATCTATACGAAAATTTTCACGTTTTTTTCAAAATTTAACAAATAATTAATCAAAATAAATTATTTTCTGTGCAAAATAATAATTTTGCATCAATTATTCTCGATTTTTATACGCGACGATGAAAATCCGTGGATTTTTCAAAATCGGCAGATTTCGTTTTTTCCCGCTACCTCAAAAACAAACGAAAAACTCAAAAATCGCGGAAAAACGTTCGTTTTCGGTTTCGGGAGAAAATGAAGAAATTTTTTTGTTTAATTTTAGAATTTTCAACCAGGAACGTCATTTCGTGTCTTCTTATTGACTGCACGAACAACATTTTTCTTGGCTGCCGACGAACGGAGTAAAAATTTGCAAAATAATGATACAGTTGGCTGAAAAAATAGAAAAGAAAAATTGTAAAATAAAAAGAATAGAATCTAGTGGCAACGCGGTGATCGGAGGTCGTTGATGCCTAGACGTAAGTGTACGACGAAGGAGAAGTAAATTACAGTCGTGGCAAGGGTCATCTGGTGGTCCTGCTCGTGGAGGTGGGGAGGGGGCGAATCGAGAATAAAGTATATCCAGCATCAGAAGAGAAAGAGCAGGCGAGGGAATTATGGGGATGAGAGAAAACACGCGGATAATTGGCATCATTATCCTAGCCACGGCGATGCAACGATTATATTTGTCTACCTCGCGAGAAAGACAAAGAGACGGGGGGCGAGAGGGTGAACAGAAAAAACCCAATAAAACGAAAATAACAACACGAAGAAAAAGAAATTGATCAACGAGATTCGAGATCGTCAATTTCATCTCATTTGCATTCTTAATAGAATCATTATTGGGCGAAGCACCAAAAGTTCTGGCCCAATTATATTCCATCAAATCAAACCTGTGTGTGTGTGCAAATTTTGGAAAAAATCGATACATATTTTGTTGGTTCGACTAAACTTTTATTGAAAAATCACCAAAATTTTGTCATTGCAGCAAGAAATATGTCATTTCAATCGTAAATTTTGCCGATAGAAATGAAAACATTGTCAAAATAACGAAAATTTTGAAATTATCCAAAAATATTGAGTTTTTCGTGTTCGACAAAATATCGACGTTTTTTAACGAAATTGAATTGTCAGTGAAAAGATTACGAAGGGATTCGTACGCGAGAGAAAAAATCTGCGTTCGTGAAAACTTTTTTTTTCTCTGGTCAATTTTGGTCCGGAATTTATGCATCGAAAATGTGCAATCGTTTCGAGCATCAAAATGGACAGAATTTTATTCACATGGATAGAGACGCGTGTGGAAAAAGTGGGATGCTGCAATATGTGCAGGGAAGAGGAAAAAAACGAGGGTGAAAGGAATGGAGAGAAAATAATGAGCCCGGGAAACTAATTGATCACGTAGAAATGATTAAAAATGATTAAAACATGCATAACTGTTGTTTTTAATCATAAATCGCTGTGTTAAGCATACCTTTCGAAAGCGTAGTGCCTCTCCTCATATCTGCAACACATAAACAGAGGAGATTTCGTATAACTATGATACAGCCACAAAAACCGAATGAGAAAGCTCCATTTTTATTCATGGTGCTTATAAAACATTCTTTTTTTTAACTACACGATTTTCATATCCAAATTCCACGATATAGTCTGAATTTATTCAAAATTGCGATATTTCGGTCGATCAGGCCGTGCAAAATCGATTTTTAACACCAACTTACATTATTTGAGATTCTTCAACAATTTCGTATGAACATTCTTGACACAAAAACCAAAAATTTTCTTCTATGAGGAAAAATCCTCCGATGTCAAGAATTTGAGATGTTTCATTTCCAATTTTAAACTTTTCCCATTCGAACGCGTGGAAATTCAAGTCGCGTTTCGTCTACGAGTTGCAAAAAAATTTGTTTAGGATTTTTCTTGAAAAATTTCGGCTCATAGCCATTCTGGCAATCAATCAAAGAAAATCCAAAATAAATTTTGTTTGCAACTCGATTTTTGCAACTTTTTAACGAAACGTGACTTGAATTTTGACGCGTTTTGATGGGAAAAATTGCAAATTAAATATCTCAAATGCTAAATGTCGGAGAATTTTTCTTCATCGGGAGAAAACTTTGAGTTTTGGAGCCAAGAACGTTTGTACAAAATTTTGAAAGGATCCTAAAAATAAAGTCGTTATGTGACCTTAAAAATTTTCAAAAATGTTATCGAAACGATTAAATTCGAATTTCCAATCGGCAATAAAAGAAGAAGACGAAAATTACGAGAAAAATTCTTGCAACTCCCAGACAAAAGTCTCTCGCGTACTCAAAGTCCAGATTTGGCGTATTAGAAATTTGGACGAAGCCCAGGACAATGTAGAAATGAAAAGAAAAAACAAGAAAATAATAAAAATGAGCGAGAGCCGCGAAAATGATTTGGTTGTTCGAGGGGGAGAAACGAATAAGGGCTCGGGTCCTTATAAACTCTCGCAGGTAGTTATATATTCTACCTCTGCAGTCTCTACCCCTTGCCACTGCTTAGATCATCTGCAAGAGAAAGAGAGAAGGGCAGGGGAGGGGGAAGGAGAAAGAGTGAAGCGTAGGTCGGCGGATAGGCCTAATTTCCGAGACCCCGCACTTATGCCCCCGCGAATCAACTTTTCCAAAGTCTAATAAGCAATTTCGCCATGTGCCGAGGGAATTACGTTGAAATTGGGCGAGCCAGAGACTCTCTTTTTATCTCTCTTTCTTTCCCTGCTCGCACTGACCAACATCCGAGAACGACTTTTGTTCTCTCGATTAGCTGCACATTTTGCGTTTTGTTTTTCGCTGCTGCACACACCCAACTCGCATGTATATTCATAATTCCTGCTCTCGTTGGGCATGATAAATATATGAGAAAATAAAATTTTGATGGGTTCGTTCGACTAAACGTTTTTTTTGAAAAATCACAAAAATTTTGTCATCGCAGCAAGAAATATTCTGGGAAATCTCTTCACAAAGTCAATCTTTGTCATCCCAATCGTAAATTTTGCTGACACGTTCGTTAGGAATGAAAAATATTGTCAAAATTACGACAATTTTGAAATTATATGCAAAAATATTTAGATCGCCGTGTTCAACAAAATATCGTCGTTTTTTCACAAAATAAATGTTCAGTGTGTGCTCAAGTATAAAATGATAATAATGACAATAAAAAATAAATAAATAAAGTGAAAAAAATAATTTTGGGCCCGTTTTTCGCAGAAGGACCGCGTGTAAATGTTCATTCCATTGTTCCACTTTTTTCTGCCCAGAAATCTGCATATTTGGAGAAAAAAAATCCAACCATTGGATCTTGGAAAAAAAAAATTCTACTAAAAATTGAACGCGGCAAAGTTTTGTATTTCGGGGCGAAAGGATCGAGAAAGATTTCACGAAAATGGGGCGAAAAAAAAGTAATTCCTCAATGGAGCAACACACACGAGGTGAAACGGGCGGACAAGTTGCTTTACTTTCGAAGAATCTTGAAAGAGTTGGGCCTTTTTTTTGTCGTCGCAGGGTGTGTGCTCGAGGGGCAGGGATCGCTAAAAACATCGGTAACGATGTCATAATGACGTACTTCGCGCAACGATAAATTCTCCGTGAGCGGCGTTCACATCGGACTTTGATCGACCATAAAACGAGATTCATTCGGTTTTTCGGTGCAAAGACCGAGAGAAACGCACACGCGTGTATTTCATATGCGGGCCAGCCTAATCGAACCCCCTTCGCGTGTATTTCTCTTGCTTCATCATTGTCGAACGCGAAGAAAAAGAGAGAGAGAGAGAGAGAGAGAGAAGCGATTCGTGAGGTTGGCGTTTTTCCTGTGCCACCGGGCGAGTCTTGGCTACGCAGCCCGGAATGCTGGCCTGACCCGATAAAAACCTCACCAAATATCTACGCTTCTTTCCTCTCGCCGCGCGCGCTCTCTTCGCCTCCTTTCTTGTTCTTTTTTCTCTCTCGCTCGATTCCTCTCCCGACGTACTAATGAAAATACCCATTGTTGCGTGCGCGCGAGGTTTTGCTCTCTGTATTTCAAAAGCCACATCCCGATCATCGCGTTCCTCGATCCGATTCTAAAATCAACCCCAAGGACCCTCATCCCTTGCTACAAACTCCCGAATTCACTTTTTTACTCGACATTCTGCTCCACACTGAACCTTAAATTTTGTCAAAAAACGTCGATATTTTTTTGAACACGGCGAACTAAATGTTTTTGGATGATTTCGAAATTATCCTTATTTTCTAGAATATTTCTTGCGGCAATGACAACATTTTTGAGATTTTTCGAAAAAAACGTTTAGTCGCGAACGTATCCGACAAATTTTTCATTTTTAGTCCACCGTGACATGCTCTGGACCGATTTTCCTCAATGCCTCATTGAGGAAGGAGTC
This sequence comes from Diadegma fenestrale, assembly GCA_037043255.1. Taxonomy (NCBI): domain Eukaryota; kingdom Metazoa; phylum Arthropoda; class Insecta; order Hymenoptera; family Ichneumonidae; genus Diadegma; species Diadegma fenestrale. The sequence continues at coordinate 3,687,454 of CM073310.1, forward strand.
AATTAATTCATTTTTCGTTTCTCTCAATTAACCTCATGTTCATTCAAGAACGTTACGAGAGATTATAAGAAGCTCAAATGCGACGAGAGGCTCAAAAAAGAAAAAAATATATGTTGACTAGATAATAGCCTTCTCGTCTTACGTCGCGCGCGCAGAGACTAGAAGACCCGAGGGCCAGTCGTAAATAGACCTCTCTGGCTGATTTAATTTCCCGCTACGATAATTGACGTATATGACTGCTCGCGTTTACCACGCGCCCAGAGACCCGGGACAACAACCGCGCACACATTATTTTGATGCGTTACGAAAAATCCCGAGTCGCTGGTGTTTAAGGCCGTTGTGTGCTAAATTTTCTATCCGTGGAATTCCTTATAATTTGCATCACACAAAGAGAATAGTCACATCCAATCGCTTGCGCTTTTTTCAGACATTTCTTCATGTACAAGTCGAGATATTTATTTATAAAAATCACAATTTTCAGCAATTTCTCATACAAAGTTGCAATTTTCAACATTCAATATTTCGATTTCTAAATGGTGAAGCCTCTTAAAACTTTGCACACGCTTTTACGTAACATCGAAGAAGCTTTATTTAGTTTTTCAAAGAAATCGGTCATAAATTTGTTCGAAATTTTGGTTATTTAAAAAAAAATACAAATTACCTCGGAAAATCTTGAATTTAGTGTATGTTGTTTTTCAGTCAATTTGTAACAATTTTTTTGAATGAACTTGTGCCCGCAAACCATTTTGTATGTAAGAAAAACTGAAAACAAAAATTCAGATGCGGAAAATTTGAAAAAATGGATTTTCCGAGTCCAGAAATGAACTCGGAGTAAAAAAATGACGGAAAAAGTGCGAATCGCGTTCGAGCGATCGCGCAATCGTGTACACGAATCAAGGTCAAAGGTGATTCGATGGAGAAGAAGCGGTCAAGCGAGACCGGAAGTAAGTGCAAGACAGAGAGTTTCGTGGCTCGCACGTATCTCTCGCGGAGCAAACGTGGCCATGCAGCAGCAGTTTGCACGTGACCCAGCTGGCTTTTGGCGAGGAGAGAAAAAGGGGGCAGAGGGGCTCCAAGTTGTTAGTTAACTAGCCGTTGACGGCGCCGAAGCTTATGTACCTGCCAAGCAGGGGGAATCCCTCCCGCGTGTCTCTTCTTCCGTGACGTCACGTCCTCGTCCGAGATATTCTCAGCGCGTGTCGGACGTTCCTGCTTTTTGTCTCCGCCATTTTTTAATCCGCACGCGTTATTCGCGTGTGCAAATAATTCGCGACTCGATTCCTAGACACAGACGCAACGACGATCCTCTTCTCGCCTCGCGCTTCGCTTCCTGCTCCTGCGAAGCAGGTCAGCGCGCTGCTAAGCTATGGACTCGTTAAGAATTCCACTCGGTCGTGCCAGCAGCAGCCACGTATATAAATTCGCTGCGAGTAGCCCAAACCGAAGGTTGAACGGGAGAGCGAGAGAGAGGCAGGGAGAAGAAACGCGCAATGGTTCGGCACGTGTGCCCTGCGGCAGGCACGTCCGTCTAATCCGCGCCCCGTCCCGCGGATCCTGCGACCAACCAAACTCACACTTTACGCCCTTTACGTCTGTGCTACTCAAGTTCCCCTGGTCGACGACTTCTGGTCACCCAGTTTCAACTGACACGGATCCGTTTATCTCCCGAATTATTGTTATTAAGAAACAGAAAGTCGAATTTTTGAGGTTCACTCCAAATTCTAGTGTTTCTATGGATCGTTTTACTGAGTGAATGATTGAGGTGAGATTCCGAAAAGATTCTACGCCGCGGGGCACTCTCCACGGGTCGTTTTGACCCGAACGACAACTTTTTTTCGAAAATCTTGTTCTTTAAAGCGTTTTATTCAAAATTTCAGATTTTTCTCCTCTCCAAATACGTGAAATACAAGTGGCAATTTATTTTCCAATTTTTATATTTTTGCTATTCAGTAATTAACCCTCCCTGGATCATATGGGTCTTTTTGACCCAAGCGGCAAATTTTTTTCGAAAATCTTGTTTTTCAAAACGTTTTATGTGAACATGAAAAAATTCAACAACCATAAAAACTATGAAACCTCAAAGTGGAATCAACGGAGAGCATTCCAAAAATTTTTCAGATTTTTTCCTCCCCAAATACGTAAAATGCAAGTGCATCGTAGCACGAAAAGTACCCACATCAGATTTTTTGTTCCGGACTCCTTGTCCACAATTTATTACTCGAACGATCTAGTTTAATAAAAAAAAAAAAATTTAAAAACTGGTCCCAAAGTTCAAAGGCCAAAGGGCCTCGTTGAAAGATGAAAAATCACGAAACTATTTTGTTTCCATTCAGAAGAATCAAAGTCTCTCAATTCCCTGAAAGCAACGAAGCTGAGAATGAGGAAATAATGTAGTGGAACCTGCGGATTCGATCCCAGGAACGAATATCCTCGAGGCGATAAACATATTTTAGCTTCCCCGTGATAGCTGCAAGGTCCGAACTTAATAGAAATGTTGCAATGCCAGGAAAGCTAGTCGCACATTCTCGTTATACAAGATTATCGTAAATATCATCAAAAACTTCTTCCGTTTCGTACATGAGCAGATTTGAGAATTAAAAAAAAAAACAAAATTTGCACCAGCCTGAGAGAGAAGATTGTTGCATTTCGCGCTGCTGCACAGTCCGCGCGAGTACATTTGATGGAGAATGAGAATAAGGCGTCGAGGATATAGTAGTAAAAAGCATTAAATCATGAGGGAATAATAAGTCTCCCCCTTGCGGATATCGCGGCTTAACTTACGGCGTGATAATTCACACGAGAGTGGATATTATATCCGAATATCTCGGGAGGAGTTTTAATCCTTTCTTTCGTTAAGAATATATATTCCCGCGCGATATACATATGCATGAAATAAATAAGTGTAAATACATTGTGCAGCTGCATTTGCTGCACTTGCAGCGAGATGAATATTTCGGTCCAAGATTTGTGGCCATTTTAGCTGCGCCTAACTGCGCGGAACCCCCTGCGGCTATACTTATGGCCATTTTGCACCACACTTAAATTTTTTTAGGAAAAAAATCCCATTTTGTTGGTTCAACTGAGCTTTTTTTGAAAAATCACGAAAATTTCGATATTGCAGCGAGAAGTTTTCTGGAAAGTCTCTCCGAAAAATGAATTTTTGTCATTTCAATCGTAAATTTTGCGAAAAATATTTAGTTTAGCGTATTCAACGAAATATCGACGTTTTTTGGCGAAATTTAATTTTCAGTGCATCGGTTTTCTTGGCTCGAGGACTCGAATCTCGAAATTCGACGGGACGATTTCGTTTTTGACGATAAAAAAAAATGAAATTTAGTGAATCGCGCGCGCGCACGTCGATCTCGATGAATTTCGTGAATTTTTTCACTCCAATTGTCAAGGCGGCATAAAAAGTGTCGATCGGGAGTTGAAAGTAGCGGGAGCGAGTCCGCACGGCCGTTTATCGTCATCGTTGCAGCGGAAAATGGATTGTTCACGGTTGGTCCGCCGCCGGATCGAGCGCGCGGCCATAGTTTATAGCGATCGGGCAAAATGAATCGCGAGAAAACTCTTGGACAATGGGTCAACGAACGAGAGATGAAAGAGAAAACGACGAGAAGAGTCTGCGGTCGCCTCGAAAAGAGCATCAGGAGGAAAAAGTTGGTCGCGGCTGCGCGGGCCAGCGAGAAAAAGTCGCGGAATAAAAATGAGAAGTCGCGCTCGCGAGGGCCAAACAAAAAACTCAACTTTGGGGGGTTAAAGATGCACCACGTGCGACGCAGCATCCGAAGCAAAGAATCCGACAATCAACCTTCTTTCCCTCTTTTTTCCACCCACCCCCATAAAATAATCCTTTCCCATGTTTTTCCAACAATTATATGTATCGCCCGCGACCACTTGAACATTCAGTTGTCAAGAAGATCGTGATCCCGCGTCCAAAAGTATAATTTGCAAATTCTAGTCAACAGCATTTTTCTAGAAAGTAAAGAGCATTCCAGACTTGTACGCAATATCTTAGAAAAATTGCAAAAATTAAAGCGGTTAGACGATTTTTCGAAAAACTCAGATTTTCGTAAAATTCGAAAAATCATAGAATTTCAACCGTTCGACCGATATTTCCCAAATTTAATTCGAACCTTCTCATTATGATACTCTATTTATAAAAAAAAAATTAGTAATGAATTTTAAAATTTGCGGAAGTTGGAGCGGTGACAGACTTTTTTGAAAATTTCAAAATGCCGTAGAATTCGTATTTTTTTAGCAATTCCAACAAAATTATCAGAAATTGAAGAGTTTGTATGGATTAACATCTGTGCAAAACGGCAGCCCTGTATCTCGAACCGTTCTCGAGTTATAATCGCTTTAATTTTACAGAGCCAGAACACACACACCCACATCCGGACATTTTTTCTAGATACGATTTTTCGATGTTTTGGGACATTTTGGGCACATTGACATTGAAGACTGGAAAAAAAAAAAATTTCACCGTCCCATAGCTTCGTCTATGCGAGACGACGAGAAAATGACAGCGCGAGTATGAATTGTTATTCATGAGGCCGTGTACGTGTGCGTAAAGAGAAGACAAAACGTGTCGTATTGGTGCTGGGACCGAATGCACACGTGGAGAGTTCGGTGACAAGATGTCCGTGTCTTTTTATCCGGCCCTCTCGTTTCTTGTTTCTTTCTGCGGGTCTTAAACGTCCCTGGCACTATAGTTTTTCGGGCTTCGAGTCGCGACAACTCGCGATGAAGAGTATAATGCGTGCGGCGCAGGGAATGCATTAATATTAATAGCAAACTCGACGCGCGCGATCCTTGGGCACGCAGTTCGCGAGAGCGAGCAAAAGTCGCAGGCTCGACATCAAACGGAATCATTTCAAAGTGTTCGAAACACGAATAACTTGCCATTTTTTCATCTCTCGTCATAAATCCTCGATAAATAAAACGAAAATCCCATTTTCTGAGACACTTTTTTTTCCTACGAATTTAAAATTTATAATTGTTACGGAAGATCCTGGTTGAGTGCACTGAAAATTAAATTTTTCCAAAAAACTTTGATATTTTTTTGAACACGGTAAACCGAATATTTTTCAATAATTTCAAAACTTTCCTAACTCTGACACAATTTTCGTTCCTAACGGAAATGTTCGCAAAATTGACAAAATTTTTGTGATTGTTCAACAAAAAGTTTAGTCGAACCGACAAATTTCGATTTTTCTCAACGAAATTTTCTTGTCAGCGTGTTTGTCATAAAGTCTGGATAATGAGATAAAAATTATATCCGAAAAAGTCGATTGCACATAATTAATGCATAATATGGACGAAAAGTTGGACGGAAACTGTTTTGGTCGGAATAACCGGGTGGGCTGGTCGCAAGAGTCTCGGCTATTGCATTATATGCGAATTAAAATTCTTATAAATTTAATACGAGGACAAGGGTGCGCGGAGGCTGCAAAAAGAGAGAGAGAGAGAGAGAGAGAGAGAGAGAGAGACCGGTCCAGAGGAGCCGCACGACGTTGTGCACGTAATGGTTTAATTCGCAGGAATTAGCATACTTTAACGACGCGGCTCCGGAGTCTACGAGGCTCTGCGAGCGAGATGAGTGCGTGCAAAGAAGAGAGCGACTTGAATCTCCGTAAGGAAGTTGCGGACCTCTGCAGTATTTACGCGACCGAATCGCATATGATATAAATATATAAACAAGTCGGATGCATCGAAGGTCGATGAGTCACGAAAAAAAGGAAAAAAAAAAACATCATCCTGCCTTATCAAATTAAGCATCGGATGATTAAGACGTTTCGCGAGTGTCCCTCGCGTTTCGTCATGTAAACACACACACGCGTGTAAATAACGTAATAATAATTCACGCGAGAGCAATTTATCGATCGAAATTAATAAATTGCATTTTAATTGAACGAAATCACGATAAAAAACGTTTTGAAAAATATTTTAAGGACGTTGTATCCAAAATTTTCTATCCATAGAAAGAATTCCTCTAAAATATAATAAAGAATTCCTCTAAATTTGCTCGCGCAATTTTAAGAGGCGTTACAATCGAAAAGTCGAGAAATTTATTTATAAAAATCAAAATTCTCAGTAGTTTCTCATGAGAGCGCGTGTTACACTTTTCAATTTTCCGAATTAAATATTTCGATTCCTCTTGAAACTTTGTAAACGCTTTTACGTAACACATCGCGAAGAAGGTTTATTCAGTTTTTCAAATAAATCGGTTGTAAAATTTTAGTTATTGTATAAAATTAACAAATTACCTCGAACAATCTTGAATTTGGAGTAAGTTGGTCTTCAGTGAGTTTTGAGAGGCTTCATCATATAGAGGTCGAGAAATTTATTTATAAAAATCACAATTTTCAGTATAGTTTCTCATGAGAGCTCGTGTTAAAAGTTGCAATTTCCAACATTAAATATTTCGATTTCCAAATGATGAAGCTTCTTGAAACTTTGTACACGCTTTTACCCAACATCGAAGAAGCTTTATTCACTTATTTAAAAAAATCTGTCGTGAAATTAGTTCGAAATTTTGGTTATTGTATAAAAAATGCAAATTACCTCGGACAATCTTGAATTTGGAGTATGTTTGTTCTTTAGTCAATTAGTAACAACGTTTTTTTAATGAACTTTGGCTCGCGAACGATTTAGTATGTAAGAAAAACTGAAAACAAAAATTTAGATTTGATCGTCGCCATACAACGTCCTTAATCGAAAACGAATTCGTGGCTCGAGAGGAAAAGATCTTCGGGAGAAAATTGGAGAGCAGGGAGAAATTGGTGCGAACGGAAGGTACGAGACGTTAAAACGGAAGGAGCAGCCAGAGGAAAGTGGAGGAGGTCACCCTCGTCGCGAAGGGCTTACAGGCGATCAGAAACCGCAGTCAAGCAGCAGGGAAAACCGCGCCAAGGATCTCTCTCCGTCGCGAGAGTCTTTTCTCCGTATATAAAAGCGTGTGGGAGCAAGTGAGAAAAAGGCTTTTCGAGGGTTGACCTCGTCCAAAGTAATAAGAATAAATGTGATTCTATTAAGGGTTCAATTGTTACGACACTCCGCGCGATAGGCCTGCGGGCTAAAAAGCCCAAGGAGCTGAAACCTCGAGTCAATAAAATCTACAGACTCTCGACGTGGAGCTTCTGCGACGAGGAGGAAAGAGAAAAAAGAAAAGTTTTGGGATCGTAGACGCCCGATAGGATCCTCATCCTCGCCGGCGAAAAAACAGCCGCGCACTCGATTTACATTCTTTCTCTTTTTCCGCTACACCGCCTCAACATCTTTCGCTAAAAGTCCGCGTGCGCGCGATGCGTTCGGACCGAAACCCGGCCAAAAACGATCCGTGAAAATAAGAGTGAAAAGGAGGGGAACCAAAACCTCGATTACGATCTTCTCGAACCCGCGCGATCGCCATTTAACGCGAGAACGATTATCGGACGATGCGCGTCTCGCTTTTCGAACGAAATTCTTTCCTCATCCCTTTTTTCCCAACATCCTCGCCGCCTCATCTTCCCCTCCTTCTCAACTTTCTCATCCCTCATCGCGATATACTCTCTTGATATCCTCGTAATTAATGCATATCAATCGCCATTGCCAAAACCTCTTTTTTTCCTCATTTTCAACCTCCACTTTTTCGCTCATCATCTGATAAAAAGTCTCGTTAACCCCCGACTCGCACAGCAGTCCGCGGAAACCTTTCCACAAAGTTTATGCCAATTTTTACCATTTTTTTCATTCATTTTCTTCGATTTTTCGAGATTTACTTTTTCGTTTCTTTTTCCAGTCGCTCAAATTTGTACAAAATCTTTAAAAAACCAAATTTTCTTCATTTTTTCAAGCATCGCTATTTTTTTTCAAAGAATTTAAACTTTCGGTCAAGATTCCTGCACATTTATAAATGCCCCTGCATGGGAATCCAGAAATTCGAGAGATTTCAGAATTTATAGAAAAAAAAAGAAAATTATGTGGCAAAAAATTGATATTTTATTTACGACTAAACGTTTTTATGAGAAGTCACAAAAATGTTGTCATTGCAGCAAGAAATATTCTGGAAAAGTCTCTTCGAAAAGTCAATTTTTATCATTCCATCCGTAAATTTTGCGGACAATTCTGTTGGAAATGAAAAATATTGTCAAAATAGCGAAAATTTCGAAATTATCCAAAAATATTTAGTCGACCGCGCCCAACAAAATATCGACGTTTTCTGTCAAAATTTAATTTCCAGTGCAAACGAAAAAACGTGCGTGAAAAAAGGAAAAAGACTCGCAGGAGCTTTTTTGTTATTACTTACCGAGCGTTGACGGAAGTGGCGTTGCCGACGTCGTCCATGGACGGTTTCCTAGAATGAAACCACGAATGAAATTCGTTATTGCTCGCCTGCAGCTGCATAATCGCGGGATGAGAGTTGTACGCGGTGTACAGATTAGTCGGCGTCGTTTGCCACATTTTGCTATAAGTTTGCACGTCCATGTCACCACTTTTCAGCCTCGAACCAATTTTTTTCTGTCCACACTCAAATTTTCTCAAAACAAAACGAGATACAAATTGACGAAGAAAAAAAGTGACATTTTCAAAAAAAAAAAATCGCACTCAATTCCGTTACATTTTCGCGAAAATCCTCAAGAGACACTTGGCGAGATTGAGAATGAAGAGAAAAATGGAAAATTTTGAAATTTTCGACAAAATCTCCGGCCCAAAAGACGCGCGTGGGTCAGAGGCTCACGATCGTCATCGAGGGAATTGACAGTGAGCTCCGGAGAGTCGCGTGGCTCTTGGCCTCGTGTTCGCATCTGAATTCCCACCCCCGAGTCAGAAGCAACTCGTGATCATCCCCTCCAGGCGAAGCCACCCCTCGGAGGAAACTTTTGTCCCGGTCGGTGCGCGCGCGCACGCCTCGGAACTTTGTGACTTCGTGACGCGACGAAAATCCTCGTCGCGGCTTGAAATTTCGGCACAAGCGAGATCGCCTCGCGCGCGAGGGGATGACTTGCTGGCGATTTCACGCAAACCCCCAAAAAACAGAGACTCGTCACACAAAAAGCCACACGCACACGCGAGGAAAGATGCTTCATCTTAATTTGCGGGGGTGCCCGCACTCGGGCAACCCCCATGGCGCCAATAAAACTCTCCAAGTGTCCTACAGTCTCAACATCCTTGTATATTCTTGCCCCTTCTCCGATCCCCATGACCCTCTCCAGCCCCTTCAAATCCCAAAGGACTCCCAAAGACTCTTTTCTCCCTATTTTTCGTATTTACGAATTAACCGATTCGAAACGCGCCCGGCTAATTCGTTTGTGAGGCATCGAGATTGATATTGGAAATCGAAACAAAAAACTCATCCATTCGTAACTGAAAATTTAATTTTGTCGAAAATCGTCGATATTTTTGGATAATTTAAAAAATGTTGTTATTTTCCAGAATATTTCTTGTTGCAGACAACATTTTTGTGATTTTTCGGAAAAAAAACGTTTAGTCGACCGTATCCAACGAAATATCAATTTTTTCCAACTAAATTTTCTTTCCAGTGCACGAAATTTTGTCCAGAGATCGAAAGATTTATCTCCATCGATCGCTGGACCATTCCAAAGCAACGAAACTCTGCCACGACGTAATTATAAAAGTAGAAATTAGCAGAAATAAATTGCTTCGTTTTGTTTCACTAAAAATGCCTTCTACAGAGAAAAGGGGAAGAAAAAGCCTGGTGCCGACTCGCTTATTCCTACTACCGTGAGTTTTTACCCGAGTGTCGTTTGGTCTGTCGTTACACAAGAGTTGGCGTAAAGCCTTTACTGGAAACTAGTCGCTTACCTCGGATCACGTTTCGTGTATAAAGTCTCCATCTTATGGAACGTGTACCTGCCCCGCACACAATTTATTACCTTCTATGAGCTATTTTTTTCGTCTCTATGTATTTTATGATAATCACTTTTACACGTAACTATTTATTACGTTAAAAAGAGTAAAAAAGGACAAAACCGAGGAAATTTTCGCGATTAAAAATTCCAACGACCTGCAGTGTCGATTCAAATTTAAGGCAGCAAAACTTTATTTAAGTGAGTAGTCGAAAAAAAAATTCGGTCCATTTATTTTCGAAAAAAATTACACTTTCGAGAACTTTTTTCAAAAATTCAATTTTTCCGGCAAACCAATCAATGGATTGGATTTTAAGTTACGGCAATGGATTCCCCAAGATTTTCTACCCCAAAATCACATACACATGAGTGCAAATCCAAGGTCAATTTCATCCCCAAATCACGTGATGAAATAATGAAAATTTTCACCACTCCATGCACGATCTTTAGAAATCTCGAGATTGTTTTTTTTTTTTTTATTCCCATTTCCCAGACTCGCTATGGGGGATTTTTCAAGGATCGTTTTTTCGGTTAGTGATTTGCAGTGATTCGGTATATCGCGATGTCTATTAAGGGGTTGATTCATGGGATGAAAAAAGTTGGCGGATCGCGTCGTCTCCCGTTGTGTCGTTTGCTCAGTGCGCGGGCGGGGGTCATTGGGAAGCTGCGCGGATGTGTTTGTAAACGAGATCTATATAAAATGGTTTTTCTTTGGATCGACTCGCGGGGGGGCTGAACGTTGGTCGTTAACTCGTTCGGCGTACCGCGCGCCGCGGCGGCGGCGGGGTCTCGTGCTCGACGGATCATCTTGGCTCATCGAAAGGTACAAGCAGCAGCAAGTTAAATAAGTACGAAGGTATGAAGCCTGATGCACGCGCGGGCCAAGACGACGACGAGTTGCGGCGATGCTGTCGCCCGTTTCTATATATGGCCAATGATGGAAATAAAAGGGCCGATCCCCCTGCTCAGCAGTGGACACTTGGATTAATAGTCAATCCGTACTAATTGCGCACGAGTCGTTGTCCGCGATGCTGCTGCGCAGCATCCCGGACAGAGAGATGCGGATGGACCGCGCGCAAGGCGCACGTTCTTCTTGGACAGGAGATCGCACGCGGGAGTAAAATAATTAAGGAAGGAATGAAAAGACTCATTATGCCGACTGAAAATCATGAGAGTTTACGCTGAAAAAAAAATTTTGGTGAAAATAGATCGATATTTTGTTGGATCCGTTAAACTAAACGGTTTTTTTTTTGAAAAATCACAAAAATGTTGTCATTGCAGCAAGAAATATTCAAGAAAGTCTCTTCAAAAAGTCAATTCTTGTCATTCCAACCGTAAATTTTGCCGAGAGTTCCGGTGGAAATGAAAAATGTTGTCAAAATAACGAAAATTTGGAAAACATTCAAAAATATTGAGTTTGCCGTGTTCAACAAAATGTCGAGGTTTCTTGACAAAATTGAATTTTCAGTGATACGCCCTTTTGTCGGGTAATACTTGGGCCTGGAGTTCATCGATGTACAAGTTACAAATCGAGAGTCTTTGATGTATAAAAGCTCTTTCCTCCTTTTCTTTTGTACACTCGTTTCTCTGCTTACCTTCTTCATGATTTCTTTGGCGATTCTCATCGCGCTCGCTCTCTCATTCGTAAAGATTCTTTTTCGCATACGGCCCCATGAGGAATGAAACACAGAGCGACTCGAGCTTTCTTTCTCTTCGGCGTTGCGTGCCCCTTCATCAAAGTTCCACTACCGATTAATCGACTCTGCGTCGCGTCTCTCGAACTTGCATTCTTCGTTTCTTTACCAACGCGCGCCTGCTTTTGCTTCTTCCATGCGCGACAAAGACACACGTTGCTCCTCCTCATCCTCGATTTTCTTGCCTCCCTTACACACGCCCGGATCCCTTTATTTTTACTCGGCCTTTTTTGCCTTACGAATTTCTCTCCCTCTCCCTCTCCCTCTCTCTCTCCTGCTGGTGCAGTTTGTACTCCTCTCCAGAGAACTTCTGTGTGCTACTTTGGTGAACCGATGTTTATCGTGTCTCCCCGGGGGACTCGCGAGAGATGCCCGAGCACTTTTACCCTCTTGCTGATGTTTCTCGTGCTTACGCACGATACACGCTTACGCGAGATATGCCTCGTACCGCGGTGATTAATGCCCAATCGATTCTCACTTTTTATCCAGCTAATTACACGTTATTCCATTTTATTCTAAATTTTATGCACCTCTTATTCATTTTTTAAGGACGTTTTATGCCGACGCTCGAACCTAAATGTTTCTTTTCAGTTTTTCTTACATACAAAATGGTTCGCGAGCCCAAGTCCATTAAAAAAACGTTGTTACTAATTGATTGAAGAACAACATACTCTAAATTCAAGATTGTCCGAGCTAATTTGTATTTTTTACATAATAACCAAAATTTCGAACAAATTTTGCGACCGATTTTTTTGAAAAACTAAATAAAACTTCTTCGATGTTACGCATAAGCGTGTGCAGAGTTTTAAGAACTGCATGCACTATTGAGAAATCAAAATATTCAATATTGAAAATCGCAACTTTCAACACGCGCTCTCATAAGAAAATACTGAAAATTGTGATTTTTATAAATAAATTTCTCGACTTTTACATAATGAATCGCTTGAAATTTACTAAAGAACAAAATAACCAAAATTCAAGATTGTCCGACCTGATTCGTATTTTTTATATAATAACCAAAATTTTGAAAGAAATTTACGACCGATTTTTTTGAAAAATTCAATAAAGCTTCTCCGATGTTACGCAAAGCAAAGTTTGAAGAGGCTTCACCACCACTTAAGAATGGAAATATTTAATGTTGAAAATTGCAACTTTTAACACGCGCTCTCATAAGAAACTACTGGAAATTGTGATTTTTATAAATAAATATCTCAATTCCTACATGGTGAACATTTAATGGAATTCTATCGATAGAAAATTGTCGATAATTCCGAAAGAACGAGCATTTTTCGAGCAATGATTATTTTTCTAAAATTTCCTAATTTATTCCTTGGACACGTAATTGGATATTCCCGTCACCTTGGATCATCGAAATGATTGCGCGCGCATGAAAATTAAACGACGCCGGTATATTCATCTCGTACGTGCGTTTATCTCTTTTTCTCTTTCCCGATCGCGATCTCCAGCATATCGAGTCTCGCGGGGAGACTCGTCCTTCATTCCACTGCCATTTTCGGAAAAGCAGCATTTTACTCTTTACTCGAGTCGCATGGGATAGGAGATCAAGAGGAAAGATCGCGAGTCATGCCGCAGAGAGGAGAAAGAGAGAGAGAGAGAGAGAGAAATGAAAATAAAGCGAAGCTAAAGAGGGAGGAATAAAATGAAGAAAATGAAAGAGCCAGAAAAAAGAGGAATTAAAGTCGACAAGAAGCTCCACATAATCCCTCACCAATGCTCGCCGATCGCGTCGAGCTCTCCGAGCAAAAAATTATTTGTCAATTAAAATTATACGTGCCCCGAGACATTATCGCGTCCTGCTCTTTCGTCCTTTCTCTTTCCGCTGCTCCTTCATCTCGCGCCTGATGCAATGTCACCAATATCTTTTCCGCTCCTTCCCAACACTGCAGCCCGCGCGCCGATTATTTAAACGTTTCGCTTTTGCTCTCGCGCGCCCCATACGCCAACGATCAAGGCCGCAATGACGTATGGAATAGTTTATCTTATGAAAAACGACCAACAACATTTCCCTCGACCTTTCGAGCTGACTCGCAAGTTTTATAACGAGCAATGCTTTGTGACCTGCCGATCAAATCATTTCGCAGGATATTATTGCGTGCCCCAATAACGAGAGCTCTTCATAAATCGCGCACTGCTCTTGCAGCATCCCTTTCATTAATTATCTTTTTCATAATAAGGAGCAGTAAAAAATGGTCAAATTTCTCAGAAAAGTCTTTCTGGCTCTTCGGCAGCGGAGCTCGATCAAAAAATCGAATTGGGAGCGTCCGAGGACGCTGAACTTTGACCCATCCCGTTCAGGTCACTCGCGAATCGTTAAGAAATCCGAAAACTCCAAGATTTCGTAAGTTTCGACTAAAGTAAGCGAATTTTTGCATCTTGAGACATTTTCTGGTTTTTGGAACTTGGGAAAAGGAGGGACAGGAGGAAGGAGCAAATTCTCGTCATCCTCGACCGCTGTTGCTGCCTTCACGACTTCTCATAACGCCCCATAAATCAAGGGCTATCCTCGCGGACATGCAGGACGTTTTCTCTCTCTGCACATAATTCAGAGACTGTGCGCGTCTTCCCTGAGGGGAGAACCCTGCGACCGGAACTGCCAAAGCATCCCTCTAATAGGCTCCAATGACACTCCGGAAATTAATCCCACCCGAAAATTCTACTTGAAATTTCGTTGCAATTTTCACAATACTCCATTTCCTATGATTCGAAATGGAAACGTTAAATTTTCGTGTGAAATTTCGTTAATTTTTATCCCTCAAATCTTCGCCTTATCAAAAACGCTCCAAATTCAATCAACTTGACGTTTTTTTAATTGAAATCTAATTAATCGAATAAATTCCGTTCCAATTTTCACAAAACTTCTTTTCCTATGATTCGAAATGGAAACGTTAAATTTTCGTGTGAAATTTCGTTAATTTTTATCCCTCAAATCTTCGCCTTATCAAAAACGCTTCAAATTCAATCAACTTGACGTTTTTTTAATTGAAATCTAATTAATCGAATAAATTCCGTTCCAATTTTCACAAAACTCCTTTTCCTATGATTCGAAATGAAAACGTTAAATTTCCGTGTGAAATTTCGTTAATTTTCATCCCTCAAATCTTCGCCTCATCAAAAACGCTCGAAATTCAATCAACTTGACGTTTTTTAAATTGAAATCTAATTAATCGAATAAATTCCGTTCCAATTCTCACAAAAATTCTTCTTCTATGATTCGAAATGAAAAACTTGAATTTTTCGTGTGAAATTTCGTTAAATTTCGACCCAAAATCTTCGCCTCATCGAAAACGTTCAAAATTCAATGAACTGGACATTTTTTATTAAAACTTAATTGATTGAACGGATTTTAATAATTAATTTTGTTCCAATTTTCTGAAAGCTCCATTTCCAATTATTCGAAATAAAATCGTTGAATTTTTCGTGTGGAATTTCGTTCATCTTCATCCCAAAATCTTCGCCTTATCAGAAACGTTTGAAATTCAATGAACTGGACGTTTTTGATGAAAAATTAATTAATCGAATAATTTCTGTTTATGTAGCGAACTGAAATAGATTGCGCGTGTTTCATTGATTCGAGGCAACTGCTCATTTGCATGGGAAGAGAATGCAGAGGGCAAATAATAGAGACAACCAAAGAGGATCATGGGGACTATTGGTCCATGTCGTTTCCCTAACCTACATGTATACATAAAATGTATATAAACTGTATCCATATAAATACATGTATATAAAGTCTGTGTGTGGATTCTCCGACTCTCGAAGATTCTCTGGTCCCATTCAACCGGTGGATTCTCTCTCTCTCTCGCTCTCTTTCTCTGGTTGAGGCTTTTCGCTCGCCCACTCATTCGTTCATTCATACACGGAGCCAGAGATGCGCGCACGCGATTTGAATCGATAAGCAAACCTTGAGAGGTCTCTCGGAAGCAAAAGATCTCCGCACCTCGACCTCTCTCTCTCTCTCTCTTTCGCTGTTTGCCTTGACGTAAGAATTACTATATATCTGGACGTGTATAACACACACAGCAGGTGCCTCTGATTCTCTTTCCATTCCAGCATCCGAAAGAAAGAGAAAGAGAGAGAGAGAGGAAGAAAGTGATGCTGCACGCATCTCCTCGGAGATGAGAGCTCAAGCTCGACTATTACACCTTAGGGCATCACCGGGGCACGCGCGTGGAACGTGCCCCCCTGGTGTGCCGCGAATGAATCCTCTTTCAAGATCTGTTTGTCTCGCTCGTCAGGCTTGTCGTCATTAGCATCCTTGGCGCTTAATCCTTTCCCCAAAATAAAAGCAAATATCGATTCGCCAGGAAAATCGATATGTTGGAAACGTTCGACTACACGTTTTTTTTTTTTAATCACCAAAATTTGTCATTGCAGCAAGAAATATTCTAGAAAATCTCTCCGAAAAGTCAATTTTTGTCATTCAATTCGTAAATTTTGCCGACAGTTGCGTTAAAAATAAAAATTAATGTCTAAATAACGAAAATTTTGAAAATATCCAAAAATATTCAGTTCAGAATTTCTGAAAATATTCAGAATTTTCAATCGCAATATTTGTTGGAAATGAATTTGGAATTATTTCGAAATATCGGGTGCAGAACCTTTTCGCCTTTTTCGCCAAAAATCCTCTTCGATCGTCAGTGAAAAAAAAAAAAAACGCGCGCCACAATGTTCGAGACCCTCGTCCCTCAGGAGCGCGCGCGCGCGCGGACAAGAGGAGCGACGGACCGATGGAAAAGATGGACGGTGGACCGTGCGCGCTGAGGGCTCATTACGTCCCATGTGCGCAAGGAATGCACACACGACGCTCTCGTCTCCTCAATCGCGTCTCATCCTCTTTTGCTCTTCCTCCGTCACTCACTCCCGCCTGCTTCAATGCCTTTCATTCACCCGCGCATCTAAAGTATCAAAGAGTAAGGGGCACGTATCGGACGAGAACTGTCTGTTTCGTCGAATGAGCCAAAAATCCCGGCAGCAACGAATCAAGCCCAACGAGACCAACTTTTGCAGTAACGATATCCAGTTAAATTCCCTTTTCCTTGTCCATCCAAAATGTCAATTTTTTCGCATAGACTTTGATAGAAATTTCAATTAAAAAATGAAAAATCGATTGAAAAAATTGGAAAATTTTTTTCAATTTATTTTATTTGTTTTATTCATTTTATTTTAATTATTTCATTTTAATTATTAGCAATTTTGATAATTAGATCGGCGAATTAAAATCGAACGATTGATCAATCGATAAATTATTCTTTTTTTAATTTTTTTCATTATTTTTTTTTGATTTTCTTGGATTCGGTGCAATTTTCTCGCTTTTGTGGACCGATCGCCGAGGAGCAGGAGGAAGAATATGCGAGAAGAGTTTGGGGAAGGCGTGCAGAGTTGATTTATACCCGCGCGAGGAGAAAGAACTCTCGTGGACCCTGCACCTTGGCTACTCCTTGTGCCGCGCGCTTTTTCGAACCTGCTTCCTCTTTCTCTCCCCCTCCCCCATCCCCGATCGAGACTTTTCATTGCTCTCTTGGCTCTGCTTATTTCCGAAGAGAGTCGCGACGAAGCAACGCTTTCTCGTCGCTGCTCCTGCTGTACTCACTCTCCGAACAATGGAATTGCGTCGGGACGTCAATCTCCCCGATCAATCACCTCGCTCTTTTGCGACAACCAGCTCATACGTGTGTGTGTGTGCGTGTGTGTGTTCACATTTTCTCGATACTCTTTTTACACTCCGCGGTTCCGTGTCTATTCTATTTTGTCCTCGAACTTGATCGCTTTCGAGAGTTTTTCTCGTACTCGAGAAAAATCACAAAAAAAACGTGTGGGCGTTAAAAAAGGAAGAAAATTTTGTTGGATACGTTTGAACGTTTTTTTTGAAAAATCACATAAATTTTGTCATTGGATCATTCAATATTCTAAAAATTTTCTTCGAAAAGACAATTTCTGTCATTCCAATCGTAAATTTTGGTGACAGTTTCGTCAGAAATGAAAAATGTCGTCAAAATTACGAAAATTTTGAAATCATCCAAAGATATCGAAGTTTTTCGATGAAATTCAATTTTCAGTGGCCGGATTAAAAATGGAGTGGAATGAAAAGTCGAAAATTCTTACCTGTCAGTCCAGCAGAGCGCATCGTCGCGATACCTGAAACCAGAAAAATATGTATTACCAAAACGAAGAATCGAAAAATAGTCCAAAAGAATAAAAAAAAATGAACAGGAGGGGGAGAAAAAAAACTGCGCTGACGTCTCTGACGTGTCTCCAGGCACTTTTGTGTTCCCTATTATAAAGAAATACGAGAAAAAAAACGTGGCCTATAAAAAAAAAAGAAAAAAATGAGCCCGAGTTCGACGACGCGTGAACGTGCGGCGAGAAAGTCGTTGGGACGCTGGTATCGCTAATTCGTCGCGGTCTCGCGGAACCTCCAACACAGAGCCGGGGTGTTTGGAACCCTCTCAGACTCCGCGTTGCTCTTATGACGTCTACATCGCAATTTCGCCGCCGCCGCAGCAGCCACGAAAAAGGGCGAGATCTCTCCGAGATTCAGCATCCGAAGCTCCTTGAGTTTCGCCCTTTTCCCGCACTTCTGCGACACTCCTCGATTCATATTTATGTGCATTATGCCGTATGTGAAATGCACACACACACACAGACGCATTTTCCTTCTTGCTGCTCGTGCCCGCGTACGGGAGAATTCCCCTTAGCGCAAAGCGCGTGTTGCGGCTTACAGGAAAAAGCTTTTATATGAAAGCTCCGCGCCGATGAATAAGATCGTCGTCGTAAATTGTCCGGGCGAGCCTAATCTCGCGGTTCGGTGAGTGCCTCCTAAGGACGTCCACGTTTTCTTTTTTTTTTTCACTTCACTTTTTCTACTCGACTCTCCCCGGAGCTCGGGCCGGGGAAAAAACTGGTGACGGAAAAATTTATTAAAAAAATTGACAATTTGATTCAATTTTTTTTTATGGGGCTGATCAGCCATGAAAACCCCATGGGCAGGGGCATTCAAATAAAATTATAATAACACGGTTTCCTGATTGAAGATTTTTCTATGGAATGGTCATGGAAAACCGCATGAAAATGGGCTTAAAAAAAATAATAATAACACGGTTTCCTGATTGAAGATTTTTCCATGGGGCGGCCATGGAAAACCCGTGGTTATAGGGAAAAAAATGACAACAAATTTGTTTGCGATTGATTGTCTTTTATGGGGGAAAAAATTAGAAATAACAAAATTGTTTGCAATCGATTTTTGTTTATGGCGCTGACAAAACCCCATGGACAGCAAGATTTAAAAAAACTTATAATGACACAGTTTCCTGAGTGAAGATTTTTGCCACGGAACGGCCATGGAAAACCCCATGGGGAAAAATGAATTTTTGAAAACGTAATGAAAATGGAACGCCACGAGGTGGAATTTGCCATAAAATTTAGTGTCTTTCGATAATCCGGCATCGTATTTAGACTCATAATTGTTTTATTCATAAGACCAAGGGGACCAGAATCCGTCCAGATGCAAATACGAAAGGAAAGATCGAACTTTTAATGAAGTCATAAATCTTAAAGCGTCTGATTCCCTGAAATACCGACATCGCTGTTTTCCCCCTCTACAAGGATTCCCGATGTGCACGCAGCAAGAAATTAAGTGCGCGTTATAGTTTCGGTATGCAAGGAATGAAGGAACTCGGGGATCCTGCACGAAGCCGTCGAGGAAAAGACACGAGACTTATTCGTGGGTAGTTCGGACACGGCCAGGGCGATCGAGCCTGCATTTCTCGTCTCTGGGGCGTGGAACGTCCTAGTCGCGGATTGTTCGCTCCGTTATGGGGATCTGTCAACGGGACATGATTTAAAGCCAAATATTACGACAGGAAAACACATTCCGGACGCCTCATCGTCCAACACCCTCCCTTTTCTCTTTCTTTCTCTCATTTATTTTTCCTTCGGCTCCTGGACCAAGAACGAGGGCAGCCCGAACCATTTTCCACCTAGAAAAATCCCCCAACGAACTTTCGCTGATTCTTCCAATGTCGGCCGAGTCTATGGGGGTAAAAATGACGCAACGAACCTTGCAGGGCTTAACACACACGTACGCAAACCTCCTCGCAAACTCCCTCCCTCGTTCCACACTCCTCTGTGTCTTCGGCTACATATATTTTTGCCTGGACACGTATGCGTGTGAGCTGCTAGGCCAACAACGCCTCGTTTCCCACTTGGAGATACGTCGGCTCGCGGTTTATTACCGGGATGCCGAAATGGCTTTCGGTCTCCTGGCGGAACATTGATTTAATGCCGGAGTAATTGGTCCCGCAGTCGCACCCGTACAACTCGAACTGGACACCCGACGTCTCTATGACTTTGCAACTTACACCATAACGTTTACGTCTCCACCCCCCGTAAAGAGTTTCCAGTCTTTAAAAACCATAAAATTATTCGTCCCCGAAAATTTTCTTTCCCATTGATTTTTTCACATTAATTCAGAAAAAATTTCATTCAAAATTAATAATTTAATGACAAAAAAAATAAAATTTGGATAGCAATTTTATGTGCCCATTTAACTAGAAAATATTTTTCGTTTCCATTGAATTTTCTTACTTTTCTTAGGGATCAAATTTTCTCCTGAAATAAAATTTGAATGGAAATTTTATGCAAGACTAAAGGGGGGGGGGGGGTGCGATTTTCCGGTATGAAGCTGCAGCGCTCCTTTCATCCATGATAACTTACCGAGATATGCGACAGCGTTGAACCGAAACTGTTTTGGACCGGTTTGATATTCGATACATTTGAGCCCAGCAACTTTTTATTCGAGGATTAAAATGAAATTCAGTGAAAATTTATAATGAATTAAAATAAAATTGAAAAACAAATTTTATAATAAATTTCAATGAAATTCAATGAAAATTTTATTTATTCACATTAAATTACTGAATATTTTTCATGCTTCCCGTAAATTCGCACGAATTCGATCCAAATTTGTTTTTTAGTCTCCCCCATATGTGTCGATAATCGTTGAAATAGCGAAAATTACGAGAAGCTTGTGGGAACCCCCTCGTAGGAAGAGGGATGAGCATCGAACGGACATTCTGCGGCGTTATTGCGAGTTTTATTGCTCTCGACCACACACAGAGAGCAAGGAGCCAGGCGGACACAAAACCACCACAAATAAGCGCGTGATATATATCGCGTTTGGAAAGCTCGCGTCGAACTCTCTCGCCTCTCGGGCGTCTGTACAATATAACGACGTTAGGATGCTTATTAAACTTTGACGTCGTTGTGCGCCTCGCGCGGTGCACTACCCTTCTCTTTTCTCCCCCATATCGAGAGCCTCCGCAACCGAGACTGCCCCTCTAAACGAACTAGCTCGCAATCCGACTCGTTCCGCTCCGCTGCGGCGAGCAAGCGGCGATCGAACGGCCCATTATCAATTATTAATCGCCCCATGCCCGGCTAAGTACCATGTTTGCGTTTATGCGCTCCTCGTACACGCGTCTTCGAGTTTTACTCCGAATCAAAATGTAATTGAATACAAGCCATTTATCCATATGCACGGCCCAATTATTAGCCCGCAGTATATCGATTTATTTCGATGTATCGATAATTAGTTGTAAAATCGCGCTAAATCAAGCAGGTGTCCATCGATAACCACCTTCCCTCGATTCCGAGACATTGATTAATGTTCCCAGCAGAGCATCCACTCGCGTCTGCACTGAAAAGCAAATTTTTTTGGAAAAGATCGATTTTTCTGTTTTTTTATTGAAAAATCACGAAAATTTTGACATTGCAACAAAATATCGACGTTTTTCGACAAAGTTCAATTTCTGGTGTCACTGAAAAGAAAGTTTTGTTGGAAAAAATTGATATTTTTTTTGGATACGTTGGACCAAACGTTTTTTCGAAAAATCCCAAAAATTTAGTCATCGCAGCAAGAAATATTCTTGATAGTCTCTTCGAGAAGTAAATTTTTGTCATTCCAATCGTAAATCGCGCTGGCAGTTCCGTTAGGAATCAAAAATATTGCCAAAATGACGAAAATTTTGAAATTATCCAAAAATATTTAGTTGTTTAACAAAATATCAACGTTTTTTGACAAATTTCAATTTTCAGTGTGCAAAAGTGATTTTTTTCCTCAGCGTAAAACGAGCTCGAATCCGCAAAGATTCTGAGCGAGAAAAAAACAACTAAAAAAATCGTATGATCGCGTTGCGGCTGCGCGCGATCGCGTGCAGCAAATTACGGGCTTCTCGCGCGAGTTCAGGAGGCGCAACGCGCAATTCGCTCGGCGTGTAAAAAAGTTGCTAATATTGTATAGCGAGCCCCGCGCACACATCTTCATCGCGCGCGAGGTGTTGATTATTATTCCGCACAAAAATGTAATTGTAGGCGTAGGGGAATCTCGTGTGCAGCAACAAATTGATAAATCGCATAGTTATCAGCAGCTGCGATCCGCACAATTGGTAAATTTCAATTTTCACACCCTCCGCGTCTCTGTAATAACGCAAAAAACACAAAGAATTGGCATTTTCGAGTTCGTAACGTGAAAAAATGAGAAAAAGTCGACAATTTCGCGGGGGACACTCGCAGGATTTCGAAAAAATGCAAATTTATTGGATCGAAAACCACAAACGCGATCGTGTCTCTACGAAAAGTCATAACACGACCAAATCGTCGTCGACGTGGCCACGTTCGGTGTCACACATATGGCGCGCTGCCTTCCGCAAGCCTTGCTGCCTCTTTCCTCGATCACGTCCTCGTCGTCCCCCTTCTCTCGATCCTGCTCCTGGTGTAAAGTTCAACTTTGGAGAAAACGCCCGCGTGCCGGCTGCGCGGAATGTCCTCGAGGCGTCAGCACGACTGGCACACACGAGACTCGAGAGAATCGTCGATGCTTTTCCGATCGTCGCAACATCACGATCCCCGCCCGCACGACCCCAAACAAAACCAACAAAAATCTCCAACAAATTACTCTCTAATCGAATATTCAGCTAAATCATAAATTTCGGACGAAAATTCGACTCGAATCTCTTTCCAGAGGCTTCAGGGACTCGGTGCAACGAAATTTCCATTTTTATTTCCTCATTTCCTTCCTTTTTCACAAAATTTCCAAAATTTTTCCACGCGATTTTCAAAAACTGTCTAGCAACAAAAAGAGAATTTTTTGTTTTGAATCATCTATTAAATTTGATTTTAATTTTTTATAAAATTTCCATACAAATTTAATTTTTATTTAATTTTTCAATAAATAATCGATTTCTTTTCAAAATTCCCATTCAAATTTGATTTCAAGAGAAAATCCACTTGCAAAGAAATCGGAGAAACTTCAATGAAATTGACAAATAAAATTTCCATACAAATTGTATTTAAATTTAATTTTTAAATAAATTATTTATTTTTATCAAATTTCCATTCAAACTTGAATTCAGAGGAAAATTCACTCAAGAAAAAAAGGAAAAAAATCCAATGAAATGGATGAATGAAATTTCCATAGGAAATCTTAGTTTTTTTTATCATTATATCATAAAATGATGATTTGTTGGAGAAATTTTAGGATGAATTGGACGAAAAAATAGAGACGAGTTTGAAAAAGTTTGTTCGCTTCTTTGGGAGTTATTTTTTTGTCGACAGCAAGTTGTAAGGACCAACCGATATGTCGGGGCATAACAAGTGCCACCGGTGATGCTGGAAAAAGGTGAGAGAAAATGGTAAAGTATAGAGAGCGTAAAGAGAAACGTTCCTTTTTGGCACCCCTCGTAAGTCATGCTTCGGCAAACTTGATTCCTACTTTTGAAGTCTACTCCGGGCGACTGTCGTCCTCGCTCGCGTAGTTGTTGTCGGGGAGTCTCGCTAGGCCAGAGAGATTTATTGAGTGCTCAGATAAAGGGAGAGAAACAAGATCAGCTGCTACACGCACGCTGCATCACAAGTTTTCAGAGATTTACGCTTTTTCCTTCTTCTCTCTCTCTCTCTCCCTCTCGCTCTCTGCTTTTTTTTCACCTCGTCCTAAGTATTTGAAGATTGACACTGAATAAATTTGGAGACCTTTTTATTAATGTATTCCTGGCTCATCTCACTGCCGATATATTTATTGCAGTCACGAGCCACTGATTGTCAACAGGATTTTCGAATCTTGTCTCTTTATGTAAAAACAATTTTCTTCCAAGATTTCAAAAGAGATTTTCGTTCGATTATAATTGTTCTCGATTATGTTTAGACGATTTTTTTTTAACATACAATTTTCGAACGATTGAGGAGAAAAAAATTGAAGACTTGGAAGATTTTGCTCCTCATAGAGGAAGCAACGGTTAACATTTTTTTGTACTGTTTTTAATGTCAATGTGCGTAAAATGTCCAAAAACATCGAAAAATCATATCTAGAAAAAATTTCCGGATGTGTGTGTGTTCTGACACTGTAAAATTCAAACCTTTATAACTCGAGAACAGTTCGAGCTGCAGGACTCCCGTTTTGCACAGATGTTAATCCATACAAGCTCTTCATTTTCTGAGACTTTTGTCGGAATCGCTAAAAAAATACGAATTCTACGGCATTTTGAAATTTTCAAAAAATTCTGTCACTGCTCTAACTTCCGCAGATTTTAAAATTCATTACTAATTTTTTTTTTATAAATAGAATATTATAATGGGAAGGTTGGTATTAAATTTGGGAAATATCGGTCGAACGGTTGTAATTCTATGATTTTTCGAATTTTATGAAAATCTGAGTTTTTCGAAAAATCGTCTAACCGCTTTAATTTTTGCAATTTTTCTAAGATATTGTGTACACGTCCGTGCGTGCTCTTTACTTTCTAGAAATGTTGTAGAAATTGTATAATTTAAATCCAAATACAAAAAACACTGCAAATTGTTTCCTTGAGATGTTCGAGTTTCCTCTATGAGGAAGCCAAAATAAGAAACATTGTTTCTCATAGAGAAAGATTTGAGCATCGTGCATCTTGTTTTTTTTTTTTATTATTCCATCAGTCTTTCGGTAGCGAGGAATTCGTTTATCATCCGCCTCCGTGGTCCATTGCAAAACGCGAGAGCGTTCTTCACGTCGTCGTTGCTTCCTCTCTCGATTTCTCGTGGACGGAGGAAAAAAGTTCAAGAGAAACAGAGAGAGATTTTTCTCTCTCTTTCTCTTGCTTGACGCGGCGGTCACTGATCCTCCATCGGAGATTTTGCCCAGCCTCACGAGAGTGCAAGCAAGATGCACTTTTGAGTGGACCTCTTCTGGCGCAGCATCCCTTTGGTCCTGGCTTTTCTTTCTCTCTCTCTCTCTCTCTCTCTCTCTCTGCGTCTCTGTGTGGCATAGCTGGCGCATTATCACATACGTTAAGTTTTTTCTTCGCGCCCCTCCCCCACCTGCCCGAGTCTCTCTTTCTCTCAAGACTCGTCGAGAGGAAGCTCGCGCTGCCAAAAGCCGAAAAACGAAACCGATCGATCGGCACAGCGGCCTCAACACACGAACCAAACTCTTCGATTTCTTCTGGCTCTCGCCATTTCTCTCCGCATCTCTCTTTTCCTTCGTCTGCTCTTGCCGCCCAGCAAAATCGACTTCTCCCTTCATCGCGATCCTTCCTCGACAAATTCCTATACAAGCCTAGAAAAATCGCGTTTGTCGAATTAAATACCGCCACTCGAGATTTTTAATCAACCGCTCGAAATATCTCTTCGAACCATTTCTTCATGGCCGCACCGAAAATTAAGGTTTCTCAGGTAACGTCGATTTTCCGCTGAACACGGTGAACCAAATATTCTTTCATAATTTCAAATTTTTTGTTATTTTGACAATATTTTTCATTTCTAACGAAACTGTCAGAAAAATTCACGATTGATGTGACAAAAATTTAATTTCCGGAGAGATTTTCGAGAATATTTCTTGCTGCAATGACGAAAATTTTGTAATTTTTCAAAAAAAGTTAAGTCGATCCAACAAAATATCGATTTTTTACCAACAAATTGTGAAAATTTTTGGCAAAAAACGTCGAAATTTTTAGTTGAACACGGTCAACTAAATATTTTTGGATATTTTCAAAATTTTCGTAATTTTGACGATATATTTTTTATTTCTAACGCAACTGTCAGCAAAATTTACGATTGGAATAACAAAAATTGACTTTTCGAAGAGACTTTCCAGAATATTTCTTGCTGCAATGATAAAAATTTTGTGATTTTTCGAAAAAAAGGTTCAATCGAACGTCTCCAACAAAATATCGATCTTTTCCAACAAAATTTTATTTTCACTGTGATAAATATAGAGTCGCGCGCGTTCCTCGGTAACTCTTCTCGACAACAGGAGAGACAATGGACGTGAGTAATTCTACCGTCGCGTCCAACTCTGCTCCTTCATATATATACATATATAAATCTGAAGATATAAAAATATATATACCACACACGCAGAATTTCTGCGGATTGACGTAATTGCTCTGAAGGGAAAAAAACGCAGTAGAAATTAATCGATCGGCGTGCAGCAGCAACGCGAATCCCAAGAATTCAGTTCCACAACGCGCACGTCTATTTTTCAATAAACATTTACAACATCATATATTTTTATAGCAACGTCGCCGCAACCGCGATTGTTGCCCTCTTCCAGGATTCCCACTCGCCACATTTTTTACCTCAACCCATGGATTTTATTCCCCGAAGAGTGCGGATAAACAGGAAATGAAAAATGTTGTCGATTCCACGCGCAGGCCGAAAGACTGGCCCGCAAATGCCATACGCAAATCCCCATGAATTTAAAGTCCAGGGGCAAGCGAAAATACCACAAGACGGAAGTGGAAAAAGAAACGCTAGTCTGATCGCGGTAGAAAAGCGATCGGCACGATCCATCCTCGAGCTCTCGAACCAACAGCAAGTGGACGACACAAAAAAACTCATTTCTCTTTCGCTCTTTCCTCGATCGTATGATTCTAGTCCTCCCGCAGAGTAATTTCATTCTTATTCCAAACGACTATCCCGAGAAACGTCACCGTGCGCGGGAAAACTTGTGGGGCACGCTTTTCAATTACCGAAGGAAATAGCCAGAGCCGGAAAAGAAACGCGAACGTCCTGTGCGCGGAACGTAAATGATGGGATTGGTAATCCGTATAAAGGTTTTCAATGCGAACAGTCCTCATGACGAGATCATGCTTCGTCGTCCTTTATTTCCTTTTTATTCAACTTTTTTTCTCTCTCTCTCTCTCTCTCTCTATCTCTCTGTTTATCGCACCGTCTCGGTCTCCCCCATGGACGATAAAAAGTTGCAGTGCGAATGCGCGTGTAAGTATCCTTCGTGACATTGTTTCCCGTTCGAGAGCTCTCGGCAAAGACGAGTCTTCCACTTACAAACTCCCTCGTCAACAATCTTTTACCTTTTCCACTTTATCTCTCCTTCTCCACCACTTATGAGAATTAAGAAGATCCTTAAGGGGGCATGAAAAACAATTCACTGCCCATTTAATCGCTACTTTAACTAGCAAAATCGTTATCGAACTATCGGCAGCTCCAGAGGAGGCATGGGAACATTTCTTCAAACCAGCAACAGCAGTGACTCTTTCTATTTCACGATTAAGGACGTTGTATGGCGACGCTCAAATCTAAATGTGTTTTTTTTTTTTTTTTTCATTTTTTTTTACATACAAAATGGTTTGCGAGCCCAAGTTCATCTGAAAAACGTTGTTACGAATTGACCAAAGAACAACATACTCTAAATTCAAGATTATCCGAGATAATTTGTATTTTTTATATAAAAACCAAAATTTTAAACAAATTTTGCGACTGATTTTTTTGAAAAACTAAATAAAGCTTCTTCGACGTTACGTAAAAGCGTGTGAAACGTTTTAAGAGGCTTCACTATTTAGAAATCGAAATATTTCATGTTGGAAATTGCAACATGCGCTCTCATGAGAAACTACTGAAAATTGCGATTTTCTTATACATATAAATATCTCGACTTTTGGTCAGCAAAATCAGCAAATTTGGTCAAACAAATTTACGATTGGAATGACAAGAACTTACCTATCGAAGCGACTTTCTGTAATATTTCTTGCTGATAACAAAATTTTCTTGGAAAAGATCGATATTTTGTTGGATCTGTTCGACTAAATGTTTTTTTTTGAAAAATCACAAAAATGTTGTCATCGCGGCAATAAATATTCTAGAAAATCTCTGCGAAAAGTCAATTTTTGTCATTCCAATCATGAATCTTTCTGAAAGTTTCGTTAGAAATGAAAAATATTGTCGAAATAACGAAAATTTTGAAACTATCCAAGAATATTCAGTGCTCAACACAACATGGATGTTTTTTCATGAAATTTAATTTTCTCTGCGTCGTGAAAAACTAAACGAATCCCTAATTTATTGCTCCAAATGATTGTGTTTTTCGAATTCTAAAATTCGTTTTCAGCGAAATTGAGAAAACAGGATCTCGGTCCTTAAAAATTTAACTTCCATTATATAATAAATCGAGACAATTCGAGAATAATCGATCGTCGTGCGGCTAAAAAATAAGGAAAGGAATGAAAGGGAAAAAAAGAAATTTACTGGGCTACGTGACAAATGAAGTAAAAGGGGCAAATGAGGATAACTCAAAGCTCGAGCACGTGATAACTCTGCACACACACACCCATAGATATATTTATTTGTATCTCGATATAGAGAGGAGGAAAAGAGATGCGAGAGAAATCCCAAAATGGAAGCAGATTCCCAGAACGCTTTTATACTTTTAGTCTGTGTTTGCAGCATCGGGCGTTCCAATTATTAAACAAAAAGGGCTGTGCTCTTGATGCTTAAAGGCAAAGGGAGGCGGGGCTAAACGCAGGCTCTGTAAGAATCTGTGGCATCGAAGTTTCATACAGCGTGAAACGAGAGCGAATGAGAAATGTCCGAGGTTGCACGAAGACAGAGAGAGAGAGCGGGAGAGAGAGAGAGAAAAGGTGAATGCGAGGGCATGAAGCAGAGGGAGGGAGAATTCCCGAGAACGTTGATCCGGCGATGACGGGAATGTCATTCGACCGGTGAGGACGAATAAATCTGAGGTGAGACACAACCTTAAAAGGAAAGTCGTTCTTTCTTTCTTTCTCTTGTACGAATTGAGGCTTCTCGAGTGCGTGATCATGTCCCCGCGCGCGTTCATCACCCGCGCGAATAACCATTATTCCGATCACACAGCGAAATCTCTTTCTCTCATCCTCTTTATTTCCTTCCTTAACGATCCTACACAATACCGCATGATTAGCCAATGAGTTCTCATCACTTTTCGAACCTTTAAATATACCCAACTTTTTCACGTCAAACCCTCCGAATCGTCAACTAAAATTGCGAAAATCGAGGTCAATATTTAATTAATTATTCAAAAACTAATGTGAGAATTGCGAGACAAGATTCGACGTTCGAAAGGGTCTGGACCTTTTACATTTAAAAAAAAAACTGACATTTAACACTAAACCCTTCGAATTATTGAATAAAGTTCCCATGTAGGGTTTTACGAAGGGTCCAAGATCGGCCCAGTGACGGCAGCCGTAGTTTCAATCTTGGCACGTTAAAGGCAGCCAAGCCTGGCGCAGTGACGGCTGAAGAACGGATGATAACTTCGGTCCGTTACTGGGTGTTGTTCTTGGCCCAAGAATGGGAATAGGTCTTCGGCCGATTGGGTCATCGAGTAGTTTTTTTATTGTATTTTTATTAAATAATCCTTATTTTTCCGTAAAATAAGATTATTTATTGTCAAAATATGGCAGAATATGAGGAAAATTAAAAAAAAAAAATATATTTATCAATTCATTGAAGATTATTTTTTTCTGCCAGAAGGGGGATTCGAACTGCCTACCTATGTCTTTCCTACCTAACACCTATCTTTCTAACCCGGGACGCTAACCATTACACTAAACGCTGTTACTTCCAAGATCAAATTCTTTATCTAAATAAGCTGCATAATACCGAGCACGAAATTGAAAAAGTTTATTACGATACAAATGTGTATCGTATTATTACTATGTGTATGCATGATTTTAATAAATGATAAATTATTATTATTAACAATCATTATTGGTAATAATAATAAAAATAAAATTACATATTATTGTACTATTATATTATCTTATATAATAATATATGCTAGTGTATTATATTATTTTATATAAATTATAAAATAAAATAATTATTATTAACAATTATTATTGGTAATAATAATAATAATAAATTAATAATAATAATAAATTATCAATAATAAATGATTTGTACATACAAAACTTGATTATGCAATCAAAAATTATTTTATTATTAATCAATATTATTATTTATTATTATTATTATTTATTATATTATTATTCTATATACATAGAAATAATGTGATACACATTTTTATCGAAATGAACGTTTTTTTCTTAAATTATTTTCGTGCTCGGTATTCTGCAAAACCTATATGATCGAAAGGTTGATGTTTATTATAAAAATAGGACCGAAATACTGGCGGCTTACAGAAATCAGCCAAAAATGGTCCAAGACTGGTAAGCTTGCTTTGCCGATCACTGGCTACCATTCATGGGCCAAGTGTCGAACTTTTATCGGCAAATATTGCATTAAAATATCCATGGCATTCAGTCATCGGCCAATAATGGCCCAAGACTGGTAAAGTTTGCTTGGCTGATCATAGGCTGCCATTCATGGGCCAAGTGTCGATTTGATATTGGCAGAAATATTCTGTTTTTATTAACGGCACCCGATGAACGGCCAAGGATGGGCCAGGCTTGGCAGACTACACTCGGCAAGCCATTCGTGGGCCAAGCGTTGGCCCTGTTGTCAAGCTTGGCATTTCCTACATGGGTTACGAAAATCTAGGTCAAAATTAAATTAATTAATTAATTCAAACGCGAGACACTATTTGAGGCTGTGAAAATTCGTTCAAATAATCTGGACCGAGTCAGCCATCGTATCAATACGTAATGATAGCAAAAACTGCCATTTTGTACTACATCCTTCGAATTATTGAATAAAATTATGGAAATCGAGGTCAATATTTAATTAATTAATTAATTAAAATTGTGGGACACTATTTGAGGCTGTAAAAATTCGTTCGAATGATCTGGACCCAGTCAGTCGTCGTATGCGGGTACGTGACGATACAAAAAACTGTCATTTTTATTTGTAATTGTATGAACCGTTGATTGTTTATCCCTCGAGGAGGCGCTGTGAGTGAAAAAACAGTAAATTTCCCGGGTCATTTCTTGACGTGCTTTGGTGAAGCGCAAATAATCTTTTTCTTTTTCCGTTTCACGTTCGTTATTTGTAAAAAAAATGAAAAAAAAGTGTTGAAAATTTATATCTGTATATAAAGGGACGAGGGCAAAGCGGATAAGTGGAAACTATTACGAGTGACGGGTGGAATTTAATATTAAAGTTTGTAATATACGGCCCGAGGCCGTAGGGAATCGATCAGAAGTTAACAAGTCGTCGGACTTTACGGCTTGACGCGCGACAACGCCGTCCGCAGAGCTGCCGCTCTCTCTAGACTCTTTTCCTCACATATAAATGCAACAAAACCACACCACACGAGTTTCCTGCCCTCCTTCTCTCACTCTCTAGCGTTTGTTGCACCGCCCGAATCGCCCTATCAATAAAAAACCTTCCATTTTTTTGTTTTTTTAATTGTGCTTCCTCATAGAGGAAACTACATGTGACGATAAATTTCTTTTTTCACAGTTTTCAATGTCAATCTGCTTTAAATGTCCCAAAACATCGAAAACTTATGTCTAGAAAAAATTTCCGGATTTGCGTTTGTTCGTTCCTGCACTGTAAAATTCAAACGTTTATAACTCGAGAACGGTTCGAGCTACAGGGCTCCAGTTTTGTACAGATGTCAATCCATACAAGCTCTGGATTCTCTGAGACTTTCGTTGGAATTGCTAGAAAAATACGAACTTTACGTCATTTTGAAATTTAAAAAAAAATTCTTTCAACGCTCTAACTTCCGCAAATTTCAAGATTCATTGCTAATTTTTTTTTTGTAAATAGAGTTTCATAATAGAAAACTTGTCATTGAATTTGGGAATTATCGGTTAAACAGTTAAAATTTTATGATTTTTCGAATTTTACGCAAATCTGAGTTTTTCGAAAAATCGTCCAACCGCTTTAATTATCGCAAATTTTCCAAGATATTGTGTACAAGTTCGCATTTCCTCTATACTGTCTAGTCAAGTTGTCGCGATTATTTTGAAAAATACCAATTTTGCAAAAAAGTCGGTCATCGCTCCAAGTTTCGTGAATTTCGAGATTGATTACTAACGTTTTTTTTTATAGACAGAGTATCATAATAGAAAGGTTGGTATTAAATTTGTTTTTGCTCCACTCGTCGATCTTTTTGATGCGCGAAAATGATATTTATCGAGGCGAATCTGTGCGGAGAGGCTTATAATCAGTTGGATAGAACATCGCGTCGATAGAATCTCTCTTGCCTGGGAGTATAAACATGTTCTCGAGGCTCCTGCAAATCTTTCTCGCCTAATTAGTTGGCTGCAATCGTTGCAATCGCGAGAAGATAAGTACACGCGTGTTTATACGGCGATTTTTCATTTTATTTGTTGCAAGACCCGGGCGTTTTATCGTCCAAACGTCGCGAGAGATTTTTTAAGCGAGGATTTGCTCGGACAGGTGGCTGCGAAGAATTTCCAAAGATTTAAATTTGCAGTCTGTTTCCAGAGGCGAAAGACAAAAATCGAGAAATCAAGATGAAAAAAAAGAAGCTGTGGCTGAAATTGAATGGGATAAGAAAAGAGAGTCTCGTCGTTTGGAAGAAAAACATGAGATTTCAATTAAAGAGACAAGCTTAATAATGAGCCGAGCTCGATTTATTGGCTCGCAAAACGTCAGAGCTAAACTGCAGGCGCCCCAAAGTCTTTCCTGCTCCAGATCCTCATCTCGCGCACTCTTCTCTTGTCGCGGCTTTTCGTGTTCGTGTGTGAATCTACAATGTGTAAAGGTCTCACACCTTATTTCAGGCATTTGCACCGTTCCCTCTCCCTCTCGTTTCCCCTCTCGCGCGCGAAAACGTGTGTGTGTGTTCGCTCTACGATAGTCGCAGCATCTTTGGTCCAGAAAGCACCGCACGCAGCCTCATTTACATCTCGAATCTTGGTCCCGAACGGAGATGGACCCGTTATTCATTTCGTTCTTTTAGATCTTCTGACCCTCCGACATGAATGGAGAATCAAGTGATGGATGCGGAATCTCTAAACTACTTTAATTCACGTTTTTTTTTCGCTAATTACTGCAGATTCTTCAACTTTTTTAACTTTTAAGATGACGTTGCAGTTGATTTTCGATATTTCGCTGAGAAATTCACGTTTTTTAGGAATAAATTTCCCACTTTTCTGCTACTCATCCTCGAGTGTTTTTTCCTCTCATTTTTTTTCACACTGAAAATTAAATTTTGTCAAAAAAATTTCCAAATTTCAAAATCTTCGTGATCTTGACAAAATTCTTGATTCCTAACGGAACTGTCGGCAAAATTGACGATTAGAATGACAAAAATTGACATTTCGGAGAAACTTTCTAGAATATTTCTTGCTCCAATGACAAAATTTTTGTGATTTTTCGAAAAAAAACGTTGAAATCGAACGTATCGAACGAAATATCGATTTTTTCTCACAAAATGATATTTTCAGTGGAGAATCCCTAATGCGGTGGTCTCACTTATCACGAACCGGCGTGTAATCCTATCGAGGCTTTTTATCAGGTGTCAGGATCATAAAGCAACGACGCTCATGCCTGTGCACGCTCGAGTCGCTCATTCGCGGTACCGGGAGAGCGTAAAAGAGAAAAGAGAGAGAGAAAAGAGATGCTGGCGTCGAGTCGTTTTATACGCACATATCAGGTGCGCAACTCTTTCCCCGTGCTCGCACCCGATAGAGCCAGAACTCTCAATGAGACAGCAAAGCCCCCGAGAGAGAAAACGAGACTGCGAGAGCAGAACGAAAAAAAAAAAAATACAATTACGGGCGACGAATCGCTCGTCGAGTGTTTTTCTTCAATATTTATATTTATATATATATATATATATATTTTTTTGTATATGCAGTCGTCGGGCTTACCCTTCGAGACGATTCAACGAGGCTGTTAACGCACCGGACCCGCTCGTATAAACCGTTTTTCTACTGTTCCCGAGTACCACAGCGAGTTGCAGATCTCTCAGTAAACATACAGGGTGTCTCAGCACGTCGATATTCATTGCCCACGAAATCGTACTTGAGCAGCCCGAAATGTCCCTCAATCATTTGATTCACGCTCCACGAGCTATTTCAATTCTTCAACCTGCAAATCCCATGTTCCGAGACGCAGCCAAACTTACGTGAAGAATTTCGCGAAACGTTAAACTTTCTTCCAGCATCAATAAACGATCGAAACTGCTTTTTTTGTTTAATTTGACTGCACCCGAATCTTCTGTAACTAAACCGAAATTATCGGAATCAAATGAAAAACTAAAAATATTGTAGTGTTGGTGCGTAACTACCAAATAACAAACCAAATTTTTGCGTGATTTTGGTAAGAAACATGAATCACGTGGAGGAGTAAAAAAATTCAAGTCCCAGAGTAAACAAAAATATAATTAGAAAAAAATATATAATTAAAAAACATTTGTGCTTAATTCTCAATCAATTTTTATCAATTCCTCCCCAAATTTCCGTTGGCCCACCTTAACATGCAAATTTTCCCAGAAACGAAAACGAAAATGTATAAAAAATATATTTGAAA
This sequence comes from Diadegma fenestrale, assembly GCA_037043255.1. NCBI lineage: Eukaryota > Metazoa > Arthropoda > Insecta > Hymenoptera > Ichneumonidae > Diadegma > Diadegma fenestrale. The sequence continues at coordinate 3,721,733 of CM073310.1, forward strand.
CAAACCAAAAAATGTAATTAATCTTTGTTTGGTCAATTCTTAACGAATTTTAATCAACTTTTCCCAAAATTTTCGTTGTCTCTCTTTTTTTTTAAATATGCAAAATTACCCTCGACGTCAAAATCGCGTTCGAGACTCGCGAACATGCGAGGTTCAAAAAATGAAAATGGAGAATCGGTAGTGCCCGATGCTTGTGACGAATCTGTCCGCGAACTCTCAGAATTTGAGCTGCTCGCTCGCTCTCTCTCTCTCTCTCTCTCTCGCCTCCATTACAGCGTTTATTGCTACCGTAACGCAACTTCTTGTACGGACAAAGTGTGCGCGGGTTATGTATTCTTAAAAGAACATAGCGCTCTAGTATGTTAATGGGCAACCATAAATTTAACTCTTCCATGCCGTGGAGAAGGACGAGACGAGAAGAGAGCTCGTGGAACTCATAACACGTAGGATGTGGTACATCCGATGACGAATTACAAAAGGTGATACCTACATAATTCACATGGACATATTTATTTCCACACACACACACGCCCGCACGTGTGTGTGTATGTGTTTGGACGTAACATAAAGCAAGAGAACGAGGTTACGGGCTGATCTACGTACGCGGAGCGTAATTGTAGCGTCAATTGCGACACAGTTAATATATATGAATGTAATACCGCGGGCGCGCTCGCGTATTATAATATTATTCTTAAGACGAATAATTATTCGTCAAAAACACAATAATAATTCATGAACGTCTTCATTCGAGAATCATCGTGACTCACGCGCAGATCGCGAGACTTAACGTGGATCGCGTTTAAATGCTCGTCGTAATAGAGATCAAAGAAAAGGAGAAGAAAAAAAATTAGGCAATTTGAATCAAGTTTTTATATACGATGTGCTGGAAAATTTGGGTTGGTTCCTCATAGAGGGAGCTGAAATGTTTTTTTTTTTTTTTTTTTTTACAGTTTTCGATGTCAAGCTGCTTGAAATGTCCCAAAACATCAAAAAATCGTGTCTAGAAAAAATGTCCGGATGTGGGTGTGTGTTTTCTGGCACTGTAAAATTCAAACGTTTATAACTCGAGAACGGTTCGAGCTACAGGACTCCAGTTTTGTACAGATGTCAATCCATACAAGCTCTGGATTCTCTGAGACTTTCGTTGGAATTGCTAGAAAAATACGAACTTTACGTCATTTTGAAATTTTCAAAAAAATTCTTTCAACGCTCTAACTTCCGCAAATTTCAAGATTCATTGCTAATTTTTTTTTTTGTAAATAGAGTTTCATGATAAAAAACTTGTCATTGAATTTGGGAATTATCGGTTAAACGGTTAAAATTTTATGATTTTTCGAATTTTACGCAAATCTGAGTTGCTCGAAAAATCGTCCGACCGCTTTAATTATCGCAAATTTTCCAAGATATTGTGTGCAAGTTCGCATTTCCTCTATACTTTCCAGTCAAGTTGTCGCGATTATTTTGAAAAATACTAATTTTGCAAAAAAGTCCGTCATCGCTCCAACTTTCGTAAATTTCAAGATTTATTACTAATTTTTTTCCCGTAATTAGAGCATCATCCTTCGCAGCTTTCTTTCAAATCAAGAATAATTCCGACTCGGGCCTTTACAATTATTTCCTCAGCTCCACCAAGTTGACGCGATTTTTGGCTTGAAACGCTCCTCGATCCCAACCCACCCAGGGATAAATCGATTCTTTGTTGTTTCTCAATCTCCCTAAGATTTCAATAATTGTCCATATGAGGCTCCCGCCGCGTTGTCCATCCCGCTGCAGAAATCCTTAAGCGTCTTAATTACGACCAATCTCCAGCGTCCCGGAGCTCCGAAACTTTTGGCCTGCCCACACACAGGACAATCATCGAGAACGAACAGCAGCAGCCAAAGGAAAGACCATAACGAGATCCAGCATCGTGGATGCTGCTGGACCAGCAGGCGATCTCGAGTCTCTCTCGTTGCGGTCATAATTACACGTGGCGCTTCCATTTGGAGTGTATCGCGCGACGAGCTCCTGGAGTTATTCACCAAAAGTGACTTGGCGTCTTCCCGCACGAATGTCGTTCAAGATGAGCGAATCGCGTTTTTCCGGAACGCGCGCGCGCGTATCGATTAATGAGCTTCTTATCTTTTCTCCGAGAGAATTTCTATCGTCCACGCGTTATGGCTCAAGTATATCGCGCGCGATGCCAACAGCAGAAAGAGGAGAAACGATCTGGACCCGGAGCATCAAAACAGAAGCAAGAAAAGCCCGCGTCCTCGATGGATTTCGCGGAGCAAGCTGCAAAGGATAAAAGAACAAGAAAGAGAGAACGCGCGCGAGGCCGAGAGAGACGTACAAAGTTCCTCAAAGATCCTTACGAGCGATCTCTTGCTCGCGGCGAGCAAGCTCGAGCTCAGAGAAAGGCCCTGGATACGCGCTCTTCAACGGACGCGCGGCGCGATAAAAACGCCAACTCCAACGATACGAATCACCGCGCGCGGTAGCTCAACAAGAAGAAGGAACGAGGCGCGCGGGGGGTGGAAGCCACTACTGCGATTAGCTTCGGGCTACCGCGCGGGGCGCCCACAGTCGCGATCGCTTCCCCCCACCTCCCTTGTTTCAAGCCTGTTCGCCCCTGCGATGATCCAAACACCGACGAGGTATATCGTGCAATTTTTATCGAATCTCGCGTATGCGATCTCGGAATCTCATGGTAATTGTCTGATCTGTTATAATTTTTTTTATTTTTTTTTTATTTCGGTACTCATGATCGCTGCACGTTTTTTTTTGTGTTTTTTCACTCGCGGTGCGTCGGTAACAAACGAACAGCGAATTCCGTCGATTTCGCCGAAAAATCGGGATTTAAAAACATGGAAAAAATGAAATTCTGCGAGTTTATCGGACGCCAAAGTCGATTTTACACTTTAATTGGCTCGAATTGTCAGATTTTGTCTTTTATACACCAAAATCTGGCTAAAACTCTTTTTTTTTCTTCGACCTTCGTTTAATTTGTTATTTCACTCTAGATAATTGGAAATCTGATTCAGAAATATGTTGAAATTTGAGCTCCAGAGGCTGCGAGCTCGTCGTCGCCATAATTAACGTAAAAAATTGTTAATTTTTGAATGCATTATAATTTTACGCTCATTAAACATTTCTCGGATCACGAAATGTTTGAAAAATGTACAATTTTCTTGATCCCGTTCGTTTTTTCATTTGTTACAAAACTGGAGCAAAGGTCCCGATACAAAAATGTCATAATCAACGGAACATCCTCCGAGCGAGGATTCGTCAGGATCTTCAGCGATCCACGTGGCTATTTTTTGAGTTTTCGGTTTTTTTTTTAAATTTTTTACCGATTTTTTGAGTATTTTTCGAATTTTTGGTGATTCTCAACACAATACATGTCGCGGTGATGAATGACAAGTCGATTACTCTGCGAGAGGAGCCAGTTTGAAAATCAAGGAATAAAGAGCCTGGGGGGGGGGAGGCTACATATTGGGGGGCAAGGGCCATAAATTTGTGCGTGCGGTATCCCGTGGAGAAACGTACGTGGATCTCGTGCGAAACTCCGCGGTCCCGCGATCGTTGCCGAACGCGGCACACGGCGACGAGATCGCGGTAGCTACATCGCCAGAGACGCTTCGTTTTTTTGCCACAAACTCAACTTGTCCGTCTCCCTCTTTTCCGCTCTTGCCCCTGGATTGTCTCTCTCGCTCTCATCTCGTTGCTCGACCATTTTCTCATCTCCTCGTCGCTCTTTCCATGCACGACGAGCTTGTCCGAAATCTCATCGTGTGTCCGAGCTCTCGAGGGTTGATAATTCGTCGATTAAATTGGAAACGGCGAAGCTAATTGTGCCGCTCGCGTGTATTATTCATAGGACATGGCGTCGACTCACACAGCCTTCGCGGACTTTTGTTCCGAAAGCCAGCCCGAATCCCTGGCCCCCGATACTTCGGCAGGCTTGCGCGCACATCTATAGGGACATCGCGATGTATTTATTGCCCCCGGTACACATTGTTTTCGCGAGTTTTACTTTTCCATACTCTCGATTCTGTCCAATACTGTGGCCAGTCCTGATGCGAGATCTGAACGCGATTCTCTTCCCGAATCTCGAGAATCCAAGTCGAAACACTTTCTACTCGTGGGACAAAATTGTTTATCGTTTTTTTTCTGTCGTCATTCTTCGCTCTCACGTTCGAGGAAAATTGGAATCGATTTGATTTCGAAATTCACTCAATTAAAATGCAGAATAATGGAAATTGAAAATGGAAGTCAAATTAATAAAAATAAAAACAATTTGATTAGGAAAATGAATTATATAAATAAATTTGGGAATTATTCAATTTAGAAAATGAATTACTAATAATTTCGGAAAAAATTTGATTCAATCAGTTTAATTAAATTTGGAGATTAAATAATTCAATTGAAATAATTTGAATTTCGAAATATTTTAATTCGGAAATTGAATTACTAATAATTTTTGAAAAATTTCATTTGAAAATTTAATACTGTAATTAAAATAATTTGAGTATTAAAATAATCAAATTTCTTAATGAAATTATTAATAATTTTAGAGATAACTTCATTTGGAAATTGAATTCAAAGAATAAAAATAGAATAAATCAAATTTGCGATGAATTTAATTTGGAAAATTAATTATTAATACTTTTGCGCGTAAATAATTGAATTCGGAAACAAAATAAATAATACAATTTAATTTGGAAATTGAATAATTAATGTTTTTGGATAGGTTGATAGTCTTTGGAAATAATTTTGAAAATATATCGAGAGTCGAGTGAATTTGACGAGAAGCAAACACAGCGCCGAGAATGACACAGACGAGGCTAAGATTTACAATAGCAGCTGTATAATGAGTAAAATCATCAGCGACGCGCTTGACATAACGGAGCCGAGCAGTTGACGTTTTGTCCATATCGCTTGTTTGACCATCGAGCGCGGCAAGACTCCTAAGAACTCCTATACATATAGTTACAAATATGAACTGCCTCATTCCACGGAATCTTCTGCTCGGACAAACGTCGAACCAAAACTTTTTTTCTCAACTTTTTTTTCGTTTTACCGGTTGCTACTCAGAAAATCTTCAAGCTCGTGAGCTTGAAAATTGATTTTACGTGAAACGAAAATCGCGACTCAAAATCAACTCCCTGACAATATTTTTTTCAAAATTTTGAGAAAAAACTTGCAAAATCATTTTTTCATCTTAATTTCCGATCCATTCTCATTGGGAAATGTAAGAACAAGTTTTTTCCACGGCGCTGAAATATTTTGAGCGACAAAAAAAGTAGCTGGAATAAAAATCAATACAAAAGCCATTCCGCAACCTTAGTCCAGTTTTTTTTTCATCTCGATTCGTAACGCAAGGAAACAAAAAATTATTCATTACTATGTTGTTGAAATATGCGAGTAAATTTGTTGAAAAACACATGAAGCAATGTGGAAATAAAAAACTGAGAGAAAGAGGGAGAGAGAGAGAGAAAAGTGAATGAATAGAAAAGGAGAGGGAGGAGTTGAATCAACAGATATGGAACGTGAAAGAATAGGGTCGTTTAATCATCGCGGTGTCTCTCTTGTGACGAGTGTGCCGCCACCCACGCATCCACTTGACCTCACGACGCCCCCATATCGCTCAGTTAACCTTATAAACTCGACTAAACTCGAGCTAACCCAGAGCCACTCTCTCTCGCTCTCTCTTTCTCTTACTACATTTTCTTGCTCTGGTCCACTGTCCTCTCGACGCAGAGCTCCCTACTCCGAGGCTCATCGAACCATATTCAAAGTTCTCGCTGCCTCTCGCTCTGCTCCTCTCGTCATCGTTACTACGCCTAATTCGAATTAGGTATCAAGGAATCAAAAATCGTATTTTTTAAAACAATTTCGACAACTTTTCTCGAAAGTAAAGAGGAAGTTCTGACTTATACTCACTATCTTGGAAAATTTGCAAAAATTAAAGCGGTTAAACAATTTTTCGAAAAACTAATTTTTGTAAAAATCGAAAAATCATAAAATTTAAACCGTTCAACCGATATTTCCCAAATTTCATACCAACCTTCCTACTACGATACTCTATCTATGAAAAAAAAATTTGTAATTAATCTAAAAATTTGCGGAAGTTAGAGCGGTGAAAGAATTTTTTGAAAATTTCAAAATGACGTAAAATTCGTTTTTTTCTAGCAATTCCAACAAAATTCTCAGAGATTAAAAAACTTGTATGGATTGACATCTGTACAAAACGGGAGCCCTGTCGCTCGAACCGTCCTCGAGTTATAAACGTTTGAATTTTACAGTGCCGGAACACACACACCCACGTCCGGACATTTTTCTAGACACGATTTTCCGATGTTTTGGGACACTTCAAGCACATCGACATCGAAAACAGTAAAAAAAAAAAAAAAATGTTCACCGTTATTTATGCGTCGAAAAAAGGGATAATAATAAATAAACCTGCAAAAGAAATTGTTTTGAAAAAATTGACATCGTAATCGCGTGATTTGTCCCGACGACATATTTCACCCTTAAGTTGCTCCGGTGAGTCTGGGCCAGTGTAAAAAAATGATGAACGCGTTTGTGTTTGTATATTCGCCCGATATGAAATACGGCCCCGCAACGGCTGCTTCTCAATGCTTCTCATCCCCGCCGCATGCGTTTTGTCTCGTATGCGCGTACACACATCCGCAAATCGGTGCGCACCGAGTGTGCATCGCCCCCAGCGATGTTCGCGCGTGCTCTTCCACACGCAGTAGACACAACGAGACGTGGCTTGTGCCCCAAACCACGCGCTCGACTTTTCCTCCTGTCCCATCTCATTATTATCTTGCTCTTCTTGAGTTACGAGCTTTTTATATTTATCGGAGATTCTCGCGCTCTCTTTCTCACCTACACTCGCCCTTATTCTCGCTTTTGCCACTGCTATTCTTCCTAGTCATGATTCACGAGCTTCTGGCACGCCGCGAATTTCGCCCATGCACAATTTCCTCCGCGGGCCTTACACCAGCCAAACATACATATGCCACTTCATAATTCGCTCTCTCTGCGCGCTGCCGCAAACAGAGGAGAATAAATTATTACCGCGCAGCTTCGCAGACTCAAAAGACAAAATTTCGACATTTTTTATTTATAGAGTCCCACAGGCTGAGTTTTATTTTTTCACCTTTTTTTCATCTCCAACAGAACGAAATCTTCTGGAGTTTTGCTGGTAGGAGATAAATTTTGAAAATTTCATTTTTTTTTAAATTTCCGGTGAAATGTTTTTTTGGAGCTTTTACTCTGCGAAAATTTCATTTTGTCAAGAAACGCCGATATTTTGATGAACACGGTGAACTAAAATTGTTGAATATTTTCAACATTTTGAAGATATTTTTTATTTCTATCGCAACTGTCGGAAAAATTCACGATTGAAGTGACAAAAATTTACTTTTCGCAGAGATTTTCGAGAATATTTCTTGCTGCAATGACAAAATTTTTGTAATTTTTCAAAAAAAGTTAAGTCGATTCAACAAAATATCGATTTTTCACACACAAATTGTGAAAATTTTTGGCAAAAGACGTCGATATTTTGGGTTGAACACGGTGAACTAAATATTTTTGGATATTTTCAAAATTCTCGTAATTCTGACGATATTTTTTATTTGTAACGCAACTGTCAGCAAGATTTACGACTGGAATGACAAAGATTGACTTTTTGAAGAGACTTTCGAGAATATTTCTTGCTGCAATGACAAAATTTTCTTTTGAGTTTATGGAGGAATTCCAGAGACCAAAGATTGCGGTCTCGAGAAAAGTGAAGAAACGAAAAAAAAGTGCGGAAGAGAAAAATTTTGAAATATTTATGACGCAGAGAGAGCGAGAGAGTTGAGTCAGTTGGGGAATTGTATGTTTATGCATGCAGCAAGAGGCATTCGGAGTATTTTTCTTTGATACATCGAGGAAAAGTCCCCTCGCGCGCGCGAGAACGAGCAAGAGTCGAATCGAGATTTGCATAAAAGTATCAGAGTCCTGGAGAGAGAAAAAAAAGGGGCGCGAGAGAAAAACTCGAAGGTCCTTCGCAGGAGGTTTCCTGGAGGTTTTTTCCTGATGCTCCCGCGCGGAACTCTCTTTACAATCGCGAGTTCGTGGTCTTATTAAATATGTATAGAGTCTGTGCAACGCCCCTGTCTTTGCGGTTAATTTCGAGCGCGAACGAGTCGGCCACAGTCACCCTCTCGATAATGCCAAGCCGCGCAGGGATCATTACAAACGAGCTACATATGTTTTTCTCCGCATTTGCGAGCGCGACGTCACAATAAATCACGCGATGACAACGAGCCAAGGAATTTTTCCCAGAGAAAAAGCTCGCAGAGTCATTTTCCTGCGCCCAGTCAAGGACGTATGCACTGAAAATTAAATTTTATCAAAAAACGTAGAATTTTTTGATGATTTCCAAATTTTCATTATTTTGCCAATATTTCATTTCTAACGCAACTGTCAGCTAAATTCGCGATTGGAATGACAAAAATTTACTTCTCAAAAAGTCTTTCTAGAATATTTCTTGCTGCAATGACAAAATTCTCGTAATTTTTCAAAAAAAAAAAAAGTTTAGTCCAACTAAATACAACAAATTATCGATCTTTTCCAACTAAAGTTTCTTTTCAATGGGCCGAATTTTCTATCGTTGAAGTTCCTCCAAATTTGCACCACACAAAGAAAATAGTGACGTCGAATGGGTCGCGCAATTTGAAAAGGTTTTACCATGTACAAGTCGAAACATTTATTTATAAAAAGTCACAATTTTCAGTAGTTCCTCGTGAGAGCTCGTGTTAAAGTTTGCAATTTTCAACATTAAATATTTCGATTTTTAATTGATGAAGCGTTTTGAAACTTTGCACACACTTTTACGTGACATCGAAGAAACTTTATTCGTTTTTTCAAAAAAATCGGTCGAAAAATCTTTTCGAAATTTTGGTTATTGTATAAAAAATACAAATTACCTCGGAAAATCTTGAATTTGGAGTATTTTGTTGTTAAGTCAATTTTTATGAACTTTTTTCAATGAACTCTCGGGCTCGCAAACCGTTTTGTATGTGAGAAAAACTGAAAATGAGCATTTGATATTTGACCGTCGCGATACAGCTCTTCTCAGTTCTTAATGAAAAGAAATCAAAGGAGCAAACGTGGCGAGGGTTTGCGCGGGGAATAAGTGCTCTGCGCTTGTAGTTCCTGATCGCAGGGCTCGAACAAGATTCACGAAAGCCTCGGCGGGTGCACCCCCTACGCGCGAATGGATATTAATTGCCTGCGGGAGGAAAAAAGCGAGTTCTGTACTGGCGTCTCGGGACAAATCCATTTTAAAGACTCTCTGCCAAGTCCTCGAGTGTCGCGTGATTCTTTATTAAGATGAACCGCCGCCGCGCACCCGCGAGCGAATCAACATATCTGTATATGAAAAAGTGTGCAAAGCTCGCGCTCAGAGTTTCATTTCTTCGTGGAACAAATGGCTCGCAAGTTATCACCCCGCGAGAACGAGCTCGCTCCATTTAAAAAATGTAAATTCGTTAATGCGAAGCGACGACTCGGCGTTACGAGCGAACGAGAAGGGGAAAAAGAAACAACCGGAAGAATTGGGGTGAAAAGTGCGAGCAGGCTCGTCCTCCAGAGTCAAGAAACAAGGGGGCGTTTAAAATTTCTTACCACTTGGTCTCACACCCTCAAAAAAAAACATCCCCTTGTTTCGCCACTAGTTTCGATTCTTTACCCCCCTCCCTCGCGAGCCTATTACCTGCTGCTACTATTATCCGAAACTGAGCACGGCGGACGTTAAATCGAATTTGGCATGCTAACTTACGCTCCAAAGATTTTCGGAGGGTCCGGACTCTGCGAGGGATGCTTCAAAACTTTTTATTTTTTCTGTTCTCGATCTCACTTTGCCTAATTCCGCGGCTTCCGGTCAGTCTTTGACTCGCTGGTACGAGCGGGCATTCGAGCTTCTCCGTTTCCTTTTTCGATTAGCGGAAAAGGAAAGACTTGTACACAAGATCTTGAAAAATTTACAAAAATTAAAGCGGTTTAGACGATTTTTCGAAAATACTCAGATTTTCGTAAAATTCGAAAAATCGTAAAATTCAAATCGTTCAACCGATATTTCCCAAATTTCATACCAACCTTCCTGTTACGATACTCTATCTATAAGAAAAAAATCAGTTATGAATCTTAAAATTTGCGGAAGTTAGAGCGGTGACAGAATTTTTTTAAATTTCAAAATGCCAAAGAATTTGTATTTTTCTAGCGATTCCAACAAAATTCTCAGAGATTGGAAAACTTGTATGGATTGACATCTGTACGAAACGAGAGCCCTGTAGCTCGAACCGTTCTCGAGTAATGGACGTTTGAATTTTACAGTGCCAGAACACACCCACATCCGGACATTTTTTCTAGACACGATTTTTCGATGGTTTGAGACATTTTGAGCACACTGACCTTGAAAACTGTCAAAAGAAAAAATTTCACCGTCACGCAGCAGAAAAGCAGAAAAGATAAAGCAACAATAAAGCGCCAAGTTGATCAGAGATTCGGGAGAATCTGCTGGGCATGTTCGATTCTCGTTTAGATCAGGTGCGACGAGGGAAAACTCGTTTTGCACATTTTCCAACGCACTAGTGTCCGGATCAAAGTCATTAACTTTTCTTTCCTTTCGAGCATCAGCAGCATCAGGGAATTCCACGAGATCACGAAGCGTGTCTCGTGCAAAGCTTCACTTCGCACGTAGAATCTCGCGCGCGCTCTTTCCCTCGAATCCCGAGTGTAATTTACTCCCGAGCAATGAGTATTCCTCGGGCCTGCTGTGGCGAACGGTTTACACGTCAAACCCTAAGAAAAACCGTTTCGTCGAGCTACACCATGGAACGCTCGTCTTGCAGTTGTTTCATTGTTGCACAACCGAGACATTCCTTTTTTTTTCCTTTTTCTTCAAAACCCACACACACGTATCTCGGGAGGGACGCAAAAAGATATTGAATATCGAGTTTCTCATTGTTCATAGAGGAGCATAGAAAACCCATTCCGCGTTAGACACGCTGTTAGATTTTTTATCGCCCCCCACTCGTCAATCGCGTTCTCACAGTGCCGATCAAGTTTGTCGATCGACACGCTTGTCTTTATGAGGAAATGCCAGAAAGGAATTGTTTTTTTTTCTCCATTGTTTTTTTACTTTTAACTATTAATGGCGTCGGGAAATTTGTTGAGAATTCAAAATTCCGGTAATTTCTACGAAAATAATCAAATTCATAATAAATAATTATTTTAAAAAATTAATTTCTTAAATTAAAGAGTAATTAATGTTGAATAATCGATTATTCTTATGGGAATAAAAAATAATTCGTACACACAAACGAAAAAAAACAATAATTCAATGAATTTGTTTAAATATTCCGAAATTCTAGTACTTTTTACGAAAATAACGAAACTGATAATAAACAATTTTGTAAAAATAGTTAATTTTTAAATTGTAGAATAATTAATATTAAATTATTTTTAAGGGAATAAATAATGACGAAAACAATCCGTGAGTGAACGAAAATTAACCAAATTAACAATTGAATAATAAAATCAATTTGTAAATTTCATGATTTGATGATAAAAATTAATAATTGGTGATTCGTGCAAAAATAAATAATAATCCGACGAATCTGGGTAAAATTTAATTTATAATTTTACGAAAATAATTAAATTAATAATAAATGATAAAATTAATTTCGAAATTAAATGTGAGTCAATAATTATTGGACGGATTCGATAAAAATTTTATTTTGCATGAATTTTGTACGAAATCTTGAGGCTTGAACGTTTTCGAGTTTTGCTCCTTCGTGCGGAGGGTTTAAAAAAGTTGCAGTTAAAGTGACTTTACGGTCAGGCCGCAGAGGATTGTGATTTCGAGGAAGAAGCTTTTAGCATTCGTGGGTTCCACAAAACAAGAAATCTGATGCTGCGAGCATCAAGATGATGATGAGAGAGCCAAAAGAGGGAGGGTTTCCTCTGACGAGTCTATTCGCACCGGTCGCGATGTCTCTCGCGGAATACAAAACGACGCGCGGTGGGAATGACGAAAGATTGGTCCAGGGAGTTGGCGAACACTGTTTTGAGAAATCGGGCCAACTTTTGTTTCTCTTTCTCGCTCATTTCTTCGTCTCTTCACAGAAACACCTATGGATCGCGTCTCAATCGCGATTTCGGGCCAGAGAATCAGCAACTCTCGATTCAACCGCCTTAATGCATTATACACTAAGCGAACGGCAAGAGAATCTGCTCAGGAGCGAATAAGCGCGAGATGAGAAGAGAGAGAGGTCGCGCGATCGTCTTCGTCGTCGTCTCTGTCGTGGAGAAAAGAAGAGTGAACGAGATGCGAGCGCGGCTCTTCGCGTTTGGCACAAGACTCGATCGCGGTTTTTTCTCCTTTTTTTTTTCTATATCGATTCCAGAGTCGATCTCGGCACGCGCGATCCCCGAAAAGATCTTTCGGGCTCTTGGATTCTTCCCGCGACTCTCGCTCTACGAATTCAATTCCAGCGCGCGCGGGAAAACAAAAAAAAACACGTAGAGACTAAAGGAAAGAAAATATCCCTCGCTGGGATTGACCGGACCAACTTTAGCATCGCGATTTCGTTCTCCTCCGGAGCGAGAAATAAAAAGGTGGACAAAATCGAGTGTTCTCGACGAACCATGCAAGAAAATATCCCTCGCCTCATTTTTCAGTTTTTCTTCCTCATAGATGGAGCTGTGTGACGGTGAAATTTTTTTTCTGACAGTTTTCAATGTCAGTGTCCTTAAAATGTCCCAAACCATCGAAAAGTTGTGTCCAGAAAAAAATTTTCGGATGTGTGTGTGTTCTGGCACTGTAAAATTCAAACGTTCATTACTCGCGAACGGTTCAAGCTACAGGGCTCTCGTTTTGCCCAGATGTTAATCCATACAAGCCCTTCATTGTCTGAGACTTTTGTTGGAACTGCTAAAAAAATACGAATTTTAGGTCATTTTGAAATTTTCAAAAAATTCTGTCACTGCTCTAACTTCCGCAAATTTTAAGATTCATTACTAATTTTTTTTCTATAACTAGAGTATCGTAATAGGGAGGTTGGTATTAAATTTGGGAAATATCGGTTGAGCGGTTTTAATTTGATGATTTTTCGAATTCTACGAAAATCAGAGTTTTTCTGAAAATTGTCTAACCGCCTTAATTATTGCAAATTTTCCAAGATGTTGTGTACAAGTCCCTAATTTCTACTTGCTTTCCAGAAAAGTTGTCGAAATTTCATCTTTTTTTTCTTCCTTATCCTCTCGCTGCTCGATTTTTAAAATCTCCTCCTTTTTCATTTTATTCACAATCCCTCTATATATGATGCCTGGCTCCACGCTCGCGCCCGCGTCCCCCTTCGCTACAAACGTTTTTCGAAGTAATTAAGCCGCCGGCATTAAATCACTCCCGCGAGCAGAAAACACCGCGCGCGCTCGATCCTGCAACGTCGCTCGCCGCGCGCATCTCATCGGCGTGTCTCCTACTAATTAATAGATTTCGATCCGTTCCTGATCCTGCTGCTCCTTGCAGCAGGATCCCCAGCCACCGCGAGATGAACCACTAAATTTCTCATTCCCGCGTCAATCTCCCGCGATACACACATCTTTGTATATAATTTTATTTCTATATATATATATCACATCTGATTTATTCCCATACACGAAGAAAAAATACTCGCACCATAACCATCCCATGGAATTACACTCCCGCGTTAATTACTTGCGTCCGCGAAACTGCCTCGTACGCGCGATATTCAAAATTGCTTCGCGCATCTTCTGGCTCCTTTGCTCGATCAATCGAATCGAATTAAAATCGATTTTTATCGACTTTGATCGATAATAATGAGAAACAACAAAATTCTGACACTCGTGACGATGGCAAAAAATGAAATTCGAAAAATTACATTTTTTATCAAAAAATCTGGGCTCGTGAATTTTTTTCCATTTTCATCGAAGCAAAAAGTGAGATTTTAATCAATAATAAAATAAATTTTTGTTTTCGTAAAAATTTGACAGTTTTGCACCAAAAATTTTGCAAAAAAAATTAAGTTTTCAAGTTCCGAGTCTAACGTTTTGAGAAAAAAATCCTAAACGTTCAATTCCTTCGGAATATCGCGAGATTGTTGGCCGCAAAAGGTGAAGAAGAATTTTTTACAGATTCCGCGATCGAGACAGAGGAAAAAATGAATGTCTAACGAAATATCGAATCGTAATGTGGAAACGATTTGCGAAAATCGATTCGTAATTGTTTGAGAGTGAATTCGATATAAACGACGAAATTTAAAATTCGCGAGATGAGCAGAGAAGAATACGCGAAAGAGGATGCAAAGATTAGCGCGCGCTTACGGGTGGAGCTGGACGGGCCTGCAGGGAGTTGTATAATACGAAGAACGAGATGAAAAAGGAATACGAAAATGGACAAGAAGAAGGAAGAGAGAGAGAGAGACAGAGAGAAAAGGAGGTGGGCAAGCGTCCGCGGCAGTTTCGGCAGGCTATAATCAATTCTGATTGCAGTCCGGAATCGCAGCGGCGGCAGGAGCAGCGCGCGATCCACTCTGCGATAGCCAAGAAAAAAAGTTTACCAGGGAGAGGGGGGGGGGGGGGTTGCCAACTAACCCCGAGCCTCCCGCCCCAAAACTTCGGACAAGCTTTCATTCCTTCCTTTGCGTCTCGGATCAAAATACTTTCGATTGACGTTTCGTTACAATTTTTAATCGGGCCCTCTGCCATCGCAGCCACACTGGAAAGAAAATTTTGTTGGAAAAAATGGATATTTTGTTGGATACGTTCGACTAAACGTTTTTTTATAAAAAATCATAAAAATTTTGCCATTCCAGCGAGAAATATTCTAGAAAGTCTCTTCGAAAAGCAAAATATCGACGTTTTTTGACAAACTTTGATTTCCAGTGCAAGAAAATACCTGCGGCACGAGCAACAAAGTGACAAAACGTCGGCAAAGTGCCCGAAGTTTTGGGAAATTTCGTGTAGAAAGTCAGAAAAACTATTTTTAGAATTTTTTATTGGAAAATTTCGTAATATCGTGGATTTTCGAAAACACGAGATAATTCGTGGGGAAAAAAAATAGTTTTCGATATTTTTCGTCACTTTTTCTACTGCATTTGGTTTTCGGACGAGACATGGGGAAAATTCATCGAGAATTTTTTCATAATTTTAAGGAAATCCTGAGAGACGAGCGCGCGATGCTGCGTCGTCGAAGCGAGAGTGACTTTTTGGAGTCGATTCGTTGACGGATAGCGCGCAGCTGTGTATTCGGGCGGCAAAACTTGGTCGTTCTGTGGTCCAGAGCGAAAGGGATGCTGTTGGTCCGCACCCGCACCGCGCGCGCGATCACTCTCGCGCGGGTCGTTTTGAAGAACGACGGAAGAATGCATCGAATTCGATGCTTGGCTGCTGCTGTGCAGCCAAGAAGAATCTTTGTCCCGTGTGGCTTGAGCGCGAGAGACGGAGAAAGAAACGCGGAGAGAGAGCAAAGTCTCCTGGAGATTCTGTATCACGAGAGCGAGCGAGAGAGAGAGACAGAGAAAAATAACGAAGCGAGCAAAAGCAGCAGAGGGAGCCCGCAGGCCTTGATCCGCCGCGCGCGCGTTCGCTTCTTACGATCCCTTATATCCGCGCGTCCGGCCCCATTAGTAGTCGGCTGGCCCATCATTCAATAACGCTCTCGATGCTTGCTCTTGCTTCTCCGGCTGTTTCTACTCCAGCCTGTCCACGTTGAGACTCTTCTCTCGTCAGTCTCTCTCTCTCTCTCTCTCTCTCTCTCTCTCTCTCTCTCTCTTTCTTCTCCATCATCTGTATCCAGCATCAGTTTCTCTTCTCTCTTTCTCTCTCATCTGTATCCAGCATCCGCCTCGCTCATTGAACAAACTCTATAGAAAAAAATAAAAAAATGGCATTCGTCTCGCGATGACACGACGTGTCGAGAAATCCGACAAGAATGTCCGAAGCCGCGAGAAAAGATTGAGCGAGCTCGAATTTACGAAAACAAAGTCAGAGCGAAACGATATTTTGAAAAAATCGAGCGACTGGCATTTTGGATCGAGATGAATCTGTAGAAAGAGATTGAAAAGCCAGGGAATTAAGTTTTGAGCCTTCGCTTTGCCGAGCAGGAACGAGCATCGACGATTTTTGGTCGTAACAATTACCTCAAGCCTCTCAGCCACGTCCACAACGTTTCGGGATCTCTCTTGGATAAAACTCTCGAGCCCCCCCTCGGGCCTCACCGTGTCACGGTTTCTTCTGCATACATTAATGCGTAACGAGAACGTCGTTGCTCTCTCTCAGTAATACCAGGAAAAAATGAAACCCACAGCGGGCAGAAACTCTCGGTGCTCTGCAACGTCGTCGTCGTCGACGACGTCGTTGCCAGAGTAAAGGAGAAGAAACGCCAGAGAACAGAAACGACCAACCACCGGGACGAATGCCGGGTTATTAGGCCTCGTACGTTTCAGTCATTAAAGCGATACGATATAGCCGCAAGGGCAACAACACAGATCAGCTTCAATGCCCAATAACAAAAGAATCAAAAAGTTGCCAGCCATTCTTTTCTTTTTTCGACATTGTCCACGTGGCTTTTTCTCGACAATCTTTGTTTCATCAAATTTCCTCGTGCTTTCAACATTTTTTTTCGAAATTACCAAAAACATTGATTGTTTTTTTGAAAAATCTATGAAAATGGAAATTTATCGACAAATTTTCTAAAATTTCCGGAAATTCAAGTTTTTTCAATTGAAAATTTGACGTTTTTACGATTTTATTTCATTTTTCTTCAATTATTTTATGCAACAAAGACAATTAACGAATGGCAAAGCAAATTTGCACATTAGAAATGAAATTTCGTAAAAAAACGTCAATATTTTGTTAAACACTTAATATTTTTGGATAATTTCGAAATTTTCGTTATTTTGACAATATTTTTTATTTCCAACGCGACTGTCAGCAAAATTTACTATTGGAATGACAAAGATTGACTTTTCGCAGAAACTTTCTAGAATATTTCTTGCTGCAATGACAAAATTTTTGTGGTTTTTCAAAAAAGCGTTTAATCGTATTTAAAAAAATATCGATCGTTTCCAACAACATTTGATTTTCAGCGCATCACAGTGTTATCGTGAACTTTCGATGCGTCAGACAGAAAAATGCTTGAACCAAGATATCATTGTCACATCATCGCGCCATCCTGATTAAGAGCCTTCGCTCGTCGTGTGTCTAGAGTGCATGCGTTGAGACTCTGTCTGGCCGTCACTCTCAGTTCAGTACGGACGTCCGTACTGCCATGCACGCGCAGCCGTATCTCCTAAAGCGTTGGAGCAATTTTCTTCTAACTCGCAGGTCATTCTCGCTGCCACTTTATACTATTATCGTGCGATCCTCACAACTGCTCCCTTCAATAGTCCTCAATCCGAGTGAGATTTCAACTCACGTACATCAGGTGTCGCGACACAAACAGCCTTCGCATCCCCCCCCCCCCCCCTTTTTATTCTTTTCCCCACTTTATATGCACGAAAAATCGTAAAAATAGAAAAAAATTTGGAGTTTGATTTCTGAAAATTTTCTTTCGATTTATTCAGCAAATCGTTCGCTGGAGATGAAATGAAAAAAAAAACGATCATCATTTTTGAGGTTATGCGATTATTTTTGTCCTCCTTTATTTTCCATTTCATATACAAAAATAGAAAAAATTTGATTCCGATCATTCGAATTGATTAAATTTAAAATTCATGCAAAATTTATATTAAAAATTCAATTGAATTCAAATTGGAAGGTAAAATTAAATTGATTCAATTTAATTTCAATTGAAATAAAAAAATTTGTAAACAAATTATTTCAATTAAATTCAAATTTAAATTGTGAATGTAATTCAAAATTAGATTTTCGATTAATTCGATATAAAATTTTCATTCGATAATTTCAATAATAATTTAATTTTCATAATAATTCCCAAAACTATATCATTTTTCGAATTTTCCCTTTACGATTTTGATTTTGAATAAATACGGTTTAATTTTGATGCGATAATTCTTATAATGATTAATTTCTCATCATTTTTTTTTCGCAACATTTTTCGTTTCTTGTAAAATTTGGAGTTTTTTTCTTTTTCGGTCGTAAAAAAATGTTTTTGTTGGCATTCGTGGAGGAAATACGTAGATCGAACGGAAATCACGCGTGAGCCACAGGTCCTAACGAGAACTATCATTGATTTGGTTCCTCTTATTGACGCATCGCGTTTATAAGAGAAGGGAAAGTGCGAAACAGTGAAGAATGACTGACGAGGGTTACTCTCGTATCCGCCACGGGGCAGCAACAAGTGGCATTCGACACGCTCTGCTCTTGTCCTTCTGGCCAGCAGCACAGCCAAGTTGATGCGCCACACACGATAGGGCAAAGCTTACAGCGCCCTCCGTCGCTTTTGCTTAATGTCAACGATCCGAGATTAACCAGATCATTCTTCGTGTCTTCGTGTCGAATCATACTTTACGACGCCTCGTTCGAACGTATTGGCGAACCAACCGATTGTAAATATTTCAACTAAACGTTTTTTTTTTGGAAAAATCACAAAAATTTTGTCATTGCAGCAAGAAATATTCTAGAAAGTCTCTTCGAATAGTGAATTTTTGTCATTCCAATCGTAAATTTTGCTGAGAGTTTCGTTAGAAATGAAAAATATTGTGAAAATAACGAAAATTTTGAAATTATCCAAAAATATTTAGTTCACCGTGTTCAACAAAATGTCGATGTTTTTTGACATAAATAAATTTTCAGTGTGTATGAAAAGGACAAAAGTGCGACGAGCAAAATTAATCGGTTCGCGCCCTCGTGCGGTCAGAGACTTTTCTAGGCAGGACAATAAGGATTCATTTACTTGAATAACGACAGCAGAGAGTTGAAAGGTCTCGAGAGCAAAAGCGGAAGAGAAAGAGATGACGAATGACCACACGGGAGAGATAAAGAAGTTTAGAGAAGCACGAGACACATGCACACGCGGCTCTTGGATAATTGATAGCGGAATGCTAATAACCCGGACGAGCTAGGAATTATAATAAGTTTCTTGCGAGTCTCGTGTGTCCACGCGGAGCTGCCGCGCGCGTTGCCGGCGGCTTCTGACTTCGATTCCGGCGCTCACGGCGTCCAGCGAACGACTCTCCGCCGCGTCTTTTACGTTTTATCAAACTGCAGTCGATCCGCGTACCGCGATTCGTTAATTCCTGTCATCGTCCATGAGACGATCGATTAATCGCGAAATTCTGCAGAGGTTTTTCTACCATCGAATCACAAAAATCGTGAAAATTCGTTAAAAAATGATCATTCGCGATCATTTTAATAAATAAGTGGCTCGATTAATCAATCGACTGATAAAAATCGAGAAATTTCGTAAAATAATTATCATCGCAATCCTTTTAATTAAAAACTCGGTTCGATTAATTAATCGACTGATAAAAATCGAGAAAATTCGTACAAAAAATGTTCATTCGCGATCATATTGATTAACAATTTAGCTCGATTAATTAATCGACTGATGAGAATCGAGAAAATTCGTAAAAAAATGAGCATTTGCGATCATTTTAATTAAAAAATTAGCTCCATTAATCAATCGACTGATAAAAATCCAGAAAATTCGTAAAAACATGTTCATTTGCGATCATTTTAATCAAAAAATTAGCTCTATTAATTAATCGACTGATAAAAATCGAGAAAATTCGTAAAAAAATGTTCATCCGCGATCATTTTAATAAAAATTTGGCTCGATTAATCAATCGACTGATAAAAATCGAGAAAATTCGTAAAAAAATGTTCATACACAATCATTTTAATAAAAATTTGGCTCCATTAATCAATCGACTGATAAAAATCGAGACAATTCGTAAAAAATGTTCATTTGCGATCATTTTAATTAAAAAAATTGGCTCGATTAATTAATCCGGAAATTCTGGAAATTTTGTTCCTCAATTTTCTTCACGATTCGGTATTTCGTTGGGAACGAAAGAAATTTCCTGAAATATCGCGATTGTCGCACGTGCTAAATGGTCCACATATTTTTGGTCCTTCGCAGTCGTCGACCTCACGTGCCTGGCCCGCAGTTTATTTACTACACGCCGAGACCCAACGTAGACCCAGGTCAGTGACGCACACACGGACCTGCTGCTGTAAATACCTCCGATTCGGAAAGCGAAAGAGAAACTCGAAAACCAAAACACGCGCCTTACGCGTTTCTCTTCCGTGAACCCCCAAGAGCAATCGCACCCCTGGGACCGCCTCGACCATCCCCCGCCATTTAACTCTCTATTCTCCCGCACTCGCGCGCTATTTCATTCTCGTCCTTTCTCCTGCGTCTCAAGTCCAAAATTTGCGATACTCGAGATTTTAATGATTTGTCCAAAATACGTATATTTTTCCTTCCTGATGGTATTTCAACTAATTTCGTGATGCACCCAATCGACGATATTTACGGAATTTCATCAAAATCCTTAAAAATTCGCTTTCCTCAAAATAAATTCCTTTGAAAAAGGTTTTTCCCATAATTTCATGGCGTGAGCCTCAGAATCTTGTTTTTCATTTGTTTCAAATCGAAACTTATTGAACGGCGTCAAACTCTTAAGCTGCAAAGTTCGATTTTGTCAAGGTTCCTAAAAAAAAATGTTTTTCCCATAATTTCATAGTGTGAAGCTCGGAAACTTGCGCTTTGTTTGGTTCCGGTGCAGGGGAAGGATCTCGGGTCGATATTGGGCGGTTCAGATTGTAGGAAAAGCACAAACCTGTAGCAAGGAAATGCTTGTTGAGGCACGTGTAGATCCATAGGCATGGCCGGATGTCCGGTAGGATGATGAGCGGTACCGAGTCCGTAATCACCGACACCGGACAAGGATGGTTGCATCATGCCAGCGGCAGCGGCCGCGTGATGACCGGCGATCATTGCGCCCCAGTGAAAACCGGGTGCACCGCTCATCGCAGGTGGATGTTCGGCGAGGTCCGCGAGGCCGCGACCAGCCGCGGCGGCGGCAGCAGCCGCAGCGGCACCGCCACCGCCGCCGCCTGCGACCCCGCCGCCGCGCTGCATGAACCACCCGTCCACCACGAAGCCTTGTTATCCTTACCCTTGCACCTTTTTTTATATCCACAAAACCCCAAAAACACACAAACACTGACACTAGAACTTTTTCCTGATCTTTTCTGATCAAGAAAAATGATTTTTTTTTTTTTTTTTCGTTGTCGCGCTGAATTCCCGCGATCACTACATGATGCGATGTTTATTTTTTTTTCTCTCTCTCTCACCGCGCGTTTCTAATTTCGTCTCTCAAATTTGAAGCCCCGAAAATACGTGGAAAAAGTTGGCGATTTCGATATTCTTTCTCGTCAATTACAAATGCGATTAGGATTTCGGAAAAACAGCGAGCAACCGCGCCGTCCTGAGGAATTGACAACGCCAACAAGAGGACCTTACGCGCCCGTCACAAACGCTTCGCCAGACTGTATAGAGGAGAGCTCCTCGCGATTGTGCCAGAGCGAACGAGGGGGGCTCGCACGGTCTGGCGCGGTTGAGGCGCGCGCGCGTTTCCTCGGCCACGATCCCGCGAGAGCACCACAGAGCAAACGAGTCAAACGGGGCAAAAGGGGGGCGCAGAGATCAACGGGGAACACGCCGCCCGCTCGGGGGGGAAAACGTCCACCGAACCAACGCCACACTCAGCCTGCTACGTGGTGGGAGGACGAGAACTGAGGAGGAGGCGATGTCGCGGGAGTGAGACGACCTGATGCTGGAGAACGAGAAAATTTTCGAGGAAAAGATCGATTTTTTGGTGGATCCTCTCGACCAAACATTTTTTTTCAAAATTTATCGTTCGAAATGAAAAATTTAGTCAAAGTAACGAAAATTTTGAAATTATCCAAAAATATTCAGTGTCCAACAATATATATCGATGTTTTTTTGACAAAAGTGCATTTTTCGCGGACACGTCGGCCGGTCCTAGCGCGGAGAGGATGATTCTTATGGGGGAGAGGCAGGTGCATGTGTACGGGCCAGAAGATGCAATTCCGACATAAAGACAGACTCGCTCGCGAGTAAACCGCAACCGCGCGAGCATTGAAGAGTAGGGGAAAAAAGGAACAAGATTTTGCGAGAGGAAAGCAAGGCGCGCGAGCATCACCGGGACCGAGCAGCTTCAGCTTCGCCACGGCCATGAATGATCCCGACTCTCGACACCGCGACGCGCGGATCCAGTCGCGGGGGCGGGGCCTCGGCCCACCTCGCCACCACCACGTGACCCAACACTCGCGGATTCCGAACTCTCTCCGTCCGACAGTCTCCTCCCCGACGACTCTTCCTACCAAGGGGTAAAAGAGAGTCACTAAACCACGCCGGAGAAGGGATTCCTCCGCCAATTCCCTCCACTCCAACGCCCCGGCTCGTCTCATACCCATGCACGACGTCCTCGCGCCTCCGCATCACGCTGCATGCATGTGTGCAGCGCGCTGCATTTGTGCATCATCGCGACGTTTCTTCCTCGCTCTAATTTTATTATAAAAATATATCAACAATCAAAAATCTCTCGAATTTCATTCGCTTCTTTTTCTCATCGCTAAAGAAAGTTTTTTCTGTGGTTAAAAAAAAAATCTTGGAGTTCGGGCGGAAATTTCGAGGAAATTCCTCTGGGACGCAATCCATCTGTAGGGGAAAATTTAGCTTTTGAAATTTTCGTGTCCCTTGAAAATCAAATTTTGTCATAAAACGTGGTAATTTTGTTACACACGATGAACTAAAAATTTTTGGATAATTTCCAAATTTTCGTTATTTCGACAATATTTTTCATTTCTAACGAAACTGTCAACAAAATTTGCGATTGGAATGACAAAAATTGAATTTTCGAAGAGACTTTCTAGAATATTTCTTGCTGCAATGACAAAATTTTTGGGATTTTGCAAAAAAAAAACGTTTAGTCGGAAGAATTCAACGAAATGTCGATATTTTCCAACAAAATTTCCTCTTCAGTGTGACTTTTGCTCTATAAGGCCAAATTTATTTCCTATACTCTGGAGATAAAAGGCTGTGTGTGCCAAATTACAATCGTTTATCGGATGCCGAACGTTCCGG
Source organism: Diadegma fenestrale (assembly GCA_037043255.1). Taxonomy (NCBI): domain Eukaryota; kingdom Metazoa; phylum Arthropoda; class Insecta; order Hymenoptera; family Ichneumonidae; genus Diadegma; species Diadegma fenestrale. Next base: position 3,744,879 of record CM073310.1, read on the forward strand.
GTTTCCGGAGTCACGAATGAGTTGGAATTCTTATCCGCATCCCTCCTGCCATGAATTCCGTTTCCCGGGCTCGTTCGACCTCTCGTCCATAACCACGCAAAAGCATTTTTGTCTGTTCGCCAAAATCTTTCGACACTTGTTGAGTCTTTGGTTTATTATGTACGAAATTCGATGGTTCTCTGCATCTAAGATGTTTCTATGGGGTTAAAACCCCATAAAAAGAAAAAAAAAGAAAATTATTCGGAGAAAATGTAAAAAAAAGAAATTTCAGCATCGCCCAAGGTTTTCGGTTGAATTTCCCCGTCGGAATGAATGCGGAAATGTATATTTACACGAGCCCGTAAATCTCCCATCTCAGAAATTTCTCTCAGTCCCGTAACGGCGCAACAATAAAAAATTTAATCAAAATGCCCTTTCGCTAATTTACAACCGAGTCGAGAGCACGCGGGGCTTTTTCTCACTCCATTTTTTGCAACCCTTGCCAGCGAGTAGCGAGCTCCGCGTCCTTGTCCAACTCGACAGTCCCACGAGAAAGGGGTAGACGAAGAATATGAAGGGATTCGAGATCTCGTAGCACAAGATCATCCTCTTTCCGCGAAAATTTCGCCTCAGGAGTCGTTCAACTCTTCGCGAGCCATTTGCTCCACGACGCTCTTTCCCTTTCCCAGCATATTCTTTTCCCGTTTCTCTTTCTAAAAGCCTCGTACGCTGCTAAGAAATTTTTTTTTCCTAAACGCCTTGGACATTGATAAGAAAACATTAACGAAAAATCCGTTTCTTCGTTCATTCATTTTATGGTTATTTATGGTGTTTTATAGTAATTTATGGTATGCTAATTAAAATTCATGGTGTTTGACATCATGCACCACCACATAATTGCACGTGACACCACTGCTGGGTGATTAGAACCGCCAGCGAAAAAAAATGGTCCGTTTTTGAGTAATTTCCAATTTATGGTGTTTTAATTCATTTTTATGGTGTTTGACATCATGGACCACCGTATAATTGCATGTTACGCTACTGTTGGATGATTAGAAACATTGGCAAAAAAATTTGATCCTTTTTTTAGTAATTTCTCCTTTATGGTGTTTTAATTAATTTCTATGGTGTTGACCAGAAAAAAAATTGGAGCTGTTTTTGTTCCATTGTACGCACAAATTGGAAATTGGCACAAAGTTTTATCAAAATTCCCATGACAAGCAGTGAAAGAAACAAAATTTTTTTTCAAGTTTCAGTTCCACGTTGGTTGATGGAAAAAAAACCATGAAAACAATTCGGCCATATCGGGCTTTTACATTTTTTTTTTACCATTGCTCATTTTTGCATCGGCAGAGCGTACAGTCTCTGAACTCCGTGGGGCATATACAGGTGTGAGTCGTAATAACATAGTTATTGCACCCTGTGACCTCTGGCGCTACGAAAATGCATCGACGATGTGTGCCCCGACATCAGTAAGACCGCGCGCGCCGCACAATCGGTCCCGCGGACAGATATATACACCGCCAATCATCGTCCTACGGTGAGTATCAATCCTCGCCGTCCAATCATTAACTCCTCCTTCTCTTCCTCCCTCCCCCACCCTTTACGAGCAAATATTCAGCATTAGGCTGCACATGCACAAGAATTGTGCAACGTGCACCGTACAGGAAGTAAACTCAGCAGGGAACTTACAGACTCGTGGGTGCGAATTCGAACTTCAAAAAAAAAAATACAACATGCTGGAAAATTCGTATCTCATTTTTCTGGACCAATTTTATGGTTTTCTTTCAATTTCTTCTTTTTTTCCGACATTAGAAATGAAAATTTGTTAGCATCGTCCTTTCGAAATTTTCAAGATATTTCGCAGAATAACGATTAGATTTTTTTTCGGTTTTTCCAGGTGTTTTTTCCATTTTTTCAAACGCTTAAGATTTTTTTCAAGTTTCTTCGAATTTTCGATTTCTCCTGATTTCATTTTCTATTTTTTCGGTTTCTCCAGACTTTTTTTCACAACTTACGTCAACTGGACAGGAACAAGTGGGGAAGGGAAAGGATCTTGGGATACATGGAAGAAGAATAAAATTCGTGGACGTTTGAAAAATGTGATTTATTTGATAAACTGCCAAAAATACATAGGAGCGTTGTTTCGTCGGAAACATGATAATTCATGACTATTTCGTACAGTTAGTAGAAAAACAAACCCATAAGACTAATGAACGAGGTTAATTAGATGAGCGTGAAATGATTCGATGAATAAAATGATTTCCAACCTCCAGAAAATAAGTCTCAATTATTCGACGCGTTAATTAAAAGATGGAATGAGAATTCCTCGAATTTATTAATATGTGGACCGAGCGATGGCTGCGAGGAAATGATTGAGATGAAAATCGTCGACGGAGACTTTGGTGCACAGTCTCCAACTTGAGCAAGTGATTCGACTCTCTGATTTGATTCTGTTTGACTGAGCAAAATTTCAAATTTATTTTTATTTTTCTTCGTCTCTATGGTCCACAAAAGTTTCCACCGAAATTTGCCTCATTCTCGAGAAAGATTAAACGAACAAGGCCACAAATAGGCTCGAGAATTTCTGACCCAGTTGAAAAACTGTTGACCCTGTTTCAGCTGCAATAGAATTTTCTCTTTTTTTCCTCCTCTCAAAACTTTATTTACAATTATTTGCCTCGAGCACTAGGACAAAAATCTTATTCGTACGCAGAGCTCCAGTCTAAAGCACAACAAGAATATGGATACGATAAAGCTAAGCTGATTAAATTGCTTAGAAATATTTTCGACCACGTCGATACGTATAAATCTTGCTGATTAATGAAAATCGATGCTGCAGGCAAAATCATAATTGATTGATTTTCACCCCACGAGCCTGGGCCTTTCGTATCGAGCCTCAATCCTACTGGCTCGCGATTCCTAACGATAACTTTTTTTTTTGTATTTTTTTCCCAGAACTTTCTGGCCCTTTCGTTCCATTTTTCCGCTCCATTTACAGGCAAAAAAAATAAAATAAATCAATCGCATGCAAACGATACGTAGCAGCTGGAAAAATTAAATATTTTCCGCGATATATCGAAAAATAAAGAAAACTTCCTTCTAATTAATTAAAATTAATTAATTAATTAATTAGATATTGATTAATTAATTATTCAATTAATTCATTAATTAAAATTCATTTTTTAATTTTAAAAAATTCTCTTAAGACGACGTACAAATGTTGATTTTATCAGGTACTTTTTACACATCATCATGATTAAATAAAACAGGGGCGCGCACTCTCTCGGTCCTTTTGTTTTCCTCCCAAAATCAATTTTTTTTGTTTTGGTTTTGAGAGGACATTCAAAATTCTCAATGACGCTCAGCTCGGTGTATAATTACGCATGATAATGCTACGTTTTATCATTATTTTACGATTTATTCGTCAATTGCTATCGTCGCACTGGACGCAACGCCTCAAATCGCGTTTAAATACTCTGGAAAATACTTTCGAACTCACGAGTCTGTAAATAACGATCTCGTGAGATACGAAATTTTGCAGTTTTTTTTTTTTTACTCGTTGAGGCACTTTTTAAGCTCTCGCATTTGTCGAGGCTAATTACTCGGGAATAAGTACTTAATTTTTTCGCTTTCGCTCCCGACGTGTGGTCGAGGCTTTTTTTCGTCATTTACTGTATGAATATTCGAGGCATTGTTCTGATTTTTCGCGTCTTTCAAAATTTGATGTTTGGAAACGTTTTTAGGCATGAAAAAAAAAAAATTTCAAATTTTCAACGTCTTGTCAAATTTTTCAACGTGTCGAAAAATTCACGTGGACGAATTGGCTGTAAAAAAAAAAAAGTTTGAATCAAAAAAATCTAAATAAACGTCTAAATGATAAAAAAAAATCTGAACAATTCGAAAAGTCGTCGATCTGTGGCTCGAAAATCAGAACATTTCCTTCGATCCTTTAGGCACGCAGTTGTGATCGATTACTCCAAAGTTTTGTGCATTAATTTTTTTTTTTTTCATTTTTTTCCAATATTTTGACCTCATTTTGTTGTTTCGGTCCATAAAATTTTACCGATTGAATGATAAAAAATTTATATTTACGTAGAAAACTTCACACACTCTGTAAAAAGCTGAAAAACTTTAGTTTCCCATTCAATTGCGTCGAAAGTTGTGGAAATTCGACGCAAACTTTTCAGCACGATTCTCAAATACAGTCGTGAAAAAAAACGATTTGTATTTCTGTTTTCTCATTTTTTGGTAATTATTTTCGACAAGGCACTTTTTCGACAATTTTTCAAAAGGTCGCCGAGTAACCACACAATCTGCAAAAACACTGCAACTTGATTCTGTTCAATGACTAGTCTCTGATTCGCGAGTGATAATTATTTTGAGAAAATTGTTAAGTTGAAGAAATTTCAAGGCACGAGTTTCACCGGTTTGATTGTAAAAACCGTCCCGAACCCAGAAAAAAAAAGAATTTTGCATCTTCGCGATGCATTTTTCTGAAAAAATTTAGGCATTTTTGCTTCGCACTCTTTTTTCTTCAAATTCTCCAGAACGGACGAAATTTCCTTCATTTTTTTTTACGGAAATTCCCAAAAAGGACTCCGGACTGTATTTTTTTTTGCTTCTAAAATTTGTGGTTACCGCCCTCAAAAATTAGCAAACTATCAGTCTGACGAACGTTTTCATTCCACGACCGTACACGTTCGTTGTGAAAAAGCATAAAATGTATAAATATTATATAATATTTTGATCCTCCCGAGAGTCTTTTTTTTCATCTTCTCTTTTTTTTTACTTTTTTTCTCTTCTCAGTCGGATTTGACTATTTGCTAAAACGCATGCAACGTAATATAAAAAACTCTGTTTATCTAACAAAAAATAATATATGCTCCGTCGATATTTACAATTGCGGATTAATCATAAATCCGGCATTTGGATCTTTACGTCGAAATTCGATTTGGAACCGTCTCGATCCTTTGACGTCCCAAAAAAAATTGATTTTCGTTATTTTTTGAGGAATTCGGCGACGAGAATAAAAGGCACGCGCACTGCGAAATTCTGATCGACTGGTCAATTTGATTAATTGGCACTCTCGTTATTTTTTTGTCTCAATTTTCCAAAAATAATTAAAAATTCGAAATTTTGAAAATTTTGCAGTTTTGTCACGTTTTTTTTGGATTCTCGTGAATTTTGATTGTCCCTTACAACTCGGGAATGTCCGAGGCTTCATTGCGGGGAATCCGAGCGCAAAAAGGCTCGTAAAAAATTGCAAAAGTCTCGAGTTGTGGAGAAAAAACTCGAAAATACTTTTTTTGCTTTTTATTTTTTGAGAAGATTTTTTTTTCCCTCTCGATCGCTTCCGTTCTCGTTTACTCACCCCGCGAGGAAAAGTTTCTACTCAAGGCAGTGCAAGTAGCTCTCGTACGAAGATTCGTCCGGCTCGGTTCGCATACGGAATCCGTGGATCCGTAAAACGGCGAGAAAATATAAGAAAATATTTACCCATCGCGGGTAATTTTATTTTCTCCGTTTTTTTTTCTCCTTGCGTCAAAAAAAATCGTTTTTTTTTCGCTGGCGCTGAAGTTTTTGCAACTGCGGAATTCGCTCCCGTGGAATTTCCGATCGTGTCGTCGGTCACGACGGAAAATCGCAGCGAAAATTCGCTCCGATTTTCAGAAACGAAAAAACGTCCTCGGAGGACGAATCCTGGAGACTTAAACCGGCGGCGGTCCACGAACGTAACGAAGCTGCGGCGTGAGCGAGAGATTGAGAGTGTTTGCCGCTTCGCAGCAATGAGGCTCGAGCAGACAAGCAGCGCAGAAAAGTGCAACGAGTGCCAACTGGAAAGGAAGAGCAGCCCGTAAAATCCGCCATACCCAACTTTTTGGGACATTCGGTTCGTCCTCCGGGTCGTCGGGGTCAGTGAGGCCGCCTTTCGCCTTTCTGCTTTTGCACTCGACCTCGGCACTGGCGATTCCCGCCCGTTTCTTACGTTTGCTGCTGCTGCAAATGAAAAAACAAACAAAAATTGTCGTGATTTTATAATTTTTTATAAATAATGAATTTCATAATTTATAAAATTTTATCAATTATAAATTAATAAATTTCTAAATAATTTGATTAACATTATTAATTGCCTTATTTGTGATTGTCTTGTTAATGAATTTCAATTATTATAATTTGTAAGATTTATGAATTTTGTAATTTTTTAATATAAATTTTATAATTTTCAAAAATTTAATTTTATCATTTATAAAATTCATGAATCATATAAATTTTATAATTTTTAATCATTCAATTTTATCATTTTTAATAATTCAATTTTATAATTTATAAAAATTATGAATTTTATAATTTATAATTTATAAATTATAATCTTCATTTTCATAATTTATTATTTTATAATTTATGAGAATTTTCCAAAGCTCCTAAAATGAGCGTGAAAAAAAAGATGGCGAAAAGGCCGAGAGACACGCGCGCGTAAAACCGCCGAGAGTGATGAACGCGAGACGTTTTTTTTACAGCTTCCTTTACGACGCGATACTCAAACACACAGTCGGAAGCTGAACGAGCCGCCTGAACCTTTTACCACTGCCCCGCGCGCGGACCAGTGATTAAACGTAACAATAAAAAGGGAGAGAAGAAAAAAAGGTGCGGAAAGAAGCAGCAGAAAAACTCCTCGAGCTGCTAGAAACGTTATGGCTAAAAGGCGGAGTCCCCCCCTCTCCTCTTCCTCCCGGGGCACAAACTTAAACGAGGTGATTCACCAGGTGATAATGGGAATTCCGGACAACTCATGGCCAATATGCGCCACCGTTCGGCTGGTAAAATTACGAAAAAAATATCGTCGCAGCAGCTAATTGTGACGATGCTTAAAAAAGGGCGTGTCGAATTTCACAAATTAAGGGAGCACGTCGTGGAAAATGTCGCACGATCCGATTTTTCGCTCCAAATTTATTTGAAACTATTTGCATTTTTTCGCTTCGCTTTTAATTGTCAAGAACGTATTGATTTTTCATTGGCGAATAAAAAAGGCAATAAAATTTGAAAAATTCACTTTTTTTTTCGCGATTTCAATGAAATTGACATTTTTTCTCCGTGATAAATATAAATAGTGAAGAATTGGATAAATTCTTAGGCGCTTGATAAGACGAGTGAGCATTCCGGGTGTGGCTGGGAAACTAAAATGACTCGAGGGAAGGGAAAACAAGGAGAAAGTCGAGCTTATGAAAAACTATAATTCATTGCCCAAGTCTTGACTCCTCGTTTGTCCCCTTTCTGGGCCGTTTGTGACGCGCTCTTCTAGACTACATAACGCGCAATCGTTTAATTAATAAATTACGTTTTTCTGTTCAGGAATTAATTCTTTTTTTTTTTTTGAGAATTTTAGGTGAGAATTTTTTTTTTCGATTTACAAACCTCGATGTGAATTTGGCTTGGTTGCTCGTGACGTCCCTCTTGACAGCTCGAGCCTCGACGCTCGCGGCAGTCCGGACGATCAGCTCGCGACACAGTTTTTGCAGACACCGGAGTTCGGCCTCGGCGTCTTCGACTCTTTTCCAGAGTTCGACGAGGGCATCGCTTCCCGGAGCTAATTGACTCTCGAGGGTGCGGGTGAGGCGACGCAGCGCCGCTAAGCGACGTTCGCGTTCGCTCAACTCTTGCTCGCTACCGCTGTCCGAAATTCCACTGTCGGAAAACGTTCCTCCCTCTTGGCCGAGACTCATCACAGTCGCGTCCCCGAACTTGAGAGCGTTGCTGCTCGCCAGCTCGTCTTCCGGGCCCATCACGTTTCCGTTCTGTAACAAATTTCATTCGAGAAAAGATAAAAATAGCTAAAACTCGAATCCAACGCGAAAAATTCATTTTTTATTCATTATTTTTATAATTAATTGGATCGTTTGAGATTTCGTTACGAGGCAAACTTCATAATCATCGAATTTCGAAAAAAAAAAGATCAAAAGCTCCGTCGCGATGGAAAATTCTGTCGAATTTTGTACGCGAAGGATACGCGCGCGAGAATAAGGGCCAGGATTTCTCGTTTCCTTGGCTTTTCTCTCTCTCTCTTTCCCTTTTGCTGCTGCTGTCTCCGTAGCGTCGTCGAGTATGATATCGAATATTGTATAATCCAGTGGCGCGAGTGTCGCCCGAGGGCAGCAACGGAAAGTACGTAAGACGATGATATAGAGCAGACAGAAGGTGGAGGCGAGTTGACTCGAGCCAGAAGGAGACCGAGAGAGAAGATCGAGCGCGAGAGCCAGAGAAAATGAGAGAGAAAACGCGTCGGGGGAGCCTGCACGAAGCGAGAGAGAGAGAGAAAAGGTGAGAGAGCAAGAGAGTAGATTTAGGCTGTTTGCAGCGGGCGGTAGAGACGCGGGGAACGAGCCTCCGGCAATGAAAAGCGCGATCCGCATACCAAGTAGCAACCTCCAACCTGAAACTTGTCTCCCTCGCTCTCGCTCGCTGATATAAGGGATAGTAGGTGGGAACGAACCTCATCGGGTCAGACACCGTCGTCGTGTGTGTACCATTGCGAGAAAAACCCCATACCATGAGACGCTCCATAGAAAAACAGGGAAAAGTAGTAAAACCCTTTTCCGGTCAGACCAAGTCCGGCAAATCCGTATTGAAACGCCATCTCGGGTCAATGACCTGAATTCTCCGTATCGTAATTGATCAAAAAAAACCTTTTCGTTTTCAGAATATCCAAAATTTTCAAAATTCTTCGCTTTAATGAACAAAAAAGTGCATCAAAATTCCCACAAAGCGTCAGTCACTGAAAAAATCTCTTGAGTACGAAAATTCATTGTTTATATTTGCAGAAAGGAATTTTCTGAAAATCTTGGTTAACCTTGACAGGATTCAGCTTTTTGACATCCTTGAAACAGCGAATCATCCTCGCGAGCCAGTTTCGGTAGAAATCGCGTCAAGTTATTCGCCGATTTTTCACTTTTTTCGTCAATTGTGACATTTTCTGTTAATTTTTCAAGTTTTCCGGAAAATTTTAATGTTTTTTGCCCACTTTTGGAATTGTTCGCCAAATTTTGCAATTTTTCCGAAAAATTTTAATGTTTTTCGCCCACTTTCAAAATTTTAGGGCAAAATTTTGCAATTTTTCGCAAAATTCAGATTTTTTTTCCAAAATTCAGCAATTTTTCGCGAAATTTAGCAATTTTTCGGGAAAATTTTGGAATTTTTTGGCCGATTTTGAAATTTTTCACACAATTTCACATGGAAAGTAATTTTGGATTTGCTAAAATCTCTCGGAATTACGATCTGGTGTCAGGAACTAACGATGTCATATTAATTTTCGATATGATTTCGTCTGCGTGCGAGAAAGAATGAGAAAAAATTTTCGTACGACTGTGCATACGGAAAAGAGGAAAATCTTGTTCGTTTTGTTCCAGGTCTCGGCGTACCTGGAACGTATCTATGGGGGAATCTATATGTGTGATCCGGGCGAAGATATTAAATTTGTATTTTTACGCTGATTCCACGGGCCATAGAGGGAAACGTGAGGCGAAAGTAAATCGTCCGGGCGATTAACGATCCTCGAATTCCCGAGGGAGGTTTTCAGGGAGGGCGTACGTTGTCCAAAAGCCCAAGATCTTGCCTCGCAGATGCCCCAGCGAGTTTCTTTTTGCCTCCCAACCTTTTTTTTTCCACCCCGGCAGCCTCGCGGGAAGCGATGTAATGCCAAAAGTAACACAAACGTCGACTGGCCAATGGTCATGACTCTCGCACCCTTGCTTGTTACGTCTGGGAACGCACTTACGAGGTATAAAATTTCTTTCCTTGACCCTGACGATCCAGAAAAATCGTTTTTTCATCGATCTATGCACTGGAAAGAAATTTCTTATGGAAAAATCGATATTTTGTTGGGTTTAGTTGGACTTGAACGTTTTTTTGAAAAATCACAAAAATGTTGTCATTCCAGCAAGAAATATTCTAGAAAATCTCTCCGAAAAGTCCATTTTTGTCATTCCAATCGTAAATTTTGCTGACAGTTTCGTTAGAGAACAAAAGCGTCGTCGAAATCAAGAAAATTTTGAAATTATCAAAAAATATTGGGTTCATCGTGTTCGACAAAATATTGACAAAATTTCATTCTCAACGTGTGCGCTTGAATCATTAAAAAATTACAAAAAATGATGAATAATAATAAATTAGTTAATTAAATAATTTCGGGCCCGTTTTCTGCAAAAAGATCGCTCGATTGAAAATCTGCCGCAAGTTTTTCGTGCTCAAAAATCCATGCACTAAAATTCAGTTGGAAAAAAATCGAAATTTTGCTCGATACGGTTGACTTAACGTTTTTTTCGAAAAATCCAAACAATTTCGTCATTCCAGCAACAAATCTTCTGGCGAGTCTTTTCGGAAGTGAATTTCGGCCATTCCAATCGCAAATATTTCTGACAGTTCCGTTGGAAACGAAATTTATCGCCTAAATCACGAAAAATTTGATATTATCGTACGTTTTCGACCAAATTTATCGACAATTTTTAGCTAATTTTAATTTTTAGTGTATCGAATCAAATTTGCAAAAAAAAATCGTCTCGAATTCGAAAAAAAAGCGAGCTAAAGGTAAAACCCGAGATGATTCGAAAAAAGGAAACGAGAATTTTTCGCAAGTGGATAAAATTATTCCCAAACGTGTCGTACATCGAGTAAACGGATTTTCCGAGACGTCGCGACGCGATCGCGCGGAGCTTATTTCGTTCCGTAGGACGAAAAATCGAGCACGTGGCTGTGTTTGCTCCAAGTCGAAGTGAAACGTGTGGAGAAAGGGGGAATGAGGAATACAGAGACTTTAAGACGAACCTTGAGCAAAGACCGTTCGTCTTCGTGACGTGCGAAATGAGAGAGGGTGCACGCGAGCAATCGGAACTCACTGTGCAGACTTTTCACCCCCGTCCCTTTCCCCCTCCCGCCCCCGTCACTCGCACAATTTCGAACATTTTTTTCCTTTTTTTTTACGATACTCCGCACTCTTTTTCGAGATCCACGCGAAGCCAGTCGACCGTTCGACTCAACTCCGAGTTTACTTTATATGCAAATCAAGAAACGCGAGAGCAGGACAAAAAAACGAGAAAAATAGAGGAAACCAATCAGAGAAACGTTGGCCAACTTTTCGCTACAATTTCCTCCTGTTTTTTGGCCTTTTTGCAACAATTTTTCAAATTTTACTTCACGTATCCTGGAAATATTTTGAATTTCCTGGTTGACGAGAAAAAAATGAATTTCGGGTCTCGTTTATCACGAAAAATCGATTAATCGATCAATCGAATCGATTCACAATTTTGTGTGCCAAAATGGAATGAAAATTTGACCAAATTTGGTAGAATTTTGATTTTCCAATTTCGTCTCAAATTAAATTAAAATTCGACAATGAATTTAAAAAAATTGTTTTAACAAAATCGAAAAATTTGCAGGGGAAAATAAAAAATTAAAGTTCGGATTGCACGTTAATGAAAAAAAATGGTAAAAAAAAAGTTGAATCAAAATTTAGAGAAATGGAAAATGGTAAATTCAACGGAAATTTGTATTTGGCCCCTCGCGCGAGTTTCCTGGCATCAGCGTTCATGCATCATTACTAAATGATAGTTGAGCGATTTGAATTAGTGGCGAGAGATTCTTCCTTTCCATCTCTTTCCTTTGCACTCTCGCAGCCTCTCTTAATCTCCGCGTAGAGTTCTCGCATCGGAGTGACTCCGGGGTTACGAACTCACTCCCCCTCGATCTCTATACGCGTAGGGCACTTACGTACACGTAAAAGTATGTGTAGAGATCGCGGCGAGCGGTGTCTACGTACGTAGAGGAGAGTCCGAGTGAGCCGGGGCCAAAGGTTCCCTCGGGGAATGCTCTTCTCTTATTTTCCCATCCCGTCGACCACACTTTAACCCGCAAGGGAACACAGCGCGTCTCTAATTTCCCCACGTATTAGTTCCACTATCTACAGCAATATTTTCTTCCCATCTCGCATGCCCTTAACCTCTCTCTCTCTCTCTCTCTCTCTCTCTCTCTCTCTCTCTCTCTTTTATTTGTTTATTTTGATTTCTATTTAGTTTTGTTTTAATTTTCATTCAGTTTCTCTTTTATTTTCATTCAGTTTTATTTCCATTTTCATTTTTATTCAGTTTTCTTTTTACTTGTTATTTGTTACGTTTTTAAGTTTATTGGCGATGAGCTTTTTCGCTTCATTCTTGCTTTTTAATTTATCATTTTTTTTTGCAATATTTCTCAATATTTTTATTATTTTCATTTTTATTTGTAATTTGGTTTTAATTTGTATTCCTGTCCGATTTTTTTGCTTCTGAATCGGTTTTTGTCATAATTTTATTTATCAATTATTTCGGGCGGTAATGAAAATATTTTTTCTCTACTTGTCCGTGAGTCGAGATTTTGATGGATAAAATGAATAGCCGAGATGTGCGTTTAAATTATTACGAAATCATAAAATTAGACAGTTTTGCGAGATTTGCGGAAACTGACCTGGCAAACGTCCTGCTTCTCGGAGAGTAATCGCGCAACGTCCCGCACCGAAGATGCCACTTCGGTGGTTGCTCCGGCTTGCAACGCAGCATCCAAAACCGCCAGGGTGTCTTTGTCCCTGCGTAACGCACATTGCAATTCCGTCAAACGAGTGCTGAACTGTTGTACCGCTTGGAGAGCGCAGAGTTGTTGATTTCCTCTGAAAAAAAAACCAAATTTTTGTTTTTTTAGACAAAATTCGCTGCTAGGATTTCCGGAAATTTTCGGAACGCAATGTAATCACTTTCTGCTCGGGCGATCCAATCAGGAGACACACTTTTGAGTAGAAAAATAAAAAATAAGGGGATTTCAAGATTCTCGTAATGCTTTTTTTTTTTTTCGGAAAAGCGACACGTTCGATGGCAAACGCCAGATGAGAAAAGATCGTTAAACACCCGGAGCAATGAAACCAAGCGGCTTCCTCTGCTCCGCGCGTCTTTAATGGATGACATCCCTTACGATCGTAAACGCGCGTGACCTTTCTTCATTCTCGTTAAAATTGATGCTCTCGTTACGAGATCATTCTGCGTATGTTGACCAACCTCTCGCTCTCCTGATTTTCGCCCAGAAATCTCGTTGTCAAACAACCGCGCAGCAATAAATTCAGACACACGGGGGTTTATTTACTATTTATACAAAGTGTTCACGTTCTCTCTTGGCCGAATCGTTCGCACCGGAAATAGAATTCTTGAAAAATAAAGAAAACTATCGAATCTCGATGAGACATTTTGGCGTTGATCGACACGAAAAATTGTTTTTTTCTAGGATTTTTGGTTGCCTTAATCGTTTCGTGTAAAAATTGGATTAAATTGAAAATCCCAGAGGCTCGCTGGTCAGTTTGAACGGAATAATGCGGTGTTTAATCCTTGTTTTAATTTCTACACTCTGTTCCTCCAACAGGTCTGATCCCCTACGATGATAGGGGTCGGTAAACCCTCGAATTCGAGCTCCAAGGGTTGACCATCGTAACTGACCCACAAAGACAGGAAAATCCGGAATTACATGCTCGCCTGAATATATCCCGGAGCGCAAGTTCAAAAGTGCCAACGACGAAATTCGATAAATCCACCACAAAAAACTTCACGGAAAAGAATTTTTTTTTTTAAATCGATATTTTTTTGGATACGTTCGTCCCAACGTTTTTTTTTTTTTGACAAATAACAAAAATTTTGTCATTGCAGCCAGAAATATTCTAGAAAATCTCTTCGAAAAGTCAATTTTTGCCATTCGAATCGTAAATTTTCCAGAGAGTTCCGTTATAAATGAAAAATATTGTAAAAATAACGAAAACTTTGAAATTGTCCAAAAATATTTCGTCGATATTTGTTGAACACTTCATCGTGTTCAACAAATATCGACGTTTTTTGACAAAATTTTATTTTCAGTGTGGGTTCGTTTGTTTCAGTGGTTATTTTCACTGGGAAGAAAATTTTGTTGGAAAATATCGACATTTTTTTGAATACGTTCGATCCAACGTTTTTTTATTATTTTTTTCTGAAAAATCACAAAAATTTTGGCATTGCAGCAAGACCGATTTTAGAAAATCTCTTCGAAAAGTGAATTTTTATCTTTTCAATCGTAAATTTCGCTGACACTTCCGTTAGAAATTGAAAATATTGTCAAAATAACGAAAATTTTGAAATTATCCAAAAATATCGTCGTTTTTTTGACAAAATTTGATTTCCAGTCATTTATTTATTAAATTAAATGATACAAAAGTAAATTTTGCTGACACTTCCGTTAGAAATCGAAAATATAGTCAAAATAACGAAAATTTAGAAATTATCCAAAAATATTTAGTGGTCAACAAAATATCGACGTTTTTTGACAAAATTTAATTTCCAGCCAAGTTTTGTCATGTTTTTTTTGTGCGATTCATCGACTGGGTCAAGGTTCGATTTGCCGGACTAATTGGAAGAGAGAAAACGTATATAAAATGGGAAATGAGCGCGCGACGTTATGCAACATCGTGATTAAAGCTCGTCCTGATCCTTTGCGCAAAGCTGATAATCCTGGTGGACACGGGTCTGCACGCAGTGCACGATTTCCCCTCGCGCACACTTTTTCCTACTGTCACGTGTGACGTCGCGACCCCCTCGTCTCCAGGACTCGAGGACAAGCCCAAACTGCGCCATCGATACCGTACACGAGGCTTTGGACGATGTTTGCTTTGGAGGCTTCATTACCTCTCACAATATTTGCTCAACGTCACGAGACCCGATGACGACGTCCAGGACGGTCAACTCGATGACTCCCCCCCCCCCATCGCCCTTTTCCTTGTTATAGACTCTGCGTACGATTCCTTCAGGCTTTTTCCTCGATATTCACGGATTTCATGGCCCTCGGGGCAACTCACCCGTTCCACCATAAAACTCCTTACATTATTTTGCACCCTCTCGAAATACGAGAAACGAACGCGCGAATATTGTAATTCACATCGAACCCTCTGTTTTTTTTGCTCCATTCATTCCTAATAAATCTCGGTTCTCACGCGAGCGTGACAGTTTCTTGTTTATAAAGCGTCGACGCGGATTTCACGGTCGTCGCGTAATTTAGGTCGAAATTCCGATTTTTGTTCAATTTTATTTCATTTTATTTTATTTTACTAAACTTGGCGATAAATTTGACGTATTGAGAAGAAAATTTTGTCAATTTTTGTCATTCCAAATGTAGTCTTGCGGACAGTTTCATTAGAAACGAAAAATATAGGCAAAATTTTTGACAAAATTCAATTTTCAGTGTCGCGTCCGAAATTCTGATTTTTATTGTGTTTTATTTAATTTGACCAAATTCGACGAGAATGAGAAGGAAAATGATAAGACTCACCTCTGGAAAGTCTCGTCCCAAACGCGATAGAGATCGGCGACTGCGTCCTTGAGAGAAACGGAGACGGAAGTAGCAGCCACACCGAGATCGGTGATCAGTCGATGCGCCGAGACGTTTAGGGCGAGCATCGCCGCTTTGCGTTCCCTCAGGCTTGCCAATTCGCTCTGAAACATCAAATATGCATCTTTAGTGCCTTTTCCCGAATCACCCGGATGACGTAACTTGAACAAATTGGTGCGTTAGCCACGAAATCACTCGGGAACTCGGATTCATCATCATTATTTGGGAAAGGGAAAGAAGCAAAGATCTACGGGTTCGGGTCCAGGCTCGCCGGCATCACAAAAACCTCCAAAATTTCTCCTTCCGACGATTCGCCTCGCAAGACTCGAGTCAACAATCAAAAATAGCAAAAAAAAATTTCTTCATTTTTCATTCTGCAAAACTTGGAAAACCGAAAAAAAAATTTAGTCGGGTAAATGACCCTAAAAAAAAAAAAATGAATGATTAGCGGAATAAAACGATTGAAAAAAAAACGCCTCGGGTCAAATTGACCCAAGTGTGTACTCGAGCGGGTAAACTCAATTTTTCTCTATAATTAACGAGTTATCGTATGAAAATCGATCATTTCGCAATAGGAAGTCACAAAACTCGTAACAGGGAGATCGAAATCGTCCGAAAATCCCTCTCTGGAATTTGGGATGCGCGCGATCGCAAGGGAAATGAGTAGACCATAAGATGTTGGATAAAAGAGAGAGCGAGTCTTGTGTCCGACACGATGTAGTTTACATCCCCGTAGAATGGTGTAAGGGACGTAAATAGAGAGCATGAGCTCGAGCCTAAGAAAGAGAGAGAGAGAGAGAGAGGGAGAGAAAGGACGAATGAGTTGGGACAGTGTGGCCGCGAGGACGATGGAGTAACCGCGTCACGTTGTCACGTCGCCGTCGTCCTACTTGAGGTGGCCGACGAGGGGCGCATAAATAACCCCGCGTGTGGCTTTACGACGCGCCATCCAGAAGTCTAAGGGCTCAAAACCGTACCAAGAAAACTAGCATGATATATTACACGTACAAAATGTCACTGAAAAGTAAATTTTGTTGCAAAAGATCGATTATTTGTTGAACACGATCGACTATACGTTTTTTTCGAAAAATCTCAAAAACTTTGCCATTGCAGTGAGAAATATATTCTAGAAAGTTTCTTTGAAAAGTCAATTTTTGTCATTTCAATCGTAAATTTTGCCGACAGTTTCGTGAGAATTGAAAAATATACTCAAAATAACAAAAATCTTGAAATCATCCAAAAATATTTAGTTCACCGTGTCCAACGAAATATTGACGTTTTTGGACAAAATTCAATTGTCAGTGTGGCACTAAAAGGAAAATTCTGTTGGGAAAGATCGATATTTTTTTGGATACGATCGACTAAACGTTTTTTTTTTGGAAAATCTCAAAAATGTTGTCATTGCAGTGAGAAATATTCTAGAAAGTCTCTTCGAAAAGTCAATTTTTGTCATGCCAATCGTAAATTTTGCTGACAGTTTCGTGAGAAATGAAAAATATACTCAAAATAACGAAAATTTTGAAATCATCCAAAAATATTTAGATCACCGTGTCCAACGAAATATTGACGTTTTTGGACAAAATTCAATTGTCAGTGTGGCACTAAAAGGAAAATTCTGTTGGGAAAGATCGATATTTTTTTGAATACGATCAACTAAACGTTTTTTTTCGAAAAATCTCAAAAATGTTGTCATTGCAGTGAGAAATATTCTAGAAAGTCTCTTCGAAAAGTCAATTTTTGTCATGCCAATCGTAAATTTTGCTGACAGTTTCGTTAGAAATGAAAAATATTGTCAAAAAAACGAAAATTTTGAAATTATCCGAAAAAATTGAGTGTGTTCAACAAAATATCGACGTTATTTGACAAAATTAAATCTTCAGTTAACGAAGAGAGAAAAAGATGCAAGCGCCACACACACTATATCCTTTCGCCTGTATATTCGCGTCTCCGTCATCGCGTGACCGTGGGCTATCGGTTGCGCTCGTAAAGCTTATCCTTGCGGTCATTCTGGCCTTCCACACGAGCACACACACTTTTCCGGAGTATGTATGCTGGCTAGGGAGAGATCGATCAGGCCCAAGAAAGAAGAGAAAGAGAGAAAGAGGCTCAAAACGACCAGAAGTACAAAACCGGGAGTAATTTAGTTCCGCGAAATCGAAGAAACCCGAGCCAGCACACAGAAGCCCCATCGGAATGCTCCGTTTCCCGTCTTTCTGCAGCCTCGCGAGAAGCCGAGAGAGAAAATGAAAAAAAAAAAAGGAAAAAACCCCATGGATCAGGACACGCCGTACACATAAATAAAACAGGCGACAGGAATGAGATACAAGTATCTTTCCTCCTGATACGACGATCGGTCATTACTCGAGGAAACAGCAAAAAAAATCCTTCCACGATGAAATTTGCATATTTCGCATTCGCGTGAATATCTCTCGGCCACCTAAACTCTCCGGAGCCGATAACACCGGCTCGTCCATTTGTTTCGTCGTTAATTTCACAGAAATCGATGTAACAAAAAAAAATTTGCAAGGGAAAATAGCGAGAAAGCTAAATACGTGTGCTTTCACCTTGTGGGAGTGAAAACATCCACGCAGCTCGCGGTTGGATATAAATATCTGTATAAATGCCAAGACTTAGGGTTCGCGCGAGCAGAGAGAGTTTGTTTTACGATAATAGTATCTATTCGAGGACTCTGCACATAGTAAGGCAAAAGTTGTATTAGCTGAGCCATTCGATATGGGCGAACGTGACGGAGAACACACTCCGTGAATTCGCAGTTGTCGTTACATTTTCCTAGTCAAAATGACACGACCCGACCACTCTCGCTCTCTCTGCTCTTCGCCAATACATCCAGAGACTCGGCAGAGTCTCGGGCCGAGTACATTCGACAGCGTCGTCTGCTGGCGCGAGACTCACTCGAGTATATTATCTCTGAGAAAAGCGATTCGGCCGGTGGGGGTAAACACTTTCTTAAAATACAAAGCTCAGGGGTTATTTAATGATCTGAAATTTGAATTAGAGACTAATTACGTTATCCCCCCTCGTTTAAGCCATAAATCAACCGGATTGATGCTGTAATTGCTGAGAAAAAACTTTGCACGGGTAAAATTATGCCATGATCGAAGTGTGCGTGCGTGTATGTATACGACACAGAGAAAGGGCCCGTGGCGCTAGCCTTTTTCTGATTGGTCGCGACGGTTAGGAGTGTCGCGGTGGTTAGGAGTGACGCGATGGTTTCAGTTACGTCCGTTACGTCTCTACTGTGTACTGACATTTTGCCCGCTAGGTACACACGTTTTCTTCTGTACCGAGCGGGCGCGAATCACCGAATGTACTTGGCCAAGCCTTTTTCCCCGGGAGGGGATTTTTGGCTAGGTACATAAAGTGTGGCACCAAGTCCGTGCTCGAATAAGTTAACCCTGTGACGATCATTCAGGTCTTTTTGACCCGAGAGACAAATTTTTTTCTCAAAATCTTGTTTTTCGACACGTTTCATTTGAAAATAAAAAATTCAACGTCTATAAAAACTATGGAACGTCAAAATAGAATCAATGGAAAGGATTTCAGAATTTTTCACATTTTTTTCTCTCCAAATACGTAAAATATAAATGGCAATCACGAATGAATTCATTTTCGAATTTTCACACTTTTAGAGTTCAGTATTTAACCCTCTGAGAATCATTTGGGTCTTTTTGACCCGTGCGACAACTTTTTTTTCGAAAATCTTCGTTTTTTGAAGACTCGCGAGCGTTATTTCATTTAATTTCTCGCGGTAATTGCGGCGGATCGCGATCTCCAAGATTTTTCCACATAAAATCATTTTTATCCGTACGCGCGATCTTGGAAAGAAAATTTTGTTGGAAAAGATCGATATTTTGTTCGATACGTTCGACTAAACGTTTTTTTTGCAAAATCACAAAAATTTTGTCCCTGCGGCAATAAATATTCTCAAAAATCCCTGCGAAAAGTCAATTTTTGACATTCCAATAGTCAATCTTTTTGAAAGTTCCGTTAGAAATAAAAAATATTGTCAAAATTACAAAAATTTTGACATTGCAGCAAGAAATATTCTAGAAAGTCTTCGAAAAGTAAATTTTCGTCATCCCAATCGTAAATTTTGCGGGCAGTTCCGTTAGAAATGAAAAATATTGTTAAAATAACGAAAATTTTGAAATTATCCAAAATATTCGGTTTCACGTGTCCAACGAAATATTGACGGTTTTTTACCAGATTTAACTTTGAGTGTGTCAACTTTGGGACAGCTTGTATAATGATGTGGCTTGGTGGAAAATGGAAGAGCGAACGCATTGATATTCCAGGCGCATTGGACAGGCAAAAGAGAGGCAAAGCCCCTGCTCGCGCGCCCGCCAAAGCTTCCCCTGCTTTTCCTTCTCTCGCGAAAATCGAACATTCGCGTTCTCTCGCGCTCGCGCTCACTCACCACCACGCCTCGCGATCTCTTGGAAACGCCACGACAAACCCAGAGAGAACATTCCGATCTAATTCAATTTCCAATCAACAGCCAATCAATTGATTCGAATTCGCCGCGCGGTATACAGACGAAAGGGACGCGAGGGAGAGACGTAGCTCTAAACGTAACATCGACATTCCGGGACACTGACAATCAAATTTAGTTAAGAATCGTCGATATTATTTTCTTGAACACGGTAAACTAAACATTTTTGGATAATTTATAAATTATCGTTATTTTGACGATATTTTTCATTTCTAACGGAACTGACAGCAAAATTTACGATTGGAATGACGAAAATTCACTTTTGGATGAGATTTTCTAGAATATTTCTTGCTGCAATGACAACATTTTTGGGATTTGAAAAAAAAAAACGTTTAGTCAAACGTATCTAACAAAATATCGATCTTTTCCAACAAAATTTTCTTCTCGATGTGCGAGAATTTTGTGAGCCTCAACGATTTGTCGGTGTCGGAAAAAAAAAACATTTTTTTCGAGTTTTTTTGCTCGAGCACGTGCGACAAAACGTTTTCATGAGAAATCCCAAAAACTTCGTCGCATTGCTGCGAGAAATATTCTAGAAAGTTTCTTCAAAAAGTAAATTTTTGGCATTCAAAATTACGAAAATTTTGAGATGATTCAAAATACCGTCGTTTTATGACAAAATTTGATTTTCAGTTATTGATTTATGAATGACTCGCGCCTTTTGCAAAACGTGGACACGAACCAAGTCCTCGGACTCACCCGCGCGACCAATAAAGGCGAAGGAAATCCGCGCGCGACATTTCTTTTTCTTTTCCTCTTGAAAGGAAGAAAAACGAGCGATTCCTGGCGATTTCTTATTAGGATTTCTGACCGGACTCGTGTCGCGTTGACGAGTTCGATATGGAAGTCGAGCCTGAAGGATGATGATGATCGTCATGAAACGCGATCGCGCGTATCCTTTGCCAATGATCAAAGCGCGGTTCACCACACAGAATCGATGTAATACTCGGAATTTCTAATGAGACTCCGCCGCGCCATTATTCACCGATCAGAAACGTGGACAAACGAATGCAATTAGCGATCCGATTAATGATCAGAAAGGCAAACACCATCGGACCGGTCTCATCCGCGTAATCAAAAAATCCCTCTCCGCACGATAAAAACCATAAATCCGATCAATTATGTCGCGGCATGTGAACGTTCAATTTTTATTAACAATTTCGCACTCTTTCGATCGATAACTTGCGATCAACGAGAAACTTCAATTTTGGATGATTTATTTTCCTAATTTCGTGAACTTTTGTGGCTTTGCGGTATCGAATTTTTCCGAAATTATGAAAAATCATTTTTTTTTTAATAAACTGCCAAAAAATTCGTTTTTTCATGAATAAGAAATTTTTATTTAATTTGATCTTGATCCCGCGGATTTCGTGGCTTCACTTAGCAGAACTTTTCGGAATGACGAGATTTTTTATAGTTTTCTCGATTTTTTTACTAAATTGCCAAAAAAATGGAGAATCTTGGTGCGGCGCCGAGCTTGGAAATTTCCTTATTAATTTTTATGCAGTAAAAATCATCAATTAATTGTTTTCTCACGATTAAAAAAAAATTTAATTCAATTTATTCCCAATTCCGTGGACTTCGTGGCTCGATGATTGCGAATTCGTCCGAAAACATGAAAATTATTGTTTTTCCTTTTGTTTTTCGAATTGCCAACAAAAAATTCAGAATTTTAAATTCAAATTGGATCGAAAGTGAATTTTTTTTTAAATTCATTCATTTTTCGCGGCTTTTTACTGCAATTCCAAACAGGAAGTGCGAAATGTTGGTGTCGAATCATTAATTAACTTCATTTCTCCCAATTAAAAATTTTTAATTTCTAATTTTTATGGAAAATTAAGTGTTTTTCGTTTTTTTTTCCTTGATTTTGTAATTTTGTGTACTTTTTATGAATTTCTCTGTAATTATGGAAAAATATTATATTCATCGAGCGTCCTGATGACACCGAGTCCGACATCGATTCACACGCAACGCGATGGTGCATGAACATCCGTAGTACAGAGACTCAAAGTCGTATAAAGGTCTGTTCGAATCTTGAGTGTTGACACTCGCGGTGGTGCAATAAATACAGATCGCATTAGTATGGTCCGAAGGCAGCGCTGACGATACAACATAATCCTCGTATTCCTTGTCTGCCACACCTCGCGAGTCCGAGGGAGCGAGAGAGAGATGAAGAAAAAAAAGGAATAGGCTCGAAGAAGCGATCGGACGAGCATCTCGTAGCGATCGCGCGTGTGCTTACGAATGCATAATACATTTGCGCGCGACTCTCTCTCTCTCTCTCTCGCTCGCTCGCGACTAACGTTCCTCCGTTCGATCGCGCTTTCCACGGTCCGCCGTGCATTTTAAATGCGCGGGGACATGGCAAACGAGCCATGTCCCTCCACGCCTCCAACTTGCCAAGAGATCTTTATTGTTTATTCCATTCCCATCGAAAAACTCTTCTTAATTTTTATCCGCCCGAATTCCCAGCATCCTTGCGCGATCTCGTCAAATTACTAAATTTTGAAAAAGAAAATACCAAAAACTTATTTTTTCCGTGTGAATCGGCCACGAAATTTCGACTTATTCGTCGGAGACTTCGAGCGTCTGATGACTGGGCCAAAAATCAATGATACAGATTTAAAAAAAAACCTTTGATTACATTGAAAATAAAATTTGGACAAAATTCATCGAATATTTTTGGATAATTTCAAAATTTTCGTTATTTTGCCAATATTTTTCAATTGTCATGGAACTTCAACAAAATTTTCTTTTCAGTGCAGTAAAAATGCAACATACGGAGTGTTTCGGTATCGTAAAATAAAATTCTGCAATTCTGGAGGCCCAAAATGACGATAAAGCCGGAAATGGTGATGTGTAAAGAGAAGGATGAATGCGAGAATGTGTGTTATGGTGTTCCTGAATATATACGTGAACCGTATCCACCGAAGCTGCTGGGCTTCTCGTGCATAATGCAGGAAAAGCAACGAGTTCAGCCAACAAATGTTGGACGCTAATACATCTTGATGATAGATAGGGAGCATGTGTTTGGTCTTCGCAATGAGGAGACTCGGAAAGGGAGATATGTCGAGGCACGGGAGGGGCTGAGTATTGCAGAATAAGGGACGACCGCGCGGGGGGCTCCAGGGAGGATTTTCGCGGGGGTGGATGGAGGCCCTGAAAACCAGAGGGGGTTCCCGGGGGTTCGCTCTCTCTCTCTCTCTCTCTCTCGAGTTCTCGTCGAGGGCAGTTGAGATTCCGAGCACGTTTCCGTCCGACGAGCGTACGTGCGACACGACTACGCTTTTACGCTACTCTCTGTCTCCCCCCCCCGCCCCCTTTCCCTTTTCCCTCGTTCCCTCTTCCCTCTGGAGGTCCCTGCATTTTCCTTCGTTTTCCTCCACATCGCTCCATCGACTTTTCGCCCTCCCGTTCGCCCATTTCCCCTTTCCCTGCGCGAGTTTCCATTTTTCTGTTTTCACCGATACTCGGCCCTTATGAGCTGGACCAGATTTTTCTTGATCTCTCATGTTTTTCATCTCCGGGACACCAGAAACGCGCGATCTCGAGCTACCCCGGAAATTCGATACCAATTTTCAAAATTTCCCTAAAAATTTCCGATTTTCTTCTTTTCCGAATTTTCTTTCCGTCCACATCGAAAGGCATCAATCGGGACGCGGATTTTTCGGGTGGAAAAGGAACCTGAGGATCGGGAAAGCGATTTTAGGACGCGTGGTGCATTCTGTGGCGGAAAAAAGCATCCAGGACTCCGTTTCCCAAGAAATTTCGATCCACGTCGGTACGAGTGAATTTTCCTCTCGCCTGCGAGTTCCGTTCGTCTCGGTCGGTCACTCTGAATTCAATTTTTTGCAGTATCGTCTGTAGGTGACTTTACGAATGGCTCGAAATTTCGTACCGATCGAGTCGCTTGTTCTACTTATCGACCGCGGCTCGGTTACCGACGGTCGGTAACACAAAATGCAAGTTTTAATGCGAAAAAATTGCATATTTTTGGGAAAGTCGAAAGAAAAACCATGGATGAAAACGTCATCAATGAAAACACCGTGGAAAATTATAGTTTTCACACTATCGGCTAGTTTTGAACTTTTTATTCGTGCTATTATGCGACTTTTATGAAAAATGGTCGATTGTTTTAGTTTTATGGGAAAAAAGCTATGGTGATGCCTTTGATTTTCTTGTTGAAATGTTTCTTCGAAAATTTGTGGCCGTTTTCGGGGAAAATTCGATCGAAAACTCTGTCCAGGTCGAGGAAAATTTGATTTTTCATTTTTATTTGCAAACAAAAATGCGATGGTGTTGGCCGTGATTTTCTTATTGAACATTTTTTCAAATCTGCTCGTAAGATTGGATTGAGACTTCTATCGAGATCGATAAAAATTGAATTTTCGATAAGAACTTTTTGATGAAATCTTACCGTGATTTTATTGATGCGATCGTCCAGAATATGAGCAGGCTCCAGAACGACTTCGTGAGCGATGAGCCTCTCGTGAGCTGCACGGAACTCCAGGTGCATCGCTGCCATGTCACGTTGCAGGGCACCAGCGCGTTGAGCCTCCTCCACGCGCGATGATAAAGTTTCCCACCTTTCCGTCAGACCTGGACACAAAATTTGTTCAGTTATTCATAAAAATTCCAGAAAGAAGATCCCAAAAATGTCGAAAAATCGGAATTTTTTTAGAAATTCATTAAAATATGAAAAATCGAGTGAATGTTCTTTTCAAAATTCATTAAAATACGAAAAATCGAGTGAATTTTTTTTTTTAATTCATAAAAATACGAAATTCGAGTGATTTTTGTTAAGTTATTCATAAAAATTCCAGAAGAAAAATCTCAAAAATGTCGAAAAATCGGAATTTTTTAAAAAATTCATTACAATACGAAAAATCGAGTGATTTTTTTTCCCAAAATTCATTAAAATACGAGAAATGGAGTGATTTTTTTTCAAAATCCATTAAAATACGGAAAATCGAGTGAATTTTTTTTTCAATTCATTAAAATGCGAAAAATCGAGTGAAACATTTTTTTTCACTGGTCACGTTCATGGATTAGAGTTTTGAGAGAAAAATAAGACCAACACGAGAGCTTATGACGATGCAGCGCGATATTAGCGCGATCGCAATACGGCTTCATCGACCTCGTTATTTTTTTCATACACGTTCCCCTTCCCCGAGTTTCCCTTCATAAACTCTTCACGCTTCGATCGACGAGGCAGGCTTGAAAAAAAAGGAAAAAACAAAGGAAAGATTCTCACGATTCGCCAAGTTCAACGAGATCGACGGCTCTTTCTACTTTATTGAATCTGGCGATCGGTGCCTGTACAAGGCAGAGATCACGAAAGCGAGTTTTTTTTATTGAATTTGCGATAAGGAGAAAACTATAGAAAAAATGGTGAATTAATCGTCGCTGGCTCAGCTATTAGAAAATAAATTTTCAACCAACTTCGCCTCGCTCTCGATCAACGGAGAAAGTTTTTCGCCAGATCCTATATCAAGCAATTCCTCTCTCCCTCTTTCTCTGTCTCACCATCTCGAAGATGCACCAATGCACAAACTTGCATCGTCGCCGTCGCATTATTTGCTCGGATTCGTATATGGGACGTAAGAATGGAAAGTAAGTGAAAATTTGCGATCCGCAAGGCACATACGTTCGTGTATAAAAAGGTGCGCCAAAATTTCTATATGAAAAAAAAAGTTTTCTGAATCAAGTGCAGAAACAAATATGAAAATGAATTTTAAAGAAGGAAAAAATTCGGTCCAAGAAAATTCACATCACAAATAGGTAATCGAAGTAATTTCGAAAATGTCGAATAAATTTGTGATTTTTGTATTCAAATGAAATTTCATAATTCATAAGATGATAAATTTTATACTTTAATTAAATAATTTAATTCAATGTAATTCAATAAAAATAAAAAGTTGTTCATCCAAAATTTTAACCATTTATTGACATTCATTAATAATTTTATTTAATTCAATTTAATGTAATTTTCAATTTCAAAAATTGCTAAATAAATTTAAATGATTCTGTAATTAAATTATTGAATTATTTATGGCAGGTCGTCGTGGCCCGTGCAATAATCGCGAATTAATTTCGACAACGTGTCATAAAAGCAAACAATTTTGTCTCATTTCCCAAAACGAAATTCCTTCCCTCGATTAAATTTTGTCTCGCTCAAAAAATGGAGTTAAAAAAAAAACATTCCAAGCGCGGTGTCGTTGACACCCACGATCAGCCAATTATCTGGAGGAGCTGAAATTCCATTTTATTCGTAATCGAGTAGATTTTTATCCTGCGTTCTTTCGATCTTGAGTCGTTAGCGAATCGTCTTATCAGTCGGAGGTTCGATTATCGGGACGGAAAAAACCTGACATTTTAATTACAAACAGACACGGGACCGAGAGCAACGCAGTTGGTGGCGGAAAAAAAACTGTTGAAGAGAAAGAGAGAAAATAAAACGGTCTCGATTCGCTCGACGTCTCGTCCAAGTGGTTTTTTTATTTTCCACGAGATCGCGAGGGGCCAGCAATCAGAGCGATTCTTTTTATTTTTCGTTTTCCTCGTTTACCTCGTTCTCGCGCGCGGCACAACTTCCTCGAATACAACGGGTCAATCTGGCCCCGGCACGAGTAACGGTTTATCTTTTTAAAAATAATCCTCCGGTTTTTCTTCCTTGCCCCCCTCGCGACCCTCACGTGTGGAAAAACGTCAGAATGCACATGCACGTATTACGCCATCATATTGAACCAATTTAACGAGCTTTTCGTTCGTATATCTCGCTCCTTTGCCACGTAAGTCAATTATTTACATTCGAAGCCACGTGCTCTTAGCGTGACGTCTGCGCTTGCATATTCGTCATCGTTTCTTTCTTCTCTAATGTAAACGCGACTTTGCGGACTAGAAATCAAGTTTTGTCAAAAAAAATAACCAAATTTTCGAAATTTCGACTATGTTTTTCATTTCTAACGCAATTGTCAACAAAATTCACGATTGGAATGACAAAAATTGACAAAATTTTCTTTTCGCTACGTCAAATTCATCGCCAAGTTTCGTGAAATATAATAAAATGATATAAAATTAAATAAAATGAAATAGAATCGATTCGATTGATTGAATTTGATTGATTTTTCAAAAAAAACGTTTATTCAAACGTATCGAACAAAATATCGCTATTTTCCAACAAAATTTCGCTCGAGTCGTTGGTTTGCTTTGCTGCACGCACGTACATTCGGTCCGATATTACGTGAGATGAATTGAGGTGCCGGATAAATATAAACGTGAACGGAAGCATCGAGTTGATCGGGTCCAAGGTCGTTCGGCTCCCTCGAACGTTTTTATCCCCTTGCACTTGTTCCACACTGCGATTTAAATGGATTTTATTCGTCGCGCGAGCAAATTCGAGGCTCGTTTTTCTATTTACACGCACAGGAAAATCGTTTCCTCTTCGTCCAACTCTTCAAAGTGACTGGGTTGAGGTGCTTTAGAAAATTGCCGCGGAAACCTGTCGCTCAATGAGCGGAGAAAGGTATTCGGGTCACTGACCTACACGTCGCGATGCATCTTTTTGTTTGTGCATTTTTACACACGTGTCGCCTTCGATTTTTCATCAAACACGTCAAAATCGCGTTTCACTCGCATTCTTGCCACGGAAAATGAAATTTTGTCAAAAAAACGTCGATATTTTGTTGAACACGATGAACCAACTATATTTTTGGATAATTTCAAAATTTTCGTCATTTTGACTATATTTTTCATTTATAACGCAACTGTCTGCAAAATTTACGATTGGAATGACAGAAATTGACTTTTCGGAGAGACTTTCTAGAATATTTCTTGCTGCAATGTCAACATTTTTGTGATTTTTCAAACAAAAACTTTTAGTCCAAAGATTCCAACGAAATTTTCATCGCCACCCCGAAATTCTCCGTCCTGCAACCCCACACGGAAAGATTCTCGCTCGGCGAACAATTTGTGCGGAAAAAGTGTACCTGGAGGTCGAGTCCCCGTTAAGGGAGTGTCCGGCAAATCCTCGCTCGTGATGTCAGTCTGAACAAACATTTCTCCACTCCTGTGACAAATGGCTCAACGTCATAACAACTTGTTCGTCCGACTTTTCATTCTCCTCAGGATTTACCACCAAGTCCACGTCAAATTCTCCGCACCAAATTTGGTCCCGGGGCAATCGCAAGGACACGTGAAAATTTGCGCGACCAATTTGTCAAGAATCATCGAAAATACTCGCGAATACGCACGTTTTTGCTTTTGGCTCGAGCGATGCCAGACGCGCGTTTGTGTCGCGCGGGATCGATATGATTTATCACCACAAACCGCGAGACTGCCGAAAACGTACTGTGTGTGCGAGGCACACGAGCTCGCGATCGCGAACGAGCAAACGCGATCGTTCCCTCCCCCCCTTTTACTCTCGAGGCGCCCAGTCGCACATCGTGAAAGTAAATACACATGTACGCTCCGTTTCTCGATACAAAATGCTTTCTGCCGCGCGTCTGAGAAAAGCTGAAGATGCGAGATCGTTTCGGAACGATCGCGTCCACGCGATGTGCGAGAAACAACGCAATGCCCCCCGCGCGCGATCAGCACTGATGACGTTTATCCGAGCGCGCACCACCGCCCGACTCTATACTCTCCGCGCGACTTTGCGTTTCGCTTATAAGGCCTGAACGAGAAAACTACTCGACGACCCTCACTCTGCAAATCGTCGCCTTTACACCATGTCGTTCCTCCTCACCCACGCTTCGTTAAGGACGTTGTATCGCGACGGTCAAATCTAAATTTTTGTTTTCTGTTTTTCTTACATACAAAATGGTTCGCGAGCCCGAGTCCATGAAAAAACGTTGTTACAAATTGACCAAAGAACGACATACTCTAAATTCAAGATTTTCCGAGGTATTTTGTATTTTTTCTATAACCACCAAAATTTCGAACAAATTTTACGACCGATTTTTTTGAAATACTAAATAAACCTTTTTCGATGTTACGTAAAAGCGTATGCAAAGTTTTAAGAGGCTTCACCCTTGAGAAATGGAAATATTTAATGTTGAAAATTGCAACTTTTAACACGAGCTCTTATGAGAAACTACTGAGAATTGTGATTTTTATAAATAAATATCTCGACTTGTACATGGTGAAACTCCTTTAAATTGCGGGAGCTATTAGATGTCACTATTCTCTTTGTGTGGTGCAAATTTAAAGGAAGCCTATCGATAGAAAATTCTGCATACAACGTCATTAATTCGACACGATTCGTTTCTCTCCCTCTCTCTCTCTCTCTCTCTCTCTCTCTCTGGTTTTCTTCCTTGTGGTCAACTCCCTACGACCGTATAGTTCGCGACCTTAATTGGTTCGCGTCCGCACTTTGTCGCAATCAAGAAAGCTGTACGACGATGTACGTCACTCGAGCTGATAATATGAATAAACGTTATAACGAAGAAATATGCAATTTTAATTCCAATTGAACGGAATATTGATCGTGCCTTTTTGTCTAAATGATGAAAAATTCCGTTACATTCCGTATAGGTGCGAATTTCAGTGTCACGTTAATAACGTGTTCACGATATTGCGTTGTTCCGCCTGCACCGCAAATTATTGAGGATTTTCGCAATTTTCACTCTCGAGGGGTTTTACAGTTACAGTGTTGAACGAAGAATGAGAGATGGGCGAGAGTGGCCGAGGTCTGTGGGTGGTAGGTGGGAAGATATCGGTGAGCAATTAGACAGAATTGTTGTAATTCAGATAAGAATAAAGTTGCAATTTACTCCGAGTCTTAGCTCCCTCGGTGGATATAATTCTATCGCAGGATGTACCTCGGGGCATATAAAACGTGTCTAGTGAAATGAGCATTGAACTTGCTCCGCGCGAGGGGATAAAGAATCTGCTCTTTTGCGCGAGGCATGCACTGAAACTCTGTACGTTCGGATTGAACGACGTGAGAGAAGGCTCGGAACGAAAGTGCGGAGGCAAGACAACGATAAATATTGCTCTGTAATACCGGTGTCGACTTTCGCATGAGTTCGTATTACGAAAGTCGTGGTGGGTATAGTGTGACACATGTCGTACAGGTGTCCTGGTTCGTACAGACACCTTAACCAAAGGTATTTAATCGCCACGGGCGCTGCATAATTCATTATACATCGAGAAAATGGAAAAAAAAACGAATTTTCTTTTTTTTTTGAGTTTTCGTCAAAATTCCTGCGGGAATCGATGGCGGATGGCCATTCGAAGAGAGAAGTCCCCGGGCACTTTGTCCTGGGATGGACCGTTGTCGAGATATCGTTGAAATTGTGGTCAACCAATCAGGCGCGTCGATGCGACAAAGTGGGCGTGGCCAGTATTAATTCCTCGATAACTCATCAACGGTAGGTCGTAGAGAAAAATCGCTGAGGACTTTTCTGTTCAGAATTTCGTCAGCTGTTCGAACAATTCATTTAATTTACAAATTTATGGACACACCGTATATTAAGGTGGAATTACACACAGCACGTAATTTATCCTTGATCGCAATAATCGTTGAGCGACGGGCGATAGAAATGGAAGGGAAGAGACAAAGAGAAGGAGAGAAAAAGAGAGAGAGAGTGCAGGAAACGTGTATGCTTATCAGCGTGAGCGAATCTATTGCTAATGTGCGTAGAGATACGTATATACACAAAGTACAGCATTCATTGGCGAATTCTTGTGGTCTGTAAAGCCGCATGCAAAGCGAACGTGCACCGCGATATCCATGCGAATAACTTAAGCTTAGAAATTACGTAGAGAGAAGCATTATTAGTAAAAAAATAAAAAATAAGCAGCGATAAAAATTATGTGCATTTTATTAAATCATACAAACAACATTGTATACAATGCAATTACAAAAGTCGATGAATAGACCGAATTCTCTACCAAAAAAAAAAAACGAAAAAAACGTTGCACGAGAATAGTGAAAAAGCCCAAACCATCGAATCTCAAAGAATAAATAAAAAGCTGTTGCGTAAATAAATAAATAAATAGAAATTTTACACAAATAAAAAATCGCATAAATAAATAAACATAAAATCCAGAAAGAGCAAGAAAAATACGTACGGAAAGCTACTCAATTTTTTAGTTTTGCTTTTTTTTACCCCTCGTTTCGCAAATTATACTTTTCTCCATTCCACGGGATCAATTTCGCGCTAATTCGAACTTGAGCTCCTTCCAACTGACGATTTAAACAACTTGCACTTTGCTCGCACGATGGATCTTTTGCTCTCTCGCTCTCGAAGAGCCATTCGCCGGAATAAGGCTCGATAAAACTACCCGGTACTAAGGCATTATTCGATAATGGACTAGAAGCTTCATCATCTCCTTTGTAATCAGTGGAGCTCGTTAAAACAACGTCAGGACATAAATAGAAAGACGAGACCACTTAGTGCAGTCACTAACACGGCTGTAGCGTAAGAGATCAACGCTACGGCCGATCGACGATTTACTTTTTCATGGTCGTACTCACCTCGCACTTGCTTCACGCTCTTATCACCTTTGATACAACTTCCGCTTGAATCCATCAACGTCTTCAGGCACTTGATATTCTCTTTGCAAACGCTCTCCAATTCCATCTGAAACAATTCAAATCAAATCAGATCAAAAATGTTATCAAACTAAAAAAATCAATCAAAAATTTTATCAAATATTGAAAAAAGAAAAAAACTCAATTTTTACCAATTTATTGATTTTTTTTTATTGAATAGAATAATAGAGAATAATAATTCGCATTTTTTTTTTTAATTTTCAGTCTCAATTAAATTGCTGGTGTTAAAATTTTTTCTTAAAAATTGAATTAAATTTAATTTGGTGTAAGAAAATTCAATCAAATTGCAAAATTTGAATTAATTGGGCCTGAAATTAATTCAAATTGATTAAATTAATTAATTTAAGATTTAATTCAATGTTTTAAATTAAATTTTTTGTCATAATCGCATGGAATTCATTCGAGAGACTTTATAGGATCTCGATTGATTCGATTTCAGTCTGAAATCTCGTGAATCTTGATTTGAACTTCAAAGAAAAAAAAGTATCGTCAATTGAGGCCATTTGGTTCATGAGAATCTGCTGCGAATTCGTTTTCTGATCATTTTTTTCTATTATGACAGGAAATGATGAAACTTTTGTGGGAATGCCAAGATTACAATTTTTCCAGGTCAAGAAGTGGAAAATCCTTAGGGAAATTGGAGGGAAAACCCCTATGGAAATGCCTGGAAAAATCACTAGGGAAATTGCGGAAAAATCCACTAGGGGCGCCGATGGTTATACCCGCAAATATTTTTTCTCAAAGAAAATTTAAGACAACTAAAATTCGATGGAAATGTCACGGGTTTGTTCGTAATTTATTGTTTAATTGCGTTCTCCACGGCCAGTTCCAATTCATTGTTTAACGTCGATTTTTTACGATTTATTTGTTTCCGGATATTTTTCGAACTTTAGAATTGAAAGATTTTTATTCGTATTTTTACATTTTTCGCGATTTATTTCGTTCAGAGCGTTTTTCGGTTTTGTGGAGGCTTTAAGACTCAGTAAAAAATTATATTTGCGATTATTCCTTCTCAGGAGTTGCAGTCGATAAATGGATTTGTCACTTGGTCAGTTTGAAGGTCAATTAATAATTTTGTGACGTCTTTTTATTATATTTTATTGGCAAATTGTTCAAATAGTTCGGTTTTTGGATCAAAGTCATCAGAGTGTAATATTCGTTTGTTGGGATCGGGTCAACATGATGGGAAAATTATTGTATTGAATTTTCCCGGGTATTGCGAATTTTTTAGATTTTTAAATATATATATTTATTTATTATTCGCATTTGTCGTAATTTCTGTTTGTTAAACATTTTTTGTATACATATATATGGTTTTAACATAATTTCGTTTTTATATATAAAAAATTTATTTTTCCATCGCGTTCCTAAAATGACTCGCGATTATCGCAGACGAAGATTTTTATTTTCAACTTCCGGTTAAAGTTCCGTCGTTTGAATTCATTTTCACAGGTTTCGCAAATATTTTCCCAACATCTCGAGGGTCTTCGTTGTTTTTTTATAAATTTTTTAATCATTCCGCGATTAATTACGCGATCGATCGTATAAATTAAATTTGTTTTCTTCAATTTTAGAATTTTTCAATCGTGAGTCGATTTCGGGCGAAAATTTCGACATTGTTCGCATTTCCATTCGAACGAGCATTTAAAAAAATTTTTTAATTCGTTCGAGCGACTGAGTTTTTGTCTCCATTTCGCCGCGACGAATTCGCGCGAATTTTGCATCGCTAAAGCCGCAAAATTCGAGACAAAACTCTCGTTCATTTTTAGCCCCGAATCTTGAATTTTTCTCTCGTCCAAAAATCCGCAGGATCGATAATTTAATTTATAATTAATAATTCAATGATTCAGGATGAATTTCACACAATGAGGTTCGTCGATGACATCAGCGTGCTCATCCAGAAGAAAAATCTTTTGGCATAACTGACAATGCGTTCGGCAGCTTCTCGAAAGAGACGATAGAGGTCGTGGAAGAAGGAATTTGGCTGATACATTTCCAGCTGAAAATTATTCATACGTACATTATCGCGAGATCCTCGTGTACTCGATGCTCGTGAAAAATGATTTTCCATAAAAACGAGCCGCTTGTGAGATCTTTCGATTATTCGACGCACGTTCTCCACGTCGCTGTCACTCTCTTCCGAACTGTCGACGTTGTCCTGCAATGTACAAACATGAAGAATATTTTAAAAAATCAAAACAACAAAGAAAATGAAAAAAAAAACGAAAAAATTGCGGATAATTCCAACAAATTAACAAAAAAAAATTCTCAACTGAGAAAACCAATTGGGAAGTTAAAAAAAAAGTCCGAAAAATCGACCTCAGACAAATCTTTATATCCTCGGAATGAAATTGATACAACAATCAAATAAAATAACAAAATTGCAATAAAAGGAGACGAAAAAAGTCAAAAAATTAATGGACAGAGTTTAATAATTGAGAAAATCAAAAAAAAAAACAATTTTGGACCGACCAAAGAAAAATAAAAAAATTTGACCTCGTGCGAATTTTCAAATCTTCGCAATTTAGAAAAATATAAAATAAAAAAAGAGTTTTTCAAGTGAAAATAAAGTTTCAAACCGCAAAAGTGAATTTTAAAATCGAGCTCAAAGGGAAAAGAATTTTCGTGTCCTCGGAATTAAATTATTTAAAAAAATTTCATACAGAAGAATTTTCAAAAATTAAATAAATATTTGAAAAAAGACCGCGAAAGTGGATTTTAAAAGAGTTTAAGGCGGAGATTTTAAGGAAGACTTACCGAGTGCATGCGGCTGCTCGCCAGAGGTGGCGAGCTGCTGCGAACGGCGCTCATGCTCGAAGCGCAATCGGATTGGCTGTCCAAAAAGTTTCTGTAGTCGTCACCGAAATCCAAAAGCCTTCGCGCCGTTTCCACATCCGCAGTTTCGCTGTACGGCTCGCTCATGTATTTCTCCTGCAAAAAGAAAAGAGACAACCCATTTTTTTTTATTTCTGTCTAAAATACAAATTAATTCGCAGACTCGAGGGAAAAAACAAGTTTTTACTTTTTTTTTTACATTCAATTAAGGCGATATTGCGATAATTACTCATGATGAGTAACAAAATTTGATTTTTTCGGAATTAAAACTTGAAAAATTGCCGAAAAAATGTTTTTTCGTTTTTTTTTTCAAAGGTTTGGATCTCTGAGTGTTCTTTTTTGGTTTTTCAGAATTCGTACGTACCTGATAACTGTCCCAGGCCTGTTCGGAGAAGGAATTGTTGCCAAGGCTGTTTTTCTCGACGTCACTATCGGCGTTGAGTGCAGCGACGCCAAGGGGCACAGCGTCCAAAGGATTTTCTTCGTAGACCGAGCAGTTTTTCGTGCGGGAGCAAAAAGTATTGTCCTCGGTATCGACGGTCGAAGTCTCGGATCTGCAGTACGAAAGATTTTGATCAGCCGACGTGGGATCGCTGACGATCAGTTTTTCCGAGGCTGTTTCCGGTCGCGCAGTACATCCGGAAAACGAGCCGGACTTTACGAGGGTCGTCAGACGACCGTTGCAATCTCGCGATATCGTACGGATCGATCTGCTTCTGTTAACCCGACGAACCGAAGCTCGTTGCTGATTCGAACTTCCGTCACTTCCGGTATGCACGATCGAACCGCCGCCGTTCTATTAACAAAGCAAAAAACAAATTAACATCTTCACTGATTCTCAATTTGTTTTTTTCGTGAAATGAATCAAATTAATTTTGAAAATGTTTTTAAATGAAATAAATCAAATGAATGGAATAAATTCAATCAGTAAAATGCATAATTGATCAAAAAAATACTTAATCAACAAAATAATTAATAAATTGAATAATTTATCGACAAAATAATTAATTACGAATCGTTAGTAATTAATAAAATGACAAAAATTGTTCGGTCGTTTTTTTTCTTACCACAGTTTTTCTGCGTAGTCGCGATTTCTTCTTTCTCAGCGAATTGTCTCTACCGACCGCATGCCCATCGTGTCCACTCGCATTTTCCTCGAGAAGCGTCGACGTCGAATTGTTGAAGGGCACGCGTGAGCCACTGATTGGAAAAAAAAATGAAATGATATTACAATTTGACAAAATATTGTTAGCTTTTCAATTCTTCACGAGAATCATCACTTTCCTTGCTCGTGTACACACTGGGTCAAATTGGCCCGGAGCGTATTCTATCAATTTGATGAAATACTTTTAAATTTTCGAATTTTGACTCGAATCGACATTTTTCTGGCTCGTATACACACTGGGTCAAATTGACCCGGAGCGTTTTTTATGCGTTTTTCCATCGGGAAATCCTCGATTTATTTTCATGAGTTTTTTTGGTCAACTTCCGGTTTCGAGACGGTAGAAAATAATTTGAAAGAACTTACGTTGCATCGAGAGAAACGGATTTTGTAGGCGGCGTCGCCACCAGCTGATGGAGAGCCGTTTCCGAAATGGAAAACTGAGAGATCGTGTCGTTGTTCGAATTGATTTTGGCAGCCTCGGCGATTTGAAAGACGCAGGAAACGCTCCAGGGTCTCGGTCCATCGGATTTTCGTTTCGTCCTCATAACGACCTTCGGCGTGCTCGTCTCCATCATCGTCGCTGACGAATGACTCTCGTTCATCATCGTCTTGTCGTTGTCGTTGAAAATTTCTTGGGAGACTGACTGCGATACCGAACCGCCGAGGTCGACGTTGCCGTCGAAACGACGGAACGTCGCCACGCTGCTCTGCAAATCCTCCGACGATACAGACTCCTTCTCGACGTCAGACTCCCCAGTCGTGTACTCGCCACTCGCGTC
The DNA here is from genome assembly GCA_037043255.1 of Diadegma fenestrale. Classification (NCBI taxonomy): domain Eukaryota; kingdom Metazoa; phylum Arthropoda; class Insecta; order Hymenoptera; family Ichneumonidae; genus Diadegma; species Diadegma fenestrale. The sequence goes on from CM073310.1 coordinate 3,781,124, forward strand.
GCAACTGTCCAAAGGCTGAAGCCACTTTAACGAGAAAAAAAAGATTTTTTTTATATTTTTTCTTCATTTTTGCTTCCCCGTAGAGAAACCCATGTGACGGTGGATTTTTTTTCCAGTTTTTAATAACAATGCGCTTTGAATTTACCCAAAGATCGAAAAATCGTATTTAGAAAAAATTTCCGGATGTGTGTGTGCATGTTCTGACACTGTAAAATTCAAACGTTCATTACTCGCGAACGGTTCAAGCTACAGGGCTCTCGTTTTGCCCAGATGTTAATCCATACAAGCCCTTCATTGTCTGAGACTTTTGTTGGAATTGCTAAAAAATTACGGATTCTACGGCATTTTGAAATTTTCGAAAAATTCTGTCACCGCTCTAACTTCGGCAAATTTCAAGATTCATTGCTAATTTTTTTTTTTGTAAATAGAGTTTCATAATAGAAAACTTGTCATTGAATTTGGGAATTATCGGTTAAACGGTTGAAATTTTATGATTTTTCGAATTTTACGAAAAACTGAGTTTTTCGAAAAATCGTCGAGCCGCTTGAATTTTTAAAAATTTTCCAAGATATTGTGTACAAGTCCGTACGTTCTCCTTACTTTCTAGAAAAGTTGTCAAAATCATGTAATTAAAAATGCAAATACAACAAACGCTGAAAATTGAAAATTTCCAAATAGTTTTCCAGGTTGATAATTCGGAATTTTTGTGTTGTCGACTTACCTGGCAAGCGGTAGATCGTTCCTCGTGATTATGGGTCGAATTGAGTTTGAGCCATTCCTTAATTCTCGCGTATTTGGCACGATAGTTATCGAGGTGTCCATGACCTTCAAAAATGAGGGGTGTTAAATTTCTCGTTGCACCTGTTCGTCCTTCTTCTCTAACGAGTTTTTCGACCTCAAGAATAAGTCTCTGAATATCGTTCTTAGTTTCGTTTTCGCTGTCGTTTGCCTCGTTCTTTATTTTCTTCTTGTTTCTCAATGACGGGCTTTTCTTGCCTGGATTTTCTTCTCCCTCGAATTTAGTTTCTTCCTCGAGAATGACATTTTCCTTGAGCTCTTCCAGTTCAATGGCTATCGGTTTGAAATCGACGTTTTCGTTTCTCTCGATGCTCGAAGGCTCGTCAAAGTCCAGCCTGACCACGACGTTCGATTTTTTCTCCTCGTAACGCGTTTCGTAATTTTCTGCAGGCGAAGCCGTGTACGTCCATTCCTCTTCGGACGAATCGTCCGCTCCGTTTTCCATTTCTTCGCGAATTCCACAATCAGCCTCCGAATCGGTATCCAAATGTTTGAAGTAAAAAGTCGCGCAGTTTTTCGACTTCCGGTCGGAAGTGTTGAAGCTCGCGGACTCGTCCGGTCCCCGGCGACGTCTCGGAGTTTCGTCCACGACCATCGACCTGACCTTCGAAATTCCGTCGATCTCGTCGACCGAGGCATTTCCTGGTCCTGGAATCGGCGCCATTTCTTCGCTGCACTCTTCCTCGCTCTGAACTCCTTCCTCCTCGATGTCGCCCTCTTCGCCCTGGTCAACAGTCACCGGCGAACTCCGGATTTTTTCGAAATTATCTCCACCTCGAGGCCTCGATTCAATCACGCAAAGCTCCTCAAGATCGTCCTGCAATGCATCCAAAAAATAAAACGTCAAGCATTTTCGTGAAAATTATCGAAAAAAAAGTTGCCAACGTCGTATGCAATCGTTTTTTTTTTTCTTATTTCGTAAGAATAAAAAAATGAAATTGAAATTATTGAAAAAAATGAAACATTTAGTATTTTCGAAAGAATTATTGAAAAATCTTGCGATGGCTCCTGAAATCGTGTTTTTTTTTTAATTTCGTTAAAAAAAAAATGGAAACTAAAAAAATGCGAAAAAATCGAAATTTTGACTCGACAAATCAAATTTTCGTTTATCCAGATTTGCTATAAAAAGGACTGGATGAAAATGCATTTTAGCAACGTTTTCAGGATTGAAAATCCCGCGAAAATAAATGAAAACTGTCAATTTAAGGGGCTGCAAGTAAAAAAATCGATTTTCCAAAAATATTTTCAATCTACGAGCCAAAAATTGGGAAAAATGCAACAAAATTGAGCACACGATTTGAACATTCAATTCGAAGCGCCTCGCACGTGTACATGGGCCAAAAATTCCGGCAGAGCTATGAAAATAATTTTCCGTTAATTTCGCCGTAGCCAAAAACCCCGCGCGCCGAAAAATCGGAATTTTCGACTCACCTCGAAATAAGACTCGTCGTCGATGAGACGATTTTTCAAGGACATATCGCTGTCCGAACAGTTTGATGAGGAAGTCCGTGCGAGATTGAGCTCGCGTTGGCTGCCGAGTAATCCTGCGGAGGAGGATCCAGCGAGGCGTCTTGCGAGTTTTCCAGACGCCGCACGCGAGGACTGTCGGCGACTGAGTCGAGGTTGTTTCGTCACAGGTTCTTCGTCACTGTCACTGCTGCACCGGCACGAAACGATCTGGAGCAAAAGAGAAATGCACTAAAAACCACGAAATTCCAATAAAAAAAACTCCCAAAAATCGAAAAATAATTTAAAATAATTTGAATTTTGAGTATTTACAGTTTTTAAACCTGTCGATAAACACGTGCGCCACGAAATTTCCAGGTTATACTTCGAGTGCATGACCAAAACAACTTTTTCTTCTGTTTTTTTTCTGATTTATCGATTGGGGCGACGGAAAGTAAATAAAAACGTTTTAGCGCGCGAAGAAATTGAAAGTTTCGGAGGATCGAGGACTCGCGAACTTGCGACGAGTTTAACCGACCGCGTCACATGGCCAAGTGTCCCTTTTTCCTTAAATTCACTTCCTCATATAATTTTTCTTATTTTCTCCTTCTTGCTGCAAATCCCTCGGCCAATCAACCATCGACAAACCCGAAACTTCCACGGTGGGGGGCTCGATGGACACTCGACCAGGTAACCGACCTGCTCGAATGCGTCTCAGGACTAAAAGCTGCTCAGGTATACGCGCGCAACACCGTAAACCCCTGCTCGTGTTGTTCATTGAGACAAATATTACAAGCAGTCCTTATTCTAATGGAATAAGAAATTCTAGTTGCAGATTCCACGAGGAAAAGTGTCACACGGAATTCGCGACTTTCACCTTCGCCATCAACTTTTCTGCATGTCGCACTGACCCATATCGCTGAGCACGAAGCTCATTATATCGATTAAGATTATCCTTAAGGACGTTGTACGGCAACCGTTCAATCTAAATTTTTCTTTTCAGGTTTTCTTACATACAAAATTGCTTGCGAGCCAAAGTTCATGAAAAAAACGTTGTTACAAATTGACCAAAGAACAACACACTCTAAATTCAAGATTGTCCGAGCTAATTTGCATTTTTTATATAATAACCAAAATTTCGAACAAATTTTACTACCGATTTTTTTTTAAAAACTAAATAAAGCTTTTTTCATGTTGCGTAAAAGCGCGTGCAAAGTTTGAAGAGGCTTCACCATTTAGAAATCGAAATATTAAATGTTGAAAATTGCAACTTTTAACACGAGCTCTCATGAAAAACTACTGAAGCTTGTGATTTTTATCAATAAATATCTCGACTTGTACATGCTGAAACCTCTTAAAATTGCGCGAGCTATTAGAAGTCACTTTTCTCTGTGTGTGGTGCAAATTTGAAGAAATTCCATCGGTAGAAAATTTTGCGTACAACGTCCTTGAAGAATTTTTCACTTTCGGGTCTTGAAAAAGAAAAGAAAATCATTTTTTTCAAGGAATTATGATTTTTCAATTTCGTTTCGTTTTTTCTATGGAGATTTTAGTTACTGGCAAGAAACACTTGAACTTTAATTCTTGGGGAACCAATCAAATTTTTGGCAAATTTGAAATTCGATCCCGGTAGCCCGTCCCCTGAAAACGCCAGCCCACGCAAGCAGGTGTCTGAGGTCGTAATCTCCCAAGCCAATATATAACGCTCGAGGACAAAAGATTCGCCTCAAGCTGTCGAGAATAATTGTCGATGCTCAAATATCCGGAAAATGTTTCTCTCAATACATTTTCCGTCTTAAACTTCTCGTCTTTGCGAGAATTCTCAACGTTGCCAAACCCGAGGCGAAATGCGAATTTCTCTTCCATTCATTAATTCCTGGCAACACTGAAAATGAAATTTTGTCAAAAAAACGTCGATATTTTGTTGAACACGTTGAACTAAATATTTTTTAGTAATTCCAAAATTTTATTTTGACAATATTTTTCATTTCCAACGCAAAGGTCACCAAAATTTACGATTGGAATGACGAAATTTAACTTTTCGAAGAGACTTTCTAGAATATTTCTCGCTGCAAAGGCAAAATTTTTGTAACTTTTCGAAAAGAAAACGTTTAGACAAACGTAAACAACAAAATATTGATTTTTTCCAACAAAATTTTCGTTCCAGTGAAGAAAATTCACCAATTGAATCGAGAGCCTCGAAATTCGAATAGAAAATTGCAGGACCAACGAAAAATCGTCAATAATTCCGTGGATTACGTATTATGGTAAGGGAAACTTACGTGACCGACTAATTCCGAAAAATAGAATAAACATAAAAAATAAACAAAATTTATTGATCCTTGCCTCTGTATACAGACTTAAAATTGAACCAGCAACAAAATTTGAATCTTGAATTGGAGAAAATCGGATGGAGTACCGAGAGTTAAAGAGATTTAGGGACAAGATTAAATTTAATTTCGTTGTTTTTCAGCTGTACGTAATTTCGGAAGGAAAAAAGATTTTATCTAAAGAGTGGGACTCCATAAGATTTCAGCGAGATTAATGGGGGCGAGGGCCCTAAAATCGGAGCTTATCCATAACCGTAAAAGTACCAAGACTAAATTTTCTCCCGCGTGGCTTGTTGTAAATATCCCAAAAAGACTTTTCGATCCTGAGGGTTTTTTTTTTTTATCCAAAAAATCTCGTGTGCCCCGTTGAAAACCCGAAAAATCGACGAGATCGGTAAAAATTTAACGATCTCACGATCCGAGATAATTTTCCTGCAGCGGAGAAGCAGAAAATTGGCCTTTCCAAAGATTTCGCGATCTCCGAAGCATCGAATATGAATTTTCTCTATCCATGGGTAATCGGCAACTTTATTGACCAGCCGGAACACTTGCAATTCGCCAGTCGCGCCTCGGCAGCATGAGAAAGACTCGCCAGTGGATTGCCACGTTTCCTCTCGACTATCGAGTCTCCCCCGTCCCTGCTGCAGAGCAGTGAATGCAATAATGCAGCGAGACAAGTCATCGAGGCCTGAATAACATTATTTCCACGTGTTGCAAACTCCGGTGTAGACACGAAACGTCTCAATAACCTAAATTCACTCTTCACGACTCGTTTCGCATGCACTATGTCGTCGCGATTTATTACGACGTCGTTCTTGTAATCATAACATCATCACTTTTGCCGATACATTAATAAAAAATCTGTCATGCAAAATAAAAGCCATTCGTTGGCACAGGAAAAAAAAGATTTTATTATTTTACACGAACTTGTTTTTATTTTGTAATTTAAACGTTTTTGTTTCCTCCAATTGGTTTTTTTTTTTCAGGTTGAAATTTGGCGAAAAAAATTGTCACAATTCTGAATTAATTCGTACCGGAAAAAAATTCACACGATCGTGTTTCATTTTTTAAATTTCGTTTTGGATGAAAACATTTTTTTCAGTTTCAGTTTAATAAAAAAATGAATTAACAAATAACAGGATTGTGAAAAAATTTGTAGATTTTGTGCTGACGGCTTTTGGAAAATTCGGTGTCGACCGTGCTGGGCGTAAGAAAAACGAAAGCTCGTTGAGAAAATTGTCGAAAATTCGTAAATGTGAAAAAAAAAAAATATTTTTTTCAAATTTTTCATACAATTAGACACGAATGTGGGTGTAGCCGAAGGGGGTGCACGAATTCGAAGAGTTTGTTGCTAATGCAAGTCTTGCTAAGAACTACCTGCCGTACACACCGAGTATAGTTCTGGGTTTGCAACCTTGTAAGAGTTGTGCGCGGCTGAGCCGAAACTCCCCTTTACCTGCCACTTTGGTGGTTTCGAGGGCTCAATATGCGCCTATAAATGCGGCACATACATGGAGCGAGAAAACAGAACCGAAAGAGGAATAAAAAATGGCAAAAAGGCCATTTGCAGCACGAAGGGGTCTTCGGGCCACGAGAGAGATCCGAAGTAAAATCTTTCGAAAGTCGTAACTGCCTCGAGCCATTCTGCTGTCTTTCTCCTTTTCAAATATAATCTTCGGAAGTTTACATCTTAAGTTTCAGGCACTTAATCTCCCGAGCAAAATCAAAAACCACCGAGTGCTTCCAACATTCTGACGTGTTTGGTAATAAATTAAAAAAAAAAAAGAAAATCGACGAGACTGTGTTCATTTTCGTGTATCGAATTTTTATTTTTTTCTAAATTATTCTCGATTTTTTATGGTTAGAATTCCTTCAAATTTGCACCACGCAAAGAGAATAGTGATTTCTAATAGCTCGCGCAATTTTAAGAGTTTTCATCATGTACAAGTCGAGATATTTATTCATAAAAATCACAATTTTCAGTAGATTCTCATAAAGAGCTCGCGTCAAAAGTTGCAATTTGCATCGTTAGATATTTCGATTTCTAAATGGTGGAGCCTCTTGAAACTTTGCATACGCTTTTACGTCACATCGAAGAAGCTTTATTGAGTTTTTTGAAAAAATCAATCGTAAAATTTGTTCGGAATTTTGGTTGTTACATAAAAAATGCAAATTAGCTCGAACAATCTTGAATTTAGAGTATGTTGTTCTTTGGTCAATTTGTAACAACGTTTTGTTTTATGAACTGCGGCTCGCGAACAATGTTGTATGTAAGAAAGAATGAAAACAAACATTTAGATTTGACCGTTGCCAAACAACGTGCTTAATTCTCTGTAAATTCGCGTCCAACTCTATCTAACTGATCTTTAGACCCTCGGAAATTTGCACTCGCTGTCTCTCTCTAACTGAGAATAAAGGTTTATGGTAAGTTGACAGAAAAATAGTAACGGCGTACGTGACCCTTAGTCGCCATGGGTTTGCAGGTATAGAACGTTTCGCCCAGCTCTGCTTTTCCGAAGAGCATTAAGTCCCACTAACTCACACAGCCATCAACGTTTCGCCCTAATGTCACTCCCGTTAAATTTCGTCAATTTTCGAGGTTCCTTCGTTCACTGCTGCATAAGAACAACTTTTTATGGGTCTGGCCCCGAAACACCTGGGAAATTCCACCGTTAAGTATTATTGAGTCTCTTTTTTTCCAAGAGTTGCTCGATCGGAATATCTGCAAACAGTTCGGCCGCAGGTTTCGTCACTCCACTGCGCGACCCGATCCTCCCAGTTCGATTAATCGATTCTCGTATCGATTAATCGATTCTTTCTTCACATTTTTATTCTCTCTCTTTCTCTCTTTCTCTCTGTTTGCCGACGGATCATTTGGTGGTCTGTAAATTATTTTCCATTCATTCGAGCCCCCTCAACGCCTGCACCTTGACAAGCAGGCGTAAGTTTATTTGTGCGAGCGCATACGATAGATTATGAGGCAGATGTTCATCGGAAACCGCATCGAGTGGTTTTATGGCCATTGAAACGCACGTACGAGCATTTATGAAAAGGCTCAACGCGGTTGCTTCGACACTGTAAATTAAACTTTGTCAAAAAACGTCGATATTTTGTTGAACACCGTGAACTAAATATTCTTGGATAATTTCAAAATTTTCGTTATTTCGATTTTATTTTCTATTTCTAACGAAACTTTCAGCAAAATTTACGATTGGAATGCCACAAATTTACTTTTCGAAGAGACTTTCTAGAATATTTCTTGCTGCAGTGGATTTTGGGATTTTTTGGAAAAGAAAAAACGTTTAGTCGAACGTATGCAACAAGATATCGATCTTTCCCAACAAAATTTTCCTTTCAGTGAATTTATGAATGATTACGATTCGATGTTTCGGTTAGAGTTAATATTTTCCATTCACTGAAAAGAAAATTTGGTTGAAAAAGATCGTAATTTTTTTGGATACGTTCGCCTAAACGTTTTTTTGAAAAATCACAAAAACGTTGTCATTGCAGCAACAAATATTCTAGAAAGTCTCTCCAAAAAGTTAATTTTTGTCATTTCAATCGAAAATTTCGCTGACAGTTTCGTTAGAAATGAAAAATATTGTCAAAATTACGAAACATTTGAAATTATCCAAAAATATTCAGTTCACCGTGTTCAACGAAATATCGACGTTTTTTGACAAAATTTAATTTTCAGTGTTGTTCCTAACACCCTCTGTTTCAAAGGATCTCGAGCAGTGACGGCGACGAGATTTGTATACGAGCTCGATCCGATCCACTTCTCGACGCTCTCCCTTAATTCCCTCAGGGACCGCAACATTTCTCGGCTCGTTTTAGCCACGAAAAAACGGGCGTGTGTCCGTTATTCGCACAAAATTGGAGCGAAGCGAACTCGCCCGTGTCCATACCAAATTTGAAGCATCACATCCGATGGGATCGGACCATTTTTTTCCCCAACATCGATGGATATAAAAAAAAGACAAAATTCAATTTTCATCCATCGACTAATTCGCCCAATAAATCAAATCAAAGAAAAAAACGAATTGAGGTCTTGAATTTTCAAAATTATCAAACGAAAAATTAATTTTTTACTCGTTATTTTAATAATTAATGCCATCGTTGCAATTTTTCTGGGAAATTCAATTTTCCCATGGCAAAGAAAACTGCCCCATTAAATCGTTGACAAATAATGAAAATTTTGCACCATGCTCTCAAAAATAATCAGTTTTCGTTGCACCGACTAGGACTCGTATATAAGGATCGGATTACGCGGTAAATTTCGTATTTTGACCATAAAAACGAAACCCCCCTTGCGCCGGCTTATCGAGGGCCAAAATCGAGAACGCCGTGAGAAATGACTTTAATTACCTACGCTCGAGCTATTTCGACCTTTGCCCAAGTACAAAAGCCGAGCTTCCGGCACAAAGCGAAACAATTTCGCTCTCGGATTGAGCCCAAGTCATGAAAACGCCACTTGCTACGTATAAGTGTACATAGAACGTTGAGATCGAGAGTTATTCGTGCGCACGAGGCTTTTGCTAATTGTGACGCACCCTTAATCGGCAATTATGGTTTATTATTATTTTCTGCTTTAAATAGAACAACCACTCGAAAAAAGGTCGTAAGCAGGATCATCTCGTAGAGAAATAAAACAAAATTTTCCACTTAACTCTGCAATTTTAAATAATTGCTTCGCACTTGTCAAGTGACAGGCAATTTTCACGCGATCATTCGGTGAGAAATTTGCTGGGCCTTTAATTATACCGAACTGCAAATTCAACGTTTATTTTTTTCGATATTTTTCGTACTTGAAATTATAATTTTCAAGGATCTTAACGTTTTTTGGCTCTGGAAGAATTTCCAAAAAGCTTTTCCAGTCAAAAAATGAATTATCTACTTTTTGAATTATAAATAAACCATGAAAATCCAATTCCCCATAAAAAAAAACCCCGTACCCCTCATTTTTTTCCGAGTCCGACCGAACTGCGAATTTAAAGTTTATTTTTGTCGACATTTTTGGAAATTGAAATTATAATTTTTAACGATCTTAAAGAGCCAGACAGCTCGTTCAATTTTTTTGGGTCTAACAGGATTTTTAAAAAACTTTCCATTCAAAAACATAATTTTCCACGTTTTTAATTATAAATCAACTACAAAGCACTCAATTCCCCATAAAAACCCCATAGGACTCACTTTTTTCCGAGTCTCGTCGTCGAGTCCACCGAAAAAAGTGGTTTTCGTTTTGGGAAAATAGAACTAAATTAAAAATAGATATTTTATGGGGTTCTGGAGTTCATTTATCGAAACGCCCCCATGATCATGGTGAGCGTAGACGCTCGAGCACATGGGACGCGTAAATAAGCACCTGCTCGCGACCCCTCGCATATGTGACACGACTATATTTTTGTATTTTACTGTGCGCAACAAAACTGGGAAAATGTCGTTAAATTTTTTCTCCAACGTGCTCAATGCTGCGGGAATTTTTTCGAGTCTCCATCGAGTTTGCTTTCCTCCCTTAATCCCCGAGGCCAACAGGCACCCTAAGCTTCAATGTACAAAATACAACCCCCTCGGAGTCACACTCGTGCATTGTGTGCACACGTGCACACAGTCAACACACTTGTGTCGACCACACACGACAAAACAAAAAGCACCATGCACCGAGGCTAATGCACTTAACGATGGGGTTGCCCAGCGCCATTTTCCCTTCTGTATTTCATAATCAACACATATACCCTCCTGAGAGACCCTAAGAGTATTAAAGGGTTAGGCACACGTTCGTACAAAGGCTGCACGAACGAAAAAAAAAAGGAACAGAAAAATATTAAGGCTTCGAATTCTTTCTCTTCAAAATGCGAAATTTTTCAAACGCGACGATAAAAATGGAAGAATTTAGTGAATAAAACAGAAAGATATTGAGACTCCAAATTCTTTTTCTTCCAATCGCAAAAGTCTCCAAATTTCACGATAAAAATGGAAGAAATTAGTAAATGAAACAGAAAAATATTAACACTCCATATTCTTTTTCTTCAAATCGCAAAATTATTCAAATTTCACGATAAAAATGGAAGAAATTAGTAAATAAAGCAGAAAAATATTACGACTCCAAATTCTTTTTCTTCAAATCGCAAAATTATCCAAATTTCACGATAAAAATGGAAGAAATTAGTAAATAAAACAGAAAAATATTAAGACTCCGAATTCTTTTTCTTCTAATCGCAAAATTCTCCAAATTTCACGATAAAAATGGAAGAAATTAGTAAATAGAACAGAAAAATATTACGCCTCCGAATTCTTTTTCTTTAAATCGCAAAATTTTCCAAATTTAACGATAAAAATGGAAGAAATTAGTAAATAAAACAGAAAAATATTGAGACTCCGAATTCTTCTGCTTTAAATCGCAAAATTTTCCAAATTCAACGGTAAAAATGAAAAAAATTAGTAAATAAAACAGCAAAATATGAAGGCTCCAAATTCTTTTTCTTTGAATCGCAGAATTTTCCAAATCTGAGGAAAAAATAGTACAAAAAAACAGAAAAATATTCAGGCCTCAAATTGCAAATTTTCTCGAACCTGCTGCAGAAAAAAAAAACATTAAAAAAAACTCGCATCAATTTTTATGGGGATTTTCTTAATTCTCAAAACAAAAAAAAAGAAATGTCATTCTATGGGGTTGCAACCTCCGTAAAAAAAGATTGTTCATATTCGCTCAATTCGCTGGCAGAAATTTTGTGTCGTTCGCCTTTTTTGTTTTATTGTTCGCGATTTTTTGTCGTCGTGACCCCCATGGCGAATTCGATATTCCCCGAGAATGAGGTCAACAGGGACAGGCTAAAAAAAAGGGGGACATTGGAGCAACATGGAACTGAAAAGGAAAAAAAAAAAGGTAGAGAGAAAATTTAACATGCCGCAGCGCGGTCGTTTTTGCGCGATCGTCAGGCTCGAGTTGCCGCGCGCTCAACATTCATGGAAAGTAATAAAGCCTGTGGTGGTACTTTGCATTTTTCCTTTTTCGTGGCCTGCCCGGACAAGTGCGTTTGGAGTCGGTGCAGCAGGTGACGAGACAATATTTTAATTCGCAAACGTAAACTTGAAAGGTTTCGGAAAGGGCCACCGCATTCCCTCCGACGTCGCGATGCTTTGCTGGCGCACAAATGGCAAAAAAGCCACAAGAGATAAAAAAAAGTGCGAGGGTGTCGGATTCGCACGCGCCGACACGCGTTTCGATTCTCTGATAAAACTCCATAAAACCTTAACGAAACGAAATACCTGTGCACCCGGATTCCGAGATTCTTTTTTTTCGTACCCTTTGCTCCACATTATTGAGGTCAATTTTCATTTTTTTTCAACAACGAAACTCGACACGATTAATGGCCAATAATCTCTGTCCCGCGAAGCTCCGCGGAGAAACCATTTTTCGTCGTTTCATGCTCCGGTTCTTTGCGACGACGTCGTAAACGAAACGAAATACCAGGCATCGATTTCAGGGGTATCGTCATTTCATTTTTCCCCTTTTATTACAATTTCGACCAAATTCCAAGAGACGAGAAAAAAAAATTACGAATCTTTGGGGAAAATAAGAAATTTTCGACACTTGCTCAACTTTGAAACATCACCATTGACGGAAAAATCAAGATATTCGGAAAAATCAAATTCCCACCTCTAGACAATTTCAAAACGAACAAAATGAGCGATGGCTGGGATTTCAATTCCAATTAGAACGAAAGTTACAGCCATTTTTGTGTTTTGACGAAAAAATCACAAGAAAAAATTTAATAAAATTTTTTTTTAATTTCTGGTCGATGACAAATTTTTTGTGACGATCAACGATCGGGGACGAAATGGAAAACGTGGATAAAAATGAAAAAAGAGGGGAGACTCTAAATTTCCATTCATCCGGACGCGCGTGACTGGGACGATAAAAAATTCCAGTCGTAGCGTCCAGTGTGAATCTAATCGGCTTCCGGAAGCTCGAGTCTTTGTTTGCGTCATTGTTGGACTGTTGGGAATGGTGGCTTGTCGACTGCATGAGCAACAAATGAGTGCGTTACCATGGAGAAGAAAAGTCAAAGCGTGAAGCTCGAACGTGAACTCGAAGTCATTAACAACTCGATAATCAACATTTTTCTAGCCTCTGTATATTTTTCCATCCATTCTGCTACGCAGCTTGTGCCTAGGTCAGTCAACATTTTTTTTGTTCTCAGAAAAACTAGACCCCTCGGGTTTATTGTGTGAGAGCCCAGCATGAGCGAAAGAGCTTCGAAGACTAGGGGTAAAAAGTAATAACGCAAGGCAAAAGGGTCAACGGACATGCAGCCAACAACGAGTTCCTAGCCGAACGGACCTCCGACTCATTCGATGCGTTTCCTAGGAAAAAAACATACAAACTTGCATTTGTCTAAACATTTCCGTGCAATGTGACACTATATTTTCCTTTTTTTCAGGAGACAAAATTTTTTCGTTACTTCCGTAAAAAAAAAACACAAAAACGAAATCAATTTTGATTTAATTTCGATTTGTTCATTTAATTTATCTGATAATTTAACTTTAATGAATTTATTTAATGATTTCATTTTAATTTCAACTTTAATTTCAATTTTTATTTCAATGTCAATTTCAATTTTAATTCCAATTTCAATTTCAATTTTAATTTCAATTTCAATTTCAATTTCAATTTCAATTTCAATTTCAATTTCAATTTCAATTTCAATTTCAATTTCAATTTCAATTTCAATTTCAATTTCAATTTCAATTTTGATTTGAATTTTAATTTCAATTTCAATTTCAATTTTGATTTCAATTTTAATTTCGATTTTAATTTCAATTTTAATTTCGATTTTAATTTCAATTTTAATTTCAATCTTAATTCCAATTTGAATTTGAATTTGAATTTGAATTTGAATTTCGACTTGAATTTTGATTTGAATTTGAATTTCAATTTTAATTTCAATTCAATTTCAATTTTATTTCCAATTTTAATTTGAATTTTAATTTGAATTTTGATTTGTATTTGGATTTCAATTTTAATTTTATTTTCAGTTTCAATTCCGTTTGAAAATATCAATTTTTGGAATTCATTTTTTTTTTTCATAGCCGTGACGACGAACAAAGTTTATATTTCTACAAATATTGGCAACACGCTATGTCAGCTTGATCTATAGCAGAAAAAAAAACGGTATCGAGCTCAGCGCGAATAAAGCAGAGAGCTAAAAACGTTATTCGCTCTGTAAATTCATTAAATATTCGCAGTGAGCTAAAGACACGCAACGAGATAGCCTGCAAATAATAATTCGATTCTATGAGCTCCCAGTACATTAAATACAAGTGAACTTTACACACGAGCCTGCAAAGGAAACGAGAGAGAGGGCGAAAGACTCGGTTGTTCCAAACGCTCAAATCCAATATAAATCTCGATCGCGTGACGCCGCCATCGAATAACAAAACTGTCTGAAAAATTACCAATCAACGTTTTTCCTATTGAAATAAAACGAACCAACACGAATCAGACGAACTTGGACATTTTTTTGCCCACGAAATAGCGAAAAATCATTTTCAAAAAAAATTATCAGGAATGAAATTCGTTTAACAATAATAAACAAGAATTAAAAATATGGGAAACAAGTTTCGGGGTCGTTCAGAGGTCAAACTGTTGTTGATCCTAATTACTACGATTTTAAAAAGGAAATCAAAATTCCGAACAAGGCCAAATTAATGTTGAATAAAAATGGAAAAATTCGAAAGGTTTTCACGATTCCCAGCAATTTTTAATTAATTTGGAATAAAAATCGAAAAAAAAAATATTTATCAATGCAACTGAATTTTTTTGAATTTCGCAAAGGTTCGCGTGCAACAGTGCCGCGAGCTTTCGGCAAAATTACCCAAGCTCATGGACCAGCGAGCGCGAGAAGATCCCACAGGATCGAAACCCCAAAAAATTTGTTCGAAGTAAAAACTCTTTGTGCCCCATGACCGGAAGGCTTTCTGCATCAATTTGCAAGATTACCATTTCATTTGGGAGGGTAGAAGAGTGGAGGCCCGAGTGTACCGTAAGAGGGTTCGAGTCCGTGAAAGAAAATCGTTGGAATGTTGAGAAAAAAGGAGAAAGAGAGAGGAAGAAAGGAAAGAAGAGTTCGCGCTCACGCATCTGTGATTAGAGCCTCCGTAATTGTCCGAGAAAAATGAGTAAAAAGAGGTAAAAAGCGAGGAGCGAGAAAGAAAAAAACGGCTAGAGGCAGAGTCCATAAAGAAAAATACGAAAAAGGTTATCACGAAAGAGACACCATGAGCGAATGACGAAGAAAGAGAAAGAGAGAAAAACCTGCAAGCAGGGTTCGAGAATTTGCCGAGCAAAGCGTTGCTAATTGCAGGGGTGTAGTTCGTATCGTACACATGGGTAAATCCATTAACGGGCAGGTTTGCCACAGCCCCATGAAAACACCATAAAGCCCTTGCTAAGATCCAACAGAAAGGGCCCAAGAAAAAAAAGAGAGAGTGAGCAATAAAAATAGAAAAGCAAGACTGAGGATTAAAATCGTTAGGGCGCATTAACCCTGACCGAGAGTTCACAGAACAAGTATGTGGACTGTCATGCTCGACTACAATCCAACGAGCAATAACTCCCCAATAAATCGCAACTTAATACTCCCCAGCAACATTGACTCGAGAATAAAAGAAACAAACGCTTTCACAAGTCTCAATGCACACAGCTCTCCCATGAAAAAAAAAAAAAAAATCAAATTTAACGATCAATTTATAACTTCGTAATGGCAATCATCTGCGTTCATTGTTTTTCACATCATACATATCCACGGGCTCGATTAACGAGAGGACTGAATTGATACGATTCATAAATCATGACTGACAACAAGTTATGTGCCTCATACACAACCCCCCCCCCCTTCCTGCCAAGAAAACGTATTATTATGATATTATATTATTTTGTACTACACCATAATATGAAATATCATATTATTGGAAACTCATGCCATTCGATCGGTCTGTTGTCGAACAAGCCAACGAAGGCTCACGAGAATCGTGGACTCGTCTAGTTTAACTATTGAAAACTGTATCACCACCATATGGATTGTGGAATCGATTCTTGGAGAACTTTTCTTGGTGTAAACCATGCCCCAACCTTCACAGAGCCAGGGACCCTACAAACAATAACTATCGAAAAATATCGTGATCCATGAACTCTATATTAGGGGATTATATCATATTATGTTATACTATTATTATTATATTGGGAGGTTAACGAGCTTCTCGCCTGGATGGTCGTTGAATCTGGGTGTAGCGTACAGCAAAGTTGCCCATGTCACATGTGTATTGCGTTGCATGCACTTAATGTGTCAACGAAACACACACGTGCACACATTGTCAGATTTATTGGCGCTCCCACGCTCTCGCTCTCTCTCTCTGTCTCTCTTTCTAGTTTTCTCTCATTACGTATTCCCTCCCTCGCATATAAAAAACTCGTCCATCTCGGGTATAGCGTGTGTGAAGCGAGCGGTGCGAGGTACACCATGGCCTAAGGGTTCCCTCTCGAGTAACCGATACCATAGCCATATATTCCCCCAACAAAAACGCAACACAGACACACGTGCTAATGATCTATTTATAGATCCGTAAAATATACACGTGAAATAAATTTTTCATCGATACTTTATATCGGGTATAAATTTGTCAATATATAATCATAATGCAACTTTACTGATCTCTTCCGCTCGATCTTGAATCGCTCAACCGAGGCGCGATAAGACGCGCCGCGGCGCACTCGAAAAACTCGCACCTCCTAATCCCTTCGCCTCGCGATCCCACACGAAAATATTTTCTCGCGGAGATATGCCGGCTGTGATTTTCCGTCGGAATCGAACGGATGTTTATTTTTTTTTTTTACTTTTTTTTTTGACACGAAATTTACGACCCGGGGCTCGATTTTTTCGTAAAAATGCCTTTCATATCTGAATTATTCGTTATGGGAAATATTGAAATTTTTAAAATGAAAATCGTATCGTTTATCGTGTTTTTTTTTTAAATCACCAAAATTTTGTCATTGCAGCAAGAAATATTCTAGAAAGTCTCTCCGAAAAGTTAATTTTCGTCGTTCCAATCGTAAATTTTGCTGACAATTCCGTTAGGAATGAAGAATATTGTCAAAATAAAGAAAATTTATTATACAAAAATATTTAGTTCACCGTGTTCGACAAAATATCGACGATTTTTGACAAAATTCAATCTCTTCTTGATTTAAAACTCACCTTGTTGCAGAGCCGAGTGGCGAGAGCCTCGATGTGACACTGCCACTCGAGAGCTCGTAGAAAAAGAAGATGCCAACGACGTTCGAGGGAACTGGCGACGCGACTCGCCGGTGGAACTTGCGATTCTTTTTCCGCTGTCAATTGCGAACCGATTTTTTCGTCATATTTATCCTCAGCCTCCGGTTCTTCATTCTCTCGTTTTTTTTGCTGCTCGCGTTGTTGCCTGGCCAATCTCTCGCCCAATTTCACCACGGAACTGACGATACGGCCGTGCGCCTCGATGTCTCGTTGCAGGACCTGAAGCGACAGAATCACAATTTCCTCATTATAATTAAGTCTCAATCTCGTCAATAAATTACGCAAGAAAATAAAAACGTCAATTCTAATGAAGTTATCGAGGCTACGGGAGAGATAATGAAAAATTGCGATAACGGGAGATAAAAGTTTGTAAACACTCGAGGAATCGGTGAAATAAAAAAAAAAAACGCGATCGAAGCATTTTAATCGCAATCTTGAAAAAAAAAAAACAAATATAAAAATTCTGCACTTTCTCGTGCAAACCAGTGTCCGGGGTTATGAGCTAAATAAACCCTGTTTCTTCTTTGTAATCGTGGCCGGTTGTGCAGGGTCTCTAAACGCGATTGTGATTTTTGCCATTCGGGGACAACCCCCAATGGCAAAATTTCTCTCTAATCAACGCAGGCCAATACGATTATAATCGTATTAATGGCATTTTTGATAGAGTGGCGCGGAGCCCGCGGACGATACATTACGACTCTGAACCTGCATTCGCAGCCATGACACACTGCTGTTGCAACGACAATCTTCAGGATTAAAGCGACAAGATATCAACAAAGTACCGAGTGAAAATTCAAGCCGATTGCGTGGGCCGGGCAAGTCTCTCCGCATCGAGTTTCAACGTTTTTATTCATTTATATCTTCGAGTTTTACTCCCCGTACGACACTCTTGTTCAACTGCTCCGGAAACTTCTTGTCGATAGTCTGAACCATTTTCTGGCTTGTGAGAATTTCAGATAAGAAAATTGTTCAAGCCTCTCGCACTCTCTCTCTCTCTCTCTCTCTTTACTCCGTTTTTCCATTCGATTTATTTCTCGTATTATTTGTTTATATATTTTATTAATTGTGTTTATTTTGTTCATTTCATAAACTTCATTCATTGTACTCATTATGTTTATTTTATTTATTTTATTTATTTTAGTTATTTTTTGGAGTGATCTTTGTTGATTAATTTTAAGCAGTGTGGCTATTTTGAAAACTACTTTGCAGCCTCGAAGCGTGCTGAGGCTAAATAATATATAAAACTATCAACAATCGGTTTTCTATCTGGGATTAGCCGCATAAAGATCAATTGGGCTCAACGCAAGATACATCCTCTTGATTGCAACGCGAAGAGTTCTCCGTGTGGCCTACGCCCGACGACTTTTTTCTCTCGAGAGTCCACGTGCACTCTGCTGTACAACACACGTTTATCTCAAACCGTGCGGACGACAAGATGCGCGCGGCGTTTATTAAACGTTTTCTCGTTCGTCGCGGGCGGAGAATCATCTCTCGTGTGCAAAATCTTTCATGTGTGTATGTGTGTGTGTGTGTTTCGGTCTAGGAGGATACTCGGAACGTTAAATTTCTCTTTTACGAACGCTTTAGGATCTCCAGCGCGAGAGATGCGACTGCAGAGAGAAAGAGAGAGCATGTCGACGAGGGATCTGCGATAAGAGAGCCAGCAGAATGAGAATAATGCTTCCGGCAGACTCGAGATCAGCAAACGTCGAGAGTGGGACGTACAATAACTATTAGGAATATTATAATACACATATATACAAACGAGTCTCTTGTAAAGACTCCATGGGGCTTTCCATGCAAATTGCAGCATCCCAACTTTGCGAATACATTTTCGTACTCTTCGAGTGCAAATCTGCCAGAGGAGAACAAATAATGGGTTAGCTCCACGTGGCCAACGGACTCTACACATCCCACACTCGGGGAATGATACAATATTTATAGCCTTCCTGAGGTCTAAAGCCAACTTTTGTATATATATCCACGAGTATGTCAATGTACTGATACATTTATAGGACCATATTCATGTGTATCATGTGAATATAGCACATCTGCATGCCATATTGTATATTTTGCTTCAGTTAGACTCTCTGCTCGGTGCCAATGACCGGACCGAGCTCTGCTCGCGACCTCTTGTTCCCCCAATTCTAGTCTCTCTCTCTCTCTCTAAATAATAAATGAATAAACAATAAATAAATAATAAATAAATAAATAATGAAAACTTCCGACAACTCTCACTTCCGGTCTTTCGGAATCGATTCGTCACACACAGAGCCACGAATGCACTAGCGAAAAAATTCGATACGTGGGGAAAAGCGTGCAAAGTTAAAACAAAACTGGAATCCACAAAAAATTTCACACTGCGAGTGAGAATCGTGTATGATGAAACAGTCTCGCACTAATTCCACCCGACTTCCGGTCCATTCGACATTTAAACTCGCTTCTGCGCGTGACTCTTTTTCACTCTCTCTGTCTCTGTCGTTTCCCTCGCGGAGAGCAACAGCGGAAACGTTAAATTATTCAGAATGTCATTAAAAAATGTACTTTTGAATATCCTACGCTCATCAGGAACATCGACAAGATTCTCGGTGTGTACGGTATGAAAATAAATAATAAAACGAGACTATTTATCTATTTCAACGGATCTGAGATCGTGCTCCTTAAAAATCGCGTGCACCTTGTGCTGTGCGTCTGAAAAATCAGGTCGACGTTTCCTCCCTGCGATATCGCTTTTCAAAACAAGTCTCCGCAGCCTCCGATCTCGGGCTTCGAAATGCAGGACACGAATTCAAAGCAATGCAGCGATGATAATTTAGATAGCGGAGTAAGAGAAATCATAATAAGCAGCTCCGATTATCGTAAATTGATCCGAAACTTATTCAACCCTAGATCGCGGTATCCTTATTTATTTTTTTACCTATTCCGGTGACCTGGGGGTCAAAAATGACCCCAATTTTGGAAAATTCATATCTCCGGTAAAATTCAACGAAAAGGCTTCAACTTGGGCTCATTTTTTTCGTTTTTTAATGAAGAATCACGCGAACCTCGGCGATTTCATTTTGAGTTAAAAAATTGGTCGAAAATGCGGTAAAACGATAGAAAAACGTGGAGAACGAATTCTCCATTTTTTTTTCAACGCAATTTCATTCTAGTTTTTTTTTCAAACGTTATACAAATATTGCCCCCGCAAATTTCAACGAGAAACAAGAAAAAAAAACTCGTTGGATTCGAGGCAGCAAGTGCAGTTCGCGATGAGCTGTGAAAAAGTCGATAAGTCGAGAAATTGATGAACAGTTATGTGTGTTTCGCGGTCGGAATTTTAGTGCTTCGCGCGATATTTCGCTTTTTGAACGCTCCTTTTTATTATTGGCAAATAATATCTTGTTTTTCCTGCGTCATTACGCATCAGAGATCCCATTCGTGCGCGCGAGGCGGAGAGTCTACGTGCGAGTCAATTTTTCGTCTCGGGATTGCGAGGCCACATCGATTTGCGGTTGCGAGTGAAAAAAAATTGAATTAACAAGAACGCGAGAGGCTGAGGGATAGAAAAAAAGGAGAAAAAAGGTCTGGGAACACAATCTCTCGGCTTATGCGCGATGCACCTGATGGAAAAAGGTCGTGTAGCTGCGAATCAGTTTCACGGAAATCAGGGAGCGTCCGGTGAAGACGCATATATATTTTTACATCATAGAAACTTGTAGGCTCGAGGATGAAACCATGAAAAAGAGAGAACTAGCGAGGGAGGGAGAGAAAAGAGAAAATGTAAGGGCGTAAGGAAAGCCGCGGGCGTCTTTACCGTTCTTTTGCGCTTTATTACGCTCGATTGCAAAGGCATCTGGGCGTTTTAACGAGCACGTCGTGAGCGAGCGAGAGATCCTTCTCGCGCATTGCAGCCTCTTCGATCCTCCTGCTCTTCGCTTCGCCGCGTTCCTCGATGCCGCATAAGACGCGAGACGCGAGGAATACACTAGCACACGTTTATATCGAGAGTGATCGCCCGGAGATCTCTTGCGAAATATACGACCTGCTGCGAATTATATCCTCCAACGGTTCATCGCGATTATAATGGATCGATTGGCCCCCACCCCCACCGTAAAATCTCGCACACTCTTCCCGCATGCAAGAATTTTCAGCTGCTTCTGTTTTTTTTCCTTCTTTTGCTCTTACTCTCGCCTACGCAGGCTCATTGCAGTATTTTCACGTTTTTCTACCCATTGTTTTGTCAGCGAATTACGGACGTTGTATGCAAAATCTTCGATCCATATAGAATTCCTTCAAATTTGCACCACCCAAAGAGAATGATCATTTTAAGAGGCTCCACCGTATAAAAGTCAAGAAATTGATTTATAAAAATTACAATTTTCAGTAATTTCTCATGAGCAGAGCACGTGTCGAGAGTTGCAATTTCCAACATTAAATATTTCGATGTCTAAATGGTGAAGCCTCTCGAAGCTTTGCATACGCTTTCACGTGACATCGAAGAAGCTTTATTGAGTTTTTCAAAAAAATCGGTCGTAAAATTTGTTCGAAATTTTGGTTATTATATAAAAAATACAAATTACCTCGGGCAATCTTGAATTTAGAGAATGTTTTTCTTTTTTCAATTTTAAACGGTTCCACCATGTACAAGTCGAGAAATTTATTTAGAAAAATTACAATTTTTGCAAGTTTCTCATAAGAGCACGTGCTAAAAGTTGCAATTTGCATCATTAAATATTTCGACGTCTAAATGGTGAAGCCTCTTGAAGCTTTGCATACGCTTTCACGTGACATCGAAGAAGCTTTATTGAGTTTTTTAAAAAAATCAGTCGTAAAAGTTGTTCAAAATTTTGGTTATTATATAAAAAATATAAATTGGCTCGGAAAATCTTGAATTTAGAGTCTGCTGTCGTTCTTAAGTCAATCGTAAGAGGTTTCATCATGTAGAAGTCGAGAAATTTATTTACGAAGATCCCAATTTTCTGTAATTTTTCATAAGAGCTCGCGTCAAAAGTTGCAATTTGCATTATTAAATATTTCGATTTCTAAATGGTGAAGCCTCTTGAAACTTTGCACACGCTTTCACGTAACGTCGAAGAAGCTTTATTGAGTTTTAAAAAAAAATCAGTCGTAAAATTTGTTTAAAATTTTGGTTATTATATAAAAAATACAAATTAGCTCGGAAAATCTCGAATTTAGGTTATGTTGTTCTTTAGTCAATTAGTAAAAACTTTTTTTTCATGAACTGGGGCTCGCGAACCATTTTGCATGTAAGAAAAACTCAAGACAAACATTTAGATTTGACCGTCGCGGTACAACGTGCTCAAGGTAGTAGTAAAAGTGTCTCGAGTGTGATATTGGTTTCTGCGGTTTTACAACGAATTGCGGGTGTCGCGCGATAAATATTGGCGCCTTGGTAAAAGCATGTCCGCGAGAGCTGCACACGTGCACATCGTGATTTATTTATCAGAGAGTACAGCGCTCGGCCTGCATATTCCGGTGGCTTTTGCCTGCGCCTTCTTGCTGAATAAGAGGAAACTATAAACAAACAAAAAAAACATAAAAATATGCCAAAGGTCCAGATAGGAAGCTGCGCGGACAACGGCGCAGCAAACGCGTCCTGGTTATATATTTCTAAACCTCTTCGATGCTCGCACGAGACTTCAGGCTCGAGGAATAAGAACGAAAACATGAAAGTTATCGCTCGGAACAATACGACACAATAAATAATGCCCTCGGGATATCTCCGGGACTCGCGCAGTCACTCTCGCGGTAAATAAACAAACTTTTTGCAAAGCAGATTATGAACACTCTCGTAGAAATATAAGCAACGAGTTTGTTTCAAAATCCCTATCCGGGCCGCCGCAGTAAATCGTAATTTGTCTTGAAGCGGTAACGGACTTTTCTTTACTGCCTAAACAAAATTGTAGGATTTTTATATTTTAACGATTTTTACTCGAAAGTTTAGCATTCGGAGAGAAATCGGTGTGCACGCGATTACACGAAAACTAATCGATCGATCGGGCTGTAATTCCGCACGACTTTTCCTCCACCCTCTCGTGGCCCTTCGATGAACCAAAGATCGATCATAAATCCGCGGAATTCACACGCTTTTGGCTGCATGGGTCAAAGTTTTTGTGAAATTTCCTGAAATCTCGGTTTTTGTCGTTTTCTGGAGCCCCACGCGGCGATTCTTTCGAGTTTCCGCGCACACGCGATATGGCAAACAGTTTCTCCGGATTTTTATAACAATCGCTGAAAAAAAACGACGACGACGCGATGACGTTGAAGAAAATGCGGCGCGGATAAACGCGAGAGAGTCCGCGGCGACGTTTCGCCGCGCGCGGGCAATTAAGTTATCCGGTGAAAATAAAAGCCTCGACGCCCAGAGATTAGTCACGAAACTTGAGCCGCGATCTGGCTTTTCTCCCGTTTTACGGCGAGAACCGCACGAGGGGAAAAAAAAAATCAGCAAAAACCTGCTGAACGCGGGTCGTTGCTGGGAAAAGTCAAAAGCGAGTTTTGCGTCGGTAAATTCTTTGCCAGCTCTCCTCGCCCTCGAGAAGCGTGAGAAGTAGGACGTTTTTCCTCGTTCAACTCCACGAGCAGTCTAGCGCCTTTTTTTCTCACTAATACCTTCTCGTACCGCACGGCGATGCAAGTTCAAGTGTTGGTCGGCGCTGAATAAACGGCCCGATAACCGAACGATACGCCCGCAAATCATGACGAGAGTGTCCGGGGCTTTCTGCTCCTCTATCTCGACCGTTTCATCCTTTTATTGCCCCCCGCCCCTCGCGTCCTTCTCCGCCGCCATCCGCGATCGCGCAAGATCTCGGGCGATTTGAAATTTTATATATATAGAAACGGAAAAATCGGACCACGGAGGTCAGTCGCATAAATTGTTCACAGCCAAAATGCCAGATTTTGACGGTCTCATTAAAAAATGTAAAAAAATTAATAAAAATCTTTGAAAATTTCAAAATATCCCAAAATTTGTATTTTTTTGGAATATTTCGGCAACTTTTCTGGAAAATAAAGAAAAAGTACGGACTTGTACACAATATCTTGAAAAATTTGCAAAAATTCAAGCAGTTAGACAATTTTTCGAAAAATTCAGATTTTCGTAAATTTCGAAAAATCATGAAATTTCAACCGTTCAACCGATTTTTCCTAAATTCATTACCAACTTTCCTATTATGATACTCTATCCGTAAAAAAAAAATTTAATAGGAAATCTTGAAATTTGGGAAAGTTAGAGCGGTGAAAGAATTTTTTTCAAATTTCAAAATGCCATAAAATCCGTATTTTTCACGCAATTCCAACAAAATTTACAGAAAATGAAGAGCTTGTATGGATTAACATCTGTGCGAAACGGGAGCCTTGTAGCTCGAACTGTTCGCGAGTTATAAACGTTTGAATTGTACAGTGCCAGAACCCACACACCCTGCACATCCAGAATTTTTTTCTAGATACGATTTTTCGATGTTTTGGGACATTTTGAGCACATTGACATTAAAAACTTGAAAAAAAATGTGACCCTCCGTAGCATCGAAGATTTTTTATACGAAATTCTCCAAGAAGCAGATCTCGACCGTCGCACTTTTGACGAAATCGCGTCCTCAAGGGATTTCCCCCGTTAGAAAAGTGAGCGGAAGTTTTAAACCGGATGGGAGACCGAAGAAAGAGCAGGAAGTCACAATGACGTGGTTAATTACTAAATCCCAAGTCACCGTGATCTCCAGATCGATAAAAAAAAACGAAAATGACAAAGATAAATCATCTTGGCACAGGGAAAAAAGTTTATACGACAGAGCGATGCATACGAATCAGCGACCGTATGGTAAACGTAACGGATATATATTATTGTACTTGAAAGATGACGCAGCAGGACGTGCACTGCAGGTCGTTCGATCTGCATTTAATATAAATTTTATTCGTAGGTATATCGATATACACACGGACTCTGGCGTGTACCAACTGCCCACGTTTTATCGAGACCGAGAGACAAGAATATAATCGACACGATAAATAAATAAAAAAAAAAACAATAAATAAAAAACTGGAAAAAAAAATCAAAAAGGAAGAATTCTCAATTAAGCACGGCGTTAAGATTTTTTCCACAGATCGACTGGATGCAGCTCGTCTCACGTACCGACAAATTTACCCCAGCGTGTACACACTGGGTCAAATTGACCCCAGGTATAAAAATGATCGGAAAAATTTACTAAAAAAGATGGAAAGATCGATTTCCGGGTAGAAACGTTTCTCGATATCTCGCCGTGCGAATTTCAACGCGAGCCATTGACTAATATGTTTGTAGCAAAACGAGGAAAAGTCTGTGGCAAACGGACGCGGCTCTCTTGGCGTGTATTGATCGTCGTGCTCCATTATCCTCGGTCCAGAGACACGTGTTTCGCGGAAATGAGAGTTGGCCACTATCGGAATCTCGCGCGTTTTCTTCTCTCGCCGCATCGAAGTGTCCGTAAGCTAGAGGCAGCGTATCGAAATACTTGGCGCACTTTTCTGCCGACATTTGGTAATCGATCGCGATAAAAACATTGGGAAGTGGAATTAAACAAAAAAAATGCGTTTCGTAACGTTTTTTTTGTCTCCCATGACGTGGCTCGTTATTCCGAAGCCCATGAAACGTTTCATTATGGTTTTGTCACGGTTCCCATATTTTGACAGCTTTTTATTATCGTTGGCTATGATTAGAGAAAGTTTTTATCACCGAGAACGTTTTCATCGAATGGAAACTCGCCGAGAGATTGGAGAGAAAAAAGCAACGTGTAGGAACGAGCCAGGAGCTCGGTGAAGTGGCATAAACGTGGCGCGAGTGCAAAGGGTCAAACGATTCGACATGCGCCACCATTGCAACAACCAACCTCGAGTCCCCCCCCCCCCCCTGCTACTTTTGTGATATGCACTTTACTATTTATTTTGCTGTCGGTATCTCCCGTTCTCTATCTCTTTTCCCATCGCTCTCTCAATCTCTCCCTCCCTCTCGCTCTCTCGCACAGCTCGACGGGATACGCGGGATAGATAGATCGACAGATAATACTTTCCTTCGCGGAAGCTTCCAAGCGGCAAAACGAGGTTGAGAAAACAACGTGGACGAAAATATCAGCAACAATTCTTAGAGATGAAAAGTTGCGAATTTTTCAATTTTCAATCGAATTTAGTGGTAAAAATATTTTTTATAAACAGATTAACTATTGTGTTTGATTTTGCAATAAAATTAGTTTTAATTTTTATCAGTTTCAATGATAGATTAAATTTTATTATTAATAATAATTTGAAATTCATCATTCTATTGTTTATAATTTAAATTTTGTTATTTTATTATTACTAATAAGTTGCATTTTATTGATTCGCTATAAATAAAAATTTTCATTATAAATAATAATTTTCTTATCAACATTACCATTTTATATCAAAATCTTGATCACTTTTATATCAAATTAAGAATTAAACAATAAAATAAATCTTATACTCGAAATGTTTTTCAATATTGAAAAAATTAACTATTTGAAAATTTTTATTTTGATCTTATTCATTAATTTATGAATTAATAAACGTTTTGATTTATTTAAGATTTCGAGTTCAAAAAACTCCTTGAAAATAAAAATATCGGCCTGAATCGTGTAAACCAGAGAAAAAGGGAGGAACTTTCCAACTTTTCTGTGCCGTCAGTATCGACGATTTCATGCCACGAGCAATAAAAAATTATTGACGAGTCGTAAACAATATTTTCAACCGCTTAATCGCTTAAGGGCCCAACAAAATTCATTGTCCCGAATGTGTCGATGCGAAAAGTTGCTCAATCGAGATTTTATTGTCACCGCAATCATCGCTTCCGCATTTGAATATAAAAGTCGACGCGTTCGACTGAATCTCCCAATATTTTCGACCCTAAAAAAAAGAAAAATCTCACAGAAATTCCTCAGTCACGATTTTCCCTTCGATCTTCATTCCCACACTTGGAAAAACGATAATTTCTCGGACGAGGGAATAAGAGACTCGATCCAAAGGCTCGTCTACTTAACCAGACAGAAGCATAATGGGCTCGATGAATTCAGAACTCATTAATGACAGGCTTTAACGACTTTTGCCTTTCTAACTACAAGCCTTTGTCGATCTTGTACCAGAAAAGTAGTTTATTAGCCTGTGGCTTGTGCAACGTGTTTCTATATGGTTCTCTACTCCTGAAAATAAAGGAGAATAATAATATATATGAAACGCTTGCCGAGTGTGGATCCACACGAGATTATTAAGGACGTTGTATGCTAAATTTTCTATCGCGTCTATTCAACGGATCGCGCAATTTTAAGAAGTTTCACAACGTACAAGTCAAGATATTTATTTATAAGAATCACAATTTTCAACAGTTTCTCATGAGAGCTCGTGTTAAAAGTTGCGATTTTCAACATGGAATATTTCAATTTCTAAATGGTAAAGCCTCTTAAAACTTTGCACACGCTTTTATGCAACATCGAAGAAACTTTATTTAGTTTTCCAAAAAAATCGGTCGTAAATTTGTTCAAAATTTTGATTATTACATAAAAAATACAAACTACCTCGGAAGATCTTGTACGTATTTAGAGTATTTCTTTAGTAAATTTTGAGAGGTTCGCCATATGTCAAAGTCCATATATTTATTTATAAAAATCGCAATTTTCAATAGTTTCTCATGAGAGCTCGTGTTCAAAGTTGCAATTTCTAACTTCGAATATTTCGATTTCTATGGTGAAGCCCCTTCAAACTTTGCACACGCTTTTATGCAACATCGAAGAACCTTTATTTAGTTTTCCAAAAAAATCGGTCGTGAATTTGTTCAAAATTTTGGTTTTTATATAATAAATAAAAATTAGCTCGGACAATCTTGAATTTAAAGTCTCTTGTTCTTTAGTCAATTTGTAACAACTTTTTTCATCAACTTTTGGGCTCGCGAGCCATTTTGTATGTAAGAAAAACTGGAAACAAACATTTAGATTTGAAAAACGATAAATCCGAGTGGCTGTATATACGTGGATGTATAATTAGTTTTGTACTGTTTCGTTTCAACAGGAGCAAAAGTTCATCTGTCGGTTCGTGTACATACTCTCGAAATATCCTCCACGACTGCGATCAGTTCCAGCTCGTGTATCTCTCTCGCAATGACCGAGTTGATTGATCGCGAGATTATTATTCATCGCGTACAATCGCGTTTTCCAGCAACGCGACTCTTGCTCATCAAAACATCTTGGATCATTATAATCGCGTTTCTCACGTGCAGACAGAGAGCCCGTCGCGCGCAATTATCGAGAGTGGTAACAGCACGTGTTCGTAATTAGAAAATATCCGCGCGAGCTGCTCGCGATATATAAACCTGTAATTGTCCATGGCTCTTTGAATTCGCGGTAAAAGTCAACGACGCGGCTATACTAAATAGAGAATAAAAAACTAACCGTTCCAGCCTCTCCGCGAGGCTCCTTCTCCTCTCTGTTATTTAACTCGCGCCGCCACCAACTTTCTTTCGCCTCATTAAACTCTTGTCTCAACAACCAACAATATTTCCACCTCATACACTTTTTTTTATCCACTAATTTATCCGATTAAGGCGGTCAATGATTTATCGATACAATTTCGATGCTGGACATCGCTGCAAAATATGCGACTGACGAAAAAGTCAAGTTTAAGGCAAACTTCGTAGCTGCCCTCACGGTTCTCGGTACAAAATGCCAAAATGATTGAAAATTTTTGACAAATTTTCGAAAAAAAAAATCGTATCACTATAGCGAACAAAAATATGATCGATTTTTCACAAAATTCTCTAAAATAAAATTCATGCACTTTTTACCGATTTTTAATTTTCCGGAAAAACCGGTAATTTTGAAATATCGGTGAAAAAAAGCAAAAAAATGCTACAAAGATAAGTACACTCGATTGCAATTCTTCAAGTTGCACCGTTTAACCCCACCGCGGGCTTAATAAACCTGTTGATTCCGATATGAAAACGGGATACACAACGCATGTGGAAAAACAAGCTGCTCCGCGTATGAACGCGAGCGACGCATGCCTGAGAATCACGCCCCGTGGCGCAGCAGCCGAGATAATACGAGTAAAAGTATAATAATGGAAAACACGCATGATGACTGATTTCCGTGTATATGCCATAGAATCGAGTATGCAGGAGACTACAGATACTTTCCTTTGATAATGGACCAAGCACCGCGCTCGCGCCAACGAATTATTTTCAAGATTCTTCATTGCGCGGACGTTCTACGGCGATGACGATCAATTCTGAATTATTATTTATAGTTGTTCGTACATACAAAATTCTTTACGAGCCCAAGTCCATGAAAAAAAAGTTTTTACTAATTGACTAAAGAACAACATAACCTAAATTCGAGATTTTCCGAGCTAATTTGTATTTTTTATATAATAACCGAAATTTTAAACAAATTTTACTACTGATTTTTTTAGAAAACTCAATAAAGCTTCTTCGACGTTACGTGAAAGCGTGTGCAAAGTTTCAAGAGGCTTCACCATTTAGAAATCGAAATATTTAATAATGCAAATTGCAACTTTTGACGCGAGCTCTCATGAAAAACTACAGAAAATTGTCATCTTCATAAATAAATTTCTCGACTTCTACAGGGTGAAACCTCTTACGATTGACTTAAGCACGACAGCAGACTCTAAATTCAAGATTTTCCGAGCTAATTTGTATTTTTTATATAATAACCAAAATTTTGAACAAATTTTACGACTGATTTTTTTAGAAAACTCAATAAAGCTTCTGCGATGTCACGTAAAAGCGTGTGCAAAGTTTCAAGAGGCTTCACCATTTAGATATCGAAATATTTAATGCTGCAAATTGCAACTTTTGACGCGAGCTCTTTATGAGAAACTACAGAAAATTGTGATTTTCATAAATAAAAATGCCGACACATGGTGAAACGTCTTAAAATTGCTATTTAGCTAAATTTGCACCACACTCTTTGTGTGGTGCAAATTTGAGGGAATTCCATGGATAGAAAATGTTGCATCGAACGCCCTTAATAAATGCGCGAGCCTTTTTATCCTGGTGAGCGTACATACGCGAGTAATATCTCTCGCGGCGTGCGAAAAGCATGCAACGCGTGTACGCGCGATGACTCGATCTCGCGTCGTGAGAAAGTCGAGCGCGCGATCTTTGAGATACACGTTCGCGTGTATTACATCCGAGCCAACATCTGTAGACACGCGCAAATGAATAAATTCATGCGAACGTTTGAAACAAATAGAAAAAAAAGTAAACAAAGAAGATCGAACTTCTCGCGAGTTCTTCGACTCGAATGAGGCACGATCGCCTGCATAGGTTCCGATCCAGCCGCATCATCCGCGATCTTTTTCGCGATCGAAACAGCAGAAGCTGCTGGCAAAATTATAAATTCGAACTGTCTTATTGCAGATGCTCGTGCGATTGAGTCATTAAGACTTCAATTTTCTACTTAATCTCCGCGCCAGAACGCGAAAAGCAAAAGTAATAATAAAATTAATGCGATTACGAATTCCTCTCGATTTTGATATAATTTTGATATTTTTCTGCCGCGCGAATCAGCAAATGCGTTGACGCACGTTCGAGACGAAAAATTTGACGGATGGAAATTTTTTTCTCCCTGCAATCACGCGGGCTCGGTTTCCAGGACGAAAATCGCAGTGTGTTTCGATTTCATTCTGAACGAGCCCGCGAGTCGAAACATATGCACGCGCGCGATCACATTCGTACGGCGGCGGAGAGTTGAATGGGAAGCGAGCACGTTTTGCGTACGTGCCTGAGCCTCGGTTTGGTCAGGTGATGGAAAAGCTTTCGATCCCTTTGCATAGAATGCACTAAAATGCAATATTCCCGGTGCATATGCGAGCGAGAGCGTAGGCCTGCGAGTTAAGATTACAACGAGAGCGCCCCCTGTTGGTGCGGACATTAAGTAGTACATTATTCACGCTCGAATTCCCGGAGAATTACGGAAATGGCGTGGGATTTGTACGGGCAGTGATTTCTGCGGTGCAAACAGAAAAATATCGCGATCGGTGCACGCGGTGCGTAGAATCGAATGTATTTTTTGTGCAGTACATACGCGCGGGAATATCAAGCACGTTGTATGCGGTGATGATCAAATCTATATGTTTGTTTTCAGTTTTTCTTACCCACAGAAATGATGTGCAAGCCAAGTTCATGAAAAAAACGTCGTTACAAATTGACCAAAGAACAACATCCTCTGAATTCAAGATTTTCCGAGCTAATTTGTATTTTTAATATAACAACCAAAATTTCGAACAAATTTTACTACCGATTTTTTTGAAAAACTAAATAAAGCTTCTTTGATATTACGTGAAAGCGTATGCAAAGTTTTAAGAGGCTTCAGCATTTAGAAATCGAAATATTTAATGTTGAAAATTGCAACTTTTAACACGAGCTATCATGAGAAACTCCTGGAAATTGTGATTTTTATAAATAAATATCTCGACTTGTCCACGATGAAACCTCTTAAAATTGACTAAAGAAAAACATACTCTGAATTAAAGATTTTCCGAGCTAATTTGTATTTTTTATATAACAATCAAAATTTCAGACAATTTCACGAACGATTTCTTTGAAAAACTAAATAAAGCTTCTTTGATGTTACGTAAAAGCGTATGCAAAGTTTGAAGAGGCTTCACCATTCAGAAATCGATATATTCAATGTTGAAAATTGCAACTTTTATTTTCCGAAGTAATTTGTATTTTTTTATATAAAAACCAGAACGCGGAACGATTTTACGACTGATTTAAAAAAAAAAAAACGAAATCTTTGATATTATGTATAAAAGCATGTGGGAAAAACAAACTCTAAATTAAAGATTTTCCGAGTCAATTTGTATTTTTTATGTGATAACCAAAATTTCGGACAATTTCACGACCGATTTTTGTGAAAAACTAAATAAAGTTTCTTCGATGTTACGTAAAATCGTGTGTAAAGTTTTAAGAGGCTTCACCATTTAGAAATGGAAATATTTAATGTTGAAAATTGCAACTTTAAACACTCTTATGAGAAATTACTCAAAATTGTGATTTTTATAAATAAATAACTCGACTTTTACATGGTGAACCCTCTTAAAACTGCGCGAGCTATTATACGTCACTATTCAGTGTGGTGCAAATTTGAAGGAATCCCATCGATAGAAAAATTAGCATGAAACGCCCTTTTGACTATGGGGCACGTGGAAAATGTAATAAACCACTTTGTGCGGCTTGATTCGAATCAGTTTGCTTCGGCAGAGAGATTCTCTCTAAGCAAAACGTTTTATCCCCGAAAGAGAGAGACGACGCGAGTCTCTCGGGTCTCGTTACAAACAGCGAATTTTTATATCCACAGATATACAAGAAAATCAGGGAATCTCGCGATCGAGAGGCTCTCGATCGTTGATTTATCGATTCATTGTTCGCGATCCTAGTCTCTCCTTCGCTCTCTCGATCTTCTGGAGTTCCGAGCGTGTCGCTGCTGTGTGTAAAATCGACTCTTACAATACACACCTGTACGCGGATGTGTCTGCGAGGTCGGTAAACCGCGTTTATACGACATTAACCGATCCTTAAGCCGTTTAGCAAAGTTTCGTTTCTTCTACACACATATATATATATATATATATATTTACGTTCACGTCTATATATTGGCCGTTGGCCAAGAGCTCGCGTGATTGGAGAGCAGGTGCGAGATTTGCAACTTCGCAGTGTGCACGAGGACCTGCTGCATCGTTTTCTTGTCCACACCAACGATCGGCGTTCTCGTCCTTTACACACACTCTCGCGATCACGTGAACCTCAATTTACACGGATTCTCTCTCTCTCTCTCTCTCCCTCTCTCTGGTACTTCGTGTGCTGCAGCTTCCGATTGTCCAGCAATGAGCCGTAATTACTCCATTGATATTACGTAGTCGCGGGATCGAGTATTAGCATCAGCAGGTGCGTGTGCAAACATTTTGCTGCAATTCAAGGGACGTAACAGGATCGTGCGTTAAATTGGCATGAAATGCGTTCTTTATCGTTTGTCAGAAATCTCGACGACGCACAGCCAATTCCGCGAGAGCTGGCGTGATTGAGATCGATCGTAATTTTTATTCAAAATTGATTTGAATCGTTCTGTCGAAAAGCGAACAAAATATCGATCTTTTCCAACAAAAGTTTATTTTTGTGTCTTCGACTAAACGTTTTTTTTTTTTTAATCACAAAAAATTTTTCGTCGCGACAAAAAATATTCTGAAATGTCTCGTAATCGTGAATTTCGCTGATGGTTCCGTTGGAAATAAAAAATATTGTCAAAATAACGAAAATCTTGAAATTATTTGAAAATATTTAGTTCGTCGTGTTCAAAAAAATTGAGAGGTTTTTTTGAAAAAAATTGATTTTCAGTCCATCGGACTTTGACGAGGCGCCACAAAGCCGCGCGTTGCCTAATTTCGATTTTCAGCTTCGTAATTTATGTGGGTCCGAGGAGCGCGGTCGATCCATATAATGAAAGTCTCTGGGTACACAAAGCTGAATATATTTGTAAGAAATAATGATCCTAGTGCGTGGAATAACGGCGCGCGCCGAAGGAGAACGTGATCGAATGTTAAGGGGATCGGTTTTGGTCCGCTACGAAGCTGCGGAGTCTCGATATTGCTTTCCGGATTCGTGGGCACGGAGGCACGAGCGCGAAATTGCGAGTATACAAGAAGAAAAAACAAAAGAAACAAAGGGAAAAAAGAGATGAAGGTGATGCGGGCTGTTCGCCGGAGCTTCTGCTTTTTGCAAGACACGAAATGAGACGAACCTCGCGAACGAAACGTTCTTCACTTTTTCTCCACCTGCTTCTTCCCCCTTTCTCGCAGTTGCCGTACAGTAAAAAAAAAAAAAAAAAACCGCATGGGCTTCGATATCGCGAAACGCGAACGATCGTGCCACCGCGCGCGCGTTCTGCTCGCCTTCTCTGCCTCGATCCACTAAATTGTTTCGACGAACCACGCCGCGCTGAATATCTCCGAGTCTTTCAGAGCAGTCGCTCTAGCTGTAAACCAGCCTCTCCGGAGCTCGAGTCTCCGAAAGACAATTTATTTCTTTTCAACGCCTACGTCGCTCTGTAACTCTCGAAACACACGGAACTTTGTCTATGAATATCCATTACTTTTTTACAGCCCGATTGGAAGGGTCCGCGGGTGAACGTACTGCGCACGATAAAGTTTTGTGTCTGTTTTCTGTTTCTCTCTTTAAATAATAAATAATAAATAAATAATAAATAAATAAATAATGAATAATTAATAAATAACTGATGAATCAATAATAAATCAATAATAAATAAATAAATGAATAATTGATAAATGAATAAATATTGAATAATAAATAAATAATAAATAAATGATTAAATTTTCTTTTCTCTCTCGCTCTCCGTCCCTGAGCAAAGCAAATTGTGTGTGTGTGGCGTTTGTTGGAGACTCCTGGAGTCGATCGTCGTCGCCTGATTTTTTTCTTATCAGGAGGGAATCAAAAGGATATTGCGTCGCTATAGGACATTGAACCCCCGCGCGCTCGTATTATAGTTGTCCCGTCATCAAAGAGGTTCCGACGACAATTAGACACGCGACTTTGCCTCTTGGAACTGAGAATCACTTTTCTATCGATTATTTACGATCGACGCAGTCACTGCTTTTTTAAAATTCTATATTCAAAAGCATCTCTCGATGCGGGGCATCGGAGTGGAAACGACTCCCCGACTTGACACATCATTTATTCATATTCGTCGTTTCCTAACGCGAGGCGAGAGATTAGAAAGTTCGAAACGCTCGCAATAGGTTGGGAGGAGAAAAAAATATTGATTTTTAGGTCGATTCTCATGTCCACCCACGAAAAGACTCGTAGACAAATTAGCATAATCAATTACTCGCTCGATAACCAATCGCAATTGATAATTTTCCATGTAGGAAACGCGCACGCGCTCGCGTTTCGATCATTATTTATTGATCCTGGATTAATCGATCAATATGAGCGAAATTGACTCGTGGAATGTCCAAAGGAACTTCCTGTACCCACTGAAAATTAAATTTCGTCAAAAAGCGTCGATATTTTTTTGAACACGGTCAATTTTTTTTGGTAATTTCAAAATTTTCGTTATTTTGACAATATTTTTCATTTCTAACGCAACTGTCAGCAAAATTTACGATTCTATAATGACAAAAATTTACTCTTCTAAGAGACTTTCTCGAATATTTCTTGCCGCGATGAAAAAATTTTTGCGATTTTTCGAAAAAACGTTAAGTCGAACGTGTCCAACAAAATATCAATTTTTTTCAACCAAATTTCCTTTCCAGTCCATCATTTATCCATGTCCAGAGTGTTTTTGATTAGGAATTTCATATTCCCAAAAATTTACGATTTTAATGACGAAAATTTGCTTTTTGAAGAAACATTCTAGAATATTTCTTGCCCCAAACACAAAATTTTTGGGATTTTTCAAAATATCGACTTTTTTCAACAAAATTTCCTTTTTGGTGTACGCAAAAATACACTGAAAATTGAATTTTTGTCAAAAAACGTCGATATTTTGTTGAACAACAGTGAGCTAAATATTTTTGGATAATTTCAAAATTTTTCGTAGTTTTGACAATATTTTTCTTTTCTTGTCAGCAAAATTTATGATTTTAATGACAAAAATTGACTTTTCGAAGAGACTTTCCAGAATATTTCTTGCCCCAAACACAAATTGTCGATTTTTTCCAACAAAATTGTCTTTTCAGTGCGAGCAAACAAATGGACTCGCGCGAGCGAAATATCTCGAGCGAAATATTGCATGGTGAGTGTGAGATCCAATTGACAACCGGTTCCGCAATAAATATCTATTAATTGCTCATTAAAATCACAAGGAAATGATGGTTTGACGTCTCCTTATTAAAATGTATCGAATAAACATCCCGAGATTAGTTACATATTGGATATTAACGAGCGAGTGTTCGCGCGAGCGAGTTATACGAGCCACGTCCCGCGCGATGCTGCCATTTGTGAGAGCGACACTTTCCCGCTGATAAGGTGACCGAGTCCGACGTGTGCGCCCCAGCAATATCAAAGAACTGTATCAATGCCTTCCAGCTATTTTCTTTCTATTGCTCTTTCTCCTTGTCCACGCCATCCCAACAAGTGCAAATATATACACGCCGCACGTTTTATGGTCTCGTTAATCACACGCGCGAATCGCACGCACCATGCCAACGCGTTATTCACTCAATCGACGCGAGGCCATTGGAAAATTATTTCTTGGTAAATTTTATGTTCAGTCAATTTTCCATATCGATGACGAAGAATTTTCGTTTTTTTCATCGAATTTTTCGTGGCTTCTAGTTTTTAAATAAAAATTATAAATTTCTTCAAAAAAATTTCGAATGATTCGAACATTGCGGCTAAAATGGAAAATTCAATTTGAGTCGATGCAAATTATTCGAAGATGCACGAAAAAAATGCATTTTCAAAAATCATTCGAACTCCAAAAAGAAAAATCGACGAGAATTAAATAAATATTTCATTACATAAATTTAATTTTCGGTCAAATTTCCATATCGATTTCGATTAGAAATTTCATTTGTTACCTTAAACGAGAATAATAAAATTCCTCAGGGGATTTGTCAACAAAATTCGGAATAATTCGAATTTTTCAGGCCAAAATGCAAAACGATGTTCACGTCGGTCCAGATCATTCGAAGATGCACAAAAAAATGCATTTTTTATGGTCGTTACAACTTTGAAAGGAAGAAATGATAAAAAAAAACGGGAATCCGATGCAGCCTGAGGCTGGAGGCTTCACGCTTTTACTTTCCGCTCCACAAATTGGCTATCACTAATCGTCTAATGTCTAATAAAGAGTGTCTGGAAGAGACGAACGGCGAGATACTTGTTTCTCTAAGGACTTGACATCCTACACACAGAGTGTATAGTTTATGAAAAGGTTTTATTTCCAAAGAGCCGGTAAATATGTGTGATATATAGGAAATTTACTGCTCGTATATATCGCGGGTATATGAGGCGGCTCTCGACGTCACGTACATAGAGTGTGCGACGTTGCCCGCGAGCAGGATATTTCTCGATGTATTTCTCACTTTGGCGGGCATGAATATTCATGGTTATCGCGCACCACGGCGTCGCGGGAGTAACTCCTAGACAGCGAGCCGCCGTCGTCGTCGTCGTACTCGACTTTCTGTATATGCCCTCCAGTTGTTCGGCACATATCGCGTCACTTGCTTCATGCTTAAGTCTCTACACGCTTTATTCGTTCTCGATCTCGCTCGAGGCGACGTTGCCCCTCGCTCTAGCCATTCTCTCCTCTCCCTGACTCTCTCTCTCTTTCTTAAATGGATAAATAAATGAATAATAAATAATAAATAAATCATCAAAAAAATAATAAAGAAATAATAAAAAATAATGAATAAATAATAAATAAATGGTAAATAAATAAATAAATAATGGAGACTTTCTCTCTCGCTCTCGGTGACTGAGAAGCAGGCTCGAGCCTCGTGAAATCTTCCCTGTTCGGTTTTTCTTTCTCATTCTCTCTCGTCAACTCGCCAAGCTGCATGAAAAGCGTTTTCTTGCCTGCGTCACTTTGTAAAAGATTTACTTATTATACGGTCGTATTTACTCCGAGTCGTTCGGACAGACGTTGATAAATCAATTAGTTATTTACATTCCAGTGCGGGAAATAAAACTCGAGGAGGTTCACGATATTTTTTTTTTTTTTTTTCGAAACTCGGGCCCCATAAATCACGCATCGGGGTCTGTTTTAATAAGTTTTTCGACCTACTTCGGTGATGGACAATTTTTTTGGAAAATTCAACGTCACCCGAACTTTTTTGGTGAGCAAAAATCCATTTTTTTATAGCAGTATTGAAGAATTTTTTGGATTTTGAAACGAAAATTAAAAACTTGCCGTTTCACAATATCGAAAAATCGGTTCCTCGATGTATTTACGGCGAGCCTATCGATAACTCACAGAAAAATCCAAAAATACGAGAAAAAATATTCAAAACGTAAACGAATTTGCTAGGATGCCGCAAGTTGCGAAGAGATCAGAGACCCCGTGAGCGGGTCAGCTATTCGGTTTGCCATGACCCACATTTTTCACTGACCGCGCGCGCGCGCGATTTAGTTTATTATATGCCGCGCGGGTAGTGGTGATCGAGACTCTCGAGACCTGTTTCCGCGAGATCCGAAGAGTCCCAAGAATAGCGCGATAGCCCGCGCGCGTGACGAGTATAAATCTCGGCAAGTTTTCGAAAGTCAGGAAAATTCCACAGTCCAGCTCCTCCGCAATTTTTATTACGACGAGTGACCGATAAAGTGTCGAAAAAAAATGAAACAATCATCAAAAACCGATAAATTTTACGAGCCATAAATTCCGCGGACGCCGAAAATAATTTCGGCCAAAAATCGTCGATCAATCGCTATAGCAACAATGAAAATTTTCATTTCTCTTTTCCTGGACGCGCGAGAAACTCGCGTTGATAAATCTCCTCGTCGCAGCGCGCTGACGAGCGATTAATCCTCGCGCGAGACGAAACAATCTCCTGAAATCTCGTTAATTCGTTTGCCACTAATTCTCCCGCTGTATTTCACGCACAATCACTTTAAATTTCCAACACACAAATATACCATAATGTACATGATTCGAGAATAAAAATGCGACACTTTCACCCCATATGCAACTTTCGAAAAATCTCCAACACGCCGCATCAGCTCGCCCGCCTCTCTCTCTCTCTCTCCTCATTTCTTCTCGCTAATCTTAACGATTCTCTAAAAAAAAAAAAAATAATCATCACGTGAATCGACAACAATACTTCATTAATAAAACGCGTAACGATTCCTGCGCCGCTTGCGTCTCGACCAATTCGGTCCAGTCATCGTAAGCGATTAAGTTTCGCTCTCTCGCCCAGTCCCCAGTAAAAAATTAAACAGAGGTCGAAAAATTGGTTTCTAAAGAAAAAAAGAACAAAATTCTAATTATTTCCTAAAAATCATTAAAAGTTTTCTTTTTATTTCTCGAATTATTTCACGTCACCGTACGAAATTACCAAATTCTCGATTTTTTTTTCGTTTTTTTTTTTTCTGTAATTCGAGTAACGTATACGACACGTTTTGTCAGACAGAAAAAAAACGTGGAAAAAATGGGGGAAAAAAATGTCCAGGATAATGGCCGGAGGCGACACTTAGCTCGGTAAATAATACGCTAATAATACATCGCGTCCGGTCGGCTCGTTGTCGTGACCAAAACAAAGTAAAATATTCGGTTAAAAATGTGAAAAAATAATAGACCGAGGCGGAGACAAGAATTATGTGGTCATTCACTTTTTTACGTTTTTTTTCGGCTCCGAAATTTGCTCCTACGAAGTCAGTGGATTTTTTTATCGCATTTTACACGATTTTTCTACGTTTTTTTACATTTTCTCTGCCAAAATCGAAAAAAGCAGAAAATGCGCTCAATTTTCGGTGGAAAATCGAGGGAGTTACGTCCTTTTAGCGTCAAGGGCAATCGAGACCCCGAGATTTTATGTTCGAGCTAGTTCCCACTCGTTGGGCCGACCTCGAAACCCCAGAGTCCAGTTGTCCGGGCAAATAAAGTCTCGAAAGTGCGAAACAAGTAAAACACGCAACATTGAGAGAAAAAGAACGACGACGACGAAGTGAGCGCAGAACGCGACCGATATTTCGTGTATAAATAAATCGCCCGCGATCTATATTCGCCCGAGAACATTCGACTCGTGTATTAGAAACAGAAACGATTTATTATATCGACTGGCAAGTCTCTCGCGCGCGATTCAATTCGTTCGAGTTGAGTGAATTTCGCGAGCCCGACGACCTCGGCACGAACTCGCCAACACCCGGAGATCTTGTTCGAGGTATCGAGCGAAAAACGTGCGAGCGCGATTTCGAGATTGAAAATGCGAAAAAAAAAATTTCATGAA
Source organism: Diadegma fenestrale (assembly GCA_037043255.1). Taxonomy (NCBI): domain Eukaryota; kingdom Metazoa; phylum Arthropoda; class Insecta; order Hymenoptera; family Ichneumonidae; genus Diadegma; species Diadegma fenestrale. The sequence continues at coordinate 3,820,995 of CM073310.1, forward strand.
ATTTGTTTAAAAAAAATAAATAAAAAACGGAATTCAAGCGAATTGAGAGACTGTGCAGAAAAAACGCTCAACTCGACAGCGACTTTCTTCGGTAACGAGACTCTCGTCCAACGCAGCATCCACGTGTAAAGACGGAAATATATACATTTTTTTTTTCCACTTCCTCCACATTTACAAGCCGCAATCACCCCACGGGGCATTCGCAATTCTCTCACACCGGACAAGCTGATTCATCGACGCGATGCTGCGCGAATGAATTAATCAACTCGCCAGCATGCCCAGCCTCGTGTTGATGCTCGTCCAACAGTTGGTACAAATTTGAACCACTCGTCGTTGCTCCAATGCGCCGTGCTTATCGATTTATGGATTCTCTATTTTTTTTCGATATTATTCACGAAAATAAAAATCGACGGTCAAATTTTTCACACAATTTACACATTACAATGTTTTTTTGTTTGTTTAGAACAAAATTCTAAGCGCGGAAAGATTTTTATACATTTTTGTATAAAAACTTTTTGACCCAAGAGCTGTTTTTTTTTTTAATTATATTTTTTGAAAACATTTTATTTGAAAATGAAAAATGCAACGAGCATAAAAACGACGAAACTTTAAAGTAGAATCGATGGAGAGTATACTAGAATTTTTTCAAATTTTTTTCTCTTTAAATACGTGAGATACAAGTGGCAGAGCGAAAAAGTCTCGAACGAGTTCCGAACCAGTCCCGAACCAGTCCGATTGGTTCCTATAAGGAAATTCGTAAAGTTGAGCTCGCCTGGTTCAAATTGGCACCAACTTCTCATCTCGAAGTATATATGAATATGTAGATGTTGATTGTACTCTTTCGTTTTCCAAGAACGAAGCTACGGATCTTGATTGGTAGAAAACTAAAGGGCGTAACCCTCATAATCGTTATTGAGAGTTTCCAAACGCGTGGGTTACTTTCTTCGCGCGGTGGCAACTGAACAAAGAAAGTGTCTGAGCCGCGTGCCCATAGACATTTTCCAGTGAATAAATCTCTCGTCCCATGAACCCGTAGGATTGAATGCATGATTCATAAAATCTTCCATATAATTAAATGAGCTAACGATTAATTGACACTAATAACACTACACCAAAGTTACATATCGAATGTAATCGATTCCGCGTTTGCAATTCCGTTAACGACGTCCCCGACAATCGCGATTAACCATCAAAAAAAATATATATCTCCTCCTTAACTTTTTCTCTCACGCTTTTTCATACGACCAGCGATTCTAACGATAATTGCGATTTAATCGTAACAATAATTACATCCTCGAGTCGTTTAAAAACCAGTTTCATGGACGAATAGATTTTCCTCTTCAATTTCAGGCTCCTCGATATTCCTCAATCATTTATTTCCAAACCTCCAATCAGTTTTTTCCATTCTTTACCTCTTTCTCGTGTTTTACAAAATGTCATTGTCTCTGTCCCAAAAAGAGGATCGCTGAGGAACGTCGTGAATATTTTAATCCGATATGAAAGTGTCGATTATTATTATTATTATCATTTAGTTGTAAATTTTTATTAAATTTGATTTATTAATTATTAATTAATTATTTTAATTATTAATAAATTTAATTTAAAATTGAATCAATTAATTATCAAAAATATTAATCAATAATTAATTGATTGAATTAATTAATTAAATTTTAATTTCATTAATTTTAATTAATTAGTTAATTCAATCACTTAATTGTTGCAAATTCAATTGAAATCAATGAAATTAAAATTTTAATTAATTAGTTAATTCAATCAATTAATTATTGAGTATTATTATTGATAATTAATTGATTCAATTTTAAAACATGTTCAAAATTATCCATAATTTGGAAACTTCAAAACTAATATTTTGGTGAATCTGGTAATTTCAAATTGACAGGTTTATGCGATTGAATTTTTTGTTATCGGATCGACATTTTGGAGACACGAATTTTGATGGTTAATTGGAGAAACTCGTAAAGTTTTTAAATCGCATTCCAATAGAGACCTCGTGCAGGCCACGAGAAGCAAAATTTAGCGATAATATCAACGTTTTCTACTGCCGAATCGAGGGTCTCTCGTTTACATTGAAATCGCGTCATTACGAGGAGAGTATCGCGCCCGAGGAATATATTCGCCGCGGAAATACGTTCTCGAATCGACGCAGTGCATCGAAAGAGAAAGGGAGAGAAAAAAGCAGCTTCTGGAGGCTAAGAAAGGGTCGCCAGAGGACGAGAGATCGCGGGCAAACCGGATAGGGATCATTCGCCTCTTTGCTTTTATATATTCCCCCCATTTTATCCTCCTCCCTCACAAACGTCTGCCAATTTTTCACTCCCACACTATACAGCATCTCGCAGTTATCCAACTCGATTTCCATGCAATACGATAGTTTCTGAGACTCAACAAACGACAATGCAAATTTAACAGCATCATATTCTCGGTATACGAACGATCCTTTATTTTCTACCTTTTTTTTTTCCCCACGAGTGTTTTTCGAGTCATTGAAACATCGAAACGACTTTTATGAACGTTCGAGCCTCGTAACTGGGACTTCCGGCAACTGCAGAATTTACAGACTCCCGATTGAGGGAAAAAAAATGCAAAAACTCGTTTTTTTTTTGTTAAGACGGAGGAATTTCCAAAAATGATGAGAAAATTAGTGAAATTTTTTAAAAATTATGCAACTATCGCGAAAATTATGCACTGAATGCACTTAATTTTGTCCAAAAAACGTCGATATTTTTTTGAACTCGGTAAACTAAATATTTTTGGATAATTTGAAAATTTTCGTCATTTTGACAATATTTTTCATTTCTAACGGAAAATTGACTTTTCGGAGAGACTTTCTAGAATATTTCTCGCTGCAACGATAAAATTTTTGGGATTAAGAAGAAAAAACGTTTAGTTGAACGTAATCAACAAAATATCGATTTTTTTCAACAAAATTTTCTTTTCAGTATTGAATCAAAAGTGAGGGACATAAAATCGATAAAACTTGACAGGGTATCGGATAGGCTTACTCGCCAAATGGATCTACTTTGCTCTCATGATCTGCTTCTCTTTGGCGTGACGAGAGGCTGCACAGCAGCACCAACAGCAGCAGCATCTACGATTTTCTCGTGTGAGCCGTGTAATCAAGAATCTCCTTCTGATCGGGATCCTAATGTCTCTCTCTCTCTCTCCCCCAACCTTTCTCTTTCGCTCACGCCAGCATCAGGCTCTGCTGGAAGTTCGTCTATTAACTTTAATCTGCCCCTATCTCCGTCTCTTTTTCCGTCTCCTTAATACGAACCAGTCTCGCTCTGCTCGCACGTTCGTAATTCAATCTGAGCGAGTGCTCTCTGCGTGCTATAGATTCGCCCCGATAAACGCTATCAGTGATTGGTCACCTACATAAGCAAAATACGAGAAAATAAAACAATGTTTGGTGATTGGCACAGCTGTCTCTTCTCTTATCTCCACCGCCGCGATTACTTATCTCGAGCGAAAAAAAAAACAAGAAATCTTGAAAAAAAAAGTTTTTCGCTATGGAGAGCGTCCGGATCGATCGGGCAATGAAAATCAATTCAGCAATCTAATTTTAAATTGAGATTTACATTTTTCTGCCTGGCCACGTCAAAAACGATCGATTTTTTTTTTTACTTTTATGAGGACACTCAAAATGAAATTTTGTCAAAAAACGTCGATATTTTTGGATATTTTCAAAATTTTCGTAATTTTGACAATATTTTTCATTTCCAACGGAACTGTCAGCGAAGTTTACGATTGGAATGACAAAAATGACTTTTTGGAGAGACTTTGTAGAATATTTTTTGCTGCAATGACAAAATTTTTGTGATTTTTCAAAAAAACGTTCAATCGACCGTTTCCAACAAATTTTTCTTTCCAGTTCGTGTGTACCAGTTGGAGAACTCTCTCGTGTCTTTCGTAATCCCGTAAGAACGTCTCGAAACAAAAAAAAATGAAACAAACAAGAGCAGATCGCGAGGGAGCGACCCAATCTACTGGCGCGCGGTAAACGAACAAGAAGCTCGTGGCGTGTTCGCGACTAAGGATCCTCGTGAGTCGCGTGCCGATTCCGCGCGGTTTCCCGCATCTCCCAATCATCATTCCGAAATTCCTTATTCCCAATCTAATGTTTTTCGTTACATCACGACACCGAATTGCTCATATTTATTAACATCGATCAAACGTGTCATTGGCTATAAAAAATTTCTGCCAATTCCCTGTAAAACGATCGACTTAAAAGGATGGTACGAGCTCGCGATTTTTCCTTTTTTTTTCTAATCAAATCTATCGGAAATCCGATTTTATAAAACTGGGCCATTTCGTCAATTTGTTGATTGCGTCGCAACGGTTTTTTTGCGATTTCACGATAATTGAACTTCGTCCTTGTATAAAAATAAAATAAAAATAAAAAATTACCGACCGAGCGATCTTAGCAATTCACTTTTTTTCCAGACACTAATTTTTCCGTCCCTGCAAACATTTTTTTTTATATCCGAGCGATTGGTCACTGAAAAAAAAATGTCTGGCATGACTCGGCGTGAGAATAATGCCGCGCGGATTGTAACCGGAGATACGGAAGTCAATGGGCCGGAATAAATGAATTTGGAGCGATCAATCGTGTGTATTTTGTGCAACAACAAGCGGCACGTCGCCCTCGCGATATAGAAACGTCGAGAAGAGAAAAAAGTGAGTACTGAAAATCGAATTTTGTCAAAAAACGACGATATTTTTGGATAATTTCAAAATTTTCGTTATTTTGACAATATTTTTGATTTCTAACGGAACTCTTAGCAAAATTTACGATTTCAATGACAAACATTGACTTTTCGAAGAGATTTTCTAGAATATTTCTTGCCCCAATGACAAAATCTTTGTGATTTTTCAAAAAAAAAACGTCGAACCAACAAAATATCGATTTTTTCCAACAAAATTGTCTTTTCACTGCGATATTCGCGTATGTGGGGCAAAAATCACAGCGTCTCGTGTTGTCCAGAGTCCAGGGCGTGGAGCGTGTACAACAGAAATGCGGCGCGTTTCGCGATCTATGGCGTTTTGCACGAGTGAACGTTTTCTTTCTTTCTCGATCTCTACACCGCGCGCGCGAGAGAGCTATTAATCAATCATCGAGCAGGCTAAAAGGTAAATGCAGCCTACATTGGTAATATCATATGGTGCCCCATGAGCCATAGAGTTTCTATCGCGGAAGAGCTGCGAAGATCGACGCGCATTCATGAAGTTCTCATTCGCGCACGTACGGATTACAAAGGAGAAGATTGTATTGAAAAAAAATTGAAAAAAAAAAAAAATCGTGAATCAGAGAAAGAGAATGGCAAATGATGAAAGATAATTCGCGCTTATATATCTCTCGGTGATTTTCCCGCGCGAGGGCGGCGAGATGAGATTCATAGGTGCGCCGTACACGCCGGCGCGCGATAAACCGCGTTCTTATGGTTATTTCCATGGAAATTTAACGTCGTGCCACTTTTAACGATCGCGAATCAACTTTAAACGCTTCAGAGCTCAAAATCAACCGTTTGTATTCTCTCGATGTCGATTCTTGCCACACATTCCGGATAAAGAAAAATTGTTTTTCGTGAAAAATCGGAAAAAACCCCATTAAATTTACCATTAAATTGACTTTCCTGGGGTTGGATGTAGAGGGAGGGGAAGAGCCGCAATTAGCTACATTGAAAATTAAATTTTGTCAAAAAACGTCGATATTTTTTTGAACACGGTAAACTAAATATTTTTTGATAATTTCAAAATTTTCATTATTTCGACAATATTTTTCATTTCTTACGGAATTGGCAGCAACATTCACGATTGCAATGACAAAAATTCATTTTTCGGAGAGACTTTCCAGAATATTTCTTGCTGCAATTACAAAATTTTTGTGATTAAAAAAAAAAAACGTTTAGTCGAATATATTCAACAAAATTTTCATCTTTTCCAACGAAATTTTCTTTTCAGTGTCGAATGACGTGATTATATACCGGAAAAGTTTGGTTCGCGTGTACACGCGAATCCAACGAGACTCGAGTGTTAAGAAGCGACGTGTGTCTTTTTTTTAATTTGCTACTCTCGTAGGAAGTACTTGGGGGCATGCAGAATGTTGCATAGAATTTATGTCTCGAGAAACCTCGTGCACGGTTAGGAAAATTCAAATCGTTCGGTGGCCTCAAGCGAGCCATGAAAACTCGGCTTTTCCGATCTCCAGACCCGTTGAGCCACTTTTCCAGACTCCCAGGAAAATGCTCCGGATTCAATTTAATCGAGAGAATCAGGCGAACGAGGAAATTATTCATTCAAGTTTATGATCGCGGCGATGACCCAACGAACTAGAATTTCCTCGGTCAATTAACTTTCACGCAATTTACTGATAAACCTGCGACTTTTATTATTTTTACTATTTTTATTCTTTTTATTTATACATATTAATAAAATTAATTCAATAATTTTAATAATCATTATTATATCAATATTCAATTTTTTTTATATGATTCATATTATTTATATTTATATGAAATAAAAATCATATAAAATGATGAATAAATATTGTTATTAATTTTATAATTCAAGTGCGATATTTTTCATTCAGTTTCCCTCAACTCGATAGACGATGGAAATAAATCGAGTGGAAAGGAATTTGCGCTCGCCGAGTTAATTTCGCAAGACTCCAAATGCGTCCGAAGTTGCCGGAAAAGGAGCACAAGATTTATATTTTAATAAGCCCAATTACTTCATTACTGTTTTATTATCTTTGTTACGTCTGCATCATGCACTAAAAAGAAAATTTTGTTGGAAAAGATCGATATTTTGTTGGATTTAGTTGGACTAAACGTTTTTTTGAAAAATTACAAAAATTTTGTCCATGCAGCAAGAAATTCTCTGGAAAGTCTCTTCGAAAAGTCAATTTTTGTCATTCCAGTCGTAAATTTTGCCGACAGTTCCGTTAGAAATAAAAAATATTGTCAAAATAACGAAAATTTTGAAATTGTCGAAGAATATTCAGTTTGCCTTGTTCAAAAAAATGCGAAAACTATGTCGAGCGATCGCGCGCCACGATTTTCTGGATAATTTTTTTCGTCGAAATGATTCAAACGTTTTTTCCTCCTCAAGCGCCCACAATCGCGGGTGCGCGGAGATCGCATTCGCGCGAAAGAGATGCTCGCAGTTCTTGGGACCACCGAGGATTACATTTTCTTTTGGCCATTAGCGGTGAAGGATTCAAGTGAAACCGCGCGCATAGTTAACAACAAATAGCAGATTTAAAACCACGCGCAACATAGTTGCATCGACTTCGCGGGGAGTCTGGGATAAAAATTGAGTGGAAAGCCTTGAAAATAAAAGGAAAAACCGAGGAAAAAAAAAATATTTGCTAAACCGTCGACCGCGTTAAGAGAAAAAAAACGCGGATTTTCTTTAAGAAACTCTCGACAATATCCCGCAAAACGGTGCGTGACTTTTGTTTCGAGAAACGATCACGACAAACCGTTAAAGCCAAGCCAAGTATTGCAATAAAAAAAAAAATTGACGACTTTTATGCTAATTTCGCAATAATTCAAAATTATTTCCGGACCAATGACTCTGAGGATCTTGACTCGTATTGGAATCTCGAGTCTCGGGTGAGCAGTTAATTTAACAGCGGGCAACTCATTGGCCATATCCGATGGGTTTGCCGCTTTCACCATAAAGCTTCTGCATGAGCCAACGCGATCGAATCTCTGCGCAGGAGGAAGAAAACATGAAAAACGTCGTCTCCCGCGTACACAATATCTTTAACGCTATTTTATTACTCAGACATGACAGCAAGCATTGTGTCCTTTCTAACAAACGTTTCTTCGCTCCCCGCGCGGGTTTCTCTTCGAGTCTCCATACTGAAAAGTAGATTTTGTTGGAAAATACCTATATTTTGTTGAATGCGTTCGTCCAAACGATTTTTCAAAAAGTTTTATCATTTTGCAGCAACTCAGTGTAAATAGACGTGTAAGTCATAAACGGTAAGTGATACAAAAAAAATTGCTGAACAAAAAATATAGGAAATTCAATTATCTACAATAAAAGTCATTATCAACTTTAGCCTAAAGTGCACGGTTACCGAGATATAGGTCGAAACAGTCAACGCAAAAATGGTGGCATTTTGGCTGCCAAAATTTGTAAGGATTTCGTGAATTCACATTCAGTACGTGATTCTCAACCTGTTTGGGCAAAAAAATAGTGCATTACAGACAAGAGGGATTCTCAATCGTCTCCTGAAAAGAAGATTTTGTTGAAAAATATCGATATTCTGTTGAATACGTTCGACTAAACGTTTTTTTTTTTTTACATCACAAAAAATTTGTCTTTGCAGCAGGAAATATTTTAGAAAGTTTCTTCGAAAAGAAAATTTTTGTCATTCCAATCGTAAATTTTGCTGACAGTTCCGTTAGAAATGAAAAATATGGTCAAAATAATGACAAATTTTTAATTATCCAAAAATATTTAGTTAACCTCGTGTTCAACAAAATATCGACGTTTTTTGACTAAATTGGATTTTCAGGGCAAGCAGCAGAATTGCTTGTAGCACACATTGTCTGCGATATTATCTAAACAAAATATGACTTATCTTAGTTTCGTTATCGCTTTTCTTCTCTCTGACGAACGCGGCCGTGTCTAGCTCGAGGGGATATCCTGATGTGTATATTATCGTACAGCATGAAATGTAAACGAGAAGCCTCCGGGGCCATTAGTCCTCGCGTCGTATTATTACGAAGAGAACGAAAAAAAAATGGAAAAATAAAAAAATTTGAAAAAGAAAATAAAAAGTTTTATGTCATGGGTGGAGTCGTCTCGAAGCGACAGAAGAAAGTACAAGCGAAAGGGCCGAAAGGCTCGATGGCCCAGTAAGACAAATATAGAGCCTGTCACTCACTCCTCAAAATTTCTCGTTACAAGAGAGAAATTCCCTCGCCCCTCTCGTACCTACAAATTATTCCACTCCCTCAATATATATATATATTTTTTTTTTTCTATTCACCTTTCAGCTCTCGTGGCAGCTCGTACGCAATAATTTTCTCGATCTCGTTTTCTCCACCGATTAATTGCTTTCTGTTGGTAATAAGTACCATCGGGCCTGATTGGCTCATGAAAAAATGAAGCTAGGGGCAAAGAAGAAGGGCAAAATGTATAGAAAATACAAATTTGGAAAACGCTCTTCAAGCCATACGTCTTAAGCACGTTCTATGGCGACGATCAAATCTAAATTTTTGTTCCCAGTTTTTTGACATACAAAATTGTTTGCGAGCCCAAGTTCGTAACAAAAAGTTGTTACACATTAACTGAAGAACAACATACTCTAAATTCAAGATTGTCCGAGGTAATTTGTATTTTTTATATAAAAATCAAAATTTCGTACAAATTTTACGACTGATTTTTTTGAAAAACTAAATAAAGCTTTTTCGATGTTACGTAAAAGCGTGTGCAAAGTTTTAAGAAGCTTCACCGTTTAGAAATCGAAATATTTAATGTTGAAAATTGCAACTTTTAACACGTGCTCTTATGAGAAACTTCTAAAAATTGTAATTTTTATAAATAAATTTCTCGACTTTTAGATGGTGAAACTTTTTAAAATTAAAAAAAGAACAACATTCTCTAAATTCAAGATTGTCCGAGCCAATTTGTATTTTTTTGATAATAACCAAAATTTCGGACAATTTACACGACCGATTTTTTTTGAAAAACTAAATAAAGTTTCTTCGATGTTACGAGAAACCGTGTGCAAAGTTTTAAGAAGCCTCACCATTTAGAAATCGAAGTATTGAATGTTCAAAATTGCAACTTTCAACACGTGCTCTTATGAGGAACTACTGAAAATTGTTATTTTTATAAATAAATATTTGGACTTTTACATGGTGAAATCCCTTGAAATCGGCCGAGCTTATTAGACATCACTTTTTTCTCTTTGTGTGGTGCAAAATTGAAGGAATTCTATCGATAGAAAATTTAGCAACGTCCTTAATTATAAACAGAAATATTTATCGGCAATCACGTCGCCCGCACGGTATTCAGGACGTCGACGATAAACTTTTGTTTCTCTTATCGCACACGCGCGGCGAATCAATAATTTTGCTGGACGCGGTGTGTGCCACACTCGCGGAGCAACAACAGCAACATAATTTGCCCACGATCCCATCCACATACCGAACTCTAATTGCTCTCCCGCGCGCCCGACACTTTTTCTCGCTCTTTCTCTTAATCAGCCAATTCAATAACGTTCCCATGTAACGCTGATTAAAATCTGATTAAACTGTACGAAATAATGTCATCATGCCAAACGCGCGATACCGATTTGTGCTCGCATTACCATCTTATCTCATTAATAAATCATCCTTTGAATTTTATCGCAAAACGTTAATTAAACGCTCACAAGACTCCTACGACGCTCCCGCAATTATTTCAGCCTGCGCAATAACCTCGAATTATGCCAACGAGCTTTATAGGCATTTTTTAAAGAATTTTGAACTCCAGCCTTTTGTACAGAACGAATTTGAATGAATTTCGAGTAAAATGTGATCAACCACGATTCTAATTAATTACGGTAATTACTGATTTGAAAAACTTACGAAGAAATTCGAAATAATGAATCATTTCAATGAAATCACGAGTTTTGTTGGATTTCGATAATGCCCGAGCAATTTGAATGAATTTTGAATAAAATTTGATCGATTCCACTAATTATCGGTCCAGGCTCCTTGAGCAATGATTCCGAGACAAAAAAACAAGAGAAACGAATCATAAATTACAATGAAATTCAAAATAATGAATAATTTCACTTAAATAAGGAGTTTCGTTGAATTTTTAATAATCATCGAGTAGTTTGAATGAATTTTGAGTAAAATTTGATCGATTCCACTGAATATCGGTCCAGGCTCCTTGACCCATGATTCCGAGACAAAAAAACAAGAGAAACGAATCATAAATTACGATGAAATTCAAAATAATGAATAATTTCAGTTGAATCATGAGTTTTGTTGAATTTTCAATGATGGTCGTGGAGTAAGTAAACTGGATGTTTGGTAAGCTCGTTAAAACGGTCTCCCGGACTGTCGGAGTGCTCGCAATTACAGAGAATCGGTTCTCTTACTGGATATTACTCTCTCATTGCTAGTTGTGTGTACACCAAGTCATGGGAAAAGTAGTTATGGTGTTCTCGGTTGATGGTTCAGTTGCTCGAGTGTGTGGAACTCGTGAATGGGTCATGCAAGGTTAAACTCTCTGCATATGCTCGTATACAGCAAATTTATTCCTACTATCGAGTAATAGCGGCAACAACTCTTCTCGCATCAGTGCCATACTATCAGTTCTTTAGTATCCAGTTCGTTTCTCTTATTTCCCACTCGTTTTTTCGTCGGCTCGTCAACTTATCAACTGAAAATCAAATTTTCTCAAAAAAATCTCGATATTTTTGGGTAATTTTCAAAATTTTCGTTATTTTGACTATATTTTTTATTTCTGACGAAACCGTCAGCGAAATTTACGATTCGAATGACGAAAATTGACTTTTCGAAGAGACTTTCTGGAATATTTCTTGCTGCAATGTCAACATTTTTGTGACTTTTCAAGAAAAACCTTCGGGCGAACGTATCCAACAAAATATTCGATCTTTTCCAACGAAATTCTTTTTTCAGTGCACCAACGCGTGAAGCAAAAATAAACGATTGCTCGTGCCAAACGATTTTCCACACCGCGTGTGCGAAAGTTTGAAATTTAGGATGACCGAGTTTTGCCAAAAGGCTGAAGGGCGTCGGACGAACAATTAACCGACACCCTTTTTCTCCTCCCGCGAGCTTGACCAAAACTCGTTCACGAAACAGAGCAAACGGGATTTCGACTTTCGGATACGACTTTTCGCTCACACCGCGCGTTCGACCTCAATGAGAAATTCTTTATGCTAATTTTAACATCGTTCTTAAAACCTTTTTTGATCAATTATTTATCCACTGCCTTGACGCGATGTCCATAAAATTACAATTTTCCCCAATTTTTAAACTCACGAAATATTGACTGAACGAACGAAAATAAAAAAATTCATCCTAATTTCGTTTTCTACGAAAAAAAACCACAAAGTTGGGGCAAAAATCGTCGCGTTTTTTTTCCCCTCCCGTAGAAAATCTTTAAATAAATTTAGGAAAAAGTCGAGCCGAAAAATCGATTTTTTTTGCAAACGTTGAAATGAACGTTTTTTTGAAAAATCCCAAAAATGTTGTCATTGCAGCAAGAAATATTCTAAAAAGTCTCTCCGAAAAGTCAATTTTCCGTTAGAAATGAAAAATATTGTCAAAATGAAGAATATTTTGAAATTATCCAAGAATATTTGGTTCGCCGTGTTTAAATGTCGACAAAATACAAAATATCGACAGTTTTTGACAAAATTTCATTTTCGGTGTGTGATATATGCGGCTGTAGAGACTTTCACTAGTGTCGAGCGTGCACAATCGCGACAAAGAGTCGCATGAAGCGGCTCCGCGCGCGTTAATTAAAGCAACAATTATCTCAGCTCTCGACGGTGGCAAAAGAGACACGAACTACGTTTTGCTCGTTGCTCTTCTCGCCACGTCCACAAACTTCTCTGTACCATTATTAATCTCTTGGCGATATGTTCCCATAAATAAATATATATATGTATTGTGTGGTCATTATCTCAAGTTTGTATCTCACAAGATCGCGGGCCTGACTCTCGAATTATTTTATTTATCTCCAGTAAATAAACGAGTGTCTAATAATCTGGTCGTGTCCCTCGATCGCCAGGATGCCATGCGAACGATAATGAAAACTGGCGTTAATAAGTCCGCAGCGACACCTAATCGCGCGCTCGATTAAGAAATATTTCTCGTTCCTTTTCGTTGTTATCCCGACAACGCGCGAGCACCGAAGCTTCGCCAGATCTTATTAAATTGCTTCGATAATTCAGCGAGCATTACACGAACAAACGCGCCATTATCCGCTATTATTAACGATCAATAATACATTCTCCTGCTTCACGACCTTTTTGCCTGTTTATACATTTGTTTCGACTCGATTTTATTCATCAAATTTGTCGATAAAGTTTCTCAAACAAAATTCAAGAAATTTCTCCATTTTTTCTTGTCCTAAAGAGAAAAAAAAACGATTGACACGTGAACTGAAAATTCATTTATTTATTCAACTATTTAATGAATTATTTTGTGAATTGTTCATTCAATTATTCGTTCAATTATTTACTCAATTATCGACTGGATTTTTCTTTCAATTATTTATTCGATTATTCATTCAATTATTCAGTAAATTATCCATTGAATTATTAATTTAATTATTTCCTCATTCATTCATTCAATCATTTATTCAATTAATTATGCAATTAGTTATACAATTATTATGCAATTATTTATTCAACTATTTATTGAATTATTTTTAGAATTATTTATTAAATAATTTACTCAATTATCTACTGAATTTTTCATTTAATTATTTATACAATCAATTACTCAATCAATTATTCTATTATTAATTCAATTATTTATTAAATTGTTCATTCAATTATTGATTTGATTATTTACTCAATTATTCATTCAATGATTTACTCGAATATTTATTTGATATTGAATATTTCTTTTTTTATTAGAAACAGTCGTTAAAAACGGGGAAATGCAAATTTCACGACGTCATGGACTGAAAAGTCGTATCGCAATGATTTTGGTGGTTCGCTTCCGGCAGGGAGAGGCTGATGATTAGAGGATGAAAATGAAAGACAAAAAAAGTGCATGGAGATTCAATATCCTTTGGAGTCTTGAATGAGAGCTCGTTACCGCCTAATATTCTAAAAGTACAAACGCATCTGCTGCGGGTTTTCTTATGAGCTCTTCGTCGGGTTTCTCGCGGGACTTTCACCGTGCAACAGCAGCAGCACGTGTAAAAGACAAGATCAGCGCATTTACCGAGCACAATCGTATAAAACGGCCTCGTTCTCCAATTAACGAAACACATTAATTTCCGTACAGTGTGTATAAACCGAGCGGAGGGCCGCCAAGCGAGAGTCTCACTCGCGGGCGACCATAACAACGCGCACCGCAATAAAAATAACCGATTAATTAAACAAAACGGAGCGTTGATTTCCGCGCTAATTTATTATACACACAAGCGTAATTTATTAAAATCGCCAGACGATTCCGATCGGTTCTCCCGCGCACAAGAGTCTCCCCATAAAAAATACACACGTAAAAAAAAATTTCCTTCTCCTGCTTCAATTCCTTTTCCTCGCCGCGCGCAATTAACCCGCGAATCTCGTTCCGCAGCTCATCGCACCGGAAATGAAATTTCGTCAAAAACATAAACATTATTGGACAATATTTTTCATTTCTAATGGAACTTTCAGCAAAATTTATAATTGGAATGACAAAAATTGAAATTTCAATGAAACTTTCTAGAATTTTTCTTGCTGCAATGACAACATTTTTGTGATTTTTCAAAAACAACGTTTAGTCGAACGTATTCAACAGAATTTCGATCTTTTCCAACAAAATTTTCTTTTCAGAGCGTTCATTAGCATTTTTACTCAACGTAAATACGATCCCGGCGAACGCGCCAATAATTCAACGTCGGAATAACGAATTAGAGAGGCTTTTTGTCAGCCGCGCGATATTTCGATCAGAGAAAAACACAAATCCTCTCCCTCTCTCTCGCACGTTGTTCGATAAATTTGCCGATTTCAATCTACCGATGTTTTCTGCTCTGTACTCTCTGCTGCGCACCGTGTACCTCCTACTGCGCGAATACTACATCGATCTATACATATATATATAGAGACACGAGTGCACGTGGACGTACATGCAAAAATACATAAACACATTGACGTCAGGAAACAGCTTAGAATCTTTCCACATACTTCTTCAGCTCTATCTCCCTTTCCTTTATCATTAAGCTCCCCTTCGCTCAGCCACACGGTGAAAGTGGACAACATGCTGCCATGCCCTGCGCTGTTTAAACGTTATCTTGAAGCGCCCGCGTGATAACCCTAAACCAGTCGGCCCTCGCCCAACATCAATCTCTCGGCGACCCTCCGACACTGCGCGACTCTCTGGACGTCCTGGCGTTTTAAAACCATGATATATAACGCTCGGAGTTTACTTTCGATAAAGAAAAACGTGCATCTCTAATCGTGGGTTTCCGGAGTCGTTTAAGATAATTTTTTTGGGGAATTAAGCACGTAGCATGCCACATTTTCTGTATCCATGTAAAACCATGTAAAAGTCGAGATATTTATTTATAAAAATCACCATTTTCAGTAGTTTCTCGTAAGAGCTCGTGTTAAAAGTTGCAATTTTCAACATTAAATATTTCGATTTCTAAACGGTGAAGCCTCTTAAAACTTTGTACACGCTTTTACGAAACATCGAAGAAGCTTTATTTGATTTTTCAAAAAAAATCGGTCGTAAAATTTGTTCGAAATTTTGGTTATTATATAAAAAATACAAATTAGCTCGGACAATCTTGAATTTCGAGTATGTCGTTTTTTAGTCAATTTTGACAGGTTTCATCATGTAGAAATCGAGAAATTTATTTATAAAAATTACAATTTTTAGAAGTTTCTCATAAGAGCACGTGTTAAAAGTTGCAATTTTCAACATTAAATATTTTCATTTCTAAATGATGAAGTCTCTTAAAACTTTGCACACGCAATTTTTTCGAAATTTTGGTTATTATATAAAAAATACAAATTACCTCGGAAAATCTTGAATTCAGAGTACGTTGTTCTTTGGTCAATTTGTAACAACTATTTTTTCATGAACTTGGGCTGGAAAACCACTTTGGGCGTAAGAAAAACTGAAAACGTCCTTATGATCCTTTTTTTTTTTACACAAGAGCAGGCAGATGATGAAAAAGTTCTGGAGTCGATTATTTCGTAATCGTCGTATTTTTCGCCACAGGTAGAATTTGTACGGAACATTAGAGAAATGATTTCCGGGCATACGTTCGGGGAGCCTGCGAGAGAAACCGAGAAATTATTAAGTGGCCGGGGCAACGGACTAAGTAAGAAAAAGAAAATACTATATCGAGAGAGAAATCCCTTTCTAGCGTGTATGCATGCGAATAGAGAACGCGGAGGGAACGCATAATGTTGCGATGACAACCAGAGATTGTTACGCGGGATCCGCCCTTTCGCCTTTTCTCTCCTTATTCTTCTTCTTTCTTTCTCTTTAACTTCTGTCTACTGTGCGGCTTATTCGTTACGCACCGACCGAGACACACAGTGTTCCGCATGTTGCATGTGCTCACATTATTACGTGCACTCTACCGTTCCCAAAGCGATACATTCCCGCAAATACAAGTCCATAAAGCGAGCGAATGTTACGCCAAACACTCCGCGCCGTATACAACTCTGCGGATCCAGAAATTGTACAGGGAAAATAAAATTTTCTCAAAAAACGTCGATATTTTTGGATATTTTCAATATTTTCGTGATTTTGACAAAATTTTTTTCATTTCTAACGCAACTGTCAGCAAAATTTACGATTGGAATGACAAAAATTTTCTTTTCGAGTCATTGAAACATCGAAACAACTTTTATGAACGTTTGAGCCTCGTGGCTGGGACTTCCGGCAACTGCAGAATTTACAGACTCCCGATTGAGGGGAAAAAAATACGAATCGAAGAAAATGCAAAAACTCGTTTTTTTTTTTTTTGTTAAAATGGAGGAATTTTCAAAAATGATAAGAAAATTAGTGAAAATTTTGAAAAAATTATGCAACTATCGTAAAAATTATGCACTGAATTTTAATTTTGTCCAAAAAACGTCGATATTTTTTTGAACACGGTAAACTAAATTGGATAATTTCAAAATTTTCGTGATTTTGACAAAATTTTTCATTTCTAACGCAACTGTCAGCAAAATTTACGATTGGAATGACGAAAATTGACTTTTCGGAGAGACTTTCTAGAAAATTTCTCGCTGCAACGACAATTTTTTGTGATTTAAAATAAAAAAAACGTTCAGTCGAACGTATCCAACAAAATTTTCTTTTTTTTAGCGTCCATATCCATAATAAACGCGATTGGAGTTTTGTGACGGGCCCGCGAGCAGAAGGCTCGTTCGTCGCGTTATCGTTTGACGCAATTCGATACGCGATTAGCTCTAAGAGAAGAATTAAAAATTCCCCGTTCATGGTTTATTAGATAAGCGGTCCTGGGGGCCGGAAAAGCGTACACAAGCAAAATCGAGCACCAAAAATGTCATGAATATTTTCCATATTTTTCAATTTTATGAACAAATTAAAAATTGCTCAAGGTCTCGATTTTATTCCCTAACGGTAACTTTCAGATTTTAACCTTCTCGGTGCATTAATGGTGCAGCGTTGTGATGATCCCATAATAAATTCAGCCTTCATAGCTCCCCTTGCAATTATCCTCGATAGGAGGTGAAAAAAAGGCCCAAGAGATTTAATTCAATCTGGAAAATATGGCAGTAATGTTAGGGAAATGGATGGAAAAAAAAGAGGGAAAAGAGTTTAATAATTGCATTCGATTCGCTGGCTCTCAATCATTCGAATCCTCCTCTCTGCACGTGATATTAGAGGAAGGTTAAAAAATGAGAAAGAAAAAACAAACGATCGGAAGAAAAAGTCAGCGAGAGCAATAACAGAGAACTTCTTCTTCCTGCTAAGTAGGAAGCGATTCTCCCGCTGGGAGAATCCACAGCATTGCAATTCATTTTACCACGAGCATTCAACGTGCACGCACTCCACGTGCAACCAGCGGCTACGACTCCCATACACACACCATGCAATCCATCCGTGCATGGATAAGTCTCTTTAGTTTGTGTGCAACTTCATTTTCTTGTTTCTTTACCTTCCCGGAGACTGTCGTTACTCCCAACACACTTTTGCCTCTTTTGCCAACTCGCGCAAACCATCATTATGCACCGGTGCAACCTGCAGCTGCACTCTACTCCCCACAAACCTTTTACTTATCGAAGATGACTCACACACACACACACACACACACGCGCGCGCTGCCTCTTTCTCCTACACACGTGCCTTTTTTACATCGCTGAATAGACCAGCATTTTTCATCATCTCAATTGACTCTGCTTCGATTTCCATCAGTTTTGCCAATCAACGAATGCAAAGATGGGCAAATGAAAAAAAAAAATATCGTTTTTTCAGTTTGAACAATTCCAAATATCTTCCGAAGACGATTTTGGCTTTTTTGGTGAACGAAAATCCATGAAAAAATCTAATTTTTTAAAAAGCAAAGTTCTCGAACCCGAATCGGCTTTTTTGGTGAATGGAAATTCATGAAAAAAATTGATTTTCGATATAGTATTCGAGCCCGAAATCGGCTTTTTTAATGAATAAAAATTACCGAAAAAAAATTGATTTTTCAAAAATTCAGTTTTCGAGCCCAGAATTGACTTTGTTGGTGAATGAAAATTGATGAAAAAAATTAATTTTTTAAAAATAAAGATTTCGAGCTCAAAATCGGCTTTCTTGGTAAATGAAAATTACTGAAAAAAAAAAATGATTTTTTAAAAATTCAGTTTTCGAGCCGAAAATTGACCTTGTTGGTGAATAAAAATTAATGAAAATATTTAAATATCGATAAATATAGAGTATTCGAGCCAAAATGGGTTGATTTGGTGAATGAAAATGGGTGAAAAAAATTAATTTTCGAAAAATAGAGTATTCGAGGAGGGATTTGTGCACGTTGAGGAGTTAATAGGAAGCGCGTGTGTCGGCATCGTTGATTCGCCTAGTCTAAGTATATACCGAATACCGAGCCCATTGCATCGCCCGTTGAATTTACTCCGAGGGAATTTCCGCGAGCGTTTTCTGTCTCTCTTTGTGGTGCGGGCTTGTCCGAAGCTCTCGCGGAAGGTACTTATAGTGACGGGAGTGTTTGGCTCATCGGAGCAGTGAGTGGGCACTCACATGCGAGAAAAGAGCCTCGAGACGCGGCGGCGATGACGAGCTACTTGCTGCTTCTTCTCCGCGCGTCTCGTTTCTCCTGCTTCCTCGCGTACCCGAGATTCTACGGCAATCTCGTAACTTTTCCGCCTCTCCTGTATTCCCGGTGGGCACGCGACATACAGAGCGCATCGAGAAAACGTAACGCACCCATGAACCTCTCTCTCTCTCTCGCTCCCTCGTTCTTTATCTTTCTCCATACGATATTCTCGAGTGAGTTTACCAGAGACACGCACACGAGTCCCTCGCGGCGATGGCACGCGCTCGATCTCGAGTAGCCACGAGTAATCGTCGCAGCGGCAAAAGAAAAAAAAACTTGATAAATAAAGTCTTCTCAACGATAAATAAACCTCGTTAAATCCTCGACCAACTTCGGATTCGTGTGCGTGAGTCTCGATTAAGGCATCGAGTCTGCATATCATTCAATTTTCTAACGATACACCGCAGTGAAAATTTAATTTTATCAAAAAAACGTTCATATTTTATTAAATTCGGTGAAATAAATATTTTTCTAGAATATTTCTTGCTGCAATGACAAAATTTTCGTGATTTTTCAAAAAAAACGTTTTGTCGAACGTATTCAACAAAATTTCGATCTTTTCCAACAAAGTTTCATTTTCAGTCAGCCGCGTCAATGTAACAGAAAGAGAAAGAGATGATCGTGGAAAATTTTAATCCCCATGAACGCGTGCGACTGCGAGAATAACGAACAATTGAATTTTTAACCAAGAGATCTTTGGCTATTAGATTTTTTTCACCGAGTCATTGGCGCTAATGCGAAAAATTCAACCGTGCGCGAAGCAACGTGACAGCCTCGGAGATCGGAGAAAAAATAGTTCCCGTGGGGCATATCGTCACGTACACGAACTTTGGAACCGAAAGCCAATCGTCGATTCGATTTGGTCGACGTAGAATTTCTATTAATTTTTCCAATGCCATTTTTTCGTTTATTTTTACGAGACTCCAAATGAGTGGATTCGAATAAAATGTTGGGACGAAGAAAATGGAGCAGGTCACAGTGTGAAAAGAGGCTGCGACGATGGGAGCCAAAATAAATCGAGACTCGCCTGATCCCATTTTTTTGCCCCACCACCAGGTGGATCCGCCAAATTCTACGAGAATCGTCATTTTCGCCACGGTTGAAATAACCCATGCGTCCAATTTGACTGAATTTCGTTAAGCGGCTCGTAGTTCCGCGTGTTAAGAAAAAGTTTCATTCGGTTCGTCGTCACTGCGGGCAAGAAGAGCGCCGCGAGGACAACGACGTCGTCGACGTCGGTTGAACGCGCGAGCGCTCGTCTCCGCCGCGCATACCCCACGAAGCGACGGATATTTTTGGAAAAGACTTTCGTCGCAGCGAGAACGAATCGCTGGTTTGCTTATATACACAAAAGCAACAGAATGAAAAAAAAAAACTTCTCTTTGAGAAACAAATGAAAACGGAGATCAACAAATGGACTTGTCCAGGTTTTTTCACCCCGTCAAAACGCCCAAACATAAATAACACAAGAGTAAAAATTCGTCCTGTGGAGCCTGGAAAAAGAAAATGAAATTTTTCCTCATAAATTCATTCCATTCGACAAGTTTTTCAGTCCGAGAAAAAACAAGAGGAAAAGATGCCGAGAAAAACATTCCAAGGATAATCCATCGATAATCCTCGAAAAAGGGCCCTGGAAAAATAAGAATTTGTAAAAGGGCCCGAGTCCGGACGCCCCATGGAGACGGTGCGCGGACTATTTTCATGTAAAACTGTAGGCAATGCCCTCGCAAAGGACTGTTAAGGCTAGAGCCGGATCCATCGGCAATAAAAGGCACGGAAGGCCCAAGAGAAAAAGGTGCGGAGAAATCGATAATCTTAAATCGCGTTCCTAATGTTTTTTTATCTACGAGCGATTGTGAAGTATGAGATTGCAATGGCGTTCGAGTGAGTAAAATACCGGACTAGCATGTATCGACATAGAAGAATAAAAAGAAAAAAACTATGTTTAGATGTACATAATGGCGGTGGAGATATAGCGAGCCAAGTCCAGTATATATGGGTAAATATATACGTGAGTATAAGGGAGGAAGAAGGGCAGAGGGAAGGTAATTTATGCGGGTGGTCGACCCGTGACCCACGTGACTTCGCGGCAGGCGCTTTTCTCTCTTTCTGTCTCTCTCGTAAAATCCAAAGCAGAGATACAAAGAGAGAGAAACGCGGTGCGGAGAAGCGAGTCAACGACGAGAAAGGGCGACAGGAGCGCAGGAGGTCCGTAGGCGGAAAAGGACTGACTTGAGTGACTTGAGGATATAAGCAAGCGTTCCATCAAGAGAATACTTATGCGCCAAGACAGCAGCATCGCTATCAACGACAGCAACAGCAGCATCGTGAGCTGTTTTACGGATTAAGTCTATACACTATAACGGATCTGTGCGGTTTTGACAATAAAAAAAAAAACAAAAATACATTGGCAAAACGAGTAAACCTATTTGTGTCTTTATATATCTATATTATTATATTATATTATGTTATGTTATATATATGGGTATGTGTATATTCATGAATATTTATGAGAGAGAAACGTTTCGAGAGACGCGGAGTTAGCGGAGAGAAAGGCAGTTTGAGGATATAAATTGCGCTTAATTCGTTTGTATTAGTATGTATTTCGCAAATTGCTCGCAACTTGCTGCTGCTCGCTGAGAGAATCGTCCACTTGCTCTAGAAATTAACGAAGAAAATTGCCGGGACTTGCCGGACCCGAATGTGACAAATTTCACAGGCAACATCGTGCAACAGTTGATGACGACCAGCATCGGCGACAGAATAATTGAACCGTGTAGAAATAGGTTGATCGTTTCTTCATTTTATCCTATCGCGTCATAACGGTTATGCGACTCCTTTGGCAGTTGAATTGATCGCGGAATTTCGACGTGACAGGCTCGGGGTCAATCTCTCTGGATTCAATTTCTCATCGGCTGAGAAAAGGAGAATTGAAGAATTTCTTGGACGGACTCTTTACAGTAAAGTGTGCAAAGCCGCCCGAAAAAGGCTCAGATCGTTCCGTCAGCATGCCCGCACGTTCCGACCACGACGAACAACTCAAGAGAGCCCTCGTTTCTCTTCCCCTACGATCGCGCCAATGTCTCGATCTACGAGGCGTCCCCATCGTCACCATCATTATCATCTTCATCGTAGAGATGATTGTGTTGGTTGTCGCAAACGTGAACTCGTTCGACCTCGAACGACCGACTTGAACGACCGCGAATGTCGCGCGCGAGTTGTCCCCGTAACAGCAGAGCGAGAACACGCAACGTGCGCTTGTATATCTTAACTTGTTCTCAAGCTTGTGGCGTATGTGTGTGTGTGTGTGTCTTTAGCACCAGCGATCAACCTCGAAAGGGCACTATAGATGTATATATGTGTCCCAATGGTCTTTCTCGTGTTCGCGCGCGACTCCGTGACGTTATGTACGAAGCAAAGAAAGAGAGAAAACTCTCGAGGAGCGCACTGCGTGACATTTATCCCGGATGAGCCGACGAGAAAAGAGCGCGTGATGGAAAGAAGACCCGCGCTGCTCCTTCTCGCGATTCGACCCGGAACGAGAGCATCCCGTAATCGAGTAATTCGTTAAATGAAACGCGATGACTTGTGATGAAGGAAAAAAGATCACCAACGATCTAACATTCAGGTACCTCTCTCCGAAAGCGATCAACAAACTTTCGAAAAACTCATTTTCCTGCCTGCTTGATCGTTAAACGGACGGAGATAAATTACCTGCCGAAATTACTTTTTTCAAGCCTAATGAATCGAGCCTGGCCATGGTCCACAAAGTATAAACCCACCAACATGTATCCTTCCGGAAATTTGATCCATTGTCAGGGAATTACACAATAGTCCAATCAGCCGGAACGCCGATCGATTCGAATGCGATATATCAAACGGGACAGAATCAAATGTGACAACCAACACATTACACCTTCGACGGAGTAACGCATTGAGCTTGTGGATGAAGAAGAAAAAAAAATTGTTTTATGATTCAAACTGTGCGGTTTGGTATCGTCTTTTTTGTGCTTTGTAGTTCGTCGTCCCTGACGCGTTCGTTGTTCGCCAAACTATGTGAATGTTTCGTGGATTTCTATTCAATCTTTATTCCTTTTCTGCTGTTGACCTTGTCCATTGTTTGTAGTTTTATTTCTTGATTTCTCGCTAGGCTGCCTGCTGTCCCAACACACCTGTTCCTTATGATCGATGCGAATAGACTCTTCATGCTGACACGCCGCTCGACTGATTAGTATCATTATAAAACGAGCTAATTGTCACGTTATCGAGGGAAGGGGGAGGGTAAACAGTGACTATCGCTATCTGCTGAGGAAGAGATTCGAACGACAATTGTTATGGGCGGGGTCGCGATAACGCCAACAACAATCGCAGCAATAATTTTTTTCTATAGTGTGGCATGGGATAATGACTCACCAAAATGTGTTGTCCATTTGAGCGTTGTCACACGAGAAACGACTGCACCGTATTCACCAGCAAATGGATTTAAACACTCGTTAAAAAAAACACGCGCGAGAACCTTCTTCCAAAGCAACCGGCGCAGAAATGATGGCTCGTGAAAACACTCGTTGTCTCTCGAGTGGAAGAATCGTTGGGATATGTGCGAATTAAAAACTGAGAGAGATCTCCGTGGTCGTTGAGATTCGATGTCGAGCCGTCGATAAATACAGCGAAATCGTGCACGTAAGTAAATATAAATTCATGTGTTTGTTTCTGTCGTTGCCATAATTTTTTCCAGGTTGTCTGTTTTTTTTGGATTAATCGGTAACAGCGGCTCGATGGCAATATCTAAAGAAGCGTTTAGCACCGCGACAACGTCGGCTTAGTTGCACGCTATATCCTCAGCAATTGATCTTCTTTTGCAACCAGATTGCAGGATCGGCGAGCGTTAAATCGTTTTACATGGAGGTTTGTGAAAAAGTTGATGAGGATCGATAAAAGTTCTTGCTCAACTGCACTTTCCGGTTGTAATCGCAACCAGATAAGAGACCCAACGAAGAACAAAAAAACACACTCACAAAAAGCACCACTCGTGATAAAGGAACAAGAAGAAAAGATTTTACTGCGCGTTTCCGCAACGCGTATGAAGTACGCTACCCCACTCGATCGCGTTTATCCAGATAAAAGACGAAGAAGTAGACGAGGGATAGACGTCTCAAGATTCCAGATGAAAAAGCAGCAGAATTGCGTTGTTTTCTTGGAGAGGTATACAAATCTTTCGCAGCACAAAAGATTCCTTTCCACCGTTGTAGGAAACGAAGAGCTTCCGGTAGTATAACACTAGCAGAAGCAGAACTGGCAAAACATGGTGAATCACAAATATACGAAGCGACTGAACGCGGCAGAGAATAAAAAAAACGATTCCGCCGGTTTTTCGTGGAAAGTCGGGTGTCTGCAGGCCCCTTTAGTTGAGCTGGAGCAAATGCGTCGGTGGCGATGAGACGAGGATGGCATTTGACAAGTATTCTGAGAAAGTCATCACCAAAGTACACCCGGAACGTGCAACTCGAAGCGCTGCTGTTCCGTATACCGCGCGCGGGGTTATTCGTACCAGTGTGTTTTAAGCGGTCCGCTTGCCAAGATCGCAGAACTCATTGGGAGCGAAGGATTGTGGTGGAGCTGGCCCGGCACGATGAGATCTAGAATTCTAAGCTCGCAGCGTCATCGCCGTATACACACGCGCCCAACCGGCATCACGATTTCACGTAGCGAATTCGCTACTCCGACGATAAAATCGCAAGCATCAGAAAACATGGACAAAGTCGGGCGATTATAATTCACCAACATTGAACAATGATAGACTGAGCGTTTGAGCAAAAATATTCAATGTCGTTCATCGAATGCTTTTTATTTTTCGCCCCAAACACATTCATCACGACTGGAGCACATTTATTCTTCGATGTTAGCACTGAATCCGCGGCTTATACGGCACATTCTGGTTTTCTTCGCGAAATAAGGTACCGATGAAAAAAAAGAACTCCTGATCGAGATCCAAGAAACAAGAATAAAGAAAGGTATCACTGGACCGGTGTGCTGCCAACACATACGTGGTATGCTCCAAAGTAATCGCGGCGGTCGTCAAGTGCGTACTTATTAAAGACCATATACACCGCGCGATGTATGTATTCGCAATGTGTATAGTTAGCGCGGAATGAGAAAGAAAAGAAACGAGTCTCCGTATCGGTCGGAGAATCGAGAACGGCTGCGTCGGTTAGATCCACCAACGGCCGTGGAACGGCTAACTCTGGCAAGCCGGCTGGCTGGCCGGTAGGCGCGAGGCGGTTCAGCCCTACACAAACTCCACGATCGCGCTCGAGCGAGTCGAGCGTAGCCGAGTCTGCCGCTCGGCAAACTTCGCTTTTCTCGCATCATGGCATGCACACACTACTACGTAAGAGAGACTCTCTGCGATACACACATGGATGAATATCTATATTCACATACGTATGCATGTTACTGTAGCTCCGTGAACCCGAGTTATACGTGTCCTGTTGCTGGTGTATGTCGTTTCTCCGCTTCCTCGTCTCTCCCCCTCTCCTCGCCCCAAAGAGCTTCGTCGTTCGCTCCGAACGAGACTTTACTTCGACAACCCCAACGATCTATCCAGCCAGCTTCCGCTCAACACAGCCCCCTTTAACTGCTACAATCACCAACTGCCTCGCAAGATCGAAGCGAAGAAACGTGCAGGGCCGCGTTCTCGGGTACCCTCAGATCGCCGGGCCCTTTTCTTCGCGAACCCTCGACACATGCTCCCCCTCACAATCTTCGCGTGGTTCGAGAGAATATTCTCTTCGACCGGTTCGATCCGAGGAGCCGAGTGATAAAAGTAGCGAGATTATTACCAAGGGGTACATGCCAGTGTTGTTGCTTTAGCAGGCTTCGTATTTTTTCGTATCTAGTGCATAAAAACAACACGGGCATATCCTGGAAACCATCTTACTTTTTAAAAGAAGTATATAATCGATTTTTACCGCGTTGGTGCAGTCATCTCGGGTTGGAGTTTGAACGTAACGGAAAAAAGCTTAACATTGAGTAAAGACTTTTCTTTTTCAATACTTGGCGTCAATCTGCTGCCGCAGCTCTAGATATGCAATGAGAATCTTTCTCTTCTGTGCTGTATGGACATAACTCGTAGTTCACGTCAACTTTAACGTGGCCAGGAGATTCAAGGCAGTGGGTAGTGGATGAAACTTACTGATTCTCATAAGAAAAAAAAAGACAGAGAATTAAATTAATGCAGCAATAGAGACTAGGCTGGACCGGCTCTCCTTTTTCTCGTCCTGTTTGGCGTGGGTGCGGTACAGTTTTATATACACACTGGTTCTCTCATCGCTTCAGCGAACCTCCGAGGCCCTGGGTCTCTTGGTACAGTTCGTTTTCGAAACACAGTACAAAATGCCATGTTGGTAAATTCGCAGTGGCGTGGCTGAAAGACAAAGCTCAGCTGAATCCGGCCAACATATGGTGCTCGGTCATTCCTCGTTGCCGAACCAAATCTTGCCTCACCCGCTTCGCAAGTCCCGAATCTTTTGCAGTGCCTGTCCAATCTTCGTGCTCGCACGGTCCACACAAGATCCTTCGCGGCCAAACTACAGTATAGTTTCGTTGGCTGTTAACTGCCGGCACACACGAATACCCCTTGCGCCAGCATCATCATTCCTTTTGCTTGGACTCTGTCGGGTGTTCGCTTTGCACAGCAGGTAAAGAATAAACCCGTGGCACGAGCAATACACACACACACACACACATACCAAAAGAATGAAAACCTTGAGTCACCTGCACAATGAATTTCAAAGGGCGATGGATATAAACTGTAGATGTTTTGAAAACTCCATACGGAACCTCCATGTACCCTGTGAGACAGGAACGTTCAACATTTCTAGTATCGGTGCTGAGTGAACTGAGCTAAGATCGTTCAAAGTTGATATATACGGAGAAGTTTACGGTGATCGAGCCAACGCTTTGATACATAGACGTGCGGTTTTATCCTTGTGGCACTCGAGAGAACGCGCACCCTCACACTCCACGCAAACCACATATATGGTAGCTAAACAATGTGCTGAGGTTTCTTGGAAATTCATAGGGTCGACCATGGAAAGCATCTCCAGGGTATACATTTAACTCTCTATGAAAGGCTCGCTCAAACGTCATTGAGGTAATATATTATTTGCTCGAAGGACATCTATCCAGCAACGGAAGAGATCCGTTTACATATCTCGTTGAACGAGGCGAACCAGATCCACTACATGACCTGGACACTACCCTAGTTCCCTCGAAGCTCTAATTAGTCTCATGAACTCTCGCATCCTCGATAATCAGTGTGCCTGTACCGATGTCATGGAAGAAAAAAAAACAAACTTCACCACAAGTGGTTCACGGAATCTTGACTCACTTGCTCTCAATGAGAGAGCGGATCGTCAGAATGGCTTGTGCGGTATAAGTTCGACAGAGCCATCAGTCAACTATGCCGTCTCGCTCAAGCTCCGTCGTACAACTACTTTCCAATGAAGCTTGTCTCTCCTCCAGCTCATCGTACGTGTAGACGTTGATGAAATTGCATGCCAATTCCCATAGACAATGTTCTGGTCTTCTTCACTACACAGTAACATTTATATCAGCGCCTTGGTGTTGGAGTCTGGGAAAAAAGTATCCATTCTTTGTTGCTTCATTGCGCTGCCGATGTTTTTTTTCAAGGGACAAGCTTCACCACATGTGTTTCAACATTTCAATCGAAACATTAAAAACATTCAGCACGCCTATCGGACGACATTTACTTTCATTGTCGACAAATGGAGCAAAAGTGCTCACAATGGCTGGCCATAATGACAATCTTTGTTGAAGGTTTTCAAAAGTGGAACTCAACACATAGATATACAGACTTGATGATCCCGCACACGAAGAGTGTGATCTTAGGCAAGAAAGAGATAGGCAAAAAATGTTCTCGCGCTATCAACGCTCCAATGTTTTTATCCGCATGCCTTTCTTGAAGCTCTTTAATACGCGAATAAAACTCACTAGGATCCTAAAGGAACGATAGAAATGAAAAGAAGAAGCGAGGGGGGCGAGGGGCGAAATGTAAGGGGAACGAAGAAGAGATGCTGAAGGCGATTGGAGCGAACCGCAAAGAGACAACCCGAGCCAGTTTAGCATGTGCTCGGTGCGCAGAGACTGGAGAAGTCTCATCAGGCGCGCTTCGTTCGTTCTCCCACAGTAGCGCAACGAGAGCGTCTCGTCTGCAAGTATAGACGCCGACAAAAAACGCCCACGTTTCAGTCGGTGGCTGCGTACTCTCTGCTCTACAATTTCTCTCTCTCCCTATCTCTGGCTCTTATGCTAGAAAGATTCTCAGCGTTCGTTGACTATATCGAGTCTAACGTTCGTTGATCGTCTTTGACGTTCAACTTGACTCTCAACTGGTTGTATCAGTCTCTATGGTCTTGGTTGCTAGTCGAATGTTATCTGTTCCGTCGGAGTCAACGATACTTTTCACTCGACAGACGCCAGTCATTCTACCGTGGGGAACGCGACTGCGACAGGCCGAAGATTCAGAGACTTGACTGACGCTGATGCCCCGCTTCCTCCACATCGTATTCGTCTTCTTTTTTTCTTTCATTTTCCTCTTTTCACCATGCCGTTAATGTTCTCTCAGTTTCTCATCTTGCGCTGGAGTCGTTGGCACGCTATGCGGGTGGCTCGACATCCTAGTGCGAGTTTAACGCAAGGTCTAGCGGTCGTTATAGCCACTATCCAATGTTTCAAGATGGTAGAAACAGACTCGATGCTTCTTCTCTCGCGCCAGGGTCAACACGGAGAGTCAAGGCCAGGAACACGAGAATGCATCCTATATTTATTCCTGTCCGAGATATTGCTTCTCCTAGAAATCCAACTTTTTGTTGAGCCCCTCGATGAAAATATGTCCTTGTTCGACTTTTTATACATTTTTTTCCTAAAACGCAATTCTGAATGATATTTAAAAAATACCTCTGTACGTAGCCCCTTAACTACGAGAACGAAGCGATTGAGTCACTCCATGGCGAATATTTCGCTGTAATATCTTTCGCACAATTCGAGTGGTTAGTCGCCACGGACCCCTTCTCCGTAGGCTAATAACCGCGAGGTCTGACCATAGCTCTGATGCTCTTAAGATCTACTATCTCCCTCTTTCCTCACAGCCTGCCCAGCCTCTATATACTTATCGTTGTTCATTGTGTCGATTCTCGCCAATCGCGTGCCCCTTTTTTACTCGCTCATGCTTCTGTGCTGGTATACAGAATGTAACTTTAGGCCCGAGTGTGCTAGTGGAGCGTACATTTCATATTTCTAGGCCTTTGTTATTGCAGATAGAGCATTAACAATGTTTGCGAGTTGCATAAGATTATGGAAAAGTAGGAGCAGCCATCGTAAAACTCTAGCAAATCAGTTGAAACAAAGAGCAGAAAACTAAAAGGATACCAAGTTAGAGACACTGATATTGCGTGACTATATCTAATCGGGAATAGAGCCAAAAGGCAGCTAGGAATATGTGGGGCTGCGAGAGAACGTGATAAATCGAAATATCGAAAGACGCCAAGAATACATCTACGTTAAATTAAACGTCATCTTCGATCTTCAAAGGAGGAGGAATGAAGATATAGCGAGACATGAATAAGGATGAACGTTCTAACGTGAATAATCCATCCTTCTTTTGTCTCTTGCAACTCGCTCCATGATACACAACATCCACCACTCTCGCAACTGCGGTAATTGTTTCAATTGGTTATCCCTCTTTCACTGGCCTCTCTCCGTCATTCTCTCTGTTCGTCTCGCATGTACACGAGGGGCTATGGGCCACAAGACAGGCCCCCGGTCCTTTAACGGATTCTTCTACACCCATTGTGTGTTACTTCACCTCCTCTCCCTTTTTTTCTTCTCGTCTCTTCGTGAGTCACGTAGCCATCTCTTCGGGTTTGCGCCTCCGTAGGAATTGCCCGCTAGCTTCGAGTCTCAAAACTTTCACTCTTCTAGCTGCACACCACACGAGCAGGATAGGGACCATAGAAGCATCGAAGCGATTGAGGCCCCCTGATCTAACACGCACCAAAGAAGCCCAGACTCTCTTATGCAACGGCTCTCCAAAGCTTGCTACATGCACGACGATATCGATCGATAAAACGGAATACACACATTGGACCTTCTTATCGCTATCGATATCTCGCTCGCTAACAATCCTGTATCTCTTTATACACTCCACTCGTTCTACCTCGACGTAGTCATCGTTCACATACAGGATGCTCATATATTACAACGCCATCATACAACTTATGGATCCTGAACGTGAAATATATAGCTCGGAAACGACTGGATGGGTATTAAGCATTCAAACTCATATCCAAACTACCATACTCATGTTTCTCATCTTAAAAACCGATTGTTACGACAGTCAATCATTCCTACAACACTTCGAAAGCGTCCCCACTTTCGTCAATTATCGTAAAAGTGAATTGTGCATAATCAAACCTAGCCGTGTACACGATCAAACCAAAACGTATCGACATGTCGAACGTTTATGTACAAAATTGAATGTATTGAAATCGTGTACACAGCAACGAGATATTATCCTGGTAGATCTTTAAATGTTGAGAGTTACCGAGCAAAGAGACAAAATTCTCCTAACATGTTTTCAGCGAACATTGCGCTTGTAGACTCATGAACAAAAGCACAAGGTGGAGGCGAGCGAGAGTACATGCACGAGACTTTCCACATCAAAAGTTCCTCGTTTCCTTACCTTGTCCAAGTTGAACTAACCTTATGGTCGAGGAATAGATATGGCTTGCTTTAAAGAGAATGCCCGTAGGGTAATGCTGAATGTATCCACGAGGACAATGATGATGGTACATGAGCGCTATGGGATTATATAGGCGCGAGCTTGCCTAGACGATGTACTTAGAAGGCCTATGTGTTCCAACGAAATTAACGATCGGTATAACCGGCTTGTGCGTATGTGTATTCTCAAGTGTGGGTGTCGGGGGAATTGTGTTCGATGGCACTGTAGTATCCTTATGGCAAATAGCATGAGTTCGGAACGAGAGTCCCGGCTCAACCACAAGGTTCCGCTATAATTAACATACATCCGTGGAATCGGCGTTGTTATACGGCAACATCGAGGCGGTACAAAATATCTTGTTGTATTGTGCGTCGTCTTGAATAAAGCTACTCGGAACTCGTCGAAACGCTCCTAGTCCTGGGTGCCTCTTTCATTATTTCAGATCTGGGATGAATAAGCACGTGTTGCTGTACTATAATCTTTGACTTCGTATATTGCAAATAGCACCACTAATTTCTTGTTCCCTCTCGGATATATGCCGTTGCGAAGGACGAGATCTTTGCGATTAAGCACGGAACACAGACTGTGAACTTTGACCCGTACACTCTCGGGATTATGGTACTTTATTCAACCCGCTGCTGCTTCTTCTACCTTCGCCTAGAATCTATGTTGGAACACGCCAATTTCACGCTCCTCGTACTGCTAATTGCAGCAAAACACAAACCAACAAAGTGATTGATATTTTGGTAATTAACGATTAGTCTCACGACGACCCAGAAATTATTTCTCGTACTAATATTACACTCTGTGTGCTCCGATCTTAAGTTGTGATCTCTCAAGGTTAATTAAACGTGATATTTATTACAACTATTTCGAGCACCGCTGCTTATCAAGCACGAAATCTGCAGAAAGAAGATTCCGCCTGACTGTTTTTGCGTTCCTGGATTTCAGAGAGGTGCATAACGGTACCGAAGTAGAAAGAAATCGAAACTAAAAAAACGCTGTGTATACTGGTGTGAATGCTACTACGTACCACGAAACGCTGTTGTGAGATGGGGAGAAAAACGAACAATAGCTATAAATCTTTTTCCTCTACTCGACTCCGGTCATCACCTTCGCTTTCCCCTCAGGACAATCATTTTGTGCAACAACTTATGTACCAAGAATCATTTTTGTCGGATCATCGATTTAGGTCGAGACAGTCTTTGTTACGACGAGGCCCCGATTTCATCTGTCGATCTAGATACCCGAGTTGCCAAGATCCGTATCAAGAACACAAAGAGACGGAATGCTCCGTTCAAATGAGAAAGCTTCCAGCATCATTTGCTCAAACTATTACGAATGCGAGGTCGGGAAAAGTCTTTCTAATCATTATAGAAACATAATCACTACGAAGTATAATGTTTTGGTCGTTCTTCGCTAAAATTATTCTCCGACTCGGCGTGTTTTCGGAAATTGGGATAAATAAAAGTTGGAATCTGAGGGGAACGCCTAGACCCTTTCTCAAGGGTCATCCACCTCGCTGCCGGTGCATCGAGGCGTTGATCAGACCGAGTTTATTAAGTGCGTGTAATAAGCAACCGCGTACAACGAAAAAAGTCGCGTTGTGACCCACTACCCGGATGAATAACGATCCTGCACGGAGAATAGCGGTACCGACAGACAGCAAACGCATAAGCGATACAGCGTTTTAACGCTATGTAGCTGGGAGGTTGTTGTTTGACTCATTCGTCCAGAGGACAACGACGAAGCGACGTTAAGAGTAAGTTTTCGCTGCGGGCGTTCTCATACTAAAGGAGGACGGGCGCGCGCGCCGTCTGCTTCTCAGTAAACAATTAGACTCGCGGCCTGGCCCAGATGTTGCAACTACCGTTGCCCCCCTGGCGGGATGCGCGAATGCGTACCCGCGGAGAGCTCCTTTCGCAGAGTTATGAACGCGATCATCGTCATCACGTACAACGATAGCGCTCCTAAGAGCTTCAGCCACGAGGGAGACATATATTGCGAGCGAGCAAGCCGCCTCCCTGTTTTTGCAACAATAAATCCCAACTGTCTAGGAAGTCTACGATCGCTCATCGGCTCCTTCTTCTCCTTCTACACCAAGTACTTCTTGCTCCATCTTTTGCTCCTTCAGCCAGCGCAATCATATCTTCTTGTAACAAATTTATCCTCATCTTCCTTCTGTGAAATTGATTCGGCAGAGCAAAGCTTGGCAACTGATCCGTAACCGCAAATCACCCTACGCTCTTGTCGTTACCCTCAATTTTTTACACCAACATTCATACATGATCCATGCCTTAAAAGCATTCGCGATTTCGCCGGAAACGCACACACGGTACCAACAATCATATCATCAGCCAGGGCGTAAAAAATATTCGCGAAATTGATACGTCGATTGATGCAATGCAAAGAGACTAGCAAAAGAATGCTAACGCAAAGAGGAAAGTGATCAACGACTGTGCTGACAATAGAGCCAGTCTTGCGGCCTCCAACTGCCGAGAGTTGCTCAGGTTGAAAATTATTGATACAGCTTGACGGATCATTTTTTTCTGTGTCATGAGTCTCTATACTTTTACTACACGAGTGCTGTCGTCACATTCTACACTCGGTCTCAGAATGGCAGTTCGAGCAGTGTTACGAGTTTCGCCCCGGGCTTACTGTGCAAACAAACGCTGCGCTCAAACCCGGCCACCGTGGATGTAAACAGTAAGCAAAGATTCGCCATTCTCCGCGAGTTCCGGATGCAAAAGCAAACAAAGTTTTTTTTTTGTTCGCATTCATAACCAGACTCGGTAGCTACTACGGCGAAGAAATCGTGCTCGCAGTTTCTATTCACTCATTCGTTCGCTGCTGGGGTGGTCCAGCATAAGTTATACGGTACATATGTACGTAATCAATTTATACAGACACACGCCTCTCGAGCCCGATGTTCTCAAGATTTTTATAACGCCTCTCATCATAATGATACGTCTGCAGTTTGTATCGGACAAAGTAGGCGCAGCGGATTCAAGTTTTCGCTCTATTAGAAGCGTCGGTGGGTGCTTGAGGAACTACCAGCACGTCGAATCGTAAAAAAATGTGATGAAAGAAAGAGTTTCAAGGCGGGAAAGGCAACCGTTGGCGCGCTTTCTTCCTTGATCTATGTTCGCATTAACGCTCTAATGTTCCGGCCACGTACGGCGAAGCTCGAGATGCTGTATGAGAAGGAACCCCCATACGGTACACAAGAAAGCCCAGCATTGTTCGCTTCCGAGACACCGGAGACGGAGGGATTTCCAACCTCGCCCCGTTAAACGAGCTTCGTGCAACTTTCTCGATGTGTACTTAATGTACAGAATGACCGCGATAGACGCAACAACAACGAAAAAACGAAACAAAGAATCGATACGACGGAAAAAAATCCCGGAAACGATCGTGACTCCTTGATAACTCACTGAGCACGTACTTAAGCCCGACGTAAGCGATCAAATAACAATGTTCATAAGAAATGAAAAAGAAAGAGAAAACGACCCGTAGCTGTATGGATGTGCTATGCGGCTCTACTTTGACGTTTCTTTGTTCGATACTTAAATCTAACGGATGTATACTTGTCAGTCGGTCGATAGGGTATAAATCTTAGGAATAGAAACTGCTTCGAGGCCATTTAGCTAGCAGCCTTTTAGCGATTCTTAGGATCAAGGGGATTAGTGTCTCTTTTCAGCATCGATAAACACGAGTTTCTCCCATTGCCGAGACTTTTTCACAAGCGGATCAAATGCTACCAAAGGTAGATCTGTATGCACATGTATCAGCTAAACGTTTCAACCGCCACAGGCTTCGAAAATCGTTTGATCGAGGATTAATGGAATTGTCTGACTTACCATGTGCTCGGTAGCCTTTTCCTCCAGCTCGGACCTCGTCCAGTCCACACGAAAGCTGAGCGGTTGAAGTCGAGATTCCATTTCCCGGAGCCACTTCCGCAAGCACTTGACCTCGTGCTCGAAGTCTGATACAAAAGGAAACGATTATCAGCCGTCGGGTTACATTTTAATCTGGGAATTTCATGTACCAACGGCCAATCTGGAAATCTTGCCACTGGTCGGTCATAAAGATTCCTTTGTTATCGCAACCGGTAATTTTGCGATTTTCCCGTTGAAGCGTCTTGAGACTTTTTCCTATTCAGTTTGCTACGTGAGACGAATGCGTGATCGAATTACCTGCGGAAACGTCCTGTTGATCGGACGTTGGCTGCGCTACCGGTGCCATGATCTGCTCAACCAGTTCCCATTTAGCGTTTAAATGATCGACTCGCCATGCAACTTCGTCCTTCAATGATGGTGCGCGCGATACCAGTTTGCCAGCCTGTTCGTTGAACAATCTTCTCCTGTACGCCTTACGTCGCAGCTCCTCCATGTGAGCCTGCACACAAAAATAACTGTTGCAATGTGCCGGACCAACGAGAAACGATAACGCTTAACAGACGAGACTAATCGAGTCAACGCCATTACAAACAAGCTTGCATATGGCTTTGCAACACTCCCAGTCGCACAACTTGCATCCAAGCTTCATAGAAACGAGTCAACGGAGGGCCAAGTGTGGACTTTGTTGCACCATCCTGCTATTTTTAACTTTCTCATCGCACGTACCGCGCGAAGACTTTTATCCAGCAAATTCTCCTCTTTCGAATAGACCATTTCTTGAAGAACTCCCAACCACGAATACAACTCTGAAAATTGACAGCTGACTTCTTTCAAGCCCCAGGATAGAGTCGATACATCTCCCTCGTCCCAAACGAGTTCTCCATTGGCTTCCTGCTCAAAAATCAAACTTTTAATTCTCCACCCAGGTCCAAAAGTGCACCACCCGGTTGAACACTGTCAATCATTTTCGCTACTACCTTGCAGCTGTCAATAAGATCAGTGTCCATGATGTAGTCGTAATTTGAGCGAATCGCTGCCCAGAAGTCATCTCTGCAGTCATCTCGACTACCCCACGTTCGTTGACAGTGTTCTTGCTTCGGTTCTTTTCTGTAATCCATACAAAGTCGATTTAACTTCATATTCTATACTGAAGCTCCGAGCTTATCGACTGAATTAGTTTGCAGGATCGTACCTTTTCTTCGTGAGACTGTTGTAAGGTCGATCTACTCTGATCCTCGCATGCTCAGGACCCTCTAGACTGTCGCTAGAGCGCTGCAGCGAGGAGCACGAGAAACTCATCTTCATTGCTTTGGAAGGGCCTGAAACTATGGACCAGATTTTGAGGTCAAATTCAGCACGAACGTTCGATCCAGACTCTCGCAGCACTTTCTCAATCACCGACTAGAATCTTTACCATTTTAATTACGCTAGTTTCCTGCTCATACACTCGGCACGAAGGTTCAGATGCCTCATAAATAAATCATTGTTTACCATCTATTTTCTCGAATGCGCCGGCATTCTCGGTTACATAACAAACGCCATGCACATATACCGTTATTTAATGTCGTATAATCAGCTTTAAGCCCTCCAACATGCACCGCTTTGTAAACAATCGAAACTAACGTATCACGAAGCCAGTTGGATAACCAGCATCGTAGACTTTTCAAAGCTCCATCTAATTACCTTTCACTCGGCTCTAGTCACGAAGCCTCAAGTTTTGCGATCGCCTGGAAAGGCCTATTTGAGATCCAGGCTATTTGTAGAACTTTGAGGTTAGGTCTCAGAGGTTAAGGGTGTATAATTAAACTACAGGCGGATAATCGAGCTTCCCTAAGCCAAAAGCACTTTTTTCATCCCTTTATTAAAGTAGTACATCACAATGAAGGAAAAAAATTAGTCTTACAGAATAAGTGCCCAAAGCCTTATTATCTAATGTGGCTCGAATAGAGGAAACAAACGACATTTTTTCCGAGAATTAAAATTCACACTTTCAAGCTAAAATCAAAAAACCCGCCGCAGATCATATGATTTTTAGGGCTTTTCGTCCCGCTACTCATATCTCACGTATTTGGAGAAAAAAAATCGGAAAAATTCTAGAATACTCTCCATTGAAAATAAAAAGTTTTGAAAAACAAGATTTTCGAAAAATAATTGTCGCTCGAGGTCAAAATTCTCGAATCACCGTGGTCAGGCTTCACTAGGCATAGAATTGCATTGAAAAGCATTAGGAAACGGAACAAAAGGCTTTACGACTTACGATTGTTAATAATGATTCGTTCCATATTTATCGTCGTCCAAGTGCATTATCCCGGTCGTGACATTTTCAGATTGGTTGTTGCCCCTGGAAGTAAATTGGCTGATTAATAATCGGCACTAATTGTGCAAGTCGATTTTATTGTTCCATTGTGTGTCGGATGATTTATGCTAAATATTCGTTTCTAATTGCGCACACAGACACGCGGGCTCGCGCACACTCGCACTAACCAAGAAACATTAAATGCAGAAGTCACGGGATAACTAGAAATAGTTCAAGAGGAGGAAATGCCCGAGACATGAGTGGTGCACCTCTCGCTCGAATAAACTTGAGAATCCGTTGATGATTCACAGACACAGCAAGAGCGGTGCAGTGAATAATTAATCAGTGACGGCTTAAATACAAGAGTCAAACTCTGGATATCCGTGAGCGATACACGCACCAACTTAATCGTCACCGTCTCGTGCTGCTTACACTCTCGGATACATACGAGAATAGTGTGTCGAGAGTGCATCGCGAACTCGAATACGTCCCGGGGATGAGCGTGTCCTAGGAATTCAAACACGAAGAAAACGACCACGGGGGATTCTATCTTTGAAAGCGACACTTGGCCCCGCGTGGAACTCGACGAAATACGGGCAAGCGGGCGTCTACGAAATTGCGTGAAACTTCACACACGTCCAGGCGAAACATTCGCCAGGAT
The DNA here is from genome assembly GCA_037043255.1 of Diadegma fenestrale. Lineage (NCBI taxonomy): Eukaryota > Metazoa > Arthropoda > Insecta > Hymenoptera > Ichneumonidae > Diadegma > Diadegma fenestrale. Next base: position 3,858,680 of record CM073310.1, read on the forward strand.
TTTCACTCGACTACCGCCATTTCTAAACAATTCGCGTAACTATTTTTTATGCCATTGAATAAAAACATGGCGAATAAACGTTCCATTGATGACCTTCAAACTGACTCATCGTTCCCGAGGGATACAAGGCTCGTGTAGTACACCTGCCCTATTATTATTAACTCGGCAAACACAGTAGCGCGCGAGGGATCGGAGCTCGTAAGGAAACAAAAAAATAAAAGACTTTTACCATGAGCTGTACATCGAGATGCCATGGCGCTTCTCGAACGCGCGCGAGAATCGACAGCATTTCTTCATCAGGCTATAGCGAGGTTTTTATAAGGAACCGGCCTTCCTTGAACCAATTTTCTCGCGAGTGTCGACGACGACGACGACGACGACGACGCTGCGGCCACTGAATGAGTGAAAACTCACGCGAATTTAGTCGAGCGTGCCGCAGCAAACTCAATCGCTTTATAAACAATTTGACGCGATATCGAAACACGATAAAGGGCCTGCACCGTTGCAGAGGGTTGATGCAGCAAACACTCACAGGGGGAACGTGACACACCTGTGCGCGCAACCTCGCGCATACACACTAACGAAATACCAAGCAACAAAAAAAAAAACGTCACACACGGAATCGTCTTAGAACTCTCCCGGCTCAACTTACGGATCTCTCTCCGTCTCTCTCTCTCTCTCTCTCTCTCCTCCGCTTTTCTTTATCTTCCCTCGCCCGCCCGCGACCACTAGGGCCTTATCACTTCTCGATTCACCACCCGATCATTGTCGCCGTGAAACGACATAACCTTACACCTGACACGGCCCACACCAAGTTTTGCCACACGCAAAACAACTACTCCGGGCCAGCCGCCGTTTTTTATCTCTTTTTTTTTCAACACAGGCCAAGCACACCGCCGCCGTGAGCTTCGGTGTGCACTGCGGGAATCGCGCCTGCGTGTCGACCAACCTCCATTCCTCTCGGGCTTGCCAACCACAGCGATCCCACGTTGGTCACTCGCGAGTTATCTTACCAGCCCGGGAACTTTCAAACTTCACATTTCACAACCGAGGCTTATCGATGCAAATTTAAGCTGCTCCGATCGTCAAAAATGACTGACGCACTCAAAATTAAGGTTGTAAACACGTCCAAAAGATTTTTGACCCAATTTTTCCAAATTTCCCCATCGACTCCGAAACTCTTCAGAATTTATTCGCAACGAATCAAGAATGGTATTTCCATAATTATTCATTTTTATTATATTATTTTAAAAAATCGATAAAAATTACGATGGAAAATTTAATTTGCAAATTTCGATCGATTTTTCCTCACCCAATCTTTAATTAATCTCAAAAAATCGAAAATATTATTCTATAATTCATTATTGATATTATATTATTTATTATTTCATTATTATTCATTATTATTCCATTATTTTGAAAAATGGATAAAAATGACGATGGAAAATTTCATTTCCAAATTCCGATCGATTTTTTCTCACTTCAGCTTTAATTAATCTCAAAAAATCAAAAATATTATTATATAATTAATTGTTGATATTATATTATTTATTATTTCATTATTATTCATTATTATTTCATTATTTTGAAAAATCGATAAAAATAACAATGGAAAATTTAATTTGCAAATTCCGATCGATTTTTTCTCACTATAATCTTTAATTAATCTCAAAAAATCGAAAATATTATTTTATAATTAATTATTGATATTATACTATTGATTATTTTATTATTATTCAAAATAATTTGAAAAATGGATAAAAACGACGGTAAAAAATTGAATTTGCACATTCCGATCGAGAAAACTCGCGATAAAAATTTGTTCGCCTCTCCCGCGAACCGACAGTCCTAACGAAGTCGTCATTCGGGCGAGTTCGGGCAAAGACTGATTACTGAATCGTGAAATAATCCGCTCGAAAAAAAAATCCAACGGTTGCGTCTTCGGTTCTCTCAATTAAGAACCGAATTAGTGGAAAAATTATACTCTCTCGAATAAATTTCGTTCCCACGAAATTAATCAGTGGCCAACGAAGATCCTCAGCTTCGAGTCGCTTTCAAAAAAGCCCCATAAATTCCGGCCTTTTCTTCGTTTACATTGAATTTATATTCCAAACGAGAATTATATGATAATGAAGCGGAAAATGAGGCTCAATCGCTCGAGATCCCTCCGGAACGCGAAGGGAGCGACGTCATAGATAATAAAGTCTCAAAACGTTCGCGAGCGAGACGGAGAAAGAGAGAAAAGGACAGACTGAGAAAATTGCCTTCAAATTTCACCTCAAGGCGTACACTGAAAATTAAATTTTGTCAAATAACGTCGACATTTCGTTCAAAACGGCAAACTAAATGTTTTTGAATTATTTCCAAATTTTCGTTATTTCGACAATATTTTTAATTTCTAACGAAACTGTCAGAAAATTTTACGATCGGAACGACAAAAATTGACTTCTCCCAAAAAATTTTCCATAAAACTCAATTCTCCCACACTCTCCTAAAGAATCTTCAATTTTTCTGAACCTCGAGAAAACTCCCGCGCGAATTTATAACTTCCGGATATTTTTAATATCGTTTCAACGAAATAATTACCGCGACGATTCCTGGAGCCGTTTCTCATGGATTTCCATCAGCAGCAAAAGAAAGGCTCATTTTTCCTTCGAAAAAAAATCCAAATAGCGGAAACTCGTGGATTATTCAAATTTTCCAAGAAAATTCACGACGATAAATTTCAAAAATCACGTTTTCTTGATCCCTAAAGGAATTTACGAATTTTTTCACAATTCTCACGCAAACTCCACGTCAATTTCTATGCATAAGTTTGTTTGAACTTTTTTTTTAATAGTTATTTCGTGCCCGCGCTCCAAAACGTCTCGGTCCGGAGCTCCACCGAGTATCAGTTTTCACAGATAACTACGATGAACGTGCGCTCGCGTTGTCAAGATAAATCGTGTGTGCTTCAGGTATACGCACACGCGATTTTGCTCTCTCGACTTTTGCACGCAGCATCGGCGTCCTCAATGGGTTTCGCAGGCTTCACAATCGTATATTTTACACACGCACAATATTCGTATACGAACCAGAAAGGCAGTAAAAATAATGTACAGAGTGTCCCGGAAATTGAGCTGACAGCCGAGAAATCCGCAATTTTTATTGTTTCATTGTTCCTTTGCACCGTTAATGAATTATTTAATTATTCATTGGTGTCAACCCAAATTCTGACGATAATTGAATTTTATCGACCACGTGGTAATTTGAGAATTTCAGGATTCGACCATTCCCTATATAATTCTATCCAAAAAGCCTCTCTATAGTGTGTCGTATATGCGCTGCACTTTGCGCTGCAAAGTGTGTTTGTCTTGCTGGACTCGGTGCGAGGCTTTAGGAAAAACATTATCTCTGTGTACACATTCTCTCTCTCGAATGTGGGACACGTTGTAAAACTTTGGTCGTGTTTTTTCCTCTTTTTTTGTGTCTCTTTCCATACATTGAATAGCAATAGTGAGCTGCGCTACCGGCTAATGGAACTTTTCACAGTCCCGAAGCCAGCACACTCACACTATGGTGCACTAAAAAGGAAATTTTATGGGAAAAGATCGCTATTTCGTTGGATCGACTATGAACGTTTTTTTTGAAAAATCACAAAAATTTTCACATTGCAGCAAGAAATATTCTAGAAAGTCTCTTCGAAAAGTCCATTTTTGTCATTCAAACCGTAAATTTTGCTGACAGTTTCGTTGAAAATAAAAAATATAGTCAAAATAATGAAAATATTAAAATTATACAAACATTTTGTTGAAAAAATTGGATAAAAATTTTTTTTCCGATCTCTGGACACAGTTTCGTGAAGGGGAATTTTTGGGAAAATGAAATTTCTAAGCAAAAACACTCTGGACATGGATAAATGATGGACTGGAAAAAAAATTTTGTTGAAAAAAATCGAATTTTTGTTGGACACGTTCGACTAAACATTTTTTTGGAAACATCGCAAAAATTTTGTCATCGCGGCAAGAAATATTCTAGAAGGTTTCTTCAAAAAGTCAATTTTCGTCACTCAAACCGTAAATTTTGCTGACAGTTCCGTTGGAAATAAAAAATATTGTCAAAATAATGAAAATTTTGAAAGTATCTAAAAATATTTAGTCTAGCGTGTTTAAAAAAATGTTGACGTTTTCTGTACAAACTTGGCTTGCTGCTGGGACAAAGCAAACATTGCGGTCCGGATCAAGCGAGTGTGAGCAGCTCAGCGATAACTTTACCAGCAACCATTGACTTGGAATTTTTATCAACGGACGCGGCTCGACGTCGTTGCGCGAGCTTCGCGTTCCTTGCGACGCTATTCCGTCCACGTAAGTGTGATCCTAGTCGCGCGCCTATGTCCTGAAGCAAGATCGCGCGCGAAATATTCACGTGCAAAAAGCCTCAAGACACCCGGAAGTCATTTTTTTTCTCTTCTCCGCATCCTCGACGAAGTTCAGCCTCGAAAAAAAATCACCAGCTCCCCCGTGACTCTGTAGAATCATCGATCAAACAAATCAAACTCTCGATAAGGCGTCGCGCCCAAAAACGCGACAGCAACAATTACACGAATATAAACGCGACCCAAGTGACCGAAAATGAAATTTTGTCAAATATTTTTGAGTAATTTCAAAATTTCCGTAATTTTGACAAGATTTTTTATTTCTAACGGAACTTTCGGCAAAATTTACGATTTGAATGACTAAAATTTACTTTTCGAAAAGATTTTCTAGAATATTTCTTGCTGCAATGTCAAAATTTTTGTGATTTTTCAAAAAAACGTTTAGTCGAACAAAATATCGATTTTTCCCAACAAAATTTTCTTCTTCAGTGTGGCGATTTGAAGCGAGAAATGGAAACTGCACATTGCGTGATGCAGTTTCTCCGCATCACATATAAACCAATCGACGCGCATTATTTTTATCTTGTATTTTTTACAAAATTATACATTCCGTACAAAAGCTACAAGTAGACGCTTAAACATAGACAGACTCTCAGGCCTGATGTGAGTCACTCGCAACGGTCGAGAAAAAACCACAATTCCATGATCATCTCGCTCGAAACGAGCCCAGGCAAGGGACGATCACCCAGTAAGCTCCTCCAACGAACTGCAAAATCGCTGCCAGCTGCAAGCAGAGCGAGGGACCTGAAAAAACGAAATTTAACACCGTGAACTAAATATTTTCGGATAATTTCAAAATTTTCGTTATTTCGACGACATTTTTAATTTCCAACGAAACTGTCAGCAAAATTTGCGATCGGAATGACAAAAATTGACTTTTCGAAGAGACTCTAGAATATTTCTTGCCGCAATGGCAACATTTTCGGGATTTTTCAAAAACAACCCACGAAATATCGATCTTTTCCAATGCAGGGACTGCAATTCTTGTTTCACTCACTTTGTACGAAGGAAAAGAGCAAAATCGACGATCCAACGAGGGTCGAGAGTATCGTATGAGCTTTCTTGGCCGGTTGATTCCCCAGAGTATCTTTAAGCGTCGATTCGATACTCACAGCAGTACCGCCGACCGCGATCCCACCGGAAAAGGCCAAAAACACGAGACCGGTGTAGGTAAAGTTGTAGGAAAGTCCTGCAACGTGACGAGAGCAATTTTGCGTTAAATAGACGCTGGAAAAATCGCAATTTTGCATAAACAGAGAATGAAATTTTGCCAAAAAACCTCGATGTTTTGTTGAACACGGTGAACTAAATATTTTTAGAAAATTTCAAAGTTTTCGTAACTTTGACAATATTTTTCATTTCTAACGGAAGTGTCCGCAAAATTTACGATTGGAATGACAAAAATTTTCTTTTCGGAGAGACTTTCGAGAATATTTCTCGCTGCAATGACAACATTTTTGTGATTTTTCAAAAAAAAACGTTCGCAGTCGACCGTGTCCAACGAAGTATCGATTTTTCCAACAAAATTCTCTTTTCAACGGAGCTTCTGCGACTCACCCAAAAGGACGAGAGCTCCGAGCCAAGAAGATCCGCCGAAAGACAAGCTCCTCCACCTTGCGGTGGTTGGTCTCCAATGAGCCGCGGTGTTCGGGACGAGAGTCCCGAACCCAGCGACGATCGAGAGGGTAACTCCGTCGGAAAGTTCGGCATCCTCGATCCTCGTGACGACCAGACTGGGCAGAAGGATCCAGAGGAAAAGCGCGCCGACCTTTGCCCCGAGACACGCGACCGTACCGAGCCAAAATTTGACAGATCGAAATACTTGGAATTCTTGGGTCCACGTGAAACTCGTAGATCGCAATCCCGGAGCTACGAACAGGTCAAGGTCATCCTCAGGGTCTTGATAGTTGAACGCGTTATTTCCCTGAGCGAACAATGCCGGCGGGTCGTCCGCTCCGGCCATGGCATCTTCCGCGACCTCAAAAATCGCCTCAGCCGAATTAACCGACGTTTCCGGTCGTTGGGCCTCGCGAACCAAGTCTCCGGCCATTTGCGAGCTCAATTCGTTGTCTTCGTCGCTCAACAAAAGCGAATATGGCGAAGAATCGGAACGAAGTCTCGGCGAACGCAAAGCCATCGTTCCCAGAGCCGTTGGCGTGAAAATGCACGCCATCATCAACAGCCCCATGTGCAAACCCGACTCGGAAAGCAGAGCGAGCGCGAATCCAGGCGCCAAAACGAGACCAGCCGTCAAAGCCAAACTCCGCAATGTCAAGGCCAATCTCAAACGCGCTCGAAAGTGACGTCGCAAGACATTTTCGCTTTGCAAAATCACGAAACTCGCTCCGATTCCCATCACCGCTCCGGCACTCAATCCTGCCAAATAAGCCCCCACGCCACCAGTTGCCAAATAACCGGATGCCAGGACACCGATCGACAGCAACGACACACCCACCAGACCGATCAACCGCGGCACCGATGCCAGATTTATTATTATCCGGGCCCAGGGATCTGTATCGAACCAACCGAACTCGATCATCATCCAAATCCTCAACCAATCAGACTCGCATACGGTTGCCGATCAAATTATTAGAGCCACGTCTCAATTAACTAAGCAATTCATCTCGAAAAGCTGATCGGTCATGTCCATCAAGTTTTTCCAGACGACGCCCATCTTTTTCTTCAAGCACGAGACTGCACCGCCTGGGATGGAGCCAGAAAAATCAAGAGTTTTAATAAAAGGTTCAAGTTACGAGCCTTTCTGAGCCTTTTCATCGTTTTTTCGAAATTTATGCGGAACGAAACAAAAATCATAGAATTTGAATGAAGAAAAAGTTTTTACGTGAAAAGAACATTTTTTTTTAAGTTTGCACGTTCTAAACTCTTTACTATGCAGTGGCTCTGTTAATTTGATCATGTGCCGTATGTTCTGGATCCTTTAAGCACGTACATTTTTTTGCTTTTATCCAGACGTTACACTGAAGATTTAATTTTGTCGTAAAACGTCGATATTTTGTTGAACACACGGTGAACTAAATATTTTTGGATAATTTCAAAATTTTCGTTATTTTGACTATATTTTTTATTTCTAACGGAACTGTCAGCCAAATTTACGATTGGAACGAAAAAAATTGACTTTTCGAAGAGACTTTCCAGAGAATTTCTTGCTGCATGGACAAAATTTTTGTAATTTTTCAAAAAAACGTTTAGTCCAACTAAATCCAACAAAATATCGATCTTTTCCAACAAAATTTTCTTTTCAGTGTGACTGTCTCGGAACTTTTACGATTTTCTTGTCCTCGAAATTTCAAAATTTTCATTATTTTGACTATATTTTTTATTTCTGACAGAGCTGTCAGCCAAATTTACGATTGGAATGACAAGAATTTGCTTTTCGAAGCGACTTTCTGGAATATTTTCTTCTGCAATGACAACTTTAAATTGGCTGAACGGATTTTGTTCCACCAAGGACCATTCGAAAGATAAGAAATCGTAAAAAATTCAAATCTAATATGAATATTTTCCTACCCCCCGTTTTCCCGTAAAAACGATTTAAAGTTTCTGTGACGTCATAAAACGCTTATTTTACTGTATATAAGAGTGCGGCGAGCTCGCCCTACGCTTTTTTTTTAATACTTGGCGTCGAGCCGATGCCGCGACTCTTGATATTTTTGTGATTTTTCAGAAAAACGTTTAATCGAACGTCTCCAACAAAATATCGATTTTTTCCAACGAAATTTTCTTTTCGGTGCAGAATTTCGAGTTACCGTCACGTCCTAAATGAAATTTTTTACTATTTCTTTTAAAAAATCACCATTCCGGAATTTTCATCGAATCCCGATCGTAAAAAAACGAAAAAAGAAAAAAAATTTCGAACAATCGTCGTGACACAACTTTGCTTCACACGTCAGTGTAAAGTTTCGTTCCATTAATTTTTCCTTCACCTGCTATGCTCCAAAATGCTGTGAACAGTATCGGCGTGAGGGCGATTTTCTCCGTCCACATGTCAAACTCGTCGCCGTCGTTTCTCGCCATGTATCCCAAAACGACTCCGTACATCGACGATATACTCGGTACGGTCATCTACGTCACGAGAAAATCCGAACTTCACACTCAAATATATTCATAAACCTTGCGAAAATGGAAAAAAAGTCACCCTCCGTAGCCACTCTGGGTCAATCTGACCCGGACGAGTTTGTCAGCGTTAATTATTCATAATTCCGATAAATTTTTTTCCTATTCAGTTAGAAAAGTGAAGAAAAAATATTTTTCACTCCTCCTAGCCACACTGGGTCAATTTGACCCGGATAAATATTTCACCTGAATCGCCATGACGCCAACGAGGACGATCCAGGAGAATCCACCATCGGGTAATGTTGGACCAAGCTCCGGCATCGAAGTGATGACTTCGTCGAGCCGGAGACGTTTGCCGAGCGACATTTTCCCAACGAAAAACTATCGCCCTACAATAATTTAGATTTTCGACCTTTTTCACGAAAAATTCAAACCTCGAGAAAAAAGACAATGGAGTATCGAACGAGGCCGGACAACTGCGGCGAAGAACATTAAAAATGATGAAAAAACCTCGTCGTTACTGACGAGGTATCTAATCTCATCTCAAAGGAATCAACACCACGATAGCTATACGTTGAGATAAGAGGCCTTAAAAAAAATGATTCACCGTTGCATCGCGAGCAACGAATCATCGAAACGTTCTCCAAATAAATGTTTATTTTTTCAAGCATTTTACATTTATTGAAAAAAGTGTAAATAACCGGAATTCCTTAATTACTTAAATAAATATAATTAAAAATTTCTGTAAGTTACTAAATTACGAAGTCACTAGGATCGTTATTCAACACTATCGTGTATTAAATTGAGGCGTCACACTTTTGTCGCTTTTGAAACACCCGCAAATACGTTTGCAGGCTCGTTTCTCTTATCCTTGGAGCTTCTCGTCCATCATTCACACACATGCACACACACAATCATGAACAGTCGCAGGTTTATACACAAGGGGCAGTGTATATATTATTTTTCGTCCTTATTTCTCTAGTTATCAAATTTGCATGCACTTTTATGCATTTTTGTTATTGCAGCTGTTGACCATTTTTTTTTTTCAACTTTAAAATTCGTGCCAACTTGGCAATCATTATATTTTTCGGGGTTCATACAAATTTTTGTTCCACCATTAAGGACGTTGTTTGCAGAATTTTCTATCGGTGGAATTCCTTGAAATTTGTACGACACAAAGAAAATCGTGATTTCTCTCACCATGTAAAAGTCGAGACGTTCATTTATAAAAATCACAAATTTCAGGAGTTTCTCATAAGCGTGCGTATTAAAAGTTGCAGTTTTCAACAGTTAATATTTAATATTTGCACACGCTTTTATGTGACATCGAAGAAGCTTTATTTAGTTTTTCAACAAAAATCGGTCGTCAAATTGTTAGGAAATTTTGGTTATTATATAAAAAATACAAATTACCTCGGACAATCTTGAATTTAGAGTATGTTGTTCATTGGTCAATTTGTAACAACGTTTTTTTCATGAACTGGGGCTCGCGAACCATTTTGTATGTGAGAAAAACTGAAAACAAACATTTAGATTTGACCGTCGCCATACAACGTCCTTAATTATCGAATTATCGACTCAATCGAAATAATTGACATTTCGAGCCAAATCGGAGACCGGTAAGTGTACGAAAATGTTATAACAAACAACATTTATAAACACTTTTCGGTTTTTGTGTAATACTGTCTATAAAATTTCAGAAAATGGAACATTAAAATAAACTTTTTTTAGATATTTAAAATCGTTTGGCTTCCTCGATTTTTCAGAGTCAATGCAATCGCCATGCAATTCGGCGTCCGAGCTCCTCAATTGCCATCACGCAATTGCCTGTTTAAAGTTTTTTTTTTTTAATTGGTACAAGATCAAGTTTTACGGAAACGTTGTAAATGTTTTTTTTTACACATCGTTTTCTCTCGCCTCGCCCGTTGCGATCGACGTGTATCTGACTCGTCGATTGACCGATTCTATTACCGGTCCCAATTTTTTTTTTAAATCTTCACGCTGCACGTAGATCAAGGCGCAGATGAGAGCGACGAGAAGCAGCGAAAGGACCGTTATGGCAGCGGCGCTTCCCCGCAGGCTGTTCGCGATCCCGAGCCTCGATGGGCAATTCTTCGTCTCGTGGAAAGGCCGCAATTGTTGTTGGCCGGCTGTAAAAAATGAACGAGGAACAATTTTCAAGAAAAAATCGTAAAAAAAACAAGAAAAGTGGAAAAATCGGACTAACGTTCCCTGCACGTGAGTATATTTTCGTTTCTCACGTGGATCTTCGTCTTTTTCATCCATTTTATGAAAGGATTCAATTTGCATGAACATTCGAACGGATTGCTCGTCAGATCGATCGTGACCGATTGATTGTGCTTGGCGAATGAATCCAACGTCCTCAAATCACGATCCAATACTCGACTGAAATTATTTCGTTGCAAATCGAGGAAACGGAGATTGTGCAGACACGACAGATTAAAATGCAGGGCCGTTAAGGCGTTGTCGCCGAGATGAAGATCCAGCAGATTCGGCAGATCGCAGAATACGTTCGGATCACGGAATTCTGATATTTCGTTCTGCTCCAAATGCAGCTTTATCAGACGCGTCAGATTACTGCAACATTTTTCGTTATCTCAATATTCACAAATTCATAAATTAACAACCTAAAAATCAAAACTGAATCAAATTCAATCGCTTTTTCAGTTTTTTTTTCCTCAAAATAAAACCTGGAAATTTTTATTCTCCATTTTTTATGGAGTTGATTTTTTTTTTTAATAATTCAATCAAGGGTTCAAAAAAGGCTTACGAATTTTTCAGTTTTTTTCAAAAGTTTCAAAATTGCTAAATAAATCAAAATCAATTTTTTCTCTAAAATAATACCTGGAAATTTGAACTTCCAATTTTTCGGGAAATTGTTATTAAAAATGATTTTTTTCAGTGAGAATTTTTTTATGATTTACTCAAGGGTTCGAAAACGGCTCACGAATTTTTTCGGATTTGTTGAAAAGTTTCAAAATTCTAAAACAAGCCGAAGAGGATTTTATTTTTGGCTTAAAACATCGTCAACCAAGAAATATTCTAGAAAGTAACATTTTTTTCCTCGAAAGCCTCCGATCGCGATAAAATTCGAGAAAGAAGATTATTATAAACTGTCAAAAGTTCTTATCAACCAAATTTTTGCACCAGTGACAAGAAAAATGCTGCTCAAATTTGTTGTGCAGAATTTTTCGAACCAAAAATTATCTCCCAGACGCAAAACGGTAAATGGAACGCGGCGCGCAAACGTTGGTCGTTCTTCGTGGGAGGAAACGCGCTCGTAGTACAGCTGAGAGGGCGAGAAAATCGTGAAAGTTTCGAGGCACTCACACTGAAAAGAAAATTTTGTTGGAAAAGATCGATATTTTGTTGGATTTAGTTGGGCTAAACGTTTTTTCGAAAAATTACAAAAATTTTATCGTTGCAGCCAGAAACATTCTGGAAAGTCTCTCCGAAAAGTCAATTTTTTTCGTTTCAATCGTAAACTTTGCTGACGGTTCCGTTAGGAATGAAAAATTCAGGCAAAATAACGAAAATTTTGGAATTATCAAAAAATATTGAGTTCACCGTGTGTTTCAACAAAATATCGACGTTTTTTGACAAAATGCTGCGAAATTTTACCTGTTGACGAACATGTCGTGAAGAAGAACGGCGAGATCGGTAGGTCTGGCGGCCCAAGCGGATCCTCTGCGCGGTGCGTCTTCAAAGGCGTCGGTCAAGTGGAGTTCGAGAAGGGAAGCAAAATTGGAAAAGACTCGTGGATGATCGATTTCGGAGTCGAGGGAAAGTTCATTAAAGTCGAGAATGAGACGTTGGACGTTTTGCACACGATGATAACTTTTGCCATGGATCTCACGAATTTTGTTGCTCGACATATCGATCACGCGGAGAGTGAGAATGTCACGAGTGCCAAAAACATTCCAGGGCAATTTATCTATATTGTTCCCAGTGAAAATGAGGACTTCGGTGTTGTTCGGAAGATTTTCCAACGGCTTGGTATCGGTGAATTGTGTCTTGGTGCAATTCACCACATACCGATGATGCCCGTCGTAGCAAGTCCTCCCACACAAACAACGATTTTCAAAAGCTGGTCCACAATTAACTCTCATCGACTCGGGAGTCTCGAGGCTGTGCCAATTGCCATCACCGCACGGTGGTTCCTCGGTGTAGCATCGAATATTAGCCACGAGAGTGCAGACCAGCAGCCAGGACACTGTGCTCGGTCCAAACTTGCCGGACGACATTTTGAGCCTGCAAAAAACGACGATCATAAATTTTCATCGTTCCAAATAAAAAAATTAAATGTTCAATTTTAATTTTTCTTTATAAAATAATAAATAATTTTATTTATTTTAATTAATTTTAATTAATTATTTATTATTTATTTATTTATTTTAATAATTTAACAATTTTAATGAATAATTTTATAAATAAATCATTCTTAATTAATTATTAAATATTTTAATTTATTCTAATTAATTAATTATTAATTATTTATTAATTTTAATAATTTAACAATTTTAATAAATAATTTTTATTTAAAAAATTAAATTTTCAATTTGGAATTTTCTTTAAATTCAATAATTTTCACAACTTTTATAGAAAGTCAAGACAAGAAACTAAAAATGAAAAAAGAGGACACGCGGACTTTGAAAAAATTTTGATTTCGTTTTTGTCCAACGATGCGAACACTTCAGGATCATCACGTGGCTGCGTCAGCCGCGAGAATGACGCAACGAAACGTCAAGTTTTTCGTCGAGAAAAAATTGAGTAGAAAAATTGAAGCGATCGCCCAGGGGCTCGTTGCTAGAATACAAAAATGAAGTTTCGAAAAATGCGTGGAGGCAAAAACCGGTTTCGAACTGTTGGTCTCTGTATGCAAGCCTCGAAATCTCTCTTTTCCTCTTTTTCTCTACGGACCACCGTCCGCGATGACTCACGTTGTGAACTCGGTTCATGATGCCAGAGCGCTTCTCCCTCGCTCTCACGATTAGGAGATTACAAACAACTAAAAAATGTACCTGTGCGCACTGAATCGAGCAGTGGGTCGGGATGAATGAACCACAGCGACGATATTACAAGCGCACGTAATATTTCACAATACGATGAATCATGAATTGTAATATTTTTATCGCCGACCAGGCGCAATATTTACATTTTTTTCCACTCGGCACGATTTTTTTTGCTTTTTTCTTTCGCCAGCCTTCGAATTTGCTCGCTAAACACAATTTTTTGCATCGAACGTCGGTCACTAATCGCACAAAAAGCTGAGGAAACAGAATCGAGACCGCGAACCCGAAAAACCGATTTTTTCTGAACTAAACGAGCTCCAAATCGACTGCAATCTTTGCTGCCGCACGAAACGGTCTTCCTCTACATTGGGAAACTTTTAATACCCATCATTCTCTTCGTTTTTTCTTAACGAAGAGAATGATGTATGATAAAGTTCCATTCGATCGAAATTTCGTCACGAAAATTCAAAAAAACGAGAAAAACTAATTTCTGGATAAAAAATCAAAGCTCGTCAAACCGATTGTTCGAATTTCCTATATTTCGGACTTGTCGCATTCGTTAATTTAATCCATAATTGTCGACAATTTAGAATCTTGTTTTTGAACAATTTTTACACGTGAAATTACAAGCTTGTACGATAAAATTTCGAGTCTGCTCCAGCACGCTGAAAATCGAGCGTATGCCTCTTATCACGAGCATAGGAATTAGCTCTGAAAGAAGTATCGTCAATATTTACTAGAGCAGAATAGAATAAAAACTATTCAAACTTTTTTTTTCCTCGAAAGCCTCCGATCGCGATAAAATTCGAGAAGCAAGATTATTATGAACTGTCGAAAGTTCTTATCAACCAAATTTTGCACCAGTGACAAGAAAAATCCTCCTCAAATTTGTTTTGCAGAATTTTTCGAACCAAAAATTATCTCCCAGACGCAAAACGGTAAATCGAACGCGACTCGCGAACGTTGGTCGTTGTTCGTGGGTGGAAAAGAGCTCGTAGTACAGCTGAGAGGGCGAGCAAATCGTAAAAGCTTCGAGGCACTCACACTGAAAAGAAAATTTTGTTGAAAAAGTTCGATATTTTGTTGGATTCAGTTGGACTAAACGTTTAGTTAAAAAATTACAAAAATTTTGTCGTTGCAGCGAGAAATATTCTGGAAAGTCTCGCCGAAAAGTCAATTTTTTCGTTCCAATCGTAAATTTTGCTGACGGTTCCGTTAGAAATGAAAAATATAGTCAAAATGACGAAAATTTTGAAATTATCCAAAATTATTTGGTTCACCGTGTTCAACAAAATATCGACGTTTTTTGACAAAATTTAATTTTCAGTGTTATCAGTAAAATTCGCGAAAATTTGCCGCAAGGTCCTCCGAGGAAAAATCGTAATAATTGTCATGAAAATAATTAATAACTCACATGATTAAAAATCTCGTGCTCCAAAAGCCCGTGTCGACGAACGGCGAAAGAAAAAACGAGCAGGGAATAAAAAAAAAAGTAGAATGGACGGATTCGTCAGCGCCACACACTCTCCATGGCTCGTGTCACTCGCCGAGAATTTTTATTCCTCGATGTGCGACGATTTTTCGCGTCTTTAATAATCTCGCTATACGCGTTGCAATTCCGCACAAATACACGAGGCACAAATTCACTGATTTGTTGTTAAGAATAGCTCGGAAATGGGCGATACGAAGAAGAAGAAAAAGCAGAAGAAGAATGAGAAGAAGAATAAACTTTGGGACAATGAATCAAGTCGTTTTGAGCGAGACAAAACGACGAGAAGGAAAAAGCATAAAGGAAGTTGCGCAATTTCGGCTGCGATCCCCGGACGAGCCTTCAGGACGTGTCATGAATTTTATAACTAAAAATTCTCCACGATTTCACTCCAAAACTCGCGACGTTAACGATTTTTTCTTCCTTTTTTAAACCACAAAAAAATGCGCACGTTTTTCGAGCTCCCTCGTCGCTGGCAATTCGTGTGACGATTTTAAAACGCCGAATTTTCGTCTCTCCCTCGATCGCCGACGTTTCTCGCGGGCTCTTCGACTCAAAGACTCGCGAGCAACAGGTAAAACGTGTCCCAACAGCGTCACGTCAAAAAAACGATGGAAAAAACACGCGCAAGCATTCCAACGCTCGTGGTAAAAGACAATGTGTCTATATGGCGGATTAAGGGGATCTAGCAGACGCGTGAGTGCGAGAGAGATAACAAAAAAAGTAGATACACGTTTTTCTCAGAAATCCTTCGTATTTCGAGAAAAATAAAAGTTACACCTTCTTCTCTGGTGAAATGGGAACAACGTGTAACTAATAGTTTTCTTTAAATATTGAGTCTCGCCAAGAAAAACGTGTAGGGGGATTTTTACCGACCGAGCAAGTGATAGACCCTCTTAAGAACCGAACGTCGTTCCGTCGCGGTGCTGCGGCCCGGAGAACACAACGGTGCAGCCAACAGCAACACTGCTCGAGCATCGGGGCCGCGCCGCACCTGCGTAATCCCTACTCCTCGACGATCTACCTCGCCGGTTTTTCCACCTCTTTCCTTCCGCCCTCTCTTTTCTGTTCCCTCGTCACGATCCTCGACGACCAGAGACACGGAGCAAGCAGCAAACACCGTCTCAACCGATCCCTTTCCTAGAGTATAGCGTGGGCGCGAGATCGGACCAACGAGATGCAGGAAGCTGAAGCCCCCTCGCGATGTGCGAGCTCTTTATTCTCAAGGATCGTATTCGAAAGTCCATGAGATCCAAATCTCGACAGAAACATCAATAACACGAAAATTTATCATTCTCGTAAATAACTTTGAAAATTGAACGAAAAAAGTTGCATTTTCATTTTTATTGGCCGGCAGTTCAATTATTTTGATCGGATCGATCCAATCAAAAAATTGAAACGTCAAAATTCTGACTTTTTTGGGATTTATCTCAACAGCGGTGGGTCTGAGAAAAAAAAGTCCAGAATCAATTTTGTAGAGAATTGCATTCTCTACAAAAAAGATCTGAAGCAAATTTCTCGTAGCACTCACGGTTGTTGAGATATACTCGAAAAACTGATTGCACCCTCATTTTCAACTTATTTTTTATTTATTTCAACAATGGCTGGTCTGAGAGAAAAAAGTCCTGAATCATTTTTGTAGAGAATCAAATTCTCTGCAAAAAAGCTTCCAAGCAAATTTCTTCTCAGACTCACGGTTGTTGAGATATACCGGAAAACTGATTGCACCCTCGTTTTCACGATGGCACTGACAAATGAAAACGATCCCAAGCACAAAAACTCGCTTCTCCATTCACCGTCGACCACTTCATACAATAAACAATCTCAAGAAAATCTCTGCCTTCCCAGAATACACAATTCATCCTTAATTATCGAAATTCTCACCGAAACAAGCATAAAAACCAAAGATCGAAGTATCGGACATTGTTTTATTCAGCATCTTTTTGTTTTCATTGTTTTTCAGACATTGGTATAATACAATGCAGCCTGGGAGTACAATAATTTATATAAAAGTAAATGCGCGTACTCTTCGGTTACGAAAATATAATTTTTCTTGTCAAAGGACACACACGTACACACAAATATATATATTTTAATAATATTTATAATATTACTATATAGAATGGACCAGAGATTGCAGTTTTACGCACAAACATGCAAATTTTTTTTGTTTCCATCGATTCCAAAACCTCGTTCCACAAAATTTCAAATTCCTCGTGTTTTCCACACGCGATAAACAATAAATAGCTAATTGGTGCGTGAAAACGATCGAACGAGATGTCTCTCTCGTTTTTTTCTACACAGAAATCGCAAACGTTGGCAAACTAATTATTACTCTCGTGTCTTAACCTTAAAAACTCTGTTTCTTCATTATTTATTAATAAATTAATAATATAAATCTTTGAAGTAAGCTATAAATAGGTACGAGCTAAACTTGATGACTTTTTTCGCATTGTTCCACGTCCACAGTGTGCCAATGCCGAGAGAATATTAATCAGCAAAAATGCAGGCTCGTTCAAGCCCGAAACGTGCGCACGGGGACAATGGAAACTGAAAAATTGTGCAAAGGCAAAATAAACGCCAAAAAAATGTGCCAAAAACCCAAAATCTCGTTTGTCGACCATTTTTTCATGGACATTTTTCACTTTTCATTCTCTCCTCGGCGCGAGCTTGAATTTTGTCGAAAAATGCACAAATCAAAAAAGCATCCATCGCATTTTCGTTTCCCTATTTTCCCTCTCGAAATTTATACACTACATATATAATTTATATCCATATATAAACATCTCTTGAAACATTTAATCTTTGTCATGGTTGAAGCCCAAAAAATGGCGTAACGATGAGACGCAAAAAAAAATCCAACGTCGTAAATTCGAAGAAAATCGCTCGCTTTTCGCACATCCAAGAACTTTCAATCGAGAATTTCCCGAAAGAGAAAAAAATCTTTTTTACAGTCAATTTCCATACAGAATTTGGCGGAGCACGCAGACGTGACGAAATTTCGGAAAAATTGGCGTACGAGAAAAATGGCTAATTAATTACGTGTATAGAAAATTCAGGTCGACCATTTTCGAGTTAATGTAAAGTGTATACAAGTGTGTATATATATATAAATATATAGAAAGAAGAAAAAATTCACTTCGGAGTATCAGTGAGAAAAGAGTTCGAAATTGGCCAAAAATAATGAGATTCTCAAAATCGAATTCCGTAATAATCGGAACGCGATACTCCTTGTACGTTTTTGGAAATATCGAACGTGACATAGAAAAAAAAATTGTTTCCTTGGCGAAAATCTATTGTGCAAAATTAATCGTAATAATAATAATAATAATGTTAATAATAATATTAATATCCGAATAACTTTCGTTTTTTGTTTTATACAATTTATCTGTACAAGCGTTGATCGAGTTCAGTCGATATTCAACAATAGATTTCTTAATTCACGTTGAAAAACAGTCTTTTTGTCATTCTACGAAGTGGAAAGTCGATCAACGCGAAACGAAACATAAATCTTTGGTAGAATTATCAGAAACTGAACGAATTTTTACTTTTTTCGCATTTTCGTCTTGAACCTTTCGCTCTCGTTGATTTTTCGTGGGAGATTCTGATATTTTTGTTGTTGTTGTTGAAAATCATCGCGAGTCTTGATTCGTGGACGAGATTTTTACGCGAAATTTTGGACGAGACATCCAAATTTTTGAGAGAAGTGGAAAAAAAACAAAATTCGACAATTTTTTACGTCAGGTAAATCGTTTTTGTGACAAGAACGTCGTGCTGTTTGTGATTTTTAGGATTTTTCGCCTTTTTCCTCGTCCACGCGGTCCTCGCGGACCGTGGGCGACTGCAAATTGGCCAGTTGTCGCCCACACATGCACACACACACGTACAGACATACAAAGAGACAATTTTACCCACGAAACTTGGCACAGAACTAATTTTATGAAATAAATCATAAATCAGCGTTATTACGAATCGTGGGGTTGTTTTGTTTGGAGAAGGGCGAGGGGTCTGGAGTGCCAGCGATTTAGATGGTTAGCCATGGCGAGGAGGACTACGAATTCTTATTTTCTTCTGTTTTTTTGCTTTTTTCTTTTCCTTCGCCTTAAGCTTTGTATCGATCGGACGAGCCGATTGCGCAGCAAAGTATCAAGGCAAATATGAGCCCGATCAACTCGAGAATCCCGATCCCAATCGTCACTGCCAACATTGTAAACGTTTGGCTTTTCAACGCGTTCACCAATTTGTCCACGCAGCCCTAAAATCATGAAAAATATACAGAATGATTAATCACAGCGGGATTGGCATGGGCTCCCGGAGCTCGAACGACGTTCAGATTAACGTTATTATTTTTATTTGTATAGAGCCAAAATAATGCCAAGTGGATTCACTTTTATGCACGTACTCGAAGGCTTAAGGGGATCTGTCAATCGCTGCAGCTTCCGAGAAGCAACCAACGAGACCAGAAACACGTTTTTTTCGTGAATCTGTTATCCATCAACAATATCATGAAAATCCCATAGGTTCTTTGCTGACGATAAAAAACACCGTGTAACTCTAACGCGATAATCCCCTTAAGGGGATCTAGCAGACGCGTGAGTGCGAGAGAGACAAAAAAAAAAGTAGATACACGTTTTTCTCAGAAATCCTTCGTATTTCGAGAAAAATAAAAGTTACACCTTCTTCTCTGGTGAAATGGGAACAACGTGTAACTAATAGTTTTCTTTAAATAATAAGTCTCGCCAAGAAAAACGTGTAGGGGGATTTTTACCGACCGAGCAAGTGATAGACCCTCTTAAGGACTCTGTACGGCGACGGTCAAACCTAAATGTTTGTTTTCAGGTTTTCTTACATACAAAATGCTTCGCGAGCCCAAGTTCATTAAAAAAAACTTTGTTACTATTTGACTAAAGAACAACATACTCGAAATTCAAGATTTTCCGAGGTAATTTGCATTTTCTATATAACAACGAAAATTTCGAACACATTTTACGACCGATTTTTTTGAAAAACTGAATAAAACTTTTTCGATGTTGCATAAAGCATGTGCAAAATTTTGAGTGGCTTTACCATTTAGAAATCAAAATATTTAGTGTTGAAAATTGCAACTTTTGACGCGAGCTCTTATGAGAAACAGGAAATTGTGATTTTTATAAATAAATTTCTCGACTTTTACATAAATTTAAAGGAATTGTATCGATAGAAAATTTTGCATGCAACGTCCTTGACGTCGTCGTCGATTTCGATTAATTGCCTCATGGAATTAGATACAAAAATGCAGTAGCCCACGCTGAAAAATCGTTTTTTACCTCTTCGTAAATATCGGAGCTCACTACGTCGGCGACTTTCACTCGACGGGAACTATTGCAACCTTCGGAGTCCTTAACTTTGCAGCAAGATGGAGGTATGTTGTAGAAATTGTTGGAATCCGTCGAGACTGTTAAGCTCAAACCACTCAATCGAGAATATTTACTTCCGGCCCAGTCAGCTGGTCCTGTTGCTCCGCAACATCCCAAACCCGATTGAATCGCGTCCACCGTCTGGCTTCGCGACTCGATCTCCCCGTATTCAGTCTGCAAACGATTTTTATTTTCAAATTCCACTCTCGAATCAATAAGTCGATTCCATTTTCATTTTTATCGACCGAAACAGAAAATTCTCGTAAACTCAACGAAAATTAATCAATTTTGTTGATTAATCGTTAAATTCTCGTAAATCTTTAAAATTTTATCACTTATTTTGATAATAATGGGATCGTTGTAATTTTTTTTGAAAATTCAGTTTTTTCCTCCATAATTATCGCAATGACTTTTGCAAAAATACTAATTTGCGTAAATTGCGATTTTTTATCAATTTTTTTGGTAATCAATGCGATCGTTGCAATTTTTCGTAGATTTTTTCTATTCTTATCTTTGAGGAAAATTGTATATGGAAATTTTGCCCTCTGCTCTGAAAAATAATGAGTTTTCGTTGCATTCGAACGATGCGAACTTGGATATCGTCTGGAGACTCACTTTGACTGTGCTGATGACCGATGACTTGACCAATCCTTCGAGACGATCGCTGTTGCTGTAAAGCCAAGCCCCGGCTGCTATTTGCGCAACAACGACGACCAGCAAACAGCTGAAGAAGCCCACGAGCATGCACTGTGACTCGCGGAAGGCGCCACAGCAACCGAGGAACGAAACGACCAGCAAGAGGCTTCCAGCGGCGAGCATAATATAGAGACCAGCATTGTAGTTTTGCTGCTCCTGGGCCAGAGACACGAGGAACGTTTGGTCGACCAGCATCCATATTGCGAGAACAACTGCGGTCAGTCCCAGCGCCTACAAATATGCAAATTTCATTGCTTACATTATGCTAAAGTCTCTATACATATTTATCTCTTTCCTGCATTGTTCGCGTCCTCGACTTCCTATATGGAAACCCTTTTCGCATCCCAAGACACTGCAATCCCCATAAAAATGATTTTAAACAAAATTCAAATAAATTTTCAGCCCTATTTTCTTCTCCACAAACTTTAAAATCTCAAAAAATTGAAGGATTTCGAGTGACGTGAGAAAATTATCGACAATTTAGTTTTTCCCGGTGATAATCGAAAACTTTGGAATTTCGAAACGTTTTTCCTTCATTTTTCGTGTCATTCAAACCCAAATTCACAAACATGTTTTTTTTCGAATATTAGAAAAATTAATTTTCTAAATATTTTAAACAATTTGCTTAACAATTTTTTTCCAAAAACTTGCAATTTTCGAAAAACTTTCATTTTCGCTTTTTCGTATTTCAACAAAAATTCACAAACGCGTTATTTTTTTAATTAAATATTTAGAAAATGGATGGAAACAATATTAAAATTTAAATAATGTTTAAAATATTTAAAAAAATGTTCTCAACTATTTTTTCCCAAATATTCCCATTTTCGAAAAATCAACATGGTTCCTCAACGTTTTTTCATTTTTTCGTGTTATTTGGATGAGAAATTCATGAGCACGGTCTTTCTTCGAGAAAATATGAAAAAACGAATGTGTTGGCGTGTGCAGAATAAATTAGAACAAACAAAAAGATCCGCTGGGCTGGGTTTCAGCCCTTTGACTCGCGTCGGCATTGTTTTTCTTGACTCGCAAGAGGTCAGTTCTCATAAATCGGTGATACCCAAGACTCTGAGTTGCGAGCGAGTGATACACAAGGCGCCAGGCTCTTGTGGCAATGACGTAACGAGATACTCGAGGCTCTGGCCTTATAAAGAAGTGGAATCTTCCGGAGTGTGCTCGGGGCGAGACTTTTCCATGCGAAACTCTTGCAAGACAAAATAATGCAGGCAAAACATATTTTTTCAACTCGTCCCCTCGTTTTTTATCGATCGAGGGACGATTGTGATGACTGGAAAAAAAGGAACCGCAACAGGAAGTCGATGACTCAATAACGCGAGTTCTCGACAACCCCATCGAATTTTCCACGAGCAGGTGGTCCCCAAGCCCATGAGTCATACATTTCGACTGGATCGCGTGGTTTTGCTCGATATTCCAGGCTCGAGAACTTGGTGAACGAGAGCCTTATCAAAAAAAAGTGTGACATTGTGTTTGCCAATGAGAATTAAATTCTGTCCAAAAAAGTCGATATTTTTTTGAGCACGATGAACTAAATATTTTTGGATAATTTCCAAATTTTCGTTATTTTGAGAATATTTTTCATTTCTGACGAAATAGTCAACAAAATTTACGATTGGAATGACAAAATTGACTTTTCGGAGAGACTTTATTGTCATTTGAAAAATAAAAACCTTTAGTCGAACGTATCCAACAAAATTTACTTTTCAGTGCTGCTCCGAAAGCTCGTTTACTTTTTATCTCGCATACGCGATATTCTCATGCAGCTCGTATGTAGATTCGTGCGTGTACACAAAGCTGCTCTGCTATTTGAACAAGATCTCCTGCACAATGTACACACAATGCATCGGCCTACAACTGGTTTTTGTTGGAAAAAAAAAATGCTTTCCACAAGCTCGAAGTATTCTCACAAAAAAGAATAACCTATGGGAAAAAATATTTCGACATAAATTTCCATATTTTTCCTTTACCAAAATATTTTTTTTTTCTTTCTTGATTTTTCTCTTCGGGCTCCTAACGACGTTCAGGCCATTCTGTACAAATACTCCGAAGAATGTGTCTCTTGGCGCGCGTAATGTATATTTCTCTCTCTGGAATCGAGAAATTCTCACTGGCACTCTGTAAAACGTGAATGCACGTCGTAGTAACGGTCCCACGTGGAACACACGTGTCTTTCTCATAAGCTTTACACGTATTCACACTTTGTACAACCCCAGTCCCCCAGTGTACCTGAAAACACGCGAGCTCGTGTGTAGGTTCAAACATCTGGCGAACCTTTACGTTAGAGGCCCCGATCAGCCTCGAGTTAAACAACTTGAATTATTCTCTTCGCTCCTTATGTCCTGTGGCACTCCTATAAGCTCTTGCTCCTCTTATCTATGGGTCTCTGTGCATTTTATCGCCTGCTCGATCTTCCTACAGTGGGTTCCCTATGCTTTTTTGCGTCTCGAACTAAGAGGGCGAGATTTCTTTCTCTAGTTTTCAGTAAAAAACTTTTTTACATCAAAATTTCAGGTTTTCGATGAAAAATTGGTTTTAGTTGGTAAATTCAAGGACATTGTTTGCAAAATTTTCTATCGATAGAATTCCTACAAATTTGCGACACACAAAGAGGATAGTGGTTTCTAATAGCTCGCGCTATTTTAAAAGGTTTCACCATCCAAAAGTCGAAGTTGCAATTTTCAACATTAAATATTTCCATTTCTAAATGGTGAAGCCTCTTAAAACTTTACACACGCTTTTACGTAACACCGAAGAAGCTTTATTTAGTTTTTCAAAAAAATCGCTCGTAAATTTTGTTCGGAATTTTGGTTATTATATAAAAAATACAAATTACCTCGGAAAATCTTAAATTTAGAGCATGTTTTTCTTTAGTCAATTCTAAGAGGTTCCACCGTGTACAAGTCGAGATATTTATTTATAAAAATCATAATTTTTAGGAGTTTCTCGTGAGAGCTCGTGTTAAAAGTTGCAATTTCGAACATCAAATATTTCAATTTCTAAATGGTGAAGCCTCTCAGACCTTTGCATACGCTTTTAGGTAATATCGAAGGAGCTTTATTCAGTTTTTCGAAAAAATCGGTCGTTAAATTTTTTCGAAATTTTGGTGATTATAAAAAAATACAAATTACTTCGGACAAACTTGAATTTGGAGTATATTGTTCTTTAGTCAATTTGTAACAACGTTTTTTTCGTGAACTTGGGCTCGCAAACAATTTTGTATGTAAGAAAATCTGAAAACAAAAATTTGGATTTGCCCGTCGCCATAGAACGTCATTGAAGGATAAAATTCACATAAAATCGATCCTAAAGAAAATATTGATGGAATTGAACAAAATCTTTTTGCTGTTTTTTTTTTCGTCTGTATGTTGGAGAATGTAAAAAGCTCAGGAGGCTCTCATACCGATTTTTTCTTTCGCTCTCTTTTTATGCCCGGAAGTTCTCCGAGTGAAATTTCCCGACAATATAAACAAACGTTTCGGAGAGCGAAATGCAAGCCGGAGAATTGTAAATAATGGTGGAGAGTTATGAAGCCACATTTTGGAAACGGCAGCGCGAGTTTGGACTATACTTGCGCGCGCGAGCAAAGATATTTCCTCGAGCCTCAAGGGGATGAGCACGAGCGAGATAAAAATCCGACTAAAGTGTGTGGGTCTGGATGGCCCGGCTGCTGCGGGGCTTTCACTTTTATTGCCCCAGCCACATGCGAAGAAAACTATGAAGAAGCGTTCTACACAAAAATATAGTCTAGAACGTGTACACAAAGTGTCGAATCCTTCGGGCCCTCCTGCATGAATCTCAGGCAAACCCTATGCGCTGGTATAATTATCTTCGTATCTCGGAGCCCGGCGAGGCGTGCAGGAAGTCGAACAAGCTTAAAAAGACGAAAAACGATAATCCAAAAATTCGTATCGTGTCCGATCAACAAATTTTATCCACGAGATTGCAAATGAGGCAAAAATTCTTCTGCATTTTCGGAAATCGAAAAATTCTCGTTTTTGAGGCTTTTTTTCGGAGTTTGGTGAAATTTTCATCGCAGCGCACGAAATATTCTAGAAAGTCTCTTCGAAAAGTCAATTTTTTTCATTCCAATCGCAAATTTTGTCGACAGTTCCGTTAGAAATGAAAAATATAGTCAAAATAACGAAAATTTTGAAATTATTCAAAAGTATTTGGTTCACCGTGTTCAATAAAATATCGACGTTTTCTGACAAAATTTTATTTTCAGTGTTGGCTCGCCTACGGGTCGTAACTAAGAGACGACAAATTTTGACCCTCGTGTCCCTGACACCCTCGAGCTTCGTATTACGCCTGATGTGACTCAGACAAAGATTCAGGCATTTCATTGAATCACCCGAGAGCAAAATATCGACCATACCCGAATTTTATGCGATTCTCTCCTGCTACCCACGGAAATAAAGAGAAAATATTTGTCAGGAGCCCGAGAATACGAACGAAAAGAAATTAGAGTAAAAATCGTGTAAAAAGGCAGACGAAGTCATCAATCTCGATACTTTTCAAATCATTATTCAGTCAATAACAAATCACGCAACTAGTAGGTTGACGAATGGCCACGCGCATGTACGGGAGAATAAAAATCGACAAATTACCGTTGTGGCGTACAATCGATGACGGACTCAAATTCCTATAGAATCCCACGACTTTTGAATTCAGTTTAATTTCAATTAATTTATTAACTGAATTCAATTTTAATTCATAAATGTTTCAATTCAATTCAATTTCAATTCGTACATTTCTCGATTCAGTTCAATTTCAATTAAATAATTTTTTTAATTCAGTTCGATTTCAATTCAGTTATTTTTCCATTCAATTTTAATTCATACATTTTTCAATTCAATTCAATTTCAATTCATAAATGTTTCAATTCAATTCAATTTCAATTCGTACATTTTTCGTTGCAATTGAATTTCTATAAATTAATTTTTTCAATTCAGTTCGATTTCTATTCAGTTATTTTTCCATGCAATTCAATTTTCAATTAATAAATTTTTCAATTCAATTCAATTTCAATTAATAAATTTTTCAATTCAATTCAATTTCAATTAATTAATTTTTTAACTCGATTCAATTTCAATTCATAAGTTTTTCGATTCGATTCACTTTTAATTCATGAGGTTCCCAATTCAATTCGAATTCAATCCATACATTTTTTAATCCAGTTGCAATTTGAAAATAATTTTTTCAATTCAATTGAATATCAAATGGACTAAATGGATTGAACGTAAACAAAAAATGGACGAAACGATTTTTTTCGGACAAATGACATTGACAAGAAAAATATCAATTATATTCACGTCCAATTCCGATGATTCCCGGTGCTACGATCCTCCAAAAAGATTAGGGAGTCACTGTGTGAATAAATAATGGCCAGGTACGTATCGCGTACGCAAATAATGAACCGGAGAGTGTTAAATGGATCGAGAAGAGAAAAAAGACTGAGAAACTTTTCGTCCCCGAGCGAACAAGATTGGAAGTTTTCTTAACGAGTTGGCTAACGAGCCGGGACGCTAATCTCTTCCTGGATAATTAGAGGTGTGATTTTTCGGGTGGAGCCGCAACAGGTAACTTTTGCAAGCGACTATACGCGCCCATTATTTTTGCTGAGCTAGCCAGCCACGTCCTCATTCGAACCGTCAGGTTTGATTACCGTCATTCTCCGGGTCTATACCCTGCAGGCGGCCAGGAAACGCCTACGCCAAGAAATCGCGAGCAAAGCGCACGGAGGCACGAAAAAAAATTGTTGCTCTAAACTCGAAGACTTATGGATCAATTTGAAGAACAAAAATTCGTCGCAAACTTGCGTCAATGCACCAATTGCCAAAAACACTAAAACCATGAACAACGAGGAAATTTTTTCTAACCATGAAGCGGAGAAAATTACTCTTCGGGTCAAATTGACCCAGTGTGTCTATCAAAGAGATTTTATTTTATTCTAGCTTAAACTCTACACTATCCAAAAATGCAAGGCGTCAGTCAAGAGGCAAAAATTACGCTCTGGGTCAAATTGACCCAGTGTGTATACCAAAGGGATTTTGTTCCATTCGAGCATTTTGCTTCGTTAACATTTGTGATGACGTGCCCAAATATTTTTGGCATTATTCCACGAGCCCATGAAAACTTGACGATTTATGGGAACGTTTCCATGGAAATTTGATGTCGCATTTTTATGATAAAATTAATTTTAATTACGCGTTAAAAATGGATCATCAACGCGTCCTTTTCATCTCGACTGGCCATCTCGGATTATTTTCAGGAAAAGGTCATGGCTGACTCGTTTTTATCTCGCTACGTGCGATTTCGTATTTTTATCCGGAAGAGCAGGAAAGAAAAAAAGGCAAGCAGGAGATACAGCAGCTGGTAATTCGTCCTACGCGACGCTCGTTCGCTCTCGGATATTTTTCCCTCACTTTCGTTCGTTTTCAAGCTCGTTATAACAGCGCCGCGCTGCTCTTTTGGGTTAATGATCAATCACAACGGGATTGGCATGGGCTCCCAGAGCTCGAACGACATTCAGATTAAACTTATTATTTTTATTCGTATAGGGCCAATATAATGCCAAGTGTATTCACTTTTATGCACGTACTCGAAGGCTTAAAGGGATCGTCAATCGCTGCAGCTTTCAAGAAGCAACCAACGAGACCAGAACCACGTTTTTTTCGTGCATCTGTCATCCATCAACAATATCATGAAAATCCCATAGGTTCTTTGCTGACGATAAAAAACAACGTGTAACTCTACCGCGTTAATCCCCTTAAGGACTCTGTATGGCGACGGTCAAACCTAAATGTTCGTTTTCAGATTTTTTTACATACAAAATGCTTCGCGAGCCCAAGTTCATTAAAAAAAACTTTGTTACTAATTGACTAAAGAACAACATACTCTAAATTCAAGATTCTCCGAGGTAATTTGCATTTTTTATATAACAACGAAAATTTCTAACACATTTTACGACCGATTTTTTTGAAAAACTGGATAAAGCCTCTTCGATGTTGCGCAAAAGCGTAAGCAAAGTTTCAAGAGGCTTCACCATTCAGAAATCGATATATTTAATGTTAAAAATTGCAACTTTTAACACGCACTCTTACGAGGAACTATTGAAAATTGTGATTTTTATGAATGAATATCTCGACTTTTACACGGTGTAACCTCTTGAAATAGCACGAGCTATTAGGCATCACTATTCTCTTTGTATGGTGCAAATTTAAAGGAATTGTATCGATAGAAAATTTAGCATACAGGATCCTGAAATACGAAATTATTTGTACGGGGAGCTTCCGAGGCCATCCATGTTGTTTGTATGACTGGCAATACAACTGCGTATAGGAAATGGGTCAGATAATACATATATGCCTGGTATATATGCCTGACCCATTCCGGACCAATGTGACCTTATCGGAGAAGTTTACCGGGCCATGACCCATTTACTCGATAGGATATAGAATCCTCCAGGCTCTCACTCCCTCCTCTCTCTCTCCCGATCTTGATTGTAACGGAAATTGCACGGATTTTAAACTCTCCCATCGTGAAAGCTTTCCAATTCGCCAGAGTAGAACCAACTCGTAACTCAGATGGATACACACGAACACGGATTATCCGCTACGGGTCTGCGTGTGTGTCGGTGAATGAAAGAGCCAGAGCGAGAGAGAGAGAGAGTTCTACACCCCAGATGCAATCGATAGAGCTACCCCTACCGCAGCTGGAATTATTATGCTTCGAATATACGTCGATGAGCTACGCGCCTCGCCAGAAGAATGATGCTGCGACGTAGATAAACAAAAGAGAACAACGCCTCATCTCTAAATTCACGCGAAATAAAAATTCCAAGTACATCTCACGACTTAAAAAATTTCTTCAATTTTTTATAGCACTACTATTGTTATATTCGGGTCCCCCAGACCCGTACGAAGAGATTGAGTACCCACAACAGCAACTTTTGGTAGAAAAAACATGTACGGGTCTCTCAGACCCAGTGTGTACACAAAATGCATCAGAATCCAAAAAGGCTCATTCTCTCATGAAACTTTCGAAAAACGATAAGAAGTATTTATGTTTTTTCAAAATTTACATGTTTTTTCCCTGGAATTTGCGGTTTAGCGAGGCCTTAAAAAAAAACTCTTTCATATAGACCGAGTGCTCGGCCAGCCATGATGTTACGAACGTTACGCTGGCAAGACATTTTGTGTTTGCATCGACTAACCGCTCGGGAGGAAAGAACCCTTCGCGCAACGTTGTAATAATCAGCGAATATATATAACGAGCATGTGCCGCGTTTTATCTACGCATTACGCGACTTGTCCTAAATAAGCGAACGGCCGAGCTTTAATCGACACAAAGATTAATTCGTTTCATCTCACTCAGCTCCAGCAATTTATTTACTCTCGAACACGAATAATTGCCCTTTCAACGTGAATCATCAACTTGTTCCCGCGATGCGCTCATTCGGCCAGTCGCGCGATTCGCAACACGTAGTCGATAATTTAAGAAAACTTTTTACGGGAACAAAACTTCTCAATTGTTTGACATTATCAACTTTTACTAATTTCGATCTACCGAGAGCCAGCCAAATTACCCTCCAACAAATTCAATGAAAATCTTTTACGACCTCACATCGCTTCGTCATTACTACGAAAAAACCTGCGTGACCCGTTCCCATTCACATTACGAACCACCAGTATTAGCAAATTGAGTATCAAGCTCGATCCATCAACTTTATCGACATTACTTTTTGCCATGTAAATGTCAAGCATTCGATATCACATTTTCCATTATTTTTTCATCAAATTTCATGCAAACACCCACAAAATGTCTTTAAATAAATATCTCAACCTTTTACGCGAGCTCAAAAAATAACAAAAACAATGAAAAAAACATTTATTGAATGATTTTTCTCGTTTCTGCTCCCTCATAGAGAAAACTATGTGGCGGTGAACATTCTTTTTCATTTTTCAATGTCAATGCGCTTAAAATGTCCCAAAACAGCGAAAAATCGTATCTAAAAAAATGTCCCAATTTGTGGGCGTGTGTTCTGGCACTGTAAAATTAAAACGTTTATAACTCGAGAACGGATCGAGCTCTTGGGCTCCTGTTTTGCACAGATGTTAATCCATACAAACTCTTTATTCCCTAAGAATTTTATCGGAATAGCTAAAAAAATACGAATTCTACGGAATTTTGAAATTTTCAAAAAAAGTCTGTCGACGCTCGAACTTGCGCAAATTTTAAGATTTTTTACTAATTTTTTTTTTTATACATAGAGTATCATAATAGGAAGGTCGGTATTGAATTTGAAAAATATCGGTTGAGCGGTTTAAATTTTATGATTTTTCGAATTTTATGAAAATCTGAGTTTTTCGAAAAATCGACCAACCGCTTGAATTTTTTCAAATTTTTCAAGATATTGTGTACAAGTCCATACTTTCTCATTATTTTCTACAAAAGTTGTCGAAATTCGATGGAGAGCATAAACAACAATGATAAATTCGGAAATTTCACATTCGAACTAACGCGCGAAGTGTCAAATGCCAGTCTCGATAAATCTCGAGATATTTGCGATTATTAGAATAGCAATAAGCGGAGAGCAGGAGTTTCAGAAATAAGCGATGACGAGAGACGAGGAAAATATATCTGAGAAGGTTAAACCGCGAGAAAATGTTGGATTTTCACGAAATTGGTTGGCGTAAACACTAAATATAGCGTAGAAATCCTTCGAGGCTTTATTTCTTATGTTCGTGATACAAAAATCGTGACGAATGTTGCTTGACGTAATATTGGGAGAGTCTCGATTAATCCTCGTTTGTTTTCCATTCGAAAAGCTGCGTGATATAAATACAAGCGTCTGTTTCGTGTATTTATTTTGTGCTGGCGTTTTCGATTATCGAATTTTGTCGGTTCGCGCCCGCACTCGTCCAGAGCGTATGCAAAAACGGTGCATATTTTTTCGCGTACGAATTCGACGAGGCCATGGCGAGCGAATAACGCGAGAGAGAAAAGTCTCCAAATCAGAAGAGAGAGAAAGAAAAAATTAAATTACGACAAAAGCAAAAAAACACGATAGTAAACATTTTTTTTTTTATTTCGACAGCATCTTGCGAGAAAAAACGTTTAATTTGCGAATAAAATCTGTGCCGGCTGCGTGAATTTAGCTTTTTAACGTAATATGGTTGTTCGAGACTCGTGACGACGAGATTGAACCGGAGTTCGCATTGGCGGGAGAGTTGCAGAATTATTTTCGTCGACAAATATTCATCGACTCGAAAACGAGATAAAAATTAAGCTGATTTTTTTTTTTTTTTTTAGCGGTTTAATTAATATTTGTACAATTGTAACTCACCCAGAATATGAAATTCACGAAGACGAGGGTGTACTTGACAATACCGTAACACTCGGAAAGCACCATTTTTAACCGGAGGCTTTTACTCTCGTTTTCTTTGCTTTTTGCTTGTGTTTATTGGCTGCGCGGCGCGATCTTCGCTGCCGGAGACAACAAATTATTAGCGGAAAACTCGACCGTTTTTTCGTCTCTCGGAACAACGCGTTTTATTTCTTATGGCCTTTTTGAGACACTAATTTTTGTTTGATTTGTAGCGAAAGATCGAAATAACTGTTTTCACGAGTCTAAATTACAATGCACGCTTCTCAGCGGTTCGCATACGACTGGCTTCCTGCCCTGCCTACTCTATTTGCCTGGCCCGAATGCCAACAACTGGAGAAGCGAGGGAACGCGAGACGCGAGACACGAGAGAGAGAGACAAGCAAGAAAAAGTCGAGCTTAGCACGCAAAGCCAGCAGCATCGCGCAGGGTGAAGTCAAACAGCAAAATATATCTTTTTCCTCGACTATAACTTTTAGCTTTTTAACTTTCATGACTCGATAAACTTGTTTGATTTATTATCCAAGCAAAATTATGCTTTTTTTCTCCAACTATTTCTCCAGTATTTTTGTCGTTCTCGTTTTTTCAAGCGTCTCTGTTTCACATCGGTCGGTAAGACAGGAAACTCCTCGGATGACAAAATTCCAAAGATTTTTCGTTGTGGCAACATTTTTTATGGATAAAATTCCTTTTAATTTGCACCTCACACAGAAAAAAGTGGCGTCTCATTGCTCGCGCAATTCTAGGGGATTTCACCATGTAAAATTCGAGATATTTATTTATGAAAAACAACTTTTAGTAGTTTCTCGTAAGACCACGTGTTAAAAACGTTGCAATTTTCAACATTAAACTTTTCCATTTCTAAATGGTGCAGCCTCTGAAAACTTTGCATACGCTTTTACGTAACATCGAAGAAGCTTTATTCAGTTTTTCGAAAAAATCGGTCATTAAATTTTTTCGAAATTTTGGTTATTATAGAAAAATACAAATTACTTCGGACAAACTTCAATTTGGAGTGTGTTGTTCTTTGGTCAATTTGTAACAACGTTTTTTTCATGAACTTGGGCTCGCAAATAATTTTGTGTGTAAGAAAAACTGAAAACAAAAATTTGGATTTGCCCGTCGCCATAGAACGTCCTTGAAGGCTAAAATTCACATAAAATCGATCCTAAAGAAAATATTGATGGAATTGAACAAAATCTTTTTGCTGTTTTTTTTTTCGTCTGTATGTTGGAGAATGTAAAAAGCTCAGGAGGCTCTCATACCGATTTTTTCTTCCGCTCTGTTTTTATGCCCGGAAGTTCTCCGAGTAAAATTTCCCGACAATATAAACAAACGTTTGGAAGAACGAAATGCAGGCCGGAGAATTATAAATAATGGTGGAGAGTTATGAAGCTACACAACGTCCTCTTAAACTCATCAATTATTCAATTCTGTTGTATTTTTTTATTCAAAAAATATCATAATTGCCTGGGTCCATATATACAAAATTTCCACAGCAACTTAATTCTGAATATCAATGACTAGTTTGTTCTTTCTTGATGGCGTGAATCGCGTAGTTGATGGAGGTCGAAGCTGTCCAGAACCATTCGTTCTTCAATGGATTGTAAAACATCCCATGGATCAATTTCGTCTTGCAACCACCTGATTTTACAGAAAACCAGAAAATCGTAAAGACACACATCATTTTTTCTCGATTCCAACAAACGCAACAAAAACAATAAAAATTTCATTAACACCCAAACAAAGATCAAAGATTCACAAACATTTTTTTATTCTCGATCCTTCCTGGGCGTTTACCATTACAAAAATCTCAAGAATCTCTCCCAAAAAAACAGAAACCCAATTTTTGGTGAAACAAAATTCTCGAAAATAAATTTCTCTCAATATTCGTTCCATTCGATAATTCCAATCGAAAAAAGCAAAAAAATCGTTTAAAAAAATCATAAAAATCAACAAAAACTACTAAAAAACTATTTCAACTTACACGACTCCAAAATCCTTCGAGTCTCATCGGGCGAAATGAACTTGTTCCAATCATGAGTTCCTGCAGGTACCAATTTGAGGACGTACTCGGCGGCGACGATGCCGCCCAGCCAAGACGGAACAGTTTTGTTTAGAGTCGTGACGAAAATCGAGCCACCGGGTTTCAGAATATCGACGCAAGACTGAAACAAAGCAAAATTTATGAAATTTTTCGTTTACAATTGGAATTTCCAAGGAAAAGTGAGAAATTCCTGTAAATTCATTTCATTTTGGCACCTTCAAAAAAAGCTCCTTGTCAGAAACGTGTTCCAAAATTTCCGACGCCACGACAGCGTCGTAACTCTGAGATTCTTGGCAAGCGAGTTCCTCGACGGTTGCGTTAACGTAAACCAATTTTCCGCTCAGATTTTCATCCAAGGCTGCGTGTTCTTTAGCCGCAGAAATCTGCTCCGCCGAAGCGTCAATGCCAGTGACGTTGGCGCCGATTCTTGCAAGAGGTTCCGCCAAAATTCCGCCGCCACATCCAACATCCAAAATTTTTGTTCCTTCCAAAGGGCGGGAGGGACTTTTTTCCTTGCGGCCTACGTTGGCCAAACCGTCTCTTACGAATTGCACTCTGAGGGGATTCAGAGCATGCAAGGCTCGCAATTCTCCGTCAAGGCTCCACCAGCGGTCGCTGAGTTTGGCATGACGACTGACGTCAGCCTGATCAACCGTCGACCTTTTTGCTCTGACCGTGTGATCGACCTGCTTGACCGATTCTGTGGAACTGTGAGAAGAAAAATTGCGAAATATTCCAAAACGGGAAAGACGTCGAATTTGCGTGTAATTTTTTGAGATTTTTCGTATTTTTTTGAAAAAAAAAGCATCGAAATTTTTCAATTTATTCGGAAAATATTGACTTGAGTATTTATGGGTGTGGATTGTGTGGAGCTGTGAGGAAAAATTGCGAAATATTACGAAACGGGGAAGACCCTGAAGTTGCTCGTTATTTTTTTGAGATTTTTCGTATTTTTTGAAAAAAAGGCATCGAAATTTTTCAATTTATTCGGAATAGATTGATATGCGTATTTATGGGTGTCGATTCACGTACTTGTATCGAGATAATTGCTTGATGGTACGACCTAACGTCCCGTTTATCCGCAAAGCCCGCATTTTTCCAAACGATTATTCCTCGTCGCGTTGAAGAAAAAAGAACAATATATATTTTACTGTCAATTTGTCATAATGCTCGGAATAAACTCGCTCGGTTTCCCGCTATCAGCTGTTCGAGACAAATCCACGAAAACAGACGACGGTGAATTGCTGAACAGGAATAACAATTTATATCGAGCACTATGCGGCTTTTAATCGTTACGTGAAAACCTCGCGAAACTGTCACTATTTTTGGATGAGAATTTTATTCAAGACGGATATAAATATTATACATTTTTCAAACTCGAATATATTTTTAATGAAATACGCTCGAACGGGACTCTCGCGCGCAATACGCTTCGCCGCGTTCTTCACACCGGTCGCTCGGACTCCAACTCACTTCGTGACGCATAAATATTCGAGAGATGAGCTCGTGCAAAGTGTTTTTCGATGAACTGTTGAATGATTGCGAATCGGTGAAAAATTTGGTGCCGCGGGTATTCGGGATGAATGTCAAACTGTTCGACTTGAAAACTTGCACAACGATTTCAATTATCATTCGTTGGCTCGCGGTCGGTAAAAAAAGGTGACACACGCGTTTCTCTTGTACCAGCGGGGATCTTCGTCGGATCGGAGACAAAGAGAATCGCAACACTGCGGTTTGAGTTGACCCGTCAGTGTTACCGTTGGTAAAAATCCTATTCTACGGTTGTTTGGATTCGGACGAGGACCAGGTTTGAAGGTAATACCGTTTAAGCGGCGAGAATGAAGATAACCAGAGCGCAAGTCGTACGCGGTGTTCTTGAAAACGATCAGTGTTGTTACTTCTTCGAGAAAAACGGAACACCTTTTATTTTTCCACTGCATATGCGCGTGACGAATATTCGTATCACTTATGCTGCCATGCAGGTTTTTGTTCGATTCTTCAGTGCGCGAACATGTCGTCTGCAGGTATGAATGTTCGCAAGCCTAGTGAATGTATTGAGACGTCGATCTTGCGGGCAGTTGGGCTGCCAACCGACTGTAATGCGGAGGTGAGTGCGATTTCAAAATATGTGTTTTGCATGACTCGCAGGTACACAGCGTTTACGATTCAAACTTTCGTCACTGCTTAGGACGTTTGGGTCACGGTTAGCACGGAAATCGGGTTTCTTTCCACCACTATCTATATCGACAAACTATGTCGAAGCAGTATTTACTACCATATCTATGCGGTAGTGCGATCGCGTGATTACATCGCTGTTCGCAAAACGTGCCCATGAATGAAAACGTGCTCGAGTTCTGCACATGATTGTAGTCTGCTGCGTGTGTTCGATTCATACTGCATGACCTCACCGGATCGAAACGCCAAGAAATAAATTATACGTCTCGTGGTAAATGATTCCACTGCTGCTGGTGGAGAGCCATCGAATCAAACCATCAAAAGCCATACACCAAATTAGCAAACGTAATCAGAAAAATTGTGTACAACCGTCATGTGGGTAGTAGTCAAAGTGCCCACCTAATCCGTGATAATCAAGTCTCAAGAGACGTCAAATGTTTCGGACTAAAAGTTCAACAAGTTCGGGCGAGGGTTTGAAAAATCACGAGACAAACTCAAGATTCATCGACGCCGTTTTCGTCAAGTTCCGCTCGTCAGTCACGATATATACTACGTTGAGAAAATATACTAAATTTATGAAGACATTGCTGATATTGAAGAGATTGAGTTGAGAAACTACATGCCAAGCAATCAATCATCAACGAAAAAAACCATAAACGCCAACGATTTGACTAATAGATACGCTATCAACCCGGAACATCCGAGCGCCGTCGACATCCAACGAGTGTTTGGAATCGAATATAGACTTCTTTGATAAAAAAAAAAAGCGACAGTGTTTGATATGGACTATGTTCTGGACGTCGGCGAGTGCAGCAGTAGCAGCAGCACCGGTGGCAGCGGCAATATTCAAATGAACGGAGAATATGAAGTAGTCAATTTTGACGATGACACCTTGGACAATATCATTGAAGAAAGCACTGCTATGGAGAGTGAGAGCCAACAAAACGACTACTACGTGCATGACAACGTGGGCACTGAAACGAAAAGATTATCTATAACAGATGTTTGGAATCGTATGCGTACGATTGATCCCAAGAAATACGGTGGCAAATACAGCACCTTGGAGAGTTATTTGATTGCTGAAGACAGTGACTGCTCATCTATCGACTGGAATGAAAACGTAGATAGTGACGAAGAAGAAGCATTTCACAATCCTCCGGACGTCGCTATTTTCAAACACGATGAGAAGGCAAAGGGACCAACGGTCTCGCTCCACAATGACTTGTACGAATGCGCTTTTGAATCGTACGACGGCCAAGAATCAGCAAATTCGTACATTGACAAAATTACTAAGAAGCTCGCCAACTCACAATCCATCAACACAAAATTCCATAAGCGTGGCGAATACCTGAGCTTCAGTACACCCAAGCGACTTTACAAGTCACCGACTGGTATATCACAAGGATATACTTTTGACGTTTCCAATCGTCGATTCGTACCACACTCGTTTCTACACTTGTGCACTGCTCAAAGCAATGCGGATCCGTTGAGCGTTATGCCAAGAAACAACGCCGATCCAGGAGCTGCCGTGAGACGGAATATGCTTACGGTCATGCATCAGTTATTCCCCACACCCGATGTTTTCGAATATGCTATGGACATACTTATGTCACTGCTCGTGAGTGGCAATCACTCGAGGATGATCGTTGTGTGCTGGGGGAAACGTCGTAATGGGAAGTCGCTTTTCCTGAACATCGTATCAAAAATGTTTGAAGGTAAACGTTTAATCATACATGTACCAAAGAGACTTTTGTACAAGCGTGGAGAATCGGAAAAAGATTCAACGACCAAAGAGTGCCTTGGCGAAGATCGACTCGCGGTGATCAACGAACTTGTGTGGGGTGCGGTGTCTCAAAGTGGATACAGCATGCTGAAATCCATGGTGGGTAGCGACGTTAACGCAAACAGGGGTCCTTATGGCATGGACAATAATAACGCAATGTTCAACGCTGTTCCAATGATTGTATCAAACGACAAGCCATCATATCTACCTTGTGAAGGCGCATTGTCAGACAGAATCAGAGTGCTGCCATTCTTCAGCACCTTCCTAGAAGGTAATGAGTACCTCGACCACGTTCGTGATTCTAAACGGAAACTAGGTTCTAAGAAATACGTCTTTGAAGCTGATCCGACGCTTCTCGATAAAAACAAAGTGGCTGAAATTTCGAATGCCTTGATGCTTTATATCTGCGCACGTGCTAGATATCTCCGTTTTAACCTCAATGAAATAAAATCTATACGATTTTCGGCAGTGCCGAAGGAGAGCTGGGCTCTAAAAAATAAGCTTGAAGAAGACGCTGACCCCTTGTTCCGGTTCTGTCGTCGTCTGTCAAAAGGTGCTAATTTGAGCGTACGAATATACACTCTAGCCACTGCATTCGAACAATTCATGACATCGAATTACAACAAGGCCCAATTAGAACCTGTGACTGCCTGTTACTCAATGTCAGAAATTATACAGATTCTAAGCGACAGCAATGTGTCTTTTACCGCGACAAAGTTTGATGAGTTGGCAGAAGATTTTCTGTTCATCAACCGACTTCAGTTGGTCTGCCAAAGGATGAATTTTTGGTTTGATTCAACACACACATCTGTTATTGGCTGTGCAATGAGCGGATAGCTTTCAAGATGTCTTAAAAACTATGTGTATCTGTCGTTTTTTGCAAAAGTCAGAATATGGTTCAGGTTGTTCCCATAGTTGCCAATAGACTTATTGTGATTTCTCCATCGCAAATGATATCAAAAGCATGTTCATTGTCGAAGTCGACTTTTTTCATTCACGTGTTCTAGCATGGCTGCTGGTGACAAGTACTTTTCAATGAAATTGTTGATCCGCGTATCTATCCGCCATTTGACTTGATCCATCACATCGGAGAATGTAATTTACTGAACGTAAGTGATGACCGTGTTCCAGCGCGCTCAAATTGCCAACCGAAGTAATTAGTCAGGTTAATGACTGTGTGGGCCAGGTCTCCCGCCGTTCCTAATATTCCAATATTCATTTATTCTCCGTGGAGAAAGACATCGGATCACTTTTCACACATTTCGAATCATAACCATCCAGTTCTGTTGACTTTGGCACGATGCCCGTGACGATCGGATAAATGTCGAAAACAACTTTTTTTCAAGGCATCGGCTGCTAATTGGGCACTGCGCAGTTACAGCGGAGCTACGATTCGAGAGGACTGGTAATCGCAACTCACCAGCTTTTTCCCAACCACCGATCGATTGCCTACGTAATACGTCGATAGCAAATTTTCTTCTCCGGAACCGACGTGCTCGGTTCGAGCTTCGAAAAATCGTTTTCCGATAGCAGAGTGGATATTGAGTAAATATATATAAAGTCTACAACCGGTTTTGAATTCCGTCACTACGTATTCTTTTCAGTGCTTGAGAATGTCTTGTCGAGTGTGATATCGCCAAGAGAATGCACACAGTTCAATGATAAACGAGAGTTGTTCGGAGTCTAGCTCATGACTGATGGTCTGTCGGTAACCTCATGGCTCGTCCAATCTTGCCAGAGAGGAATCGAACCGCATATTACGTATGAACTAAACCGAGCAGTAAGCGGTAATGAACAGACTATGTTCTAAAATTCTGAAAGACTTTGCGAATTAGCAAGGCCCGATTGGCACAACGCCCCAAGTTTCAAGATAATCTGAAACTGAACCCGAAAAAGCATGAAAAAGATGCCCTAAAACTACGAAGTTCGACGTGGTGGGTAAAGCCCAAAACCGTCACAGATCACAGGTCAAGACATTCAGGGTTCAAGATAAGAATTGCAGCACATTAACCCACAACGCCCTTGCTCGATATCACTAGTTGACCGAATGTTAAAGATAGCCGAGTCAATAAAAAAACCAGTATGATAATCTCTCACCCCGCGCATCGCTTCGGGAAAAACCTATCCAGAAATTCGTAAACAGTGTCTTATCTATATTTATATATCCGCACGAATCGGGAATATACATCATTACGTTCACGAACTTCATTCGGGTTGGTCTAGTATTTCAACTACTTCAGGAAAATGAATAAGTCTGCATTGGAACATTTTTTTGATAGAGACGATGTGGCTGGAGAGACAATCTTCCACGAGCTGGCGAAATATGGAGCGTTGAGGGTACTGTACCGGATTTACACACGTACCACCGAAGCATTCGTCGACTTACTGCAAATCAAAAACTACGAAGGTGAGCTTTGCACTCATGTAGCAGCGAAATTTCACAACGGGTCTCTTGCAATACAACTTATCGAAGTTCTAGAACTGATGGGCGCTGATCTGAATGGACGTAACTCATGCGCAGGCGAGACCCTACTTCATAGAACCGTTTACGATGGAGATTACGAGCTGGCAGAGTGGTTGTGCAAACGACCACAAATCGATTTAGATGCGAGAAATTACGCCGGACTGACGGCTTATCAAATAGCCTACAAACGTAACGAGGAACAGCTGAAGGAAATTTTCCGGAAAGCCGGAGCCAACTGCGAAGAGCCTGAAGAAACTTCAAGTGAAGAAAGCGACGGAGAGGAGTGAACAGGCGTCAGCATCACGCTGTTGGTATATTATTTGTTGATTTCCGGATGGTTCAAAATGTACATTATAAAATAAACGAATAAACATACCTATTTACACAAGTAAGCATTATTATTATTATCCCCTAACACCACTATTCTATAATATAGGATGGGATATGTCGAGGTGTGCCCGATAAGCGTAGCGATGTC
Organism: Diadegma fenestrale; assembly: GCA_037043255.1. Classification (NCBI taxonomy): domain Eukaryota; kingdom Metazoa; phylum Arthropoda; class Insecta; order Hymenoptera; family Ichneumonidae; genus Diadegma; species Diadegma fenestrale. The sequence goes on from CM073310.1 coordinate 3,899,131, forward strand.
AAAGATTTGCTTGTGTTCTACAGTGACACGAAAGTTTCTTAAACAGTTTAGTATAGTTTTTGACTAGGTCTTGCAAATTATTATAGGCACGTTCAACATCACAGTAACGGCTTTGTTCAGATGCAATAGTGCATTGGGAAACTGTTTTAGCGCTTCAACTGCTGGCAATAACGAGTCAGTATAGCAGAATCAGTAAGTATACACAAGACAGTTCTTGATGGTTACCACAATCTTTACGTGTACCCGTACATTTCTAGCGAAATGCAACGGTTGATGCATACTATCATATACACAAAGAGGTGACCAAAATGGATGTTCCTTCATGTGTAAGAGCTTCCATAGGAATTGAGAAATACCCGTCAGTGTGACTTCAATAGTACACGTAAGAGTGTTTCACAGTTACTCAATAATACCGGTAACACCTCTATATCGCTACTCGTTACCGTTTTCGTGATCGTACTGTAGGTAGCTTTTACTCACATATTCAGGCGATAAGTAGCTTGGTAACAATTCAAGCGCTTGCAACAGATTCTAGCCATCTGCCGTATGCCATAGAACAACGCGTGGTGGCCTGGATCTGTCCAAGCTTTACAGCTGACGTTCTTTTCTCAGCAACGAGCCTTCGTCAATTCAGATAAGCAATGCGAACGTGATCAAGCACGAGCTCAGAGCCACTGGACGTGCTTCCAATGCGCTTTTGCAGTTGTGATAACCAAGCCAGTCAGTGTCACAGTAAAATGGTATATGTGACGTCATAAAACATCTATTTTACTATATATCATATGTATGTATACTGTTTTACTGTATGTATATAGAGTACAGCAGCTCTCGCGTTACGTTTTTTTTTTTCAATACTGTAGGCGCCCAACCGCTGCCGGGTCTCTTGATTTGAATAAAATATTCAAATGTATCATTCATTAGTGGTCAGCCGTCTACAATGACAATAGCCGTGACTTCTTAATTGGCGGTTAAGTTTCCCAATTCGGTAATCACATGTGGACGCGGGCGTGCCCCAGCGCCAATTCAATATTAATGGATGTCAAACACTTTAGGCATAGAACGTGTACGCGTTGACATGAGACATGATATCGATAGATATTTGTATGTACATGTTGCAGCGTATACACACATACACATACATACACAGTTAACAGTTACAAACTGAAAGACTAGAATCAACGACGGAGGCCTGTTCATTCAGCTACTATCTCAGGAGCTCTGCATCATTGCATACACATCAAGCGCTATAATTCCATAACGACTGTTAGGATGCTAATAAGCACGAAGGCCGTATTAAGTATTCGATTTTGGTTGGCGCATTGTTCGCAGAGCAAGGCTTGCATGAAGACTTGTACCAAGATATGGAGCACCTATCGGGTTGTGTTCACTTTTACAATACACGTCTCAATTTCACTGTGCGTTGAACAGAGTGCAGTGCATGGGTTTTCAACGATCAGGCAACGAAACATTTAAGTTGAATGGAAACAATTATGTTGGGAGTCTACTTGGATATATAACCACTTACAAGCGATCCTAAAAATTGTTGAGCCTCAGACTTCTGAAGAGCGTTGAACACGCTACGGGAGCATGGTACGAAGTGAAGTACTCTTCGGAAAATTTGAGAGCAAACATGAGCTTCTGTCAACTTTAGCACGATGCCAGAGTTCACACAATAAAATCCCAAAATACCATTTCTCGAGGCCATCCGCAGTCACGTACACGATGCTTGGCCACATCCCGAAGCTACAATGCGGGCGCTCGTAATGTCAACCTTATACCTTTTTCCCAGTCAACGATCGATCGCCTACGTATATACAATGCGTCGAACGCAAGTTTTTGTCCTCGGGAACCAACGTGCTGGGTCCGAGCTTCGAAGAATTGTTTTCAGATAGCAGGGTAAAGAAGTAAAGGTATTCCAAGTCTAAACCAGAGAAATTGTCAAGAGAATACATACAGTTCAATGATAAACGAGAGTTGTTCGGAGCCTGGCTCATGACTAATGATTTGTCGGCAACATCATGGCTCGTCCAACCTTGCCGGAGGTGAAGTGAACTGCATATCACGTATATACTAAACCGAATAGTGAGTGGTAATGAATAAACTATTTTCTGGAACTCTTAAAGATTTTGTGGATTAGCAAGGCCCGATTGGCACAACGCCCCAAGTTTCAAGATAATCTGAAACTATGGCCGGAAAAGCATGAAAACGAAGCCCCTAGACGACAGAATTCGACGTGGTGTAGCTTCCAAATAGCATCCAAACGTAACAACGAACAATTTCAGGAAATTTTCCGAAAAGGTGGTGCTGACTGTGAGGAGCCGAAAAGTGGTTCAGAAAAAGCGTTTGTTATTATAGGCAGAAAAATTTACGCACTGACATTGTGATCGTCATTTTTCGGCATGCTGATCGCATACAGGGTACAACTGTCTTGTTTTAACTACTTTACCTAACAGCGGAAAACCATATTACATAGTGAACGTGCGCCAACGCTTGAGCATTCATAGAAATGGACAAGTCCCACCATGTTCGGCTTATTGATTAGGAAAATGAAAAGGCTCAGGACAATAGATAGTCAGTTTAACTGAATGAGGGGTTTTGTTAATCACACGAGATTATGATGCTCTTTTGTAAAGAGTGAATGCGTGCTTCAGTTTCTCACGCGCTGTTGCTTCGCAAGATCAGCCTTTGATTTTTACATTGCTGCCTTAAGCCTTAAGGAATTCGGGAACCCGCCATGATACTACTTGAAGTACATCTGCATAATAATGTGGAATGGCTGTCGCAACGGAATAAAACCTTTTATTTACTTCTAAACGCTAGCCTGACAAAATGTTGCGTTCACTGCGACCGATAACGCTCCTCATCATCGTGTTCGCTTGTGATAGCTATGAAACAATCACTCAACGTGACATTAGTGAATTACACTTTGGGTACTGCTCCGACAGTGCTCCGCTGGCACTTGTAGACATATTCACAGCATTTGAAGAACTAGAACTAGAAGCGCCAGCTTCTAGCACACTAAGCCTCACAGAAGCACTTCTACAACAATGTAATTTGAGCGTCACGATTTTGCATCACACTAATCAAGCACTTGAAAGTAACGTTACCCAATTAATACGGGACTATAAACAATGCGAAAATGACACTCGCGAGCTCAACAATGCCAAACTAAATTTTAAAACTGCGTGGACGACGTGTTTGGCGAATTCGGAGACGATAAACAAAACTCTCGAAAGAACTGTTGCAGATTGTGCACTGAGCAAGCAACAGTGTTTCAACGATTCTCGAAGCAAACAAGCAGAATTGGATGTAAAGGTGGAGGAGCTACGAATCTCAAAGGAGAACTATGGCAAGCTGAATAAAACCATGATGAAAGACCAGCAACGGTGTTTGAACGACTCTCGAAGCAAGCAAGCAGAATTGGATGGAAAAGTAAAGGAACTACAAAACTCAAAAAAGAAGTATGATCAATGCAAAGAAAATACTAGCCGGCTAAATGAAACCTTAATAAAAGATAAGCAACGGTGTTCGAAGGATTATCAAAGCAAGCAAGCAGAGTTGGATGGAAAAGTGGAGGAACTACGAATCTCGAAGCAGAAGTATGATCAATGCAAAGAAAATACTAGCCGGCTAAATGAAACCTTAATAAAAGATAAGCAACGGTGTTCGAAGGATTATCAAAGCAAGCAAGCTGAGTTGGATGTAAAAGTACAGGAACTCCGAATGTTGAAGGGGAACTATGACCAGCTGAATAAAACCATGATGAAAGACCAGCAACGGTGTTTGAACGATTCTCGAAGCAGGCAAGCAGAATTGGATGGAAAAGTAAAGGAACTACAAAACTCAAAAAAGAAGTATGATCAATGCAAAGAAAATACTAGCCGGCTAAATGAAACCTTAATAAAAGATAAGCAACGGTGTTCGAAGGATTATCAAAGCAAGCAAGCAGAGTTGGATGGAAAAGTGGAGGAACTACGAATCTCGAAGCAGAAGTATGATCAATGCAAAGAAAATACTAGCCGGCTAAATGAAACCTTAATAAAAGATAAGCAACGGTGTTCAAAGGATTATCAAAGCAAGCAAGCTGAGTTGGATGTAAAAGTACAGGAACTCCGAATGTTGAAGGGGAACTATGACCAGCTGAACAAAACCATGATGAAAGACCAGCAACGGTGTTTGAACGATTCTCGAAGCAGGCAAGCAGAATTGGATGGAAAAGTAAAGGAACTACAAAACTCAAAAAAGAAGTATGATCAATGCAAAGAAAATACTAGCCGGCTAAATGAAACCTTAATAAAAGATAAGCAACGGTGTTCGAAGGATTATCAAAGCAAGCAAGCAGAGTTGGATGGAAAAGTGGAGGAACTACGAATCTCGAAGCAGAAGTATGATCAATGCAAAGAAAATACTAGCCGGCTAAATGAAACCTTAATAAAAGATAAGCAACGGTGTTCGAAGGATTATCAAAGCAAGCAAGCTGAGTTGGATGGAAAAGTACAGGAACTCCGAATGTTGAAGGGGAACTATGACCAGCTGAATAAAACCATGATGAAAGACCAGCAACGGTGTTTGAACGATTCTCGAAGCAAGCAAGCAGAATTGGATGAAAAAGTGAAGGAACTACGCATCTCAAAGGAGAACTATGGCCAGCTGAATAAAACCATGATGAAAGACCAACAACGGTGTTTAAACGATTCTCGAAGCAAGCAAGCAGAATTGGATGGAAAAGTAGAGGAACTCCGAATCTCGAAAGAGAAGCATGATCAATGCGAAGAAAATACTAGCCGGCTGAATGGAATCATAATGGAAAACCAGCAACAGTGTCTTATCAATTCTCAAAGTCAGCAAGCAGAGTTGGATAAAAAAGTGGAGGAACTACGAATCTCGAAGCAGAAGTATGTTCAATGCGAAGAAAATACTAAACGGCTAAATGAAACGATGATGGACGACAATGAACGTTGTTTGAACAATTCTCAAAGCAAGCAAGCAGAATTGGATGGAAAAGTAGAGGAACTCCGAATCTCGAAAGAGAAGCATGATCAATGCGAAGAAAATACTAGCCGGCTGAATGGAACCATAATGGAAAACCAGCAACAGTGTTTTATCAATTCTCAAAGTCAGCAAGCAGAGTTGGATAAAAAAGTGGAGGAACTACGAATCTCGAAGCAGAAGTATGTTCAATGCGAAGAAAATACTAAACGGCTAAATGAAACGATGATGGAAGACAATGAACGTTGTTTGAACAATTCTCAAAGCAAGCAAGCAGAATTGGATGGAAAAGTAGAAGAACTACAAATCGCGAAAGAGAAGTATGATCAATGCGAAGAAAAAGCCAGCCGGCTGAATGAAACCACAACGCAGGCCATGCAACGGTGTTTCAACAATTCTCAAAGCAAGCAGGCAGAGTTGGATGGAAAAGTGGAGGAACTACGAATCTTGAAGCAGAAATATGGTCAATGCGAAGAAGATACTACCCGGCTAAATAAAACCATGATGGCAGACAATCAACGTTGTTTAAACAATGCTCAAAGCAAGCAAGCCGAGTTGGATGGAAAAGTGGAGGAATTACGAATTTCAAAGGAGAACTATGACCAGCTGAATAAAACCATGATGGAACACCAGCAACGGTATTTGAACGATTTCCGAAGCAAGCAAGCAGAGTTGGATGGAAAAGTGGAGGAACTACGAATCTCGAAAGAGAAGTATGATCAATGCGAAGAAAACACTAGTCGGCTCAATGAAACCATAATGGAGAACAAGCAACGGTGTTTCAACAATTCTCAAAGCCAGCAAGCAGAGTTGGATAAAAAAGTGGAGGAACTACGAATCTCGAAGCAGAAGTATGTTCGATGCGAAGAAAATACTAGCCGGCTAAATAAAACAATGATGGAAGACAATGAACGTTGTTGGAACAATTCTCGAAGCAAACAAGCAGAGTTGGATGGAAAAGTGGAGGAACTACGAATTTCGAAGGAGAACTATGACCAGCTGAATAAAACCATGATGAAAGACCAGCAACGGTATTTGAACGATTCTCGAAGCAAGCAAGCAGAATTGGATGGAAAAGAGCTAGAAATACAAAGATTAAAAGAGACACATAGCACGTCGTTGGCAAATTTGACTTTGTTAATCCAAACTTTAGAAGCATTGAATGAAAATGGCTCGACGGAGCAGAGGCAGCAAATCCTTGATCCGACACCTATGCAAGCCCTCTGTCCTCCTCAAAAGAGCAAAAGCGGACAGTGGCACAGAAATCTAGAAAAAATTTTACTAGTTGTCTCCAGCGTGTGCAAGCTGATAATACTTTTAGTATTGCTTTATAGAGTCTTCACGTTCCATGAGAATTCGCCATCCCAGCCTGCTCATCTACGGACTCACATACTCCTCGCAATGTTGGTCGTTACCACAATAGTTCTAGATGTCATCCAAAGTTTTATGGGATGACCCGATCAGAAGTGAGTTAGCACTCCGATGGCAGGATCGATGATCCATGTGCCGGGGCCACAAAATGTTTACAATTGCTATCATTCTGTGGCTGACGACTTATCAACACGTGCAGCCCAAAATTTTCGACGCCTCTCTCTCTACTCGGTCGATAACTGCTGCAGCATCCTTCGCTGCTTGCTCTTATCGACGGATAATCATGCAAATCCAACTTTCGTCCGGCTCGACGGCTATTGCAAAAATCAAATGATTGTGCAGTAGAAGTTATTAGATTAATGATTCTCCCGAAAGAAGAAGAACGCAGATGGCATTAGAGTATTGGGATCTGACACAAAAATCATAAAATATCTGGTTTTTCATCTTGAGCGACTACAACGGCGGCCACAGACATTTTTCACGCCCACATTTTACACAACGCATGTTCAAGTGCACCGCCCTTCTCGCCACGTTGCTTCATAGCCACGCCTCCGTGTCAGATCTCGTTTCAAGTCAGCCCATATAATGCTTCAAAAAATGTTCAGTCGCCCATCTAAAACAGTCCTGAGTTAACCTCGGCAAATCCTGAAATTCGTGTTTTTTTGCGAAATCTCCACAAACCCATGTTTTCTTCATGGTGTTTTTTATTTTCTCAAATTTCATCACGATCTCTGCGTCATCCATTTTTCTTCCTCAATAATCAAATTTCACAGCGGCGTTAATTATCAGCTCAGATAAAAACTTGACTCGACTAACAAAATTGTCGTGATTCGGAAAAACAACCCAGAATTTCGATTTTTATTTTCAATTTTGTGCTTCCGCGCGGCTCATGTGATTTCATCGACGAACCGAATAAACAACAACAACAACAACAACAAAACATGTCGAAACAACAGGCAAGAGTTGTGATTGTAGGTGCCGGTGCTGCTGGAATTTCGGCAGCTTGTCGATTGTTTGAGGAAGGTTTTCAAAATATCACTATTCTGGAAGCAAAAGATCGAATTGGCGGTCGAATTCATACGGTGGATTTTGGTGAGACTCGAAATAAAATCTCAATAAAATTCCACCGTCGTTTATCGTGATTGTTGCGCACGAATTTTTATTCACGAATTCCAAAATTCCGCGTGACATAAAATATTTCAAAAAAAATCGCGAATCGTTCAATTGTGGTTCAAATTTCAAAATATTTTCAACATTAAAAAACCAAAAAAAAAAATTCCTCGATCTGAATAAAGCCATAAATCGGGCATTAAAATTTGTTCTAGCCGACAGTGTGGTCGATCTGGGTGCTCAGTGGGTTCACGGAGAAAACCAAAACGTTTCGTACAATCTTGCGGCTCCTCATAACTTGCTGGAATCGTCCCACAAACTCAATGACTTTGATAAACATTCCTTCGTCGACTCGAAAGGAGAATTCATTCCAGCTGACCAAGCGAGTCGAGTCTGGAAATTGTATTACGAAATTTCTGATAAGGCATCCGAGGACTTGAAAAATGGAACTGGATCCTACGGAGAATATTTCATCCAAGAGTCAGTAATTTTTGCCTCATTTTTTGCATCATTCACACGTTTTTTTTCCTCCGACAATCACTAGAGTTAAATTAAATCCAAAATTATCCCATTGCGTCGCTTAATCAGGAATCATTTTCACCTGAAAATACAAAATTTCGCAATTTGACTAATTTTCGACAAAAAAAAGTCATTTTTGACGATTTTTTCGGTTTATTTTTATCCGAGTCTGGATTTTTGGTCCAGAGAAAATTGAGAAAAAAATTTGTCGCTTCTTCGGTACTTTATTCGTGGCTAAAAGTTCTCTAGATTTTTCTTAACAATATATTCTCCGTGAAGGCTTCGATGTCCGCTTCCCTGAACCAGGCTTGAAGAGTCGGGTGCAAATCGGACTTGATAACGGTCGATACTTCGTTTTCCGGAACAATGCACCTTAGAATTTGAACAAAATAAACAATCGCTTTTTCCACGTGTCTATTCGATACAAATTGATAATTCTTGGACATGCTTTTTCTTTGGAAAAATGAAAGAAAAGAGGGTGCGATTTATTCAGGGGAAAAATTTGTTCTAAGACTCACCTGACTCTATTGTTGCAACAATTATTTTTGGCGTACTCAAATCTCATCAGGGAGTAAATGTATTTTAAATATTTTGTGTCCAGACGTCGATTTTCAAGCTCTTTGGCGGGTTCTTGGATCAAACTTTTTATATATCCTTTGGTCAGGATCGGGACGACGTAATTCACCTATAGTTTGCGTCTCTTTTCAGTAAATTTTTAGGGAATCGACGATTGTTGGGATTGTTTGAATTTCTTTGGGTTTGTTCGGGTTTGTCCGAATTTTTTTGAGTTTTAAATGATCGAATTTGTGAAATCACGACTCGCCTGTTTGAAACAATCGTCAACAAATTCCTCTGCTCTGCTGTACACGTGTTTTTCCTGTTCCTCTAGCATGACCACCCCAATTTTGGGCTCCTTTGCTCTGAATATTTTGGCTGTGTTTTTCGCTGTCGTTTCTCCGTCTTGCGCAAAAGTTAGTAAAACGATACTCCCATAATATGGCGGGGACTGAACAGAAAGACAATAAAAATTTCCTACAAGTTGAACATTTGCTGCGACCCAAAATTCCAAAATACCATGAAAATCAACTTATCCAGGAGTCCAAAATGATTTTTTCCAGTTAGCTTGATTTTTTAATTTCATTTCTCGTTATTGGGCCAAAAAATGGAATTTTTCGTTGACATTTTCATCGGGAAAAGCGAATCGCAATAAAGTTTTGCAATCGCAGTGACTCTACTCACTTTTTTATGTCGCTGAGTCTCAGAATTTGGAACTGCGTCACTCTCCGGATCGCAGGGTCTCGTTGGTAATTCTTTCTTCACATTTATCACGGGAGTGAGAACCATCGGGGCTCTTGGAATGTATTTTGGTTTTCGTAGGCCTGAAATTAAGAACGACGAAGAAAATTGGAAAAAATTCGGTTTTTATATTTATAAAGTAAAATTCACCATTCGGGCTCTCCTTGAGGTCGAGAAATTCAATAAATTTAGTCAGATCCTCGTGAATCCTGTTTACGATGTCCAATCTACCAATTTTTTGAAGAGCCAGTAAAATCTTGTCCAGTGTCGCTTCGCTCCATTGCACATAGGCCAGGAGGACGTAATAAGTTGGATCTTGCAATCCTTTGAAGTTGTAATCTATGCACTTTGCAAAATTCGAGATTATTAAACGACATACAATGAGCAAAAAATTACAGGTGATAAAGCAGCGAGGAAACAATTTTTTAGCACAATTTTAAATTAATAAAGAAATAAATAGCGAAAATTCGGCGAATTTTGGCATAAATATAGTGTAAAAAATAAAATCGACCAATACGAACGATTTTTTAATGAATTTATTTTGAAACTCATGGGCATTTTTTAATATTGATTCAAAAACGAATCGCGAAAATTCATGGAATCTTAATTTTTCGATCAAAATTGCGTAAACAAAAAAATAGCCACCACAAACGATTTTTTGATCGATTTTTCAATCAAATTATACAATTCCATTGCATTATGGAATTTTTTTCTCCAAATTGTTTTATTCTATTTTTGGAACGAATTTTCACGCATAAAATCGATGATAATGAAAAAAAATCAGTTTACTCGTCTTTGTTTGGGTTTCGTCAGTTTTTTTGTTCTGGTTTGTTTGCATTTTTGTTGAACTCACTTGTATTTGTTCCAAGGAGAGTCCCAACTGTGCAGCAAATTCCTGCCAGCCACTGTACAATTTTCCATTCGCGGTAGCACTGAGTAACAAACACAATTGATGGAGCAGAGATTTGGCTTCGTTCTCAAAGAGAAAGGCAGCATGAATATTAGCAGTAAGACGTTGAGAATTGAGAGCCAAAGTTTCCAAATTTGGTGGGCCTTCGACTTCGTTTCTCAATTTTTCCAACACAGGATCTACGTTTCTGTAAATGCAAACCAAAAAAGTTAATTTTCTTGCTCAAATTCCACGATATTTTGTCGAATCGATTTACCTTTTTAATGCCATGATGAAAAACAATTTCAATCAATATGTCGTCCAATTAATTTATCATTTTTCCTTCATCGCTTCGTACCGCATCAACTGTTCATTTTATCGTTTTTCCTTGTGACTTTTTCTCACGCGTACGCCTCACAAGCGACACCGAAAGTGATCCCCTCCACGTGCATGCTCAAGGCCCACGACTAATGACTCATATCAAGATGATCATTCATGAGTTTCACTCGCTTCTCCATTACCGCGAAAATTTTAAAAACAACAACCGTCATAAAGTTCGCAACGTTGGGATTGGACGAAAAAAAGTCTCTATCAAGAAATTCTATTTATTATTTATAAGTATTTTTAATTATTTATAGTTATTCATAATTTTTTATAATTTATTGTGTGTCTTTGCTATTTATGATTTATTATTCAATTTTCCATGACAAAACGACTTTATTTAGGGTTCTTTAAAAAATTTTGTATTCAACGTTTTTGGCCACCAATGCTAAAAGTTTTCTTCCGATGAACAATTTTCTGACGTTTAGAATTTGAGATATTTAATTTACAATTTTTTATTTCCCTAATCTAAACGCCTGTGAATTCGAGTCACGTTTCGTTAAAAAATTGCAAAAATCGAGTTGCACGAAAAAATGTGTTTATGATTTTTTTTGCAGATTGCCAGAAGAGCTATGAGTCGAAAATTCGAAAGAAAAATCTTAAATACATTTTTTTGCAAGAAAAACCGAATTTTCGTTGCATTACAACAATGCAATTTCCTCTAATGTGTTTTTTTCCTTGCAGATTTTACAAACATCACAAAACTCGTCCATTTACCGACGATTCGAGGGCCGAAGAATTTTTGGACTGGATTCATCGATTCGACAATTCCATACAATGCAGCGACGATTGGTTCGACGTCTCGGCGAGGGGAATCACCGAATACAAATCGTGTGATGGCGATCTCCTTCTCAACTGGAAAGATCGAGGCTACAAAACGATTTTCGATCTTTTGATGGTTAGCCCTCGACTGCACTGGCAATTTTTTCGTTTTCAATTAGCAAAATTCGTCGTGAAAAAACTCTTCGTTTTCGGTTTCAGCGAAAATTTCCCACCGGACAAAAAACGTTGCCCATAATGGAGAAAATAGAGTTCGGCAAAGAAGTTTCCTGCATCGATCGCACCTCCAGCACCGATTTAATCGTAAGGACCTCCGAAGGGCAACAATTCCTCGCAACCCATGTCATATTTACAGCATCCTTGGGAGTCCTCAAAGAACAACATTCCAACATTTTTGTGCCGCCCTTGCCGGCGAAAAAGCAACTCGCCATAAAGGTAAATTGAAAAAAATTCATGAATTTTGATCAGATGCAAAAAAATCAATGAATTTTGATCGGTTGGAAAAAATTCTTCGATTCACCGTTTAATTTCGACGAAAAACTAGGGCCTGAGCATCGGAGTCGTGGCGAAAATATTCCTCGAGTTTCCTCATCGATGGTGGCCCGAGAATTCCGCCGGTTTTGGTATGCTCTGGTCCAAAGAAGATAAACGTCAATTCCTGGCCACGAATGGACCGGTAAATGCGTTAAAATGAAAGAAAAAAAAATGCCTGCATTTTCCATCGAAGGAACAATTTGAAAATTCAGAGACAATCGATTTTCAGGAAAAAAGCTGGCTGTGCGAATTATTCCAATTCTTCACGGTCGATTATCAACCGAGAGTTCTCTGCGGGTGGCTCGTCGGTCAAGCGGCCAGAGACATGGAGCAATTGAGCGAAGAAATTGTAAAAAACGAGGTTTACGAATTGCTGGAGAAATTTTTAGGCAAAACGCATAACGTAGCCAGGCCGGATCGCATAATTCGGTAAATTTCTCCTTCATCTTGATAGATTTTGGCGAAATACTTTTCAAGACTTTGATAAATAATCAAAATAGTTTTTAACCGTTTTGTCGAAACGATTTTTAGACTTTTTTGAACTTTTTGTCTTTTACGTCCTGCCACTCGTATCTCACGTATTTGAAGAGAAAAAAATCTGGAAAAATTCTGGAAAACTCTCCATGGATTCTACTTTGAGGTTTCATAGTTTTTATAGTCGTTGGATTTTTTCATTTTCAAATAAAACGTCTCAAAAAACGAGATTTTCGAAAAAAAGTTGTCGCTTGGGTCAAAATGACCCATGCGATCCACGGACGGTTAATTACTCGATTCTCAAAATATTAAAATTCGAAAATAAATTTTCTTTCGATTGCCGTTTATATTTCACGTATTTGGAGAAAAAAAAATTGGAAAAAATTCTGGAATACTCTCCATGGATTCTACTTGACGATCCATAGTTTTTATAATCGTTGCATTTTTTTATTTTCAAATAAAACGTCTTAAAAAACAAGATTTTCGGAAAAAAGTTGTCGCTTGGGTAAAAAAGACCCACACGATTCACGGAGGGTTAAAATTAGTTCGATACCTCATTTTCTTCGTTATTTCATCATTGTGAGTCAATCATTCACACTTTTTTACAAATTCTAGCACAAAATGGTACTCGGATCCCCATTTTCGGGGCTGCTACAGTTACCGAAGTATGGCCGCCGAGAAACTTGACGTTTGGGCCAAAGATTTGGCTCAGCCCATACTCGATAAGAGTAAAAAACCAGTAAGCCTGTTATCCACCAAACAAATAATTAAAATGAAACTTGAATAATTGAAATTGCAAATTTTCACCACAGAATCCATCTCGATCTTGTAAATTAGTAAAAAAAAATGTTTATTTCGTTTTTTTTTAAACAGGCGCTACTTTTCGCTGGCGAAGCCACACACGATCGATATTATTCAACGGTGCACGGTGCGATCGAGACTGGCTATCGCGAAGCGAACAGAATTCTGCAATATTACAGGTACGAAATCTCAAAAATTCAGCTACACCCAAAAAAATCGAGTTTTTTTCCTCAACGTCGTTTTTTTTGTTGGTTTCTGTGGAATTCATTTACCATTGAAATTACGAGCAGACGCAGTCTGATTTAATGGACATTTACACTCTGGACAATTGATTCAATTAATAGACAAGTGCGCCGTGTTTTTTTTTATTTTTTAATCACGAAAATTCGGCGTTTTTGAGACCAAGAACTTTGCCGCATTAAAAAAACGAGTATAAATCGTAAAATCGACAAGATACAACGAAAAATCGTGAATAAATTGATTCGCATGGTTTGTTTCTTTCAATTCTTAGGCAATTTGAGTCTCACCTCTAACCAGAGACCACAAGCTTCGTTGTGAATGGAGGACGGTAAAGTCGACATAGTTTTTATATCGTAAATGTAGACAAACAAGTAGTTTTTTTCTTCTTCAATCACATCGCTGTAGAAAATCGAATATTAAAGAAAAAAAATGATTAAAATTCGAATAATCGAAAAAAACGCACACTTTTTTGCACGGATTTATCGAATTTTGAAAATTTTTCCAACGCACTCTCGCACACAAGGACAAAAATTCTTCGATTTTGCAAAAATCTTTGTTGCATGATCCTCCAGACCTCGAATTCACTTTCCGAACTTATTCGCGCTCATCGAGAGTTACAATTTAATGGTGATTAAGGCAGGTGACTAAGACTATCGATATACCAGAGGAGACGGATTTCACACAAGATGTTCAAAGTTCTTTTTATGAAAAAACGAGACTCGTCATCGTCGGCGCTGGAATCGCTGGATTGGCCGCTGCCAAAACTTTGGAGGAGTCCAATTTTCACGACTATTTGATTCTTGAAGGTAAAACGAAAATCAAACAGTCTCTAAACCCAATTTATTCACGTTGTCAGTTTATTAATTTATTCATAATTATAATTATAATCACTAACACGTTGTCAAATTTTTTTTACTATTTGTTCGTATTTTTCAAAACTAAATTTAATTTTAAAAATTGTTTCAATATTCATAATTATATTGAATTATCGAAATTTATTTAATTTTCATAACTTATTCAGTTTTAAAAATTTATTCAATTCTCGCAATTTAATAAATTTTCCAAATTTATTCAATTTTCAGAATTTATTCAGTTTGCAAAGTTTATTCAATTTTCAAATTTTATCCAACTTTCAAAATTTATTCAATTTCCAAAATTTATCCAAGTTTTAAAATTCATGCAATTTTCAAAATTTAATCCAATTTGATTTCATTTTTATACAATTTTTTAAATTCAATTCAATTTGAGTAAACAAAAAATTATTCAATTTCGAAAATTTTATTATTTATTAATTTCTGGAAATTGGCTCAAATACGTTTCCGCAGCGCAAGACGAAATTGGAGGTAGAATCTGTTCGATCGAGTGGAACGATAATTGGATAGAAGCTGGAGCACAATTCTTGCACGGCGATGAGAGTGCGTTAGGGAAATTTGCGAGGAAGCACGAGCTTCTGTCGGAGAAAGAATCGAGCGAAGGCCAAGGGATTTTCGTACGCGACGATGGCAAGTCGATAGACAAGCGACTGGTGACCGAAATTGATAATTTCGTCTGCGACACTCTCGAGGATTGTGAAAAATACGCGTACGAAGATACCGAGCACGAAAACTTTGAAAATATCGCCAAAGTCCTGCGAACAAAAATGCTCAAATTTCTGAGATCGAAAAATGAAACTTCGACAATTCGACGCATGCAAGAAGACATTTTTGAGTGGATGGTCAAGTTTCTCGTCATCGATAATTCCTGCTACACTCTCGACGATCTGTCCACGAAATATTGGGGCAAATTTCGAGTAAGATCATTTTTAGTGGCGGTAAAATTTTTTTCCAGTTGTCAATATCAATGCGCTTGAAATTTCCCAAAACATCGAAAAATCATATCTAAAAAAAATGTCCAGATTTTTGGGCGTGTGTTCTGGCACTGTAAAATTCAAATCGTTTATAACTCGATAACGGATCGAGCTAAAGTTCTCCCGTTTTGCACAGATGTTAATCCATACAAACTCTTCATTCTCTGAGAATTTTGTCGGAATACCTGAAAAAAAATCCGAATTCTACGGCATTTTGAAATTTTCAAAAAAAGTCTGGCACCGCTCTAGCTTCTGCATGCAAATTTTAAGATTTTTGAGTCATTTCTGTTTTTCAAATCTGAGTTCTCCAACAAATCGTCTAAACGCTTGAATTTTTGCAAATTTTCCAAGATATTGCGTACAAGTCCGTAGTTCTTCTTTGCTTTCTAGAAAAGTTGTCGGAATTTTATAATTCAAATGCTCATTTGCAGCCATTTTTTTATTCTACTCGATCATGATGTTTTTGAGCGTTGAAAAAAAATATTTACGACTTTCCGTTTCCCTCACAAACATTTGAAATTTTGTTCCAGTTCGTCGGAGGCCCCGAACATCTCGTTTTTAAAAACGGTTACAGCTCGCTTACGAAACTCGTGGCAGAGAAACTTGATCGTAGAAAATTGCGTTTGAAGAGTGCAGTAGAAAAAATAGAATGGCAGAGAGCAGGCGAGAAGAATGTCAAGGAAGGTGCGACGAGTCCAGTCCTAATAAGGCTCGATAATAAAAAGCTAATTTCTGCGGATTGCGTGATAGTGACGAGTTCGTTGGGATTCCTAAAAGAGAATAATCGTAAAATGTTTATTCCGGAATTGCCGTCGGAGCATTGCCGAGCGATCGAGTCGTTGGGTTTTGGTTTGATAAACAAAATTTTCCTAGACTTTGGCGAGGCCTGGTGGGAAGTTGGCACCAAAGGAATCCAAATGGTTCACTCGCGAAAAAACGAGAGCGAAGAAATCAGCAACAAAACCGATGAGAAATTTTCTTCCTCGTGGATTTCCGATTTGACCGGATTCGACGTCCTCGATAATCACGACGCCGTTCTCCTCGGATGGGTCGGAGGACGCGGAGCTTACATCGTTGAAAAATTGACCGAAAACGAAATTGCCAACGATTGTCTCGAGGCTTTGAAGACATTTCTTAAACGCGACAATATTCCCAGCCCTCTACGATGCAAACGAACCAAATGGAATGCCAACAAATACGTCAGAGGCGCTTACAGTCACATTTCCACTTCTTGCGATCAAGCCAACATTTCGCCAGCCACTTTGGCTCAACCGATTTGGAGGAGAAACGAAAATTTCGACGATTCGAAGGTGAAATTTTTGTTTTTTCCTTATTTTCTTCACATTTTAAATGTTTTTTCTTTTTATTTTGCGTTTTTTTTCCTTCACAGTCCGTGCCCGTCCTCATGTTCGCTGGAGAAGCGACTCACGAACATTTTTACTCCACGACCCACGGAGCCTACGACACCGGAGTAACGCAAGCCAAAAATTTTCTCCGCCACCACGTCACGGAATAAAGTACAACATTTTTTTCCATTTTTTCCCCATAAAACAAAGTTGGCATTTTATTTTTCAAATTTCGCTCATCAATCACTTGGAAAATTTAGGAGCAAGCAAAAAAATTATGGCTAATGATAAATTTTTGATCGACAATGTTTTTAAATCTCTCGTTACGATTTCCGTTTTAATTGACAATCATTTTTTTTGATTGTACAGACTTATCAACCTGTCGGCTTCTCTCCATCCTGAAGAAACTGCTCCGTTCACCGTTCCGTACTGTTGCGAACAGGTCGCTTCACCAGCGAACAAAACACGCTGAAAAAAAGTGAATTCATAATTGGACAAATTTCGAATCAAACGTTCGAAACGTTTCGTTTAATTTTCGTAGCCAACGAACGCGATAAACGAATTATCGAGAACAGACAATCCCAGAGCCAAATTTTAGAATCTAAATCGATTTTTTTAGCAATCCTGTTCGTTTGCGGATTCAACGAACGCGATAATCGAATTTCCGGGAGCGACGATCTCATTCGATGATTTACCAAAAATTTACAACAATCTCGTTCGGCGAAAATTCTTTGATTCGATTATATAAAGAATTGGCCAATTGTTTCGACTCACTGGTTTTTCGTTCTCGATTATTGGCTCCGCAAGTTGAGCTGCCGTCGCGCCAGATTCGTCAGTTTTGAGGCTGCGATAGCTGTACGTTCCTCTGAAGTGTTTGTTAGTGTGCCACTGCGTCCTGAGAAGTATTTTATTCGCCAATGAAACCAAAAATGAAAAAAAGCTCAAAAAACAATAAAATTACCTCAAAACAGCTGTGGGTTCGGTGAGATTGAAGCTCGTCCCTAAAAATCGATGCAGAAAATCTTTCATTCCACTCAAAATTTCATCTTCCGCTATGTTTTCCATTTCTCGAGCATGGCGACCTGCCAGCCAACCACACAATAAGCCTGGCTTGTGTTCAACCGTCACCACAGAAGCCAGACCCAAGAGCCATGATTTCTTTGGCTAAAAATCAAGAGCGTCAAAATAAACAACGAGCATTGATTACGATCAAATTTAATTCGGCAATTATGCAGTTTGGTTACTTTTGCAAAAAAAAAAAAAGATTGATTTTTCCGTTTAAATCGCCACTGATGAAACTCCATAACTTATGGGGTTTTCCCATAAAAACCCCATAGCTTATGGGGTTTCCCATAAAAACCCCATAACTTATGGGATTTATGGGAATTTTTTTTTTTCCATCGTTTTTCAGAAAAGTGCATAATTACTTGAAATTTTTTCATCGGATTATCGATTCATGGAAATTTGTATCAAATACGAACGTCATTAGCGAATTCATTGCGATGTTCTTCGGTCCAGAAAAAAGTGAAAATGCGAAGTTCGACGTCACTTTCGGGCCACCAGGGTTCCGGATAGAAAAGGTAAATTTTGGCGATATTTCCAAATTCCAGGCCCTGAAAAATGGCACTTTTCCCTCGTTTTTTCGGTTCATCGCCGGCCCAACATTTTCGCTGAGCGCAAGTCGAGTAGATTTTGTCTCGGAATATAATCATTTACGAACCTCAATCGCTTTGACTTTTGTATCAGGCAAAAGTGGATTGAAAAGCTTTTCATGGTCGGCCTTCAGAACCCCAAGGGACGGAGTGACGATGACGTGGTCGGCGACGTACTCGTCACCATTTTTCGTCACCACACGAACCGCTCCGTCAGGATTGTTGTAATTGATTTTCGTCACTTCCGCATTGAGCACCGTCTTGTTACGGAACGGAAGTTCCTCCTCGGGATTCGGATACTTTTTCTGAAAAGCACAAAAAACACCGTAGAAAAAAATGCGGAGAATTCAACCAACTGCGTATCAAAAAAATTGGCCAGCGAGGAACGAACCAACAATATATCGATAAAACTACTGTAAGTTTTAGTTTTCCAATTATGGAGCACGTATCCTTGGCTCATATTGTAAAGACCCCTCGCAGACACTTCAGACCAATCGTCGCCAGCGTGATCGGCCATTTCCATCAAGCAAAACATTTTCAATAATGACTCACGCTTTTCCACCTCGATTTCCGGATGTGCGTCAAAGAATTCATTCATCCTGGCATAAAAATGCATTCTCGACAAATCAGCACAATTGATGCAATTTATATTTTGATTAACATTCAGCAAACGAACGTACTTGTGCGTGTACCAACTTCCCATTGATCCATTTTCATATTCCTCGTCCACTTGCTCTTCAGTAATATTGAAAAAAACAAAATTCAACAAATCGTTGCCCACTTTTTCGGGCAATGGGGAACCTGAGGAACTGCAGACAGTTTGAATTCTCTGCTCACTTGGCTCTTCGATGAGCCCAAGAGGCCAAGCCAAGTCGTAAGCTGCGTTGTTTTCTGCTCCCGTTACCCATTGACCTCCAACGTCGACCATGTGGCCACCTCCGAAAAATCAATTATTCGTTCATTACAATTTTTTGAATAAATATAAAAATTACATAATTATTGCAATATTTATAATAAATATTTTCTTTATTTATTATTAATTCATATTTATACACATCGTCATTTTATTCACACAATATTTCGATTGAAAATTGATATTTTTTATATTAAAATTATAATAAAATGAAAAATAATAATTTTTATAGTAAAATTATATAATTATTGCAATTTTTATAATAAATATTTTCATTATTTATTTCTATTCCACGTTTATACACATTATTAATTTATTTACACAATATTTGATTTAAAAATCAATATTTTCGGATAAAAATTAATAATTAAATGGAAAATAACATTTTTTATTGTAAAATTATATCATTTCTGCAATATTTGTGTGTGATTGTGATATTTGATTTAAAAATTAATATTTTCATACAAAAATTTCAATAAAATGGGAAATAATAATGATTGCAATAAAATTATATAATTGTTGCAATTTTTACAATAAATATTTTCATCATTTATTTTTATTCCATGTTTATACACAGTATTAATTTATTTACACAATATTTGATTTAAAAATCAATATTTTCATATAAAAATTGATAATTAAATGGAAAATAACAATTTTTATTGTAAAATTATGTGATTTCTACAATATTTACAATAAATATTTTCTTTATTTATTTTTATTCCATATTTATACACAGTATTAATTTATTTACACAATATTTGATTTAAAAATGAATATTTTCATATAAAAATTTGAATAAAATGAGAAATAATAATTTTTGCAATAAAATTATTTAATTATTGCAATATTTATGATAAATATTTTCATTGTTCATTATTATTATTGTCCCATATTTATACACATCATGAATTCATTTAAATAATGTTTTGTTTGATTATTTTTATTTTTATTTGCAAAATTTTTTTTTTTTTTTATCGAATTAATTACAATTGCATGTTAAAATGAAATTGAAACTTTATCAACGATCGAGCACTGCGTCGCTTATTCTGTCATGGATTTCTAAAAAGTTTGTCCAGATTAGAATTCGTCTGGTGTTTTTCTGAACAGATAGTGGGTCGAAATGCTCACCGAACTCTTTGCCATAAAGTCGGCCGCCGATTCGATCGTCCGCTTCGAGGATCGTAAGATTGTTGAATCCATTTGCCAAGAGTCGAGTACCAGCAGCCAGTCCCGAAGGACCGGATCCGACGATTATAATTCTCACTGAATCCGCGCTTGCCTCGACTTTGAGCAAGATGCAAAACAGCACCGCGAACGTTGCGGATCGGAGCATTTTCTAGGAATGGTAAATATTCAGCAGCCGCTGGATCTTTTATATTCTCTCTCTCCTGATGATAAATATCGCTTGGATCGCAAATGTGCGAGATGGAAAAATCGCTTTGGCTATTTTAATTAAAGTAATCTCGCTCGATCGTGACCTCGAGGTCAAATAAATATAAATGAAGGTCCAAACTTTTGAGATTAAGGAATTATCGGATGTTATGATTCTTATTCTGACTACGCTCGCGGATAGATCCATTTTTATTCTGTGCAAATGTCGTGTCAGGCAACAAGGCCAGGAAAAATCGGTTAAAGACACAAAAAATATTCGTTTTTCGGATCTCAGCATTTTCATGCCCAATCGGTCGACCTTGATCCATTGTAATCAGTTTTACAGAATTTTTTCTCACCAGCAGTTTATCATTGAAAATAAAAACAAGAATTCATCATGATCCCGCACTTTTCGAATTTTATTTTTCACGAATTTATTTCTCTTGCATAATCAATAGTAATTATGGTGGAGGAAAAATTTTTGATCGAAAACTCATAAGAGCATTTTTTATTCTGCAATTTTTTTTTACACAATCGTTAATAATCGAGACGATTTTTTCATCAATTTTTTTGCCTCGGATAAACTTTTTAAACGGATTTTTCTTCAAATTCTATGCAGTTTTCGGTTTTTCGGTTGCTTCGTGACCGTAGTGTTTCATCAGTCTATCAGCCTCGCGCCAACCAGTCCCGATCGCCCCGTGGACCGTAGAAAACTGATGACTAGAAGTCGCTTCCCCAGCGAACATAACGCGCTGTAAAATCAAATGCAAACATTACTTGTCACATTCGAGCTCAATTATCGATGCCTAAAATCTCAAAAAATTAGTGAAAGCAAAAAAAAATGGAAAAATTGAAACTTTCGTGGATCATGGGATTTTTTGATGGCACTCCGGGTCTTGTGGGCCTTTTTCGTCCTGCCACTGATTTCTCACGCATTTGGAGAGAAAAAAATCGGGAAAAATTCTGGAAAACTCTCCGTTGATTCCACTTTGAGGTTTCATAGTCTTTATAATCGTTGCATTTTTTATTTTCAAATAAAGCGTCTTAAAAAACGAGATTTTCGAAAAAAAGTTGTCGCTCGGGTCAAAATGACCCATGCGATGCACGGACGGTTAATTACTCGATTCTCAAAATATTAAAATTCGAAAATAAATTTTCTTTCGGTTGCCATTTATATTTCACGCATTTGGAGAGAAAAAAATCTGAAAAAAATTCTGGAAAACTCTCCATTGATTCTACTTGACGTTCCATAGTTTTTATAATCGTTGCATTTTTTATTTTCAAATAAAACGTCTTAAAAAACGAAATTTTCGAAAAAAAGTTGTCGCTCGGGTCAATAAGACCCATATGATCCGCGGAGTGTTAATAGGAATCTTACAGGTTTTTCTTGCTCCATTATCGGCTCTGCAATTTGGTCTGCGTGGATACCCTCCCGTTCAGTTTCCGGTGTTCTGTAGCTGTAAGTTCCTCTGAAGTGGGGATTCGAGTGCCATTGACTCCTGCGAACATTTTCACTCAAAAATTTCACTTTTCGCCCAAATAAAAATTCAAAAGCGCGAAAAAAACGTTTATTAAAGAATGAGAGAAAAAAATCACAGTCACCTCAACATTTCTGTGGGTTCCGTGAGATTGTAACTTTTGTCCAAAAATCTATGAAGCGTTGCTTTCATTAGAGCGAAAACTTGCTCGTCCGGAACACTTTCCATCTCTCGGGCACGTGGCCCAGTCAGCCAACAACACAACAAGTTTGGCTTGTGTTCGACGGTGATGATGCTATAAAAACCGAGCAACCAAGACTTCTGAGGCTGAAAATTAAATGCAAATTCAACGATAGACCAAAAATAATGAAATTTATAGATTTTGGGTTTATTCAAAAAATTCATATCTCCGGTAAATTTGCTGGGAGTCGAAAAAATAGTCGAAAATGCGGTGAAAAACGGGAGAACGAGGGGAAAAGGGATTCAAAGGATTAAAAATAAATACGAACATCGTTGATCATTGCTTTTTCGTCTTCGTCAGTCCAGTACAAAATTTTGCCCATATTGGAATTGTCCCACCAGGGATTGTCGTATTTCAAGTAGATTTTTGCGACGCTTCCATATCCAGTTGCCTAGAAACCGGAAAAAAAACTTTGGTCCTTTCTGCTCGTTCGAAAAATGCCCAAACGATCGAAAAAAATCAATAATTTGTGACAAACCTTTATTGCCTTGACTTTTGTTTCCGGCAGAGGAGGATTAAAAAGTTTCTCATGGTCAGCCTTCAAGACCCCAAGGGACGGAGTGACGATGACGTGGTCGGCGACGTACTCGTCGCCATTTTTCGTCACCACACGAACTGCTCCGTCAGGATTGTTGTAATTGATTTTCGTCACTTCCGTATTCAGCACCGTCTTGGCCCGGACCGGAAGTTCCTCCTCAGGATTCGGATACTTTTTCTATCGAAGAAACGACGTCGAGAGTTTCAGATGAAAACAAAACAAGCTCGCCACAAGCAGCAACCAAGAAAATTCAAATTCGATTGATTGTTATCGAAAAAATTAATCGATAATTAACGAACCGTCAAAAGATCGAGCACGAAACCGTACGACTTGTCTTTCCAATTGATCATTTGGTCTCCTTCACACTCTTCATAGTCGTCACCGGACGAGACATCGAACCAACTATCCGCGGAATCCAAAGCCAATTCCAGCAAATTTAATGATTTTTTCAACGGTTCTCGTTGCTCGGTCTTAATTTCCGGATGGTCCTTGAAATACTCGTCCAATCTGAAGAAAAAAAAAGCGAATAATATCGTTGGATTTGAAAAAATTTCGATTTTTCCGGCTGAAAAACAGGGAAAAAATCGAAATTCCTTTTTTTCCCATCTCTACATATGGAAAATTTGTTTGCTCTTTGACCAAGGACACTTTTTTTGCTCACAAGTACGTGTACCAATCGCCCAAGCTACGACTTTTGTATTCCTCCGTCGGCTTTATCGAAGAAATGTTATAGAAAAAAAAATTAGCCAAGTCGGTGCTAGTTTTATCGTCCATTTTCATTCCCGTCGAGTCTAATATTGTTGTAAGTCTTTCCGTGCGGATCGATTTTTCCAGCAATCCCAGCGGCCACGCCATCTCGAATACGGCATTGCCTTTTTCTCCATGAACCCACTGGCCTCCAAGATCCACGGGATATCCACCTTGTTTATTCATATTTATACAATTATTACCTCATTTCAATAATTTCCGTCTAATATAATGTCAATAATTTTCAATTCATACAATTTTAATAATTTTCTATTCCATATGATCTTTGTAATTGCCAATTAATATAGATTTTGATTAATATGATTTTAATCATTTTTTATTGATTGAATTTCAATCATTTTTAATTAATACGATTTCGATTATTACAGCATTTCAATAATTTTCGTCTAATATAATTTCAATAATTTTCAATTCATACAATTTTAATAATTTTGAATATATACAATTGTTGAATAATTTTATATTCCATACCATCTTTATAATTGCCAATTGATATAGATTTTGATTAATATGATTTTAGTCATTTTTTATTGATTTAATTTGAATAATTTTTATTTCTTATAATATGAATAATTTTTAATTAATACGATTTCGATTATTACCTCATTTCATTAATTTTTGTTTAATATAATTTCAATAATTTTCAATTCATACAATTTTAATAATTTTGAATATATATAATTTTTTATTAATTTTCTATTCCATATCATTTTTATAATTTGCAATAAATATAATTTTTAATTAAGATAATTTCAATAATTTTTAATTAACATGTTTTTAATTATTGTTTATTGATTAAATTTGAATAATTTTCATTTCCTATAATTTCGATAATTTTTAATTAATACGACTTGGATACTTTATAATTTCATTATGAAGCAACCGGTGCTCTGGTCTGGTTGCTAGCGTGCTAGTTTCTTAACCAGAGCATCGGGAGGGCCCGGGTTCGATTCCCGGTCGAGGAAAATGAGAAATACGGGCGTGACTAGCTCCAGACGCAAATATGTCGTCAACACAAGTACAAGTGTTGTCGGCATGTGTGTGGCTGTAGTCCGTGTTTACATTTCCCCAGCTCCGCGAAGCGAACCCGGGACCGGCTGTATCGGCAAGGTTTACTGCAGTTTCCTTCGCCCTCGGCAAATGCGATACAGTTGAGTGCAAGTCGGCTGCAGCCGCAAAAAAGGCCAAAAGTTTGGCCAAGTACGCAGAGGAGGAAACTCCTCTGGATCTCATCGAGAATTACAAGGGACTAGAGGGCTCCAGAAGCCCTCAGGGCCCGAGTTCTCGACAACTAACGCACGAGGCTAAGGGGGGAGGCCAGGCTTCTGCACTTCGCGGAGGCCGGTCATACTCCCTGAAACTTCCTGACAAAGAATTGCCCTTCTTTGGGCTCGGGGTCCGTCGTCAGGACTGAGCGCCCGGTAAAAAAGCTCACAATTTTTTTTAATTAATATAATTTTAATCATTAATTCGTACCCTTTCAATCATTTTTCATGAATTTAATTACAATAATTTTCCACTAATATCATTTCAATTATTTTTAATTCATATAATCAATAATTTGTAATTAATACAATTTTATTCATTTTCAATTCATATAATTTGAATATTTTTCAACATATTTTAACATAATTTTAATAATTTTTAATTCATACAATTTTAATAATTTTTAATCAATATGATTTTGATAATTTTTTGATAATTTTGATTTTTGATAATTTTTCATATAATTTTCATAATTTGTGAATAATTCAATTTTAGTCATTTTCAATTCATATAATTTTAATAATTTTTAACATATTTTAACATAATTTCAATAATTTTTAATTCATATAATTTTAATAATTTTTAATCAATATGATTTTGATATTTTTTTTATTCACATGAATCTAAATTGATTAATCATTAAATAAAATCGTAATAATACAAATTTTGATATTGATTAATTAACTCAATTTTTATTTGAAAATTTGATTGTCCGCGAGCGATAAATTTATCTAAAAAATATTGGATGGTAAACGAACCAGAAGAAAATCTCATTTCAATAGTTTTCTTTGCAAAATTTGAATCCTCCGATTGAAAAAATGAAACTCACCAAATTGCTTGGTGCAGACTCTTCCGCCGATCCGATCCTCGGCCTCGAGGATCGTCAGGTTTTCAAAACCATTTTCCAAGAGGCGAGCGCTTGCAGCAATCCCCGATGGTCCACAACCAACGATTATGATTCTCGGAGCTGAGCTCTCGTGATGAGCTTGAATTTGCGTCAAGCAACACAAAGCCAAGATTGTCGCTCGGCCAAACATTTTCTTTCAATGAAACTCGTCAAGTTTCTCCCAGCCTTTTATATCGTAATCTTTATCTCATTATGTCATTCGAACTTTAATTATTACAAGTCAAGGTCAAGCTCGGAGGCAAATGCACAAAATTGGAAATGCTGAATTAGAAAAAAAAACAAGCTAAACCCTCCGCTCTTATTAAACTATTGACATCATCGTGCGTAACTGCATTCACTAAATCATACGATTTGCAGCGTCTAAAGTGTCAAGGCTGTCGCGATTAGATTTCGATTCAATTTTTACTGTAACGATAATAATTCATCCATTACATAAGCAGTTTCGTATTACAATTTCTAGACCCAAAAACATTTAGAGGGAAAAAAAAAATTCCAAAAAATCCATATACTTTGCATTTTCGTGTTTAAGGCACTCGGTGCGACATTTTCAAGACGGCACAAAGACTTGAGGGGAAAAACTAGTCCGAAAAAAACTGAAAATCGTTTTTTTCCAGGGAACCAATTTCCGAGGGAACGAACAACGATAGTCGGACGAAATGTCGTTTCATTTTTATTTTTTATTGACAATAGGAGTCAAATTATACACTATCGTGAATATTTGTTGAGGGTTAACATTTATTTAGGGGAAAAAAAATTCTGCGTGCTATCGACTGCGTTTATTTCATAAATCTACAAAAATCAAGATGCCAGTCAGTTTTTTTATAATTCTCGTCCATTTAGGCAGAAATCGCCGAGAATTTGAACGTAAAAAGCGATTTTCCCGAATTATGTAATTTGCTAATTAGGAAATGGATAATTATGGTGAATAATTCGTCCGAATTTCCGATGAAAATTCGAGAAAATCGATCCTGAGTCTGATTCATCGTTTCATCTAATTTTTACTTTTTTTCTATAGTTAAAATCCATGGCGTTGAGTCAGGGGACAATTATTTTAGCCAGAGAAGAAAATTCAGGGGCCGCTCGTTTTTTCGCGGATTTCTGACGCCCGTAGAGCTTTATCAATCGATTTGCTTCGCGCCAGCCCGAACCGATCGCTCCGTTCACCGTTGACGAATGCTTCGTCGACGTCGCTTCCCCAGCGAATTGTAAAATCTTGAATTAAAGAAAAAACGATTGAACAATAGCGGGTCATTCAGACCCGGATTTTTTTCCCGCAATGAAAATTACTCACTGGACTCCCTTCGTGCATAATCGGCTCCTGGAGCTCGGCAGTCCGGACCCCGAGACGTTCAGTTTCGAGACTCCGATAACTCCATGTTCCTCGAAAATGTTTGTTCACGAACCATTTGCTCCTAAAATTGTAAATTTTTTTTTTTCCCAATCAAAAAAACTTTTCAAACGAAACGACTTTGTATAAAAATTCTTCCAAAATTCTTCACAATCTTCTTTCAAAATTTTGTATAAATGTTCTGTGCACCGAAACTAAAAATTTTCTGACGTTTAGAATTTGAGACATTGAATTTGCAATTTTTAATTTTCCTCATCCAAACCCGTGAAAATTCAAATCACTTTTGGTTAAAAAGTTGCAAGAATCGAGTCGCAAAAAAAATGTATTTGGGATTTTTTTGTAGATTGCCAGAAAGGCTTGGAGTCGAAATTTTTGTAGGAAAATCTTGAACACATTTTGTTGCAACTCGTAAACGCCAACGCGACTCAAATTTACACGAGCTTGGGTGGGAAAAGGGAAAAATTGTAAATATGTCAAATTGTTAACGACAGAAAATTTTTCTTCGTATGAAAAAATCGTTTTTATACAGAATTATTGAAGAATCCCTTGGAATTCCTTTGTAAATTTTTCAATTTTTGGAATTTTACAAAATTTAAATTTACTGTATTTAAATTTTGTAATTTCAAATTTAAATTGACAGAATTTACAAGAATTTTTTTACAGAATTATCGAAGAATCCTTTGGGATGCCTTTGTAAATTTTTAAATTTTTCAAATTTTACAAATTTTAATTTTAATTGAATCATTTGAATAAATAATTAAATAAAATTTTACAAAATTTAAATTTATGGAATTTAGATTTTGTAAATTTTTGTAAATGGGATTTATTTGTAAAGCCCCTTCGTAATACGTCAAAAAGGAAAAATTATTCACCGTAAGATGGCCGAAGGCTCGGTGAGATTGTATCTCGCTGCGAAAAACTGATGGAAAATTTCTTTTAGTTGAGCTAAAACTTTTTGTTCGGGTATGGATTCCATTTCGCGAGCATGTGGACCAGCCAACCAACAGCTCATCAATCGTGGTTTGTGTTCGACGCTGACGATTGTGACGATGCTCAAAAGCCAAGATTTTTCAGGCTGTAAAATGGTTCGAATGATAATTAAATCTAATTATTTGAGTCTTCAATTTTTTTGTTTTTCTCTACAAACGTCATTTTCAAGTTCCCTGCGATCTTCGTCGGTCCAGTAAATATTGAAAAAAGCAAAATTATCTATTCCCCACCAGGGTTCAGGATAAAGCAGAAATATTTTCCCCACGTGTCCCAATTGGAGGCCCTACAATCAAAATTTTTACGAATTACTGTAAAATTCAGTTTTTCTGGAATTCCGACAAAAAAAAAAGGAAATTCCCTGCGAACCTGAATCGCATTGACTTTCATTTCCGGTAGTGGTGGATTGAACATTTTCTCGTGAGTGGCTTTCAAAACTCCCAGAGAAACTGTCACGATCACGTGCTCAGCACGATACTCGAATCCATTCGTTGTCGAAACTTTTATCACACCGTTCGGAACGTTGTAATCGATTTCAGAAACCTCTGCGTTCAGTACCGTTTTGTTCAGAACCGGAAGTTCCTTCGTAGGGTCAGGATATTTTTTCTACGCAGCGAGAGTTGATCGTCAATCGCAATGAATCAAGTTTTTTCTCAATTTTCAGCAAATAATAAATGAATAACTAATTTTGTATATAATAATAAATAAATAATAAATAAATAATAATAAGAATAATAAATAAACAAAAAATAATAAATAAATAATCAATAATCAAGGAAAATCCAACTTTGAGCGTTAAAATTTTGGACTAAAATAAAAAAATGTTTAAAAGCCAGAAAGTTGGTTGGCTTTTTTTATTCCCAGGCAACATGTGATCCTCCCGAGTCGAATAAATTTTTTAATTCAAAAATGGAGTAATTTTTTTTCAAATATTTCAAATATTCAGGAAAAAACGAACGAACCATCAAAATATCGAGAATCGTGCTGTATCCTCTGTCTTTCCAGTTCAGCCCTTGGTCCCCGGGGCACTGGACATCTTCGTGATAGGCGGAAACGTTGAACCAACTGTCGGCAGCCGCTCCGGTCATTGAAAACAAATCAAACATCTGCAGCAAAGATTTCCTCTGCTCGCTCGTTAGTTCGGGATGAGAATCGAAACGCTCATCGAACCTGCAATTTTATTTCGAAAAATCAAAATCCGCAAGAGAGACGAGAAATTTGAAAAGAGCAATCTGTTAACTTGAGCCTGTAAAATTCTCCTTCCGATCTGCCCACATATTCTTCCGGCATGATGCCGTTCGTCAGATTGAAAAACAATTCGCAAAGGTCATCTGCAATGGGCTGCGGAATGGCGGATCCCGAAGAACTCAACAGTGTAATGTTCCAATCGGAGTCCCAATGCTCCAGGAGACCGAGACGCCACGCAAGCTCGTACACCACATTATCCTCTTCACCGTGAACCCATTGCCCACCGAGATCCACCCAATAATCGCCTGCATTAAAAAAGGACCAAAAAAATCAATCGATTCTCATGAAATTCAAGAATCTCGATGATTTCAACAAGAAAAAAAAATTGCAGCTTCATCTGCAACCAATTATAAACCAAGTCGATGCATTTTTTCAATCGCAATCCTGCGACTTGTTATTTTTGTCACGAAAAAAATGATTCATTTTCATAAAATTGAAGAATTTCGATGCTTTCGAGAAGAAAAAAGAAAAATATATTTATTCTCAACAAATTCTAAACGGTCTATTCATTTTTTTGAACATTCGATGCATTTTTTAAATCGAGCATTGTCATTCGAGCACCGATTTTTTGTTTTTTTCTTTTCGTCGTCTAAGCGAATCCACTGTTTTTGTTTTGGATCACGACAAAGGAACAATTCTCATTGCTGAAGTATTTTGAACTGAAAAATACTCACCGAATTTAGTGGTGTGGACTCTTCCACCAATTCGATTTTCCGCCTCGAGAATGGTGACATTGTCGAATCCATTTTGCAGAAGACGGGAAGCGGCCGCGATTCCGGAAGCGCCAGAGCCAACGATAATAATTCGCGGTGATTGAGCGAGTTCGCCACGGGCTGGTAGAAAATTGCACCAGCAGAATGTCACGAATAAGGCGCGTCGGAGCATCGCGATCTTTGACATTTGAATGCACCGAATATATTAGGTCTATACGTGAGCATGGATCTCGACTAACTGAGCTATTTCGTAATCAGGAAACAGCTGCGTGCTAGCCAAAATATGCCACGTTTGCTCTTACTCGTCTTCAATGTCAACTTGGCCTATTTATTTAATCGAGATTAATGATTTTTCATTAATAAAAAGTCCTCGATATCTTGGGTCAAGTGCCACGGGCTCGCCAGTCGCTTAATCCAATAGAAAACAATTATCTCAGCAGCAAAAACCGCATACAGACTAAATCAAAAAGGCTGCAACATTGTAATTCATTCTCAACGTCACTAAAATTGTCGTGGCACCAAATAATAGAGGCAGTTACAATTTTTTTTCATTATTTACCAAAAAATTCGAGCTGCAAATCATTTTTATTTGAAATTTTCAAATTTTGCATTTTCAAAACTTCCTCGTTCCAATTATTTTGGGACAGAGACGAATTTTGAATTTTTTTCGATTCCGAAAAAAAAAGTAATTCACGTGCGTTCGAATTTTGCCATTTAATTTTTTTTGCAGCCTTGCAAATGTCTACTGAAGACAAAAGGATTTATGGTAAATCTGTCGAACGTTATATGATTTTTATTTTATTTTTTTATGGGGTTTTATGGTGAAACTTTCGATTTTTTTATCCTCAAAACTTCCTCATTCCAATAATTTTGGGACAGAGACAAATTTTGAGTTTTTTTTCGATTTCAATTTTGAAAAATATCACGTAGGTTCGAATTTCACGATTGAATTAATGAATTTCATATTTTTTTGCAGCCTTGCAAATGTCTACTGCAGACAAAAACATTGATGGTAAATCTGTCGAACGTTATATGATTTGTATTTTATTTTTTATGGGGTTTTATGGTGAAACTTTCGATTTTTTCATCCTCAAAACTTCCTCATTCCAATAATTTTGGGACAGAGACAAATTTTGAGTTTTTTTTCGAATTCAACTTAAAAAAATATCACGTGGGTTCGAATTTTACGATTTAATTAATTAATCTCGTACTTTTCTGTCTGTCTTTGTCTTTAAATCTGTCGAACGTTATGGCAAGTTTTTCATTTATTTTTGTTTTTTATGGGGTTTCATGGTGCTTAATTATTAAGCTCGTGCGAGGTGAGAAATGTCGTTACGAACTAAAATGATCGTGACATCGTGTGGGACTAAAAAAACGAATTATTTTGGATAATTCAGAAAAAAAACTGTCGTAAGGGTTCAAATGCTGAATGTACTAAAGATTCATGGATCGTGCAGAGTCTCCGAAGTCTTGGACTCGTGTTGGTTGTAATATTTGATGAGCCTGTCAGCTTCTCGCCATCCGGTACCGATCGCCCCGTGCACGGTCGAATAATATTGCGGATGTGTCGCCTCGCCAGCGAATAAGACGATCTACGAGACGAGCAAGTCGACAACGATTAAAAATCCAGAAAGGGACAAAATTTTTGCCTTCCAGAGTCAAAAACGACCCCGGGCGACTCGAAATCCTTTTCTCCCTTCGTTCTCCCGTTTTTTTGTCATCGTTTTACCGCATTTTTTACTAATTTTTCGACTTCAAGCCAAATCGCCCCAGACTCACGTAATCCGGCATTAACATACGAAAATAATGAGCCCTGAACCCTTTTCGTTACTAAATTTTCCAGGAGATAGGAATTTTTCAAAATTGGCCTCATTTTTGACCCCAGGTTGCCGGAACAGTTTAAAAAAAACATGTTCGACGTTCTAGAGTTAAAAATGAACTTACGGGCTTATTTTGCTTCGGTATTGGCTCCGACAGATGAACTGCCATGGCACCCGATTTTTCAGTCGCCAAGCTCCTGTAACTATACGTGCCCCTGAAGTGTTTGTTACTGTACCATTGACTCCTGGAAGAGAGGACAAAAAAATAAGTCAAAATTGACGTTTTATCCATAAAAAACGAAGAGACGATAAAATTGTTGTGAAGTCCGAAATTTTTTTTAAATTTCACCTCAACATTACAGTCGGTTCTGTCAGGTTGTAAGTCTTGCCTATAAACCTGCGTAACAAATCTTTCGTCTGATTAAAAACGAGCTCCTCCGGTACAATTTCCATTTCTCTGGCGTGTCGTCCACTCAGCCAGCAACATAACAATTTTGGCTTGTTCTCGACACGCATTACTCCGAAAAGTCCCAACATCCACATTTTTTCTGCCTAAAAAGAATTTCGATCATAGCAAAATGCGATTTTTTTTCTTTGACCATCTTTAATACGACTTGTTAGGGTTTTTATTCTGGAAATTAGTTTTTTTTCAAGACACGAATGGAATCGATTGGTTTTGCATGAAAAATTTCCCAATCGATCGATTCGAGTGAATATTTAAATAAAAATAATAAAAAACAACGAAATTTACATGAATTTTCTTACATCGAAGAACTTTCAAGGACGTTCTATCGCGACGGTGAAATCCAAATTTCCTTTTTCGGGTTTTCTTACGTACAAAATGGTTTGCGAGCCCAAGTTCATGAAACCAAGTTCTTACAAATTGACCAAAGAACGACATACTCTAAATTCATGATTGTCCGAGGTAATTTGAATTTTTTATACAATAAACAAAATTTAGAAAAAATTTAAGGACCGATTTTTTCGAAAAACTGGATAAAACTTCTTCGATGTTGCGTAAAAGCGTGTGCAAAGTTTTCAGAGGCTTCACCATTTAGAAATTGAAATATTAAATGTTGAAAATTGCAACTTTTAAGACGCGCTCTTATGAGAAAGTACTGAAAATTGTGATTTTTATCAATAAATATCTCGACTTTTACTCAATGAAACCCCTTAAAATTTGTGTGGTGGAAATTTGAAGGAATTAAATGGAGACTTACGTTTCCTTCGATCTCGTCTCTATCGTCTTTGGTCCAATGGAAAGCAAACATGTGGGTTCCATTTCCGGTGTCCCACCATGGTTCAGGATAAAACAAATAAATTTTAGCCACCGCGCCAAATTCCAGGCCCTGAGAAAAGCATCGCAGCTCACAATTTCCACTCGTTCATTTTTACTCCGAAATGAAGCAGTAAAGTGAGAAAAGTATTGGAGCAAATTTTACGAACCTCGATCGCATTGACATGGGATTGTGGCAATTGCGGATTGAACAGGGTCCGATAATCAGATTTTAAAACACCCAAAGACGTTGTGACGATAACGTGATCGCCGAAATACTCGTTTCCGGTGGAACTGACCACGCGGACTTTTCCAGAAGAAACGTTATAATTTATTTCCGAAACTTCCGTATTGAAAATCGTTTTGTTCAAGACTCCAAGTTCTTCGGATGGGTCAGGAATTTTTTTCTGCAGAAAGTAAACAAATTTTTTGGCCAAATGCACGTACGATTTACTTTCATTATATTTTTTTCCTCGACGAAAATAAAAATAAAATTCATTTTTTTTCTCAAACTGCTCGAATCTGGTTAAAATCACGATCGCAATAACGAACCATCAAGATGTCAAGAATTGTACTGTATCCTTTGTGTTTCCAGTGAATCGCTTGGTCCCCGGGACATCGAGTATATTCGTTGAGTCCTTTGACCGAAATTTCGAGCCAATCGTCTCCAGCGTCGTGAGCCATTTCAAAAAGATTCGCCATATTTTCCAAAGGCTCTCGTTGCTCCGGGGCTATATCCGGATGAGCCTCGAAGAATTCTTTCATCCTGTAGGCCAAAAAACACTTTTTTTTGTCCAACCGAATGGAATTTTTCAAAATAGAATCAATCAGATAAAATACATCGAATAAATCAAATAAACAAAATTGACCAAATGCATAAAATGCATAAAAATGCATAAATGGAATTAATAAAATAAAGAAAAATAAACACTACATTAATAAAATTCAAAAGAAAATGATAAAATAAAAAATAAATAATGAAATTATTGAGCGGAATCAATAAATGAGATTTACTTAATTTTGTAGTATTCTCCGATGGAATTGTTGAAGAATTCATTGGGGGGTTTGCTCTCAGCAAGTCGGTAGAAAAATCCCATAAATTTTTTGCCCGTAACTTCCGGTATCATTGCGCCGGAAGAGCTAAATAATTTATACGACCAAACTGAATGAGTTTTTTCAAGTAGCCCCAGAGGCCATGCCAATTCGTACGCTACATTGTTCTCTTCTCCGTGAACCCATTGGCCTCCAACGTCGACCCAGTAACCGCCTGGAAAAAAGGTCACGAATCGTCGATAAATAAAATTTAAAAAAATCATTTCAATCGAGATATTAATGAGATCCATCAAATTGAATAAATCGATCGGAGAAATTGGAATTGTCGATTTGGATCAAAACAAACGAATACTGTTGCAATTGATAAATAAAAATAAAATAATAAAATTCCGATAAAATCAAATGCACTCATTAAAATAATGTAAATTAAGCTAAATAATTGTGACTGTCCGTTTGAAATATTTAAATACGAATCGTCCAAAAGCACGTATGAAAAAAAGTTCATCAAATTTTGAATTAACAACAAGATTGACATTTCGTTGGATACGTAAATAAAGAAAATTTTGAAATAATTAAAAAATATTAAGTTGACCATGTTCTACAAAATATCGGGGTTTGTTTGAAAAAATTTAATTTTCAGTCAAGAATTGAATAAATTGATGACAAACGAAATAAAATTTCGAGCGTAATAAATCACCGAATTCGGTCGTGTGGATTCTTCCACCGATTCTATTCTCCGCCTCGAGTATGGTCAGATTGTTGAATCCATTGTGCAAAAGTCGCGAAGCTGCTGCTATTCCGGCTGCACCAGATCCGATAATAATAATTCTTGCTCGGCGGTCCTCAGCGATTACGTAAACCGGTGAAAAGTGGCAAAAAGCGACGAGCAGTATCGCGTTGTACAGCATCATCCTCCTCGTGTATTTTCACTTATTTCAATGACGCCTTTTCTCTGCATCCGATCTCGTTTTATATCTAATAAATATAAGCGCGCGCACAATCGCCAAATAGGATTCCCCTTCGAGCTAGCAGGGCGCAAAGGCAATTTTTTCATCAAGACTAATCGCGTCTGTGCCAACTCCACATGTTAATAATCCACGACGATTTATACCGGGTCACACCCGATTCCACTAGTCAACTGTTTCGTCACGTTCACAAATCCTCATCATTGATTCTTTTCACCGCGAGCTCTTTTGATACGGAGCCACCTCCTCGGGTTATCGTTCATATTTGACCCCGCATTTTCCCCATAAGACCCAACGCGACGAGTCTCTTGTTTTTCCTCCCGATCGACGAGTTAAAATCATTATTTATTACAAATAATAAATATTATAAACAATTGTTATTATGTTTAATAATTATTATTATTTCCAATATTTTTGCATAATAATTTATTTGTAATGATTATTGTTATTAATCATAATTATTAATTATTATTAATTGTTAATTTTTATTGTTATTACTAATAATTGTTATTATTATTTATAACAATTGTTATTATTATTTGTGATAATAGTTAATAATGATGTATATTGATTATTATTTATAATTATTAATTATCATTATTGTTTATAATGACAATTATTATTAATATTTATTGATTTTTATTATTCAGAATTTTTTCACTTTTTTTAAAAATTATTCGTTTATAATAATTATTATTTCTTGAGGACGAGTCAGAATAAATGAACCGAGTTGCGAAAATGGCACAGATGTACGTGGCTCGAATCCCATTTTGTCTAATTAGACTTTTTAAAACTGAAGAAAAGGGAGCGATAATTGTAAAGATTGAAGGAAAAAAGGTAATTTTTGGAATAACTTTCGAAAAATCGGAAATTTGGTTTTGACATAAAATTTATTTACCGATTACGTACTTATCTTTATGTATATTCGTCGGGACGTGATATTTTCATGATTTTCTAGTCAAACATTAGATTAAAAAAAAAAAAAAATTATTGAAAATTTGAGAGAGTTTGACTCAACGAGGATTCGAAAAATTCATCACAATATACATATATATACGAGCTCTTGTATATTTTGTTACAATCGAAACACAATTATTGTGATATATCTGAAAAGTACTAAGTATTTACATTACCATTAGCGTATTTTTTTGTTTCTTTGTATTTAACGATGCGTGTAGATTCTTCGAAATAATTCGTCGTTAAAAAACCGACCTCTTAATACCATTTGTGGCTATTGTTTGTGTTTTTTGTTTTTTTTTTACAATAAATTATTCCTGTCTCGAGGAACTTGTGAATATTCAGTCGAAAAATCAGAGTCATTACTGGCAGAAGATTTCACAATTACATTCAGTCTTCGAAGGAAAATTATATCTATTGCCTGCTGGATTTGCCCTCTAACGATCAGTCATTTGTGTCCGGGCCTGTCGTCGAAAATTCCTGCACGTCTTCATACTTTTCATGAAATTGCCATTTTTTTCCATTTAGATATTGCAAACTGGCAATTTTTAAATAGGATTTTTATTTTTCGAATGTGACAATTTTTTAACGTTCAGCCAGAGGCTCAAAAAAGGCGCACGAATTTTTTCAGATTTTTCCAAAAGTTCAAAAACTGTGAAATGAACGAAAGAGACGAACGACCAATCGTTAGCTTTATCGTTTGCTATTGGACATTTACATGACAGAAGCGCAACGATTGCTGCACTAAAGAGTAGAAAATAGTCTGGAACGCTGCGAGCGTGAGGAGGAAGAAAAATATTTGTTTTTTTTTGTTTTTTGGAACAATATGTTTTCAACAGTCTAAGCGAAAGACGAGCAGCAACGATGGACATCTAAAAAATAGCACAGCTCTACAGAACGGATTTATGAATGCCATACGAAAAATTTGCCAACCCTAGAACGGTCGAAAACGACAACCCGGGGTCAAAAACGACCCCGGGCGATTCAAAATTCTCTTATCCCTTCGTTTTACCGGATTTTTGACCGATTTTTTCACCCCAAGCAAAATTGCTCCAGGCGCACGTGATCCCGCATTGAAAAACGAAAAGAATAAGCCCAAGTTGAACGCTTTTCGTTGAATTTTACCAGAGATATGAATTTTTCAAAATTGGACTCGTTCATGACCGCAGGTCACTGGAATTGGTAAAAAAAATAATAAATTTACCGTTCTAGGGTTTCTGACAGCGAGAGCTTTTGATGAAATATTGGATTATAATTACACATCGATCACGAGAATCTCAGGAACCTAGAGAGCGAGTACGTTGTTGAACATTGACTCCAAAATGAGTCCAGTCGTATGTTTTATATTCTAACAAAACATTTCTACACTCCGATGAGCTACGGAAGATTTTGGAATTACGCTATTTACACGTTACATATTTTTCACCTCGAGCTTCTCGAGGTTTCGTTACATCCTACATAATCGAATCAACGAGAAAGCTGCAAGCTCTCTCCTTAATTCCTCCCAATCAAAGAATTATAATTCTAGTCTTTATCGCGATATTTCTTCACGATATTAATCAAATCACTTGGCACTTTGAAAGAAGTGGAAGATACTTTTCGACGAGAGTCTTGATCCAAACGAACGTCCGACTGTT
Source organism: Diadegma fenestrale (assembly GCA_037043255.1). Lineage (NCBI taxonomy): Eukaryota > Metazoa > Arthropoda > Insecta > Hymenoptera > Ichneumonidae > Diadegma > Diadegma fenestrale. The sequence goes on from CM073310.1 coordinate 3,936,848, forward strand.
TGGAGATGAAAATTTCTATTTTCGACTCTCTTCGTCCCGGAAAAATTCACGTGCGAAAATTCAGCTTTTCCGACAACTTTCTTTTTCTCATAAACCAAAACTTTTTCGTATCGGAATTTCGCTTGCGGGCGTTGACACAAAAAATATATTTCGCGTCATATTAATTATTTCTACATAATTCGTCATTTTTTCAATTGATGCGAAACTTTTCATCGGCCAATAAACTGTCAATTTTCGCACGTAATTATTCCTCACTCAGGACAGTGGAATTTAACTTGTTTTTTTTTCCTTGCTACGAATTAACGTTTTACTATCAAAAAATTACTTTATTTAGGATTTTTTAATAACTTTGTATAAACATTCTTGACACCAAAACTAACAATTTTCTTCTATGAAGGAAAATTTTCCGACGTCAAGAATTTGAGATATTTCATTTCCAATTTTTAACTTTTGCCATCGCAAAAAAATGTGTTTAGGATTTTTCTTAACAAATTTCGGCTCGAAGCCGTTCTAGCAGCAAAAAAAAAATCCTAAATCCATTTCTTTTTGCAACTTTTGAACAAACGTGAAATTACACGCGTTTGAAGGAAAAAAATGAAAAATTGCAAATGAAATATCGCAAATTCTAAACGTCAGAAAATTTTTCTTCGTCGAGAGAAAACTTTTTTGTTTTGATGGCAAAAACGTTTATAAAAAATCGTGAAAAGACCCTGAATGGAGTCGTTTTGCGATGGTAATTTGAGGAAAATTCGTTGGAGTTTGTCGGAATTATTTCTAGAAATCCCCAATGGGAAAAATGAACTTTCATACGCTCGTTTCTTTTTTGGCTGTGGTCGATCGGAGGGAAGATTCAGGAGCGTCGGAAAAAGTGGCCTCGACGTCGGTGTCCGTGATTTCTTCGTCCCCGTTCGGGGGTTCGTCGAATCGTTGAGAAAATTGAAATTCCGGTGAGTCTTCGTACTCGATGCTGGAATTGAGATCGAGGTTTCTGGTTGGCCCGAGGGATTGGTCGATCGAGGTGAGATCGTTCGTGGAGTTGAAATCTTTCTCGAGGAAAGAGTCTGGAGGATTTTGGTCGATGGACTCGTTGCTGAGATCGGTGGCTTCGAAATGCCTCGATTCTGAAAGGGGCGATTGCAATTCGCCGAGTAGTTGGAACTCGTTGTCGTGGGATTCGGGGCAATTAATTTGATGGGAATGCGGAGAATCGTCCGGAGTGTTTTCTCGCGTGACGAAGCTCGCGGGATCGACGAGCGAGGGTCTCGAGGCGTCGAGAGATTTGCACGATCCCTCGTAAGAGCCGGAAGTTGGTGGATAAAAATTGGCCGCACTCTGCGACGAATCTGCGAGGTTGTTCATCGAGTTTGAATAAGAAATTTTTAAGGTATTGGCAGAATCTTCGTAGCGATTGATCGGCGGATCGAAAAGCTCGTTGGGCTGGTGTTCGCCGGCCACGAGGTCGTCGGAGATTCTCCGATCTTCGGGGGTTTCGGGAGTCTCTCCAATTTCCGGTAAATCGTGATCGCTGCGTTCGCTGGTCATTTGGTTGGTGGACTCGAGTCCGGAGCTGTATTCCAGGCTGCACTGTTGAGAAACGTTGCGAAGTATTTTTTCCTCGTAGGTTCGTGAGTCCTGATCCGATTCGTTGGGACTGGCGCTAGTGAGAGGTTGTTGTTCTTGTTTTCTGCGGCAATTTCTACGGGACGGAGAAGCCAACATGGCGCGAGATTCGGGATAATCTCGAGAATTTCTCTCGTTGTTCATTTTTTTAGCGCTTTTAACGAGATTCTCGTGTCCGATGACGTAGCGCATGGGGGGCACGTTTCGATCCTCGGAAACGCTTCCTCCGCTGTCCGAGAGAATATTTATATTTTTCCCATCGTTTATGGGATTGAGTTCTACGTGGATGTTGGTATTGTTGACTTTAGCGCCGCTGCCGAAAATGTTTCGCTGAATCGACGGATCGATTTTGTTTCCGGTTTGTCTGCGCGGTATGGAAATGCAACTTCCGCCGTCGCTGGTGGCGCCACCGTCGCCCTGTTTCCTCGGTCCAAGATTGTTGCTTTTGGTGTGACGTCGTTGTTTTTTAAAGAATTTTCTGGCCACGCCGCTCTGATGAGGATTGTAAAACATTTCGACGCAAGAGGGCGCTGGCTCGGTGTAGGTCGTGACGGAATTGTTCGATCGATACTGCTGCCGATGCATAACGACGAGGTTGACATTAGCAACGTTTGCGACTTTGGCAGGCCCGATCGAGCCATCGCCGGTCCCGATCGAATTCATCGTCGCGGTTCCGCCGAGTTCGCTCACTTTGAGAGTGTTGCAAGCGGCCGCATTGCGCGAGCTGTTGGTCCTGCGGGACGAGCCGATCGAATTAGAGTCGGAAATGACTTGCGTCGCTTGTGAGTTGGAAACGGGAGGAGGGGGACGATTTTGCTGGACGAGAGGCTGCGCGGGCAGCGAAGGATTCGCGTCGGAAACGCTGCGAGTCCTGCAGCACCGATTTTTCCGTCTCCGGAGCCAGCAGCGCATCATCATCCACTGTGAGCGCACGTCGCTGCGGGCGATGCCATAGAACAAAAGTACAAAAAGCCCCAGCGAGCTTGAGGAAACTGCGTAGAGGATGGAAAAAATAGTTTCTTCATGAGGAACGTGAGGATCGAAGGGTTTCCAAGTCGCGGCAGCTCCGGAGGTCCACGCGAGTAAATAAAGTATGAGGATCACGATATGTCCCTTTAATTGGGTGATTTGTGAGTGTTCCAAGTCCTCGACCTCGGAGGACATCGTTTGGGTACTGTGAACGCTGTTGCGATCGGCTCCTCGGCTGGAATTCGGTTCGAGCAGTTCTAAATCCATATTTTCCGTGGCCTGAGTCCCCTCGGACAATTGGCCGTTCATGTCGACGCTGCGAATCGCGCAACGCACCAGTAAATAAAATATAATCAAGTAAGCTATCAATATTATCGCCGGTACGAAAAGCGCGGCCAACGCAGCTCCCGAGGTCAAGAAACAATAAGAATATCCTGCGTATTCTCGCAGATTAATCGCTCCTGATATTCCGCAAACTATCAGAGCGATCCCCCAGCCCACGAGGTACAGACCGAGCAACGGCTTCTGTATCGGCTCGTCCGGTATCTCGTCGTCCGGCACTGCCGTCACATCCGATTTCGAAATTCGCTTGTACATGTTGCTGCACAAAAAATTACAAATTTCAAAATTAATCATTTCACATAAAAATAATAATTATTATTTATAATTATGAATAATAAATAAATTCAATTAAATTATTAATTAGAAATAATCATAAATAAAATATCATTTATGGACCATCGGAGATAGCAATCGATGATTATTGCATGGAAGCACAAATAATTATTAAAAAATAAATAATTATTTGTATGTATTTATAAATAAATAATTATTTGTTTATAAATAAACATTTCTAATTATTTAATTGGAATTTTTAATTATTTAATAATTATTTATGAATAATTATTCATAAATTTATAATTATACCGTGATTTGCAAATAAAAATTTAAATTTATTTACCATATTAAACATTGTAATTGGTATTTATAATTATGAGAAATTGTAAGTTATAATTATTATTAATTTTTCATTTACGAACAATAATTATTTATAATTATTAGTCATAAATAATTATGATTGATTTTGCATTTATGATGTTGAATTGTTAAATTTTTGTACCTTGCGGACACTGCCATCCAGAGAAGACAACAGAGCGACAAATAGTGCAAAACGAGTCCAACTCCTTGACAAATCTCAATGTTATCGGTTTGTTGGATTCCGGCTGTGTAAAGGAAGCACAAGAGGGCCACGGCCACCCAAGTATTGACGACGGAATGCTTCGCTTTCTTCGGCATCACTATCGAGGCGTAACAAACTATATAAGTCACCGCTGTCATCGTCAGACACACTATCGCCAAAAAACTGCCCACGTAAATCGCCGGGTTCGAGTATCGGAACTTTGCTCCCGAGAGACTGCAACAAAAAGACCCAAAAACTCGTCAGCTCGATCTTCAAAAGTGCCCAAAAAGCGATAAACCCATTTTTTGACATTGGAGTTGAGAGGAACGAAAAATTACTTCATGGAATCGTGATCCAGATACGAAGTATCTTCCAGGAGCCCATAATAGCCGAGCCTGTAGCACCGAAAAACAACGAGATCGTTGATCACATCCGTAAGGTGACAATCCTCGTTGGTCCAGCCCCCAGTTTCGTTGAATTTTTCGTCCCAGACAACCGGCCGGGGTCTGATGCCGACGTAATAATAACGAGGAGCCTTCAGCATCACGTACACCGGTTCCGACAGATTCGCCAAGGATTGTCCAACTGAATCGTGATAAAAATGAATTCAAAAAATTGCATTAACCCCGCAACATGCGCGGACATTTTGTTCGGATGGAAAAAGTTAAAAATTGTAAATTAAATGTCTCAAATTTCTAACGTCAGGAAATTTTTCTTGATATGAGAAAATTGTTAGTTTTCGTTTCAAGAATCCTGGATTAAGTGAGTTTTTAATCCATAATAATTAATCATTCGCTATTAATAATAATTCATTTCAATTAATTATGAATAATAATAATAATAATCCATAATCATAAATAATGAATAAAATTAATGCGTTAATTTGCAAACTCACTCAATTTCGAACCGACCACACAAGAAGTCACGTCGACTCTTCGATCTCCATAAACTTTAGGAAACAAACTATTGTCCGTGTACATCGCGATCATCAGTTGATGAGCCATCGTCGAGGCGTTCGGATGCGCCAGCAAAGAAGCAGGCAATTGAATGGACGCCTCGATCGTTTTGTCTTTCGTGCTCAACAGAGCGGATTTGTTGTTGGTAGCGCAGTGAAACAGTCTCGTTGGCTCGGTCGTAATGGAGCTGTAGCCGCTGTACCAGGTGCAAGTCAAACCGACGAAACTGTCGCGTTTAACGCGGAATTCCTCGAGAGCCAAATTGTTTTTGTGGGTTTGTATCGAGGGCGTGAATTCTGTGATCGCTTCGACAGCTTTAACGAGCCTGGCGCAAGCGTTGTAATTATTTTGGGCGGATTTGAGCATGTCTTTGGGCAGGTTCATCAAAGCGCTGACAATGTCGACGAGCATGGCGCCCAATTCTTTCTCGTCGCTCAAATACGTCAAGTAATTCTCTATCGTTTTCGTCACGAAATGAATTTCGACGGGGTCCGTGATTTTCGACGCCTCTCCGGTGTGATTTTTAAATCTCCGAGCGGTCTCCACCAAGTTTCCCTTTGTCAGCGACAAATTCACCTTCGAATATTGCTCCAGAGCCTTCGTCATTGGCGATATATATGGACAAGCCTCTGTATTCAATTCCTCCCAATGCCCCGTCCTGTTGCAACGATACGAAGCTCGCAAAGGAATTTGCATCAATGTCGAAAGCCCTATGCCCTCGCATGGCAATTCCACTTTCCAACCAACAACCGTTTTTGGCCAAGCGTACATTCCCTTGTTGTTTCTCGTCACTGAAACCAAAACCGATATTCTGCTTGAATGGAACTTTTTCGAATTTTCACCTCTGAATCGATTTCGAACACGTTTTATTTTAAATATTTCATGTTTGTCATTTTTCTTAATTATTATTCGTTTTCTGGCTGAATTGCAGTTTTTGGTTTTTCAAAGTAATTGGCGACAATTTTTGGTTCATAATATTTGATTATTTGATTGATTTTGGTCCTTTTTTTCTTGATTTTTCTTAAATGAATTGATAATTATTATTTTCATATTTAAATTGAATTTTCATTTCTATTTTTTTCGCTTTTTCTTCAATTTTTGTAGTTTTCGAATCAATTTATGATAATGATTGGTTATTTTTATTTCTTTATTTGAAATGAAATTTTGGTTCATTTTGTTGTTGATTTTTCTTAAATGCATTGATTATTATTATTTTTCTATTTAACTTGAATTTTCATTTCTGTTTTTGTCGCTTTTTTTTTCAATTTTTATAGTTTTTGAATGAATTTGTGATTTTTATTGGTTATTATTATTTTTTTATTCGAATTGAAATTTTATTTCATTTTTTCTGAATATTTTTCTCGAATTAATTGATTATTGATATTTTTCTGTTCAAATTGATTTTTTATTAAATTTTTTTTCCAATTATTGTAGATTTTCGTTTTATAAATTACCTGCCAATGGACAGTACTGCGTTTTTTCGGAAATTACTATCATGTTGATCGCTTTGGATCGGTTCCCATAGACGGAAACCAGGAAACAATTCCATTGGCCATGATGTTCGTCTTTGACAGGAACAATGCTGAGCGAACTGAAAGAATCAAAATGCACGGTTACGATTTTCCCGATAAAATAACCAACGGACGGGACTCGAAGGGAAAAAAATTGCCCACCTCGCCACGATTCCACTGTCGGACAAATATCGATTTTCTACTTTGATATTCGACAAAATGCTCTGGGGATCAACGTAATAATTCGTGTCCACAGCCTCGGCAGTTATGTTCGGATTCCAGAGCCAATTGAGCTTGGCATTTCGATCCTCGGTAATACTCGGTGCTCGGCATTTCAGTGTTATCGAGTCTCCGGCAAAAACCACTTGACTCTCGCCCGGACGGATTTCTATTACCGGCGATGCCCATTGACACTGCAAATGTCCGGATAATCGAATATCCACGATCGGCTGACCTCGGAGCTCCAGCGGCGAATCACAAGTTGGCGGTGGTCTAAAAAATTCCATTTTTTTTTCAAATCTTTTCATTTAAATTTCATTCGATTTGTCCATTTCTATATAAATAAAAACTTAATTCCAATTTTCCTATTTCCATGTAATTTTTATATGAATAAAAATTTTATTCAATTTTTTCTATTTCTAGTGAATTTCTGTATGAATAAAAATTTAATTCAACTTTGTCTATTTCTATGGAATTTCTATATGAATAAAAATTCAATTCAACTTTTTCTATTTCTATGGAATTTCTATAAGAATAAAAACTTAATTCCAATTTTTCTATTTCTATATAATTTTAAAATTAATTAAAATTTTTCTATCTCTATAGAATTTCTGTATGAATAAAAATTGAATTCAAATTTTTCTATTTCTATGGAATTTCTATATGAATAAAAACTCAGTTCCAATTTTTCTATTTCTATATAATTTTTATATGAATAAAAAATTAATTAAAATTTTTCTATCTCTATAGAATTTCTGTATGAATAAAAATTCAATTCAAATTTTTCTATTTCTATTGAATTTCCATACGAATTGAATTTTCATTCAGTTTTTTTTATTACTCTTCAATTTTTCTATATGGATGAAAGTTTAATTCAAATATTTTCAACAATTGGAGGATAATTTCGTTGCTGACTTACATTAGTTTCACAACGGAATTATTTTTCCAGGTGCCGAACCAGAAAAGGTAACAATCGCATTCCCACGGATTATTGGACAAATCTCTGAAATTTTTGAAAAATTAATTGCCTCATTCGGAGGCTCGTTCTGGAAAAATGTAAAAATTTTTGTGGACGAAAGACTCACAATTGTCTGAGCGCTCCGAGCCCGTAAAAAGTTCCTTCGGCTATTGTCCTCAATGCATTCCCGTTCAATTTCCTGAATCAAGTTCTCAAATGTTAATAAAACGCTCGAAAACTTTGAGTCAAAGAGCTCGATCCAGAAATTGCATTATTCCAATGAACAATGTGCGTAAAAAAGTGTCGAAATTGTGCCAGAAAAAGCGAATTTGCACAAGTGATTCAGAAAATCAATAAAATCAAACGATGTTGAAGTTTGCAACGTTGAAATGCAACAAAAACCTCCACTCTCATTTGCCATTGGAAAATTTACTAGAAAAATTGGAGCGATCCCATTAATTATCAAAATAACGAATAAAAAATCAATTTTTCGATGGATTTCAAGGATCCAAACTTCGAAATCACAGTCTCGGGAATAAAATTCAACTTTGCAACCAAAACGAGTAATTTTTACAAAGTTTTCTCAATAATTATGGAGAAAAAAGCGAGACATCAAGTTTTTAGTGGCTCGATCATGAATTTCGATGAAAAAATATTTAAAAATGTTTCATTCAGTTTCAAAAAATGTCTCTGCTGGCCTACAAATTTTATTGGCCCCTTCAAATTACATTTTTTGTCAACGACCTAATAGAACAGTCTTTGTTGCCATTGGAAAACTGAATTTCCATAGAAATAGCAACGATCCCATTAATTATCAAAATAGCGAATAAAAAATCAATTTTTTGTTGGATTCCAACGATGCAAACTCCGGTATCAAACCAATCGACGAGTGTTGAAACGATAAAAAGAAAAAAAACACACTTACAAGCGTTCTAAGGCCAGCAAATCATGAAATAAGGTGGTCTCCGGTGCGCTTATTTTGTTGCCTGACAAATCGCTATGAACAAGCACGAAAAGTGTTGTAAATAAAGAAACAAAAAATCACCAAGCCTCGCAATCCAATTGCATTCTTATCGACTTACAGTTTTTTCAGACTTTTCAGTGGCCTAAAAACGTGAGCATCGATCACTGATATCTGATTCTTACTCAAGTCCCTGAAAAATACATTTTCATTTAATTCGTGCAAAAAATCTGGAAAAAAATTGATAATGATCCAAAAAAAAATGTTGGAAAAGGACAAAAGTGTCAATTTTTCAATTTCGTAATAAAAATTCAATCGAAACTCAATGAAAATATTAATTGTCTCTTTACAGTCTTTCCAGACTCTCCAATCCGTCGAAACATCCTTCGCCGAGTGCCGTTATTTTGTTCACCGACAAATCCAATCGTTTCAAATTGGTCAGATTCTTCAATACGCCCGACTCCACGATGTAGAGATTATTTTTACTTAAATCTCTGCAAAAAAACATGAAGAAACGATTACTCGATTGTTTTTTTTTTTTCGATTTTGACCCCTCGAGTACGCACTCGGGTCAAATTGACCCGAACAATTTTTTCATAGCCGATCGATCGGCGAGTCGAAATATAAATTTTGCTCGTTTTCCGAAGTACAGAGACGTGAAAAACGCTTCGGGTCAAATTGACCCGAGTTGCATTTCCGATGCGTGCTCGAAAGGATTTATTTGGTATTTGGATCGAGACTTTATAAAATTACTCACAGATGGTACAAATCTATGCCAATTTCATTGATATTTATGTCCTTAATGTCGTGAACGTCCTTGCAAGTTATTCTCAAGCGCTCGGCTTGAGGGCCGACGTGTTTGCAAGAACAAGGAACGGGGCATGCCCGACTCTGGTCGATTCCCAAAACAGAGCTCAGAGCAGAGATCAGCAGAAAAGTTACTCGTTTCATGATTATAATGGAAAAGTAGCCGTGTTTCTGTAATGACAATTTTTTGTGTTAATTTGGAGCGAGTTGTTGGTGCAGATCGCGATTGGATCGAGATAAACGTGAGGGTAGGCTTAAAAACTACAAATTCGTCATTTTATGTGGGAAAAAATGAAAATACAGAGTCTTTGATGGGTCATCGAGGCGAGTTCGAAATTCGTTGAAATTCGAACTCGATACGAACGCGAATAAATTGTGTTATTGAACTCACGGCTAAACAACAATCGTGGCAGTGATTCACATTGTTCCGTTGCGGATTATCCGTAATTTGGTTTCCGCGGCATCCTGTGTAGAATCGTGGAGCAAAGTGGACGACAATGAGAGGAAGAGCAAAAACGAAGACTCGATTTCACAGGCCATTGTAAACTGTGTGTGTACGAAAATTAACCAACGTCGAATTCTTCCGCTGACTATTTAGAGAGTTGGAAAGAAAAACACTGGCAAGATCGAACGATTCTTGTCACACTGTGAAAACACGCAAACACATACACCAAGAGGACTTTTCGGAAGAATTTAACGCGCTGTAATCAGTAGGCACTAGTAAATAACGCGAGTCAACGATCTCCATCCGCGAGAATATACAGAAATACACTCTCGTTGCGGAGATCAGCTGCTGCCGACTGAGAATCATTTCGATTTTTTTATCAGTCAATACCGCCGCCGCGTCCATCCAGCTTGAATTTATTTTGGGCGGTTTTTTCTGCGTTACCGACAGCCGGTAACACGTCGTAGAGTTTTTCCGCAATTAATTAGTGAAAATCGAGTTTTCAAATACAAAAAAAAACTTCTCGCTCATTTACAAGGAATTTCGACACTTCTCATGAGCGAAATAATTAACATTCGAAAACTCTGATCGCAAGTTATTCGCGAAATTAGAACGATTTTGTGAGAAATTACTGCCAGCGCCGCCTACGCGATCGAATCAAAACAAACGAAGCCTCTCGCGGTCCAGAAACGTCATGAGGGTTAGTTTCTTTCGAAAAGATTCTCAAACATGATTTTTTGTTTACGAGTCTGTCTGATAACGTGACAGTTGATTCGCGTCCGGATTCAACAAAACTCCATCATTCCTTACATTTCTTTATTCACTCTTCCGCTTCGTTTTCGTGTAAAATAAGAAAATTTCGCATAAAACAAACATCCCGACAAAGTATTTTGAATCGGTGTTGAAAAATGATGAGTGCGCCGTTCGCAACACCGTTGGATCAACAAGATCTCAAAACCGAGCCGATGAATTACATCGCAGGTGAGTTTTTGCCAAATGTCAAAATGGTCTCAAGGCCAATCCCAATTTCTCAATAAACAACAAATTAATTAACCAATTAATTTCTTCGTTCTTTTCTTATTTATCGAGAAATTTTGAGTTTGCATTGAAAAAATGGATGAATAATTAAATAAATGAATTAACTAAGTTAAAAATACTGAATTAATTTTCGTAATTAAAAATTAATTAAAAAATCCATTTGTTCGATAAGAAATTCGACGAATGATGTACGGCTTCGGCGATTGTCCCGAACCGCTGATGGAGTCGGCGAAAATAATCGAAGACGTTGTTCACCGTCAAATGAGATCGTTAGTGCACAAAGCCTGCGAAGTTGCAGATCGTCGAAAATCAAAAATCGTCACCGACCAAGATTTCGTCTTCTTATTAAGAAGCAACAAAATGAAATTGCGTCGGTTGCTCAAATACCTAGAAATCAAAGAATTCAAAGCATCCATGCACAAAATACTCGACAGCGAAGTGTGCTGCGACTCTCTGGAAGATTTGACGGCGAATCCCCTGAAGAAAAAACGCGCCTACCACAAAATCATCGATCTCATCGACACCACCGGCGAACTGTCGGAAAATCAGTCCGCAGTCGATTCTGTAAAACACAATCGTAAACTCAGGGCCGAAATGATTTCTAGGAAAATTGACGAATCCCGGTACATGGAATACAGCCGGGCAAGATGCATTTCCTTCGCCAATAGAAATCAACACAAATTCACCAGTTGGATCGGCTGCCAAGGTTTTCACTAAAAAAAAAAATTTCTAACAATTTTTCATCCTTTTCTGAATTAACTTTCCATGGATCGGAGGATTTTTTATGGTTTCCTGGACCATGCGGATTTTTTTTCTCTATCTCACGTATTTAGAGAGAACAAATTCTGGAAAACTCTCGATTTATTCTACTTTGAGATTTTACAGTTTTCAGAGTCGTTACTTTTTTTTATTTTCGAATAAAACGCTTGAAAAAACAGAATTTCCGATAAAAAATTTGTCGCTCGGGTCAAAAAGACCCACGAAGGGTGAAATGCGTAAAAAAACTCATTTCGGTCTGAATTTCAGGCGATATGGAAATCAGCAAACAGGGCTACGTCGTTCTCGGTTATTTGGCGTACGAAACAGTCGCGGAAATAATCGATTTGGCGCTCCTCGTGAGGCAGGATCAAAACAAAATTCATGGAGACTCGATAGACAGACTGAAGCTCAGTTACCACAACCCATACACTTACAAACCGTATCAGCACAGCAAGGTAAACGCAGAAGAATTTTCCACCTACAAATTTCGATCTTTTGGCTGAAATTGAAAAAAAAATCGAATTTTTCAATAAAACGATATTTTACAATGGACAAACAATATTTTCAGGCAACTGTAACGAAAGCGATTACTCCTTCGGAAATCACTGAGGCTCTCAGACGCTATTGGTCGCCCCAGCTCGACATAACCGGCCCCTTCCATCGGTGGTCGATGCATCGTCCTCACCTGAAACTTCTTACCTGCTGAAATCGGCCCAAAAGGTAATTCACCAAATTAGAGTAAAAAACGACCCAAGGCAACTCAAAATTCCGCGCGCTTTCTCTCTTCTTCCGTTTTTCATCGTTTTACCGCATTTTTGACTAATTTTTCTACGCCAAGGAAAATTGCCCGGAGCTCACGCGATCCAGCATTAAAAAACGAAAAGAATGAACCCAAGTTGTTGGCTTCTCGTTAAATTTTACCGGAGTTATGAATTTTTCAAAATTGGCTTCATTCATGACCCTGGAATAAGTGAAAAAATGAGGTTACCGTTCCAGGATTAAGAAACTAATGAGAAAAATAATTTTTAGCGGAATGATTATGAATTTTATTACAACATGTGGAATTTTTATCTACAAAGGTGTCTGTTGAGCTAAAATACTTTGGCAAAGAATGCACTGATTCGATAATGTGTTTTTGTCCGGTGTCACGAGTTGATACAAACATTGAGACACTTGTTGTTTTTGTATCATGGTGAAAGGAGAGTGGAAACGCGAGCTTTTCCTTCGGCTCCTCCGGTGATGCACGTGCCCGATTGATTGGCGGTTGACCAATCGCAGCACAGAGTTCCTTTGTGGCCCCCGAGCTCAAGAATTTTGCCTTGCGCCCCCGGTGGCATCTAAAAATTTGAAGAAAAGAACGTAAAACTTGCATGAAAATCTCGAGAGGCTAATGACGAATTTCGCATTTTCTGGGTTTTTCACCTTGTAAATATTTCCACCGTTCTGCGTGCACAACAGCATGTGATTGCCACTTTGATCAAAAGTGAAGAGTTTACCATGCACAGCATTTTTCTCTATTTTGATTTTCGTTTCCCACATTATTTTGCCGGTGTGATTGAGACTTCTTTGGCACAATTTGCCGTCCTCGCTCTGAGCGCAAATGTTAGTAAAATCGTTAATAAGTTCGATGTCGATAACGGGACTGGAGTGGCAACTCAAATTGTCAATTATTTCGTTTCTCCTCAAATCGTGAATCAATATGTTGCCGTTGGACAAGCCCGTTATCAGTAATTGCCCGTTGTGATTGAAAGTCGAACACAAAGCCGTGAGATTCTGTTCCATTGGCAAGCTCCGCTCGAGCTTGCGAGTCTTAATGTCGTACAACAACAAACGTCCCTCGTTGCAGTCGGAAACCGAACAAACGAACGTCGATTCCGTCGGATTGCACAGCAACGCGACAATCCGCGATCCTTCGTGCTGAATTTCCCAAATCGTTTTGCAGTCTCGAGTATCGTGCAATTGAATCAATCCGTTGTTATCCCCGTGCAAAAAATATCTCTCATTCTTCGATATCCAATCCAAGGCCGTCACGGCTTTGTTCGAATTCGCAGTCGTCGACGTAAATGTCGCTACGGTCCTGCCAAAATCATCGGGTTTAACGTCTTCGAATCAATTTATTTGCAAACCATCTCGAATTAAAAAATCATGAAATTAAGAAAAAAACTTGTTTTTACTTCAATCTTATTTTTCCTCGAGTTTTGCCATTTAAACGAGTGTGAGATTAGAATTTTACGAATTCTGAAGCATACGGAGTCTATCAGAATAATTTTTTCAAATATTCCATCAATGATTCTAATTCAATTAATTTCGATTTATTGAATTGATTAAATTTTAATTAAATTCATCATAAAATTCATAATTAAGTTCATAATTAAAATCATCAAAATCATTAAATCCATAACATTAATTAAATGAAATTAATTGAATGCAAAAAATAATTTAATTAAAATCATGAACATTATCAAATTCATTGAGTTGATAAGATGTTAATTAAATTTTAATTGAATGAATTGCATAATTTTGATGATTTTAATTAATTAAATTAATATTTTTATTTAATTGATTAAATTTGATTAAGCCCAATTCAATTTTAATAATTCAATTAATTTTTTTGTGAAAAATAAAATAAATTCAATAAATTCTCTTAATTTTTTGGAATTCTAATTCAATTATTTTATCATTTGATATCACATGAATAAAATAATTGGGATAATTTATAGATTTCAATATTTTCTGAATTGGAAATTCGGCTTACTTTGGTGATGGTATTGGCGTCCAGACTTTGATGACGCCGTCCGCATCTCCGCTCGCGACATAAGAACCGCTCGCATTGCTTTTGCACTGGATTATCGATGTTTTGTGTTCGGTGTACTCTTCCTGCGACATGAAGGAATTTCGTTGTTGTTAGCGATTTTTAACGATCGGAAGGCGAGAAATTTAGAATTTATTTAGTGGAAAATGATTGTTCGGCTTTCACCTGACTAAGTAAAATGTAACTCGATTCAATTTTGTCTTTGGTTTTCCTTTCGCAAGCGATATCGACCGACGAGTCCCTTTTTCTAGCTCCTGTGAGCCTCGAGTCGCAGCTGATGCTTCTTTTCGCTACAACTTCCGATTTGCTGATGGAATTTATTCTCCCTTTGGTGTTTGTCCTTTTGGTCGTGCCTGCACTTTCTGGTTCTACCTTTTTAACGCTCCCCATTGTTTTTCTGCTCAATATAGGGCTCGAGCTGCCGCCAATGTTTTTTATGAGACTTCGCAAACTCTTGGGGTTCTCCATCAACGGCGATTCCCTGGAAAAAGGAAGCGAAAAATCAACGACCACAGCAGAAGCGAAAAATCTTGATAAAACACGAGAACCAAGTCGCGCATTCCGCACGTACTGAGCAATTATATAAAAATCGTCCATTATGGGCGGATGCTGCGGCGTCGAGCCTGGATTTACGTCCGACAAACTTTCCACTTTTGTTATCTCCCCCAGACGCTGTTTCAACGCCTCGTTTTCTTCCTGCAATCTCTTCAACTTGTTCGTGTCCTCGTCCAGGCTCAAAAGCGTCGGCTGCGGCATACACTGACGAGACAACAATCGTTCGTCAACCATCAATCCATTTTTTCGTCATTACTTAACACCTGGACAAACTATTTACTACCTTCACCTACTTGGAAGATTGTCGAGAGAAAATTGTGCAGAGAAACCAGCATCGTGTCCTGCCATTGGCGAGTAAAGTGCACCGAGTACGTGGGATTGTCTTCCGGATTCTTCACAAACGGCAGTGCTTGACGATCCACACAAAAATAACATTAAAATCTATAATTTACGTGGCCGAAGCTCGCATCGTTGGAATTCAACGAGAACTCATCATTTTTCACAACAAATTACAACATTTTTACGCAAATCAGAAAAATTGCAACGATCGCATTAATTATCAAAATTATGAATAAAAAATCAATTTTTCGTTGGATTTCAACGATTCAAACTTCGAAATCATAGTCTCGGGAATAAAATTCAACTTTTCAACCAAAACGAGTATTTTCGTCAAAGTTTTCTCAATATTTATGGAGTATAAAAGCGAGAAATCAAGTTTTTCGTGGGTCAATCATGAATTTTGATGATAAAATATGAAAAAATGTTTCGTTCAGTTTCCAAAAATGTTCCTGCTGGCCTACAAATTTCATTGGCCCCTTGAACTTACATTATTTGCCAACGATGTAATCGAACATTCTACTTTGTCACTGGGAAACTGAATTTCCAGAGAAATTGCCACGATCCCATTAATCGTCAAAATAATGAATAAAAATTTGATTTATCGTTGGATTCCGAATTGGCCGTAAAGATAGAAAAATGTATAAATTTCTAATCAGCTAAAAAAGTGTTGGATTACAAAAAATTCTGCAATTTGAGCGAAATTTTTGAACAACAGCAAATGAGTCTGTAAATTCCTGATCAACGCGACCCACAAAAGTATGCGCAAGCTCAGACATTTTGCAAAGGATCCGGAAAGAACTTACCGAACCATTCTTTCCACTCGGAATGTCCCTGAAGTTCAGGCGCCATTTTAGTAAAAAATTCTTGTATTTTCTCCTGTTTGTTGTTGACAGCGGCATTGACGAGATAAAGTTTGAGCACAGCGTTTTCCAGTTTTCTTATTCCCGGCGCAAAGTGGTTTTCCAATCTAGAAAACATTCTCGTGTCGAGATGGCCCCAAAGTTCTCTCAGGGACGTCAAGTCGCTCGTGTAAATGTACTGCATCAGCTGATCGACGATTTTGTCAACCTTTTTGTACAAAAAAATAAAAAAATCGTTAAAAGCAGCGAAAAAAATTGATTTTCCCAAATTGATAAAAAACATTGCGCGAGAGCTTCCGATTTTTTAAATATGCAAAAACAATGAACGTGCCAAAAGCGGATTTCGAACTTTTCTTTTTAATACTTGGCGTCGAGACGCTGCCGCGTCTCTAAAAAATTTGACGATAAAGGGATAAATACGGAAGTGACATGAGAAAAAACATCGAAGAGAATTTTGTTGTTGCTATCGCGATCTGTCTGCTGGTGCTCGTCGCTCACCCTGAATCCTTTTTCCTTTTCAGCCTTGAGATCGTTGTCGAATGCCTTGAGCGTGTTACTGAATCCTCTGAAGAGTAAATATTCCTTAACCAATTCGTCGACATACTGCACATGTGACATTTTTCAATCATTCGTTATTGTATCAAACAACCAAACGCAGAATCGTCCGTCGGTCGCAAATCAACAACGTCACAAATGTCATTCGGTTGCCTAAACCACAGAATGACAGTACTGCATAGAGATTAGAACATGCAAGCACACGGCTCGTTGGTACGCTTGGCACGGTTTCTCTGGGCTCCGTGTAGTTGCTGGCTTCAGCCACCGCGGCGCTGTTCTGTGTCCGTGTGAACGAATACACTGACGCTCCGAATAACTGAATGGACTGAATTTTTTCCTTCAATTTTCCGTAATTTTTTTTTTACCGAACCGAAAATCTCATCATCAAACCACGCAACGACACAAAACCGAATTTTCATTGTAGTTAAGAATGAAATCTTCATTATCGACGGTCGACTCTCGACTGTTTTCGGCGACGAGGTAATTTTATTCCCGGTCGAATATGACGGTCATACCGGTTAATGACCGTAAAAATACGGTTAATTTACCGGTCACGTGTTTTGGTTGTTACAAAATTAACAGCGCAAGAATCAGTCACTGAATGCCACGTTGAATTTTCGAAATGAAATCCTCTGTCGTCGTGTGACTAATCAGAAAAAAGCTCCGTCAGTGGACGCGGGACGACGGCAAAAATTCGCTGACAGTAGATTTTTTAAATTGGTGAAATCGTTTGGAAAATATTCAATTTCGAAAATTGCAGCTATCTCTCTCGCACTCACAGCGGCGAGCTGGCGAGAGAAGAAAGTTCTCGGTGGGGGCAGAGAAAAGGGACTCTACAGAGGACGACGCGGTGCTGCGGCGTGGAGGGGGAAGGGCTCCGGGATGAGGGGCCTTGCGGGAAATAGAGTAGGAGGACATTAAGCAGACGCAGGTATAAGCGTTAGCATTAGTGGCATTCGTTGAGTTGGTGAAGTTTGAGAAGGTGAAAAGAGAAGTGAAACGAAAAAGCGTCGCGTGTGTGCAATAAAGTTTTTGATATGCCTGCACCGGATGCCAAAATTTGTGTGTTCGGGTGTTATTATTCGGATGGGGCAGGATACAACTCTTGTGCCGATTGTGTTGAGCCCACGCGGGAAGTTTTACAGCTGAAGCGGTTGCACGGCCACAGAACGATCAGCTTCAAAGACTATATTCACCTCCACTGTGGCCTTTGCAAGACACCTGTCCTGGAGCTTTCTAGGCCCGATGTCTGCACAATTTGTATCCGGCAGCGGCAGTGGGTAAGTTTTTTCTTTTCTTCATTAATTAATGTCCATTTCCGAGTGCCATGAATTCTTCATGAATGTGCGCGTTTGCTCTTCCTTCTCCTTTTTCCGTTTGGCTAGGCTCACTTTAGATGTGAGTCTAGCGTGGCCACTGGGCGAACCCGCTTCGGCCAAGGGTCCGATTTTCGTATTATTTATTGCTGGCATTGTCCAGGGACCTCCTTTTTAAAGGTGGGTTTCCGAACCACGAGGGCTAGCAGGAGAAAATGCATTAGGAAAATTCCTTGGTGTTGACGGGAATCGAACCCGGACTCACCGAGTGTGAGCCGAGCACGCTGTCCACTGTGCCACTGCTCTCCCCCTAATGTGTGTTTTCTCGATTGATTCAGGATGAAGGTGGAGCGGCAGAGGGAGCAGAACAGGCTATGGATCAAGCTTGATTGCCCGTGAGGCCCGTGCGCTCCCAACCCAAGCTTCGGACATGCTCCCTAGCAAGAACGAGCGAGAGAGTTGTTTTCGTCCGTTCGCCCATTAGTGGAAACGAAACAACGCGAGAGAGGGGCGGCTCAGGCGACGGATTCAATGTGTGCGGCACACCGATTCATCGCCGTGCGTTGCTCCAGCGGCAGAAAGTGGAACTACCTTTCCTGTGCCCAAATTGACACGGGCCCTGCGCTTCCGCATGTAAGCAACATGGTTGCTGGACGCGTTATCAGCTCATTCCAGGCAACGCGGTTGGCAACGCAGTCCCACGTCCGTGACTTCATCCGGTTTGGCACCATCTCAATCTCGCAGCATCCGTTTGAATTTTCTGCAAGTTTCTGTGCATTTTCTCGCACAGTTGAAAACGTTTTTGTACTTCAATTGATTGAAAATTCGAAATATTGTTATTTGAAAAACGAGCAGTAGCGTCGATTAATAAAAATGAAATTATTCGAGCAGAAAATTGTTCTGATTTTGAAACTGCAGCGGGAGATTTATCCGAGGCGACGAAGTCCTTCATGTCTTCCGAGGAAATTACGAATATACTTGTCCAGCCATTTTTTTTAGATTTTCCTTAATGATTCGATCGCACGAACTCACGCACAGTCACTTGATTCCGTAATGAATTTGGTTTATTTGTCATTTTCATACAGGCATAGTAAATCGGGAATATTTTGAGACGAACAAAATTTTCCAACGATGTTTCTTGCTTATTTTTTTTATCCGCGAATTCAATTTGAGCCGATAACAGCGGCTGCGTTTTGATAATGCGCGTGACAGTGTGACATTATTCGTTTGTTTCATAGTATCGAGAAAAATTTATTAGCAACGTATTGTCGTTGAGCATGAGGATTCCAAAAATTGGTCAAAAATGGACGTTGAAATTAAAGATGAAAAATTGGACGAAAAAAAATCGAAGGATCACATTTTGACTGAATTTTCGGATCTGGGAAATCGCGACTGTCACTTTTTTTAAAAACCCTTTGAATTACATGTTCAAATTTGAGTATTCAATTTGCGTATCCGAAAAAAGTGAAATGAAAATTTGATCTTTAAGCATCTGGTGGCGTGAAATTTAATTTCGTGCGTAATTTCTTTTTTTCTTAACTTTGACAATCGGTTATAATTTCTACGATTAACAATAATTATTCGCGTCAGCATAACAATTAAAAATATTTCCGCTGTCCGGCTTATCGATAATTTCGTAATTTTATAGGCTTCTTCTGAATATTTTTCATTCAATTAATTATCGTTTATCACTGCAATGAATATGTTGAGTACGGATCACACATGGCATAAGAATACTTTCGGCAATGAAATTTTACAGGAATATAAACAATATAGAGATTTATTTGTTCTTGTTTTAAAAGGCACGATTTATAATCTCCATTTATCGCATAATTTTAGTCCAATGCGTTTATCGTTGCATGCAGCATTCTCTTGTTTTTTTTTCTCAAAGAGAAATAAACGAGAAATCTTCAAAAATAAGCAAAAATCGTTTATTTTTCACCTGCATTAAAGTTGCCGGACCTTTTTTCATCACGTTATTCCAGCGATTCATCGATGCGACTAATTAATGACGAAGTTATTTTATCGCGAAAACGTTCTGTTTTCTCTCTCTCTCCCATTTCCACTCGTTAAGAGTTACAAAAATTGACTAGATCAACAACTTTCACAAAAAGTCGAGCGTGCACCGTCGTCTTAACATTTTATTAAACACTTATTTAATATTCACACTCCTTAAACCAATTTTTCAACAAACTTTCATATCTTACGTGTACGCGAACGCGGCGCAGTTTCAAAAACAACAGAGTCAAAAATTTGTTTTGTATGTCAATTAAGAAAAGCCTCGAGATTAATTCGTTTTTGTGATAAGAAACAAAATGAGGGTTTGTGGACGATAAAAATATATGAGTTAATAATAATACAACCTTTAAATTGATTAGCCTTATTGTCAATAGACACTGAGCTACGAAAAATATATTTATCGTTTATGTATAAGGTGAAAAATTCTTGCGGATGTTTTTCCATAATTTGGCAAGGATTTGCTTGATTTTGCCAGAGAAAAACCGAGAAAATCCGTTTGTTTTTTCGTTCCTTCGTTATCACGTTATTTACAATAATTCAAAGTGTACGCGCGAAGCTCGTAGATTTCATTTACGATCGATGTCGATACGAATGCGAGTGATTGAAAAAAAGCAACGAGTTCCAAGCTGTCACGAAACGTCGTCGGTGAAATTTGAGTCAGCCTTGCCAATTCGTACGACGAAAAATCTATAAAAAATTGCTCCGATCGTCTTGACCAGCCTTTAGAGATCGAGATCCTCTTGTTTGGCTCTCGGCGCGACTTGCTCCTCGCTCTCCGATTCTTTGATCGTTGTATGCACGTCCGCAATCTCGACCGAGCCTGGCACTCCCGGCTCCACCGTACCATCCTCCTCGGTCACTTCGAAACCGATCGTCGCGCCGATCTTTTGACTCGCTTGTCGAAAAGAGTCCGACAACATTACCTGCAAACGGAAATTCAGTCATTTATCGATCTCAATAAAAAAAAATGGAGGAAAGTCCAAAAATGAAATCAAAATGTAAATAAAAAACACGAAAAAAAATCAATGAATGACATAAACAGCTCGAAATAAAAAAAATTCAGAAAAAATGATAACGAATAATCAATCAACAACGTTAACGGAGTAAAATAATAAAAACAGAAAAATTGAAAAAAACTGAGTGAAAATTGAACCAAAGTTAAAACAAGAAATCAAGGAAAAAAATTAATGAACAACGTTAACGGAGTAAACAATGGAAATTGAATAAAAACGAAAAAACTTACTTGTACGACGTTGATGCACATCGAAGTTAATGCCAGTCCAAATACCAGATACACGATCGACAGCATCATGTAAATGGGATGCTAAAAAAAATTGATTTAAAAGAATACCAAATATTAGTGGAATCGACATCGATTTTCGAGATTGTTTCACCAAATTATTTGGATACGATATTAAAACAGCGCTAGCAACCTCCGACAAAGCTTACCATCTGTGCTCCATCGTGGAAAACAAAACAGACAGAAATAAGCAGCATGAAAAATAATGAAATCTCATATAGAAAATGATGAACAAAAATCCTAAGACGCATAAACTCAATACCACATAAATTTGCTAATTAGCCAAATGCCAGGCTAAAGCGCATCAATCATCATTTTACGTAATTCCAATCAATAAATCTTGGTGCATAATATTCTACGTCAGTACGCAAGTAACGAAACGTCTTGTTAAAAAATCTTTTCAATTTCAAATTATGAAAAAAACAAATGTCAACTTTTCGCATAATCTCCAAAACATTATAGAAACGTTTTTTTGCTACGCTGAATCAAAAATCGAAAGTTTTCGTTTTTGTTTTCTTGAAAACTCTCAAATTTGCGTGACTATTTTTTTTGCACGCTTGTTGAGCCAATTATGAATTAATTAAGGAATTATTGTGGGAAATTGAAATTCGTACCTTTGGGACATAGTCGCCAAAGCCAATGGTGCTCATTGAGATAAAAACGAAATAGAAGCTCTCGAAGAATCCCCATTGTTCCCAAAAGTTGTAAACGGTTGCACCGACGAAAATATAAGCGAGCAGAATAACAATGGCAACGGAAATGGGTAAATTGAATTCATCGTCGATAGCAAAAGTCGATAATGCGGGTGTTCCGGGAGTTCCCGGTGTGTGGGGTTGAGCAGAGGCTGGAGCATTTCCATCCAGATTCAAAACCGTTTGTGTCTGATTTTGCTGCTGCTTCTCCATTTCTTCGATTTCCTCTGGATTCATCTGGGAAGGACGACGAAACGTTGCCAAATCGTAGACTAATTGAACTCCTTTCATCACTTCCTGAATATTTTGAAGAAAAAAAAAACAAAAACAACGAAAAAAAATCATTTCGATGGTCAAAAACATTTCGTAGTCACTCTGAACCAGTTATACGTTTTCTACCCTTTTCAGACCCCCCGGAGGGAGAGATTGCCGCACCGAGTACCATCAGCAGAATAATTAATTTTTTTCAGTAATCCTATCGGAAGACTATTTTCATATTCAGAGGAGCGCATGCCGAGCGTATATTATTATTATTATTATTATTGCGAAAATGAGAAATTCAAATTATAATTTTAATCATTCAACAAAAATTTAATTGCATCAAAATGAAAAAAATGAAATAGAAATTGAATTTATTTAACGAATAATTATTTCCACCAAAATTGAGAATTGAAATACAAATTCAATTCCTTCAACGAATGATTATTTTGACCGAGGGAAAAATTAAATGAAAATGAAATTTATTGAACAAATTGTTATTTTCAATAAAATAAAAGTTGAATTTTAAATTTGAATAACTTAACAAAAATTTCCTTTCACTCAAATAAAGCGTATCCCGACGCACAACGAATTTCAAGATTTTTTCGAGTGCAGAAACTTCTTTATCGTACAATTTGGTTTTTTATGCGTGCATATTGGAGAGACAGTTTTTGTATCGAATTTTTTTTTAGATTCATACGAATCCTGTTGGAATTGCTCTGATTTTTCGTCGCGAACGAGCGATTACCGGAAGCTTGTTGAAATATTGCAACATCAAAGGAATATAACAAAGATTGATTAAAATAAATTGCACAAAAGAATCGAGAGTGAGATTGGCGACGTAAAAATTAATTGGAATAAAAGAAAAATTGAGTGGAGACCTGAACTGGGACGGTTCTTCTGACTCTCCGACAACTTCCGGTATAATAGACTCTTCTCACGAACGCCCACAGGAACTTGATGCCTCTCGTGAAAAGTTTACCAAAATCAGCGAGTATGATGAGAAACATTGGTATTCCAAATATCGCGTAGACGATTGTGATGGCTCGGCCTGTGGTCGTGCTCGGCGAAATATGGCCATAGCCTGAATGACAAAACAAACCACGAAATTTACTACACAAACTCAGAGACATTCTGACCCAATATTATTTCCTAAAATCCTAAAATTCTCATGGTCTATTTTGCGGTCGGAGCCTCGTCAAGTTTGGCCACACAAAGATCCACCTTTTTTCCGCTAAAGTTCCACTAGAAAATCGTCCAAACATGAAAATTCGAGTCTTTTAGTTTTTTAGCCCAATTGAACGTTTTTTTAAATGGGAAAAAATTTTTCTTTTCGTCTGGAATCGAAAATCTGAAAATTTGACACATGGAAAAAACGACCATTTCGTCATCACGCAGTCTCGCATTATTTCACAATAAAAAATTAACTCCTCGAAATTTGAATCAGGGCCAGCCGGAAAATTCATCACTCGACGTTTCGGGAGATTAAACTTTGAAGATTTATAGATTGGGAGGCTGCGGATTTAAAAAATGGGACAAAAATCCGTCACGATCGTTTTTTTTTGTTCGATATTCTCACCGATGGTCGTGATGACTGTGAGACAATAGAGAACCGCGTTTAAGAAGCTCCAGCTTTTTTGGCCGCTGTAAGATTGGACTCCGGCTTCATGGGCAGTGTGCAATTGTTCTTCAAATTCCATGAGTTTTCTTCGCGCCATACTTTTCCAATCTTCTTCCCGCATGTTGTGGCTAAAGTTCCACAAACTATCGAGAAAATCGCGTTTGACGCGTTTCACGCCACATTTGTAAAAAGTCTCGAAAGCGCCTTCGGTGAACCGGAAGACAAAGGCGCCGAGGCCGCAGTAAATAATGGCGAGAAGCAGTTCAAATAGGCAGCGATTTCGTAGGACGCGAATTTTTCGAGTCTCGCGTGGATTTTGGTCGACGAAGGCGCGAAATTCGCCGGCGAAATCGGCGAGTGTCCGGAAAAATTCGAAGAATGAAACTTTTTTCGGAACTGGCGTATTTTCCTCGGGGATTTTTGTGGTTTCGGGCTTTTGTATTTTGGGTGGAGGGGGAATTTTTTCTGCTTCTTCCTCGTCAATTTTGTCCTTTTTTGCGCGTTTTCCGAAATACGGAATCCACGAAAACCAGGATTTTTTCTCGCCCCCTTTGTGGGGGTTTTCGTCGAGCGATTTAGCGTCCTCGCTGCTCCGGATGACGCTGAATTTTCTACGCCTCAGAGCAGCTTCCATCTTGGGATCGACGTAATCGTCGAGAGGATCGGGATCGAAAATCGATCGTTCTTTTTGCAAATAGTCGAGCTGAGCTCGCTGCAAATCTTCGATGAGACTGTCGTCGCTAAGAGGAATAATTTGCTTTTTAATGTCGACGCTCGATCTGGATCTCGAGGCAGATTTTTCAGGGGCGATTTTATCGGGAGGAAAAGTTCCGCTGTGGCTCATTGTTTTGGCGCAATCGTCGCTAAACTCGCTGGAATATCTCGCCGGTTTTTT
This sequence comes from Diadegma fenestrale, assembly GCA_037043255.1. Classification (NCBI taxonomy): domain Eukaryota; kingdom Metazoa; phylum Arthropoda; class Insecta; order Hymenoptera; family Ichneumonidae; genus Diadegma; species Diadegma fenestrale. The sequence goes on from CM073310.1 coordinate 3,961,493, forward strand.
CTCGCTCTTCGTTTTTTCTACTTGCCTCGGCGGAGCTCTCGGCACTGATTCTCGTTTGTCTCGAGTCGCTGGACTGCGAGGACGCTCTTTCGAAGGCAAATCTTCGTCCTCGCTCTCGGTGCTGCGTCTGCGACGAGAAATCGATTTTTTTTCCGTTCGTTTTCGCGCCTCCTGCTCGTCGCCTTCCGTATCAGTCGTGGGTCGCGATCGCGAGGCCAGCACTTTTATTTTTCCACCGGAACTTCGCAGTTTCGCCACTTCCGGCGATTTTTTTCGTCTCAAAAGACGCTTGACGGTTTCTTCGGTTTCGCCGCTGGAATCGGTCGTGTAACCGGTTCGCTCGAGTCGATCTTTGCTCGATTTCTTTGACGATATTTTTGGAGCACTTTGAGCCTCGGAATCGCGCCCTCTGGACGGTGACGTCATTTCCCTTCGAATTTTGTCCTTGTCCTCGTGTTTAGCCGATTTTTCCACAGTCTCGTGACTTTTCGTCGACGCCAGAGCCTCTTTGCGCTCGTGTTTCGAATTTTTGGCGCTGCGGCTCGAGACGCAAGAATCGTCAACGTAATTCTCACGTGGTACACTCGCACCGGTGGCCTCGCGTCTATTCTCGTCGAGAATATTCGTTTCCCGTTCAGCCTCGTCAAGCGGCCTAGAAAATGTTTTTCTAGAATTGCCTAAATTCCGTGTCTCCTCGAAATTTCCCTCCGTGGCACGGAATTCCTCGTCCGATTTCTCGACGTTCGTTATTTTTTTTCTGCCCGAATTTCCAACACTTTTTTCCGCCGCCACCGGAGACGAATCTCGCGGAGGATCGCGGCGATTTTCCAGAGTCGTAGCGTCGTCGTTGGACGATTTTTTCCGGGTTTCTTCCGCGTCAACTTTCGTCGCGTTCTCCGTCAGTGGCGACGCTTCCGAGCCAGAAATCTTTCGCGGTTTTTCACTCTTTTCACGTTTTGACACTTGGACGGGACTTTTTTCCGGATTCTCTTCATCCCGGCGACGCACTTCCGGCGACATTGCTCTGCTCAGGACGCGCGTTTGTTTCTTCTCATCCGGACTCGCTGGCTTTTCCAAAATTCCACTTTTCGCCTCATTTTCCTCTCGTTTTTTCGCGTCCAGCTCCTCGAGCATTTCGGTCTCTCTCACCATGCGCTCCATCCTCGCTCTCGCGTCTTCTTCCTCGTCGGTTTCGGTGACATCCTCCGGACGACGTCGCGGCGGTTCCGGTGTCTTTTCGCGCTTTCTCGCTGCAGCTTTGCGGCGTCTGTGCACCGTGTAACTGTCCTCCATGACGCCCGCGACTCTAAAAGCCCGACTCTCTCGCTCGCGGACCCGCCGGCAAATTATCCACCCCGCGAGACTGAACGAACCAGAGCCGCGCGGCCAAGGGCGAGACGGAGAGAGGAAAAAACGAGAGTGGCGCCGGCAAGATGCTCGATTCAACGACGACCAAAATAAAGTTCGAGCTCACTCCCCCACCACTTTTCCTTCTTTCTCAAACACTCGGATTCGTCTATCAGTTGTCGCAGCACAAATGACGCAGCACAATCAAACTAAAACAATAATTAAACATTTCGCTAATTAACTACGAACCAAAAAAAAACAAAATAACAATTTCAGGAATGAATTTTAAGTGAAAAAATGTCCGATAATTATTGGGTCGAATAGAATCTGAAAAACAAAAAACCGAAAACGAATTTTAAAAAATGTGTTAGTCAAAATTCTTTTCAATTTCCCTGCACGGGCCCGGCAGAATTTTTTTTTCGAATTTTTTCATCTGAAACAAATTCCGAATAGCAATGAATTTTTTGATTTTTTTATACGAATTATTTTCGTCCGTGACTGTCGTGTTTTTTGTTGTTTTTTTTTGCTTCAACTGCATTTATTTCTGACGTATTCTCAGTGCGCACATTTATCCAGTGTCGTATATGGTGGGTGAGGAGGAAGACGACGATTTGCCGCAGCGAACCCAAATCAAAAGCGAGAGAGCAAAGTTGAGCGAGTATATTTCGCAAACTTGTCTCCGATGTGAAAAGCAGCGGGTTAAAGAAATATCCGCATGAGGAGAATTCTCGTGTTATTTCTTTGATATGTTTCTTCCCCGAAGCATGAAAATGACGTGCATATACGTAATATAAAATAAATTACATGTATAAAAACACCTCTCGTTATTCGAGCGATATAGAAACGTGTGTCAAACGAAAGCGAGAAAAATAGCGAGATATGAGGAAACCTCAGTATTTCCTCATCATTCCTCTATCCACGTTGTTTCCCCGAGTGAATTCAGTCATTTTTATTCGACCCGATTTTACACAATTTCCAATAACAGAAATTCTCGTTCGAAAAAATTCAAATAAAAAAATCGAGCTTTTTTTTCAAATTCTCATCCCCATGTACGAAATTTGAATTGTATCAATTTTTCTCGCACGTCGATTCAACATTTTCCAATTCGAGGAATTTCCATGGGGAATAACGCGAACGGAAAAATATAACGAATTGGTCGTACCAGTGAAAAATAATTTGGATCGTTAATTTTTTTTAGTATTTCGAATCAGGGCCCCAGCTCGAAATTATTGTTTTTGGATAATAAGAACGATCCGAAAAAATGCGGCAGGGGCTGAATCGAGAGACGCGGCAGCGGCTCGGCGCCAAATATTAAAAAGGAAGCGTAGCGCGAGAGCTGCATACAGTAAAATAGGCGTTTTATAATTCTATTATTATTAATACTGTTTATGTGTAAATTGAATGAAAACGATGCAACTCGAGGACTCTTAGAACGTCCACGCGGCAGCGAGTTTCCGGTATCACGAGTCTTACTCTACTCTATACTGCAGCGAGCATCCCCGTATGAGAGCTTCATCCGCATCGCTTTTACGACCTCACCCACCATGTAATAGTTCGACCCCCACCGGACCTCGCTGCTGCTACTCTCAGCTGTTTCACTTTAGTCCTCCCCACGAGAACAACGTTCTACGTGCCCACACACACACACGCGGACAAAAGTGTTTGTTTGCGTATATCGTGGAGCTCCGAAAGATCGATAAGTTTTCGTCCACCCAAAAATGCAACATTTTCCGCTTTGTCATCTCGTGTTTGCTTTTTTTTCAGCTTCTTTTGTTGATTGAGCAAGCATTTCGATGTTTGCTGATGAGTGGCACGCGCGTGTGTACATTTTGCGCAGTTTAATTGAAAATTTGATATGGAAATTTCGCGGCTGACGCGACGCACGAGAATTCGATGCTTTCTCGTCGCTCGAGCGTGTAAAAAATATTTTTCATTCGTATGAAAACAAGATTTTCTGTGTTTTTGGGCTCAATATTTTTTATTGACTCTTTTGCCCGCCTCTCCCCGATCGCAAATTTGTTTTTTTGGTTTGCAAACGAGGTGGTCCATCTGATAATGAAAAAAAATTCCGAATTTTTGGTAAATTCATGTTTTTTTTAATGGAAAATTATTGTTTTTGGTTTTGTCTTCAGTTTCGCGTAAACTGAAAATGAATTATTGTCAAAAAACGTCGATATTTTGTCGAAAACGGTGAATTAATTTTTTTTTTATAATTCCAAAATTTTCATTATTTATATTTTTTGCTGCAATGACAAAATTTTTGTGATTTTTCAAAAAAAAAAACGTTTAGTCGAACGATTTCAACGAAATATTGATCTTTTCCAAGAAAATTTTGTTTACAGTGTAGAAAAAAGTTTGGGAACACATTAATGTAATTTGTCGCGAAGTAGCGAATCGATAAACTCGATTTTCTAAGTAATTAAACTTTTCGATGATAGGAAAGATGCAAATTATACTCTTCGAAAACGCGTTACCCTTTTCCAAAGTCCTGCTGGGTCGTTCTGCTTCAATTTCTGGAATGTGTGCAGATGGATGTTCAATGTTTACTGGACCGGAAGTTCAGCGTTTTCGATAGAGAGAATTTATGCCATAAGGGCGAAGGAGCAAACTGAAAAGTGCATTGACGGAAGTGAGAAATTATTCATCCGTGCTGTGAACAACATCGTTCGCACAAATATCGTCCGACAACCGGGAATATCTTCTTTGACGCAGATCGGTACTACAGAGGTCTTCGCAAATACTTTGCTCCATTCATCGCGTTGCTCGTCATACTTGGAGCATTGAATTTTTCGCTTCCTGAACACGTTTCTTGGCCCGTTTTATTCCCCGAGCAACTGTTCATCGTAAAAAATAGATAAAAAATAATCGAAATACTAATTAATTTGAAAATTGAATACAGAAATTTTTGTTTTCCATTTTTTAAGTGATTTAAAAAAATTCCCAGGGTCAAATATTGCAGTACTTCCGGTTTTCAATTTCTTTTAAAGTACTTTAAAGCAATAATTTTCCCGCTCCCGTTGGCTATCTAAACTAAAAACTTTTTTTTTGGATTTCATTTTTCATCTAATTCGATCGAACTCGAGAGAGAATTGAAACTCGTTTCATTGGAATCCAACGAAGAATGTATTTTTTATGAATAATTTCGATATTAATGCGATTCGTTCCGAATTTTCTAGTAAATTCAGTTTTCCAATGGCAAAGGAGACGTTTTCGTTGCATTCCAACGATGCGAACTTTTCAACATCGTTGTTGGACCATGCCAAATCTTTTTCTTCAAATTTTTCTCTTTTCCGACAGTGACGGGGCAAGAATTTCTAGAACCGGATCGTTCTCCAGTTTAAATTTGTAAATCTCACAACTACTTCTGCGCTTCATCTGCTTCTTTGAGCATTACGCAACAGTGACATGTACTCGAAATAGTATGCGTGGGGCGACGTCGAGACTCGAGTGTCCACATTCTTCCGCACTTTGTACCACAATTTATGTGGTCAAAAGCTTCTCACGAATATCGCGAAATCTCAAAGTGTAATTGAGTGAAAGGAAATTTGATTGCACTAAATTCAACATTCGCGTTCAGCCAATTAGAAAATTGAACGAAAATTCAAACAATCCGGACGAATTCTCCTGTCCCAGCCAACTTGAGTGAATTATCATGCACCGATGATCATAAAAACGTCAATCAAGAACTTCGATTACCGACCCAAAAGCCATTTTGGCAGAATTTTTTTTTCAGGTCTAAACAAATTATTCAATTTTAGAATAAATTGAATAATTCAAATTGAACAATTTCGACAATTGAATAATTTTTTCAACTAAATTAGAAATATAATAAAGGAATGGCAAGATCGATGAAAGAAAAAAACTATTTTACTCGAGCCAGGGCAAGTTTTCAAGTTATTTCCGAAAATTTTTGGAAAATTTCATTTTTGAAGAATAGTTAGTAAAAAGTCCAAAGTTTTGCCTCAACATCGTCAGTTTTAGCTTCAAGCTCGAAATTTTTCACTTTTCTCAAGCGTTGCTCCGAATTTCGTTAGTTCATCGACAGCGAAGTGTCAAAATTGAAAAACTTGTTGGTTTTTGATATTTTCCGGGGGCGAGGAATTTCGTTCGTATGGCTGTCCATCATCTGTCGGTGGCTCTCTATCATCGTTCCCTTTCACCACGGATTATCGTACGAAAAGTGAAACGAGATATGCGGAAAAGTTCAGGAGGATGAATATTCATGTTTCCTCGAAAAAAAATAGTAGAAAATTACGCGTTTATTCAGCGTCCGAACTACGTGACTGGCTCAAGACGTTCTACGCGTTGTAGAGTCGATAAAAAATGCTGCTGTGAATCTTTCCCCGTCACAGTTGATTTTTCGAGCAGAGTGAAAATTGCGCGATTCTATTTTCAATGAAATGAGAAAAAAAGTTGTTGGTGCTTCCTAAAGCCCTCAAAATATGGAGCGTCTCTGCGGAAAATGTGAATATGCTCTGCAGCCAATTCAGTCGCACCCGCGCAACTTATGGAGCTTGATAAAAACGATCCGTTGTCCATTCTCGAGGGATAAAAAAGAATGAAGAAAAGCGATGAAACGAGTTGAGGAATATCGCAAGGCCAAGATTGTTTCGAATGGAAATTTGACAATGTGGCGTAATTCAATAAAATCTAATTGGCTTATGCGTCCTTCCTCATCCAGGATCGTCCGCGGGGATATTTCCATACCAAAGACAATTCAATAGCAGAACTCCTCGGAGTGAAAAGTTAAGATTCTGATAATTGGATCGACAAACATCAATCGACTGAAAAGGAAATTTTGTTGTGAAGAAAGTATTTTTGTTTAGAATTCAAAAATATTGTTGAGATTACGAAAATTTCGAAATTATCGAAAAATATTTGGTTCACCGTGTTCAACTGAATATGGACGTTTTTTTTTGACAAAATTCAATTTTCAGTGTGTCTCTGGACTTGAATGAAAATTTACGTGAACCGCGTCTCGTTTGCTCACAAGCATTGGTGGATTTTCTGCAGAGACTGAAGATGCCCTGCAGCGTTAGTGGAAATAGAAAAATTTCATCCGTTAAAAATGAGAAACCGGATATTTGTCGCCGGAGAAGAAAAGACGATGGAGCGACCATGGATTTTCATCATAAAAACGCAAGGCGAACTCTCGGGTCTTCAAAAAAAAAAAAAAAGAGAAACGAAATCTCGGAAACTGGATACCAAAATTGACTGAGATCGAGTCGGGAGTTAAATAGAGAATAATTCATGAGATTCGTGTCAATTAACAAAGCGTGTTTGAAGGGAAAGATGGGGATGCGAGGTTGGTCGAGAAATAAGCGACAAAGTTTCGGAACTAGATTTAAGGCAGAGAAGGTGTCGCGCTCCCTTTAATCCCAGAAAATGTACGTGCTCCTCGACAGAGGGTGAATGCGCGATAAATCTTTGCGTATAAATTCTGGTTACGGGAGACTCCACGTGTGCACCGAGCATTTTCGTCCTGTTCGGGTCATTTACACGGCAAGTTGCTCAATTAATTGTTCATCAAAATTCGACGTTCCGAACGAACAAAACTTTCGACAATGTCGAAATTTTCTTTTTCGATATTTGGTCAAGACGATAAAAATTCAACAAGATTGAAAATTGCTCAATTTTTCCTTTAAACCAACAAAACATGGAACTAAATTGCAAAAAAACCTGGAAAAACCGGAACTGGGACGAGAATTCAATTTCAGAGCACCCCACGAATTTCGTCCGAGAGATAATGCGACAAATAAAAGGACACGAGAGACCTACTGAGTCATTGAGTTGATTAATTTTCGAATCAAGCACCCAGAAGCTCGCCCAGAGGCAATCTTCAACGCTGAATCAAGTCGCGTCGCATAATGATTGTTCGGGTAATGCTAATCAGGCAATTCATAGCCGCAGGCGAGTAACTGACAAGGACAATTACGATGCGAACCTCCCCAAAACTCCAGAGATTTCGGTAGGAAGATTAAAATATTGAGAAATTGATAAAATTTCGTATTAACGTTCTTCGACACCAAGTGCAAAAATACAAATTATTTATCTGACTAGTTATTGAATAATTTAGCATAAACGGAAGAAAAAATTCTTCATCGCGTGAACTGCAATGTTCAATTACTCGAGAACTACTTGGACGAAAAACTGAAAGAAATTTGTATCGTCACACAAAAAACAGAAGAATATATTTTCGAAATTCTTATTGAATTCTAATTGTTATGAAAAACGTTTTGTTTTGGACTAGATTCAGAGCAAAAAACGGATGAAAATTAGTTTTTTCGTCCTCTCTCGTGTTTCGTTCAAACTGAAAAAAAAACACGTGTCAACGAGTGTTTATTCGTTTTTTTCCATAAAACGCGAAACCCGGAAAGTTCTACTAATTGGACAAAACATTCGTAATTAGCGAACTCTGCGAAAGTTTAGCAAAAAAAAGTTAACGCAATGTTTCCTGTGCGGGTGGCGAATAAAAAAATGGCTTGAAATTCAAGATCATCGTTCGATTCGAACGAAAAAAATGCAGTTTTTTGGTCAAATGGTTTATCTGTGATATCGATTCAAAGTCGATTCTGAGATGTCATAAAATCGGCGTATTCGCGTATAGAAGAGTGCGGCAGCGCTTGCATTTTTAAATGCGTGGATTTTCGGTTTTCTCGCTCCTTCTCCAGCATTTTGTGAGCATGAAATATTTTCTCAATGTTCCATGTGACATTCGGTTATCAAATAATTCACAATGGTCCGTGTGGATTGGCTGGAGTGGCAAACGGACGAGAATTGCTTTCAGAGATTTTCCAAGTCGATAGCGACGTTCGCAACCCGAAACCAATTTCGTTCTCGTTGTCCTCCGCTTTTCTCCGTGTATATTTGTTTCTCCACGTAACGGTCTCTATGTCGTTCAGCTGCAGGACCTTCCGACTGTAAATTCATCGATTCTCGAGGCTCCGGGACACGAGTAACATTTGACAGTCAATCCGCACGATCGTGTATGCAGCAAATACGTCGAAACGGCAGGCCGAGGCGACACAAACAGACGCGAAGCTTTGCAATCCTCAAATTTATTCCGCAACCCTTGACGTCGAACTTGGAAACTAATTCAAGAAAAATGTACAACGAAAAAAAAACGGAATGATTGTTTTTTTTTTGTGCTTTCGAATGGACAATAAATCAAGGATTGTCAAAACGGGAGAGAAAAAAGGTGATAAATGCCTAGATATAAAAAATATGAATTCGCGGACCATGAGATTTATGGGGAATTTGAATAATTCATGGGAAAAGTGAGTTGCAGCTCGGAAATCGAGGGCAAATCGAGTGATGAGGATTCCAAAGAACTCCGAGGACAGAGAAAAAATTGTATAAATAGGTAAATAAGTTGTCATCGGAATTTTTTCCGCCTCGTGAATTTTCTCCGGAATTATTGTGCCTGAGAAATCGAGGATAGTGGGTGGAAGAGAAAAAAAAGGTGATAAATGTCTCGATAAAAAATGTAAATTCGCCGACCATGAGATTTATGGGAAATTTGAATAATTCATGGGAAAAGGAAGTTGCAGCTTGAAAATCGAATCATACTCGAGTCCAAAGAGCTGCAAGGCGATAGACGGTAAATAAGCGACTTGGAAACTCACCAATAGTCGTGTATATCGTTCCGCAATAAAATACAGCGTTCCAAAAAGTCCATATTTTTTCGCCCTGGTCCATAACGCCGTGTTTGAAATGGGTCCAAAGTCTTTTCTCATAATCCATCAATTGGTTCGCAGCTCGTCCTCTCCAGTGCTCTGGCTGATCGAACAGGGTTTTGTCGTCGCAGTATTCGCGGATAACGCGTATCGTCTCGTTTCTGCTGAAGGTCAATTGCCTATAGTTACTAAATTGATGGCAAACCATATTTTCCCCCTAATCATCGTCGATGGTACGAAAAGAAAATGAAGAAACAATATTTAAAAAAATAAACCCCATAAAAATTCATCGAATCCATTCTCACTGCTTTGTTAATGTTAAAGGGTCATTATGTACGTGTTGGTCGAAAAAATATGAGCGAACGAGAGCAGGAAGAAAGTTACCCTTGCGTTTTCCTAATCAGTTCGATCGCCCGTTCACGATTTCACAAAGCTCGATTTACATAGTTTCAATGGTAAGCGTCGTTGAAACAATTACGATCGACCCATGTCGTTTCATCGCCTCTAAACGAAGGGCGAATCATTTGTTTTTTTTTTTTGGCCGAAGGTAATGAATCGCATGCAAATTGATATATGACCGCGTCCCGTTCTGATGCAAGTGGTTGCATGGCCAGAGCGTCATTATTTATTACTTTGTGCATGGTAAGGAATAAAAAAAATTACAAAAAAATTACAAAAAAGGAGAGAATTTGAATTTCCGAAATTTTAAAAATACACGCTCATGCATATTTCAATGATTATTGTTATTGTTTATTTATATAAATAATCACGAATTCATGGAATGATTCAAAAATTCAAATTATTACAAAAACGCGAAAAAAGCACTGTTTAGTTTTTCAAATTAAAAAGTACACACTAATGCATTTTGCATATTGTTGTTATTTATTTATTTATTAAAATAACAAAAAAATTATTTGAAAAATTATTATTGAAAATTACTGAAAAAAATTAAAAATTATTGAAAAATTGAAATAATTACGATAAAAAATAATTTTCTCATTTTTTTCCAGTAATTTTCAATAAAAAAGTTTCAAATAATTTTGTCATTATTGTAATAAATGAATAAATAACAACAATATTTATGCAAAATGCATTAGTGTGCAGTTTTTAATTCGAAAAACTTTCAACTGTTTAGTTAAAAAAATTAATGTTTAGGTTTTCGAGTTAGAAAATACACGCAAAACTATTGTTATTATTTATTTAGTCATTTATTTATTTATTGTCATTGTTACTGCAAGGTTTATTATCATTATTTTGACTATTATCGTCATGATTCGTGGGCAAATAAAAAGTTGGTGGCGTCAGGACGTCGCTCGCGTGCGATTTTCCGTTTCACAGTGAAAAAGGAAAGAAGGTGCACCGGCCTTGCCCGACTTGAATTATTGAGCCATAGGCGGAAGAGCAAGAGAACGTATTATTTAACGTGGCAGTCTTGCCGAACTCACGTTCAAAAGTCAACTTTTCGGTCGGGATGTGAAAACTCGAATATATAATCCGCGGAATAGACTCATGAGTGCCGTATATTGCAGAAATATTAAAAGCTTCGCGAACTTCCGGAAAACATGTTCAATGCATAGTTCGGAGTTTGACAAATAAAAACTTGACGCCAAACTTTTTATGGACACGTTTTCGATGTTTTTTTATTGGACAAACTTTATATTTGGTTTTTGGGTGTAATTGGGAAAAATTGAAATTCAAATGGTGGATGAAATAAAAAACGAAAAATGTTTTTTGGTAAATTTGAAAATATTCGACATCACCTGTCCCTCCGGATATCCAGACGAACCGCCTCTTCGTTTCTTCCCTCGAAATAGATAAAAAGAAATGCACCGGCGACGCTGTACAAAAGGACGATTGCGAATAGAAAAATGTGCGTGAACCATCGTCTGCTCCACGAACTGACCTACGCAAGGACGTGGCGTGTTGATATTCCATGCGAAAACGAAATAAAAAACAAATTTCTCTTTAAAAATCTTACGAAATGTGTAAAAAAAAAAAAAAACGGAAATTATTTCGATGCTTCGCGTAATTACAATCGTTAACCTTGAATTCTAACCGCTTTGTGCGGCCATTTTGTTTGTCGCGAACTATTTTCCCGCGTTAAACTCGGCGGGATTGCTTCTCCAATCGAAAATCATTCTGCCCTCCATAAAAGTTGACTTTCAGCTGCTACGACGGAAGTATCGAAGAAAGGAAATGAAAGAACGTAATTACCTTCTCGTAGAGCCAATAGGCGCTTTTCTCGCCCACGCTCAGTCCCGACTTGGTGAAATCTTTGATTCCTTTGAAGTGAGCGAACATAAATTCGCTCGCTTTGTTGGCGTAAATGACGTTCGGTTGACCCGATACCGGGGTCAAAGGCATTGGTGTTTGTCCGTAAGATGCTGACACGTATGTCATTGGGGTTGGTGGATATTGGCCGTAGTTTCCGGGCACGGGAATCGTGATTTTTGGTCTCGGCATTCTACGGCCTCTCGGTGAATTCGACATTTTTCCGCGCTCGTTATATTAAAAAAAATGGCGGGAAACTCGAAATCTTACATTAAAAAAAAAAATAGTCTGAGAAATCCCGCCCAAAATTTTTTTTTTCCCCAAAATTCACTGTTTTTTAACCATAACGGCGATTACGGTATTGTCGTCTTATCACAGCATCGCCTCGCGAGAAACATCGCCCGAAACTTTGTGTTTATACTCGGAAAGTTGTTTTTTTGCTCGCGAGTCCTGAAAAGATCGGAATTTCGTTCACGTCGCGACACAAGCCCACATAATAACGATATATCTTTAGAAAATACGAAGAATTTCTTGGCAAGTCTCTCGGGTTATCGGAAACTTTTATCGGTTACAATGAAACATTGTCATCTCTTCGTGGTAAAATTTCAACGACGCTGCCAACTTGTCCGTTAGTCACAAAGATCAGATCAGTTGAATCTTTTCTTCAGGCCACTTTTGTCTTTCGCGGAATAATGGCGGTTTTTTTACGTTCTCGGAAAAGCGAAACCAAATGTTCCGGAAAGCTTTTGAATATTTTTCATAAATTGTTTTGCAAACCTGCGGGAGAATCAGCAAAAATGTTGAGAAACAAATAAAACATTGGCGTCGTTCATCTCCCTCATTTTTTTCTCCGTTGTTTTAATCTGCGCCGGTTATTTAACCTTTTTCCGCTTCCCTGAGTTCCAAAACAGTGAGAAGTTGGTAAAGAACTTGCAATGTTTTTCAACAAATACTCAACTAAAGTTGCGCGTGTATCGGACTTTCTTGTTATGCAAATATCGTCCTTTCGGTACTGCCAGGGACTGAAAACTCTTTGTCGTCAGTTTCTATTCGTGTTTTTTGTTCTCGCTTGTTCCGGATATCGCGACAGAGCGCGCCGCCGACATACACGAGGCTCCGTAAATGAAAGATAATGCACGAGAGCTTTTTACATATTATCCCGCGTATCGTTTTCTCTCCGGATTGAAAAAAAACGCACACACACGTTTATGCAAGTAAAAAACGGAGATTTAACGCGAATACAATCGTCGTTTACGAATTTTTACCAAGTTTTCGCGTCAAAAGGACGTTTTTTGGTTGTCGCTCGAGTTTCTCGTTCGAGAGATAGCAAAAAAAGCTGCGGCTTTGTTCGGCGGCGAGAACGAGGACGTATGTGTGCAGGGGAAAGAAAATACGGGAGTAGAGGTCGAGGCGAGGTATCGTGAAAAGAAGAGATAGGAGAAAACACAAAAGCGAGGGGTCGCGAAGTTGACATAAATCGTGCACCCCAAGGATCTTATCAAGCGACGTTTATTTTCGTATTTTTATGACACCAATTTTTCCATTGAATGTGCGATATTAATTTGAATTTTTAAGCACACGTGTTGGATCGCGAGCATACACAAATATCACGAGAACACCGCAGACGGCAATTCGTTGTACTATCGATAAAACAATAAAGCGAGAAATTTCGGTTGCAGAAACGAAATTTTCACATAAAATCACGCAGCAGGCGGTTTTTCGTAGGCTCGGACACTAATCGTCGGTTTTTTCATGCGGAAAACCTTGCGGCTGTTTCACACTTTCGTGCCTGCGTATTCGTGCAGCCGTTTTTTTACGAACGCGTGCATTACTCGGGGGTGCAAATCCCGCCGGCCTGTCGCGGCAGTGTCGCGGCGTCGACTGAGCGCCGCCGCGCACGCCATCGCCGCTGTCCCGCAGTTCCCGAACTCCCCGCTAGGCTAGCCAACGCTTTTCTCCACTTTTCAAAAGCTCACGCGCTCCATCCCCATTGCGCGACTCATCTCGTTTCTTCGTACACGCGAAAAACTGTCGCCGCACAAACACCCACACGATTCCACACAACTCAGCCTCGTCCTCCACCTCGGTATCATGTTCACGGTCACGTGGCATGCCCGCGTTACCTTCTTTTCATCCCACCGACCCTTTCTCTTGTAATTTCGATCCCGTTCCCGCCAAATGCCTCCGCGCCAGTAGGAATAAAGTGGCCAAGACCGCCAAGACTGAGAAGGCGGAATAATCACAGACACTTGACACGGTCAACTAATACTCCGCGGCGCAATCTCGTCAGCGAGTTCCGGGAAAGCGAACCCCATTGTGTCGTGCTATTTTTTTCCTGTTCCTCTGTTTTCTCGGTTTTTGCTTCTTATTTTTTCACTCAAAGTCACGAAACCACGTGACCGAATAAAATTCACATTCCGTTTCAACGTGTTTTCGCCCGCAGCCATTTTCATCAAGGACTTTACACAGTTTAACCCCAAAAATTCGCGACAGCAATAAAAAATGCATTATCGATCGGTCGTGTCGTGTTTCCGCTCGGCGTCGCCGACAAATCGACTGTGTCAATTTAGAAAATCGTACAGCGGATAAAATAATGGATTGAACGAAACTTTCCTAAGCGGAATTTCGGAAAATCTGACTTCTCCCAAATATACGACACAGTCATCGGAGCGAAAGCATTTAAATCGGCGACCGGAAGTCAATCGTACACGATGAGTAGCTCTTGATTCTCGACTGTGCATTAGAATCATTAGAATGTTTCGCGAACGAAAGAGGAGTTTGAAAACTTTTAATTAATCCAACTACACGTGCCTTTTGACATCAAAAGAGATTCTCGTTTCCCGTCGTGCGGTCTATGGACCAATTACGTTCGATTTGAAACAAATAAATTCCACCCTTTTTTCGTTTCCGGTGTAAAAGCCACAAATAAATTCGAATGGAAACTCCTATGGGAATTTGATTCAGTGATTCGCAAATGGCGTCGGAAAATTTCCAAAAAAATCGAGAAAACGTTAAATTGGGATAATTTGAACTGAAAACAAAATTTTTTATCAGAAAAGATCGATATTTTTTTGGGAACGTTCGACTAAACGTTTTTTTTGAAAAATCACAAAAATTTCTTCATTTCAGTACAAAATATTCGAGAGTCTCTTGGAAAAGTCGATTTTTGTCATTTCAATCGTAAATTTTGCCGACAGTTGCGTTAGAAATGAAAAATATTGTCAAAATAACGAAAATTTTGAAATTATCCAAAAATATTTAGTTCACCGTGTTCACCAAAATATCGACGATTTTTGACAAAATTCAGTTTTAAAGTGTGTCATAAAGTGCGTTTTTGTAAAATATCACGATGTTCCAACAAACGATCCGCAAATTGTAAAGTTCGCGATCCATAACGACGTATAAATCTTTCAAAACCTCGTTTAATTCGGCTGTTAAATGTCGCAAGTAGTAAAAGCTGCATGTGGTCAGACATCGTCAGCCTCTGCGTTTAATATTCGAAAAAGCAAAGGCAGCGACTCGTACTTTTATCTCGGGGTTTTATCGTCGCAGACGTGCGAAAGGGAGGAGCCGGCAAGCCCGAAAGCGAAAAATTCGGTCATGTAACTATTTTGATAAAATTGTAACGATGAGTTGTCCCACGCGCTTCGGAGGATTTTGCCCGAAGACATCGAGAGCGACGGGCTCGAGGGAAAGTTTCTCAAAATAACTCTCGTTTCGCGTGGCGCCTCGTGGCGGACAAAAAGTGTACAAAAAAAAAGTCGCTGATGGTTTTCGCGTTTTCGACAAAGCAACGACTTGGTGTCGCGATGAGTATCGAAAATATTTCCAGCAAAAGGGGAGAATAAAATAAAATTATTAGCGAAACGAGCGTCAAGTTGAAAATTTTCAAAACTTTCCAAGAATATTTCGAGCCAACGCGCGTCAGCCACGCGAACAACAAAAATAAAGTAAAAGCTCGATGAATCGCCCAGGGGGTGGGAAATTGGGAATTCCGATCAACTTCGCGCGCAATCAAGATCGAGCATCCTCTTTCGTTTCCGCTAATTTGCTAGCAATTGATGGAGACAGGTTCATTGGCACGTCGCAAAAGATTTTCTCTCTCCCCCCCGAAACTAAATCTGTCCTCCGAGCCTCTAAAAATATAAATATATCGCCCATGTTTATAAATATATATTCCGGCTCGTCCATGATTCACACAGTTGTTGATTTTCACGCGAAATATTATTTGTTTGATGGACCAAAAAGCCGATCAAAAAATGCGTGTACAAAAAATGGCGTAAGTAGCGGGCAAATTATTTTTTTCCCCCGAAAATCTTCGCGACCACGTCCGATGAGTCGACGACGAAAAAATCCAAATAAATCAAACAATTTTGCTTTGCGCGTCTACTAAACCCGAAATTTTACAGAAAAACGACTGTCTGTGTATAAAATGTCTGTAGATACGTGTGGTCGGTGATGAAGGGGATGAAAAGGTAAAAAAGTCTGGCAGACTAAACGAACAAAATCTCGAGGCGATCTCGCAGTCGTGTGAAAGGAAAAAAAATCCCATTACACGTTCTATTCGTCCGGGGTCGATGAAAGTTGTAACTTTCATTTATCTCGAGCCTCGAGGAAAATCCCTTTGCCGCAATTTATAGATGGCCTCAAGAAAAAACCCGGAAACTGTGCCAATTAGTATAAAGACGTAAAAAAAAAAAATTATTAATGACTCTGCATCGTTTGCATCGTTGGAATGGCCTGAATTTTTTTAAATCTTTGGCAAAAGTAATTACTCAAGTGCAGAATGTAATTACGATGACAAAATAATCGATTTTTGCCTCCCGAAAGGCATATCGGCTCGAAAAATTTGGATGACATTGAAAATTGAACGAATCATCAATAAAACCAAAAATGTTTCGTTGCATTTCAACGTTGCAAACTTCAGCATCATAATGATTAATCGATTGAGTTGCAAAAAAAGTCAATCGAAAAAAATCAAAACAAAAGTCGCTGTGACGTCACAAAATCGAAATACTCGGGCAAAAAATGTAAAATTCAAATCGCTAGGTGAATAATTTTAAATTTGTGTGTTTCGTGTTTCTTTAACGAACGCTACCGCATAGCAGAGTCGAAAAATAGCAGCTGTGAAAAAAAATGTAGATAAAAAATGAAAATTTCGATAAAAAGTGAAAACAGACGATTTAGACAATTTAAAAATGAAATGCCCAATGGACACCTTTATTATAACCTAAATTCTGATATATAATCGTGTGCTAATTGGATTTAAATCAATGTTGTACCTTATCTAAGCGATAATTAGTATAATACACGTACATTCGATTTATATTCCTAGATATATTGACAATAGGTAAACTTAGTCATAACATATTTTATCTCGTGAATTTTTGTGATTATTTCTTGTTTTTTTTTGTTTTTTTTTTTCATTATTTGTTTTTTCCATTTTTTTTCTTTTACTCATACAAAATTCCTATACGACATTATGTTCACACACATGCACTCACTTTCTCTCACACACGGACACACTCACGCTCGCACACGCAGACAAGGGTTTTTCGTCCTGTATGAGGGATTTCGCAAACCCTTATTCGCGCATTCATCCGTTCATCGCTTATTCTGTTGTCTTGTTTGAACGATTAATACCACATTGCAAATATAATGCTCGCGCGCTCTCAACGTTCCTTCGTTTAAACAAAATTTACAAATTACCGAGTTCACCTGTGTTTTTTTTTTTTTATTTCTTCTTCTTCCTTTCTCTCTCTCTCTCTCTCTGGCTCGCTCACCGATTCTTCTTAGTACTTATTACTTCGTTAATATTAATCGTATTTTAAAATTTTTCTTTACCTTTGTTTTTATATGAAAAACTACCGAGTTCTATGTATCAATAAAATTCAGCTTCAGTGTGAAAAAAATAGGTCCGTTCTCACAAGAACCACTGATCGTGTAGACGCTCTATTCTTATCAATAAAAATATTTAAACACCATTTGTTTTGTCGTCGGTTGTTGTTGTCGTCGTAGAAGCGTTTTCTTTTTCTTTCTTTTATTCCGCAAATAAATCTAACTTAGGACTAACGATTTTATAGGTACATCATCTCGTTTGTACGCTGTACAAGTAATCTACGCGGATTACGAACGTCAATGGACTAAACATTTGTTTCTTGTGTGTGTTTTTTTTTTCTCAAATCAGCCGAAGCTTTCGGAGTCTTTTGGATTTCGTTAATGAACCTTGTTTTTTCTATTCTCGCAATTTCCAGCAGCTCTTTTGTACGAAATCTCGTCCAATCGGTAAAATGAATTTTGGAGCAAAAAACGATGCGCCGTTTTAGAGGCAAATTAAAAATGATTATTTTTGATTTTTTCAAACCGAGTTTATCGTCATTGTGCTCTGTTTTTTTTATTTTTTCGTCAAATCGGTTCAACTTTTGCGCTTTTGGCTTCTTTACACACTTTTTTTTTCATTCTCGTGGCACGCGTTTCGTTTATTCTTACGCGAAACGCGAATGAGGCGCTCGTTTGCGTTTTTCTTCTTTTTTTCAGTTTCTTTTCCTTTCCCCAAATTCGCCTGGGTCAGGAGGGTCGCGCGATTGTTTAGGAAGACGCTTCCAATCCTTTTGATTAAAGTGGAAGCTCTGAGTTTGTAACGTTCAATTATTTCTCGTCTAATTTCTCATTTTTTCCTTGCTCGGTATGTCTGCGTTTTTTTTTCTTTTTTTTTCATTTGTGTCGCAATTTTTTATTGCAGGAGGCTCCGCGATATTGTCGCTCCGTCGCGTTTTCGCGATTCGCCAATTAATGATATGTACAATGATAGAAAAACTCTGATGAAATCTGTCGAGGGGATTTCTGGGTCTGAAATATTTACTCGTCCATTGAAAACGCCACAAAATTCATTCTCTCTCGCTCGCTCGTTCCTTCTCTCGTTTATCCCTCGTATCGAATGGGTTCGCGCAGACTGCTTTTCAGGCATGAATTCCTCCCGCAATAAAATTAAAACGACACTCATTTTGCTTAGATTTTATTTAATCACCTAGTAGTTGGTATTTTTCGTCGTTTTATTATTCATTAATATTATTTCGCATTCCTCGTCGGTACTATTTTTATAATCCGGATTTTAATTCTTCGTTTCTTGCCCCCGGCCCTTCGCGATTTTTCCATTTATTGAAAATTCCTCATTCTCACGCATGCACGCATAAGTTTGAATTCTACTTTTCAAACTTGCAATTCCACGAGGAACACACAATTTTCAACTCCGAGGCGATTGGACAGACAAAAAATACGAATTTTCTCCTGGACGAAACGATTTTTCAAAGAGAAACAAAAAGGAAACGGGGGGAAAAAACGATTCAGCAGTTATTCGTATTTACAGGCTGGCGCCAAGGCAAAAATCTTGTGGAGCGTACGAAAAAGTTTCGAGTTCGAGACTGGCGTTACAAATTCCTCGAATTCGTCAATTTCGCTCGTTCCGGAAACAGAAATCTCAGGAAAAATGTTCAGCAAAAAAAAAAACACGAGGACGAGACGAAAACGCAATCGGCAATGATTTTTGTTCAAAATCCTCAAGGAAATCGACCGAAAAAATATGTTTTCGAACCCCCTCCCTCCTCCGACGCAGCCTCAGAACCGCCGAATCGCCGGACGCGATCGTACTCGACGAGGAAAAATAAGAAAATATCGAAAAATCGAAAAAACGCGATAAATTGTGAAGAAAATCTCGATCGAGCCGATGATTTCGAGCGACAAATCTCTCTCCAAGATTCTCGCTCGTCGGTGTGCAACAAAAAGAAACTAGTAACTTTCAAGGAGGAAAAAAACGAGGACAATTATGATAATCGCTAGTAACAACCGAGAGATTAATCTAATCTAATCCGAAATACTGTAGCAGGTATAATGACCGTATAATTGTAAACATAATAATAAAAAAAAATCTGTCGATGTTTTCGTAATTTACAAATGATCATTTCCATGGGAATCTCTTTTTGTCTCCTCTTTTTTTTCTCCGCGTCTCTCCCGCGTGCTGACCCGCATTTCGCCGCCGATGCGATTGGAAAAAACATCCACGGCGAGTGTAAAAAAATTCGAGAAGATCAACGGAAAATCGTTGTTTTCCGTTTCAGAATTCCCTGGAAAAAAATCGATCCCCGAAACGCTCAAATAAATACGTAAAAACAAAAGTGATATTTGTGTCGGCGAAACTCTCCGCACAAGCCCGTGAACTTGGGAGTCAATAAAAATGGCATAAAAAAAGGAAAACAAAAATATGTTGCTCGATTCCCGAGAGCGTCTCGTGATAACCGCGCCGACGAGCCTCCCCAAAGGACCGGATTAAAAAGTACAAGTGTGACTTCTCGGGCACACACAGTCAATCGGTAAAGTTGGCGGACGTTCTTGGCGAAAAACCGTGACGAAGAAAAACGCGAAGAAACTAAAAACCGATGATTTTGCGAGGACGAAATGAAAAATTTACGATTTTCGGGCGTGGAGCAGAGAGAACGAGAGAAAAAGAGAGGGGGGGGGGGGAAGATTCGAAATTCGAGCGACGGTGATGCGGTCGCGTATGCTAACGAGGGAGGATATAAAAATCGAAGTTGTACATACATATATGTATAGATATTCTAGCCAGCTAATTTGGCTAATTACAAACTATTAACTACAGTAACTGATATTAATAATATAGTATTCCGTCTTAAAATTATAAAACAGATTAGTCTGCGGTTTGATCATCTCGATCGTTATTGCAGCTTCAATAAAGGGCTTTTTTTTTCCTTTCTTTTCTTTGACCCTGCCCCGTCCCTCGTGTTTGTTGTTCGCTTTTAAGCCTTCGAAACGATATTTTCGCTTGTCCTCAAAATCTTACACGTTTCTCCGCAAATCCGCGCACTCGAGATCAAAGTCTCGGGATCGTAAAGAAAAAACGTTTCTCCGCGGAAATGACAAAGTAGAAATTTCTTTTCTTCTCTTTTTTGGGCACGCACTCGGTCAATGTTTTTTTCTTTTCTCTCGTGCTCAGCGCAACGAGCTCTCAGTTGTTATGAAAATAAAATGGAGCAACAACCTTGTTCGTTTGGGGAGTTTTCCTGCCGGGCGATCCAACGCGAGCCAATCATTTCGGCTCCGGGAAGGCCACTTGACATTTGTAAACCTCGTCAAGCATCACCGCCTGACCTTGACCTTGACTAACCGTCACTGGCGTCGTTGCATTCACAACCACCACTTGTTGTCCCTGTTGCGGTTGTTGCGCCTGTTGTTGTTGCTGTTGCTGCTGATCGTGCTGCTGCTGTTGTTGTTGTTGTTGTTGCTGCTGCTGCTGGTTACTCGTGTTTGCCTGCTGCGCGTTCGACGCGCTATTCGCGTTCTGGTTTCGCGCCGTTTGCCCGTATTTCTCGTGGATGGCTCGGTGACGCTTCAGCGCGAAACGATCCGAAAATCCTATCTCGCAAATGTCGCACCTGCAATGCCAAAACAATTTTCACTCGTAACGATCCAGAGCCGGATCGCGAGCATCGATTTTCGTCCAATTTTCGGACGAAAAACAAATTCTTTGGCCAAATTATCAAGAGAATGGATAAAAATCGTTGAGGGACGCGAATTTTGAAGATTTTACCTTGGTACGAACAAAAATTGCTACGTTTGACGCAAAAATCGAGATTCAAACTCATTCGGGAATTAAAAACTCACGATTTTCCATGGATTAAATGTTTCTCGCCCAATTATTCACTAATTAGTTGAAAATTTTTTGAATAACGCGAATTTTACAGATTTTCCCTTCATACCAACCAAAATTGCAACGTGTGTCGAAAAATTGGAAAAACCGAAATTCAAACTCATTGGCGATTGAAAAACTCACGAATTTCCATGGATCAAATTTTCTTGCGCCCATTCATTTGATAATAAGTTTAAAAACGATCGAATACCGCAAATTTTGCAGGTTTCAACTTCATACTAACAAAAATTGCAACGTGTGTCGAAAAATTGGAAAAATCGAAATTCAAACTCATTAAGGAACGAAAAATTCACAATTTTCCATGGATTCAATTTTTCTCGCTCAATTGTTCACTAATTAGTTGAAAAATCCTTGAATACCGCGAATTTTACAGATTTTATCTTCACACGAACAAAAATTGCACCGCGTATTGAAAATTTCGTGAAAATTTTAGCGAGCACCAAGACTGAACGCAATATGGAGCATAAAAAGAAAAATTTTCACGAATTCGATGAAAAATCGTTGACGATTCTCCACCCAAATGAATAAAAGTGAATTTTTATGTTGCTTAACGCCAAAAGAATCAAAATTCAAATTCATGGGGAAATAAAAAACATTTTCTCCCTTCCATAAAGTAAAATTCTTGAATAACGCCAATTTTTAACAAAAAAAAAAGTGAATTTTGCCTCCAGGAGAAAAAAAAATGAAGAAAAATGGATGTTCAAATTGAAAGATTTACCTGTGGGGTTTTTCACCGGTATGGACCTTGGCGTGATTTTTCAAATGCGTTGCTTGATTGAATGCGGATCCGCAGGTGTTACACCGATAGGGTTTTTCGCCAGTGTGAATTCTTCGATGATTCCAGAGTGTCGAGTGTCTCGCGAAAGTTTTTTCACAAACTTCGCACTGATAAGGACGTTCGCCCGAGTGGATTCTTTCGTGATTCTTCAAATGGGGACTTTGTGAAAATTGCATGCCGCAAACGCTGCATTTGAACGGTTTTTCACCGGTATGTACACGTCCGTGATTCTTCAAATAGGCCGCTGTAGCGTGCCACGTAGAAAACAGAAAAACAAAACAAAACCGATAAATAATTACGTGTCGAATTTTTGAATAAATGTAGCAGAGCAAAAAAGGCGAAAAAAAAATATTCAAAAAATGGCCCGAGACTGTTTTGGAAATGGAAGGAAAAAAAAAGCAAATTTTTATTTTTACAGCCTCGTTTCGTCGCTCCCTCGGCTCGATTTTAAGTTTTAGAGAGAAAAATCGAAATTTTATTGCTCCAGGGACGTTTGTTTGTTTTTTTTTTTTTACTGAAAAGTTAGAGCGATTGCCAAAAACGCGAATGAAATGAAAGATGGAGAAAGAAAATGCGTGATTTATTGATTTTAGTGAAAATTTGCGAGCTACGGGCATGAAAAATGGAAAAAAGTGTAATATCGCGAAAATCTAGAATTTATAAACAGATCCCTTACCCTTCGCAAAGGCCAAACCACAGACTTCGCACTTGAATGGTTTATCCCCAGAGTGAAGTCTCTTGTGGGACCAGAGCGACGAGTATCGTGAAAAAGTGCCGTCGCAAACGTTACAATGAAACGGCTTCTCCGGCTGGTTCTGATTTTGCTTCCCGCCTGAAATTAAAAATACCACGGAAGCGTTAGTTTTCCTCAAAGGGCCAGTTCTACAAACAGATGTGCTCAATGCTGTTTCATGAGACGTTTGCAAGTTACGGGGTACGGATCGAATAGAGAGATTTTTTTTCGTCAAACGTAAAAAATCGCACAAGAGGACAGACTCGCGAATTTCAATGCAAATTGTCAAATTTTTTCTAAACTTTCATATTATCTCGAAGATCAACAGACTCGACAAATATTTCATCGAAAAAATCGCGCGATCGAGACGCAATCGCTCAGGAAACTGAATAATCAAAAAATTCAAGACTCGAAAAATCGATTTCTGCAGCTAAAAAACGATCAAATAACTTTTTTTTCGTTCCTCATTGAATTTGGCACGTTTTTAATTCGTTTAAAAAATGTCTGTCCTCTTGTGGCACGTATCACGAAATAAAAGCGCGATATTCGAGAACCGTGACATCGGAAATTGCATTTAGCTTGCGCGGTTAATGAAGATGACCTGTTCGAATTTATAAAACTGTCCCTTAGGGGAGATTTCATTCCGTGCAATCGTCCTTAAATTTAGATGCCGACAGTTCTACCCAAAAAAAGAAGAAAAAAAAATAACCATGAAGGAGACAACTGGGTGTATGGAAAAACGATCGCGGCTCGCGACACATTTGTGCGTAGTGCGCAAACAAGTGTCGAGAACCCGATGTTTTTCGTCTATTCTACTCTTGAAAAAAAAAAACCGAAAAAAAGTCATGCAAGATAACAACATGAGCATAAAATATTAATCGTTTCGATAATTTTTCAACTTGATCAATTCTGAAGAGCAGAAACAATTTATAATCTCAATTGTAAGAAAAACATTATTTTTGTATCGTCGCTTCATCGATAAAAACAATTTGAGGCAAAGACTGCGCATAAAAATGGGTGAATTACGCGAATTTGGCAGATTTTACCTTCGCACGAACGAAAATTGCAGCGCGCGACAAAAAATTCGAAAAATCGAGATTCGAACTCATCGGGGAATCAAAAACTCGCGATTTTCCATGGATACATTTTTTTTCGACCAATTATTCACTAATTATTTAAGAAATCTTGGAATAACGCGAATTTTCCAGATTTTACCGTCATACGAACAAAAATTGCCCCGTGTGTCGAAAAATCGGAATTCAAACTCATTAGGGAATTAAAAACTCGCGATTTTCCATGGATAACATTTTTGTCGCTCAATTATTCACTAATTAATTGAAAAGTCCTTGAATAACGCGAATTTTGCAGATTTTACGACCACACCAGCAAAAATTGAATCGCGTGACAAGAAATTCGAAAAATCGAGATTCGGACTCATCGGGGAATCAAAAACTCGCGATTTTCCATGGATAAAATATTTCATCTCAATATAACGAAAAAAATGGTCGTATCGTCGTTTTATCGATAAAAACAAATTGATCCATTCAAAGACAGCGAGAGGAGACACAAAGAGAGAAAGAAAGAGAGAGAGAGAGAGAGCAAGGCAATGAAGGGGAAGGAAAATAAGGACTCAGAACTGTCACCATCTAAAACGAGTGGGATTTAAATCCTTTCCAAAAGAGATTAAAGAAAAAAAAAGTAAAAAAAAAATGAAAGAAAGAATTTAAAGGACTTATCGATCCCACGTGTTTTTTTGTTTGGCTGTGGTTTAGTCCGACTTACTTCCTATGATGATACGGCCTGTCGCCTTGCAGCCGGTACACTTCGCAAGGGAACTGATTCCAGAATCTAGTTTTTCGTCGTCTTTACCTACCATACATCACCGGATGTACGATCATGACAGCAATGAAATGATAATATGATGGAAAGGTGGATGCATTGGCGCGAAAAAAAAAGAAAACAAAAAAACGTATTGAAGAAAGTGCACTGAAATATAAATTTTGTCAAAAAAACCTCGACATTTCGTTCAACACCTTCAACTAAATATTTTTCATTTCATACGCAATACTCAGCAAAATTTACAATTGAAATGACAAAAATTGACTTTTCGAAGAGACTTTCTAGAATATTTCTCGCTGCAATTACAAATTTTTTGTGATTTTCCAAAAAAAAAACGTTTAGTCGACTTTATTCAACAAAATATCGAACTTTTCCAACAAAATTTTCTTTTCAGTCTATGTAATAATAAACTGAAAATTGAATTTTGTCTAAAAACATCAAAATTTTGTTGAACACTGTAAATTAAATATTTTTGGACAATTTCCAAATTTTCTGTAATTATGACAAGATTTTTCATTTCTAACGCAACTGTCGACAAAATTTGCGATTGGAATGACAAAAATTGACTTTTCGAAGAGACTTTCTAGAATATTTCTCGCTGCAATTACAAATTTTTTGTGATTTTCCAAAAAAAAACGTTTAGTCGACTTTATTCAACAAAATATCGAACTTTTCCAACAAAATTTTCTTTTCAGTCTATGTAATAATAAACTGAAAATTGAATTTTGTCTAAAAACATCAAAATTTTGTTGAACACTGTAAATTAAATATTTTTGGACAATTTCCAAATTTTCTGTAATTTTGACAAGATTTTTCATTTCCAACGCAACTGTCAGCAAAATTTACGATTGGAATGACGAAATTTGACTTTTCGAAGAGTCTTTCTAGAATATTTTTCGCTGCAGTGACAAATTTTTGTGATTTTTTGAAAAAAAAAAAAAAAACGTTTAGTCGAACGTATCCAACAAAATATCGATCTTTTCCAACAAAATTTTCTTTTCAGTGTGTTAACGAAAGAAACGATATAGAGAGATAATTAAATGAGATAATCAAAAGTATAAACTGGTGGCTCTCGTAACCAATGTAAAGCAAACATTCAACAATGTTGTTTCTCTCTAAATAATTAGTCTTTTCTTTTTTTTTCACCCATCTTTCGCGATTTATGAAAAAGAGGAGAGCGTTTGTTTTGTTTTGTTTTTTCTTCTTGTTGCTTTTTCGTAAATAGAGCATTTTGGAGTTTTAAAACTTACCGATAAATATTATTCCGGTCCCGTTACACTTGTGGCACTTGGTAACGCTCGTTACTCCCCTTCGTTTCACAGGATGATGACCGGGTTTGATTGCTGCGCAAACACAAACCACCAACACCAATTGAGCACACGTTTCAAGGATCAAGGGCGAGATCATCGTTTTTTTTTTTTTTTTTAATCCCACACATCGCGTCGTCGCCCAAAAAAGGGGAACGAGAGGAAGAAACAAAAAAACTTTTTCTTTTTCTGTTTACGATTTTCTTGGGCGATGGCAAATTGAATTTACTGGGAAAATTGCAAACGTTAATTATCAAAATATTGAATAAAAAGTGGATCCTTCGGAATCGAGAATTCCATGTAACTTTTTTACGCAAACGAGCATTTTTGTCAAAGTTTTCTCAATAATTGTGGAGAAAAAAAGCGAAAAATCAAGTTTTGGATGAAAAAATAAAGAAAAATGTAAATTTTAAGAGAAATTATGAAAATACCGAATGAAAAATGAATTTTTGGTTTAAAAGGGAGTGAAAAAAATGGTGAAGAGTTGACTTACTCTTTTTAACTTTGGTCGGATGATGCTCGCACGGATCTTCGCTGCCGCAATCCTCGCAGAGTTGAACTTTAGGCTTTTGATGCATATTTGTTTTGTGGCTTTTGAGTTCGCCGGGAAGAGCGAAGCAAGCTCCGCAAATATCGCAGGTATAAGGTCGTTCGGGTGTAGTAGCGACGGTGACGGTGGTCGGGGTCTGTGCGACGACTTGTTGAGGTTGTTGGAGATTACTGGGCGTCGTATTGTGAAGCCTTTTGTGATGATTGAGAAGGCTCATGTGGCCGAAGACGAGGCCGCAAATGTCGCACTTGAAGGTCGCGCTCGTTGCAGCTGCTATGCTCATCTGGTTCAGTAATGCGTTATAACCGACAGGTTGCACATCGAAACGGTAGCAACCCTTGTCGTCGGTAGTGATCGCACCGATTGTGCTCACCGCATTTGTTTGAACTTTCTGCAGCATGTTGACATTGTAGAAATAAGGAAACTCAGCCGCCGCTGTCTGCTGCTGAGATTTGTCCTCTTTCTTCTCAGACGTCACATACATCTGCGCTTGTTGTTGCTGCGACTGTTGACTTTGCGCAGCCTGTTGTTGTTGCTGCTGTTGCTGCTGCTGCTGCTGAATTTGCTGCGGATCGAACATCGTCGCTGCTTGTTGGCTCTGTCGAGGGAGCACGTAATTACAATCATTACAATTATTCCCACCAAAACAAACTCTCGAGCTTTCCGAACTTGCGATTCCGCGATAAATATTTTGTACGTTCGTTACTAATCAAAATTTTCAAAATTATCACCATTTTTCGTTTTATTATTTAGAATTATCATTAAGAGTTCCACCGCATTCCAACCTTGCAAACTTCAACGTGATACGGAATTAAAAAATTTCCCAAAACTCGTTTTTCACTGTATCGAAAATATCTGGCAACATTTTTTTTTCAATTCCATCCCTCTGCTCTGCGTTTCGAATCTACGAAACTTTGGTTTTCCCGTTTTTGTCTTGGCGCCGTGTAAAAATCGTTGAATAACGAAAAGCTCACGGCCCGTGAGACTTTTTTGTGTTTTTTGTTGTCCGGACCAAATATTTAAAAATGATTTAGAGTTCCACCGCATTCCAACGTTGCAGAATTCAACGTGACCCAAAATAAAAATTTCTCTGCAGCTGAGCCAATATCTGCCTGCCCAAATTTTCTCAATTCCCCAAAACCCGCTCGTTACTCTATCAAAAGCGTTTCGAGTCGATGAAACTAGTAGCTCGAAAAAATCGTCCAATAACAAAAAACTCGAGGCCCGTGAAACTTTTCCAGGGTGAAAAATGTGCGGAAATTTTAAATAAAACGCACAGGAAGTTAAATTTGGAAGAAATTTCTACCGATTTGCTCACCTGTCGTTGCTCGGAGTAACTGGAATTGCTGTGATCGTTATGAGCAAAGCTATTGGTAGGTTCGGTCTGCGTGAACATAGAGCACTTGACAGGCTGTTGAAGTACGACGCTCTGATGAGGAATTTTCAAAGCGCTTCTCTGAAAGCGTTGTTGCTGCTGTTGCAAAAGTCGATTGTCCTCGACCTTGGGGTGCTGCGAACCAAGAAACTCCATGTAAATTTGCAAGCGAAAAAAGGCCGTGTGGGTTTTCGGCGTTTTCTCTTCTGTCGGACGGAAAAATAGGCAAAAAGTTTGAAAAAAAAAACGAAAATTAAAAAAGCAAAGACAAGGAAACTGAAAAAAGGCCGTCGGAGGGTTTTTTTTTGCGTATGCGTCGCATACCTGCTGTATTTGATCAGGACGAGTCGCGTTCAACCACACGACGTTGTTACCGTTTGATTCAAGGGCCATTGATGAGCCGCCACTGACCCTGTACAATCCAACGGCAATGCGTTACGCAAATCCCGCAACTTTAATATCTCCGCAGGCCATGGCGAGAATTCACTTGATTTTTAGACGGAGCAAAAGCGCGTTTGTGTTCTCGAAACGATTCGTGCGCGTTTTATCGTGTATCGGCGGTGTAATGGGCGAGATTCGTGGGCAGGAGGTTGAAAAGCATGGGGAATGACGTGAGGACACGAAACCGGAGCGAATTGTGTAGGAACGAGTATGGAGAAACCTGTGGAAACGGCGCTGAGGCGAAAAGTTGGTTTCATAACCTAAAAAAACTTTGGGCGACTCGTAAAGACGGAGCGCGGTGGGGAAAACCGTTAGAAATTTGAAACAGCAGCATTTCGTGTTGTTTTGTTTGAGTGCTCGATATCGTAAGGAGAAAGATTTGGTGTTGATGGATTTGAGGGGAAAAAGAGTGTTGGAAAGCCACGTGAACGAGAAGCTTCAAGATCGCAACATATTGCGATTACGAGAATAGATCCGCGCCAAGGATCAGCCGCGTTGAGGCTATTTCGTACGTGCGCGCGTGTCTGTCTTTCTATCGGAACTTGTTGGTTTCACCTGATCGAATACGGTCACAGCGAGCAATCGACAACGCACCACGCTTCATCTGTGTACGTGAGTTCATTAGTGTGTGTGTGTGTGTGTGTGTGTGTGCGGGTTGAATTCCCGACCCCCCTGATCAAAGCCACGCCGAGAGAAAAGCGCGATATAGAGAAACGGAGAGGGACAGAGTACGCGAGCAAGACACCAACGCGCACGAGCGAGCGAGCGCGACTGTAAAAGGAAGACGGAGAAAGAGCGATGCGCCCTCGCTTCCCCCACTCTGCCGGCCCAACCGCCCAAGCCGCGCGCGCGCGCACCCGCCCGCTCTTTTTTTCCCTTGCCGCCCGGTATTGCCCTCTCCGTTCATGTACCGTAATATAAAACACGCGACAAAATATAAGAAAAGACGTAAAGATAAATTATAAACGAAAGAGTCGGTCAGTCCGTGAATGAGAAAGAAAACTTTTGAAATATTGAATAAACAAAAGGAAAAAAGGAGGAAATTATTACTCACATGTGTAAAAAATGGTTTACGACGTTTTCGAACGGGCAATATGCGGCTTCCTGCTGCTGCTGCTGCTGCTGCTCCTCGAGGATCTCACAGTTGCCATGACGGCGGTGCTCTTGATTCGATTTACACCATAAGCGCGAAACGTGCTGAGACAATAATTATAGTCCTAGTGTTATTTATTTGCATATAGACGACAGACGCTTTTTTTATTCACACAACACAAGGAGCCCTCGAAAAGTGGCGCGCGCGCGGATTTTCGCGCGACTCGCGTCTCTCTGTCTCGCTTTACGTTTCTTTCTTTCCCTCTCCTTGTCTCCTCGCGGTGGTGGTCGTCCTCGTTCCTTGCACGAGCGACCAAACAGCATCCGCGCGTATAATCTCGGCTCGATGGGTGGGGGGAATCCACAGGGAAAAAATATAGCGAGAGGGGAGCAAAAAAAAAGACGAATTCGATTCGAAAATCAACGATAAACGGTACTCGCGATAGACAGTCTTTCGTTATATTGTAACACACCGCCACCTCCTCCTCCTCCTCCTGCTTCTTCTCCGCCCCCTCCGTAAAATGTGTATACGTTCCCGTTCGATCGCGCGCGGGCGCGCACGCTCTTGCCTTTTCAACACTAGTGCAAAAAAGGAGCTAAGCAAACCAAAGGAAAAGGAAGGAATTGAAAAATGAATGACGAGCACGTTGTTTTCCACAGTGCACTTGCGAGGGCGAAATTATAGCGAGCGGCAATGATCACGTCAGTATAAAACGCTTGTCAAAGAGCGTTGGCCCGCGAGGCTCATTTCGCCCAAGCGCTGCTCCCTCGGGTTCCTCACGACCGCGTCTCGCTGGCATATAAACCGGCGATCAACCGCGTCCCGATACTCACGCGCGCCGCCTTATTCTCACTTGTTTCCCTTTTTCGCTCTCTCTCTCTGTCTCGATCTCTTTATTTCTTTTCCCTCTCTCGCCTTTTATCTCGCACTCTTTCCCACTCGCTCTCTCTCTCTCTCGCTCTCAGCCACTCTCTTTTTTATTTAATCCTCGTTCACGCACCGCACTTTTTAACGGATTAACTCCCGACGTGATTGGAATCCCGTGAAAAATATAAATTAAAGAAAATAATAAAAATGCGACGTGGGCGGCGGCGTCGCCCGTTGCTCAAAATTAACGGAGCACAAGTTTGCACCGCGCGGCGTCAACAAACTCGACTACGGTAGCCATTACAGAACGCAGCAGGCCCGACAAGGATAACACAATGGGCGACTCGCACGGGCATCCGACAGAGAGAGAACGCCAAGAGCTACCTTTTCGACGATGCCTCCTCCTCCTCTATCCCGAAGCGTTTGAGCGCGCCTGTGACGTGAGCCTAGCCATAGCCAAGGTCAATTCGTCGTGCTTTACGGGCCGCACCGACGCCACACACCACCACCACCACCCGTAACAGCGACCCTCGCGGCCACACTCGGCAACTCTTACTAACGCTAAAATCACGCCGCGGCCTCTCTACTTTTTCCCCGTCTACGTTCACGTCAATATCATCCCCCTCTCTCGCTTCTTTTATTCCCTATTTCTTTAACCCTGCGCCCCCCCCCCCGCCCCGAGTTCTCTTCTCATTTTTATTCGCCGCACAGAGAAACACCGAGCGAGAAAGAGAGAAAACGTACCGTAAGAAAGAAAGAGGCCGAATGGTCGTCGGCTTTTCCCTCTCCACATTCTCACCGGTCTAGACGACGTTGAAATTCTTCTCTCTATACCTGAGGACTCTCATGACGGACCTTCGTGCTTACGCAACGGTAGCTTAGCCATGTCGTCTTTCAACCGCGAATATCAACTTCCCAACATCGATTTTTATTTATTAACAAACTCGATCACCGAAGATACCACAATAAAAACTAAATCATTCGCTAAAAGTGTACGGAACGGTAAAAAAAAATTCAATACATCGAAAAACCACGACGGCTTTTCATTCATTCGCGCGATCTCTTTGACCAGCGGAACAAATTTTTTTCACAGTTCCGCTTCAAGGTACGTTTGCCCTCTCGACCAGAGACTACCACCGATTATTCTTTCTTTCGTCATCAATCGACGTTTTTTTCATTCATCGAAAATTCTGCTTCGGATTAGCGAAAAACAAAAACATTATTTCGCGTCAATCGCGCTCTCTACTTGGCACGACGCTACGTCACTCGGCGCTCTCGTTTATTTTATTCTTTACCCGAACAAATACCATCGAAACGATTTTTAAACTGATGATTTTTTATAGAATTTTCTTCACCTTGGAAAAATCACGTTTAAATGTTTTATTACCGAACAAATTGGAGGAAAATGTCGAGTGAAAGGAAAACTTCCGGCTCGCGTCTCACTCACACTCACGTTCTAAGCGTCCTCTTTCTCGCTTCTAAAGCGTCTAGTCTCACGATGCTCCGGTACTTTAGCCAATATTCCCCCCCGCTCCTTCAGCCTTTATACCGCCATCTGGAGTGCGATTAGCCGCACGATTCAATTCGACAGTCGTCTTACTACGACTTTCCGTTCTCCAGAGTCGTGTTTTTCAGGGTTCGAGTGATCCAAACAGTGTGGAACTGACCCGCTCACGCATGCGTAGGCAGGAAAAAGCGAGATGAACAACTCCGTCTGCGCATGCGCAAGCGGGTTAGTTGTACACTGTTTGGATTACTTCGAACCCTAAAGAACGAGACTTTTGTTTCACAATTTTGGCTGACGGGCTCGCGCACGGGGACAACCTGAAGGACAACATGGATGCCCGCTGTTGCTGTTTCCGGGGTATCGGGTAGGAGATTTGAATTCGGATATATTCCCATCGAGGATTCAACGTAATTAGGACCTCGATTGAACGGTAGGACAGAAAAATAATCCAGAACAAAAACCCTTTGTATCGTAACAGTTCGAAATGTCTTTATCGTGCATTACATTTTCCTTCTGACAAATCGTGAATAAATGCGCGAAATATAACCCTCCAATGACCCTTCGATATAACCAGCTGTCACTTTTACTTTTCATACATTTCAAATATACCAGCTGGTTTAAAATTTTTCCGAAAAACTAATTTCTCCACTTTTCCTACTACATTTTCCCACTTTTTCTCTCGTAAACAGCTCGTTTTTAATCGTCACAAATAAAGTCTTGATGCTTTTTTCGATCATCGCGTATAAAGCAACCTTGCACATTGCGCCTATGTATATCCAACGAATCGCAACTTGAGCTGTCAAAAAGTCACGTG
This sequence comes from Diadegma fenestrale, assembly GCA_037043255.1. Lineage (NCBI taxonomy): Eukaryota > Metazoa > Arthropoda > Insecta > Hymenoptera > Ichneumonidae > Diadegma > Diadegma fenestrale. Next base: position 3,993,812 of record CM073310.1, read on the forward strand.
ATCGTGATGTCTCTTAACCAAACATCGAATATCATATGTGTGTGTATATTCTCGCATGTGTCAGTGTAAAAACAGAACGTATACATATACATTGATCTTTGTGTATTCGTCTCTGTCGATGTGTGTGTTTACAGTTTACATTTTTGGAAATAAGCTTCTTCGAATGCGAATATCGATTCGCAAAATCTGACGTAATTCCATCCAGTCTTTGTCCAGACTTTGACAATGAATTTTCCATACTTTTGTAGATTAAGACGATGATTACTCGTTCTCTATAAAAAAATTGCTTAGTTGTCAATATTTCGCGTATTATTTCATCATTCTTCATATCAGAATATGGAGTCTTTCTTGGGACTGTTCGATCCTGGAGAGGTGAACGACAAACAAACGGAAAATTGGGATTGTTATTCCAACAAAGAATCGTCCGATCATGACAGCTCGGAAATGGACGCCGATGACGAAGATTGTCTGCCGCCGGAACCTGAACAGGGAAATATAGAGTACAAATTGAAGCTCGTCAATCCATCCAGTCAAAGATTTGAGCATTTAGTTACCCAAATGAAATGGCGACTGAGAGAGGGACACGGCGAAGCGATCTATCAAATCGGTAAGTCGTTTCGTTCCGGATTCTGTGAAAAAAAACGGTTTGACCTTGAAATTCTAAACGACTGATTGTGCAGGCGTCGAGGACAATGGACGAATGGCGGGTTTGTCGCGAGACGAGATGAAAGCTTCGCTGAAAACTCTGCGGGACATGGCGACGAGGCTGGGAGCAACGACTCGAGTGCTGCGCGAACGTCTTGCCAGCACAAAGGACAAGCAGATCAACGAGAAGATCATCAGCACGAACGGCGAGAGACGCGTCGCTGAAGTTCTAGTTAGAAAATTGAGGAAAGACGACAGAGAAGATCAAGAGAGCGTCATCGATCTCAGGCTGGCTGTTATCGGTGGACAGGATGCAGGGAAATCGACTCTTTTGGGTGAGATCCAAATTCTTGCAACGTTTTTTTTTCGCTTCTTTGGCTCTGGCTGCTCATTTCGAAATGACAAACGAATTTTGCTGCATAGAGTTCAAGGTTCGGGTTCGGAAATGACGAATTTCCAATCTTTATGGGCAAATGGAATGATTTTGTTATTATAAAATTGAATTAATTGAGTTAATGATTTACTCATTAAATTCACTTTTAATTAATTAAATTAATAAATATTAAATTCAATCCGATTAATTAAATTTAATTTATTCAAAATTAATTTTAATTCAATTAAAAAATTAAATTAAATTAACTAATTAAAAATTAAACTAATCAACTATTTAAATTAATTAATTTCATTTTAATCAAATTGAATTTTAATTTTTTTTAAATTCATTAAAATTAATTTCAATTCAATTGAAATTAAATTAATTAATTAATTAAAAAATTAAATTAAATCAACTAATTAAAAATAATGAATCATCGCCGCGTAGGAGTACTGACCCAAGGTGAGCTGGACAACGGCCGAGGGAGAGCCAGACTGAACATGCTTCGTCATCTCCACGAGATACGAACCGGCCGAACGTCTTCGATTTCCCACGAAATAATTGGTTTCGACAACGATGGGCACGTGCTGAATTACGCGGAGATGACAACGGCTGAAGAAATCTGCGAGCATGCCTCGAAAGTGGTGACGTTTATCGATCTTGCGGGACATCGTAAATATTTGAGGACGACATTGCTCGGATTAACGGGTGAGAATCGGTTTATCATGTTGAAATTTCGTCGGATTTCTGTTTTTTGCTGGAGGATTAATGTAAATGTTGGATTTTCAGGCTATTCTCCTCACCACGTGATGCTCGTCGTTGCTCCACCGCTAAACGAAGCGGCTCAAGAGCACATGGCACTTTGTTTGGCTCTGAGGCTCCCGTTTTTCGTGGTCGTTACAAAAATTGATCTCGGGCTCTGCGATACCGGGCAAACTATGAGTCAACTGGAAATCGCCGGTCGAGCTCAAGGATGTGGCAAAAAATTCGTTCTCTGTAGCAACAACAACAACAAATTGCCTCAAGATTACGAGTCCAGCGTGATACCGGTGTTTACCGTGAGTTCTTTGTCCGGCGACGGATTGGAACAACTCACGAGGTTCATCAGAGACTTGTCCCCGTCGCAGTCTTCCTCTTCGGATTATGAACCCGGTTCCTGCTTGTTTCAAATCGACGAAACCTTCAGGTAACTCTCAGCTTTCATACGCAAAATTCTCAGCTGTAAATTTCCTGGTTTTTCATGATGCAAATGAATTTTTTATTCAGAGATATCAAAGAAATCTTTGTCCGAAGTGAAACGTCAATTTTTCACCCCCGTCAATAAATAACAATCGTCCAAGCACAAAACTCACAAATTTAACCCTTCGTGGTCACTGTGGGTAAAATCCATCCAGTGACCAACTTGTGACGTAAATATCTCCTAGTTCCCGGTAATGAATGGGGCTGTGATCGTCATTTATCGACAGATTGTAGTGTCCATTGCGCGTTGGCGGCGATAAGTATTACCGTCGCTAATGCTGAATCTCTAAAATCCACTCCGAAATCGACACACTTCCAATAACGGAATTAATATGTTTTTTCAAACGCGCGCTGTCCTACTATTTTTTTCACAAAAGAGCCAGATCTGATGAATATCAGGTCCAAATTTTAGGCAAAAATATTGAAAATCCACGAAGCGACGATTATTTTAGTGAAAAATCTTTTTTTTCCGGTTTTTTTTCTTCATTTTGCATTTTAAAAAACATGTTAGCCTTGGATTTCTTTCAGGAAAGTTTTTTGTATCTAAACTGGATTGTCCAAGGGTCGTTCAGTTATTTTTTGAGAATTTTTGGGCCGATAGATCGGTCGCAATACGGGTTCGAAAATGGACTGGGTAGAATCAACCCAGTGTGACCACCGAGATCGGGGTGACCACAATGTGACCACACATTGGGTCAATCCGACCCAAGGCGTTTTAAAAACCGTCGAATTTCGCTCAAAATGGTTTTTAAATTGCAGAGTGGCGGGCCTGGAAGATCCAGTGCTGGGTGGATTGCTGGTAAAAGGGGCGATTGCGCCCGGTGCTCGTTTGCTCGTCGGGCCATTGCCCGATGGCGAATTCAGTCCGGTTAAGGTAGTGAGTCTCCATCGCAACAAAGCCCCGTGTTGCTTGGTACGAGCTTCGCAAAGTGCAAGTTTGACTCTGGCGCCTTCAACGACGCGAGACCCACCGTTGCCTCATTTGCGACCTGGAATGGTTCTCGTATCACTCGGCGATCACCCGCAAGCCACACTTTTCTTTCAGGTAAACATACCGAGAGGATTCCGAGCGAATTATCCTCAAAAATGGTGTTTTTTATCACAAAAATTCGCGTCTCTTGTTTTCAGGCAACGGTGGTTGTTGTTTATCACGCGACATCGATATACCCCGGATTCCAAGCGACTGTGCACGTCGGAAACGTTCGACAAACTTGCGTGATGGAAGGGATTATGGACTTGAAAGATAGCGGAATGCAAACGAACGACACAGCCTCGGTGCTCTTCAGGTTCGTCAGTCATCCGGAATACATCCACGTTGGTATGAGTCTGTTGTTCAGAGAAGGTCGTACCAAGGGTATCGGCAAGATAACACAGGTATTTCCCCTGATAGGCCCGCAAAAGTAAATCTAAAAAAATCGACGAGAAACGTGTCAACAAAGATTAAATTTAAAGAAAAAAAAAAACGAAAGCCCTTGCGCCCCGAGTCGCGACGAGTTGCATAAATTTTCTTCTACGTTAATTACGATTGAGCGAATGCAGCGAGTGGACGAATTGAAAGTTCGTTGAATGTTAACGGAGCAGCGAAGCGCAACGATTTTCTGCACAATTTCGCTTTTTCTTTCGTTTCGACTGGATTTTCCCAGGTTTTTCTATCGTATAAGTTTTATTCGACAAGTACTAATTTATAATTACGATCTCCATTCGGACGTACAGTTTTCGTTGGAGTCTGCGACGAGTGATAATACTTTTTTGGCATAAAGTACGACGCTAATCGATCGAGAGATTTTTCGATACTTTTCGTTTGTCACGACATACAAACATCGATATGTATATAATTTTACATAATCTGTACTTATAGGATTGAGCATTAATGTTTGTCGTCAATATTTGCCTAGATAGTTTGCGTAAACCGTGTGACAAGTGTGAAATTAACGACGTAGACGAAATGTTGTTTAGGAATCGTCAGTGACATGCCTCCAATATTTTCATAGTCGAATTATTGATTTTGTTTTGGTTCTTGGACATGCATCACCACGACGACCGTCAACAGAGGAGAGAAACATATTTTTTTAAATAACCAATTGACGTTTATCGAGACGGGTAGGGAGGCTGTAAACGCTACTGTGAAATAACCGCAACGACGTTGCACTCTGTATAAAATTTTATGAATCTTCATGAAAATATATATAACATTTATGAAGCAAATTTTCATGGTTAACTAAACCGAAAAAACCCCAACGCAGAGATAAATTTTCGATACATTCATTCGCGTTTCATTGGGAAGAAAAAAAAGTTCAAAACACACTAGAAAATCTTTCATACACATCCATTGAAATTACAAGGTTTCGGTTCGCCGCAAATACAGTGGAATACGAAGGCAAATACTGCCATTTGAGGAATCACTATCACAAAATCACTTCGTTCAGGATTCTTTAATAATTTTGTACAAACATTCTTGACAGCAAAACTTGCGATTTTCTCTTATGAAAAAAAATTGTCTGACGTTGAATTTAGGAAATTTCCTATTCATCAAATTAGCTAATTGAATTAATTGATTAATCAAATTAATTAATTAAGAATTAATTAGTTAAGAATTTAGGAAATCAATAAATTTAATTAATAGGAAATTTTCTAAATTCTCAAATTAATGAATTCATTAATTCATTCATCCATTAATAATAAATCAATTAATTGAATCAATAGAAAATTTCCTAAATTCTCGACGTCAGACAATTAATTAATTAATTAGATTAATTAAATTCATTAATTAATTTAATTGATTCATTAAATAATTGAATTAAATTAAAGGAAATTAAGGATATTCCAATTTCTTACTTTTCCCATCGACACGCGTGTGAATTCAAGTCGCGTTTCGTTTATGAGTTGCAAAAAAATGTGTTCAGGATTTTTCTTGAAAAATTTCGACTGGCCTTTGTGGCTTTCTGCAAAAAAAAATCCAAAATACATTTTTTTTTCAACTCGATTTTAGCAACTTTTTACCGAATCGACAGGCATTTAGACGAGGAATAAAAAATTATAAAGCAAATATTTCGAACGACGGAAAATATTTCTTCATAGGAGAAAATTGTTCATTTTGGTGCTACGAACCTTTGTACGAAATTCTGAAGGAACTCTAAATAAAGTTGTTTCGTGATGGTACACGGAGAGAATTTTACATTAAAAATTACTATGTTATTATAGTTCTCTGGTACCAGGTCGTCCTCCTAAGAAATTTGAGCAAAAACAGCAAATTTTCATCTGAAAAAGGGCGAAAAATGTCATAATTTTCGCGATTTTGACAGAAAATAATGGAAAATTACTATGTTTTTGCCAAAATTTCTCGGAGGGACGATTCGGTACCAGGGAACTATAATAACATAGTAAATTTTGATGTAATATTCTCTCCGTGTAATACCTCAAGAAAATAGCCGTTCCCCTAGGAGAGAGAAACAATTGACTGCGCTTCGTTGCACGCTCATGATCGTGTGTTTTCTGGCCAGACTATTGATTCGATCCAATCGATATAGGAATTTACAGCGGTGTAAACACCGGGAACTACGCTACTGCATAGTCGTCCGAATGAGGTGACTCCGACTACTGTATGATGCTTTCCGTTTACCATGACAAGTGGCCCACCGCTGTCACCTCCACAGGTGTCTGAAATCCGTGTGGCAGCGATGTGTCTAGCGCAGATGAGAGTGTCGTCGATACCTTTCCAAAGTCGGCCACGATCGGCGAACGACGCGTTGCATTTTTCCGTTGCTACCAAACTGGGCAATAATTCGAAATGATTAATTGTCGCGGTCATTTCATTGAGTTTTAATTTTACTAAATTTTATTTAACTTTATTAAACTCACTCGAGATTCGCTGTTTTCAACAATTTGTTGGATCTGACGTCATTTTCCGTATAACCGAATCCAATAGCCGTGAACGAAGTGTTGGAATTAATCGAAGATTCCTCCAGGGGCACCGTTTGCAGGCAAACAGGTTTTATCGTATTTGAGAAATTGACGGGATTTTTGAGCAAAACAAGGCCTATGTCATTATATTCTTGACTTCTCTTGTATTCTGGATGGACTATCCAACTGTCTACAGGAATCATTATAGCATTTTCCGGGGAGTTAGTATCCACCGATCCTAGTCTCGCCTGTAACAGCAACAGAAAACGCACAGGATTCATTTTTGTTGCTAAATATTCGCAGAGCTGATTGGAAATTAATTAAATCTCCGATTAAACGAACTTCGAATGTCTCTCGTCAACGATGGGACCGAAAATGAATTCAATTCAAATTTGCTGTGACTCAAAATCGTTGGTAATTTCATTTCATTTCTTGATTTGATTATATTTTTGCAACTTTTCGAGTGCACACGTCCCATAACTGCACATTGGGTCAATCTGACCCAAGGAGTTTTTTAAATCGTTGTATTCTGGTCAATATGCATTTTTTGTTTCTTTTCTTTCATGGAGCCGTTTTTTGTAGTAAATTGTACACATTTTATGGAAATTAATTAATTAATTAAATTAATAGGAAATATTAATTTAGGAATTGATTAAATTAATAGAAAATTAATTAAATTTAGGAAATTTCCTATTAATTTAATCAATTAGGAAATTTCCTATTAATTGAATCAATTAATTCCCATCCCATAAGTGCACATTGGGTCAATTTGACCCAAGGAGTTTCTAAAATCGTTGTATTCCGGTGAATATGCATTTTTTGTTTCTTTTCTTGTGTGGAGCCGTTTTTTGATACACATTTTATGGGCCTAAATCTTTCTTTTCTTGGGAACGATAATTAAATGCCGAACTATCGGTGACAGAAAATTTTTGCGGTAAAAACGACCCAGTGTGCACTCGAAGGGTTCATTTTCTTGGAGACCTCGTAACGAGTTGACCCGAGCCAACCAAAATCATAATAATAATAATAATACGAACGACGTAATCATAACTTACCCATCTGGGAACGTAATTATTAATGTTCCTTAGGCAATGAGCGGCTGTAAGAATATACTTTGACGAGATCAATGAGCCTCCACAGTTATAAGCAATTGGACCTTCCACTTCGCCGTCAGTATTGTTGTAACCGAGAGCGACCATGTAAGGAAATTCAGCTTCGGCGGCTACCAGACCGTACCAAATTAAGGGAGTTACTTTCTCAGCACGGTTAGCCTGACAAGCTGCAAAATGATAGAAAAACGAAATTCACACTCCGTGACCACGTGACCACGGAACGATTTGTCGTTTTCGAGTTTTTTCTCTCCATCGAAAAAAAAAAAACAAATAAAATAAGCTGCGAGTGCTTTTAAGGATTTTGAGTGCTTATGAAATTTGTTATGTCGTGGAATTTGTGCACGACCTCATCAACAATTCATGCAAAAACATACCAAATTTTAATAATTTTATCATCATTACTTTAATCACCTCATGGCCTTGAAATAAAAAATGATGAGAAAATTCTGAAAATTTCGTATGTTTTTGTATAAAGTATTTAAAAGGTCGTGTAAAGATTGCACGACGATTAGAAAAGCTCGTTATTAAAAAAACTCACATTTTGTTAAGAACAATTTTTCAAACACGCACAAAAAATATTCATCAATAAACTTGGTTTTAGTTTCGTTGCTTTCAGTATATTGTAGATATTAGGAAATTGTGAGGTCAGAAAAAAAACTTGTCGCTAAGTTTAACGAGTTTCCATAAAATTACATTTGACAACATTTAATTTATCAATGTTAATCGTTCAATAACGAGCTTTCCAATGGTCGGGAAATTTTCACACGATCTCTTGAATACTTCGTACAAAAACATGCCAAATTTTGAGAATTTTCTTCTCATTTGCGATTAGTGACTCAACATCCTTAAAATTTTCTCTTTGACAATCGATTTCCAATTCCACGGAAATACCTATCGATAATATTTAGAATTTTCGTTCGGATATAGTACCTTAAGGCGATCTAGCGGTCTCGGTAAAGCGACGGATTAGCGAGGAAAAAGTAGATTCACGTTGTTCTCTTCTTATCAGAGAACAACGTGAAATTCTTCCTTTTCTCGATATGTCGTGCGTGTCCGAGAACAACGCGTTTTTTACCGAGCTGATAGATCCCCTTCAAAGTGTTTCTCGTGCAGGTCCATTTTGCTCACCCGAATCTGCAGGTCGAACGTTGAATTTGTTGTTTATCTTATTTGCACAACAGACAATTTCCATCGTCCCGTTGAAGCCACATCGTCCCAAAGAGTTACCAAATCTCCTGCCCTGCCTTATTTCTTCGATCCTCGCCGGACACTCTCTGATCTGTTTACAAAACCCTGACTCTCCATGCTCAGTTTTACATGGACTTCCCTCTAAATGAAAAACGACAAACGATCAAGATTCGTCTTGCACGACGTGGCTGCGTTTTGGGAAAAAGGAATCGAAACACGAATTCCCCTGGTCGTTGTATTTTCTTTTCATTCTGGTTAAAACTTTTTGTCATTCGTCATATCGATTCCGCGTTGAGAATACCATGAAAAAATATCAGCTCAATCGGAAGTGATATTTCCGCTCGAAACAGTGCTCGACCTTATACGATGATAATTTTAAACCTCCAATACCACGGAGAGCCGGTTGGTCACGACATGGGTTTTTGCGATTACGTATACAACGAAAAATCAATTGTCGCCATGCCCCCCCCCCCCCTGTGCCCTCTGTTCGTGTTGCCTTTTCAACTGAGAGCTTTGAAAGGTCTCGTTGTGAGCGAAACTTCGTAAACACTGTCCTCATTTATAAAACATGGCACGATAATGTTTAAATATCAAATATTTCGATCTCTACGATTTTTTTTTTCCTAGGAACGATTTTTAAGCTCCTAGACTCGTGGTGAGGGCAGAGAGCTTTGCGAACGACTTTTCCCGACACTGATCGCCCGCCAGTCGCGTTGGCATTCAATCTTTCGAAAATTCGGGGTATTTTATTGCACCATCCTTTAAGGGGGTGTTTGGGGGTCTCGATTCGAAATCGTAACCAAATTTGACCGGGAGGTTTGGCCGCCAATTTCATTTTAAGGAGAACCGTTTTTCTTATTCATGATTTTCTCATTTTGTTGGCAAGTCAAACAGTTGCAAGTCCCCGTCAAAACGAAAATAGCGGCTCATGCAATGATTGTCTGGTTAGAAATTGAATGACTCTGAAGTTGGCAACGTTGAGATTCAACGAAAATACTATTTTCCATTGATTATTTATTGAATTTTGACAATTTTTGCTATTTTTGGTCTCGATTGAGTTTTTGGGACTCAAAAAACGATCGTTTTATTGTCCGGGACAAATATTGAATGAAAATTATTAGCGCTGCTGAGACAATGACAGAATTCCGTTGCGTTCCAACGATGGAAACGTCAGGATCACAAAAATTAATGCAATTTGAAGGCATTTTTTCTAGTCAACCCGACTGGGCAAAACTTTTATTTTTCATGAAACTTCAGCGACGATTAGTGCATCGTACGTTGTTGTTAACAATGGGCCACACATTGAAGGAACTGGGGAATCGGGTGGACGATTTTTCTAGAATTATGTTGCTTAAATCTCGTGTCGATGATCATTCGTGAAGGAACGTTTTATACAAATTTGCCCATGTGGTCCATTGTAAGTAATAAATAAATCTTCACAATGTGTGGCCTGATTGTGATATCTCGACGAAAAAACCGTACGGGTTATCACAGTTCTTGAGAAGAATCGTACAGTACTGGTAATTTTCGAGGGTTACGAAAGCGTGTCGTGCACGTGAAGAATAATTTATTCGTTTTGAAAAATTGCCGATTACTCCAATGTTGATGAAAAAAAGTTAATGAAGCTGAATGATTATTTACCATAAAGATCTTTTTCGCCGAAATATCGGAAGGCAGCAACCTCCAGTGCAGCAATTATTATGAAATAGCAGTGAACAAAACTGCAGGTGTTCATTTTTAATTTCTACCTCGATATCACGAATGTTTTAATTGCATTCGATCAATTTTCGTTCCGAGCGTTTACGAACTGTTGAAATTTGCCACACTCTGACAAACGTCGTAAAGGACGACAATTAATCAGCCCGGAAATTAGTACTCAACCGTCGACGACTGGTCTGAAAGACTGAACTGGATTCCCTCGGTTCACAGATTTTTATAAAACTCGTGTCCAGCTCACGCGTGTCCAAACAGAGGCGGAGGAGCGATCTCCATTATGGGAGGGTGCTCAATCACATACTTATCCTTGTGTCAGTGTCGCGAGGAAAACACAGACACTCATGACTCTAAAGTTCGCAACGCTGAGACGATCCAACGAAAAATAAGTTTTCTTTTTAGTCTCTGTTAAATTTTGAAAATTAAGGAGGTTCCGTTATGGCGCAGGAATTAACGATTGAAGTGAGGCCCAAGAGGCACAATTCCCAAGAAAAAATGACGATTTGCTTTGCGTTTAGCAAGCGATCCATCGCCAAACTCCTAAAAACCGAGAATTCTGTTGATTTCAACTAGAAATATCTCCGCCAAACATTCGTTGACCCCACTATTTTTTTATTGATTCGGAACGCTTGGAGTTTTTTTTTATAAATTGAGATTTTGATACACGTTTTATCTAATCGGGAAGTATTTTTCATATTTTTCTGATTTCATAAGGGTAAGAAATTTCCGTAAAGCCAATGTTGAGTCAAGTGACTTCCGACTTCGAAAATACGTAGTAAAAACTTCGGTGACCTAGGATGATTTTGAAAGAGATTAAAGTTTGCTGCCCAAATAACAACATATTTCGTTTTCAGATTTTAATCTAAGTATCGCTTTACTAACGGAACCTCCTGAAGACAATTTTCGTACCGATTTCGTATTTCGATCCTTTAAAAAAATCGATTTTATTATCCTGACCGAATATTGAATCAGAATTTCAATTAAACAAAAGTAAAAAAAACTGCATTTCGTTGCATTGCAACGAAACTTCACCATCGTATGACTCGGAAGTTTGCAATTCGTTTTTTATCTTGGACAAAAAAAATAATTAAAATGCAGAATGTAATTACGATGATAAAATGATCGATTTTTGCCACCCGAAAAGCATATCGGCTCGAAAAATTGACATGAAATTGAAAATTGAACGAATCATCAACAAAATCAAATATTTTTCGTTGCAAACTTCGGCATCATCGACATCGTGAACACTCAATTGAAATGTCACATGAGTCTATTCGATTCCACACAGACTGGGTGGACGAAACTGCACGTAAATGAGACATGTATGTACTTTGTAGGTGGAATGACAGTAAAAACCCATTCTACTGTTTTAAGAGGCTATTGGAGTCTCTCATAAATATCTTATCTTATCAAATTTTAGCCTTCACCCTGTCGGATCGAGGGAGCAAAAGGAAACAGATGTTTACGTTATTATTTTTATTTCCGCGATCCCTCTGACCCCAAATTCATTGCACTCTGTTGCCTTGCCTGACTTTATAAAAAAGAAAACTGTGAAATTTCCGTTTCATCCCGGTCATCGATCGCTAGCAATTGTGTCCCGCGCGCCACGGACTCGAGATCGTCTACGTCTATTAGTTTTCCATCCGTTTTATTCTGAATTTCGTAAAATTTTCCCATGGCTTGTTATTCTCATCGAAGGACAAAAGTCACGTTAACGTTTCACAACTTTTTCCACCTCTTCGATTAATTCCTGATTCGTTTTCCATCGCCATTTGAATTTTTGACCTTTCGCTCTATTCTGATGAACAAAAATCGATCGATTCAAATAAAAAGAACTTCTTATCGTTCTTTCCCTTATTTTGTGGAAAAAAAAAAGTTATCGTGAAAATTACAATTATTGAAACAAACTCGCACTGCGAATTGAACGGAAAGTGCATTTGAGGGTTAAAAAATAAGGAGAAACGGTGCTACACTGGAGGGTTTTTGGAAAAATCAATATTTTCCGGACACACGTTGAGAAGACTGGAGCATGATAAATGGAAAAATCACGAACATGGTTTTTTTGTACACGTGCGTATACGTTTATGTTTTTTTTTTACAAAAAAAAAAAAATTTTCATCTTAAATCGAACGAGATTTGGTTCTCAAATTTCCGATAATTATCTTTGCTTTTTATATTCGAGCCCAGAACGGTAACCTGGGCTAAAAAACTACCCCGGATGACTTCAAATCCCGCGCCCTCTCTCTTCGTTGCCCGTTTTGTCTCGTATTTCCGCATTTTTTACTAATTTTTTGACTTTGACCAAAATTTCCCCAGGCTCACGTTATCCTGCATGAAAAAACGAAAAAAAATGAGACTTTTCGTTAAGTTTTAACGGAGATATCAATTTTTCACAATTGCGGTCATTTAGCGCTCAGGTTACCGGAATATTGAAAAAAACGAAAAAGATTCAATTGTTTTCTTTGCCATAACTCAACTTTGTAACGACTCGCTCGCAGAAAAAATGAAATTTTGTTTTCCTGTTATCCTAGGGCTGTAAGGATCCGGTCGACTGGAATTGCGGTAGAGAGTAACGTAAACGCAGTCGTTGAAAAAAATGGTGGAAGAAAATGAAGACTAGAGACGAGAACAATGTCGCTGCGATCTATTGTGCACACGGTCACGATTTAATCTTCTCCGGCCAAACTTTCGACTCGATCCAATCGATATACGCTTCTACGGATGTGTAACCACCGGGTACTGAACTACCGCAGCCTTGCCCGAAGGAGGTCACACCGATGACCGAATGGCCATCGTCGGATATCATCAGAAGCGGAGCTCCGCTGTCTCCTTGACAGGCATCCGATCTCCTCGTGGAATTACTGTCCACGGCACAAATCAGAGTTTCGTCGATACCATGGGGAAGTTTGCTGGAGGGCGTGTAGGAATCGTTGCATATTGTCGTCGGTACCAGTCTGCAAAAAAAAAAAAAAACAAAATAAGAAAAAAAAATCCTCGTTTGGACGATTTTTTTTTTTTAATTAGAAAAAAAAACGAAGCAAGTTTCGCTCCTCGTACTCACTCGAGATTCGCCGATTTCATCAACGTCTCGGATCTCTCGTCAGTTTCCGTTCCGCCGAACCCAATAACCATGAACGAAGTGTTTGTATTGATTCGGGATTGTACCAGCGGTCGAGTTTGCAAACAAACAGGCCTCACCAGGCTCGAACTTCTCAAGGGAGTTTGGAGCGAGACGAGAGCTATATCATTGTAATTCTGACTTCTCCTGTATCTCGGATGAGGTATTATTAGGTCGAGAGCTAGTTTAATGCCTTCTGAAGATCGAACATCCACGGAGCCCACTTTTGCCTTTGGCATTGGAAAATGATGAATGTTTACTTTTGTCGTTAGAAACTTGCTCGCGTTGAAAATGAATCGCTTTATCGTTGAAGATGTTGAAGTTTGCATCGTTGGAATGCAACGAAATTCGGTTTTTTTTTGAGCAGAGCTCGCAATTCTTATTGAATATTTAATCAGGACGATAAAATGATAATTTTTTAGGATTCAAATAAAAAATCGACACGAAAATGGTCATTTTGAGTTTTTAATTGAACAAAAAATGAAGAGAAATTGTATTTTTCGTTGGACCCCAACGTTGGGAAATTCTCGATGGGACGAAATTTCATTTTTTTTTCACTTTGTTTGTTTTTTTATTGGGAAATGTTTGAATTTTTGGGAAATTCCGTTTTTCGTTAGACAGATCTCGCGATTTTTATTCAATATTTGGTCAGGACAATTAAACGCTTTTTTTCGGGATCTAAACTCGAAATTGGTACGCAAATTTTCATGGATTTTGAAATTTAACAAATAATTAATAGAAAAATGTATTTTTCGTTGTGGCGCAACGTTGCCAACTTGATAAATTACTCACCCATTTAGGGATTAGATTGTTCACGTTACTGACACAATGAGCAGCTGTGAGAATGTATCTCGACGAGATCAATGCACCGCCACAATCGTAAACGATTGGGTCATCGACTTCTCCGTCAGTGTTTTCGTAACCCAAAGCAGCCATGTAAGGAAATTCACCTTTGATCGCTGCCGTGCCAGCCAAAATATAGCGATTGACCGATTCTTTTTTGTCAGACCTCGTTGTAGTTTCGTTGTCATCGATGATGCTAGTTTCGGATTCAACCTCGTTCTCCAGTTCCTGACAAGCTGTGGGTTGACGAAAGACAAAATTTCGAGGGAAACCGATGGATTTTGGTGATCGAAAATGATGAATTTTTTTTTTTTGTTTTCACCTAAATCTGCTGGGCGAATGTTGACTTTTCCGCGAACCTCGAGCGGACAGCAAACGATTTCGGTAAAACCGTCAAAGCCACATCGACCTCGAGCATCGGGGCCTCTTCGTCCTTGCAAAACTTCTTCGAGTCTCGATCGACAGTCCGGCAATTTTTTGCAAATCCCAGGCATTTCATTCTCCGTTTGACATTGATTGCCCTCTAAAAACCACCGAAAAATAATTGAACTCGTTAATCTTTTTCGAGGCTCGCAGAGCACGTCCTTGTGTTCAGGGCACGAAAATGTAAATTACCCAGACACGAATAAATGCAGTCAAACATTTTTGCATTTCATCGACGTCCGTCAAGCCTTTGAACAGAAAAAAAGTCCGCATGACCGCAAATTTGAATAGCCCCAATGGGACAATGAGTTCGATTCACATTTTGCGGTTGCCAAAATAACTCAACATTTTTTTTTCTCACTCTTCCGTCAATTTTGTTTCTTACCACAGAATTTCCACGTTCTACGTCAAAAACATCGAATAACTGAGATAAAGCCTGAAAAATTTATCTCGCCAAAGTTTTTCTATGGAAAATTTTTTTGAATTCTAACAACAAATTCGTTCTTTCGATTTTACTTCTCGTTTGGAACTTCTGGATGCCAAAAAAAATTACACGCCTCTCGCTGACGATTAGATAACCCATAAAAAGGCGGTTCTGGTCAGTGATCTCGTTTTTTTTATCTCGTTCAGTTTAAATAACAATCCGGAACTCGATAACCGTTTATTGATAGAAAAAAAATCAAGGAACAACGCCGTAGAAGAAAAAATAAAAATTCTCACTCTTCAGCGCTCTAAACTTGCGTTTTCTCGAAGTTCGAGGAAAAAAAATTTGATCAATTCATAACGCTTTAGTAGCAAAAAACAATTTTGACGCAAATTATCGTAAAATTTTCCGAAATTCACAAAATTCAAAACGGAAAACATACTGCTTGCAAGGCAAACATGTCGATGCAAAAAAAAAAGTGAAATAGATGAAGCGATTGAGAAAAAGGGAATCAAGACCAAAAATGATGATGCTGAAGTTTGCAACGTTGAAATGCATAGAAAAATATTTAATTTTATTGAAGATTCGTTCAATTTCTAATGTCATCCAAATTTTTCGAGACGATACGCTTTTCGAATGGCAAAAATGGATCATTTTATCATCCTAATTATATTCTGCATTTGAATAATTATTTTTGTCAAAGATAAAAATGAATTTCGTTGCATTCCAACGATTCAAACTTCAGAGTCATCCAAAATAAGAGAAATAACATTTCGGTAACGTCTAATTCGATTTTTCCATTCATTGTTTGTTGAATTTCAAAATTCATGATAGTTTTCGTACCGATTTTGAGTACAAAACCCAAAAAAATATCGTTTTATTGTCCTGACCAAATATTTAATAATAATCGTGAGATCTGCTCGATGCGCAAACTCGGACATCGTCTGAGACTTGATGAGGATGTTGATCAAGCGGTTGATTGATTAATTGACCAGTGTTCAGAGGATTTTGTAGCCACTACGTCCACACTTCATTTTCATTTTCTGCTCACACAATTCGGATGGAGAGCCCGAGAGCGAGGGAGAGGGAAAAATCGAAGAAAATCCCAAAACGTCGTCAATCACTCAAAATGTACGGTGGCGAAGTTTGCATCGTTGAATCGTAACGAAATTCTGTTTTTTCTTGAGCAGAGCTGATTCTCATTCAATATTTGCTCAGGACAATAAAACGATGTTTTTTCAGAATCCAAAAACAAAATTGCTCCAAAAATTCAACTTTTATTCTCAATTGACTGAAAAATGAAAAGAAAACCAGTTTTCGGCCGACCCCAACGTTGGGAACTTCAATGTCGTCAAAATGTATAGTCCGTGAATATTTGAAGACACAAAAATTAATGGATCGGTTATCGGAGTAAGAATAAAAATTGCGAAATTAACGACTCGACGATGACGAGTGCGTCATCCGATTCCCACTCTTGGTCTTTCGTTCACACTCGCTTCTACACAAAAACACGCACTTATGCAAATTGGCACAGCATGGGCAAAGAAAACTTCAACTTTTTCATCTTCGTGCATTCAGAGTTCCTTAGCATTAGCTGCTTCGTGTTTAAAATAGACGGATAATGTTTAAAAACTTGATACTTTCGATTGATATACCGATGTAAACAGAATATTATTAGTTTTCCGCCGACTCATTGGGCATTTCGTAGTTTCTTGTGAAGCCGCATTCGTTCACTGGTTCATCAATTATTTCGAACGTTCTACAGTGACGTACAAAACAAGTGGACCGCGATTTTTTTGGCAACTGCTCAAAAGAACATTGAAATTGGTTTGTAATTGCTTTGCGATCATTTTTTAATCGGTTGGATGTAAAAAAATGATAAAAAAGTGAAATTTTTGGATCACGCGAAAAGAATTATTTGGTAGACTTTGTTTTTCACGTCACTGTACACAAAATTCAAAGGCGCTTTTGCCTCGTGCGTCAAACGTCACAAAGTCAAGGTTCCAGCACTGGAATCCGCCCGGCAGTCATTTTCTGGTTTCCGAATGTCAAGGACGCCAAAAATTGTCGTTACGTTGTTGATTTTTCATACGAAATTTATCATGGGAATTCATCCTTCACTTTCTGCAGAAATTCGAGAGGCCCATCAATTTTGTATCAAAATAATCGCAACCCGCGACGATGACCAATGAAAATCAATCGGTCCATCGGATTTTTACTCTTCAATAATCTTATCCGGAACGAAGATTTAACGTTCATCCTTTTATTGCATTTTAAATCAACAGGCTCTTCGGATCGGCCTCCAAAATTCTTAATTGGTATTTCTCCGAATATTACGACCGGTATTTTTTCCTCAAAACGTCAGATGAATCACAAACGTGATTCATGGTGTTAAAAAAAAAAAAAAAAAACGGATTAACGGGCTCAAACGCGCATGAACGAGTTGAGCGTGTACGACCGAATTCCCCGAGGGCGCAACTCCACGCTCTTCGTACTTGTCCAAATCTCCCTCACACCGTATACAGGGTAATTTTCGACAGTGACGATGTTGAAGTTTGCAACGTTGGAATTCAACAAATTTCGTTTTTTCTTGAGCAGATCTCACGATTATTGTTCAATATTTTGTCGGGACAACAAAAACAATTTTTTTTTCGATGACTCTCAAGTTTGCATCGTTGCAATGCAACGAAATTCGTTTTTATCTTTAGCAAAAGTGATAATTCAAGTGCAGAATGTAATTACGATGATAAAATGATCGATTTTCGCTCCCCGAAAAGCATTTCGGCTGGAAAAATTTAGATGATATTGAAACCTGAACAAATCATCAATAAAATCAGATTTTTTTCGTTGCATTCTAACGTTGCAAACTTCAGCATCATTTTTTCGGGATTAAAACTCAAAATCGGTACGAAAATTGTCATGGATTTTAAAACGTATTTTTCGTTGGACCCCGTTGTTGCGAACTTCAGTGTCATCGACACACTGAAAATTGAATTTTGTCCAAAAACTTCGATATTTTGTTGAACATGATGAACATTTATGGATAATTTCAAAAATTCCCTAATTTTGACAATATTTTCATTTCTAACGAAACTGTCCCCAAAATTTACAATTGGAATGACAAAAATTGACTTTTCAAAGAGACTTTCTAAAATATTTCTTGCTGCAATGACAAAATCTTTGTGATTTTTCAAAAAAAAACTTTTCTCCAAACGTATCCAACTAAATATTGGTTTTTTCCAACAAAATTTTCTTTTCAGTGCAGCCTCAAAGCCGAGGACTCGAGGCCAAGCCCGAATTTCGAGGTCAAACAAATTTGAATACAATTGGTTGGTCAGTTTTCGTGACTTGCGTCGTTCCGTCTCTCAGAACGTGACGATTTGAAAAAGTTCGAATTCCAGAAGTCATGGAATCCCCTGAAACGATTCACTTCGAACGCGAACTAAAAGAAAACCAGAAAAACGAGTAGATTGTCGTTTGCAATCAAACTTTTAAAGTCAAGAGCTTCCCGATCGCTACTTCCCATTTGGAGAAAGTATTTTCCAAAGTTGATCGAGAAAATATTCAAAAAGTATCCCATTCATACGAGAAACCTTGTCGAGTACCGGTTGATTTTCCGAGAGCTGCTTTGCAAGGCTCAAAACGATAAAAGAAAAAATGCATTGCGTCAAAAAATTGCACCAGTCGCGTCGAGCAAATTTTTGTTATCGCTCCTCGTAATTATATTCAGTCTCGTGTTTCGTATCCACTAATCCAACTTCATTTCGCCATTGTTTGTTTACATTTGGGTACAGACACGATCAAGACTTTATCGGAAAATTACACTTTGACCGCCTGCCTAATGCTACAAGTTATGACTCTGAAGTTTGCAACGTTGAGATTCAACGAAAAATATTGTTTCTATTAAGTATTTATTGAATTTTTCAAATCTTGGCTATTTTTCGTCTCCATCCAGTTTTTGGGGCTCAAGAGACGATCGTTTTATGGTCCGGTATAAATATTGAATGATTATTATGAGGTCTGGTGAAGAAAAAACAGAATTTCGTTGCATTTCAACGATGCAAACTTCAACGTCACTACAAGTTTCGAATTTATGTTTCAATTCTGAATTCGAATCGATCCTTAAGTTTTCATCGTAATCCGAAAAAAAAACTCAATATATTCGGGAATTTGGCGTAAAATATTTTCCCATGAAATAATTTTAAACATTCGTACGAACCAAGAATTTTCAGGAAGCGAAATGTCACACGGAAAATTAAATTTTGTTAAAAAACGTCGATGTTTTGTTCAACGCGGCGAACTAAATGTTTTTCAATTAATTTTGAAATTTCCATTATTTTGACGATATTTTTGATTTTTAACGAAACATTCATTAAAATTAACGATTAGAATGACAAAAATTTACTTTTTGAAGAGACTTTCCAGAATATTTCTCGCTGCAATGACGAAATTTTCGCGATTTAAAAAAAAAGAAACCGTTTAGTCGATCCTATCCAACAAAACATCGATATTTTCCAAAAAAATGATATTTTCAGTGCATTTTCACTTGAAACGCCTTATACATACACACAAACACGAAATACATCGACGATTTGACGCTACATCAGCTGCTCGTTAAAAGAGAATTCATGATCTTGTGTCGACTATTTTTTTCTAATTTTGAGCTCACGAGAATCGACTTACTCGATTTTTTCCAAATTTTCTTGTCACCAAGTTCATCCAGGTTTTTGAATTTTATTCTGTAATTCGACAAATTTTGAAAAAACTGTATCCAATGAAAATGTAAGAACAAAATTTGAAAAAAAAACCTCACGAGCGAAAAAGCAAAAAGTCCATCAACAGCCGCACTGAGAAGAAAATTTTGTTGAAAACGATCGATATTTTGTCGGATACGTTAAACTAAACGTTTTTTCGAAAAATAATCACGAAAATTTTGTCATTCCAGCAAAAAACATTCTGGAAGATTGTTTTCGGGAAGTAAATTTTTGTCATTCCATTCGTAAACTTAGCTGACAGTTCCGTTACAATGAAAAATATTGTCGAAATAACGAAAATTTCGAAATCATCCCAAAATATTTAGTTCGCTGTATTCAACAAAATATCGACGTTTTTTGACAAAATTGAATTCTCAGTGCGATTCTGCGTGGAACGGCCCATATATTCCGTGAATACCAAAGATAGATTATCCGCGTATAAGAGAAAGGATAAAAATTGCAATCGTACGAGAATTAACATTATTTCTTGCAGAAAAAAAAGACAGACAAGATTGATGGAGATTCGAGAAGGATTTCATCGATTTGTCAAAAACTGATGAGTTTTCTCGGCTTTGTGATAAAAAAAGTGAGGTAAACAACGATTATTATTCTTTTTACCGTAAAGTTGAGCTTCGTGAGGAATGCCGGACGTGTGGAATCCCAGTAGAGGAATTATTACGACCCAACAGCAAGCAAAAACGTGGTTGTTCATTTTAATTCCTTATTTTAGTATCACGAAAACTTGAATTCGAGAGATTTATTGAAACTCAAAAACTCTCGTAACGCGCCACGTACGACTGTACGAATAAACACACCGAAAATTAGCGCCAAAGCAACGAGTTCATCGTTGAATGGTCCGGTAAACTGAACTGAAAAATATCCGCTAGTTTCACAAGTATTTATTAAACACCGACAAGCAACGTGCTCACACTCAGAACCGCGAACACGACGGAGCGTCCTCCGCGCTATAAGAATAACGCATCAACCTATACATATGTATATATTCAAAAAATGCGTGAACACACGTCAGCGCATTCGAGCTACAGGGCCACGGAAACAAACACAGTGTGTTGAGGCTAATCAAACTTGTATATGCCGTTTTGTATCGAGAGGGGAAATACCCCGAGAGTTCTCGAGGGCTATACTCGCGAGGGTTCAGCATCCCAGGAATTATCCTACCTATTTTTAGTCTTTCCCGCCAGAACCTGGATCGTATACCGGAAACTATAAACTTGTCATCGAGAAGTCGAAGAATTTGTGCCCAGGATTCCGGGAAACAGATTCACAACGTTTCAACACAACATTTGAGTCTTTTTCAAGGGGAACGAGCGATTTCACAATAAAAAAAAAAACCACACGCGAAAATTATGAATAGAACTTTTGATCGCGAGAAAAATCCATTCATTTTTTGTATTGAGTTTGTTTATCCAACAAAACGCTTCCGTCACGATTTTATCACTTTTATCACTCAGTTTTCACAGCGAGCTTTTGTTTCACCATTAGAACACACGATAAATCGCCTGTCTCTACATTTTTACAATTGCCGGCTGGCAATTTGTTCGACAAAAGTTCGCGAGCACTTTCCGGAAAGCGGTCGAGAAAAGAATTCATGCTCGAGCTGTTACGAATATTCAAATGCAAACAAGAGTCTGGAGGAATTGTTAACTAGTTTGTTGAAATCGTTCGATTTGATAGTCAATTCGACGGGGCTAACTCAGAGGGGAGGTTGAAAATGTGTCAGAGATCTCTGCCGAGCAGAATGGACTGCTGCAAGCACGACCGAGCAAAAAAACGTTTACGCGGCAGCTTCACGAATTGACCGCTAGGAAAAACCCACTCGAGGCCTGCAGCATTACAGATCGCTCTATTTATTTCTGTCGGTAATGACGAGATCAGCGGCTGCCTGTTGGCCGCGTATAGTTGTGTAGAAATTCGATGCTACAAATATATGCGAGTTGCGCGGAGTTTTATCATCGTCGCCGCCATCCAGCGTTCCCAGCAGCTGTCACCTGTCAATAGATAGCAATTTTCTTCCGGGACAGTTGTGTATTGATATAAATTCTTGATAATAGCTGTTGAGACAATTGACACGAGTGTTGGGTGTCGATGTTGACATTTTTCCGAACATATCTATCGTCAATTTGATTCGATTGTTCTCCAGTGTGTTCCGCATTCGTATATTTCCTGTCATAAATGTAATTCATCAACGAATAACCTCTCACGCGCGGTCACTTTATTCACTTGGTCCATTTATGAATTCGACATTGTTGAGCATCGCATCAAAATGAACTCCATGGACGAGATCGAAGGTGGAAAGGTTCGTGTATTTGATAAATATTCTGCCAAAATTAATGACGTTCTATGCTAAATTTTCTATCGATAGAATTCCCAATTGCATTACGCAAAGAAAAAAGTGATGTCTAATAGCTCGTCCGATTTTAAGGGGTTTCGCGATGTAAAAGTCGAAATATTTATTTATAAAAATCACAATTTTCAGTAGTTTCGCATCGTGCTAAAAGTCGCAATTTTCAACATTTAATATTTCGATTTCTAAATGGCGAAGCCTCCCAAAACTTCGCACACGCTTTTATGCAACATCGAAGAGGTTTTATTAAGTTTTACAAAAAAATCGGTCGTCAAATTTTTTCGAAATTTTGGTTGTTATATAAAAAATACAATTTACCTCGGACAATCTCGAATTTAGATCATGTTGTTCTTCGGTTAATTTGTAACAACTTTTTTTTATGAACTCGGGCTGAAAACTGAAAACAAAAATTTAGATTTCATCGTCACCATAGAACGTCCTTAAGAATCTCCGTCGATCGAATATTCTCACGCATCGAAAAGACAACGTGACGAATTTTCACAAGATCGTGTGTTTTTGATTCCAACTTTCCAAATTGAGATCACGTCGTGAACAAAACTTCTAATTTCAGGTTGAAAATGTTCGTATGCTCGATCGATATACAAATAACCATTCTGTTGGTACTTTGTTTCTCACACCTACTCATCTCGTTTTTAAACACCAAAATGGAAAAAAAGATATATGGGTGAGTTTTCTTTTTCATTGAATTAAAAAAAACAATGTTAAAATTTGTCCCACTATTCAGTAACGTCAAACAAACGTTTGTGTTGCGAGAGGATTTAATTTGTTGTCTGATATTTGTCGCGGCTCGTGTAGAACTTTTTGTGATGAATTTTTTCTGCGTTACCTCCTGTAATCAAGGTTTGGAACACGCATATAGCGGTTGTCGAAAAACAGCCATTAACAACAACAGGATCGCCGCTCCACATAAAGTGTAAACACTTTTTGACAGTCACATTCATCATATCCAAGGAACGTGATTGTCATAATATTTACGTGACCCTTATGAAGCTCTCGTTTCCAGGTAACGGTCCATTCATTTCTTAACAAATAATACAACATTGAATATCGTTTTAACCGTCCCTGCCGGCTTTGCCCTGCAGCACACTTAGTTAACGCCGAAGGGTCCAGCTAGCTCAAAACGAGAAGTTGAAATTCCTTTTCCAAAATCCTGAAACTTTCATTTTATGCATATCGCTATGATTTTTTTTCGTTCACAAACTGGCACTCGAGCTGCCGTTCATTATCTTCGTTTTTGAATTATCTTCGAATTGGTAATTAGAGCTTTTTTTTATTTATTAACAATTTCTAATTGCTTGTGAACGTTGAAAGTTGAAAAAATAATGCAAAATGTGATTTTTCGTCTTGGGATCTCTAAAAAAAAAATAACATATTGGAATGCAGTAGTGGAGCTTCAAATATATAGATTCAGAGGGAAGGGAAAAAATTATTTCATCAGGAAAGTTCATAATTCATGATGCTGAAGTTTGCATCGTTGGAATGCAACGAAAAATATTTCATTTTATTGACGATTCGTTCAATTTTCAATGTCATCCAAATTTTTCGAGCCGATATGCTTTTCGGATGGCAAAAATCGATCATTTTTTCATCGTAATTACATTCTGCACTGGAATAATTACTTTTGCTAAAAATAAAAAAGAATTTCGTTGCATTTCAACGATGCAAACTTCAGAGTCATCAGAATTTGCCTCAATTAACAAGGACAATTTGAAATCGTGAGAATTGAATTGGAAGGAAGGAGACAAGTTGCAATTTTTCGATATCAAACGCTTGGGCTCGCCAGCGTGTATGCTGTAAAAAAAAAGCAGCAAGCTCGAGCCCAGTTGTATCGTGTTTGGCTCAATCACAAGATTTATATTTTTGCAGCGAAATTAGAAGATTTGTATTGCTTCAAATTTCGGGCTTTGGAAAATTCAAAAAGTCTAGAGGATGGCTGGGATTCCTTTGACATTCAAAGTGAGTTCCAACGGCAGGGGGTACCAAACAAAGAATGGAATCACACATATCTCAACACGAATTACGAGGTACGTCAACGCTATTTAAAAAAAATGTACGATCAATTGAATTTTTGATTTTCCTTTCAATTTCTCGTAATTTCGTCCACTTTTTTTCAGCTCTGTGACACGTATCCCAAATACTTGTACGTTCCAGCATCGTGCGCCAACAATACCTTAGTCGGAAGTGCCAAGTTCAGGAGTAAAGGAAGATTACCGGTTCTTACTTATTTACACTCGAACAAGGTTCGTTTTTCACTCAATTATAAATTCCATTAGGTCGTTGGTTTTCGATTTTTGGAACGGGATGAAAAATTCTTTTCGTAATTCTCAATCTTTAATGAAAATTGTGCATTTTTAGGCTGCCATTTGTCGTTGCAGTCAACCGCTTTCAGGTTTCAACGCTCGTTGTCCCGAGGACGAACAAATGCTCTATCACATTTTGTGTACTAATCCAAATAGCAAATATATGTACGTCGTCGACACGAGACCAAGAGTAAGTCGCTACGAATGTTAAAAAAATTCAAAAAAGAAAACAAAAAAATTGAAATTCCGATGAATTAACGAATGATTATTTTTCATGTGTACAGATTAATGCCATGGCCAATCGCGCTGCTGGCAAGGGATACGAAAACGAGAATTTTTACGACAACATTAAATTTCGTTTCTTCGGTATTGAGAATATCCACGTCATGAGAGCCAGTTTGAGCAAACTCGTGGACAGTAAGTGGTCGCGACAAAATGTTTAACAATTTTTGAATGTAATCGATTTTTGAAAACTTTGTTTTTTTATTCACCTTTTTTTTTCTCGAACTGGCAATTTTTCGTGCTTTTTTTCCATGTTTTATTCGACGCAAACTTGGCATTTTACGCCGACACTCGATTGCGAAATCTTCTCATGGGAAAGGCTCGATTCAATTTTTTGGATTGGGGAAAAAAATTGTTGGAATAACGATTTTAAACCTTCGTGGTCACACTTTCGCCACCGATCTCGTTGGTCACACTGGGTTGATTCTACCCAGTTCATTTTCGAACCCATATTGTGACCAATCTATCGGTCCGAAAATTCTCAAAAAATTACTGAACAACCCTTGGACATTCGAGTTTAGATACAATAAACTTTCCCGAAAGAAATCCAAGGCTAACATATTTTTTTAAATGGAAAATGAAGTAAAAAAACCGGAAAAAAAGTTTTTTCACTAAAATAATCGTCGCTTCGTGGATTTTCAATATTTTTGCCTAAAATTGGGACCTGATATTCATCAGATCTGGCTCTTTTGTGAAAAAAATAGTAGGATAGCGCGCGTTTGAAAAAACATATTAATTCCGTTATTGGAAGTGCGTCGATTTCGGAGTGGATTTTAGAGATTTAGCGTTAGCGGCGGTAATACTTATCGCCGCCAAGGCGCAATGGACACTACAAACTGTCGTTAAATGACGATTCCAGCCCCATTAATTACCGGGAACTAGGAGATATTTACGTCACAAGTTGGTCACTGGGTGGATTTCACCCACAGTGACTACGAAGGGTTAATGATTATTTGATGCTTTTTATAATTTATTCTGGATAATTATGACTTTGTAATTTGTTTCTATTTGGCCAGTACAGCGGAGTTCCTCGATGAGTTCATTTCTGAGCGGTCTGGAGAGTAGTGGTTGGCTGAAGCACATTCGTTCGATTCTGGAGACCGGTTGGTTCATAGCACGTGCCATTTCCAACGGAATTAGCGTGGTCGTGCATTGCAGCGATGGATGGGACCGAACGGCTCAAGTCTGTTCAGTCGCGGCTCTTCTTTTAGATCCATTTTACCGAACGATCGAGGGCTTTCAAGCTCTCATTGAAAAAGATTGGCTATCGTTTGGACACAAGTTCAGCGATCGTTGCGGTCATGTTAGCAGCGACGGGAAAGAAATCGCGCCGATATTCACTCAATTCATTGATGCCACTTATCAGTTGATTCAACAATATCCTTACATGTTCCAATTCAACGAATGGTTTTTGCTGTCCCTTCACGACGACTTACACAGCTGTCAGTATGGCACATTCGTCGGAAACAGTGAAAAAGAACGACAAAACCTCAGGTACTCACAACATCAAGTTTTCCAACTTAGAATCGCATATTGACAATTCATTTTCCGGAATCCTGGCCCGGAAGGGCTGGACCAATTTGCCTCTCAAGTTATTCGTTTTTTTTTTGCTTTTCTTTTGAAATTCTGTCATTCTGCGTCATGAAAGTATTTTACCGAGTACTAAATAATTTTTTTGTGCCGCCCAATTCTGTGTTTTCGGGAAAAGCGAGAAAAAAGTTGAAAGTTTTTTTTTCGATTTAAATTTTGTCGATGTCTCGACGATTATCGTCTCCTCAGAATTCGCTGCGATTAACGAAATATTGTGGCATATCTCAGTGCATGAAATATCGGCACAGTTTCGTCACTTCATTCGAACGATTCAAACTTTACTACGACGGATTTCCCACTGTTGAGACTGATAGATTTTTTCTTGTCCAATTTTCATTCCAGGTTATCGAAAAGAACAGCTTCTCGTTGGACCAGCGTAGCGAAAAATATTAACGAATTCATAAATCCTCTGTATTCTTGCAATCGTTATAAAGACGACAGTAATAAAGTTCTGGAACCGAAACTTTCGCCGCAGAGTATAATGTGAGTAAATTTTCCGCGATATCGAGAACAACGTTTTTTTAATTTTATTTCTTTGCTGAATTGAGCTAAAAAATCGCTGGAATCACAGCCAGAAAAAAAATCACGTTTATCAGCGGAGCCCGTAGCGGAAAATGTTTGGAATCATCGTGTGAAAGTTAGAAAAATTGAGTAATCGAGCTTATCCTTCTGCACAGTTTGTTTTCATCAAGATCCACAGCGAGCTCCGATGGGAGCGAAAAAATGATGATAGTTTAATGCACTGAAATGATTTTATTAAAATTTTGTTTTTTTTCTGCTTCGATGAAGTCTCTGGCGAGGCCTTTACTTTAGATTCGAGAGCGGTGTTCATCCTCGCGAGACTTGGCAAGACTTTTTACTAACAACGCACGATCACTCTTGCTCTTTGGAGGATCACGTCAAATTGCTCGTGAAGCGTGTAGATTCCCTGAGAAAAATGATGGAAGTGAAAAAGCCGAGGAAAAAGAACGCCCAAGACATCTGTAAATACGATCATAGCTTTATCAATGATGATCATTTGCCTGATAAAATAATGGAGGAGCAAGCGAATGTGGAGCCAACAGCGAGGAATAGAATGATTGCTGAACTGGAGAGCGAATTGAAAACCGTCGCCCTCGAATGGAAATCATCGAGAAAAATCGATGAATGCATTTGTTCAACAACCTTCGACGTTTTTAGTAAAAAGGTGAATCCACAAAAATCCACTCGTCTATTTTTATAAACGTTGTTTTACATTTTCGAGAATGACTGAAAATCGATACTCGTGGAATGAACGGGAAACAAAAACGTGTTTGACATCCTCAAAAAAGGAATTCTCATGCAAATCATACAAAAACGTAAATATTTTCATACTTTTTATGCAGGTTGCTGCATTTTTATTTTTTGCACGTTTTTTCATTAAATATTTCATTCTACTGAATTTTCGATTCCGGTAAAATACCAAGAAAATCGAAATAACGAGAATTTTTACAAGAGATCATGGAAATCTAACGACTGTTCGAAAAAATCTATAAAAATCACCGTAATGACGCGATTTTTTGGAATTTATAAAACTGAGTCGGAAACTGAGTCATTTTCCAACTCTCGGAGCCAGAAATTCCATTTCAGCCATGAAAATGAAACGTAAACAGCTCAAAGCAACATTTACCCACGCAACCCGCATCGTTGGATTTTTCTCAATTGCTAGAGCCGATTAACAACGCTCAATTATGAAAAAAAAAAAATTCCTCCGGAATCGCTCGCTGACAATGAACTTTTTTCTCAGAGCGGCGTCATGGGGGTTCCGTTTCAAATCAATCACTTTATCCCAATAGTCAAAAACATCCATGAACTACCGAAATCATGGAACAACATCAATAAATCGTAAATCTCTCGCCCTTTGAAAAGAATTGTGACACGAATGGTATTTGTTGAATTTTACAGCAACACTGTTGGTCCTGTGGCAACGTGCTTTGTAAAAGATGCATGGGGGATAGGACTGCATTGGCAGGACATTTGAGCCAGCGAGAGGTTCCAACATGCAAGTCATGCTCGTCTCCAGTTTCGTCTTAATATCTCAATTCACCGTTAAATCCCTCACTCCGAAAATAAACATGTCCCTGCTTGTAAAGTAAACACTAGAGCTCAGTGTGCGACGTAATCACCCTCTGTATTATACGATTACAATGGAAAAAACTGCGGGACGAAGAATGTAAAAAAACAAGATAATGAAAGAAATACCAAAAAAAAAGTGAAATTCACGGTTTAATAAAATTTTATTTGACACACTCACGATCTTTTGGTTATTTCTTAGCTATACTGCAAACTCGAGTGATCGAGCATTGAAACAAATTTTCAATGCCTTACAAATGATCGTAATGAACGATTTTTCATATCGATGTTCTTCAATGCTCGATTCTTTTGTTTGTGAACACGAGATCGACTCGCGTCAAGTTTGACCATTACGCCCGATCGTTTTTACAGCTCGATGACTTTTGCATTGCCGTGTCCGATTTCCGTGAATGCGCAACGCTTCACTCTGCATAACTCAATATTTTTCACGAAGCTTATTGTGAATTTGTCAGTTTGAAAAAGGGACTCGATAAAAGTTTGAAATATCGAAGTCCGCGAACGAGTATTATTTGTTTTTTTTTTCAAATATCCGAACGAAAAATGTAAAATTGAGAAGAAACGAAGTTCGCAAAGCAACTTTTTGTCCGATTAATTTGATCATTCGATCGATAATAATTTATTTTTGCCCGTGAATAACAACAACACAAAAACTATAATACTTTTTGGCTCCACTGCATTTGTTCTAAGCGTGACAAAAAAAATTCTAGACACACGCCACGCTATTGAGCATTCACGCAAACCGTGCGGTCCAAACGTTTTTTGCAAACGACCAATAATTCGCAACGTATTTCATATCAAAAGGGGCTGGTGATTTTTTTTTATGGTTGAGAACGGGAACAGGAGAGACTTGAAAAAATGCATTTATCGGATGCAGCGTGCATTCCAACTTCCAGACAGAACAAAGGATAATTTTCTACTTTCATTTGAAAATGGAGAAAGGAAAAATTGTTCGTTGCCTCATAACGATGCTGTCTTGAATTTCATATTGATTGTAGGAAAGGCGCTCGTTTAAAAGCAACGGATAAACCCGCCAACATCTTTCATACCTTTGTTTGTATTGTTTGACATAGGGTTGTGACGCAACACACGAAATATTGTTTAAAAAGTTTGAAACACGTTATTTTACCTAACGAACTAATTTGTAATCGTGATGTTTCACATAATAATAATAATCGATAATGATCTCTCATCACATTGATCAACGGCATGTGTATCTAGTGTGGAATGTGAATATATTACATAGACTCCGCGACGATGGTAATAAATTTACTTTGCGATTGATTGATCGACCTTCTCCATTTCATCCTCCTGCGTCTCTATTAATTCTTTATTTGGTTTTCTTCGTCTTGGTCCATCGGTTGAAGGCTGCTCCTGTAAACAAAATTTTACCTCCTTTCAATTTGGCCACCATCGAAATGGGCGAGAATTAATGAAAAACTTTGTGCGAACTCGAAACTGGAGTTCCCGACGTTACCAACGAAATTTTTTTTTCTTCTCATTGTTTGACGAATTTGAAAAAAAAAATTACAATGTTCGTATCGATTTTGTCTCGAATTCACAAAAAAGATAGTTTTTTTGGCCTGATTAAATATTGAATAGGAATCATGAGCTTTGATCAAGAAAAACCGGAATTTCGTTGCATTCCAACGATGCGAAATTCTTCGAGGAGAAAAATAAAAATCAGTAAAAATCCTCAAGAATCCTAGAGAATGTAGAGAATTTGATTTATACGTTGAGAACAAAAAATCGTCCAATTAAACGGAATAGTTTAGTCATTTTGCGCAGTTATTATTATATTGAAATGATTTTATCGGCAGAAAAAGTCAGTAATTTTGAATTATGTACGCATCGATATTCAATAATTGAAAATTGCTCAATTCGTTCGGATCTTTCGGTAACCATAAGAATGAAAATTTGTGGGGAATACAATTTTAGATTTTTTTTCCTGCTTGAAAAAGCCATTTTAAGTTGTAGTTTGTGGGAATAGATTTATTAGCAACCGAGTGCTGAATATTTATGGCTGAAAAGATCGTCAATTTCTTTCCCGCACTGAATGTGACGCGAAACCTGGAAAGATTTCGAGCCAGACAGCTGTTCAAACGACATTCGAGCCATTTCAAGGCTCGAATGGGATTCGACGTTTCACCAAATGTTTATTCAATTAAATATCGATCGATTTTTACCTTCTTGCTTTCTATCATTTCTTCAGTCTCTACATTTGGGCCTTCATTTGCGGCTTCCTCGGCCTCGAGCTGAGGTTCCTCAGAGTCTTCTTCAGCCTGGGGCAAATCATCGCTGATATCGGGATTCTCATTGAGATCCTCGGTGCAGGGATTAAGCGGCTCCTTGTCCTCGGGAGCGCTGTCTTGTTTGTCCTGGCGATAGGCATCGGGCGTTAATGAGAGAAAAAAAGCTAACGACGTTGGCTCGATAGCAATTTTAACGTTGAAGGGACGACTCAATTTTACCAAATGAAGGGAATTACAGGAAATTGTGTATGTGTATTTTTTCTTTTTCGGTTATTATTGCTGGATTATTACTCAATACTTTACCTGAGAAGCGAAGCAGCAACAATACACTATCAGGAGGATGGGTAGGCCAGCTACTAATATATATACCGCCCACATCCAAGGATGTTCTGCAGTAAACGCCATGAATTGACGCCAAATGCTCCACTATGATAAAACAACGGTGCTAATTTAATAAGCGTTATTCGATTTGTGCAGTACATTCTAGCTTACTGGCAAATCAAATGTCCTAGCGATCGTACGCGAATGTCAACATTATTTTAACGATTTTTTCACTATTATTTCGAAGGACTTGATGTAGTGCGAATTTCATAAAAGAAAAAATCATTACAACATCAAAACCATCAAACATTCAAGGATGTTGAGTTCCAAATCGAAACGAATGACTCTGAAGTTCGCAACGTTGAGATTCCAACGAAAAATAAGTTTTCTATTCATTTTCTGTAGAATTTTAAAAATTATGATAATTTTCGAAGGTTTTCGAAGATTTTGTGTTTCGATCCCACAAAAAGATCGATTTTATTGTCCTGACCGAATATTGAATCAAAATCTCAATTTTAAAAAAGTGAAAAAACTGAATTTCGTTGCATTCTAACGATGCAAAGTTCAACATCGTCCGAAATGATGAGAGAATTCTAAAAATTTGGTATGTTTTTCTATGAAATCTTTAGGAGATCGTGTCAAAATGTCACGACCATTGGAAAGTTCGTTATTGAACAATTAACATTGATAAATCAAATGTACTCAAATGTAATTTTATGAAAACTCGTTAAACTTTGCGACAAGTTTTTTTTTGGCCCAACAATTTTTCAATATCTACAATACACTTGAAGCCACCGAAACGTAACCGAGTTTATTGATGAATATTTTTTGTGTGTGTTTGAAAAATTGTTCTTAACAAAATGTGAGTTTTTTTAATAGCAAGCTTTCTAATCGTCGTGAAATTTTTAGACGACCTCTTAAATACTTAATACAAAAGAATACTGAATTTTCAGAATTTTTTCATCATGTTTTATTTCAATCCTTAATGTGGTAAAGTCATGGTGATAGAATTATTGAAATTTGGTATGTTTTTATACGAAGTATTCACGAGGTCGTGTACAAATTTCACGACGATTCAGAATATCAAAGGACAATCAACATTAACAAGTTTCATGGGGATTCAACATCCTTGAATCATTTTCTCTCCTGCGAGAGACTCGATTCAAATTCTACGTTAAAAATATTTCAAATTTTAAATAAATTGAAAAGTATAGAAACTGTTTAAGCGCGTGGCGATCATTTTGGACATTTGGTTCACAAATGTTTACTGTAGGAAGAAAAATCTTTCATTTGTTTATTGTCGGGATAATCTAAACGACAAAAATGAGCATGGGACCGAGGTGGAGTTTTCTACGCGCCAAGATCGTTTTCGCTTAATGGAATACCTCGCGAGATCTTCGGATGAGATACCAGACGTACAATGACACGGGTATGGAGCAGTAGAAAAAATATAGGGCCCACCAACCCGGTTTATGGTTCATAGAACGCATCATTCGGCCCCACATGCTCGACTATGCGACAATTCAAATATCACCGAGTCACAAACATATCAGAAAATGTGAGAAATCGTTTTTTCCTCCTGAGCTTAAAATTGTATCTGATTGCTAGGCACGAAGGTTAGACGTTTAGAAAGAATCGACCGTTCGGTATTTACATTTTTACTCTGAACAAATCCTTTTTTCTCATAAATCGCCGACCTTCATATGTATGTAAAGAATTCTCACTTTTAAATGATTAAGTAAATAAATTAATTGATTAATCAATTTATAAAATTATGAGAATAGAAAAATTAATGAAATAATTCATTTGAAAAATATTTCAGACCCAACTTTGTAATTCGAATTGTTTTTGTCTTTTTTCGGGACAATTTGGTCATAATTTCAGGAATTTTTGACTTTTATTCTTTTTGCAATATTTGGCCTCAACGTTGATACGACGATCGACATTTTTTATGAAGGCGTGATACTCACGCTATCCTCCGCGATTTTTCTACGACGAATCTCGAACGTGTCGTCGGCCCATTGCGCAGCAACTTTCTCGTTGTCGGTGATGATAATATTGTCAAAAAGGATGTCCGGAGACATGGACCACAACTCAAATCCAACTGCAAACTGTAAAAATGGAGCTCGTGATGATCGTCGGAGCAGAGAGAGAGAGAAAGAGGGATTGGCCGAACGTTAAAGCTTAAAAATAACCCTTCGTGGTCACACTTTTGCCACCGATCTCGGTGGTCACACTGGGTTGATTCTACCCAGTCCATTTTCGAACCCGTATTGTGACCAATCTATCGGCCCAAAAATTTCCAACAAATTACTGAACAATCCTTGGACATTCGAGTTTAGATACGAAAAACTTTCCTGAAAGAAATCCAAGGCTAACATATTTTTTTAAATGCAAAATGAAGAAAAAAAAACGGGAAAAAAAGTTTTTTCACTAAAATAATCGTCACTTCGTGGATTTTCAATATTTTTTCCTAAAATTTGGACCTGATATTCATCAGATTTGGTTGTTTTGTGAAAAAAATAGTAGGACAGCGCGCGTTTGAAAAAACACATTAATTTCGTTATTGAAAGTGCGTCGATTTCGGAGTGGATTTTAGAGATTTAGCATTAACGGCGGTAATACTTATTGCCGCCAACGCGCAATGGACACTACAATCTGTCGTTAAATAACGATCACAGCCCCATTCATTACCGGGAACTAGGAGATATTTACGTCACAAGTTGGTCACTGGGTGGATTCTACCCACAGTGACCACGAAAGGTTAATTTTGGTTAGATTGGGTTGTTGTTGAGACTTACAATCGGTTGCATGCGGAACGGATGTTCATCGTTGTAGTAATGGGGATTGTGAATGAGGCGAGGTTTCCATTTTCCCTTGTAATTGGGATTGTTTATAAGCGTGGGCATCCATTTTCCTTTGTAGCGAGGATTTTTCTTGAGTTTTTGTTTGTAGGGGCCGCAGCCGACAGCGTCTTCACATTTTGGATTGGGTATGTCCGGCGGTTCCCATTCGCCGTCCATGTCAACGTCCCAATCTTCGGGTTTAACGGAATCTGGATTGGGAATCATGGGAGGTTCGTCTTCGAGCCAACCATCGGGCATCGTGTCATCCTCGTCGACGATTTGGGCCGGTGCATCTTCGTCCCAATCGTCGGGTTTGGCTGCTAATGGATCAGGAATTTTTTCTCTGTCGTCCCAATCTTCGGGTTGTACGTCTTCCGGATCTTCAATTTCTAACGGCGGATTAACCGGCGGTGTAAAATCGTCGAGCAACGAGCCTTCGTTCACGATTTTATTGTCCACTTTTATCACGAATGTATTGTCTGGTTTCAATACGAGAGTGTACAGATGCGGAACTTTGTCCTTGAAATAGTCCTCGAGTCTCTCCTTAGGCTTCTTTGCGTGTTTTTCTTCGATCGTCCCGTTCAATGGATTCTTGTGACGGAATATAAAATGTAATTTATGATCGTTGCCACATTTGTCCGGTCCAAACATAATCGTGTACGGTGTTTTGTCGTGGAAATTTTTCAAATCAGTGTGCTCGGGATGTTGTGTCAAAAGTTTCAAATAAGCACCACCACATTCTTGTCCTTCTTGAAAATTCACTTCGTACTGTACTACAAGAGGCTTGTCGGAGAAAGTGAATGGCTTGCTGAGGAGCGTTGAAATAGCTGCATGGCGAGCTTTGCTCTTCAGAACTAGACCCAAGTCACCGTCTTGTATGCTTCTTGTTGGCTCCTCCACGGACCAGACTCCTAAGTTTATAAATACGATATTCGATTATTTTCAAACTCTTTTCAAATCATCTCCGGCAACGTGGAGGAGGACACTAAAGTTCACAAGGTCGAAGTCCAACGAAAAATACGTTTTTCTATTCATGGCTGGTTCAATTTCAAAATCCACTCAATTTTCGTACCAATTTTGAGTTTTGATTCCGAAAAAATATCGCTTTATTGTCCTCACCGAATATTGAATATAATCATGAGATCTGTTAAAGAAAAAATAGAATTTCGTTGCATTCCAACGATGCAAACATCTGCAACGTGAGGAATCGAGTCTTTTTCGAACGACGTTCATTTTCTCATTCTATGAGAAAAAAAAAGCAACAATTACATGAAAAACTATGACTCTGAAGTTTGCATCGTTGGAATGCAACGAAATTCATTTTTATCTTAGGAAAAAATAATTATTCAATTACAGAATGTAATTACGATGATAAAATCATCCATTTTTGCCATTCGGAAAGCATATCGACTCGGAAAATTTGGATGACATTGAAAATTGAACGAAATTTCAATAAAATTAAATATTTTTCGATGCATTCCAACGTTGCAAACTTCAGCATCGTTTAAAAACTTTGAGTCCATCGGATGAAAAAAGATTGCTCCAAAACTACATTTTTTATTGGTACATCAACGTTTTGACCATGTAGGAAATTTCTATCTGTAAAAACTTGGGATTGAGCTTTCAAAACTGATTTCACTTCCAAAGCTCAAACCATAATCCTTGAATTTTTCATTATTTATAGTCCCAATCGAATAAAGCAGTAGCTTTGAAGTCAACTCGGTTAAAACGAACGACTGCGATGAGAAACTTTGCTAAGACTTTGTTAGCTCTTCAAAAAAAAAAAAAATTGATTGATGACAACATTTTCAATTACGTAATTGAAGGATGTCCATACTTAGCGTGCGTGAAAAATGCATAGGATCACGGAAGTGGTCATGGGGATTTAATTTAAGACAAAGAGAACGTTTTTTAACTTTGAATTTTTTTTTCTCGCATTGAATTGCATATTCGATGACTCTGAAGTTTGCAATGTTGAAATTCAATAAAAAATATTGTTTCTATAAATTATTCATTGAATTTTGAAAACCGTGGCTTTTTTTCATCTCGATTTAGTTTTTCAGACTTCAGAGACGCTCGTTTTATGTGTCGGGCCAAATATTGAATAACTACGAGCTCTGCTGAAGAAAAAAACAGAATTTCGTTGCATCACAACGATGGAAAATTCAACATCATGCTTTGCTGTGTGCAAAATATAAATCGCGACTTTCGTCATTTTGAAAAAAAAAAGAGATCGTTCGATTATCCTGACAAAGTATCGAATAAGAATCGTTAGCAGAACTTAGTTTTTGCTTAGAATTCTCCATAAAATGTGTGAAAATCACAAGAACATGGATCCTGCGAGCGATTTCCAGTTTTGTGTAAGGTCCAGGGGCTTGATGGATGAAAATATTACAGAAAATATGCTCGTCCCATGGAAATAAACGTTTTATAACAAAATCGTAGCGGATAACGCGTAATTTTCCTTGTCGGTCACGAAACTTCAAAATATAAATAATTTACCGTCATATTTGGCGATATCCTCGTCAATTTCTTCTTTTTTAGCTTCTGAAATTTTCCAGGT
Organism: Diadegma fenestrale; assembly: GCA_037043255.1. Taxonomy (NCBI): domain Eukaryota; kingdom Metazoa; phylum Arthropoda; class Insecta; order Hymenoptera; family Ichneumonidae; genus Diadegma; species Diadegma fenestrale. Next base: position 4,030,193 of record CM073310.1, read on the forward strand.
GTCGTTGAACCTCTGTGGATCGTCGAAATGTTCGGCAAGATAGGCAAAGCCGGAAGGTACGGGACTGGTATAGACAGGGGGTAATTCTACGGAGATGGTTTCCTCCTCGTCATGGCTTTCTTTTGCCATGAGATTGGGAGCGAAAACCGAGAGGAGCAGGATGCACGCACAAACCACGAATTTCGCCATTTGTTTTGCCTGCTAAATCGATTAGAAAGAGACGGAAATGAAATAAACGTTGCGCGTGATGAAGAATGTGAAAAAAAAAAAAAACGAATGAATTGATTGTTTTTCCATACGATTGATAAAAAAAAAAAGGAGCGAGAAATATTTGTCGCGTGAATTTTCGCTAATTGCGAATATGGTCGGCTCGAAAAGTGATCGAGCAGCCGAATTTATTCGAGGAGGATTTGATTGAGAAATGAAATGTGATATTTAGTTGGTAATAATCGAAATTACTCACCGATTACAAAGTTAACGGTCATCAAATACTCGATTCGTAGGCCGTTGGCATAATTTAAAGGGCGCGTAACAAATGAATTCACGTATTTTATGTAATTAACTTATAAATTACGATCTAATCTATTTACACGAGAGTTTTACTTTTTTTTTCCGGTCTCCATGAATGCGTTCCGAAAGCATTGAAACCGGAAACGGAGGGCTCGCAGCAGTGAAAGCTGGGGGCTGGAGCTAGGGAGTGTCGTGAAACGACAGGAAAGAGAAACGTCGGCCTTATATTTGTATATAATGTTTGGCTTACGGTGTATTCACAAGTCACTAATTTCTCGGACCTCCAATGAACGTCGAACACCTATGACAATTCTTCTCCCGATTCTCAACAGCCGCGGACGAAGGGCACGCGCGACTACCATCGAAAAATTACTTCTTCTTGTAAACTTATCAAGGCAGTTGTGCGTGCACTCTCGTGCGCCCGATCTCAATGAAATAAGTGTTCGCGATTCGTCTAAAAGATGGCGGCAGCTCCCTCGTCCGTCTCGGAATAAAACGCACTCAAGCGTCCAACTCGGAGAGCGCGAAATTTGAATTGAAATAAAATAGAAACGGTATATGTGAATGTTTTGCATATTATTTTAATTAATTGAGGCTGGATTATCTTCCAACAGGATATTTTCTCAACCTAGAAAAATATTCCAACAAGAAATTTGGGAAATTTGAGAAATTTGTCTCGCCGTTGTTGTTGGTTATGAAGGATGCTCAGGCAGTCGGTAAAGTGGAATGTTCGGGGATCGAATGTAGGCTAAAAAGATTCCTCACGCTAGCGTAGCGTAAAAATTACCACGGGGGAGATCCGAGTTTGTCTGGTGCCCTCTTTAATAAATAATAAATAAATATATTTTATCGAAGAAAATGGATTTCACGCTATAATAACTTCAGTTTTTGTATCTTATCCACAGGAAAGAGATTCATGCTCAGCGCCTAAGCGACATTTCAAGAATACAATCGTTTAATTTCGAAATAAATTTCTGATTATTATAAAAATTTCAGAAATTCAAAAAATCGGAATAAAACTAAAATATCATCGCTCAAAAAAATCTCCTTTGCAAATAAAATGGGCGGAAAAGTTATCAACTTTCAAATCGAACAATAATACTCGTAGGTAGAATGTATAACACAGTACAAATAGATTGTGGGGGCGATAATACAAAACCACTTAAAAGTTTAGCACAGTTCCCTCCAACTAGCAGCTGGATCGATATTTTAGTAATTAATCTAACTTGTAAATGAAGCAGGTTCGTCATCCCTGAATTTGAGGGATCACCGTGACCCAAAATACCACATTTTGCATTGGTAAATGCGAGTCTTGATTATGAAATGTTCAATACACTTTGATACGCCAATAGTTGTGTTAATTCAATCCAACAACATGGATTTATCGAGCGAACTGCCCTGCATTGCAATTTCAATAATTTTAAGGATGTTGAGTACGTATGAAATTTGTCAATGGTAATTGTTCAATAAAAAGCTTTTTAATCCTCGTGAAATTCGTGCGAGACCTCGTGAATATTTCGTGTGAAAAAAAAAGCAAATTTTAATAATTCTATCGTCATTACTTCAATCACCTTAAGGGTTGAAAAAAAATGGTAAGAAAATCCTGAAAATGTAGAATGTTTTAGTACCAAGTATTTAAGAGGTCGTGTAAGAATTTCACGACGATTATGAAGCTCGTCATAAAAAAACTCACATTTTGTTAAGAACAATTTTTTAAACAAATACAAAAGATATTTATCAATAAACTTGGTTTTGTTTCCGTTGCTTTCAGTATATTGTAGATATCAAAAAATTGTGAGGTAAAAAAAAAAACTTGTCGCAAAGTTTAACGAGTTTTCATAAAATTACATTTGACTACATTTAATTTATCAATGTTAAATGTTCGCGAACTCCTGAATACTTCATACAAAAACATAACAAATTTTCAGAATTCTCTCATCATTTCGATTTGGGACTCAACATCCGGCCTCAAAACAGTACTTTTCAACCTTCGACCCGTGCTCCCCATAAACAAAGGTTTAGATTAGATTGAAAACATAAAAAAACTGAAATGGCAGCCTGTACGTAAACTTGGGAGGAATTTTACGCTCGAAGAATCGATTCGCAGTTCGGAGTGTTTCATTTGATGGATCCTTGAAAGTAGCAATTTGCACATATTCAAATGAAAGTATTGGTACTCTCGGGTCGTCTAAATTCAAATTCGAGGATCAGGCCTCCGAATAACGAAAGTTCGAAACAAATGCAACCTCCTGGAAAGGGATTAATTTGAATTTTGACGAACCCATGTACATGTTGTGAAACGTGTATTTAATTTCAGGGATACACACAATGATAGTAGGCATTGGGTGGAAACTGTGTTCGCTACAGTTTGGAGTAAGTTTGAGAGCTGGTGAGCCTCGCGCGAGGATCGATCGATGCCGAGCTAATCTAAATTTTAAATGTTCTGCTACCGAACCGAGTCCACCACGATTCTTCAGGGGCATGAATAGAGCGTCAGTGGGTCTAAAAAAGTGGTGCGAGCGTAGGTGAGGGTCGAAAACCTCACACCGCATCGCCTCGGAACTCTATGCGATGTTTTCACACATGCCAAACGGTATAAAGCTGTGTTTGATCCTCACACGTAGCCTTGACTCGCTCGTGCAGCATTTCTCGTCGAAATAACCGGTCTCAGCGTTCATGCCATATCACCCAATCAGACTTTTCCGTGTTTGTCCGCGGCCCTTTGAATCATTGACATGCAAAAACACTTTTTGATTGTACCTGAAATTATTTCTATACACTAGTTCACACGTTTTAAAAATACTCCGAAAATATTCATTTGGAAAAAATTCAGGAATATCAAGCTCGGTCTATCCTTGAATTATTTAATTCTCCTAATGCATACTGGATCGTTTTGCCTGCAACAATTTTCTGTCACCGTTCGTTTTGGCATTTTATTTTCGCTTTTGCAAAAAAAAAAAACAATTTCGGGCCATAAAATATGGATAATTCATTCGAAAAAAGTCTTCACAACAAAAAAATGCATATTTACCGGACTGCAACGATTTATAAAACGCCTCGGGTCAGATTGACCCAAAATGCACTTAAAGGAAGTGTCAAATTCAATTTAATTTTCGTTTTCGTACAAAAATTAATTTAGGTCCATGGGAGTTGGATAATTCCTTGGAAAAAATGTCTCTGCAAAAAAAAAAAATGCATATTTAGCGGACCGCAACGATTTGAGAAACGCCTCGGGTCAGATTGACCCAAAATACACTTATAGAACTGGTGCACCCGGAGGGTTAGCTTTCAGAGTAAATAAGTCGGTGTATATCAAAATAAACAACCGAGTAATTAATAATTCGTTTGATTAGTGCTTTGATTGACTTTAGCTCGATATTGAACTGTTCAGGTCACTAAAACATGTTCCCAAGCGGGAAAGGATGATGAGAAAAAATCGGTCGATCCTGTACATAGTTAACAGTTTATTTCGCAATAGAACGATAAATATCTAAAAAGATACAGATTTTTTAAAGATACGTGTGTGTGTGTGTGTGTATTAGGTTTCTTTTGGATTAAAATAACCATGAGAATAGTTGAGCAATCGTGACTGTAAAAGTCGATTATAAAGGACATGGAAAAAAAAGTGAGATCTAAGGAAATGCGCGTAAAGTATGGATGCCATGAAAATATAGTGCGTTTCCAGAATTCCGTCAATCGGACAGGACAACGCACGATGAGATGCAACGTTTGTTGACTCAACATCGAGACTTTCACATATTTATTGGAGCCACGTAATCACGAGAAGTTATTGTGTGAGGAATTCATATTTTCACACTCGATTAATTATTATTTTTCATTGCTTATGACACAAGAGAATAATAGAGCTCTCGTGGTCTTTCTCTCACAACTTTCCACTCTCTTTGTGCAACGAGATTTCCTACTTTCGGATCTCGAATGAGTTCCATGAGTTGCCGTGCAAGTGCGATATTAAAAATGTACTTGCTCGCGTAATTTACGAGGATTGAATGACTCTGAAGTTTACGTCGTTGGAATGCAACGAAAAATATTTGAATTCATTGCTGATTCGTTCAATTTTTAATGTCGTCCTAAATTTTCAAGCCAATATGCTTTTCGGGTGGCAAAAATCGATCGTTTTATCATCGTAATTACATTCTGCACTTGAATAATTATTTTTGCTGAAGATAACAAAGAATTCCGTTGCATTCCAACGATGCAAACTCCAGAGTTATTTATTCAGATGCTGAATTACGACGATAAAATGATCCATTCTTGCCACCTGAAAAGCATATCGGCTCGAAAAATTTCCATGACATGAAAAATATTTTTCGTTGCGTTCCAATTTCATAGAAATTTTAATAACGGTGCGTGAGGTGGAAAATTTCCAATAGGATTTCGTGCAAAGTCTCAAATGTTGAAGAATCGAGATGAACGATGGAAAAATGAGATGAAAGAAAAGTGCAATTGGAGTTATTGTTATTGTTTTTTTTTGGCACATGAGAATGTGTTACAGACCATTTTTCTCTTCGATACTTGACACTATGACGATTTAACTATCTAAGTCACACTACGGTGTATATGGATAAGAGTAATTTCGAATAACAACAATTGTGCAACAACAGAAATTGGTTATAGACGTTTCTGTCGCTTAACACTTATTCCTTCGTTCGTTGATTCAAGAATTCCAGAAATATTTTTTGTCTGACTCGAGCCCCGAAATCGTTCGATATATTAATTCATTTTTCATTAGTTTCATTTCTGGCGTTCACGATTGCAGGGCAAACCGTCGAACGATCGTAAACACTCGAGATTTACGTGATTCTTTCGTTTCGTCGCTACGGAAAGTTCCACGTAGACTGCGTGAACGAAATTTTGAGTGATTTGTATTTTTTCACATGACTAGGTTGATTTTTCTCCATTTTTTAAATGATATCGAGAGAAATTATTTTTATTTACAGTTTTTATAAATTGCGAACGTTCGAGCGCGATTTATCGCGAGCTCTGCAATATTTGGATGAATAAATAATCATTTCAAAACCTTTTTGAAGGACTTGTTCGATTCCGTAGGAGAATTTACTTCGAACGTCGGTTTACCCGTGAGCCTAAACGCGTTTCGATATTTAGTGAGCTTAATACAGAAAATTGACTTTGTTTAATCCTATCCAGGCATTTCTTATCATTCAATCGGAATTCATAACTGAGGAAATAAAAATCAACGAGTTTACAAATAATTGGAGAAACATGAAAACGAGATCTCACACGAGGATTCATCGAGATTTGTGCGTGGTCCGATAGTTTCATCAAAAAATGCAGATTCCATTCACGTTAGCTCACACATTTGTCCTTTATTGTCGTCTGAACGAATGTCCGTGCTACTGGTTTATTGATCCGCTCGTTTTCATTTTCGTTCGTTCTTTGCTTCCTGAACTAACGAAGCTTCTGCATTTTTTGATACAAAAGTATACAGTCGAGACATTTCTACAACGTTTTACGACCGGACTATCACAAAACTACATTATTTAGGGTTCTTTCAAAATTTCGTATAAACGTTTTTGGCATCAAAACTAATGACTCTGAAGTTTGCATCGTTGGAATGCAACGAAATTCATTTTTATCTTTGAAAAAAATAATTATTCAATTACAGACTGTAATTACGATGATAAAATGATCAATTTTTGCCACCCGAAAAGCAAAGCGGCTCGAAAAATTTGGATGACATTGAAAATTGAACGAATCTTCAATGAAATTCAATATTTTTCGATGCATTCCAACGTTGCAAACTTCAGCATCATTCAAAACTAAAAGTTCTCTCCCATGAAGAAACATTTCCTGACGTTTAGAATTTGAGATATTTAATTTGCAATTTTTCGTTTTCCTCGCGTGTCAATTAAAATGACGTTTCGTTAAAAATTTGCTAAAATCGAGTTGCAGAAAATGTATTTAGGATTTTTTGCAGGTAGCCAGAAAAGCTATGAGTCGAAATTTTTTGAGGAAAATGCTAAACACAGTTTTTTTGCAACTCATAAACAAAACGCGACTTGAATTTACACGCGTTTCGATGGGAAAAGTCAAAAATTGGAAATTACACATCTCAAATTCTCAACGTCAGACAATTTTTCTCCATAGGAGAAAATTGTTAGTTCTGGTGTCAAGAATGTTCGTACAAAATTGTTCAAGAATCCTTGACGAAGTAATTTTGTGATAGTGGAACGTTAATTCTTCGTTTATTCATGTGGATCCTCTACGTGTCGTAATCAATAGGATTCTCTATAACATTGAGTATCGTGGGACACTTTTTCGCGAGATCATTCGCATTTTCAATCGTTTGGTTCTTCGAGGGACCTAATTTTAGATACAATCATTAATAACATAGTTCATTACATTTTTCTTTATGTATCAAGGCAATTAACGTTATACTATCTGCTTCTAGTCTTTCTTTGGAATAAATAATTCGGGAAAAGTCGTCTATTCTTTGAAACGCTTTCAGAAAAATGAGGCAAATTAAGTTTACCGTTGATTTCCCAAAGCATTGAGAAAAATTGAGGGCTTCGTCGCTATACGAATTAGAAAACAATTATAAAAAATCCATAATATTCAACGATAGAACAGAGTTTTTGATTTCTTGCTTTACCGCTACGAACCCACGAGGCTTTAATATTTCTGATACCAAGTTGCTCGTTTCTTTTTGTTCATATAATTGAGACGTTTTTTTTTTCATGATGAATTACGGAAAGGTTTAGAGAATTTGATAGTTTTTTGTGATCGAAAGACGGAGCAGTTACGATGCGTCGAAAATGAGAATGAATATTCGTGCGGTGCGGTTTTTTTTTGTCATCTTGCTGGTCTCATTCAACTTGAGCAGCTCATTCGTACATACCGTTTGGCCCCAGTACCATTTATAACAGCACGAGTCGTGCATTTAGTGTGTCGAAACGACACAACACTGTTGTCGTCTCGGACAAACTCGGGGCTTGGAGAAATTTTTGATAAATCGTAAAACATCAAAAATGGCTTTTGAAACTTTAGGCTTTGTCAAAAATTCTTCTGCAATCGTTGCACGGATCGAACAGTGCTCTGTCGAGGATGTGCAGGCCATAGAGCGAGGCTCGAGAGCTTCACGAACGATTTTTCTGCCATTCTCGTTCTTTCCCATCAGCAAAATGATAATAATCTTTGTCTTTCATGTCGATTCAGAATTTTAGGTCAATTGGAAAAAAACTTTACAGCCTGCGCATCCTCCGTCGATCGCCCCATTCACATTTTTTCTACAAACGTTCCAGCAAGAATTAAAACCAGTGCATTTTGAGGATTGACCAAATATTTTCCACGTTCCAACGCTCGTTGGATCGCCATGGCGAGTTTTAAATTCATTGGTTTCAAGGTCAAACGCTTTTTACGGTGAAGAATACTTGAGCCTCCGTTACAAATATGGAAGAATATTTTTTTCGTATAAAAAAGAGATTCATATCCATTACGCAAAGAGGAATGTCTACATTTCAACGAGACTCGCGGCTTTCTGTGAGTGGCAAACACGGGAAATCGCGCTCTAAAGTTTCACAGACTCTCCATCTTATTTCAGTTGCGCAACTTTCTTTTGCCCCAATATTTTGTTTCGCAAAATGTTGAAGTGCCCGTGTACCTGGTCCAGCTGAATCTTCAGAGAGTCGGAAAGTTGTTTTTGCAGCTGTTGCACCTCCAGGATGTCCTGGCGCAGAGTTTGATACTCTTCTTTGACCTGCGTCACCGAACGTAAAAGACGCAGCACCGAAACCTAAGAATAGAAATCAAATTGCAGACCGGGACAAAGTTCGCATTGTCGTGGAGCTGAATCACGATTTTTCTCGGCGCACTTGACAAATTGTATTTGTAAAATTCTGACGCAGTTTCACATTTTTGTGCCTAGAAAAGCGACGCGCGACTAAAATGCGCGAAAAATTAATTTCGAAATACCTGAAGGGCAAAAATGGACGATTTCGTTCGTTGGGAAGTTTGAAATTTTCAAATGGAATTTTTTCGAATTCCAGGAATTTGATTATTTTGCAAGATTCAAAGAAAAATTTGTCGCGAATATTCGGACCGAGAATTTGCGAGTTTTCTGTTTCTGCACGGAAATTTCGGGCTCAAAAGTAGAATCAGACACACTCAAGTGACATTTAAAATGAAACGTTAGATCGAAGAGGCTCTCAAAAAATGTGAATTTTTTACGTGACATAAAAATCAGTTATGTAAAAAAAAAACTTCGTGAATAATGTCAATGGTGGTTAAGAAAAAAAACAGGCGAAATGGATATTTGGAAAAAGTTTATTGGACAATAAAGGAGGAAAAAAAAGGACTTGCCTCGTTATCAGGATCCTGGAACTCTTTCTCGAAAGCGTCGATTCGCCAGGTGATCATGCCCAATTTCCCATCGGCCTCCTTAACCTAAAAAAACAAAATGACAAAAAGTTATGAATTAAAGTTGTTTTTATATGTTGAATGGTTAACCTCGCGATGATCTGAAAGACTTACGCTTTGTTCGAGATTGACGATGGTTGATTCCATTCCGGATGAAAATGGAAAATGAAGAAAGGCGAAGAAGGACGAACGCGAGAGAATCGACAACAATATTTCTGTTTAAAAATGTGTTTTGTAATGGGTAAAGCACTTGAGATTACATTGATTTTGGCCTGAGGTCGTTTTCGATAGAGCTGTGACAACGGTCTGACCGTCGACGCGACTACCGGGTATATTCGAAAAACGACGCTTTGTCGGTGACGCTCACGCGGGGGCAGCACCGCTGGCTTCATTCTCGATTGACGTCAAGGGCGCGCACAATGACGTCGTTCATTGAATGCACGCGCATTCATGCAGAAAAACTAGGATGCATCTTCGACGGGGATTAGCATGAGCTAAAATTTGTATGCACGACAGACGCTATGTTTGTCCATTTTCGGTCGATTAAACGCAACGACTCGATTAGGTCACGAGAATCGATATTATTCGGCCGAGATATTGTTAATTAAAAAATCGTACGTCACGCGTGGAGGCGGGTGGGCATCGCAGACGCAAACGCAGGAAACACCATTATTTATTTATTTTCGTGCTAATTTGTAGAAACACACAGCCATCAAGATGAAATAAACGGGATCGGATCAATATTTTGTACTGCGCGATTCCGATGAGCGAACGTGGTCAACGTTTTTTTAAAAAACGCGCGGACTTCTACGAAAATAGATTTTTAATTGGAGCGCGATCATTTAGCCCACAAATGATTCTCCAGGCTTGAAAAAACTCTCTGCAAATTGCTCCAGGGCAAAATCAATGTATGATGAAAGAAATCAACGCTCCGCACCGTTGCATATACGTACATCCTTAAAGCTGTGCTCTGTACACTTTATATTTGTAAAGACGATGCGATAGGGATGGAGAGTTCTCTTTACTCAGTGAGTTCTCATGATGGCTACTTGCAAAAAATGATCGCACACTCTGCAGATTGGTATGCATTTTCTTGCTTCGCATTTTCCGAGGCACTTTCTGCATTTCAAGTGGCTTTTTCGTTCAAGATTTCTCCGAGAGACTAAAAATCTCGAATTAATCTTGCCCACCTGCACTGCACACTGCAAGATTAATCCTAAAACGGTAACCCGGGGTCAAAAACGACCCCAGGCGGCTTTAAATTCCGCGTCATCCTTCCTTTCGTTCTTTTCCGTTTTTTCTATCGTTTTAATGCATTTTTGGCTCATTTTTTGACTTTGACCGAAAATGCCTCAGGCGTACGTGAACCTGCATTAAAAAACGAAAAAATTAGGCCACGCTGAACTCTTTTCGCTAAATTTTACCGGAAATGTGAGCTCTTCGAAATTCGGGTCATTTTTGGCCCCAATTTTGGTGAGAATATAAAAAATTTCGAAAATATAAGAATTTCATAAAATTTGGTAAATATATTCTTCAATAATATACATGGCGAAAGAATTTTTTTTAGATTTTTCGACCTCATAGTACACACGAGTTATCGAACACTCAAGTTCTCAAATAATTCCCAAATAAATCTTACGGACCATTGCAGACTGGACTATTAATGACACTGAAGTTCACAATGTCGGGATCCATAACGAAAAATACATTTTCCTATTAATTGTTTGTTCAATTTCAAAATCCATGACAATTTTCGTACCGATTTTGAGTTTGGATCCCGGAAAAAAATTGTTTTATCGTCCTGACCAAATATTGAATAACAATCGTGAGATCTGGTCGAGAAAAGGCGGAATTTCGTTGCATTCCAACGCTGCAAACTTCAAGCTCGTGAATATTAAGCGTCAATGTAAATTTTTCAATAAAAGTGACATCCATTCATTCCAGTGAATTGAAAAAAAAATATTTTCAAAATAATCGGCGCTGTATCTCGAACCCAGAAGCGGATTAACATTGTAATGGGGATTGGGCCAGCTAATTTCTAAATTTATAAACTTTGAGCAATGATTATCTTGTATAGGTAGAACGAGTTATAAAAAAATGTATCTATGCAAATTTCGTGCCTAGAAAATGAAGCCTAGACGCGAAGAAGCGGATTTCGGACCGGTTCGTGGATGATAATAAAAGCCAGAGCGTTAAAATAATTAGAAAAAAAATTACACAAGGTGTAATCCTATCTCTGTGCTCGAAGGTTCGTGTACTTTTGAGTTACTGATAAAATATGTTTCTTTGCGAACCTTAGGGGTCAACTGCGTAATGAGTTGCCTCAGATAAGGAGAAAAGAAAAATCATCTGCTTGAGTGCTCACGATTAAAGCTTCTCGGCATTGTCTTCGTGTTGAAATCGAGTCTGAGGCGACTGTGAAAAATATGCAAAATAATCGCATTTTTTTGTTTTGCAAATTTTCAATAAAAATATGATTAATTTCCATGGCAAAATTGAGAAGATTATTAAATATCAAGACCTTGTCCTTCCTTCATGAATTAATGTCGAAAGACAAATAACTGCCACGATCTCAATTCCAGTGTCCTTCATCAGTGTTACAAGGCAATTATGATCGTTTAATTTTTTTTTGTTACAAATCGAAGTTTATTTCTTAGTATTTTTAAAATAATGCATTTCATAATCCTTTTAAGGCGTTTCAGTACCGGCGATACAATGTTGCCATGCCAAATCATGTCAAAAACATCAAATTTGAAATTGATGCTGCTTTAATGCTGAATTACTCGATAATTAGACAAAGTGAAAAGAAAATTTTGTTGGATACGTTCGACTAAACGTTTTTTTTGGAAAATCACAAAAATGTTGTCAATACAGCAAGAAATATTTTAGAAAGTCTTTTCGAAAAGTACATTTTTTCCATTGCAATCGTAAATTTGGCTGACAGTGTCTCCGGAAATAAAAAATATTGTCAAAATAACGAAAATTTTGAAATTATCCGAAAATATTTTGTTCGGCATGTTTAAAAAAAAATATCGACGTTTTTTTGATGAAATTGAATTTCAGTGCCAGATAAAAAATTTCAAAAAAATTGCACTTGACGTTGATTTCATAAATTTCTCGATGTTTAGATTTTCCTAGCGAAACTCCTTAATTATCAGAATACACGAAAGACTCGTGCGGCTTCCCTCTCGCAGTTTCTTCTGCAAACGCAGTCAATCCATGGCATCGAAATGTTCTGATATCTCCATTAATTTCTTTATCTCCGGGGTCGTTGCACGTAACAATGTCAAAGCGATGACAAACTTTACTGTTCGATGTGCTTTAGATTTAAACGATTTACTATATCGTTTAAGGTCGTTTGTCAAGGTCGATGAAAGATACGAAGTAAAATATTGCTATTGCTCTTTCTGGCGAATATTCCATGATGATAATTACTCAATTTCATGTTCGCGAGGTAATTTTGAAAATATCACGCTGCAAATTGTCCTGGCGCTGTTCAGCTCACGAGATACAAAATCTTTGGTAATATTGACAATACGCAGTTGAATGCGTTCTCCGAAACAGCTTACGTGGCAATGTAAACTTCTTTTTACCTTTTCCTCTCTCTTCCTCTCTTTAAATTCGCCATCTGCACAAGACTCGCTTTGCGAAGGCGTATGGCATCGATAAATTCAATAAACCTTCGATGATTCAACCGCGGGGTTCGCCACCCGTCGAGTTCTGACCTTGAAGAATGCGACTCTCGATATTAACTTACTCTTTATCCAAGGAAGAAGAGACTGCGAGAAAAAAAGCATCAAGGAAAGTGAATTATCCAAGGATTTCGACTTTAACGATAATGACGGATTTACGTGTTTGTTTTTCGGCGAATTTGCATTTCTATATGAAGATACGAGTCAATGACATGTGCGTGGTCGTGCTCAAGATTTTATAATTGCCCGGACAACTGTCGTTCATCATTTTATTTCTTCCTGTTTCGACGCGAGGACTCGTGTATGGGGAATTCCAGGTTTGATCGACTAATGTAGGATTCTCGTCATTACAAAATTTCAACGGAACTGGGAGCAAGATTTACGATTCAAATGACAAAAATTCCGACAAAATTTCACTTTCAGTGCGCGTTTGAATCAATTTTCAAGTATTTTTGAGATGATTGGCGAGTCTCGACAATAAATTTTGGCCTTTGACCTTTTTTAAGGGCAGCACAACAATCCGTCGCATCCAATTCTTTTCTGTACCTTTGGTCGATGGAATTTATTTAAAAAATTTTATCGCATCAATGAAATATCGAACCGAAGGTTATTCTTTACGAGTTAATTGTCAGTGGCATCAAGAAATTTAATGAGAACGTGAACCGAGGGTCAGCTTGGGCTTGCGATGAATTTTTGTCCCATTCGTACGGATATTTGCGAATTTTATTATCTTGTGGTTATTAGCACATCGAAGGAAATTAAGAAACAAGTTTGCCCAACGCAGGTGAGACCACGGTCATCGGTGGGCGAAATTCGAGGATGTAAAAGGGGAGAAAGAAGCAGGCGAAGGAAAAAAGAAGAAGAAATGATGGTGCGACGACATAATAAATTTGAACTTCCGGTACCCAAAGTCCACGGTTATCAGCAATGGCCCCGATACTTCCGTGTGAACATGCGTCAACTTTTTGAGATTGCAGAACGAACATGAGCGAGCTATGGTGGTGGAAATTTCATTGGGGGTGGGGAATTTGCCAGAACTTTATTCTGCTCCAACTGGTTGGGTATAAAAAGCCATTTCTTCAATCGGAAGTTCATCAGTTTTGATGAGGAATTCGTTGGGCTGAATTCTCGAGAAAAATTTCAATTTCCGATCAATTCAAAGCTTTTTTTTTTTTGCAATTCTGTACAAATCTTGAATTTCATAAAAATTTATTTTGCCAACGCAAAAAAATGGATTTTCGATTGTCATTGGTCTTCAGCGTGATCCTGATCGTTGCAAAAGCTTGGCCATTCTTTCCTCGCAGTGATCGATACGACAACGATGTCGTTAGTTCGGAAGATTTATTACCTCATTTGTCGCACCTCGAACAATCGATGTTCGGGGATCCCAGCAATGCGACCGGTGCAAGAGTCGCCGAATGGCACATCGGGGCAGAGGTAAATCCAGAAGAACTCGGTGAATACGCGGAAGGTGATATTCTCTTTCCACGTGGAATGGGACGCAATGGATTGACAGCCGAGAGCACGAGATGGCCCGGAGGCATCGTGCCTTACATGATAAGCCCGTATTTCAGTGAGTTCTCCTTTGCCACCCAAATTATTAAACCAAAAAGAAAATTCTGTTGGCATAGGTCGACTAAACTTTTTTTTTGAAAAATCACAAAAATTTCGAAACGTAAATTTTTGTCATTGCAATCGCGAATTTTGCCATCAGCTTCGTTGGAAATAAAAAATATTGTCAAAATTACGAAAATTTTGAAATTTGCCAAAAACATTTAATTCACCGTGTTCAAAAAAATATCCACGAAAAAAATCGAATTTCAGATCCGACCCAGAAGCAATTGATCTTGGACGCGATGGCACAGTATCACGAACACACTTGTATCAAGTTCAAACCCTATACCGGTGAGGAAAGTGATTACATAAGACTGACGGCTGGTAACACTGGATGTTGGAGCAGCGTTGGTCGTATTGGTGGACGACAGGATGTAAATCTTCAAGTTCCGGGATGCGTTACGAAAATAGGAACTGTCATACACGAGCTCATGCACGCCATCGGTTTTCTCCATGAGCAAAGTCGATACGAGAGAGATGATTACGTTACGATCGTGTGGAACAATATCATTCCAGGTAAAAGCAACATTTATCGATCGAAAGTTACTCCGAATATGAGAAAATCAAGAAAAACTAGGAGAAATGATAATCGACCAATCAACAATTTCATTTTGTACCAACATTTTCGACACCAAAACTAAAAATTTTCTCATACGAAGAAATATTTTCTGATCCTAAGAATTTGAGATATTTCATTTCAATTCGTTTCATTTTTAACTTTTTCCATTTCAACACGCGTGTAAATTCAAGTCGCGGTTCGTTTATGAGTTGCAAAAAACTACGTTTAGGATTTTTCTTGAAAAATTTCCACTCATTGCATTTCTGGCTATACCCGCAAAGAAATCCTAAATACATTTTTTTTTTGCAACTCGATTTTTGCCACTTTTTAACGAGACGTGACGTCACACGCGTTTAGATGGGGAAAATAGAAAATTGCGAATAAAATATCTATAAAAATCTGCACGTCAGACAATTTTTCATAATTTTAGGAAAAAACGTTTGTATAAAATTTCGAAAGAACCCTAAATAAAGTCGTTTCGTGATAGTAATATTTTGAGGAATGACTCGAGTGTACTTCTGCATGATTAATCCTTTCAATGAAAACTGACCGAAGGCCCGCTCGAGAGTAAGGGGTGAGAAGCGGTCCGGATTAAATCGATTCGAGTTGTCAACGCAACAGCTAAATTGAAGGCCTGCACCGCAAATCTCTTGGAAATTTGTCCATTCACTCTCTCGAATCCTATCATTACAGATCGAAGGGCCAATTTTGAGAAATCAACTAGAAAGTCGTCAAACGCTTTCGGGGTTGGATACGATTATGGGAGTGTGATGCACTATTCAGCGAATGCATTCACCGTTAATGGTCGGCCAACGATAGTGCCTAAGGTGAGTGGCCAAATATTTGATGCCCAAAATTACCTACAAAAGTTAGTTACAGAATCGACACCGTTTTTTTTAACATTTCAACACGTCGTAGAATGTGAATTGTTTTTTCGCAATTACGATAAAATTCGCAGAGAATGAAAAGTTACAAACGATCGAATTTTGCAATGCCAGAAAATACACAGACACATCTGGATTTTTTTTTAGATATGATTTTTCGATGTTTTGGGACATTTTAAGCACGTTGACATTGAAAACTGGGAAAAAATGATTCCCCGTCACATAGAGCTTTCTCTATGGGGAAGCAAAATCGACCCATGACTTCCAAAGTAGCGAAACACTAATTGGAAATCGGTGGCATAATCGACTTGGTTGTTTTGGAAATATTTCGAGTTTTCGTTTCTTCGATTCGCGAAAACCGACTGAAAAATTTAAATAACGGAGATTTATGATTTTGATATTATGCACAATATTCTGGTTCGTTAATAAGTTCGTGCATAATTTTCTCAACTGTATATTAATTACTGGAAAATTAATGAGCTTCTATCGACTGAAGCTTCGCATGAATTGTGCTCGCTGATGTGGTTCGCTCTTCATTATAGCTTCATCAATTTGTTATCAAGCCGCGATTGTACTAATTTGGACGAGTATGGGAGTCTGAAACGTGGACTTGATTAAATCGATTCATTTGTTTCTCTTGTTTCGCGATGGAAATGAGTCGTGAAGGAATGGAGAGAAAAGATTTCCTCCAGCTCGTTTTATATTTTTTCTTCGTTTTACTATCAATTAACAACAAAACACACTGCGGAATATTTTTCAGGAACCCGGTGGTCTGTTGAATCTCATTGGCGAGATGTTCCAAGGGAAGACGAAAGTCGAGCTGGGACAACGAGTAGGATTCAGTTCGAAAGATATTCAGAAGATTCGTCGAATGTACAAGTGTGGCTTGCGCAAGCGGAGCTTCTATTAATCCGGTCAATGACACTCCGAATGGCAATTACGTGTGACACAACTCCGTCGAGGCAAAACAGGAAAAAATCAGTTTTCACAAACGTCGTGATCACGTTTGGATCGCAACAACTTTGCAGGCAAACTTTGGTGCTTTCCGCGACGATCAAGACGGAAAACTGATCTGTCCGCCTCGCGTTGACCCACATCAGTCGCTACATGACATCTTTCTTCCCGATTATCGCACGTAACGTGTGGTTGTCACTGTCCAAGGAATCGGTGCCCTGTGACGAGAAAAAATCATGCACGAATCTTCAGGCAAAAACGTACCAAAAAGTTTGCGTATCTTGTTTTAAAAATGAGTTGAAATAACGCAATTTCGATTCTGTGACGGAATCGATAACGCTATCAGTATTAATATGTATGATTTGTGATCAATAAAGTGTGAATTGATTCAAGAATTATTACATTTTTTGGTAACAATGCCAAATCACGGCTCCGCACCTTGAAAAATCTCCAATTTTTTTCATAATGTTTCCCACCACTCGGTAATGATTTACCATGTAATAACCCGATGCATTATATTAAACACCATAGAAATTAATCGAAACACCATGAATTGTGAAATTAAGGAACAAAATGAACAAATTTTTTGCTAGTGCTGTTTTTAATCAGCCAGCAGGGGTGTAACGTACGATTAATATGGTGGCGCAACGTATTCAACCCCATAAAAGTTAATCAAAACACCATAAGTTGGAAATTGATGGACCATCATTGGTAATTATGCAGTTTGGGTTTAACCATTTTTTTTTTTTTTACGATTTTGAGGATTTTGTCCTTTGAGTGCGATGAAAAATGGATTTTTATAGTAAAAGTTTCATTTTTATGGGATGAATCGAAATACCTGATGATTCGTCCAGAAACACTCGGTAAATTGACGAGCTCGGGTACACGGATCTGATAATTCGGCTGCAATAAATATTTCGTTAAAATTTTTAATCGAATTTCGTGCTTGAATAATGTATCGAGTAAACGTTATATTTTTTCCTGATCTACTTACCCATTCTTATGCATTTGTGAAGTAGAATTTCTTGGTCAATGTGGCCCAAGTTTGACTTGTGCATCCAAGACTTTATTTTATTGAGCCTGAAACTGCCGTGGCGATTCATCTAGAATAGAATTTCAATTACAGTCAAATTTTCAACAATCGAAATGACTCTGGAAATGAAATAATTTTTCTTTTTACGAACCCATTTGTACTCGTTGTAAATGCAAAGCAGAAAACACTGTGAACAAACGAATCAAAACGTGTCACGGAATTTTTTCATCTCCACTGCCCATCGTGTCAATTAAATTGTTGAAGAAGAACGATAGGAAAAAAAAAAACAACTTGACACCCATAATGACAATTTTATTGGGTCTTTTGCATCGGCTGCTCAAGGTCAATGAAACGGAAGTTGTCACAATTGTGTCATCAATAGAACCAAAATAGACAAATCTTCGAGAAGCAATTAATTGAGGCATGACAAAGCGACTTTATTTTGGGTTCTTTCAAAATTTTATACAAACGTTGTTTGGTACCAAAACTGCAAGTTTTCTCCTATGAAGAAAATTTTTCTGACGTGTTTAGAATTTGAGAAGTTTAATTCGCCATTTTTTTAATTTCCCCATCTAAAAACGTGTGAATTGAAGTTGCACAAATCGAGTTGCAAAAAAAATATATTCGAGATTTTTTTGCCAACAGCCAGAAAAGCTATGAGCAAAAATTTTTTAATAAAAATCCTAAACACTTTTTTGCAACTCATAAACGAAACGCGACTTGAATTTACACGAGTTTAGATGCAAAAAATTCAAAATTGGAAATGGAATGTCTCAAATTCTTAACGTCAGACGATTTTTTCCCCAGAGAAAAAAAATTGTTAGTTTTGGTGTCAAGAATGTTCATACGGAATTATTAGAAACGTTCAAGTTTTTCATTCTGGATTAAATCAAGTCACGGAGGCTTGATTTGGTTGTTTGGACTCCGTTCCATCGAAATGTATCGCCATTCAAAAAACGACAGATTTTTCGTTGATGAAAAAAGAAAAAAGAGTACACGTTGTTACCGATAAATCTCTTGCGTGGTCTTTCAAATGCTGAAAATCGTGGTGCATCATGTAATCGTTAAATACGTGGAGATCCACAGGGTCGCTGACATTGCAGATACGAACGACAGCGATATCCTCTCCGATTCCCTGAGCAGATGAATTAATTTTTTTTTTCGCCAACATTAATCAGGTGATGATTGTATGAATTTCTACGTTGCAGAGCAACGAACGTTACGTGATAAAGCTTCAGAATGATAATTCGAAAACGACGAGATTGCATTGTAGACTCACTGACGTGTGGACAAAATTCCAGGCAGCAAAGTATCCCGCGAGAACGAGCACCAAAAATCCTCTGATTTTCGACATCGTGAAAAATTTTTCTTCCAGCGTGAAACCTGTCGATCGACTCGATGATTTTTCAATATGTTACGATCAATTTTTCTCACAGTTAAGTGCCTCGAGCCGGATAGCAGAGAAAAAACGGAGCGACTGATATTGAAGCTTGACGAAAACCGTCAAAAGTATTTCGACAGCAAGATTTATCGATGGGATAACAAAAAGAAATTTTTCTTCGACCACAAATTACGATATAAAATACTTTTAACTATATTTCCATGTATTTTACGTCCGGTATAATAAAGTTAAGCCTGGATTTTGTTAACGTGAAGATTCAATCAAAAGGCAACTCGTCGGTCCAACGATCAACCGAGATTTTCAAGTTTTCAGGATAAGAACGATTCTCGAGACGAGCAACACTGACTGAGTGAATAAATCGACGAGACAACGTTGAATCAAACATATTACTATGGCAAACGAAATAACCTGAATGTATTATTATTTTCAATGAATATTAAACTGCGTCTCTCGAATAATATTTATTGTTTGTTTGTACAATAAGCATACGACTCTGCGATTGTAAATGTGATTCGTTTGGAACGCGCGATCGCGACCTACTGTTTCGAAATTGTGACGCTGCAACTCCAGCTTGAAATCTGTGTGTTGCTCGCTCAGTTATTCCCTCTCTTTCTCATTCTCGATGCTCTTTGAGTTTGGTGAAACTGGGGACGTGTGCTAGAAGCGATTATCAAGCCGTACTACGTTTCGTGTGATTCAAGAGCTTCCAACAACGAGACGACGATAAGATTTCTCGGTTCTCGTAACTTCCTGGATCTTTGATTGCTCTAGGAATGACGTTTTGCCAGTGCGCATTTTCCTTGAGATACAGACTATTTTCGAATGATTTATCAGATCGATTTTTTCAAGTAGTTTTCCGCTGGGAATATCTGAGGAAAAGATTGGAGCTTTGGAAGGTACGAAATAAAAATTTCTGACGCAGATCAAGTTTCCATTTCGATTAATTGATACAGTTTGATTACAGCGAGTCTGGGTTCTGTTTTTTTCATAATCTTAACAGCTCGAGAGATTCGCACAGCGGAATTGACACACATTCGTACGAACTGTGTGCACAAAATCTGTTGAAACTCAACGAGCCAGAACGGACAATGAATTATTATAGCGAACAGCGCGATACAATGTTCGTATCTTGTAAATGATATTCCTCTCCATACATTCTTTGTAATCGTTTGATAGTTTCGATACAGCGAGAGAACGAACAAAAAAAAAACAAAAATAATTGTCGAAATGCTGTACCGTAGTGATAAACGAGAAAAGAGACACATACACGTTCACGTTTTCTATGGAAAAGTGATTTATCCTTGATCGAGATCGTTAGTCGTTGACGTTTTTACGAATCATTCGTTTTTCGTTTTTGGCTCCACGGAAAAAATAGATGTGCCAGTTTCACTGCAAAAGCGTGTTATTCTTTATCCAAGTACGGAGAGAGAATATTACATTAAAAATTACTATGTTTTTATAGTTCCCTAAATTTTCATCTGAAAAAGGGCGAGAAATATCATAATTTTCGCGATTTCGATATAGAAAAATAATGAAAAATTACTATGTTTTTGCTTAAATTCCTCAGAGGGACGACTTGGTGCCAGGAAACTATAATAACATAGTAAATTTCGATGTAATATTCTCTCCGTGTATTTATGTATCTGGAGTTAATCGTTTGCAGTATAGACTGAATAAATTTTTTCATGTTTCACTCCGATGTTGAGTCCCAAGTTGCAAATGATAAGAAAATTCCGAAAATTTGGTTGGTTTTTGTATAAAGGATTCAAGAGATCGTGTCCAAATTTCACGACGATTAAGGGCCTCGTTATTGAACAATTAGCCTTAAAAAATTAAATGGGTCAAATGTAATTTTATGAAAACTGGTTAAACTTTGCGACAACTTTTTTTTTGGCCCAACAATTTTTTAATAGGGTAAACCACCCAATACGCAGCCAGAGACCTGTAGTCGGCCTCTGCCTATTCTTTATATGAGTGGGAAGAGTACGAAAGATATATTTTCCACTCTTCGCACTCATGTAAGGCCGACTACAGGTTTCTGGCTGAGTATTGGGTGGTTTACCCTATCTACAATATATTTGAAGCCACCGAAACGTAACCAAGGTTATTGATAAATATTTTTCGTCATCGTGAATGTCAACTTTTTCATCATCGTGAAAATTAAACGCGATCTCTTCAATACTTCATGCAAAAACGTACTGAATATTGTGAATTTTTTCATCGTTTTCACCCTTTTTCAACCCTTAAGGTCGTTAAAGCAATGACGATGGAATTATTCAGATTTGTCGTGTAAAAAATTCATCACGATTGAGAAGTTATTTATTGATCAATTAACATTAACAAATTCCGTGGGTACTCAACATTCTTAATTGGGTAACGATTGAATGTTTCCTTTGCTAAAATGCATGGAAGTTTTAATGTCCGAGGAAAACTCATTTTTTTTACAGTTTTTAGGGTTCGAGTTGTACGAGCTCGGATAAAAATTGGAGGAAAAAATGGAATCCCATTTGGCACTATGGAACACGTGATGAAATGGTGCAAATGATTTTTTCTTTCCGTGGGGCCACGTTGATGCATACAATCTACATAAAAAATAATGATTAAATAAATATAATTGAAAAATACGGGAGGAGATTGGCGGTGAGATCGATTTCAGTATCGTTTTCGCATGTTGGAATCGCCCAGCCACGTTTTTTTGATAAAATCAGCAGCTCGTTCGCCGATCATAATCGCAGGGGCATTCGTGTTGCCGGAAGTGACTTTTGGCATGATGCTCGTATCGGCAACACGTACACCCCGAACCCCTCTCACCCTGAGACGACTGTCGACTACAGCTAATTGATCATTCGCTGGTCCCATTTTGCAAGATCCAGCTTGATGATTTTCCGGTGCAGTGTCATGCTTGATAGCACATTCCCAATAAGCATCGCACCCGAATTTCAAATGTTCGCAATTCTTGACAGGCGTTCGATCTAACTTGAAACCGTAGCGTTTGAGTGTTCGCGACTCGGCGAGATTGATCGCGAATTTAATGCCTTCGATCAGAGCTCCAACGTCGTCCGGATGCGTCAAATATTTCGGATAAATCATCGGCTTTGACAATGGATCGTTGTTTCGGAGACGCAAATATCCGCGACTCTTCGGATGCAGTATCGTCGGAATTATGTAGATCGAACGGTTTGTACCTTTTTTCTCACCAACCATTCCCGTCTCTGCGCAATCGGCGAGATAACCACCAAAAATCAACTGAACGTCTGGATGATCCTCGCGAGCATCCGCGTATTTTGTGTTTATCATCGCTGTCACCTCGGAAATACCTTCAATAAGAATTTTGCAACAAAATTAGTTCGCTTCATCAAACTTTTCAATACCACGATGAAAATTTTAATGAATTCCACGAACTGAAATTGAATTTTCCGACTGTCAGTTTGTCGCGAAAAAAGTCTCGAATATTTTCTTTTCTTCAAGAACGTTGTAAGCGAAATTTTCTATCGATAGAATTCCTTCAAATTTGTACCAAACAAAGAAAATAGTGATTTCTAATAGCTCGTACAATTTTAAGAGGTTTCAACATGTACAAGTCGAGATTTATAAAAATCACAATTTTCAGTAGTTTGTCATGAGAGTGCTCGTTAAAAGTTGCAATTTTCAACATTAAATATTTCGATTTCTGAATGGCGAAGCCTCTTAAAACTTTGCTTACGCTTTTGCGCAACATCGAAGAAGCTTTATCCAGTTTTATGATGTTGAAGTTTGCAACGTTGGAACGCATCGAAAAGTAAGTTATTGAAGATTCGTTCAATTTTCAATGTCATCCAAATTTTTCATCGTAATTATATTCTGCATTTGAATAATTATTTTTGTCAAAGATAAAAATGAATTTCGTTGCATTCTAACGATGCAAACTTCAGAGCCATTCCAGTTTTTCAAAAAAGTGGGTCGTAAAATGTGTTCGAAATTTTGCTTATTATATAGCAAATACAGATTGAACTTGAATTTAAAGTACGTTGTTCTTTAGTCACTTTGTAACAACTTTTTTTTAATGAACTTGGCCTCCCAAACTCTCCTGTATGTAAAGACAACTGAAAACAAATGTCGAATCATTCAAATATCATGAGAAATCGAATGGATCATTGATAAATTTAATTTGACTACTATTTTCAGCATTTTGAATTCTGGTTTTGTCCCCGTGCTAAACAATTAAAACGGCTGAAGAATGAGAAAGTGATCGAATTTTGCACCACGATACCGCGGGCTTCAATTGCAAAGTAAAAAAAAACACGAATCCGCTGGTTCGTAGAACGAATCCAGAAGAATGAAACTCAAGTGCGAAACTTCCCAGAATATGGAGAATTGAGTATTCTAGAAAAAGAAAATGAAACAGCACGAGGCAATAAAAATATTTCGAAATTCAAACGGTGCGTGCATGTTTATAATTGCGGAATAATTCGTAGCAATTATTCGCAACGAGGTGTAGTGGATGAAAATAATGAATTATAGAAAAACGAAAAGTGGCACATGAGTGAAAAAACGGTTTACAGGTCAGTTGTAATTAGACGCTTATATTTACGAAAGTCATTGGCCTTGGACCATTGTCACGCGATTCTCGCACCTCAGGACTGTTTAAATAATTATAATCTATGGTTGACCAACTCGTTTAATTGCGTTAGGAAAATCGTACATTATGACACCAATTTTAATTATTTTTTTGAAATTTTTATCATCGTTTGTGCATTTCTTCAGACTCGATGAACGCGAATCTCTTTTATCGCGAATATTATTACGAGAAAGTGTCATCCTTTATTTATGGGGTTTTTGTGAAATGCAAAATTCCATGGACTAAAAATATTTCCACGTTTTTCACTCGATTCATCGCAAATGTCGTTTGTAAAATGATAATTCGACACGATCGATGTATCAATTTCGTTGATTAAGCTCGATTTTTATCCTCGAGCAATGAATTCTAACGACGTTGCAAAAAAAATGATACAGAAATGATTGAAATCGATAGATTTGCATAAATTTTTTTTTTCCAGCAGTAATTTCGTAGCTGATCGTGTCAAGATTTGCTCGACGCTAAATAATGCATAAAAATTCATTTATGGGGAGTCGAAATATGTCTTTCTCGATTAGCGTGGCGGGTGTCGAGTAGAAAATGTTGTGCGGCCCGAGGCGCATGAGACGTAGTACACAATTCTGCTGAAAACCCTTGAGGGCATTTGCGAGTTATTCTCATTTGTGAAAGGCGCCCATGCACGTTATTTGGCTGATTTCGTGAAGTGAAATCCTGGCGAAAAGATATAATGAAAACTCGTTGGGAATTCCAACGATGCAACGTGGACCGTGCATTTCTGTAATTACTCGATAAAATTGAATCTCCTAATGACCAAGCTTTGGGCCAAAGCTTTGCCACAGCCATGCGAACGATGTATTGTACACGCATGATTACGAATTCATTCAATTGGTATTCGTAATGAGAATGAAAAATGTTAAATACCGGGAACAGACGCATGAATAGTGAAGAGAATTGTAGAAAATCTGATTAAAAAATCGTGATAAACATTTTTTTGAATGGAAAAAAAATAAAATCATTTTCTAGAGGAAAAAAATGTTTTTTTCGTTTGCAGTTCGTTTGTATAATATTTGTCATTCGATCCAATTGGATCGATTGATTATCCTTCGGCAACGCTTTCGAGCGGACGCGAGAAAAATTTGTCCACTAATTAAGCGTGAGCTGATAGATAATGATGTTATAGATACAGTTTCGATATGAATTGATGAAAATCGTGACGGGGATCGGTACGCGGGAAGGGGATGAAGCGTGACAACGCGAGGGCCGCGAATCGGAAAAGCTGTTGCATCACGAACGTCAGTCACGAATGCGGGTTTATTGCGCAATCTACGCTTTCACTGTGCCGGGGTTTACAATTCTTGCTATAGCACACTTTTGTAAAGATATGCGAGCTTCCCGTTTGAGAGTCTGTGAATCGTTTGATATCGGAGCTCCTTTCATAGCAATTAGAATTTACCTTTTTGTATCCGCTTCATTAATCAACATGCGCTATCGATCGCGACGTTTGATCGACCGACTTCATTGCAATTACGCGCCAATTCGACGCAAAAAGTCAGGGAGAGAGAGAGAGGAAACGTTTTGAATGAAATTATAAAATAAAACTGCGATTTCATGAAAAAATGTTAAATGTCAGTGGACCAAGAATTTTGGTCGTCATTTTTTCTGGTATCAATTTTTTTCACGTACCTGTGCCCGACATGAGACCATCTCTGAAGAGCAAATACTCCATGGCCGTAGCCCAATTGAGGGGCGTCGTATCGGTGTCATTTATCGTGAATGCAAGTGCATAAGCGACGTGATTGTGCAGATTTTTTCCGACTCCAGGTGAATCGTGAACGAGCGGAACTCCGACAGCGGCGAGTTCCTCTCGCGGTCCAATTCCACTGTTTAATAGAATTTGCGGCGAGTTTACAGCTCCTGAAAAAGTAGACAATAAAAAGGATAGACGTCGCGAGCAGTATCGAAATACACGTCAATGAAACGTTGCTCCATAATTATTGAGTTTATGGACCATTTATGTATTGCGACAAGAAAACATTCGAAGTATAACTTTCGTTAAGGAAAAAAAGAAAACAGAGTTCGTGAAAGTCTCGACTGATTGGACGCAATCAATATAATTAATTAAAGCTTGACTAATTACGAAACGTTTTTTGCTCGTTTGTTTTCAATGAATTTACCTCCGCTCACGATCACTTCTCTGGTCACTCCGACCCGATGAATCTTATCATCGTGAGAAAATTCAACACCAACCGCTTGCTTGTTCTGGTCGAAAAGAATTCTGGTCACGGTTGAATTCAACATAATATGAAGATTACGACGATTTTTTGCTGGTCTTAGGAAGGCACGTGCGGTCGATAATCTCGAACCATTTCTTGAAGTTGTCTGAGCAATTGCGAAACCGGTGTGAGTTTTGCCATTCAAATCCACGTTTGGATATCCTGTTTCGATAATCGAATAAATTTTTATTCAACAACGTATATTTCATTATTAAAGATTGTTTTTTAATGGATCGACTCAAATTGTACAAGTTCGGGACTGTGGCACGAATCGAGTCTTAATCGTGCAAAGCTGACACACTGAAAAGAAAATTTTTATGGAAAAAATCGATATTTTGTTGGATACGTTTTGACTAAAATTTGTTTTCGAAAAATCACAAAATGTTGTCATTGCGACAAGAAATATTCTGGAAAGTCTCTTCGAAAAGTAAATTTTCGTCATTCCAATCGTAAATTTAGCTGACAACTACGTGAGAAATGAAAAATACTGTTAAAAATTGCAAAGATTTCGAAATTATCCAAAAATATTCAGTGCAGCGTGCGTTCAATAAAATATCGACGTTTTTTTAACGAAATCTGATTTTCATGGCAATCAACGTCAGAGAGAATCTTGATTGATTGGTTATACAAAGAAACAAACCTAATTCTCTGCCGGCCTCGATAATTGCGTGACTGAGGGGTGGATGATATGGGAATTGCGTAACGGTGAGTGGACCACCGACACCATGATAGCCGTAATCCATGTCATTAACTTGCTGATTGTCCTCGCTTTTGATAAAGAATGGTAAAACGTCCTGGTAAGACCAACCAGGATTACCGAGTCTGACCCAATCATCATAATCCTTCCGAGATCCTCTCATGTAGGTCATGCCGTTCATTACGCTAGTACCGCCGAGAACCTGTACGCGTCGAAAACGTTTTTTATTTTATAAGTTTACATTTCTCGTGTTTCGTTTTTTTTTCGCTACTTAGTATCGTCGGCGAATAGAAATCAAGAGATCTAATTAGGAATTAATTTTTGCATGAGTGATCTCGTTACGATCGAATGTACGAGGCTTTTTTAATGGCTCGGTGATCGCACACGTTGGGTAATGAGGAATTTTTGCATTTCATGAAGAAATAAGAAAAAAGTTTGAAGCTTATCAATGTCGTCGATATTTACAGTTCCCTTTTTTTTTCAATTTACATTCGATTATTGAGCAATACGACGCACCACGTTTAGCAGAATTTATGTTAGAAATCGTTAATTTATGGACTATTTATCATGGCGCATTCACACCCGTCAACGTTAGTCATTCGTGTCCAGGCTCATTAATTCAAAACTCCGCGATTTTGCTCTAGAATTCTTCGCTCTTGTACATCAACCGAAAGAGCAACATGATTCGGTAGAGAACTCGAGAAATTTTTTAACCGGAAACTGCGATTAAAAACGACCTCAGACGGATTTAAATCTCGCGCCCTTTTTCCCTCGGTTCTCCTGTTTTTTTTTTATCGTTTTACAGCATTTCTGGCTAATTTTTTGACTTGAAGATCCATTAAAACACGAAAAGAAAGAGCCCAAGTTGAATGCTTTTCGTTAAATTTTATCGGAGATATGAAATTCTGAAAATTGGTGTCATTTATGAATAGGTAAAAAAAAAGTTACCGTTCTAGGGTTCATTCGATAAACATGCGACCCAGATTACCATGTTGGCTGCAAAGGCTGAATTCTATGAACCAGTAAGGAGCATTGTAATTATTTGCACTCACTTTTCCACGAGGCCAATAGCAACGTCGATCCTCTTTGTTGAGACAAGCATCAGATTCGCTCTCTGTGTTGTACTTCCAATCAATATCGCTACCAAGAAAATTGAAGAAAAACGACGGGATCTGGGTGCCCGTTGGTTCGTCATTACCGGCTTCAATTAGCAAAACACGAAAGTTGTCTTCTTCCGCTAGTCTCGCGGCAACGGTAGCGCCTCCGCTTCCGCCGCCAATCACTATAAAGTCGTAGCTGGATGATCGAAAAAGGCGAGATTAATAAAATTCAAAATCATTTTATTCAGGATTTTTTAATCACTTTGTCCGAACGTTCTTGATACCAAAACTAAAAAATTTCTCGTGTGAAATTTTTTTTTCTGACGTCAATAATTTGAGGTATTTCATTTCCGTTTCGGTTTCGTTTATGAATTAAATCAATTTTTTTTTGCAACTCGATTTTTGCCACTTTTTAACGAGCCGTGACTTCACATTACACGCGTTTAGATGGGACAAATAAAAAATTGTAAATTGTAAATATCTCAAATTTTAAAGGTGAGAAAATTTTTCTTTTTTTGGTGCCAAGAACGTTTGTACAAAATTTTCAAAAGACCCTAAACAAAGTTGTTTAGTGATGTCAATAATTTTAATAGTTTGGAAAAAATAGATCGTGATTCTCGATCTTTTATAATGGGCTCGATTAAAAATGAAATTTTCTATATGAATATGTTTTCGCTTGCGATCGAATAACGCTTTGCCAATGAAAGAGCATAACAAATGAAGCCAGATCTTGATTTCGCTTGCGCAAATCGCTCCGGGCTAAGCTGAGAGCTCTCGATCTTTTCTTTCGTCCTCCGCGAGTATTACTTGCGCAAGTATCGGGGCTCCGGAGGCATATCGTAGATATACATGTATTTATTCTTCTGTGAGGGTATCGCACAATAATCAAAGGGGAAGATTACGTTATGCCGACGCAAGCGTCCGTCTTATATTCCCGGACCGTATTCCGGGTTCTCGGAGGAATAAAAAAATTCATTGCCCACTGGGATCGTGACCAAAGGAAAAATTTGATTCAACGAGTCCCATTCTCTCGCTCGTACTATTATTATTCTATCGACGAGGCCTCTTAGGCTGTTTTTTTTTTCAAGATTCATCCATCCACAGCTCTGATATTTATTAAAAAAATCCACAACGATCCAGATGATGCCTAGAAATCGAGAATAACTAGAGAGCGCAAAAATATATTAAGCCATTTCCGGGGTTTTTATTCCCGATCTTACAGCTGAAAAAAAAATCGCCTGTACTTGTTTCGAAAGCGAAACCAGGGCTGTTACGAGGGCAAGTCTAAAGTGTGCGGCATCGAATGAAATGAACGATAATCCATGGCTCATGGGTAATTCCCACAAAATTAAGTGAATCCTTCACATATCGCGTGTTTTATTTTTGTCACGTGAATACGAACGCTGGAGTGAACAACTTTTGTTGAAATGCTCACAATTCACGAATGACAAAATGTGCAGCAACAAAGTGAAAATCGATCAGTCATTTTGGACAAGAAATATTAACGCATTTTAAATCGCTAATTTGAAATGCAAATCAAACCTTTTGATCAATAAATAACAAAAAAATGTCAAGTTCTGAATGATTTTGTTTTTGTTTTTTTTCTATATTTCAGATTAACTTTTTAGTATTCAGGGAGTGTTTTTCGATCTATGGAAAGGTCTGAACACCAAACGCGATGATATCGAATCTCCGAGCACACAGTTGAACTCTGCGCTCATGGAAAATCCATCGGATTGCCGAACGAACGCTTGCATAAAAACCGAGTTCCCTCCCATCGTCAGTTTTGGTTTCGGCATGAAAGTGAATCGGATTATTAGATCAGAGGGGAGTTCGTCCACGTCGGTGCGATAGAGTTCGACTGATATTTATGGCACGATGGCGAACTAAGCGGAGGAAGAATCTGGGAGTGGATTGAAAGCGGAGCTGTTCCCACAGCAGAAACGGAAAACACGGCACGCCAGATAGCAAGGCGTGTAAAGAGAACACGATTCTTTGGGATCTCTTCGACACATCAATTGGCAAAAACTATCATTTGTTTATTTCATCATTTATTTACACATTCAATTATTGATTCCTTCATTTATTAATTTATCTATTCGTTTATTTATTTATTTATTTATTTATTTATTCCTTGAATAAATACGGAATGACAAAAATGCAAAAAGAATAAAAGCAAAAAATGAAACAAATCCAACAAATGGGGGAATTCTTGGGGACAATTCATCAGCGATTTTTTCCCATAAAAAATGGACATAATAACGGCGCACCGTGTTCGCGGTTGACGGGAATGAATTTACTACCAATATATTTAATGCAAGTGACCACACTTCCGAGGCGTGTAGCATTTTCACCGATGGAAAACATGAAATTCCAGGCATCATGATTTTATGGGTACCCTTTAACGCGAGTGAACGCTGCTATTTTATAATAGAATGCCCTGCAGCCATACTACAAATGGCCCATTTCGCCACACCCAGGCGCATGGACAACCTCTGAACCACTGACGTTGCTCTTCAGACTGAAATAATTGCAAGTGGACTTGCTTACTTGAAGAAACCACGACATTGCACATGAGAATCTTTACAGAAATGCAGCAAACTCGTGTAAATTTCATGAGAGTCGTTAATTCAGTGGATTTTGAGATGCATCAAAGCGAGATAAACTATACACGGTGTATAAATCTAAACACAAATCTTGGAAATAAAACAAACGTGTGAGAAATCTATGACAATCGAGACACTTAGATAAGTGCACGTGTGTGTGCCTTTTGAAATGCAATCTCATAGTTGCTCGTAACTAACGAAGTAAATAGTACGTAACACCGTAACCACAACCTTTCTAATACAGATCGACCTTATTCGGTTTTACGATTGCGGTTTTCAGAATGTAACAGTTTTTGGTCCACCAGGTTGAATTTTTTCACTTTCCCGTTATACGGGATCCATGACTCACCTCGTATCGACGCGATCCCGAGGTTGTGGGCGATTGCAAGGATCTTCGAGGTCACATTGACTCCGCAGAAAAACCTCGAGCAGTCCCATGAAGAGCATGAACGAAGGTCCACCGCATGTCGAGGCCAAAGTCGGACCCGCCGAAGCACTCAGTGGACAATTGCAGCTCATCTATACACAAAACGGAGAAAGTCAATGCTTACAACTCTCGTTATAGTAAATTCCAAGGTCACGCTACTCCGTGACCATGCATGCCGCATAAGATCTTGTATGGGGAACGAAACCATTGAACTATGAAAGTAGTCGACATAAGACGAGAACCAAGACAACTATTACAAATTATAGTCTTCAGTCATAATTTCAAGCGTCAACAAGCGCGACTTACGCCTTTCCGACTGCAAGAAACTCTGGGAAACAGAAAGCGTCGCAAAACGCGCGACCAAAATTTTCAATGTCAGATTTCTTTGGATTGGCTGAACGGATTTTGTTCCGCCAAGGACCATTCGAAAGATAAAAAATCGAAAAAAATTCGAATCTAATATGAAATTTTGCTGACCCCCTGTTTTCCCGTAACAACGATTTAAAGTTTCTGTGACGTCATAAAACGCTTCTTTTTTTTTTAATACTTGGCGTCGAGCCGCTGCCACGACTCTCGATGTTTCACAAATTTCTTCTTTTACCTCAAGCGAACGAACCGCAAGCTTGCAGACGTTATGTGTAACGTTTTTACATTCATTTCCCTAACAAAGATTCAATGAACTGCTATTATCTCTGTAAATTACACGAGTTTGGATTTAATAAATTGTTAGTATCGTATCATAGTAAAATACAGTATAATCAAGGAATTTTATGCACTCTCTTGATGGCATATATTATGAAAATAATATGCCATTGGGATACAATGAGTTTATGAATAGAGAAATCTATACATTTTGCTATACATTCTGGAGATAAAATGTTAGTGAATACAAGATGAATACAAATTTCACTGAAAATTGAATTTTGTCGGAAAACGTCGATATTTTGTTGAACACGGCGAACTAAATATTTTTCGATAATCCAAAATCTCCGAGAGTTTAACAATATTTTTCATTTCTAACGGAACTGTCAGCTGAATTTAGAATTGGAATGACGAGAATTTACTTTTCGAAGAGACTTTTTAGAATAATTCTTGCTGCAATGACAACATTTTTGTGATTATTCGAAAAAAAAGTTTAGCTGAACGTATCCAACGGAATATCGATTATTTTCAACAGGATTTTATTTTCAGTCTTGTTATATAAATTCTGAGGATGAGAATTCTTTGCTGACTTTAGTTCGTCGTATTTTCCTTACTTCGTCGAGTGACGCGAAAAAAAGTTGATCAATAGTCTCAAGTTGTGATCTAGAGTTTTGACAGGATCAAAATTTCACAATCAGAACTCGACTCTCTTCCGCAGAAGATTTGGGAGAGACTGGCTCTGATTTGTCGATAGCGTCGCAAGTCCGAGGACACAGTTTAATGAACGATAATCCGAACTACTGCTATTGGTACACCGCGACACTCTGTTGGGAACTTTATGCAAAGCGCTGCAAGAAATCACGAGCCTTTTCTAGCAAGTAAGCGGAAATTTTGGATAATCGAGTGGGGACGTGGGTTTTTCTGAGTTTAAATTAATTTGGAAATAATTTGGAAAGACCGTTCTATGTGCTAATACGGAAGCTGCTCATGTCCGGATCTCGTTCCCGTGGCTACGGTCTCATGAAACAAGCACTGACTAACTTATTTACATGATAATTAAAGGGAAATGTGGTAATCGCGATCAAGCGAGTCTGTAAATCCGAATAGAGCGATATCTCAATACTTTCGGATCCATTTATGCGCCTGAAGTCATGCGATAACCCTGTCAATCAACGTGACAAAATATAGTATTGTCACGTGGTTCGCGTCCATGTCAAAGATTACGGTTTATCGATTTTAAACAAATCCGAACGAAGACGAAACGTTCAAAGCGGAAAATTCTATACATTGTTGTAAAAAATGAAAACAAAAAAAAACGTACAATTTCACGTCGAGTGTGACGTACACTGAAAAGAAAATTTGGTTGGAAAAGATCGAAACTTTGTTGACTACGTTCAATTAAACGTTTTTTTTTTGGAAAACCACAAAAATTTCGTCATTGCAGCAAGAAATATTCTGGAAAGTCTCTTTGATAAGTAAATTGTTGTCATTCCAATCGTAAATTTAGCTGGAAATTTCGAAATTATCCAAAAATATTTAGTTTGCCGTATTCAACAAAAGATAAACGTTTTTTCGACAAAATTTAATTTTTAGTGTAAAAAACATTGAATTTCTACTTTTCACATTATACTTTATACGTTTTTATACATTAGAAATAAATCCGTGGAAAAATAACAACAGGATTGCAGCAGGTAAGAAGTTTCTTCTTTACGACCTCGAATACGTCATAAAAATCAATGTTTCTTTTGTTGCTTTCTCGCGTTGCCTGTAGCATGTACCAAAACCTTATTTTCTTCCTGTTCCATGACAAGCATGAGTAGCACTTGCATATAGAGGATGGTACGTCGAGCGAAATAGGCAGAGAGGATACGCATCATAATACCAGAAGTCGAGAATTGTGCAACGTTGTTACTTTTGTGAACGCGTTGCTTCCTTTTCCTAAGATTCTCACAATGGAACATACACGCGTACTCGTTCACTGTGTGCATGTGCTTCGAGTCTGTGATCTCTACGGAGCCAATCACGATACACGGTTGTTCATATACACAAAAATACACTAAGGCCCACGCTGAAGATAAAACGCAAGATCCACGTGCTCCAAATACGTACAAACAATATTGCATGGATTGAGTCATACTTTCACGCACGACCTGATACGCACTAACAATCGAGAATATATCTTCGCGAAAACTATGCGCCGTATTTTATTTATTCTCTTCACGAGTTGTTTCCAACTCTAATGAGTTTCGACGACATGACTCTAAGACTTACAGACTTATATATTTTTTATCATTATTAAACTTAGACTAAAAAGAAAAATTTCTTGATAAAGATTGATATTTTGTTGGATACGTTCGACTAAACGTTTGTTTTTTGAAATATCATAAAAATTTTGTCATTGCAGCAAGAAATATTGTAGAAAGTCTCTTCGGAAAGTAAATTTCTGTCATTCCAATCGTAAATTTGGCTGACCGTTTCGTTGGAAATTAAAAATAATGTCAAAAATACGAAGATTTTGAAAATTTCCTTTTTTTTTTTTTTCGGGGAAAACAATCGATTTTTATCGCGATACACAAAATCTCGACTCCAAAAAATTAGTCAGTATCAGTGCAACCGCGGACTTTTTTGGAATCTCGAACGTGTCGAGTCTTTGGCAATCTCAAAACGTGGCATGGACCCCCCGTGAAAAACGATGGTCTCGTTTCTCTTTCTGTTTTCTAAGATCGTTCATCTCCAAACGTACCAAAAGGCATGTGCCATTTGTCCATTTGAGAGACAAGTCACGAGTGATCGATTCTGTTCGACGCCAAGTTGAAATGCCGTTACGTTCACTGACCGAGAACCGGAATTTGTTGAGTTCACGTTCGATGCTCGCGTCGATTACGAAACCGTAAACTTTTTGCAGCATCTTTCAATCTCTTATTTTTCTATCGTCTGATCTTGAATGTTTTTTTTTCTCGCACCGAATATGGTAAATGCCAATTATAGTGGTTATCGCTCGACAAGGCGAATGTTATTGACACGTTAATTGCCTGACAATGAAGTTCAAAGTTCGGTACTCAATGGTGATGCTTCGTAATTGGCTCCAGAGAGATAACTTTACGGTCCCATCGATATTGATCGCCGAGCTGCGAGAGGTCCGAGAAAATCAAGATTCAAGATTGCCCGCGTTATATATATAGAGAAAATCTGTCGATCCCTCGCTCTCGGAGCTTTTCAAAGGTCCATGCGAGCGAGCACGAGTTGGTTGAAACGTCAATAATTTGGATTCGAGATCAGTTAATGAAAATGATTTGTTGACGAGTCTGAAGTTTGCAACGTTGGAATGCAACGAAAAATATTTTATTTTATTGTTGATTCGTTCAATTTTCAATTTCATCCAAATTTTTCGAGCCGATATGTTTTCGGGTGGCAAAAACCGATAATTTTATCGTCGTAATTACATTCTTCATTTCAATGATTATTTTTGCCAAATATAAAAACGAATTTCGTTGCATTCCAACGATGCAAACTTCAGAATCATGATTTGTTGATATTGGGATTTCTGAATAATGAGCGTTTTTTTGAAAAAGCATCAATCTGCGGTTTTTGCACTCATAAGTAATGAGTCCGTCATGTCGAATGAATTCTACTCAATTTGCCTGATATTGGAAAAACTGTTTACTCCAAAAATACGTATCAATAATGTTATATCCGCGTATATCGCATTTTACGAACTCATTAGTAGGAAATTCCACATTCGATCAGCCCGGAAAAGTTTAACAAGATTTCCGGTAGTCACGTGATTGCATTAAACTCGTT
Organism: Diadegma fenestrale; assembly: GCA_037043255.1. NCBI lineage: Eukaryota > Metazoa > Arthropoda > Insecta > Hymenoptera > Ichneumonidae > Diadegma > Diadegma fenestrale. Next base: position 4,065,357 of record CM073310.1, read on the forward strand.
GGAATTATATTTCTCTAGGTTGCCGCACGTACACGCGTGATTTGTTCCAAGAGATGTAAAACATTCGTCAGTGTCGATTGCTCTGACTATCTGTAATTTCCTTCATACTCTCCATGAATTTACTTCAATACAAAGTACTCGTAGATCGAGAGAAGTACGTGATACAGGAATGTACGTGGCTTCATGCAAATTCGTGAATTCCTTTACGAGCATATATGCAATTTAAACGTGCACCATACGAATTTCCTCCCATGCGATCTTGTCTCTCCGCAGCTCTTGTTTACTTATCCTTCTCACATGGCAACTCCACATATGTGCTGAAAAGCCTTAAACTACTTTACCAAATCTTTCCGTTATATTTTGTGCCATACACTTGCCAGATATGCAACTGGATGGAGGAGGAATCTCGATAAGAGTACGTGATACGAATTCGTTCTGGCGTATCATGCATTTTGTGTTGCTCTCCGGAGCAACACGTACACATTCACTTAACGTGTATTACCATCACAACCTTATTTAGGATTCTTTGATAATTTTGTACCGAGATTCTCGACACCAAAACTAACAATTTTTACCTATAAAGAAAAATTTTCTGACTTCAAGAATTTCAGATATAGAATTTTCAATTTTTAACTTTTCCCATCTACACTGAAAATTCAATTTTGTCAAAAAACGTCGATATTTTGTTGAATACAGCGAACTAAATATTGTGGGATAATATAAAAGTTGTCGTTATTCCGACAATATTTTTCATTTGTAACGGAACTGTCAGCAAAATTTACGATTGGAATGACAAAAATTGACTTTTCCAAAAGATTTTCTAGAATGTTTTCTGCTAAAACGACAAAATTTTCGTGATTTTTCGAAAAAAACGTTTAGTTGAACGTATCCAACAAAATATCGATCTTTTTCAACAATTTTTTTTTTTTTTAAAGTCGCGTTTCGTTTATCAGTTACAAAAAAATGTGTTTAGGATTTTTCTTGAAAAATTTCGGGACATGGCATTTCTGGCTGTCTGCAAAAAAAAATCCTGAATAAATTTTTTTTGCAACTCGATTTTTGCAACTTTTTAACGAAAAGTCACTTCAATTTACACGCGTTCAGATAAGAAAAATAAAAAACTGCAAGTTGGAATTTTATTTTTTCATAGAAGAAAATTTTTAGTTTTGGTGCCAATAAAGTTTATACAAAATTTTGAAACAACTCTAAATAAAGTCGTTTTGTGATGGTAATGACTTAAAACCCGCACGGGCGGTATGGTGACGGAATTTTTTTCGAAAGTACTAATTGATAGTTGGACTTGACGATGAATTTTCAGATCAGCTCTCGAACGATCGTATCGGATACTCCAAAACGTGTCATTAAGGCAGAAATTTCATGTTGCACCATAGATGTTACGATTTTGAGAAACTTTTCAATAAATAATTACAAAGATACATAAAAGAATTTTCTTGCAGCTGTAAAGAAAAAAAGCCGGCGAAGAAGCTCAAACTTGAACGATGGCAAATGCGCATTTTATATGGCATTCGAAATTCAAAACTTTCACTCTTTTTTGTGCGAATTGTTTTTATGGGTATATGACATAATTTAACGAAGGCCACATATGGTCGAATTCATTGTGGATTATAGCTCTTTGATGGGAATCCCCGTGGCATTTTATTGGACCTTCTGGATGCCCTTATCACGCGTCGTATCGTGGACGTTTCACAGCAAGGCCCTCCGTGCTCGTTTTTTTTTTTTTTTTTTTTTTTAATGCGATACGAGATTTACGCTCGAACATAAAAATTCACACGAATGCAGTTCCTTCATTTTACCGGTTTGACTACAGCGATAATTATCACGAACATGCCTCCCTACAAACTTCTCATTTTTCTTTTTATTCCCATTTTTCCTCTCTAAACACGATGTCCCGGGTAATTATTCGCGAGATCGTCACGGCGTAACCGTCACGCAAAGGGAATTACGTATGTATAGGCGAATCTAAAGATAGAGAGAGTTCGCGTCCGTCACCTCTGCATCTTAACTCTTCGTCGTTTGCTCTCCTTTTTTGTTGTTGTTGTTGTTTCAACGATGCAATTTTACTCTCAATTTTATTGGCGGAACACGCCCATTTCACGGTTGCGAAAACATTTTTTTTTTTTCACTGCATGCTCGTTACATTGTAAAGGGATTGTCACGCTGTAGCTGCGCGCGTGAGAATTTACGAAACTTAATTCACCGGTCGCGGTGAGGCTGCGGAAAAAAATATGGAGCACAGCAATTTATGGATTATTCGTATAATGGGATCGAGTTATATACGATCGCGATGTCATTTCGGCTTTTACGAACGGGTCCACGAGGAATAACGATCATAAAACCGGTATATTAGGATGACACGCTCCAGAAGACTCGTTTTCGGGACCACGCCTGCTGGGTCCATAAAAAACAAGCAATGGAACGAAAAAATTGAATAAAAAAGAAGAGCATGCAAGCGCGAAGAAAAACACGAAACCGCGCCGACACGATATTTTTTGGCCGCTCGCTGCGGAGACGTTCGAGGCACAAATAATTCATCCATAATCCGCTACGAACCTCCAACAAGGGCCTTTCACTTTTCCATTTACAATGTGCTTCGATTGTTGTTTTTTTTATTGAGTAAAAAAATTGGAGAAAAAATGACAATATTTTCTTGGGACTCTCATCGCAGCCACTCGCGTTCGTGCACAATCACATCGTCACTGCCGGCACAATGATCTCGCGCGCGATGTTCGCGCAATGATATTTGCATGCGGCAATCGTAAATGTTATTCGAACCGATCGCGTGCATGCATCAAAAAGAGCGAGATACAGGCAACGCCGCTGACACTCTAAATCATAAATTCATAACGAATACAGTCAACGAACTTTTTTACCTCGTTAATATTTCTCACGATTATACTTTCGCGATTCGTTCGTACGTGCACGCACGCGAGTATACGCGAGCGCGCGTGATTCGCCGCTCACGGTATATAAACAATTTGAGTCGAGAAGATTTTTGCTTTTGTAACGTTATAATTAATTAAGGAGATTGCACAAAATGTCGAGTAATTCGAAATGAGGTTAGAGCCGCCGCGAGGAAAACTTGAAAACCGACTGAAAAAAATTGCATTTTTTTTTTTTAACACATTAAAAATTTTTTTTGGTATATTTTCGTCATTCATTTATCATTTTTGGATAAAATTCTGAAAATGAAAAGCTCACCTTTCGATTATTTAGAAATTTCGGATCCGAGAAACTGCGTTTTTGATCGATTTGTCTTGTTGTGACACTTTGAAATCCCAGGATTGAGGTACCCTGTGTGATACCAGTGACGACGATGGTCCTGGTTCGCGGTCTCACGACCAGCAAGCGACTAGACCGTTACCATTCTCCTTCGCGGCTGTAATATTCGACAACTGCTGCTGCTCCACCACTTCTTCGGTATTCTCTGCGGGGGCTTCGCGGTTCTTGGCTCCGTAGGTCCCCGATGAGTGTGCAGCAGGCTCGTCCCCTTTGAAATCGGACGGCAAAGGTCCCACATTCCTGAATTTATAATCCACTGGTCTTGTGGACCGATCGAGTTTTTTAAAAACGTAAACATTGGAAATTCGCGCATCAGAAATGTCCGAAATTTTTCACTCACATCAGAAAATGAGGAAAATTTCGCGGATGGACGAAAAGTTTTTCTTTCATTTCGGCGAATCATCAACTTTGACACGATAATAATTTCAGCTCAACCTGACAAAAAGCGAATTGTCGTTGCAAAAATAATTTATTTTGCCATGATTGGAATTATTTGTGTAAAGAAAAAGCGACGGACACACGGCTATTGAATAAATCCACAATAAAATCCAAAGCTGTGAATAGTTTCGCAAGTCTGACGAAATCGATTAAATTAGAAGACAGTCAAATACGCGTATAATTTGATTCAACATCAACTGCATACAAGTAAATCGACCTCAGCATCAAGCGAAGAGATTACTGGAAAGATAATCACCGGTGAGTCAATTACCAAGCGTCGTGCGCGCGGTGCGGTTGAAAGCGATATATTCTTGAATGGATGATCGAACGAAATGCTATCGGTTGTAGATCGAAGCTTTGCGCACAACGATTCGCGAGCAGCATCAGCAAAACAGCATAACGCGGCTGTGTATTTGCCCTTTGTGTCTATCCCGGATTTTATCATGCAAAAAGATATCTTTTTGCTGTATACGCAGGCAAGGAAGCGAAAGAGAGAGTCAATGGACCAGAAACAAGCAGAAGGATGAGTGGACAGCCCGAGTCCGATGAGTAATACGCTTTACTATGCATCGACGAACCCTCGTTCGTGGCGTTACAACAGAAAACGGTTAACCTGTAATACCAATTGAAACTCGTTGGCTAGCGAGCACGACAACTCGCTTGGGTCGTAAAACTAACTTTTTACTAAGTAAATCGACAATAAACAATGCGCAATGAATAGAATCGAAGAAAACAAAATAAAAACTTCTACGAAAAGTCTCTTCGGTAATTCTTTATGGAAAATCCAATCAGTCAGAGTTTACACTCGCTCATGGACTGATTGACGATGGAAAATTGAAATATAATTCACGATCGCCTGAGCCATGAAGCAAGATGAAACGATACTTTGTCTCGTTTCGAAAGTTTAAGGAGATCGGATCACGAAATCAATATAATCAGAATTTGATAAAACTCGTGATAACATTCTCTGACATCGAGTATAGAAACATAAAGTTTTTATACCACGTGGTTATCGAATAATTGAGAGTTGGATCAAACTTTTTATGTACGATTATTTCAACTCTATGCTTACGCACGTGAACTTTATTGTTGAAATCACTCGAGTACTGCTTGGTGGAAAAATCTGAAAAAAAAATTGTTTTGTCATACTCGAATCATTATTAGAATACATTTACCAAATTTTATTAAATTCTTATCTTTGCGACATTTTTTACGTTTTAAACTTTAGTATGGCAACATGGTATCGTCGTGATCCAATCTCGTCAATTCACTGAAATGGATCGATCTTACGTATTGAAAAATTTACTTTGACGTTTAATATTTACGATGTTGAAGTTTGCATCGTTGGAACGTAAAGAAATTCCGCTTTTTCTCGACTAGATCTCACGATTATTATTCAATATTTGGTCAGGACAATAAAAAATGTTTTTTCGGGATCCAAAATCAAAATCGGTACGAAAATTGTCATGGATTTTGAAATTGAACAAACATTTAATAGAAAAACGTAGTTTTCATTATGGATCTCGACATTGTGAACTTCAGTGTCATTAATATTTCAGTCTGCAATGGTCGGTAAGATTTATTTGAGAATTATTTGAGAACTTAAGTGTTCGATTACTCGTGTGTACTATGAGGTCGAAAAATCTGAAAAAAATTCTTTCGCCATGTACATTATTGAAGAATGTATTTACCAAATTGTATGAAATTCTTATATTTTTGAAATTGTTTATATCTTTAGCATAGTTTAGCATGGCAAGATTGTATCGTCGTGATCCAACCTCCTTTAAGAGCAAAAGTATCTAATGGCTCGATAAAGAGCGATCGGTGTTGCGTATGTGCAATATATATCAGCAGTGAAGACAAATAAATACATCGAACGTGGAGTGTCCCTCATGATGATTCTGTAATTGTTTTGTGTCGCTGGTGCTGGGACCTTCATTGTGAAAAATAATTTCACAAGTGAAAGAAAGAACAAGTTCGATGACTTTGCATGACCGTATTGTCACGTGTGCGAGTTAATTTTATTTTCTGACGTTCATGAGCGCGATGAAAAAATTCGAGGGAACGTGATAATTTTTTCTCCACGAATCTTGTGCGCTCGAGAAACTGATAAACATCGAAGGATTCTCGTGATGATATGGATTTGGAGAGGCTTGGATAATTTTTCATTGGACCTGAAAAAAATACGAACTTCTTGGACAACGAGAAAAGAATATGGAAATTTTATCCGGGAATTCTCGACTCGATATTGCGGTGAATAAGACAATTTTGCAACGTCCCTGAACATTCTGCGTAAAAATTCGACTCGAGAGACGGATTACACATAAACCGACGTTTTTGGCGATGAGAAAATGATTCTTCTTTCGGAGATCTGTAAATCGGCAGGCAAAGCATTGCACAATCCGGGTTCGCACATTATAAAAAGCTTACAATTGAATTGAGGACGCCAAGACCGAAATATCGCTGTCGTAATGACCTCAATTTCGTCTGATCGTCGAATCGGAGAGAATTTTTTCTCCACTTTCTGGAAACACTCGAATATCAACGTTTGATCGTAAAGGAAGCTTTCGAAAAGTAATCGTTGTCGGAACGATTTTTACTTCTCCAATTTACTTTGAGGAAACATCCCATTTCGTGCGCCGCAGACTTTAATCAGTTCTCGTTACGTTTGCACCTGTTTCTCTGGTGGAGAAAATTCTTCAAAGCGCCATGAATCGGCAAGTCTCTGAATAAATCGCCGCATGGACTCTTGACTGGTTCACTTATGATGGAATGTCTCCACGTGAAGCACAAAGACAGTCCTAATTGCCCCGAATTCTTTGCGGATGTTGTAAAAGGAAAAATGTAGTTCTACCAATTGGAAGCATTCGAGGCTTGAGCATGGACTCGTGCAACATATTTTCGTGGAGAGAAAATCGCCTCCGGCTGCTATCAAATTTACAAGGGAAAGATATTCATGTTTTCCTGTTTCTCAAGCTCGTAATTGCTCTGTTTGATGTAATTTCTTCAAGTGATCAAATAAACTACTGAATAAAAATGACGAACTCTCCGAAACACGACAAAATTTACAGAAATTTTCGTAATTACGACGACAAAAAAATTTATTTCAACGTGAAAATGTTGCGATTTTGGGAAAAGTTGTTTTTTTTTCAATTGTTAATTTGGGACCTGATTTTTTCATAGCCATAGTTTAGATATGATGTAACTCTCGTTAGACGTTAACCATTTGGAAAAATATAGAGAAACAGGCTCGGAAGCGTTGTTCAAATTTGCATAAAATTAATGTTTTTGTGTCGCAATAAGCAAAAGAGTTTGTATCCGGTAAAACAGATGAACGCACATTCGACTCCCACGGAGATGCCATATTTGCGAAACAATTTGAGCGGATTCACCTTTCACCGTTCGCGATATACAGGAAATACGTTAGTTTGAATACGTGCCTCGGAGCCGAACCAACAGTTTCCTCCAAACGTCGATTCTCGAAAAAAGTTTGTTCGATATCATTTCTTCGATTTTGTACATCCGGTCCGGGGGAGAAAGTTGTCAATTCCGGTGGAAAAGAGTTTAAGGTTCTCGGCAAATATTTGTGCGATATGAATATTTGATGTGGGAAGAACATTCCGGGTCAAAATGACCCAGTGTGTCAGCCGGAGATTACAAAATAACGAAAAACCGCGTTTTAGCGCTCGAAAAAATGGATAAAAGCAACTTTTTGTCTAAATGTGTAAACTCCTGGTCAATGGTTTGTTTTAATAAGATTCATCCTTGAAAAATTTCTCTTACAGCATTTGATTGCAAGGAAAATACTCGGTTCGCTGAACACGCTGAGAGCTCTTCCATTCAATTAAACGAGCCGAAGATCTGTTCTGCCATCTACGACCATTCGCTACCGCAAAGTGTGTAGTAAAAAATACATTCGAAAGATAAAAAATCGTAGAAAATTCAAATCTAATATGAAATTTTTCTGACCCCCAGTTTCCCCGTAAAAACGATTTAAAGTTTCTTTGACGTTATAAAACGCCTATTTTACTGTATATAAGAGTGCGGCGGGCTCGCGCTACGCTTTTTTTTAAATACTTGGCGTCGAGCCGCTGCTGCGACTCTTGATTCTGTTGTTTCAATAACTCTCGAGGAATGGCGATGTAACGAGAATGAGGCACGAAGACCTCCGAAGATCTCCCTCAATTCCTCAGAAGAAGGTGATAATTTTCAGTAACTCTGGACAATAACAGTATCATCGAGCGCGTAAAAGGAATTGAAAATATTGTATTTTTTTTTTTTCGTACCATTGGAAATAAAAAGACAGTGTAGACGAAAGATTCCATTTTAATTTACAATCGTTTGTTGGTTTTGGGATCGATTGCGTTTCGTAAGAAAGATTCGAGACGGAAAAGCGTTGGGGCGGAGTCTGATAAATGAATTTCTTGTTACAGAGTTATCGCGATCACAAGGGCCGATTTTTCTTGAAGGTCTTGTGCTCCTGGTCGTCGTATAAACGATCATCGTCGAGAAGATCTAAAGTTTTTTCTCGACTGGATGGAGTGTCGATGTTGATTGGATCGGCGCCGAAGGAGCTGCCTTCGCCGGGAACAACATCGTTGACGTAATCAACCCTCTCTTCGTAATAATCACTTCCTCTTTTATCATCTCTCCACGCCCCACGTCTGTTAACCGCCCAACCATTTATTGGCTCTTCGTTCGATGATCCATCATTCATTGAAATGGGAAGCTAAATGTTAGTAACGATTAAAAATTCAATGCATACTTAAGGGAAATCGAGAAGGTTGGCTCGAACGAAAAGAAATTCACGGCTGGAGCAATTCAATGAAGAGAACGAAAATTTGTTTCTTCAGTCGCAAAAAATGTTCAAGGTTTGTCAACCTTTTTCTATGGGAATGTTTGTCATTTTTACGACCACAAAACTTTACGATTGGTGTGACTGTAGCAAATGGTTTAAGAAGGTTGAATCACGAAATCAAAATAATCAGAATTTGATCAAATTTGGTGATAAAATTCTTTGGCCTCAAGTATAGAAATAACACGATGCTGAAGTTTGCGACGTTGGAATGCAACGAAAAATATTTAATTTTATTGATAATTCGTTCAATTTTCAATTTCAACCAAATTTTTCGGACCGATATGCTTTTCGGGTGTCGAAATTCCATTATTTTATATCATCGTGATCACATTCTGCATGTAAATCATTATTTTAGCCAAAGATTTAAAAGAATTTCGTTGCATTCCAACGATGCAAACTTCAGAGTCATAGAAATAACACAAACTTTTTCCAAATTTTCGACCACATGGTTATCGGATAATTCAGAGTTTGGTGCTCGTGAACTTTAGTGTTCAATTATTCGAGTACTACGCGGTGGAAAAATCTGTGAAAAATTGTGTTGTCATATATATTAGTAAAGAATATTTTTACCAAATTACATAAAACTCCTTAAAAGCTCGTTAACGGAATCGATTCGGAGGAAAAAGTTACCTGAGCGTCGTCCCAAGACTTTGGATCCTCCTCGTCTTCCTCCTCGTCGTCGTATTCGTACTCCCATTTTATATCGTTGACTTTAACGTCCCCGTCCCCAGTTTGATTTGGCATTATCGAAGCGACCTCGCCTCGGAATGCATTTTCTAAGCGGCTGGGAAAGTCGGAACGTGTGTTTTCGTCAGGAAAAAAATTGCGGGCTTCAATATCCTCCGCAGTGGCTTCGTCGTTGTTTTCATTATCTCCCGCGCCACCATTGTCAATCGTGTAAACTGGAAGAATGGTCAAACTTTTGGGTGGATTCGAAGACTCCGGGAGGATTTGGCGAGCCGGCGATTCAATGTAACCCTGAAGGTTGAGCAGTAATGGAAAAATTCCGTCATCGTTTTCGTCCGAGTAATCGTCCGGACTCTTTGCAACTTCCTCATAATTGTCAACTTTTTCTTCGCGTGTATTTTTACTCGTAACTTGTGGAATTCGAGGTTTCAACATTTTCTTCGCTGACGGAACGTTGGAAGGTGAGTTGGTTGTGACTGGATGAACCTGCGATAAAAAATGATCAACATTGTCGGACAATAAAATTTTGCAGAATTGTTAAATTTGAATTTAGTCATTTTTAGAAAAATGTCTCGATACCCTTGGAACTTTATCGCGATCGTCCAATTCTTCTTTGACATTTTTACGGATAAACCAGCTGGAAGGATGCCTGTAACGAGAATTCCATAAATCAGGAAGCTCCATCGCCTGTCCGGGTACATCGTGGAAGCGATCGTCGAGCAAAAAACCTCGCGCTAGTTGGTCCTTTTCCTTATCCTTGTTGGCAAGACTCCGTTTAGCGGAGGGTGCTTCTCGGCCTTTATTCTGCCAAATATCAGGGATTGATCCAGGCACGGGGATCCGGGAGCGAGTCGCAGAAATACCGTGGAGTCGTTCGTTCGGATAAGAACTCCAATGGTACGGCGGCGGTCGTGGAGCGTTAAGTTTGTTTCCCGGGATGTAAGGATCTTGCGGAGATAAGAAAGGATCAACGTCGACTCGATGAGTTCTCGATAAAGGAGATAAAACAGGCGAACCAGCTTGATTATTTTTATCGTAAAGATTTCTTCTGCTGTAATCCAAGAAGCGTAGATAATTTTCGCGTTTTCTTAGCTCCTTAAATTCCCAAGGATATCGAGCGTAGTAGGGAAACGAATTTTCCCTTCCACTTGAAAAATTCTCTCCCAAACTTGCAACGTTTGCGGGATCGTAAGGATATTCAGGAGGTTCAGGATCTTGAGGCTTTGAACGCTGCTGAGGCATGAAAGGGAGACTGGCTTCCGGCCAATTAGGATAGTTGAAATTCCTCTCGGCTATTGGATACGATTCAAAGTTTTCTGGAGTTGAAAATTGCGACGTTCCGTATCGTTCGTTAAAAGATTTAATCCAAGGCTCTTCGGAGTACGTGGAGTTTTGCGAGTAAAATTTCATGGGATCTGCCATAAAAGGCGGATACATCGATCCCGAATCGACCGGGTATCGGAGCATTCGTTGATCCGGAGAAATGGCATCACGTTCATTGCCCTCTTGTTGCCATTGAGAATAAGCGGGTGGAAAAAGTTGGTCCTGCCAAGTTTTTGGATCAATATACACAGGATTTTCCTCAGGTGGTTGGGGGAACGACCAATTGGATGGAAACTGAGGATACGGTGGATCCAGCGAAGCAGTATTATCGTAATCCTGATAAGGGAAAGCTGGATTAATTCCGGACTGCCAGGATCGCATATTTCCAAAATTTTGGGCAAATCCTCCGTTTTGTTGAAGAGGTACCGAGACCGTTGGATACAATGGCGAGCGATTATTCATTGCTGTCCACGGTGGAGTTAGCGGGTATGGCGTTAACTGAGAGTTTTGATTGTTACGTGTCGTTACGTCAAATTGTGGTAATTCGGTTCTCGGTAAATACAAATCCTTGGTATTTTGAATATCATTGTTAACCAGGCTCGTTGTTCCGTAATCGTTTTGCAACTGGAAGGAATTTCTATATTCGTTGTTACGATATTTATCCGGACGCTCTGAACCGGGAAATATTTCACGGCCGTCGTGGCTCGGGTCACCGATATTACCATCTTGTCGGACAAGGTAATTCGCGTTCATCGAACGCTCCGTCGGAGACGGTGGTAACCATTTTTGAAACGCTGAATTCGTCACGGTCATTGCTCGGACTTCCTCGAGCCACAGGTCGTAAGCAGCAGATCCTAGCATGTCCTTGACGGACTCAAGCCACTCGAGAAATTCCTTAAATTTAACAACGTTAATAATAATCAATGTAAAATGATCGTGAGTACCGCCTCGTAATGAGGTCGTTGGAGTCTCTTGCTAAAGTTATAAATAGCGCAACTAATTTCCTACCTGATAATTCTCCTCCCTGTCAGCTTTTTTTACCCACGATTCTACAGCGTCGACGCCAGTCATCGATTTGAGGTAATTCAGCCAAGTCGTTAATGAAGTCACGGTAGGTTTGATGGCTTGACCGGAAGTGACGTTTCCCCAATGAGCGGAAGGTCTTGAATTCAATAATTTGCGCATTTGTCCATCGTTGCTCGGGTTAATGTTTCTCCCTTCGAGATTCATCGAGTTTTTTTTATCGTCGCTCGATCGTGACGGAAAATTTTTCACCCCCAAGGCTGGTGAATTTTCTTCCTGTTTCGTGTAAAAGCTCAACTTTATATCGTCTCTCCAGCCATGTGGAGGCGACGGAGCCGTGTTTACCGGGGTCATGAGGGGCTTGCGACAGGACCGAGATATCCTGCAGCTTTCCCGATTGCAAGGTCCTTTCGAGTGAGCCATACACTCTTCGCCCTTGGGGCATACCCAGCCCCGACATTGTTCCGTTTCCTCCAGCTCCTCTTCTAAAATCATCGCGTTAAGACAACTGTTGATCCCAGAGGTCAAATACCTTCCAGCCGACAGTTCATCATCATAAATGCGAAATCAGGAAATCAAAATAATCAGAATTTAATCAAATTTCGAGTATACAAACTCAATTTTTCTCCAAATTCTCGGACACGTGGTTAAACAACTTTCTGGTCCAATTAATCAAGAATTTAATTGGAAATTTTCGGTATACGACGATTTTCTTTTTTCCGGCTTACGACTTCATCGTTTTTATCTCAAAAATAAAGTTGCGATTAGTTTTTTCAGTATATCTCGACAATTACGAGTCGCAGAAAAAAAACGTCTGAAGCATTATTGTGAAGAATTGCATTCTCTACAAAAATGTTGTTGGCCAATTTTTTCTCAGACTCGTAGTTCACGAGATATACTGGAAAAACTGATTTCATATTTATTTTTAAGACGATGGTCAAAAAGCGACGCTCCCGACCCCAGAAACTCGGTTTGACTCTCATAGTCGACCGAATGCATGGCGTGATGATAAATTCTTAAAGATTGAGATAAAAAATGGAAAAATTTGTACCACTGCTGGCAGAACAATCGGGAGTATGTTTGCACGATGGGCCCGTACAATTGAGTTGAGGCCTCCGCAAGAAACACTCGTGTTCGGAAAGACATCCAATATTTCTGCATTTTTGGAGCCAGACTCTCACCTCTGTTAGGAATGCGAACTATCAAAATCAGATTTTTATGCAGTGAATCGTCGACGATTCGATTTTTAGCTCGTCAGGTTTGTGAAAGTTTAAAAAAAAATTGTAGTCATGAATATAATACGTTCACCTTTTATTTCTGCACAACTTTTGAGTAATTTGCAGGGCGGTTTAGCACAAAGAGATTCCCGGAGGATACAGCGCTGTCCAGAAGGACAACGGAAGTCTACGCAGGATGCAGGTCCTTCGAAAAAGTCGCGTTCGGAAACGCATCTCGCGATTTGTTGTTCGCACTCTAAAGAATTTTCGTTTTAGGCTGCACATACATTTTCCTTTTAGCGTCATTGAAAAGGTCACTCACCTTCGTCCCATCGACAGAGACGAGCCCGGACGAGACAGACGAAGCCTTTGCTGCATCGAACGTTTTCGCAGCTGGACGGACCTTTCAAGGACTCTGCAAAAAGTTTTTCAATAAAATCCCATCTCGTTGATGAAGCGGAAGATTTGAAAAATCCTAAACTGACCCTTGCGCGACTTGGAACAGTACAGCATGTTGGGACACGGTGGAAATTTGCACCAAAACTTGCGACTCACACATTGCTCGCCTCTTTTGCATTTCAAATGAGTGCACGCTTTCGGAAATTCTGCACTAACTTGTCCTTGAAAAAATACAGGAAAAAGTCTCAATTTTTTGCCTGTGTAGTTCAAAAAAATTCAATAAAATATCGCCAGGCTTACCCAAGCAGGATTTCTCCAAAAACGCATCGTCGAACATACACAACAAGATCGTAAAGAGCCAAATACGAATTTGTGTGTTCACATTTTTCAGGTACATGGCAATATAAATTCTCCCTATGAAAAAGCCTTTTTTTATCAATGTCGCTTTAACTTTTACCTCGCGACTGATCGACGTGCGATGCAAAACGAGTCTGAACGAAAGAAAAATTTCATTCACGTCCCTCTCGCTGCTCGATAATTGATGATTGTAATGGAAAACCCAACACAGGATGTAAATTGTCAACAAAATGAGCGAATACTTGTTCCAACGACGTATCCCTCAATCCTTGTTATGTATTGTCATTGAATTGCGCTCTCCTTACGAGGCCAGCTGGTGTCAATTTGGACCAAGTCGATTAAACTGATTTCCTTACAAAAATTTCCTTTTCAGCAATTTTCCCGAAATTGCAAGATTGAAAATTATTTCGTTTTCACACAATAATTTTAGGATTCGATCGTATTCAACGAAATTTCGTATCGGGCAAGAGATTCAAGGATTTTTCCAGCCTAAATTCAACCACCACCGTTGTCAAAAATTTCCAATTAAACACGAACGCTCAAAAATGTAAGCTGCACGCATGATATTTATTTCTAATCCAATTAAAAAACAAATAAGTCACTCGGTCCTTAATACCGAGCGAATTTATAATAATAATTCAACGTTTTTCCGTGTCACATACACGATTCCGCGAATTCCTAATGACAAACAAGTTTCATTACGGTATGATAGTGTATAAACGTTACGAGCAGCTAATCGAGAGTTTCATTAATTACTAATTGAATTCAATAGTACACAGCCTGAGGCAAATACATTTCTTACGTAGTAATAAGCATTTTACTTGGCTACGAGACCGGATCGAATGAATATTTCGGTATTCTTAGAAAAGTGTATAACGATGTACAATTAATGTTAATTAAAAAAACATTCATAATTGCAAGAAAATTTCATGTTCGAGCTGTTGATTCGAACAAATAAATACCCCAAGAGACAGAGAAGGGAAGTTACAAAGTTTCGACGATTTTGAACAAGTACGCGAGAACAAATTTCCATGCTATTGTCAGAAAATTATAATCTAAGGATCTTTCGCGTCTATTCTTGTTGTAAATAAATATTAAGTTACATATTCTACGGTCGTACAGATTTTCTGCTCATTCCGAAGAATAAAAACATCCCGGAGCACCTTTTTTTGTCTTATCGGAGTCTGAGGAGATGAAAGAAAATTTTTTAATATTTTTACACGAAAATCTTGAACGTGCGACTTTCAAGTCCCATTGGCGACGAGCCATGATACGAATTCGCGTTTGTGGCGTAGCGTTTCGTAGCAGGCAGCAATCTCTATGACAGCGAAATGCTTATCAGCCATTTTTTGTCATGGATAATAAAAAATGTTTGTTAGTCAACGAGTTTTTCGTTTAAGGAATAAATAATGCAAGAAAATATGGTGAGAAAGTTAAAATTTTATGGAGCACGCGAAATAAATAACGAGCTCGTAATTTCTGTCCATTTGTATCTCAAATATTGACGATATTGCTGCGTAGCAGAAAAAAAACAGGATGAGATTGAACCGATCAAGAATCGACATTTTTCATAACGATTCGTTGAAGCAAACCTGCCAGAGCACTCGTGAATCCGGCGTTATAATCGAGAGTGACTTCGGTGTAGACGTAATCCTCCCGACGATCCCGAAAATTGTCAGTCTCGTCGGGACCTGACACCAACGCACCATACAAGGTCTGAGGATTGGGATTTTTGCTATCAAATTCTGGCCAGCCACAAACTGCTGGCCGACTTGGACAAGAAGCCGCTGCATGATGCGGTTGCTTGGGCGGATTCCTTCCCCAACCGACCACGTAACTCCTTCCTAAAATGCAACAATTTATTCAGAAAATCGCTCCGATTTCGTATTATGAATAATTATTTATATCCAATAAGCAGAAAGGAAATTACAAGGAAATTAGTTGAATTTTAACTCTTCGTGGTCACTGTGGGTAAAATCCACCCAATGATCAACTTGTGACGTAAATATCTCCTAGTTCCCGGTAATGAATGAGGCTGTAATCGTCATTTAACGACAGATTGTAGTGTCCATTGCGCGTTGGCGGCGATAAGTATTGCCGCCGCTAACGCTAAATCTCCAAAATCCACTCCGAAATCGACGCACTTCCAATAACGGAATTAATATGTTTTTTCAAACGCGCGCTGTCCTACTATTTTTTTCACAAAAGAACCAGATCTGTTGAATATCAGGTCCAAATTTTAGGCAAAAATATTGAAAATCTACGAAGCGACGATTATTTTAGTGAAAAATTTTTTTTTCTGGTTTTTTTTCTTCATTTTGCATTTAAAAAAATATGTTAGCCTTGGCTTCCTTTTAGAAAAGTTTTTGTATCTAAACTGGATTGTCCAAGGGTCGTTCAGTAATTTTTTGAGAATTTTTGGGCCGATAGATCGGTCACAATACGGGTTCGAAAATGGACTGGGTAGAATCAACCCAGTGTGACCACCGAGATCGGTGGCGGAATTGTGACCACGAAGGGCTAAAATCCATGTAATTTATTGAGGAATTTGAATAAATGAACAAAACGTTTTTTTTTTATTGGACTAGTGCGCTTAATATTTTCAAATGATCTTCAAAACAAACGCATTCTTAGGACAAACGCATTCGCTTGTTAAAATTAGGAATATCTTTTTTAATGATTTATGAAAGATTGTGAGTTTAATTACCTCCGCCTCCGAGCATGTAGTGAATTTGTTTCTCGGCAAAATCACGATATTCCTGGGAATCACCAATATCCGGTGAATCGGCGGCTTCGAGACAGACGAAAGCCACGTTGGCGGCATGGCACAAAGTACCGAATTTATCGATATACAGAAGTCCCTTGGGTGTTCGTTTTTGCTGGTGTACCGAAAAGTCGCAGAACGCGCGCGCTGCATTCTGATATTCCGGTTGTCCCGTAAGTTGAGCGAGCAGCACCTTTTTTCATCGTCAAATAAAAACACTATGTAAAAAAACTGCGAATGCACGTGGAGTTGGAGCAATATTAAAAACGAATATGGCATTTTCATGGTATCAATTCGTCCCTGTCAGAATTTTTACTATTTCGTTGAAAGTGACGAAATTTGTGAATCATGAGGAATTGAAACGGAAATCGCGTTTGTAGAAAATAAAAAGTTGCTCACGATTAGTTTGTGGATACGAAATTTTTTTTTTTCTTTTTTTCTATCAATTTTTATTTCATAGTTATTTTATTTATTGAATATATCGACGGGATGAAATTCGTTCGGTTCTCGATCGAAATAAGTCAACGTAAAATATACCGACCTGAACTC
Organism: Diadegma fenestrale; assembly: GCA_037043255.1. Taxonomy (NCBI): domain Eukaryota; kingdom Metazoa; phylum Arthropoda; class Insecta; order Hymenoptera; family Ichneumonidae; genus Diadegma; species Diadegma fenestrale. The sequence goes on from CM073310.1 coordinate 4,082,272, forward strand.
CAGCGACCTTTTTGTTGTAGAAGAACTCATTGGGTCTCTCCTTGAGATGAAAATGCTGATAATGATGTTCAGCATCCTCGAGATATCTCGAATCGTTGGTTGCCTTGAAGAGCCATGCAGCGGCCCAAGCGAGTTCGTCACCGTAATCCGTGCTCTCGTAATACTGTGCAGCGCCTCTGATAGCCTCGTGATAAAGGCCTCGATGTGTATTCGCAAATTTATAAAGTTCACGGGCATGTTTGAGACACGCGATACTATAATCGTAATCGAACTTCCTGAAAACTATCGATGAAGCCGCGAGAGCTGCGGCCGTTTCGCCGGCCAGATCCGAACCTGCAAATTACGAAAGCATTTCAGGCCACACTCGATCAATTATTTCATTAATTAGAATTATGTACGACAGAACGAACGTCCTTGATCATATTTTATTCGATATCACTTCATGAAACTGTTATGTGAGTTGTATAACTTGTTGCTATAATCATATGTACGCTCTGACGTAACACAGGCTAGACGATTATTACGACATTTGTGCCTAATGATTGTTTATAGTCCGAGCACGAGGATAAATTCCCGCCGAAAAGAAAATTTTGTTGGAAAAGATCGATATTTTGTTGGATACGTTCGACTAAACGGTTTTTTTTGAAAAATCACAACAATTGTGTCATTGCAGCAAGAGATATTTCAGAAAGTCTCTTCGAAAAGTAAATTTTTGTCATTTCAATCGTAAATTTTGCCGGCAGTTTCGTTAGAAATCGAAAATATTGTCAAAGTTACAAAAATTTTGAAATTATCCAAAAATATTTAGTTTGGCGTGTTTAACAAAAAAATATCGACGTAAATTTTTGTCATTTCAATCGTAAATCTTGCTGACACTTCCGTTAGAAATCGAAAATATTGTCAAGAAATTGTCGCTGCAATGACAAAAATGTTGGCGTTGCAGCAAGAAATATTTCAGAAAAGTAAATTTTTGTCATTTCAATCGTAAATTTTGCTGACAGATTCGTTAGAATCCAAAAATATTGTCAAAGTTACAAAAATTTTGAAATTATACGAAAATATTTAGTTTGCCGTGTTCAACAAAATATCGACGTTTTTCGACAACATTTAATTTTCAGTGGAGTAAAGAATTTACGCTAAAATAACTGTCATGCTGCCCAATAACTTGCCAGTCCACTAATTTTTAGTTCCAATTAGACGATCATATCAATTAATCGATAAAATTTTATGACTCTATACAGGATTTCCCGATATTTCGATATTTTTTCCTTCGTTTAAAACTGAAGTGACGATTCGATCGATTTTCGAGATCACTTCACTCTAAAAAGAATCTGCAACAACGATAAATTCCAGCGATTGGACGTTCGTCACGTCCGAATGAACGTCGTACCGATAATTCATGATAAATTCAAAGTATACAGCCGTGTACCTCTCGGCTCGTCTGGTTGCGCTCTCGGAGTTTCTATACACAGCGTTCCATACGATATACGAGTACAACTTAGAGGAACCGCGTAGTGCAAAATTAAAATTTCAACGCGTTTCCCGTGTCGTCCGTTCTGCGCTTACCACGAATACAAAACGGACGCACCATGAATCTTTCTCACCTCATATACTACGCGATATACGTCTTTTCATTGTTTAATACACGCACGCCTTCTATACATGCATTCTCGCGAGTGATTAATTCCTCCGACACGGATTTGTGATCGAGAAACTTTGGAATAACGTGTATTTGCATTGTTCCTTATAATCTTTCGACCATGCTCCTAATTAATTACGTTCTGCCCATAATTTTCATTGCAATCGTCATTTCCGTAAGAAAAGAAAAATAAACATGAAAAATTTCACATTTTAATGAGCATATTATTAACCTGGATGTTCCGGATCGATCTTAAAAGCTGGCCTCGTCGTGTTGAGTTCTTCCGGTCGTCCCCAGAACGTATGATCGATTGTAAAATCACCAACTTGCCCGTACAAAACGAATTCGCTGACGTGACATTTAATGAAATAATCGGTAGCCCATTTGATGGACTTGCGTATTTCATCGAGTTGTCCAGCTGCTTCGTAGGCTTCGGGCCAACTAAGTGCACCCCACGCAAGCAGGGTCGTTGTCGAGGCCATTGTGAAACCAAACTTGACAAAGTCTCCCGCTGTTTCATGTAATTTACACGATCAACGTTTTGTATTCATATTTCAAGTCAGCGACAAACAAAAATAACAATGGAACGATCAAATAAAAAAATCGTCGATCATTCATCGAATGCTGTGAACTAAATTTTTTGTCGGTAACCAAAAATAGTTTGTTTAATTTGTTAAATAGAATGAAAGCGTTACCGTCATAATATCCACCGGTAAGATCCTCGCCGTTGAGGCCACGGTCCCCAAGGGCAGAATCACTCCTCCAAGGTATTCTGTTGTCGGATGGAAGCTTTCCAGAGCGTTGAGCCTCGTAGAACAATAGCGATAGTTCCAAAACTTTCGCATAATCGGTTTCCTCGATCGCTTTTACTCGCAGAGCTGGTGATCCTTCGATCCCATTTATCCTGAGCATTATTGTGGCTACCGCGAGAATCTGGATCCCCAGAATTCCAATCAAATCATTAATTCAACGTGCTATCGAACTTGTTCTGTTTATCGAGTTACAAATGTTTGAAGTCATTCATTTATTTTTTCCACTACTTTGTGCATTAAGGTATTAAAAAACGATTTTATTGAGGGTCCTTTCAAAATTTTGAACAAACGTTTTTGCCAAAAAAACTAACAGTTTTCTCCTATAAAGAAAAATTTCTGACGTTTAGAGTTAATTAGCCCGATCTGAACGAATTGAAGTCACGTTTCGTCAAAAAAATTGCCAAAAACGAATTGCAAAAGAAAATGTATTTAGGATTTTTTTTCAGATACCCAGACAGACTCTGAGTCCAAATTTTTTCGCGAAAACTTTAAAACACAGTTTTTTGCAACTCATAAACGAAACGCGATTTCAATTTACACGCGTTGAGATGGGAACGGTTGAAAATTGGCGAATTTTTTCTCATCTCAGAAAAATTTTCTCACTTTTAGAATTTGGGATATTTACGATTTACAATTTTTTATTCTATCCCCGTCTAATTTGAAGCTGTACGTTTCGTCAAAAACTTGCAAGAATCGAATTGCAAAAAAAAAAATGGATTTCTTTGCAGAAATGCTATGAATCGAAATTACAAAAAAACAATCCTAAACACATCTTTTTGCAACTTATAAACGAAACGAAAACAGAAATTAAATACCTCAAATTATCAACGTCAGAAAAATTTTCTTTACACGAGAAATGTTTTAGTTTTGGTGTCAAGCATGTTCATAGAAAATTGATAAAGAATCCTGAATAGAGTAATTCTGTGATGGCAATACGTTAAATGTCATACGATCAACACATCAACTACCAAAATTATTCGACCGTTGTTCCCACCAAAATGTGTCGGTTGCAAACTAATTCGTTTTCTGCAATTTGATGGTCTAGATTCGATATAAATTTTCCATTTATTTTCTGGTAAAGTTAACTGGCTGAGTATATTCTGGACAACAACATTTAGTTGGGCATAGAAAAATGAAAACCCTGTACTGCTAGATACGTACAACCACATCCCTACTCATACACACGAGTGGGTTTATTTAATGGACACATTCAATAGCGGGAAAACGACCACGTGGAGTTTCCTCGATCACGAATGCTGCACGCGATGCAAATTCCCCCCGGCCGAGAATGTAGTCGCGTTTGCAAAGGGTTTTGCGTGTGTGAAGCGTTTCTTCTCAGTCTTTAGAGAAAATGATACTTCAAACGCAAATATGAGAGTCTTAAGAGAGTACCAAGTTTTCAAAGAGCGCATGAACAAATATTTATCACGCAATATGTTTTTCGTATTAGTATCACGTTCTGCGGGTCGCCAAAATTCCTTAACTCTGTCCTCTTGTCATTATTATGCTCTAATCACATTTTTGAATGACTCACTCGTTGCAAAACTTTCATCCTACGTGTCCTCTTAAAAAAAATGTTGAGCAATTATGTCTGAGTTTTATTTTCTGAAAAAATTCTGCATTCGCTACTTTCACCGGTCGTAATCATTTAATAGACAATTTTTCGAATTCAACCACGTAAAAATTCACTCCCATGAATTTAAATACACTTAGTGTCTTGTTTTTTGGAATTTTGCACACGTGTCCATTGGATCTTCATCGCCACGTCAATTTGTAGATTCCGAATTGAAAAATTTCATCCGAAATTTGTAAAATTCTGTAAAATAGTAGATGAAAAAAAAAAAAACTACTTTTGGTGCGATGACCAAAGTTCCGAATATCTCTTCGTAACTCGTGACAATGCTCCGAGTCATTGTATCGAAACCAAAAACATAATATGTGTGTAAAATTCTATACATGTAAAAAAAATCAACCAGCCGCAAAAGAATCGTATCCTGGAATCGTGCAACGGAACAATAATTTTTATCAACAAATACGGCCCGCACTAAAAAGAAAATTTTGTTGAAAAAGATCGATATTTTGTTGGATACGTTTTTTTGAAAAAATACACGAATTTTGGCAGTGCAGCAAAAATGCTCTGGAAAGTCTCTTCGAAAAGTAAATTTTTGTTGGTCCAATGGTAAATTCAGCTGACAGTTCCGTAAGAAATAAAAAAACTTTGTGAAATTTACGAAAATTCTTAAATTAGCCAAAAATATTCAGTGTTCAACAAAATATTTATAATTTTTGACAAAATTGTATTTTCAGTGCGACGAGTAAGAAATTTGCACATTTTCTTTGCATTCTTCGATTCAACTTATTCAAATTTTATGGAAACAGTTAAGGGATCAAGGAATCTTGATATTTACGTTTCACACGGTACATGGACCACGTTGAAATAATTGCAGTTGCGCAAATATATGTGGGACACACTTGACTGCAGCGGAAGAGAAAAGGACAGGTGGATACCTAATAATACCTATATTTATATGTATATACGATTAAGTGGCATCACAGGCAGAGTCGCTGGGGTCGAGTACACTCAACATGTAGAATATATGTAGTGCGAGGACCAGAAGATAAAGTCATAGCAAAAGAGAACTGAGGAGTATAACAGCAAGAATCACGTATTATTTGCCATGAGTATTGGCGCTTGTCACACAGAAATTACGAGAACGTTGAACTCGAGATTTTCTTGGAATACTCCGAGATAAATAAATAATTTTTTATCCACGTGTATATATGTATTAATATTAGTTCCACGGCGAGTTTGTCGTATTTGAACTCTTCGTCGAATTGATCGGCTGCGAGAGGCCAATCCTTAATGAATAATCTCACTAATTGTCACGTAATTTTTCATTAATTCTGAAATAGTTTTGAGCATGTGAAAAACAAAAAATCAAGGAATAAAAATATTCCTCTTGAAATTCGATACTTCGAAGTATTTCAAAATTCTAATCAAGTCCCTGTTTCTGATCACTTTTTGATAGAAAAACGTTTTTTGTTCTATTCTGGAATAGATTTTGTTCTAAATCTGGATAAAGTACGAAATAATTAAAAATGTAATCATACCGAAATCTCTATGATGAGACTTTTGAGTTCCATTCTCGTTTTTCCTCGTGACAACGAAGCTGGAAATAGTTATTGAGGTTCACTTAACCAGCGATAAAAAATCAATTTTCCTTATTCACGCGAATCGTCGAGCCATCGGAGATCCCGGCTGTACGCGAGTCGAGACACATTTGAATTGGTTTCAAAATAATCCACAATCGTGTGTTTTTTTTCGTCTAGTTCATACGTCGAGACTTCCAAGAGCGAAATTTCACTAAACAAGATATGGCAATGCACTCTCTCACTGTTATATAGAAAGTTCTGTTTTCAACCACCGTCGCTCGAACACGACCGAGAACAAGAGTTGTCACTCACGCAAAGATTAGCGTTACGGAAATACGGGCAAATTCCATTAAAGGTGTTTCACGATGGAATGAAGGAGATAGTATTAGAAATTCTCCTCGATTCACATTTCGCACGTACGCTCCAGCTCCATGGAGATTCAGACGTATCGTTCAGATTATTTTTATTTCTTGACACAATTTTCGTTTTCCTCCGCTTGACACTTTGGCCGATCATTTCACACACATGAGCGCCATCGACATAAGATGCTGCCAAATTGCTTTTTTTTCCTCCGAGCTACGTCAATTAACGTCCGTGCAAAATTCTTGGAGTAAAAATGATGCGTTAACGCTTTCAAAGATTTCTCAAACGTTCGAGAGATTCATCGACGAATTCTGCCTTGCATTTTTTTTTCATTCACTTTTTAATATCACTCTCGCGAACACTTCGGTGAATTACAAGAAATTTTGAGTCTATTTTTTAAAAGTTTTGAGTCTACTGGAAGTTCTTGACCCGAACAAGGTCAGAGGGCACAAGAGCTCGGCCGTTTTCGCATGCGAAACGCACCGGCTTTTCCGTGAAGGATTTTCCCGCCGAAAGATCGAAAGAAAATATTCAATGTCGAGAAATTCGCCTTTCCCAACGATTTCTCATTTGAGAATTTAAAACGATGAGGAAATCGGATCGTAAGAATCTCGCCAAAGAGACGCTCGAATGACAAAATCCAATTAATTTTCTCTCACCAAACTCTGCTTGAATTTACAATATCAAGGCCAGACTCTAAAAACTTTAGAATTTGGCAGCACCAGAAAAGCGGATCGTTAAAACGCAATAAATCGTTCGGTTCATAAAACTGATTAAAAATCGACCAAAAAAAAAACCCTTCGCCGGGACCGTTTGAGTCGCAAAGTACATTCGCGAGACGTTTGAATCGAAACGATGTATACGAGGTGCACTACGCGTGTACAGAGAAGCGAGGATGAAGTTCGTCAGTGCGAGCTCCGCGGCACGACGTGTGTAAAGATTTCTTCGGTTTCGCTCTCACGTATTGGTTTCTCGGTACAGACCACCGAGCGAAGAGGATATCTCTCGGCATACACGCGACTATCCTTTACGTTTCCTCTTGCTCTCTTGCAATTCGTCGAGGTGGTATTTTCTCATAACGTAAACGCTCTCCTCGGCGAAAACGATGACGATTACGCGGGGGAGTACGATGCGAGCAGCGACAAACTTCTACGTGTTTACTGTAATTTTATATCGAGCACATTCCACATCAAATTCATTTCCCATTTTCTTTGTGTGAGAGGAAAGCACTGAAAACTGTGTTCTCCGAAAACTCGTCGCTCGTTGAACAATTTTTACAATATTTTTTGTTGCAACTACCGCAAGAGGATTTTTTACACTCAGATATTCATTTTAGTGAGTTCTGATGATTATTTTTTTTTTTCAAACTTTTGGTTACTGGTCGATTTGGCCTATAAGTGTAAACTTTGCACGAGAGAAGATCGTGTCATCGTGGTAAAGAAGTTCTAAGGTTTCAGTTCCGTTTGCAGCTCGTTAATCAAAAGCCTGACGCAGTTTATCGCGATCGTTAAATGCCATGTCTCAAGTCCATGGGTTTATCCCTGACGCGATCCACAGTGCCAATTCGTATAGGGAAAATTTGATTCACATCGATTTTATTGACTTCAACAAAGTCTAAATCGATGGAAAATGGGACAAAAGTTCAGAGTTTTCTTGAACGTTGATTTAGCTGGGAAAAATTGAATGCTTTCTCGAATATTTTGGTCTTATGCATCGAGATCCTTGAGCTAACAAGAAAACGTAAATAATTCAGTATTGAAAATGTTAAAGATTGATACGAAACACTGTAAAAACGCTTGGGAACTGAGATTCACCGATGATTGAAATTTCCCGATTAATTAGACCCGCGTCCGCGGGTTTTTAATTGACGTGTTGACGCAGGCAGACTTGTAATTATTTCTCAATAGTTCGTGGAATCACTGACTCTAGGAAGAAAAAAATTGATCCTTCACCGACGTGTTCAAGTTGGACGGATTCATGAGGTGCTGCAAGAATGTCGCACTCCATGGTTTATTATTGAATATCACGAAACAACGATATTTTCACTCCTTTCGTTTATTTTTTTAAAATAACTGATTAGATTTTTTGCACACGTGTTTTTAGACGATTGCGCAGCGATAACTGTAAGAAAAATGTTAACGAGCAAAGTTTAAGATGGACGACCACCGGGTAGTGTGTGAGTTTCGTCGTTTGCTCGATGAAAGAGTGGGATTTCCCCCATTGAATATATACTGCACGACTGCCAATTCAAAAGCGACGCAGAGATAAACGTGTCGAACCGATCCACGTCTCTTTCTCTATTGAATCCATCCTTCCTCCTCTCACATGCATAATTAATGCTTCGAGCCTATCTTCACATTGTATATAAATATATCGCAATACACATCGCGCTCTCGTCTGAATATTTTTATCGCAGACACGTGCACCTGCAAAATACACCGGAAGCAGTTAACATCAGAGCTTTTTGATGCTCTGAAGATTGTCTCGAAATAGAACATCGAGCCCTTATCCCCTGGTGTACAGCTCGGGAATTATCTTGCTAGTGTGGTTCATCAATCCACGAGGCTGAATTGAATGACTTTCTGACCGAGAGGCTTTTCCAGCGAAAACCGTCCAAATATATCGTCGATTATTCTTTTATCGTACTCGAGGATACTCAACCATATTTTTCAGTATTCTTTCGATCGAAAAACAATTTTATCCCCATCGCGTTAGCTGCGGAGTGAAAAAAGTCCATGGCAGGAAATAACGAAAAAAAATTACGCGTTTGGAGGAAAAAAATGCGTCAGGAACCAGTCACTCCATTTATTTCGCAATACCTACGAAGTATTGTTCGTAATAACAGGTGTGGTCTTACAAAATTCGTTTCACCTCGCTAGGTCATCGGGTAATGATGTAAATGAGAAAGTAAACGGGCTTCAAGCGACCGCTCTGTGAAATATTCCATTTTCGTATTGTATCATTCAAACGAATTTCGAGAAATTCCTGTCTGGAGATTTTCACAAATGAAAAAGGCAAAACGGAGTCTTTCAGCATTCTCTCGAGACCATTGATCAACAATTTCTAGCTGAGTCATTTCTGTTATATCTGGATTATGTAAAAAAAAATCCTTCAGTGTTCTGGACTTGATGGAATTCGGCAGGTAATTTAAAAATGTTCGAGAACCTGTTGAAAATGCACTTTCACCTGTTTGACACGGTTATCCGTACGAATGTGGGTGAAAAAATGACCTGCTCCATTTTTTCTCACACGGAATGATAAATTGTCGGCTTGTCGATAATACAGAAATCAACAACATTGCCAAGTTTACCTTTTCCGCATTAGCATGAGCTCTGCCAATTGGAAAGTTGAATTCTATCGGTAAAGAGGATTCCTAATTAATAAAATCATTCCATCTCCTTTAATGAAATTTAATTATTTTCATTCTCGTGACGCCGAACTATTTTTGTTTGCCTGAACGAGGAGAATAATTCGAACGACAGGAATACATTTTGCATTTAAAAATGAGTTTGGCAAGTGAAATTTCACTCATAAATGAAATTAATTTTTATCATGTTCTGGAAACATGAAGTCGATATTTTGAAAAGACTTTCGAATTTGTTGACGAGTCGGGCGAAACTTCGGGACAGTCAGGAGGTCGAAACGAGATCGTTTCGGGGCGCAAAATAAAAAAATTTCCATTGCTCATTCAGTGAATCGATTTGCGAACGAAATATTTGTAGGAATAATGCAAAACAATTCTTTGCTTCCGGATGATTTTTCAATGAAGTACAAAATTACAATTTGGGAAGAAAATAATTGTAGAACAGCGAATCGGAGGCTCGTAGATACACTGAGTATATATGAGTAAAAAAAGGTTTTCCATAATAAATACAGACTGATTGCCTAGTCTATCGATAATTGCCTAAAGGATCCATCCACCCCGAAGAGTTCGTCCTGAGTCTTTGGCTTTCCAGGTCTTAATGCTTCAGTCGCTTTCACGGATTCTTGTTCCTCGAACCATGGTCTGTATTCCTCCAACTTTTTCATCCAAGCCGCTGAACGTTGATTAGGCACAAAAAAAAAACAAAATCAGTTTTGAAAAGAAACCGAACAATAATTTTGCGAAATGCTCGTCGATTTTTCGACACGCTTTTTCCCACGTCTCATTTCGCATTCAACTCGATTTACGTTATAAGCGTGTACAAAGTAATTGGAGCACGAACCGGAAGAAATATTGGCGGAAATTCAAAGAATTTGTCAGCTGTATTAATATCAAACGAATCGGGAGGTTCTTACCGTGAATGTCCTTCACTGGTCCAGCCTTGCCACCGTATTCCTCGGGCAAAATATCTCTGGGTATATGGTCGTAAAGAGTTTCCATTCCGCTATGAACGTAAATGCGGTTTCGTATTTTTTCTTTGAGGAAAGGTTTGACAAAGTTAATGATGGAATCGACGAGAGGGCTGACGTTGATGACGTGAACTTCCTTGAGTTTGACAGGATACGCTTCTTGAACGCAAATGAGGAATTTCTTGAGGATAGTAGGAGTAAATTTAGCAAAGTGTGCGGGGGTCGCGACACTGGCATCCATTACATAAACGTCGCCGGCAACTCCAACGATCTCTTCTTTCAATCGTACATCGCCGATCATAAGAACGAGCTTCATGGCGTCCGCTGGATTTGGGGTCGGCAGATTTTTATCCACACCCCTCATCAAAACTACTCTGCGGCCATTTTCCGTCAGACCAGGAAGAGGAGGAATATTTCTGAACGAAAAAAATAATAATAATCAAGTTTTTTCTCACCAAAATTGAGCTAGAAGGATTTTTCCAATTAATTCATTACATTAAATCAGATATTTCTCGCATTTCCGGTCTGGTGACGTCACGATTAGCAAAGAATTCCGGAACTGCTGCACGCATCGTGAAATACATGTCTAGTTTCCGTTTGCACTTTTCCAACGAAAACTTGCAACCACGGAGGAAAGTCATCAGTCTCATGTCATCTGAAAATATATAATTTATTCACGATGCAACAAAAAAGGCTGCAATAGATTTTCTACGAGACGCTGCAACGTGAATATCGTTCCATCAGTTTTTTTCTTATCTCAGTGTATAACGAGCTGACATTTATTCATTTTTGTACCGTAAGTCGAAGGCAAATGCGGCTGCTTGACGAGCCACTCTTTTATGATTTCGAGATCTTTCTGACGAGTTTCCGGATTTTCGTTCAACTCCACCCGGATCTTTTTCGACATCTCCTCCGTCGGGTGTATCAACATCTGCACAAAATAAAATGCGCGTCATTACAAAAGGGGGAAAATGAAAAGTTGGCGAAAAGTGAAAGAAAAACGAAAAAACTCCGATTGGAATTTTTCCAGGCATCGGATAAAAATACTCCGATTTGCTACGACACCATTTTTTTTCGTTATTTTTATCATACTGTCGCGCATGCTGGGAAAAACGATCGAAAAAAAGGCCGATCACGTTGAGAACATCGGGCGCAGTAAAAAAAAAAAAAAGTACGAGCAAGAAACGAATTACGTGACGAACAAAACTCACGAGCGTCCATGGAACATGTGAAATCATGATTTATTAAAGATGTTGAGCAAAATAGTGATGAACCTTACGTTGCTACTCCGCTCCATCAACAATACCCGGATCCTCAGCCACGAGCTTGATCGCGTTCTATATTTCAAAGCGGCGAGAACCTTTTTTTTACGCTACGCGACCTCGGTTTTTTACTCAAAGTTACAATGCACGTTCTCCGTCTTGTACCGCGAGCCTCAAATACTCAATGTGCGGATGAACATTTGGTCCAAAGTTCGACTTTACTGCACTCGCTACTTCACGTATAATCATTTTCTCGGCTTTGTACGTCCTCGATTCAAAAAAGAAAATAAAATGAAGGAAATTGTGCGATTTTTTTTCAAAAAACATTCCAGTGAACAATAAACCAACTATATTGGCATTTTTTACTCTATTTCCAAGGTAAATAAAAGAAAAACTCGTTGCACCTTCCTGTTGAAAAGGTCAAACGTTGATGTGAGTTGGTACCAGGTCGATATTTTTTTTTAAAGACATTTTCAAAGCGAAACTACGAAATATTAATAATGACCAAAAATTTCGCAACTCGCGCAGGTCGCAAAATTTGTACGAACTTGTCAACGTCAATGAAATCGACCGTTCGGTGTAACAAAAATCCGTAGAAAGGCGAAAATGACAAGAAACTACGAAATTTTGGGCAGGATCTTACCTCGAAATGAATCTGAGGCCTCCGCCTTGAACAAAATATGAAAATACCAAATTTCAAAGGAATTATTGCCTAAATACAATCCGAAAAGTGAGGCTGCGGGAATATCGCGATACCGCGATGTTTGAATTTACCCAGAATTCGTAATTTACCCAAATTCTCTGTCAAGAGAATCCGAAATCATAATAATAGGAAATATAGGACTGCGAGGGTTTCCCGAGGGTTCAGGTGCGAGTTTCCCAACGGAGAAAACACGGGAGTACAAAAGTATAATAAGGACTTCCGGTAAATTTAGGATCATTCGATTAATCAATGTAAACATTATTAAAACTTTTTCGTGCGACGAAATGATCTTGTCGAGGATTTCGCGTCATTTCGCTCAGTCTACGCATGCGAACCGATTTTGAAATGATGTTTGCAGGAAAATCTTTGGATCGTCAAGAGATCATGAAAGATTTTTTATAATTTGAGATTCAACCTGGTGGGAAATTTTTCAAATACTGTTCGTATTGTAATTTCTATTGGGGCTTGTATGAGGTTTCGTAAACACTTCACGCTATTCGAGCACTCGAGATTAAATTTAAAAACGAAATTTTAGCAACACACGATTTACTTATTGATTTTTGGTTTCTTTTTTCTGTCGTAATATTTCGTTCCTGTAACCGGATAACGTAATGATCGATTACGATCAGAGTTTCCACGTGTGCGAGCGTCTATGTATCGATGGACACGCATTCTTTAAACTCGCGGTCGTGCTGAACAATTGCGCAACGTGCACAGATATTACCGAGCGCGACTTAACTCGGGAACTTCATCACACTGACCGAAACATTGCTCAAGAGCTGAGACTTTCTCTCCTGTAACATTGCAGACGAATAAACCGCGGCGTATATTACGTTTTTATTTCTACATTTAACCATTTTTTGGCTTGCCAGCGAATTTTTTGTGGACCTCTTAAAGAAATTTATTCCGTAATACATTATTTTCTCTTATCAGAATCGACTCAAATTGCTGAGAGTTTGAATTGAATTGTAACAACGACCTTGACCAATGAAATGAAAGGAAAAAAGTTTGATATTTTTGCATGGCAGTGAGCAGAACGTTGTGAGAGTCATCAGTGAAAGTTTCTTGTGAATTATTTCGTACATCAATTTTTTCGGATCTCTCCAAACACTAAACCGACGAGAGATACGCAAAAGATTTTTAAATGATGAAAATCGACCGAATTTTCGAACAGCCAACAGACTCGGCAATTTTTTCAAACGAAATATTACTCCGTTAAAATGAATGAAAAAAAAGTTCAAAAGAACTGAACACGACTGTTTTGATAATGAAAAAAAAATACGTACCTTGTCTTTTTTTTTGTCTCGGCAATGCGAATTAAATTGTCGATGACAAAACACTGAGACGACTCGAGGAAACTTTGAAAATCACGTTCAACTCCCGCGCACTGGATAATTTGTCTAATTACCGACAATCGGCCAATACAATGTGACGATGGTCACGAAACGAATATCTTCTGCTAAACCGAAGAGATGCAGATCGTTCCGGAGAGTGGAAACAGAACGGCTTGGACCGGTTCTACTTATATTTCAAAGTTCCCCACTCTTCGTACGACTCTCGCGCGGTTTGAGCAACAGCTCGCGAGAGAGAGAGAAAGAGAGAGAAAGAGTGGTGGACACATCGTTTGGCAGACTTTAATCTCCGAGTTTCATCAATAACGACAAACAATTAAACATTTTTGAAAATAAAGCAAACGCGATCGAAAAGTCTTGATTTTTTTCCTCGTGTCATAAATCGAACAAATTCTGTCCGTATCATCGTGAAAATTAATCACGTCTCGCGCGCATCAACTTTTGCACATTTTCTCACGTATTTTTGTCAAACAAGGAAGAACATTTTACACTCTCCATTCAACTGCATCGCGAGCGTCTGCATGTGCGACAGGATTTTCATTTTTTGATAGATTTTCCATGCAGCAAATATTCAAATTCAAAATTTCAAAAGGTTTTGGATATTGTGGAAACTTTTTTTTGGGGACCACGCAATTCGTCAATGAACTGGAAAAAACTGACGAGTTTGATTTCCCGTTGTTACCTTCGCTTTCGTAATACTTTGCGATTCAATGCACGTGGAAAAGGTATAGAATTATGCGGTAAAAAAAAATGATTCAGCTCGTAAAAATACATGAGAAATATTGAAGCACAAGATTTTTTCATTTAACGTTGTTTCTTCAAAATATTTTCGTAATGCTTGTAAAACTTTCCATAGACACTGAGTTGATATAAATTGTAGGCTTTAATCACAATATATTCAATAATGGAACCTTTGCTCGCGAAATTTCTCAACGGAATATCGAAGAAATGATAGTTGCGCTATTGTTGGTTTCTGTGACGAAAGAAATTCACGTGTGCGAGACGTTACATTGGAAAAAGCAATGCAACGTGAGATATACGGGTAATTGTTGAAAATAACCGCCGTATAATTGGACGAAAAAGAAAGAATTATAAAGCAACCAGGCATATCTAATTTTTTTTCTTGATAATAATATTGTAAGAGAGCGTGGATTCACGATGACTCTTGACGCAAGAAAAAAAAACGATAATGCAAAGTAAAAACTACGGAATCTGAACTCCGTCCAAACTCGAATCACCACAACTCGATTGTTTCGTTTTGCTTTCTCGATTCAACGACTAAAAACAAGTTTCTTTCGTATTACCTTCGTGATTACGGAAACAAGACATGCAATGTCTAGCTCAAAGCGTGGTTTCTCGCGGTCAGCGATTAAAGGAGAGCAAAAAAAATTGCAGTGAGTCAATGATGTCTTAAAAAAAAATACATTCAGGAGATATCAAAAGATTTGAGGTAGTTTCATGATGAAGAAAACGAATTCCAGAATACACTAAAAATCGCGAAGTTGTGAATCATTTTTACGATGGTTGTTTTTTTTTTTATTCGAATTTCACAAGAACCGATACAATTTGGGAATCGAAATGATCAAAGACGTGGATGTTTAAATGAAACCATGAAACTAAGAAAATGGGATGGGCAATTCATGGCGAATTAAGGACAAGCATCATGAGGAACGATGTGGCGATTGCCAAAACCTTAGCCACGTTGTTCAGTCGAACAGCCGCTCCTCCGGATCTTTCTTCAATTCCCATTTCAGTGGCAGGTTTTCCTTCCTTGTCGCCTTGCTGCACATCGACAGGCTTTTTCGTTGCCGTTGTTGTTGTGTTAGCGAGGCTGGTTTCATTCTGCAGATTCGCAAAATTGTCTTTTATGCAGGAGAACATACGGACGTACGATTTCGCGTGGGTGTAACACAAGCGAGAAGCCCCATCAGGTTTCTAATTGATTCGCCAACGACCCTCAGACTTTTAACTTTTAGAAAACGCTCTTACCATTTCCG
Organism: Diadegma fenestrale; assembly: GCA_037043255.1. Classification (NCBI taxonomy): domain Eukaryota; kingdom Metazoa; phylum Arthropoda; class Insecta; order Hymenoptera; family Ichneumonidae; genus Diadegma; species Diadegma fenestrale. The sequence goes on from CM073310.1 coordinate 4,097,885, forward strand.
CTTTCGGTGTTGCTCTACCGACGCGCTTACGAGGAGCTTCCTGCGGCAAAGACAATTCCAGCGAGGGAAGCGCTACTGTCTTTTCGGGACTCTGTTTCTTACAACTATTCTCTAAACAGCCATCGGTCATTGCGCGTTGAATGAAGTCGGGAAGATCCCAAACTGTACGAGCATCTCGCAATAATTGTTCACCGGGTCCGTAAGCAACGAAAGGCATGTGTTTGCTCGGGGAACAGACGCCAGAAACCACTAGCAAAGTGTCGTTGATCAACATCTGCAACGAAATATCTGCCTCATTAAAATCAAGTTCGCGCAAATTCGAATTGAGCCAGATTTTCACACTGAAAAGATAATTTTGTTGGACACATTCAACTGAACTTTTTTTTTTGGAAAATCACAAAACTGTTGTCGTTGCAGCAAGAAATATTCTGGAAAGTCTCTTGGAAACGTAAATTTTTGTCATTTCCATCGTTAATTTTGCAGACAGTTTCGGTAGAAATAAAAAATGTTTTCAAAATAAAGAAAATTTTGAAATCACCCAATTTAGTTCAGCTGAAAAAATGTAGTTCACCGTTTTCTACAAAATATCGACGTTTTTTGACAAAATTTAATTCTCAGTGCAATCTTCGCTGCGATAAAACTGTCGAAATGTAGGTCAACGATATATGAAAGGAAACTTTCGGAGATCAATGTTTTCATGAAAGAAATTCTCCGGGAATCGAGGGAGATGAGTTTTCCAGTCTGAGTAGAAATGATCTCTATTGCAATTTCGCGGCCATTATGCCGTTCACGTTAGAATCGAGATATCCGAAATTATTAAATTATTGTTCAATGTGGAGAAACTTTTGTAAAGGAAGCTTTTTTTTCGTGAACCAAACGAGAAAAGTGAAATGAAAACTAAAGATTCACAACCTCACGCTGAAGAAGGTCGATCGCATCGGACCATGCATTTTCCGGTGCAGCAGCGACGAGTATGAAACCATTATCATTCTGCACGAGTTTAAACTCTCGAATAGCGTCGGTCATCATCTCGACGAAACTGGGCTGCAATGGAAGAGCTCTTTTCCCGTTCAACTCGTCTTCCGTTCCTGCCATGTTGCCGAGACTCTCGAGCAATATGCGAAAGAATGCAATTCTTATTCTAGAGAGCATGTCAAGAACATTCCACATTCCATCGAATCCGTTAACACCCTCTGGCTTGGACAAAGATCCAAGGCTCGGAGTCGCGGACACAGAGGACGGCGATTCTTTTTCGATGTTCGATTGTTTCTCAATATCGATCAGACGCCATACGTCATTCGATTTGGATTGTGAACGTGAAATTTCCTGATGAAATCCATTTACTTCTTCCTCGGTATCTTCGAACTCTTTGGCCAATGGATTGGCAGGGCTCTCGTAACCCAGTGGCATAGGAATCGAGAAATTCGTACTTGAGATGGTGCCTCGAGAAAAAAAATGACCGGATTTTAGAAATCCGTTAATTCTTACGAACGATTTGATTCGAAACTTTGAATTCGTTGCTAACTTCGTCAGTTGCATTCGAGAATTCATTTTGACGACAAAACTTTGCTATTTGTCGTGAACCGGAGTTTGTGCTCGATGTGTATTACTCGCAAAAAATTACATGATTCTGAAGTTTGCATCGTTGGAATGCAACGAAATTCTTTTTTATCTTTGGCAAAAGTAATTATTCAAGTGCAGAATGTAATTACGATTATAAAATGATCTATTTTTGCCAGCCGAAAAGCAAATCGGCTCGAAAAATTTGGATGACATTGAAAATTGAACGAATCATCAATAAAATCAAATATTTTTGGTTGCATTCCAACGTTGCAAACTTCAGCATCATAAAATTACTTTATTTAGGATTAATAGTTTTGGATCAACATTCGTGACACCAAAACTAACAATTTTCTCCTATCAAGACAAATTTTCTGACGTTAATAATTTGACATATTTAATTTACAATTTTTAACTTTTCCCATCTGAGGGCGTGCAAATTGAAGCCGCGTTTCGTTTATGAGTTGCACAAAAATGTGTTTAGGATTTTTCTCGAAAAATTTCGGCCACCGGCAAAAAAAAATCTAATTACATTTTTTTTGACACTTTTTAACGAAACACGACTTGACTTTACACGTGCTTGGATCGGGAAAATTAAAAATGGAAAATCAAATATCTCGAATTCTGAATGTCAGGAAAATTTTCTTGATGGGAGAAAACTTTTAGTTTTGGTGCCAAGAGTGTTTGTCCGAAATTTTGAAAGAATCCTAAATGAAGTCGTTTTGTGATACCTCAATTGAGTTGGCGATTGGATTTTGAAACAAAAGGGAATTGAGGCTAACCTGTAGTCATTTCTCTGTGACGAGCCCAAGATAAAAGGGACGCGATGTTAGATCGGAGTAAACGATCGCAATCGCAGTCTTCTTGCGCCCACGGGTCCATTAGGGGATGCGTTAGAGGTAACTTTGAGAGTCTAGTGTCGTAACAGTTCTGTTGAGATAAACGACTGTCGATTAATTTGATTGTCTTGTCTTTCAGAATGAGCAATCGTAAGAGAAACGTGCCTGTAGTAATCGGTAAACAGGGAACATGCGATGATCACGAAGGGATTTGAAATTATTGTCTCGTGCGACGGTGGGATCATCGACGAGCAATAAGATGACATTTTTCCAAATCTGGCTATCGAGGCTCTTTTTCAAGGTCACTTCAGGTGTTTTTGTTTCTTGAAGAATCGTTTCGATCGGCGAGGATTTAATTTCTTCGTACGAAGACACGATCGTCCATGTTGGAGTTTTCGTCTCTTTCGGCGACGATGCGATGCCAGTTTCCGAAATATTTGTTTCTTTAGGTGCTGTGAAGATGGAAGATTCTGGGTTTCGCGGCTCTTGCGGCCACGTGGCAATCAGAGATCCTGAAGATTTCAACTCTTTGGCCGATGTCACGATCGTCGAGCCTGAAATTTTGCCATCCGCGTTCGACGGTTCGATCGTCGTTTCCCCAAGTTCAACAACAGTTTTTTCAACAATTGGCGAGTGGTTCATCGAGTCGAAAATATTCTCAGATCTCTTGAGACGTTGTGAAAGATCTTCGGAAGAAGATGAACATTTTTTCTCAGGCATTTTAACGAATTGTCGCATTTCGGTGTCTCGCAAAATATTCTCAATATCGGCCGATTGGAAGTCATCGCTGAACATTTTTTCAACTGGATTTCTTCGATTAAGATGCAGGGCCGGTACCGACCAATTCCGAAAATCGAATGATCCTAAATTCGATCTTTCTACGGTAAAGCCCGAACAACTCGTCGCCACCAACCCCAAGACTCCCATGACGAAGATCCAAGATCTTTTCATCTCGATTCCCCTTCAAAATGAAATTTTCATTCACTTTTTATGTTGCACTCATTCGAGGTGCAACGCAACAGAATTTTTGCATGTTTGAGAACGTTGTAGGCAAAATTTCCTATCGATAGAATTCCTTTAAACTCGAACCACACAAAGAGAATGGCTCGCGCTATTTTCAGAAGTTTTACCACGTACAAGTCGAGATTGTATTTATAAAAATCACAATTTTCAGTAGTTTCTCGTATGAGCGCGTGATAAAAGTTGCAATTTTCAACATTAAATATTTCGATTTCTGAATGGCGCAGCCTCTCAAAACTTTGCATGCGCTTTTATGCAGCATCCAAGAAATGATCCTGAAGTTTCCATCGTTGGAATGCAACGAAATTCTGTTGTTTCTCCAGCAGAGCCAATAATAATTATTGAATATTTGGTCCGGCCAATGAAACGATTCTCTCTTGCGACCAAAAAGCTCAATCGACTCGAAAAATTGCCACGATTTTCAAAATTCGATAAATAATCAATAGAAAAAATGTTTTTCGTTGAATCTCAACGTTGCAAACTTCAGAGTCATTCGAAGAAGCTTTATTCAGTTTTTCAAAAGGATCGGTCGTAAAAATGTTTCGAAATTTTTGTTATTATATAAAAAATACAATTTGCCTCGGACAATCTTGACTTTAAATAATTTTTAACAACTTTTTTTCGTAAACTTAGGCTCACGAAACTATTTTGTATGCAAGAAAAACAGAAAACAGAAATTTAAATTTGACGGTCGCCATGCGACGTCCTTAACTGCGTTTTTAAGAAAATAAGTATTACTTTTTAAGCTTCGCTGATATCACGTCGTTGTAAATGACAATCAATACAAACGTCGTCAAAATACTTTCACGACCCAGTTTTCCGTAAATACCACAAATAAAACATTTTGTTTTTTATGAATTCAATCGTCAGAGCGTGTAAACGTACAAATTGTCTTTTTTAAAACTTTTCCATAATTCATGTAAATTCAAGGAAAGCCACTGAACGTGCGCTTTTCCTTCAAGGTTTTCTATCCCCGTCGATGTAAATTTTCCCCAGCATGCTTTACATTGTGATTTGCTACACTCCCAGGACAAAAGTGATGAAAGAAGTGAACGAAGAGAGATGTCGGAATAAAAATTCAATTCTCTTACCTGATTCGTCGATCTGAGAATCGCTTCGAAATCCCAAACATCCGATTATCAAGTTATCCGAAGGTTTGTCTCTTCGATACTGAACCCAGTTGATCTAGAACGGGGTTAATTGATCGAAAGCAATACCGTAAAGAGAGACAGAAAAAACGTCTGTATCCCCAACAGCTCGTTTAACGAATAAACAACGTGTGAGCGATAAACAATCCCGGTTTCCCAGACGACTAACAAAAGAAGTTACAACAAGCTTGGCTCCTGAAATACCTTCTTTTTTTTTCGTTCCACGGAATGCTAGATTCGCATCTAACCAAAAATTTTTATTGACGTTATCGACGAGGCAATGTGTCATACGAGCATGCAGGTCGATGTCAACACGAGGGAGTTGCCTTTAGATTGAAAGAGTGAAATCGTCGATCAATCGAAAATAATAAAAAATTCACTTCATTTTTCGAATGATTCAAAAAAAATTAAAGAAATTTACCCATATGAAGGAAAAAAATCGATGGTTGGACGCGCCACATAGTCGCGTACAAATACCCGTCGATAAGAAACATCCCCGAACTTTGCCAGCTCACCGAACGTCCCGTTAACATCGTGACCATTATCACAGCCTAAATAATAAACCAGTCTTGACAACAACTCTGCTATGAATATGATTGTGAGACTGGTAGATCAGACGTACGCGAGTTGTATGCGATATGGTCGTCAAACGCCAGTCGATACTGGCCTGCTGTGACATATTTAACCCTTTTCACATAGGTCACCTCACTCGAAACCTCTTGAACCCAGTAAATCCAACTTTTATTAGCGCCAACTCGGGGAAGTTCGAATCGTAAGTAATATCAAGGTAACCTGGATGATTACACTGCAGTTTTGACGTATTACTATCACGAAATTACTTCCTCTAGGATTTTTAGATAATTTTCCATGATCGCTCTTGACACCGTAACTTAACATTTTTTCCTATGAAGAAAAATTTTCTGACGGTAAGAATTTGAGATATTTCATGTCAAATTTTTAACTTTTTTCATCTATGAACGCGCGGAAGTTGAAATCGCGTTTCGTTTATAAGTTGGAAAAAAAAATGTTCAAGTCTGCAAAAAAAAATCGTAAATTCATTTTTCAACGAAACGTGACTCCAATTTTCATGCGTTTCGATGGGAAAAATCAGAAATTGCAAATTCTAAACGTCGAAAAATATTTCCCCATTGGTGTTTATACTAAATTTTGAAGGATCCTAAATAGAGTCGTTTCGTGCTCGTAATACCTTAACCGATCAAATCATTCTGTTTTGTTCTTCGTACATTTTGTACATTTTCTGTCATAATGATGTGCACGCAAGTGATTATTTCGATGAGATTCCTCATACGAAATAAAATATTTATAACATTTGCTACCAAGTTCAATCGCTAATTGTTTAGTCTGATTTTCATGCAAATCGACGTTGGCGGATAATAAAAAAAACATGAGCGCGACATTGCAAGGTTTTCAACGTGGTATTTACTAACTTTTTCATATTCTTTATAAAGAGAACAATATACGAAAGAGGTGTGTCAATGCATTACGGAAAGGTCACTCGAGTAACTATTTAATATTATGGCTAACGAATCGTACGTGACCTTGACAGAAGTCATTGACAAAATTCTACGTGTCTACCTATATACGAAACAGAGATTTTGAAAAAAAAATGTACCAGATCATCGGGTTCAACGGTTCTGTCGTAGTTGAAGTCTCGTTGACCTCAGATGGCTGTTTTTGTTTTTAACGAGCTTTTCCCAGAAACGTGAAAACTAATTGCAATCAATTTTTAATCCAGACAAGAAATGGCAATGCCCACGAAGGAGAAGGGCACGCTTGATTATATACGCATCAGCCCCTACCGGCAGCTGCTCGCGACTAAATACTGTCATGAATCATGAGTTGTGTATTCAAAAAAGGAAAAAAAATAACACGTGGACTCACGAGGTTTTTCATGGATAATCATTTAGGCCCAGCGTCCGGCATGGTCATTATATCCGGTGGCCTTGCGTGCCTTTTGGAAGGGTAACGAAATCATTTGTATCGAGCTAATCAGAAAATTCGAAGTAAAATCCGCTGGCGGTTATTTCCATCATTCCTTTCTGTTTTTTCGAGTTCCAATGTGCGGGAATTCGAGGCTTTAAAAATTGCATAAACGGTTGGAGAAATACGTTTCGCCAAAAACCGCGGAGCTCGAATTTGACGCGACAGTCACTTTTTTTTCAATGTCTCAGCGAGTTGCCTCATTTTTCGATCTTGGAGGAAACAGCTGACAAAATCTTATGGTCCAAAAACAAAAAAATTGTTTATACGTGACGGGCCCGACGTTAACTGTGCGGCAAGAATATGAAAAAGAAAAGACGAAACGTGTACTGCAGGGGTGCAATGGAGTAAAATATTCCGAAGAATATAATAATCTTTTGTGTTGGGAAAAATGAAAAGTAGAAACATGTCAGCGAATCGAGTTGAGGGGGAGTTTTATCGGGCAAACAAGAAAGAGGCCTCGGTCCCAGTATCCCGAGAGTTTTAACCCTCGGAGATGCCAGGGTTGAAGAGAATATGTGGTCTTGGCATCGATAGCCATAATGATAGTGAATTATTGAGTGGTTTTCCTCGCGGGATGGTCGAGGAAACAATGACGGCGGTGAGAATATGTGGCAAAGAAGAATTCTCGTGTTTCTGTATGTCGATAGTCATAGGGGGAGACCAGAAGTAAGATGGCGGCTTGGATAGACGATTTATGTGTTGGCAACGTATGCACATATACATATACGCGAGAATCGTTAGCGACAAACAGGCTGGAGGCACACAATCAATAAGAAAAATAATGAAAATTTAAGCCTTTTTGTTTATCCATATAGAATAGCAGAAACAACGATATAGGGAAAGAAAAGTATAACGTCTGCGCGTGGCGATATCGCACGGCCATTCGTCCACGTTTGGCGATCGCGGAGGGGCGTCGGGGGGTTTGTTAACGTCGATGGGAAATGGAGAAGGGCGCAATGCGCGTACGCGTTAACCACAACCATAGCATAGGGGTACCGCGTTGTACTTGTCGAGTTATCGTTGCTTATGAGGGAGTTGCGCGAAGAAGTGGAAAAAGCTCGAAAGACCAGGTGAACCGAAGCCGATGAAGACGAAGACGTCCGTGCACGGACGAGCTGCGTTGCTCGTTCTTTAGCTCTGAAATATTCTCATTTCCGGTCTCTCATCGAATTCGCTAAGTTGCAGATCTTTTTTTTTTGTGTTTGGAGAATCGAATACGTTGGTGATTTGTTTTAGTTCGACGGCGCAAGAATAAGACGAGGATTATTGTGGAGGATTAATTGTGACGCTTTTGCATCGTTTCTTCAGGATTCTTGGGATTGATACAAAACGGTCTCAAGGTATGCGCTTAAGCCTCAGGTTCATGGCGATCTTTGCAAGCGAGCCCTAGCTAAACATTCACAATCTTTTGTGGTTCTCCGCTGTTCTCCAGCGATTTCTTTTCATTTTCAAATTACCACGTGAATTCAATGATTTTAAAGTTAAAAACCCAATTACGATTTCTGCGTTTGCCTTCTTTCTGAACTTCGAGCTTTCTGACTATTTCTTGACAATCGAGAACAAATCGAACGATGAAACACATTATTATTGCAGTCTAGACTTTAGTCCCGAAATACTTGAACGCGTAATCAAGTTTTTTGCCCACATTTTTGCTCCCTACGACTCGCCCCAAAAAATAATGATGTTGATTCCTCATTGACCTTGGACTTGATTCAACCGCCACCAGATGATGAAGTTCAAGCAGCAAGGGCTGGTCTCGGACCTTATGCCCAACATCCGGCTTATGCAAATCAGTGGACATTTCATGTTCAATTATTACGCCGATGGCATGAAATTCATGCACAAAATTTATTGTGTCGTGAGTAGAGTGAAACTATTTTTCCTCCACGCGAGCTTTTTCATTTGTTTTTCTTCAACGTTTTTTTTTAATACCACTCCCTCAGGTCCACCTGTTTTTGGTTCTTCTACAATTCGGCTTGTGCCTCGTAAATATGGCCATGGAGAGCGGCGACGTTGACGATCTCACTGCAAACACCATAACGGTCCTATTTTTCGCTCACAGTATAGTAAAAGTGGGCTATTTCGCTGTGCGAAGCAAACTGTTTTACCGGACGCTCGGAATATGGAACAATCCGAACAGTCATCCCCTTTTCGCGGAAAGCAACGCGAGATATCACGCGATAGCACTGACGAAAATGCGAAGATTACTTTTCGCGGTTGGCGGTGCTACCGCTCTTTCTGTTATATGCTGGACCGGAATCACATTCGTCGGTGATTCCGTGAAGAAAGTGACCGATCCCGTAACCAATGAAACAACCATGGTCGAGGTGTGAAATTTTTCCCATTATCTATGAAATTCAGCCGGAAATTGGATGAAAAACGTTTCGTTTTGTAAGATTCTCAGACGAAATGTGATCGTTAATGATTATTCTAGATTCCAAGACTGATGGTGCGATCGTTTTATCCATTCGATGCGAGTCACGGAATGACTCACATTCTCGTACTCGTCTTTCAATTCTACTGGCTGGTATTTACGATGTTCGACGCGAATTCGATCGACGTTCTTTTCTGCTCTTGGCTCTTGTTCGCTTGCGAGCAGTTACAGCATCTCAAGGCAATCATGAAACCTCTCATGGAACTGAGCGCGACCCTTGATACGGTTGTCCCGAACAGCAACGAACTTTTCAAGGCGGGGAGCGCCGAACATCTTCGAGACAATGGCAACAACGTACAGCCTCCGCCATCCGCACAGGGTGACAATATGCTCGATCTCGATTTACGAGGGATATACAGCAATCGTCAAGATTTCACCGCTACTTTCCGCCCGACTGCTGGTACTCAATTCAACGGTGGTGTCGGACCAAACGGATTAACCAAAAAGCAAGAAATGCTCGTCAGAAGCGCCATCAAATATTGGGTCGAGAGGCATAAGCACGTCGTAAGGTCAGTTTATCTTGAATTCACTCTTTTATCAACTACAAAGTTTTATTTTGAACGTTGAAGTTTGCATCGTTGGAATGCATCAAAATCCTATTTTTTCTTGTGCAAAAGCTCATGATTCTTGCCCAACATCAAATCAGGACAACGAAACGATCTTTTTCCACAATTAAAAAACAAAATCGATACGAAAATTATAATTTTCGTTTTCAATTCATCAAACAATGAAAAGAAAAAGTAGTTTTCGTTGGACCCCGATGTTGGGAACTTCAGTGTCGTGATTTCAAAAGCTTTTTTTTTTCATGCTCAATTTTTCGAAGGAATTATGCAATTTGAAATGACCAGAAAAATAATAATTCTGTGCCTGTGGTCGATATATTCCAAGGAAAAAAATTGCTTTTTTATTTGAAAAAAGTTTCGAAACAAAGAATGAAACAATATTGAGCGAGTTTAACTTACTTTGAAATTAACTTGAAATGTTAATCAAAGGCTAGGGCTATGACGATAATTTTAACGATCTCGTAACTCATTGTCGTTCTCTAAATCATGCATCGAATGAATTATTATTATGATAACAGGGTGAGCATCGATGTCTAATGATCGGTTGACAATGATATCGCGTGACATCAAAGTATAAGACGGGGACATTTTTCCCAGCGATTAAACGCGTATCACGATAAACTTAGTGAGCGACGAAGTGGGACGCGATTATGCGATTATATATTCCTCGCCATGTACACATCTTGTCGATGATAGCATGAAATTTAGTCCATTAACGGACATCGTAACGAAATAAATGTGCGACCCTAACGGAAGGGCGATCCGGTAAAACCTTTTGAGGTATTGCCGGTGTGCCTGATCGATAAACATCGAGCCCCAGTTAATTGGCGTCTCGAAACCCCGAAACAATAATGTTTCGCCTTAGCAATTAATTTTCCTTGCGAGGAACGTGGAACTTTTTTTTTCCCGCGATTCCCAATTGTTCGGAGGTTCCCAATGGAATTCATGAGTTTGTAGCAAAAAGGCTCCTATAAGGATGACGGACTGTTGACGGAATTAAAATCTTTGTCATTTTTCTTCCCTCGTGCCTTCTCAGAACCGGGTGATTGTTTTTTTTGCTTCAACCATGGACAGCAGGTGGCATGGGAAAAATGAAACGAAAGCGAGTATCTGCGAGATAGTTTGCATGTGTGGTCTCGATTATAATTCTCAAGCCGAGAGAGAGAGGAAGACCGTACCCTCTTGAAACTGTTACACATAAACTGAAGCAACACGGTTCTTTATCCACGAATGATTCATGACGCTATGTCTCTACGATTCAGTCTTGTATGTTAAATTCTGGAATAACGAATATTTTATGGCCAGAGTCTCACTCGATTCATTGTAAGTCAAATTTTCTTATTTTTCTCATCCACCTTTTTTCTCGCTCTTTCGCTCTGTCCGCACGTCGTTCCAGTGGCGGAAATGCAAGACAAGTACGAGGGAGGAAGTTACTAAACGCCGTTTGCAATGAAAAAAAGTCCCGAGCTCATTGCAACAATAATTCCCCGGGACGGAAGTTGATGAAGTTCGAATCGATTGAGACGTTTCAAAAAAAGGTCCCAAAGAAAGTGCTTTGAAGCGCGATCAAACGAAATAATTACTTTCATTCTAGAATTTTATTGGCACGTTCGAGCTGATTGGCGTTTTGTAAGGAATGTTCGTCATTATAAAAATGAGTGTTGAATTTTGAAAAAATGAGTTGTCGCATGACGGCAACCTCGTATTTTAACGTGTATCGTAAAATCGTTGGGACTGTACAGCTCGCGAAAAGAGATATAGGTAGAGAGATAGCTCGGTATGAGGTAAGAAGGGAGACACGAGTGCTCGAGTTCTCACAGTGCTAAAGTATTTATTTAGTGAGAGCGCGATATTGACCGCAACGGGGGACGTGCCCTCCGCGAACAGAACAATTCGCGGGGTGTGCTCTGCGTGCATCATGTATCATTGTGGTAGTTTTCTCAGCCCTCCTTTGCAACAAAACCTCTGTTTTCAGCCTTACTAAGACCCACATATAGGAAAGTACATACCTCTTTGCCTCCACCTCCAACGTCTCTTGACCGTCGATAAATTATTGACTGAAGACCGCGAACGCGCGACTGTAATGTGCGAGGTGGAAAATTTACTTGTATGACGAAATGTTTACGTACACTGGCTCAGTTTTCCTTGAACTTATGTACTTTGCACATGCACATAACATTTCATCGTCACCTCATAACAAACGACGTAATTAATCATACAAACCATCATTTCGCTGTATAATTTCATGCACTTCACTTAAAAACTATCTGCCGTGTCGGCGGCTCAGCCTGCGCTTTACAAAGTCTGAACTTAGCACATAGGCAAAGCCGAGAGGGTTCGGAATCATGAATCAACATGAACCGATAAACGAATATGACGATGAAATTCAAATTAGCTTGCAAAAGATGCTCTCAAGGAGTTTGGATCATCACGAAATAAAAATAATCAAAATTGGATCAAATTTGGTGATAACATTCTTTAGCATCAAGTATAGGAACACAAATTCTTTCCAATTTTTTTACCACATGATTGTCGAATAATTGAGAGTTAAATCCAAGTTCTTATGCACGAAATGTATACCTGTATATATGTAAACTCTATGCTTATACACGTGAACTTTAGTGATCAATTACTCGTCCACTAAGTGGTAAAAAAGTCTTAAAAAATTTGTATTGTCGAATATATTTTTGAAGAGTATATTTACAAAATTTTATTGAATACTCGTCTCTTTGAAATTTTTTATGTTTTTAACATGGTTGAACATGGCAACATTGAATCGTCGTGACCCAATCTCCTCAGAAATACGACCATGGATTCTCATGTGATTTTATCCAAAATTAAAACTTGGATGAAGTTTCTGTTTTTTAAATAATAAAATATTGAATATTTCGAGTTTTTTACCCGAGAATTACTGAAATTTAAAAATTATAGTGATGCTGGTAGGGATGGGGAGGAAACCTTGAATTTTCCAATGACGATGACCCATTTTTTCTCCGCTTTTCCCTTTTCGTATTGTTTCAGCGATGTTTTTTTTTTTTTTTCGATTTTGCTTCCCTTCGTGTTCGCTACCCTCGCGGGGCGACTGCGAGGAAACCATGCCGAATGTCCTACTTCGAGTTCAACAAAATACATCAGCCAAAACTCATAAAAAACTTGGTTTTATACTTGCGAAGTTATACGTGGGTGCTTTATCAAAAAGAAGGATGAATTTTATTACAAACGGAAACTGATCACTTATGCATTGCTTCGATAAAAGTCATTCCTTCGAAATACGTGTTTTGGCTTGCGAACGAGCGTCATTCGTTGACCACGTGCAACCAATCCAGTAGTCTGGCGACAGAAGGGCAGAGGCTCGCGATACCATAAGGAATGACAGTCTTTTACGGTGTAAAAATGGAAAATCAATTGATTTTACGCATGCAATGGATTGTGAAGAAAATTAGCATCTACTGGCACTCTCGCTATACTGAAAATTGAATTTTGTCAAAAAATGACGATATTTTGTTGAAAACGATGAACGACGGTGGATAATTTGGAAATTTTCGTAATTTTGACAATATTTTTAATTTAAAACGGAAATGTCTGCAAAATTTACGATTGCAATGATAAAAATTGACTTTTCGGAGAGACTTTCCAGAATATGTCCGGCTGAAATGACAAAATTTCTGTGATATTTCAAAAAAAAACTTCCAGTCGAACGAATCCAACAAAATATCGATCTTTTACGATATTACGGCCCCCATGGATATTGCGGTAAATAAAATTCGGGCGAAGTGTGGGATCTATGGGAAATGTTTGTCACGCAAACAATCCAGGAAAATGGGAATAATTATTGAAACTGCGAGAATCCAGCGAAGCATAACGATGGTCGATCCCTCTGGTCAGAGTTATAAACAAACACGAAGGCTTTTACACCCACGCAGATTCTCCGTTCAGTTTCCATTGGCATATATTCAATTCTATGAACATACTCGTGAAACCTGATACAGCGTTATGGCGATGAATTCCTGCAATTTTCCCTTTGATTACAGATTGGTGACAGCCATAGGAGACGCTTATGGTGTTGCACTTCTATTGCACATGCTGATCACCACCATATCATTGACTCTTTTGGCTTATCAAGCAACGAAGGTACGTTTGTTCAGGTTACAAATTAATTGATCAATCGGTCAATATATTCTTTCACAAATTCATCGATACCAATTGCTATTTGTTTGTCGTGGAAATACAGGTAAACAGCGTCGACGTTTACGCTGCAACGACCATTGGATATTTCATGTATGCTCTTGGCCAAGTATTCCTGTTCTGCATATTTGGTAATCGGCTGATTGAAGAGGCAAGTCATTAGTAAATGTTGCAACGAATTTTCGTCAAAAGTGCAAAAAAATGTAAATCTGCCTGGAAATCGATTAATTCGATTAATCGTTGATTGTTTTTTTGAATGGGATCAGAGCTCATCGGTAATGGAAGCTGCGTATTCTTGTCATTGGTACGACGGTTCTGAGGAGGCAAAAACGTTCGTTCAGATCGTTTGTCAACAGTGTCAAAAAGCCATGTCAATATCAGGAGCGAAATTTTTCACGGTTTCCTTGGATCTCTTCGCCTCGGTTCGTATTATTCAAAAATTTCAAGAAAACCCACAAATTTCGGGAGTTTTTAAGAACATTTCTTCAATATGCGATTTCCTCGATTCTCTTAGGTACTCGGAGCTGTTGTCACTTATTTCATGGTGTTGGTGCAACTGAAGTGAATGCAATACTTGACGATTTTTTCGTCAGTACAGAGAATGTTTTGCGAGAATAACTCTAAAGAGAAGCGAGCGATTATTTGCTACAGCTTCAAGGACGAAGAGCGATTTTCAATCGGTCGATCGATTCGTGATCACGATCACATCGACTTGTCAAAGTTTCACATTAACAACTGGTTTCTGGTTCACATGTAGACCCCGGAAATTGAAGGGCCGTGGACTTGACGTTAATTATTTGTTTTTCAATTTACAAAATATTTCGAACAAAAAAAACTGGACCAGAGTTACTTTTCAATGATATTGTGACATTGAAAATACGTGAAAAAAAATTATACACATGAAATTTTCGAAAGGTGCAAACCCCTTAACAATTACATAAATGTATAGCGTAAAATTTGAATAATTTGCACGCAGATTAATGTTCCATATAAAACGCACTTAATTCGGGGAACAAATACGCTAAACTTGATGCATAATATTAATTCCACAATGACGATAAGAATTGTACGTAACAAACGGTGGAAAAATTAAAACATCTATTTTTTTTAGATGCTCTAGACTTTTTGAAAACGCTATTTTGTTTCGCAAACGACAATTTCGCGATAACTCGTCAAAGCGAAGAATTGATTCATTGATTATTCATCAATGCGGATAAAGTGAGACGCAAGTTTGTCAATTACTCGTTACCTAAGAATTATTACCTCAGATTATGCCTCAAATTATAAAAAATATAAATAATGATAATATCTCGAAGAGCGCTCTGCATCGATCAAGTTTTAACCAAAAGTACATGTAAATACAATCTTATCGCAATATACGTTTATTTGAATTTTAGAAAAATGTTGAATTTACCCCCACAAACCGCGCGATGCTATTCAAATGGAAAATACTCGCTTGTATGTGAAGTATATCGCATTCGAAATAGCAGCAATTTTTAAAGGTTGATATTTGTTTAAATTTACTATTGACGTTGTAAAGAAAAAAAATTGCACACTGAAAACTAAATTTTGACGAAAAACTTTGATATTTTGTTGAACACGGTGAACAAATTCTTTTCGATAAATTCAATATTTCCGTTATTTCGGCGATATTTTTAATTTCTAACGGAACTGTCAGCAAAATTGACGTTTCCTGTGACCAAAATTTACTAATCGAAGAAACTTTTTAGAATATTTCTTGCTGCAACGACAACAATTTTATGATTTTTTGAAAAACGTTCAATCGAACGTATCCAACAAAATATCGATCTTTTTCAGTAAAATTTTCTTTTCAGTGCAAGAGCCCACGATTCTAACTGTTTTATTTCTTTCGTAATATTCAACACTGTGACAATCACCGAGATATATTGAAATTATTATATTATATACTATCATTGTCTTATATTGCCCTTGATCTCTTTACTTATGCGTTTTTTTTTGTCTCGAATCAAGTAAAATTTTTATATACATACATAAGAAGATTGTATTTGTAAACGAAGATAAATAAATTTCGAAATAATGACAGAAACGTTATTTTATATGCACAAAAGTCTCCCTTTGTGGTGTATCGACGCAGCCATTTGGTCATACAGATTTTTCGACTCTTTTTCTTATTTTCCTTTCGCAGCCACTGTCCGGTGAATTACAAATCTCTGCTCCCACGATTCAACGTTGCTCTTGCAAGCCTTGGACTTGTATTTCTGTGTTTTGGGAATTTCCAGTGTTTCCAGTTCACCGGGCATTTTCCTTATCGATTTCTATTTCCTCTTTTATGTGAAAATGTAGCATGTTCACAGAAACTTTTTCAACACCGAAACTCAATAGAATAGAGAGCGCTATCTCGGGTTCAAGAAGATCTACACTCGGTTTGCTTTGACCATTCTCGACTGACAGAATAACTGACTAGTCGATTACTCTATAAAAATACTCACCAAAAGCAGAGACGTGAAAAGTGAATTCCGCCATTACAAAAAGGAAATAATCAAAAGAAAATGGAATAAAAATCGATAATAATAAAAAATATTCGCAAGAAAAATTGAGAGTAAAAAAATTATAATTGAATTTTGACATTAACTTCCACAATTTTGTTTTTTCAAAATATCCACTCTTCTGCATTATTTTAATTGGCTCACCGAAATGAACCGACAAAAAGTGCATTTCCGGTTCATGACACTTTTCAACGGTTAATCGGACGGTAAATCTTTGTTTTTTTATTGTTAATGCCCCATTCGTGAGTTCCTACAATACGAAAGGCGTGAAGATAAGGTGAAGTTGTTGAGACATTTGCGTTTTTTTGTGCCCTGTGGAAACGAGCGACCTCGTAATCTCCACCCTCGCATTTTGCTCGGTCTCCCATTCTTTCCTCTTCTATAGCCCGCAGGGATAGTTTTTTTTTTGTCACCCTTCATAAGATGGTTTTTATTCAACCGGTAGATTTTCCAGTGAGAACTGTGTATATATGTAAACGCGATAATGCCTAGGGCTCAGCGAAAAGTGTTTTTATTGTTTTTATTTCACGTACCAACGCGGCTTTGCGAGAAACTTTCAAATTATCATAAATATAAGGACGTGCAAGCAAAATATTTCGAAAAAATCTTATACATGTCCCTCAGATTCTTCATCTCGCGTTTTTTCCAGAATGAACAAAAAACTTGGGCTATTCCGGGCTTAAAAAACTTTCGCATTTTTTATTTCGTTCCGTTTCCGTCGTTATTCGGGTCATGCTCCATAAAACGCTGTTTTAATTAGCTCGTAAAGAAATTTATCAACTATTTTTATAAAATGCCAGGCAAATTTTCGTGCTGGCTAGCGATCAATGAGGTTGTAGATTTTCAATCTTAATCCCTGCGGGCTTAACAGTAGCTCGCCGTTAAACTTTTGGGCAAATTTATTAACATTCAATGACTCGTTACTAACACCGTAAATAATTTTGTCTATAATTCCTCTGAGGGACCGAAACTAGCTAATCAGAAAAGTGCCATTGATGTTTCCCGATAAAGGTTGATCCTAATTAAGGAAAACTCGAGCTCGAAGTTTGGTAAGAATAAATATTTACGAGTTCGTTCGCAAACGATGACAGAATCAGAAAATTGATAGATGCAAACGAGGAAAAGATCGAAACTTGAAAAATCGTCGTTGTCTCATTTTTTCGCGTCCACAAAGTAAAAAAAAAAAAAACAACCCCGTGGATAAATTGGCGGGAAGGGGAGAAGCGCTTGCGCATTAGATGCCAGGGTTTCTCGTCGACGGCAAGTTTCGATCGGCTGTGGGGGTAGAGAGAGCCGGAGCCACCGAGGCTCTCCTCGTGTCTACTGGGGGAGATGTGTTACGCCGTGCTTCCTTATTTTTTTCTCTCAATAATCCGTAGTTTTTTGTTGAGTGAAACGGAACTCGAAAAGATCGCGAAGGGGTTTCATCGTTTTTGGATTAAGGGTTTCAGTAGTGGTCTTTCGGTGGGGGCCAAAGGTGAAACGACATTGGACTCTATCGGAGCGTGAAAGATGGAAAAACTCGTGGAAGACCGTAAAACGCAATAATTGCTCGTAATATTTTCAAGAGAGAGGGAATAAGATCCGCGCGAGTTTGTATATGTGCATGTGCGCGCGAGATTGTACACGTTCAAATGTCTGTTTATAGAGACACAAAAACCAAATGAAAACGATAATACCGAATTATTTTTTAATCGATTCATCAAAAGCCCTAGACATTTTTTTTCAAAGTTAAAATTCGAATCAGAACGAGACGGGAGTATACGAAAGGCAATCGTACAATCAACAATGCTATACGTTCGTACTAGGATTTAAAATATATAGTACGTGTCTTGACGAGGGTAGAAGCACGCATTTGAATGCATCGATGCAGTTAAATCGTATAGCGTTGTAATCACAAGTCAACGTAATTAGAGGCTGACGGGTGGGATGTGTGCGTGTGTGTGTGTTAATTACCGCTCGGGGAGGAGGGAAACGGAAATAGTCCCAGGCTTGAGGATATGAATCAGCGAGGATGCCAGACTCAGCGATCTAGAGAAAAAATGTATATAGCAATAAAGATCGAGGCCAGAGACTCTCGCACTCTTGGTTGTGGAATTGTAACATAAATATTCAACACTGCGAATAATAATCGTGTTAACCCAGTGCCAAAAAAAACGGAAAATATAAATTTATAAATTTATTAGAATTCGTAGATTATTATGAAATGCAATATTTATCGGAACTATTATAAATTACACGTTCGTCAAATTAAAGAAAAAACATAAACAACCCGTGATAACAATACTGCAACGACAAATAACTCATTGAGAAACATAAATGGTTGTAAATCGTTGTGATTAATTTTAAAAATCGTTTCGGGAGTCTTGATTTTTTCTAACCAAAGTGCGCGAATTTGAAAATTAAGTAGAGAAAGCTTTCGAACTTGGTGGAGAAATAAAAATTGTCAAAATAGGTACCAAAACAGCAAGCGGCAAGAGGCGGCGAAGCCTCGCGCCGCAAAGACAATACCGTAAGTAAAAAAACTCTAAATTCATGTCATTCATCAAAATTCATGATCCCTGAATGGTCGGGAAAAAATGGGTGGAATCGAAGAAATATTGAGCACATGAAAACGCATTTTTTTTTTTGAGTAAAATTGACAATTCCTCACCGAGAGACTCAGGAAAGCGGAAGTCACGTCAAAATGTACCGAGTTGTTCGTTGGCTATAGACAAAACATTTCGATCAAAGTTTTTGCATATGAAATTTTGTTCCAACTTCCATTAGAGCTCTTGCAAAAATCGATAAACGAATTGTGGTTTCGTTGCGATATATCGGTTTCTGATAAGGATGCTGGAGAATTTATATCCCCTCGATATCGAGTGAATTTGTACGAAAATATCGGTTATTCTCGCCAGAATTTTAGATACGTTCCTAGAGCTTACTATCGGACGGAACTGATTGCGAGGCTTCACAAATAAAGGCCATATCTATGTTGTAAATGCATGTAAAGCACTATTTTTTCACTGTTATCCTTGAAGCGTTAACTCAGTTGATTGAATTATAAAATGAAATTCATCAATTCGCAATCTGATTCTGCCGTCTACGACCTTTCACAAACTAAATGGAATTAACTTGATGCGCGATAGAATTTCGAAATATTCATAAATCAATTAAAATCGAATGAAAATAAAGTTTGGTCGGTGCAAAATTGTTAGAGGCCCCGATACGTTACGAAAATTGGTGGAATTGCCTGTACATTGAATAGCAGAGAATGATCAAGCTCTCATCGGGTTGTGTAAAAGCCTCTAATATCCATCACGTCGTTCACCAATGATCGGAGAGCTTGATGGCATCCAACGTACACGATGCCACACACCACTTGAAAGGGTTATATTGAAGCAGCCCCTTTTCCATCTCCTCTGTCCTCCCTGTCTGCCTATTCCCGTAGCGCTATTGCTTCAACCAAGTTATATATATCCTATAAGCCATGGAATTGCGCTTATCCTCCGATACCCGTTAAACAACTGATAAGAGACCGTGGAAACGGGATACGTCGCATCGAATCATTCGATACATCTCGTTGATCGAGTAATCATTTAAAACGAAGCGCGATTAACCGAGTGATTGGATAGCGAATCACTCGCAATCAAACTCAATTTTTTAGAAATCCATCCTAATCGGAATGCCTGAGAATTTATTTATTCATCTGTCTCTCCTCGTCAAATGTTACAAAAGAATCAAGAATCAAGTTGGGTTTATGGGTTTTTCGCGCTTGTAAAGGAAACAGATCCGCAGTTGGCAGGAGTTGCAGACAAAATCCAGAAAAAAAAGCATATCCGGTTGCGAAATACACTCAATAAATAAATGAAATTTGTGACTGATAAAATTCAAATTTAGATGAGTGCAATCTTTCTCAACAGTAATACAGAGTTGCTTGATTGTGTGTTCACAAAAAAGTACGACTAAGCTTTTGGATACGGGGTAGCGCGAAGTGGTCGAGATGAAGTGAACAATAGCGGCAGATTGCGTGGGAAAGGATGGGAAAGTGCTCAACAACTCGTCGAGCTTTTCATCCAACTAGGGAATTCCTTCGTACGTCTCATATACACTGTTCATCACCATGTATGTGAGGTAAAAAAGGACATGAGCTCTGCCAGTCACAATATTGAAATGAAAAAATGGAAAGACGTAAAAAAGCTCCGGAGCTCGGAAAAGCTCGGTGGATCTATCCTTTTGACGTGCGATTCCGAACTCTACGTCCTGATTGAAAAATTCATTTCGTTTTTAGTCAGCGTCTCTATTTTATATCGACACGAATCCACGTTCGTGAATTTTTCCAAAAATCTGTTGAAACACGCGATTTTCCTGATTGGACCTAGAAATTCATCAACTCTAAAAAATTAACGAACTCCTGTTCGACAAAGAGACTCAAATATATTCACAATTTCGTATTGTGAGCTCGACAGCGTCGTGTTTGCGCGCGTACAAAGTTTTTGTAGAACAGGCATTATTAATAAAATCTGGCGAGACTGACTCCCATTATAATTAATAAACTCTGACTATAGTTACCGCGAAAATTTTGTCCTGAATATTGCTTCGTTGTGATATTTCACCGAGTTACCGAGAACAAAGTTAGTGCCGCGTGTAGCTCCGAACGATTCGGAGCTTTTGTTCGTTATTTTGCTGACTTTTTATTTGCTCTCGTGCAATTCGACACGGAGGTATTGAGAGTGAGAAATTTCTGGTAAACTTGTTTTCCGAGAGGCGAAGTACGTGTCTTGCGGTCTGACTGCATTCGGACGTTTCTACTAGAGGAAAAATGTCGTCGGAGGATATAAAAGTCCAAAAATAATCAAATCTCATCACAGCAGACACAGGAACTGCGAATTTAATTTTTCCCTAAGGATGTTTGTGTTGACTGCAGATTCAATTGATGGAAAGTTTACCCTCTTGTTAAGCTACACGAGGGGTTGCATATAAATCAATATAGTCGTCCATGCCTAAGCTGTTTCTACCCAAGGAATCTCGGTCTAGCCCCTCGGCGAGCCCCGTCGTATTTAAACAGTCATTTCGATAACGAAGGGCCAAAGAAAGTACCAAACGTGAGGAGTGATTTGTTTACGTGATTATATTGAGCCGAGGGCTGCATCAGTTGAAAATCGTGCGCAGGTTCGAAGGACACATGTAACTTTTAGCCCCAAAACGATGAGTAACGATTTTTCTTCAATTCTTTATATCTCATACGTCCATTCCATCGAATCGTGAGCAGTAAACCGTCCTATCGGTCATCCCAGGACCCCCATTCGCAAGCAGTAATTTCACGAAAATGCGAGCTCGTAGCTAGAAAGATCGACACGAAAAAGCCAGCGAAGGATATTCACTATCCCAAAAGAAAAACAAGCGAAAATATTATTTTTCGTATACTTGGCGTCTAAACGCTGTCGCGTCTCTAGATAACGTTTACGATATCCCACCACCAGGCGAATCGATCTCAAAAAGGATAAGGTGGAAGCAGCATATTGTGCCTCAGGGGGCTATATTCCTGTTTTGTTGTAAACCTGAATGGCCTTCAAGCACTATCGCTCTAGATCATCTAATATGTATATCGCTGCATCCTCCCTGGGATAAAAATCTTTTCAGCAACAAGTAATACAATGTAATGGCCAACAATTCCACGGGGTTGGTGTGTCCCATAAAAATGTATATTATACCAACTTGGTCACCCGTTATTTTAGTATAAACGGTGCAGAAGTACGTAAAACAAATAATTACCCACTTTATCTGATAAATGTCACCCATTGTGTCGGCCGTGGAACAGCAAACGTTTTATTCCGGGTCAAAGTGAGGGTCATTCAAATCTCGACCCTCATTGAGATCACTTCCGAATATTTTTGAGCAGATTCTTTCATTTTTGTATATATTCGTTGCCATGGTCGCAGTGACGAGAGAAACATGTGAAAAAATAACTTGATGATGAAATTTTTCATAAAATAATAATTATGTTAATTTTACGTATAATTGAAAAGCGTAAAATTAAAAGTAGTGCAGTCAGTTTGTTTCAAGGACGTCCTGATGGCTGACAAGATTGCATGAAGCCAAAAGGCACAAGAAATAGCAAAACTTTTAACGAGTGTCTTATCAATGACATTAAATCTAAATGAATCTTCGAAATGAAATATTTGTGATCAAAGTTTTCAAAATTGATGCCTTCGCGTTCCAGAATGATAAAAGTTAAGTTAGGAAGCCGCGGACGTCAAGCCCGCAGCCGAAAGTTTGAAATTAAATTTGTCGAATGATCGCTTGCAAAAAGGCCTTGAATTATTTTGAGAATAAATTAGTTCCCGAAGCATTGAATCGCTGACTCGCACGAAAAGTGACATCAGATGGCACTGGGCTTAAAAGAAGTCGAAAGGATGTTCCTGCGTGGCTGTATGTATATACACGCAGTAGAGGGATGAAAGGGAGTACAGGGGGAGAGAAAAGGGTGGCGGGAGAACCCAATGATATCTCTATTTCATATTCCGGGGTCAGTCGTCTCGAGATACCCGCGCGCGCAGGTTCACATCGTTGGATGCTTTGAATTCATATCCAAGTTTCTACAATAACTCTACTATCTAATTAAAAAATCTATCGTGTAAAATAATCATTGAAGAAAAAAATTTGCAGGGCTCTTGTATCGGCTTATAAAATAATTAAAAATAATTAAAAACTGTGAAACCGTGAAATTGTGAAAATTGCTCTCGTTGCATGGATGTGCCGGCATCGAGAGATTTTGCACCATCTCCACGCTTGGAGCTTGCTGCAAGAAAACATTACTTAGGTAGAATTTATAAAAAACAATAAACCTATTTAATCGTTATCAATGTAAACATTTCGTGATTATAAAAAAAAATTGTATCCAACGCGAAAATGAAATTTAATTGCCAGCACGATTCATTAACAAAGTTCCTGAAAAAATGTGGGGATCTACCAAATTGAGTTTATGGTAACTTTTTCTTTAAGCAAAACTTGGTTAACGATGTACAAAGTTTCGTACTTTTGTGTGTTTCATTTATTCTTGAGAGTTATGTCAGCTTAGTACGGGGATTAATTGTAAGCTGGTTAAAGTTTATTCGCTTTGTTTTGCAAAAGTTAAACTCTTGCGATTCCGTCATAACGGTCGACCTGCCACGCGTATACGATGTGGCAAGCTGCAAACGGATAAATGTACGTGACGATCCACCAACAACGGTTAATAATCCGTCCCATGATCGAGGATTATCCTGATCTGCGGACAAACACGTGGAAGATTCGTCTTGCACCAACCAAAGTCCCAGTATACCAATTTTGTAAAGCTCCAGCAAATATTTTAGCATTATTGCCAACAGAACACAAGCAGGATATTCACTCTCTTCAACTTTTTATATCGATACAAAATACTTTCGTAGAATTTAGAAAAAAGCTCAACGACATTAATTGATTATTATAAATGTTTATCGGAAAAGATCGATATTTTGTTGGACACGTTCGACCAAACGTTTATTTGAAAAATCACAAAAAAAATTGTCATCGCAACAAGAAATATTCTACACAGTTTCGTCGAAAAATGAATTTTTGTCATTCTTATCGTAAATTTTGCTGTCAGTTTGGTTAGAAATGAAAAATATTGTCAAGATTGCAAAAATTTAAAAATTGTCCAAAAAATATTTAATTTGCCGTGTGCAACAAAAGATCGACGTGTTCGACGAAATTCAATTTTCAGTGGAAATATTAATTAGCAATGAAGAAAATAATCTTGTTTCTTGCTGTAATAAAAGTTAAAACAGCATCGTATTAGAAAATCCAAATTCACGCCATCAATCTCAAAAACGTGAACTCCAATAATTGAAAACCATCAATACCATTTTTATACGATTCATTGTCTTCTGTATCGATCGAACAATTCGGAACGATTCCTATTTCCATCTTCAGTGAAGTATTTGCAGTTTCGCTACGTGGGAAGATGAACCTGGGAAGAATATATTTCAACTTGATACACGGAGAGAGTATTACATCAAAATTTACCATGTTATTATAGTTCCCTGGTACCAAGTCGTGCCTCGGAGAAATTTTAGCAAAAACATAGTCATTTTTTATACTTTTTCTATCGAAATCGCGGGAATTATGGCATTTTTCGCCCTTTTTCAGATGAAAATTGACTATGTTTTTGCTAAAATTTCTCAGAGAGACGACATGGTACCAGGGAACTATAATATTCTCTTCGTGTACGAAAAAATTCGAAAGGTTCAACATATTCGTGAAATATCGTTAAAGGAAATTTTCCCATGACTCGTATTTGCAAATTAGTATTTGAATTTCTCGAGAAATCTGAACAAATTTGATTAACGTAGCAAATTCATTCCCGCATGCTATGTTGCACACGAAAGATTCGTATTCATTCGTTTTGAGGTCAAATATTTGAATGATGAAGATATAATGATGTCAGAGGTATAGAAAATGAATTTTCAATTCGTGGAGATTTAATTTATTCGGAAAAGCAAAATGTTTACTTTTCATTCGTGACTGCAGATCTTGATTTGGATTATTTGGAGAGACGCGGAGGCGAGGCCGTTGGGAACGAGAATGTTGACAGTAGCACCAAGGAAGAGGAAAGTCCTGCAGACACGCTGGACCGAGTGAAGGTTGTTTTCCTCGGTGCACCAGGAGTTGGGAAATCTAGCATAATTAGGGTGAGTACCTTCGAAAATGAAGATTCAACAAATATCATAAATTGTCAATAGTAAGAATAATAATGTCAATTATAAAAAAAACTTTTCGTAAGTCGTAAGTTTGAAAGAAATAGCTGCATGAGAATTCCCAAATCGATGTTTTCTTAAATAAAACGATTGGCTGGATTGCGCGGCTCTGAAATCGTCGTTCGTTCACAGTTTTCAAGAAATTCTACCGCAACGTTTTCTCATATATTATTCAGTCAGGACTGTTTTGCAGAATCACTTTTCACTTTTTTTCTTGCAGTTTTTCCCACCATTTATGGTTTCCTCTCCATTCCTTCCTCTTTGTCTCACGGAACCTAGTCGCACGAATCTTTTTCTTGCTTTCTCCTCGGTGCTTTTTTATTTCCACTAAAAATTCAATAACCTGCAAGACAGACGAAGATGGCTTACATTTCACTAAAACCACCTCGCGAAAACTCATTTCCGATGACTCGAAGGACGTCCGTTCATTTCCGAACGTCGTTTCCGCCGATCACGATCGAAAATCACTATCTTCGGCTGCATACATATACAGATATTGCCGTTTACCATCCTCCGCGTGCTCCAAAGATTTCGAGGGATTGCATGTCAAGGCCGAGTTCAAAATTGAAGAAAAAAAAATAGCAGTCATTTTCGTTTTGCATTTATTTTCTCGTAGCGTACGAGTAACGAATCTTATCAGATCGTAGTAAACTATATATTTATCTATTTTTAGTTTTTATGAAAATTCGTGTTGGTTTGTTTAACGGAACGCGGAGCCACCGAAATTTTATTCAATTTTCTCACGCACAACCCTACAAGACGGTCGACAACGACCCCAACACTGGAAATTGATTTTCTTCAAAAAATGTCGATATTTTGTTGAACACGGTGGACTAAATATTTTTCTGGATAATTTCAACATTTCCGTAGTTTTGACAATATTTTTTATTTACAACGAAACTGTCATGCAGCTAAATTTACGATTGTAATGACGAAAGTTTACTTTTCGAAGTGACTTTCTAGAATAATTCCTGCTGCAATAACTTCATTTTTGTGATTTTTTTGAAAAAAGTTTAATCGAACGTATCCAACAAAATGTCGATCTTTTTCGAATTCCTTTTTTTTCCAGTGAATATTTTTTTGGAGCGGAAAAGTCACGTCGAACGCGATAACAAAATGTAAATTTCGATCGTTTTCCGCGTTTTTTCGTCACGACAAAAACAGTGTGAACAGAGAAGTTGCATTTTTGATCGCCAATTGATGACAAAAATTTACCAAAACGAATAACAGATTGAAGAACTGACAAGACTGTATACATGTTTTTAACAATATAATTGGTTTCCTCTGATTGTTCGTAAATTATAAAATCACTCAGAGAAATAATTGAGCGGGAGAGAGAAAAGAAGAATTTTGTGGAAAAATGTTTTCAGCAATTCGTTTGGAGTGAATTTTTCGAGGACTACAGACCGACGGAGAAACGCGAAACATTTTATCCGAGCGTCGTTCTCGCGGAACGATTGTACGAGCTTAAGATAACTGATCTTCCAACGATACCATATTTCCCGGTGAGCACGCATCTCGAATGGACGGATTTTCGTTACTACGGGCTGAGAAGCGCGACTGCCTATGTGCTTGTCTTCGATTTAAGCAACCAGGACACTTTTCAAGTAAATATTTCAACCATTTTCCTAGCAAATCGATTCCCGTACAAAAAGATAAATGGTATACGGAATGAGGAGTAAAATTTCATCTGAAATGGTACTCGAATTTACATTCTGTACTCGAATTGGATTCACGATCGAGCACAAGATGAAAAATGAGCAAAAGCGACGTGGTGGGCGCGAGTGAGCGCAAACTTATGAAAACTTCGTTATGTTCGAATGCCGGCAAAGGGTGGCATTGATTTTTGAAAAATTTGCGTCAACCGTCACCCGGAAAATGTCGATTTTGAACGATGGAATAATCAATATTTTCATAAGCCCTGCATGTGTTGCGTTGAATTTTTTACAGCATTTTTTTACTGCCCCGGGAAACGATTCATCAATGTCTCAATTTGAACGTGATTTTTATTTATTTTGCCTCAAACGGTTCAATTGCAATTGCTTCATACATAACAAAAATAAACCGAAGCACGTTTGCATTTTCATTTCGTTTCCCTCGGGTATTACGAATATAATATGAAGCAGCCGAGATTTGAACACTTTTTGTCGACCACATTTCCCATTAGCATATTCCATCCATTTATTTCCATATCGCAGAAACTTTCGGAAGAGAAACAAAAATATATATAGCGTTGCAAATATGAGCACAAACTGTTATTCATTTTTAATGGAGATATTGGAAAAGACCAAACACGATTGCGGACGACAGCAGCACATTGCAAATCGAAACTCAAACGATTTAAATACTCGAGAGCTATTTTACATGCAGACCTAGTTACATTATTAATCCGAAGCTTTTGAAAACACGGGAACGAAACAAAATATCTCCGTTGGAATGAGCCAGCGGCTGGAGTAGTTAAAAAATACAAATAACAAATATAGAAGTGCAAGATCTAGGTGAGGGCACTCGGACGAGATTTCTTGCCTGTGGAATATGGAAAATTCACATCGGACAGTCTCCCAAATGGGACGAAACCTCTCCGAGATCTTCGTCGACGAAAAATTGAGGTGCGAAAATGCCCGGTTTTTTTTCTCTACTTTTGAAACCTTTCTCGATCCGAACGGTTGAAGCAGAAAATCGTAACTTTTCGCGTATCGCTCTGACCATGATTGACAATGCGAGGATGGACAAAACCTTGCGAAGCACGAGTACCGTCGAGTCCAGGGTCCGAAAATGGCGAAAACAACGCTGTATATATTGCTCTTTTGTGTGTATATGTATGTCTGCATTATTCAAGTCGACGACTGCAAAATGCGATACGATATTACGAGGGAGCTCACCAGCTTTGGCTAGCAACGTCAGTGAGCCAAGATATCCCTTTCCTATGTGTCTGTCTCATGTATATAAGGCACCTTCTGGTCTCGTATAATAAAATCACTTTAAGGAACATAAAAATGATAATTTTTTTACAGCATGGCTCATGCCAAGTCTTGCTTGATTTCCTTCTTTTGTTTATTTTTCCTGATGAACAATTGAAAATTTATTGGTGAAAATGTCGTGAAATTCTGACAATTGAATTTGATGGTAAAAGCTGCACTAAAAATACTGAAAAAACAGCATCAATTGGACCGACATGCCTCCTTATCTTACGAGTCTCAAGTTCGCAACGTTGGAATGCAACGAAAAATATTTGGATTTATTGATGATTCGTTCAATTTTCAATGTCATCCCAAATTTTCTAGCCAAAATGCTTTTTGGGAGGCAAAAATCGATCATTTTATCATCGTAATTACATTCTGGGCTTGAATTATTATTGTTGCTAAGGATTGAAAACGAATTTCGTTGCATTCCAACGATGCAAACTTCAGAGTCATCCTTATCGTTTGGCGTACGAGACGAAAAACCAAGAATTTAAAAATTTTATTGAAATCTCGGTCCATCAAGCACCCGAATCGTACAACGAATAAATTTCATATTCTCATAAAAAACCAACGGAATTTAACCCTCCAGCCCTAAAAACCATTTTTTGAAACGTAAACTCTACAAAGGGCTCGACAACGACTTAAACTTTCGGTATAATGTGTTGCTCGTACGTGATAACGAGATTCGATTGTACACCATTGTCGTTGGTGTTTGAAAACCATGATAATGGTGGACGATACAGTTGCAATTGTTGAACATTCAATGATCGGAGCTCTATGGAAATATACTTTGATGAAAATGCTGAAATGCAGTTACAAAGGGGAAAATTGAGGTCGAGCCTGTTTTAATGCTACGGGGTTAATTACCCGTGAAAAAATTGCCGACGCTTGACATACGGCCGATACCCGGGGCAGTACTGGGCAGCCAACCATTGGCACCAACCGTTGGGCCTGAACACGTCCCAACGTCTTTGCCTATGCTTCAGCAACGCTAAAGTTCAGCATCGGTTGAGACGCCCGCCCAAGCCTAGGCCAATCGTTGGTTTAGAAACGTCGGCCGACTGTTGGCGTCGAGTGTTCGCCCAATATCGGGCCGACACTGCTCACTGTTTTTTTACCACGTAGTCGATTTCGCTATCGGCGGCAGACAAAGGGCCCGGGCTAAGCCAGCATTCATTTTGGAAAGGCATCTCATGACACTATTTTTATCCACTCGTGTTTGCTCATTTGCGGCAACAAAAAAAAGTTTTATATACGTATATAATATAACACAGTTATATACGTTATCAAACTTAAAATGGCAAATTTTTTGTGAAGCAAAATTACTAAATATCGACCGGACATGCAGAAGGTTTCCACAACCAATACATCAAAACGTATTTTAAGTTTTATATACGTACCACCATATCATGTATACGCTATAAAACTTATTTCAAATTTTTCACAGCAATACGTTTTGATGTATTCATCGTGCAATATTTCGGCATATCCTGTCCACATAATAACATTTAATAGTACATGAAAAACATTTGGTTTATATATATTTTTTGAACACAAATTTTCAAAACACGAGTGGTGTAATGAGTAGCGTGCTCGACTGCGAACGGGAGATAGGTGGGTAAGGCGGTTCGAATCCCCGATCGACAGGAAATTTATTCGAGGTTCGATTAAAAAATGCAGGCGCCCAAGACAGTCGAGTTCGATGGTAGAAGGCGGAAAGCGCCTACACGACTGTAAATAATAAATTTTTAAATAAAAAATAATTTTTTGACAGTACTGGCTCAACGGTTGGCCGAGCATCGGGCCGTTGTCATGACCAACGCTGGGCCAGTACTGTTCCCAAGCTGTAGCCAACCCACGGACCGTTGTTATCACTCCAACGCTGATCCAGTGGTTGGCCGATCAGTTCCGCCAACGGTCGGACAACCGTCAAGCACGGTTGGCACAGCACTGGGCGACGCTTGGGCCACTCGGTCATTTTTTCACGGGTAAATGACCGTCCACAGGCATGCAGGGAGAGCCTGAAAGATTTTTTCGAATAAAGGGTGAATTCGATACAAAGTTTTGCAGTGTTTCCGCAATGGAAATTGTAAAAAAATGCATATGGAATGGATGGGATAACAAAATATCGATTGAACGTTGAATTTGTAGCGTAAATGTTTATATACAAGCACGATACGAGAATATATTGCCGAGAAAAGCGAGAATCCAGCGACCCCTATTCGAGGCAATTCAATCGAACGCGTAATTTGAAATTCGAGGTGAGTTCTCATGACAGCTCGAGGCAACGAACGAAACCAGAATTAAAACCCAGAATCAACATTTTCCTCTTTTCCTTCAATTATAGGATTTTCATTGTCTCTTCTTTCTTAGTGTTTCGGTTTTTTTTTTGTGAAGCTGCAACCTGCTATTCCTATCTCGAAGAATGACGGGATTCCCTAATGGTTTTCTGCAGTTAGCAAATTTATTTATGCATTTTTTTTATCGTGCAGAGACGTGGAACGAAAAAAATACATGCCCAACGATACGAAGACTTTCCTTATGCATGAGACGAAGCTCTTGATGAAACTTTTCGCGATTCAAATGCCGAGAGAAATTAAATATCTCGTTACATTCCTTCTTCAAATTTGTTTAAATTTTTTTCCTCCTGCTTCTACGGAAATCCTTCACTGCCGAAGAGCGAAAAAATAATTACGAACTGGATGATTCTCTAAAAAAAAAATACCCCCAACTGTAAATCCCTATTCAGAGCTGTGTGTGAATACATTTCACTGACACACGTAAAGACTACTCGACCGTTTGGAATCCGGCGGTGAATCCAATTGCGAGCTCGCAGTGAATTCGCATAATTCAAAGAGAAAAAGACTGATCAAAACAATTCAGGCCAGTAAAACATTTCGCGAAGTATGCCAATTGCTCTTTCTCTCAAGTCCCATTTTCTCAACGGGAACGTACGCTCAATGGAAACGAGTCTTGAAAGAAATTCAATGGTTGTGAAAAAGTTTCAAGTTGGTCGTTTCGGTGCACGACGTGTCAATCACTCGTCGCAGTGATGAGTGCACAAAATTCGCATTCTTGTGATATGATGTTTAAACTTTAGGCAAAGCCAACTGAAACCCCATAGCACTGTCACGTTCTCAAGAAACTATCACGTGAAAATGGCTTATTAGCCAAACTTGTTTCCTCCTTCCCGAGTCGACTCTGAGTCAGGTTTTCCTTCAAACAACTGAACGATGTCGCTCCCATAGTTTTGATACCTCAGAAACACTCAAAAGTGCGAATTCGATGGTGTTCACGTGCGGATACACGTAGAGCCGTCCACAAAATGCACAGCACATTGCGAAGGTTGTTCGCTGGTGAAAAAAAAAAAAAAACAACTTTCGGAAAGCTCATCCGCCAAAAGTTGAGTCGAACTAAGAAAACTTTTGAAACATGCTCTTTCACGAGTGCTTTTTGAATGTATAGAGAAGAAAAGAAACACGAGCTGAATACACACGGTTGGTTTCATTGGCGGCAAAAAAAAAAGTTTCTTGCACGTTGGTCTCGACCATTTTTTCTTCTCTTCTCGTCCGTCGTTGAAAGAAACTTTACCTGTCGCGTAGACTTGGCATTTTTCTAGATGTTACGAGACGACGTAATTTTTATCAAAGTCCAGTGATAACGGAAAAAAATACGGAGCGCGTCGTTGCGTAAACTTTTTTTTACAGATTCTCTACTAAATTTTTGCAAATGGTAAAAAGCATTTTGAATGTGCAGCTTCACTACGTGAGTTTTTTTGCAACGGACGAGTGCCATGACATTTTTCAAAGATCTTAATTGAATCCAGAGCAGAGTTTGAGGTTCATAAGGACCGTATAGCAGTTGGCCGGGAAGGTGACGTGGCGATATATGCATCGTAAGTCCACGAAATAGAGAAACATGCATGGAATATGGTGCAAACGAGAAAGCTTAAATTTTCAACGTGTCTCTGCTGTGGGAGGGAATTTCCTTTCATGGATCTTCATGACTATGGCAAAGCTCCGCGTAACGTTCTGGAGGTTTTCCCTACGATGTATTTTCCTGCGACTGGAAATGCACAGAAATTGTGTCAGCGAAAATCGAGGAAAAATTGAGCGACCTTTTGGATTTTGTGAGGACATGAAAACCATTTCATTAAGCTTTCCGGAGAAAATAAAGTCAAATAATTAAAGTTTCATTCAGAATGATTTACATCGGAATGAAATAGAAGGGAAGAAATTTGCCCGGACGAACTCGTTTCCGCTGGATAAATAGGTTGTCTGTAAAATAATTGATTTTACACTTGTTGATGTTAATTAAGAATATGCGTCATTTAAACAGTCAAGGAAAGGGAAAATGTGGTCGTGGCCTATTTGGGTTATCTCTGCACTTTTTTCTTTTATCTGTGCACATGAGTCAGACGTTAATGGATCCCAATAAGAATCTCGTGGAAACGGAAGAATCTTCATTAATTTTTCTTGTCCGACATATCGGAAAACGGATAAGAGACCAATGTGTTGTCGGACGTTCTCAAAGCTTCGATAAAAATTCATACATATCGATAAAAAGTCTCCATTGAACATGATAAACAATTTGCGTTGATATGCGAACTGAGTTTGCCACCCTCGCCAATTTATTCCTATTTACGAATTTCCCGATCTGTATATAGTTTGAAATGAAATTAAAGGTCTTAAAAAGCCTCTTGAAACTTGATGGTTTTTTTTAGTTCCGTGAAAAAGCATATGAATAATGTTTTTCGTACTGGAAATCTTGGACGCGAGTTCATAAATAATGACAAATTGACGTTTCGATACGAGCAAGAAAAACTTCGAAGAATGCGAGTGACGTTAATCGAATCGAGAAAAACAGGCTTTTCGACATTTTCTTGAGTAAATTCAATTTTTTATTTTCAAATCGTAAGAAAACGAAAGATTTCCAACTTGCGACGTTCACGCTCGACAAGTCATAAAAATGTAACGCGCGTAATATCAAAGTGTCGCTTCAGCTACTTCTCGTTCACTTGATTATTCGAACGCATTTCAAAGCGAGAATTTCTGGCTGAAAAGAAATCTAAAGGAATCTCAAGTGAAAATTGATTTTAGAATAATCAGTAATTTTGTCTGTTTCGTGAGAAATTATTGAAAATTGTTTTTTTCCGGTTTTACAAACACTTTGCAATATATATCAATGGCTCGTGATATTTTTTTTATATATTTCACGAAATTCTGGATATTTTTTTTTTTTGAAATGGTCTAAACGAGAATGGACATTTGTTCAGTACATAAGGACACTGCGGGAGCAAATATACGAAGCACGGGACATGAGAGGTGTGCCTTTGTTGGTCGTTGGAAACAAACAGGACAAACTATCGAGCGCTGTTGCGGCTGGGAACCGATACAGGGACATCGTTAATCTCGTAAGGAAACACTGGCGTTGCGGATATGTTGAATGCAGCGCCCGATTCAACTGCAGAGTCGTACAGGTACTTTGTATTTAACTTTCTATTCGTTTTGGTGTGTTGAATCATTTTTGATGGATTGTTCAAAAATATATTTTTACGAGGCCCTTGCGTAATGATGATGAAAGATATTATACAAGTACATATTTATTTTTATGACTGTAATTTGGATGTATAACCGAAAAAGGTTTTTCGGGAGCTCATGAAGAGCATTCAAGCGGTGGAGGGGAGGCCACCCTCGCCAACCCCGATGCCATGCCAACCGATGAGATCGCACTCCCGAGATCCGAACGACAAGTGTGTGCTTCTTTGACATCAGCAAGAACGAGACAAGAATAATCCCGACGATAAAACCAAATCGAAGGAACAAAGCGTTTACTTGGTAAAAGGGCCAAAGGTCAATAACTTGAAGCTGCGAGCTAAAACGAACTTTAAATTCTGCACGAAACAACCACCTTGAAAGTGACAAGAGAATTATACATCGCGTATCAAATCTTCTCAGACCGATCAAGAATCAAAGATAGAAAACACTTGGTCTTCTCTCCATTCCCGCTGAATGTATATAGTCATGAAAGATGTGGGTAATATGTGAGCTACACAGAAACGACGATAAATAATTCGATAAAAAAAACGTGCAGACTTTATTAAAAGAAATTTCGATCGAAAACATTTTTCTTTCTTATATTTTTACGACTTTTTGGACTTTTCGCCGTTTTTTGTCATCTCAAATCTGTTTGCGGACTGCAAAATCTCGCAGTCGTCATCATTTCGAAATGATTATATAACAAAGGGCGAATCCTACATTACTTTTGATTGATTTTTTTCTTTTTTTAACGCCCAGAATCTTAAATTATAACTGTATACATTTAAATATAACGCATTAACGGCCTAATAGAGACACGTGCGCCAAAGGGTTTTGCCCAGCTCAAAAAATAGTACCTATAGTTATTTTATACTAATAAAAAGAGCTCCGACTGTATTCAAGGAACTGACATTAATCATTAGACTTTAAGAAGCTCTAAAAGCGCAAATAATGTTACAGAAATTAGGGAATCGGCGCAAGACGATTGAATCGCTAACGTTATTTATTGAAATCGAATTTTACGACGTCCGTACGTTTGAAAATTGAGGAATTTTTTGAAATCTCTCATTTCGTATTCGAGAAAGATTTTTTTTTAATTCCGCAATGAACTCTTCCACGAAAATTTGTGCCATTGGACGTCTTTCCATTTCTCAAAGATTACGTTGAAAAAAAAAAACGTGAACGTGCTCAATTATTAATGGAAAATCTTTTTTTTTTACTGGATTTTATTGATTTTTGTTTATTGAATTTTTACTTTTTTCTCAGACTCGGCTGCGAGGTCAGTTGCGACTGTTCTCACGTACTGACCCGAGTCCCTATCACGTCTGCTGATTTACTTGAGAACAAGCTGCATGGGAATAGTGTGTCGGTAGTTGTAAGCACAATCAAGATAATCATTCGATCGACGACAAAACCGTATCGATCGAACATACGTTATAGAAAAGTTGTCTGTTAAAGATTTCTTTGTATATCCCGAAAGAAATATGCGAATCAATCCGTCGAGTATAAAAATAAGCACAGTTCTGAAAAAAAAAAAAATGCTACGTGTACCCTATATTTCATGAAAAAAGATTCGTTGAATATCCAATAACGACGATAGCGTACAGTAATAACGAATAGAGACTACTAAAACTTGATCTGTCAATACACTGGGTGCGCGATTTTGTTTAA